>CP125849.1:39899314-44899314 GCA_030408175.1 Trifolium repens
TTCCACATATCCTCCATGGTTGAGAAATGAATCACCTGATTAATACAGCCAGCAAGCCAAGACCAAAGCTTGATTGCATAAGAGCATTCAAAAAAAAAGTGAAAAGAAGTTTCAACATGGCTATTACAAAGATTACACATTGATGGAATAAAACAGCCTCTTGTCATAAGATTTTCATTAGTTGGAACTTTGCCATGCATAATTCTCCAGACCAGCAAAGATTTGGAAGGAGGAATATCAATGTTCCAAATTGCTTTAGCCCAAACCAGCTCCTGATGCGGAGTAAGCTTGAACTGGTAAGCTTCCTTGAGTTATAATTCACCATCATCCGTGTGTTTCCATAAAATCTTGTCATTAGCAGGGAAACTAGGAATAGAAACTTGTGACACAATAGAGATCAGATTTGGGTAAAGAGTAGATAATTGAGGAGGAATCACCCAAAGACCATCAACAATAAAATCACTAACATTAGAAACTAAAGACTGACTGATGTGTGCAGGTAAGTTAAGCTGCTCTGAGATAGATGCACCACACCAACAATCATTCCAAAAATTAATATCTTCCCCATCTCCAAGAAGCCATGCAGAATTGTCCATAGCCACTGCAAACTCATTCTTAATGCTACTCCATAAGGAAGAATAAATGTGATGATTTATAGTTCTCCTAGTCCTCAGCACTCTATCCCTTAGCAGTGATGCCCAAGAGCTTGGAGAGTTAATAAGAGACCAACACAGATTGAGATTAGTGGCTGAGTTTAGCTTAGATAGAGATCTAAGATTTAGACCACCTTGAGAATAGGGCAAACACATATTTTTCCAAGAAACAGTTACTAACTTTCTTTTGTCAATATCACCACTCCAAATGAAATTTCTAATATACTTTTCCAAATCTTTGATCAAAGCTGCAGGCCAAGAGTACAGAGAGATACTATACATTAGCATGCTTTGAATCACTGCCTTCACCAGTTGCACTCTTCCAGCAATGGACAAAAGAGATGCCTTCCATGCTGACAATTTCAATCTTATCTTATCTGCAATGGGTTGAAGATGAATTGCTTTTGGCTTGCCTTTAAACATTGGAACCCCCAAGTAAGAAAATGGCAGAGATCCTAAATTGAAATTTAATAACTGAACTATCAGATCCAGCCTGCCAGGAGTGATTGAACCAGAGAAAATAGTTGATTTTGAATTATTGATCACTTGCCCTGACTCAGAAGCATAAGAGTCAAACAAATCTTTAAGAGCCCTCAGACCTGAAAGATTGCCTTTACAAAAGATTAGAATGTCATCAGCATATAACGAGTGAGAAGGAATCATGACATTTCTTGTGCCTTTGATTTGAGAAAGACTGCCTTGTGCTACCAGTTTAGAAATGGATCTACTCAGAACATCCTCTGCAAGACAAAAAAGAAGAGGAGACAAAGGGTCACCTTGTCTAACACCTCTAGAGCAGCTAAAAAAACCCTGAGACTTACCATTGATGGAGACTGAGAGGTAAGCTGATTGAAGAATCACATGAATCCATTTGCAAAATACCTCATTAAAACCAAATTGCTTCAAGACTTTGAGAAGAAATTTCCAATCTAAAGTATCAAAAGCTTTTGTGATATCAATTTTAAGAGCAAGATTGCCTCCATAAGACTTATTATGCAAAAGATTTGCAGCCTCAGAAGCAATGCAGAGACAATCTTTGATATTCCTCTCATGAATGAAACCCTTCCGCTCCTCAGAAACAATTGAAGGCATGATGGAAGCAAGCCTATCTGCAATGATTTTTGAGATTACTTTGAATTTGAAGTTAGCCATAGCAATCGGTCTATACTGATCAATGGAAGATGCTTCAGGAGTTTTAGGCAACAAAGCAATAATATTAGAGTTGTATCCAGGCAATATCCAGCTAGTAGTGAAAAACTCAAGCACTGCATTGATGACCTCCTTGCTGACAATGTCCCAGTAATGTTGAAAGAAGAAAGCACCAAACCCATCAGGCCCAGGAGCACTATCTCTATTAAGAGCAAAAACAGCAGCCTTGATCTCATCATATAAAGGAAGCAAGGTCAAAAGAAAGTTAATCTCATCAGAAACAATATTTGGAATAACTTCTTCAGCAAGTATAGAATCCTGCAAAACAAAGTTAGTGCAAAACAAATTTTTATAATAGTTAACAATGTGATCAGCTATCTGGTTATGTTCAGTAATGACATGATCCCCATCTTGGAGTGAGGTAATGGTTTTTGTTGAGGATTTGATCTTTGCCAGCCTATGGAAATATTTAGTATTTCTATCACCATCTAAATGCCATTTCACCTTAGCCTTTTCCTGCCAAAAGACTTTCTGCCTGTTAAGAACCTCCTCATAAACCTTACTAGCAATTTTTTCATCAGCCAATAAAGCATCAGTGGGGCCCAAGATTTGAATATCAGATTGAATTCTTTGAAGGTGTTGCTCAGCATTAGTAACAGCCACATTCACATCACCAAAATTATTTTTGTTCCAACTCTTCAAAATATTCTTTAAATTTTTGAGTCAAGATGAACATTGGACAACCAACAACAACAGTGTTCCAACTTTCTAAAATGATGTTTCTACATTCAGGATGCAAAGACCACATTCGCATAAATTTGAAATTCGAAGCAACAGGAATAGAGGTAACTTGAAACTCAAGCAAGAGAGGAAAATGATCAGAATTATGTTTTGTAAGAGTTGAAACAGAATTAACACAACAAACATCCAACCAGGAGTGATTAGAAATAGCTCTATCGAGCCTTTTTTCAGTATGCCTACTACCCCTTCTACCATTATTCCAAGTGAATTCAGCCCCTCTAGTGGGAAGATGAAACAGATTAAAAGAGTCAGTCCATTCCTGAAACTCAGTCATGGGAAGCCTAAAAGGAATGAATCTACCTCTATGTTCATGAGAACCAAGGATAACATTGAAGTCACCAATAAAACACCAAGGTAAAACATGTTGGGTTTGTAACAAGTTCAGAGAATTCCAAAGTTTCCTTCTATGTACATAATTTGTTGAAGCATAAATGGCAGAAATGGCTAAAACTTTATCATTGAGAGAAACAAAAAAGCTACCTGCTGATCATCAGAAGCTAATATAGTAGGGTTTAAATCTAATCTACAAAGACACCAAATATTAGAAAGTAAATTGGGTCTGCTATTCATTGCAAAAATTTTAAGATTCAAGTTCACTAACCATCTTCTAGGAAGATCTTCCACATTCATCCATGGTTCAGCAAGAAAAACAAAATCAGGCCTATGTTGAGATACAAGTTTCTTTAAGGCTAGTCTTGTAGGGGAGTTAGCCAAACCCCTTGCATTCCAATATATGCACTTCATTTGAAAGGTTTAGAAGGAACCTTTGATCTGGTAGCATAAGAGTCCTTACTTGAGTGAATTTTCTTTCTTTGAACCTTCTTTTGATGTTTTGACATTGAAACCGTGAAGCCCTCATCAGGGTCTTGATGAGCTACCTGCACTGCAGCATCCACCACCAATTGATTCTCTTCTTCTTCAGCCATATTAGCCCAAGAATTCTTTAAAAATTCCATATCCTTCACAATTCTATCAGGGGTTGGTCTCTGATCAGGGCTAGCAGTAGAGGCACTAGCAGTTGTAATTTGAGTCTGAGTAGCATCCACAAAAGAGGCACTAGAGTCAGAGCCACTCAAAGTATCCTCATCATCCACCCTCACAGTGTTTAAAACATCCTCAATCTGTTTATCTTGAACTTTAAATGTCTCAGCAGGGGTCAGAATTGCATCAACAACAGGAACATGCTGATGCTGCAGGACACTAACTGGCTCCTGGCTAGCCAGCACTGTGCCTAACTGCACTATGTTATTATCAGGAGGTGCAACAGCTGTGTTGTTTTCCACATCAATTGTTTCTCTGTCAACAATGATAACCTCATTATCTTTGTTTTGTTGTGGTCTTACATCCTTGACTGGAACATAAACTTGCTTAGGTTCCCCAGTTGGTTTTTTCTTTGTTGTGTTTTCTTTGTCTGGCTTTGCTCCTTCATCTCTGTTCCATCTCTTACATACCTCAACATGATGGCCAATAACATGACAAGCATCACAGAAGTCTGGTACATTCTCATATTCAATTTCCACAAAGAAGGCAAAACCCTTCCTTTCCACCAATACCTTGTATCTCAAAGGTTGACTCAAATCCATATCAACAAGCACACGAGCAAATTGACCAAAAGTTCTTTCATGCATAGGTCTAGCTGTGACTGCATCAGTGCAAATGGGAGTCCCTAAACTACTCGTAATAGTGAAAAGAATATTTTTGTGCCAGTATTCTTGAGATAAGCCAAAGAACTTCACCCAAATCTGAGCTGAAGTGTTGTGTTGCAATTTTGGGTTAAAGTCCTTGGACCACGCAAACAGCTTAAGCATACCAGGATTAAGACTCCACGAGGGAATTGATCTAACCCTACGAACATCCTCCAAAGAAGAAAAAGTAAATTCAAAGAAACCCTTACCAAGTGAGATAATCCTCCACCTTGAGAAATCTTTCCAAATCAACGATAGCTTCGCTTTCAAGGCAACGACCGATAATGGTGTGGAACCCTTTGGCCAAATGATCCTGCCATGAAGATTGTGCTTGCATGCATCCAGACCAGCTTGATACAGGTTCTCTGGTATTTCAATAGCTAATCTATCCCCTTTAACAACCGGCTGAGGGAGCTGCGAAAGAGGTATATCACACACGTTTGTTAGGGCTTGCGCAAAGGTTTTTGTAGATTTGGGTTGATCGGTTTGGCTGATGGTTTTGTTTTTAGGCTCGGAATCAAGATCTAGACATTTCCAAGGTATATTAAAGGAAGCCATGGTGATCGGCGAAGCAAAACGGAAGGCGGTTAAAGGTCGGTGAAGCTAGAGGTTGGTGATGAATAGTGTTGCGTAATCGCCACTCATTCTCTCTCTAAAACTCATTCTCTCTAAAAAACCCCTGATACCATTTTAAAATTGAGATGTTTACTTATAAACTAATATTCAAACCATCTCACATCCAATGCGAGACTTCTTAATAAGTTGGTGCACGAAAACTAATTATATGAATTGTCCAAAATATAAATCAAATATAAAAAAAATTATTAATAGGATTATAAAAAAGGATCAAAGTATGAAACTAAAAAATGAACAAAACAAAAATAAAAGTGGTCACTTATGTTAAGTCAACCCTATATATGTACTTTGGTCATTTAAGAAAAGTGATCGGTTATGTAGAACTAATAATCCAACAAAAGTTGTTATTAATAGATAGCACAATAAGGAATATTATCATCCTTGCACATGATCATGAAACCAATAAATGTCACGAGTGACGAACCTAATACGATAAAAATTAAAAATAATATGAAACACATTACGAATTAGTTTTTAGTCAAACAAAAACAAACTATAGAGAAATTTTATATCTTGATGACTTTGTAACGGTTTCAAAAGCACCTCTATCTTAATGACGATGTTCCAAAGAGAGAAAATGGAGGTTTAATGATGTCTTTGGAAAATATGAACTGTAAAATTGGTGTGAGAAGTGTGAGACTCAAAAACACTATGTATAGCCAAAGATATCAAAATAATCAAAATAGTTATCCCCTTGATTTATGCATGTTGTAAACCAAAAAAAAAAGAAGTTTACACATTTGAATTTGAAATTAAAATAAATTCATACATATATATTAAAAGCCACATTTTTTTTTGGTTTACTAAGTTAGCATTTTTTTGTAATTCATGACTTTATATTTGACATTTACACACACATTACATAATTATTATTTTTTTCACTAAAAAAATCGTTTTTGTTTATTGACAAATCAATGAATCATGAACAAAAACAATTTATAATAAATGTAAATGCTATTGAATATTTCTTTTAATAAAATTAGTTAAAAAAATTATACACCAATATTTTATCTTTATTTTTATTTTATTGTACAACTGTTAGAAATAATATAAAATCATTGATATAACTAATTATAACAGCTTAAGCTTTTGGGATAATTGGTTATTTGACATGGTATCAGAGCCTCTATGATTAAGTGGTCTAGAGTTCGATCTCCGCTCCCCTCACTTTCTAATTAAAAAGTGGAATTTAAGCATATGGTAGGGTAGGTGGGCCTATGCATTATCCACGCTTCAAGCCCAAATAAGCTCTTACGTGAGGTGACATGTTAAAAATAATATAAAATCATTGATATAACTAATCCTAATAGCTTAACCTTTTTGGATAATCGGTTATTTGACAAAACTTTATTTAGTTTTTTAATTTTTTTTTTCCATTTTAAATAATACATAAAATGTTATAGGAAGATTTTGTCAATAATAAGAAAACTGTTATAGGAATACAATAATTCATAAACAAACTTTCAAAAGAAGCTAAGAATCTCATAAAATTGGAATTAATTTAATGCTGAAAAAATCAAGGACCTAAATAAATATGAATCAATTTGATTTGAATATATTAAATGCTAATATTTGCATAACCAAAAAAAAAAATTGACGAATCTTTTTTTGTCAAGAAATGGAATAAATTAAATGCTCATATTACATAATAAAACATTTACGATTTTTTTGTTGAAGCAAAAAAATTGTAACATCCCAAATTCTAAATTACCTAATTAATTTAATTAGAGCATGTTTGATTAATTAAAATCAAATTAGTGGTGATTGAATTAATTAAGTATTGGATAATTGGGATAATTAACTTAAAAACTCCAAACTTTCCTCCCTCTTGTGACTCACCTTTCCACTCATACTCCAAGCCACTTATATTACATGCAATTGAACCATTACTCTCACTAAAACACTTCAGCAAAACAGATGCACCAGCTCCCTCATCTCTCTCTCACGCCAATCAACAAAACAAGAACATGCAACCAAACCTTCACTTCCCATTAACACCAAAGTTTGGAATTTTCTATTACATGCAATACTTTAACCCATTAAACTATCAGAGATTCCTCCTCTGCATAGCACTAGTTCTGAAACACTGATTCTTCATTTAACCAAGGCTTCACATGAAACAAAACAACAACAACCCCAATCTCACCATTTTCAAACCAATGAGAAAACATGCAAACCAAATTAGAGCCAAACCTTACACTGTTGTACATCAGAAAACTCTACTATAGATAGCCCCTCATTTCAGTTGAATCCTCATCAAACCATCTTCCAAATCTTAGAGCAAAAGTAAGGGTTCCAAGTGTCAAAGTTTCAAATTCTGGTCTGGAGTTCGTGGGGCTAGCTAGGAGGGTTGCAGTAGCTGTTAGAAGAGCCCAGAAGCAAGGTTAAAGCTTCAATTCCAGGTGGGTTCTTAGGCTAGGTAGCTAGTTTCCCCAAAATCATAAACTTTGCATTTTAACTTAGGATTTAAGAAAATTGTTGTGTGAGGGGAATTAACCCCCAAGTTTCCCTCCATTCTATCTTATATTATGTGATTTATGTTCCTGCACTATCTTAAATGAGGAATGTAGGTGAAACTATGGTAATTTGATGATTTTCGCAAAACAGGGGCAGTTCTGCATGAACTCGCCACAGCGAGTCGCTAGCGAGCGTTCATGGCGAGAAGAAGGTTCTGGGCTGATGAACTTCGCCATGACGAACATCTGCTCGCCTCGCGAGTAATTTAGGCCAGGACCTGTACCTTCGCCGTGGCGAGCTGGTGTTTCGCCGTAGCGAGCTTGGGCAGGATATACCTGTAATCTCGCTGTGGCGAGTAATTAACTCGCCGTAGCGAGTAATTAACACTCGTTTTATTTCCTCATCCGAGATAGATAATTTGCAGTAATATAACTGATATAATGTTAAATAGAATGTTAATCACATATGACCTTAGGGTATAACTTAGAAATATAATAAGTTGTATGTTCCCCCGGGTTTTGGGATAATTATGGTAGAATGATTAACATTAGCTACAGTCACTTAGGAGCGATTTGAATTGTCGCATATGGGTATTCACAATGGGAAAATATCCAGCAGGTTATGTTTGTGAGCTGTATGCCATGATCGGATCGATCGACGGACAAGGCGGGCCTCCGAGATATGCTCACCTCGGAGAATCCTTGCGATTAAAACGAATAAGAGTCTTTATCTGTGTTACACCTTTACCTTCAGTATTATGTTATGATTATGTAAACATGTTAGTATGATATGACTGTTTAGGATCCCCCGGTGTAGTCACCTCTAGGAGGGTAGTAGGATTCACTGAGGCTTAGTAGTCTCACCCCACTCCAAACCATTTTTTTCAGATAAGCAGGTTGGCTAAAGGTATGCTGGTTGGTGTGCTTGTAGCTGTGCTTGAGGATTGCATTTCATTCATGCTTTCTAGTTTCCTAGTCTTGTTGTGCTTTCGTTCCAAGAAATGTCGCTGTTATAATTGGTATCAGAGCAGATTGATTTAGATCGTGCTTGAGTTCATTAATATTACGAATCCAATCCCAGTAGTTGTCTGGATTTCTAACATCTGTTCTAGGTGTCATGTCATTTTGAGCCTAGCTAACTTGACTTGATATTGGCAGTTGGAGCACTATGTCAGGAGCAAGATGAGGACCTGGAAGGCCAATGAGGAACGTTGATGATGAGCCTGAGATGTACGGAGATGCAGATGCTAACATGTGGGCTGAGATGATGCACCAGCAACAGCAGTTTCAGGCCCAGCAAGCTCAACAGCATCAAGAGTTTATGACCATGTTTCAACAACACATGAACAATCCTCCCCCTCAGTAGCAGGGATCAAGTGCTGCATTCAGAGAGTTCTGCCGCATGAGTCCCCCAGAGTTTTATGGAGAGTACAATCCAGCGAAAGCCAGAGAATGGATTCAACGGATGAGTGGAATCCTAGAGTCTATGGATTGCACCGAAGTTGATAAGGTGGTGTTCGTCTCCCGTTTCTTTAGGGGCGACGCTTGTAACTGGTGGGATGGTACGAAGGCGTATATGGAGGCTAGTCAAATGGAAATGACCTGGGGTAATTTTCGACGTCTCTTTGTCGGACATTACATCCCAGAAAGTTATCAGTTTCAGATGGAACGAGAATTGACTGAACTGAAGCAAGGAAGTATGTCTATGGCGGAGTATACCATGAAGTTCAGTGAATTGGTCAGATATGTGATGGATGGTAACGACGCTCCCTCCGAGTCGTGGAAAATGAAGAAGTACAGGTTTGGGCTGAGAGCTGACATAGCGCATGACGTCTCCATGAAGCATATCACCACTTTTGGTGATTTGGTGCAAAAGAGCTATCATGCTGAAGCAGACCTTGGCAACATTCATAAGGAGCGGAGTGAAGCTGTTCAGAAAAGGAAGGATTCTGGGAAGTTCAATTTGCAAGTAAGGACAAAAGGTTCTACCAGCAAGGGAAAGCAGAGTTATTCCCAGCGCTCACCAAGGAATTGTGCAGATTGTGGGTTCCCTCATAGCGGAGAATGTATGAAGGGAAAGAATGTGTGTTACTATTGTAAGCAGTCAGGCCACTACAAGCATGAATGTCCTAAGTTGAAGAGACAGGGAGATTCCGGCGGCGCTTCAAAGAACAAAGGTCGGGTATACTCACTTGACGGTGAAAAAGTTAAATCTAATAATGCTTTAATTATGGATGTTTGCATGTTAGGTCAGTCAGAAGTTTTGGTCCTGTTTGATTGTGGAGCCACTAATTCTTTCATAGTCGTTGACTGTGTTCAGCGTCTGAAATTACCCTCTGTTCCTTTGATTCCCCCAATGACTGTAGCTGTTGCTACAGGTGGCAAGGTTACTTCTAAGCGTGTCTGCCAGAATTGTCCTGTCCTTGTGGGCAGTAAAGCTTATCATATAGATTTAATCTGTCTACCCTTGAAAGATATTGATGTGGTCCTAGGCATGGATTGACTTTCCGCCAATACCGTGTACATTGGATGTGCTGAAAAGAATTTGTTTATTCCAACAGAAACTTCTGCAGAGAGTAGAGCTCTCACTGCTTTGCTTCAGAACACCCATCAGATGATCCAGTACTTAGGTGCTAGTAGTATATGTTTCAGTGTCTTGTTTACCATAGATCCGGAACCCAGTTTGAGCCCAGTGATATTCCTATCGTTAGTGAGTTCCTAGATGTTTTCCCAGATGACATTATGAGTTTACCTCCAGAAAGGGAAGTTGAGTTTTCTATCGACCTAGTTCCTGGATCCCAGCCTATCTCTGTTGCCCCTTATCGAATGTCTCCCTTAGAGCTTCATGAGCTAAAATCCCAACTAGAAGAGTTGCTTCAGAAACACTTCATTCGACCCAGCGTCTCACCATGGGGAGCACCTGTGTTACTAGTCAAAAAGAAGGACGGTACTATGTGTCTGTGCATTGATTATCGTCAGCTTAACAAGGTCACAATTAAGAACAAGTATCCTTTGCCCAGAATTGATGACGATCAACTTAGAGGTGCTACCATCTTTTCCAAGATAGACCTTCGGTCTGGATACCATTAGATCCGTATCAAGTCCTCAGATGTTTCTAAGACAGCATTCAGGACCCGCTATGGACATTATGAATTCTTGGTTATGCCGTTTGGTTTGACCAATGCTCCAGCCATATTCATGGATTACATGAATCGGATATTCCAGCCTTACCTCGATAAGTTTGTTGTTATCTTCATTGATGACATCCTGATTTATTCCAAGGATTCTGAAGAACATGCTGAACATTTAAGGATTGTGTTGGAAGTCTTTAGAGAGAAACAGTTGTATGCAAAGTTCAGCAAGTGTGAATTCTGGCTCTCCGAAGTTAAATTCTTGGGACATGTTATATCGCAGGGCGGTGTGTCTGTCGATCCATCCAAGGTAGAAGCAGTTTTGAATTGGGAGAGGCCCAGAAGTGTGACCGAAGTCAGGAGTTTTCTTGGTTTGGCAGGTTATTACCGGAGATTTATCTTTGGATTTTCGGAGATTGCCTTGCCATTAACTCGTCTGACCAGAAAAGGAGCAGCCTTTGATTGGGATGCCGCGTGTGAATGGAGTTTCAGAACCTTGAAGGAAAAGCTAACAACCGCACCCGTGTTAGTGATTCCAGATCCAGCCTGTAAGTATGTGGTGTATTGTGATGCGTCCAACAAGGGACTTGGATGCGTACTTATGCAAGACGGCGCAGTGGTAGCATATGCGTCCAGGCAGTTGAAACCACATGAGCAAAACTACCCTACCCATGATTTGGAGTTAGCAGCCATTATCTTTGTCCTCAAGATCTGGAGACATCATCTGTATGGAGTACAGTTTGATTTATTCAGTGATCACAAGAGTTTGAAGTACCTGTTTGACCAGAAGGATTTGAATATGAGACAACGGCGATGGATGGAATACCTCAAGGACTTTGATTTTAATCTCAATTATCACCCAGGAAAGGCAAATGTTGTAGCATATGCCCTGAGTAGGAAGACCTTGTATGCGTCGGAGTTGTTGATGCATCAGTGTGGTCTGTATGAGAAGTTTAGAGACCTCAACCTGAATGTTGTGTATCGGAAGAGTGGGATTCGAGTTAACAGAATTAAGTTATCCTGTGAACTGCGCCCAAGAGTAGTGCAGGCTCAGCGGGAGGATGCGGAACTGCAGAGGAGAGTGAACCATCTGGAGTTCTCAGTAGCTACGGACGGTGCCATCCTCTATGAAGGACGACTTTGTGTACCTCAGGACGATGAGTTAAAAAGGTTGATATTGGAAGAGACACATAAGAGTGAATTTTCAATTCACCCTGGATCCACCAAAATGTATCATGATCTGAAGGAAAACTATTGGTGGCCTAACATGAAGGCAGAGACTGCTGAATTTGTGTCAAGGTGTATTGTATGCCAGCAAGTGAAGATTAAACACCAGAAGCCTGGAGGACTGTTGCAACCATTAGATATACCTGAGTGGAAATGGGAACATATCACCATGGACTTTGTAGGATGACTACCCCGTAACCAGAGAGGTCAAGATTCAATCTGGGTAATCGTGGACAGGTTGACTAAGTCTGCACACTTTATCCCGGAGCTCTGATACCAAATTGTAACACCCAAACTCATAATTATATAAAATATGCTTTTATAAAATATTACTCGAGAATACGCAACGGAAATAAAGTTTGACTTATAAAAGACTTGGTTCGAGTATTACATCGTACACATAAAAGCTTACCAATAACTTAATTAGTAAAACTATTATTGTACAAATAAGTTTATAAGAAAATACATATTTAAATACATTGGAAATAAAAGCAAGACTCTAAATAATACATTATAGAAATAATCCCATCCCCGTGTCACATCAGAGCGGAGCTTCACTGACAACTCGATCACAAACATAACCTGAAGATCTGGAACCCAAATCCAGCACATACACAAAACAGAGGGTTAGATAATATAACCATAAAAGAAACTAAGTACAAGCACACACTTAATACTTAGGACATAGCATGGTCATGTCTAACAACTCATTCCATAAACAAATATCAATATCATCTCATTCATATTTCGTAATCTAAAATATAATGCATCATAATAACATCACATCCTTAATCAATTAACAAGTATGCACATCATCATCCATTATCACACATCTCATAATATGTTCAATCATAAGTATCACATTATTCAACCATTCACAATTATAATGGAACACAATCACAATTATCAAATAACAATTAGAGTGCACAACTCCCTAATGCAAACTAATGCAAACACATAATGTATGTCACCCTAGACATATCTAATGCATGTGGTACCATCGTCTTTATTAGAGTATCTCACCTCTAATATCCGTCTTTATCAAATATTATCATTTGATATCCTCTTTATTAGAATCCACATGATTCTAATATCCGACTCAAAAGATGAATGCATGAATGTACACATACCAAATAATGATGATAACACTATACATCTACTCATGAATAATAGGCCACTCATCCCTATTATTCCTTCTTTAAGTTCTCATTAACTTATCTCAACACATCATCATATCATCATTAATGTATACATTCAAGCACACATATCATAAAGTAATTCATTCACCTCAATTCAATTAGGCATCCAATTATTATTATTAATCACTAAATAATAATATTCACCATAATCATTCATCATTTATCAATTTCAATCAAACATACACATATAAGCATATTATTATCATACCAACTCAAGATTCAATCAATCCAAATCTATAACATGTTATAAGACCAAATCTAATCATGTTATAATCTCATACTCATCATACAACTTAAAGAGATTCCTCAAAATTAGGTCCTGGTCGCTGAGCGACTACTAGCGATGAACTGGCGACGAAAAAAGTGAAAAAGGCAGCGTGGTCGTCGCTCAGAGCGAAGCCTGGCGACGACTGGTCGCACCAACTCAAAATTCTGGGTTCAACGAAGAACACATGAATCCTGGCTTGAAGCCACGGAATGGTCGCTGGGCGACCAAACCCAGAAATTCATGCTCTGCTCACGGGTTTCACATAGAATCACATAGAAATCACGAATTTCATGTTATAAACTCTTAAAGCTATCACATTTAAGCATACATATCATGTATAGACTTAGAAGTACAAGTTTTAACATCATCAAACATCATTTCAAGTAAAAAGTAGAGATTTTTTTCCTTATTTTATTCAAACCCATTTTCAAATATCAACAACAACAAATCATTCATAAATCACGAAATTTGTCATAGGAATATGGAATAGAATCATATAACAACATGTTAACATCAAACAACAACACATAAATTCATTAACACATTCCCTTGATTCCCATTTCCCACCAAAAGAGATGAGAGGGTTTGGGTATGGAGAATAGACATCTCCCCCCTCTTTGATCATCTCAAAGTTATATTATCTAAGCCTCTTACCTTAATAAAGTTGGAATCTCTACTCCACCACTTGATTTCCTTTAATCTATCATGGCTTATTCTTTATTTGATCTTCTCCTTCATCTCTTTCTCTTTCTCAACTCTCTCTTTCTCTTAACTTCTCTTTCTCTCATTTTTATGATAATAAAATCACACCACTACTCTTCACAAAAACCTCCTATATATAACCCCAACTTAGGTTATAGTCAAATCCCCATACTACCCTTAATTCCACTACTAATTCCCCTCATAATCTCAACTTTACTATTACCACAAATTCTTGTACTATTTACACCTTTGCCACTACTTTCTCTCCAAGACACTCTATCCCTTTAAGATAATAACCAAAGTGCCACTCTTATCTCTACACAATCCACTAACTCACTAGATTACCATATTACCCTTAATCCTATGATAAACTCTTATTCATTCTAATTAAGCCCAATACTCATAAAAGCCCATCATAAACAAACATAAATGCAAGAATTAATTAATACATATAAAACATATCAATTAACATACACAATTAATTAAATAACATCAGTTAATCAAATATAATAAAATACAAGATTTGGGGTGTTACAACTCTACCCCCCTTAAAGAATTTTCGTCCTCGAAAATTTCACGCAAAAGTTACAACTTCCAAGTTCAAAAATCAAAGATCAATCAATAACAATCAACGGTTATAACCATACCAAATAAATGTAATATTCATCACCATTTGCATACAATACCAAAATGGACAAGACATAATCATGGCATTACCTCATACTATTACAAATTATATACACAAAATAATATGATATTTCAATCAACAAAATAACACGCCTCACACTCCAAGTTATAGCTTCAACATAATTTAAAACTAAGATTAACTCCACAAAATACAAACTCACATGTCATTGATGCGCACATAATAAGGTCATACAATATTATGAAATTAGCATAACCCTAAACATATCATGGAGTACCAAATAACTCAATCTCACGAAAATCATTTATAATCATCACATATACACATTCATCGCAAAATTTCACGTTCACAAAACACGGTCAATACATTCTATAAAAATCATTTTTCTCATCTCTTAGCAAACTCTAGACACTACCAAAGTTTGACAAGATTAGTATCATCCAATCCACACAATCCTGTCTATCCATTAACAAGAGATCAAGGACGGCCAGTTCCTTAATTTGTTAATAAATGGACAACAATCATGATGGTGGTTCAAACCATCCTTACCAAGCTACGATAGTGTTTTCTTAAGCACGAAACACATAAGCATTTATGAGTAAGAAAACATAATATTAAGGTAGCATAACTGAATAAATATGTAAAACATTTACACATGAGCATACAAAAGCATATCACATCATCTCGCATGAGCATTTAATTAGCATACATTGCCTCTAAACTTAAAAGTCATTAATCAACTTAAAACAAGAAAGATAGATATTCCACAACAATAAATCTTGAGAATTCAACCATTCTTACGAAACAAATACACTCTCACTAAAACATCGCATTTAAATTATGTAACGACTAATAAGAGAAACAATTATGGAGACATAGATCATTCACACATAGATTCATACATTTCAAAATTCATCAAGAGGTGAAATCACAATTTGACAAATCCGTAAAGTCATGAAAACATGTTTATGAAGATAACACATTTGAAAGATTCATTCACAATGCACAATTCATATAGTTACTCACATAGGAATCATGATAAAGGATATTCAAATAATCTACAATTAATATATCATGTTGTATTCATCTAAAATCTCAATAATTCAAAAGTAACACATTACCAGCATATGCATAAACTACACAAGAACACACAAATAAATACTTACATGAAATCTCTCATTCTTAAATCATCAATCTAAGAGTTTGGTCATGGTAAAAGAACAAACATTTTATAACATTGAATTCTAAGCAACTCAAGGATTCACATTCATATACATAAATCATGCAAGGAAACAATTAACTTAGCATGGTAATCAACATAATCAAATAAGATCATCAAATTTCGCATCAAATTGAATTCATTCATTCTCAAAATTTCTCAAAAGAAAGAATGATACAATTAACAACTCCTTAAAAGATATTGCAACAATTTACGAATATAGTGCATATCATTATCCATCAAACACAAATCATTCTAACATACTTATCACTTAAATAATTTCAAAATACTTCAACAATGATTAACAATAAATATTTGTAAGACAAATCGAACGCACACGTGTCTATTCTACATTGCACAAGAGCATGACACAACATTTCACATAAGCATCTCATACAAGATAAATAATTATCTTAACACGACACTCAATCATCTACACAAAATCATGAAAGCATTTAGGGAACAAACATGACTTCTCCAAATTTTAGAAAATTACAATCACATCAAAACAAGAAGGATAATTATTTCATAGCAACAAATTCCAAAACTCAACAAATCATACATACATAAGTATATTCATGCAAGAGAAATAATCTAGCTTAATCATGGTAATTAACATGGTAAAATAAAATAGTAATTTCTTACATCACATTTGACAAACTCATTCCCAAGTATATAGTATAACTACTTACTATAACTCACAAATAACAAGTAGACAAATTAATCTTCATGATGATAATCTAGAATATATCATATAAGGAAAAACATACGTCAAACATATTATAGAATTCATTAATATTCTACTCTTTCCATTTTCATGAAAAACTAGTTTCATTCACTCAAAATAAAATAATATAGACATTCAACATCATTCACATCATAAGGAATAGCTACTAGTTTTTAGAATTATCATATGTCATAAAACATTATGCACAATAATACACATAAGAGCATGTTCAAGAATACACATAAACTCCACTATAATAGTTTAATTAAACTATAAAACATACTCAAGTACTATTTGAATCTACGTTGTATAAAAATAAATTTCATTACCCTATACAAGTTCAAATATCAAAACCCTTACTATCTTTGCATTTAGTATACTCACGATAACATACAAGAAAAACAAATAGTCTCATATTCAAGCAACTAGAATAAAATATCATTTATCACCAATCAACAAGGATACAATCACATCATGTACTAATTTAGGCATATGAAGTTATAAGCTAACATAGAAGCATAGTAATAATCATGAATTAACTTCCAAACATGAAGTAAAAATTATAGATGCTATAGTTATTACCAAATTAAAACACAAATTCCAAGAATAGAGTAAAACAACATACTGACGAGGAACTAACGATAAAATTCATGAAATCATCCTCACACATAATCAATAAGTTATTCGAATACATAGAATTCACCAATACATGTTCGTCTTAATAGATCACAATCTTTTCATGAATATTCACCAATACTCGTCATGTTAAAGCATTCAAGTAATTTCACTATTGCATTCGTATATAAATTTTCAAATAATTCAACGGATACATACATACATACATCCATGCATAACATCATTTAATTAATTCCATCATACTACACAAGCAATCATCATAAATAAATTATTACAACATTTATTTACGATGCATGCATACGCAATCATACTTAATTTCATATAATCATAGATTTTCATCGACAAATGAATCTATACTAATATGTGAACATAATCATCTTAAATAGAGCAATAACAAGAAGACATTATCATTTAAGTCATTATCTTGAAATAAAAACAACAATCATATTCTCCAGTTTCAAGAATAAACACAAATGATGACAATAATAATATTCACTCACTCCATCGAATGTAAACATCAACAACAACAAATATCATCATTAAGTCACATTTCAAAACAACAATGATGAATGCATTGTTGGAACAAAGTGGGTCTGACATGAACCTCTAATGTTTTAAGTGGTTTTGATGATAACAAAGTATTAAAATTGCAATTGGTATTACTAATGATTATTCTAGTGTGCAGAATCACAAGTTAAAGTTCATGCAGAAGCACTATGAATAGTAGCAGAGAAGCCAGTCAAGACAAGCTCTGAAAGTGTACCACTGTTCATCAGAAGCTTAATTTTTGCGTGCTGAAGATAGCACCTCTGAAGACCAAAAGCTAGGCTCTGATGATGTTCAGAAGCAAAAGGAATTTACGTCACTCAAGAGCTGACCTATACAGAACCAATGATTGAAGAACAATCCACTTCAAGGCTCTGTCACATCCACAGGAAGGAATATTCGTTGGTACAACGTTAACCTTATCCATAAGTGGAGCGCATTTGAGGATAGTACTATCGTACTATTATTACTCAAAATGGATGAGTGATAAATTGAATAGCTAGGTAGTGGAATTGGAATTCCTTACCAAAGAAGGCAATATACAGCTATCAATTGTACGAGTAAATTCCAGCTGGCACAAAGCTCTCTGCAACGGTCATCATCTTCCTCCAAGTATAAATAGAAGACTCAAATGGAAGAAATGACTACCGTTCCTACTACTGTTCTATTACTGCGTTCAAAGACTAAGAAGCATTCTGACATCATAATTTAAATCTGTCATTCTAAGTCTTAGAACAAATTGAGTTGTATTTTGTAAACACCTCTGATAGTATATCAAGTGTTCCTTATCATTCATTCTTATTCTTAAGTTTGTTTGAGAAGTCTCTTGTTAAGTTTAACTTGAGCATTTGAGAAGTCTCTTGTTTAGTGAAACTTGAGCACCTGAGAAGTCTCTTGCAAGTGTGCTTGAGCAATTTGTAATCTTTAGTAGATTATAGTGAAAATCTCTTGTTAGTAACAAGGGGACTGGAGTACTCTCGATTTGTGAGGGGAACCAGGATAAATTCTGTGTCTTTCTTTCTCTCTCTCAGCACCCTCTCTTTAATTTGTGTTTTTATCCGCTGCATACTTAGTCGCTATTAGGCAAAAAGTTTTAATTTTTTAAAACACAATTCAACCCCCCCTTCTTGTGTTTTTCCACCTTCAATTGGTATCAGAGCCTGGTTGTTGCCTAACTCTCACCTATCAGTGAAACAGTTAAGATTCAGGGAGGAAAAACATGTCTGCTGAGAAGAATCTCAATGAAGTTCCATTTGACTATGATTCTAATTCTAAAGACAGAAGGTCTTCTGACAAAATTCCCTTTTTCAATGGAACTGAGACTGGTTATCCATTCTGGAAAACCAAGATGTACAGTCACATCATGGCGATTGATTGTGATCTGTGGGATTTGGTAGAAGATGGAGTGAACTTTGAAAATATGGACTTAGAAGGCGTTGTTAGCTCTAAAGACAGGAAGGCTTTTACACCCACTCAAAAGCTGGAATATAAGAAGCACCACAGTGTAAAAGGGATGATGACAAATGCCATCTCTCATGATGAGTACTTGAAAATTGGAGATAAGAGAACGGCTAAGTCTATCTGGGATTCTCTTAAATCGAAGTATGAAGGAAATAAACAAGTTAAGGAGGCTAAGGCCAACTTGTTAGTACATCAGTATGAATTATTTAAAATGAAGGACGGAGAGGACATTGAGACAATGTTCTCTAGGTTTCAAATTCTTGTTTCTGGACTTCAAGTTTTAGATAAGAGCTATACTGAGGCTGATCATGTAAGGAAAGTACTCAGAAGCTTGCCGCCAAAGTGGAGACCAAAAGTGACAGCGTTTCAGGAATCTAAGGATTTAGATACTGTGTCTCTTGAAAGCTTGGTTAGTTCTCTAAAGAGTCATGAGATGGAACTCATGACTGATGAATCGACTAAGAAGCTAAAAGGGATAGCACTAAGCACCAAGAGTTCCTCTAAGGCTCTGAAGGCAAAGGTTATAGTATCTGATGAAGAAGCTTCTGAAGAAGGTCACGAGATGGACTCTGATGAAGAAGAACAAATGGTTCTGATGGCTGCAAGAGTATCGCAATGGGCTAAAAGAAGCAAGAAGTATGCTGGTAAGTTTGGAGGTTCTTCCAAGAAGGTTAGTGCATCTAAGGATAAAAAGGAAGAACAAAACAAATGCTTTAAGTGCAACAAACCAGGACACTTCATTGCTGACTGCCCAGAGAACCTGAGTAAAACATCCAAGAGAACCTCTAACAAAGAAAGATACAAAAGTAAGCTCAAGAAGGGGTTCCTTGCCACTTGGGATGATTTGGATCAGGAATCAGAATCTGATGGGGAAGAAGAAGCAAACCTAGCCTTGATGGCAACCGCTTCTGACCAAGAGAACTCTGAGCACGAAGATGACTCAGATTCAGAAGATGAAGATGAGGTACTTGCTAAACTTTCTCGTTCTGAATTAATAGATTCATTAAAAGATGCCTTAAAACTTTTAACCAAAAAGGCAGGTGAGTGTAAGGTCCTTAAAAAGGCTTATAACAACCTGACCGAAAAGGCAAATGAAATAATTGAACAAAATGAGTCTCTAAAATCAAGAAATGAATTTATGGAAACTCATTATGTTCTTGATGATAAGGTTCCTCCAGAACATGAATTTGCTCTTCAGGAATTCCTTATAAATGGAATGAAAAGAAGTAAAATAGCCTCTTTGATTTATCATGTAAGTAGAAATAGAGGAGAAGGTCTTGGATTCTCACGTTTTAAAGATAATCCATTATCTTCAAAGTCCTCTAATATAGATAAATCAAAACCTAAGGTTGTCTTTGTAAAAAGTCAATCAGAAGTTCTTAATGAGTCAGCTTCTAATAGAACATCAAAGCCAGAGGCTCAAAAGTCAAAAACTCTGAAGGATAAAACCTCAGAACCTAAGATTGTTAAGCCTCAAGCTAATGTTAAAACTAAAGAAGCTCTGACACATTCAAGAACAAAGCTCAAGAGCTATACCAAACCAAAAAACTTTTCAACAAGGGTGGTTAACTCTAGAAGCTCTGATAGGTCCTTCAAACAAAGACCACCTAGACCTGTAAAGACTAACACAAAAGGACCCATAAAGATATGGGTACCAAAATCTCAAATAATATTTGCTTCAGGTTTGCACACCAAGAAGGCCAAAGCAGCAATGCTGGTACCTGGACAGTGGCTGCTCACGACATATGACGGGAGAAAAGCATATGTTCCAAACCCTGACTCTGAAAGAGGGAGGTACTGTGGGGTTTGGAGGAAACCAAAAAGGGAAGATCATTGGTACAGGTATAGTTGGTAACTCTTCTCTTTCAATTAAAGATGTTTGGTTAGTTGATGGCCTCAAACATAACCTGCTTAGCATTAGTCAATTTTGTGATAGCGGATTCATTGTTAAATTTGATAAAGAGGCATGTACGGTAATCAATGATTCTGACAAATCCATATTGTTTAAAGGATTAAGAAGAGGTAATGTTTATAAGGTGAATCTGTCAGAACTCACTGAGCAGAAGATAGTTTGTCTTCTATCTCTGAATGATGAAAAGTGGGTCTGGCACCAACGCTTAGGTCATGCTAACTGGAGATTAATCTCTAAGCTTAGCAAACTAAAGTTGGTTAAAGGCCTGCCAAATCTTAAATATCATTCAGATGCTCTGTGTGGTCCTTGTCAGATTGGCAAAATTTCAAAAACTTCTTTTAAACCTAAAAACATTGTCTCTACCTCAAGACCCTTAGAACTACTTCACATTGATTTGTTTGGTCCAGTAAGTACTGCCTCAATCAATGGGAAAAAATATGGATTAGTCATTGTTGATGATTACAGTAGATGGACTTGGGTAAAGTTTCTAAGAGTGAAAGATGATGCATATGATGTGTTCAGCATCTTCTGTACTCAAGTGCAAAATGAGAAAGGTCTCAAAATCTTAAAGGTTAGAAGTGATCATGGTGGTGAATTTGAAAATGAACCATTTGCAACTTTTTGTGAAGATCATGGCATTGTTCATGAGTTCTCTGCTCCTAGAACACCACAACAAAATGGTGTTGTAGAGAGAAAGAACAGGTCTTTACAAGAAATGGCAAGAACCATGATGCATGAGACAAAACTTGCTAAGCACTTCTGGGCAGAAGCTGTAAACACAGCTTGTTACATTCAAAATAGGATCTACATAAGACCTCTATTGAATCTAACAACATATGAACTCTTCAAAGGAAGAAAGCCCAACATCTCTTACTTTCATCAGTTTGGATGTACATGTTACATTCTAAACAACAAGGCCTACAAAAGAAAATTTGATGCCAAAGCTTGTAAGGGAATCTTTATAGGTTACTCTGAACGCTCAAAGGCATACAGAGTGTATAATTCTGAAACCAACACAGTGGAAGAATCTATACATGTTAGATTTGATGATAAAGAGCCTGACAGTAAAATGTCAGAGCAAGATAATAGTTATGCAGGTGTTCCATACCAATACATCGATTCAGAACCTGAAAAAGCATCAGAAGCTGTTGAAGCTTCAGAAGCTGTATTGGAAGAAGATGCTGAAGAAGCATCTCAATTAGAAGCATCACAAGAACATGATGACACTTCAGAAGAAGACACTCAACCAAGTGCTGATGTTGATGAAGCTCCAAGAAGGAAGTTCAAATATAGATCATCACATCCAGAAGACTTAATTCTTGGAAACAAAGAAAGTCCAAGAAAGACAAGATCAGACTATCAACAACTTGATTCTCTTCTGGGACTAATCTCAATGATAGAACCAAAGAATGTTGATGAAGCACTTACGGACGATGGATGGATTGTAGCTATGCAGGATGAGCTCAATCAGTTTCAAAGAAATGATGTATGGGACTTAGTGCCAAGACCAGCACATAAGAACATCATTGGAACTAAGTGGGTATTTAGAAACAAGATGAATGAACAAGGTGAAGTGGTAAGAAATAAAGCTAGACTGGTAGCACAAGGCTACAGTCAGCAAGAAGGTATAGACTTCACTGAAACATTTGCTCCAGTAGCAAGACTGGAAGCAATCAGGTTACTTCTTTCATATGCTGTTAACAATGGAATCACATTGTACCAAATGGATGTTAAGAGCGCCTTTCTTAATGGTGTTATTTCTGAAGAAGTCTATGTCAAACAACCCCCAGGTTTTGAGGATTTGAAAAATCCTAATTATGTTTATAAACTTAAGAAATCACTCTATGGTCTCAAACAAGCTCCAAGAGCTTGGTATGAAAGATTGAGTAATTTCCTTTTAGAAAATGGTTTTCAAAAAGGTCAAATTGACAATACATTTTTCAGAAAGACATCTAAGAAAGATATCTTAATCATTCAAATTTATGTAGATGATATAATTTTTGGTTCAACTAATGCTTCTCTTTGCAAGAATTTCTCTAAGCTTATGCAGGATGAATTTGAAATGAGTATGATGGGTGAATTGAAGTTCTTCCTTGGAATCCAAATTAATCAAGGAAAAGATGGCACTTACATTCATCAAAGCAAGTATACAAAAGAGCTTCTGAAGAAGTTCAACCTTGATGATTGCAAGATAATGTCTACACCCATGCATCCTACCAGCAGCTTAAGCAAAGAAGAGATAGGAAGCAAAGTAGATCAGAAGCTGTATCGAGGTATGATTGGTTCTTTACTCTACCTTACAACATCTAGACCTGATATTCTATATAGTGTATGCTTGTGTGCAAGATTCCAGTCAGATCCTAGAGAACCTCACTTAACTGCTGTTAAGAGGATCTTTAGATATCTGAAAGGAACTACTAATCTAGGACTTCTTTATAAAAAATCCCTAGATAGTAAGCTAGTTGGATTCTGTGATGCTGACTATGCTGGTGATAAGATTGAGAGGAAATCCACTAGTGGAAATTGCCAATTCATTGGTGAGAATCTCATATCTTGGGCCAGTAAGAGACAAACAACTATTGCTTTGTCTACAGCAGAAGCAGAATACATCTCAGCTGCTAAATGCTGCACACAGCTTCTCTGGATGAAGTATCAGTTGGAAGATTATAACATAGCTGAAAGGAGTATTCCACTATATTGTGACAATACTGCTGCTATTCATTTGTCTAAGAACCCTATTCTACACTCAAGAGCTAAACATATTGAAATAAAACATCACTTTATAAGGGATCATGTTCAGAAAGGTACAATAGATATTCAATTCATTGATACTGAACATCAATGGGCTGACATATTTACTAAACCTTTAGCTATTGAAAGATTTGATTTTATCAAAAAGAATTTGAACATGCACTATATCTCTGAAGAAAATTAGCTCTGAGAAGTAGAATAAAATTAGCATCTGAAGCTCTATCAGAACCTCTTATAATTTAGAGTATCCCTTGGGAAGCTCTGAATAATTTAGGCTCTGAAGAGTAACAGGTTCTGATGAGGTGTCAGATACAAATGAGTGAGGCTCTGAACCTTTTAGAAATGAAACGTTCAGTACGTGTAAGTGTACAACAGTTGTCTATACACGCGTCAGCTATGTTTAAACTTTTTCAACACGTGTCTAGATCCTGACGGGCAGAGAACAGTTAATGATGATTATGGCAGTTAAGTATATTATTTAATTTTTAAAACTGCTCACGCTCCCTCCCAATGTTTACTTTCTCTGTGTATGTGTGCTAGTTACTATTTATAAGTCACTTCACTCACTTGCACAACTTTTTACACGAAATCACTACCTACACAACCCTAGGCTTTACAGAAAATTCCCAATATTCATCTTCTCAATTTTTCTGAAACAATGGCTGCTCGTTCATCAAACGAAATCGTTCAAGAACCCTTTAACCCTACGTTACCTCCCATCATCGACCTTAATTCAAAAGATAACCTAGTCTACGAACATCATCAAACTGACGCTGGACCAGATGCTTATGATTTCTTCACTGAGAAGTTCGTGGATTTTGAAAGTTTGAAAGCGAATGGGATTGACATTCAATACTTGTTCTACAATCAACAATGGCAAAATTACTTTGAGATGCTCAATGGCTTCGTATACTACGACATAGTGAAGTATTTCTGGCAGAAGGCTAAAGTGTACGATAGAGCAAGTGCTGATAAAGAATACAAGGATATGGTTGAGAAGAACAAGGAATTTCGAGGGAAAACAAGAAAGGAACTTGGTCTTAAACCTTATAGAGAAAGGGAAATTAGGTCAAATATTTTGGGAATCAATGTTGTGATAACTCAGGCACACATTGCTAAGATTCTTGGTTTAGACAACAAAGGAGAAGATATAGAAGTGTATGATAAGAGAAGCAAGCATTTGGATTCAATTCATCAGGACCTCTTTAAATCTGGTTGCACACAAAAGGATTTTGGAAAAGTAATGCACATGAAGAACACATTTGAATTTGCTTTCAGAATGTGTTTGTCCACTATCTTCACCAGAAAAGGTGGATTGGATACCATCTCCATTCCACACAAACATCTCATCTGGTTCTTATACAAGAGGGTAAAGGTTAATTTGGCTAAGATTCTTTTTGATCACATGTGCCTTACCATCAATGATTGTAAGTGTTCCTAATTGGGATATCTTCAAGGGACCAAGAGATATTACAAGGAGCAGAAGAAAGCCAAGAACTACTGAGCAAGAAATGATTGATGAAGGCTCTGATGATCAAGGACATGCTAGTGCTGATGAGATTGAGGAAGGTGCTGGAGATATGATAACTGAAGCTGTTCAGAAGGAAAAGCGGACAAAGAAAAGGCATGATAGGCCTTCAGCTTCTGAGGAAGATCAGAACCCTGTTAAACCTGCAAAGAGATTAAAGACCAGAGCTTCTAAACCAAAAGGTAAGATCTCTGAATCTAATACTTCTAGCATTCCTGTAGCTCAGGTTATTGGTTCTGAACCTCAACCCTCTATTGCTAAACCATCTATTTCTCAACCTCCATTATCTACTAATCAACCTCAACCCATAGACTTCACTGTACCTATTAGTGTAGTCTTACCTGATCATAAAGCTATATCATCATCATCTTCATCAGATACCAGCACTGCCTCGGATGAGTTAATTGCTACACTCATCAGAGAATCCAACCCAAAACAAAAGAAAACTCTTACACCAAAGAGAACCTCTTTCAAGAAAACCACAAAGAAAATCACCATAAAGCCCATTCATCTTTCTTCTGATGAAGAACCTACCATTAATGTAGACACCACCATTCTTCATCAATCCACAAATCAAGGTTCTGTCATAGAACATCTTGAACAACACATGTGTGGTGTTGCATTTACCAACTCAAATCCAAATTCACCACATCAATTTCCATCCATGAATCTCACAAATGATTCACCCGTCCATAAAACACAAAACACACAGGTCATTCACACACCCCCTCCCTCACTTGATCACATCTCACGAGTAAATCCACCTACCTTCACCCCTGTTCAAGATGAGCCAACTGCTCATTCTGAAGCCCAACAATCCCCTCATCAATCACCACAAGCTATCTCTGACCCACTCAACAAACCTCTAGTTCTAGAAGAGGTTCTTGAGCTTTACCAACACCTAACTAAAGCTGAACATCAAATATTCAAGGATTCCATAAATCTTGATGATGATATCATACCTCCAAATCTCAGCAACATCAAAATCATTGAACTCAAAAGAAAGGAACCTGAACCAACCATTCCCTTTGACCCATCCTTACCCTTTTTCAATTCTGACTCTGAACCAAATCTTGAGCTGCTTAATAATGCTATAGGTATTAGACTTAAGAGGTTCAAACAAAGAGAGGAAGAAGCTCTTATCTTTCCCTCTGATTTGGATGCTGATGTCAGGGAATTAGAGTATTTATTTGGTGAATCTTTAAGGATTCTCAGTACTCATCTGAAGGATAAGATTAAGGGTAGAGGAGCAAACACTGTACGGGAACTATTTGAGATTGCTGAGAGGACATGTGCTCCAAGGCTCACATTCTTCAACCATGAAGAAGAATGTCAGAGGTTAGCCTTTTTAGCTGCTGTTGATGAAAGTATGAGAAGATCTTTGGATGAAGAGCAGGCTAGGATAGCTGCTGAAATGGAACGTCAGAGGCTTGCTGAACAAGAAGCCTTAAACTTATTGGTTGATAGAGCTGTTCACATTGCTGTCATTGAGACTAATAAGATTCTTGAGAATCAAGGAGCTACAGAAGATACTGTTATGAATGATCAGAACCTTAGTAAACCAGATTCTGATAAAAGAAAAGCTCCCATTGTTGCTTCATCTCCTCCAAGATCTCCACCAGTACTTGTCCAAGGCTCTTCTTCATCTGCTATACCCTCTGTTATGCAAGAAGCTCTGGATGAAATCAAGCATGACATAAGAGAGGAACTAAGAAATGAAATGGATGAATTCAGGGCCGATATAAGAGAAGACATGAACAGATCTGGTGAAGCTACTAACAAGAAGATAGATGCAATGATGGAACTTCTTCTGAAGCTTACTCAACAGCAACCCAAACCTTAACCCTCATGTCTGAGCACTTATTTGTAATCATGTTTTTTGTAATTTTTGGATAATTTTTTTTCTTTTAATTCATATCTATATTATCCATATTTGTGTGTTTGTTATTTGCTTATATGTTTGTTTTATATTTGTTTTTCAAAATTTAACTTTTCAATATACCATGATATTGTCTGGTACTCTTGAGAATTCTGACTCTAGTGAAAGATGCTGAAGAGCATCTTAGTTTTTAAACTAATAAGCCTAGGATTTCCAAAACCTAAGAGTCCCTCTCATCAGTACTCCTGTTTACTCATGAAATAGCTTCTTAGTATTAAAGCCTGTTTAACAACGGGGCACCAATACCGAATGAGGCGTGTCTGGTAACTGGTTTTCTGACAATAGATATAAGGTATATATAAATAAGAAACTTGCTCAAAACGAAGGGAATTAATAGCATAAACTTCTTTATTAATATTATTGAAGAATTTCTATTACATAGAATGATAAGACTCTACTTAGAGCTAGGCTTAACTTCAGAAGACTCTGCATCTAGCTTCTTATGTTTTTCCTTAATGTAAGCAAGCAAGTTGGCAGTGGCCTTTTGCACTAGCTCTTCAGTGTCCTTCTGAACAGCAGCCTCGTACTCTTCGTATGGAGTGTCATCATTGTATGTCCATAAAAATTCTTCCAGATCAGAACCCAATTCCTCCTCCTCTGACTCTGTCAAAATCAGTTCTTGCTTGTTCCTTTCGTAGCGAAGCTTGTTTTCTTCGCAGCGCCAGGGCTCTGCTCCCTTCTTGCTCTCTTCTTTTGAGCCTGAAGCATCCTTGGTAACCTGCTTTTCCATTGTTTTTTTTTTTTTTTGTTTCTTTTGATGTTACTTGATTACTCTGGATGAGTAAAATGAGAGGAATCATCCCTTTTTATAGTGTCATCAAGCTCTCTTGTCAGGACGGTTTTCAACACAATTCATTAAATGAATTTAGTTGTCATCACTTTTTGACTTGACTGCCTTGTTATGACGCATTTTGACTGCTTGGTTTTCTGTGTCTTTTTGACTGATGCCAAAAGGGGGAGTAAGAGTAGCGTTAAAATTAATGTTGACTCATTCATATACTGCTCAATCTGAAACTGTAATGTTAAAAGCATTATGAATCAATATTTATCTCTTATGATTCTTTCTCATTCTGAACGATTATTGAAAGGGGAGAAAATTTAAAGAACCTAAAATAAAATTCATAGACAATGTCAGAAGAGCTTGCAAACCGCTTCTGAGCATTATCAAACTCTAAGAAGCAAAGCTTGCAAAACTATGCTTCTGAGAGTTAAATATGAAAATTTATTTTAAGTTAATAAATCAACTCTTAAACTGTTTTAATTAATTATGGATAAAATTTAGGGGGAGCTTACAAACCTACCCTTATGGATTATCAGACTCAGGGGGAGATTGCAAACCTTTGAAACCTGAAGTCATCATAATTAAATTAAATCAACAACAATTGAATTTTAATGCTTTGGTTTGTCATCATCAAAAAGGGGGAGATTGTTGGAACAAAGTGGGTCTGACATGAACCTCTAATGTTTTAAGTGGTTTTGATGATAACAAAGTATTAAAATTGCAATTGGTATTACTAATGATTATTCTAGTGTGCAGAATCACAAGTTAAAGTTCATGCAGAAGCACTATGAATAGTAGCAGAGAAGCCAGTCAAGACAAGCTCTGAAAGTGTACCACTGTTCATCAGAAGCTTAATTTTTGCGTGCTGAAGATAGCACCTCTGAAGACCAAAAGCTAGGCTCTGATGATGTTCAGAAGCAAAAGGAATTTACGTCACTCAAGAGCTGACCTATACAGAACCAATGATTGAAGAACAATCCACTTCAAGGCTCTGTCACATCCACAGGAAGGAATATTCGTTGGTACAACGTTAACCTTATCCATAAGTGGAGCGCATTTGAGGATAGTACTATCGTACTATTATTACTCAAAATGGATGAGTGATAAATTGAATAGCTAGGTAGTGGAATTGGAATTCCTTACCAAAGAAGGCAATATACAGCTATCAATTGTACGAGTAAATTCCAGCTGGCACAAAGCTCTCTGCAACGGTCATCATCTTCCTCCAAGTATAAATAGAAGACTCAAATGGAAGAAATGACTACCGTTCCTACTACTGTTCTATTACTGCGTTCAAAGACTAAGAAGCATTCTGACATCATAATTTAAATCTGTCATTCTAAGTCTTAGAACAAATTGAGTTGTATTTTGTAAACACCTCTGATAGTATATCAAGTGTTCCTTATCATTCATTCTTATTCTTAAGTTTGTTTGAGAAGTCTCTTGTTAAGTTTAACTTGAGCATTTGAGAAGTCTCTTGTTTAGTGAAACTTGAGCACCTGAGAAGTCTCTTGCAAGTGTGCTTGAGCAATTTGTAATCTTTAGTAGATTATAGTGAAAATCTCTTGTTAGTAACAAGGGGACTGGAGTACTCTCGATTTGTGAGGGGAACCAGGATAAATTCTGTGTCTTTCTTTCTCTCTCTCAGCACCCTCTCTTTAATTTGTGTTTTTATCCGCTGCATACTTAGTCGCTATTAGGCAAAAAGTTTTAATTTTTTAAAACACAATTCAACCCCCCCTTCTTGTGTTTTTCCACCTTCATGCATATTCATTATCAATTATGCGTAATTATATCATGTTATATTCACTCATTTATCATGAAATCATAAATAAATAAAATTATGTCAAAACTACACAAGATTATAGCTTTAAGCACATACAACTATTATAATCATAAAAGAATATCATTCATCATGAATCAACATCAAAGAATACATAATCATTACTTGACTTCATAACTTATGACTAAGATAATTATCAATCTCATCAAATACTCACCAAAAGAATGAATAACATAATTCAATTCATATTACTCATAGTTCATGAGTAAACAATCACCAAGTATATTCATAAAATAAATACATCACAACTTATCAACATTTATGAAACAATAGATTCATAAGTCAACACCAATTAAAACACAAGTTTTAAGGATCAAGTAAAACACATGTCAATAAGTAATAAAAACAAGATTTGATAAACCCGTCATACATCCACAAAATGATTAATAGTGACTAATGTGCAAGTGTACTATAGAATTACATCACAAGAGGACACAACTGACACACAAACACAACTGACACTATGCTCACTTAGCCTGATTGCATAGACTTGCTCTGATTGACACACGACACACAAGCTCACTATGTCCGAGGACAACCGGAGCTCTGATACCAAATTGTAACACCCAAACCCATAATTATATAAAATATGCTTTTATAAAATATTACTCGAGAATACGCAACGGAAATAAAGTTTGACTTATAAAAGACTTGGTTCGAGTATTACATCGTACACATAAAAGCTTACCAATAACTTAATTAGTAAAACTATTATTGTACAAATAAGTTTATAAGAAAATACATATTTAAATATATGGGAAATAAAAGCAAGACTCTAAATAATACATTATAGAAATAATCCCATCCCCGTGTCACATCAGAGTGGAGCTTCACTGACAACTCGATCACAAACATAACCTGAAGATCTGGAACCCAAATCCAGCACATACACAAAACAGAGGGTTAGATAATATAACCATATAAGAAACTAAGTACAAGCACACACTTAATACTTAGGACATAGCATGGTCATGTCTAACAACTCATTCCATAAACAAATATCAATATCATGTCATTCATATTTCGTAATCTAAAATATAATGCATCATAATAACATCACATCCTTAATCAATTAACAAGTATGCACATCATCATCCATTATCATTCATTATCACACATCTCATAATACGTTCAATCATAAGTATCACATTATTCAACCATTCACAATTATAATGGAACACAATCACAATTATCAAATAACAATTAGAGTGCACAACTCCCTAATGCAAACACATAATGTATGTCACCCTAGACATATCTAATGCATGTGGTACCATCGTCTTTATTAGAGTATCTCACCTCTAATATCCGTCTTTATCAAATATTATCATTTGATATCCTCTTTATTAGAATCCACATGATTCTAATATCCGACTCAAAAGATGAATGCATGAATGTACACATACCAAATAATGATGATAACACTATACATCTACTCATGAATAATAGGCCACTCATCCCTATTATTCCTTCTTTAAGTTCTCATTAACTTATCTCAACACACCATCATATCATCATTAAGGTATACATTCAAGCATACATATCATAAAGTAATTCATTCACCTCAATTCAATTAGGCATCCAATTATTATTATTAATCACTAAATAATAATATTCACCATAATCATTCATCATTTATCAATTTCAATCAAACATACACATATAAGCATATTATTATCATACCAACTCAAGATTCAATCAATCCAAATCTATAACATGTTATAAGACCAAATCTAATCATGTTATAATCTCATACTCATCATACAACTTAAAGAGATTCCTCAAAATTAGGTCCTGGTCGCTGAGCGACTACTAGCGATGAACTGGCGACGAAAAAAGTGAAAAAGGCAGCATGGTCGTCGCTCAGAGCGAAGCCTGGCGACGACTGGTCGCTGGGCGACCAACTCAAAATTCTGGGTTCAACGAAGAACACATGAATCCTGGCTTGAAGCCACGGAATGGTCGCTGGGCGACCAAACCCATAAATTCATGCTCTGCTCACGGGTTTCACATAGAATCACATAGAAATCACGAATTTCATGTTATAGACTCTTAAAGCTATCACATTTAAGCATACATATCATGTATAGACTTAGAAGTACAAGTTTTAACATCATCAAACATCATTTCAAGTAAAAAGTAGAGATTTTTTTCCTTATTTTATTCAAACCCATTTTCAAATATCAACAACAACAAATCATTCATAAATCACGAAATTGATCATAGGAATATGGAATAGAATCATATAACAACATGTTAACATCAAACAACAACACATAAATTCATTAACACATTCCCTTGATTCCCATTTCCCACCAAAAGAGATGAGAGGGTTTGGGTATGGAGAATAGACATCTCCCTCCTCTTTGATAATCTCAAAGTTATATTATCTAAGCCTCTTACCTTAATAAAGTTGGAATCTCTACTCCACCACTTGATTTCCTTTAATCTACCATGGTTTATTCTTTATTTGATCTTCTCCTTCATCTCTTTCTCTTTCTCTACTCTCTCAACTCTCTCTTTCTCTTAACTTCTCTTTCTCTCATTTTTATGATAATAAAATCACACCACTACTCTTCACAAAAACCTCCTATATATAACCCCAACTTAGGTTATAGTCAAATCCCCATACTACCCTTAATTCCACTACTAATTCCCCTCATAATCTCAACTTTACTATTACCACAAATTCTTGTACTATTTACACCATTGCCACTACTTTCTCTCCAAGACACTCTATCCCTTTAAGATAATAACCAAAGTGCCACTCTTATCTCTACACAATCCACTAACTCACTAGATTACCATATTACCCTTAATCCTACCATAAACTCTTATTCATTCTAATTAAGCCCAATACTCATAAAAGCTCGTCATAAACAAACATAAATGCAACAATTAATTAATACATATAAAATATATCAATTAACATACACAATTAATTAAATAACATCAGTTAATCAAATATAATAAAATACAAGATTTGGGGTGTTACAGCAGCCATTTTCATGGAGCAAATTGTAAGGCTGCATGGTGTACCTCTCAGTATTGTGTCGGATAGAGACCCAATTTTCACTTCGAGATTTTGGAAGGCATTTCAGAATGCGATGGGTACTCGGTTGAAGATGAGTACGTCACACCACCCTCAAACTGATGGTCAATCGGAGAGGACTATTCAAACCTTAGAGGATATGCTTCGGGCTTGTGTGTTAGAAGATGGTGGTACGTGGAGTAACCACTTGCATTTGATTGAGTTCGCTTATAACAACAGTTACCATGCCAGCATCGGTATGGCACCATATGAAGCTTTGTATGGCAGAAAGTGTAGAACTCCTTTGTGTTGGACGGAAGTCGGTGATCGTGGATTCTTGGGACCGTATATTGTCCAAGAGACCACTTTAAAGATTAAGTCTATTCGGGATAAGTTGAAAGTTGCTCAGAGTCGGCAGAAGAGTTGCGCTGACAGAAAGAGGAGACCGTTAGAATTTCAGGAAGGTGATCATGTTTTCTTGAGAGTCACTCCTAAGTTGGGTTTGCGAGGTGTGTTCAAAACCAAAAAGCTCTGTCCAAGATATATTGGACCCTATCAGATTCTTCGACGCGCTGGTTCTGTAGCCTATCAGTTAGCTCTACCTCCTTCTATGTCAGGGTTACACGACGTGTTTCATGTGTCTCAGCTTCGAAAGTATATTCCTGATCCTTATCGACCAGTGGAACTTGAACAGATTGATCTTCAGCCAGACTTAACCTACTAGCCAGATCCAGTTCGGATTGTTGAACGTGATGCTAAAATACTTCGGAACAAGAGGATTCCCATTGTCAAGGTTGAATGGGCTCAGTCCCCTGATGGTGAATTCACTTGGGAATTGGAGTCAGACATGCGGAAGAGTTATCCGTATCTGTTTTCGAGGTAAATTCCTTAATTTCGAGGACGAAATTTCTTGAAGGAGGGTAGGTTGTAACATCCCAAATTCTAAATTACCTAATTAATTTAATTAGAGCATGTTTGGTTAATTAAAATCAAATTAGTGGTGATTGAATTAATTAAGTATTGGATAATTGGGATAATTAACTTAAAAACTCCAAACTTTCCTCCCTCTTGTGACTCACCTTTCCACTCATACTCCAAGCCACTTATATTACATGCAATTGAACCATTACTCTCACTAAAACACTTCAGCAAAACAGATGCACCAGCTCCCTCATCTCTCTCTCACGCCAATCAACAAAGCAAGAACATGCAACCAAACCTTCACTTCCCATTAACACCAAAGTTTGGAATTTTCTATCACATGCAATACTCTAACCCATTAAACTATCAGAGATTCCTCCTCTGCATAGCACTAGTTCTGAAACACTGATTTTTTATTTAACCAAGGCTTCACATGATACAAAACAACAACAACCCCAATCTCACCATTTTCACACCAATGAGAAAACATGCAAACCAAATTAGAGCCAAACCTTACACTGTTGTACATCAGAAAACTCTACTATAAATAGCCCCTCATTTCAGTTGAATCCTCATCAAACCATCTTCCAAATCTTAGAGCAAAAGTAAGGGTTCCAAGTGTCAAAGTTTCAAATTCTGGTTTGGAGTTCGTGGGGCTAGATAGGAGGGTTGCAGTAGCTGTTAGAAGAGCCCAGAAGCAAGGTTAAAGCTTCAATTCCAGGTGGGTTCTTAGGCTAGGTAGCTAGTTTCCCTAAAATCATAAACTTTGCATGTTAACTTAGGATTTAAGAAAATTGTTGTGTGAGGGGAATTAACCCCCAAGTTTCCCTCCATTCTATCTTATATTATGTGATTTATGTTCCTGCACTATCTTAAATGAGGAATGTAGGTGAAACTATGGTAATTTGATGATTTTCGCAAAACATGGGCAGTTCTGCATGAACTCGCCACAGCGAGTCGCTAGCGAGCGTTCATGGCGAGAAGAAGGTTCTGGGCTGATGAACTTCGCCATGGCGAGCATCTGCTCACCTCGCGAGTAATTTATGCCAAGACCTGTACCTTCGCCGTGGCGAGCTGGTGTTTCGCCGTAGCGAGCTTGGGCAGGATATACCTGTAATCTCGCCGTGGCGAGTAATTAACTCGCCGTAGCGAGCTTACACAGTACAGCCTGCAACCTTTAAATTTTCAAACTGTTTTCAACACTCGTTTTATTTCCTCATCCGAGATAGATAATTTGCAGTAATATAACTGATATAATGTTAAACAGAATGTTAATCACAGATGACCTTAGGGTATAACTTAGAAATATAATAAGTTGTATGTTCCCCCGGGTTTTGTGATAATTATGGTAGAATGATTAACATTAGCTACAGTCACTTAGGAGCGATTTGAATTGTCGCATATGGGTATTCCCAATGGGAAAATATCCAGCAGGTTATGTTTGTGAGCTGTATGCCGTGATCGGATCGATCGACGGACAAGGCGGGCCTCCGAGATATGCTCACCTCGGAGAATCCTTGCGATTAAAACGAATAAGAGTCTTTATCTGTGTTACACCTTTACATTCAGTATTATGTTATGATTATGTAAACATGTTAGTATGATATGACTGTTTAGGATCCCCCGGTGTAGTCGCCTCTAGGAGGGTAGTAGGATTCACTGAGGCTTAGTAGTCTCACCCCACTCCAAACCATTTTTTTCAGATAAACAGGTTGGCTAAAGGTATGCTGGTTGGTGTGCTTGTAGCTGTGCTTGAGGATTGCATTTCATTCATGCTTTCTAGTTTCCTAGTCTTGTTGTGCTTTCGTTCCAATAAATGTCGCTTTTATCGTTGCTTCCGTTGTAATTCTTGTATCAGTGATGTATTTAGCACCTGCGTGTGCATTGAACTTTCTTATGTAATAATAATGACTCAGTATCAATAATAATATTCTACGTTTTATTCTAGATATAGACGTGGGGTGTTATAAAAATATTGATGATTTAAATAAATATATTATTACCACAATATTTTCGTGCATGTATATAATATAAAAATATGTGAAACTAAAATGTCTCCTTTCTACAATATTTTCATAACAATGTGCTTAAAAGAGGATATATAAATCGATGTGATTTCCGTTGACCCCTTTTCAAGTTACGAATTTGCTTATATTAGAGATTTCCACATACTTAATATTATCCCCCAACACTTATAAAGGTACCTTTATAATTTATATTGATTTGGCCGAGTTCTAGTCACATGCTTGGGGTTTTCTTTTATAAAACTCCAATCCTGAATTTTTTTATGCGTCATTTGCAGAAAAAAAATACGAAACATCTCATTTAGTAGAGTGAAAAGTTGCTAATTTTTTTTTAATTGATGTCATATTCACAACATCCAATGATATTGTTTACTGTTATTATAGAGATACACATACCCATTGTTATTATGCTTTGGCGTTTGTCCTACTCATACACGTTTAATATTTTTTCAGGTAATTTCAAAACTAAAAAAAAATTTTTTTTTACGTATTTACCTTTTATAAATTATGTATAACTGAAATGTTTATTCATTTTTTATTACAAAACTAAAATGCATGTATTGTAATTTATGAACACCTAACACGCAATCATTTGGAAAAAGAAAAAAATAGAGAGAAAAATCAAATTGTTCTAAAAAAGAATATGAAAACAAAATTGAAATAGAAAAAAGATACAATAAAGATAAACTCAACACTATTAAGAAAATATATCATTTGATTAATTTGTTGGTTGATTTATCAAGTAAACACATAGGTCATATTTGAGTTTGTAGCTATATTTTCATTGACATTCCAATTTGTATATAAAATATTATTATTAATAAGGTTTTATAAGCAAGATTTTGCCAAAAGGGATTGGTGAAACCATTGTAAGAATGTGATTCATTTCTCCTTGCCTCTCAAATGATTTCTTGTCAAGAATAAAATATAGTATTAATAAATAAATAAAAATACAAACACCAAATGAATATTTAACATACCAAAATAGGAATTCACACACACACAAAAAAAATACAACATATGAAAAGTTGAACAAAGAAGAAAATAACTGTAACAACCCGTTTTTCATAAGCCAAAAAGGGGCATTATTTTTTTTTTTTTGTACACATCAGAGTTACGCATAAAAGATTTCAAATGAGCCGGCATTCAAATATACAAAGAACTCATTACCATAAGGTGCTTCGACAAGCAAAGTGTATTCCTGAATAATTACAATCCAAGTCCAAGTATTCAAATACTTACAACACAACAAGTTAGAATCCTATGCCTAAACCCAAAAAGCACGGTGTACAACCCACACCGGCGCATAGTCTAACTAAGCCAAGCTTCACCACGTGCTCACTATGGCCTAGAACAGCCACCGTCGTCACCACGACCTAACCCATCATCTGGGTGGGATGAGCCCGCAAATGAAAGAAAGGGTCACCACAAAATAAAAGTATATATATATATATATATAACCGGTGCGAAAGATTGTACACATAACAATAATTCCACAAACACAAGAGAAAGCTCTTAACCACCAAAGCAATTCCCACCAACGGGTTTATATAAGCAATGCACACATAGCCTATAATGCAACCTCTACAATGCGTGGTACTAACCCTAGCTACCACAATGCATGAGTTCCGGAATCGTAGGTCCAACCCACTAAAGCCACAAGGGCAGGTGATGCCACACAGACGCTATCACCAGGTGAAAATAGCCACACAGATGCTACCAGCCACACAGATGCTGTCAGCCACACAGATGCTGTCACCCCCTCAAAAGTGTAGCCACACAGATGCTAACACCAGGCGAACATAGCCACACAGATGCTATCGCCAACTAAGAAACGCATATACATAGGGCAGTCACACAGACACAGCCCCGGCGGAGTCACACAGACACATCCGCCCGTGTAGTCCCAACTGACATACACGTTCCATCCATGCTCATGCAACAATTACATATCACACAGATATATGTAAATCAAACACAACGACATACATACATTTCCAACCATATGTATTCCAACAACCTGTTCATACATACATTCTCATAATCATATGTAAACAGCGTAAGTATTTTAAACACGTTCTCATCACGAGAATACATCAACTAGACATGCCAAACACACAGCAAAGCATTACAGCAGAAATCCAAGCATGTCATAACCAGTTGAAAAGACAGAAATAAAGTGATGCCCTTACCTCGGCAAGCTCCCGTCAACAACACACGCTCAAACAACACAACGCGCTTCCTAAAACAAGCAGCGTAACAATCAATACATTGTTCTGTAACCAATCGTATTGAAACTACACCAAAAACCTAAAGGTTCCTAAGGAAAATCCCTCTTTCGGATACCATACCAAAAACTACCGTATTGATCAACCACCATGAGTTATCTGTACTATTTTTAGGACCCAAAACAATTGTCAAAAGTCTTAAATAATTTGAAATGCAAAATGACCGTTTTCTTGCGTTATAAGTTGCGTACTTTCCGAGTACCCGAAAAACTCGTTTCCAATCCCAACCACTTCCATAAATTAATAAAAAGGGATTAGGAAGTTAAAAACCAAGTTTAGAAATCAGAATCCAAAATTTCAACTCCCAGAGCTCGCCCTAGCGAGTTGGTGGCGAGTGAAGGCAGTGAGGACAGGTCTAGCTTGCTCTGGAGCTCGCCCTGGCGTGTTGTCATGACCTGTGACACTCGCCCTGGCGAGTAACCACTCGCCCGGCGAGTTGCACCTGTCATGACAGCAAAAGACAGCAACTCACACCACCTTTTTCCCCAACCAAACCTAGTTTGATTCTATTAGTTCCCAACATCTTTTCAAGGCACAAAAGCAAACCATTTTCATAAGCAAGCAACACATCTCCGAAAGCATGTTGGTTGCTTCGAGTGCAAGTTATTTGATTTTCATTTCCAAAATCATAACCAAACCCAAGCACAAGTTTTATTACGGGCCTTAACCGACTTGAAATCATTTTCAAACATGTTTTCTAGGCGAAAAACAACACCACATGTCACAAGAGTTTTAAACCACTTGGACCCCAAAATACCACACAAAACACTTAGTAAATATTTTCATAAACTCCAAAATATTTTTAATCGGATTTTCTAAAACAAAACCATACAACGCATTTCCCTTTTGCCCAAAGGTTCAAAGACAACTTTTCTTTTCAAAACCTTACAACTTAACCACATGTTATTGATCAATACATAACCAACTCAAAACCCTAACTTTTCTCATGAGGTTTCTCACCAACTCATGGAAAACAAAAACAACAAAGCCTAGCATGCTTACTACACCCTCATGAACAACTTTCATGAAACAAGAATCAATTCCTAACATTTTCATCTCATGAACATAATCTAAAACTCATAACTCCAAGAGTTTTAACCAACCAAAATGAAAAGGAAAAGGGTGGTTACCTTAAGCAAGTGATTCTCTACAACTATTCCACAAAGCTCCCAAGCTTGAAATGGACACAAATGGTGAAGAATGGAAAATTTGGTGAAGTGTTAAGAAAGTAATGGAGTTCACGTGAAAGAGAGAAAGGAAGGAAAGACTTGTGATGATTTTCCTAAGTCCACAAAGTGTTAAACCTCCTTACTATGCTATTGCTCTTGCTATCTCATGGCCATTGGATCAAAAGACAAAATGCCAAGACAAAACCCTAGCCATTGGATCAAACCAAACCAAACCCACTTGAGATAAAACTCAACACCTCTTAGAAACACTCTCACGTTCAGCTCTCGCGCGCCGCGACGAACGAAACTCACCAAAACAAAAAACTATAGAAAGAATGTCTACCGTTTAACAATTCCAAAACTTATCGCCGGATCTTTTTCCGCGACTGTAATTTTCTTCCATACCTTAGAAAATTAATCTCAGGACATATCCTAACTCACGCAGATATATGAAACTTCCATCCGAAACCTCACTTAAAACAGACGCAGTAAGATTTTCCATCAGCGGGTAAAATCCTACTCGTTTTTCCAGAAACAAGAATAATCCAAATCTCGTTATTCTGAATCCACAGAAATCTCCTCATACTTAAAAGAGGATCACGACCCGAAAGTCTGTGCCTTTCCAGCGCACGAGCACAAAACAGGCTCCGTTTCAGCAAAAATCTCCTTAATGCGACGATACTCACACAAACCACTTCTACTAAAAACCCTAAAACTTAGCCGACGCTAAAGTTCCTTAGGGAAACCGCACAGTAAAATCTTGGGTCTTACAATAACTATAGAGAAGAGAATTGAAAAAATTGTGATTTATAGTGTCACCCAAAGACCATTTATATAGGAAAATAAGCATGAATAAATAAGTAACTTTACCCAAAATATTCAAGCAAACCCATTAATAACAAATATATTGATTCCTTTTTCGGGTAATGTTGTGTTAGGATATTTTTTATATCATTATTAATTAAATTTAATTTTAATATCAGTATTTGACATAGAATTTTTTTTTTATTTCTTGTACAAAAAAAATGGAAATTCATATTAAAATTAATAAAAAAATTGTTTACTTATTTAAATTTCTTAAATAAAATTGTTATTCTTATTATATTGTATTTTTTATTTTTTTTCTGAATTTATTTATTAATAATTTGATTTAACTAATGTAGAAACTTTTGTAGGAAGCCAATAATTAACACAAACTTTTTAAAGAAGCACATAATCTCATAAAAATAGGATTAAATTGAATGATAATAATATATGAAAAAAATCAATAATTTAATCAAATAACAATCAATTTGATTTGAATCAATTAAATGCTCAATAATGCAGTACCAAAATATAGTTTGAGCAATTTATAAGTTTTAAAATAATTGCTGAAAATTCTGTCAAAAAATGCTCAATAATTTTTTTTACAAATATATTAATTTTAAAATATATATAATTTGGTTATAATTTTTAGAATATATTCATAATTCTTTTCTTTATTATTTCTTAATTTCAATAAAATAACAATTGTTAATATCTAATAATACTTCTATTTCAGTAATTTGAAAAAAATTCGTTCATTAAAATAAGCTATTTTAATTTTATTAAAAAGATAATGTTTTTTTTTTACTATTTCAAATCATGAATCAAAATAAATTTTTTCATTAAAATAAGCTATTTTACCAAACTAATTTTTTTAAATGAATTGAATTTAAAATAATAATAGTAATTTAAATACGAAAATAATAATTTGTTTGAATTAATTTAATTTAAAATAATAATAGGAATTTAATTTGAATATGAAAATTTGAATTGTTTCCTTTTTAGTTAGGCGAATTAAATGCACTATAATATGAGGCTTTGTGATGAAAGACATATGTACATGCACATTAATTGAAACATATAAAATAAGGCTCAATTGTATAATATAAAGATACATTATAATCAAAAATACATTATGGCATTTATTGCTAAATTGCTGTGAGAGCAGGGTTGCTGTGAGTGCGCCACGTGGCAAGAGAGAAAAATGAAATCGTCTTTCGCGTATTACATATAATAGATGTACAGATGCACTATTTATAGACAAAACTAATATTACTAGCAAAAATATCTTGGCATAAGAAATTTAGCATTATTCGATGCATTTATATTTATCTTTCTTTTAAAGATACTAACATGACTCAAAGTTGAGATCTTTTGTATTCAAGTAGTGTATTTTTACTACCAAATCAAATTTTATGATTAAAATCGATTGTTAGTAATTGGTTTTGTGATGATTGATGCTGAATTTGGTAGGAAGAACCACGGTTCGATTCCTTGCAATTGTGATTGGGGTGGAGCTAGAACTACTTGATGTCATAACTAATCTTGTATCAGATTAAATAGATGGTGAAAAAAAAATTATGATTCAAATTGCAATTTTATTACATAAAAGTGTTCATTATTTTTTTATATAAAATTTGATATAAAGGTTTATTTTGTACCTTATTTAGTCAATGTGTGTTTGCACAAGGAGTTGAAAATCTAGAATTGAATTGCCACTTTTGAATAGATATGTATTTAATTTATTCTAAAATTAACTCTTTATCAAATAATCATATTATAAAATGGACCGTTAGATTAAAAAATATTATAACATAGATTATATTTATATGACTCGAAAATTACTTGATACGTTAATTAGATACATCAAAATTAACATCTTACGAACTTTCAACAAATAAGTTAATTTTGATATATTTCATTGACATATCAAATGATTTCTGATTAATGTCACATTTTATAGACATTATCTATGTTATAATATATTTCAATCTGTAACACCCCGTTTTTCATAAGCCAAAAAGGGCATTATTTTTTTTTTTCTTTTTATTTCAACTAACGCTCAGAGTGCGCATAAAAGATTTTAAAGCAACCGGCATTCAAATATACAAAAGAACTCATTACTAAAAGGTGCTTCGACAAGCAAAGTGTATTCCTGAATAATTACAATCCAAGTCTAAGTATCAAAACAAGTTAGAAATCCTATGCTAACCAAAAAGCACGGTGCACAAAACACACCGGCGCATAGTCTAACTATTCTAGGCTACAACTCCAACCGCTCACTGGGACCTGGAACAGCCACCGTCGTCACCACGACCTAACCCATCGTCTGGGTGGGATGAGCCCGCAAATGAAAGAAAGGGTCACCACAAAATACAAGTATGTATATATATATATCCGGTGCGAAAGATGTACACATAACAAATTTCCACGAAACACAAGAGAAAGCTCTTTAGCTCAAAAATAATTCCCACCAACGGGTTTATATAAATAAATCACCAATCCTAATGCAGACTTCTACAATGGGTGTGACAACCAATTACTGGTTCGTCACATGCATGATTTTCCGGAAAATTAACCTCTCCTCGAAGAGTCGTGGGGTAGGCAAAGCCACACAGAAATATACGTACCCGCACTAAAATTGCCACACAAGGCAGGTGAGGTCACACAGACAAACACCAGGCGAAGTCACACAGACAAACACCAACTCAATATAAATCCAGAGGGATTTGGCGAAGCCACACAGTCAAACGCCCGGTACGTAGGCAAAGTCACACAGACATACACCTAGGCACGCAACTATGAAATGCATGGCATATATTCTCTTTGGCATATACAGGATAGTCACACAAGACAAAATCCTCGCGTAGTCCCATCAGACGCACGCATTCATATATGCTCATGCAAACAATCACATAGCCTAAAGCCTATGCACAAGTCGTCACAACATGCATACATTTTCCTAATCATATGTAAGCTGCACTTTTAATTTATAATCACGATCTCATCAACGAGAATACATAAGTACAAACATGCCAAGCACACAGCAATTGCACACACAGCAAAACAAAGCATGTCGTAACCATTTAAAGACAGAAATAAAGTGGAGCCCTTACCTCGTCAAGCACTCAACTATCTCACGATCGCACAACACTTACTTGCTTCCTAAAACAAGCAAAGTATTCAATCAAAACCATAACCAATCAATCCTTAATGATCTGGACTCTAGAACCCCAAAACTCAAAGGTTCTCTAAGGTAAAATCCCTCTTTCGGATTCTCTACCAAAAACTACCGTATTGATCAACCCCCATGAGTTATTTGTACTATTTTTAGGACCCAAAACAATTGCCAAAAGTCTTAAATAATTTGAAATGCAAAATGGCCGTTTTCTTGCGTTACAAGCTACGTACTTTCCGAGCACCCGAAAAACTCGTTTCCAATCCCCACCACTTCCATAAATTAATAAAAAGGGATTAGAAAGTTAAAAACCAAGTTTAGAAATCAGAATCCAAAATTTTAGGTCCCAGAGCTCGCCCTGGCGAGTTGGCAGCGAGTGGAGGCAGAGAGTATTGGTCTTACTCGCTCTGGAGCTCGCCCTGGCGTGTTGTCATGACCTGTGACACTCGCCCTGGCGAGTAACAACTCGCTCAGCGAGTTGCACCTGTCATGACAGCACAAGACAGCAACTCACACCACCTTTTCCACCCCAAGCCTAGTTTGATTCTATTAATTCCCAACATCTTTTCAAGGCATAAAAGCAAACCATTTTCATAAGCAAGCAACACATTTCCGAAAGCATGTTGGTTGCTTCGAGTGCAAGTTATTTGATTTTCATTTCCAAAATCAAAACCAAACCCAAGCACAAGTTTTATTACGGGCCTTAACCGTCCGGTAATCATTTTCAAACATGTTTTCAAAGTACAAAGCGACACCACATGTCACAATAGTTTTAAACCGTTTTGACCCCAAAACACTACCCAAAAACACTTAGGAAATATTTTCATAAACCTCAAAATATTTTTCATCGGATTTTTCTAAAACAAAACCATACAACGCATTTCCCTTTTGCTCAAAGGTTCAAAGACAACTTTTCTTTTCAAAACCTTACAACATAACCTCATGAAATTGATCAATACATAAACCAACCAAAACCCTAACTTTTCTCATGAGATTTTCACAAACTCATGGAAAAATTGAAACAACAAAGCCTAGCATGCTTACTAAACTCTCATGAACAACTTTCATGAAACAAGAACTAGCAAGAACAACCTTTCTCACCAAACCCTCTTAAGAACATAAACCCAAAAACCTCACAACTCTAAAAATCTACCAACCTAGGAGATAAGAAGAGAGGGTTACCTTAAGAAAGTGATTCTCTACAACTTTCTTCAAAGCTCCAAAGCTTGAAATGGAGTGAAATGGTGAGGAATGGAAAATTTGTGAAGGTTGGAAATGAAATGGAGTTTCACGTGGAAGAGAGGAAGAAAGGAGTGAAGTTTATGATTTTCTCAAGTCCACAATCATCAAACCTCCTTACTATGTCTATGCTCTTGCTCACTCATGGCCATTGGATCAAAAATAAAATGCCAAGACAAAACCCTAGCCATTGGATCAAACCAAACCAAATCCACTTGAGATAAAACTCAATACCTCATAGAAATACTCACACGTTCAGCTCTCGCACGCCGCGACGAACAAAACTCACCAAAACAGAAAACCTACGGAAAGAACGTCTAACGTTTCACATTTCCAAAACTTATCGCCGAATCTTTTTCCGCGACTGTAATTTTCTTCCATACCTCAGAAAATTAAACTCAGAATATATCTTAACTCGCGCAGATATATAAAACTTCCATCCGAAACCTCACTCAAAACAGACGCAATAAGATTTTACAACGACGGGTAAAATCCTACTCGTTTTTCCAAAAACAAGAATAATCCACAACTTATTATTCTGTAACCACAAGTAACTTCTTATTCAAGCAACAGGATCACAAGACAAAAGTCTGTACAAATACAGTGCACGAGCACTAAACAGGCTCAATTACAGCAAAAGCTAATAATTACACGATGTTTCGTCACACGAACACATCGAAACCCTAATATTCCTTAAACCAATTATACAAAGAAATCTTGGGTCTTACAATACTACCCCCCTAAAAGAAGTTTCGTCCTCGAAACTTAGACGTCGCCAAACAAACCGGGGTATAATTCCTTCATCTTACTCTCGAGCTCCCAGGTGGTATCTCCCGTAGCTTCATTCCATATTACCTTCACTAAAGGTATCTCTTTCGTTCTCAAACTTTTCATCTTCCTATCCGCAATCTTGATCGGCGGAACCTCGAATGACAAATTATCCCTCAACTGGATGTCATCTGGTGTGATCACATGTGATGGATCCGGTGTATATTTCCGCAATTGCGACACATGGAACACGTCATGAATCAAAGATAGTACCGGTGGCAACGCGATCCGATATGCTACCTTCCCAATCCGTTCCAAAATCTGGTAAGGCCCTATAAACTTCGGAGTCAACTTCTTTGCTTTCAAAGCCCTTCCAACGCCAGTAGTTGGTGTAACACGGAGAAATACATGATCTCCCGCTTCAAACTCTAGCGGCCTCCGACGTTTATCCGCATAACTCTTTTGACGATCTTGAGCAACTTTCATCCTTGCCCTTATCTTTCGGACCTTGTCCGTCGTTTGTTGTACCATTTCCGGCCCTACTATGGTGCTTTCCCCATCTTGGTACCAACACAAAGGAGTCTGACATCTCCTCCCATACAAAGCCTCATATGGTGCCATTCCGATAGTCGAATGGTAACTATTGTTGTACGTGAACTCTATCAACGGCAACACGTCGTCCCAACTCCCACGATCATCCAGCACACATGCTCTCAATAAATCCTCTAGTGACTGATTTGTTCTCTCAGTTTGCCCATCGGTCTGGGGATGATAGGCAGAACTCAATCTCAATTTCGTCCCCAACGCCTCATGCAAAGTCTTCCAAAAATGTGAAGTGAACTTTGGATCTCTATCCGACACTATACTTGACGGAATCCCATGTAACCTCACAATCTCAGCAATATACACATCGGTCAACTTTGCCGCCGTATCCGTAATCCTTACCGGTAGAAAATGAGCGGACTTAGTCAAACGATCCACTATCACCCAAATGGAATCATGCTTCCTCCTGGTCTTAGGTAAACCAGTGATGAAATCCATAGAAATGCTATCCCACTTCCACTCGGGGATATCTAACGACTGCAACATCCCTGCTGGTCTCTGATGTTCAATCTTCGCCTTCTGACAAGTCAGACACGACGCCACATACTCCGCCACACCCTTTTTCATACCTGGCCACCAGAAATCATGCCTCAGGTCTTGATACATCTTTGTCGCTCCAGGATGTATACTAAGTTTACTCTTGTGTGCCTCCCCTAGAATTATGTTTCTCAAGTCCATAGCTTCGGGTACACACACTCTCCCTTGACACCTCAAGATATTGTCCGATCCCACCTTGAAATCTCGGTTGGTTCCTCGAACAATCAAAGCCCTTTTCTCCATAAGGAACTTGTCATCTTGACAATTAGCAATATCCTCCAACAAACCGCTTGAGATGGTAATCATACCCAGTCTCATATTCCCCAAAGCAAACTCTACCTCTAGGTGCAAGTCACGAAACTCTCTCAAGAACTCTTGTTGACTAGCCATCTGTGCCGAACAAACCGACACACTCTTCCTACTCAAAGCATCGGCTACCACATTAGCCTTTCCAGGATGGTATTCTAAAGTGAAATCAAAATCTTTCAAAGTTTCCATCCATCTCCTCTGCCTCATATTAAGCTCTTTCTGATTGAACAGATACTTAAGACTTTTATGGTCACTAAACACGACAAAAGTGCAACCATAAAGATGATGTCTCCAAATCTTCAATGCGAAAACAACGGCCGCAAGCTCTAAATCGTGCGTAGGATAATTCTTTTCATGCACTTTCAGTTGTCTTGACGCATAAGCTACTGCTCTCTTGTGTTGCATCAACACACAACCCAACCCCTGATGAGAAGCATCACAATAAACCTCATACGGTTCCTCCGACTGTGGTAACATCAAAACTGGTGAAGTCGTCAACCGTTCTTTCAACAACTGGAAACTCAACTCACACTTCTCTGTCCAAGCAAAAGGTTGATCTTTTCGCGTAAGTTGTGTCATCGGTGCCACAATCTTAGCAAATCCTTCTATAAACCTCCGGTAATAACCGGCCAAACCAACAAAACTCCTCACATCAGACACTGTTTGAGGCTGCTTCCATGAAAGTACCGTATCAATCTTGGCTGGATCCACGGCTATTCCCTCTCTTGATATAACATGACCCAGGAAATTCACCTCTTCCAACCAAAAATCACACTTTGACGGGTTTGCATACAACCTTTTCTCCCTCAAAACTTGCAAAACCAAGCGAAGATGCTCTTCATGCTCCTCTTCACTCTTCGAATACACCAAAATGTCATCAATGAACACCACCACAAACTTGTCCAAAAATGAATTGAATATCCGATTCATGTAAGCCATAAAGATAGCAGGTGCATTCGTCACTTCAAACGGCATCACTAAGAACTCATAATGCCCATAACGCGTCCTAAACGCCGTTTTCTGAATATCCTCATCTCGTACCCTTATCTGGTGATAACCAGATTTCAAGTCAATCTTGGAAAACACTGAGGCTCCCCTCAACTGATCCATCAAATCATCAATACGCGGCAATGGATATCGGTTCTTGATAGTCACCTTATTAAGCTTCCGATAATCCACACACAAACGAGATCTACCATCCTTCTTTTTAACCAATAAGACCGGTGCTCCCCAAGGCGACACACTAGGCCTTATGAAACCCCTCTCTAACAAGTCTTCAATCTGACTTTTCAACTCTGCCAACTCGGCTGGAGCCATTCGATAAGCTGATTCTGAAATCGGACCCGTACCCGGTTGTAAATCAATGAAGAATTCCACCTCTCTACACGGAGGAAAAGCTGGAATCTCTGATGGAAACACATCTTGGAAATCCTGAACCACTCGAATTTCCTCAATTCGGATCTCCGACGTCACTCCTAAGCTAGCAAGTGAAACTATCTCCGGTTCCCCATTACACATAACCACAGAAAGCCGATTCGCAGACAAGTACCTTCGCACACCTGGCTCGGGAAAGAAAACCAATTTTCGAGCGCAGTCTAGAATCACATAATGATAAGACAACCAATCCATCCCGAGGATGATCTCGAGAGATGTAAGCGGTAGACAAACTAAATTAACCAGAAAATCCCTATTCTGAATTACTACCAAACAATGCAAACATGCAGTATTCACTACCAAATCCTTAGCAGGAGTCACAACATTCAAATCAAACGGAAGCACAGATACATTCAAACTCAAACGATTTGCACATGCCAAAGATATGAATGAGTGGGTTGCCCCCGTGTCAATCATAGCAGTTAAAGAGTTACCTGCGATGTGACAGCTCTCGTGGATGGCATTGCTAGCCTGCCCACTCAACTCAGTGCCCATACAGTAAGCACGTGCCTTTGCCGCAGGTCTGGCACCTTGTGAGCCTTGTGCCACATTTGCCGACGGCCCAGTCTTCGGGGCTCTGCAATCTCTAGCAAAGTGTCCCGGCTTCTTGCAATTGTAGCAGGTGTTTCCCACCTTCGGTTGCGTGCACTCATTAGAAAAATGCCCCGCTTCTCCACAGTTGTAGCAAGTCCCCTTACTACCCTCTGACTTTCCCCGGGTTCCCTGATTCACCGATCGGCCCGGTCCTTTACTATTCTGAGGACGGTTATACGGCTTACTCCCTTGCCTCCCACTATTCTGGGTCGAACCACGATCATTGGTGCGACTTGGTCCTCCGGCATTAGAATTCCCTTGGCGGTTCACCCGCTTATTCTTCATGTCTTCCACCTCTTGGCACTTTTCAACCAAGACCTGGAATTGTCGAATACCCAACGGCACAACCGCATCCTGCAGTTCGTACCTCAGCCCATCTTGGAATCTACGACACATATAATCCTCATCTATCCCATCCCTAAAGAAGCGGAAGAAACGGGATAGTGATTCGAACTTCTTGGCATATGCTTCAACATTCATGCCTGCTTGCCTCAGTCTCAAAAACTCTTCCCCATATCTTTCCCTAGCTGTCTCAGGGAAATATTTGGCCAAGAACCTCCTCTTGAAGTTCTCCCAATTCAACTCTTCATGGCCATTCTCCATGATAATACGGGTGTTCCTCCACCAATACTCAGAACCCCCGAGTAATTGATAGGTAGCTAAGACCACCTTCTCTCCCTCCGGACAATGGATTGCCCCGAATATCCTCTCCACAGATTGGAGCCATAAATCAGCAGTTTCCGGACCTCCCTCTCCGTTAAACTTTGGAGGAGTCTGGTGGTTGAAATTTGAAAGAAGTCTAGAACCAGCAGCAAGTATTTCCCTTTCGCGCTTTTCCAGATCTCTCTGCGCCTTAGCATGGCTCTGAGCTGTCACAGCCGCTGCCATTGTATGCATGGCATAAGCCATCTGATTCACATCCACATTGTCCGCCATAGGTACAGTAGGTGCCCTTCTTGGAGGCATTCGATTTCTGCACAATACCAATTCTGATTAGATCCTTAGTCATACAATTCTGAATCCTAACAGAATATCTCACTCCACGGATTACTGACTCGAAACCCGACACCGAATAAACACTAGAACTAACTCCACACTAGTTACGTTCTAACCGACTCTGGACTAACGACTCAAGTATACACTTTCCCTTTGAAGATTTAAAGCCGTGCTCTGATACCAAAAATGTAACACCCCGTTTTTCATAAGCCAAAAAGGGCATTATTTTTTTTTTTTTCTTTTTATTTCAACTAACGCTCAGAGTGCGCATAAAAGATTTTAAAGCAACCGGCATTCAAATATACAAAAGAACTCATTACTAAAAGGTGCTTCGACAAGCAAAGTGTATTCCTGAATAATTACAATCCAAGTCTAAGTATCAAAACAAGTTAGAAATCCTATGCTAACCAAAAAGCACGGTGCACAAAACACACCGGCGCATAGTCTAACTATTCTAGGCTACAACTCCAACCGCTCACTGGGACCTGGAACAGCCACCGTCGTCACCACGACCTAACCCATCGTCTGGGTGGGATGAGCCCGCAAATGAAAGAAAGGGTCACCACAAAATACAAGTATGTATATATATATCCGGTGCGAAAGATGTACACATAACAAATTTCCACGAAACACAAGAGAAAGCTCTTTAACTCAAAAATAATTCCCACCAACGGGTTTATATAAATAAATCACCAATCCTAATGCAGACTTCTACAATGGGTGTGACAACCAATTACTGGTTCGTCACATGCATGATTTTCCGGAAAATTAACCTCTCCTCGAAGAGTCGTGGGGTAGGCAAAGCCACACAGAAATATACGTACCCGCACTAAAATTGCCACACAAGGCAGGTGAGGTCACACAGACAAACACCAGGCGAAGTCACACAGACAAACACCAACTCAATATAAATCCAGAGGGATTTGGCGAAGCCACACAGTCAAACGCCCGGTACGTAGGCAAAGTCACACAGACATACACCTAGGCACGCAACTATGAAATGCATGGCATATATTCTCTTTGGCATATACAGGATAGTCACACAAGACAAAATCCTCGCGTAGTCCCATCAGACGCACGCATTCATATATGCTCATGCAAACAATCACATAGCCTAAAGCCTATGCACAAGTCGTCACAACATGCATACATTTTCCTAATCATATGTAAGCTGCACTTTTAATTTATAATCACGATCTCAGCAACGAGAATACATAAGTACAAACATGCCAAGCACACAGCAATTGCACACACAGCAAAACAAAGCATGTCGTAACCATTTAAAGACAGAAATAAAGTGGAGCCCTTACCTCGTCAAGCACTCAACTATCTCACGATCGCACAACACTTACTTGCTTCCTAAAACAAGCAAAGTATTCAATCAAAACCATAACCAATCAATCCTTAATGATCTGGACTCTAGAACCCCAAAACTCAAAGGTTCTCTAAGGTAAAATCCCTCTTTCGGATTCTCTACCAAAAACTACCGTATTGATCAACCCCCATGAGTTATTTGTACTATTTTTAGGACCCAAAACAATTGCCAAAAGTCTTAAATAATTTGAAATGCAAAATGGCCGTTTTCTTGCGTTACAAGCTACGTACTTTCCGAGCACCCGAAAAACTCGTTTCCAATCCCCACCACTTCCATAAATTAATAAAAAGGGATTAGAAAGTTAAAAACCAAGTTTAGAAATCAGAATCCAAAATTTTAGGTCCCAGAGCTCGCCCTGGCGAGTTGGCAGCGAGTGGAGGCAGAGAGTACTGGTCTTACTCGCTCTGGAGCTCGCCCTGGCGTGTTGTCATGACCTGTGACACTCGCCCTGGCGAGTAACAACTCGCTCAGCGAGTTGCACCTGTCATGACAGCACAAGACAGCAACTCACACCACCTTTTCCACCCCAAGCCTAGTTTGATTCTATTAATTCCCAACATCTTTTCAAGGCATAAAAGCAAACCATTTTCATAAGCAAGCAACACATTTCCGAAAGCATGTTGGTTGCTTCGAGTGCAAGTTATTTGATTTTCATTTCCAAAATCAAAACCAAACCCAAGCACAAGTTTTATTACGGGCCTTAACCGTCCGATAATCATTTTCAAACATGTTTTCAAAGTACAAAGCGACACCACATGTCACAATAGTTTTAAACCGTTTTGACCCCAAAACACTACCCAAAAACACTTAGGAAATATTTTCATAAACCTCAAAATATTTTTCATCGGATTTTTCTAAAACAAAACCATACAACGCATTTCCCTTTTGCTCAAAGGTTCAAAGACAACTTTTCTTTTCAAAACCTTACAACATAACCTCATGAAATTGATCAATACATAAACCAACCAAAACCCTAACTTTTCTCATGAGATTTTCACAAACTCATGGAAAAATTGAAACAACAAAGCCTAGCATGCTTACTAAACTCTCATGAACAACTTTCATGAAACAAGAACTAGCAAGAACAACCTTTCTCACCAAACCCTCTTAAGAACATAAACCCAAAAACCTCACAACTCTAAAAATCTACCAACCTAGGAGATAAGAAGAGAGGGTTACCTTAAGAAAGTGATTCTCTACAACTTTCTTCAAAGCTCCAAAGCTTGAAATGGAGTGAAATGGTGAGGAATGGAAAATTTGTGAAGGTTGGAAATGAAATGGAGTTTCACGTGGAAGAGAGGAAGAAAGGAGTGAAGTTTATGATTTTCTCAAGTCCACAATCATCAAACCTCCTTACTATGTCTATGCTCTTGCTCACTCATGGCCATTGGATCAAAAATAAAATGCCAAGACAAAACCCTAGCCATTGGATCAAACCAAACCAAATCCACTTGAGATAAAACTCAATACCTCATAGAAATACTCACACGTTCAGCTCTCGCACGCCGCGACGAACAAAACTCACCAAAACAGAAAACCTACGGAAAGAACGTCTAACGTTTCACATTTCCAAAACTTATCGCCGAATATTTTTCCGCGACTGTAATTTTCTTCCATACCTCAGAAAATTAAACTCAGAATATATCTTAACTCGCGCAGATATATAAAACTTCCATCCGAAACCTCACTCAAAACAGACGCAATAAGATTTTACAACGACGGGTAAAATCCTACTCGTTTTTCCAAAAACAAGAATAATCCACAACTTATTATTCTGTAACCACAAGTAACTTCTTATTCAAGCAACAGGATCACAAGACAAAAGTCTGTACAAATACAGTGCACGAGCACTAAACAAGCTCAATTACAGCAAAAGCTAATAATTACACGATGTTTCGTCACACGAACACATCGAAACCCTAATATTCCTTAAACCAATTATACAAAGAAATCTTGGGTCTTACACAATCCAACGACGATCAATTTTGTAAAACGATTATCAGGTAAAAATTATCAGATGTGTCATATTATTAAGTTTGATATATATATAGGGAGAGATCAAATTATATCAGTGTAACATTTGAGTAATGTTACACCGCTCAATAACGATTAACGAATTCAAATTTTACAAAATCCATTGTTGGATTGAAAGTTGATATCGTATAGATTATCTATCTTGAGTTTTATAAAAATCTAAAATCGTTTAACATGTTTTTGAGATACATCAAGATTAACAGCTTATGCATTTTTATTGAATAACGTTAATCTTGATGTATATATATTGTCATATTAGGCTTTCATGTCATCCCCAACATTTCAATCGACACTATATCCTATTCAATGGTCGTAGAAGTCTTTGTATTTTCATTTTATTTGTCAAAATATTATACTTTTTCTAGTTCTATTTTATAAGAAATAAAAGCATTACATATTTTTAAGGGTGAAATTTATAGTCACTGGACTAATTGATAAAAAAACCATATTTTTATCATTTTAAGTAGGGTAGGTAGATTTTGTCAAAAAAGTAGTGAGGAGTAATCGAGTAAGTTGTTTACTTAATTCTTTGTGGGCATTTCATAAACTACGGTACCGTTTAACCTAACTTATTTCAAATTTTTTTACTCAATAAAATAATAAGTTAGGTCAAACAAAATTTCAAACAATTTTTGATATAGAAAAGAGTTGCTTAATTTTTATGATTAAATACATATATAAATTACTTTTGAAACTAAAAGAAACAACAATTACTAAATATATTTACTTTTTTATTTAAAACTTGTATTTTTACTTTAACTTTTAAATAACTTTTAAGACTAAAAAAGTCATGTCAAACAATATCTAAGTATAGTTGATTTTTTAATTTTGTTTTATGCAATCACATGTAAATATCTTTTGTTTTGTGATGTCATTAAAATTTGTGGATCTTAAAATATTATTAATCTTTGGTGATATTGGAAACGATTAGTATGATTATTAATTATTTATATTTTGGTTTGTTATAACCCTATATTATCGCTTAAAAAATTTACATGTATCTTTAATAAACATTTAACTATCATCTATTTTTATATTGTTAGATAAGCTTGCTGCTATTTTAGCAAATGAATGAAAAAAAAATGTTTAATTAATTCTTAAGATTACGGAGAGGCCTAATCTATTATATGTAATACGCGAGGACTATTTCATTTTCTTCTCTTGCCACGTGGCACCCTCACAGCAACTCTGCTCTCACAGCATTTTAGCATTAAATGTCATAATGTATTTTTTATTATAATGTATTTTTCTCAAGTATTTAAAATAATGTAATTTTTAATTAGGCCGATTTGGCATTTATTGTGCATTTTGTTAATGGTGCATTTTGACTTTGAAATTGAAAGTGGAAATAAAATCATACAAAATTAAAGGCACGATTTTTTTGTTAATGGTGATGATATATTTGACTTTTACACATTAAATAAAAAGTTTATTTTTTTGAACGGAAATGAATAACAAAATCAATGGATCATAAAAAGAAAAATTTGTAAATTATAATATATTTAAATGATACTGAAATTTTTGTTATATGTAAAATAATTGAATGAATCTCATTTAAATGATACAAACTAATTAGGACGAAAAATTAATATTTAAATAGTTTTGAGAATAATTTAATGTAATAAAGAATGTCTTTTGAGAATAATTGTCTGAGTCCATCATACAAAATAATATATTCTTTATTAATTGCTAATTATAAATGATCATACAATTGCTAATTATTTCCATACAATTGCTAATTATTCACTAATTGCTAATTATTTCCATACAATTGCTAATTATTCATTCAATTCACAAAAAAAATCGTGACATTAATGTTATATGATTTTATTCCTACTTTCAATTTCAAATTCAAAATGCACAATATTTTTTGCTATTGCATGCATAAATTGAGAGGATTATTATTTTGATTACTTGACATATTTGTCTATAAATAGTATTTTTGAGTCTCACACTTTTAACACCAATTTTAAGTCATAGTTCATATGTTCAAAATTCTTCTTTAAACCTTTATTTTCTCTCTTTGGTATTTCGTTATTCCGACGATAGTAGTAAAAAGGATTTTTGAGTAACAAAAATCGCAAGTGTTATTTTAAATTGTGACAAAGTTCTTCCAATTGTTACAAGATCTTTTCAATTGTTATCATATTAAGTTTGATGTTTAATTTGGTGGTTTCGGGATCATGTAAAATGTAGATTATATTTTTTATTTTTGTTATCTATTAATCAATTTCATTGGAGTATTAGTTCTATATAAGTGTTCACTTATAAAATATTGAATAATTATTTTAGTTTGATTCCATTCGTCTATTTACTTTGACATTATTGTCTTTTTAACTTTATAATTCTATTGTTCACTTTGGTCTTTTTTTACTTTATAATCCTATTTTATACAACAATTTATGTATTTTGCAAGTTTTTTTTTGTCCAGAGCAAGTTGTTTCTTTATGTATACTCATTACTACATATTATTATTTGATAAGATCAATCAACGCTTTTATCATAATAATTCTCGCATGTAAAATCAAACAAAAAAATTAGAATGAGGTATATCGTGTTGTTACATATGTATATTGGTTAATCTAATATGGACCTGATTTAAAATTGTCATTGAAATGAACAATACAATAAGTTATTACCATTATCACTGTCAACAAAAATAATAAGTCATTACCGAAAATAATGTAAAAAATAAGTCACTACCAATTAGTGATGTAAAAAATATACATACACGAAAAAAACATGTCAATATTTTATTTAGTATATCCATAATAATTTCTAAACCTCATTTATAAATCATTTGTTAACATCTTGCTATCTCATTTGACAAATTTAATGTATTTTCTAATCAAAAACAACAATTAGAGACCTCACAATCATGTTTTAGTCTTCATTTGCCAATTAATGCATTTTTGACTTTTATTATTATTGCTCCTTCTAAAAATGAATCAACATCATTACTTCTTGATCCTGAATAATTTTTATCATTATTACAAATAAAATAATTTATCAATATAATTGAAATCAATCAATTAGCGATATCAAAAAAATTTAAAATCAATCAATCAATACCAACACACGTTCATTTTTTAAAAATCGTTTAAGAACTTCAATCAGGTTAGTCACACATTTCTTAATAATTTCTTTTAGAAATAACTGGAAAATCCCCAAAAATTCTTTTTTCGTTCTAAGGAGATCGTCTTTGAGAACTCTCAATGACGGTTGAATGTTAATCCAAAAATGGAGTAGCGATCATTTTAGACATATCCAAAAAAAAAAAAGAATAAATTGAAAATGATTTGAGTTATTGTGCCTTCTGCGAAACAAGGATCAAATAAATCGTAGAGTGATCATAAGTAATTCTTGAGTTTTCTTTTTTGCAATGCGATTGAACTACTAAATATAGTAATACCAATTATAAGTAATTGTCGGTCGATATTTAGGAATACCAATTATAATATCTATTATATGTAATAATCGAGAACAATTTCATTTTTTCTCTTCTGCCAGATGTCATGCTTATAATAATCCTTTCTTCTTCTTGATTTGATAATTAATGTATTAATCTTCATTATTATTACACAATGACTATATTAGCATTACACGATATTCAATCCCTTAAGTCAAGCAATAAGTAAAAAACTAATTTATTAATAGCATATATTTCCTGCACACAAAAAAAAAAGCATTTTTTTTAAATTGGTAAACATTTATATCAATTATAAATCACATTGATGCACATTAAAAACCGTATCACAGAATTGTCAAACATATTAATTTTCCTCTACATATAAAAAAAATGATTTTCCTAACCTCATGATATATATATATATATATATATATATATATATATATATATATATATATATATATATATATATACATTAAAAATGACCTTATTGAAGCAATATTCTTATTCTCATTTTTTTCCACAACTCCAATTCCAAAAACTAACTCAATTTATGTTGATTTTTTATTGTATATAATATGTCAAGATATTTATTTTTATAAGAGTATGTTAATACTCATATTTTTATTATGTATTTTGCAGGTGTACAAAAGGAATATGACTTGATCGTTATTAAGACAAAAATATAAGCAATTGAATTTGGTTATCATGGATTAGCATTATAATATTATTTGTACTTTTTAAAATTGATATGCATTACCTAATTGTAATTTATTTTTTGCATTACCTAATTGTAAGAGAGTTTGGTTTGGATCCCCCTCTTTTTGTTTTCTATTGATTTTGATGGTTATTGAATTTTTGTGATTGTAGCTCTTTTGCAGAACCAGTTTTAGTATTTTTAGAAAAAAGGATATATACATAAAATAAAATTGTAACAATGTTTTGGTGTGCAAAAAAAATTCATTGATTAAATATCATGTGTAATCGGTCAATTTTGTATGTAGAAGAAATAGTGTAGATATTCGTTACATTTGATTATATTTAGTTCTCACAATTAGTAATTTACTACATATTTTGATTAACATCATCTTGATCGAGGTTTTTTTATGCAAGTGATCTTAAGTGAGTTTTAGAAACAATGCAATCTTTACTAAAAAATTATTTCTTTCCCAACTACAAAAAATGTTTTTTCCATCATTTGTGTATACTATACCGTATTATTTAGCAACTATGAGTCTATATCTATATCGTATATATATTATTTGAGAGTCTTTTTTTAAATACAATTGTACACTTGACATTCCCACAATCATTCTCCTCTCATATTGTTTTAACATTCAATACTTTTGATTAGAAAAAATCACAATAAAGTACAAACATAAATGATGAACAAATTATGTACAATATCACGTGATTTAATGTTATTGAACAAGTTATGTACAATAGACATTTCAATGCTATTTATGTACAAGTCAAAAGCAATTGAACAAATTTTATTGATTTGTTCTACCTTTTAATTTATGTACATTTGTTCAAAGATAGAAATATGCAATGTCCTCCACACAAAAAAGAAATATGAAATATCAATTTTTTTTTGCTTGGGAGCCTTTATTTTAAAACATCTATAGATGACTGATATATTAATACATGAGCGTTTTTTTGTTACATTTTTACGGAATTTATGTTATTTTTTATGTAACTTGTAACATCCCACTTTAATTATTAAAAATAATAATTATAAGAGATGTTACTTTTGAAGGGTGTGTCAAAAAACTATTGAAGGGTGTGTCAAAAAAAAAAACTATTGAAGGGGTAAGCCATGACACAACTATTCTTTAAGATTTAATAGAATGGCAAAATGGTAGTTACACAAGGAGACTAAGCCTTGACTTATAAGAAGGGGGCTTTGGTGAAATAAATCACTTATTCAATCTCATTTCAGAAGTTCATATCAGTAAAACAATTTCTGCTCTTCCTCTCAAACCTCACTTCTCTCACACAACCAAAACACCAAACATGGTCCTTCAAGAACTAAGCATGCATGTTGTCCAACAAACCTCTCACCTCTTCTTCTTTCGAGCGGCAACAACATCCCCTTCATCCTCTCTGAATCGCACCTATCATCAGCAACCAAATAAACTACCAAATCCCTTTGATTAAGGTATGGTCATGAATTTAGTTTTCCCCTTTCTAGAAATCAACTCTCAAAATCCAAACTCAAATCTGTTCTACTGTTGTGATGCATGTGTGATTAGGAGTTTCGTGGGTGACTGGAAATGATTAAGGATCAGGGATTTAAGTTTGGTGTTGCACGAACAACCAACAGAGCTGTTGCTGTCAACTCGAGCAACTCGCTGCAGCGAGTGTAACAGAGCAGCATTAGCTACTGCATGTGTTCTTCCACCCTTGTAGTCTCCTCCCATTTATCTCTTGGTAAGGTATTTCGAGGCCTTCTCACTCTTTTCTCAGATTTTAGTATTGATCATTCCATTCCTTTAACCTTAGAAAGAATCTTATATATTCGTAATCCACTTCTTGTGTTGCATGAGAGTTTATGGAGATTGGACAAAGGAGTTGGAATTTAAGATATTGCAGAGAACAACTCATCATCTCTTCAGCACATTAGAAGCCTTTTCCACCACTTCCATATTCTTAGAGCAATTGGGGTTTCAAATGAGTTCTGGTACAATAGAGTTCGTGGCTGTTGCTGAGCATTGGTATCAGTGTAAAGCTCCTGAGTTAATCTCAATATAGGTGGGTTCTTTAGGATAGTTTAGTTAGTTTTCCCCAATTTATGAATTTGCATGTTAACTTAGGAAAATTAGGAAATGTTGTGTGAGGGGAATTAACTCCCAAATTTCCCTCCATTCTGTTTTATATTATGTATTTTATTTTGTTGCACTGGTTTAAATGAGGATTGTAGGTGTCACTTTTGAAAAACTATAATTTTAGCAAAACAGGGTATTTTCTGCACGAACTCGCCATAGTGAGTAGCTGGCGAGCATTCATGGCGAGCTGGGTTCTGGGCTGATGAAACCCGCCATGGCGAGCTTCTGCTCGCCACAGCGAGTTGATTTAGGTCAGGACCTATAATCTCGCCATGGCGAGCTGGTGACTCGCCATAGCGAGCTTATACAGAACTGACCTACACTTCCCATTTTCCTAAACAAAGTCTTACACACTCGTTTTATATCCTCATCAGAGTCAGATAGTTTGTAGTAACATAATTAATATAATGTCGAACAGAATGTTAATCACAGATAATCGTTAGGGTATAACTCAGAATTTAATTAGGTTTGTATGCTCCCCGGGACTTGGGAAACTATGGTAGTATGAACAATCAAGAATTAGATAGTATCAGTCAATTAGGAGCGATTTGTGATATCGCACTATGGACTCCCAATGGGATAAATCCATTAGGATATGTATTGTGAGCTGCATGCCGTGACCGAATCGGTTGACGGATATGGCAGGCCTCTGAGACCTGCTCACCTCAGAGTGTTCTTGTATTTAAAATGAATAAGAGGTTGTTGATCTGTGTTACACCTATATTATATGCTATTATGTTAGGATTATGTTAGTAATGAAACGACTGATTTTAGGTGCCCCCGGTGTAGTCACCATTAGGAGGGTAGTAGGACTCACTGAGGCTTAGTAGTCTCACCCCACTCCAATCAATTTTTTTAGGTAAACAGGTTATCCGGAGCAAGGACCAGGTAGGAGACTGACAGTTGGAGCCGAGCTTGGATTGTCAGACTAGAAGATTTTAGTCTTCTTCTTGTCTCTTAGTTAATCTGTTTATTTTTCATTGTTTCCCTTCCGCTGTATTTTATCAGTTTATCCTTTTGTATTCGTGACCAGTTGTAACTTCTTAAATTATTCGTTTAATTTAATGTACTCAGATTCAATTATTTATGTCTTGACTAAATATTCTAGATATTTTAGTCGGGGCGTTATAATTGGTATCAGAGCAGGTCGATCCAGTATCGGACCTTGCCATGAGTCATTTCAATCCTTTCATAAGTAATACAGACCCTTTGGATCTGGACTGTTTACGCTGAAACCATCGCGTGCTGAGTCTGATCAACTCAGTATTGTGTATGGTAGGCAGGGTATTATGGTTTAAAACTGAAGTGAACTCTGGAATTCCAGCCTTTAATCCGTAGTGAAGTTGCAATCGAGGAGCAGTCGTCGGAGAAGATTCTTATGAGTAAATATTGGAACGATGGCAAATGGTGCCACAGGAGTAAGTTGTGTAGCAAGCAAGATGTGCAAGTGTATCCTCATACTGAAACGTGTAGTGCATAACAGTATTCCACTGACACTGTGAGTGAGCTAAACTCCCAAAACCCGTAAGGACTCCACCCTTTATTGGACGACCTACAGAATCATTCTCTTTCACTCTGCCTCACTCGCTCAGCGAGCAAGCATACACTGCAGCGAGCTTAGCAGGCTGCTGCTACTGCTTGTTGCAACCTGGTTCCTTGTTTAGTCATTTTAACCGTGGTGAACAGTCTCAAGCCTTCCTTATGTATCTTATCATTCTACTTTTGAGTTTTGGTGTAAGCAATCCTAAGCTACCTTGTGAGCATAAGAGTTGTTGAGGAATTACGTTTGGAGATGATATAGGATTGGGAGACATAAGAAAATTGGACTGAGTGTACCCTTTCTTTAGAAACCAATAAGTGTAGTGAAACGATTAGGAGCTAAGTGTTGGAACAAAGTGGGTCTGACATGAACCTCTAAGATTTTAAGTGGTTTTGATGATAACAAAGTATTAAAATTGCAATTGGTATTACTAATGATTATTCTAGTGTGCAGAATTATAAGTTAAAATTCATTCAGAAGCACTATGAATAACAAGAGAGAAGCCAAGCTATGAAGCTCTGAAAGCGTATCGCTGTTCATCAGAAGCTTAAATTTTGCGTGCTGAAGATAATGCTTCTGAGGACCAAAGATAGACTCTGAGGAGTTCAGAAGCTGAAGACCTTAAGAAGCTACGACAACAGCATCTGAAGCAAAAGGAATTTACGTCACTCAAGAACTGACAGAACCAGAACCAATGTTTGAAGAACAATCTACTTCAAGGCTCTGTCACATCCACAGGAAGGAATATTCGTTGGTACAACGTTAATCTTATCCATAAGTGGAGCGCATTTGATGATCGTACTATAGTACTATTATTACTCAAAATGGATGAGTGATAATTTGAATTGCAAGGTAGTGGAATTGGATTTCTTTGTTAAAGAAGGCAATCTACAACTAGCATTTGTACGAGCATATTCCAGCTGGCATCTTATCTCTCTACAACGGTCATCATCTTCCTTCAAGTATAAATAGAAGACTCAAATGGAAGAAATAACTATTGTTCTACCATTCTATTACTGCGTTTAAGGCTCTGAAGCATTCTGACATTATTGTTCTATCTGTCATTCAAGTCTTAAAGCAATTTGCGTTGTATTTTGTAAACACCTCTGATTGTATATCAAGTGTTCCTTAACATTCATTCTTATTCTTAAGTTTGTTTGAGAAGTCTCTTGTTAAGTGTAACTTGAGCATTTGAGAAGTCTCTTGTTAGTTGTAACTTGAGCATTTGAGAAGTCTCTTGTTAGTTGTAACTTGAGCATTTGAGAAGTCTCTTGCTATTGTGCTTGAGCATCTTGTAATCTTATAAGATTTAGTTAGAAGCCCTTGGAAGTGCAAGGGGACTGGACGTACTCTCGGTTTGTGAGAGGAACCAGTATAAATTTCTGTGTCTTTCTCTCTCTCTCTCAGCACCCCTTTTCTATCTTGTGTTTATTTCCGCTGCAAACTTAGTTTTATTTGGTAAAAAGTTTTATTTTTTAAAACACAATTCAACCCCCCCCCCCTTCTTGTGTTTTTCCACCTTCAATTGGTATCAGGAGCTAGGTCTGTTGCCTAACTCACCTCACAGTGAAGCAGTAAAGATCCAGGAGGAAAAACATGTCTGCTGAGAAGAACCTCAATGAAGTTCCTTTTGACTATGACTAAAACTCTCGACAAAGGAGGTCATCTGATAAAGTTCCTTTCTTCAATGGAACTCAGACTAGCTACCCTTTCTGGAAAACAAATATGTACAGTTATATCATGAGTATTGATTGTGATTTATCGGACATGGTAGAGGATGAAGTTAACTTTGAAAACATGGACTTAGAAGGTGTAGTCAGTTCTCAGAACAGGAAAGCTTTTACACCTACTCAAAAGCTAGAGTACAAGAAGCATCACTCTGTAAAAGGAATGATGACTAATGCTATCTCACATGATGAGTACCTTAAAATTGGAGATAAAAGAACTGCAAAATCTATTTGGGATTCCTTAAAATCCAAGTATGAGGGCAACAAACAGGTTAAGGAGGCAAAGGCTAACTTGTTGGTGCATCAGTATGAGCTGTTTAAAATGAAGGACGGAGAGGACATTGAAACTATGTTTTCACGGTTTCAAATTCTAGTATCTGGACTTCAAGTATTAGACAAGAGTTATACTGAAGCTGATCATGTGAGAAAGGTACTCAGAAGCCTACCACCAAAATGGAGACCCAAGGTGACTGCCTTTCAAGAGTCTAAGGATTTGGTTGCTGTATCCCTTGAAAGCTTAATTAGCTCATTGAAGAGTCATGAGATGGAACTAATGACTGATGAATCAACTAAAAAGATGAAAGGGATAGCCTTAAGCTCCAAAAGTTCATCAAAGGCTCTGAAAGCTAAAATTATAGAATCTAAAGATGAGGCTTCTGAAGAGGGTCAAGAAGTTGAGTCTGATGATGAAGAAGAGATGGTGCTGATGGCTGTTAAGGTTTCACAATGGGCAAAACAAAGCAAGAAATATGCAGGCAAATTTGGAGGATCTTCCAAGAGACTTAGTATTGCTAAAGACAAGAAGGAAGATCAAAACAAGTGTTTCAAATGCAACAAGCCTGGTCATTTCATTGCTGATTGTCCAAAAAACAAAAGTAGATCATCAAAGCAAAGCTCTAGCAAGGAAAGATATAAGAGTAAAGTCAAGAAGAGCTTTCTGGCAACATGGGAAGATCTTGACAAAGACTCAGACTCAGATGGTGATGAGGAAGCAAATCTAGCACTGATGGCAACTACCTCTGACAGAGAAGACTCTGCAGCAGGTTCAGACTCTGAAGATGAGGAAGAGGTAATTGCTAAACTATCTAGAACTGAATTAGTAGATTCTCTTAAAGATGCCTTAAAAATGCTCACTAAAAAGGCAGGTGAATGTAAGGTCTTGAAAAAGGCTTACAATAACCTAACTGAGAAAATGAACATAATAGTTGAAGAAAATGAGTCTCTAAGAAGTAGAAACTCATTTATGGAAACTCATTATGTTTATGATGATAAGGTTCCTCCAGAGCATGAATTTGCTCTGCAAGAATTTCTTATCAATGGCATGAAGAGAAGTAAGATAGCTTCCTTAATATACCATATTAGTAGAAACAGAGGTGAAGGTCTTGGATTTTCACGTTTCAAAGATAATCCATTATTTTCTAAACCCTCTAAAAGTGATAATTCAAAACCTAAGGCTGTATTTGTTAAAAGCCAATCAGAAGCAATAGTTATACCAGAACCTGAAAAAATAATTGTGTCAGAGGCCAAGAAGCCTCAGACTCTGAAACCTTCAGAGCCTAAGGTCTCCAAACCTCAGACCAATGTCAAAATAAATAAAACTCTGGTATATTCTAAAGCTAAGCACAAGAGTTATACAAAGCCTAAAAGTTTTTCAAAATGCTTCAATAACTCTAGAGCTCCTGATAGGCCTTATAAACAAAAACAATCTAAGGTAATGAGGACTAACTCTAAAGGACCCATAAAGGTATGGGTACCAAAGTCTGAGATTGTCTTTGCAGCAGATTTGCACTCAAAGAAGGCCAGAGCAGCATTCTTGGTACCTGGACAGTGGCTGCTCGCGTCATATGACAGGAGACAAGCATATGTTTCAAACCCTGACTCTGAAAGAGGGAGGAACTGTGGGATTTGGAGGAAACCAAAAAGGGAAGATCACTGGTACTGGTACAGTTGGTAATTCTTCTCTCTCTATCAAAGATGTTTGGTTAGTTGATGGCCTCAAACATAATCTACTAAGCATTAGCCAATTTTGTGATAGTGGATTTGTTGTTAAGTTTAATAAAGATGCATGTACTGTAATCAGAGAGTCTGATGAGTCTGTATTGTTCAGAGGCTTAAGGAAAGGCAATGTTTATAAAATCAATTTGTCAGAACTCTCAGAGCAAAAGATAGTTTGTCTTCTATCTTTGAATGATGAGAAATGGGTCTGGCACCAACGCTTAGGTCATGCTAACTGGAGATTAATCTCTAAGCTTAGCAAACTAAGCTTGGTTAAAGGGCTACCCAATCTTAACTATCATTCAGATGCTCTGTTTGGTCCTTGTCAGATTGGAAAGATTTCAAAAACCTCTTTTAAACCTAAAAACATTGTCTCTACCTCAAGACCTCTTGAATTGCTTCACATTGATTTGTTTGGTCCTGTAAGTACAGCCTCAATCAATGGAAAGAAATATGGACTTGTTATTGTTGATGATTACAGTAGATGGACTTGGGTCAAATTTCTTAGAGTGAAAGATGATGCATATGATGTGTTTACCATCTTCTGCACACAAGTGCAAAGTGAGAAGAGTCTCAAGATCTTAAAGATAAGAAGTGATCATGGGGGTGAGTTTGAAAACAAACCCTTTGCAACATATTGTGAAGACCATGGAATTGTCCATGAGTTCTCAGCTCCTAGAACACCACAACAAAATGGTGTTGTAGAGAGAAAGAACAGGTCTTTACAAGAGATGGCAAGAACCATGATGCATGAGACTAAACTTGCTAAGCACTTCTGGGCAGAAGCTGTGAACACAGCTTGTTATATTCAAAATAGGATCTATATCAAACCTATATTGAATAAAACAACATATGAACTCTTTAAAGGAAGAAAGCCCAACATCTCTTATTTTCATCAGTTTGGATGTACCTGTTACATTCTGAACAATAAGGCCTACAAAAGAAAATTTGATGCCAAAGCTTGTAAGGGAATCTTTATAGGTTACTCTGAACGCTCAAAGGCATACAGAGTGTATAATTCTGAAACTAACACAGTGGAAGAATCTATACATGTTAGATTTGATGACAAAGAGCCTGACAGTAAAATGTCAGAGCAAGATAATAGATATGCAGGTGTTCCATATACATATAACAATCCAGAACCTGAGAAAGCATCAGATGCAAATGAATCTTCAGAAGCTGTATTGGAAGAAGTCTCTGAAGAAGCATCCCCAATAGAAGCATCTGAAGAACATGATGATATCTCAGAAGATGATACCCAAACAAGTGCTGAAACTAATGAAGCTCCAAAGAGAAAATTCAAATACAGATCATCACATCCAGAAGATCTTATTCTTGGAAACAAAGAGAGTCCAAGAAAAACAAGATCAGATTATCAACAACATGATTCACTTCTAGGACTCATATCTATGATAGAACCTAAGAATGTTGATGAAGCTCTTTCTGATGATGGATGGATTGTAGCAATGCAAGATGAGCTCAATTAGTTTCAAAGAAATGATATGTGGGATTTGGTACCAAGACCAACACACAAGAACATCATTGGAACCAAGTGGGTATTTAGGAACAAACTGAATGAACAAGGAGAAGTGGTAAGAAACAAAGCTAGACTAGTAGCACAAGGCTATAGTCAGCAAGAAGGCATTGACTTCACTGAAACATTTGCTCCAGTGGCAAGACTGGAAGCAATCAGGTTATTGTTATCATATGCAGTTAATAATGGAATAACCTTATACCAAATGGATGTTAAGAGTGCCTTTCTAAATGGTGTCATTTCTGAAGAAGTATATGTTAAACAACCTCCAGGTTTTGAGGATTTGAAAAAACCCAGATTATGTTTATAAACTTAAGAAATCACTCTACGGTCTCAAACAAGCTCCAAGAGCTTGGTATGAAAGACTGAGTAATTTCCTTTTAGAAAATGGTTTTCAAAAAGGTCAAATTGACAATACACTATTCAGAAAGACATCTTAATTATTCAAATCTATGTTGATGATATAATATTTGGTTCTACTAATGCTTCCTTGTGCAAGAGTTTTTCAAAGCTGATGCAGGATGAATTTGAAATGAGCATGATGGGTGAACTAAAGTTTTTCCTTGGAATTCAAATCAATCAAGGAAAAGATGGCACTTACATTCATCAAAGCAAGTATACAAAAGTGCTTCTGAAGAAGTTTAATCTTGAAGACTGTAAGATAATGTCAACTCCCATGCATCCTACAAGAAGCTTAAGCAAGGAAGAAATTGGAAGCAAAGTAGATCAGAAGCTGTATAGAGGTATGATTGGTTCTTTGCTCTATCTAACAGCTTCTAGACCTGATATTTTATATAGTGTATACTTGTGTGCAAGATTCCAGTCAGATCCTAGAGAACCTCACTTAACTGCAGTTAAGAGGATCTTTAGATATCTGAAAGGAACTACTAATCTAGGACTTCTTTATAAAAAATCCCTAGATAGTAAGCTAGTTGGATTCTGTGATGCTGACTATGCTGGAGACAAGATAGAGAGAAAATCCACTAGTGGAAATTGCCAATTTATTGGTGAAAATCTCATATCTTGGGCCAGCAAGAGACAAACAACTATTGCTTTGTCTACAGCAGAAGCAGAATACATCTCAGCTGCTAAATGCTGCACACAGCTTCTCTGGATGAAATATCAGTTAGAGGACTATAACATAGCTTAAAGTAGTATTCCACTATATTGTGATAATACTGCTGCTATTCATTTATCTAAGAATCCAATTTTGCATTCCAGAGCTAAGCATATTGAAATTAAGCATCATTTTATAAGAGATCATGTTCAAAAAGGGACAATAAATATTCAATTCATTGATACTGATCATCAATGGGCTGATATATTTACTAAGCCTTTAGCTATTGAAAGATTTGACTTTATTAAAAAGAATTTGAACATGCATTTTATCTCTGAAGAAAACTAGCTCTGAGATGCAAAATAGAATTAGGATCTGAAGCTCTTTCAGAGCCTCCATTAATTCAGAGTCTCTTTTGGGAAGCTCTGAATAACATGGGATCTGAAGGATAACAGGTTCTGATGATGTAACACCCCGTTTTTCAAAGCCTAAAAAGGGCATTATTTTTTTTTTTTTTAAAACACAAAACAGAGTGCGCGGAAAATATTTTACAAGAGCCGGCGTTATTCATACAACAGAACTATAGCATATAATAGTGCTTCTCAAGCAAAGTGTGTACCTGAATATTTACATAACCAAAACATAACATCTAGTCCACGACGAATATACAAAGTAGTCGTGACTAGGAATACTATAGCCAACACCAAAAGAGGCTCATCCAAAGCGTAAGAGTTTAGAGTACAGTCATCCAAAAACGTTAGAACCTACTACAAAGCATACTACCAGTCACCGGCCAACAAGACCTGTCCAAAAGAATACTACTCTAATGTCAGCGGTCCTAGTCCTAACATGCACAACGGCATCAAGAGTCGTCCGTATCGCTCGATAACAGGACCAAGCTCAAGGTAGAAGTGGGAGATACCAAGTGAGGTACTCCGGATCCTCCAATGGATCCATCCCCTGCAGCAGTCGCTGCCTCCTGAAGAACCTCATCCGGCTCCCCTAAGAAGTCGGGTAAAGCCCCATCGCCCCAACTACCCATGGAGGAGGAAGAAGTAGTAACTAGACCATCTGTGGGGGTCTCTCCAATGACCGATCCACCACCCTCTGGTGTATCTGGCGCCCCTGGCAGTGGTCCTCCAGGAACCGTCCACAATGCACTGAGCAGCACTGGTAGAGGTATGGTGAAAGGCGGAGTCTGCCATATCAGACACTGATGAACCTGACTGGTACCAAGAAAAGTAGTAATCCTAACGCGCCCGTGGTAACTAGCCGTGCCGGAAGCTGGGTCGAGGCTCCAGGCAGGCAGAAGCAGGCGATCAAGGAAGTCCCACCTCGTCACCGTCTCTCTCGTGAGCACCGGTAACAAAGGGTGATTCATCGTCTGGGTGGGAGGAGCCCGCAAATGAAAGAATGCAAGGGTCACCACACATAACACAACAACAATTAACATATACATTTAATAGCGAATAAACACTTAGCAGTTCATATACTTACACATAGTATTGAAATGCACACCAGCCTATCAATGCAGACTCTAAATGATTGTGATCACCCTAACCGGGTCTTTTTCACATGCATGAATTCCGGAATTTTACCTCTCCGCAGAGAGTCGTAGGTCCAACCCCTACTATACCCTTTCAGGGCGTCAATACAATCCTCGCGGATTAGAGTGGATCCATTCCCGATAATCGCACCCCGTGGTCCATTCCCGATAACCACGTATTGGACTCAATAAATCCCGCAGGATTAAGGTGGATCCATTCCCGATAATCACACCCTGTGGTCCGTTTCCGATCACCACTACTATGAATGCATGAGCATACGCTTCCCCATATATGCTAATGCACATCATACATAATATTCGAACATTATCAAATGAATCAAATATTCATACATATATTTCGCAAAATCATATGTAATATCGCATGTATTTTAAACACAGTCTCATCACGAGAATACATAATACAATTGTCAAACAATCACACAGTCAAGAACCAAGCATACAATTATTTGACAGAAAGTAAAGGTGCCCTTACCTTAGCAAGCTTTTGTTACTTTAATTCCGCGAAAAACTACAACACGCGCTACCTAAAATAAATGCAGCGTAACATCAATAAAATATTCCTCGTTTATCCTAACGAAACGAAACTCGCTCTCAAAGCTCCAGAGGGGTCTAAGGTACTTTCTAAAGCCATCCCTCAAGGATTTCAGGTTATTCTCATAGTGTTTAAAAATTCCCGAAGTAAATTGCACTATTTTTATAACATGAAATTCATTTTGCTTTCAAATCATAAACTAAAACCATTTTGGATTTCTCCACCTCAAGGACTTGTTTCACACACAACAAGACCATTTGAAACACAACTAAAACTTTTCAAAAATATTTTTATGAAAAATCGAAGTTTTCTTGCGTTACAAGTTACACATTTTTTTCTTCCTAACAACCTTTTCTATACTCATTTTTCTTCAAAACTAGGATTATCCAACACACACAAAATTTTCACACAATTGTGGACTTAGAAAAATTTTGAAATTTCTCCCCACACAAGAGAGAGAGCCACGGCCATTTTTTCCAAAAACCCCCTTCTATTCAAAATTTTTCACTTCTAAAAGCATGGTAATATCCCATAATACCTAACTAGCACTTATCAAAGCGATTTAGAAATTATCGAGTCGAATCGCAAATTTTCGAAAAATCTCAAATAAGTTTTTCTTAAGGCAAGAAATCATATTTTCTTTACAAGTCATCCCATAATCAATCAAACACTTAAACAGTGATCATGGGAACAATTTGCCTCTAAACAATTTTCGAAAATCCGATTCCTCGATCCATATATAATTGCCACGGCCAAATGAGGCAAAATGGCAATCCTACACAATTTTTTTCTCATTTGAAACCCTAACCACATTAGTTAGCTCGTAACGATATCCAATCGTATACCCGACTCTTTTTGAAACTCGAAATAAATTTTTTCTAAATTGCGTTCTTCGAGTCGCTCAAGAACACGAAAAATATTTTTTTCTTATTTTTCGAAACAAAGTTCATATTCAACAATCCATTTTGTTTAAAAGCTCAATTCTAACTTCAAAACCAAAATCTTACAACACAAATCAAATTTATGATCCTTTTCAAATTTTTTCTTCAAAACCCTTACTAAAAATTTGTAAGAACAAGATTAAACCATAGAATCAACTCATGTTTTCAATCATGTGTACTAGCAACCCTTAAGAACACATCTATGGAAACAAAATTAAATTCTAACAATTTTCTACTCAAGAACAAAATTATGAAACTTAAGAATTCAAGAGTTTTTCATGAGAAATGAGAGAAGGAAGATGTTAGTTACCTTAGTGAGCAAGTGATTCCTAAGTATGCCAAAGATTCAAGCTTGAATGGATGGAAAAAATGAAATTTGGAAGAGATGAGTGAGTGAGGGAGTGGGCGGCCGAATGAGAGAAGAGAGGAGTGAGTAGTTTTTTTGTTTTGCTTCTAAGTCCAAACAAAGTTAAACCTCCTTACTAATAACCACTCTTGTGAAATCTAAGCCCTTGGATCAAAATTAAAGTTGCATGGCAAAACCCTAGCCAATGGATCAAATAGCTCATGATTGCTTTTTGAACAAATATCTCCTTTACGCCACTCAGCTCGTCGCGTTTGCTCTCGGCGAGTCGCACCTCGCTAACGGACGGAAATCTCAAAAACATAAAAATCTCACCAATAAATGTCCGTCGTATACCGTTTCCAAATATTATCGCTAAATTTCATTCTCCGACTGAAATTTATTTCCTTAGCTCCCAAAAATATTCTGACACTAGATTCCAACTTACGCCGATATATAAAGTCTCCAATTAAAATTCGACGGAAAACAGAAACCGTAAAATTTTAAGAAGCGGGCACAGTTTTCTACTCGTTTTTCCAATAAACGGAGAAAGTCGAAACTCTAAATTCTGAATTCACAGGAACGTTCTTGTATACAAAAGAGGACTAAAAACCAAAAGCCTGAGCTTAAATAGTACACGAGTCCAAAACCAGTTCCAATTCAGCAAAACGCTGTTATTACACGATACTTAAGAAACTAATCTTACAGAAAACCCTAAAAACTCTTATCTACTACTTACGCTTATAACTTGCGTACAGTACAGTGGAATAATGGGTCTTACAGATGAAGTGTCAGATATTAATGAGTTTGGCTCTAAACTAAACGGAAATGAAACGTTTAGTACTAGTTAGTGTACAACAGTTGTCGGTACACGCGTCAGCTTTGATTAAGCCTCTCCTGCACGTGTCTAGATCATGATGGGTAGAGAACAGTTAATGATGAAAATGCAGTTATACAATTTAAAATTAATTTTAAACTGTTCGCGCTCCCTCCTTTGTGCCTATTTTCTGAGTGTTTATTCTATTTGATATAAATTGTCACTTCACTCACAAAGCACAACTTTTTCACATAATCACTTCCTACACAAACCCTAAACCTCATATTTTCCCCAAATCTCTCTGCTTCTTAATCTTCTGTAATCATGGCTGCTCGACCTTCAAACGAAATTGTTCAACGTCCTTTCAACCCCGTCTTACCACCAGTAATTGATCTTTCGTCTCAAGCAAGACTCGTCTTCAAAGATAATGTAACCGATGCTGGTCCGGAATCATTTGAGATCGTTACGGAGAAATTTGTTGATTTTGAGAGTTTCAAAGTAAACGGGATTGACATTCAAAGTTTATTCTACGATCAACAATGGAAGAATTACTTTGAGATGCTAAATGGGTTTGTTTACTATGATATTGTCAAGTACTTCTGGCAAAAAGCAACCATCTTTGACAAGTTCTGTGCTGATGAAGAGGTTAGAAAGATGGTTGAGAAGGATAATTCCTTGAAAGGAAAAACAAGGAGTCAACTGGGTTTAAGACCCTATAAAGGAAAAGAGATTAGGTCAAACATCATGGGAATCAATGTTCTTATTACTCAAGAACATATTGCCAAAGTTTTGGGTCTGGACAATGAAGGAGAAAACGTGGATGAATATGGTGAGAAGAGTAAGCATATTGAATCCATTAAGAAGGATTTATTTCTTCCTGGTAGTGCAAACAATGATTTTGGCAAAGCAAAATTCACGAAGCAAAACTTCAGCTTTGCTTTCAAAGTGTTTCTGGCCTCCATCATCACTAGAGAAGGAGGATATGATACTATTTCTCTACCACACAGACACTTCATCTGGTTTATGTACAAGAAGGTAAAGATAAATCTGGCAAAACTTCTGTTTGATCACCTATGCTTTACTATATCCAAGAGCAGAACCAAATCACCTTCCATTATCCATCATCCAAGGTTGATTTCAGAAATCATTCGTCAAACAAACCTTATTCAGATTGTCAGTACCAAGGAGAAACTTAGAGTTTTCAATACTGCTAAGTATGATGCAAGTGTTCTGGTAAATATGAAGCTGAAAACAAAAGAAGAGCTGAAGACAGCCAAGAGCCCTCTGGAGCAGGTTTATGAAAAGTACTTCTGGTGTGATGGTTTTCCAACCATATCAGAATTTGATAATGATGATGTTATAAAGAACTTCTTGGAGTTGGTTAGATTAGATTCTGGAGTAAGAGTGCCCAGGAGTATGGTAGTTGGTGTACCAAACTGGGATATTTTCAAAGGACCAAAGCAGATCACCAAGTCTAAGAGAAAACCTCAACCAATTGAACAAGAAATTGTTGAGGAAAGCTCCAAAGAACAATCTGGAGATAAGAATGATGCTGCTGAGGTTACTGATCAAGCAGAAAGTGGTGCTAAAAGATTGGCCACTGAAGAAAATGAAGAAGTCACTGGAGAGCAAGTGGCTAAGATAGCTCAGAGAAAAGCTGTTCAGAAGGAGAGAAGATCAAAGAAGAGGAATGAGAGGCCTGTAGATGCAGAAGAGGATCAACCTGTCAGAGCACTAAAAAGGAAAAAGACAGTTGTTTCCAAACAGAAAGCTGCTGACTCGTCCAAAGGTAAAAATTCTAAGCTTAATACTGATAGCGTTTCTAGTGCTCAACCTCCTACCCAATCACCTCCTATAGACTATACACAGCCTATACGTATGATTCCACCATCTCCACAACCCTCATCATCCTCATCTGAAGGGACTTCTTCTGATGCAAGCACTGATTCTTCAGAGCTTATTGAAAAACTAGATAAAATTCAGAAGGAACAATCTAAGAAAAAGATCCCTGCAAAAAGAACCCTCAAGAAACCCAAAAACAACTCACCAGAAGAGGAAAATATTTTCATTGACACTTCAATCCTTGACCAACCCACCAACACAACAAGAAAATCCCCTACAATTCTTGAACACCTCTCCACTCACTTATCTGGTGATGCCTTTACCCACTCCAACACAAACTCACCTGATCAATTTCACTTTGTAAATACATCTTCTGATTTACCTATTGATCCACCAATTCCAGAACCACCAATTCAAACATCACCCTCCTCCCTTGCTGACATTGAACAAGAAGATCCACCCACCTTCACACCAGCTCAGGATGAAGTTATGAATCATTCTGAACATACCACTGCTGAACCATCCACATCACAACCTGAACCTTCCACACCTGAACCATCACCTGAACCACAAACACCACAATCAGAACCCATCTATGGTCCATCTTACAAACCCTTAACCATAGATGAACTTAGTCTACCTTCTGACTTCGCCCTACCCATTCTGGAGGATCTGCTAAAAGCAGAAATTAATGTTGATGATGATATAATAACAACCCCCAAAGACCTCTTTGATGAAATCAGAAAAATCAAAATCATCCCTCTGAAAAGAAAAAGACCTGAACCCATCATTCCCTTCAACAGAAACCAGCCCTTCTTCAATCACAACTCAGAACCAAACCTTGAGCTGCTAGATAATGCTATTAATATTAGTCTTAAGAAATTTAAGAGCATGGAAGAAGAAGTACTGATATTTCCCTCAGATGTTGATGCTAAGATCAGGGAATTGGAACAGAAATTCAGTCAGTCTCTGAGGCTCTTAGGAGGTTATGTGAAAAGAAAGATTGAAGGAAGAGGAATGGAAGTTTTGTCTCAAATAATGAGTGCTGCTGATCGCTCTCATGCTCTGAGACTTACATTTTTCAACCATGAAGAAGAATGTCAGAGGTTAGCATTTTTAGCTGCTGTGAATGAAAGTATAAGAAGATCTCTTGAAGCAGCTATAAGGCTAAATGAAGAAGAGGCTACTTATGCAAGAGTAGTAGTTGATGAAGAAGAGGCTACTTATGCAAGAGTAGTAGTTGATGCTGAGCAGGCTAGGATAGCTGCTGAAATGGAATGTCAGAGGCTTGCTGATCAAGAAGCCTTCAAGTTGTTGGTTGATAGAGCTGTTCGCATTGCTGTTGTTGAGACTAATAAGATTAATGAGAATCAAGCAGCTGTAGAAGATGTTGTTATGCATGATCAGAATCTCAGTGAACCAGATTCTGATAAAGGTAAAGCTCCCATTGTTGCTGCAACTCCTCCTAGATCTCCACCAGTACTTGTCCAAGGCTCTTCTTCATCTGCTATACCTTCAGCTATGCACGAAGCTCTGGATGTGATCAAGAGTGACTTAAGAGAGGAGCTGAGAAATGAAATGGATGAGTTCAGGGCCGATATAAGAGAAGATATGAACAGATCTGGTGAAGCTACTAACAAGAAGATAGATGCAATGATGGAGCTACTGCTGAAGCTTACTCAACAACAACAATCCAAACCCTAAACCTTATGTTTGTGCACCAGTTTATTTTGTTTTCACATTGTCTCTTATGTAATCTTTGGATTTTTTTTTATTTCCAAGCTATTTATTCATATTTATGTGCTTGTGCTGGTGTGTTTATTTTATTTTGTTTTTCAAAATGAAAATCATATACTCTGATAATGTCTGGTACTCTTGTGGTTACTGGCTGTAGTGTGAGGTGTTGCAGAGCATCTCAGCTTTAAACTAATATTCTAGGCTTTTAAAAACCTAAGAGTCCCCCACATCAGTACTCCTGTTTACTCATGAAATAGCTTCTTAGTATTATAGCCTGTTTAACAGCGGGGCAACAATACCGTATGAGGCGTGTCTGGTAACTGGTTTTCTGACATTAGAAATAAAGTATATAAAAGAAACATGCTCAAAAAGAAAGAAATTTATAGAAGGAACTCTTTATTAAATTTATTGAAGAAATTCTTTATTACATAAGATAATGAGATCCTACTTAGAATCAACGTCAGCAGCCTCTAGCTTATTCTTCTTATGCTTCTTATCAACATAAGAAAGTAGGTCACGCAGGGCTTGCTGAGCTTCAGCTTGATACTCTTCGTACGGCTTGTCATCATTATATGTCCATAAGAATTCTTCCAGGTCAGAGCCTATTTCTTCAAGCTCTGACTCTGTCAGAACCAACTCTCGCTTGTTTCTTTCATAGAGATGCATGTTTTCTTCGCAGCGCCAGGGCTCTGCTTCCTTCTTGATCACTTCCTTAGATCCTGAAGCATCCTTCGTAGCTTGCTTTTCCATTGTGTGTTTCTTACGATGCTCTTTGATTATTCTGTATGAATAAAATGAGAAGAATCATCTCTTTTTATAGTGCTCTCAAGCTTTCTTGTCTACCTGGGAATCAACATAGTTCATTTAATGAATATAGTTGTAACCAATTTTTGACTTGAATGTGTTGTTTTCTGCGCTTTTTGACTGATGACAAAAGGGGGAGTAAGAACAGCGTTAAAATTAATGATAATTGATTTTTTTTTACTGCTAAAGAACTGAAACTGTTATACTCATATCAATTTCTATCCCTTCTGAACTGTCGTTATGAGATTCTTTCTGAACCTTATTGAAAGGGGAGAAAATTTAAGAACCTAAAATTGATTTTCATAGATAATATAAGAGAAGCTTGCAAACCTCCTCTGAGCATTATCTGACTCTAAGAAGCAAAGCTTACAAAACTATGCTTCTGAGAGTCAAATATGAAAATCTACTTTAAGTTGATAAATTAACTCTTAAACTGTTTTAATTAATTATGGATAAGACTTAGGGGGAGCTTACAAACCTAACCCTATGAATTATCAGACTCAGGGGGAGATTGCAAACCTTTGAAACCTGAAGTCAACATAATTAAATTAAATCAACAACAATTGAATTTTAATGCTTTAGTTTGTCATCATCAAAAAGGGGGAGATTGTTGGAACAAAGTGGGTCTGACATGAACCTCTAAGATTTTAAGTGGTTTTGATGATAACAAAGTATTAAAATTGCAATTGGTATTACTAATGATTATTCTAGTGTGCAGAATTATAAGTTAAAATTCATTCAGAAGCACTATGAATAACAAGAGAGAAGCCAAGCTATGAAGCTCTGAAAGCGTATCGCTGTTCATCAGAAGCTTAAATTTTGCGTGCTGAAGATAATGCTTCTGAGGACCAAAGCTAGACTCTGAGGAGTTCAGAAGCTGAAGACCTTAAGAAGCTACGACAACAGCATCTGAAGCAAAATGAATTTACGTCACTCAAGAACTGACAGAACCAGAACCAATGTTTGAAGAACAATCTACTTCAAGGCTCTGTCACATCCACAGGAAGGATTATTCGTTGGTACAACGTTAATCTTATCCATAAGTGGAGCGCATTTGAGGATCGTACTATAGTACTATTATTACTCAAAATGGAGGAGTGATAATTTGAATTGCAAGGTAGTGGAATTGGATTTCTTTGTTAAAGAAGGCAATCTACATCTAGCATTTGTACGAGCATATTCCAGCTGGCATCTTATCTCTCTACAACGGTCATCATCTTCCTTCAAGTATAAATAGAAGACTCAAATGGAAGAAATGACTACTGTTCTACCGTTCTATTACTGCGTTTAAAGCTCTGAAGCATTCTGACATTATTGTTCTATCTGTCATTCAAGTCTTAAAGCAATTTGCGTTGTATTTTGTAAACACCTCTGATTGTATATCAAGTGTTCCTTAACATTCATTCTTATTCTTAAGTTTGTTTGAGAAGTCTCTTGTTAAGTGTAACTTGAGCATTTGAGAAGTCTCTTGTTAGTTGTAACTTGAGCATTTGAGAAGTCTCTTGTTAGTTGTAACTTGAGCATTTGAGAAGTCTCTTGCTATAGTGCTTGAGCATCTTGTAATCTTATAAGATTTAGTTAGAAGCCCTTGGAAGTGCAAGGGGACTGGACGTACTCTCGGTTTGTGAGAGGAACCAGTATAAATTTCTGTGTCTTTCTCTCTCTCTCTCTCTCTCTCTCTCAGCACCCCTTTTCTATCTTGTATTTATTTCCGCTGCAAACTTAGTTTTATTTGGTAAAAAGTTTTATTTTTTAAAACAAAATTCAACCCCCTCCCCCCCTTCTTGTGTTTTTCCACCTTCACTAAGTCGTAACTGATGTAATCACCAACTAGAGGTTGGGATTGTTTTATGTAAGTCGTGTTGATTGGAATTGACTAGTTTTGCTAACTTTGGTGGTGCACAAAGAGTGCTGTGTTTCTTTTGGGGTGGCGACCTCGTTAAGGGTTGCGGTTAGGGCACGGGTATGCCTATGTGTTGGTGTTAGCTATGGTGCGGCTACACCTAATCCTGAGGGATTTTGTCGTGTTGGTAATGGTAATAACTGGTTGGGTTGTTACTCTTGTTATAGTTTCGAGGACGAAACTTCTTTTTGGAGGGTAGTAATGTAAGATCCAAGATTTTACTGTGCGGTTTTCCTAAGGAACTTTAGTGTCGGCTAAGTTTTAGGGTTTTTAGTAGAACGGTTTTGTGTGTATCGTCGTAAAAATGAGATTTTTGCTGAAACGGAGCCTGTTTTGTGCTCGAGCGCTGGAAAGGCACAGACTTTCGGGTCGTGATCCTCTTTTGAGTATGAGAAGGTTTCTGTGAAGTCAGAATGACGAGTTTTGGATTATTCTTGTTTTTGGAAAAACGAGTAGGAATTTACCCGCTGATGTAGAATTTTACTGCGTCTGTTTTAAGTGAGGTTTCGGATGGGAGTTTTATATATCTGTGCGAGTTGGGATATATTCTGAGAATAATTTTCCATGGTGTGGAAGAAAATTACAGTCGCGGAAAAAGATTCGGCGATAAGTTTTGGAAATGTTTAACGTTAGACGTTCTTTCTGTAGGTTTTCTGTTTTTGTGAGTTTCGTTCGTCGCGATGCGCAAGAACTGAACGTGCGTTTTGTTGTAAGAGGTTGTGAGAAATATCTTGTGAGGATAGACTTGGATTGATCCAATGGCTAGATTTGAATCTTAGCATGTTAACACTATTTAATCCAATGGCTAGGATGAAACAAGACCATTATTTAGTAGACTTTGGAAGTCACTTTGTGGACTTAGAAAAATCACAAATTCACTTCTTCTTTCTCTCTTTGGCCGTGGCCTTCTTCTCCACCTTTCCATCTTGTGAAATTTTGCATTCCTTCACCATAATCATCCATTAGAAGCTTGGTTGAAAGCTTGAAGTTGTGAGATTCTTCTTCCTAAGGTAACTAAACATATTCCCTATCCTTGTTTGGCTAAGATTCTTAGGGAGTTAGGATTTTTATGATTATGTTCTTGGGAGAAATTTCATAAGAATTGGTTTTGAATGGTTTTTGTTCCATGAAAGTTGTTCATGAGGGATTAACAAGCATGTCTAGGCTTAGTTGTTTTTGTTTTCCATGAGTGGTGAGAATCTCATGAGAAAAGTTAGGGTTTTGGTTTGGTTATGTATTGATCAATAACATGTTGTTAGGTTGTATGGTTTTGAAAAGTAACGTTGTTTTTGAACCTTTAGGCGAAAGGGAATGGTGTTGTATGGCTTCGTTTTAGAAAATCCGATGAAAAATATTTTAGTGTTTATGAAAATATTTCCTAAGTGTTTTGTGTGGTGTTTTTGTATACCAAGAGGTGTAAAACTCTTGTGTTATGTGGTGTTGCTTTTTGCTTTGAAAACATGTTTGAAAATGGTTACAGGTCGGTTAAGGCCCGTAATAAAACTTGTGCTTGGGTTTGGTTTTGATTTTGGAAATGAAAACTAAATAACTTGCACTCGAAGCAACCAACATGCTTTCGGAAATGTACCGCTTTGTTGTGAAAACGGTTGTTGGGAACCAATACCTTGCGTATGTTGTGTGTTGCGTAAAAAGTTGTTTTGGGTGAAAATTGAGAAAAACAAGTTTTGCTGCTGCTGTCATGAAGAAAACTAGTCCTGTTCTGGTGTGGTAGCTCAGCGACGAGCTGGTAGCTCAGCGACCGTTGGTCGCCAGCCTTCGCCCTGGGCGTGGAAGTTCTGACTTGCCTTCGCCAGGTGGTCGCCCAGCGACCTCTAGCGACCCCTGGGACCTAAAATTATGGAAGTGGTTGGGATTGGAGACGGGTTTTTCGGGTACTCGGAAAGTACGTAACTTATAACGCAAGAAAACGGCCATTTTTGCATTTCAAATTATTTAAGACTTTTGCCTATTGTTTTGGGTCCTAAAAATAGTACAAATAACTCATGGGGGTTGATCAAAACGGTAGTTTTTGGTATAGTATCCGAAAGAGTGTTTTACCTTAGAAAGCATTAGGTTTTTGGGGTTTTGGTGTAGTTTCAATACTATTGGTTAGAGAACAATGTATTGATTGTGTACTTTGCTTGTTTTAGGAAGCGAGTAAGTGATGTGTGATCGTTTGATTGTTTGAGTGCTTGCCGAGATAAGGGCTCCACTTTATTTCCGTCTTTCAAAATAGTTACGACATGCTTGGTTTTGCTCTTTATGCTTTTGCTGTGTGCTTTGGCATGTTTGTACTTATGTATTCTCGTTGATGAGAATGTGGTTATAAATACGTGTGCAATTTACATATGATTAAGAAAATGTATGTATGTTGTGATGGTTTGTACATAGGCTTTAGGCTATGTGATTGTTTGCATGAGCATATATGAATGCGTGCGTCGGATAGGACTACCCGGGGATTTTGTCCGTGTGACTATCCTGTATATGCCAAAGAGAATATATGCCATGCATTTCATAGTTGCGTGCCTAGGTGTATGTCTGTGTGACTTTGCCTACGTACCGGGCGCTTGACTGTGTGGCTTCGCCAAATCCTACTGGATTTTATTGAGTTGGTGTTTGTCTGTGTGGCTTCACCTGGTGTTTGTCTGTGTGGCTTCACCTGCCCTTTGTGGCTTTTTAGTGCGGGTAAGTATATTTCTGTGTGGCTTTGCCTACCCCACGACTCTTCGAGGAGAGGTTAATTTCTGGAAATCATGCATGTGGTAGCTTGGATAGTACCACACCCATTGTAGAAGTCTGCATTAGGCTTGGTGTGCATTATATATATAAACCCGTTGGTGGGAATTGCTTTGGTGATTAAGAGCTTTCTCTTGTGTTTGTGGAATTATTGTTATGTGTACAATCTTTCGCACCGGTTATATATATACATACTTTTATTTTGTGGTGACCCTTTCTTTCATTTGCGGGCTCATCCCACCCAGATGATGGGTTAGATCGTGGTGACGACGGTGGCTGTTCCAGGCCCCAGTGAGGTGTTGGAACTTTAGCTTAGTTAGACTATGCGCCGGTGTGGGTTGCACACCGTGCTTTTTGGGTTTAGGCATAGAATTCTAACTTGTTTTGTTGTAAGTATTTGAATACTTAGACTTGGATTGTAATTATTCAGGAATACACTTTGCTTGTCGAAGCACCTTATGGTAATGAGTTCTTTTGTATATTTGAATGCCGGCTCATTTAAAATCTTTTAGGCGTAACTCTGATGTGTATAAAAAAAAATATATATATATATAATGCCTTTTCTGGCTTTAGAAAAACGGGTCGTTACAACATCAGTCTTTAGCAGTAGACCCAGCAAACTTTAGAGACCCAAATATAAACTAGATTAACAGTTAGGAGTCCTTATAACATCACGAGAACTCTTCAGTCAAAATTTCTGGAACATTATCACCGAATAGTTTAGCAACCAAACCAGTAGTAGAACCTTATCACATGAGTATGACCTTGACTCACATCAAAGCTGAATTCTTTCTTAGCGATACCGTCACCTAAAAAGGTTTATTAAAGATCGTTGAATTAAGTGTCCATAAATTAGTAACCCAACACTTTTGACCAGTTAATTACCTTGATAAGAATGATGGAATTTTAGCATCTACACCTTAATGTGTCTCATCGCAAATCTATTAAGTTAACATTTACGACAACTACTTTTAGATGCCAATAAGATAGGACAGTTTGTCACTTATACTAGCAATTGCACCGAACCATCATAGGTTAAGTTTTGTTTAGCAATAACAATTGAGAGTTATCTTTAGCACGATCAGTCGCCAAAGTCGAACTGTAGATACCTTATCATTAGGTAGCTTAGAGACCGGTAATTCAGTACTACCATAGTTTGGCTTTCCACTATACAAATTTATGCCTTTGGATCATTTAGATAAGAAGTTCAGTTGACCGTGCATTTTGAAGTTGTCTATCAACCATCCTTAGGTTAGTAAATCGGTAATATAATCCAACTAGTTACTCAATACATGAACTATGTTTTAATACCATACAGTAGAGGACACGACCTAATGGAAATAACCAATAAGAGATTTTAGCAGTGACACCAATCACCTAGACTAATCTTTTAGATGTACATTAGTTAACCTGAGACAAGTAATTAAGATTAACCTCAGCTTTAGCCAGCCGTCGACACTTCCTACATATTCAAACCCTTCAGCCAAGAGACTATTAGAACCAGTTAGACCTACCTGCGAGAACTTGTCAGCAAGGAATGGGAGTGAAAACCTAGTTGCCCCAGCCCGAGAGTTTTGGCAGCAGGAATAGAAATATGGAACATTAGTCTGAATCCAATAGGAGACCAATCTTCAATAACCTTCATTCGTCCTGGATTCTCCTTCAGCCAACTCGTTGGATCGAGCATTGTTCAATTTTATGTTCATAAGTCTTGGAACACTATGGATGTGTGTACTCTTTAACTTGTCTGATTACGAATCAGATGAGAAAATTCTTCTCGTACCGTAATAACTGGACAACCACGTACAATGCCTAAATGCAATTAGGACGCAACTTTCCAAATTTCCTCGAAACCAGTTAGTTAAACTAATGGTAATCAACGTCATTCTTAGGTAATCATAGTATTTGTTCTCAGTTTCTTTTAATTGTGCTATCAGTGGCTCCATCCTATCTGCAGAAGTCAATTATTCTTGAGAAGGTCAAGAATAATTTCAATTCAATTTCTTGCCCGCTTCAATTGATCTGCTGATTCACATACTTCAAAACCACTTCGGTAAAGCCTACCTAGTTCAGTATCAGTGAATCCTTTAGGCTCCCATACTCGTATCCGTCGAAATCGTTATTCCAGCAAAAATTAGTTAACTCTCCTCTACCGAGCTTTAACAGTTAAAATCAGGATAAGTTTCTGTTCCACCAGCTTAAGAGAAACCAAGAGAATAAGAATGTTATCTGTGTTCGTTGCCTTTCAGTTCCGTACTCTGTAATCATGTTAGATCCGTGTTTTAACCTCGAACACCTCTGCCGAACGTTTCGACCTTCCAGATTCATTTTCTGTACCTTGTGAGACCAAGTTCCTAACTCGAATATCATGATCAGAATATTTCAAACTCAAGTTTAGTCGTCACCAACCGGATCAAATAAGTATAAGTGTTAGTCGCTCGTTGAGAAGTAGTACCTTCGTCCTAGAAGACCATTTTCTATCATGAGAGATCTGTCAATTAACCTATTAATCACCTCGGGCAAAACAATTCGGTTCAGCCTCAGCAGTACAAGTTCAAACCTTAAGTATTCAACTAGCCAGGTTTCGGATGTGATTGCTTTAGCCAAGTTTCCATACATGAGATACCAATGTAGGATAATCAAACAATAATGACCATTAGCCCTGAGAGAAAGTCTGAACCTAAGTGCGTTCGCGCGTTAAATGTACAACTCGATCATCGTGTCGTGCCAGGATGGATAGAGATTGTAGGTGGGATTTTATCGGATAACTATAGGTTCATCTGCGGATGGGTCTAACTCGTTAGCAGAAGAATCAGTAGTGTTTAGACAATTTTCCACTCGTTTTATATTTCGATCGATTCTGGAGTATTTAGACGACACGTGGTACAGGGGTACAATTGACACGTCATGCGTAATAGTGTTCGAAAAGGATGACGACTATGGGAAAGAAGATTTTGAAGTTGCCAATAGGAATACTCAAGCTTTTACCCTTTAAAGAAACGTGTAATGTCAACCAGGCCAGATACCGATCTCCTAAACCAGTTAAATTGGAGTAGTACCGACAAGTGTAATAGAAGGTGTATGATCCTGCTCAGAGATTATGTAGTAGAGTTATGAGTGCACAATCCAGAGGATGACAATAAGTATTCGAATCAAAGTGCGCAGCTTGAGAACCATTGTAAGTGTGGTTACGTGGTGGATTGAAGGCAGCAACTCCTAAAGAGAGAAAAATTTTATTCCAAGGGATTGAATACGATTGACCGGAGAATGGGAGAAGTATGATTGCTGAGTGCGGATAGCAACAAGCTACTCTGAAGTGGAATGAAAGAATTCTGAATTTCGAGGATGAAATTTCTTTAAGGAGGGTAGGTTGTAACATCCCACTTTAATTATTAAAAATAATAATTATAAGAGATGCTACTTGTTAAAACTATTGAAGGGGTAAGCCATGACACAACTATTCTTTAAGATTTAATAGAAGGGCAAAATGGTAGTTACACAAGGAGACTAAGCCTTGACTTATAAGAAGGGGGCTTTGGTGAAATAAATCACTTATTCAATCTCATTTCAGAAGTTCATATCAGTAAAACAATTTCTGCTCTTCCTCTCAAACCTCACTTCTCTCACACAACCAAAACACCAAACATGGTCCTTCAAGAACTAAGCATGCATGTTGTCCAACAAACCTCTCACCTCTTCTTCTTTCGAGCGGCAACAACATCCCCTTCATCCTCTCTGAATCGCACCTATCATCAGCAACCAAATAAACTACCAAATCCCTTTGATTAAGGTATGGTCATGAATTTAGTTTTCCCCTTTCTAGAAATCAACTCTCAAAATCCAAACTCAAATCTGTTCTACTGTTGTGATGCATGTGTAATTAGGAGTTTCGTGGGTGACTGGAAACGATTAAGGATCAGGGATTTAAGTTTGGTGTTACACGAACAACCAACAGAGTTGTTGCTGTCAACTCGAGCAACTCGCTCAGCGAGCTGCGTTACTCGCTGCAGCGAGTGTAACAGAGCAGCATTAGCTACAGCATGTGTTCTTCCACCCTTGTAGTCTCCTCCCATTTATCTCTTGGTAAGGTATTTCGAGGCCTTCTCACTCTTTTCTCAGATTTTAGTATTGATCATTCCATTCCTTTAACCTTAGAAAGAATCTTATATATTCGTAATCCACTTCTTGTGTTGCATGAGAGTTTATGGAGATTGGACAAAGGAGTTGGAATTTAAGATATTGCAGAGAACAACTCATCATCTCTTCAGCACATTAGAAGCCTTTTCCACCACTTCCATATTCTTAGAGCAATTGGGGTTTCAAATGAGTTCTGGTACAATAGAGTTCGTGGCTGTTGCTGAGCATTGGTATCAGTGTAAAGCTCCTGAGTTAATCTCAATATAGGTGGGTTCTTTAGGATAGTTTAGTTAGTTTTCCCCAATTTATGAATTTGCATGTTAACTTAGGAAAATTAGGAAATGTTGTGTGAGGGGAATTAACTCCCAAATTTCCCTCCATTCTGTTTTATATTATGTATTTTATTTTGTTGCACTGGTTTAAATGAGGATTGTAGGTGTCACTTTTGAAAAACTATAATTTTAGCAAAACAGGGTATTTTCTGCATGAACTCGCCATAGTGAGTAGCTGGCGAGCATTCATGGCGAGCTGGGTTCTGGGCTGATGAAACTCGCCATGGCGAGCTTCTGCTCGCCACAGCGAGTTGATTTAGGTCAGGACCTATAATCTCGCCATGGCGAGCTGGTGACTCGCCATAGCGAGCTTATACAGAACTGACCTACACTTCCCATTTTCCTAAACAAAGTCTTACACACTCGTTTTATATCCTCATCAGAGTCAGATAGTTTGTAGTAACATAATTAATATAATGTCGAACAGAATGTTAATCACAGATAATCGTTAGGGTATAACTCAGAATTTAATTAGGTTTGTATGCTCCCCGGGACTTGGGAAACTATGGTAGTATGAACAATCAAGAATTAGATAGTATCAGTCAATTAGGAGCGATTTGTGATATCGCACTATGGACTCCCAATGGGATAAATCCATTAGGATATGTATTGTGAGCTGCATGCCGTGACCGAATCGGTTGACGGATATGGCAGGCCTCTGAGACCTGCTCACCTCAGAGTGTTCTTGTATTTAAAATGAATAAGAGGTTGTTGATCTGTGTTACACCTATATTATATGCTATTATGTTAGGATTATGTTAGTAATGAAACGACTGATTTTAGGTGCCCCCGGTGTAGTCACCATTAGGAGGGTAGTAGGACTCACTGAGGCTTAGTAGTCTCACCCCACTCCAATCAATTTTTTTAGGTAAACAGGTTATCCGGAGCAAGCACCAGGTAGGAGACTGACAGTTGGAGCCGAGCTTGGATTGTCAGACTAGAAGATTTTAGTCTTCTTCTTGTCTCTTAGTTAATCTGTTTATTTTTCATTGTTTCCCTTCCGCTGTATTTTATCAGTTTATCCTTTTGTATTCGTGACCAGTTGTAACTTCTTAAATTATTCGTTTAATTTAATGTACTCAGATTCAATTATTTATGTCTTGACTAAATATTCTAGATATTTTAGTCGGGGCGTTATATAACTTATATAGGACTTACTTTTTTAAATTTATACGGGACTATATTTATATTTATATGTATATGTAACTTATACGGGGCTTACTTTTTCATTTATATTTTATTTGCAGATGTGTAGAAAGGCTATGAAAGGAACAAATTAAGACCAGTTGCAGCTGGACTTGATGAATTAATGATATTCTCTTCTTATTTCTTATTCTTATACAATTGGTGGTTTTTTGAAGAGCTTGGAAGCATCTGTATGTATTTTTGTCGACTATATATGTTATAGATTTTCAATAAGTATAATTGATTCTCTATTTCAAACTCTTTGTCACTAAAATTGTTACCAAATTCAAGTATTTCACAGTGATTGATTTTATTTTCGAGGGACAAATATCTGTTCATCTATTTGAGAGATTATGGAAAATGAAGATTATCATACTTCTTATTTTTGTATGTCGGTTTTAATTTGAAATTTCATAACCAATGATCATGATTGTAGAGTCATTCAAATATTTTGTACTTATTTTGAAATTTATGTTGTACTCTATCATGTGAAAAAATACAAATAACAAAAAAAATGTGTAGTGTGCTTTTTGTAAGACCCAAGATTTCACTGTACAATTTTCCTAAGGAACTTTAGTGTCGGCTAAGTTTTTAGGGTTTTTGATGAAGCGGTTTTGTGAGTATCATCGCAATTATAGGTTTTTGCTGTAATGGAGCCTGTTTTGTGCTCGTGCGTTGTAAAGACACAGACTTTTGTCCTGTAATCCTCTTTGGTTAATACGAAGGTTACTGTATATTCAGTTTAACGAGTTTTGGATTATTCTTGTTTTTGGATAAACGAGTAGGAAATTTACCCGTCGTTGTAAAATTTTACTGCGTCTGTTTTAAGTGAGATTTCGGATGGGAGTTTTATATATCTGCGTGAGTGAGGTTATGTTCTGAGATTAATTTTCCAAGGTGTGGAAGAAAATTACAGTTGCGGAAAAAGATTCGGCGATAAGTTTTGGAATTGTTAAACGGTAGACATTCTTTCTATAGTTTTCTGTTTTGGTGAGTTTCGTTCGTCGCAGCGCGCGAGAGCTGAACGTGTGAGTTTTTCTAAGAGGTGTTGAGTTTTATCTCAAGTGGGTTTGGATTGGTTTGATCCAATGGCTAGGATTTTGTCTTGGCATTTTATCTTTTGATCCAATGGCCATGAGTTAGCAAGAGCAATGGCATAGTAAGGAGGTTTGTGTGTGGTGGACTTAGAAATTTGCCCAAGACTTTCTTTCTCTTCTTCTCCACCGTGCCTTCACTTTCTTCACCCTAAACTTCACAAAATCTTCCATTTCTCACCATTCTAGTTGATTTCAAGCTTGGTAGCTTTGTGGAAAGTTGTAGAGAATCTCTTTCTTAAGGTAACCCCTCTATTCCTATCCTGTATGTATTCAAACTTGTAGAGTTTGTAGGATTTTGGGTTTATGTTCATATGAGGGTTTGGTGAGAAATGTTGTTTTTGCTAGCTTTTATTTCATGAAAGTTGTTCATGAGGGTTTTGTAAGCATGTTTAGGCTTGGTAGTTTTGGGTTCCATGAGTGGATGAGAATCTCATGTATTTATGAGCTAGGGTTTGAGAAAAAATATATGTTGATCAAGAACATGAGTTAGTGTTTGGTGTTGGTACAATTAATCTTGCTTTTGAACCTTTGAACAAAATGGATATATGAGAAATGGTTTGGTTTTGAAAAATAGGAAAATTATTTTTGGTGTGTTCATGAGAAATTTAGGAAAACTCTTGTGATTTTGTTTGAGGTTTGGGAAATGTTTTGTTGATTCAATTAATTGATTTTGGGTACTAGTAAAGTATTACTAGGATTTTGGAATGGAAAAATTTGAGAGCTAGCCTTGGTTTTAGAAAAATGGCCGTGGCATGCTTGTGGTGTAGCCATGAGGATTTCAAATTTTTCAAGTCCTAAAATGATAAGTAAATGATCATTTAGTGTGATGAATGATCATGGTCTTTGAAAGAAAAGATTTGCAAAGTTTTGAGAAAAAAAATGTTATTCTTGGATTCAAAATGATTTAGTATGTATACTTGATCGTTGAGGAAAACTAGTGATAGTTTAAGTGTTTTAAACTATGTTTGATTTTGAAAAACAATGGTTTTGGAATAATTCCAATTCTGGCCGTATTCCACAGGGGTATTATGGTCATTTTAAAATTGTTTTCGTGTCCTAGAAACCTAACCATTCGATCCGTCTTTTCGATACGAAGATTTCGGCGTATGGCACGTCTCAATCGGATTAGAATTGAATGAGTTATGGTGATTTTATTTGAAAGGAAAAACTTGTAACTTGTGGCGCAAGTAAACTTTTATTTTTGTGAAAATTTTCAAAGAGTTTTTGGGTTGTTTTCAAATGGTTTTAGTATGTGAAAATTGATTGCCTTGGAGTTAGGAATCAAAGTGTTTCTTAGTTTATTTTGAAAACGAAAATATTTTCGTGTAGCAAGAAATAGTGCAATTAACTTCGTGAATTTTTAATCACTATGGGGAGAACTCGAAATCACTATCCGAGAGTTTTAGAAAGTACCTTAAGCCTCTCTAGAACTTAGAGAATGAGTTTCGTTTCGATAGGATACGTTGAGAGTATTTTATTGATATTACGCTGCTTATATTTTAGGAAGCGCGAATTGTAGAATTGTGGAGTTGAGCGAGTTTTAATTGTGGAAGCTTGCAGAGGTAAGGGCTCCACTTTATTTCCGTCTTTTCAACTGGTTATGACATGCTTGGATTTCTGCTGTAATGCTTTGCTGTGTGTTTGGCATGTCTAGTTGATGTATTCTCGTGATGAGAACGTGTTTAAAATACTTGCGCTGTTTACATATGATTATGAGAATATATGTATGAACAGGTTGTTGGAATACATATGATTGGAAATGTATGTATGTCGTGATGTTGGTTTACATATATCTGTGTGATATGTAATTGTTGCATGAGCATGTATGGAACGTGTAAGTCAGCTGGGACTACACGGGTGGATGTGTCTGTGTGACCCCGCCGGGGCTGTGTCTGTGTGACTGCCCTATATATGCTTAATTAGAAAGTATGCTCATGCACTCATAGTTGGTATTTGATCTAGGTGATTGTACCAGGTGATATCCCGCCTTTAATTGAGCCGGTATTTGATCTAGGTGATTGTACCCGCCGTTAATTGAGTCAGTATTTGATCTGGGTGATTGTACTCGGGGTATTCCACCAAATTGAGTCGGTACTTGATCTAGGTGATCGTACCCGGTGTTATCCCACCGTTAAATTCCGGAATTCATGCATGTGGCGAACCAGTGATTGGTTGTCACGCTCATTGTAGAAGTCTGCATTAGGCTTGGTGTGCATTATATATATAAACCCGTTGGTGGGAATTGCTTTGGTGGTTAAGAGCTTTCTCTTGTGTTTTGTGGAATTATTGTTATGTGTACAATCTTTCGCACCGGTTATATATATACATACTTTTATTTTGTGGTGACCCTTTCTTTCATTTGCGGGCTCATCCCACCCAGATGATGGGTTAGGTCGTGGTGACGACGGTGGCTGTTCCAGGCCCCAGTGAGATGTTGGAGCTTTAGCTCAGTTAGACTATGCGCCGGTGTGGGTTGTACACCGTGCTTTTTGGGTTTAGGCATAGGATTCTAACTTGTGTGGTTGTGAGTATTTGAATACTTAGACTTGGATAGTAATTATTCAGGAATACACTTTGCTTGTCGAAGCACCTTATGGTAATGAGTTCTTTTGTATATTTGAATGCCGGCTCATTTGAAATCTTTTATGCGTAACTCTGATGTGTACAAAAAAAAAAGTAATGCCTTTTCGGGCCTTTGAAAAACGGGTCGTTACAATTGGTATCAGAGCCCAGCTTTAAATCTTCAAAGGGAAAGTGTGCACTTGAGTCATTAGTCCAGAGTCGGTTAAAACATAGCTAGAGTTGTGTTAGTTCTAGCGGTTGTTTTTGTTGTGTTATGGGTTATGTGGTAGGTTATTTTGTGTTTAGCATGGGATATGCCTAGACACTGGTTTGTGTCTTACTGAGGTAATGCAGGGATTGAGGCTTCAGTAAGTGGAATTGTGAAACCCCCAAGCCTTGGTCGAATTTAGTCGACAAGTGTCTCTAAATTCCTTAGATGTGGCAGTCCGAAGATGACGGACTTGAGCGAACAAGAACTACAAGTGATTCTTGAAAGTAATATAATGGATGGGAAGTGGCGTTAGATGTTGCCACTCAGAGGTGCTGGTTATGGACGAGTGAACGTCAATTGATAAAGGATTTTAAGTAAGGATCAGATTGGGACGACCTTCTGAAGATGATATTGGATGTCCGTTTGGTGAGTTCAGACGAGACTTGATGAAGTCGTTCAGTTGTCAAGAGGATGCAACCACTGTAGATATGGTGGAACATGCAGAGATGTCAGTTGGATTTAATTACAATGATTGGATAATAATTGAGGCAACTTGAATTGGAATTAAAGGACGTTGTACGTCCAGAGTGAGGAAACCTGGTGGTGTTATACGGCATTTATGCGAACGATGGGTACCATAAGTGTTTAATTCAAGTGTGTGAGATAATTAGATTCGAAACTAAGATTAGTAAGGATGAATCTTGTGATGATTGAAGGTAGGAGACCAAGTATCACGTTGATAAGTGACAATCTATACATAGTTCGGGAGATAGTAAGTATAGATGTCGGTGTGAGATACAACGATAGGTAATCGATTGTTAAATAAAGATGGATGTGGAGAGATATTTAGGTAAAGAACGAGGAGTTCAACCTTTGAAAGTGAGTTGCATATCACTGATAAGTGATAATAGAGGTGTTTAATATGGAAATGTCCAGATAATTGTAGCAGTGTAAGCTAGAATTGTTAACTATTGGCAAGTAAACCATAAGAGGAAGTAAACTGGTTTAGCAGTTTGAGGGTATTAGTCAAGAGTTGAGTAGAGATCCTGTGTGAATGCGCATTTAAGTTAACCATTTCGATCGACCTAGAGGGTTGAAGAACTAAGTAGCAGCTTGAATTTATGATACCATAAGAGTTGAGGTTGGCAAGTTTTAAATAATTCAAGTTATGGACGATAATTGTTGGAGATTTTCTAGAAATGTCGTGTATGAGTAGAAAAGAGTTCGTTAGTAAGAGTACTAAGACAATGAGAGTGATAATTGGAGTTTTGTAGAGGTTATGACACCGATGAGTTAGTCGTAAAGGGAGGTTAGTCATGGAAAGAATGTGTTAACAATAAGTGTGGCTAGTGGTGTTTCTAGCCGAACTCGTAGAGAAAATGTTCCATTGTTTGGTTGTCTTTCACTTGATGATTCATCTTCAAAGAGGAGAAAGAGTGATGGAGATGAAATGGTTTGTGGATCTGTTTCTGGGTCTAGAAAAAAATGAGGATTTAGAGAGAAGCCCATGAAGATGTGGCTTATGTCAATTGAAGATTGGCGAAGGGATTTGTCTCACACCTAATTTGGAAATAAGAAGGATAAGAGATTGTCTAATGGCAAGTTGATGGAAGCTTGTAGAGCTTTGGTTCATTGTAGTGGTTACAATGAAGAGAGACGTGGTATGATGGAAATCGGTAGTGAGTAAGTATAAGGGATTCGGATGTTGTCAACAAGGATGGTTAGACAATAGTAATGTGAGGAATGCCCTGGGTGTTATTTTGAAGGTAGGTACCTCGACGAGAGTGGTGACGTTCGGAGTGTTTAGGAATGGTCAGGGTGACCAACTCTTTTGAGTAAGAGAGGATGTTATTGTAAGAGAAAAAGGAACTCAGGAGAGTTCAGGAATAGAATGAGAATACGTTGTGAAGAGGATGTGCGCCGACGATGGCCGTCGACGAGGACAAACGTTTGTTTAAGGCACGCGAGATTCGTCTAAGTGCCATTTTGGAAGTAATGTTAACGTATAAGGAACCGATTCTGGGGAATTGGAGATTTGGATAAGGGAGTCCAAGAGAAGTAGATAGTTTAGTTTGGCAAGTGCCAAAACTATGAGGAGTGTAATTACCAACCGGAGGTGGGGGTGGTATTATTTAAGTCGTGAGTGGAAATAGATCCGTATGTGAGCAGACGGTTCGGCATATTCATTGAGTCGCGGACTGATGGATAGTGGTAAGGTGGGAAAATCTTCTAGAAGAGAAGATAACTTGTTTGGAATAAAATAGTTTTGGTGGTAATTGCCGTGGTGGCACTGTACTACTATTGGATGATACTCCACGGATACTTCAAGAGTGGAAGCATGAGAGCTTATGCGACATGTATTGAGCGTTGTGTCTTACGACTTTAATCTTGTATTCGTAAGAGATCGAGGGAAACATGTGGGAAAACCCCGAAGGAAGTGTTGGACCATTGTGCCTCGGAGGACCTTGAGCACAAGTGGAATGAAGTATCACTTAAGTTGGGTAAAGAGGGTCTAAACCACCATCATGATTGTCGACTATCTATTGACAAATTGAGGGACTGGCCGTCCTTAATTTATTGTTGATAGTAGACGGAATCGTGTTGAATGGAATTGACTAGCTTTGCTAGCTTTGGTGGTGCGCAGAAAGTTTCGGTGTTTCTTTTGGAGGGTAGCCAGTCACTGCTTCGTGTGAACCTAGTGGTTTAGGCTATGTCGCGGAGGCAAAATAAGTGATTTTGGAAAAAAAATTGTGTGGACCTTTGAACATTTGAGGAACTCGAGGTTGTGAACCTCTGTTGTGAGGTTAATTTTTGAGTGGTGAACTCGTTGAGAGTGGCGGTTGAAGCACGGTTGTGCCAGTGTGTTGGTGAGAGTATCTGTGTGACTTCACCCGGTGTTAGCGTCTGTGTGGCTACACCTAATCCGAGGGATTTTTGTTGAGTTGGTGATGGTAATAACTAGTTGAGTTGTTACTCTTACCTTTAGTTTCGAGGACGAAACTTCTTTTTGGAGGGTAGTAATGTAAGACCCAAGATTTCACTGTACAATTTTCCTAAGGAACTTTAGTGTCGGCTAAGTTTTTAGGATTTTTGATGAAGCGGTTTTGTGAGTATCATCGCAATTATAGGTTTTTGCTGTAATGGAGCCTGTTTTGTGCTCGTGCGTTGTAAAGACACAGACTTTTGTCCTGTAATCCTCTTTGGTTAATACGAAGGTTACTGTATATTCAGTTTAACGAGTTTTGGATTATTCTTGTTTTTGGATAAACGAGTAGGAAATTTACCCGTCGTTGTAAAATTTTACTGCGTCTGTTTTAAGTGAGATTTCGGATGGGAGTTTTATATATCTGCGTGAGTGAGGTTATGTTCTGAGATTAATTTTCCAAGGTGTGGAAGAAAATTACAGTCGCGGAAAAAGATTCGGCGATAAGTTTTGGAATTGTTAAACGGTAGACATTCTTTCTATAGTTTTCTGTTTTGGTGAGTTTCGTTCGTCGCGGCGCGCGAGAGCTGAACGTGTGAGTTTTTCTAAGAGGTGTTGAGTTTTATCTCAAGTGGGTTTGGATTGGTTTGATCCAATGGCTAGGATTTTGTCTTGGCATTTTATCTTTTGATCCAATGGCCATGAGTTAGCAAGAGCAATGGCATAGTAAGGAGGTTTGTGTGTGGTGGACTTAGAAATTTGCCCAAGACTTTCTTTCTCTTCTTCTCCACCGTGCCTTCACTTTCTTCACCCTAAACTTCACAAAATCTTCCATTTCTCACCATTCTAGTTGATTTCAAGCTTGGTAGCTTTGTGGAAAGTTGTAGAGAATCTCTTTCTTAAGGTAACCCCTCTATTCCTATCTTGTATGTATTCAAACTTGTAGAGTTTGTAGGATTTTGGGTTTATGTTCATATGAGGGTTTGGTGAGAAATGTTGTTTTTGCTAGCTTTTATTTAATGAAAGTTGTTCATGAGGGTTTTGTAAGCATGTTTAGGCTTGGTAGTTTTGGGTTCCATGAGTGGATGAGAATCTCATGTATTTATGAGCTAGGGTTTGAGAAAAAATATATGTTGATCAAGAACATGAGTTAGTGTTTGGTGTTGGTACAATTAATCTTGCTTTTGAACCTTTGAACAAAATGGATATATGAGAAATGGTTTGGTTTTGAAAAATAGGAAAATTATTTTTGGTGTGTTCATGAGAAATTTAGGAAAACTCTTGTGATTTTGTTTGAGGTTTGGGAAATGTTTTGTTGATTCAATTAATTGATTTTGGGTACTAGTAAAGTATTACTAGGATTTTGGAATGGAAAAATTTGAGAGCTAGCCTTGGTTTTAGAAAAATGGCCGTGGCATGCTTGTGGTGTAGCCATGAGGATTTCAAATTTTTCAAGTCCTAAAATGATAAGTAAATGATCATTTAGTGTGATGAATGATCATGGTCTTTGAAAGAAAAGATTTGCAAAGTTTTGAGAAAAAAAATGTTATTCTTGGATTCAAAATGATTTAGTATGTATACTTGATCGTTGAGGAAAACTAGTGATAGTTTAAGTGTTTTAAACTATGTTTGATTTTGAAAAACAATGGTTTTGGAATAATTCCAATTCTGGCCGTATTCCACAGGGGTATTATGGTCATTTTAAAATTGTTTTCGTGTCCTAGAAACCTAACCATTCGATCCGTCTTTTCGATACGAAGATTTCGGCGTATGGCACGTCTCAATCGGATTAGAATTGAATGAGTTATGGTGATTTTATTTGAAAGGAAAAACTTGTAACTTGTGGCGCAAGTAAACTTTTATTTTTGTGAAAATTTTCAAAGAGTTTTTGGGTTGTTTTCAAATGGTTTTAGTATGTGAAAATTGATTGCCTTGGAGTTAGGAATCAAAGTGTTTCTTAGTTTATTTTGAAAACGAAAATATTTTCGTGTAGCAAGAAATAGTGCAATTAACTTCGTGAATTTTTAATCACTATGGGGAGAACTCGAAATCACTATCCGAGAGTTTTAGAAAGTACCTTAAGCCTCTCTAGAACTTAGAGAATGAGTTTCGTTTCGATAGGATACGTTGAGAGTATTTTATTGATATTACGCTGCTTATATTTTAGGAAGCGCGAATTGTAGAATTGTGGAGTTGAGCGAGTTTTAATTGTGGAAGCTTGCAGAGGTAAGGGCTCCACTTTATTTCCGTCTTTTCAACTGGTTATGACATGCTTGGATTTCTGCTGTAATGCTTTGCTGTGTGTTTGGTATGTCTAGTTGATGTATTCTCGTGATGAGAACGTGTTTAAAATACTTGCGCTGTTTACATATGATTATGAGAATATATGTATGAACAGGTTGTTGGAATACATATGATTGGAAATGTATGTATGTCGTGATGTTGGTTTACATATATCTGTGTGATATGTAATTGTTGCATGAGCATGTATGGAACGTGTAAGTCAGCTGGGACTACACGGGTGGATGTGTCTGTGTGACCCCGCCGGGGCTGTGTCTGTGTGACTGCCCTATATATGCTTAATTAGAAAGTATGCTCATGCACTCATAGTTGGTATTTGATCTAGGTGATTGTACCAGGTGATATCCCGCCTTTAATTGAGCCGGTATTTGATCTAGGTGATTGTACCCGCCGTTAATTGAGTCAGTATTTGATCTGGGTGATTGTACTCGGGGTATTCCACCAAATTGAGTTGGTACTTGATCTAGGTGATCGTACCCGGTGTTATCCCACCGTTAAATTCCGGAATTCATGCATGTGGCGAACCAGTGATTGGTTGTCACGCTCATTGTAGAAGTCTGCATTAGGCTTGGTGTGCATTATATATATAAACCTGTTGGTGGGAATTGCTTTGGTGGTTAAGAGCTTTCTCTTGTGTTTTGTGGAATTATTGTTATGTGTACAATCTTTCGCACCGGTTATATATATACATACTTTTATTTTGTGGTGACCCTTTCTTTCATTTGCGGGCTCATCCCACCCAGATGATGGGTTAGGTCGTGGTGACGACGGTGGCTGTTCCAGGCCCCAGTGAGATGTTGGAGCTTTAGCTCAGTTAGACTATGCGCCGGTGTGGGTTGTACACCGTGCTTTTTGGGTTTAGGCATAGGATTCTAACTTGTGTGGTTGTGAGTATTTGAATACTTAGACTTGGATTGTAATTATTCAGGAATACACTTTGCTTGTCGAAGCACCTTATGGTAATGAGTTCTTTTGTATATTTGAATGCCGACTCATTTGAAATCTTTTATGCGTAACTCTGATGTGTACAAAAAAAAAAGTAATGCCTTTTCGGGCCTTTGAAAAACGGGTCGTTACACTTTTGATCCATAATTCAGTTATAGACATCATCATATTACACATTGAAATAAACATTTGAAAGTTTGCCTTAGTTAGTCCATTACGTTTTAAAAGTTTCAATTTGGTCCCTCACATTATCAATGTTTGCATTAGTTAGTCCATTCCGTCAAAATTTTGATTAACGCCGCTTCAATCTTACACGTGGCTGATGGTTTGAACACATGGACATTATTTTGGACACGTTCGGTAATATATGTATTAATTTTTTTGGGGCCAGCAATTATAAGTAATATATATTAATTTTAATTATCACTTTTTTATTTAGTTAGCATTCCATATAGCACTGGACGTGTCCAAAATAACGTCCACATGTCCACATGTCCAAACTGTCAGCTATGTGTAAGATTCAAACGGCGTTAGTCAAAATTTTGACGGCAGGGACTAACTAATATAAACGTTGATAACATGAGGGACCAAATTGAAACTGTTAAAATGTAAGGGACCTGATCGAAACCTAAAATAAACGTAAGAGACTAAATGTATAGTTTAACCCATATATTAATACGAAGGCTATCCTTTTTATTTATATTTTTTTAGTTTTTTCGGAATCTATATATTTTACTCATAAGATGATTACTTTTTGTTTAAATGAGAACTTATATTTCTATTCCTACATTAATAAGGGATCTATTTTATTTTTGTAATTTATATTGTATTTTATATTTCCACTCATGTTAGTAGGAAAACCTATTTTACGAGGACTATTTTTTTTTTAATTACAACATAAACTTATATCTTTTTTCATATATTAATAATACGGGGTCTATTTTATTTATGTAATTTCTACTGTAATTTATATTTCTACTCATATATTAATACGAAAGACTATTATTTTTTAATTTCTACGTGGCATATATTTCGACTCTTACATCAATATGGGGACCTATTTTTTATTGTAATTTCGACGGGAACATATATTTCTACTTATGCATTAATACAGATGACTTTTGTTTTTATAATTTATACTTAGATCTATATTTTACTCATATATTAATACAAAGACTTATTTATTTTATAATTTTTATGTAATCTATATTATTATTCATATATTAATAGGGAGAGTTTTTTTTTTAATTTCAACGAGAATCTATATTTATGCTTAAATATTAATATGGGAATCAATTTTTTTTTTGTTATTTATATTGTAGTCTATATTTCTATTGATATATTGATACAATGACATTTTTTTTTGTAATTCATATCCACCTCAAAGTCTCTTCCATATATCCCATAGAGAAATTATTTTCCATCAACTTTATAATTCTTTTAGTGGAGAATAATAGAAATAACAACTATGATACATTTTCAATTTGATAAAAAAAAAATAAGAACTTTAGAAATATTCCTTAAGAAAATCTATGATACTACATAAATTTTACAATTAGCTTTTATCAAAGAATGTTATTTTTATTTTTATCACAGAATGTTATTAATTTTCTTCTACTAGCAATTAAAATTTTAAATTTTCGGTTTAAAGTAAATATATTAAAATATATTATTTATAAGTTAATAAATCTAAAAACATATTTCTACCCGTGCTTGGCACGGGTCTGGATACTAGTAAAGTTACATCTCATGAATGTTAAAAGGGAACGCAACTCAAAAGTGGTCCAATAATTAACAAAAAGAACGATCAATCTATCATTATCAATTAAAAAACATCCAAACCAAAATCCGAAGGAGCACGGAAAAATAAAAAAGAAACATAAATTTGATCTAACAAGTCAAGCCTCCAATCCAAAGTTCCAAATATTCACCATGCCTTTTTCTTTTAATTAACAATTAATCATGTTTATGACAGTTTTTTTTTAACGGCAAAATGTATTATATATATATATATATATATATATATATATATATATATATATATATATATATATATATATATATATATAGGGGAGGGATCAAATTACACCGGTGTAACATTTGAGAAATGTTACACCACTCAATAACGCTTTAACGAATTTAAATTTTACAAAATTCACCGTTGGATTGAAAGTTTATATCATATAGATCATCTATGTTGAGTTTTACAAAAATCTAAAATCGTTTGGTATGTTTTTGAGACACATCCAAATTAACGGTTTATGCGTTTTTATTGAATACCGTTAATCTTTATGTGTATCAAAAACATGTCAAACGATTTTAGATTTTTGTAAAATTCAACATAGATGATCTACACGATATAAACTTTAAATCAAACGGTGGATTTTGTAAAATTTGAATCTGTTAAAGCGTTATTGAGCGGTGTAACATACTCAAATGTTACACCGGTGTAATTTGATCCCTCCCCATATATATATATATATATATATATATATATATATATATAAAAGAATAAAAATAATATGTATAAGAGGTACTCGGCCAACTACGGTAAGACAAGTATATGTAGCACTTAACCCAAACTAAAATCAACTCAAGCCATTACTACCTAAAACTATCTAGTTAGGTAATCAATGGGATTAACACACCATTCATAAAATAGGCAAGGTGAATTAATCTTTTTAGCTAGCAACCAATTCCAAGAAATATATTTTATCCTATCAAAAATTTTGGATGGTTCTACAATTTTTCCAGAAGAAATCCTTTCATTTCTCGCCCTCCAAAGAGCCCAAAGCACGCCGTGCCACACCAATAAGACTCCCTTAAGGCCATTCTTCTTTCTCTGGAAGCAAATCAAGAAGCTTTCTAGAATGGAAGAGATTGATTCCGGTAAGACGGATGTCAAACCAAACCAACAATGGACCTTACACCAAACCAACCAAGCCATAGCACAATCATGTTTATGATAGTACAATCATAAGACGCTGATATTGTATCAATGAAATGTAGGGTGCATTTGTTTCAGCTTTAAAAAAATGAATTTTTTCTTTGTATTTTTTAAAATAAATTTTGTAAAATCATTTTTCAAAATATTACAAGTTATTTTATAATAATTTTTTCTAAATTGAAACATACATTCTTGAAGATCAAAACATAGTCAAAATCACAATTTTTTTAAAAAGTTGTATTTCAAAAATGATTTTTATGAAAATCTATTTGAAATAGCTACAAATTAAGTGATTTTTTTGAAATTTTGATATCCAAAAAATTTTCAATAAAATAAATAATATTTTAAAAATAAGTATCCAAACTAAATTTTCATTTGAAACTTTTATAAAAAGTTTTTTTAAAATTTTTATACAAAACTATATAACACTATAAAATTCATTTTTAGAAAAAGGTAAAACAAACGGACCCATAATGCTGACCGGTAAAAAAATCAAGAGTCAAATAAATGTAGCGAAGATGATTATGTTGCTTGCAGCTTGGAAAGCCTCCCTTCTTTCCATTGCTGGTAGGGTCCAGCTCATTAAAAGTGTTGTTCATTGAATGTTATTGCATAGTTTTTTAATTTATTCTTGGCCTCTTAGTCTCATTAAAGAGCTTGAATTGTGTATGAGAAATTTTATTTGGAGTGGTGATATATCCAAGAGAAAGCTTGTCACAGTTTCTTGGGCAAATGTTTGTCAACCAATTTCTGAAGGTGGCTTGGGCATTCGAAGTTTATTCAAACTTAATGAAGCTTCTAACTTGAAGCTTTGTTGGGATTTGTTTCACTCAAATGAGCACTGGTCTAATCTTCTGAGAAGTAGAGTCCTCAGAAATCAAAAGATTATTAATTATCATATTTATTCTTCAATTTGGAGTGGTCTAAAAGGGCATTATACTGAAATGATGGACAACTCCTCTTGGCTGTTAGGTAATGGAGAAAACATTAACTTTTGGCTTGACCAATGGTGTGGTGCTCCATTAGTGCATTCTCTTGATATTCCTCTTAATCTCCATCCTTTACTTTCCTCTACTGTGAACCAATTTTTGGTGAATAATCATTGGCTTATCCCTCCCATCTTAGTCAATCACTACCCACAACTTCTTACTCTAATCAATCAAGTCTCAATTCCTCTTGAATTAAAGTCTGATGAGCTTGTTTGGAACAACTCTGCTTCAGGTTCTTTGTCTTTAAAAGATGCATATCTTCACCAAGCTCCTGTTGGTCAGAATTTAGGATGGACAAAGCTTCTTTGGAATCATTTTATTCCTCCTGCTAAATCACTTTTAGTTTGGAGACTCATGTACAAAAAATTACCGACTGACGATAATTTAATGGTGAGGGGTTGTCATTTGCCATCTATGTGCAGCATCTGTCTATCTTGTGCTGAATCTTCCAATCATTTATTTTTTCAATGTCATTTTGCTACTCTTCTTTGGAACTGGTTCTTAAATTTGCTTAATATACATTCCAACATAGCTGGTACTGATGACATTTGGAAGCTGTGTGATAGAGGTTGGGGCCCCCAATGTAAAACAGTTATTTCAGCTGCTGTTATCAACATAATCAATGCCATTTGGTACTGTAGAAATCAAAGCAGGTTCAATAATGTAAAACCTCTTTTCAACTCAGCAAGGTCTTTGATCATTGCTAATGTTTCAATATCTGGTAATAACACTACAGCTACTGCAACTGCTTCTATGAGGGACGTTAGCATCCTAAAATTTTTCAATGTGAAGTTGCATCCTCCAAATGCTCCAGTCATCAAAGAGGTCTTGTGGCTGCCTCCCTTTGTCTCCTGGATTAAGTGCAACACTGATGGTGCTGCTACTGGTAGCCCAGGCCAAGCTTCCTGTGCAGGTGTCTTTAGAGATCACAATGCTCAATTCTTAGGTACTTTCAATGTGAACTTAGGAATTTCTTATGCTTTTCATGCTGAGCTTTTAGGTGTAATGAATGCCATTGAAATTGCTCATGAAAAAGGTTGGTGGAATCTTTGGCTCGAAACAGATTCAATGATGGTGACTCTTGCTTACAAGTCCTCAGCCATGGTGCCTTGGTTGATTAGAAACAGATGGAACAATTGTATGTATAAGCTAAAAGACATGAACTTTATTCTTTCTCATATTTATAGAGAAGGAAATGTTTTAGCTGATAAGTTAGCCTCTTTAGGTCTTGTTTCTCCTGGTTTCATGTGGTTTGATGTTATTCCTATGGAGATTTTGCAGGCTTATAATCATAATAGATTAGGCCTTCCTTTGTTTAGATTCTCTGTTCCTTGAAGGGTTTGGTTTTGCCCCCCCTTCTTTTTGTATCTGTTTTTTCTCTTTAATCTATTGGTGTTGCTTTAGCTCACCATTACCTCAAAAAAAAAAAATATCATAGGGATATTTTGAGCATGTAGGGAAAAGATTTGTAGATCCTGTAGTAAAAATAGGAAGATCGGGTGGACAATAATCAAATCAAATTACTATAGATGCAGACAGGACCGGTCCTGAATTTTAGAGGTCGTGTGCAAATTTTAAAAGTTGCATCTTAATAAAAAATAATATAGTACAATTTTTTTGAAAAAAAAAAATCATCAATTTTAAATTGCAAATAATATAAAATATAATTATCCTTGTAAGTAACATAAAAAAGATTCATATTCTATCAATAACAACAAGATAATACCTTCTAACTACTTTAGAAATTGGGCCCGACAATTGGACTTAATATTTTACAGCAATATTATATTTGACAGCCCCTATATTACTAAGACTACTATTCTATAAAAAAAATTGAGGCTTCCTATTTTAGAGGCCCAATGCAACATACCTTGTTGCACCCCTATCTGGGTCGGCCCTGGATGCAGAGAAAGACTTAATTATGTAAAAAAGACTAATGACTACTGTAAGACCCAAGTTTTCATTGTACAGTTTTTCTAAGGAACTCTAGTGATGGCTACGAATTTTAGGGTTTTTGGTGAAGCGGTTTTGTGAGTATCGTCGCATTAATGGAATTTTTGCTGTATTTGAGCCTGTTTTGTGCTCGTGCGCTGGAAAGGCACAGACTTTTGGGTTGTAGTCTTCTTTTGAGTATAAGAAGGTTGATGTGGATTTAGAATGACGAGTTTTGGATTATTCTTGTTTTTGGAAAAACGAGTAGGATTTTTACCCGCGGATGTAAAATCTTACTGCGTCTGTTTTAAGTGAGGTTTCGGATGGGAGTTTTATATATCTGCGTGAGTGAGGTTATGTTCTGAGAATAATTTTCTAAGGTATGGAAGAAAATTACAGTCGCGGAAAAAGATTCGGCGATAAGTTTTGGAAATGTTTAACGTTGGACGTTCTTTCCGTAGTTTTTATGTTTTTGCGATTTACGTTCGTCGCGTTGCGCAAGAGCTGAGTACGTGACTTGTTATGGGAGATTGGATTAAATCTTGTGATTATCCATAAAGCAAATTGATCCGATGGCTAGGGTTTAAGCTTGGACTTTTGACTTTGATCCAATGGTGGATTGGCTATCAAGAGCCTTTGTCATAGTAAGGAGGTTTGGTGACTTTGGTCACTTAGAAAACATCACATATTCACTCCATTCTTTCTCTCTTCCACGTGAAAACTCCATTACTTTCTCAACTTCACAAATTTTCCATTCTTCACCATTTGTGTCCATTTCAAGCTTAGGAGCTTTGTGGAGTAGTTGTAGAGAATCACTTGCTTAAGGTAACCACCCTTTTCCTTTTCATTTTGGTTGGTTAAAACTCTTGGAGTTATGAGTTTTAGATTATGTTCATAAGATGAAAATGTTAGGAATTGATTCTTGTTTCATGAAAGTTGTTCATGAGAGTTTAGGAAACATGCTAGGATTTGTTATTTCAATTTTCCATGAGTTGGTGAAAAATCTCATGAGAAAAGTTAGGGTTTTGTGTTGGTTAAGTATTGATCAATAACATGTGGTTAAGTTGTAAGGTTTTGAAAAGAAACGTTGTCTTTGAACCTTTGGGCGAAAGGGAAATGCGTTGTATGGTTTTGTTTTAGAAAATCCGATGAAAAATATTTTGGAGTTTATGAAAATATTTACTAAGTGTTTTGTGTGGTATTTTGGGGTCCAAGTGGTTTAAAACTCTTGTGACATGTGGTGTTGTTTTTCGCCTAGAAAACATGTTTGAAAATGATTTCAAGACGGTTAAGGCCCGTAATAAAACTTGTGCTTGGGTTTGGTTTTGATTTTGGAAATGAAAATCAAATAACTTGCACTCGAAGCAACCAACATGCTTTCGGAGATGTGTTGCTTGCTTATGAAAATGGTGTGCTTTTGTGCCTTGAAAAGATGTTGGGAACTAATAGAATCAAACTAGGTTTGGTTGGGGAAAAAGGTGGTGTGTGTTGCTGTCTTTTGCTGTCATGACAGGTGCAACTCACCGGGCGAGTGTTTACTCGCCAGGGCGAGTGTCACAGGTCATGACAACACGCCAAGACGAGCTCCAGAGCGAGCTAGACCTGTCCTCACTGCCTTCACTCGCCGCCAACTCGCCAGGGCGAGCTCTGAGACTTGAAATTTTGGATTCTGATTTCTAAACTTGGTTTTTAACTTTCTAATCCCTTTTTATTAATTTATGGAAGTGGTTGGAATTGGAAACGAGTTTTCGGGTACTCGGAAAGTACGTAACTTGTAACGCAAGAAAACGGCCTTTTTGCATTTCAAATTATTTAAGACTTGGGCCTATTGTTTTGAGTCCTAAAAATAGTACAAATAACTCATGGGGGTTGATCAATACGATAGATTTTGGTATGGTATCCGAAAGAGTGAATTTTCCTTAGGAACCTTTAGGTTTTTGGGGTTTTTGGTTTAGTTTCAATACTATTGGTTGGAGAACAATGTATTGATGGTACGCTGCTTGTTTTAGGAAACGCGTTGTGTTGTTTGGACGAGTTTTAATAAACGGAAGCTTGCCGAGGTAAGGGCTCCACTTTATTTCCGTCTTTTCAAACGGTTTTGTTAAACATGCTTTAGATTTGTTGTGTTGCAATTGGTGGTGTGCTTGGCATGTTTTTGTGATGTATTCTCGATATGAGATCGTGGTAAATACATGATTCGTTGTCTTACATATGTTTGGTGAAATATGTGTATGAACAGGTGATTAAATACATATGATTAGATGTATATGTATGTGTTGTTGTGGTGTGATTACATATGCGTGTACGATATGTATGTGTTGCATTAGCATATAAGGGGAATCGTATGCTCATGCATTCATAGTACGTGATTATCGGGAATGGATCACGGGGTGCGATTATCGGGAATGGATCCACCTTACTCCTACGGGGATTATTGAGTCCAATAAGCGGTTATCGGGAATGGACTGCGGGGTGCGATTATCGGGAATGGATCCATCCTAACCCTTTGTGGTTTTATTGATTATGATTACTGACTTCCGGAATTCATATGCATGTGGTAATGGGGAATCTACCACACTCATTGTAGAGGTCTGCATTAGGCTCGGTGTGCATTATATCTTAAGCCCGTTGGTGGGAATTGCTTTTGTGTTAAAGAGCTTTCTCTTGTGTATGTGGAAACTTGTTATGTGTACATCTTTCGCACTGGTTATATATATATATATACTTTTATTTTGTGGTGACCCTTTCTTTCATTTGCGGGCTCATCCCACCCAGATGTTGGGTTAGGTCGTGGTGACGACGGTGGCTGCTCCAGGCCCCAGTGAGTGGTTGGAGCTTTAGCTTAGTTAGACTATGCGCCGGTGTGGGCTGTACACCGTGCTTTTTGGTTAGCATAGGGTTTCTAACTTGTTTTGTTGTAAGTATTTGAATACTTAGACTTGGACTGTAATTATTCAGGAATACACTTTGCTTGTCGAAGCACCTTATGGTAATGAGTTCTTTTGTATATTTGAATGCCGGCTCATTTGAAATCTTTTATGCGTAACTCTGATGTGTACAAAAAAAAAAAAAAATTAATGCCTTTCAAGCCTTTGAAAAACGGGTTGTTACAATTGGTATCAGAGCACGGCTTTAAATCTTCAAAGGGAAAGTGTATACTTGAGTCGTTAGTCCAGAGTCGGTTAGAACCTAGCTAGAGTTGTGTTAGTTCTAGCGGTTGTTTTTGTTGTGTTGTGGGTTATGTGGTTGGTTGTTTTGAGTCTAGCATGGGATATGCTTAGACACTTGTTTGTGTCTCACTGAGGTAATGCAGGGAGTGAGGCTTCAGTAAGTGGAATTGTGAAACCCCGAGCCTTGGTCGAATTTAGTCGACAAGTGTCTCTGAATCCCTTAGACAGAGTGGTCCGAGGAGGATGGACTTGAGGCGAACGAGAACCACAAAGGATTCTTGGAAGAAGTTCGATGAACTTGAATTTGCATGGGTCGTTGTCACCCGGAGGTGTTGAGTACGGACGTGTGGACGTCGACTGATAACGGGTTGCAAGTAAGGATCAGATTGGGATACCTTTTGAAGAAGGTGCTGGATATCCGTTCTGGTGAGTTCGGACGAGACTTGATGAAGTCATTCAGTTGTCAAGAGGATGCAACCACTGTAGAATGGTGGAGCATACAGAGATGTCAGTTGGATTTAATTACAATGATTGGATAATCATTGGGGCAACTTGTATTGGAAATAAAGTGCATCGCGCGTCAAGAGTAAGTGAACTTGGTGGTGTTAGAAGACGGTTGCGCGAACGATGGGTACCTTAAGGGTTTAATTCAGGTGTGTGAGATAAATTAGATTCGAAACTAAGATTAGTAAGGATGGATCTTGTGATGATTGAAAGTAGGAGACCAAGTATCACGTTGATAAGTGACAATCTATACACAGTTCGGGAGATAGCAAGTATGGATGTCGATGTGAGATAGAGCTAAAGGTGATTGATTGTTGAATACGGGTAGATTTGGAGAGATTTTTTTTAGGTAAAGAACAAGGAGTTCAACCTTGAAAAGTGAGTTGTATATCGATGATAAGTGCTACTAGAGGTGTATAGTATGGAAATACCTTGAGAATTTTAGTGGTGTAAGCCAGAATTATTAATTATTGGCAGGTAAACCATAAGAGAAAGTAAACTTATTGAGTAGTTTGAAAAGATTAGTCAAGATTGAGTAGAGATCCTGTGTGGATAGGCATATAAGTTAATGATTTTGATCGACCAAGAGGTTGAAGGACCAAGTAGTACCTTGAAATTTCGGAATTATAGGAGTTGATGTAACCAAACGTTAAGAAATTCAGGTCATGGACGACAATGTTTGGCAATTTTCTAGAAATGTTGTGTTTGAGTAGAAAAGGAGTCCGTTAGTAAGAATACTAAGACAATGAAAGTTGATAGTTGGAAGGACTTTTATTGTATATTAGGATTAAATGGATGGTACGACGAGTATTTAGAGTTCTAAAAGATTAGATTCAAGAGTTGATTTGGGTATCAAACGTACTAAGGATAAAACCATAGCAAAGTGTTGTGCGTTGGTGGTTGTTCTTGATAGGTCAAGCATTAAGATTTGAGATAAGTGTTTAATGGCTTGAAGTATGAGCAAGATATGTCTGTTTAAAGGTAAAATATAGTGACGTGGTGAAGATAAGATTAGAGATAATTATGCATAAGGAGATACTTAATAGGAACTTGAGGAATTAATTAATTGGAGCATTTGATTACGAGGGGTACAATAGTTGACACCTTCGTGGAAGTTAGAGATGAATAAGAATCCCGCTAGTTAAGTGATGTGTCAAGATGGGTAACGAGAACGTATTTGTGAAGTTGGTTTTTGGTATTAAGAAATATTATGACTTTAGATAGTTACGACGATATGATTAGGGTTTTTGGTCGAACCGAGAGGGGTATGCTTGATTGGACACAAGTTGATGTGGAACGAGAATATTTGGATTGTGTAAGGCGAATTAAAGATGTTGTTATGATTTAACCAGTTATTGGTCATGGTGGTTTGGGAACAAACTTTAGGCGGTTGTTGAACTTGGAAGTTGCAACTTACTAGAGAGTTGAGGAGGACCTGATTGGAGTCTTGTAGAGGTCGTAGCATCAACATGGTAATCGCTGTGCAAAATTCAAGTTGTGCATGAGAAAGGAATTGTAAGACGGAGTGCAATGATGTACCTCGTGTAGAGTCGAGGTTGAGTTAAGAACCACATCAGCAATGTATGCCAATGAAAGTGGGGTGTGGCATATTTGAATAAAAGTACAAAGGATTGAATGGGGAAGTTAGTCATTGGAAATACGTGTTGAGAATAAGTAAGAGAGAAGCACATGAGAATGTAGCTTAGGTCAATTGAGGATTGGCGAAAGGAATTACCTCACACATAATTTGGAAAATTATGTTTGTGCGTGTATATTAAGGATTTGAGAGCACCACCTGAATGGATATCATGGCGGTGTGTGAGTTCTATGTGGAAATGAAAAGGGTAAGCAATTGTCTAATGGCAAAGTTTGGTGGAAAATTAGTATAGCTTTGGTTCATTGTAGTGGTTACAATGAAAAGAGATGTGGTATGATGGAAATTGGTAGTGAGTAAGTATAAGGGATTCGGATGTTGTCAACAAGGATGGTTAGACAATAGTAATGTGCGGAATGCTCTGAGTGTTATTTTGAAGGTAGGTACCTCGACGAGAGTGGTGATGTTCGGAGTGTTTAGGAATGGTCAGGGTGACCAACTCTTTTGAGTAAGAGAGGTTGTTATTGTAAGAGAAAAATGAACTCAGGAGAGTTCAGGAATAGAATGAGAATACGTTGTGAAGAGGATGTGCGCCGACGATGGCCGTCGACGAGGACAAACGTTTGTTTAAGGCACGCGAGATTCGTCTAAATACCATTTTGGAAGTAATGTTAACGTATAAGAAACCGATTCTGGGGAATTGGAGATTTGGATAAGGGAGTCCAAGAGAAGTAGATGGTTCAGTTTGGCAAGTGCCAAGACTATGAGGAGTGTAATCACCAACCGGGGGTTGGGGTGGTATTATTTAAGTCGTGATTGGAAAGAGATTTATAGGTGAGCAGACGGTTCGGCATAACCATTGAGTCGCGGACTGATGGATATTGGTAAAGTGGTTTGTGCAGGAAAAACATGCCTCCAAGACGGGCACCTGCAGCTCCTGGGACTGATGACAATCATGTGAACCAGAGGGCTTATGCAATGAATACCATGGCAGCAACTTTAACTGCCCAGGCCCATGCCAAGGCGCAGAGGGATATGGAAAAGAGAGAAAGGGAAAATCTTCTATAGAGAAGACAACTTGTTTGAAATGAAATGGTTTTGGTGGTGATTGCCGTGGTGGCATTATGTTACTGTTGAATGATGTTCAAATGTTGACTGGAATTGACTAGTTTTGCTAGCTTTGGTGGTGCGTAAAGAGTTTTTGATGTTTCTTTTTGGAGGGTAGCCACTCACAACTTCGTATGAAACTAATGGAGTGGGCTATGCCACGGAGGCGGAAAAAGGTGACCTTGTGAATTTCTCATGTTGACCTAGGATCCTTGGGGAACTAGAGTGTTTGAGCCTTTGTAGTAAAGTTAATTTTTGAGTAGTGAACTCGTTGTGCGATGTCTAGCTTTGTGTCTAGAGTTTGGAACCAGTGCGACTATGTAGAGGGTTGCGATATGTGCACGGTCGTGCCAGTGTGGTGGTGATAGCGTCTGTGTTGCTTCACCCGGTGTTAGCATCTGTGTGGCTACACCTAATCCTGAGGGATTTTGTTGTGTTGGTGATGGTAATAACTAGTTGAGTTGTTACTCTTACCTTTAGTTTCGAGGACGAAACTTCTTTTTGGAGGGTAGTAATGTAAGACCCAAGTTTTCACTGTACAGTTTTTCTAAGGAACTCTAGTGATGGCTACGAGTTTTAGGGTTTTTGGTGAAGCGGTTTTGTGAGTATCGTCGCATTAATGGAATTTTTGTTGTATTTGAGCTTGTTTTGTGCTCGTGCGCTGGAATGGCACAGACTTTTGGGTTGTAGTCTTCTTTTGAGTATAAGAAGGTTGATGTGGATTTAGAATGACGAGTTTTGGATTATTCTTGTTTTTGGAAAAACGAGTAGGATTTTTACCCGCGGATGTAAAATCTTACTGCGTCTGTTTTAAGTGAGGTTTCGGATGGGAGTTTTATATATCTGCATGAGTGAGGTTATGTTCTGAGAATAATTTTCTAAGGTATGGAAGAAAATTACAGTCGCGGAAAAAGATTCGGCGATAAGTTTTGGAAATGTTTAACGTTGGACGTTCTTTCCGTAGTTTTTATGTTTTTGCGATTTACGTTCGTCACGTTGCGCGAGAGCTGAGTACGTGACTTGTTATGGGAGATTGGATTAAATCTTGTGATTATCCATAAAGCAAATTGATCCGATGGCTAGGGTTTAAGCTTGGACTTTTGACTTTGATCCAATGGTGGATTGGCTATCAAGAGCCTTTGTCATAGTAAGGAGGTTTGGTGACTTTGGTCACTTAGAAAACATCACATATTCACTCCATTCTTTCTCTCTTCCACGTGAAAACTCCATTACTTTCTCAACTTCACAAATTTTCCATTCTTCACCATTTGTGTCCATTTCAAGCTTGGGAGCTTTGTGGAGTAGTTGTAGAGAATCACTTCCTTAAGGTAACCACCCTTTTCCTTTTCATTTTGGTTGGTTAAAACTCTTGGAGTTATGAGTTTTAGATTATGTTCATAAGATGAAAATGTTAGGAATTGATTCTTGTTTCATGAAAGTTGTTCATGAGAGTTTAGGAAACATGCTAGGATTTGTTATTTCAATTTTCCATGAGTTGGTGAAAAATCTCATGAGAAAAGTTAGGGTTTTGTGTTGGTTAAGTATTGATCAATAACATGTGGTTAAGTTGTAAGGTTTTAAAAAGAAACGTTGTCTTTGAACCTTTGGGCGAAAGGGAAATGCGTTGTATGGTTTTGTTTTAGAAAATCCGATGAAAAATATTTTGGAGTTTATGAAAATATTTACTAAGTGTTTTGTGTGATATTTTGGGGTCCAAGTGGTTTAAAACTCTTGTGACATGTGGTGTTGTTTTTCGCCTAGAAAACATGTTTGAAAATGATTTCAAGACGGTTAAGGCCCGTAATAAAACTTGTGCTTGGGTTTGGTTTTGATTTTGGAAATGAAAATCAAATAACTTGCACTCGAAGCAACCAACATGCTTTCGGAGATGTGTTGCTTGCTTATGAAAATGGTGTGCTTTTGTGCCTTGAAAAAATGTTGGGAACTAATAGAATCAAACTAGGTTTGGTTGGGGAAAAAGGTGGTGTGTGTTGCTGTCTTTTGCTGTCATGACAGGTGCAACTCGCCGGGCGAGTGTTTACTCGCCAGGGCGAGTGTCACAGGTCATGACAACACGCCAGGGCGAGCTCCAGAGCGAGCTAGACCTGTCCTCACTGCCTTCACTCGCCGCCAACTCGCCAGGGCGAGCTCTGAGACTTGAAATTTTGGATTCTGATTTCTAAACTTGGTTTTTAACTTTCTAATCCCTTTTTATTAATTTATGGAAGTGGTTGGAATTGGAAACGAGTTTTCGGGTACTCGGAAAGTACGTAACTTGTAACGCAAGAAAACGGCCTTTTTGCATTTCAAATTATTTAAGACTTGGGCCTATTGTTTTGAGTCCTAAAAATAGTACAAATAACTCATGGGGGTTGATCAATACGATAGATTTTGGTATGGTATCCGAAAGAGTGAATTTTCCTTAGGAACCTTTAGGTTTTTGGGGTTTTTGGTTTAGTTTCAATACTATTGGTTGGAGAACAATGTATTGATGGTACGCTGCTTGTTTTAGGAAACGCGTTGTGTTGTTTGGACGAGTTTTAATAAACGGAAGCTTGCCGAGGTAAGGGCTCCACTTTATTTCCGTCTTTTCAAACGGTTTTGTTAAACATGCTTTAGATTTGTTGTGTTGCAATTGGTGGTGTGCTTGGCATGTTTTTGTGATGTATTCTCGATATGAGATCGTGGTAAATACATGATTCGTTGTCTTACATATGTTTGGTGAAATATGTGTATAAACAGGTGATTAAATACATATGATTAGATGTATATGTATGTGTTGTTGTGGTGTGATTACATATGCGTGTACGATATGTATGTGTTGCATTAGCATATAAGGGGAATCGTATGCTCATGCATTCATAGTACGTGATTATCGGGAATGGATCACGGGGTGCGATTATCGGGAATGGATCCACCTTACTCCTACGGGGATTATTGAGTCCAATAAGCGGTTATCGGGAATGGACTGCGGGGTGCGATTATCGGGAATGGATCCATCCTAACCCTTTGTGGTTTTATTGATTATGATTGCTGACTTCCGGAATTCATATGCATGTGGTAATGGGGAATCTACCACACTCATTGTAGATGTCTGCATTAGGCTCGGTGTGCATTATATCTTATGCCCGTTGGTGGGAATTGTTTTTGTGTTAAAGAGCTTTCTCTTGTATATGTGGAAACTTGTTATGTGTACATCTTTCGCACTGGTTATATATATATATATACTTTTATTTTGTGGTGACCCTTTCTTTCATTTGCGGGCTCATCCCACCCAGATGTTGGGTTAGGTCGTGGTGACAACGGTGGCTGCTCCAGGCCCCAGTGAGTGGTTGGAGCTTTAGCTTAGTTAGACTATGCGCCGGTGTGGGTTGTACACCGTGCTTTTTGGTTAGCATAGGGTTTCTAACTTGTTTTGTTGTAAGTATTTGAATACTTAGACTTGGACTGTAATTATTCAGGAATACACTTTGCTTGTCGAAGCACCTTATGGTAATGAGTTCTTTTGTATATTTGAATGTCGGCTCATTAAAAATGTTTTATGCGTAACTCTGATGTGTAAAAAAAAAATAAAAAATTAATGCCTTTCAGGCCTTTGAAAAACGGGTTGTTACAACTACAGACGCGTTTGATACATAAAATATGATAAAGCAATAGTATATGATATAAAATAAGATAAAATTTATATAAATTTAGATAAAAATCATTGACACTAGATATAAATAGGATAGTAGTTTTCTTTAATAATATTTTTCTTATAGTTGTGTATTCAACACTTAAAAAAAACACTTTAAAAATAAATATATATATTGTCATGCAACACTCTAAGCCACAAATAACTAATAATTTTTGTGCAGACACAAGGATTTATATTTACTTTTTGGTCATACTCACAAAAAGAAAAATAATTACAAGAAAAAATAATTAAATAATATTTATCTTTTAAATTATTAAATAATATAATAATTTTTGTGAGTATGACCAAAGAATGTGTCTAAACTCTTGTGAACACACAAGAATTACTCCACAAATAACGTAGCTCTAAGACAATATTGTTTTGGATCATCGGTTTAATAGGATTTTTCTGATTCGCTTACACCCCTAATCATTATGAATGAAAATATAGTGTGCTCTCCCACATAATATTATCTTTCTTGCTCATCAATTTTGTGGAGCTCACATGTTTTCTTAGAAAATTAGGTTGTGTCTTATGGCAATTTGGTTAGCTACAATTTGACATATTTGAAAAGAAAGAAAAGAGTGTATGATTACAATGTCTCCTCTCGTGACATGTAATTTTCAACATTAAAATTCAAATTTGGTGATGAGTAAAAGCGAAGAAAAAAAACACTTTTGTTTTGACTTACAAATTAATCTACTTGTTTAAATTTTACCCATCTTTAATATTTTATTTCTTTTATTATTTTATTTGAAATTATTGCTTCTTATTCTTAGGCACACCTTTTTCTTAAAGTTTCTAATATACATTCATTTGGCTCGTTAAAAAAATGAATGAAAGAATACTAATAGTATTAAGGATCCAAATTTCCTGCAGTAGTTATTTATTTGACACAATTTTCCATAATAGCTAATCTGAGCCGTTAATTTTTAATCGAATACAGTTAAAATTACATATCATTTAAAATCATACAAAAATTATCCTATTTATTAATTTTAGATCGAATGATTCAGATGAGTAACTATGTCACGCTGCACCAAATCTATTTCCCTAATACTAGTACTATTTGTTTACCTCAAACTAAGCGCAACCAATATGTGGAACAATTTAATTTTTTATTTTAACATTTAAAGCAAAAGAATAATAATTGAACCACATGTGGCAGAGCTTTCAGATTACTTTTTTTTGCTAGCATGACCTTTTGTTTTACGATATTTGTAAGCATAAATGGGTATTTGTTTATGTTTCAGATGTTGGATAATCCAACATTGGATTTATATGTGAATAATTATGTATTGTTGATTGTCACGTAAGTTAAGCCCAATTATAAGTGATCTACTAAGGTGAGCTTTTGAGTATCTAATAGGGTGTGAGCCTTTAATGTGTAGAAACCGGTGGTTAATTCTATTTTGTAATGGGTTAAAATAGAAATACCAATAGTTAATTAACCCTAATTGGGTTCTATAAATAAGGAGGTGGTGGTCCCCGGGTCGCACATGTTTTTTAGATCTTTGTTGACACTCCATTATCGCAAGATACAGAGAGAATATCTAAAGGCTTCTCTCATAAAGAGTGTGTTGATCTGAAAGACCAAACCACAACACTAATCGGTATTTTATGAACTCAGATATACTTTCGCTTGTGTTTACGGTAATTTTCTTAATGATTAACCTGATTGGATTCTAGGGTTTTCAAATCAATACCAATTTTTTAGAATAACATAATTTGTGATCATGGTGCATAAATTTTGCTCGACATGCTTTTTGTAAATTAGTGGTGCAGAAAATGCTTTCGTATAATTATCTAAATAGCCTAAATTTGGTGGCCAAGAGAAACATGCCATGTTCAATGACCAAATTATTAGGTGATTTCGCATCTGTGCTCCCACATAATCATGGAATTGAATTAATTAATTCACTAATTAATTAATTAACAATGCGTGACATCTAATACAATTGAACATGCGTTAAGAGACAAGTAATTGACAGTGTCTATCAATACTTACTGTAAGACCCAAGATTTTACTGTGCGGTTTTCCTAAGGAACTTTAGCGTCGGCTAAGTTTTAGGGTTTTTAGTAGAAGTGGTTTGTGTGAGTATCGTCGCATTAAGGAGATTTTTGCTGAAACGGAGCCTGTTTTGTGCTCGTGCGCTGGAAAGGCACAGACTTTCGGGTCGTGATCCTCTTTTAAGTATGAGGAGATTTCTGTGGATTCAGAATAACGAGATTTGGATTATTCTTGTTTCTGGAAAAACGAGTAGGATTTTACCCGCTGATGGAAAATCTTACTGCGTCTGTTTTAAGTGAGGTTTCGGATGGAAGTTTCATATATCTGCGTGAGTTAGGATATGTCCTGAGATTAATTTTCTAAGGTATGGAAGAAAATTACAGTCGCGGAAAAAGATCCGGCGATAAGTTTTGGAATTGTTAAACGGTAGACATTCTTTCTATAGTTTTCTGTTTTGGTGAGTTTCGTTCGTCGCGGCGCGCGAGAGCTGAACGTGAGAGTGTTTCTAAGAGGTGTTGAGTTTTATCTCAAGTGGGTTTGGTTTGGTTTGATCCAATGGCTAGGGTTTTGTCTTGGCATTTTGTCTTTTGATCCAATGGCCATGAGATAGCAAGAGCAATAGCATAGTAAGGAGGTTTAACACTTTGTGGACTTAGGAAAATCATCACAAGTCTTTCCTTCCTTTCTCTCTTTCACATGAACTCCATTACTTTCTTAACACTTCACCAAATTTTCCATTCTTCACCATTTGTGTCCATTTCAAGCTTGGGAGCTTTGTGGAATAGTTGTAGAGAATCACTTGCTTAAGGTAACCACCCTTTTCCTTTTCATTTTGGTTGGTTAAAACTCTTGGAGTTATGAGTTTTAGATTATGTTCATGAGATGAAAATGTTAGGAATTGATTCTTGTTTCATGAAAGTTGTTCATGAGGGTGTAGTAAGCATGCTAGGCTTTGTTGTTTTTGTTTTCCATGAGTAGGTGAGAAACCTCATGAGAAAAGTTAGGGTTTTGAGTTGGTTATGTATTGATCAATAACATGTGGTTAAGTTGTAAGGTTTTGAAAAGAAAAGTTGTCTTTGAACCTTTGGGCAAAAGGGAAATGCGTTGTATGGTTTTGTTTTAGAAAATCCGATGAAAAATATTTTGGAGTTTATGAAAATATTTACTAAGTGTTTTGTGTGGTATTTTGGGGTCGAAGTGGTTTAAAACTCTTGTGACATGTGGTGTTGTTTTTCGCCTAGAAAACATGTTTGAAAATGATTTCAAGTCGGTTAAGGCCCGTAATAAAACTTGTGCTTGGGTTTGGTTTTGATTTTGGAAATGAAAATCAAATAATTTGCACTCGAAGCAACCAACATGCTTTCGGAGATGTGTTGCTTGCTTATGAAAATGGTTTGCTTTTGTGCCTTGAAAAGATGTTGGGAACTAATAGAATCAAACTAGGTTTGGTTGGGGAAAAAGGTGGTGTGAGTTGCTGTCTTTTGCTGTCATGACAGGTGCAACTCGCCAGGCGAGTGGTTACTCGCCAGGGCGAGTGTCACAGGTCATGACAACACGCCAGGGCGAGCTCCAGAGCGAGCTAGACCTGTCCTCACTGCCTTCACTCGCCACCACCTCGCCAGGGCGAGCTCTGGGAGTTGAAATTTTGGATTCTGATTTCTAAACTTGGTTTTTAACTTCCTAATCCCTTTTTGTTAATTTATGGAAGTGGTTGGGATTGGAAACGAGTTTTTCGGGTACTCGGAAAGTACGCAACTTATAACGTAAGAAAACGGCCATTTTGCATTTCAAATTATCAATACGGTAGTTTTTGGTATGGTATCCGAAAGAGGGATTTTCCTTAGGAACCTTTAGGTTTTTGGGGTTTTGGTGTAGTTTCAATACGATTGGTTAGAGAACAATGTATTGATTGTTACGCTGCTTGTTTTAGGAAGCGCGTTGTGTTGTTTGAGCGTGTGTTGTTGACGGGAGCTTGCCGAGGTAAGGGCATCACTTTATTTCTGTCTTTTCAACTGGTTATGACAATTGGATTTCTACTGTAATGCTTTGCTGTGTGTTTGGCATGTCTAGTTGATGTATTCTCGTGATGAGAACGTGTTTAAAATACTTACGCTGTTTACATATGATTATGAGAATGTATGTATGAACAGGTTGTTGGAATACATATGGTTGGAAATGTATGTATGTCGTTGTGTTTGATTTACATATATCTGTGTGATATGTAATTGTTGCATGAGCATGGATGGAACGTGTATGTCAGTTAGGACTACACGGGCGGATGTGTCTGTGTGACTCCGCCGGGGCTGTGTCTGTGTGACTGCCCTATGTATATGCGTTTCTTAGTTGGCGATAGCATCTGTGTGGCTATGCTCGCCTGGTGTTAGCATCTGTGTGGCTACACTTTTGAGGGGGTGACAGCATCTGTGTGGCTGACAGCATCTGTGTGGCTGGTAGCATCTGTGTGGCTATTTTCACCTGGTGATAGCGTCTGTATGGCATCACCTGCCCTTGTGGCTTTAGTGGGTTGGACCTACGATTCCGGAACTCATGCATTGTGGTAGCTAGGGTTAGTACCACGCATTGTAGAGGTTGCATTATAGGCTATGTGTGCATTGCTTATATAAACCCGTTGGTGGGAATTGCTTTGGTGGTTAAGAGCTTTCTCTTGTGTTTGTGGAATTATTGTTATGTGTACAATCTTTCGCACCGGTTATATATATATATACTTTTATTTTGTGGTGACCCTTTCTTTCATTTGCGGGCTCATCCCACCCAGATGATGGGTTAGGTCGTGGTGACGACGGTGGCTGCTCTAGGCCATAGTGAGCACGTGGTGAAGCTTGGCTTAGTTAGACTATGCGCCGGTGTGGGTTGTACACCGTGCTTTTTGGGTTTAGGCATAGGATTCTAACTTGTTGTGTTGTAAGTATTTGAATACTTGGACTTGGATTGTAATTATTCAGGAATACACTTTGCTTGTCGAAGCACCTTATGGTAATGAGTTCTTTGTATATTTGAATGCCGGCTCATTTGAAATCTTTTATGCGTAACTCTGATGTGTACAAAAAAAAATAAAATAATGCCCCTTTTTGGCTTATGAAAAACGGGTTGTTACAATTGGTATCAGAGCCCGGCTTTAAATCTTCAAAGGGAAAGTGTATACTTGAGTCGTTAGTCCAGAGTCGGTTAGAACATAGCTAGAGTAGTGTCAGTTCTAGTGGTTGTTCTGTGTCGGGTTATGAGTTGTAACCGTTGGATGAGATTTTCTGTTGAGACTCAGAAATGTATGGATAAGGAATCTAATCAGAATTGGTATTGTGCAGAAATAGAATGCCGCCAAGAAGGGCGAATTCAGTTCCTGTAATACCAGAGGTTGAAGTGAATCAGATGGCTTATGCCATGCATACAATGGCAGCGGCTGTGACTGCTCAGAGCCATGCTAAGGCGCAGAGGGATTTGGAAAAGCGTGAGAGGGAGATCATTGCTGCTGGATTTAGGCTTCTCACCAGTTTCAACCATCAGGCTCCTCCTAAGTTTAGTGGGGAGGGAGGTCCTGATACTGCGGATTTGTGGCTCCAGGCGATTGAGAGGATCTTTGGGGCAATCCATTGCCCGGGAGGAGAAAAGGTAACCTTGGCTACCTATCAGTTGCAGGGTAGTTCTGAATACTGGTGGGGAAACACCAGGCTCATTATGGAAGCCGCCTATGAGGAAATAAATTGGGAGAACTTCAAGAGGAGGTTTTTAGCCAAGTACTTCCCCGAGACTGCGAGGGAAAGGTACGGAGAAGAGTTCTTGAGACTGAGGCAGGGTAGCATGAATGTGGAGGCTTACTCCAAAAAGTTTGAATCACTATCCCGTTACTTCCGCTTCTTTAGGGATGGGATAGATGAGAATTATATGTGCCGTCGGTTTCAGGATGGACTGAGGTATGAACTGCAAGATGCAGTGGTGCCATTGGGCATTCGACAATTTCAGGTCTTGGTAGAGAAGTGCCAAGAGATAGAGGATATGAGAAACAAGCGGGTGAACCGCCAAGGAAGTTTTAGTGCTGGAGGACCCAGTCGTTCAAGTGGTTCAAGACAGGATAGTGGGAGGCAAGGGAATAAGCCTTATAACCGTTCCCAGGATAATCAAGGACCAACTCGCTCTGTGAACCAAGGGACTCAAGGGAGTCAGGGTGGATGGAAGCGAACTTGTTACAACTGTGGACAAGAGGGTCATTTTGCTAATGAGTGTGGGGTTCCGAAACCAAAGGAAGGAACCGTTTGTTTCAATTGTCAGAAGCCGGATCACTTTGCTAGAGATTGCAAAGCCCCGAAGGCCGGGTCGTCGGCGAATGTGACGCAGGGAACTCGACCCGCGGCTAGAGGACGTGTCTACTGTATGGGCACTGGAGTGAGCGGTCAGACTGGTGAGGCCATACAGCGGGATTGCCAGATTGCAGGTAACACTTACTGCATTGATTTCTGTTGGGGCAACCCACTCTTACATGTCTTGGTGTGCGTTTTGCTAGGAATTGGTTGTTTGTCTTTGCTTTTGTTTTGAATGTTCTACTATGTAAAGGACTTAGTAGTAGTTATAGCATGTTGCGCTGTTAGTGGTAAGTTGGAATTACGTATGTCACACGTCAAGGGTCGGTGAACCTAGTGTCGTTGTTAATGAGTATGCGAATAGTGGATACCTTAAGGGTTGAGGTAAGCGTGTGGGATCTAGTAGATCGATGAGTTAGCCGCGAAGGAATGTTAGTCGTTGGAAAGAGTCGCTGAGAATGAGTAAGAGAAAAGCACATGATGATGTGGCTTATGTCAATGGAGGATTGGCGGAAAGAATTGCCTCACACCTAGTTGGAAAATCATGGTTGTGCGGGTATAGTACGGATTCAAAAGCACCACCTGATTAGATGTCATGACGGTGCGTGTGTTGTATGTTGAAATAAGAAGGATAAGAAATTGTCTAATGGCAAGCTGATGGAAGTTAGTAGAGCTTGGGTTCATTGTAGTGGTTATAATGAAGAGAGACGTGGTATGATGGAAATCGGTATTGAGTAAGTATAAGGGATTCGGATGTTGTCAACAAGGATGGTTGGACAATAGTAATGTGAGGAATACCCTAAGAGTTATTTTGAAGGTAGGTACCTCGACGAGAGTGGTGATGTCGAAGCAATTAAGAATGGTCAGAGTGACAAACTCTTTTGAGTAAAAGAGGATTTAATTGCAAGAGGAAAGGAACTCAAGAGAGAGTTTAGATTTAGAATGGAAATACGATGTGAAGAGGATGTGCGCCGACGATGGTAGTCGACGGGGATAAGCGTTTTGTTTAAAGTACGCGAGATTTATCTAAGTGTCGTTTGGGAGTGTTGGACCATTGTGCCTCGGAGGACCTTGAGCACAAGTGGAACGAAGTATCACTTAAGTTGGGTAAAGATGGTCTAAACCACCATCAGGATTGTCGACTGTCTATCGACAAATTGAGGGACTGGCCGTCCTTAATTTATTGTTGATGGTAGACGGGAATCGTGTTGATTGGGATTGACTAGTTTTTGCTAGCTTTGGTGGTGCACAGAGAACTTCAGTGTTTCTTTTGGAGGGTAGCCACTCACAACTTCGTGTGAAACTAATGGGGTGGGCTATGCCGCGGAGGCGAAAGAGGTGACTTTGGAAATTTTTGTTTGTGGGCACGAGGATCTTTGGGAACTAGAGGTTGTGAACCTCTGTTGTGAGGTTAATTTTTGAGTGGTGAACTCGTTGAGAGTTGCGGTTGGTGCACGGTTGTGCTAGTGTGTTGGTGAGAGTACCTGTGTGACTTCACCCGGTGTTAGCATCTGTGTGGCTGCACCTAATCCTGAGGGATTGTGTTGTGTTGGTGATGGTAATAATTAGTTGAGTTGTTACTCTTACCTTTAGTTTCGAGGACGAAACTTCTTTTTGGACGGTAGTAATGTAAGACCCAAGATTTTACTGTGCGGTTTTCCTAAGGAACTTTAGCGTCGGCTAAGTTTTAGGGTTTTTAGTAGAAGTGGTTTGTGTGAGTATCGTCACATTAAGGAGATTTTTGCTGAAACGGAGCCTGTTTTGTGCTCGTGCGCTGGAAAGGCACAGACTTTCGGGTCGTGATCCTCTTTTAAGTATGAGGAGATTTCTGTGGATTCAGAATAACGAGATTTGGATTATTCTTGTTTTTGGAAAAAACGAGTAGGATTTTACCCGCTGATGGAAAATCTTACTGCGTCTGTTTTAAGTGAGGTTTCAGATGGAAGTTTCATATATCTGCGTGAGTTAGGATATGTCCTGAGATTAATTTTCTAAGGTATGGAAGAAAATTACAGTCGCGGAAAAAGATCCGGCGATAAGTTTTGGAATTGTTAAACGGTAGACATTCTTTCTATAGTTTTCTGTTTGGTGAGTTTCGTTCGTCGCGGCGCGCGAGAGCTGAACGTGAGAGTGTTTCTAAGAGGTGTTGAGTTTTATCTCAAGTGGGTTTGGTTTGGTTTGATCCAATGGCTAGGGTTTTGTCTTGGCATTTTGTCTTTTGATCCAATGGCCATGAGATAGCAAGAGCAATAGCATAGTAAGGAGGTTTAACACTTTGTGGACTTAGGAAAATCATCACAAGTCTTTCCTTCCTTTCTCTCTTTCACGTGAACTCCATTACTTTCTTAACACTTCACCAAATTTTCCATTCTTCACCATTTGTGTCCATTTCAAGCTTGGGAGCTTTGTGGAATAGTTGTAGAGAATCACTTGCTTAAGGTAACCACCCTTTTCCTTTTCATTTTGGTTGGTTAAAACTCTTGGAGTTATGAGTTTTAGATTATGTTCATGAGATGAAAATGTTAGGAATTGATTCTTGTTTCATGAAAGTTGTTCATGAAGGTGTAGTAAGCATGCTAGGCTTTGTTGTTTTTGTTTTCCATGAGTTGGTGAGAAACCTCATGAGAAAAGTTAGGGTTTTGAGTTGGTTATGTATTGATCAATAACATGTGGTTAAGTTGTAAGGTTTTGAAAAGAAAAGTTGTCTTTGAACCTTTGGGCAAAAGGGAAATGCGTTGTATGGTTTTGTTTTAGAAAATCCGATGAAAAATATTTTGGAGTTTATGAAAATATTTACTAAGTGTTTTGTGTGGTATTTTGGGGTCCAAGTGGTTTAAAACTCTTGTGACATGTGGTGTTGTTTTTCGCCTAGAAAACATGTTTGAAAATGATTTCAAGTCGGTTAAGGCCCGTAATAAAACTTGTGCTTGGGTTTGGTTTTGATTTTGGAAATGAAAATCAAATAACTTGCACTCGAAGCAACCAACATGCTTTCGGAGATGTGTTGCTTGCTTATGAAAATGGTTTGCTTTTGTGCCTTGAAAAGATGTTGGGAACTAATAGAATCAAACTAGGTTTGGTTGGGGAAAAAGGTGGTGTGAGTTGCTGTCTTTTGCTGTCATGACAGGTGCAACTCGCCGGGCGAGTGGTTACTCGCCAGGGCGAGTGTCACAGGTCATGACAACACGCCAGGGCGAGCTCCAGAGCGAGCTCCAGAGCGAGCTAGACCTGTCCTCACTGCCTTCACTCGCCACCAACTCGCCAGGGCGAGCTCTGGGAGTTGAAATTTTGGATTCTGATTTCTAAACTTGGTTTTTAACTTCTTAATCCCTTTTTATTAATTTATGGAAGTGGTTGGGATTGGAAACGAGTTTTTCGGGTACTCGGAAAGTACGCAACTTATAACGCAAGAAAACGGCCATTTTGCATTTCAAATTATTTAAGACTTTTGACAATTGTTTTGGGTCCTAAAAATAGTACAGATAACTCATGGTGGTTGATCAATACGGTAGTTTTTGGTATGGTATCCGAAAGAGGAATTTTCCTTAGGAACCTTTAGGTTTTTGGGGTTTTGGTGTAGTTTCAATACGATTGGCATCACTTTATTTCTGTCTTTTCAACTGGTTATGACAATTGGATTTCTGCTGTAATGCTTTGCTGTGTGTTTGGCATGTCTAGTTGATGTATTCTCGTGATGAGAACGTGTTTAAAATACTTACGCTGTTTACATATGATTATGAGAATGTATGTATGAACAGGTTGTTGGAATACATATGGTTGGAAATGTATGTATGTCGTTGTGTTTGATTTACATATATCTGTGTGATATGTAATTGTTGCATGAGCATGGATGGAACGTGTATGTCAGTTGGGACTACACGGGTGGATGTGTCTGTGTGACTCCGCCGGGGCTGTGTCTGTGTGACTGCCCTATGTATATGCGTTTCTTAGTTGGCGATAGCATCTGTGTGGCTATGTTCGCCTGGTGTTAGCATCTGTGTGGCTACACTTTTAAGGGGGTGACAGCATCTGTGTGGCTGACAGCATCTGTGTGGCTGGTAGCATCTGTGTGGCTATTTTCACCTGGTGATAGCGTGTGTGTGGCATCACCTGCCCTTGTGGCTTTAGTGGGTTGGACCTACGATTCCGGAACTCATGCATTGTGGTAGCTAGGGTTAGTACCACGCATTGTAGAGGTTGCATTATAGGCTATGTGTGCATTGCTTATATAAACCCGTTGGTGGGAATTGCTTTGGTGGTTAAGAGCTTTCTCTTGTGTTTGTGGAATTATTGTTATGTGTACAATCTTTCGCACCGGTTAAAGATATATATACTTTTATTTTGTGGTGACCCTTTCTTTCATTTGCGGGCTCATCCCACCCAGATGATGGGTTAGGTCGTGGTGACGACGGTGGCTGTTCTAGGCCATAGTGAGCACGTGGTGAAGCTTGGCTTAGTTAGACTATGCGCCGGTGTGGGTTGTACACCGTGCTTTTTGGGTTTAGGCATAGGATTCTAACTTGTTGTGTTGTAAGTATTTGAATACTTGGACTTGGATTGTAATTATTCAGGAATACACTTTGCTTGTCGAAGCACCTTATGGTAATGAGTTCTTTGTATATTTGAATGCCGGCTCATTTGAAATCTTTTATGCGTAACTCTGATGTGTACAAAAAAAAAATTAATGCCCCTTTTTGGCTTATGAAAAACGGGTTGTTACACTTACTTTATCACAAGAAAATCCCCCTCGCCTCACAAGAAAGTCTTTAACAAACATCCATGTCGAAAAATAAACTCATTATTCTAACTTCTAAATATTTGTCTTCCTTGAGGATAAATTGTTAAGTTTAATTTTTGAGATAATAATTTTTAGTTAAATTTTACTTATTTTTAAATTGAACTCTAAATAATTAGGACTATTTTTTCCGAGAATGAAATTCAACACAAAACAAAAATATTGTAAAAAATTATTACGTCTTCCGTCTTAAATTGAGTGACACAGTTGACATTTTCACGCATGTCGATACATAATTTTGACGATTAAATTTTTAATTATATAACAGTAAAAATATGATATTTTGAAAATACTCATTGAGACGAATCCAACAACATTTAATAAGCTAATATTTAGTTTTGTTTATTAGTAGAAAATTATGGACAAAGAAATATGTGTGAATAGTGCACAACAATCAACTGTGCCGCTCAATTTGGGATAGAGGTATGTTACTCCATCGGTTCCTAATTATAGGAACCTTTTTATTAGAAATAAATAAATAAATAATTGTCTCCAAGTATAAGACTTTTTACAAATTTTTAGATGCAATTATTACTTTTTTTTTTCAAATATATCCCTCATTAATACCACTAACTTGCATTGAAATATGAAGGCAAAATGTATCCGTAAGTCCTTTAAGTTTTATGTTTGTAACAGATTGGTCCTTTAAGTTTTTTAAGTAACAAATAAGTCCTTTAAGTTTTTTAAATAACAAATAGGTCCTTTAAGTTTGTAATTTGTAACATCTAGGTCCCTCAATTACTTAAAAAAATAGGACCTAAATGTTACAAATTACAAACTTAAAGGATCTATTTGTTACTTAAAAAACTTAAAGGACTTAATTGTTACTTAAAAAATTTAAAGGACCTATCTGTTACAAACGTAAAACTTAAAGGACCTCTTGATGCATTTAGCCAAATATGAAAAAGCAATTTTGAATACTTTAAGTGTCATGCCAACTAGTGTTCTGGGGGTACCAGTTAAGGTTACCAAAAAGAGAAAATTCTACATAGAAAATAACACATTATACATTTTTTAGAGATTGACTATGCAAATTTTAAGAAGACTTTTCCATATTTGATTCCTTAACTAGTGTTTCAGGGACACTAGTTAGCATCTTCCATACTTTAAATATAAAGGGAAAATTAGTAAAAGCCTCAGACAAGTCAAACTAAATTATTACTCCAACAACTTATCTTAATTCATGTGTTTTTTTGCAGTGTTTTAAAAACCGGACCGGTCATCGAACCGGTGAGGTACTGGTTCATCGGTCGAACCACTGGGTCACTGGTCGAACCGCATGACTAAACCGGATTAAATCAGGTGACTCGACCGTATGATTCGGTCTATATAAAAAAATTATATATATTAAACTGGATTGAAATAGTGATTAGGCATCTATTTATTTTTTAAAAATAATTATAGCATATGTATTTTTATTGCAAATATAATGAATTAGAATTATTAATTTTTTTACCACATAAGCATTGGTTATTATATAAATAAAAATGAGAGATGAACAATTAAATCAATATTAGACAAACAATAAATAAATTAATCAAATTTGTTTAGGAAAGAAATCAAAATTGGTGAGAAAGTTTGTTTTAACAGTAATACACGAATGTATGCAATATATAGAATACAAAATAAAAATATTCATAAATTGCCAACTTGGCATAGTGGCCGTGTGCTCAACTTTTATGAAGAGGTCACCAGTTCGATCCTTGCTGATGACAACTTTCTAATATTTTTGAACATTTAAATCTTCATTCAAAAAAGGCATTAATGACAGAAAAAAAAACACGCGCGTTTACAAAAGAAATTCAAAAATTAAGCGCTTTTCTTCAAAAAATAAAATAAAAATCTAAGTGTGCATTTAAACCGGCCGGTTTAAAATACCGCCGGTTCACCGGTTTTCTCCGGTTCACGCTGATTCCACCGGTTCAATAGCATGTCCGATCCAACTACCAGACCGGACCGGTTATCTTCCGGTTCAACCGGTTCGACCGGCCGGTCCGGTCCGGTTTTTAAAACACTGGTTTTTTGGTAGGGGTTTAAGGATAACGAAAATACCATTTTAATCGGTCGTTGCAATCCGTTGTTTTCCCTACTACCCATTGTTGTTAAAAGACCCGCACAAAGATGATGGAAAGCTCTATTTAGTAAGATTTGTAAGAGAAAAAACATTACTAAAAAAATTGCCAAAGTGTTTTTTTTGTACAAAGCTTTTACCGCTATTAAGGATGACTAATCTTTGCATGGAGAATTTATGGGACACATAAGGTGTGTAAGACCCAAGATTTCACTGTACAATTTTCTAAGGAACTCTAGTGTCGGCTACGAGTTTTAGGGTTTTTGGTGAGGCGGTTTTGTGAATATCGTCACATTAATGAGATTTTTGCTGAAACGGAGCCTGTTTTGTGCTCGTTCGCTGGGAAGGCACAGACTTTCGGGTCGTGACCCTCTTTTTAAGTATGAGGAGATTTCTGTGGTCTTAGAATAACGAGTTTTGGATTATTCTTGTTTTTGGAAAAACGAGTAGGATTTTGCCCGCGGATGGAAAATCTTACTGCGTCTGTTTTGAGTGAGGTTTCGGATGGAAGTTTTATATATCTGCGTGAGTTAGGATATGTCCTGAGATTAATTTTCTAAGGTGTGAAAGAAAATTACAGTCGCGGAAAAAGATTCGGCGATAAGTTTTGGAATGGAAAAACGATAGACGTTCTTTCCGTAGGTTTTACGTTTTTGTGATTTACGTTCGTCGCGATGCGCGAGAACTGAGCGTGCGTTTTGTTGTAAGAGGTTGTGAGAAATATCTTGGGAGGATAGACTCGGATTGATCCAAGGGCTAGGATTTTGTCTTGAAGCTTTATCCTTTTTGATCCAATGGTTCTCATGAAACATGACCATGACCTTTAGGGTGACTTAAGGAGACTTTTTGGACTTAGCAAAATCAGATTTCATTCACTTCTTCTCTCCTCCTTGCCGTGGCTTCTTTCTCTTCCAACCTTGAGGAACAAAATTCAATCCTTCACCATTTGTCTTGATCTTAAGCTTGTTGGAAAGCTTGGAGTTGTGAGATTCTTCTTCCTAAGGTAACTAGAACTTCTTTCATCTCTTAGTTGGCTAAACTCTTAGAGATTCATGAGATTTTATGATTATGTTCTTGGGAGAAATTTCGTAAGAATTGGTTGTGAAGGGTTTTTGTTCCATGAAAGTTGTTCATGAGGGTTTAGTAAGCATGTGTAGGCTTTGTTATTTCAATTTTCCATGAGTTTGTGAGAATCTCATGAGAAAAGTTAGGGTTTTGAAAGTTTAGAGTATTGATCAATTACATGAGGTTATGTTGTAAGGTTTTGAAAAGAAAAGTTGTCTTTGAACCTTTGGGCGAAAGGGAAATGCGTTGTATGGTTTTGTTTTGGAAAATCCGATGAAAAATATTTTGAGGTTTATGAAAATATTTTCCTAAGTGTTTTGGGTAGTGTTTTGGGGTCAAAATGGTTTAAAACTATTGTGACATGTGGTGTCGCTTTGTACTTTGAAAACATGTTTGAAAATGATTACCGGACGGTTAAGGCCCGTAATAAAACTTGTGCTTGGGTTTGGTTTTGATTTTGGAAATGAAAATCAAATAACTTGCACTCGAAGCAACCAACATGCTTTCGGAAATGTGTTGCTTGCTTATGAAAATGGTTTGCTTTTATGCCTTAAAAAGATGTTGGGAATTAATAGAATCAAACTAGGCTTGGGGTGGAAAAGGTGGTGTGAGTTGCTGTCTTGTGCTGTCATGACAGGTGCAACTCGCTGAGCGAGTTGTTACTCGCCAGGGCGAGTGTCACAGGTCCTGACAACACGCCAGGGCGATCTCCAGAGCGAGTAAGACCAGTACTCTCTGCCTTCACTCGCCATCAACTCGCCAGGGCGAGCTCTGAGAGTTGAAATTTTGGATTCTGATTTCTAAACTTGGTTTTTAACTTTCTAATCCCTTTTTATAAATTTATGGAAGTGGTGGGGATCGGAAACGAGTTTTTCGGGTACTCGGAAAGTACGTAGCTTATAACGCAAGAAAACGGCCATTTTGCATTTCAAATTATTTAAGACTTTTGACAACAGTTTTGGGTCCTAAAAATAGTACAAATAACTCATGGGGGTTGATCAATACGGTAGTTTTTGGTATGGTATCCGAAAGAGTGAATTTTCCTTAGAAACCTTTAGGTTTTTGGGGTATTGGTGTAGTTTCAATACTATTGGTTAGAGAACAATGTATTGATTGTTGCGCTGCTTGTTTTAGGAAGCGCGTTGTGTTGTTTCGAGCGTGTGTTGTTGACGGAAGCTTGCCGAGGTAAGGGCATCACTTTATTTCTGTCTTTTCACTGAGTTATAACATGCTTGTTGGTTATTTTCGGTGATGCGTGTTTGTGTGTTTGGCATGTATGTGTTATGTATTCTCGTGATGAGAAAGTGTTTACAATACGTGCGTTGTTTTACATATGATTGGAGATGTATGTATGAACATGTGGGTGAATACATATGATTGGAAATGTATGTTTGTTGTGGTTTGTTACATATGATTGGATATGTATGTATGTTGTTGGGATAGTTTACATATGCTAGGGAGGTATGTATTTGTTGCATTAGTATACATGGGGAATCGTATGCTCATGCATTGTTAGTGCGTAGTTGCGGGAGTGGACTACGAGGTGTGGTTGCGGGAGTGGACCCACCTGATTCTTATAGGGTTTTATTGAGTTCAACACATGGTTGCGGGAGTGGACCATGGGGTGTGATTGCGAGAGTGGATCCACCTAAATCTTTTGTGATTTAGTTGAGTTCGATACATGGTTGCGGGAGTGGACCATGGGGTGTGATTGCGGGAGTGGATCCACCTTAACCTTGTGTTCTTGTTGAGTTTGATACATGGTTGCGGGAGTGGACCATGGGGTGTGATTGCGGGAGTGGATCCACCTTAACCTTGTGATTTCGTTGGTGTTTTAGTAGGGGATGGACCTACGTTTCCGGAACTCATGCATTGTGGTAGCTAGGGTTAGTACCACGCATTGTAGAGGTTGCATTATAGGCTATGTGTGCATTGCTTATATGAACCCGTTGGTGGGAATTGCTTTGTTGGTTAAGAGCTTTCTCTTGTGTTTTGTGGAATTATTGTTATGTGTACAATCTTTCGCACCGGTTATATATATACATACTATATATTTTGTGGTGACCCTTTCTTTCATTTGCGGGCTCATCCCACCCAGATGATGGGTTAGGTCGTGGTGACGACGGTGGCAGTTCTAGGCTATAGTGAGCACGTGGTGAAGCTTAGTATAGTTAGACTATGCGCCGGTGTGTTTTGTGCACCGTGCTTTTTGGTTAGCATAGGATTTCTAACTTGTTTTGGTACTTAGACTTGGATTGTAATTATTCTGGAATACACTTTGCTTGTCAAAGCACCTTATGGTAATGAGTTCTTTTGTATATTTGAATGCCGGCTCATTGGAAAATATTATATGCGCACTCTGAGTGTTAGTTGAAAAAGAAAAAAAAAAATTTATAGTGTCTTTTTGGCCTTTGAAAAACGGGCTGTTACAATTGGTATCAGAGCACGGCTTTAAATCTTCAAAGGGAAAGTGTATACTTGAGTCGTTAGTCCAGAGTCGGGTAGAACGTAACTAGTGTTGAGTTAGTTCTAGTGTTGGTTCTGTGTCGGGTTATGAGTTGGTAACCGTCGGATGAGATTTTCTGTTGAGACTCAGAAATGTTTGGATAAGGAATCTAATTAGAATTGGTGATGCGCAGAGACTTTCGGTGTTTCTTTTTGGAGGGTAGCCGTCACCACTTTGTGTGAGCCTAGTGGAATTGGCTATGTCGCGGAGGCGAAAGAGGTGACTTTGGAAATTTTTGTTTGTGGACACGAGGATCTTTGGGAACTAGAGGTTGAGAACCTCTGTTGTGAGGTTAATTTTGAGGGGTGAACTCGTTGAGAGTTGCGGTTGGTGCACGGTTGTGCCAGTGTGTTGGTGAGAGTATCTGTGTGACTTCACCCGGTGTTAGCATCTGTGTGGCTGCACCTAATCCGAAGGGATTTTGTTGTGTTGGTGATGGTAATAATTAGTTGAGTTGTTACTCTTACCTTTAGTTTCGAGGACGAAACTTCTTTTTGGAGGGTAGTAATGTAAGACCCAAGATTTCACTGTACAATTTTCTAAGGAACTCTAGTGTCGGCTACGAGTTTTAGGGTTTTTGGTGAGGCGGTTTTGTGAATATCGTCACATTAATGAGATTTTTGCTGAAACGGAGCCTGTTTTGTGCTCATTCGCTGGGAAGGCACAGACTTTCGGGTCGTGACCCTCTTTTTAAGTATGAGGAGATTTCTGTGGTCTTAGAATAACGAGTTTTGGATTATTCTTGTTTTTGGAAAAACGAGTAGGATTTTGCCCGCGGATGGAAAATCTTACTGCGTCTGTTTTGAGTGAGGTTTCGGATGGAAGTTTTATATATCTGCGTGAGTTAGGATATGTCCTGAGATTAATTTTCTAAGGTGTGAAAGAAAATTACAGTCGCGGAAAAAGATTCGGCGATAAGTTTTGGAATGGAAAAACGATAGACGTTCTTTCCGTAGGTTTTACGTTTTTGTGATTTACGTTCGTCGCGATGCGCGAGAACTGAGCGTGCGTTTTGTTGTAAGAGGTTGTGAGAAATATCTTGGGAGGATAGACTCGGATTGATCCAAGGGCTAGGATTTTGTCTTGAAGCTTTATCCTTTTTGATCCAATGGTTCTCATGAAACATGACCATGACCTTTAGGGTGACTTAAGGAGACTTTTTGGACTTAGCAAAATCAGATTTCATTCACTTCTTCTCTCCTCCTTGCCGTGGCTTCTTTCTCTTCCAACCTTGAGGAACAAAATTCAATCCTTCACCATTTGTCTTGATCTTAAGCTTGTTGGAAAGCTTGGAGTTGTGAGATTCTTCTTCCTAAGGTAACTAGAACTTCTTTCATCTCTTAGTTGGCTAAACTCTTAGAGATTCATGAGATTTTATGATTATGTTCTTGGGAGAAATTTCGTAAGAATTGGTTGTGAAGGATTTTTGTTCCATGAAAGTTGTTCATGAGGGTTTAGTAAGCATGTGTAGGCTTTGTTATTTCAATTTTCCATGAGTTTGTGAGAATCTCATGAGAAAAGTTAGGGTTTTGAAAGTTTAGAGTATTGATCAATTACATGAGGTTATGTTGTAAGGTTTTGAAAAGAAAAGTTGTCTTTGAACCTTTGGGCGAAAGGGAAATGCGTTGTATGGTTTTGTTTTGGAAAATCCGATGAAAAATATTTTGAGGTTTATGAAAATATTTTCCTAAGTGTTTTGGGTAGTGTTTTGGGGTCAAAATGGTTTAAAACTATTGTGACATGTGGTGTCGCTTTGTACTTTGAAAACATGTTTGAAAATGATTACCGGACGGTTAAGGCCCGTAATAAAACTTGTGCTTGGGTTTGGTTTTGATTTTGGAAATGAAAATCAAATAACTTGCACTCGAAGCAACCAACATGCTTTCGGAAATGTGTTGCTTGCTTATGAAAATGGTTTGCTTTTATGCCTTAAAAAGATGTTGGGAATTAATAGAATCAAACTAGGCTTGGGGTGGAAAAGGTGGTGTGAGTTGCTGTCTTGTGCTGTCATGACAGGTGCAACTCGCTGAGCGAGTTGTTACTCGCCAGGGCGAGTGTCACAGGTCCTGACAACACGCCAGGGCGATCTCCAGAGCGAGTAAGACCAGTACTCTCTGCCTTCACTCGCCATCAACTCGCCAGGGCGAGCTCTGAGAGTTGAAATTTTGGATTCTGATTTCTAAACTTGGTTTTTAACTTTCTAATCCCTTTTTATTAATTTATGGAAGTGGTGGGGATCGGAAACGAGTTTTTCGGGTACTCGGAAAGTACGTAGCTTATAACGCAAGAAAACGGCCATTTTGCATTTCAAATTATTTAAGACTTTTGACAACAGTTTTGGGTCCTAAAAATAGTACAAATAACTCATGGGGGTTGATCAATACGGTAGTTTTTGGTATGGTATCCGAAAGAGTGAATTTTCCTTAGAAACCTTTAGGTTTTTGGGGTATTGGTGTAGTTTCAATACTATTGGTTAGAGAACAATGTATTGATTGTTGCGCTGCTTGTTTTAGGAAGCGCGTTGTGTTGTTTCGAGCGTGTGTGGTTGACGGAAGCTTGCCGAGGTAAGGGCATCACTTTATTTCTGTCTTTTCACTGAGTTATAACATGCTTGTTGGTTATTTTCGGTGATGCGTGTTTGTGTGTTTGGCATGTATGTGTTATGTATTCTCGTGATGAGAAAGTGTTTACAATACGTGCGTTGTTTTACATATGATTGGAGATGTATGTATGAACATGTGGGTGAATACATATGATTGGAAATGTATGTTTGTTGTGGTTTGTTACATATGATTGGATATGTATGTATGTTGTTGGGATAGTTTACATATGCTAGGGAGGTATGTATTTGTTGCATTAGTATACATGGGGAATCGTATGCTCATGCATTGTTAGTGCGTAGTTGCGGGAGTGGACTACGAGGTGTGGTTGCGGGAGTGGACCCACCTGATTCTTATAGGGTTTTATTGAGTTCAACACATGGTTGCGGGAGTGGACCATGGGGTGTGATTGCGGGAGTGGATCCACCTAAATCTTTTGTGATTTAGTTGAGTTCGATACATGGTTGCGGGAGTGGACCATGGGGTGTGATTGCGGGAGTGGATCCACCTTAACCTTGTGTTCTTGTTGAGTTTGATACATGGTTGCGGGAGTGGACCATGGGGTGTGATTGCGGGAGTGGATCCACCTTAACCTTGTGATTTCGTTGGTGTTTTAGTAGGGGATGGACCTACGTTTCCGGAACTCATGCATTGTGGTAGCTAGGGTTAGTACCACGCATTGTAGAGGTTGCATTATAGGCTATGTGTGCATTGCTTATATGAACCCGTTGGTGGGAATTGCTTTGTTGGTTAAGAGCTTTCTCTTGTGTTTTGTGGAATTATTGTTATGTGTACAATCTTTCGCACCGGTTATATATATACATACTATATATTTTGTGGTGACCCTTTCTTTCATTTGCGGGCTCATCCCACCCAGATGATGGGTTAGGTCGTGGTGACAACGGTGGCAGTTCTAGGCTATAGTGAGCACGTGGTGAAGCTTAGTATAGTTAGACTAGGCGCCGGTGTGTTTTGTGCACCGTGCTTTTTGGTTAGCATAGGATTTCTAACTTGTTTTGGTACTTAGACTTGGATTGTAATTATTCAGGAATACACTTTGCTTGTCAAAGCACCTTATGGTAATGAGTTCTTTTGTATATTTGAATGCCGGCTCATTGGAAAATATTCTATGCGCACTCTGAGTGTTAGTTGAAAAAGAAAAAAAAAATTTATAGTGTCTTTTTGGCCTTTGAAAAACGGGCTGTTACAAGGTGTGTTCTCATTTCTCAACTAAAATATTTTCATACGCAAAAATTAAGAAGGGTAAATAGGTTTTTACCCCCTGCAAAGTATACCATTTTTGCTTTAACCCCGCAAAAAATTCATTTAGGATTCCCTCCCTGCAATTATTTTTTTTTGTTTCTCCAACAACTTATCTTAATTCATGTGTTTTTTGGTTGGGGTTTAAGGATAACGGAAATACCATTTTACTCGGTCGTTGCAATCCGTTGTTTTCCCTACTACCCATTGTTGTTAAAAGACCCGCACAAAGATGATGGAAAGCTCTATTTAGTAAGATTTGTAAGAGAAAAAACATTACTAAAAAAATTGCCAAAGTATTTTTTTTGTACGAAGCTTTTAACGCTATTAAGGATGACTAATCTTTGCATGGGGAATTTATGGGACACATAAGGTGTGTTCTCATTTCTCAACTAAAATATTTTCATACGCAAAAATTAAGAAGGGTAAATAGGTTTTTACCCCCTGCAAAGTATACAATTTTTGCTTTACCCCCTTCAAAAAATTCATTTAGGATTCCCTCCCTGCAATTATTTTTTTTGTTTCTCCCCTTGGGTGCAAGAAATTTGCACTTTTTAAATCGGTTGACCAGAATAAATGATTTTAAAAAACGGCACTTTTTAAATCGGTTGAACAAAATAACTGATTTAAAAAGTACATCCAAGGGGGGACCCAAAAAAAATTACTTTGCAACAGGGGAATCTTAAAGGATTTTTTTGCAGGAGATAAAACAAAATTCGCCTACTTTGCAGGGGTAAAGACCTATTTACCAGAACCCCTAACCATTTGCTTCCCAAAGTCTATGAATTGTGAATGCATAATGCAGAGAGGCACCCATCAGGGCTTGGCCCAAAAGACATTAAGAATCGAGAAATAAGAATTTCTTTTCGTGTCCCTATTCTTTTTGCACGCCCCTCGCCTTTTCAAATTTATCTTCTTCACTAATTAAGTAGCGAGTTTCTAGGAGGAATTATAGTGGTAGATGCCAATAGAGTATTCAAATAGGGGGATTTCCCAGACGCTCACAGTGATAGGAGGAATCACCCCCTCTTTTTTCCCTTGGAGGGATGCCAATGGCGTATTCATTTGTCTCACCATTGTTATATTAATTTTGATGTAATTTTTCTATCTGATGGTTTATGTTTGGAGAAGTTTACGTTGTAATAAACAGGAGAACCCATGTTCAGACAATCAACATACTTTTATATTGTTTGTTTTGATACGTTTAACTTCCTAGCACCCGATGTTGTGGATCTTTTGAAAATAGTTTAATCAATTTTATCTCTTCAAGGTCTATGAATGTAGTTTTCAAGATGATTGATTTTGCCATCCAAAAAAGATTAATGGCACAAAATAGTTTAACCAAATACTATGTCTGTGTGCGCACGCGTGTAATATTTTCATTTTAATCTTTTGATATCAATCTTTATATTCAATTTTCCAACCAATTCCCTTTGATGTTATGTTTTTGTTTCTTCAACTTTTATAATAGACATGTTTGAAGGCTAACATGTGAAACCCCCTAGATTGGTACATTGGAATTCAGACTAAAATAATAATAATAAATACATAAACATGAACTCTTCAATAACAACAACATGGTACATTGGAATGAAGATAAATAAAATAAACATAAAATAAAAATAGAGGAGTGACAAATGATTGCGCATAACCAAATAGACGAATGACTCTAATTGGCAGCGGAGCGAGCATTTGTTGATCGAGTTGAGCAGAATCGGTATGCAGAACATTAAAATTTGGACCACCGGTTCTATTATTGTTGTCATTGTTAGATTTGAGTGCAACATGATCAACATTAGGGATGATACCATCATCATATATCATGTCCCCCTCTACAATTTCTTGATAAATTTCATTGATGATGACCACCCTATGAAATTTCAATTTTTTTAAAAGAATCAATGTAACCAAAACATCATTGACAACCTCCATCTTTCCTCCAACAATTCATCTATACCCTTTTGCATGATTGCCAACACAATATACATAAAATGATTTCCCTCTTAATCCAAGAGAATACCTCACCACATCCTTCTAAAAAAACCCAATGGTAGACCTTCAGGTTCTAAGAACATACCAAAACAACATGTCATTGTCAATGAAAATACTGGAACCCAGATGAAACCAAATTTGATTTAGATCCTTATGGAATGATGTTGCAGAAACTCTCGTTGACTTTGCTCTAATATCATTCAGTTGGCATCACAATGTTGGGTAGTTCTGGTGCTATCTCTGAAGTTACCTTTCTCCATCAAATTAAGTACATACAATAAATTGGGTGGAGAAGGGCAACATCAGAGAGAGGACCAGAACCACCAACCACTGTGACACCAACTTAATGATACAGAACAAATTCAATGAGAGTCTCCGCAACATCATTACCAACAGGGATCTTAAATTGGTTCCATAAGAGTTTCAGTATTTCCATTGGTTGTGATAAGTTATTTGGGTATGTTCTTAAAACCTAAAAGATTTACCCTTGGTTTTTTTAAGGAGGATGTGGTAAGGTCGCCCCTTTAATCAAGAGGGAGATCCATATATCTACTAGACAACGATTGTGTTAGTATTGGTGTTGGCATCATCAAATCATTATCATTGTTGTTGGCGGTGGTGGTAGTGTGAGAGACAATGTACGCTTTCTTGCCTCCCACCATGACAGATGACCTACCTAAGAGATTGCTACTCTCATTGATTGGTTCAATAAGGATGCATTTGGGGATTTTGGTGAGAGATACGAGGGTGCTTGTTTGTTATCTGCCATAACTAGAGATATCTATTATCTGATGAAGAGACAAACAATGTGACATGAAATTTATAATATTTGTCTTGAATGTGAGCCATTCAGGTCCTATAAATTTACAACATGGAAAGGAAGAGTGAGATAATATTAATATATATTAATGCCTAAAATTTCCCTTTTAAATAATAAAAAATGTCATAGTCAATAAATCAAAGTCGCTGGTCAAAGATTAAATGAATGATGTTTCTTTTTTGTTTTGACGAAAAATGAATGATATTATGAATATCTATAAATTGGATTTGAAAATTCAAAACAATAAAAAAGTTATCTTACCAAAAAACAATTGAGTCGATAAATCAAAGTCGTTGGTCAAAGACTAAATAAATGATATTTCTTTTTTGTTTTAACGAAGAATTAATCATATTATGAATATCTATAAATTAGATTTGAAAGTTCAAACCAATAAAAAAGTTATCTTACCACAACGTAAAAGGTGTCCACTATTAGTGACTAAAATTGCTTCAAATATAAAAAAGAAAAAAAAATTATTATATGTTCACCGAACAAATATGTTTCCTAATTACTCTATTTATCTCGTAATGAGTGACTCATTTGACTATTTTACATAGATTAAGAAAATATAAATGAAAGAGAAATATTTTATTACTAAATCACCCTTATATATCGGGTATAATATATTAAATTGCGAGTGATATAAGCATTATTAATTAGATGATGCAATTTGACAAATGTAATTAATATTGCATTGAAATTTGATCAAGAGTATAAATTTTGAGTTTTTTTTTACAAATGGGTCACTGACTACGGTCTGGCAAGTGCACCAGTCTGTCGTCGAGTAATAATTCACACTCTACGGAGTAGAATGAGTTCGAATCCACAAGGATCATGCCGCAACTTCACTAGCATTATTTAAGTTTGTATAATTTGCATTCGCTTTGGGTTTTGAAAAGGGTTTTATAAAAATAGCGTAATGCATTGCAGAAAATATAAAGATAGTTGATTCAGAAACATAGAGGATAGGTGTGGTGGTTGGACTCTCTCCCTTCTTCATATTTGGCATGACCGGTGTATAACATAGTTATTCAGATTATTGTTCGGCGGTGACTTTTCCTTGTTGTAGTAACACCTTACTGTTACTCTATGTCTATTACAGTTTCCCTACGTTAATAACTAATGTACCTACGAGAGCCTAACCTCGATGTGTCACATACCCTAATTACTAAGTGAGTTGTTTATAAACATGCATTATTATCTTCACCAATTAACCTCTAGATCCTAGTATCGGGCTGTTCATCTTCTAAGTGCTCAACTCACACCTAGTTCATGATTCCTCCTCTAACCGCTCATTGACGACTAGTTCAGGATGTTACCGTCTCTATACACCTAGCATTATTTACTACTAGTTCCGGACCATATTAAGTTAAAACCTAATATCAATTTTATGGGCGCTCCCGCTTATCCGGCCAGATTACGAGAAACGTTATTAAAGTGCAAGAAAGTAAATAACAAACATAATACTTAAATATCATTTATTATAACTTAGACTCAGTCACAGACTCCAAATATTCATTGGGGAGTTCATCTTCTCCACCACAACCTAAGGCATTATTACAAAAGATTACATATTTAAATTACAATAAAGAAATTATAACCTAAACATAAAAGCCTAAATAAAACATACCTTGCTGAGTTAGTTTTCCCGTAAGGGGAGAAAACTATGCCTTATAGAGCTCTTCTGAACCTCTCCTTATAGTAGAGAGTGTTCTACTATTTCTGAATGATTTAAACAATGAATGGGAGGCTCTATTTATAGTTTTCGTAATGGGCCTCAACAAGGCATCGTACTGCGATGGAACCATCGCAGTGCGATGTGAAGATTCAGTTCAATTTTATAACTGATCCTGTTCATCTCATCAGCTTGGTCGCCAAGTTATGTCATCGTGCTGCGATGTGCTCCATCGTGCTGCGATGCACAGATTTTCTTCAGATTTATTCTTCTGTTTTCTTGGCCAGCAAGCAGCTCCCATCGTGGCACGATGGGAGACATTGTGTTGCGATGGAATGCTCTTTTTCTTCACTTTTTGGGCTTTTTCTTGTCTTTTGGCATCTTGGACCTTGTCTTGATGCTTTTCTTTGCTTTTGTAGGTTTTCCTTCGTATTTGGGTCTGTCTTGGTCATTTTACTACTAATAATTATACTGAAAATACCTTAGAAATTCCTGTCATCACAACCCCAAACTTAAACTGTTGCTTGTCCTCACGTAACATGATGTCAGACAAGATCGTTAGAGAAATAAGAGATAAATAAAGATGATAGGAATTTCACAACCTTGCTTGTATTTCAGCAATGGTGCCGCTCATTCTTACCGCAACGATCATGCTCAGTCCTGCTAGGCTCAGGAGACGTCGATAGTAGCAAATCGGACAAATGCCCGCAAGAGTCTGTTCAACTTTTTCTCTCTCTCACATTTGTATTTTTCGCTCATAATTGAAAGGGTTATCTCTCAATCATCGTACAACCTACCATTTTACCATAGGCTTGCAAGAACTCTAAGCAACCAGTCAAAATTTAATATTCATGCATTTTTGGAGGTCTTTTCAGGGTTATAACGTGGCTTAGGTCAATGTAGGACATTTTTGGGAATAGTAGGCTAAACATTGGAGTTATGTTCTACTGTGTTGTTCCTTTTTGTGTACGCAACCTTATTCCTTAGGGTGCCTTTTTGTGTTGGTGTCGGAAAATAAGAACCAGATGTGTTTTTGTATGGTCCTTTTCTATCCTATTTTTGCCCTTTGGCTCTTTCTTTTGCCCTTTGACTCTTTCTTTTTCATTTTTTTTTTTGAAGGGACTATTTTTTTTAGGGAATTTTTGATGTTTTCCCGTCTCTTTTTCTTTTATTTTTTTTCTTTTTGTAGTGATAGTTCTCCGTACACCTACCCCAAACTTAGAGTTGCTAGTTCCATGAGCAACCCCAAACTTATTTTGTTGCCAAGACTTTTGAGAACTATTACCTAACTCCAAAGAGGGTAAATCATTGTCTTTCTGGTATATAGGCTTTTATCGTGGTTTGTCACCGAAACAAAAGGGATAAATTTTTTACGGCTCAAATTTGGCTAGCAAAAGATAATAATATAATAAAGGGTGGCTTAAAAAGACTCTGGGTTATAACAAACAATTGCCTCAATGCATATAATATCAAATTAACCCGTCAGCAGAGAATTAGAGCAAGTTCTAGAAAATAAACAAGTGCACGGTACTCTCATAGTAGATCGAAAGAAAGTGGTAATACCGTTTGGAAATATTTGGCTCAAATCCTCACATGGCTTAGGTATATCTGAAAGTTGAACATTTATCTCACAAACACCAGCTTCATCACTCGTCTCTCTGTCTCCCGAACTTCGCACTTCGGAGCAATCACCTTTGGTATTTGTGTGAAGGCGTGAAATTCGGCTCATCAAAATTTATAACTCACTTCGCTGCAATCTTACCTATAACAGTTTATCATGCACTAGATAATAAACAACAAAACAGTTATTTAATTTTTTGTAAGTTTGAATAAGGGCTGTTTACAGATGAAGATGACATGCAAAATTCTAGGCATACTTTATTGAATTGAAAAACAATACTGAATTGAAATTACTGAATTGAAAATACTGAATTAAATACTTATCCTTGGGTTTCCTCCCAAGCAGCGCTTGTTTAGCCTCTCATTAGATTGAGGCATTTCCTCCATTGCAGAGGATAGGTTCGCATGTCTCTCTCTTCTGTAGAAGCTTTCGCCTTAGCTCCTCTCTCTTTCTTGTTGCTTCTTTCATACTTCTCTGGGTTCTGTTTTTTTTTTAAGGTGGCAAAGCAGAGTCGTTCATCTTCTTCTGAAGGTACTGTTTTTATGATGGACTTCCCCTTGCTTTGTGGTGGATGTTCCTTCCTTTGTTCTTTTGGTGCATTAACCCAGCTATTCTTCTCTCTTTCCTCTTTTCTCTCAGCAGCAGGCTTCTTCAGAGGTGGCGTATTAACCCCAAACTTAGATCTTCTGGCCACTTTTCGGTTTCTACCCCATGCTTTAACCCATGTTGCTTGGATGTCCACTTCAATAGTTAGCCTCTTCAATTTTTCAGTTAGTGCTTCGGGTACCTCCTCTTCCTGAGTTGTCTCTATCTCTAGCTGCGCTATTTCATTCTCCAGCTCTGCTATCTCTATCTTTACCTGTACTTCTTGAACTGGAGTCGGTGGTGTAGCTTCTCTATCCTTCCACTCGAGCATGTATCACTTATCTTTTCTTGCATTGGAAGTTTTGACGGTTATTGACTTACCTCAACTCCTTAGTGTTATCTTTCCAAGGTCCATATTAATGAGAGCCTTGTTGGTGGCTAGGAATGGCCTTCCAAGTATGATGGGATGTTCTTCATCTTCTCCGATGTCTAGGATCATAAAGTCTACTAGAAATTCTAGATCTTTGACTTTCACCAAGACGTCTCTGACTGTGCCTACTGAGTGGATGGATGACTGATTAGCTAATAAGAGTTCCCGTGTTGTCCCTGCCGTAGGTAATGCGAGGTTGAACTTATCTGTCAAAGATAATGGTATTATGTTCACACTTGAGCCTACATCACATAGTGCAATGACTCCTGCTCTCCCAATCTGACAGATGATGGTGACCCTTCCAGGATCCTCTTTCTTGGGTGGCAGTTGTGATCTTTTTGCTAGTCTTTCTCTGAAATCGTTTTCAGCTTCCTCCTCGTGGTGTTTGCGCTTCTTGTCTTTAAGCGCCATGCACTTTTCATTTTGAGTGCCTCCTAGCTCTTCCTTTAGCCCCTCACACTCGATATCAGTGTAGTCTTCTACAAAAACGGTGTCGGACCTATGCAACCATTCACGGACCACGTGTTTTTGGTACTCAATCTTCCGGATCCTTTTAGCTGAGTATGGTCTTTTCGCATAGTGCCTGGATGTCGGTGCCAATCCCATCCATCTCTTGATCCACTTTACATGCTTCGTCCACCTGTTATCTAAAGGTACCATGGGTTTCCAACTATCTTCCCTGGATAGTTTTGAGCAAGATTGTCAGAACCGGATCGGTAATCGAACCGATGAACTTACCGGTTCAAGGTTCAATGGTCGGACCGAGGTCGGACCGGAGTCGGACCGTTTTTAATTAAATATATATTTTTATATTTTAAATAATATATAATAATAATAATAATAATAAACTAAAAGTTAGAAAATATATATAATTTTACACTATTAAAAATTGAAGTCCGTAAAAAAGCTTATAATTGTATAATTTAAATTTAAAAAAATAGTTATTGAGAAATTTGGTTGCGTTTTTCTTTATATTTATTTTAAATTTGTTGGTAATTTACAACAAATATAAATTTAAGTATGTTTTATAAAATAAAATAAATATTCCTTTTTTAATCTCATTACAAATTATTAATAAAAAATAAAGTTAAATGTGTTTTGTAAATAAATATAGAGTGTCTTTGTATATGAACTACTCTATCAAGTCCCACATTGGAGAAATCTCATACTTGAAGTCTCCCACTTGATTATAAATAAGCCTTTGTTAGGATGTTTCTTAGTGCATTTGAAGTCTCCCACTTGATTGGTCATCTTTTAATGTGACTTTTAGTGGTATGAGATTGACCCACTTAATTTGTGGATTTTTTTTAATTTTTTCAATTAAAAAAATAAGTAATTTTTTTAAACCGGTTCAAAATATTTTGAACCGCCGGTTTTTCCGGTTTTCGGCCGGTTTTCCGGTTCAATGACCGGTTTATGCGCAGACCAGTTTTGCGGCTGACTCAGACCGGATGCAGGTTCGGTTCCCGGTCCGACCGGCCGGTCCGGTTCTGACAACCTTGGTTTTGAGACATCAGAGAAGTTGTCCCCCTGAGATTCCAGTTCTATGTCTGCTAGGTCATCCCAAAATATCCCTTCAGAGCTGTGGTTGCTAGGTTGTGACCATTCTGGCTCCTGTTTAATGCTGACCTTTCCACAATAATCCCTTCCATTTGGTTCGTCTCCCATGGCTTTGGTGGTAGGCTTTCCTACTGTGATGAGATTACTAGATTCTGCAAGCTTTTGTGCTCGCCTTCTTTTCCAGAACGTTCTTTCGGGTTCAAGGTCGTACTCAAACTCCAGAATACCTGTTATAAAGCACAACAAATGAATACCTTCAGTAGCACTGGAAAATTTAATGGTAAAACTATTTTTGGTTTGTCTAATGTGTCTTTGTCACTATGAAAATTTCCAGGTAAGTGAGGTGGATCACAACGGATCGCTCGGAGACCTTGACTTATCCTTAGCCAGAATTTTCACAGATTAAAATCCACAATCATCAACAAAATTTTTTATTTTTAAATTTTTTTGTATTTTTGAAATTTTTTGACAAACTTAAATAAATCTAGCAATGCTTTGTAAACACAATCCCCGGCAACAGCGCCAAAAACTTGACTACGGTCTGGCAAGTGCACCAGTCTGTCGTCGAGTAATAATTCACACTCTACGGAGTAGAATGAGTTTGAATCCACAGGGATTGTGCCGCAGTTTCGCTAGCGTTATTTAAGTTTGTATAATTTGCATTCGCTTTGGATTTTGAAAAGGGTTTTATAAAAATAGCGTAATGCGTTGCAGAAAATATAAAAATAGTTGATTCAGAAACATAGAGGATATGTGTGGTGGTTGGACTACCTCCCTTCTTCATATTTGGCATGACCGGTGTATAACATAGTTATTCAGATTATTGTTCGGCGGTGACTTTTCCTTGTTGTAGTAACACCTTACTGTTACTCTATGTCTATTACAGTTTCCCTACGTTAATAACTAATGTACCTACGAGAGCCTAACCTCGATGTGTCACATACCCTAATTACTAAGTGAGTTGTTTATAAACATGCATTATTATCTTCACCAATTAACCTCTAGATCATAGTATCGGGCTGTTCATCTTCTAAGTGCTCAACTCACACCTAGTTCATGATTCCTCCTCTAACCGCTCATTCACGACTAGTTCAGGATGTTACTGTCTCTATACACCTAGCATTATTTACTACTAGTTCCGAACCATATTAAGTTAAAACCTAATATCAATTCTATGGGCGCTCCCGCTTATCTGGCCAGATTACGAGAAACGTTATTAAAGTGCAAGAAAGTAAATAACAAACATAATACTTAAATATCATTTATTATAACTTAGACTCAGTCACAGACTCCAAATATTCATTGGCGAGTTCATCTTCTCCACCACAACCTAAGGCATTATTACAAAAGACTACATATTTAAATTACAACAAAGAAATTATAACCTAAACATAAAAGCCTAAATAAAACATACCTTGCTGAGTTAGTTTTCCCGTAAGGGGAGAAAATTATGCCCTATAGAGCTCCTCTGAACGTCTCCTTATAGTAGAGAGTGTTCTACTATTTCTGAATGATTTAAACAATGAATGGGAGGCTCTATTTATAGTTTTTGTAATGGGCCTCAGCAAGGCATCATACTGCGATGGAACCATCGCAGTGCGATGTGAAGATTCAGTTTAATTTTATAACTGATCCTGTGCATTTCATCAGCTTGGTCGCCAAGTTATGTCATCGTGCTGCGATGTGCTCCATCGTGTTGCGATGCACAGATTTTCTTCAGATTTATTCTTCTGTTTTCTTGGCCAGCAAGCAGCTCCCACCGTGGAACGATGGGAGACATCGTGCTGCGATGAAATGCTCATTTTCTTCACTTTTTGAGCTTTTTCTTGTCTTTTGGCATCTTAGACCGTGTCTTGATGCTTTTCTTTGCTTTTGTAGGTTTTCCTTCATATTTGGGCCTTTCTTTGTCATTTTACTACTAATAATTATACCGAAAATACCATAGAAATTCCTGTCATCAGTCACTCATTGTTGACAGAGGGGGTCCATATATAATATTTTGCATTATGGATCTATTTGGTGCGTAAGATGTGATAGTGACATGATATGATATAAAATAGGAAAAGGATATAATATGATATAAGCAAGATAACATTTATCTTATCATCTATTTGGTTCATATAGGATAATAAACATGATAACTATCGTATCATGATTTTTATACATACCTCATAGTAATATGATAAGATATATATCATATTAAAATGAAAAAATTACCCTTGTAAAACAATTATTTTTTAAAATTATTTTGTTCCAAGGGTGTGATCTCTCACATGTCCATATGAAACCTTTATTGGAATGTAAGGGGGATTAGCAGCCCTGAGCGGAATCTATTTGGTACGATGATTATTTTGTTCTCCTTTTATTTATTTTGGTTACTATTTGGTGCGATGGTTATCTGAACATAAGCAAACCGATGAATGGCTCTTGCTATCAGATGAGTTAGCAATTTTGTTGATAATACGAATGTATTGCAATGCTTGTTTGATGATTTTACAAGAGGATAATGACCTTTATATAGGCTTTACAACTGAAACCTTTGTAGGAAATGGATATGTAAGGATTAAGTGCAATTTAACAAAGAGCCAAAACTGATTTTTGGGTTCATCATTAGGTGCCACGACCGTGGCTAGTCAGGCACAATTGTGGGGAGCTACTCAGGGAGTATATTGGCATTCTTGTTTTGCATGGCACGGTCGTGGCCACGTCTCAGATGCTGAAAATTTGTCTCTTCTCATCTTTAAGCCTTTAGCAACGTTTCCATTTGCCATAAACCACATATTTAACATGTATGCATTGATTTTCCACTTGCTTCTCATTAAGAAAGCACTCTCATTATCTTCATGGAATGCCTTAGCCAATAAGTCATCAAAATGTGCATTAGAAGTGCATAATTCCACTTGTTCATGCATTTGGCCCTACAAAAGGTAAAACATAGAAAATGTAGTAAGAGAGTACTAATAACTTGACTTACAAGCAAACTTTATTTAGGAAAACTGATAACTCACTTTATGTGACGTTATTAGACCTTTGATATTTGATTTATTCCCTGTCAAAATGGTGTGCATTCAATGTTTAGAGTCATTTTAATGTCTTTTTGAGTATAGTGATGTATTTAGAAACTTAATGTAATTTTCAACATGAAAAGAGAGTTATAGTGATAACTTGAGTCAAGACAGACCATTGAGCCACACTAAAAAAGGTTCAAGGCAAGCTTGAAGAATGAGCGGTTATCCGAAGATAAGACAACTGACAATTCCCATGTGCAGACTGTACTATCTTTTGGGCTGTTCATCACCATTGCACTAATAAAAAAAAGCCTCCAGAGTTTCGTTCAGTTAACACACAAACTTTGATCTAACATCTCAAGTCCCAAGTAAAGGAGAGACGATCTCTTGGCAAAAAGACACTGAGAAGATCCATAAGGATGTGTCATCATCTCCAATCCAAGTTTGAGGGTGAGATGAGACAACTGACCATTGATCCAAGGAAACAAGGACCACTGATGACAAGAATTTATGTTGTATTTTTAGTAGTTAGTTTAGGACTTTGAAGACCAGAACCAAGCAAAAACCTGAAGATGTGAAGCTACTTGCAAAAGAAGACAAAATACAAGAAAACGTCAAAAAGAGAGCAAAAAATGGATATGCACAAATAAGCGCTCCATCGTGGCCACGATGGAAACCGACTTAGCGCCCAAGGAAACACAACGTATCTTCCAAATTTGTGAAGCATATCTACTCCATTGTGGCACGATGAGATCCATCGTGGCCACTGACTACGGTATGACAAGTGAATCAGTCAGTCGTCGAGTAATAATTCACACTATAGGTGTTTAGAATGAGTTCGTATCCACAGGAATCGTGCCACTGCCAAGTACGGCTAGTTTTATTTAAGTTCGATAATTTCATTCGCTTTGGGTTTTGAAAAAGGTTTTGTTTAAAAATAGCGTAATGCTTTGACAGAAAAGTAAAGATAGTTTGATGCAGAAGCGTGAGGAAGACTAGTCGAATTGATTCCCTCCTCTAATCCTGCTTGATATCTGGCGCATATCCAGAATGATTTCAGTAACTTCCAATTGTTCGGCGATTAATTATCTTTGTTGATAGCTATTAAACTACCCTAAATACTATAGATCGCTATGGACTTCTGAATAACTTGGAAACCCATGGCTGCCTAATTCCATGTTGTCACGTACCCTAGAAATGCGTCGAGCCAATCTACAATAGTCATTATCACGCAATTAATCCTAGCCACTAACGTCCTAGTGTCGGCTGTTCTAGTCTCTATCGGCTGTCGCGAGCAGTGTTTGGTGTTTCCGTTTTACAGGTTGTCGCGAGAAATGTCAGATATTGCCATCTCTCGGGGCTAGCCCTATCATTTATTTTTCGGGACTAAATCCTAAAAATGTATTCTCTCTATCCGGCCAGACATTAAAAATACGGAATTAAAGCGTAAATAAATAGAAAACAATTCATTCCAAAATCAGTGTCTAATATAACTTTTATTGTACCAGATATATGTCCCAAGCATTCATTAGGGAGTTCATCTCTCCTCCTACCCTAATGTTTCTAAGCTATTAATTACATAATAAAATATTACAAGAATATAAAACTATGCATACCAATGGCGTAGACGCCTTGCTGAGGAAGTTACCTTTCCTGTTGAAGGGGGAAAGTTCTTCTTTGCTCCTCCTCCTTAAGCACTAGTAAGTACTTTAGGCTTGTCAACTTATGAATGAATAATTGTGAAGGAAGAAAGCTCTATTTATAGTTTTTCTTAACGGGCTTTGCTCCCATCGTGGCCACGATGGATCCCATCGTGCCACGATGGGTGTAGATTTGCTTCAGAAAAATAGAAGATACGCACGTCTTCCTTGGGCGCTAATTTGTTCCCATCGTGGCACGATGGAAGTCATCGTGGCCACGATGGCGTGTGTATTTGTGCAAATCCACTTTTTGCTATCTTTTTAGCATTTTCTTATATTCTTGACTTCTTCTTCAAGTAGCTTGACCTCTTGGGATTTTTGCTTGTTTCTTGTAAGACCCAAGATTTCATTGTATAGTTGGTTTGAGGAATATTAGGGTTTCGATGTGTTCGTGTGATGAAACATCGTGTAATTATGGGAGTTTGCTGTAATTGAGTCTGTTTTGTGCTCGTGCACTGTAATTGTACAGACTTTTGTCTTGTGATCCTGTTTCTTGTATAAGAAGTTACTTGTGGTTTCAGAATAATAAGTTTTGGATTATTCTTGTTTTTGGAAAAACGAGTAGGATTTTACCCGTCGTTGTAAAATCTTATTGCGTCTGTTTTGAGTGAGGTTTCGGATGGAAGTTTTATATATCTGCGCGAGTTAGGATATATTCTGAGATTAATTTTCTGAAGTATGGAAGAAAATTACAGTCGCGGAAAAAGATTCGGCGATAAGTTTTGGAAATGTTAGACGATAGACGTTCTTTCCGTAAGTTTTATGTTTTTGTGTTTTACGTTCGTCGCGTCGCGCGAGAGCTTAACGTGTGAGTGTTTCTATGAGGTTTTGAGTGTTATCTCAAGTGGGTTTGTTTTGGTTTGATCCAATGGCTAGGGTTTAAGCTTGGCATTGTGTTTTTGATCCAATGGTGGATGGGCTATCAAGAGCTTTGTAAATAGTAAGGAGGTTTATGACTTGTGGACTTAAGAAAATCATAAATTTCACTCCATTCTTTCTCTCTTGTACGTGGAACTCCATTACTCAACCCTAACCTTCACTAAATTTTCCTTTTCTCACCATTTCACTCCATTTCAAGCTTGGGAACTTTGAGGAAAGTTGTGGAGAGTCACTTTCTAAAGGTAACCCTCTCTTCTCATCTCCTAGGTTGGTAGATTTTTAGAGTTTTGAGGTTTTTGGGTTTATGTTCTTAAGAGGGTTTGGTGAGAAAGGTTGTTCTTGCTAGTTCTTGTTTCATGAAAGTTGTTCATGAGAGTTTAGTAAGCATGCTAGGCTTTGTTGTTTTTGTTTTCCATGAGTTGGTGAAAAATCTCATGAGAAAAGTTAGGGTTTTGGTTTGGTTATGTATTGATCAATAACATGAGGCTATGTTGTAAGGTTTTGAAAAGAAAAGTTGTCTTTGAACCTTTGGGCGAAAGGGAAATGCGTTGTATGGTTTTGTTTTAGAAAATCCGATGAAAAATATTTTGAGGTTTATGAAAATATTCCTAAGTGTTTTGGGTAGTGTTTTGGGGTCAAAAATGGTTTAAAACTATTGTGACATGTGGTGTCGCTATTTACCTTGAAAACATGTTTGAAAATGATTACCGGACGGTTAAGGCCCGTAATAAAACTTGTGCTTGGATTTGGTTTTGATTTTGGAAATGAAAATCAAATAACTTGCACTCGAAGAAACCAACATGCTTTCGGAAATGTGTTGCTTGCTTATGAAAATGGTTTGCTTTTATGCCTTGAAAAGATGTTGGGAACTAATAGAATCAAACTAGGCTTGGGGTGGAAAAAGGTGGTGTGAGTTGCTGTCTTTTGCTGTCATGACAGGTGCAACTCGCTGAGCGAGTGGTTACTCGCCAGGGCGAGTGTCACAGGTCATGAACACGCCAGAGCGAGCTCCAGAGCGAGTAAGACCAGTACTCTCTGCCTTCACTCGCCACCAACTCGCCAGGGCGAGCTCTGGGAGTTGAGATTTTGGATTTTGATTTCTAAACTTGGTTTTTAACATTCTAATCCCTATTTATTAATTTATGGAAGTGGTGGGGATTGGAAACGAATTTTTCGGGTACTCGGAAAGTACGTAGCTTATAACGCAAGAAAACGGTCTTTTTACATTTCAAATTATTTAAGACTTTTGACAATTGTTTTGGGCCCTAAAAATAGTACATATAACTCATGGTGGTTAATTAATACGGTAGTTTTTGGTTCGATGTCCGAAAGAGTGGTTTTTCCTTAGGAACCTTTAGGTTTTTGGGGTTTTGGTGTAGTTTCAATACGATTGGTTAGGGAACAATGTATTGATTGTTACGTTGCTTGTTTTAGGAAGCGCGTTGTGTTGTTTGGACGAGTTTTAGTAAAGGAAGCTTGCCGAGGTAAGGGCTCCACTTTAATTCTGTCTTTTAAAACGGTTTGACATGTTTGTGTTATGTATGCCCGTTGATGGGAACGTGTTTACGTTACTTGTGCAATTTACATATGATTTGGAAAATATATGTATGAATTGCTATGATTTAGTTACATATGCTTGAGAGGTATGTATGTGTGGCATTAGCATATGTAAGGAATCGTATGCTCATGCATTCATTGTGCGTAGTTGCGTGAGTGGACTACGGGGTGTTGGTTGCGTGAGTGGACCCACCCAAAATCCTACGGGATCTTATTGAGTACAATAAGTGGTTGCGTGAGTGGACCACGGGGTGTGATTGCGTGAGTGGATCCACCTTAACCCTTTTGCGGTTTTATTGGTTATGATTAGTAATTCCGGAATTCATTTGCATGTGGTAGCTCTGGCAGTACCACACTCATTGTAGAAGTCTGCATTAGGCTTGTTGTGCATTATATATATAAGCCCGTTGGCGGGAATTGTTTAATGTTTTAAGAGCTTTCTCTTGTGTTTTGTGGAAATTTTGTTAAGTGTACAATCTTTCGCACCGGTTATATATATATATATATATATACTTTTGTTTTGTGGTGACCCTTTCTTTCATTTGCGGGCTCATCCCACCCCAGATGACGATGTAGGTCGAGAGGATGGTGTTGGCAGCTCTAGGCCTTAGTGAGCTCGTGTTGAAGCTGGAGTGGTAGTTTTAGTTAGACTATGCGCAGGTGTGTTTGTGCACTGTGCTTTTTGATTAGCATAGGACATTCTAACTTCTTTTGGTTAGTTAGTGCTTGTAAGTACATAGACTTATGGATTGTAATTATTCAGGTTTACACTTAGCATTTTCGAATACAATATATATATATGGTGTGATATATATATATGGTTCGTTTGTAATATTTAATGTCGGCTCAATTAAAAATGTTTTGCGCACTCTGAGCGTTTGTTAAAAAAAAAAAAAAAAAAAATAATGCCCTTTTTGCGTTATGAAAACGGGGTGTTACAATTGTGGTATCAGAGCCCGGCTTTAAATCTTCAAAGGGAAAGTGTATACTTGAGTCGTTAGTTCAGAGTCGGTTAGAACGTAACTAGTGTTGGGTTAGTTCTAGTGTTTGTTCAGTGTCGGGTTATGGGTTAATAATCCGTTGAGTGAGGTTTTCTGTTGGAATTCAGAAATGTTTGGATAAGTATCTAATCGAAGAGAATTGGTATGTGCAGGAAACGATGCCTCCAAGAAGGGCACCTGCTAGAGATGATGATGATGTGGACATTCATCAGATGGCGTATGCCATGAATACAATGGCAGCAGCGGTGACTGCGCAAACTCATGCTAAGGCGCAGAGAGACCTTGAAAAGCGCGACAGGGAGATCCTGGCCGCTGGGTCTAGGGTTCTCGCAAGTTTTAATCAGCAGGCCCCTCCAAAGTTTAATGGGGAGGGAGGTCCAGAAACAGCGGATCTATGGCTCCATGCTATGGAAAGAATATATGGGGCAATTCATTGTCCGGAGGGGGAGAAGGTAGTTCTAGCTACCTATCAGCTGCTTGGGGGTTCCGAATTTTGGTGGAGGAACACCCGTCTGATTATGGAAAATGCATATGAGGAGATTAACTGGGAGAACTTCAAGAGGAGGTTCCTGGCTAAGTATTTCCCTGAGACCGCAAGGGAAAGGTATGGTGAGGAGTTTCTGAGACTACGTCAGGGGAGTATGAATGTGGAGGCATATTCCAAGAAGTTTGAATCATTATCCCGTTTCTTCCGCTTCTTTAGGGATGGGATAGATGAGGTCTATATGTGTCGTCGCTTCCAAGATGGGCTTAGGTACGAACTGCAGGATGCGGTTGTGCCGTTGGGTATTCGGCAATTTCAAGTCTTGGTTGAAAAGTGCCAAGAGGTTGAAGATATGAGAAACAAAAGGGTGAACCGTCAGGGTGGTTTTAGTGCTGGGGGACCAAGTCGTTCTGGTGGTCCGAATCAAAGTCAGAACCGTGGAAAACAAGGCAGTAAGCCATATGACCGTCCACAGTATAACAAGGGACAGGGTCGATCGGTGAATCAGAGCAGTCAGAATACCGGGAAGCAGGGCTGTTTTAAGTGTGGTGAAGTGGGCCACTATGCGAATGAATGCCGGAATCAGGGGCATGTTTGTTTTAATTGCAAGAAGCCGGGACACTTTGCTAGAGATTGCAAAGCCCCGAAGGCCGGGCCGTCGGCTAATGTGGCACAAGGCTCACAAGGTACCAGACCTGCGGCAAAGGCACGTGCTTACTGTATGGGCACAGAAGTGAGTGGGCAGGCTAGCAATGCCATTCACGAGAGCTGTCACATTGCAGGTAATTCTTTAACTGCTTTGATTGACACGGGGGCAACCCACTCATTCATTTCTTTGGCATGTGCAAATCGTTTGAACTTGAATGTTTCTGTTCTTCCATTTGATTTGAATGTCTTGACTCCTGCTAAGGATTTGGTAGTAAATACTGCATGCTTGCATTGTTTGGTAGTAATTCAGAATAGAGAGTTTCTGGTCAATTTGGTGTCTTTACCGCTTACATCTCTCGAGATCATTCTCGGGATGGATTGGCTATCTTATCATTATGTTATACTAGATTGTGCTCGGAAATTGGTTTTCTTTCCCGAGCCAGGTGTGCGGAGATACCTATCGGCCAATCAGCTTACAGTGATTATGTGTAACGGAGAGCCAGAGATTGTTTAACTTGCTAGTTTAGGAGTGACGTCGGAGATCCGAATTGAGGAAATTCGAGTAGTTCAAAATTTCCAAGATGTGTTTCCGTCGGAGATTCCAGCTTTTCCTCCGTGTAGAGAGGTGGAATTCTTTATTGACTTGCAACCGGGTACGGGTCCGATTTCGGAATCAGCTTATCGGATGGCTCCGGCCGAGTTGGTAGAGTTGAAAGGTCAGATCGAGGACTTGTTAGAGAAGGGTTTCATAAGGCCTAGTGTGTCGCCTTGGGGAGCACCGGTCTTATTGGTTAAGAAGAAGGATGGTAAATCTCGTTTGTGTGTGGACTATCGGAAGCTTAATAAGGTGACTATCAAGAACCGATATCCATTGCCGCGTATTGATGATCTGATGGATCAGTTGAGGGGAGCCTCAGTGTTTTCAAAGATTGACTTGAAGTCTGGTTATCACCAGATAAGGGTACGAGATGAGGATATTCAGAAAACGGCGTTTAGGACGCGGTATGGGCATTATGAGTTTTTGGTGATGCCGTTTGGAGTGACGAATGCACCTGCTATCTTTATGGCTTACATGAATCGGATATTCAATTCATTTTTGGACAAGTTTGTAGTGGTGTTCATTGATGACATTTTGGTGTATTCGAAGAGTGAAGAGGAGCATGAAGAGCATCTTCGCTTGGTTTTGCAAGTTTTGCGGGAGAAAAGGTTGTATGCTAACCCGTCAAAGTGTGACTTTTGGTTGGAAGAGGTGAATTTCCTCGGTCATGTTATATCAAAAGAGGGAATTGCCGTGGATCCGGCCAAGATTGACACAGTACTTGCATGGAAGCAGCCTCAAACAGTGACTGATGTGAGAAGTTTTGTTGGTTTGGCCGGTTATTACCGGAGGTTCATAGAAGGATTCGCTAAAATTGTGGCACCAATGACGCAACTTACGCGAAAAGATCAACCGTTTGCGTGGACTGAGCAGTGTGAACTTAGTTTTAATTTGTTGAAGGAGCGGTTGACGACTTCACCGGTGTTGGTGTTACCTCAGTCAGATGAACCTTATGAGGTTTATTGTGATGCGTCTCATCAGGGATTGGGTTGTGTGTTGATGCAGCACAAGAGAGCAGTGGCTTATGCATCACGGCAGTTGAAGGTGCATGAAAAGAATTATCCTACGCACGATTTGGAGCTTGCGGCCGTGGTTTTTGCATTGAAGATTTGGAGACACTATCTTTATGGTTGCACTTTCGTTGTGTTTAGTGACCATAAAAGCCTCAAGTATCTGTTCGACCAGAAGGAGTTGAATATGAGGCAAAGGAGGTGGATGGAAACATTGAAAGACTTTGACTTTACCTTAGAATACCATCCGGGGAAGGCTAATGTGGTAGCCGATGCTTTGAGTAGAAAGAGTGTGTCAGCGTGTTCGGCACAAATGGCTAGTCAACAAGAGTTGTTGAAAGAATTTCGAGACTTGCACCTGGAAGTGGAGTTTGCGTTAGGGAATATGAGATTGGGTATGATCACCATCTCGAATGGTTTGTTAGAGGATATTGCTAATTGTCAAGAGGACAAGTTTCTCATGGAGAAAAGGGCTTTGATTGTTCGAGGAACCAACCGAGATTTCAAGGTGGGACCGGACAACATTTTGAGATGTAATGGTAGGGTGTGTGTGCCCGATGCGATGGACTTGAGAAACACCATTCTAGGGGAGGCACACAAGAGTAAGCTTAGTATACATCCCGGAGCGACAAAGATGTATCAGGACCTGAGGCAAGATTTCTGGTGGCCGGGTATGAAGAGGGATGTGGCCGAGTTTGTGGCGTCGTGTTTGACTTGTCAGAAGGCGAAGATTGAACATCAAAGACCAGCAGGGATGCTGCAGTCTTTAGATATTCCCGAGTGGAAGTGGGATAGCATTTCTATGGATTTCATCACTGGTTTACCCAAGACCAGGAGGAAGCATGATTCCATTTGGGTGATAGTGGATCGTTTGACGAAGTCCGCTCATTTTCTACCGGTAAGGATTACGGATACGGCGGCAAAGTTGACCGATGTGTATATTGCTGAGATTGTGAGGTTACATGGGATTCCGTCAAGTATAGTGTCGGATAGAGATCCAAATTTCACTTCACATTTTTGGAAGACTTTGCATGAGGCGTTGGGGACGAAATTGAGATTGAGTTCCGCCTATCATCCCCAGACCGATGGGCAAACTGAGAGAACAAATCAGTCACTAGAGGATTTATTGAGAGCATGTGTGCTGGATGATCGTGGGAGTTGGGACGACGTGTTGCCGTTGATAGAGTTCACGTACAACAATAGTTACCATTCGACCATCGGAATGGCACCATATGAGGCTTTGTATGGGAGGAGATGTCAGACTCCTTTGTGTTGGTACCAAGATGGGGAAAGCACCATAGTAGGGCCGGAAATGGTACAACAAACGACGGACAAGGTCCGAAAGATAAGGGCAAGGATGAAAGTTGCTCAAGATCGTCAAAAGAGTTATGCGGATAAACGTCGGAGGCCGCTAGAGTTTGAAGCGGGAGATCATGTATTTCTCCGTGTTACCCCAACAACTGGTGTTGGAAGGGCTTTGAAAGCAAAGAAGTTGACTCCGAAGTTTATAGGGCCTTATCAGATTTTGGAACGGGTTGGGAAGGTAGCATATCGGATCGCGTTGCCACCGGTACTATCTTTGATTCATGATGTGTTCCATGTGTCGCAATTGCGGAAGTATACACCGGATCCATCACATGTGATCACACCAGATGACATCCAGTTGAGGGATAACTTGTCATTCGAGGTTCCGCCGATCAAGATTGCGGATAGGAAGATGAAACGTCTGAGGACGAAAGAGATACCTTTAGTGAAGGTAATATGGAATGAAACTACGGGAGATACCACCTGGGAGCTCGAGAGTAAGATGAAGGAATTATACCCCAGTTTGTTTGACGATGTCTAAGTTTCGAGGACGAAACTTCTTTTAGGGGGGTAGTATTGTAAGACCCAAGATTTCATTGTATAGTTGGTTTGAGGAATATTAGGGTTTCGATGTGTTCGTGTGATGAAACATCGTGTAATTATGGGAGTTTGCTGTAATTGAGTCTGTTTTGTGCTCGTGCACTGTAATTGTACAGACTTTTGTCTTGTGATCCTGTTTCTTGTATAAGAAGTTACTTGTGGTTTCAGAATAATAAGTTTTGGATTATTCTTGTTTTTGGAAAAACGAGTAGGATTTTACCCGTCGTTGTAAAATCTTATTGCGTCTGTTTTGAGTGAGGTTTCGGATGGAAGTTTTATATATCTGCGCGAGTTAGGATATATTCTGAGATTAATTTTCTGAAGTATGGAAGAAAATTACAGTCGCGGAAAAAGATTCGGCGATAAGTTTTGGAAATGTTAGACGATAGACGTTCTTTCCGTAAGTTTTATGTTTTTGTGTTTTACGTTCGTCGCGTCGCGCGAGAGCTGAACGTGTGAGTGTTTCTATGAGGTTTTGAGTGTTATCTCAAGTGGGTTTGTTTTGGTTTGATCCAATGGCTAGGGTTTAAGCTTGGCATTGTGTTTTTGATCCAATGGTGGATGGGCTATCAAGAGCTTTGTAAATAGTAAGGAGGTTTATGACTTGTGGACTTAAGAAAATCATAAATTTCACTCCATTCTTTCTCTCTTGTACGTGGAACTCCATTACTCAACCCTAACCTTCACTAAATTTTCCTTTTCTCACCATTTCACTCCATTTCAAGCTTGGGAACTTTGAGGAAAGTTGTGGAGAGTCACTTTCTAAAGGTAACCCTCTCTTCTCATCTCCTAGGTTGGTAGATTTTTAGAGTTTTGAGGTTTTTGGGTTTATGTTCTTAAGAGGGTTTGGTGAGAAAGGTTGTTCTTGCTAGTTCTTGTTTCATGAAAGTTGTTCATGAGAGTTTAGTAAGCATGCTAGGCTTTGTTGTTTTTGTTTTCCATGAGTTGGTGAAAAATCTCATGAGAAAAGTTAGGGTTTTGGTTTGGTTATGTATTGATCAATAACATGAGGCTATGTTGTAAGGTTTTGAAAAGAAAAGTTGTCTTTGAACCTTTGGGCGAAAGGGAAATGCGTTGTATGGTTTTGTTTTAGAAAATCCGATGAAAAATATTTTGAGGTTTATGAAAATATTCCTAAGTGTTTTGGGTAGTGTTTTGGGGTCAAAAATGGTTTAAAACTATTGTGACATGTGGTGTCGCTATTTACCTTGAAAACATGTTTGAAAATGATTACCGGACGGTTAAGGCCCGTAATAAAACTTGTGCTTGGATTTGGTTTTGATTTTGGAAATGAAAATCAAATAACTTGCACTCGAAGCAACCAACATGCTTTCGGAAATGTGTTGCTTGCTTATGAAAATGGTTTGCTTTTATGCCTTGAAAAGATGTTGGGAACTAATAGAATCAAACTAGGCTTGGGGTGGAAAAAGGTGGTGTGAGTTGCTGTCTTTTGCTGTCATGACAGGTGCAACTCGCTGAGCGAGTGGTTACTCGCCAGGGCGAGTGTCACAGGTCATGAACACGCCAGAGCGAGCTCCAGAGCGAGTAAGACCAGTACTCTCTGCCTTCACTCGCCACCAACTCGCCAGGGCGAGCTCTGGGAGTTGAGATTTTGGATTTTGATTTCTAAACTTGGTTTTTAACATTCTAATCCCTTTTTATTAATTTATGGAAGTGGTGGGGATTGGAAACGAATTTTTCGGGTACTCGGAAAGTACGTAGCTTATAACGCAAGAAAACGGTCTTTTTACATTTCAAATTATTTAAGACTTTTGACAATTGTTTTGGGCCCTAAAAATAGTACATATAACTCATGGTGGTTAATCAATACGGTAGTTTTTGGTTCGATGTCCGAAAGAGTGGTTTTTCCTTAGGAACCTTTAGGTTTTTGGGGTTTTGGTGTAGTTTCAATACGATTGGTTAGGGAACAATGTATTGATTGTTACGTTGCTTGTTTTAGGAAGCGCGTTGTGTTGTTTGGACGAGTTTTAGTAAAGGAAGCTTGCCGAGGTAAGGGCTCCACTTTAATTCTGTCTTTTAAAACGGTTTGACATGTTTGTGTTATGTATGCCCGTTGATGGGAACGTGTTTACGTTACTTGTGCAATTTACATATGATTTGGAAAATATATGTATGAATTGCTATGATTTAGTTACATATGCTTGAGAGGTATGTATGTGTGGCATTAGCATATGTAAGGAATCGTATGCTCATGCATTCATTGTGCGTAGTTGCGTGAGTGGACTACGGGGTGTTGGTTGCGTGAGTGGACCCACCCAAAATCCTACGGGATCTTATTGAGTACAATAAGTGGTTGCGTGAGTGGACCACGGGGTGTGATTGCGTGAGTGGATCCACCTTAACCCTTTTGCGGTTTTATTGGTTATGATTAGTAATTCCGGAATTCATTTGCATGTGGTAGCTCTGGCAGTACCACACTCATTGTAGAAGTCTGCATTAGGCTTGTTGTGCATTATATATATAAGCCCGTTGGCGGGAATTGTTGAATGTTTTAAGAGCTTTCTCTTGTGTTTTGTGGAAATTTTGTTAAGTGTACAATCTTTCGCACCGGTTATATATATATATATACTTTTGTTTTGTGGTGACCCTTTCTTTCATTTGCGGGCTCATCCCACCCCAGATGACGATGTAGGTCGAGAGGATGGTGTTGGCAGCTCTAGGCCTTAGTGAGCTCGTGTTGAAGCTGGAGTGGTAGTTTTAGTTAGACTATGCGCAGGTGTGTTTGTGCACTGTGCTTTTTGATTAGCATAGGACATTCTAACTTCTTTTGGTTAGTTAGTGCTTGTAAGTACATAGACTTATGGATTGTAATTATTCAGGTTTACACTTAGCATTTTCGAATACAATATATATATATGGTGTGATATATATATATATGGTTCGTTTGTAATATTTAATGTCGGCTCAATTAAAAATGTTTTGCGCACTCTGAGCGTTTGTTAAAAAAAAAAATAATGCCCTTTTTGCGTTATGAAAACGGGGTGTTACATTTCTGGTCTTCAAAGTCCTAGACTACTGCTTATTACATAATAAAATACTACTAAAAATACAATATAAATTCCTGTCATCAGCCATGATGGAAGCGAGATCCGTTAGGAAAAACTATAAATAGAGCTCTCCTCCTTCACAGTTATTCATTCAGAAATTCAACAACCTAGAGTACTCTCTAGTATTCAAGGAGGAGGAGCAAGGATGGCAGAGAAGCTCTCTACGGGAAGAACTTTCCTCCTTCAACGGGAAATGTAACTTCCTCAGCAAGGCATCTACTCCAATTGTATGCATAGTCTTTATTCTTGTAATATTCATTATGTAAATTAGTAGCTAGAAACCTTTAGGGTAGGTGGAGAGATGAACTCCCCAATGAATGCTTGGGACATATATATGGTACAATAAAAGTCATAATATACATTTATTTTGGAATGAATTGTTTTCTATTATTTACGCTTTAATTCCATATTTTCAACGTCTGGCCGGATATTGGGAAAACGCTGTTAGGATCCGTCCGGAACAATAAATAATACGGCTCGCAACCGAGAGACGGCAACGTCCGACACTACTAATGACTTTAGCTAGGAGAGACAGAAACATTAGAAATTGTTAGCGACTTTAGCTAGGAGAGACTGAAACGGCTGACACTAGGATGTCAGTGCCTTTGGTTAATTGCACGATCATTACTACTGTAGGTTGACTCGATACTTAATTAGTTGTACGTGAAAAAACGGAATTAGGCAGCTGTGGGTGCGCTAGTTATAGGAACCGATAGCAATCTATATGTATTTAGGGTAGTATTATTGAATGCTATCAATAAAGATCATTAATCGCCGAACAATTCGAATTTGCTGAAATAGTTATAGCTATGCGCCAGATATCAAGCAGGATTAGGGTAGTGAATCGATCTATCTAACCTCCTTCATGCTTCTGAATCACTATCTTTACTTTTCTGCACAAACATATCGCTGCTTTTCAAATCAAAACCTTTTTCAAAAATCAAAGCGAATGCAATCTATCGAACTTAAATAAAACTAGTAGCACTTAACACGATCCTTGTGGATACGAACTCATTCTAGACACCTAGAGTGTGAATTATTACTCAACGACTGACTGGTTCACTTGTCAGACCGTAGTCAACTACCCCCAGAACTAAGCAACATTTTAAATTTAGGATAGATATTACAGGGTTGCAACAAGATCAAAGCTTGGGGTAACACATCATATGCAACATCATCCTCATCACATCCCGGAGCACGAACAATATTTCGAGTACAAGTTAGAGATGGTTGATTACAACTACAACACCGTTGTGATGACATATTAGCCACTACTACCATATGGCCCAGGGTTGATGGCTGCAGATCAGGAGAATGATCACATCACAGGAGGCACAAACAGGTCAAGACTTAAGAGATGACATCATGGACCTACTGAAAAGGGAGCTGAACCCTATGTTCTTTACACCTGGTTAATACTAGGGCGAGCATTCCCGTTGAAAAGGGAGCTGAATCGTATCTTTATATTAGTTTGCTGCCAACCCCCTGATGTTTAACTAATCGTTTGCTTGTTTATTATTGAGTGCATGTTAAAAGTTATAGGCAAAGTTCTAGTAAAGTAGCAATTCGACTTCTATGATCTAAAATTCCATGCCTTAATACAAAGAACACTAAAGGTGATTGCTCATGAAAGTGCGAAAGTTCGAGAGACAAAGAGACAAGTAAGGAAGATAATGTCCACGGGATATATGTTCAACTTTCAGATACCGAAGAAGTGAGAATTTGAGCCAAATATTTTCACAGTATCACCCCTTTTCTTTCTTATATTATGAGCGTATCCGTGTACTTGTTTATTTTCTAGAACTTGCAATTATTCTATGCTGACCAATTGGTTTTTACTTATACGCACTGAGGCAAATGTTATTGGTACCCAGAGCCTTTTTCAAGCCATCATTACAATATTATTATCCTTTTCTAACCCACTTTGAGCCGTAAAAAAATATAAAATCCATTTTCTTTCGGTAACAAACCACATTATAAGCCTAAGACCTGAAAAACCAAATTTTTACCCTCTTTGGAGTTAGGTAGATGTTAGTTCTCTTGTCTTGACAACATTATAAGTTTCGGGTTGCTCATAGAACTAGCAACATCTAAGTTGGGGTGGTGTACAAGAGGACTATCACAAAGTCAAAAGAAAAAAAAAATGATGAAAAAAAGACGAAATACATCAAAAATTTCAAAAAAATGATGTCTCTTAAAAAAAATAATAAGAAAGGAAAGAGCAAAAGAGTGAACATTTGTGATAGATAAGGATCACACAAAGACACATCATGTCCCTACAAAGAAATTTCTCTTGTATCATACTATAAAAGGTACCTCAGGTATCAAGTTGCACCTAAATAAGGACAAGTAGTCATACTTAACTCCAATTTTTAAGCCTACTATCCCAAAAATATCCTACCTTTATCTAAGCCACATTATCTAAGCCACATTACAACCCATAAAGACCCTCAATAATGCGTATTTGTTTTAACTTTGATTAGTTGCTTAGAATCTTTTTAAGCCTATGGTAAAATGGCACGCTATACGTTGATTGAGAGACACCCTTTCAATATTGATAGAAATTGTGTGAGAGAGAGAAAGTTGAACTATGGACTCTCGTGGACATCTGTTGTACTTGCTAATATTGATGTCTCTTGGGCCAAGTATTGATTGAGCATGATCGCTGCAGTGAAGACCGGTGGTACCATTGCTGACAAATAAACAAAGGTTGTGAATTATCTGTCATCTAAGTTACTTGTTGTTTCATTGACGATTTTGTTTGACAGACATGTTACTTGGGGACAAGCAACATTTCAAGTTGGAGGTTAGTTTTTAGTAGTTTTAGTGACCAAATCCAAGCAAACATGAAGTTACTTGACCAAGAGGCAAGAAAAGCGGAAAATGCATAAAAAAAAGGCAAAAAAGGAATGCGCTCAATATACCACATCGTACCAAAAACAACATAACTGGAGCTATGAGTATCGGATCGAAGCCCGTGACTATGCGTTGGAAAACTAAGACAAAGAACTACAATTTTCGTGTTGAAGCAAAAATCTAATTATGGACTCATCGTGGCTACAATGGAATACACTTTGATATAATTCTCTGTCTTTTGGTCGTGCATTTTTTGTTACAATACAGTTTAATATTTATTGTTTACTCAATGATCACTATATCTATATATCCAAAATCTCCCTCAAGACATCTTATTCATCCCCTTTTCATACCAAACTTGCACACAACCCATGTTCAATAACTTAGGCTATGTTTGGATTGACGGAAACAAATGGAGCGGAGCGGAACATAACTTAGCGGAATGGAATGGAATGGAATGGAACAGAACGGAATATAAGTTCTATTCCACTGTTTGGGTATTTTATAATATCATAGGGTAATGTTTCCACTCCATTGTTTGGGAATTGGATGGAATGGAATAAGTTTTAATATTTTTATTCCACTTTTGCCCTTAATTAAATATATCATGTAAAACATATTATTATTCCAACACCTTATTACGATTAATCAAACAAATAGAAACTAGATTTTTCCTCTTTCAATTATGAAAGTATCTTTCTTGGTTTGAGTACTTGGCTTTCTTAAATATTGTTGAATTTCTAATGAAACTAAGTTCCTGAATGCTTGAAATTTTGCTTGAATCATAATATCTCACTTCATTCCATTTCATTCCACCACATACCACCAATCCAAACATAGCCTTAGAGCATGAAACTTGGAACATGCATCACGTTGTGGGATCCAAAATGGACATGAATGAATGTGTCTTTTCTAATTGAGGCACTCATAATCTCAAATTGTTTTTCTCTAAAGATTGGCTTTCTATAAAGAGTAAATAAGTAATTTAGCTCTTGAATTTTACCCATCAATTAATTTCATCTATATATTTATCAAACTGGTTAAAAACATTATTTAATTTATGAAACTTATATCAAATTAATTTCTTCCTCAATCAATTGCATTTGTGAATTATCATAAGTTATATCATTTATCCCTTAAATTATCTCTCAATTGTTGGCTTAAACACTAATTGATATAATTTTCACAAATTAATGGATATATATTTTAGTTACTGCGACAATACAAAGACAAAATTGATGATGGATGAACTAAATTGCTTATAATTAACTCTTTTATAATTCATTTATTTGCTAAAAAATAAAATAAAAAATTACATGGCCTACATCGATAGTAAATAAAACTTGAATTTCTTATTATTCCTCTATTACAAATTTTGTCCAATGTATACAAGTAAAACTGTCTTCCACCATATACAAGTTACTGTTTAACCTAATTTATTTAAGACTTTTTTACTCAATAAAAGAAGAAGTTAGGTCAAACAGATTCTCAAGAAAATTTTGAATAGAAAAAAAAATTATTTAATTTTTATGAGTAATATACATAAAAAATGACTTTTGAAGCTAAAAAACACTAATTACCAAACAACTTTAGTTTTTTTATAAAAGCTCCTATTTTCGCTTTTAGCTTTTAAATAACTTCTAAGACCTAAAAAGATCAGACCAAACAATACCTAAATATATTTTGAGTTATGCTAACCGGTGACTCCAGAGCATTAGTTAAAAAAACAAAGAATGTAAATTTTATATTGAAAATAAACACTGTTTATAATTTTAAAAAAATTGACTACACAAATTTCAACATTACATTTATTATATTTGATTTTCTTAACTATAACATTTCATGGTAGATTGTCAAATTTTTTTGCCAAACTGGACTTGAACCAATGTAGTGCTCCGACGAATCTAATTAATATATTTTTATATATTTTTCACAATTTAATTAACAAGTTCTATCGTATCACATTTATATAATTTTTATTATTCATAGAAAAACAAAAATTCATTATCTTTCTTAAAAGATAAAATTGTAAAAACAATATCAATTGTCAACAAATTTAATACAAAATCTCACTTTTTTAATCTCTATAATTTTCTCAATAAAATCTTATAATTAGAGCCGAATGTAACATACATAAAAGTTTATTACATCTTGATGCATGAAACATAAGAATACAACAATTTTCGATCCTCAATCAGCTTAAAATAAAAATACCAATTACAAGTTCACAAGAAGCACATAAATTGTGTCAAAAAAGCACATAAATTGATTAACTAATAAAAACATATCATAACCAAATTAGTACTATTAAAATAAGGTTCTTATCCTAATAATCATCTCCTCTTTCACTAATTTGTTGATGTCACAGCCATTCACAACTCGAGTTGTGAATGTTAATCACTCCTACCAAATACGACAACAACCCCTCGTGTTTAATTTAGCTAATGTTTATAGAACATACATTTTACTTTCACAATTAACCAGTTTAGTAAATAACATGCTAAATTTTTGGAAGATAAGTTTAGAAGATAATTGTGGCACAGAATCTATAACTTATCTGAGAAACAAATTAAGAACCGTAGAACAAGAAATACAAACGAGAAAAATTATGAAAAGGTGACAGAATTAAACAACATTAAACATTTTATTATTATAAATATTAAAAAAAGAGTTCAAGAAAAGTCAACAAAAAAATAATAATACGCGCACAGTTGAATTGACCAAGCCACCACCACGTTGCGTCCGAACCAAGACGCACACTGGACGGTGCTTTCACCAAACCTACAACAGTGGGCCCCATTTCATTCCCGAACCAGATTAGGTTCGGATATTCTTTTCCCCCTTCTATATAAATAAATAAATTCACGTTCGCGATTCCCTTCAACGCGTGTCCCCCTTTTATTTAGGAAAACTGATAACTCACTTTATGTGACGTTATTAGACCTTTGATATTTGATTTATTCCCTGTCAAAATGGTGTGCATTCAATGTTTAGAGTCATTTTAATGTCTTTTTGAGTATAGTGATGTATTTAGAAACTTAATGTAATTTTCAACATGAAAAGAGAGTTATAGTGATAACTTGAGTCAAGACAGACCATTGAGCCACACTAAAAAAGGTTCAAGGCAAGCTTGAAGAATGAGCGGTTATCCGAAGATAAGACAACTGACAATTCCCATGTGCAGACTGTACTATCTTTTGGGCTGTTCATCACCATTGCACTAATAAAAAAAAGCCTCCAGAGTTTCGTTCAGTTAACACACAAACTTTGATCTAACATCTCAAGTCCCAAGTAAAGGAGAGACGATCTCTTGGGAAAAAGACACTGAGAAGATCCATAAGGATGTGTCATCATCTCCAATCCAAGTTTGAGGGTGAGATGAGACAACTGACCATTGATCCAAGGAAACAAGGACCACTGATGACAAGAATTTATGTTGTATTTTTAGTAGTTAGTTTAGGACTTTGAAGACCAGAACCAAGCAAAAACCTGAAGATGTGAAGCTACTTGCAAAAGAAGACAAAATACAAGAAAACGTCAAAAAGAGAGCAAAAAATGGATATGCACAAATAAGCGCTCCATCGTGGCCACGATGGAAACCGACTTAGCGCCCAAGGAAACACAACGTATCTTCCAAATTTGTGAAGCATATCTACTCCATTGTGGCACGATGAGATCCATCGTGGCCACTGACTACAGTATGACAAGTGAATCAGTCAGTCGTCGAGTAATAATTCACACTATAGGTGTTTAGAATGAGTTCGTATCCACAGGAATCGTGCCACTGCCAAGTACGGCTAGTTTTATTTAAGTTCGATAATTTCATTCGCTTTGGGTTTTGAAAAAGGTTTTGTTTAAAAATAGCGTAATGCTTTGACAGAAAAGTAAAGATAGTTTGATGCAGAAGCGTGAGGAAGACTAGTCGAATTGATTCCCTCCTCTAATCCTGCTTGATATCTGGCGCATATCCAGAATGATTTCAGTAACTTCCAATTGTTCGGCGATTAATTATCTTTGTTGATAGCTATTAAACTACCCTAAATACTATAGATCGCTATGGACTTCTGAATAACTTGGAAACCCATGGCTGCCTAATTCCATGTTGTCACGTACCCTAGAAATGCGTCGAGCCAATCTACAATAGTCATTATCACGCAATTAATCCTAGCCACTAACGTCCTAGTGTCGGCTGTTCTAGTCTCTATCGGCTGTCGCGAGCAGTGTTTGGTGTTTCCGTTTTACAGGTTGTCGCGAGAAATGTCAGATATTGCCATCTCTCGGGGCTAGCCCTATCATTTATTTTTCGGGACTAAATCCTAAAAATGTATTCTCTCTATCCGGCCAGACATTAAAAATACGGAATTAAAGCGTAAATAAATAGAAAACAATTCATTCCAAAATCAGTGTCTAATATAACTTTTATTGTACCAGATATATGTCCCAAGCATTCATTAGGGAGTTCATCTCTCCTCCTACCCTAATGTTTCTAAGCTATTAATTACATAATAAAATATTACAAGAATATAAAACTATGCATACCAATGGCGTAGACGCCTTGCTGAGGAAGTTACCTTTCCTGTTGAAGGGGGAAAGTTCTTCTTTGCTCCTCCTCCTTAAGCACTAGTAAGTACTTTAGGCTTGTCAACTTATGAATGAATAATTGTGAAGGAAGAAAGCTCTATTTATAGTTTTTCTTAACGGGCTTTGCTCCCATCGTGGCCACGATGGATCCCATCGTGCCACGATGGGTGTAGATTTGCTTCAGAAAAATAGAAGATACGCACGTCTTCCTTGGGCGCTAATTTGTTCCCATCGTGGCACGATGGAAGTCATCGTGGCCACGATGGCGTGTGTATTTGTGCAAATCCACTTTTTGCTATCTTTTTAGCATTTTCTTATATTCTTGACTTCTTCTTCAAGTAGCTTGACCTCTTGGGATTTTTGCTTGTTTCTGGTCTTCAAAGTCCTAGACTACTGCTTATTACATAATAAAATACTACTAAAAATACAATATAAATTCCTGTCATCAGCCATGATGGAAGCGAGATCCGTTAGGAAAAACTATAAATAGAGCTCTCCTCCTTCACAATTATTCATTCAGAAATTCAACAACCTAGAGTACTCTCTAGTATTCAAGGAGGAGGAGCAAGGATGGCAGAGAAGCTCTCTACGGGAAGAACTTTCCTCCTTCAACGGGAAATGTAACTTCCTCAGCAAGGCATCTACTCCAATTGTATGCATAGTCTTTATTCTTGTAATATTCATTATGTAAATTAGTAGCTAGAAACCTTTAGGGTAGGTGGAGAGATGAACTCCCCAATGAATGCTTGGGACATATATATGGTACAATAAAAGTCATAATATACATTTATTTTGGAATGAATTGTTTTCTATTATTTACGCTTTAATTCCATATTTTCAACGTCTGGCCGGATATTGGGAAAACGCTGTTAGGATCCGTCCGGAACAATAAATAATACGGCTCGCAACCGAGAGACGGCAACGTCCGACACTACTAATGACTTTAGCTAGGAGAGACAGAAACATTAGAAATTGTTAGCGACTTTAGCTAGGAGAGACTGAAACGGCTGTGTAGCGGGCTGGAAAATCACTTCCGTTTTTCATACAATGAAGTCGCCATCGACATTTATTTATCCCGTGGGGGGAAAGGAAAATATCGCTAAAACCTTCGGTTTAGGTTCGGGAGTTGGTTATGCGAGAGGAAGGTGTTAGCACCCCTCGCATCCATGGTACTCGATGGGAACCGTTTAGGTGGCTTGGGGTTCGTTTGCGTAGGTTTGAAATAAATTGCCTTTTATCTTATCTAATCTCTACTTCGTTTCCAAATAAATTGAAAAAAGGGTTTTTTATTAGTTGAGTTTGACGGTTGTAGGAGTCCGCTCCTACGTATTCCCCGGTGCAATGGGAAACTCAAAACTCACGTAGTTCTGGTAAAAAATGTTTGTGTGGTTGGTTGATTTTAGTGGATAACGCTTATTTCGTATTCCGCTGACACAACGACGCTTGTATGCTCTAATCAGAGGCTTAAGCTGTGTGTGTGTCAGAGGAGTAGATAAAACGTGTACCCATTGAAAAAAGAGAGTTGAATAACGGATGTTGCTTATTTCGCATTCCGCTGATACAACGACGCTTGTATGCTCTAATCAGAGGCTTAAGCTGTGTATGTGTCAGAGGAATGGATAAAGCGTATATCCATTGTAAAAAGAGTTTGAATAACGGATGTTGCTTATTTCGCATTCCGCTCATACAACGGTGCTTGTATGCTCTAAAGAGAGGCTTAAGCTCGTGTGTATCAGAGGAATGGATAAAGCGTATATCCAAGTTTTCTGAAAAGAAGTTTAAGTGTGTGGGGTTAGTTTTTAACGCTTATTTTTGGAATGAGAGCAGCTCGAGTGAACTAGTCAGAGGACCGGCTATCAAGACAACTCAGGGAAGAAAGAAGCAGCGGCCAGATTCTCCCTTTTTCACCCATTAATTATTGCAAAGAGTTTGATTAAATTTGATTATGAAAACAAAGTCCAAGGATATAAAAATAGCAAAATTAAATAACAATGACAATTGATATAATAACAATGCGACAATTAAATGTGAATGAATGCAAGTATTCAAATGAAAATGCATGAATCAACATGGTATAGTTTAATATGCATGAATGAATCAAGAATGAATGAGAATTGATGATGCATAATTAAATAAAAATGCATAAGCTAAAGTAACATACAATGAATTAAATAACATAAACATGCTAAATTAAATCAAAGTAAATGAGATGAGTTAGAATGAATTGAAATAAAGCTAAAGAGCTGAAGACAAGCATAAGAAATAAAAATAAGCAATTAATCATAATTAAGCACTTAAGTAAATAAGCTAAAAAGCTAGAAAAGTGATTAAACAAAAAGCTAAGGAAAGCATGAACATAATCTGAAATCAAACATGATATGAGCGAAGCAAAATAGTCCAGTAAGCTAAAAAGCTCAAGCACCAAATAAGCGCTTATGAAAATAAGCTAAAAAGTGATTAAATAAGCTAAAAAGCTAAAGAATAACTTAAAAGCAAAAATAAATGCTCGAATGAGACAAACAGGAATCACACATGATTTAAGCATAACCAAATGGTCCAAGAAGCTAAACAGCTTAAGCACCAAATAAGTGCTTATGAAAATAAGCTAAAAAGTGATTAAATAAGCTAAAAAGCTAAACAATAAGCTAAAAAGCTAAAATAAAGAACTCAAAAATGGAGAGCAAAATTTAAGCATAGCAAAGTGACTAAAATAGCTTAAATAAGCTATTAGCCACTTAAGTGCTTTTGAAAATAAGCTGAAAATCAATTAAAATCATAATCAGGGGGGTGCAAAATAAACTGGGTAGTAAAAATAGGGGGTGCGAATAGCGCTTCTGGGCTGAAAGCCCAAGTCCACGCAGGTCAACCAAAAAACGTAAAGTCAAAAACAAAAAAAGATCCTGTGTGGAGGCGTGATAAGGTGCATGGTACGGATCTCAAATCTGGGACGTCGGATCCATCTGGTGGCCAGGATTTAAAAATCCAGAACCACCCTGATGCTGCCACGTGACAGGGAGAGAGGAAAGTCAAAAAATTGACTTCATCTTCTCCGGCGAGAACAACAACTTCCGGCGACCGTTCCGTCGCCGGCGATTTTCAAAACGTCACGAAATCGAACGATCTACATACCGTTCGACTCGGTTTTTCACGTAGAGTTCAAAAATGACCTTAGTTTTCTCAAATAAGCAGTGTACAAGGAAAAACGAAGCACACAAGTTTTGATGCAAAAACTTAAAATCGCGACTTACAGAGATACAACTCAACCCAAGCAAAATGGAAGATATATTCAGCTTTGTTGTGGAAAGGGGAAGCTATACATACCTTTTTCGAAGCTTCAATCGTGGGTTTAGCAAACTCGATTTCGTGAACCTTTATGCTCAGATTCTGCTCAATTCGTGCGATTAAACTTCAATTTATTTGCGGATTCTTGCTTCTGGGGTGTTGTAGATGAATTTTGATCTAAGGATTGTATGATTTGGTTGAGAAATGAGGAATTTGTGTTTTTGAAGAATTTGAAGAAAAATGGTGTTGTTCTTGGGGTACTGTAGCAGCGCCTCCTCTGTTTCTGCTAACCCTAGGCTCAGAATTTTATGGTGCTATTTATAGAATAAACTAGGGTAAGTAAGTGGCGATTAGGGAGAAAACTTGAGGGTAAAAGTGGGATTGGAACTTGATTTTTTTGTACTATGGCTTGCAATTTTTGCTTGTACTAATGGTGATGAGGTGTAATTGGAGAGGAATATTCTTGCCATATGATGAGGTGTAAATGATTGGAGAAATTTTGGTATCCCTTTTGTTTTTTTTTTTTTATTTTGGGGAATAAACAAAAATCAAAACATAAAATAAAATAAATGTGCAAAAAATGAAATATGCATGAGGGAAATTATGATTATGCAAAATATTTATGGACTAGAAATGGAAAGGAAAAGAATTGCAAATTGATTTTTGAAAGGTTTCTTGTAATGCAAGTAACTAGTTAAAAATAAATAAAGAAAATGTGAGGGCAAAATGGTAAAATTTTGTCTCTTATGATCATGCTAAGCCATAATCATGCAAGAAAAAATAATTCCATGTATTTTGTGTCAACATTGATTTTTTTAAATCAAAAAGGGATTTTGTTGACTTTTTGGTCAACATTTTGACTTTGTTGACTTATTTTCTAAAAAATGCAAAAGTGAAAAAAAATCATGGGGCAAAATTAGGGTATGACAGCTGCCCCTATTTAATTAGCTTAAACCATAAGAATGCGAATAACCCTGGTATTCGTATTCTTTTGGTGGAAGATAATTAAATACAGAATGCCCTAATTTTGCCAGGAAGTGGATGGTGATGAGATAGGTGGATCGAGTATACCTGTTTAGCTTTCCTCATGGGGAAACTCAAATGTACCTGCTGTCATTCCTGTTTGGGGAACCGGACGAAGCTGGGGAAATTTGCTTGTCATTCCTATTTGGGGAACCGGACGAAGCTGATGTCATTCCTATTTCTGGAACCGGACAAAGTTGGCGTCATTCCTGTTTCTGGAACCGGACGTAGTTGGCGTCATTCCTGTTTGGGGAACCGGACGAAGCTGGGGAAATTTGCTTGTCATTCCTATTTGGGGAACCGGACGAAGCTGGCGTCATTCCTGTTTCTGGAACCGGACGAAATTGATGTCATTCCTGTTTCTGGAACCGGACAAAGTTGGCGTCATTCCTGTTTCTGGAACCGGACGTAGTTGGCGTCATTCCTGTTTGGGGAACCGGACGAAGCTGGGGAAATTTGCTTGTCATTCCTATTTGGGGAACCGGACGAAGCTGGCGTCATTCCTGTTTCTGGAACCGGACGAAATTGATGTCATTCCTGTTTCTGGAACCGGACGAAATTGATGTCATTCCTGTTTCTGGAACCGGACGAAGTTGGCGTCATTCCTGTTTCTGGAACCGGACGAAGCTGGTGTCATTCCTGTTTCTGGAACCGGACGAAGTTGCTGATTTGCTTGTCATTCCTATTAAGGGAACCGGACGAAGCTGGTGTCATTCCTGTTTCTGGAACCGGACGAAGTTGGTGTCATTCCTGTTTCTGGAACCGGACAAAGTTGGCGTCATTCCTGTTTCTGGAATCGGACGAAGTTGGCGTCATTCCTGTTTCTGGAACCGGACGAAGTCGGCGTCATTCCTGTTTCTGGAACCGGACGAAGTTGGCGTCATTCCTGTTTCTGGAACCGGACGAAGCTGGTGTCATTCCTGTTTCTGGAACCGGACGAAGTTGCTGATTTGCTTGTCATTCCTATTAAGGGAACCGGACGAAGCTGGTGTCATTCCTGTTTCTGGAACCGGACGAAGTTGGTGTCATTCCTGTTTCTGGAACCGGACAAAGTTGGCGTCATTCCTGTTTCTGGAATCGGACGAAGTTGATGTCATTCCTGTTTCTGGAATCGGACAAAGTTGGCGTCATTCCTGTTTCTGGAACCGGACGAAGTTGGCGTCATTCCTGTTTCTGGAACCGGACGAAGTCGGCGTCATTCCTGTTTCTGGAACCGGACGAAGTTGGCGTCATTCCTGTTTCTGGAACCGGACGAAGTTGGCGTCATTCCTGTTTCTGGAACCGGACGAAGCTGGTGTCATTCCTGTTTCTGGAACCGGACGAAGTTGCTGATTTGCTTGTCATTCCTATTAAGGGAACCGGACGAAGCTGGTGTCATTCCTGTTTCTGGAACCGGACGAAGTTGGTGTCATTCCTGTTTCTGGAACCGGACAAAGTTGGCGTCATTCCTGTTTCTGGAATCGGACGAAGTTGATGTCATTCCTGTTTCTGGAATCGGACGAAGTTGATGTCATTCCTGTTTCTGGAACCGGACAAAGTTGTTGATACTTGTTGTCATTCCCATTAAGGGAACCGGACAGAGCTGATGTGATTATCTTGTAGAAGACTTCCTTCCAGAAAATTGCAATTCACTGGGGAGGAGATTGAATATGGTTCTTCAACTAATCTGCTTGGGAGACAGTTTTACCAACCAACCTGCTTTGAAAAAGGTTAATCTGCCTTTCTTGTGATTAAGTGACCAAAAGCTGTATTCTGCAAGGAGTAACCTTTGAACCTGCTTTATGAATGCATGTTTATCATGACTATTTATGCGTAGAATGAAGTGTATGTATGTGATGACATGAAATGACTGTGTACTATTGGAAGTCGGGTTTCAACATGGGTGTTAATGAACACTTGGTTTTATTTGGGTTCCAATGAATATGGGATTTTGAGTGGATGCCAATAATGATTGGTCTTTGAGGGTGTGCCAATAATCATTGGACTTTAAAGGTGTTTGCCAATAATCATTGGACTTTAAGGGTGTTTGCCAATAATCATTGGACTTTAAAGGTGTTTGCCAATAATCATTGGACTTTAAGGGTGTTTGCCAATAATCATTGGACTTTAAGGGTGTCTGCCAATAATCATTGGACTTTGAAGGTGTGCCAATAATCATTGGACTTTAACTTTGTGCCAATAATCATTGGACTTTGAAGGATTGTCAATGCAAGGTTAGGTTCTTGATTGTGGATGTTTGATTTGGCTATTTGGCTTTTTCTGAGTCATTGGTCTTGTGGTATGGGGCATACCTGATGCTTGAATGAAATGACGTGATCAATGCATGTTAATGATTTACATGAATGAAATGACATGACTAATGCATGATGCTTATTTGCATGAATGAAATGACATGACTAATGCATGATGATGACTGATGCCCCTATGGAGGGTGGGAGTGTTTCGGGTATCAAGGCTTTTTGTGGAATGACAGCTTGATGTTGATCCCCGACACCAGTTCCGGACTTAATGGTTGCAGATATCTAACAGACTTTGCTTGAGTAGCTTGAAGATATAGGGAGAACCTGCCTCTGTGTATCTTATCTTGCCCCAGTCTGTTGGGCATTTGAAGTGCTTTGCCTTGACTTTCGGCCAACTTACTGATATCGGTTCTCCCTCTCTGAGAGGTATGCCCCTAGATTGAGCCATTCTGAAACATGTTTGGTTGGGCCAACAAGATCTTCAGGTGATCTGCCCCATGGTCATAAGAGTTTGTTCTTGATTGGCAGAACCCCAAGGTGGTTTGCCCCTAATTAAGAGTGTCTTGAACTGACTCATTAGGTCCTTGAAAACTGAGTTCCGATACCGCTTTCCATGATGCGATCTTAGGATACTCAATCCATGCCAAATGACCTTTCTAAGGAATATGCCCCATGGTTAAGTGAAGTCCTGACATAGATGCCCCAGATTAGTCCAAAGTTCTTCTTGATTGCTTGGTAACAGCTCAGAGTTGGAACTTCCTTGTTGTCAAGTGCTGACTTGCCGATAAACCTGTTTGCTTGAAATAGTAATTCTAATGCCATTTTAATGCAAGTTTGAAATTGAAATTGAGATGACATTTATGTACATTGGATGTGTATTGTGGAAGAAAGTGTGAGAGTATGATATTGACAAAAGATTGACAAAAGATTCTTGTGAGTCAGGTTAACGCAACCTTGCTACTGTATGCTTTCAAAATAAACCTTGCTTCAATTAGGTCTTTTGAGGGTTATAACGTGGCCTGGTTCACGGTTTCTGAATAAAAGGATATAAGGCTCAAAGTTTTGATTTCAACCCGTCCCATTCTTCGCGATGATCTTCAGCCCTAAGTTCAATTAACTCAACTCACAAGTCTAAGTCCCAAGAGGTTTTCTGAGATTGTGATGGTTCGGGAACCAAAGGTGTGTTTCCCTTTTGTTGTGGCAATCACATTGGCCTTTTGTTTTGGTCACATGATTTTGTTTTATCACGAATTTTGGTGACCTTTGCTTTTTGCATTTTTTCTCTTTTTTTTTTTTTCAATCCCTAACTTTTGCCTAGACTATTCTTTTGCATTTTAGTCTAGCGGGATACCCTAATTTTTGCGTAAGCCATTTTGAGGTTTTGACTTAGCGGGCTTTTCTTTCTTTTTTTTTTTTTTTGTATTTTGTTTGGCGAATTGTGACTGCCTTTGCAAATGGGTGATGAGGAACACCTTATTAATTTTTGTTTTTCTCTTGAAACTCGAACGCATGGTCGAGTTAACTGAACACTACCCTGCCCCGGGTTAAATTGCGGGGTTTTTTTTTTGTATAGAAAGAAACACCAACTTCTAGGCTCAAATGGGGTGACTACGGATTATCTCCCTTATTTCTCCGGTGTTTGGAAATTTGAAACAATGCCTTACATCATCAACAAAGTTTTATTTGAAAGCATACTGTAGCAACTTGGTTATTTCGTTTTTCATCATCCTCTCTCCAATCTTTGTTCAACCAGAAATGATAAAGAAATAAATGAGATGAGAAGTATCGATATATATTTTTGCTTTTGTGAAGAGTAAGAAAGAAAAGTGAATGGACATGAAAGAATGGATTCAAAACATGCATTATCATTTCATTAAGATTAACATTCCAAACAAACAAAATTTAACTGTAAGTAAATACTTAGCGAAACAAAGGAAAATACAAAAAGGAAACAGCCTAAATGATAATTTTTGTGGCTTGATTCAATCCTTGAACCCTTCAACTAGCATCCACAGATGGGTCTGCATGGCCTGACAACAAGCTATCCTTCACAATTGGGCTCACCCTCTCCTTTGAAAGTCAACCGCTTCTGATCAAGGAGCTCTTGAACCTTGCGTTTGAAAGCCTTGCAGTTATCAATAGTATGTCCTTCTGCCCCAAGATGAAACTCACATTTCGCTTTGGGATCATACCAATTAGGGAATGGCGCAAACATTGGCTTGAAAGCTCTTGGGGTTATCATTCCATTGTGCACTAAATATGATAAGAGCTGACTGCATGGCATTGGGATTGGATCAATCACTTTCTTTTCCCGAGTGGCCTTTGGCAGATTCAGTTGCCGTCTTGGCTTCTGTGCAAACTGTCTTGACTGGGAATGATTCAAAGGCGTCTGTATTGCCTGCTTTGGAAACCCTTGGAATTGTTGAGGTTGAACAACTGTTGGATACTGATGATTGAAGCATGGGGTGCGAGCAGGCACCGTTGGGCGAGAGTGAGAGTGTGGTGGGCTAACATTGTTGGGCAAGAATGATTCCATCATCCTTAACTTGTCCTCTATTGCCTTGAACCTTTGGCGAATTTCCTCACTCGGGGATACAACAGATTTTCCCTTAGAATTATCACCTTGATGAGCATTCATGTGATCCTCAGGACTTTGAGGCATAGCAAACCCGGGTTGGACTTGATGCGTTCTTGGCTGGCCAACCATGAATTCAGTGTTGGTGGCCATTGGCTCTTGGGTGACTTGAGCGGCTGCAAAAGTATGTCCGGAAGATGAGCCGCATGAAGGCCGTACCACTTTTGACAATGAGGGGTCAATTGAAGGATTTGCCCCTACTGTTGCATCATCCACTCTTATAACTTGATGTGGAGGCAAGCCAAGACTAGTTAGCATTTTCAGAACACGGTCCAACTTATATGTCATTTGGTCCACATCGCCTCTCAAGGCATCAACCTGCTTCTGCATGTTTTCCATGGTTTCCTTGAAATGCTTTGAGTCCGGTATCAGTGTCGGGAATGAAGGTTGTTAATGTGAATGGGCGAGGATGAGATAATGATCTTTTGTATGAATGCAAATGCATGTAAAAGGTTTTTTATGCAAATGTTATGCAAAAAGGTTTTTATCATGAATTTTCTGAATGAATGCATGGATGCATGAATGCACTTCTGTAGCAGATTCTATCGCGGTGAAGCAGAGGTTTAATTATCATTTCTGAGGTCAAAAAGCTCAAAGTTACCTGCAACCCATCCCTCTCACATGTTGTTCTAAGTTTAACATGGTTAAATCACGGATCACCTCTTTGGAAACGATGCCGGTATTGCACGGCAAACGCGTCCAAAAAGGAATCTCTCGGGTTCTAAACATAGGTCCCTAATAACAAGGTTTGGTTCTAGACCAGATAATAAAAGGTCCCTAGAGTCATGGACCCAACGAGAAAACATCAGAGACACTAGTCAGCAGACCGATGTCCTGACACCTCCAAGAGGATCTACTCTAGGCGAGGTGATTATGCCGGAGTCACTAGTCAGCGGACCGGTTACCCAACATAAAGACCTCTAGCTTAGCCTAAGCTTTTCTCAAGCTCGGGTGTAGAGCTTCTCACAGTAACCACGCCACAAGGGCAAAAGAAAAATAAAAGAAGGAGTAGAAGAAGAGAAACAGCCAATCCAAGCAGATATAATTGACAGAAAAATAAAAGATAAGGCAAGATATTGCAAACCTGGAAATAGCAAACAAACAAACACGCCAACTAAACTGGGCTTAACTCTCAAGTGTCCCCAGTGGAGTCGCCAGCTGTAGCGGGCTGGAAAATCACTTCCGTTTTTCATACAATGAAGTCGCCATCGACATTTATTTATCCCGTGGGGGGAAAGGAAAATATCGCTAAAACCTTCGGTTTAGGTTCGGGAGTTGGTTATGCGAGAGGAAGGTGTTAGCACCCCTCGCATCCATCGTACTCGATGGGAACCGTTTAGGTGGCTTGGGGTTCGTTTGCGTAGGTTTGAAATAAATTGCCTTTTATCTTATCTAATCTCTACTTCGTTTCCAAATAAATTGAAAAAAAGGTTTTTTATTAGTTGAGTTTGACGGTTGTAGGAGTCCGCTCCTACGTATTCCCCGGTGCAATGGGAAACTCAAAACTCACGTAGTTCTGGTAAAAAATGTTTGTGTGGTTGGTTGATTTTAGTGGATAACGCTTATTTCGTATTCCGCTGACACAACGACGCTTGTATGCTCTAATCAGAGGCTTAAGCTGTGTGTGTGTCAGAGGAGTAGATAAAACGTGTACCCATTGAAAAAAGAGAGTTGAATAACGGATGTTGCTTATTTCGCATTCCGCTGATACAACGACGCTTGTATGCTCTAATCAGAGGCTTAAGCTGTGTATGTGTCAGAGGAATGGATAAAGCGTATATCCATTGTAAAAAGAGTTTGAATAACGGATGTTGCTTATTTCGCATTCCGCTCATACAACGGTGCTTGTATGCTCTAAAGAGAGGCTTAAGCTCGTGTGTATCAGAGGAATGGATAAAGCGTATATCCAAGTTTTCTGAAAAGAAGTTTAAGTGTGTGGGGTTAGTTTTTAACGCTTATTTTTGGAATGAGAGCAGCTCGAGTGAACTAGTCAGAGGACCGGCTATCAAGACAACTCAGGGAAGAAAGAAGCAGCGGCCAGATTCTCCCTTTTTCACCCATTAATTATTGCAAAGAGTTTGATTAAATTTGATTATGAAAACAAAGTCCAAGGATATAAAAATAGCAAAATTAAATAACAATGACAATTGATATAATAACAATGCGACAATTAAATGTGAATGAATGCAAGTATTCAAATGAAAATGCATGAATCAACATGGTATAGTTTAATATGCATGAATGAATCAAGAATGAATGAGAATTGATGATGCATAATTAAATAAAAATGCATAAGCTAAAGTAACATACAATGAATTAAATAACATAAACATGCTAAATTAAATCAAAGTAAATGAGATGAGTTAGAATGAATTGAAATAAAGCTAAAGAGCTGAAGACAAGCATAAGAAATAAAAATAAGCAATTAATCATAATTAAGCACTTAAGTAAATAAGCTAAAAAGCTAGAAAAGTGATTAAACAAAAAGCTAAGGAAAGCATGAACATAATCTGAAATCAAACATGATATGAGCGAAGCAAAATAGTCCAGTAAGCTAAAAAGCTCAAGCACCAAATAAGCGCTTATGAAAATAAGCTAAAAAGTGATTAAATAAGCTAAAAAGCTAAAGAATAACTTAAAAGCAAAAATAAATGCTCGAATGAGACAAACAGGAATCACACATGATTTAAGCATAACCAAATGGTCCAAGAAGCTAAACAGCTTAAGCACCAAATAAGTGCTTATGAAAATAAGCTAAAAAGTGATTAAATAAGCTAAAAAGCTAAACAATAAGCTAAAAAGCTAAAATAAAGAACTCAAAAATGGAGAGCAAAATTTAAGCATAGCAAAGTGACTAAAATAGCTTAAATAAGCTATTAGCCACTTAAGTGCTTTTGAAAATAAGCTGAAAATCAATTAAAATCATAATCAGGGGGGTGCAAAATAAACTGGGTAGTAAAAATAGGGGGTGCGAATAGCGCTTCTGGGCTGAAAGCCCAAGTCCACGCAGGTCAACCAAAAAACGTAAAGTCAAAAACAAAAAAAGATCCTGTGTGGAGGCGTGATAAGGTGCATGGTACGGATCTCAAATCTGGGACGTCGGATCCATCTGGTGGCCAGGATTTAAAAATCCAGAACCACCCTGATGCTGCCACGTGACAGGGAGAGAGGAAAGTCAAAAAATTGACTTCATCTTCTCCGGCGAGAACAACAACTTCCGGCGACCGTTCCGTCGCCGGCGATTTTCAAAACGTCACGAAATCGAACGATCTACATACCGTTCGACTCGGTTTTTCACGTAGAGTTCAAAAATGACCTTAGTTTTCTCAAATAAGCAGTGTACAAGGAAAAACGAAGCACACAAGTTTTGATGCAAAAACTTAAAATCGCGACTTACAGAGATACAACTCAACCCAAGCAAAATGGAAGATATATTCAGCTTTGTTGTGGAAAGGGGAAGCTATACATACCTTTTTCGAAGCTTCAATCGTGGGTTTAGCAAACTCGATTTCGTGAACCTTTATGCTCAGATTCTGCTCAATTCGTGCGATTAAACTTCAATTTATTTGCGGATTCTTGCTTCTGGGGTGTTGTAGATGAATTTTGATCTAAGGATTGTATGATTTGGTTGAGAAATGAGGAATTTGGGTTTTTGAAGAATTTGAAGAAAAATGGTGTTGTTCTTGGGGTACTGTAGCAGCGCCTCCTCTGTTTCTGCTAACCCTAGGCTCAGAATTTTATGGTGCTATTTATAGAATAAACTAGGGTAAGTAAGTGGCGATTAGGGAGAAAACTTGAGGGTAAAAGTGGGATTGGAACTTGATTTTTTTGTACTATGGCTTGCAATTTTTGCTTGTACTAATGGTGATGAGGTGTAATTGGAGAGGAATATTCTTGCCATATGATGAGGTGTAAATGATTGGAGAAATTTTGGTATCCCTTTTGTTTTTTTTTTTTTTATTTTGGGGAATAAACAAAAATCAAAACATAAAATAAAATAAATGTGCAAAAAATGAAATATGCATGAGGGAAATTATGATTATGCAAAATATTTATGGACTAGAAATGGAAAGGAAAAGAATTGCAAATTGATTTTTGAAAGGTTTCTTGTAATGCAAGTAACTAGTTAAAAATAAATAAATAAAGAAAATGTGAGGGCAAAATGGTAAAATTTTGTCTCTTATGATCATGCTAAGCCATAATCATGCAAGAAAAAATAATTCCATGTATTTTGTGTCAACATTGATTTTTTTAAATCAAAAAGGGATTTTGTTGACTTTTTGGTCAACATTTTGACTTTGTTGACTTATTTTCTAAAAAATGCAAAAGTGAAAAAAAATCATGGGGCAAAATTAGGGTATGACAGGCTGACACTAGGATGTCAGTGCCTTTGGTTAATTGCACGATCATTACTACTGTAGGTTGACTCGATACTTAATTAGTTGTACGTGAAAAAACGGAATTAGGCAGCTGTGGGTGCGCTAGTTATAGGAACCGATAGCAATCTATATGTATTTAGGGTAGTATTATTGAATGCTATCAATAAAGATCATTAATCGCCGAACAATTCGAATTTGCTGAAATAGTTATAGCTATGTGCCAGATATCAAGCAGGATTAGGGTAGTGAATCGATCTATCTAACCTCCTTCATGCTTCTGAATCACTATCTTTACTTTTCTGCACAAACATATCGCTGCTTTTCAAATCAAAACCTTTTTCAAAAATCAAAGCGAATGCAATCTATCGAACTTAAATAAAACTAGTAGCACTTAACACGATCCTTGTGGATACGAACTCATTCTAGACACCTAGAGTGTGAATTATTACTCAACGACTGACTGGTTCACTTGTCAGACCGTAGTCAACTACCCCAGAACTAAGCAACATTTTAAATTTAGGATAGATATTACAGGGTTGCAACAAGATCAAAGCTTGGGGTAACACATCATATGCAACATCATCCTCATCACATCCCGGAGCACGAACAATATTTCGAGTACAAGTTAGAGATGGTTGATTACAACTACAACACCGTTGTGATGACATATTAGCCACTACTACCATATGGCCCAGGGTTGATGGTTGCAGATCAGGAGAATGATCACATCACAGGAGGCACAAACAGGTCAAGACTTAAGAGATGACATCATGGACCTACTGAAAAGGGAGCTGAACCCTATGTTCTTTACACCTGGTTAATACTAGGGCGAGCATTCCCGTTGAAAAGGGAGCTGAATCGTATCTTTATATTAGTTTGCTGCCAACCCCCTGATGTTTAACTAATCGTTTGCTTGTTTATTATTGAGTGCATGTTAAAAGTTATAGGCAAAGTTCTAGTAAAGTAGCAATTCGACTTCTATGATCTAAAATTCCATGCCTTAATACAAAGAACACTAAAGGTGATTGCTCATGAAAGTGCGAAAGTTCGAGAGACAAAGAGACAAGTAAGGAAGATAATGTCCACGGGATATATGTTCAACTTTCAGATACCGAAGAAGTGAGAATTTGAGCCAAATATTTTCACAGTATCACCCCTTTTCTTTCTTATATTATGAGCGTATCCGTGTACTTGTTTATTTTCTAGAACTTGCAATTATTCTATGCTGACCAATTGGTTTTTACTTATACGCACTGAGGCAAATGTTATTGGTACCCAGAGCCTTTTTCAAGCCATCATTACAATATTATTATCCTTTTCTAACCCACTTTGAGCCGTAACAAAATATAAAATCCATTTTCTTTCGGTAACAAACCACATTATAAGCCTAAGACCTGAAAAACCAAATTTTTACCCTCTTTGGAGTTAGGTAGATGTTAGTTCTCTTGTCTTGACAACATTATAAGTTTCGGGTTGCTCATAGAACTAGCAACATCTAAGTTGGGGTGGTGTACAAGAGGACTATCACAAAGTCAAAAGAAAAAAAAATGATGAAAAAAAGACGAAATACATCAAAAATTTCAAAAAAATGATGTCTCTTAAAAAAAATAATAAGAAAGGAAAGAGCAAAAGAGTGAACATTTGTGATAGATAAGGATCACACAAAGACACATCATGTCCCTACAAAGAAATTTCTCTTGTATCATACTATAAAAGGTACCTCAGGTATCAAGTTGCACCTAAATAAGGACAAGTAGTCATACTTAACTCCAATTTTTAAGCCTACTATCCCAAAAATATCCTACCTTTATCTAAGCCACATTATCTAAGCCACATTACAACCCATAAAGACCCTCAATAATGCGTATTTGTTTTAACTTTGATTAGTTGCTTAGAATCTTTTTAAGCCTATGGTAAAATGGCACGCTATACGTTGATTGAGAGACACCCTTTCAATATTGATAGAAATTGTGTGAGAGAGAGAAAGTTGAACTATGGACTCTCGTGGACATCTGTTGTACTTGCTAATATTGATGTCTCTTGGGCCAAGTATTGATTGAGCATGATCGCTGCAGTGAAGATCGGTGGTACCATTGCTGACAAATAAACAAAGGTTGTGAATTATCTGTCATCTAAGTTACTTGTTGTTTCATTGACGATTTTGTTTGACAGACATGTTACTTGGGGACAAGCAACATTTCAAGTTGGAGGTTAGTTTTTAGTAGTTTTAGTGACCAAATCCAAGCAAACATGAAGTTACTTGACCAAGAGGCAAGAAAAGCGGAAAATGCATAAAAAAAAGGCAAAAAAGGAATGCGCTCAATATACCACATCGTACCAAAAACAACATAACTGGAGCTATGAGTATCGGATCGAGGCCCGTGACTATGCGTTGGAAAACTAAGACAAAGAACTACAATTTTCGTGTTGAAGCAAAAATCTAATTATGGACTCATCGTGGCTACAATGGAATACACTTTGATATAATTCTCTGTCTTTTGGTCGTGCATTTTTTGTTACAATACAGTTTAATATTTATTGTTTACTCAATGATCACTATATCTATATATCCAAAATCTCCCTCAAGACATCTTATTCATCCCCTTTTCATACCAAACTTGCACACAACCCATGTTCAATAACTTAGGCTATGTTTGGATTGACGGAAACAAATGGAGCGGAGCGGAACATAACTTAGCGGAATGGAATGGAATGGAATGGAACAGAACGGAATATAAGTTCCATTCCACTGTTTGGGTATTTTATAATATCATAGGGTAATGTTTCCACTCCATTGTTTGGGAATTGGATGGAATGGAATAAGTTTTAATATTTTTATTCCACTTTTGCCCTTAATTAAATATATCATGTAAAACATATTATTATTCCAACACCTTATTACGATTAATCAAACAAATAGAAACTAGATTTTTCCTCTTTCAATTATGAAAGTATCTTTCTTGGTTTGAGTACTTGGCTTTCTTAAATATTGTTGAATTTCTAATGAAACTAAGTTCCTGAATGCTTGAAATTTTGCTTGAATCATAATATCTCACTTCATTCCATTTCATTCCACCACATACCACCAATCCAAACATAGCCTTAGAGCATGAAACTTGGAACATGCATCACGTTGTGGGATCCAAAATGGACATGAATGAATGTGTCTTTTCTAATTGAGGCACTCATAATCTCAAATTGTTTTTCTCTAAAGATTGGCTTTCTATAAAGAGTAAATAAGTAATTTAGCTCTTGAATTTTACCCATCAATTAATTTCATCTATATATTTATCAAACTGGTTAAAAACATTATTTAATTTATGAAACTTATATCAAATTAATTTCTTCCTCAATCAATTGCATTTGTGAATTATCATAAGTTATATCATTTATCCCTTAAATTATCTCTCAATTGTTGGCTTAAACACTAATTGATATAATTTTCACAAATTAATGGATATATATTTTAGTTACTGCGACAATACAAAGACAAAATTGATGATGGATGAACTAAATTGCTTATAATTAACTCTTTTATAATTCATTTATTTGCTAAAAAATAAAATAAAAAATTACATGGCCTACATCGATAGTAAATAAAACTTGAATTTCTTATTATTCCTCTATTACAAATTTTGTCCAATGTATACAAGTAAAACTGTCTTCCACCATATACAAGTTACTGTTTAACCTAATTTATTTAAGACTTTTTTACTCAATAAAAGAAGAAGTTAGGTCAAACAGATTCTCAAGAAAATTTTGAATAGAAAAAAAAATTATTTAATTTTTATGAGTAATATACATAAAAAATGACTTTTGAAGCTAAAAAACACTAATTACCAAACAACTTTAGTTTTTTTATAAAAGCTCCTATTTTCGCTTTTAGCTTTTAAATAACTTCTAAGACCTAAAAAGATCAGACCAAACAATACCTAAATATATTTTGAGTTATGCTAACCGGTGACTCCAGAGCATTAGTTAAAAAAACAAAGAATGTAAATTTTATATTGAAAATAAACACTGTTTATAATTTTAAAAAAATTGACTACACAAATTTCAACATTACATTTATTATATTTGATTTTCTTAACTATAACATTTCATGGTAGATTGTCAAATTTTTTTGCCAAACTGGACTTGAACCAATGTAGTGCTCCGACGAATCTAATTAATATATTTTTATATATTTTTCACAATTTAATTAACAAGTTCTATCGTATCACATTTATATAATTTTTATTATTCATAGAAAAACAAAAATTCATTATCTTTCTTAAAAGATAAAATTGTAAAAACAATATCAATTGTCAACAAATTTAATACAAAATCTCACTTTTTTAATCTCTATAATTTTCTCAATAAAATCTTATAATTAGAGCCGAATGTAACATACATAAAAGTTTATTACATCTTGATGCATGAAACATAAGAATACAACAATTTTCGATCCTCAATCAGCTTAAAATAAAAATACCAATTACAAGTTCACAAGAAGCACATAAATTGTGTCAAAAAAGCACATAAATTGATTAACTAATAAAAACATATCATAACCAAATTAGTACTATTAAAATAAGGTTCTTATCCTAATAATCATCTCCTCTTTCACTAATTTGTTGATGTCACAGCCATTCACAACTCGAGTTGTGAATGTTAATCACTCCTACCAAATACGACAACAACCCCTCGTGTTTAATTTAGCTAATGTTTATAGAACATACATTTTACTTTCACAATTAACCAGTTTAGTAAATAACATGCTAAATTTTTGGAAGATAAGTTTAGAAGATAATTGTGGCACAGAATCTATAACTTATCTGAGAAACAAATTAAGAACCGTAGAACAAGAAATACAAACGAGAAAAATTATGAAAAGGTGACAGAATTAAACAACATTAAACATTTTATTATTATAAATATTAAAAAAAGAGTTCAAGAAAAGTCAACAAAAAAAAAATAATACGCGCACAGTTGAATTGACCAAGCCACCACCACGTTGCGTCCGAACCAAGACGCACACTGGACGGTGCTTTCACCAAACCTACAACAGTGGGCCCCATTTCATTCCCGAACCAGATTAGGTTCGGATATTCTTTTCCCCCTTCTATATAAATAAATAAATTCACGTTCGCGATTCCCTTCAACGCGTGTCCCCCTTTTATTTAGGAAAACTGATAACTCACTTTATGTGACGTTATTAGACCTTTGATATTTGATTTATTCCCTGTCAAAATGGTGTGCATTCAATGTTTAGAGTCATTTTAATGTCTTTTTGAGTATAGTGATGTATTTAGAAACTTAATGTAATTTTCAACATGAAAAGAGAGTTATAGTGATAACTTGAGTCAAGACAGACCATTGAGCCACACTAAAAAAGGTTCAAGGCAAGCTTGAAGAATGAGCGGTTATCCGAAGATAAGACAACTGACAATTCCCATGTGCAGACTGTACTATCTTTTGGGCTGTTCATCACCATTGCACTAATAAAAAAAAGCCTCCAGAGTTTCGTTCAGTTAACACACAAACTTTGATCTAACATCTCAAGTCCCAAGTAAAGGAGAGACGATCTCTTGGGAAAAAGACACTGAGAAGATCCATAAGGATGTGTCATCATCTCCAATCCAAGTTTGAGGGTGAGATGAGACAACTGACCATTGATCCAAGGAAACAAGGACCACTGATGACAAGAATTTATGTTGTATTTTTAGTAGTTAGTTTAGGACTTTGAAGACCAGAACCAAGCAAAAACCTGAAGATGTGAAGCTACTTGCAAAAGAAGACAAAATACAAGAAAACGTCAAAAAGAGAGCAAAAAATGGATATGCACAAATAAGCGCTCCATCGTGGCCACGATGGAAACCGACTTAGCGCCCAAGGAAACACAACGTATCTTCCAAATTTGTGAAGCATATCTACTCCATTGTGGCACGATGAGATCCATCGTGGCCACTGACTACAGTATGACAAGTGAATCAGTCAGTCGTCGAGTAATAATTCACACTATAGGTGTTTAGAATGAGTTCGTATCCACAGGAATCGTGCCACTGCCAAGTACGGCTAGTTTTATTTAAGTTCGATAATTTCATTCGCTTTGGGTTTTGAAAAAGGTTTTGTTTAAAAATAGCGTAATGCTTTGACAGAAAAGTAAAGATAGTTTGATGCAGAAGCGTGAGGAAGACTAGTCGAATTGATTCCCTCCTCTAATCCTGCTTGATATCTGGCGCATATCCAGAATGATTTCAGTAACTTCCAATTGTTCGGCGATTAATTATCTTTGTTGATAGCTATTAAACTACCCTAAATACTATAGATCGCTATGGACTTCTGAATAACTTGGAAACCCATGGCTGCCTAATTCCATGTTGTCACGTACCCTAGAAATGCGTCGAGCCAATCTACAATAGTCATTATCACGCAATTAATCCTAGCCACTAACGTCCTAGTGTCGGCTGTTCTAGTCTCTATCGGCTGTCGCGAGCAGTGTTTGGTGTTTCCGTTTTACAGGTTGTCGCGAGAAATGTCAGATATTGCCATCTCTCGGGGCTAGCCCTATCATTTATTTTTCGGGACTAAATCCTAAAAATGTATTCTCTCTATCCGGCCAGACATTAAAAATACGGAATTAAAGCGTAAATAAATAGAAAACAATTCATTCCAAAATCAGTGTCTAATATAACTTTTATTGTACCAGATATATGTCCCAAGCATTCATTAGGGAGTTCATCTCTCCTCCTACCCTAATGTTTCTAAGCTATTAATTACATAATAAAATATTACAAGAATATAAAACTATGCATACCAATGGCGTAGACGCCTTGCTGAGGAAGTTACCTTTCCTGTTGAAGGGGGAAAGTTCTTCTTTGCTCCTCCTCCTTAAGCATTAGTAAGTACTTTAGGCTTGTCAACTTATGAATGAATAATTGTGAAGGAAGAAAGCTCTATTTATAGTTTTTCTTAACGGGCTTTGCTCCCATCGTGGCCACGATGGATCCCATCGTGCCACGATGGGTGTAGATTTGCTTCAGAAAAATAGAAGATACGCACGTCTTCCTTGGGCGCTAATTTGTTCCCATCGTGGCACGATGGAAGTCATCGTGGCCACGATGGCGTGTGTATTTGTGCAAATCCACTTTTTGCTATCTTTTTAGCATTTTCTTATATTCTTGACTTCTTCTTCAAGTAGCTTGACCTCTTGGGATTTTTGCTTGTTTCTGGTCTTCAAAGTCCTAGACTACTGCTTATTACATAATAAAATACTACTAAAAATACAATATAAATTCCTGTCATCAGCCATGATGGAAGCGAGATCCGTTAGGAAAAACTATAAATAGAGCTCTCCTCCTTCACAATTATTCATTCAGAAATTCAACAACCTAGAGTACTCTCTAGTATTCAAGGAGGAGGAGCAAGGATGGCAGAGAAGCTCTCTACGGGAAGAACTTTCCTCCTTCAACGGGAAATGTAACTTCCTCAGCAAGGCATCTACTCCAATTGTATGCATAGTCTTTATTCTTGTAATATTCATTATGTAAATTAGTAGCTAGAAACCTTTAGGGTAGGTGGAGAGATGAACTCCCCAATGAATGCTTGGGACATATATATGGTACAATAAAAGTCATAATATACATTTATTTTGGAATGAATTGTTTTCTATTATTTACGCTTTAATTCCATATTTTCAACGTCTGGCCGGATATTGGGAAAACGCTGTTAGGATCCGTCCGGAACAATAAATAATACGGCTCGCAACCGAGAGACGGCAACGTCCGACACTACTAATGACTTTAGCTAGGAGAGACAGAAACATTAGAAATTGTTAGCGACTTTAGCTAGGAGAGACTGAAACGGCTGACACTAGGATGTCAGTGCCTTTGGTTAATTGCACGATCATTACTACTGTAGGTTGACTCGATACTTAATTAGTTGTACGTGAAAAAACGGAATTAGGCAGCTGTGGGTGCGCTAGTTATAGGAACCGATAGCAATCTATATGTATTTAGGGTAGTATTATTGAATGCTATCAATAAAGATCATTAATCGCCGAACAATTCGAATTTGCTGAAATAGTTATAGCTATGCGCCAGATATCAAGCAGGATTAGGGTAGTGAATCGATCTATCTAACCTCCTTCATGCTTCTGAATCACTATCTTTACTTTTCTGCACAAACATATCGCTGCTTTTCAAATCAAAACCTTTTTCAAAAATCAAAGCGAATGCAATCTATCGAACTTAAATAAAACTAGTAGCACTTAACACGATCCTTGTGGATACGAACTCATTCTAGACACCTAGAGTGTGAATTATTACTCAACGACTGACTGGTTCACTTGTCAGACCGTAGTCAACTACCCCCAGAACAAAGCAACATTTTAAATTTAGGATAGATATTACAGGGTTGCAACAAGATCAAAGCTTGGGGTAACACATCATATGCAACATCATCCTCATCACATCCCGGAGCACGAACAATATTTCGAGTACAAGTTAGAGATGGTTGATTACAACTACAACACCGTTGTGATGACATATTAGCCACTACTACCATATGGCCCAGGGTTGATGGCTGCAGATCAGGAGAATGATCACATCACAGGAGGCACAAACAGGTCAAGACTTAAGAGATGACATCATGGACCTACTGAAAAGGGAGCTGAACCCTATGTTCTTTACACCTGGTTAATACTAGGGCGAGCATTCCCGTTGAAAAGGGAGCTGAATCGTATCTTTATATTAGTTTGCTGCCAACCCCCTGATGTTTAACTAATCGTTTGCTTGTTTATTATTGAGTGCATGTTAAAAGTTATAGGCAAAGTTCTAGTAAAGTAGCAATTCGACTTCTATGATCTAAAATTCCATGCCTTAATACAAAGAACACTAAAGGTGATTGCTCATGAAAGTGCGAAAGTTCGAGAGACAAAGAGACAAGTAAGGAAGATAATGTCCACGGGATATATGTTCAACTTTCAGATACCGAAGAAGTGAGAATTTGAGCCAAATATTTTCACAGTATCACCCCTTTTCTTTCTTATATTATGAGCGTATCCGTGTACTTGTTTATTTTCTAGAACTTGCAATTATTCTATGCTGACCAATTGGTTTTTACTTATACGCACTGAGGCAAATGTTATTGGTACCCAGAGCCTTTTTCAAGCCATCATTACAATATTATTATCCTTTTCTAACCCACTTTGAGCCGTAAAAAAATATAAAATCCATTTTCTTTCGGTAACAAACCACATTATAAGCCTAAGACCTGAAAAACCAAATTTTTACCCTCTTTGGAGTTAGGTAGATGTTAGTTCTCTTGTCTTGACAACATTATAAGTTTCGGGTTGCTCATAGAACTAGCAACATCTAAGTTGGGGTGGTGTACAAGAGGACTATCACAAAGTCAAAAGAAAAAAAAAATGATGAAAAAAAGACGAAATACATCAAAAATTTCAAAAAAATGATGTCTCTTAAAAAAAATAATAAGAAAGGAAAGAGCAAAAGAGTGAACATTTGTGATAGATAAGGATCACACAAAGACACATCATGTCCCTACAAAGAAATTTCTCTTGTATCATACTATAAAAGGTACCTCAGGTATCAAGTTGCACCTAAATAAGGACAAGTAGTCATACTTAACTCCAATTTTTAAGCCTACTATCCCAAAAATATCCTACCTTTATCTAAGCCACATTATCTAAGCCACATTACAACCCATAAAGACCCTCAATAATGCGTATTTGTTTTAACTTTGATTAGTTGCTTAGAATCTTTTTAAGCCTATGGTAAAATGGCACGCTATACGTTGATTGAGAGACACCCTTTCAATATTGATAGAAATTGTGTGAGAGAGAGAAAGTTGAACTATGGACTCTCGTGGACATCTGTTGTACTTGCTAATATTGATGTCTCTTGGGCCAAGTATTGATTGAGCATGATCGCTGCAGTGAAGATCGGTGGTACCATTGCTGACAAATAAACAAAGGTTGTGAATTATCTGTCATCTAAGTTACTTGTTGTTTCATTGACGATTTTGTTTGACAGACATGTTACTTGGGGACAAGCAACATTTCAAGTTGGAGGTTAGTTTTTAGTAGTTTTAGTGACCAAATCCAAGCAAACATGAAGTTACTTGACCAAGAGGCAAGAAAAGCGGAAAATGCATAAAAAAAAGGCAAAAAAGGAATGCGCTCAATATACCACATCGTACCAAAAACAACATAACTGGAGCTATGAGTATCGGATCGAGGCCCGTGACTATGCGTTGGAAAACTAAGACAAAGAACTACAATTTTCGTGTTGAAGCAAAAATCTAATTATGGACTCATCGTGGCTACAATGGAATACACTTTGATATAATTCTCTGTCTTTTGGTCGTGCATTTTTTGTTACAATACAGTTTAATATTTATTGTTTACTCAATGATCACTATATCTATATATCCAAAATCTCCCTCAAGACATCTTATTCATCCCCTTTTCATACCAAACTTGCACACAACCCATGTTCAATAACTTAGGCTATGTTTGGATTGACGGAAACAAATGGAGCGGAGCGGAACATAACTTAGCGGAATGGAATGGAATGGAACAGAACGGAATATAAGTTCCATTCCACTGTTTGGGTATTTTATAATATCATAGGGTAATGTTTCCACTCCATTGTTTGGGAATTGGATGGAATGGAATAAGTTTTAATATTTTTATTCCACTTTTGCCCTTAATTAAATATATCATGTAAAACATATTATTATTCCAACACCTTATTACGATTAATCAAACAAATAGAAACTAGATTTTTCCTCTTTCAATTATGAAAGTATCTTTCTTGGTTTGAGTACTTGGCTTTCTTAAATATTGTTGAATTTCTAATGAAACTAAGTTCCTGAATGCTTGAAATTTTGCTTGAATCATAATATCTCACTTCATTCCATTTCATTCCACCACATACCACCAATCCAAACATAGCCTTAGAGCATGAAACTTGGAACATGCATCACGTTGTGGGATCCAAAATGGACATGAATGAATGTGTCTTTTCTAATTGAGGCACTCATAATCTCAAATTGTTTTTCTCTAAAGATTGGCTTTCTATAAAGAGTAAATAAGTAATTTAGCTCTTGAATTTTACCCATCAATTAATTTCATCTATATATTTATCAAACTGGTTAAAAACATTATTTAATTTATGAAACTTATATCAAATTAATTTCTTCCTCAATCAATTGCATTTGTGAATTATCATAAGTTATATCATTTATCCCTTAAATTATCTCTCAATTGTTGGTTTAAACACTAATTGATATAATTTTCACAAATTAATGGATATATATTTTAGTTACTGCGACAATACAAAGACAAAATTGATGATGGATGAACTAAATTGCTTATAATTAACTCTTTTATAATTCATTTATTTGCTAAAAAATTACATGGCCTACATCGATAGTAAATAAAACTTGAATTTCTTATTATTCCTCTATTACAAATTTTGTCCAATGTATACAAGTAAAACTGTTTTCCACCATATACAAGTTACTGTTTAACCTAATTTATTTAAGACTTTTTTACTCAATAAAAGAAGAAGTTAGGTCAAACAGATTCTCAAGAAAATTTTGAATAGAAAAAAAAATTATTTAATTTTTATGAGTAATATACATAAAAAATGACTTTTGAAGCTAAAAAACACTAATTACCAAACAACTTTAGTTTTTTTATAAAAGCTCCTATTTTCGCTTTTAGCTTTTAAATAACTTCTAAGACCTAAAAAGATCAGACCAAACAATACCTAAATATATTTTGAGTTATGCTAACCGGTGACTCCAGAGCATTAGTTAAAAAAACAAAGAATGTAAATTTTATATTGAAAATAAACACTGTTTATAATTTTAAAAAAATTGACTACACAAATTTCAACATTACATTTATTATATTTGATTTTCTTAACTATAACATTTCATGGTAGATTGTCAAATTTTTTTGCCAAACTGGACTTGAACCAATGTAGTGCTCCGACGAATCTAATTAATATATTTTTATATATTTTTCACAATTTAATTAACAAGTTCTATCGTATCACATTTATATAATTTTTATTATTCATAGAAAAACAAAAATTCATTATCTTTCTTAAAAGATAAAATTGTAAAAACAATATCAATTGTCAACAAATTTAATACAAAATCTCACTTTTTTAATCTCTATAATTTTCTCAATAAAATCTTATAATTAGAGCCGAATGTAACATACATAAAAGTTTATTACATCTTGATGCATGAAACATAAGAATACAACAATTTTCGATCCTCAATCAGCTTAAAATAAAAATACCAATTACAAGTTCACAAGAAGCACATAAATTGTGTCAAAAAAGCACATAAATTGATTAACTAATAAAAACATATCATAACCAAATTAGTACTATTAAAATAAGGTTCTTATCCTAATAATCATCTCCTCTTTCACTAATTTGTTGATGTCACAGCCATTCACAACTCGAGTTGTGAATGTTAATCACTCCTACCAAATACGACAACAACCCCTCGTGTTTAATTTAGCTAATGTTTATAGAACATACATTTTACTTTCACAATTAACCAGTTTAGTAAATAACATGCTAAATTTTTGGAAGATAAGTTTAGAAGATAATTGTGGCACAGAATCTATAACTTATCTGAGAAACAAATTAAGAACCGTAGAACAAGAAATACAAACGAGAAAAATTATGAAAAGGTGACAGAATTAAACAACATTAAACATTTTATTATTATAAATATTAAAAAAAGAGTTCAAGAAAAGTCAACAAAAAAAAAATAATACGCGCACAGTTGAATTGACCAAGCCACCACCACGTTGCGTCCGAACCAAGACGCACACTGGACGGTGCTTTCACCAAACCTACAACAGTGGGCCCCATTTCATTCCCGAACCAGATTAGGTTCGGATATTCTTTTCCCCCTTCTATATAAATAAATAAATTCACGTTCGCGATTCCCTTCAACGCGTGTCTCTCGATTCTCGCTAACGATATTTCTCTGGTAATTCCTTTTTCTTCGTTCTCTCTATCTTCGCACTTTCGTTTTCTCTTGAACCAAAATTCAATTATCACTGATTTGTTCAATTTTCAATGATTATTTGCTTGATCGATTATCTGAAATGTTGAATTTCTATTTTATTTTAATTTTTTTGAGTTTTTTATTACATGAATTTAACCGATCTTGACTCAAAAGGAGTCAAACGAGAGTTGATTTTGAATTTTTATCTCAGATCTGGTTTTTTTTTTTTGAATTTTCTTTAACTTTTTTATGTGTGATCTAATTTTGTTCCTCCACCTAAAAAATCATCTCAATTTTTTATTTGTGATTTATTTTAGATTTACCTGAATTGGATTTCATGATATTTCCTGATAAAAAATTTCAGATATAAATTTTTGTATATCCGGTGATAATTGTTACTTTTTCAATGAATAGAAAAATATTCAGAAATTTTTATAATTAGAGGTTTATGTAGCAGTTATAGTTCATAATCAATGAAGAAAAAAAGTTCATATTCAATAATTATGATTGAAATTTTGTGATGTTTATGATTTTTTTGGATTATTAATCTTTAATAACATTGTTGATTGTTGATTTATGATGCAGATTAAGGAACAAGTGATATAAGAGTGAAGGTGATCAAGATGGCATTGGTATCTGGAGGAAGATCAACACTAAACCCTAATGCACCACTTTACATACCGGCTGCTTTTCGCCATGTGGAGGATTTTTCTCCGGAATGGTGGCAGCTGGTGACAACACTGACATGGTATCATGATTACTGGGTTAGCCAGCAAAATGATGATGAAGGTTTTTATGATGATGAAGATGAATTTGTTGGCAATGATGTTGTTGATTTGTTGCCTGATGCATTTGATCTTGATGTTGACGATGATCTTTCTATTGAAGCTCAGCTTGAAGAGTTTATCAGATCTTCTGAAGCACAAGGTATATTAATCGTGTAAACACAATTTGGTATTTGAAATTTTAAGCATGAATGGTTTTGAAGATTAATTATGAATATATCAAATTAGTCACAAAAGTATTAATTTTTAAGGATTAATCAATGTTGTTGAATAGAGGCACTATCATGTATTGGAATTTGAACAAATTGCTATTGTATTTTCGATTTGCTAATGAGGGGTTTCAATCTTTCAGAGCAAACTTTTGTGGAGGCAAAGAAATTTACTGGATGAGCGAGCCGAAGACGGAGCTTCCAACACATCTATCAAAGAGGCCAAATGCGATGATCTTGCCTTAGCATTCGGTCGTTTAGCTAATGTATCATGTCAGATTTAACTTTCTGTAACTTTTGTATAGGCGAAGTTTCAAGTTTCAATCATATTCCTTCTTACCAAAATCTATGGTAAATAGAGAGAAGGAAAAGAAAAAAATGTAAAAATATTTCAAGTATTGATGTTGTAAGAGCTGCTATAAGTAATATGGCAAAATGAGAATAGAAAAAAAGTAAAAAAGAAGTCAGAATTTGTTTACTCATAAATTTTTACCTATCTTCAAAATGGATGTATATTCTACTTCACGCTGCCTGTAAATTTTGTTTGACAACACCATACCACCTACTACATATCAAGAAGCAATTAATTGACCAATATTAAACGTATTCAAACACAAATATTTTAATCTAATTCTTGACTATATTTTAGTCGATCAAACAAATATTTTAGCTTTTGTTCATTTTTGATGAAGTGCAAATACGTGAATCCCTTGCTCCCAGTGATGTTAATCCAATACCCTCGTGAGTGCAAATTATTTACTTTTTTATTAATAATTATCATAAAAATATTAAAAGGATTTTGTTCTACGTCCATTGAAATAGATTGCATGTCCATAACTTTTCCACCGTGAAAAAACATACGCTTGTGGTTATTCTGCCGTGGAAACAAGGCCACAAACGCTTGCTTACAAGGTTTAGGTTAAAGGTTTCTCACTTAATGCAAAAAGACATGTCTCAAAATTTGTTTTAGATCATTCTCTGGTGATCTAAGGAAAAAAGATGGTGGAAAGAGAGTTGAACTGAGTCAATTTCCAAGAGATTATTTTGAACTTAGAAGTCAGTTTTTTATAGTTGTGCTGAGAACCTTTTTTTTTGTTGACAAACTGTGCTTAGAACCTGATTAATTGGTCATATTTATAAAATATTAAAATTTGCGGCCAAACCCTAGACTATTGAAATCCCCTTCCGCTGAAAACCAGAGGGTTAATATAAAAAAAAAAAAAAAAAAACTTGAGAAGAGGGTTCAAATATAAAAAAATAAGGGTGCAAAATTTTAAATAATTATAATATTAGTGAAAGCTTTTCTGAGTGAAGGAGTGCAGGTACAGAATGGAACTTCAAAACTTGTTCTTAAATATCCGACAGCAAAAAAGTATGAGAGAATATATCTGTACATGAAAGACACAACAAATCTTACAACTTTGACATCTATCTAAACAGCAGGCATGGAGGGTAGTAGTAATCTATATTCTCTTTCTAAGGTTGGTGGTTGAAATCACATTCACACCAACATGGTGGAGAAAAATGAAAGCAAAAGCTTCTCATTGCACACACATTATTGCCTCTAAAACAAGTCAGTTCAGTAACAGCTTCTACTATCACTCTCAATGAAAGCCACAGGAAAACAAACCAATTCAATTCTTTTCATGCAGATATCTCTGAACCTGCTCCTACCAATTCTGTATCTTGGTCATCAAGTTTTTTCCTTCTTTGAGCTTCAAGTTTAGTTTGGTTGCCAATAGCTTCAGATATGGCTTTTGGTAACCAAAAACCGGGTTTCTCGGGAGATGGGGCCCGGTCAAGTACCAACGGTTCTCTCAAAGTTATTTCAACTCCGTCATAGGTCCATAATTTCATGGTTGCTTCACCTTGAAGACCTAAAGAGAACCAACCGAAACCAGCTATTGATATGTCCGTGCAGTTGACATCCCAACTTGATCCAGATACTTTTACTTCCCTTTCTTTCCATGTACCTAGTTTTGCTCCGCGGTCATTACCGATCGGAGGCTGGAATAAGAACAAAAATGAAAATTTAAATTAGAGAAAACATAGTGTTAGAGCAGCAAATCTATCTCTAAAGTAAATAGATACATAAACACACAAGACACAAATAGTTGGTCACAAAATTCGGCTAATTGTGCCTACGTCTTTGACAACAGAGTGACTAATATAGTTTCTTTTATTATATGCAGTGTTTAGGGTTACACAGTACAAAGCTGTGCTTAAATACCACAGTCCAAATTACAGTGTATTGCTACAATCGAGTGTCCGTTCACTTATCAGTGAATATAAACCATGCATGTGCACAAAGTTGCCAAGCAATAGATATATACCTGAAAACCAAGTCAGCATACTCCCCCCCAAATACTTACTTTCTGTCTCATTGAAGTGATCATCTACACTTTAATGTGAGAGTATTACCAAAATTACACTGATAGCTCACTGTAAGCTTTAAATAATAAAGAATTTTTGAAGACTTCTGAAACAATTTCTGTTCATCAATAATTTATATTACGAGTAACTAATAAGACAGTGTATAACTTATTCTTTCGTGGACTGTAATTGAAAGAAAAATTGTTTAGCACATATCTTATTTGTTTATCCAATTACTCCATCATATCTTATTTGCTTATATACAATTAAAGAGAAGTGATTACACATGCTTATACACTTATATATACCTACAAGTTTACGCTTCTAAAATAATCCCAACCCAACTTACATGCAACTGATATACGTAATAAACTAAATCTAAAATACTGAAGAATACAACATATGGGACCTAAAATTCTTCTTTTTTCCTAAGCTTGGGGTTGAATTTTTTTTTTTTTTTAATTCTAAAGTTTTCACAACATATGTAGTATAGCTTATTTTCATACAAGTTACAACTACCAACATTTGGGGGTTGATAAGAAATAATTAACACCAATGGCAATATTACATATTCACTGTGTGTGCAGCAACCACAATCAGCAACAGAGAAGCAAATAAGCCGCTGTTTTCAGAGTGCTACTGCTAAATGAGATTCAAAGTTTATTAACTCTAACTGATTAAAAAGTCCTTTTTTTTCCTTCTAAATAGTATGTCTGTTAGATTTCAGGACATAAAGTAGTACTTTTTTTACTTCAGGAAGTCCCGAAACGAATTTGCGAAGTAGGAATAGCAAAGCAAAGAACTTTCCAGCATATTGCCATGCCCACATTGCCTAGAAATAATTGTATGATGTGCTCAAAACTCAAATATATAAAAGTACATTCCCCCTACCATAAACACCCTTTAGAAAATCAAAAGATATATTTCTCGTTTGATTCTTCAAATACAAAAGTATAACATGCAGACACATCATGCAAAATCTTCCCTTCTATCACATATTAAGTGAGACATGCAAGAGCATAAAGGGATCAGAAAAACATGAAACGAGTAAAGATTTAATAATCTTTATACTTGTTTCGTGTAGAAAATCTGTTCTTCCCTAGAGTTCTTCAAGATGGAATTCAGTATGAGCAAATAAATCAAATGGATTACACAAAAGATGGTCAAGATACGGAAAAATGCAGTCTTATACATTCTCAGTGAAACAAAGTATAACCGCATAACACTATTGATATTGATGGAAGAATATTTAGTTTGGTCGGGAAAATAAGAAAATATTTACCTGCAGCCTGACACCAACATGATTATTCCAAATCTCATTAGCGTTTTCAATTTTTCCCATGTGTAGAGAAACATTTGGTGATGCCCAAACTGTGACATACATTGTTTGAACAGAGGCTTCAATGAGGTCAAGTCTCGCCAAGCCGCCAACATGTATAGCTTGTCCTGCCTGCAAAATAAAATCAGCATGTATGATTTAAATAGTATCTAATTTTTGAAAGGTACACCAGCGCTGTCAGTTGCGGATTGCGAAAAAAAATAATGGTTTGTTCAAATTCTGCTACGCTGCAATGCTATAGTGCCGCTGTTTGACAACACTTTGTACTAAATAGTGTATCACATGACAATAGCAATTTGTTCAAATTCTGCTACGCTATAGCTGATGTCTGATAACACTGATATAAATACTAATATTACACATAAAAACCTTATATAATCTAAATTAATAATCTCCATAAACCGGATAATTGCACGGATTGTAAACATCCAAAGAAAACAAAACACTTACATAAGAACTATTCTTATTTCTGTTAGCTATTAACTAGTGGTATTGCAAAAAGCAGACATATAAACGTATAATCTATGCAAGAAAGTAAGAGAATGACAGGTAGCAATAAGTAACTTGCCTTAATTCTATATGACCGAGGTCGAAGTTCCTTCCGTATCTCAATCATCTTTTGTTCCTCCCGGTTCAATCTCATCGATATTAAGTACGGATGCAAGAGCCCTGGAGTATCAAACATCTTAGCTTTAGCCGACAAAATTCCTCCAATTCTCAATATCCCAAGCGTCGTCCCAGGAACCGGAGCTTCTGTGAGCTTTGTAACTTTAGCTCCTTCTTTCTTCGCAAATGCATTGATTAGAGTCGACTTCCCAGCATTTTGAGCACCAATCACCCACACATTCCCACGAGGACCAGCCAAAGTCTTTACATACGACAACAGATTCTTCACTCCCAAATCCTTTCGAGAACTGACCAAATAAACCGCACTTAACTTAGGCGCTCCTCCAGCACTTGCACGGTGTCGAACCCATCTATCCAACCTCGTAGGAGAAACCTCCGAAGGAAGGAGATCAACCTTAGTAGCCACAAGAACAAGCTTTGGCAGTCTCTTACCCTTCTTCGTGTTCTCCTGAATACCTTCCAACGCCTTAAACAACGATTTCACAGCCGTTCTCGGGAAAGAACCATCAAAATCAACACAATCAACAACCATAACAACAACAGTAGAACTACCACTACCAGCAGGATTCATCAACCTAGTCGAAATCAACCTATCGAAATCAAAATCAGGTATCAAATTCTCAGCTGTGTTATTCTTCACCTGCCCATAATTTCTCAACGAATGACATCTAGCACAAACAGTAACCTCTTCTTTCACCTTTTCAGCTTCTCTAGCCATTCTCTTCTTCTCAGCTTTTGAAACTTTCTTCTTCTTTGCTCTCTCCAAAACCTCTTCAGTAACATTACCATACCCAACTCCAGCATGTTTAAACCCATCTAAATCAAGCTCATCATCATTTTCTTCACCAAGTGACATAGCTTCTAACTCATCAATTGACCCTTTAACTTCTTCACCTACATCATCATCATCATCATCATCGTCGTCTTCTTCTTCTTCTTCATCTTCATCAAAGACATAATCATCTTCTTCAAGTTTGAGCTCTCTTTGTTGGTAAAACCCAGGAAGGTTTTGATCTTTATCTTGCATGAAAATTCCACAACCAGGGCAAATGGGACCGAGAGCTTCATCTTCATCTCTACCTTCACTCAAAAGAGGGTTTCTAGTATTTCTTCTCTGAGTGGGGTTACCATTGAGCGCAAAAGCAATAAAAGACGAAGCTTTATGAAAGCGTTTAGTAGTATCTAGAATTGAATGATGTAAAATAGAAATGGGTGTAAGAGAAAGGAATATGGGGTGGTAAAAATTGAAAGAAGAATAGTGAAAGGAGTTGGTTACCTGTGAAATGGCGAAGAGATGGAAATGCGTGATGTTGTTGTGGGTTGTTGAAGATGGAAGGAAGTAGAATTGTAGAGAACAAGATGGACATGGCTTCAAATTGTGGAGATAATAATGAGATAAACTAACTGGTTTAGCGGTAGTCTATGGGGAACAGTCTTGTTATGATTCATAATTGGAACAAAAAGCCCTTAAAATGTATTTGGAAAATGCTGCTTCATATTTATAGGAAGAAAGAAAAAAAAAAAGGGAATTAGTGTTGGGTTTTTTAACAGTGTAATAGTATTGGTGAGGTGTACTTAGCTATATTGTCTAGTGAGCCTCAATGTAATGGTGTTATGCTATGATGAAGCTATATTCTTTGAAACTGGTGTTTTGTATCCCATAGACCTTGGTGTATGTTGACAAGGAAGATTTTTATTCATTTAAAGAGATCTTAGAGGAGGAGATTAGTGCAAATTAGATGAGTGGTTAACGGTGTTAAGTTCATAAGGGAGATTTTTATCTATTTTAAGTAGGGCTGGAAATGAGTCGAGCTGAGTCGAACTTGTCTGAGCTCGACTCGACTCGATAGGAATTAGTTCGGCTCGAAACTCAGCTCGAGTTTGACACGAACTATTTTTTCAGCTCGAGTTCGGCTCGTTTAAAGTTCACGAACAGTTTGGTTCGGCTCGTTAAGTTCAACTCGTTAAGTCAAATCATATTATTTTAAAGTCTTTTTTTTTGTCAAAATTTCAAAATTTGATCTTTAACCTTTTAAACTATTTTTCTAAAAGAAAAAAGCAAATATTAAATTAAAATAAAGGAAAGGAAATGTAATGGAAAATGAAAAGTCTTTTGAAAAAGAGTGAGTTTAAAGGAGTGATTTTTTTTCGTAGAGGCAAAATGAGTAATATTCATACACGGGGAAATAAAAAGTTCATTGATGTGTCAAGTTAAAAATATTTGGAAATTATATATATATATAACCGAGCTAGTTCATGAGTCAAACGAATCGAACTTTATATAGTTCATGTTCAGCTCATTTATTTAACGAACTTATTATTTGACTCAAGTTCAGCTCATTTGGTTGGCGAATTAAGTTCACGAGTCAATTATCGAATCGAGCTTCGAACTATTCACGAGTTGGCTCGGGTCATTGTCAGCCCTAATTTTAAGGAATCTCAAGGGAGGTCAGTGTCTAATATAAAATTAGATGGGGTGTTTGTGTCATTTGAAGAGACCTCAAGGGAGGTTAGTGTAATTTTCCCAAAAAAAAAAAAACTACTTATACGATGTTTAAAGAATTTAACTAAATGTAATTAATTTTCTTGATTTAATATAAAATAGAGAAAAATGCATATGCACAGACAGTGTAAACTAATTTTACACTATCAATCAATACTAACCGTTTATTCTGCCAAACCACCCCACTAGACCCCACTACAATTGTATGACATGGAGAAATGTTTGATACCTATTGGATGTCAGTGTAAAATTAATTTACACTGACAGAACATATTCATTAAACTCTATAAAATATGAATAAATTTATTAGAAATAAGTCTTATTTTCATTGGAAATCACATGCACCTTTTGAAAAGTAATACAGTAGTATATTAGAAATAACAGTATTATAAGTAAAATGTAAGAAAAAAAAAATCAATTTTTCTTTTCCCAAATTATAAGCAAAAATAAATCAATTTTGATCATTTTCAAGGTTTACTTTTACTTATTCTCATCTTTCTTCTTTTCCCCATAATCAATAATAAAAAAAAATTCATTTTACATCTTTCCATGAAACTTATTTCAAGAAAAACACAAAAAGTCATATTTCAAATTATCACATTTTACTTTTCTTAGTAAGTGTGAACTTTTTTTTTCTTACATTTTAGGACGGATGAAGTATTTTTTATATATAAAATTTAGTGTGAGAAAGTTTATTGCAGAAAAGATCTTAAGACTCTTAAAGTATCTATAAAAATATTCACATTTACTTTCTTCCAAAAACATTAACGAGACTCGAATTTAATCTTTAATCATACCAAGACCGGCTCACACCGATGCGCGGGGTGTGCGATGACATCAGACCTCGAAATTTTGAGGAATTATAATAACTAGTGTCCGGACCCGTGCCAAGCACGGATAAAAATGAGACTACAAAAATAAACATTTTAATATTAAATTTTTTATAACTATCAAATAAAAAAATGCTTAATAAGTCACTGAATAAAGTTTTCTTTAGAAATGTCAATTTTTAATTTGCATACAAATTAAAATATGTTTAAATAAACAATAACTCAAAATTCCAAACAAAATTTAATTTGTGATCAAAATATCAGTTTTAGAACGGAGAACGGAAATTCTATGTTGATGAAAATATAAAGATTAAATATACATTTGAATTAAGTTTAATTATAAAAATAACTTAACACAATTCAAATAATAACAGTGAGTCTGAGATTTCACCTACAAATAAAAAGTATTATAATGAATTTATAATTAATGCTCAAATAATTATTATTATGATGTTAATTGTACTATGGTTTGGTAGCTATAATTTCAAAACAAAAATCATTAGAAGGTCAATACCAAAAAAAAAGCACCAACGTCAATTTTGTTGTATTTAGTGTTTATAATATGTACCACTAAATAATTCATGCATCAATGGTCTTATTTAATTCTTTTAATTTAATCTTCCTTTTTTTGCACATAATTTCATCTTCCTATCATTTGATCCTTAATATCATCTAATATTTTTTTTTGAAATTCTTAATTTCATTTGAATAAAAATCTCGTTTCAAAATAATTGACATCACATCATATTTCAAAAATATGAACATATGAAAGTTATTTTTTATTAAATAGTTACATGCAAAAAAAATTAATTTCCCATCTGTAACTGAATAATTTTTTGACATAATTGAAAATCATGAATTCTCTAAAATACTAACTTTGTATTTGAGTGTTTATTGTTTTCTCAAACCAAGTGATTAAAATCTAATATATTATTCAATAGAAGTAAGACATGAGCCTTATTCATCAAAAAAGAAAGTGAGACATGAGCCATTTTATTATAAATAAATAATAATATATGCAGATGCATTCTAATATGTAGTTCTCATAATTATCACTTATTATATACTTGAATAGGAAAAACAACTTCACACGAGATAAATCTAATGACATCAATCAACCACAAATAATTTATAGACATATACTAACATAAAGAAACAATGCTAGACCAAAAATGAATTCCTCATCAGGCTTGAAGTATTTGAAAATAATATCGGTGAACCCTTTGCATTGAACTTGAGTAACAATAACAGTAAAATATAAAATTCCATTAAAATATGAAATTGAGTCATTGAGTCATGGGTAGAATATGAGTAAATGCTTGAAAATTAAAAAGGGGAGGGTCATCTCATATATAGATTAAAGATAGAGCACTATCATCTGAACAAAAAAAAAATCAGTATCATTTGACAATCTACTTTTGAATCTTTCATATTAGTTGATGGTTTTGAAGACTACTTCCTGCAAGAATTGATACATAAGATCTACTCGCAGAGCAAAAATGTTTATATGGAACAAAGCTACACATTTCATAAAGAATTAAGTTTGCACGATATTAACAAATTTAATATTATTTTAATCAGATGTTCCATAGCATGTGATTGTTGTGGAATTAGAAATATGTTAATGCATATCTCTAAAAAAAAGAGTCAAGGTTGCACAAATAGATAAATACAAATCATATTTAAAATAAAAATAAAAAAAAAGATATGAAATCACCTGACCTATAATATATAATATATCTTGCTAGTTCTACATACCTAAACATTATGAAAATTGGAACGCGTTTTTGTATACATGTCATCTACTGACTAAGGCATAGGTAGCAATTAAGATGACATGTATACATGAAAATTGGAACGCGTTTTTGTATACATTTTATTTTTATTTTAAAAAACTATATGATACAATTTCCATGCAATTAAGGCATAGGTAGCAATTAAGGCATATTGAATTATTATTCATGAGTATTTGATTCCTATGATCCCAAAATTTTGTAGGTTATATTAATTAATTGTAAAAAAGGTAACTATTGAATTTCAATTATTTCCTTTTGAATAAAATAAAATAAATTTTCTTGACTGTCATTAATGTAAAATAACGTCCATATTCATTATAAATACCCAATTGCAAGGTGTTTCTTCTCAACTTTGCAAAATAGAATGGCAACCCGCATCAATTGTCTCCTATTTACCTTGTTAATTGTGTGCATTTTTTCGGTCATGGTTGCAGGTAATTTTTTTTATAATAAATCAACTTTGTTACATTTTTATAGAATATATATATATATATATATATATATATATATATATTATTTGTGTGTGGTATTTTATATGAACTCCAAGGTTTTAGTCTAGCGACAAAACTATAGGTTTTGGCTCCCTAGGTCAATTAATGTTGTTCAAGTCCTAAGGTCTTCTCTAATTAAGATTGAAGCATAATCCTCTCACCTTAAAATTTTTCTATAAAATTAAAATTAAGTGTTGTTTGATATTTTTAACTTAAGTTTTAGGAATCATAATGTTTAGTTGAAAATACCAAAAAAAAATCGAAATATTATATAATAATTTTAATGGAGTTTCATTTATTGTTACAGATGCAATAGACAGGTGCTTTCTTTTTCAAAGATGTGAAGGTGGTTCAGAATTTTGTAGACTTTATTGTCAGGTACAATTCGGCTTTACTGGTGGCCATTGTCGTAATGGTGGTCAGTATTGTTGTTGCGACTAGATATCGGAGAGCTTGCTATTTCATAACAATAGTTTCTAGATCTGTTTGTTTCCTGGTATACCGCCAAACATGGCCTTTGAGAGTTTAAATAATTTTACTATGATTTCTTAATGATTATGAAAAATTATACTTCATTGTAGTAATTCTTACTTCTATAATAATGATATTATGACTTTGATTGATAAAAATTGTCTTCCATAAACCAATACCAAATATATTCATATTGTACGATATAAACGTTGAGAGACTTGCACATATTCAATGATTTCGAAAACATAAAAAATGAAATTGAATTTGATTATTTGTACATCTATATATCTCTCTCTCTATATATATATATATATAGGGGACGACTCCAGTATAAACAATTTGTTAATATGAGAAATGAAAACAATTAATATTAACCGCGAGATACAAGTAAATGGCTTGGATTTAAAATGGACTATTAATTATTAGATGAGTCTCAATTATATTATTTCATACTTATACTTTTTAACCCAAATCATTTATTTCCTTATTAGTCTTTGTCTTCTTCCTCTAATAATTTTGTTCCATTAATATATTCCTTCACCAACGTAAAAGAAAATTCCTTCTCCAGTTGCACTGCAAACTTTTTTTTCTCTCTCGTGCATTTAGAAATTCAAACAAAATAAATTTTAGTAGATAAATTCAAACAAAATAAATTCCTTCTCCAGTTGAACAGCAATCATACACACAATTTTGAGTTAATAAATTTTATGAAAAAAAAAAATGTAATCAAAACCATTTGTGCTTGAAGTAGATACATTTTTTCTTTTGTTACCAATTAGATGTTGAGTAAAAGGGATCATTCACGCAATCACGCATTGTTAGTAGATAGATGTATATGATTATTAATTTTCATTTTCATATTAATTTTTTTATGTTAACTTCACACGTACAAATTGGTCTTGGCATGTCGATGGGCAGTGTCCTCCTCCACTCCGATTTTATTTTTTTGAAATATATTGGGGAAGGTGATAGAATAAATTACTGTATGATTATATTTGTATTTTTTAATCTTGGTCGTAGATTTATATTTAACGGTTATTAATGATTATTCTCATTTCTCACAATGAGAATGTGTTCTCACTGAAGTCGTAATGAGTTGCTATGGCAGATTCAATGAATTGTTTTTTACTCAATCCAATCGGACTCTAAACCTCGTTTTTTTCTAGATTATTAGTATTATCAAAATTTTCTTTGCTAAGTATAAAAAAAATAAAATGCATTGCTTTTTTAAAGTAAAAAAATAAGGACTAAACTTATGTACAGTGCTTTAGACACAGTTCTTACTGTGCTAGATACATGGAGGTGATTATTATTATTAAAAAAATAGTTTTCTTTTATTTTTTTAAAATAAAAAATATAAGTAACTAACTTTTTGTGAGAGGCACAGTGAAAACAGCACCTAAAGAAAAGTATATAAGTTTTGTCCAAAAAATAATTGCTATTGCCTTTTGAAGTTTGATTTCCTATTATTGAGAGAGATATTACGGAAAGAATTGAACAAGAGGATTTGCAAACAAATTAATGATAAAATAGAGAGCATTTATTGCTGAAAATCAGAATTTTTATTATCATGAGACCTTTTTAGGAATAAAAATAAAATAAAATCAACGGTTTATATATATATATATATATATATATATATATATATATATATATATATATATATTAGGGTCAAATGTATTTTTGGTCTATGTAAAATTAGTGAATTTTGATTTTAATTCCTATATAAAAAATCCTACGATTTTGCCCTTGTTAATATTTTCGGGGGTGTACTGAATTAGGATTTCAACAGACTATTTTGGCAAAAAAAATCCTAAAAATTTTAAAAGAATTTGTGAGATTGTATTGATTTTGTGAGATTTTAAAAGATTTTTTTGTAATACTTTTTCCAATCAAGATTCTTTAACACAATAATTTGTGTGATTTTATAACAGACTTTTGAGATTTCAATGTACTTTATGGATTTTTAATAACTCAATAATCAATCAATCAATAATAAATGAAAATGAATCATTCCTTAAAAAAATCAACAAAACAATATAAACAAATAAAATCAACACTGATGGAGCTTACAAAGAACATGTAGTGGCTGGTTGTGGAGGTATAATTCGGGGAAGTCATGGAGAATGGTTACGAGGTTTTGCGAAGTGTGTTGGTCTTTGTAGTGCTTTTGTAGCTGAATTATGGGGAGTGTATGAAGGTTTAAGATATGCTCATAGGCTGGGGTTTAGAAGGGTGGAGCTGCATATAGACTCGGAAACGGTGGTTCGAGTGGTGGAGAAGCGTAGCACAATGAGCAGTGCTGGCAGTTCCTTGCTGAAGCAGATTTGGAATTTTTTAGAGTTGGATTGGGTTGTAGAAATCTCGCATACCTATCGGGAGGCAAACAAATGTGCGGATACTCTAGCTAATTATGGGTGTTCGCTCGGTTATGAGGTTGTCTTCTTTGATGAGTGTCCTCTCGAGGCTAAGGACATGTATCAGTATGATCTACTGACTAACTTTTTTAAGATGAATAAGTGGAAGTATGACTATGAGGGTTTGAACCCCGATCCCTACATATTACTATTACATGCAATGACATTACCAATTGAACAATGCTCGCAGAGACATAACTTATTTTATTTATTTGTACGTATACATAAACCCCTCCAAATAAAATAAATACAGACCCTTATATAATTTTTTCTTTTTAATATATGAATAGAAATATAGGCCCCATATAAATTACAAAATAAGAATAGGCTCATATTAGAAAATGTGCGCTTTTTTCACCACTATATGGATCATAATTGTGCTACTTTTTGTTTTCTTTATGGTTCAAAATATATTTTTTTTTTTGGTACTCAACGGGGCCGAGGCCCAAAAAGGAAAGATTACACTGAGATTAAACGGGGGAAGGAAGCACCCCTAACATCATCCTCTACAATTTGCATCACCCTAGAAGGAGGGCAAGCAAAAAACTCAATTCCGCTTGGACCTTCACTACCCATGCTAGCTAACATATCCGCACATCTGTTTGCTTCTCTGAACACATGTAAGATTCTAATTTCCCAAGATCCATTCAACAAGTTTTTGATTCTCTTCATGAGAGCACATCCCATAATACTCCCACTTGTATCATCCTTTAAACTCTTCGCTATAACTTGTGAATCGGTGCGTAATTCTAATCTTGTTACTCCTCTGCGTTGGGCAAGTTTCAATCCTTCGTAAATCCCCCACAGCTCGGCCATATAGGCTGTCGTGTCACCAAGAGCCTTAGCAAATCCTTCTATCCAATAGCCATTGTCATTCCGAAGCACTCCACCACACCCCGCTTTCCGATCACTTAGAGTTGCCGCGCCGTCAGAATTCAATACGATCCACCCCGGAGATGGTGCTAACCAACTAACGTTTATCCATTGCTTCTCTTGATGCTGCCGGGTTTGCTCTTCCACTTCCATACTCAGCTTGTACATGTTGACGTAGTCTAAAATCACCTGCCAAGGACGCGCCGGGCTCACAAATTCAGCATCATGTATGCTTTTATTTCGCCACTGCCATAGTAAGTAGCATGTGGTAGCCCATATCGCCTGCCAATCGGATCCATACTTCTGGCCAAATCTGTTGGTAAGATTAGAATTGATCCATTCCGAAAATTCCAGCACAATGAACTGCCCACGGTCCTGCAACGGTAATAAATGTCGCCATATATTTGCTGTTATCGAACAGTCCCTAATCACGTGTATTGTAGTTTCATCAAACTGAGTGCAGCTGTTACACCGAGAGCTTCCCAACTGCCATTTAGCTAAGCGTGTATTAGTCATCAATCGATCATGGGCCATTTGCCATATGAAAACTCTTACACGTTCCATGCAGTCGATCTTCCATATTTGACTCCACTTCTTCTCCCCTCGTTTCATAGCATCGCCGGTGATTAAATGATAAGCAGCAGACACTGTAAATTGACCCGTATTTGTTCCCGGCCAGAGTTGCACATCCTCTTCGTGACTAGTATGAGGAGGAACAATAGCCTGCATTTTTTGGATAATAGAGATTGGCACTAGATTTTGTAACATATCCAGGTCCCATTCTCCAGTAGGTGACACCACTTCATTAACTTTCCAACCTTGTACCTCCTCCGGAATATGTTCTTGAAGGTCACTAATTCGCGTATGGTCATCGACCCATTTATCAGTCCAAAAATTGGTCTTATTACCATCTCCTACAGACCAGCAACGGTGGAATTCAAGCTTAGGCCAGCATTTGGCTATCGTCTTCCACAGGGTTGAATCATTGTTAGTGACAGAAATTCTTCCCTGATTCCACCCCTCTCTCCCATATTTTCCTATCAGCACTTGTCCCCACAGTGTATCTTCCCCAGTCATTAAAGACCAGCCCATCTTCATCAAGCAAGCTTCATTCATATTTTGAAGTCTCCTTAGTCCCAGGCCACCACAATCTTTTGGTTGAGTTATAGTATCCCAACTAATCATGTGTGCTTTTCTTTTGTCCTCAGTATCTCCCCAAATAAATGCTTGTTGCACTTTTTCAATTTCATTCAGACAACTCTTTGGTATAGACGTACTCATCATAGGATAAATGGGAGTAGCTTGAATTACGGATTTAGCAAGTGTAATTCTACCAGCCAAGGATAACTGCTTTGCCTTCCAGCCTGCTAACCTGCCTTTAATTTTTTCTACAAGGTATTGAAAGTCGTGGATTCTAGGTGCTCTCCCTAACGCCGGTACTCCTAGATATTTTCCTAGCTGCTGAGTTTCCTTCACCCCAGTTTGTGCCGTTAAGATGGCACGCCTGACAGTAGGGACATTTCGAGAGAAGAAAATAGATGACTTGTCGTAATTCACTTGTTGTCCCGACATTGTTCAAAACTTATTCAACACATTCATGACTGCTGTCATATTTTCTTCATCTGCTTGACCAAATAATAGAAGATCATCCGCGAACATTAGATGAGAGATATACGGACCATTTCTCCCGGCGCGCATTGGCTTCCACTTACCAGTTTCCGTAGCTTCAGCAATGAGGTGGGATAATTTGTCCATGCACAGAACAAAAAGGTAAGGTGACATTGGGTCGCCTTGTCGGACTCCACATTGAGGTTTGAAGAATTCGGATCTATTGCCATTCCAAAGAACATTACTCTGCACTGAGGAGACACAGTTCATGATAAGATTGATCATGTCATCTGGTAGTTTGACTTCCATTAAAACTCTATGAATAAACTCCCAACTGAGTCGATCGTAAGCCTTCGATAAATCCACTTTGATCACAAAGAAACCAGCTCTGTTGCGCATTTTCATCATGCTATGCAGCATCTCTTGTGCAATAACGATGTTTTCCGTAATATTCCGCCCCGGAACAAATCCGGTTTGGAAAGGGGAAACCACCTTGGGAATGATTCTCTTCAGCCTATTCACAATGATCTTGGTAATAATTTTGTACGATACGTTGCACAGAGAGATCGGTCTAAATTGACTAACAAATTCCGGTTTGTCAATCTTTGGAATAAGACATATATCGGTGAAGTTGACAGTTGCCACATCCACTAGATTAGACCAGATATTCTTCACATAATTGCATATACTACTTCCCATATTGCTCCAGCCATTTTGGTAGAAACCAGCCGGGAATCCATCGGGGCCTGGAGCTTTCCAAGGAGCCATTGCAAAGAGAGCATTCTTAACTTCCACTTGACTAATGTTTTCCTTCAAACTATCATAATCTGATTCACTAATGTGGGGGTAAGTGTAATGGGTTTGCTGCCACTGAGTATTATCTTCTATTCTAGCAAACAGATTTTTATAATAGTTGTTTGCCATACCTTTGAGATTTTCCTCGTCTTCAACCCATTGATTTTGGTCATTTTTCAGCATCACAATTTTGTTTTTTCTTCTCCTCGTAATAGTCTTGACATGGTAGTAGCGTGTGTTTCGGTCCCCATCTTTGATCCATTTGCTACGAGATTTCTGAAACCACACTGCTTCTTCTTGCTTGAGGACCAAAGTAAGCTCTTGTTGAAGGTTCTGTTCTAGTCTTTCAAGGAATTTGTTATTTCTTTCAACGTGTTGCCGACGTTGAATACCGTTTATCCTAGCCATGAGTTTAGCTTTACGTTTGTTTATGTTGCCAAAGACATCCCGCTTCCACTTTGCGAACTCAGCTGCCATGTTGGTAACTTTTTCGGGTAAATTGCTTTCCTTGTTCCAGTGCTGCTTTAAGAACTCGGTGTATTTGGGATGATACATCCAAGCTTTTTCGAAACGAAATTTACCCCGCTGTATCAAAGGAGGAGTCCCCTGTAGCATGATAATGATAGGGTGATGATCCGAGAACTCAATACGAGGCAGGACCTTCACTATTGCTTCCGGGAACATAAGTCTCCACTCATCATTGCTCATTGCTCTATCTAACCGTTCGAAAATTCTGTCATGACCATTAACCAACGGTCCACGCCATGTGAAATTGGACCCCACTGCTCCTAGATCAATTAGATTACAGTTATTGATATTGTCTATAAAATTATTACATCTTCTAATAGATACAGGAGCACCTCCCTGCTTCTCATCTTGGGATGCAATGTCATTAAAATCCCCTGCCATCATCCATCCTTTTGAGATACCCTGGCTAATGTTATGTAGTTTCAACCACATTTCGTTACGGAGATCTTCTCTAGGACTAGCATACACCGCCGTAAACTTCCAACTAGTACCATTCATAAGGTCGATTGTGAGGTGTATAAACTGAAAGTCAGTTATCTCTACATTGATTTGAGCATCACTCGACTTCCACGCCACTATTATACCACCAGCGAATCTCCGACAATCTGTATGCTGCATGTGATCAAATCCAAGTAGCTTAATCGTCTTGTTAAGCTTTTCCGGATCAACTCGAGTTTCCATAATAACCATTACTTCTGGTTTATGGATATCTAAATAATGCTTGCACGACCTATAAAAAGCCGAACTTGCTGCTCCACGACAGTTCCATACAAAAATTTTATTATTTTGACAAGTCATAAATAAAATTTATGCTAGGACCATGTTACTCGTGTCCCCCTCTTGCTGGTCTAGATTGGGGGTCTCAGGGACTATCTCCATATCTACTTCCCCTATTCTCTGCTCTTGTGACTTTTCATCATGATTCTTGGGTCCAGTTGTGTTGTGGTTTGCATTTTGGATTTGATCAATATCTGGTGGGCGTGGTGTGTGATGTATCCCCCCAGGGGAGTTTATGTTTCCTTCACTTCTGTCATTATTTATGGGGGGGGCCTGTTCACTCATTCCATGTTGGTTGTTAGTGGCAGCCTGTCTTTGGCTTAATGCATTACTACCTTGGTTATCTCCTGTAGTCAATACCTCCTTACTTGTCCTCTTGAGAATTTGTGTGATGCTGGCAGCTTGGGTTCCACTATTATTTTCCATCACACCATTATTCTTGGTGAATTCACGTGTTGCCGTATTGTTCGTCGCCTTTCCTTTCTTTTCACTCACGTGTTTCACGTTTTTGCCTATTCCTTTCCCATGCACATAATTATGGGTATTATGTGTTGGCGGGGCACTGGTATTTATCTCTTCATTATTGGTGTCATCCAATACGGGGTCCTCATTTATGGTCTCAAGGACGTCAAACCTTGTTCCGTTGTTTCGAACTGCTCCGGTAGCCACACCCTCCTTACCGGTTCCATCCTTATTTTTTCGCGGCCGTCGTGGTTTCTGGACTATTACCCATGGTCCATCACCATCTCCACCGACGCCACTTGATTCATTCGTGTTAGCTTCTCCCCTAAGAGTAGCTGGTTGTTCTCCGGTTCTTATTCTATCTGATCCATTCGTGTTTAGAGCTTGCTTGTTTGGGCATCCTTCAACATAATGTCCAAACTTGCCACAGGTCCGGCAAAGCATGTGGAGTCCTTCATATTCAACCTTATAGACTTCATTTTTTAGCTCAAACATTGCTAAAAGAGGTTTGTTCAGCTCTACTTCAACACAGACTCGAGCATACTTCCCTCTTTCTTGAAATAGCGTGTTTCTGTCTACTTTCACAGTTTTTCCTATACGGTTTCCAATGTAGTGCAAGATCTTAGCATCATAGTATTCTATTGGGAGTCCGGAGATCCGAATCCATACAGCAGCCTTCTCTATCGTTGCGTTGTTGGGATGGAAATTAGGAGTCCATTCACGTGCAATTAAGTAATGGTCATAAATTAACCATGGTCCATCTTCTAGCGCTTTGGTGTAGTCCTCCTCATTAGTGAAGTAGACTAGGAAATATTCATGCCCAAGATCTATAATACTAATGACTCCTTTACGAACCCATATTTGCTTAAGCCTCGTTTCAAGTGCTTTGTAGCCAATGCGCCTACCCATCAGTTTAACAATCAGCCCTTGTCTCCATGGTCTTTGAATTCGAGCCTCCTCTCTTTCTGATAAGATGAACGTTGGGCAGTCATATTGTCCTATCTTTTTCTCCACCACAGTGAGGCCTGCAAATTCCTCCTCATCTTCCTCATGTTCCGCGTCCATCTCAACATTAGGAGTATGGTTATTTAAGTTTTCGTCCTCTCCAAGCAAGGATTGCTTGTAAGACTGTTTGGAGTTATTCCCATCAGCATCTCCTTCGTGTTCATAGATATCAGCATAGGATTTTGGCATGGACGATTCACCAGTAAAGTCTGAAGCTTTACGTTTAACTTTCTTTTCACTTCGTTCTACCTGATCTGTTTCTTCCGTCGAGAGTTGCTTGCCCGCCTCTGAGAACCCTAGCAGCGGGTTTCCACCAGTTCCGTTCTTAACTAGCATATTGATCGAGGGATGTTGTTAACGCCAGAGATTGTTGATCGCGCAAAGGGGTTCTGCCACCCTTCGTGATGATCGATCTAGAGCTAGCCTAGAGATCACCAACACGGATGGCTCCTCTACACTTTCTCACCAAACCCTAGCAGAGCGTTTTTTTATTGAACAGCTCTTTTTGTATAATTTTTATGGTTCAAAATTCAACGTGAGTGAATGATCGTCTATTCTAAAACAAAGAAGACCACTAAAAAAATCCACACAAGTATTCAAATTGTTGTGTATTTATTTTTAGCCTCAAATTATTTTGTATTTATTTCGTGTGTTATGATGACAAATTGAATATAATTGGTATATTGTTTTGCACACATTTCACATCACCAACTAAAAGAAAACACACATTTTTATTAAAAATATTTTCTTTCTTAAATTACCTTAAACATTGTTGCTATAAAAGGAAATTATTATTGGTCAAAAAGAATATCCATATTACTAATTCCTAATAATTATTAATTACTTTTTTCAAAAAAAATTACTAATTAATAATTAAAAGAGTAATACAAATAATTTTAAAATCAATTATTCCATGAATAGTTTAAGCATCATTTCAAATGCTTCGTCAAAAAAAAAAATATCATTTCATATTCTGTCTAAAAAAAAGTATTGTGTTTCTGTATGTCAAACAATAAGTATATAGAACTTTTAAAAAGCGTATATTAAAAAAATTATGTATTTATACAAATAAATAATTGGTGAAGAAAAAGAATTATTTTTCTTATGTGTGTGAATATATAATTAAAGCTTTTGTTTATCATAGTTGATATCACTATTTATTCTCTAATTTCCAATGGTTTTGGCTTAGCAAAAAAAAAACAATTCAAAATAAACTAATCACTAAAAAAGAATTAAAAATTCATGAAATTTTTTTCGAAAAACTAAATAAAATAATTTTGTAATATCAAAATAAAATTAAATAGTAAAACTTGTTTTTTTAATAAAACAATAAAGAAGCATTTATCTTTTTATTAAATCATGAATAATATTTTATGGTATATTAGTGCGATATTTAGGGATGTCAATTTGCATCCGTTAGAGCGGATCCCCGCAGGGATTGCCCCGTTCGGAGCTTCGAAAACAAAGATTTTTTTCCCGTGGGGACGGGAATGGAGGCAAAAATTCCCACGCAGACAGTTCGGGGCGGGGAACGGGGAAGCTGCATCCGTCACCACGGATTCCCCGAATCCGTCTATATATACTTAACTATATATTATTATTATTCCTTATAAAAAATATTATTATTATTATTATTATTATTATTATTATTAATTTATATACTAAATGTTGATTCTTTTTCAAAAGAAAAATAACTGAAGAGTCAATCAATGTCATGATTTTCTTGGATAATTGCTTAATATTTTGTCAAAACTAACTTTATTTGTTTATTTTGGTTGGATATTTACCAATTACCAATAGTTTTGAGATATTTTGGTTTTGTATGATTATGCATATTTTGTTATACATTATGGAATATTTTAACTATTAGATTTTGTATGATTAGTAGCCAAATGTTTTTGCAACGTTTTTTTGGTTATGAATGATTATTTATGTCTTGTTTTTATTTATTTTTAAAAGAAAGATGCAAAATATTTGTTTTTTTAAATAAAAAAGGAAAAAATAACGTCATATTACTATCATAATTTGTGGATCCCCGCAGAAACCGTGGGGATCTGTGGGGATGGGGATTAAGATAAATGTTCCCCCATGGGGACGGGGATGGAGGCAAAAATTCCCCCGAAAGCAGTTCGGGGCGGGGAACGGGGATAACTTCCTCCGCACATTCCCCGCCCCATTGACATCCCTAGCGATATTACTCCGTATTTCTTAAAATTGAATTTGAATTATTTGTTTTTTAATAAGTGCGTTGAATAATAAATGCATTGAATGCAGTTTCTCTAATAATATTATGAACATTAAATAGGGCATATAAAATAAGTCTCAAGTGTATAATATAAAAATATTTTTGAAATAAAAATAAATAAATCATAATTGTATTAAATGTCAAATGCACCCGAGAGCAGAATGCATGAGAAGCAAGTATTTTCTAGGAGAGAGAACATAAATCCTTCTCGCTTATTACATATAATAGATTTGTATGTTTAGACGCAAGTGATGATGTGATGTTTCCTTGGCACCCCTATGGACTTCATCTTGTAAAAGGATGTTTTTCGTATAATAAATAATAAATATTTCTATTGAAAAAATGTAACAAATCTACATTAGTTCTTCTACAAATAAATAAGAGAAACATGTACCATAAATAAAAAAAAAAGAGAAACAACATTGATCTATTACACATATTTCGTAATTAGTGAATTAAAAATAACGTGAAACCTAAATAATACATATCAATATTAAAAAATAAAAAATAATGTAACACAAATCCATCATAAATGGATTCAATTGGTTATCTTTGTCTTAACATCGTTCTTGTCATATATTCTTTTTTTTTTATTTTAAAAAAGTGATGTAGCTAAGATGCTAGCACCACAAAACTTTCATAACCAATATAGAACAGGATACAAAAAGACCAAGAGGGGGGGCCAAACCAAACCCTCTTAATAAGTAGTGAACCTAAAGCTTGGTAGACCAAGCCTGTTCCTATACAGACTATTTATAATACAAGGAGGAGGAACCCAAAAATAAGAAACATTATCAGAATTTGATCCTAGATTAGCCATGGAATCAGCTGTAACATTCCCTTCCCTATAGATATGAGTGATGATGAAGTTCATTCTTCTGGTCAACATCTTACAATTAAACCAACGATTTCTAACAGCCCAAGGAACCAAGGCATTGGAGGAGAAAGCCAACACAGCAAGCCTAGAGTCAGTCTCAATCCAAAGGTTTAACCAATTATGATCACAAGCAAATTCAATAGCTCTCATAACACCACATAATTCAGCAATGAAAGAAGAAGGATAGGATAATTTTTCAGCAAAGGCAACAACAAATAGAGAATGATGGTTTGTAAAAACACCACCACAAGAGGCTGCAGTAGCATTAAGAGCACCATCCGTATTACACTTTAACCACCCTAAAGGAGGAGGAGCCCAAATCACTTCTTTAATCGATGGAGCCTTGGGAGGGTGTAAAGTGATGCTGAACTTCTTTAAAATACTAAAATCTCTCATAGAAGAGTGATAAGTATGGCTGGTGAGATTTCCAGACAATGAAACATTAGCACTAATCAAAGTGATAGCCTTTTCCCAACGAATAAACTTGTTCTGAAATCTAATTTGGTTTCTAACAACTTTGCATTGAGGCTGCCAGCTTTTGTCACATAAAGACCATATCTCCTCCACATAATTGAAATGCAAGTTTAAGTTGACTATTCCAGCAAACCAATTCCAAATACAAATAGCATAAGGGCATTGAAAAAACAAATGGAACGAAGTTTCACCTTCTTTGAAGCAAAGATTACAAACAGAAGGCATGTTGCAACCTCTCAAAATCAAATTTTCGTCAGTTGGCAGCTTGTTATGCATCAATCTCCAGGCAACTAAGGACTTTGATGGAGGAATATCTTTACACCATAGCAGCTTTGCCCAATGTAAATGAGGAGAGGGGTGGTCTTTATAAAGATAAGCTTGCTTGAGGGACAAGGAACCCGAATCAGAGCCATTCCAAGCTAAAAGATCATCTCTGTCTTCCAAAGGTATAATAATCTGCTCCAAAGAATTCTTCAAGGTAGGAAAATTTGTTTCAAGCTCAGAAGATAAGTTCCATTTATGGTTGTGAATCACTTCACTGACTTTTAAAGAAGAGGCATGCATTTCAGGAGCATTTAAAGACAGAGCAAGAGGTTGATTTCCACACCAGATATCATTCCAGAAATTAACTTTAGAACCATCTCCAATAATAAAATGAGTGTTGTCAAGAACAACCAGATACTCTTGCTTCACAGAGCTCCATAAAGAAGAATGAATATGATGATTAATGCAAGATCTAGTTCTGAAGGCTCTACTTCTCAAAATCACAGCCCAATCTTCAAGAGAATTAAAAAGATCCCAACAAAGTTTAAGATTGCTAGCTTCATTAAGGGTTAACAAAGATCTGAGACCTAACCCACCTTGGGAGTAAGGTTTACAAACTTTCTTCCAGGCTACAGTCACAATCTTCCTTTGATTAATGTCCCCTGACCAAATGAAATTCTTAATCCACTTCTCCAAACTTCTAAGCAGAGACACAGGCCAAGAATAGACAGAAATAGAATACACCAACATGCTTTGAACCACTGATTTTACCAATTGAATTCTACCTGCAATTGATAAAAGAGAAGCTTTCCAGGCAGATAATTTAGCTTTAATTTTGTCTGCCACAGGCTGCAGATAAGCTACTTTAGGCCTACCCTTAAAGATAGGTACCCCCAAGTAGGTGAAAGGCAGAGAACCAATTTGGAAACCAATTAACTCAGAGATCTGAGTAAGTCTAGAATGAGAAATACCACCAGAATAAATAGTAGACTTACTAGGGCTAACCACTTGACCAGAAGCAAGAGCATATCTAGTAAATAACTCCTTAAGAGCTATCAAGTTAGATTGCCTACCAGTACAATACACCATTATGTCATCAGCATACAAGCAATGGGAAGTAATATGCACATTTCTAGAACCTTTACTGAGAATTAACTTGCCATCAGCCACCAGTTTAGATATATTCCTACTTAACACATCCTCAGCAATGCAAAAAAGCAAAGGTGAAAGAGGGTCACCTTGTCTAACCCCCCTCTTACAACAAAAATAACCATGTAATTTACCATTAATGGAAATGGAGAGAGTGGCAGACTTTAGAATCATGTCTATCCATCTACAAAAGGTGTCTGAAAAGCCAAAAGATCTAAGCACTTTGATGAGAAAAGACCATTCCAATGTATCGAAAGCTTTGGTGACATCAATTTTTAAGGCCAGATTACCACCAAACACTTTTGAGTGAAGTAAGTTAGTTGCTTCAGAAGCAAGGCACAAACAGTCTTTAATATTCCTACCATGAATAAAACCTCTTTGCTCTTTAGAAATGATGGAAGGCATCACTTGAGCTAGCCTGTCAGCTAAAACTTTAGAGATGATCTTGAATTTGAAGTTTGCCAAAGCAATGGGCCTATAGTGTTCAATTCTATCAGCATTAGAAAGTTTTGGGATCAGGATAAGAGTGTTGGCATTAAAGTTAGGCATCAAGAGGCCTGTTGAAAAAAACTCAGTGACAGCATTAACCACATCTTGATGAATTATATCCCAGTAAGTGTGAAAGAAAAAAGCACCAAATCCATCTGGACCTGGAGCACTTTCCTTGTTTAGCTCAAACACAGCATTTTTAATTTCTGAAGGAGAAGGAATCATAGTTAACATATCATTGATTCTATCATTAATGACAGAAGGAATGACATCCTCAATAAGAGCCTCATCCTGCAAAATATCACTGTTAGTACAAAATAAGTTTTGAAAATAATCAACCACATGGTGTGCAATCTGTTGAGGATCTGAGATTAAATTATCATCTACTCTGATGGAAGACATGACTTTAGTAGTGTTTTTAATCTTGGCTATTCTATGAAAATAGCTAGTATTTCTGTCACCATCCACATGCCAATTCACTTTTGACTTTTCATGCCAAAACCACTCCTGCCTCTTTAAAGCATCATCCAACTTAGACTGAGCTGTCTTTTCAATCTCTCTAAGACTGTTGTTATTACCAGACTGCTGTATTTGATTCTGAATTCCTGCTAAGTCATCTTCTGCCTCCTTAACATAAGCATGCACATTACCAAACACATCCTTATTCCAGCCCTTTAGTTGCTCCTTTAGAATTTTAAGCTTTCTAGATAAGATAAACATAGGGCTACCAACAATATTAGTCCTCCAGCAATTAGCAATTAAATCCTTACAAGAGTCATGCAGGGTCCACATCTTCATAAATTTGAATTGAGAAGCAAAAGAAGTGGAGTTAAATTGAAAATTCAACAGAATGGGAAAGTGATCAGAATTGTTCCTAACAAGAGAAGAACAATTGACCATGGAGCAAGAATTAAGCCAAGCTTGATTACAAATAGCCCTGTCCAATCTCTTCTCAGTAAAAGCTCTTCCACGTCTTCCATTAGACCAAGTAAACCAGGCACCTCTAGTAGGAAGATGAAGGAGATCATTAGCATTAGACCAATCTTGAAATTCTGACATGGGTAGACTGGCAGGCAAACTGCTACCCCTATACTCATGAAGCCCAAGGATGACATTGAAGTCTCCCATAAAACACCAACTAATAATATGATTGTTACTCAAATCAGATAAATCACTCCACAACTGTCTCCTCTTAACATAGCAAGTGGAAGCATAAATAGCTACTATACCAAAAACCTTATCAACATCAGAGCAAGTAAAAGCAACAAATTGATCACTTACAGAAATGACCAAAGGATCTAAATTTACTTTACATATACACCAGAGATTAGGAGTCAAGTTATCCCTATCATTAAGAGTAAACAACTTGTATCCTAATCTAAGCAACCATCTATTAATTAAACTGTTAAAAACCACCCAAGGTTCTGCTAACAAAACTAAATCAGGTTTTTCTGTATTCAAAAATCTTCTTAGAGCCAATTTTGAAGAGGAGTTGGCAATCCCCCTTAAATTCCAAAAGAGGCACTTCATTTAAAAGGCTTAGTAACACTAACCTTTGACCTGGTTCCATAACTACTAGCAGTTTTCAAGTTTCTAGTTAGTTTAGCCTTCTCTTTCTTACTTGACTTTGAAGCAACAACTTTAAACCCAGAAGAAGCAGGATCCTTCTCTAACTCAGCAAGCAATCTCAATTCCTCATCCTCTTTCTCAGCTATATTTGCCCATGACTCTTTCAAGAACTGCATATCTTGTTGTGTCTTGTCCACTTCAAAATCAGAGCCAACCTCACCATGAACAACTTGAGTGGCATCAACAAACTCTGAATCCTCAGAACTGGAGTCATTAACCTCACCATCAACAGGATTCTCAATCAGATTCTCACTGCCAGCAACATCATCAATCTGAACCTCATTTAAAACTGGAACAACCTCAATTGGTTCAACCACATTGTCATCATCAACATTATCAACCAAAGCAGAAAATCTATTATTTTCTAAATTTTCCACATTATCAGCAACACTATTGCCTGCAGGCACTTGCACCGGAGCAACAACAGCCTCGGGCATTAAATTATCCTTAGGAGCAGACAAGGAGTGAGCATTTGTATCCACAGAATCCTCAACATTAATCACTTCTTTACTCTTATTCTTCTCTGATTTACCATCTTTCTTTTGAACATACTTGAGAGTAGCTTCATTTTTATTTTTAACACTATTTTTTTCCTTGCTTCCATCATCAAAATTTTGATTCCATTTACAATTTTCCAAGAAGTGACCCACCATCATGCAATGACTACAGAAAGGAGGGAGATTTTCATATTCCAAATCAACATAGAAAGCAAAACCAACTCTTTCAACCAAAACCTTGTATGTAAGACCCAAGATTTCACTGTACAGTTTTCTAAGGAACTCTAGTGTCGGCTACGAGTTTTAGGGTTTTTGGTGAGGCGGTTTTGTGAATATCGTCACATTAATGAGATTTTTGCTGAAACGGAGCCTGTTTTGTGCTCGTGCGCTGGAAAGGCACAGATTTTCGGGTCGTGATACTCTTTTAAGTATGAGGAGATTTCTGTGGTCTTAGAATAACGAGTTTTGGATTATTCTTGTTTTTGGAAAAACGAGTAGGATTTTACCCGCGGATGGAAAATCTTACTGCGTCTGTTTTGAGTGAGGTTTCGGATGGGAGTTTTATATATCTGCGCGAGTTAGGATATGTCCTGAGATTAATTTTCTAAGGTATGGAAGAAAATTACAGTCGCGGAAAAAGATTCGGCGATAAGTTTTGGAATGGAAAAACGATAGACGTTCTTTCTGTAGGTTTTCTATTTTTGCGAGTTTCGTTCGTCGCGATGCGCGAGAACTGAGCGTGCGTTTCGTTGTAAGAGTTTATGGGAAATATCTCGTGAGGATAGACTTGGATTTGATCCAATGGCTAGGATGTGATCTTAGAACTTTATCCTATTTGATCCAATGGCCTAAATCTAGCAAGACTTTTATAAGTGGTGGACTTAGAATTATCACAAGTTCACTTCTTCTTTCTCTCTTGGCCGTGGCTTTCTTTCCACCTTCCATCTTGAGGAAATTTCATTCCTTCACCATTTCTCTTGATCATAAGCTTGTTGGAAAGCTTGGAGTTGTGAGATTCTTCTTCCTAAGGTAACTAGAACTTCTTTAATCTCTTAGTTGGCTAAACTCTTAGAGATTCATGAGATTTTATGATTATGTTCTTGGGAGAAATTTCATAAGAATTGGTTGTGAATGGTTTTTGTTCCATGAAAGTTGTTCATGAGGGTTAGTAAGCATGTGTAGGCTTTGTTATTTCAATTTTCCATGAGTTGGTGAAAAACCTCATGAGAAAAGTTAGGGTTTTGAGTTGGTTATGTATTGATCAATAACATGTGGTTAAGTTGTAAGGTTTTGAAAAGAAAAGTTGTCTTTGAACCTTTGGGCAAAAGGGAAATGCGTTGTATGGTTTTGTTTTAGAAAATCCCTTGAAAAATATTTTGGGGTTTATGAAAATATTTCCTAAGTGTTTTGAGTAGTGTTTTTGGGGTCAAAGTGGTTTAAAACTCTTGTGACATGGGGAGTTGCTTTTTACTTTGAAAACATGTTTGAAAATGATTACCGGACGGTTAAGGCCCGTAATAAAACTTGTGCTTGGATTTGGTTTTGATTTTGGAAATGAAAATCAAATAACTTGAACTCGAAGCAACCAACAAGTTTCGGAAAATGAATTGCTTGCTTATGAAAATGGTTTGCTTTTGTGCCTTGAAAAGATGTTGGGAACTAATAGAATCAAACTAGGCTTGGGTTGAAAAAGGTGGTGTGAGTTGCTGTCTTTTGTTGTCATGACAGTTGAAACTCGCTGAGCGAGTGGTTACTCGCCAGGGCGAGTGTCACAGGTCATGACAACACGCCAGGGCGAGCTCCAGAGCGAGCTAGACCTGTCCTCACTGCCTTCACTCGCCACCAACTCGCCAGGGCGAGCTCTGGGAGTTGAGATTTTAGATTATGATTTCTAAACTTGGTTTTTATCCTTCTAATCCCTTTTTATTAATTGTTGGAAGTGGTTGGGATTGGAAACGAGTTTTTCGGGTACTCGGAAAGTGTGTGGCTTGTAACGCAAGAAAACGGCCATTTTGCATTTCAAATTATTTAAGACTTTTGACTATTGTTTTGGGTCCTAAAAATAGTACAGATAACTCATGGTGGTTGATCAATACGGTAGTTTTTGGTATGGTATCCGAAAGAGGGATTTTCCTTAGGAACCTTTAAGTTTTTGGGGTTTTTGGTTTAGTTTCAATACGATTGGTTGGGAAACAATGTATTGATGGTACGCTGCTTGTTTTAGGAAGCGCGTTGTGTTGTTTGGACGTGTGTTGTTGACGGAAGCTTGCTGAGGTAAGGGCTCCACTTTATTTCTGTCTTTAAATGGTTACGACATGTTTGGATTTACTGTGTGTTTGGCATGTATGTGTTATGTATTCTCGTGATGAGAAAGTGTTTATAATACGTGCGTTGTTTTACATATGATTGGAGATGTATGTATGAACATGTGGGTGAATACATATGATTGGAAATGTATGTATGTTTGTTGTGGTTTGTTACATATGATTGGATATGTATGTATGTTGTTGGGATGGTTTACATATGCTAGGGAGGTATGTATTTGTTGCATTAGTATACATGGGGAATCGTATGCTCATGCATTGTTAGTGCGTAGTGGCGGGAGTGGACTACGAGGTGTGGTTGCAAGAGTGGACCCACCTGATTCTTATAGGGTTTTATTGAGTTCAACACATGGTTGCGGGAGTGGACCATGGGGTGTGATTGCGGGAGTGGATCCACCTAAATCTTTTGTGATTTAGTTGCGTTTCGATACATGGTTGCGGGAGTGGACCATGGGGTGTGACTGCGGGAGTGGATCCACCTTAACCTTGTGTTTTTGTTGAGTTTGATACATGGTTGCGGGAGTGGACCATGGGGTGTGATTGCGGGAGTGGATCCACCTTAACATTGTGATTTCGTAGTGATCGGGAGAGCTACGAGATTGTTGTTGAGTTCGATACATGGTTGCGAGAGTGGACCATGGGGTGTGATTGCGGGAGTGGATACACCTTAACCTTGTGATTTCGTTGGTGTTTTAGTAGGGGTTGGACCTACGATTCCGAAACTCATGCATTGTGGTAGCTAGGGTTAGTACCACGCATTGTAGAGGTTGCATTATAGGCTATGTGTGCATTGTTTATATGAACCCGTTGGTGGGAAATTGCTTGGGTGGTTAAGAGCTTTCTCTTGTGTTTTGTGGAATTATTGTTATGTGTACAATCTTTCGCACCGGTTATATATATACATACTTTTATTTTGTGGTGACCCTTTCTTTCATTTGCGGGCTCATCCCACCCAGATGATGGGTTAGGTCGTGGTGACGACGGTGGCAGTTCTAGGCTATAGTGAGCACGTGGTGAAGCTTAGTATAGTTAGACTATGCGCCGGTGTGTTTTGTGCACCGTGCTTTTGGTTAGCATAGGGTTGTCTAACTTGTTTTGTTGTAAGTATTTGAATACTTAGACTTGGATTGTAATTATTCAGGAATACACTTTGCTTGTCGAAGCACCTTTTGGTAATGAGTTCTTTTGTATATTTGAATGCCGGCTCATTGGAAAATATTCTATGCGCACTCTGAGTGTTAGTTGAAAAAGAAAAAAAAAATTATAGTGCCTTTTTGGCCTTTGAAAAACGGGCTGTTACAATTGGTATCAGAGCACGGCTTTAAATCTTCAAAGGGAAAGTGTATACTTGAGTCGTTAATCCAGAGTCGGTTAGAACATAGCTAGAGTAGTGACAGTTCTAGTGTTTGTTCTGTGTCGGGTTATGGGTTAGTAATCCGTGGAGTGAGATATTCTGTTAGGATTCAGAATTGTTTGGTTAAGGATCTAATCAAGAGAGACGTGGTATGATGGAAATCGGTATTGAGTAAGTATAAGGGATTCAGATGTTGTCAACAAGGATGGTTGGACAATAGTAATGTGAGGAATACCCTAAGAGTTATTTTGAAGGTAGGTACCTCGACGAGAGTGGTGATGTCGAAACAATTAAGAATGGTCAGAGTGACCGACCCTTTTGAGTAAAAGAGGATTTAATTGCAAGAGAAAAGGAACTCAAGAGAGAGTTCAGAATTAGAATGGAAATACGATGTGAAGAGGATGTGCGCCGACGATGGTAGTCGACGAGGATAAGCGTTTTGTTTAAAGTACGCGAGATTTATCTAAGCGTTGATTGGAATTGACTAGTTTTGCTAGCTTTGCTGGTGCGCAGAAAGTTTCGGTGTTTCTTTTTGGAGGGTAGCCGTCACCACTTTGTGTGAGCCTAGTGGAATAGGCTATGTCGCGGAGGCAAAAGAATGGATTTTGGAAATTTTTTGTGTGAACCTTTGGACTTTTGAGGAACTAGAGGTTGAGAACCTCTGTTGTGAGGTTAATTTTGAGGGGTGAACTCGTTGAGAGTTGCGGTTGGTGCACGGTTGTGCCAGTGTGTTGGTGAGAGTATCTGTATGACTTCACCCGGTGTTAGCATCTGTGTGGTTGCACCTAATCCGAAGGGATTTTGTTGTGTTGGTGATGGTAATAATTAGTTGAGTTGTTACTCTTACCTTTAGTTTCGAGGACGAAACTTCTTTTTGGAGGGTAGTAATGTAAGACCCAAGATTTCACTGTACAGTTTTCTAAGGAACTCTAGTGTCGGCTACGAGTTTTAGGGTTTTTGGTGAGGCGGTTTTGTGAATATCGTCACATTAATGAGATTTTTGCTGAAACGGAGCCTGTTTTGTGCTCGTGCGCTGGAAAGGCACAGACTTTCGGGTCGTGATACTCTTTTAAGTATGAGGAGATTTCTGTGGTCTTAGAATAACGAGTTTTGGATTATTCTTGTTTTTGGAAAAACGAGTAGGATTTTACCCGCGGATGGAAAATCTTACTGCGTCTGTTTTGAGTGAGGTTTCGGATGGGAGTTTTATATATCTGCGCGAGTTAGGATATGTCCTGAGATTAATTTTCTAAGGTATGGAAGAAAATTACAGTCGCGGAAAAAGATTCGGCGATAAGTTTTGGAATGGAAAAACGATAGACGTTCTTTCTGTAGGTTTTCTATTTTTGCGAGTTTCGTTCGTCGCGATGCGCGAGAACTGAGCGTGCGTTTCGTTGTAAGAGTTTATGGGAAATATCTCGTGAGGATAGACTTGGATTTGATCCAATGGCTAGGATGTGATCTTAGAACTTTATCCTATTTGATCCAATGGCCTAAATCTAGCAAGACTTTTATAAGTGGTGGACTTAGAATTATCACAAGTTCACTTCTTCTTTCTCTCTTGGCCGTGGCTTTCTTTCCACCTTCCATCTTGAGGAAATTTCATTCCTTCACCATTTCTCTTGATCATAAGCTTGTTGGAAAGCTTGGAGTTGTGAGATTCTTCTTCCTAAGGTAACTAGAACTTCTTTCATCTCTTAGTTAGCTAAACTCTTAGAGATTCATGAGATTTTATGATTATGTTCTTGGGAGAAATTTCATAAGAATTGGTTGTGAATGGTTTTTGTTCCATGAAAGTTGTTCATGAGGGTTAGTAAGCATGTGTAGGCTTTGTTATTTCAATTTTCCATGAGTTGGTGAAAAACCTCATGAGAAAAGTTAGGGTTTTGAGTTGGTTATGTATTGATCAATAACATGTGGTTAAGTTGTAAGGTTTTGAATAGAAAAGTTGTCTTTGAACCTTTGGGCAAAAGGGAAATGCGTTGTATGGTTTTGTTTTAGAAAATCCCTTGAAAAATATGTTGGGGTTTATGAAAATATTTCCTAAGTGTTTTGAGTAGTGTTTTTGGGGTCAAAGTGGTTTAAAACTCTTGTGACATGGGGAGTTGCTTTTTACTTTGAAAACATGTTTGAAAATGATTACCGGACGGTTAAGGCCCGTAATAAAACTTGTGCTTGGATTTGGTTTTGATTTTGGAAATGAAAATCAAATAACTTGCACTCGAAGCAACCAACAAGTTTCGGAAAATGAATTGCTTGCTTATGAAAATGGTTTGCTTTTGTGCCTTTAAAAGATGTTGGGAACTAATAGAATCAAACTAGGCTTGGGTGGAAAAAGGTGGTGTGAGTTGCTGTCTTTTGCTGTCATGACAGTTGAAACTCGCTGAGCGAGTGGTTACTCGCCAGGGCGAGTGTCACAGGTCATGACAACACGCCAGGGCGAGCTCCAGAGCGAGCTAGACCTGTCCTCACTGCCTTCACTCGCCACCAACTCGCCAGGGCGAGCTCTGGGAGTTGAGATTTTAGATTATGATCTCTAAACTTGGTTTTTATCCTTCTAATCCCTTTTTATTAATTGTTGGAAGTGGTTGGGATTGGAAACGAGTTTTTCGGGTACTCGGAAAGTGTGTGGCTTGTAACGCAAGAAAACGGCCATTTTGCATTTCAAATTATTTAAGACTTTTGACTATTGTTTTGGGTCCTAAAAATAGTACAGATAACTCATGGTGGTTGATCAATACGGTAGTTTTTGGTATGGTATCCGAAAGAGGGATTTTCCTTTGGAACCTTTAAGTTTTTGGGGTTTTTGGTTTAGTTTCAATACGATTGGTTGGGAAACAATGTATTGATGGTACGCTGCTTGTTTTAGGAAGCGCGTTGTGTTGTTTGGACGTGTGTTGTTGACGGAAGCTTGCCGAGGTAAGGGCTCCACTTTATTTCTGTCTTTTCACTGAGTTATAACATGTTTGTTGGTTATCTTCGGTGATGCGTGTTTGTGTGTTTGGCATGTATGTGTTATGTATTCTCGTGATGAGAAAGTGTTTACAATGCTTGCGCTGTTTACATATGATTATGAGAATATATGTATGAACAGGTGTTTGGAATACATATGATGAGAAATGTATGTATGAATTGCTATGATTTAGTTACATATGCTTGAGAGGTATGTATGTGTGGCATTAGCACATGTAGGGAATCGTATGCTCATGCATTCATTGTGCGTAGTTGCGTGAGTGGACTACGGGGTGTTGGTTGCGTGAGTGGACCCACCCAAAATCCTACGGGATCTTATTGAGTACAATAAGTGGTTGCGTGAGTGGACCACGGGGTGTGATTGCGTGAGTGGATCCACCTTAACCCTTTGCGGTTTTATTGGTTATGATTAGTAATTCCGGAATTCATTTGCATGTGGTAGCTCTGGCAGTACCACACCCATTGTAGAAGTCTGCATTAGGCTTGTTGTGCATTATATATATAAGCCCGTTGGAGGGAATTGTTGAATGTTTTAAGAGCTTTCTCTTGTGTTTTGTGGAAATTTTGTTACGTGTACAATCTTTCGCACCGGTTATATATATATATATCTACTTTTATTTTGTGGTGACCCTTTCTTTCATTTGCGGGCTCATCCCACCCCAGATGACGATGTAGGTCGAGAGGATGGTGTTGGCAGCTCTAGGCCATAGTGAGCTTGTGTTGAAGCTTAGAGTAGACTATGCGCCGGTGTGTTTTGTGCACCGTGCTTTTGGGTTAGCATAGAGTTTTCTAACTTGTTTTGATTACTTAGACTTGGACTGTAATTATTCAGGGATACACTTTGCTTGTCGAAGCACCTTTTGGTAATGAGTTCTTTTGTATATTTGAATGCCGGCTCATTTAAAATCTTTTATGCGTAACTCTGATTGTGTACAAAAAAAAAATATATAGTGTCTTTTCTGGCCTTTGAAAAACGGGTTGTTACAATTGGTATCAGAGCACGGCTTTAAATCTTCAAAGGGAAAGTGTATACTTGAGTCGTTAGTCCAGAGTCGGTTAGAACATAGCTAGAGTTGTGTTAGTTCTAGCGGTTGTTTTTGTTGTGTTATGGGTTATGTGGTAGGTTATTTTGTGTTTAGCATGGGATATGCCTAGACACTGGTTTGTGTCTTACTGAGGTAATGCAGGGAGTGAGGCTTCAGTAAGTGGAATTGTGAAACCCCCAAGCCTTGGTCGAATTTAGTCGACAAGTGTCTCTAAATTCCTTAGTTGTGGCAGTCCGAAGATGACGGACTTGAGCGAACAAGAACTACAAGTGATTCTTGAAAGTAATATAATGGATGGGAAGTGGCGTTAGATGTTGCCACTCAGAGGTGCTGGTTATGGACGAGGGAACGTCAATTGATAAAGGATTTTAAGTAAGGATCAGATTGGGACGACCTTTTGAAGAAGGTATTGGATGTTCGTCGGGTGAGTTAGGGCGGGACTTGATGAAGTCTGTCGGTTGCCAAGGGGATGCGGCCTCTGGAAATTGTGGACCAGGCAGAGATGTCAGTTGGATTTAAGTACGATGATTGGATAATAATTGAGGCAACTTGAATTGGAATTAAAGGACGTTGTACGTCCAGAGTGAGGAAACCTGGTGGTGTTATACGACATTTATGCGAACGATGGGTACCATAAGTGTTTAATTCAAGTGGGTGAGATATTTAGATTCGAAACTAAGATTAGTAAGGATGAATCTTGTGAATGATTGTAAGAGCCCAGGAAATGTTTGTTACAACTGTCAGAGGCCGGGTCGTCGGCGGATGTGGCACAAGGAGCTCGACCCGCTGCTAGGGGAGGTGCCTACTGTATGGGCACTGGAGTGAGCGGTCAGACCGGTAATGCCATGCATGAGGATTACTAGTTGCAGGTAACACTTTACTGCATTGATTATTGTTTGGGGGCAACCCACTCTTGCATATTTGGATGTATGCTGTTTGTTTGGGTTTTGTTTGTTTGTCGTGGCTTTTATTCTGTTTTGAATGTTCTACTACGTAAAGGACTTAGTAGTAGCTATAGCTTGTTGCGCTGTTAGTGGTAAGTTGGGATTACGTGTCACACGTCAAGGGTCAGTGGACCTAGTGTCGTTGTTAACGAGTATGCGAATAGTGGATACCTTAAGGGTTGAGGTAAGCGTGTGGGATCTAGTAGATCGACGGGTTAACCGCGAAGGAATGTTAGTCGTTTGGAAAGAGTCGCTGAGAATGAGTAAGAGGAAAGCACATGATGATGTGGCTTATGTTAATGGAGGATTTGCGGAAAGAATTGCCTCACACCTAGTTGGGAAATCATGGTTGTGCGGGTATAGTACGGGTTCAAAAGCACCACCTGAATGGATGTCATGACGGTGCGTGTGTTGTATGTGGGAATACGAAGGATAAGAAATTGTCTAATGGCAAGTTGATGGAAATCGGTATTGAGTAAGTATAAGGGATTCGGAGGTTGTCAACAAGGATGGTTGGACAATAGTAATGTGAGGAATGCCCTAAGAGTTATTTTGAAGGTAGGTACCTCGACGAGAGTGGTGATGTTCGGAGTGTTTAGGAATGGTCAGGGTGACCAACTCTTTTGAGTAAGAGAGGATGTTATTGTAAGAGAAAAAGGGACTCAGGAGAGTTCAGGAATAGAATGAGAATACGTTGTGAAGAGGATGTGCGCCGACGATGGCCGTCGACGAGGACAAACGTTTGTTTAAGGCACGCGAGATTCGTCTAAATGCCATTTTGGAAGTAATGTTAACGTATAAGGAACCGATTCTGGGGAATTGGAGATTTGGCTAAGGGAGTCCAAGAGAAGTAGATGGTTCAGTTTGGCAAGTGCCAAGACTATGAGGAGTGTAATCACCGACCGGGGGTTGGGGTGGTATTATTTAAGTCGTGATTGGAAAGAGATTTATAGGTGAGTAGACGGTTTGGCATAACCATGGAGTCGCGGACTGATGGATATTGGTAAAGTGGTTTGTGCAGGAAAAACATGCCTCCAAGACGGGCACCTACAGCTCCTGGGACTGATGACAATCATGTGAACCAGAGGGCTTATGCAATGAATACCATGGCAGCAACTTTAACTGCCCAGGCCCATGCCAAGGCGCAGAGGGATATGGAAAAGAGAGAAAGGGAAAATCTTCTGTAGAGAAGACAACTTGTTTGAAATGAAATGGTTTTGGTGGTGATTGCCGTGGTGGCATTATGTTACTGTCGAATGATGTTCAACAGATGTTTCATGAGTGGAATCATGAGAGCTTGAGCGACGTGTTTGAGTGTTGTGTCTTACGATTTTGACCTTGTGTTCGTAAGAGATCGGGGAAAATATTAGGGAAGACCTCGAAGGAATTGTTGGACCATTGTGCTTCGGAGGACCTTGAGCACAAGTGGAATGAAGTATCATTAAGTTGGGTAAAGATGGTCTAAACCACCATCATGATTGTCGACTGTTTATTGACAAATTGAGGAACTGATCATCCTTAATCTCTTGTTAATAATAGACGGAATCATGTTGACTGGAATTGACTAGTTTTGCTACCTTTGGTGGTGCGTAAAGAGTTTTTGATGTTTCTTTTTGGAGGGTAGCCACTCACAACTTCGTATGGAACTAATGGAGTGGGCTATGCCGCGGAGGCGGAAAAAGGTGACCTTGTGAATTTCTCATGTTGACCTAGGATCCTTGGGGAACTAGAGTGTTTGAGCCTTTGTAGTAAAGTTAATTTTGAGTAGTGAACTCGTTGTGCGATGTCTAGCTTTGTGTCTAGAGTTTGGAACCAGTGCGACTATGTAGAGGGTTGCGATATGTGCACGGTCGTGCCAGTGTGGTGGTGATAGCGTCTGTGTTGCTTCACCCGGTGTTAGCATCTGTGTGGCTACACCTAATCCTGAGGGATTTTGTTGTGTTGGTGATGGTAATAACTAGTTGAGTTGTTACTCTTACCTTTAGTTTCGAGGACGAAACTTCTTTTTGGAGGGTAGTAATGTAAGACCCAAGATTCCACTGTACAGTTTTTCTAAGGAACTCTAGTGTCGACTACGAGTTTAGGGTTTTTGGTGAAGCGGTTTTGTGAGTATCGTCGCATTAATGGGATTTTTGCTGAAACGGAGCCTGTTTTGTGCTCGTGCGCTGGAAAGGCACAGACTTTCGGGTCGTGATCCTCTTTTAAGTATGAGGAGATTTCTGTGGTTTTAGAATAACGAGTTTTGGATTATTCTTGTTTTTTGGAAAAACGAGTAGTATTTTACCCGTCGTTGTGAAATTTTACTGCGTCTGTTTTAAGTGAGGTTTCGGATGGGAGTTTTATATATCTGCGCGAGATAGGATATATTCTGAGAATAATTTTCTAAGGTATGGAAGAAAAATTACAGTCGCGGAAAAAGATTCGGCGATAAGTTTTGGAATTGTTAAACGGTAGACATTCTTTCTTTAGTTTTCTATTTTTGGTGAGTTTCGTTCGTCGCGACGCGCGAGAGCTGGTTACGTGTCTTGTTATGGAAGAGTTGTTAATATCTTGTGACTTATTCATGAAACAAATTGATCCAATGGCTAGGGTATTAAGTTGGACTTTATTTTTGATCCAAGGGTGGTGAGTTAGCAAGAGCTTTTATTAGTAAGGAGGTTTGGTCACTTGGTGGACTTAGGAATTTATCACAAGACTCTCCTTTCTTTCTCTCTTTCACGTGAACTCCATTACTTCCTTTCTTTCTTCACAAATTTTCATTTCCTCACCATTTCACTCCATTTCAAGCTTGGAAGCTTAGTGGAAAGTTGTAGAGAATCACTTGCTTAAGGTAACCCTCTCTTCTCATCTCCTAGGTTGGTAGATTTTTAGAGTTATGAGGTTTTTGGGTTTATGTTCTTAAGAGGGTTTGGTGAGAAAGGTTGTTCTTGCTAGTTCTTGTTTCATGAAAGTTGTTCATGAGAGTTTAGTAAGCATGCTAGGCTTTGTTGTTTTTGTTTTCCATGAGTTGGTGAAAAATCTCATGAGAAAAGTTAGGGTTTTGGTTGGTTTATGTATTGATCAATTACATGAGGTTATGTTGTAAGGTTTTGAAAAGAAAAGTTGTCTTTGAACCTTTGGGCAAAAGGGAAATGCGTTGTATGGTTTTGTTTTAGAAAATCCGATGAAAAATATTTTAGGGTTTATGAAAATATTTCCTAAGTGTTTTGAGTAGTGTTTTTGGGGTCAAAGTGGTTTAAAACTCTTGTGACATGTGGTGTTACTTTTTACCTTGAAAACATGTTTGAAAATGATTACCGGACGGTTAAGGCCCGTAATAAAACTTGTGCTTGGATTTGGTTTTGATTTTGGAAATGAAAATCAAATAACTTGCACTCGAAGCAACCAACAAGCTTTCGGAAACGAATTGCTTGCTTATGAAAATGGTTTGCTTTTGTGCCTTGAAAAAGTGTTGGGAACTAATAGAATCAAACTAGGCTTGGGTGGAAAAAGGTGGTGTGAGTTGCTGTCTTTTGCTGTCATGACAGGTGCAACTCGCTGGGCGAGTGATTACTCGCCAGGGCGAGTGTCACAGGTCATGACAACACGCCAGGGCGAGCTCCAGAGCGAGCTAGACCTGTCCTCACTGCCTTCACTCGCCACCAACTCGCCAGGGCGAGCTCTGGGAGTTGAAATTTTGGATTATGATCTCTAAACTTGGTTTTTAACTTTCTAATCCCTTTTTATTAATTTATGGAAGTGGTTGGGATTGGAAACGGGTTTTTCGGGTACTCGGAAAGTACGTAGCTTGTAACGCAAGAAAACGGCCATTTTGCATTTCAATTTATTTAAGACTTTTGACTATTGTTTTGGGTCCTAAAAATAGTACAAATAACACATGGGGGTTGATCAATACTGTAGTTTTTGGTATGGTATCCGAAAGAGTGGTTTTTCCTTGGGAACCTTTAGGTTTTTGGGGTTTTGGTGTAGTTTCAATACGATTGGTTAGAGAACAATGTATTGATTGTTACGCTGCTTGTTTTAGGAAGCGCGTTGTGTTGTCTAAGCGTGTGTTGTTGACGGGAGCTTGCCGAGGTAAGGGCTCCACTTTATTTCTGTCTTTTCACTGAGTTATAACATGTTTGCTGGTTATCTTCGGTGATGCGTGTTTGTGTGTTTGGCATGTATGTGTTATGTATTCTCGTGATGAGAAAGTGTTTACAATGCTTGCGCTGTTTACATATGATTATGAGAATATATGTATGAACAGGTGTTTGGAATACATATGATGAGAAATGTATGTAAGAATTGCTATGATTTAGTTACATATGCTTGAGAGGTATGTATGTGTGGCATTAGCACATGTAGGGAATCGTATGCTCATGCATTCATTGTGCGTAGTTGCGTGAGTGGACTACGGGGTGTTGGTTGCGTGAGTGGACCCACCCAAAATCCTACGGGATCTTATTGAGTACAATAAGTGGTTGCGTGAGTGGACCACGGGGTGTGATTGCGTGAGTGGATCCACCTTAACCCTTTGCGGTTTTATTGGTTATGATTAGTAATTCCGGAATTCATTTGCATGTGGTAGCTCTGGCAGTACCACACCCATTGTAGAAGTCTGCATTAGGCTTGTTGTGCATTATATATATAAGCCCGTTGGAGGGAATTGTTGAATGTTTTAAGAGCTTTCTCTTGTGTTTTGTGGAAATTTTGTTACGTGTACAATCTTTCGCACCGGTTATATATATATATATATATATCTACTTTTATTTTGTGGTGACACTTTCTTTCATTTGCGGGCTCATCCCACCCCAGATGACGATGTAGGTCGAGAGGATGGTGTTGGCAGCTCTAGGCCATAGTGAGCTTGTGTTGAAGCTTAGAGTAGACTATGCGCCGGTGTGTTTTGTGCACCGTGCTTTTGGGTTAGCATAGAGTTTTCTAACTTGTTTTGATTACTTAGACTTGGACTGTAATTATTCAGGGATACACTTTGCTTGTCGAAGCACCTTTTGGTAATGAGTTCTTTTGTATATTTGAATGCCGGCTCATTTAAAATCTTTTATGCGTAACTCTGATTGTGTACAAAAAAAAAAATATATAGTGCCTTTTCTGGCCTTTGAAAAACGGGTTGTTACACAGAGTTGCTGTGAGGATGCCACGTGGCAAGAAAGAAAAATGAAATAGTCCTCGCGTAATACATATAATAGATAGATTATATTTTTTTAATGCTCGTTAAATATTAAATGTGCACCAATGCATTGATTGCGGGGTATGCTTTTTTGTGTGCAAGGTCTTTGGTTCAAATTTTTACATGGTATAAATCGTGTATGAAAAATATTAGTTTATTTATTTTCTTTACAAATATTATTTCTTTTTATCTATAAAATATATCAAAATATTTTTAGCCATTCCTAGGCACAGGGGCGGTGCTGTGTAGTGGTGAGGGGGTGCAGGTGCACCCCCTGAAATTTTAATTTTATTTACTAATATCTCTATGGTTTTGCACTTTGCACCCCCTGATTTTTTTGTTTTGCACCACTATTTAAAAATTCAAAACACTTTTCTTTTTTTCATTCTTTTCTTCCAACTTCTCTCTAAAATTAAATTCTCTCAAACAAAACACCAAATTAAATACATACAATAGTGATAAATCTTCTAACATCCTTGAAACAGTACCAAGGTAAACAATAGAAAAAATGAGGTTTTTTATATAACTTCAATATTGATAAATTGGTTGATTGATTATTCAATTGGGGTTCTAATAACATATTTGTGTGCTTTGGTGGTTGCTTCTTTGTAGTTTGTAATTTGGTCCAAATGCATTTTTGGAATTATGTTGTACAATTTCTAGTTAAGTGTTAAACCATCCACAAATTAGTTTCAATTTTAGGCATTTGGAAATCAGTATTTTCTTGAAGCTAATTTTTGTGTTGGTTATTAGTCTGTATATACTCAAGTGATGGATAGAAAGAATTGACGAACATCGAGCAATGAGAAAACTAACCCCTAGATTGTGTATTTTTGGTGTTATTATATCAATACTTATGCACTGTTTTATAGTTTGATTTCTTTTTATTTGATATATTTCTAATGTAATCAATACTTATATTTTTAAGTGAATTAAAAATATAAATAAATAAATAATTAGTTAGTTATTAAGCGAATTAAAAATATGAAATTGCATAGTGGATAGTTGTAAAATATATATATGTAATTTTTTATTACAATGTAATTTTTGAATGTATATATATATATATATATAATTATTAAAATATTGATTAAAATTGTGCACCCCTGAGCCAGGGTCCGAGCACCGCCACTGCCTAGGCATGACAACGGGGCGGAGACGAATTTAGCCCTCCCAAACCCATATAGTTCGGATTTCCCCAAACTCATCCCAATTTCGAGCGGGGATAAAAAATATAACCCCAAACTCAACGGGGATCGGGTATTCCGACGGGGTTCGGGTATCTCCGTTAAGCCTCTTCCTACATGAATTTGGATTGCATTTTAGTTTTTTTTATTAGAAAAAAGAAGTTAAAAGTCCAAAATTATTTGTTTCAACGCTATTTTTTAAAATAAAGAAAGAAATAGAGAAAATAGTTTGTTTAATACTCAAATTAAAGATAAAAAATAAACATATGAATGTAATTTAAGAATTTTTAATTTAAAAGAGATAAAATCTAATTTTAATATAAGCAGAGCATGTTCGGGGTGGGTATCAATGTCCCCATTACCCGCCCCAACCCCGTCTTTTGAAATCGAGAAAAATCCAAACCCAAACCCAAATCTAGTCAACTCATGTTTTCTCCTTCAAAGCGGGTATGGTTTGGGCGGGTACCCGTGGATATGGGTTTTATTGCCATGCCTGATCATTCCTTAGCATAACCTTTGAAACTAAAATAATTTGGTTTAAAATGCTAATGAGATTTTTTAGAATAAATTGTTTAAAAGAATTCGAGTTTAGTTTCTTTTAGAACACCTTTTAACCAGATTTTATTTATATCACATTTAAATTTAGATTACCAAAACTATATTCATGAACCAAAAGATTAATATAAAAATAAGTATCAAATTTTATATATTTCATTTATATTTAACACTTTTATATGGTTTAAATTTAAAAAAGTTAAATAAATTAATGCTTGCGAAATTAAATTTATTCAAAAACCATAAGCGAGTTCAATTCGACAATGTAAATATTGTTAAGTTTAATTCTTGCCGTGCAAGTTTCACTAGTATCTATTATATTGTCTATTGACAAGCAAAATTATTCAAGAATTGAATATTTGTTAGAAATAAACCACTAAAGGTAAAACATAGAGATAGAGAGAATGAGAGGTTTGTATTCAACTCTTCACTTGTGTCTATTACATATTGTAAGACCCGTAATTCCCCTGTACCTTTTGCGTGAATAAAATAAGTAATGACTAAGAATGTTAGGGTTTTTGTTAAGTGGTTTTGTGAGTATTGCCGCCATAACGGCTGTTTGCTGAAATGGAGCCTGTTTTGTGCTCGTGCGCTGGAAAGGCACAGACTTTTGGGTTGTAGTCTTCTTTTGAGTATAAGAAGGTTGATGTGGATTTAGAATGACGAGTTTTGGATTATTCTTGTTTTTGGAAAAACGAGTAGGATTTTTACCCGCGGATGTAAAATCTTACTGCGTCTGTTTTAAGTGAGGTTTCGGATGGGAGTTTTATATATCTGCACGAGTTAAGATATATTCTGATAATAATTTTCTAAGGTATGGAAGAAAATTACAGTCGCGGAAAAAGATTCGGCGATAAGTTTTGGAAATGTTTAACGTTGGACGTTCTTTCCGTAGTTTTTATGTTTTTGTGGTTTACGTTCGTCGCGTCGCGCGAGAGCTGAGTACGAGATTTGTTATGGATGAGTTGATTAAATCTTGTGACTTTCTCATAAAGTAAAGTGATCCAATGGCTAGGGTTTAAGCTTGGACTTTTGACTTTGATCCAATGGTGGTTTGGCTATCAAGAGCTTTGTAATAGTAAGGAGGTTTATGACTTGTGGACTTAGAAACATCACAAAACATCTCCATTCTTTCTCTCTTTCACGTGGAACTCCATTTCTTAACCTTAAACTTCACAAATTTTCCTTTCTTCACCATTTCACTCCATTTCAAGCTTGGAAGCTTTGAGGAAAATTGTAGAGAATCACTTTCTAAAGGTAACCCTCTCTTCTCATCTCCTAGGTTGGTAGACTTTTAAAGTTTAGGAATTTTTGGGTTAATGTTCATGAGATGTTAATGTTAGGAATTGATTCTTGTTCCATGAATGTTGTTCATGAGAGTTTAGGAAGCATGCTAGGCTTTGTTGTTTTTGTTTTCCATGAGTTGGTGAAAAATCTCATGAGAAAAGTTAGGGTTTTGGTTGGTTTATGTATTGATCAATTACATGAGGTTATGTTGTAAGGTTTTGAAAAGAAAAGTTGTCTTTGAACCTTTGGGCAAAAGGGAAATGCGTTGTATGGTTTTGTTTTAGAAAATCCGATGAAAAATATTTTGGGGTTTATGAAAATATTTCCTAAGTGTTTTGAGTAGTGTTTTTGGGGTCAAAGTGGTTTAAAACTCTTGTGACATGTGGTGTTACTTTTTACCTTGAAAACATGTTTGAAAATGATTACCGGACGGTTGAGGCCCGTAATAAAACTTGTGCTTGGATTTGGTTTTGATTTTGGAAATGAAAATCAAATAACTTGCACTCGAAGCAACCAACGAGCTTTCGGAAATGAATTGCTTGCTTATGAAAATGGTTTGCTTTTGCGCCTTGAAAAAGTGTTGGGAACTAATAGAATCAAACTATGCTTGGGTGGAAAAAGGTGGTGTGAGTTGCTGTCTTTTGCTGTCATGACAGTTGAAACTCGCTGAGCGAGTGGTTACTCGCCAGGGCGAGTGTCACAGGTCATGACAACACGCCAGGGCGAGCTCCAGAGCGAGTAAGACCAGTACTCACTGCCTTCACTCGCCACCAACTCGCCAGGGCGAGCTCTGGGAGTTGATATTTTGGATTCTGATTTCTAAAACTTGGTTTTTAACTTCTAATCCCTTTTTATTAATTTATGGAAGTGGTTGGGATTGGAAATGAGTTTTTCGGGTACTCGGAAAGTACGTAGCTTATAACGCAAGAAAACGGCCATTTTGCATTTCAAATTATTTAAGACTTTGGCCTATTGTTTTGGGTCCTAAAAATAGTACAAATAACACATGGGGGTTGATCAATACTATAGTTTTTGGTATGATATCCGAAAGAGTGAATCTTCCTTAGGAACCTTTAAGTTTTTGGGGTTCTTGGTTTAGTTTCAATACGATTGGTTGGGAAACAATGTATTGATGGTACGCTGCTTGTTTTAGGAAGCGCGTTGTGTTGTTTGGACGAGTTTTAGTAAACGGAAGCTTGCCGAGGTAAGGGCTCCACTTTATTTCCGTCTTTCAAAATGGTTACGACATGCTTTGTTTTGCTGTGTATGCAATTGCTGTGTGCTTTGGCATGTTTGTACTTATGTATTCTCGTTGATGAGAACGTGTTTATAAAAATGTGTGCAAATTACATATGATTGAGAAAATGTATGTATGTTGAGATGCTTTGTACATAGGCTTTAGGCTATGTGATTGTTTGCATGAGCATATATGAATGCGTGCGTCAGATAGGACTACGCGAGGATTTTGTCTTGTGTGACTATCCCGTATATGCCGAAGAGAATATATGCCATGCATTTCATAGTTGCGTGCCTAGGTGTATGTCTTGTGTGACTTGCCTTCGTACCGGGCGTTTGTCTGTGCGACTTCGCCAAATCCTACTGGATTTTATTGAGTTGGTGGTTGTCTTGTGTGACTCACCCGGTGTTATCCCACCGTGATTGTTTTGGTATTGTCTTGTGTGACTCTACTTGGTGTTATCCCACCAATAGTAGGAGGTGTTATCCCACCAGAGACCTACGCCTTCTATAGAGAGGTTGAATTCCAGAATTAAATCATGCATGTGGCTAACCAGAGATCGGTTGTCACACCCATTGTAGAAGTCTACATTAGGCTTGGTGATTTATTTATATAAGCCCGTTGGTGGGAATTACCCTTGAGATTAAGAGCTTTCTCTTGTGTTTGTGGAAATATTTGTTATGTGTACAATCTTTCGCACCGGTTATATATATATATATATATATATATATATATATATATATATATATATATATATATACTTTTATTTTGTGGTGACCCTTTCTTTCATTTGCGGGCTCATCCCACCCCAGATGACGATGTAGGTCGAGAGGATGGTGTTGGCAGCTCTAAGCCATAGTGAGCTTGTGTTGAAGCTTAGAGTAGTTAGACTATGCGCCGGTGTGTTTTGTACACCGTGCTTTTGGGTTAGCATAGGGTTTTCTAACTTGTTTTGTTGTAAGTATTTGAATACTTAGACTTGGATTGTAATTATTCAGGAATACACTTTGCTTGTCGAAGCACCTTATGGTAATGAGCTCTTTTGTATATTTGAATGCCGGCTCATTGAAAAATGTTTTATGCGTAACTCTGATGTATACAAAAAAAAAATAAAAAATTAATGCCCCTTTTTAGCCTTTGAAAAAAACGGGTTGTTACACATATAACAAATGTCCTATTTATAGGACACAAGGAAAGTAGTGAAAAGACAAAGGTAGTAAATCTCCACTACTTAGTGGGAGTTATAAGGAAGGGAAAAGATGTAACACCCTTATTAGAATAAATAGGATTTTAAGCTTATTTATTATTTATGTGTTTGATTATTTATTTGAATGACATGATTATTTGTTTGAATTATATGATTATGGGAATTATATGGTTATTGTGTTTAGGAGAAGTTAAGGGTATTTTAGTAAACGCATAGAATTAATTAGACTAAGTGGAGAATAAATTAGTTAACTAATTAGTTTGAGTTAATTAATTAGTAATTGAGGAAGTTAGTAGAATGACGTGGAATTGGTAAGTTAGTTTGGTCATAACTAGAGCTAGCAACCTAATGGGCCAAGCCCAATGTTAATTAAGTGAGTGGAAGGATAGAATTGGTATTTCAACTAAAATTGAATTAGACCTAAGAGAGAGGGGAGAGCTAGAGTTCTCATAACTCACTCATTTTCATTCTAAGGAGGTAGAAAGAGAAAAGCTTAGAAGAACAAGCTTGAAGAGAGTAGAAGGGATTCAAGTGTAGAGCTAGAAGTTAAAGCTTCAATCAAGAGGTAAGAGAGTAGTATTTCATTCTAGAGTGATCAAGAGAAAGGGAGAAAATCTATTTTCTCCAACCCCAACTTCTCTCACTCTTTTCTCTTTGAAGGGGGGGATAACTTTGATTAAGAAAAATGATAACTTTAGGGATGTTAGAATCTATTGTTAATGTCTGAATCATGCTACACGAATTTGGGATAATAAATGGGAATGTGTAGATGTTTGTAAGGAATTTATGTGTTAATATGAGTTTTTGAAATGTTATGCAAAAATCTATGGATTCTCATCTTTTGATGTTTGATCATGTTTTAGACTGTACTTTCATGTTGTATTTGATCATAAACCCTTAAAGTTGGAACCTTTAATCTTTGAAAGTGAGAAAAATGATATTTTTATGGGTTGTTGTATGAAACCCGCGAACAGGGGTCATTTTCTGGGCATGATCGCCCAGCGACCACTATTGTCGCTGGAGCAGGATTCATGTGTTCTTCGCGAAAACCCAGAAATTCATGTGGTCGCCCAGCGACCAGTAGCGACCCCCAGCGACCAGCCGTCGCCAGGTCTCGCTCTGAGCGATGACCACTCTGCCTTTTTCCACTTTTTCGTCGCTGGTTCATCGCTGGTAGTCGCCCAGCGACCATGACCTGTTTTTAGAAAATTTCCTTGAGTTGGAGGATGAGAATGAGATTATAACATGTCTTGATTATGACCTTTTGATTATAGAATGGCATGATAGCTTATATATGAATGTCTTATTGAAGATAATATGGTTTGGTATACTTGAGTTAGTGTTGCATTATGAATAATTGAATTATGATGATATTGTTATTGAATATGTATGCTTGATTACTTGTGAGATTTATTGAATATGATTTAATCAATGGGATTGTATATCTTCAATTAAGTTATTGAGATATGTTTATGTTGTGATATCCTTATGGGATGAGGTGATTAAATTATGTGATTGGTAATCTTGCATACATGCATCATTTTGTATGATGAGCAGATACTTTAGAGGGGATCCTAAAGTATGGCAGATATCTTAGTAGCTGCGGTTGACTAAGATATATTTGGAATAAGTTTTCCAATAAATATGAGGTACCACATGCACTTAGTAATATTGCTAGGATGCATTGCATGAACGTGACATTAGATTGCATTAGGAGATGAAGGTGAACAATTATATGAACTAAATGGTAATTGTCATTATTGTGCATCCTTGATCTTTTGCGAGTAATTATGTATACTTGGTTCATAATCTTGGTTTGTATGTATATCTATTGCTCATGTTTATTGCCTACGTGATTATGCACCTATTGTGAGAGTGTTGTATAACTCTTAATTAATTGTATGAAGTTGTATAGTATTGTTTATACTTACGCTTATTTTGGAATGTTATACTAACTCTCTACTTTGTGTTAATTTCTGAATCTTTGGGGGTTCAGAGGTGCAGGGTGAGGACGTATCTCGTGAGGAGTAGCTTGGTGGTTTACTTAGCTATTAGTGGTAAGGAGTTAGCATTATGCTTCTCCTAGACTTCTTGCTAGTTTTTGGGTTGTAATAATTAGTGCTCTGGTACTTGTAACATCATGTCGGGTAGTTTATTTCCGTTCTCGATGTATTGAGTATTATTACTTTTATGACCTTGCTTATAACTTATGCATGATTTTCATGTGGGATTATCTTGAGACTATTGATCTTCGTCAAGGGATTTTTATTCATATGTGTATGAAGACTTATGATGTCATGATATGATAATTATATCCGCTGCTATGTTTTCTGAATTTTAAAATGATATGTGTTATTATTTAATTGTATACACCTTGATGCTTATACACGTATTTATTTATTTATTTATTAAGTATATGGGTTAGGGTGTTACAATATTGGTATCAGAGCAAGGTCGGTCTATGTGAGATTAACTAGGATAGATTACCCGTATGTAAGACATGTGTAGGGTACACTGTTGATGCATTAGTTCTAACCTTGGTAGGATTCCTTGATGTGTTCAGGTGATGACTACTAATAAAGCAATCGCGGATGCCTTGGCCATGATGGCTAATGCAATGAACCAAGAAGCGGCTAATAGGAATGCGGAAAGAATGGAAAGGGAAGCTAGGAGGGGTAATGAAGTGGAGTCAAGACTTGAGAGATTCTTGAAGAATCAATCAACTACTTTTGCCGGAGGTTTTGACCCGGAAGGTGCTCAAAAATGGATTGAGGATATTGAGAGGATCTTTGCGGCTATGGGATGCACGAAAGAACAAAAGGTTGTGTTGAGTACTTACATGCTAAGGGATGATGCGGACTATTGGTGGAAGCATGCTAGTCTAAGATATGGAGTTGGAGGACTAGTGTTGACTTGGACTATGTTTAAGAGGGAGTTCTTGAATAGGTACTTACCTATGGATGTGAGGAACCGCAAAGTGATTGAATTCATGGAACTTAAGCAAGGAAACATGACCGTTGCGGAGTATTCCGCCAAGTTTGAGTCTCTTTGTAGGTTTGCACCACACTACAATACTCTTGAGGCCGAACATGACAAGTGTGTGAAGTTTGAAAATGGCCTAAGACCCGAAGTGAAGCATCTTATTGGTTTCTCGGAGTTTAGAGATTTTGCTACCTTGGTGACCAAGAGTAGAATTTGTGACGTTGATGGAAGAGCCAAGTCCGATCACTACAAGATGATTAATGACAAGAAAGGAAAGGATGTGAACCGTGGAAAGCCTTATGACAACAAGGCAAAGAAGAAGGTTGGTGAGAGTAGTGGTAAGAAGCCGGTTGGAAACTATGACAAGGAGAAGGGCACATGCTTTAGGTGTAAGAAGCCCGGTCATAAGTCTTATGATTGCACCGAACCGGTGAGTTGCTACAATTGTGGAGAATTGGGACATAAGAGTCCGGAATGCAAGAAACCTAAGAAGAGTGGAGGAAAGGTCTTTGCTTTGGATGGGGGTGACTCGGGAGCAACAGATAATCTTATCAGAGGTACGTGCTTCATTCATGATACTCCTTTACGTGCCATGATTGATACTGGGGCTACCCATTCTTTTATCTCTTTCAACTGCATGAAAAGTCTTAATTTGGAAACGTCTGTTATGTCAAGATGTATGGTAATAGAAACACCCGCTAGTGACTCAGTTACTACTAAACTTGTATGTGTTAATTGTCCGGTAACTATTTTTGGTAGACATTTTGGTATGGATCTTGTATGTATTCCTTTGAGTAACATTGATGTGATTTTTGGTATGAACTGGCTTGAGTTTAATCGCGTTCATATCAATTGTTGTACTAAGACGGTAGTTTTCCCTAAGCCGGATGAGGATTTGGAGTTAGATCTTATGGGTAGTAGTGAAGTGACTAAGTCCCTGAAGGAGCATGCAGAGATGTTTGTGATGTTTGCTTCCTTGAAGTTAGGAGGAGAATCGGGAGAGAATCAGTTACCTGTGGTGTGTGAGTTTCCCGATGTATTTCTAGAAGATGTGTCTGATTTTCCACCAGAGAGGGAGGTTGAGTTTAGTATCGAAGTTGTACCTGGTACTAACCCAATTTCTATGGCACCTTATCGAATGTCGACATCAGAGTTAGATCAGTTGAAGAAACAGTTGGAGGAACTATTGGAAAAGAAGTTTATTAGACCAAGTGTATCGCCTTGGGGTGCACCTCTGCTTTTGGTGAAAAAGAAGGATGGAAGTATGAAACTGTGCATTGATTATCGTCGGTTGAATCAAGTAACGATTAAGAACAGGTATCCATTACCGAGGATTGATGATTTGATGGATCAGTTGGTGGGGGCATGTGTGTTTAGTAAGATTGATTTGAGGTCCGGATATCACCAAATTAGAGTTAAGGCGGAAGATATTCCGAAGACTGCTTTTAGAACAAGATATGGTCACTATGAATATTCAGTTATGCCTTTTGGTGTAACCAACGCACCCGGTGTATTTATGGAATATATGAATCGAATCTTTCATTCATATCTAGACAAGTTTGTTGTGGTGTTCATAGATGATATTTTGGTTTACTCGAAGACTGAAGAAGAGCATGCGGAACATTTGAGGATAGTATTGAAAACTTTGCAAGAGAAGAAGCTCTATGCTAAGTTGTCCAAGTGTGAGTTTTGGCTTAAAGAAGTGAGTTTCTTAGGACATGTGATATCTAAGGGAGGGATTGCGGTAGATCCTTCTAAGGTTGAGTGGGGGACTCCAGAATCGGTTTTTGAGATAAGAAGTTTTCTTGGTTTGGCCGGATACTATCGGAGGTTTATCGAAGGTTTTTCGAAGTTAGCTCTACCTTTAACTCGATTAACTAAGAAGGGACAAGCCTTTGTTTGGGACAATCTTTGTGAAAAGAGTTTTCAAGAGTTGAAGAGGCGTTTGACGTCGGCACCAGTTTTGATTCTACCAAAACCGAATTAGCCCTTTGTTGTGTATTGTGATGCATCCTTGATGGGATTAGGAGGTGTGCTTATGCAAGATGGACAAGTAGTTGCTTACACCTCTAGACAATTGAAAGTGCATGAGAAGAATTATCCAACACATGATCTTGAGTTGGCGGCCGTTGTATTTACTTTGAAGATTTGGAGACACTATTTGTTTGGCTCTAGATTCGAGGTTTTTAGTGATCACAAAAGTTTGAAGTACTTTTTTGACCAAAAGGAATTGAACATGAGACAACGACGTTGGTTAGAATTTTTGAAAGATTATGACTTTGGACTAAGTTACCATCCCGGGAAGGCGAATGTGGTTGCGGATGCTTTGAGTAGGAAGTCTCTACATATATCGTCACTTATGGCAAGAGAATTGAATTTGATCGAACAATTCAGAGATCTCGGTTTAGTGTGTGAAACGACGCCTCATATGTCAAGTTAGGAATGTTGAAGTTCACCAATGATTTTCTTGATAAAGTAAAGGAGGGTCAAAGAGGAGATTTGAGTCTAGTGAATCGTCTTGCGTTGATTAATCAAGGGAAGGAAACCGATTTTAAGATTGATGAGAAGGGAGTTATAAGGTTTAGAGATAGAGTTTGTGTGCCTGACTTACCCGAATTAAAGAAAATGATCTTGGAGGAAGGGCATAAGAGTAGATTGAGTATTCACCCCGGAGCAACTAAGATGTATCAAGACTTGAAGAAGTTGTTTTGGTGGCCTTGTATGAAGAAAGAAGTGGCCGAGTTTGTGTATGCTTGTTTAACTTGTCAAAAGTCTAAGGTTGAACATCAAAGACCCTCGGGATTGCTACAACCTATGTTTATACCGGAATGGAAGTGGGATAGCATCGCTATGGACTTTGTGAGTGGTTTACCAAGAACGACAAAAGGAAATGATTCAATTTGGGTTATTGTTGATAGATTGACAAAGTCGGCGCATTTCATTGCTTTCAAGACCGGAACACTAATACCGAGATTGGCGGAGATTTATGTGGATCAAATTGTGAGGTTGCATGGGATTCCTTCTAGTATCGTATCGGATAGAGACCCAAGATTTACTTCAAGATTTTGGGAAAGTTTGCAAGAGGCCTTGGGGACTAAGCTAAGAATGAGTTCCGCTTATCACCCACAAACGGATGGACAATCGGAAAGGACTATCCAATCACTTGAAGACTTGTTGAGAGCTTGTGTTTTAGAAGGAGGAGGAAATTGGGATAGTTACTTGCCTTTGATAGAGTTCACTTACAATAATAGCTTTCATGCAAGTATTGGGATGGCACCTTTTGAAGCATTATATGGTAGAAGATGTCGAACCCCTTTGTGTTGGCATGAGTCGGGAGAAAGTGTTGTACTAGGACCGGAGATAGTTCAACAAACCACGGAAAAGATCAAGATGATACAAGAGAAGATGAGAGCATCTCAAAGTAGACAAAAGAGTTACTATGATAAGAAAAGGAAGTGTGTGGAATTCAATGAAGGTGATCATGTGTTCTTGAGAGTGTCACCTACTACCGATGTTGGTAGAGCCTTGAAGTCAAGAAAGTTGACTCCTAGATTTATTGGACCTTACCAAATTCTTGGGAGAGTTGGAAAAGTGGCCTACCGGATTGCCTTGCCACCATCTTTGTTTCATGTGTCACAATTGAGGAAGTATGTTTCGGATCCAACTCATGTAATTGAAACAGATGATATCCAAGTAAGAGAGAATCTTGTGGTGGAGACCTTACCTTTGAGAGTCGAAGGAAGAGAAGTGAAAAAGTTGAGAAACAAGGAAATCGCGTCGGTTAAAGTTGTTTCGGGAGGACCGGCCGGTGAAAGCGCCACTTGGGAGCTTGAGGATGAGATGAGGAAGTCCTATCCGGAGTTGTTTTCAGGTAATTTTCGAGGGCGAAAATTCTTTTTAGGGGGTAGAGTTGTAACACCCTTATTAGAATAAATATGATTTTAAGCTTATTTATTATTTATGTGTTTGATTATTTATTTGAATGACATGATTATTTGTTTGAATTATATGATTATGGGAATTATATGGTTATTGTGTTTAGGAGAAGTTAAGGGTATTTTAGTAAACGCATAGAATTAATTAGACTAAGTGGAGAATAAATTAGTTAACTAATTAGTTTGAGTTAATTAATTAGTAATTGAGGAAGTTAGTAGAATGAGGTGGAATTAGTAAGTTAGTTTGGTCATAACTAGAGCTAGCAACCTAATGGGCCAAGCCCAATGTTAATTAAGTGAGTGGAAGGATAGAATTGGTATTTCAACTAAAATTGAATTAGACCTAAGAGAGAGGGGAGAGCTAGAGTTCTCATAACTCACTCATTTTCATTCTACGGAGGTAGAAAGAGAAAAGCTTAGAAGAACAAGCTTGAAGAGAGTAGAAGGGATTCAAGTGTAGAGCTAGAAGTTAAAGCTTCAATCAAGAGGTAAGAGAGTAGTATTTCATTCTAGAGTGATCAAGAGAAAGGGAGAAAATCTATTTTCTCCAACCCCAACTTCTCTCACTCTTTTCTCTTTGAAGGGGGGGATAACTTTAATTAAGAAAAATGATAACTTTAGGGATGTTAGAATCTATTGTTAATGTCTGAATCATGCTACACGAATTTGGGATAATAAATGGGAATGTGTAGATGTTTGTAAGGAATTTATGTGTTAATATAAGTTTTTGAAACGTTATGCAAAAATCTATGGATTCTCATCTTTTGATGTTTGATCATGTTTTAGACTGTACTTTCATGTTGTATTTGATCATAAACCCTTAAAGTTGGAACCTTTAATCTTTGAAAGTGAGAAAAATGATATTTTTATGGGTTGTTGTATGAAACCCGCGAACAGGGGTCATTTTCTGGGCATGATCGCCCAGCGACCACTATTGTCGCTGGAGCGAGGATTCATGTGTTCTTCGCGAAAACCCAGAAATTCATGTGGTCGCCCAGCGACCAGTAGTGACCCCCAGCGACCAGCCGTCGCCAGGTCTCGCTCTGAGCGATGACCACTCTGCCTTTTTCCACTTTTTCGTCGCTGGTTCATCGCTGGTAGTCGCCCAGCGACCATGACCTGTTTTTAGAAAATTTCCTTGAGTTAGAGGATGAGAGTGAGATTATAACATGTCTTGATTATGACCTTTTGATTATAGAATGGCATGATAGCTTATATATGAATGTCTTATTGAAGATAATATGGTTTGGTATACTTGAGTTAGTGTTGCATTATGAATAATTGAATTATGATGATATTGTTATTGAATATGTATGCTTGATTACTTGTGAGATTTATTGAATATGATTTAATCAATGGGATTGTATATCTTCAATTAAGTTATTGAGATATGTTTATGTTGTGATATCCTTATGGGATGAGGTGATTAAATTATGTGATTGGTAATCTTGCATACATGCATCATTTTGTATGATGAGCAGATACTTTAGAGGGGATCCTAAAGTATGGCAGATATCTTAGTCGCTGCGGTTGACTAAGATATATTTGGAATAAGTTTTCCAATAACTATGAGGTACCACATGCACTTAGTAATATTGCTAGGATGCATTGCATGAACGTGACATTAGATTGCATTAGGAGATGAAGGTGAACAATTATATGAACTAAATGGTAATTGTCATTATTGTGCATCCTTGATCTTTTGTGAGTAATTATGTATACTTGGTTCATAATCTTGGTTTGTATGTATATCTATTGCTCATGTTTATTGCCTACGTGATTATGCACCTATTGTGAGAGTGTTGTATAACTCTTAATTAATTGTATGAAGTTGTATAGTATTGCTTATACTTACGCTTATTTTGGAATGTTATACTAACTCTCTACTTTGTGTTAATTTCTGAATCTTTGGGGGTTCAGAGGTGCAGGGTGAGGACGTATCTCGTGAGGAGTAGCTTGGTGGTTTACTTAGCTATTAGTGGTAAGGAGTTAGCATTATGCTTCTCCTAGACTTCTTGCTAGTTTTTGGGTTGTAATAATTAGTGCTCTGGTACTTGTAACATCGTGTCGGGTAGTTTATTTCCGTTCTCGATGTATTGAGTATTATTACTTTTATGACCTTGCTTATAACTTATGCATGATTTTCATGTGGGATTATCTTGAGACTATTGATCTTCGTCAAGGGATTTTTATTCATATGTGTATGAAGACTTATGATGTCATGATATGATAATTATATCCGCTGCTATGTTTTCTGAATTTTAAAATGATATGTGTTATTATTTAATTGTATACACCTTGATGCTTATACATGTATTTATTTATTTATTTATTTATTAAGTATATGGGTTAGGGTGTTACAATATTGGTATCAGAGCAAGGTCGGTCTATGTGAGATTAACTAGGATAGATTACCCGTATGTAAGACATGTGTAGGGTACACTGTTGATGCATTAGTTCTAACCTTGGTAGGATTCCTTGATGTGTTCAGGTGATGACTACTAATAGAGCAATCGCGGATGCCTTGGCCATGATGGCTAATGCAATGAACCAAGAAGCGGCTAATAGGAATGCGGAAAGAATGGAAAGGGAAGCTAGGAGGGGTAATGAAGTGGAGTCAAGACTTGAGAGATTCTTAAAGAATCAACCAACTACTTTTGCCGGAGGTTTTGACCCGGAAGGTGCTCAAAAATGGATTGAGGATATTGAGAGGATCTTTGCGGCTATGGGATGCACGGAAGAACAAAAGGTTGTGTTGAGTACTTACATGCTAAGGGATGATGCGGACTATTGGTGGAAGCATGCTAGTCTAAGATATGGAGTTGGAGGAGTAGTGTTGACTTGGACTATGTTTAAGAGGGAGTTCTTGAATAGGTACTTTCCTATGGATGTGAGGAACCGCAAAGTGATTGAATTCATGGAACTTAAGCAAGGAAACATGACCGTTGCGGAGTATGCCGCCAAGTTTGAGTCTCTTTGTAGGTTTGCACCACACTACAATACTCTTGAGGCCGAACATGACAAGTGTGTGAAGTTTGAAAATGGCCTAAGACCCGAAGTGAAGCATCTTATTGGTTTCTCGGAGTTTAGAGATTTTGCTACCTTGGTGACCAAGAGTAGAATTTGTGACGTTGATGGAAGAGCCAAGTCCGATCACCACAAGATGATTAATGACAAGAAAGGAAAGGATGTGAACCGTGGAAAGCCTTATGACAACAAGGCAAAGAAGAAGGTTGGTGAGAGTAGTGGTAAGAAGCCGATTGGAAACTATGACAAGGAGAAGCCTTATGACTTCTTGCTAGTTTTTGGGTTGTAATAATTAGTGCTCTGGTACTTGTAACATCGTGTCGGGTAGTTTATTTCCGTTCTCGATGTATTGAGTATTATTACTTTTATGACCTTGCTTATAACTTATGCATGATTTTCATGTGGGATTATCTTGAGACTATTGATCTTCGTCAAGGGATTTTTATTCATATGTGTATGAAGACTTGTGATGTCATGATATGATAATTATATCCGCTGCTATGTTTTCTGAATTTTAAAATGATATGTGTTATTATTTAATTGTATACACCTTGATGCTTATGCATGTATTTATTTATTTATTTATTAAGTATATGGGTTAGGGTGTTACAAGAGATATGGACATCCACAATTCATATTATTCATAGCACTCCCCCTTGGATATCCATCGACGATGTGCCTCGTTAAAACCTTACTAGAAAAAAACCCAATGGGAAAAAATTCTAGTTAAGGAAAAAGAGTACACCATCCTTTTACATAATATATTTATTTCTCCCCCTCAACCATACAACCATCTTTAGGAGAAGTATGTTTTGCTCGATCTCGTTTGATGTAGCCCTCTTCCAACTGAAAGAGCCTCCTTATAGAATGAGAAAACCACAAGTTTATTGTGTGTGTAAACTCATAATCCTCAATGAAAAAAACATTCTTTGCTCCCTTGTTTATGTTGTTTCTCTAAAACGTATGCTTGACTTTGTTCTGATATCTGCATTTAAAAATATTGAAAAACACAAAATACCACAATACATATAATTAACAAAATACATTAATGTCTTCGTTTGAACTAAGATATGGTATTTCGGGACCAATTCTAATTGTCCATCATTTTCTTGAAGACATGATCTATACTAACATTAAGTGACATCACAAGCATTATACTACACAATCAATTAGATTTGTCCAATCAAGTTATTTTAATACATTTGCTATATAAATTTCTTGATGCACAAAATCTCATTTAAATAATAAATTTGCAAATCCAAACACACATTCTGTAAGACCCAAGATTTCACTGTACAGTTTTTCTAAGGAACTCTAGTAATGGCTACGAGTTTTAGGGTTTTTGGTGAAGTGTTTTTGTGAGTACTATTGCGGTAATAGAATTTTGCTGAAATTGAGCTTGTTTTGTGCTCGTGCGCTGGAAAGCCACAGACTTTTGGGTCGTAATTCTCTTTTAAGTATGAGGAAATTTCCATGAAGTCAGAATGACGAGTTTTGGATTATCCTTGTTTTTGGAAAAACGAGTAGGATATTACCCGCTGATGGAAAATCTTACTGCGTCTGTTTTAAGCGAGGTTTCGGATGGGAGTTTTATATATCTGCGTGAGTTAGGATATGTCCTGAGATTAATTTTCTAAGGTATGGAAGAAAATTACAGTCGCGGAAAAAGATTCGGCGATAAGTTTTGGAATGGAAAAACGATAGACGTTCTTTCTGTATGTTTTCTGTTTTTGCGAGTTTCGTTAGTCGCGATGCGCGAGAACTGAGCGTGCGTTTCGTTGTAAGAGGTTGTGGGAAATATCTTGTGAGGATAGACTTGGATTTGATCCAATGGCTAGATTTGAATCTTAGAACTTTATCCTATTTGATCTAATGGTTAGGATTTAATGAAGAGATCTTTAAGTGCACAAGTCATGAGACTTCCTTCTTCTTTCTCTCTTTGGCCGTGGCCTTCTTTTACACCTTTCCATCTTGTGAATTTTGCATTCCTTCACCATAATCATCCATTAGAAGCTTGGTTGAAAGCTTGAAGTTGTGAGATTCTTCTTCCTAAGGTAACTAGAACCTCTTCCCTTCTCTTTGCTAGCCAAACTCTTGGAGTTTGATATTAGTTGATGTTCATGAGATGGAATATTTTAGGTATTGGTTTTGAATGGTTTTTGTTCCATGAAAGTTGTTCATGAGGACTTCACTAGTATGTTTAAGCTTAGTTGTGAGGAATTCCATGGATGGATGAACATATATGAAAATTTCTTGTTAGGGTTTTGATGAAAAATTTCTCTTGATCATGAACATGAACTTTTAGTTAGTGATTTGTGAAATTGATGTTGTTTTTGAACCTTTTAGAGGAATGGTTATATGAAAAATGGTTTTGTTTTGAAAAACATGGAAATATATTTGTTGGTGTTCATGAGATTTTTTTTGAGAAAACTCATGTGATTTGTGGATTATGTTTGTAAATGTTTTGTTTGATCAATTAAATGATTTTGGGAGCTAATTGATTTAGACTATGGATTTGAAAAGGAAAATTTTGGGAGTTAGCTTGTTATTTTGGTTCTGGCCGAAAACTTAAAGGGTATTCTGGTCATTTTAAATTTGTTTTTGTGACCTAGAAACTTAACTATTTGATTCGTCTTTTCGAGACGAAGATTTCGGCGTATGGCTCGTCTCGATTGGATAAAGAATGAGCGAGTTATGGCCATTTTATTTGAAAGGAAAAACTTGTAACTTGTGGCGCAAGTAAACTTTTATTTTTGTGAAAATTTTCAAAGAGTTTTTGGGTTGTTTTCAAATGGTTTTAGTATGTGAAAATTGATTGCCTTGGAGTTAGGAATCAAAGTGTTTCTTAGTTTGTTTTGAAACGAAAATATTTTCGCGTAGCGAGAAATAGTGCAATTAACTTCGTGAATTTTTAATCACTATGGGGAGGACTCGAAATCACTATCCGAGAGTGTTAGAAAGTACCTTAAGCCTCTCTAGAACTTAGAGAATGAGTTTCGTTTCGATAGGATACGTTGAGAGTATTTTATTGATATTACGCTGCTTATATTTTAGGTAGCGTGAATTGTAGAATTTCGTGAGAAAAGTTAACGGAAGCTTGCCGAGGTAAGGGCTCCACTTTATTTCCGTCTTTTCAACTGGTTATGACATGCTTGGATTTCTGCTGTAATGCTTTGCTGTGTGTTTGGCATGTCTGGTTGATGTATTCTCGTGATGAGAACGTGTTTAAAATACTTGCGCTGTTTACATATGATTATGAGAATATATGTATGAACAGGTTGTTGGAATACATATGATTGGAAATGTATGTATGTCGTGATGTTGGTTTACATATATCTGTGTGATATGTAATTGTTGCATGAGCATGTATGGAACGTGTAAGTCAGCTGGGACTACACGGGTGGATGTGTCTGTGTGACTCCGCCGGGGCTGTGTCTGTGTGACTGCCCTATATATGCTTAATTAGAAAGTATGCTCATGCATTTCATAGTTGGCGACAGCATCTGTGTGGCTGGTAGCATCTGTGTGGCTATTTTCGCCTGGTGACAGCATCTGTGTGGCTGACAGCATCTGTGTGGCTGGTAGCATCTGTGTGGCTATTTTCACCTGGTGATAGCGTCTGTGTGGCATCACCTGCCCTCGTGGCTTTAGTGGGTTGGACCTACGATTCCGGAATTCATGCATGTGGCGAACCAGTGATTGGTTGTCACGCTCATTGTAGAAGTCTGCATTAGGCTTTGTGTGCATTATTTATATAAACCCGTTGGTGGGAATTACTTTGTGTTTAAAGAGCTTTCTCTGTTGGTATTTGTGGAAATTTGTTATGTGTACATCTTTCGCACCGGATATATATATATATATATATATATATATATATATATATATATATATATATATACTTTTATTTTGTGGTGACCCTTTCTTTCATTTGCGGGCTCATCCCACCCAGATGATGGGTTAGGTCGTGGTGTCGACGGTGGCTGTTCCAGGCCCCAGTGAGATGTTGGAGCTTTGGCTTAGTTAGACTATGCGCCGGTGTGGGTTGTGCACCGTGCTTTTTGGGTTTAGGCATAGGATTCTAACTTGTTTTGTTGTAAGTATCTGAATACTTAGACTTGGATTGTAATTATTCTGGAATACACTTTGCTTGTCGAAGCACCTTATGGTAATGAGTTCTTTTGTATATTTGAATGCCGGCTCATTTAAAATCTTTTATGCGTAACTCTGATGTGTACAAAAAAAAAAGGTAATGCCTTTTCGGGCCTTTGAAAAAAAAACGGGTTGTTACACATTCACATGCGTCATATGCAATTTCAAATCTTTCTATAATCAACATATTTTAGGATCTCTTCTAGAGTCCTGATAATATTTATATCATCATAAAATCAGTTATAATAAATTCACTTCCAAATGTTTTTTTTTTTGACAAATTTTTGTTTAAAAGAGGTGCAACACAAGGACTTCCCAGGAGGTCACCCATCCTAGTACTACTCTCGCCCAAGCACGCTTAACTGCGGAGTTCTGATGGGATCCGGTGCATTAGTGCTGGTATGATCGCAGCTGATTCACTTCCAAATGTTTAGAATGGACATATGATGTCATTTCTTCAATGTATCATAAAATTAACTCCTTTATAGAGTTTCATATAATCATCAATTCAAGTGAGCCATATAAATATATTGTAACATATATTTCATTTAAATTTAGCCTTTCAAGTGCTACTAAACTTAATCAAGCAAGAAAAATTTCTTCAATTCACTTCAGGTGAATATGTCTCATCGAAATAAATTGTAGACATTTACCATCCACTTTTGGTGAACATATCAAACTCTATAAATATCAATATAATTCTCTTTAGCTTAAAGAGTCATATATAACTAACTAACTTCACATCTTCAAGTGTGCGGACTACAAGTCCAAACAGTTCAGCTATACAAATAAAGTTTGATTTCACTTGAATTTGTCTATTTCCATCTGCAGATATTTTCTTTATCTATAATCGTTAATAGACTTTGACTCACGATCCTCGTTATTACTTATCACATATAGCGCTATAGCAAAACATCGTCAACGTTGACTTTCATTTTTTGTTCCATCTCATTTCATTCATAACTTATCGAGATTTCTTTGTTTCATAAATTTCAGGTACCTGATCAGTTCTTCTGGAACTTAAAAATCAATCATATCAGACAACTCTTTAAGAGCTTCTACACCCTCATTTGGGTTATCTTTCATTTTAGCTCCTTTTCTTGTTCGAGGATGTTTATATTTGGAACCAATTGATCTACCACGCTTCATGCGCGGTTAAGAGTCATTTGCAATATTCTATTATCCGACAAGGATATCCATTTTCTTTAGAGCATTAGCAGCTTCTATTTTAATTTCTTAACTTTGCAAACAAGTTATATTTTGAGGATCAAGATGAGACAATAATATTTAATTTCAAGTAATTCATTTGAATTTCAGGTTCATATTTTTCAGCTGCTTCTTCTCTCCCCCTAATATTGGGAAAACTAATTCATCACTTGATAATCATCCTACTGGGATGTAAATAAGTTGGCTCAATACAATTTGTAATAGATGAAAATTCATATCAAACATATTTTCCCAATATTCTTTCAAGATCTATCTAAGTGCATTATATTGGAGCAACTGTGATATACACAACACATCCAAAAATGCTTAGATGAAAAATATTAGGTTATAAACCTAAACTTAACTGAATTGCAAATTAAGGGGAGGACTTCCATATAATAACTTATTGGCTTGATGCGAAGCAAAAAATCAATATAAATGATATCATGTTCCCGAAGTAGAATTTTGAAGTTATGATTTCATAAGTATCAATCACAAATTTAACTTTACACGTCTAAAGAGTGGATCTTCAGGTCCATATTTTTAATGAGCATATTGCTACAAGATATTCGAATCAATTTTGGTCGACCAATTTCACAAACATCTGGTTGTGAGTTGACTGGACATTTAGTTGATGCATCAATTAAAGTTTTATAATATCTAAATGGTAATGGATGATTTGAGTTACAAATATCACCTACTCTCAAAATTTGTGAGAGACTCACTTTTTCAAATTTTCAACTTCCTTTAGGAACAAGCAATACACAAATTATTGGATTGAAGAAACTTCTGGCTCTTCAACACATATCCAATAAAATAATAATTATTCTTCGCATCATAATAGATCCGAGATAATCCAACCGGTCTTGCCAAATATACTAACTTAATATTATTTGCAAACTTATGGTTTACAATAATTTGTGCTTTAATTGCACTAATATATATATATAAATGTAGTACAATCTAGAGGAAAAGTATGATAACTTTGTTCCTCCATGTTACATTAGCTCTTGAGGAGCATTCGATAATTTTGTAGTTCTCCAGGAACTATATCACAAATGATAAAAAAAAATGATTGTTTGAATAATTATTGAGTGATTGTTTACTACACTCAATAAAGAATATTTGAAACATGATTTGTAAACTTCAAATTTACTATAATATAAATCATACTTTTTTTTTTTAGGTCAGTAATCAGACAACACAAATTGTCAATAAGAATTATTTTTGAAGTTTCATCTTCAAAGTTTATATTATATGTAAGATCTAAAATCAAATACATTTATTTTTATATGAGAAAATGCATATCTTCCATGTAATATTTATGAAATAGAAATCTTGTGGAATAAGAAAGAATACAATCATAATCAAATATATATTTTCATAGTATAAGAAAACAAAGCATATAATAGAAGTTTAAATATTATCTCATAAAAAATTTCTTTGATCAAATAATGGAATAAAATACATTTTTATCAAAACTAATTTCACATCTCACCTTTAAATTTATGGTAATGAAATTTGACATCTATCATATCAACAATAAATCAATTACCATAACTAAAACATTGATTATACAAAATAAATAGTATGAACCGTTCACTTCTGGGAACGATTCAAATAATCACTCTATGTTTAATTATAAATATGACTAATCTTTAATTTTGCTACTTCACTATACAATATATTTTAACAATAAAATAAAATCTCCAATCAATCCTTAGGGATTAACCCTTTTGAATTCTTCTGGAATTCGCATAGAATAATGTTGAGTTCTTCAGGAACTACCTTTTTTGAATTCTTCAGGAATTCTCACCGAATAATGAGTTTTTCAGGAACTATGTTTTTTAATTCTTCAAGAGTTCACATAGAATGATATAAGTTCTTCAGGAATTACATGATAGTTCTTTTGATCTTATAATATAAGTTCAATTTTTATACAATACATCAGGAATGCATAAAGAATGAATAAACACAATAATATATTACAATTCACATAATAATTATTCACCGTATCAATAAAGTACTAATTTCAATTGATGAAATTGTAACAATATATGGACTTGTATTGAAGATCCAAAAGAAACGATTATAACTCTAAGCATAAATCATAATAATTCCAATAAATCCAAGACACTATCACGTAACAAGAAGAAAGAACATAAGATTTTCAAAAGATCAAGAACAAATCATCTGATATGCAATTCTCCAGGAATGCTTGATATTAAATTTCTTATTCTCGATAAACCATGTCTCAAATCTTCACATTGATAAAGAAAAATAGTTCTTTGATGAATTAATAATATTAAAATTTCATGTATACCAAGTCATCAACTGAAATAATATTTCTCAAACTTAAAAGATTATATTTCTCAAGTCGATAAACCATATATGCATTGTCATGCCAATTGGTCTCTGTAACAACCCGTTTTTCAAAGGCCAGAAAAGGCACTATATATTTTTTTTTTTTACACAATCAGAGTTACGCATAAAAGATTTTAAATGAGCCGGCATTCAAATATACAAAAGAACTCATTACCATAAGGTGCTTCGACAAGCAAAGTGTATTCCTGAATAATTACAATCCAAGTCTAAGTATTCAGAAACTTACAACCAACAAGTTAGACAACCCTATGCTAACCAAAAGCACGGTGCACAAAACACACCGGCGCATAGTCTAACTAAGCTAAAGCTCCAACCGCTCACGGGGGCCTGGAACAGCCACCTTCGTCACCACGACCTAACCCCTCATCTGGGTGGGATGAGCCCGCAAATGAAAGAAAGGGTCACCACAAAATAAAAGTATATATATATATAACCGGTGCGAAAGATTGTACACATAACAAATATTTCCACAAACACAAGAGAAAGCTCTTAAACTCAAGGGTAATTCCCACCAACGGGCTTATATAAATAAATCACCAAGCCTAATGCAGACTTCTACAATGGGTGTGTCAACCGATCTCTGGTTAGCCACATGCATGATTTAATTCCGGAATTCAACCTCTCTATAGAAGGCGTAGGTCTCTGGTGGGATAACACCTCCTACTATTGGTGGGATAACACCAGGTAGAGTCACACAAGACAATACCAAAACAATCACGGTGGGATAACACCGGGTGAGTCACACAAGACAACCACCAACTCAATAAAATCCAGTAGGATTTGGCGAAGTCGCACAGACAAACGCCTGGTACGAAGGCAAGTCACACAAGACATACACCTAGGCACGCAACTATGAAATGCATGGCATATATTCTCTTCGGCATATACGGGATAGTCACACAAGACAAAATCCTCGCGTAGTCCTATCTGACGCACGCATTCATATATGCTCATGCAAACAATCACATAGCCTAAAGCCTATGTACAAAGCATCTCAACATACATACATTTTCTCAATCATATGTAATTTGCACACATTTTTATAAACACGTTCTCATCAACGAGAATACATAAGTACAAACATGCCAAAGCACACAACAATTGCATACACAGCAAAACAAAGCATGTCGTAACCATTTCGAAAGACGGAAATAAAGTGGAGCCCTTACCTCGGCAAGCTCTCACAACAAGCAACGTTCACACAACACTACGTGCTCCCTAAAACAAGCAACGGACAATCAATACATCGTTTCCAAACCCAATGTAATGAAACTACAACAAAACCCCAAAACTCTAAAGGTTTCTAAGGAAAATTCACTCCTTCGGATAACATACCAAAAACTATAGTATTGATCAACCCCCATGTGTTATTTGTACTATTTTTAGGACCCAAAACAATAGGCCAAAGTCTTAAATAATTTGAAATGCAAAATGGCCGTTTTCTTGCGTTATAAGCTACGTACTTTCCGAGTACCCGAAAAACTCGTTTCCAATCCCAACCACTTCCATAAATTAATAAAAAGGGATTAGAAAGATAAAAACCAAGTTTAGAAATCAGAATCCAAAATTTCAACTCCCAGAGCTCGCCCTGGCGTGTTGGTGGCGAGTGAAGGCAGGAAGTACTGGTCTTACTCGCTCTGGAGCTCGCCCTGGCGTGTTGTCATGACCTGTGACACTCGCCCTGGCGTGTTGTCACTCGCCCAGCGAGTTGCACCTGTCATGACAGCAAAAGACAGCAACTCACACCACCTTTTTCCACCCAAGCCTAGTTGGATTCTATTAGTTCCCAACACTTTTTCAAGGCACAAAAGCAAACCATTTTCATAAGCAAACAATTCATTTCCGAAAGCTTGTTGGTTGCTTCGAGTGCAAGTTATTTGATTTTCATTTCCAAAATCAAAACCAAATCCAAGCACAAGTTTTATTACGGGCCTCAACCGTCCGGTAATCATTTTCAAACATGTTTTCAAGGTAAAAAGTAACACCACATGTCACAAGAGTTTTAAACCACTTTGACCCCAAAAACACTACTCAAAACACTTAGGAATATTTTCATAAACCACAAAATATTCTTCATCGGATTTTCTAAAACAAAACCATACAACGCATTTCCCTTTTGCCCAAAGGTCCAAAGACAACGTTTCTTTTCAAAACCTTACAACTTAACCACATGTTCTTGATCAATACATAACCAACTCAAAACCCTAACTTTTCTCATGAGATTTTTCACCAACTCATGGAAAACAAAAACAACAAAGCCTAGCATGCTTCCTAAACTCTTATGAACAACCTTCATGAAACACAAACTAGCAAGAACAACATTTCTCACCAAACCCTCTTAAGAACATAAACTCAAAAACCTCACAACTCTAAAAATCTACCAACTTAGGAGATGAGAAGAGAGGGTTACCTTAAGAAAGTGATTCTCTACAACTTCCCACTAAGCTTCCAAGCTTGAAATGGAGTGAAATGGTGAGGAATGGAAATTTGTGAAGGTTAAGGTTAAGAAATGGAGTTCCACGTGAAAGAGAGAAAGAAATGAGAGTCTTGTGATAAAATCCTAAGTCCACCAAGTGACCAAACCTCCTTACTAATAAAAGCTCTTGATAGCCAAACCACCATTGGATCAAAGTCAAAAGTCCAAGCTTAAACCCTAGCCATTGGATCACTTTACTTTATGAGAAAGTCACAAGATTTAATCAACTCACCCATAACAAGTCTCGTACTCAGCTCTCGCGCGACGCGACGAACGAAAACCACAAAAACATAAAACCTACGGAAAGAACGTCTAACGTTTAACATTTCCAAAACTTGTCGCCGAATCTTTTTCCGCGACTGTAATTTTCTTCCACACCTTGGAAAATTATTCTCAGAACATATCCTAACTCGCGCAGATATATAAAACTCCCATCCGAAACCTCACTCAAAACAGACGCAGTAAGATTTTCCATCCGCGGGTAAAATCCTACTCGTTTTTCCAAAAACAAGAATAATCCAAAACTCGTTATTCTGAAACCACAAATCACTTCTTATACAAGAAACAGGATCGCAAGACAAAAGTCTGTACAATTACAGTGCACGAGCACAAAACAGACTCAATTACAGCAAAACTTAATAGGTTACACGATGTTTCATCACACGAACACATCGAAACCCTAATATTCCTTAAACCAACTATACAATGAAATCTTGGGTCTTACAGTCTCTTAAAAGAATATGCCACTAACCATACGATCTCAATTTTGCTTTAACACCTATCATGATAGCTTTTAGATCCACTGAATTGAAAAGTAGTAAGAAATGAAACAAGACTAGACTGGTGCACATAATTTCATACTAGTCGGTGTAGTTTGATCAATATAAAAAACTCTCAGATTTTATAAAATTGAATGAAATCATGAACAATAACAGTGGATTATATTAAAATATCATGATAACGATAAGGATATATATAAGGTATGTGAAATATCATTATATTAAAAAATATCATTATATTAAAAATCATTAACAAAACATTGTAAAGAATTATGTTAAAGTAATATATATAAGGTATTAGAGAGGTAAAAGTAGTCCATCATTAAAAAGGTATATCTATTAGTGAAATATTCTAAATCAGAATCTTAAAGAGTTATAACGAAAATTTGGAAATGCTAGGTCAATGGAAAGGTTATTTTGTTATCTTTCAAAGATCAACTTTAGGCAAAAACACCATCTAGAGGTAGTAGAGCATATGGAACCAAAACAATTAAACAGAGCCAAATACATGATTTAGCTTAAAAAGAATAAGGTTTAAACAGTTATGGAGTTCAAGCCAGATTAACTATATATTAAGATATTTCATGCAATTCTATTTGTCGTGCTAGCAGCTATGTTGACAGTTGAGATAATCATGGAGAAAAAGCCAATGGTCAACGAATAGTTGACAAGATATGTTGCCTAAACTTTCTCAAGGATTATAACACCATCGATATAACACAGTAACGAATTGGCAAGAGGTATATATATATAGTGTTTCCAATAAAATTAAAGAATATCACAATAGGAGAGTACAAACATCAGTCCTATTTATCAAGACAAACATGAGTTCTATTTATCCCACTTCTGACACCACAAACAAGCATACAACTTTACAAGTAATATCAAGAACAAGCATGAATAATCTTACCTCAAATCGTGTTGTTAGAGCTTCGTGCTGATAACGTGTTAGAAATAAACTACTAAAGCTAAAACATAGAGATAGAGAGAATGAGAGGTTTGTATTCAACTCTTCACTTGTGTCTATTACATATAACAAATGTCCTATTTATAGGACACAAGGAAAGTAGTGAAAAGGCAAAGGTAGTAAATCTCCACCACTTAGTGGGAGTTATAAGGAAGGGAAGAGATATGGACATCCACAATTCATATTATTCATAACAATATTAAACTTTAAATATTTTGTATGAAATTACTATTGTTGTTATTTTTTTACAGAATTATTGATATATTAATTAATTTATTTTATGGAATATTAAACTCTTCACTAAATTTGAAAAAAAATAAAATACGAGTTTAGGAAGAGCTAAAAAATAGCCATTGATCTCTACCCCGCTTCTATAAAGTCAAAAATGCAAACCCAAAACTTGAACACCAAAACAAAAAAACATGGCGCCAAAAACAAAACACTCTTCAATCTTCATCGGTGATTGATTCTTCAAACCCTAACATCACTCCCTTTTTCGATTCCGATCACTTCATTTCTAATCTCATTCTTCTCATTTCACAGGTAACTGCCAAATTACCGTCGAAGCCACCAGTTTCACCTGCAATTCCACTTCCAACGACCTCTTAATCACTCTCCCTCGAAGCGGAAAGATCAAAATATCTGGTAATTTTGTTTTTTCTTCAATTACAATGCTTCTATTTCTATTCATTTCATTCGATTTACGATTAACAGTTTTTACTATATTTCTTTGACACAAGATGTTTCTGCCAACCATAAAAACGCTTCTGAGAAATTCACTTCTGAAGAAAGGGGTAAAAAAGCGATCTTTACACTCGATTCGTTGTATTTTTCATTTGCGGGATTATGATTCTTGTTTTACGGTTAATATTTTCGTAGAACGCGAGTTTGTGCTTCTTAATCCTAAAGATGTTGATGATATTAGCAAATCATACATTCAGGTAACACCCATTCATGGCTTATTTGTTTTATAGTCTATGAATCAGATACTCATTGATCAAAATGTAACGTCTTTAATCCCACATTGATCAGCATTGTTGTTTTAATACATGTTTAACCCTTGTAGATATGTCTAATAGTATGTGTATAAGGAGTAAAGAAAAAATAATAATTTTGAGACGATTGTTCGACACGGGTCATACTAGTGTCTTACAAGTGTCGGACACCAATCCAAGGAGTGTCAGTGTAAAGGAAAAAAATGAATTTTTTTGGACACCTGCCTGAGTTGTTCGACACATGTTGTACGAGTGTCGGACACTGCGAAATACCTAATCATAAAGGTGTCCGTGCTTCATAGAATATAGTTGTATATAACTCTAGAAATTTTAAAAAAATTAATGCTTTGAATGTAAATTGATGGGTTTGCAGGAAGTACTACAGATGTATATGAAAGAGCTGCCTGGAATGAATTATGCTGCGAATACTGGAAAGCAGTCGAAGTTTCTTGAGAGATGTGTGACTAATGGGTATTAGATACTTTTCACTGTTTTTGCTTCTCCGCCGTGATGATAATGCGCGCTAGATAGTTCACTAACTATGGTGATTTTAATAGATTATTTTTAGAGTATTAATTGTGTGTTCCTGCAGGAAATATCGAACACTACTTCTGAAGTCCAATTTGACCGGAGATTTAGGAAAGGTATTTGCGTGATGACTATACTCTGACAGAATGGAAGGCTCGTTTTGTATTAGTGTTTTATGTTTGTGAGTCCATATTTTGGTCTTGTATTGTGCTGCCATAAATAATCTATGCTGCACTATCCTATATATCAGTTACAAGGACAATGCTTTGGTCCTAGCACATTTCCAAATTAAGTAGAGTCTGTGTCTATTTCTGAAACAGAAAGCCTAGCACATCTTTTTTTGCTACCAACCCTCTGTTTCCCAGGGGAAAAGGGCCCCGGTAATCTAGAATTTGACCGTGAGGTAAGTAAAGCCTGGTCAAGATTTGTTCCCACCAGGAATCGAACTCGGGCTCTCCTGAGCGATTAATCCCCAAGATTAAGAGTCTTTCTTTTTGTGTATCGAATTACATCATGTCTTTACTTTCAGTCATCATTGCATGCAGTGTTGATTGACTTGATTCTACAAGTGGGTTGACATTGTCTCAATAATACCGCTGGTTGATCTTTGCTTACACTCTCCTTTTTCATCCTAGGACCACCCAGTTTAGAAATAAAAGAATACAATATTTTCTCCTTCATCTAATTTGAGCTAGAAAACAATGCATAGCAGTGGACATTAGAGAAATAAAATTAAATATCTATTTTAATTCATAACATCTTAAGTTACGACTCACTTTCACCGTTTTACAGGTTATTGCTGCAATTACTTATCAAATCATCCCTGCAGATACAGAATATGCAGAGATCCCACTTGCAGCTGTCAATGCAATCTATCAACGGAAGGTCATCTACTGATCTTATATTTTATATATTCCAGTTTTAAATTTACTTATTTTTTTACTAAAATGTCAAGTCTTGAGTCAGTTTCACGAAATAAACTTGCAATGGTCAACCACAACTACATTCTTTTGGTTTTGCTTACAAAGTTTTATATAAAGTTTCTGATTTAGTTCTAATGTAATTTCCTTGTTTTTCCTGGGTATAATACAGTTAATTTGATACCTTCACGATAAGTATTCTCAATAACCAGGGTTCATGCAACCGATATTTAGTGACAACTTACATGGTCATCTTGTTTCCAAGGGCACCAATGTTTAGGAACTTACCTGAATTTTTCTTGTCAACTCCAAGAGTATGCATGTTAAAGAAGTCTTATGCCATGCAATATTTAGACGTTCTTTTCATTTATTTGCATCTCAACCATTTTGAGCTGTAGCTAATTACATGAATCTTAAGACTTTTCCGAATTCTCCTATTTATGCCTTTTTATATATGTTCATAGGTGTTCACAATAAGTAACTATAATTTACGGCTTCATACAAGGTTTCTTAGTTAGTTACTAGTTAATATCCTGCAGGGTATTGGTCATCTGTTGTTTCTAGAGCTACGGAAGAGACTTCAAAATGTTGGCATTCGCTCCATTTTCTGTTGGGGAGACAAAGAATCTGAAGGATTTTGGCTTAAACAGGTAACATCTAAACAAACATTCTCTGGAGTCTTGGGTAGATCATAGTATTGAAGTATAGAAACTGAGAGAATTCATAGAGTGCAGATCTGAATTCTGAAATCTTTGATTGACTTAATGAAAGGAACCTGCTTACAACAGAATATATAGTTGTAACAAACTGTAACTAAATCTAACAGACTTTAGAAGTCTCTGGAATAAACTGTTGATTGGGCTCAGGATAGCTTGTCCAATACCACATTACAGAAGCTATACTACCAACAATACAGTATATCATGAGTGAAGAATTATTCATTTTTGCAAGAGTGATTGACATTCATTTTTTAGTCTAGAGTTTTTCTACAGACAGCTGTTTATTATATGAATTATTGTTCATTTCAGTCTAGAATTTTCGTGATCATCCTAGCAAGAATTCCACTGTGTTTGTTTTCTAGTTTTATCCTCTGCTAGAAAAACGTTACATTTATGCAAAGAGGCCAGTAAATATAGTAAGATAAAGATTTGATGAAATTAATACAGTTTGCCGAATTTATAGGAATGCATTTCATTCAGTAAAAGATGATTCTTTAGTTTTGGATTACAACTTTTTTCGACAAAAATTGCAGGGTTTTTCATCAATAGCACAGGTGGATACAAAAGGTAGAGCCCGCAAGTTACCTGTAAAAGCTGATATTCGCAAAGCATTATGCTTTCCTGGTGGTTCAACTCTTATGATTTTCCACCTAAGGAAGGAATTGTTTGATGACAATGCTAACTCTGGGAAGTGTATCCCCTCACAGCCTCATCAGAATTCCTTCACACCGGCAATTGTTGAAAATGAGGGGCCTGAATCTTCAGGGGAACTACTCATTAATTTGAAAACTTCCCGTAGAACAAGCACAAATCAAAGTAAACCTAAGGCTTTGGTAAAAGTTGGATCTTCACCAGGACATGGAAAACTCACTGGTAATTCATCAATCTATCTCTCTCCCATATACCCAATTGAGATTATTTTCTATATTTTAGTGTTTCTGGCTGGTATTAGGCAAAACAAATAAATATTTTATTAGGACTATTAGGTATATTATGTTATATTTTTTATAAGTTGTGTATTCTTGGACAACGGACAGGATTTGACAGTCAGAATCCTAAGAACTGCTGCAATGACACTGTTGCTTCTGCCAGAGAAAATGATGATAGGCAAGCAAATGGTGCAGATTGTTCCCAGGATGAAAATTATGCTAATGTAGCGAATTGTTCTCAATCTACAAAAGTTGCAAAGAGGGCCTGGGAAGCCTCTTCATCCTCGTTGAAATCAAAGAGAGTGAGGGGAAGCCAGATAGCTGACTGTCATTCAGATTCTAGCTGGGGTTTTGTCTCAGAGGCTGATAGGACCAATCCTTGTTCTTCGGAAGCCCCTCATTACAATACTGCAATTACAAAGAACTCAACAAAATGTATTGGAGACCATATGCATGTAGAAGCTCCCATCAGCCTAAAACTGCCATCAACTAAACAATGCTTTAGAATCATGTTTATGCTAAGAAAACACAGCTTGCAAAGGTTTGTGATGAGTAACATTTTTTTTTCTTTCTTAAACTGTAGTTTTTATTTAGAGACCTGGTCTCCACCTTTTGACTGTAACACTCTTTCTTTTTAAGGTTTTGTTTACTGCAGATAGTAGGAAAATAATAGGGGGTCTGATCCTGGCAATTAATTTAAATACTGGGGTATAGATTTCATATTGATTTGTTTTACATATAGGTGATTGAAGACCTTGGTGGTACTATTGCCTCCGATGGAAGCACAACCACACATGTTGTCACAGGACAAGTGAGAAAAACTCTGAATTTCTGTACCGCCCTCTGTTCTGGGTAGGTTCAAAACTTCCAAAAAAATTATTCGTAGTTGAAATCAAGTTTTAATTGTCTAAATATTTGCAGATAATTAAAATCTTGGCATCTCTAGTGTTATGAATTTTGCTGATGTTTCTATACTATTTCTGCCAGATGTGCTCATCTACTTTCATGGTCTCTTTATCGATTTTGAATTTATAAATAATATTTTTTTTTGCACCATTTAAAGCTAACTTACCATCTTTGCCAGAGTCATTATTTATTGCAAACCTTCATATTTTTTAATAGTAAGTTTTCCGCAAAATTTCAGTTGTATGCAGTCTGTCAAACTCTAGATGTTTGAGTAGATTAATTTTAGTCTGGTCATTTCAGAATTCATTTGAGTTTGGGAAATATTATACCAGTTTTTTAATTTCAAATTTACCATTGAAATGTGCCAAAAGGTAGCGGTCCATGACTTAGAATTGAGGATATTCTTTAATGTAGTTGGTTCTCCTAAACATGATTAGTAGAAGTACAGTACTAGATTTACTGTGTAATTTCATAGGATCAATGTCATCTACCAATTTATTGTTTTGGTGTTCATTACTCCTTTTAATCAAATTAAATAAGTAAAAAACAAGCATCAACATTGGAATTCGAAGTATTGGACATTGGATGAAAATTGTGGCCTAGTTGCAGTCTTTTTGGTGTCCAGCTATTGATGGACACGAGTGATGGTGCAGTTCAGTTGTTAACAGATGGAATAAACTCAAAAAGTAACTAGTGAAGGCTATATATTGTAAGATGGATACTTACAGCAAGCTTAACCTTTTTTCTGATGATTAATGGATGCTTTCAAATGAATTCTTTTCTTGGGGGGTGGTATTATTAGTAATTCATTTTCCTCTAACCATGAAATTATTTCATATTCAATACCATGTCCTTTGAATGATTAATTGATATTTGATCCTAAAAAGATAAACAAAACCTAAATGCTGATATTGTTTTATACATTTATTCTTGTGAAGTTGTTCTTAACTTCTTATTATTCACTAATATATGCCCTACCACATTCTTACATGCATTCATTGTGTTGATTATTTATAAATTATAATTTATGACAAGGAGTTATTGTTAACTAAACAGTGCTTGGGTGGTCTCATGAAGTTGGTTAAAAGAAAGTTTTCGTGAAGGCAGATTTGTTGGTAAGATGGACCAAACTATCTTGTGTCTATATTGAGTTATTATTCAGATAGCTAACACAATCTTAAAAATGAATATGCAGATGAATCACCTCACATTCTGAATGATAAGGATTATTTGTTGAAGTATAATTCGGATTTAAGAAGTGCAGTTTTCCGAGCAAAAGCTTGTCCCTGTGCTTTATTTAAGGGGTATAATATATGTATTGCAGCTAAAGTTCGAACTTCTGCAAAAACTCTGTCTGCTATTGTTAGGTCTGCTGGCGGTAATGTAAGTTCTATTATTTTCTGGAATTTAAATGTTAACAACCCTTCATCGATGGTTGATGTATTACTATTAAAAAAATGAATGACAGAAGTAAAAAACACCAATTCTAAGAATGGAGGGTGTATACCCTATGTTGGGGGCGAGAACTAAAACATTTGTAAAGCAATCAAGGACAAATACTAGGGTATTAAGTAAAGATATTTTAGTCAATTTATTTCTTAGTTTTAGTTTGTGCTTCAAGCTATTTTCAATTAGAGAAATAATCATATCAAGAGTCATTTATGTTGCATCTTGGATGCATTTTCTCCTGATGTGACTAGCATGTGCATGTCCATATATTATGTTAATTTATTGATACATCTTATTCACATCACTATAACACATATATGCACATTCTGTTTTTCTTTTTTATTTTGGAAACTGAGGCTCGCTGGTTAACAAATTTCATTAATTCTTGTATTAGGTTATTAGTGGACTCCAAAAAGTAAATGAAGCATCAACAACAATCTTTGTGACTTGTGAAGAAGATATTGAAGAAGCAATTATGGCTTCAAAGAAAGGTATAAGGACTTTCAGCAGTGAGTGGTTTATGAACTGTGTCATGAGACAAGAGCTTGACTTGGAAGCCCCACAATGTGTAGAGTCCTTATGAGGATATTAGCATGCATTATGATGGTGGAGTTTAACATGCACAAGTCTTAAATTTGTCCATGATGCACAATGTTAGATCAACGGTTGGATTTTCAAGTAATCTTAATCTTATTATATATCTCCCCCACCATATCTCACATCTCTTTCTTCTTCTCTCTTCTCTTTACCTTCTAGGCTTCTACCAACAACCAACTGTCATAAAAAAAGGCTATCAACTCCAACTGAAAACCAAGAACCAAATAAAAACCCAAATCATTATCAAACTCAAATCTCTAAATAATGATTTTTTGATTTTTTTTTAGTGATATTTTTTTGTTATTGTTTGGGTGAGCTGCTTCTACAACATCAAAGGGGAAAGCTGAATTTTAGGCCTAACTTAAGATAAAATCTCTATTTATAGGAGATAAAGTTGATAATTTTATCCAAGAAACAAGCACAAATTATATGAATGAGGACATTTTTTCAATCTATACAATAATATAAAATCAAAAGTTTTGTGTGTTCAACTACCATAAATGAACAAACACATATTTTCCAATGGTGGATCCACTGTGGTGGTTTCGATGGTAGTTTTGAACTTTTATAATTTGGGGATTTGAGTTTGAAAGAAATTGTGAAATTAAGAGAAGAAGAAGAACTGAGACAGTGGCTTGATGTTGCTAGGGATGGTGGTGAGTGAACATAGAGGAGAGAGAATCATAGTGAACTTTGAAGAGAAAAAATCTAGTGTTGAGACTGTATGACAAAAATCCTAATCCAATGGTTCAAAATCAACTGTCCCATGGTGGGAAAGTATTTAACTTTCCCATGTTAAACTCCACCGCATTATGATATGTATAGAAGAATATCTATATATTTATGAGCTTAACTAGTTTTTTTAGTACAATAAGAGCTCGTTAGCAAACTCGTTCTTCTCAAGGAGGATGACTTACCGGATTAAATCTCAAACGTGGTTTCAAAAGATACTGTAATTAGGCATATATTAGCTATTGCAATGATTTTTCTGGCTGAAGTTGGGGATTACTTGCAAAAGCATCCATTTTATGCTAACATTAGCATTTCTATGTCAAGTTTCTTTTCCATGTTATTTTGGATTTGATGTGCTCCTTTTTTGTTATTTCCCACTTACTAGAAAAGGTTTGTTTGCAATTTACAACATTTTTACACAGAAATTTGTTTACATTTCTTGTTTGCTAATAGGTAATGAAGGCATTTATCATGTGTATTAACTTGTTACTATTTGGTATCTGAATAGTTTCATCACAAAGATGCATAAATCAAGCTAGTATTGTATATAAAACTAAATAATTTTGTTTGCCACATTTTTTAACTAGATATGTAAGATCTTTAAAATATTTTCCTTGCATATTTACTACACCATCGCACCCATAGGGCCCTAGTAATAAAATATGACATTCTTATTTGCTCACCTCTGCGTTATAATTTACTACACCAGTCACCAGCTGGAGACCGGTGCTCGACAATCATACCTCACCCTATATGTTCAGAAAGCATCTTACAATACATCAATCTTATACGTATCCGATACGGCCTGACTGGAGAACTATCCAACAATTATATTTTATTTTTTCTCAAAAAAATATGGCCGATATGTTTGAGATATGATTGAATGACAAACACGACAATAAGTCTGGATGGCACAAATACGACATGAGATACCAAAAAAAAAAAAAACTCCAAAAAACCAAGTTATATAGAGTTAGAAGCTACACCGTTTCTTGATAATGGAAATGAGAGAAAAAAGATTGACACAGTGTTAATTGTTAAATAGTGAATATTAAACAGTTATATAGAGCCCAAATTTCTTTTGGAGAGTACTAATGATCTTCTTTTTGCTTTATTCTTTTTTTTTTTTGGTACAATCTTTTTGCTTTATTCTAATTGGTGCGGAAAATATATGTAATTTGTCACTTTTGATTATTTGCTGGAATGTCAATGTTTCTTTACTATTATTTATAGTCATGTTTATATATTATGCAATTATATATTTTATTTTAAATTTAATTTTTTAAAACATTTTGGATGTATCTATTGAATTTTTAAACTTTTCCGTATCACCTTAATTATATTGTATCATGTATCTGAGCATCATAGCCTAAATTATAAAATCAGCACTTTTGAATGTGCTAGTTGGAAAGGTTGATCGTGTACCGAGATAATTACTTAATTGAGTTTTTAGACAAAATTATACGTTGTTCTTGTACATTATTTTTAAGACTCCATATCCAACCCAAAATTTTATGACATCAATCCTATTGTTCACTAGCAGAAAAATTCAAACTTAGACCTTAAGAGAAACAGACTTCAAAGTCTTAAGTCTTTACCACCTCGCACTTCTCTTGTTGTACAATACATATTTATACCGTAACATTAATGAGCAAAATAACTATGCAAGTAAAATTGAATACCCCTAATCCCAAGGTTTTAAATAACGGTCCGCGACCGCGAAAACGGCCGCGACAAAACGGTTTTTGTAGGTGACGATACCGTTACTGTGTATCACCGTTTTTATATTAAAGAACAAATTGTGATTAATTCACACCGCGACGACCGCAATTAGTGTCGTAACACCTGTACCGACCGAAATCGCGAAAACCTTTACGTAACCGAGACGCGACCGCGACCGTTTTTTAAAACCTTGGCATCTAGCTTTATATACATTGTTAAGATAATTAAAGGAGTTATAATAAAAGCAGCGTACAATTAATAAAATACTCCCAACGTATCTTATCGAAACAAAACTTATTCTCTAAATTAACCCATCAGTGTATCATGATTCTCGGAAAGATACAATGGCCACAAATTAACCCATCTAAAGAACTTTCCTTCATAACTAATTTGAAATAATTGAATCCAAGACTCTTGAACTCCAAAATTCTTCATTTGCCATATAACAAAATGGGTTTCCTCAAAATCATGACAAAAACAAAGACAGCCCATCAAAACCACAAGCTTTGGCGTGTGCCAGAGCTTCCCGTCAAATCTCTGAGGTAGCAACAATTGAGTGCATTTCTCGGTGGAGAGATCAAGTGAAAGAATCACATATTGGTTAATAGTAATAATAGTACTGCTGCTCTTGATGTTGTAATCGCGAAGGACAATCCAGTTAATAGTACCATTCAAATGTGCACCCTTGTTATAATTATCAATAGTTTTAGAATTATTAGCAAGACAGTAAAGTGGAATCACAGGGAAACAACATTGAATATCTCTCCAACAAAAATTATTATCATCATCCCCCAATCTCAAAACTTTAAGCAAAAGTATTGGCTCCAGTTCCACATAGTTCATACAGAACGCTATGACCTTATATGTTCGAGTGGAATTATCATAACCAAAAGAGAAGTTAAAATCATAAATGGCTCGATGATCAGAAAATATTGGAAATTCCTTAGATTTTGTTCTCATAGCTGGGTTCCAGAAACGAAGCCATTGATGTTTAGAAGGGTGTGAAACACCAAACAAGCATACCAATCCATTGCATGAATCAACAACCTTCTGCAATCTATATGTGAATAGTCGTTCAATAGACGGCGGTGGTGAAAGATGGGAGATTGGTTTCGGAGTAAACGAGGAATGGAGAGAGTTTCCATACGGGAAGTGTTATCTTTACGATAAGTTAATGCGAGTTGTGGCAAATTTCGTGCTGATTTATTGAGATGCATTTCAACGAAGTGAGGATCAAATATGAGATTTTTGAAAAACTTGTTAACGCACCTGAATTGCATAACATGTTTCACTGGGAGCCATGAGATGATTTCTACCAGAAGTTCGTCGGGAAGTATCGCATCCCGACGCGCCAACCGCGGACGCAACACCAAACGCCGACGCTTCATCCCTCCTTCTTCTTCCATTCAATTCCAAAACCTGACTCCAAGTGGACTCAACTCGTTATATTATACGGACAAGAAAAATTAACTAAAGGCCAAATAATTTAAATTAGGCACAATAATTAATTAATCTATTCATACTACAATTCTTCTTTTATAGAATACAAGAGAATTACTTTTTGCGCCCCCAAACACTCGGGCACCCTCTGACATTCCTAATTTACCCCTCCCGCTACTTAAGAAGATAAGCATCAAATAAATCTTCCCATAAAAATAGAAAAAATCAAGATATAAATATCAATTTTTTTAATAATAATTATGGAGCAAATCAAGATATCATGCTCATAATTGCATCACGAGATCATATATATATATATAAGGTAATAATATTGTATAATGAATGATAATTATACAAAGAATATTTACAATTAATGTGAGATATCATGCACATAATTACAATTTATTACATATCGGTTTATATTATGAATACTAGCGGCCAAACGGGCACATCTGGTTTTGTTATATAAGCACTTGTTAAAAAAGAGTAAACCATAATTGGTGGTTACTTTTTTTGTTGGTATTTTTTTTAAGGGTAAAATAAGAATAATAAAAAAGTCATCCCAAAAATTTATATCTTTTTTATTTATAGTTGGTTACTTTTTTTGTTGGCAGATTTTTTTTAAGGGTAAGATAGTAATAATGAAAAAGTCATCACAAAAATTTGTATCCTTTTTATATATAGTAATAGATAATAATTAACATTAATGTATAAGATTTACTGATTACACTGGGTTCGCATTCTATATAGCGAATCGTGTTTCCGTTTGCTCCCTATAAGTAGCGAAAAGTAATTCTCATAAAATAATAGGAGACTGTAAAAGAGTACAATTTCCGATGTGTGACTTAGGCTCCGTTTGGATTGATGGAATATAATGGAATGGAGCGGAACAGAATGGAATATAATAATGTTCCATTGTTTGGATTTGAAAAATAATAATGGAATGGAGCGGAGCGGAGCGAAGTGGAATAAGATGGAATGAATTTAATATAATACCACCACTTACCATCAATTTTGTTCCTCTCCTTTTTAAAATATCCAAACAATGGAACAGAATATTTATTCCATTCTGCTCCATCTCATTCCACTCACTCTATTCCGCTCCGCTCCATTCCATTACATTCCATCAATCCAAACGGAGCCTTAGTGTATATGTGATTTTTTTTTTCCTACAAACAAAGGTAATATTATATATATATATATATATATATATATATATATATATATATATATATATATATATATATATATATTAAACATAAGATAGTTATATATGAATAGAAGAAATACGGGCAACAAGCTGCGTTGTTAAACCTTTATTACAAATGAATTTTTTTTCAAAAAAAATTCTGCAATATTACAAGGGGGTAATCTAAAAAAATTTATTTTGCACGTAAAAAGCCTATTAACCCTATTTTTACTTAGGAAATTCAAGTTTTTTTGGTATGTTTAAAATTGTTTGGTACCGAAATATTACGTCGTAAACCGCAACCACCGAACCGATCCTAACTGCATTGGTTTGGTTTGGTTTGGTTTGGATGACTTTTTAAAATCAACCGAACCAAACCGAACCGCATGCATTTTTATCTCGCGGTTAGAATGACTTTTATGTTCAAAACCGAACCAATCCGCACCGCGATCACCCCTACTTATGGCCATTGTGTTTGTCACTAATAAAAAAATGTATACTTTCTTTTTTACCCAAAAAAAATGTATAATTTTTTACATTTTTTTAAGAAAGATATATTTTATAACTTATACTAATTCTTAAGCAATATATTATTGAAAGTTATAAAATACTTTTACTGAAAATATTTATTTATTTTATCCAAATAAAATATTTTATTTTATTCACAAATAAAAATATTAGGAATTGGTATAAATAATAAAAAAGGGAACTATGTAAAAAAATAACATGGATTTTTTTTTTTTTAAAAAAACAATGGGAAAAACACTTGAGTGATAAAAAAAAAGGAAATCAAATAGGAAATATTTCATTATGAATATATTATGATATGATTTTTTTTTAATTAGGTGTTATTGGTGTGCATTAATTATTGGGAAATTCTTTGGTACACATATTATGTGGCGGTGTACCGGTACATTGTTGACGTGGTTAACAAATGGCAAGTAATAAATGCAGATTTTATTTCTTTTATTGATTTTCTATTTTAAACACTACTTTTTAATATTTGCAAATTTGTCTTTGGCATAAATATAACCATCAATAAGGCTCCACAATAAATCAAAGCATCAATCAAATCTTTTAACCTAGTTTTTTTTTTAACAAGATTCAAATAGTTTTTTTGGTAGAAAAATATTTTAATTCATAAATTATTAAAATGTGAATCCTTAATTTTTTTTACCGTTTGATTAAAATATTCACTCTTATAGCACCAAAATAAAATATTGTTCGCCCTTATGTATCCTTCAAATATTTTAATACTTTTTTTTTTGTACTTCAAATATTTTAATTTTTAAGTTAATAAAATGCGTATCCTTATGTATCCTTCAAATTTATTTTTTAAATATTATTAGTATAAAAAGTTTAAAATTTATTTACCTTTTAACCATAAATTTATTTTTTTGTACGCTTTTTTTTTAAAATTTAATATGTGTATATATTTTATCATAATATTGTTAATTTTTAGTGATTCATAATATTTTATAGAGTTAAATAAGTGTTTTGTCTCTGCAAAATTACTAAATTTAATTTTCCATCTTCTTAAGTTTTTTCATTCGTACTAAATTTTTATGCAGCAATTTTAGTCATGTTATTAAGTTGATGTGTATTTATGATTATTTTGCAAATATGTATAGAACATTATTAGGGTTTGATCTAAAAATTTTGATTTCTTTAGTCACAATCGACATTATTACTTGAGATTTAATTAGGTTTTCTTATGAACTGGTTTCTTATTTAATCTTGCTAGTTCAGGCTTAACTGTTTGATTGTCGAAATTTGAATTCTTAAGTGTTTCTCATTTCAATTTGGTCAAGTTGAACAGTTAGACTGGGGATATTTGATCTTCTTAATCCATTTCAATCTAGTTGGTTGTGAGTTAACAATAATTTCATAATAACTAAAAATCTTTTCTTACAGCGAACCCATGATACTCAGCATACATTTCATAAAAATCAACAACTTGTTGCTCTGATTCAAATTCCATCTCTCTTATATCATCATCTGTGAATTGATCTATAGGTCTGTAACCATCCAAATCCTCTTCTCCTTCCTCATTATGCATATCATTACCACCGTTAATTTCAACATCATTAGCATCTCCGCCATTATCCATCGTTGCACAATTAATCCTGCAATGTTTATTGTCTGCACCACAATAAATTAATTATCACTAAACTCCTATAACATGAAATAAGCACACTACATTCCACTTGTTAAAATAGAGGACCCTTGAGGGCCTTCAAAATGTTCTACAACACTTGCTATAATTAATTGAATACTAACAATTCTTATGCATAAACCTTTTATGAACACACAAGAAACATAACCCCCTTTTCTTTTTGATTTAGAAAGTATAATTTGGATCACAAGCTTAGGAAGAACTGATCAAAGATATCTAGCTAGCATACTTTACACCCTAATTATCATGTCAATGTGTCCCTCCATATGCAAAATCTAAATTTAGGCATGATAATAGGCATATACAAGTACTGAATTTAAGCAATAGGCATATACAAGTACTGAATTTAAGTACTGAATATACAAGTACTGAATTTAAGCAATGAATTTACAAGTACTGAATTTAAGCATATACAAGTACTGAATTTAAGCAATAGGCATATACAAGTACTTAATTTACAAGTGTTGAATAGAAATCATTTAACCTTGTGTTATAGTTTTTATTTTGCAAAGGCAAAGAAAGATATGTATTAAACATGGCATAAGATATGCCACCAGAAATACAAATAAGTTCAAGATACACCATAACAGACAACAAAAGCCAGAGATCCCAATACAACCAGAGAAAAATACATTTAGACTAGGCCCCTGTATAACAAGAGATAAGCACAATAAAACAAGGCCAGGCAGCAATTTCAGCTAGAAATAATCACAATCCACAAAATAGATTCAATAAGCCCAACTTCCCATATTTCATATCAGCTCCTAAGACAGCAAAATTAACATGAAAAACTTCATATCAGCTCCTAAGAAACCAAAACCTTGTGTTATAGTAACATGTTGTTAGTTCAGGAACTTGTGTTGCCAATGAATTTCTCTCATTCGTTTTGCATGTGATCTTGCATTGTAATGCCAGTGAATTCAAACTATTTTTGCTGATAGTTTCACTCAACTTTTTTGGAATATGCTTCTTATATTGTAGTTGAATTTATTAATTTTTGTACAAGTAGTTGAATTTGTTTTATAAAGTATTTAAGCTATACATTCCTAAACATAATAAGTGATGAGTTAATCCTAAAATTTAAAAAAAACTTCAGTAAATCATAAGTTCAAATTGTGCTTAACAGTTCGGTTCAGTTAACTGGTTAACCGAACCATAAGTACAGTTCGGTTCGGGTATATACCTTAATGGTTCGGTTCAGTTTTTTCGAACCATTGCTATGGTTCAGTTTGGTTCTTTAATCGAACTGAACCATGAACAGTCCTAGGCATATACAAGTACTGAATTTACAAGTGCTGAATTTACAAGTACTGAATTTAGGCATGATAATAGGCATATACAAGTATTGAATTTAGTTAAAATGATAATAATGTACATGATTTCACCAATAGCTGCTACTAGAACAGAAGACACATGAAATCAAACAGAGATTAAGAGTCTAAGTTCTATACTTAATGCGTGAACACCACGACAGCACCACCACACCATTAACTAACAATATATTTAACGATACATAGCATATTTAACAGCAAAATAGATTCCTGAACCTTAATGTTACTATCAACTACATAACATATTTGACAATAGGAGAACCTTAATACAAGAAGAGGTATAATGAGAGTGTGAGAAGGGTTCTTACTTATCATAACTATAAGCACAATTGCGATTACAGTTAGAAGAAAAGGTAAAGTTTTGAATACTTACTCAAAGTCGGCGACGGCAGTAGCGGCGTCGTGAAAACGAATATAAAAGGAAGAAAGGAATCAAATTGCAATGAGAACTCAGTTTATGGAGGCTACACGATGGTGGCTGTACAATTTCACGAGAGAGAGATAGCGACAGAGAAATAGAAGTGTTCAGGAAGGAAGAAGATGTTTGAAGAAGAACGACAACGTGGAGAGCGGCGGCGGCGGCGGCGGTGGCGGGTGAATGAAGAACAAAGAAGTGAGAATACACGATGGAAATTGTAGAGAAAGGGAAATGTTTAGGTAACAGAGAAAGGGAAATGTTTGAGTGAATGAATTTTTTATTTTAATTATTAAAACATGTTTTAAAATTTATAAAATGTAATGACTTCAATATGTATCATTTTGCAATTTTTATAAATTAAAAAGTAAATTAGAAAACTTATATTAAATATGGTATAAAATGATGCGTTAAATTTGCATTTTATGTAAACCAATCATAATAATCCATATCAGCAATGTTCTGGTACACCGCCACATAATATGTGTACTGGAGTGTTCACCTTAATTATTTTGGTGAAAATTTTAAACCTTTGAATCAAATGAAATGAGTGGATGAGATTTGGTGCCAAATAAATTTTGACACCTTAGTATTATTTGATCGTAACTCACTTTTGTGAAGGTGTGTATTAGCAACCTATACCTAGGGGTGTAATTTGTAAGACCCAAGATTTCATTGTATAGTTGGTTTAAGGAATATTAGGGTTTCGATGTGTTCGTGTGATGAAACATCGTGTAATTATTAGCTTTTGCTGTAATTGAGTCTGTTTTGTGCTCGTGCACTGTAATTGTACAGACTTTTGTCTTGTGATCCTGTTGCTTGAATAAGAAGTTATATGTGGTTTTAGTATAACGAGTTTTGGATTATTCTTGTTTTTGGAAAAACGAGTAGGATTTTTACCCGCGGATGGAAAATCTTACTGCGTCTGTTTTAAGTGAGGTTTCGGATGGAAGTTTTATATATCTGCGCGAGTTAGGATATATTCTGAGAATAATTTTCCAAGGTATGGAAGAAAATTACAGTCGCGGAAAAAGATTCGGCGATAAGTTTTGGAATTGTTAGACGATAGACGTTCTTTCTGTAGGTTTTCTGTTTTGGTGAGTTTCGTTCGTCGCGGCACGCGAGAGCTGAACGTGTGAGTGTTTCTAAGAGGTGTTGAGTTTTATCTCAAGTGGGTTTGGTTTGGTTTGATCCAATGGCTAGGGTTTTGTCTTGGCATTGTGTTTTTGATCCAATGGCCATGAGTTAGCAAGAGCTAATGTAATAGTAAGGAGGTTCATGACTTTGGTCACTTAGGAAAATCACAACCTTTACTCCATTCTTTCTCTCTTTCACGTAGACTCCATCACTCAACCTTAACCTTCACTAAATTTTCCATTCTTCACCATTCCACTCCATTTCAAGCTTGGAAGCTTTGAGGAACATTGTAGAGAATCACTTTCTTAAGGTAACCACTCTTTTCCTTTTCATTTTGGTTGGTTATAACTCTTGGAGTTAGGATTTTTATGGTTATGTTCTTGGGAGAAATTTCATAAGAATAAGTTAGGAATTGATTCTTGGTTCATGAAAGTTGTTCATGGGAGTTTAGTAAGCATGCTAGGCTTTGTTATTTCAATTTTTCCATGAGTTTGTGAGAATCTCATGAGAAAAGTTAGGGTTTTGAAAGTTTAGTGTATTGATCAATAACATGTGGTTAGGTTGTAAGGTTTTGAAAAGAAAAGTTGTCTTTGAACCTTTGAGCAAAAGGGAAATGCGTTGTATGGTTTTGTTTTAGAAAAATCCGATGAAAAATATTTTGTGGTTTATGAAAATATTTTTCTAAGAGTTTTTGGGTAGTATTTTGGGGTCAAAGTGGTTTAAAACTATTGTGACATGTGGTGTCGCTTTTTACCTTGAAAACATGTTTGAAAATGATTATCGGACGGTTAAGGCCCGTAATAAAACTTGTGCTTGGATTTGGTTTTGATTTTGGAAATGAAAATCAAATAACTTGCACTCGAAGCAACCAACAAGCTTTCGGAAAATGAATTGCTTGCTTATGAAAATGGTTTGCTTTTGTGCCTTGAAAAAGTGTTGGGAACTAATAGAATCAAACTAGGCTTGGGTGGAAAAAGGTGGTGTGAGTTGCTGTCTTTTGCTGTCATGACAGTTGAAACTCGCTGAGCGAGTGGTTACTCGCCAGGGCGAGTGTCACAGGTCATGACAACACGCCAGGGCGAGCTCCAGAGCGAGTAAGACCAGTCCTCACTGCCTTCACTCGCCACCAACTCGCCAGGGCGAGCTCTGAGAGTTGAAATTTTGGATTCTGATTTCTAAACTTGGTTTTTAACTTTCTAATCCCTTTTTATTAATTTATGGAAGTGGCGGGGATTGGAAACGAGTTTTTCGGGTACTCGGAAAGTACGTAACTTATAACGCAAGAAAACGGTCATTCTGCATTTCAAATTATTTAAGACTTTGGCCTATTGTTTTGGGTCCTAAAAATAGTACATATAACTCATAGGGGTTGATCAATACGGTAGTTTTTGGTATAGTATCCGAAAGAGGGATTTTACCTTAGAAAACCTTTGGTTTTTGGGGTTTTAGAGTTCAATTCTTTAAGGATTGATTGGTTATGGTTTTGATTGTATAATTTGCTTGTTTTAGGAAGCAAGTAAGTGTTGTGCGATCGTGTGATAGTTGAGTGCTTGACGAGGTAAGGGCTCCACTTTATTTCTGTCTTTAAAACGGTTACGACATGCTTTGTTTTGCTGTGTGTGCAATTGTTGTGTGCTTTGGCATGTTTGTACTTATGTATTCTCGTTGATGAGAAGGTGGTTATAAATATGTGTGCAATTTACATATGATTGAGAAAATGTATGTATGTTGTGATGCTTGTACATAGGCTTTAGGCTATGTGATTGTTTGCATGAGCATATATGAATGCGTGCGTCGGATAGGACTACGCGGGGATTTTGTCTGTGTGACTATCCTGTATATGCCAAAGAGAATATATGCCATGCATTTCATAGTTGCGTGCCTAGGTGTATGTCTGTGTGACTTTGCCTACGTACCGGGCGTTTGACTGTGTGGCTTCGCCAAATCCTTCTGGATTTATATTGAGTTGGTGTTTGTCTGTGTGACTTCGCCTGGTGTTTGTCTGTGTGACTTCACCTGCCTTGTGTGGCTTTTTAGTGCGGGTACGTATATTTCTGTGTGGCTTTGCCTACCCCACGACTCTTCGAGGAGAGGTTAATTTTCCGGAAAATCATGCATGTGGCGAACCAGTGACGGTTGTCACACCCATTGTAGAAGTCTGCATTAGGATTGGTGATTTATTTATATATACCCGTTGGTGGGAACTACTTTTGAGTTTAAGAGCTTTCTCTTGTGTATGTGGAAATTTGCTATGTGTACATCTTTCGCACCGATTATATATATACATACTTGTATTTTTGTGGTGACCCTTTCTTTCATTTGCGGGCTCATCCCACCCAGATGATGGGTTAGGTCGTGGTGACGACGGTGGCTGTTCCAGGCCCCAGTGAGCGGTTGGAGCTTTAGCTTAGAGTAGTTAGACTATGCGCCGGTGTGTTTTGTGCACCGTGCTTTTTGGTTAGCATAGGATTCCTAACTTGTTTTGATACTTAGACTTGAATTGTAATTATTCAGGAATACACTTTGCTTGTCGAAGCACCTTTTAGTAATGAGTTCTTTTGTATATTTGAATGCCGATTCATTTAAAATCTTTTATGCGCACTCTGAGTGTTAGTTGAAAAAGAAAAAAAAAATAATGCCCTTTTTGGCTTTCGAAAAACGGGGTGTTACAATTGGTATCAGAGCACGGCTTTAAATCTTCAAAGGGAAAGTGTATACTTGAGTCGTTAGTCCAGAGTCGGTTAGAACGTAACTAGTGTTGAGTTAGTTCTAGTGGTTGTTCTGTGTCGGGTTATGTGTTAGTAGCCGTTGGATGAGATTTTCTGTTGAGACTCTGAAATGTTTGGATAAGGAATCTAATCAGAATTGGTATTGTGCAGAAATAGAATGCCTCCAAGAAGGGCACCTACAGCACCTGTGACAGATAATGCTGATATATATCAAATGGCTTATGCCATGAACACAATGGCAGCGGCGGTGACTGCCCAGAGCCATGCTAAGGCGCAAAGGGATCTGGAAAAGCGCGAAAGGGAGATACTTGCGGCTGGATCTAGACTTCTTTCAAGTTTCAACCACCAAACTCCTCCTAAGTTTAATGGGGAGGGAGGTCCGGAAACTGCTGACTTGTGGCTCCAATCTGTGGAGAGGATATTCGGGGCAATTCATTGTCCAGAAGGAGATAAGGTGGTCTTAGCTACCTATCAATTACTCGGGGGTTCTGAGTATTGGTGGAGGAACACCCGACTGATCATGGAGAATGTTCATGAAGAGTTAAGTTGGGAGAACTTCAAGAGGAGGTTCTTGGCCAAATATTTCCCTGAGACAGCTAGGGAAAGGTATGGGGAAGAGTTTCTGAGGCTGAGGCAAGCGGGCATGAATGTTGAAGCATATGCCAAGAAGTTTGAATCACTATCCCGTTTCTTCCGTTTCTTTAGGGATGGGATAGATGAGGATTATATGTGCCGTAGATTTCAAGATGGGCTGAGGTACGAACTGCAGGATGCGGTTGTGCCATTGGGTATTCGACAATTCCAGGTCTTGGTTGAAAAGTGCCAAGAGGTGGAAGACATGAAGAATAAGCGGGTGAACCGCCAAGGGAATTCTAATGCAGGAGGACCAAGTCGCACCAATGATCGTGGTTCGACCCAGAATAGTGGGAGGCAAGGGAGTAAGCCTTATAACCGTCCTCAGCACAGTAAAGGACCGGGCCGATCGGTGAATCAGGGAACCCGGGGAAAATCAGAGGGTAGTAAGGGGGCTTGCTACAACTGTGGAGAAGCAGGGCATTTTTCTAATGAGTGCACGCAACCGAAGGTGGGAAACACCTGCTACAATTGCAAGAAGCCGGGACACTTTGCTAGAGATTGCAGAGCCCCGAAGACTGGGCCGTCGGCAAATGTGGCACAAGGCTCACAGGGTGCCAGACCTGCGGCAAAGGCACGTGCTTACTGTATGGGCACTGAGTTGAGTGGGCAGGCTAGCAATGTCATCCACGAGAGCTGTCACATCGCAGGTAATTCTTTAACTGCTTTGATTGACACGGGGGCAACCCACTCATTCATATCTTTGGCATGTGCAAATCGTTTGAGTTTGAATGTATCTGTGCTTCCGTTTGATTTGAATGTTTTGACTCCTGCTAAGGATTTGGTAGTGAATACTGCATGTTTGCATTGTTTGGTAGTAATCCAGAATAGGAATTTTCTGGTTAATTTGGTTTGTCTACCGCTTCTATCTCTCGAGATCATCCTCGGGATGGATTGGTTGTCTTATCGTTATGTTATTCTAGACTGTGCTCGGAAATTGGTTTTCTTTCCCGAGCCAGGTGTGCGAAGGTACTTGTCTGCAAATCGGCTTTCTGTGGTTATGTGTAATGGAGAGCCGGAGATAGTTTCACTTGCTAGCTTAGGGGTGACTTCGGAGATTCGAATTGAGGAAATTCGTGTAGTTCAGGAATTCCAAGATGTGTTTCCATCAGAGATTCCAGCTTTTCCTCCGTGTAGAGAGGTGGAATTCTTTATTGATTTGCAACCGGGTACGGGTCCGATTTCAGAATCAGCTTATCGGATGGCTCCAGCTGAGTTGGTAGAGTTGAAAAGTCAGATTGAGGACTTGTTAGAGAAGGGTTTCATAAGGCCTAGTGTGTCGCCTTGGGGAGCACCGGTCTTATTGGTTAAAAAGAAGGATGGTAAATCTCGTCTGTGTGTGGATTATCGGAAGCTTAATAAGGTGACTATCAAGAACCGATATCCATTGCCGCGTATTGATGATCTGATGGATCAGTTGAGGGGAGCCTCAGTGTTTTCCAAGATTGACTTGAAATCTGGTTATCACCAGATAAGGGTACGAGATGAGGATATTCAGAAAACGGCGTTTAGGACGCGTTATGGGCATTATGAGTTCTTAGTGATGCCGTTTGGAGTGACGAATGCACCTGCTATCTTTATGGCTTACATGAATCGGATATTCAATTCATTTTTGGACAAGTTTGTGGTGGTGTTCATTGATGACATTTTGGTGTATTCGAAGAATGAAGAGGAACATGTAGAGCATCTTCGTCTAGTATTACAAGTTTTACGGGGAAGTAAGCTGTATGCAAACCCGTCAAAGTGTGATTTTTGGTTGGAAGAGGTGAATTTCCTGGGTCATGTTATATCAAGAGAGGGAATAGCCGTGGATCCAGCCAAGATTGATACGGTACTTTCATGGAAGCAGCCTCAAACAGTGACTGATGTGAGGAGTTTTGTGGGTTTGGCCGGTTATTACCGGAGATTCATTGAAGGTTTCGCTAAGATTGTGGCGCCTATGACACAACTTACGCGAAAAGATCAACCTTTTGCTTGGACAGAGAAGTGTGAGTCGAGTTTCCAGTTGTTGAAAGAACGGTTGACGACTTCACCAGTTTTGATGTTACCACAGTCGGAGGAACCGTATGAGGTTTATTGTGATGCTTCTCATCAAGGGTTGGGTTGTGTGTTGATGCAACACAAGAGAGCAGTAGCTTATGCGTCAAGACAACTGAAAGCGCATGAAAAGAATTATCCTACGCACGATTTAGAGCTTGCGGCCGTTGTTTTTGCATTGAAGATTAGGAGACATCATCTTTATGGTTGCACTTTTGTCGTGTTTAGTGACCATAAAAGTCTTAAGTATCTGTTCGATCAGAAAGAGCTTAATATGAGGCAGAGGAGATGGATGGAAACATTGAAAGATTTTGATTTCACGTTAGAATACCATCCTGGAAAGGCTAATGTGGTAGCCGATGCCTTGAGTAGGAAGAGTGTGTCTGTTTGTTCGGCGCAAATGGCTAGTCAACAAGAGTTGTTGAGAGAGTTTCGTGACTTGCACCTAGAGGTAGAGTTTGCTTTGGGGAATATGAGACTGGGTATGATTACCATCTCAAGCGGTTTGTTGGAGGACATTGCAAATTGTCAAGATGACAAGTTTCTCGTGGAGAAAAGAGCTTTGATTGTTCGAGGAACCAACCGAGATTTCAAGGTGGGGTCGGACAATATCTTGAGGTGTCAAGGGAGAGTGTGTGTACCCGAAGCTATGGACTTGAGAAACATCATTCTAGGGGAGGCACACACGAGTAAACTTAGTATGCATCCCGGAGCAACAAAGATGTATCAAGACCTGAGGCATGATTTCTGGTGGCCAGGTATGAAAAAGGATGTGGCTGAGTATGTGGCGTCGTGTCTGACTTGTCAGAAGGCGAAGATTGAGCATCAGAGACCAGCAGGGATGCTGCAGTCATTAGATATCCCCCAGTGGAAGTGGGATAGCATTTCTATGGATTTCATCACTGGGTTACCTAAGACCAGGAGGAAGCATGATTCCATTTGGGTGATAGTGGATCGTTTGACTAAGCCCGCTCATTTTCTACCGGTAAGGATTACGGATACAGCAGCAAAGTTGACCGATATTTACATTGCTGAGATTGTGAGGTTACATGGGATTCCGTCAAGTATAGTGTCGGATCGAGACCCAAAGTTTACTTCACACTTTTGGAAGACTTTGCATGAGGCGTTGGGGACGAAACTGAGATTGAGTTCCGCCTACCATCCTCAGACAGATGGGCAGACCGAGAGAACAAATCAATCCTTGGAAGATTTGTTGAGAGCTTGTGTATTGGATGATCGTGGAAGTTGGGATGATGTATTACCATTGATAGAATTCACATACAACAACAGTTTCCACGCGAGTATTGGAATGGCACCATATGAGGCTTTGTATGGGAGGAGATGTCAGACTCCTTTGTGTTGGTACCAAGATGGGGAGAGTATGATAGTAGGACCGGAAATGGTACAACAGACAACGGACAAGGTCCGAAAGATAAGGGCAATGATGAAGGTTGCTCAAGATCGACAAAAGAGTTATGCGGATAGGCGTCGGAGGCCTTTAGAGTTTGAAGAGGGGGATCACGTATTTCTCCGTGTTACACCAACAACTGGCGTTGGAAGGGCTTTGAAAGCGAAGAAGTTGACTCCAAAGTTTATAGGGCCTTATCAGATTTTGGAACGGATTGGGAAGGTAGCATACCGGATCGCGTTGCCACCGGTACTATCTTTGATTCATGACGTGTTCCATGTGTCGCAATTGCGGAAATATACACCGGATCCATCACATGTGATCACACCAGATGACATCCAGCTGAGGGATAACTTGTCATTTGAGGTTCCGCCGATCAAGATTGCGGATAGGAAGATGAAACGTTTGAGAACGAAAGAGATACCTTTGGTGAAGGTAATATGGAACGAAGCTACGGGAGATACCACCTGGGAGCTCGAGAGTAAGATGAAAGAATTATACCCCAGTTTGTTCGACGATGTCTAAGTTTCGAGGACGAAACTTCTTTTAGGGGGGTAGTATTGTAAGACCCAAGATTTCATTGTATAGTTGGTTTAAGGAATATTAGGGTTTCGATGTGTTCGTGTGATGAAACATCGTGTAATTATTAGCTTTTGCTGTAATTGAGCCTGTTTTGTGCTCGTGCACTGTAATTGTACAGACTTTTGTCTTGTGATCCTGTTGCTTGAATAAGAAGTTATATGTGGTTTTAGTATAACGAGTTTTGGATTATTCTTGTTTTTGGAAAAACGAGTAGGATTTTTACCCGCGGATGGAAAATCTTACTGCGTCTGTTTTAAGTGAGGTTTCGGATGGAAGTTTTATATATCTGCGCGAGTTAGGATATATTCTGAGAATAATTTTCCAAGGTATGGAAGAAAATTACAGTCGCGGAAAAAGATTCGGCGATAAGTTTTGGAATTGTTAGACGATAGACGTTCTTTCTGTAGGTTTTCTGTTTTGGTGAGTTTCGTTCGTCGCGGCACGCGAGAGCTGAACGTGTGAGTGTTTCTAAGAGGTGTTGAGTTTTATCTCAAGTGGGTTTGGTTTGATCCAATGGCTAGGATTTTGTCTTGGCATTGTGTTTTTGATCCAATGGCCATGAGTTAGCAAGAGCTAATGTAATAGTAAGGAGGTTCATGACTTTGGTCACTTAGGAAAATCACAACCTTTACTCCATTCTTTCTCTCTTTCACGTAGACTCCATCACTCAACCTTAACCTTCACTAAATTTTCCATTCTTCACCATTCCACTCCATTTCAAGCTTGGAAGCTTTGAGGAACATTGTAGAGAATCACTTTCTTAAGGTAACCACTCTTTTCCTTTTCATTTTGGTTGGTTATAACTCTTGGAGTTAGGATTTTTATGGTTATGTTCTTGGGAGAAATTTCATAAGAATAAGTTAGGAATTGATTCTTGGTTCATGAAAGTTGTTCATGGGAGTTTAGTAAGCATACTAGGCTTTGTTATTTCAATTTTTCCATGAGTTTGTGAGAATCTCATGAGAAAAGTTAGGGTTTTGAAAGTTTAGTGTATTGATCAATAACATGTGGTTAGGTTGTAAGGTTTTGAAAAGAAAAGTTGTCTTTGAACCTTTGAGCAAAAGGGAAATGCGTTGTATGGTTTTGTTTTAGAAAAATCCGATGAAAAATATTTTGTGGTTTATGAAAATATTTTTCTAAGAGTTTTTGGGTAGTATTTTGGGGTCAAAGTGGTTTAAAACTATTGTGACATGTGGTGTCGCTTTTTACCTTGAAAACATGTTTGAAAATGATTACCGGACGGTTAAGGCCCGTAATAAAACTTGTGCTTGGATTTGGTTTTGATTTTGGAAATGAAAATCAAATAACTTGCACTCGAAGCAACCAACAAGCTTTCGGAAAATGAATTGCTTGCTTATGAAAATGGTTTGCTTTTGTGCCTTGAAAAAGTGTTGGGAACTAATAGAATCAAACTAGGCTTGGGTGGAAAAAGGTGGTGTGAGTTGCTGTCTTTTGCTGTCATGACAGTTGAAACTCGCTGAGCGAGTGGTTACTCGCCAGGGCGAGTGTCACAGGTCATGACAACACGCCAGGGCGAGCTCCAGAGCGAGTAAGACCAGTCCTCACTGCCTTCACTCGCCACCAACTCGCCAGGGCGAGCTCTGAGAGTTGAAATTTTGGATTCTGATTTCTAAACTTGGTTTTTAACTTTCTAATCCCTTTTTATTAATTTATGGAAGTGGCGGGGATTGGAAACGAGTTTTTCGGGTACTCGGAAAGTACGTAACTTATAACGCAAGAAAACGGCCATTCTGCATTTCAAATTATTTAAGACTTTGGCCTATTGTTTTGGGTCCTAAAAATAGTACATATAACTCATAGGGGTTGATCAATACGGTAGTTTTTGGTATAGTATCCGAAAGAGGGATTTTACCTTAGAAAACCTTTGGTTTTTGGGGTTTTAGAGTTCAATTCTTTAAGGATTGATTGGTTATGGTTTTGATTGTATAATTTGCTTGTTTTAGGAAGCAAGTAAGTGTTGTGCGATCGTGTGATAGTTGAGTGCTTGACGAGGTAAGGGCTCCACTTTATTTCTGTCTTTAAAACGGTTACGACATGCTTTGTTTTGCTGTGTGTGCAATTGCTGTGTGCTTTGGCATGTTTGTACTTATGTATTCTCGTTGATGAGAAGGTGGTTATAAATATGTGTGCAATTTACATATGATTGAGAAAATGTATGTATGTTGTGATGCTTGTACATAGGCTTTAGGCTATGTGATTGTTTGCATGAGCATATATGAATGCGTGCGTCGGATAGGACTACGCGGGGATTTTGTCTGTGTGACTATCCTGTATATGCCAAAGAGAATATATGCCATGCATTTCATAGTTGCGTGCCTAGGTGTATGTCTGTGTGACTTTGCCTACGTACCGGGCGTTTGACTGTGTGGCTTCGCCAAATCCTTCTGGATTTATATTGAGTTGGTGTTTGTCTGTGTGACTTCGCCTGGTGTTTGTCTGTGTGACTTCACCTGCCTTGTGTGGCTTTTTAGTGCGGGTACGTATATTTCTGTGTGGCTTTGCCTACCCCACGACTCTTCGAGGAGAGGTTAATTTTCCGGAAAATCATGCATGTGGCGAACCAGTGACGGTTGTCACACCCATTGTAGAAGTCTGCATTAGGATTGGTGATTTATTTATATATACCCGTTGGTGGGAACTACTTTTGAGTTTAAGAGCTTTCTCTTGTGTATGTGGAAATTTGCTATGTGTACATCTTTCGTACCGATTATATATATACATACTTGTATTTTTGTGGTGACCCTTTCTTTCATTTGCGGGCTCATCCCACCCAGATGATGGGTTAGGTCGTGGTGACGACGGTGGCTGTTCCAGGCCCCAGTGAGCGGTTGGAGCTTTAGCTTAGAGTAGTTAGACTATGCGCCGGTGTGTTTTGTGCACCGTGCTTTTTGGTTAGCATAGGATTCCTAACTTGTTTTGATACTTAGACTTGAATTGTAATTATTCAGGAATACACTTTGCTTGTCGAAGCACCTTTTAGTAATGAGTTCTTTTGTATATTTGAATGCCGATTCATTTAAAATCTTTTATGCGCACTCTGAGTGTTAGTTGAAAAAGAAAAAAAAAATAATGCCCTTTTTGGCTTTCGAAAAACGGGGTGTTACATAATTGGACCAGTTTGGATCGATTTTGAGTGAATCCGATATCCGAACCAATGAATCCTCGATTGGTTTGGTTTGGTTTTTAGTGTTTTTCAAAAATGAGTCTGAACCAAACTCATCGGTTTGATTCGGATACTTTAATCGGTTTTTTCCGATATATTTCATGCTATTATTTTTTTCCCAATATATTATTTTTTTCATAAGCTCATCAAATACAAAATACAGTTCTTTTCCCATAAGTTCATCAAATACATATACAAAATACAATTTTTTTCGTTTAAGTTCATCAAATACATAATACAACCATATTGAAATTAAGTTCATAAAATACAAAATACAACCATATTGAAATTAAGTTTATAAGTTCTTCAAATAATAAAGTGCAATAAAAATAAAACTTCAAGTCTATTCCCACTTAAATCGAAAATAAAAATAAAACAATACTTGAGAAGTTATCGTTCTGAGGGTGAGGTGAGGTGAGAGCATCGTTTATGAGTTTGCTTTTGCGGATGTGAGTATTTCTAAGTTTGCGTTTTTAAGTTATAGTTTCTAAGTGAGACATATTTTATTTTATTTTTTTAGAAGTTGTTGGGTCAGTTGTAGTTTTTGATGGATATGAGCTACCTAAAAAAATAATTTAACTTATATACTATATATTGGTTTGGTTCGGTTTGTCTATTGGATCTGAAAATTGGAACCGAGAACCCTTCGGTTTTCTATTGGTTCGTTTTGGTTTTTGATCCGAACCATAAAATTTGGTTTTTTTTCGGTTTAGATTGGTTTAGATCATCGATTCCATTGGATTTTTCTAATCCGCTTACAGACAAAAGAATTATTGTTTTTAATTTAATAAAAAAATAGAATTTAGCGATAGAAACATAACTTTGTCACACTGTCATCATGTCGTCTCTTGCTCTCAAACACTTAGCACATTTACACTTCCGTAGCGTAGGAACAGAAAATGAAAAAACAAACTTTGTTACTGTTTTTCTTTCTTGTTCCTTGTTAATTAACTAAACATCATATGGTCAAAAAAAAATTTAACATCAAGATCTAAATTTCAATCTTCAACGTTCATTACACTTTTGTTTTAGTTTTTACTAAATTAATCTTTTAACTATAATAAGCAATTTTTTATATTTCAAGTGAAGAAGTTTTATTGCTAAAATAAAAGTAAAGAAATTTCAGTGAAAAAAATTCAACAGAGAACTTGGATAGAACCATTTTTATTTTGGATTTTTGTGGAACGGATCTAATTTTTTACTATACAGTACCTAAATTCAATTTTTTATGAAATTTAATACATAACGAGGGAAAGAAATGGAAAAGTGAGACAAACAACATCAAAATAATATTTCTACTATTAAATTCTATTTTTTATTAAATTAAAAACAATAATCCTTTTGTATTATTCAAAGGCGTAGTTTGCTAATACACACCTTCATAAAAGTGAGTGGGTGTATATTAGCATTACTATATATATATATCCACGGTATTCATTAAAAATGCATAAACCGTTAATCTTGATGTGTCTCAATAATATATCAAATGATTTTAGACTTTTGTAAAAATCAACATAGATAATCTATACGATATAAACTTTCAATCCAACGGTGGATTTTGTAAAATTTGAATTCGTTAAAGCGTTATTGAGCGGTGTAACATTACTCAAATGTTACACGTGTAATTTGATCTCTTCCCTATATATATATATATAAGATAATTACACATGAATAGAAGGAATACAGGCAACAAGCTGCGCCGCTAAATCTTTTTGTATGACAAACCTCAATCTTTAAAAAACTATATTCATAGACTTAAGCGACATAATATTACTATGCATGACCTTCTGAGTCCTTTTTAGAAGGTCTACCGCCTCTGTGAATTGTAAAATTCCTCCCAATTCCCATAAACTTCGTCTATGTTTGATTACGCGTCGGGAAGGGTTGAACGCACGTTTCAGCTGCCTAAAATCGATTTCCTGTTTATATATTATGCAATTATATATTTTATTTTAAATTTAATTTTTTGAAATATTTTGGATGTATCTCTCTTGAATTTTTAAACTTTTCCGTATCACTTTGAATTATATTAATTGTATCATCTATCTGAACATCATTGCCTAAATTATAAAATCAGCACTTTTGAATGTGCAAGTTGGAAAGGTCGATCGTGTGTCGAGATAATTACCCAAAATTTTATGACACCAATCCTATTGTTCACTAGTAGAAAAATTCAAACTTAGACCTTCAGAGAAACACACTTCAAAGTCTTAAACTTTTACCACCTCGCGCTTCTCTTGTTGCACAATACATATTTATATCGAGCAAAATAACTATGCAAGTAAAATCCCATGGTTGGCACATGAAGCTGGCTTCTTTACTGTCAAAACAACATACAATTCGCTGTTGCATAGGCTGGATGTGCCTGAGTTCGATACAATTATGGTGCAGCAGGCTTTGAAGCTTCTTTGGCTAAATAATGTTCCGTCGAAAGTAAGTATATTTGGTTGGCGGTTGTTGTTAGAAAAACTCCCTACGAGGGAGGCTTTATACAACAAAGGAATTATCACAAACAATCATGAAAGGAGTTGTGTGCTTTGTCTTAAGGAGTACGAAGACATCAATCATATTTTCTTTAAATGCAGCGTTTCGATTGAAGTGTGGAGCAATATTTTGAGGTGGTTGAGATTAAATCCCATACATTTTGTAAACATTTGTAATCATTTTAATCTCTTTGGTACTACTCTAAAAGGAGCAACCAACAAGAGGAGCCGTCATTTAATTTGGTTGGCAACGACGTGGTGCTTATGTCGTCATCGTAATAACATAGTTTTTCGAAGAGATTCGGTCAATGCTTCGTCTTTGGTGGAACAAATTATGTATATTGCTTGGTTTTGGCTTATTGGTAGGGAAAAGCCAAATGTTAATGTAACTTTCTCTGATTGGTGTAAAGATCCCTTACTTTGTTTCCGTTCATTTCAGACATCGTCTTTAAATTGTAAGGGTTGAGTACCCCTTATGCTCCTTATACTCAATTATTTGCTTATAAAAAAAAAAAAAACTATGCAAGTAAAATTGAATACCCTTAATACATCTAGATTTATATCCATTGTTAAGATAATTAAAGGAGTTATAATAAAATCCAATTAGATTGAAAGGGATTATCAAAGCACCAAAGTAAGGCTACTGTCACTAGAGCTGTCAAAATGGGCCGGCCCGAATGGGCCGGCCCGACTAGCCCGATTTTTTTCCGGGCTTGGGCCTTAAAAATCTAGCCCGAATTAGCATCCGGGCTTTTTAGCCCGGCCCGATAAAGCCCGCAAAAAATATGGGCCGGCCCGAATGGGTCGCGGGCCGCCCGAAAGCCCGATTACATTATAATAAAAAAATAAAAATAAAAAATATGAGTAAATAAAGAAGGATATTTATAATATTTTTACTTGGGCCACCAATCTAAAAGTCCACACAAACATAATAAGTTAACAACACGGAATCAACACAACACACACGTCACACACACCTTCCAATTCCATCAAACGCGCATTTAAGAGAATAAATATGCCTAGTAACGCAAATTATATACATGCACTAGTAACGCAAATTATATACATAACGAAATGAAAATAAACTAAAAGTAAAAATAACTTATCGTGTCATTAAAATAAATAAGCTAAAAATATAAAACCACGGTCGTGAATTATTTCTCTACGTAATTACTCGTAAACTGTAACTAGCTTAAATAACTTTACATTAATTCTAACAAATTTCAACTTATTTGTAATTAATTAATGTTGTGATCTCTTTGTCAAATTTATTGGGCACTTAAATTTCATCTTTTTTCATTACCCTTCATCTATTACTTTAAAAATGTTTTTTTTTTTTTAAACCGGGCCGGCCCGAAAGCCCGAGAGCCCGTACCGGGCCGGGCTCGGGCCTTGATATTGCAGCCCGTTTTTTATCCGGGCTTTTAAGCCCGGCCCGACGGAGCCCGAAGCCCGAATGGGCCGGCCCGAAACGGGCCGGGCCGCCCGTTTTGACAGCTCTAACTGTCACCTGAAGTGTATTCTATATTTTCCTGTGTTAATAAACTAAAGCATAAAAGAAGGGTTTTCAAAGTGTTAAAGCTATTCAGTTCCTCTTGTTCTGAAACCACGAATTCAATATATCTATCGAACTCACTTCGTTATAAAGCTGGAATAATTTCAAGAATCAGAAGCATTTTTACAAGCGAGTATTACAACAAAAACAAGTTCAAAGTCCCACATCGTTAACATTTGATACAAATCAATTGTTTATATACTCAACTCGTTAAGCAACAAACACGACCTTACTTGAACAGGATCTGTTCTATAGAATCGTACTACTGTGTCTTTGATTTCTAAAGAGACAGGAACATACGTCTGGTGGATGAATCAAGACCGTGTGATTAGAGCGTGATTAACGGCTAGGATGGAACTCGTTTGCGAGATTTCATTCTGTGCTTTAGAGGATCGTTCTCGGGCAGTAATATCTGACCGGGGTGTGGTCACACGGTGTTCTGACAGACTCAACAAATTTTTTTGTCATCATTTTTTGCAAAACGCCGTCGTCACGATGAGGTATATATGTACTTCCGCAGTTTTGTTCTCGTTTGTGAGTTTATGATTTTGTGGATTTCATTATGGGTTCGGTTTTGAAGAACCCTAACAGAGACATAAACCCCAAATTCAAAACCCTAATTTTATTTTACCCCAAATTAATTTTATGAATTTTAATTAATATTGGTAATAATAATAGTAATAATCTGTTTCAGGTTATGAAACTATTTTTTATGCTATGAAATCACTTTGAAGAAAAATGATATAGCAATACAATTTCTCAATTAGCATCTTGCTTTTACTGTTGTTAGTTATATTTGTATTTTGGACTAAATGAGTTCAATCATTTTTCTGCATATAGAAAAACATAAATGGACTCAGCATCACATTCAGCTTCTGTAGTTGATGATTCTGTTTTACTTTTTTTCCATTGCCCGAATTGATAATGTCGTGAATTTTACGCTAGTGGTCTTGTTGTGGAGCTTGACAAGATTGTAAAATTGGCAGAAATGTGCATCATTCAGGTTCCTATGAAGGTTGTAAAGTGAATATTTTTATATTTTTATGGGCTTTTAAGTTCTGTCAATGTTGTTAAATAGCAATTATAGTTACGCTATAGGCTACAGCTTTATAGCATAGCAGAATTTGAACAAATCGATGTTTTTCTAATGATACACTATTTAGTACAAAAGGTTGTTAAATAGTTGTTCTAGTGGCGCCGTATCATTGTTGCATAACAGAATTTGAAAAACCTGCTATATCTTCTGTGATTCGCGATTGACGTCACTGACTTCTCTGTTTTTCTTTAAATGATATAATATTTTTTGAATTTAATTGTGGGAAAGAATCTGGATGAACTTACCAGAGATATTATAAACAACCTTATTGTAAAGAACCAAATAACCAAAGGAAAAATTGTTGCTTTAAAGGTGTTGATTATATTTCTTGATTTTTATTAGTTAAGTGTGTGATTTATGTTCCCATGCTGATGTGTTCTTCACATATGTTTAAGGATTAAGGAGTGACTTCAGTCCAATTTAGCATTTCTGTTTGGGGATGAGTTCGCGCAAGCATATTTTGGAGTTACTCTGATCTTCTAGTTGTGCGCCATGACAAAAAGGGAGGAAAAATAGCGATGAGAACTTGTAAGAGAATAGCTTTGCAAATAATGCAGACACATATTACTATTAATACATGTTGATTTGTAATATGTAATTGTATTTCAAAGGGATGTGAGGTATGAGATTCAAATATTATTGATAGGAAGGGATATTTTGAAAGCTTAGCAATGGGGGAAAGACCGTGAGTCTGTGACTTTACATTATTAGGCTATTAGTAAAGGTTAGTAATTGTGATTTTGTGATATAACTGTTTTATTTGAGTGAGTTTTTGGCTCTGCCTTGAGCCAGTCTCACAGGCTATTTATGATATTTTTTATTTTTTATTTTTCATTTTTAATTTATGGTTATGTTGAATACATTAGTATATTTGCTAATCATATTCTCTCCCAATTATGAGTATGTTGTGCAATACATCTGAGTATCTTCAATAAGGGTATCATATGGAATTTCATAAACTAATGATTTGTACCTTACTTTTTTTTATATTATTATTGGAGTTCTCTGACGTGACATAGAAGGTATCAAAATTGATGATATGATACCTTATTTAAGGTACCATATCATCAATTTAATATTACTTCTTTTTTGGTTAGGATCAAATGACACCAAGATATCAAAATGAATTCGACACCAAATCTCATCCCTTCATAAGGGATGACAATGGGTAGGGTACTATAGTCCTCATCCCCATACCCGCGGTTTGAAAAAATACTCGTACCAATCCCCACACCCTCGTGGGTGACACTCTTTGTCCCCGTCCTCATACCCTAATACCCGCATTTTTGTTAAAAATAAATTGACCAATTATAAAATATCATATCATTTTAATATAATTAAAAAAAAAAATTAAAGATTTTAATGTTGATTAATGAAAATTATGAATAAAATTATTAGTAATATCATGCTAAAGTTCATTTATCTATATATTTATATATTTGGATTGTGTTATAAATAAATATTTTCATTAAAAATGTGTAATAATATAATAATGTTGTATTTTTTAAAATTGATTTACATTTTGATGAATATTGTGTATTGGGATTTGATTTTACTGTTTAGGGTTTTTGATTGAATTTAATTTAATTTGGATTTTAATGGAGATACATCGACAATGTAAAATTGTTTTACACGATTATCCAATAAAAAATCAACAATTTTTCATATCATATTAAAAAAGTGGGGTGAAGTAGGATGATGTGGCGAAAAATATGATTGTTATTGGTCGACACTGTAAAACCATTTCAATGAGAGGATAGGGAATAAAAATGTTTTTCCTAATATTTTATTTATTATCCGGGCTAGTGGACTTTTATGGTATGTTTGGATGAGAAAAGAAAGTGAAAGGAAAATGAGATGATTTTTTGATTGTTTGGTATGAGTGAAAGTGAAAGGAAAGAAAGAGATGCATATTTATTAAATGACATAAACACCCTCATATATAAATTGTAATATATTTTTTTTTATCAATATGTAGAAATAAATATTTCACTAATAAAAATAATTTGAATATGAACAAGTAAGAGTAAGACACATTTGTGATTAAAAAAAAGGTAAGATACATTTTTTGCACGTGAGAAATCATGATTAATATATTTTTTATATTAAAATAAAAGTAGTTTATACATAATAATATGACAGGGGTGTTATTGTCTTTTTGGCCCAAAAATTTGTCCAGTTCTCACTTTCTCCTCATATTTGAGCGGAAAACTTTTTTCTGTGGGGCCCATGTGTCTCTTTCTTTCCTTTGTTACTTTCTCTTATTCCAAACAAAGGAAAATGCTTCTTTCCATCAACTTTCTCTCCCTCCCACAATCTTTCCTTAGAAACAAACATAGTGTTAAACTTTGGGCTTAATTAGGTGACGTGAGAAGGAAGGAATAGTGGAATAGGATTGTAACTCTCCGTTATTAACCAACAAGCGTCGGCGTTGATTCATTAATTCCGCGGAGTCGTGATCTCTCAAGTTACCCTCCGGTTCAGGTTCCTCTCTGCCATCTCAACAGACACGCTGACGATGTCTGGCGTCAAACATGATTCAGGTACAATACAAGCCACCCTAAACCACAACAATGAAATTGATTTCTTGATTGATTGATTTCATTCTTGATTGTTGCTTTAGTTGACGACAAGGATTTTGCTTCACCGAAGAATAAGAAATTAAAACTTCACGGCGACTACGACAACAAGGATTTAGGAGACAACTCTCACCATCTTCCAGTTCCAATGTCTTGTCACGATGATCCTGAAGGTAAGGAAAATCCCCTTTCAAGTCTCAATTTCAACATAATTCTTGTTTTCATGTCCGACCAGTAATTTAAGTAGATTCTTCCTCCATATTAAACTAGTGTGTTATACAATTGACAACAGTTTGAAACCCAATGCGGATCTCTTTTCTGAACACAATGTGGTTCTCTTTTCTGAAGACGAAGCCAAACAACTTTTTACAAACTGGTGCCACGAAGTTGGACATATATACTATACCAAAGAAGAGTATAGCCTCAGGTTCAATTGCTTCAGGGAAACTCTTGAATATGTCACCCACCAAAAGAACAAAGGTTTTCCATGTGGCCTCACCAGTTTCGCTGATTGGACCCATGAGGAAAAGTTTTCTATTCTTGATTGCGGTTCTGAATCTGAATACGACACTGATGAAGGCCACATTCCAAAGCGTCGTCCAAAGCATCGTGCTGATAGATCCTTCGTTAGTGAGAAGGTATTGGACTACGCATCGGACTCCCTCGATGACTTGGGCTGAATTCAATGCGCTGATGATCAAACCTCAGGATCAAATGGATCACCTTTTTAAAGATTGATGTAACCTAAAATCAATCTTGGGACTTTGTTTTATCTCTTATGTCACTGTTTTCGTAGTATCAAATGGATCACCTTTTTAAAGATTGATGTAACCTAAAATCAATCTTGGGATCTTGTTTTATCTCTTATGTTATTGTTTTCGTAGTATTAGCCGAATTCTCTATGGCTTTTGTTGCTGTTGTTGTTGTTGGTAGTCTTTGTCTTTGGGAACAAGTTAAAGTATGTTTTAATTTTAATTTTCAATTTCAAGTGATTAATCTCTTTTTCTTCAACACCTAGATCATATTTTACATGTTGTGAGACTGTATACTAGCAGCTGGTAGAACTTTGTATGTGTTCGGTGGCTACTCTATAGATTATATTATTATACCCTTTAGTTTGTAGTTAGAAGTCCCTGTGTGTCAAATTGCGAATAGTTTGACCCCTCTATGTGTGGAATTGTAAATTGTTAATTTTAACAAACCCATTGTTATATTAATACTCTTGGGAAACTTTGCTCGACATTGTTCTTGTTGTAGTGAGAAATTTCATTTAAAAAGTGGTTGTGATCAAAATTTGGTATTTGTCAACTCAATTTGGTCTACGGCTGTTGATTTTGATGTATCGGATGTTGTTGGAAATGATTTTTGAGAGATTAAAGTTAGTTAATTAAAAATTACTGCAAAAACTGTCCAGGAAAGAAAGAAAGAAAGAAATAGGAGGAACCGTTAACCTGCTTTACCTACTCTTAAGCGCAAGGTCTCAGGTTCGAGTCTTAAAAATGTGGTCTCTATATTAACCGATGAAATTTGTCTGTTTTCTGCAGAAGAAAATAGACCTGAATGACAGAGAAACATATGAATGTTTGTTCAAGGAATACTGGGAAATTGTTAAGAGAAAAGAAGGACTAACTGAAGAAGATATCTCTGCCGCACTTCCCAACAATAGAAAGCGTAATGATTTTGTGCCTCATACAAGTTGCAGCGAAGGCGAAGAAGAAAAACAAAATGACTCCAACAGTAATGAAGATGATACAAGTATGCGTAAGCGGAACAAACAGAAGCGGTACAGTTCATTGGAATTTGACGGATTGGCATCAAAACCTCTCGCTAACTTCCTTGCAGCCATAGGGAGATACGAAACTGAACCGATGATACAATGGGGTATAAAATCTCTTATATGTGAATACATTAAGGAGAATAATCTTTATCATCCCAAAGACAAGAAGAAATTCTTCCCCGATGATAAGTTGTTTCCTATCTTTAAAAAGAAAGTTGTGAGAATGTCTCAGATATATCCTCTACTCGAGTCTCACATCACAAAAAAATCTGATGATTCAGCTGTAAATGAAAATCACGACCAAAACAAAAATTGTTCTACAGACAACAAGCATATCGATGATGAGACAGAAAAACCTCGATTGGAAAAAGGAGATTTATCAATAAAATATGGTTGTTTTGCATCCATTAATGCCAAAAATGTAACACTTATCTACCTAAAACGAACCTTGGTGTTAGACTTATCGAAACAGCCTGAAAGCTTTGTGAGTAAGGCGGTTGGAACTTTCGTCAGAGCAAGAGTAGATTCCAATGATCATAAGCAATGGAATTCATATCATCTTGTGAGAGTCATAGGTATAATAAATTGCATATAGATCTTGCTAGTTATTTTACTTCTCTTGATTGATCATTTCTCTTGTTTTAACTGTTAGGTGTTGAACATGATGAAATGTCTAATGGAATACTCTTGCAAGTTTCTTTCATGCCAAAAGCTATTTCAATTTCTGAGCTTTCTGATGAAGACTTCACAGAGGTAAATGTAAATAAGATATGAACTTCTAGTTGGAAAAACATTTCTTATATGATTATATTTAAGATATAATATACTCTATTCACTCTTTCATTCTCCAAGAATACTATTAATTGTGCTGTTTTACTTACAGAAAGAATGCGAGGATTTGCGGCAAAAAGTGAGCATTGGTTTGCTCCCAAAATTAACCGTTGTAAGTTGTATGATACAAGTTGTACATTCGTCGATTTGTCGATTCCTGGCATGTTGATAACTTTGTTTACGCTACTGACATTGGCAGGGGGATCTTGAAGAGAAGGCTACAAGTCTTCATGAGGATATAACAAAACATGTATCGATCATTCTTGACTCTATGCTTGTTAATATATAGCTTCTTACATGCATTACACATTCTTGTTCTTATATGTAATCTGTAATTATTTTGGTTTCGAACTTTATTACTTTTGGCATTTGTAAATCTATCTTATTTTCTAATATTATTTGCTTTATGAATGTGTTCTTGCTAGTGGATTTCGAAGAACCTAATCTATTTGCAAATTCAAATTGACCGTGCAAATCTCAGAGAATGAAATAAAGGATATCCTTCTTGTATCGTATAGAAATGATTTTATGAGTTATTAGTATCATATCACTATACTATAGTGTTTCCTTGACCATTTGTCCTATACAAAAATTGCATTACTAGATGAAAGCAAAGAGCCTGAACAGAAACACGAACAACTATTAAGGTGCTTGCCATCGGTTTTCCCCGAGCTTATGGAGGTAAAACATGATGATTCTGATGAAGACTGTGTGGAAATAGATAGGCCGAACCATGACTCGGATGAGGTAAGTGTATTTACTCGGATAATGTTTATAGTATTCAACTTATATTTAAGGAGATGTGATCTCTATGTTAACCGATGAACTTTGTATGTTCTTTGCAGAACAAAATAAGCTTGAATGAGAAAGAACCATATGAATGTCTATCCAAGGAATATGAAGAAGGACTAACTGAAGACAATGTCAGTGCTGCACTTCCCAACAAAAGAAAGGGTAAATATTTTGAGCTTCATACAAGTATGCATAAGCCGAAAAAACGGAAGCGGTACAGTTCAATGGAATTCGACGGATGGGCATCAAGACCTCTCGCTAGCTTCCTTGCATCCATAGGAAGATACCAAACCGAACCAATGATGCGATGTGATGTAAAATCTCTCATATTTGAATACATTGAGGAAAAAAAAAATTATGATCCCAAAGACAAGAAAAAATTCATCGCCGATGACAAGTTGTTTCCTATCTTTGAAAAGAAAGTCATGTCAAAGTATCAGATATATTCCCGACTTGAGTTTCACATCACGGAAAAATCAGATGATTCATTTGGAAAGGAAAATCATGATCAAAACAAAAAGTGTTCTACAGAAAACAAGCATATTGATGATGAGACATGTATGGAAAGCAAATTATCAAGGTTAATAGAAAAACCTCTGTTGAAAAAAGGAGATATATGTATAAAACCTGGATGTTTTGCATCCATTAATGCCAATAATATCAAGCTTATCTACCTAAAACAAAGTTTGGTGTTTGATTTATCGAATAATAAAGTGTAATAAAATAATAAGTTCATCAAATAATAAAGTGTAATAAAAATAAACTTCAAGTCTATACCCACTTAAATCGGAAAAAAAGAAAACAACGTTTGAGAAGTTATCGTTCTGTGGGTTTGAGATGAGAGCAGTAGCGTGACGTGAGAGTGTTGTTTGCGTAATGTTGAGATCAGCTTGAGGATGATGGTGAGGTGAGATGAGAGCAGCGTTTCTGAGTTTGCGTTTGCGGCCGTGAGTATTTCTAAGTTTGCGCTTTTAAATTAGAGTTTCTAAGTGAGGCAGGTTTTATTTTATTTTTTAGAAGTAGTTGAGCCAGTTGTAGTTTTTGATGGATATGGGTTACCTAAAAAAATAATTTAACATATATACTATATATTGGTTTGGTTCGGTTTGTCCATTGGATCTGAAAACTGGAACCGAGAACCGAACCAAACCACTTCGGTTTTCTATTGGTTCGGTTCGGTTTTTGATCCGAACCATAAACATTGGTTTTTTTTCGATTTGGATTGGTTTGGATCATCGGTTTAATTGGATTTTTCTGATCCGCTTACACCTCTAAGTACTACGGTGGCATTTAGCCTGGTCTAGTAAAGTTTTTGTTCACCATGGTCAAGTTGAGGATTTACCAATAGATCACATAGGGAACATAGTTTTATAATAGATTGTCAACACTGAATTTTTTTCTCTTTCCACCACCGATCTCTCTCCTCCATGCTCCACTCAACCACCACCACCAACAACAACATCAAATTCACTTATTCACCTTCCCAATCCTAACTCTCCTTTTGGACCTCAAACTCTATTATCTTGCATCTTTTTTTGTTATATATGCATCTCCTCTTTCTTTTCTTTTTTCTTTTCATTTTCCTCATTTTTTCTAACTTAGATTTTATGTTCTCAGTTTTACAAGTTTTGAATTTTGATTATAAAATTACAATTTTTATGGAATAAACTAAAGAATAATCACTACTTTATAATCCATCAAAATGAAACTTCATTCCCCACAAAGTTATGATTTTTATATTTAATTTGATTTTGTATTATGAGTGATTATTTGGGTTATTAATATGGTTTTTTAGATTTGGGTAAGAAGAAAGTAAGGTTATTTTTGAGAAGTGTGATTTTCTAAAATTGTGGAGATATGAAAGTGAGACATGCTTTGATTAACACTCTTGAAGAGGTTTCAATTATTGAAGGTGGCATTTTTGTGAATTGAGATTGTTTCTGGTTGTGTGGGTGGGGGGAACAAGGAGGGTGAGGGAGAGAGGACGTAGAGGACAGTGGGTTGAGGAGAATGGTGTTGGTGGTGGAAGAGAGTGGGGAAAAATCAAGTGTTGAGAGCCTATGATAAAATTAAGATCTAATGGTCAAAAATCAACTTGACCATGGTGAACAAAAACTTCACTAGACCAGGCTAAATGCTAGTAGTTTATGATATGCTGACACACTCTAAAACGTGGGTACTTGAGATTTTATGAGATTGAGGGAAAAAGATAGTGCATGTGGGAAGAAAGAGAAGACAAAAAGATGGGAAAAGGAAGAACATGAACAAAAGTAAAAGTATAATGCATTTTTTTAAACTCGTTATTCGGCTCAAGGACCGACTAACTTGAGAGGATTATTTTTACCGTTCTTTTGTGGGGCCTCGTTTAAAGTCAATTTTTTTTACTACTTTGTATGGATTGTATATAATGCATTAAACGAAGTGAATTGTATATAATGCATGTTAAAATAAATGTAACATGTTAACGAAATACTCCCTCCGGTCACAAATATAAGCAAAACTGTATTTTTAGATTCATTGAATAACATATGTATTTGGTCTATATTATAGTCCAAATACATCAATTATTCAATGAATCTAAAAAGTGCAATTTTGCTTATAATTGTGGCCGGAGGGAGTATATGTTAAATGTAACATGTTAACAAAATATATGTTAAATGTAAAATATATTAACACATGCGCCTTAAACGAATACATGTTAACGAAATAAATGTAAAACATTCATTTGAATCATATGTATTTAATTTTTTATATTCTTAAATACAAAAAATTTATATTTAAATACTTTACCATGCACATGTGCATCATGCACGACCCTTGTTTTTATCATCACTTTTTTAATCTAGTTAACGATTAATGAATTATCACATCTCAATTTATTCAATACTAACCATTCATTGAACTGCATTAACCATTGTGAATTGCATAAATCTTTTAATCAATCATCAATTAGTGAACTGCATTAACCACATGTGTGAACAATATGAATCTTGTGAAAATTTGATTAATGAGCAAATGGAAATTTGATCATTCATTAAATCATAAACTTTATTAAACACGATTTTAACTAATATATTATTAACAAAAAAAACTAATATTAACAAAAGTCTACAAAAAAAGCTAATATTAACAAAAATAATTTTTTTAGGTGTTTCTTTCTGTTTTTCCTCTAAAATCCATTTCTTAAAAATTTCACCCTTATGGTAAATCAATTTTTTTTTTACTAAGGTAAATCATTTTTTTATGAGACTAAATTTTTGAAGTAACTCAAATTGATTTAAATTCCCAACATATATTTTTTCATTACTTAGAAATTGATAGTTGTTACCATAAAAAATATAGAATATTTGTTAACATGTGTTCTTATTCTAAAGTTGAATTTTAAAGAATTTCAAAGTGAAAAATTTATATCTAAAAATGTAATATTTTGACTTAAAAAAAATTAAATGTATAACTTTTAAAAGTTATATTTCTATATTAAATTATTTAACATGTATCATTAAAGAACATGTTAGCTTTATTCCCGTGAAATTAGTTCGGTTGGTAGAAGCATTGTATATATTATGCAAGAGTCGAGATTTAAACTCTGGATACTCGATTTGTTCATTTTTAATTTTTAAAATAGAATTTCTGATTACTAGACTACTTGACAAAATGACATATTAGCTTTCTAAAAGTATATATTTATATATATTGTACTGTGCTCCGTGGGTTAGAAGAAAATCATTAAAGATTGAACAATTCTAGCATGTCACGAGCACAATGGAATGAGGCGGCAAGAACATGTAGTAATTGATTTGAGACATGAAAGAATGAATTAGTCAATTTTTGTCCATGCCGCATAGTACTTCTTTTGACTCTCTATACTCATATTATTATGATCATTACTTTAAGTTTTGGAGAGAAGCAACCTAGAAGGTCAGTTGAAGTCCACAAAGCAATGGTACTTTTGTCACAAAACATTTAAAAGTAATTATAATTACATTTTAAATTATGGAAGCAGTATCTTAAGTGGCCCATTTCTACATATTATCAATCGTGTGATTGCTATAATTTCAACGTGCGTGCTTTGGATAAGTAAAAATAAATAAATTTAATTTTGATACATTAATTGATGTAAAAAGTTTTACGATATAGATGAATCAAGTCCATAAAGAGGAACTTTAGTTTTCTCCAAAGAAAAAATCACCTTTGTAACATTTCTTTATCAAGCAAGAAGGAAAGAAAAATGAAATAAGAAACAAGGAACTACAGGGAATCAGCCATCAAGGGAAGCTGAAGCTGTTGTGGTGTATAATGAAGGAAGCATTAAACCTCATGCTGCTCAGCTCCAAGTATCGCTAAAATATCTGCACAAGCACTATCTTCCCCCTATTAAGACTACAGAACATAAGACCAACAGAATGAAGGAACATGAATATACCAAACCTATATAGGTGGGAATGTTTCTAAGATAACACATCTTTGCAAAAGCTTCAGGGTTCCAACTTGCTTCAAAGGCCTCAAAGAGGTTTAGAACTACAGTTTGAGTTGATTTGATTCAGTTCCTTTTAAAAATATGACAATCAAAATAACATAAGTAATAACGAGAGTAAGTTATAAATTCAGTGCAAATTCATTAAAAATCTTACCTTATTATTTCTCAATACTTGATCAACGTCTTTGAGAGACCACAACCCACTGCACCTGGGAGCATCATAAGTTATTAAGATTTATCAATAAGCACGTCTTATACCAATCAATGGATTAAAGCACAAATTTTCAATATTTGTCTTCCTATTCAGATTCCCTTCGTCCACAGAGGAATGAACCCAACACTTTGAGTGCCAAGGGAATACCTCTAGCACATTGAACCGCCCGTTTTGACAACTTTGTTAAGCTTCTTCAGGTTTTTGAAAAGAAAGTTGAAGGGATCATTCGCTATTTAAAGATCTGAGGAACATGATACTAGGAAATGCTTATCTCTAGTTGTTATCATTACCTTTCTCCTTAGACCAAACCATTCTTGCTTTCCTGCTAAATTCTCTAGTTGGGTATCAGAACTTAGGTCATCAAGGACAGGGAGAACTTTTTTATTGAATAAAAGATTCTGTGTTGTTTCCTTTCCTTGGTCCAAAGTTTCAACTCTCATGTTGCTTATGTTTAGATGACAAAGCGATTTTCTTAGTAAACTAAGCAGACCATCTCTTGAATAGAAATCTCTAACATTCTCAAGAAAGCAACTAAAATTGAATTGGTTATGGATTTTCTTGTAGACAAGTATGGCTAGAGTTGTCTTTCCTATGCCACCAATGCCCCATATCCCTGCAAAGTGAATTTCATAAGACCCTGTCTTTAAAAGTGAACACATGTTTATCCTTGAATCAATTCCAAACCTTTTCACTATCATCTCCAAACCTTTCGCCATGCTTAGCAATATCCTGTGCGAAAGACCCTCGCTGGTGCCTCACATTGGTGATGGATATGTTGCAAAGTTACTTGAAAAAGTAAAACAGAAAATGTAGCTCACCCATTCCGTGATGTGCTCTCACCTCTTTCCTGTAAAATCTGTAAAACAAGTTCACTGAAACTATTACAGGCACAGTATGGCAGAATCCCAGAAGGAAAAAAAAATAGATAAAGTGAACGGTGTCTTTTCCCAAAAAAGTATTGGATACAAATGCTGGCATTTACAAACAGATGCAAGCTACAAGAAAATTGTTAGCATTTACTTACAAAAAAGAAATTTTACAATTAACTCTTTTTAAGCTGTATAGAACTTTCAAGCTGTATATGCTGGAACTTGAGTGCAGTATTGTAACAGTGCTTGATACACCAGTGTCTTGTTATGGACAGTTGAAAGATGTGTCTGGAAGTCAAAATATGTGTTGTTGGAAAAGGGGTTTCCTAAGTCAAGGTGTCTCCCCTTTCAACGGCCATGTGGATAAAAAGGTACTATCACAGAAAGCATAAGCTTAAACAACCTTTGCCTCATTAATTTGATGATGTCCTTTAACATCATTACCCCAAGCTGCTATATGGCTCGTCTTTTGGAATAAGTTTGCGCCATTCTGCAGCTTTGATGTGTTATTATAATAGTTGTATGCCTGTATATGAGTTAGCAGCAGCCATGAATGATCAATACTCTGCATGTTTAGCAATTCAATCTTTAATCCACAATAAGCAACTATATTTGTACCCCTTGGCAACAGATAGAAGTCACTTGTAAGAAATCGAAGACGACTAGGTCATCAAGGGTCAGGTGTAAATATCAAGGCTATTTGGTTTTTCCGCTTCTATTGATTAATTTATAAAGTTATAAATTATTCTTCTCCATAACACTCAATTTGGTTTTCTCTTGAACTTCAACAAAACATGTATCCTGAGAACTGTTTGAATCATTTATTTCTATGGAACTGCTGCCTGATGGTTTCTGTACATTACTCTCCTCCATCAGTCCTCTCATTTTAACAACATCTTCCCACCTATTGGACCCTGCATAAGTGTTAGAGGATAGTACATAGTTGCCACTATTAGAAGGATCCAGCTCTAGAAGCTTATTTGTGGCAATCTCAGCCAAGGGTAGATTTCCATGAACCTGAGAAGCACTCAGCAATATCCTCCATACTACAACATCGGGATCCACAGGCATTCTCCTTATGAACTCATATGCCCTTTCTAAATTACCCGAGCGACTCAAAAGATCCACAATACAACCATAATGTTTCATTTCTGGTGTCAATCCATAAACTTTTTCCATACTTTCAAAATATTCCAACCCCTTATCAACCACTCCAGCATGAGCACAGGCCAGCAAAACTCCAACAAAGGTTCCATGAGTAGGCCTAACACCTTCCCGCAACATCAGTGAAAATAAATTAAGTGCGGAATCTGCAGAACCATTAACAGCAAGGCCTGCAATAACTGACGTCCACGACACCGAGTCCTTCTTTTCCATCTCTTCGAACACCGCCAATGCTTTCTCAACCGCACCACACTTGCAATACATATCAATCAAAGCATTTCCAACATAAACATCAGCTTTCACACCATATTTCCCGATATAGTCATGAACAGCCTCCCCAATATCAAGTGAACCGATATGAGCACACGCAGAAAGCGCGCTGGCAACGGTTATTTCATCCGGCTTCACCTTAGCTTCCATCATTTCTTTAAAAAGTCTCACTGCATTCGCAAACTGGCCTGCTTGAGAGTAACCAGTGATCATAGAAGTCCACGAGATCACATCCCTCTGCGGCATTACATCAAACAAATCCCTTGCAGCAACCAAGTATCCTGCTTTCACATAGCACATGATCATAACATTCCAAGAAACCAAATTTCTATCATTCATTCGATCAAATACTCGCATGGCCAGATTAACCATACCGCGCCGTCCATACATATCAATCAGTGTATTTCCCAGGTAAACATCAACCTCCACCTCGTTTTCCTCAATGTACTCAACCATGGCATCAGCAACACTCCACTCACCCAAAACAGAACAAGCCAAAACAACCTTAACCATTGTCACAGCATCACCCTTCACATTATCCATCCTCATCGCTTCAAAAACATCTAAAACCTCTCTAAACCTCTTGCACCGACCATATCCACAAATCAACGAATTCCAGGAAACCAAATCCGGTTCAGACATTTCATCAAACACCTTACGCGCAAAACCCAATTCACCAAATCCAGCATACACATGAATCAAAGCATTAGAAACAAACAAAAGTGAGTCAAACCCAAGTTTGAAAACACGAGAATGAACCATTCTAGTGGTGTAATAACCATGTGGAATACGAGCACATGCCTTGATAAGAAAAGGGTAAGTGTGATTGTTACCAATTAACCCTTGGCTATACATGATGTTGTAAGTGTAAATTGCTTCAATGGGTTGTTGAGTTTGGGACCAACCACGGATCATGATGTTCCAATGGGATAAAGTGGGGTTGTGAATTTGGTTGAAGAGTTGTTTAGCTTTGAGGATATTATTGGGTGAAAGCGCGTAGGATTTGAGAAGATTGAAAATAGAGGAAGGGTCTTTGTGAAGTGTTTTCGCCATGTGTATGTTTGTTTTCAGCGACAAGATGAAGATAATGGAATTGAAATTGAATATGGCTAACTACAACAAAAAATAAGAAACAAGTCCCACATCGCTAAGAATCAAATAAAATCAAGTGTTTATATAAGTGACCCATAGAGTATTGGACACGACCTTACTTGAACAGGATCTGTTCTATAGGATCGTACTACTGTGTCTTTGATTTCTAAAGAGACAGGAACATACGTCTGGTGGATGAACCAAGACCGTGTGATCAGAGCGTGATTAACGGCTAAGATGGAACTCGTCTGCGAGATCTCATCCTCCGCTGTAGATGATCGTTCTCGGGCAGTAATATCTAACCGGGGTGGTCACACGGTGTTCTGACAGACTCAAAACTTTTTTTTTGGGCGACACAAACTTGTAGAAACAGACCAAAACAATGGTTGCAGAGAGAAGTTGATTTTTTACCTTGCTTTTGGAAGAAGTGAGTTGAGAGAGGAGAATGTGGTGGTTTGTTGTTGAATACCCCTTCTTCATGCAACCATTGATGCTTCTCTTCTCTTTCGTGGAGCTTTATGGTGACAATGTCCTCCGTCTTCCTCCTCCTGTTCCCAGAGGTAACACGATATAAAAATAGAAATGGAGTACAAATTGGAGTGAGAAAATCAAGCGTTTAGAAACGGAGAAAGAGCTTTTTTGTCTATATCATGGATTTGCCACGTAACAACTAAGTTCAAGCAACATGGGGTAATCACTTTAAAATTGTGACACGTTTTTGTTTTGAAGTACAAACACTGTACACTTCTACAGTTTTCTATACGATTTTTGGGTATAGTTATTAGTTTCTTAGAACACCTCCAATAGTGATCTTTACTAAAGAGTTATTTTGTGGATTTCATTTAGCCACATCATCTTGAAACAAACAACTTATTCATTATTTACTCCAATAGTGCAACTTTAAAAACTTATATTGGTTCTACAATTTTACCTCATATATTAATATTGAATTTTATTGTTACTTAAAAAGGTAAAAACAAGTACATAAAACTAATATTTTATTCAAAATAACTATGATGCTCCATTGCTTCATGAAGTCACGTATCTCCAGCTGGACTGCTGGAGCACTATGCCTCCATGATTTTCCACAAAAAGACAAAAAAGATTTGCTTTATCACATGCCATGCTGGCGGACCAAAACAAAATAACCTCCACCGGAGGTGCTCTAATAAGCACTCAGTCTTTTCAATCAAATAAGCCCCAATTTTATAATTATTGTCCACCTTGTATTTTGAATGATGTGAATTATGTTTATTTGGGTCAAAAAAAAAGAAGAAGAAATTATACCCTTAAAATAGATAAATAGAATGATTGAAGTTTGAACCTGGTCCCTATATATATAATATATTGTCACAGTCAGAGTTCAAGTACATGATCAAGTACCCTAGAGTTCAAGATTAAAAGTTTTTAGTCCAAATTAATATAAAATGTACGCATTACTAATTTACACCTTTAGTTTTTATGTGGGTGTAAATTAGCAGCCCTCGTATGTTAGCAAAACCCTATATATATATATATATATATATATATATATATATATATATATATATATAAGTAATTTCTTATCTAACATATATGATAAAATTATTTATTTACCCATAATTTGAAATTGTTTATTTGGTAGTGTCAATGAATTTATTTTAAAAAATATATATAAATTATTTAATTGCTTTTCGAGTTTTTAGAAAATTTTTTCCTGGTTTATAAAATATAATTTTAAATTTTAAAAAATAATTTCAAAAAGATATATGTAATTATTTAGAAGGAAAATCTTGTCATTTCCATATGATATATGTTTTATCATTCATATAGTTGAAAACAAATACGTGATATATGTACCCTTAAAAAATACTTCATCCATTCATTTTTAAGTGTCGTTTGAAAATCGTGTGATTATTCATATAACCTATTTCGATCATTTTTTTATATATATAAAAACAAATGTTAGCATGTAAGATATTAATGTTCAATTTGTCTCGACGAATATTTTCAAAATATAAATTTTTCATAATTTTTTATAATAAATAATTAAAGATATTAATGATAAAACTTGTGCATTGATTTAAAACGACAGTTAAAAAAGAACAGAGAGAGTAGTAAATAATCTTATCATTCATGCAACACTTCCTATACAATATTTACATATTGGTTCTTTAATTTGTGTTCTAACTCTAAGAGCACTCGTTAGCATTTATCTTTATTGTAGTGTGAATCACCTTAGTAATATCGACAACGTTCATGTTGACTTTGTATTTCTTATTATTTGTTTTATTTGTTCTGAAATAAAAATAACGACAAGAACATTTAATATAAAAGTAATGCTCATAAATAGATTTTAATGTTCGACTTCTAATATAAATAAAAAAAGAGCAATGTTATTTAGCAAGAAATATTGATGCAAGAAAGAGAAGAATTTATAAAATTAGAAAATTTGACCAATTAAAACTTGGCTAACCATACATAGGAGAAAAAGTGATTATAATTTGACCAATTAATTATTGCCATCTAAGATTCTTCTCTTTCTTGCATTAAAAAATTCTTACTAAATAGTATTTTCCATAAAAAAAATCATGGGTCAATGTTTACTTTATAGTCAAACATAGATTGACGACTCACACGAGTTTTCTTTTGCTTATATATAGTTGAGACTGAAGGATGTATAGTCGCAACTTAGTAAAATAAAGAAGAAATCGATACTAATTAAATAGGCTTCTCAGATGGCATATGAGGTTAATAATCAAATGATGCCGAACAACGGCGACTTGCCAGCAATCTTTATAAGGGAAATGCTTGTGTATCTTCCTATAAAATGTCTATTCAGGTTCAAAAGTGTCTCCAAGCAATGGAATCATTTGATTTCTGACCCTTATTTCGCCCGTTGCTATAGTGGTAGGTGTGATCACCCTCACAGGGAAACCTTATGGGCCAAACACTACAGAGGTAGTAGTTGAAATTTCATCAAATTTTGCACCTCTTTCTATGGTTTTGGATGGCACCACCTACAACAAAATAAATTATTATTTTAGTAGCATATTTACTATATAATTTTCGATATCTCAGCTCAGTGATAAAAGTTTGACTTTATAATTTTAGAGGATATAATTTGAATTCTATTTGAGACAATTGTAAACTAGTCATTAGTGCCCCCATTTTTAATAATAATTTTCTATTTACTATTTTTTATTGTTTTTATGAGAATCTTGACATTTTTTTTTTATTACAGAATCTTGACATTTTAGTGAATAATGTTCTTTGTTTATCTAATTATGAATACATTTCTATATCATTTAGCCACCGTGCAACTTTTTCTCACCCTCCTTCACCCTTAATCCAAATTTTCCTTCTCTTATGTAGCTCAAGTGGTGGTGGTGCGTTAAGCCATCACGGCTAGAGCTGCCATCATTCAATCAATTGTGTCTTACCGTTCAACTTTTAACCTAAAAGGGTTTGGTTTCCGCCAGCGTGACGTTGTGGTACTGTTGGTTCGGGTCTCCTCTTTTTCTTCAAATGGGTCTGTTCAGTCGTCCTCCAAATAATATCTCTTTTTAACGGTTTTTAGATCTTGGTTTGTTTGTCATCAGTTTGGTATGTCGTCTCTCCAACTTTGCCTTGTCCGGTTCGTGGTTGACACTTTTGTCATTTGTCTCTGTGTTTGATTCTAGATCTATTCAGATTTACAAATTTAAAGGTTTTAGGTTTGCCTCCACCGCATCGGTGGTTTAGGGGCTGGTTAGATGGTGTGTCTGCTTCGTGGAGCAAGTTATAGCAATTTACTAACTTTTGTTTGCCATGGCTCCGCACTAGTTATTACTCCCTCGGTTTTTTTTATTTGTCGTTTTAGAATAGTAACATCAAATTAAGAAAGTGTATTTTTGCACCTTATCTTTCTATTATACCCTAATTAAAATCCACCAATAAATTCTTTTTTTTTTTTGCACACATTTTCTCTTTCCAATATATCTAGTATATTACTTACAAAAAAAATTAATATGTTAGTATGTACCAAAAAAAAAACTTTAGTTTTTCAAATATATAGCATTAATTAGTTTTATTAAAAAAGATAAGGGGTTTTTTTTATTGGTAGGGAAGCTAAAAAGAAAAAAACAAAACTAAAAGGAAAAACTAATTACGAATAAAGAAGGTCCCCATAGCGTCGTTCCTAAGAAGATCACGAACACCTTCTGGAGGAGAAGCATGAGTCAAGAAGTCAGCATCTGAAGATGATCCAAGTTTCGCGAAGAAGTCTGCACATTGATTCCCCTCTCTAAGAGTATGATAAAGAGAAACATTGATTTTAGAAAGCAACTCCTTTATATCTTGGATCAACACCGCATATATATGAAACTTAATTTGGGGACCATTGATGAGGTTGACACAGTGTAAGGAATCAGAGTAGCAAACAAGTTCATCAACACTCATGTCTTTTTCCAGCAAGAGACCCTTGTAGATAGCATATAATTCAGCGAACAGAATGTCAGATGACCCTTGGATGAAGCATGAGAAGCCTGCGAGATAGTGGCCGAAAGTGTTTCTAATAATGCCGTCAAATCCAGATCGCACAGGAGAACCAAGACAACTACCATCCACATTCAGAATGGCACAGGAGTGATTGTTGCAATATAATAGATAAAATATAACTTTAAATTATCAAAACGACAAATTTAAAGGAACGGAAATTGTAATAAATTGTTTTTATGTGTAAGGGTACATTTGAGTCAAAAATCAGTAAGCACTGGATAGAACAATACAAAACAGAACAAGATAGTACTATGACAAGACAAAATTGTACCGGAGAGAGATAATATATGCAACAAAAAAATATACAGGGACTAATATTAAAAATTCACGAACATACAGAGACGAAAAATTCACGAACATATTTATTATATTAAAAAATAAAATGAATATTTTCGTATTTTGTATGGTTATACTATGGACAAAAAATTGTTTTGTGGTTCAGTAAAGGATACAAATTCTTGTTTTTGTCCTGTTTATTACTACATATTTTGTCCAATCTCATATCAGTTTCTAAATCAAACATAGTACAACAAAATTTGTCCAGTGCAATCCCTTGTGTTTTAGCAGATCAAATGCACCATAAATTTGTTATTATTGAAAAACTATATATTTAAAATACAATTAGTGCATTTAATAATTTGCAATAAGATTTACTTTTTATTAACATATTGTCCTATTTTAAAACCAGTCAATTTTGTACATCTACAAGATTTTTGTATTTAAAAATATATTAAATCAAGTTGTATGAGATGTCATTTAAAAAATATTAAATTACTATTTTTAAATACAAAAATTTAATGGAGGAATTTGAGTAATTTTAAAATGAGGGAATCAATTTCATAAACGAGTGCAAATAAAAAGGATCAAAACTATAATTGAACCTATAGAAATTTTTTTTTTTTTTTTTGGTTTTCACCACCAGTTGAATCTTGTTTGGGGGTCAGTTCTCGCATCAAGTGATTCCAATCCCCTCCCGATCGCAGTTGCAGGGGATCAAACTGTATTCCTCCCTACCAAATTCAGTGTCAATCACCACTGAACCAACTAACGATTGATAGAAATTTTATGTTTAGATTATTTGACATGTACCCTTCTAATATATTTTAGCATTTTTTTATACGATTATAATTAAGGGATGTATGGTAATTAAATGGAAAGAGACATAATTATAAATAACAATAATAATAATAATAATAATAATAATAATAAGTTATAAATCCTTTAAATAATAGTTATAAATAAATAAAAGAGAGAGATGACATTTCAAATTTTGTTTGGACCTAACACATTTGCATAATGATGTTATGTTTCAATAACCATACCAATAATACTTCAGCATAATCTCATGAACATATATCAATTTCAAAAGATGAAAACTACACATCACATGAAAAGATCATATGTGAAAAAGTTATTCTACACATTCACGATCGCATATTCTCCTATATGTGAAGTTGAACCGGATTATGTTTTCACAAAAAACAAACACACAAACCATAAATCAAGAAGAACGTGGTTAACAATCAGAGGCTCCAAACAAGTGCCGACTCAAAACATTAAATAAAGAGACCAATTGTTAATTAGTTCTGTGGTTATTGGCATTGAATTTGATAGAAAAAATTACGATTCGATCTCCCGTAACTGCAATTGGAATGAGGCTGAAACCACCGAATCAGATTAAACTTGTGATAAGAAAAAAAATTAAATAAAGAGTCTTACTAATTTGTTCACATCGACACATTATTTTTCTTATATTTTTATTTTTTTGTTTTTATTTTTAAAACACATCGACACATGTTAAAGTCTATGTTAAGAAACTTAAAAATAACTTCAAATTTTCAAAAAAAAAAAACTATAAATAAAAGTTTGCCAACAAAAATTAATTTATTTGATCAAAATTTTAAATCACATATGTCATAACTATGATTATCCTTGATTTTAATATTTGTAAGCCTCATATCTTTAAGTGATGACAATAAGTTTTGTAAGAGGTTGTTCCATTCATATATTGGGAGGTTGATGTTGAGGTAAAATTTTGGAGGGGCTGTCAGTCGTGAGGCAAGTTTTATTGAGGTAGTAGTCATGAATTAAGAGAGTTGTTAAGATTGTTGAATTAATGCATCTTTATCCTTAGTTAATGGATTCACAAGTGAGCTTTTTTTTTTACTTCGATTAAACATGGGTATCACAAAAAAAAAATCGGCCCAAAGATGTGTCAACTAATTCACGTGGAGGAGACAACTATGTTGTTTGGTAAAGAGTTACAAGGGATGGTTGAAGACATTGTGGTTGGTGGAGGTCATTTCATTGTGGACCTAAAATGAAGGGTGACTTTTTTACCTATAAAGTTGGAGAGTTGTGTTTGTACTCATTAGTAGAGACTGCACCGTACGCTTTTTGTGTCTTCTAGAGCTCAATCATAAGTGTTTTTATTGGGTCATATATATATTGAAAGACAATGAAGTATGTGGTATGGACTCTGGTTTGATAGTGCTGTGGATGGTCTTTATGATATGATTCCGACGTTGGAGTTTAGCAGTTCTACTAACAATGACAATGTCCCCTTAAAGTTCAATATGTTTTGGCGAGTGCCTTATTTAGCAAAATTGTTCAGGACATGAAAGTGAATATTAACATGGTTGCAAAATAAAAAACAGTTTTTGGATGTTTGCAAACAACACATGCTCAATATTTTCTTCTAGCTATCTCTATTAAGGAGTTAGGCCAACATATATCACTGGTAGAGTATCGTATTATCCTCAAATATTTCCTCATGATTATATTATTTCCTATTGTTGAAGTTTGGTTCATTTGTTATATGCAAAATGTGAGTTGTGCAAGTATACACAATCAATTTATAGCAAGTGATAATAAAAAATACCGATCCCACAAGGATTGTTTGAGCGAAATTCATTCCAATTTTCATACAAGTAGTTTTGATCTTATGAGTAAAAATGTAGCCAAATATCATTTGAGAATGTGCAAGTAATTAAATGAAAATAATTGTAAAGGGTTTTGGTAAACAAGTGGACTGGACTAAGGCCCAAAAAGGAATGGCATAGGCCCAATAGCAAGATGGTCCAATTATCCAACCCATGAAATTCAAAAGCTTGACTTGGCGGGAAAGCAATGTAAGGGCGACATGGTACGCAAGTGACGCCCTCGCCCTAACCGCACCTGTTGATTAGAAGGGACTCGGCATACGTGGGGGGTGACAACCACCCCTCACCACCACGATTATTATAAAAATCAGAGATCAACCGTCCATCACCACCACGTGGGAGCGGCGGAAAAGAGAGGAAACCACCGAGATCATGGAGGTATCCATGATCGTGGTCTATGATAACCGTTACATGTAAAAATCTATAAATAGAGGCCCAGGCTTCAGTGTAAAGGGTTCATAATTTTTAATAGACAAGGAATTATTCATTTCTTACATACGATCCATTAATTTATCACCCCCCTATTTGTTCACTAGAACATTTTGGTGCCCACCGTGGGGCTGCGGTAAAACGATTCTCAGCCTACCAATTCTGACCAAATTCGGATCAAAAGAAACCTCTTCACATGGTTGGAGGAGCAGAAAACCATGGCAATCTTATGACCTTGACCGACGCCGTGAATGAAATCAGAAGGCTTCAGGCAAAGGTCACGGCCATAGACAACGAAAAAGCCAACAAAGAAGACTTCCATGATGAGGACGAGATCAACGATTCTCAACCCCTATCACAAACCTTATGGGACGCCAGAGTCCCTGAGAATTTCAAGACCCCACATCTCCCATCGTTCGATGGAAAAACAGACCCATCCGAACACCTGATGGCTGTGGGAACCCAAACCGCCATCGTAGGCGCGGCTGATCACCTGAAGTGCAAGCTACTCTCAGGAACTTTCAAGGAAGCGGCACTAAGATGGTACATGAATCTCCCAAAAAACTCCATAGAAAGTTGGTTAGACTTTTAGCGCAAGTTTTTCAACAGTTCTCCGGTTCGAAGCACATCAAAGTAACCGCCACTAGTCTCTTCGCTACTCGCCAAAGCCACGGCGAAACTTTGCGTGAATATTTGAGGAGGTTCTGTGAAGCAACAATCAAAGTATCCAATCCCAACTAGGAAATGTTTGTGTCAGCATTCCACAACGGTTTGAAAGCCGGCCATTTCAATGAGTCCCTAGCACAAAAGCCAGCAACATCGATGCAGGAAATTATCAAAAGGGCGGAATGTTACATAAAAGGCGAGGAGAGTAACGCTGAAAAAAGATCCAGGGATGCCAGAGAAAGGGAACCAATACATAAAGGGAACATAGCCCCCGATTTTTATCCACCACGACGACGCCAACCAGATTATAGAGGACACGAGGCTCAAAGGAAACCTTATCATCAACAAATAAGGCGCGACGTAGAAAGGTTCCCTCAGAAAGAGTACATGCCCTTAAACCGGGCCAGGGTCTATATTCTTGATGAAATCCTGGAGACAGGACTCACTCGGTTGCCCCCTCACAGAGGAAAGGATCACACCTTAGGAGGAAATATGAACGCATGGTGCGCATATCATAGGTGCAAGGGCCACGACACGGAGAAATGTTTCAGATTGAGAGATCTCATTGAGGAGTTAATCAAAAGTGGACACCTGAGGAAATTCTTGGACGAAGCAGCAAACGACAAAGAAGTGGTCCCAAAGATTCAAAGGGATCCACAAAGAGACCAAGGACAAGGCTCGGGAGAAGAGAAAGTGAGAATAGCAGTTAATACTATAGCAGGATGATTCACAGGAGGAGGCGAGTCAAGTAACGCCCGGAAACGCTACGTGAGACGAGCGGAGTTTGAAGCGAAATTCGTGGGACATACTTCCATCTCAGCCACACCGGATCTCTCTTTCACAAAAGAGGACAAAAGAGAAGTCATGCCACATGATGATGACCCGCTGGTGATCCAAGTTCAGATCTTGAACTGTGATGTTAAGAGAGTGCTAATAGACTCTGGCAGTTCAGCGGACATCATGTATTGGGAAGCGTTCAAAGCCATGAAATTGTCCAATGAACATTTAATGCCTTACAATGGCACTTTGGTGGGCTTTGCAGGCGAACAAGTGGAGGTTATGGGATATACAACACTGCTCACAACCTTTGGTGACAGCGATAACGCCAAAACCATAAAGGTACGATACTTGGTCGTAAAAACCCCCTTTACCTCCTACAACATCATTATTGGAAGACCAGCCTTCAACGCCTTAGAGGCTGCAATGTCAACGCTGTATTTATCCATAAAATACCCATTAGATGACAGAAGAGTAGGAACAATCAAGGGGGACCAAGCATTGGCGAGACGTTGCTATGAGTCAAGCCTGAAAATAAGACATCGAGCCCATACAACCTCAAAGCCTACTCGCCCTAGCAATCAAAAGGGTGGAGTTAACATGATCAGCCCCCTGGATCTTGATCCAAGGGAGGAATTTCAGGATAGAAGAGTAAGTCCCATTGAGGAGCTTGAGCAGGTGCAAATTGGGACAGAAGCGCACCAGACCACTAACATTGGTACTTCATTAAACCCCGAGGAAAGAGAAAAAATCCTAGCAACGCTAAAGAAAAACATAGATTTGTTTGCTTGGCATCCCTCAGACATGCCAGGGATTGACGAGTCAATAATCACCCAAAAACTCTCTATCTCCCCAGAGACAAAACCAGTCTCGCAAAAGAAAAGGAAGGTTGGCGAGGAAAGAAGAGCAGCAATTGTGGAAGAAGTGACAAAGTTAAAGGAGGCAGGATTCATCGAGGAGATTAAGTACCCGTCCTGGCTGGCAAATGTAGTGATGGTAAAGAAGGCGAATGGGAAGTGGAGGATGTGCGTAGACTTTACGGACTTGAACAAAGCATGCCCAAAGGACCCCTATCCTCTGCCAAAAATATCGACAGATTGATAGATGGAGCATCAGGATACAAAACTCTCTGCTTCATGGATGCATACTCAAGATACAACCAGATCAAAATGAATCCTACGGACGCTCCCCACACCGCATTCATGACCAACACATGCAACTATTTCTACAATGTCATGCCTTTTGGTCTAAAGAACGCAGGAGCCACATACCAAAGGTTGATGGATAGAGTATTTTCAGAGCAGATAGGAAAGAAATTAGAAGTTTACATTGACGACATGGTAGTAAAGAACATAGAGACTGGCGAGCATGACCAAGACCTGAGCGACATCCTCGCCTCTGTAAGAAAATACAATATGAGGCTGAATCCTACCAAGTGCTCATTTGGAGTACATTCAGGCAAATTTTTAGGGTTCATGTTAACCAACAGAGGGATAGAAGCCAACCCAGACAAATGTCAAGCAATTATTGATATGAGAAGCCCAACTTCAGTCAAGGAGGTGCAACAATTAACCGGAAGGATAGCGGCTCTATCAAGATTCCTATCATGCGCAGGAGAAAAAGCCTTTCATTTCTTCTCTACACTTAGAAAAAGTGAAAGGTTCATGTGGAGCACTCAATGCGAGGAAGCTTTTCAAAACTTGAAAACTTTTCTGGCCTCGTCCCCGATCTTGACTCGCCCAGAGAAAGGTAACACACTCTATCTGTACCTCGCCGTCTCAGATAAAGCCCTAAGTTTTGCGCTAGTACAAGAGATCAAAGGAGAGGAAAAACCTATCTACTTCGTCAGCAGAACATTCAAAGGAGCGGAGGCCAAGTATCAGAAAATTGAAAAGCTCTCTCTAGCAGTAATAGTAACGGCGAGGAAATTAAGACAATATTTCCAAAGCCACAAAGTCGTGGTAAAAACTGATTACCCCATCAAAAACGTTCTGAGGAAGCCAGACCTAGCAGGAAGAATGGTAGCCTGATCAGTAGAGCTATCAGAGTTTGACATAACCTTCTCCCCAAGAGGCGCGATCAAATCGCAAATATTAGCAGATTTTCTGTTGGAGTTGACAACACCCCCGGAGGAAAGCAAAGAACAACCTTGGACGCTCTCAGTGGACGGAGCCTCCAATGTAAGAGGAAGTGGAGCAGGAGTAGTGTTAGAAGGCCCAGATGGAGTCCTAATCGAACAGTCACTGAGGTTCGCTTTCAAGGCGAGTAATAACCAAGCAGAATATGAAGCTCTGCTCGCTGGTATGAAGTTAGCAAAGGAAATGGACATAGCAGATCTCAAAGCCAAGAGCGACTCTCAACTAGTAACAAATCAAGTGTCAGGGGAATTTCAAGCGAAAGACCCCCAGCTGATCAAATATCTAGAAAGGGTACGTGCCATGTCAAATCTTTTCAATTCTTTCGAGTTAGTTTATGTACCCAGGGAACAGAATGCAAGAGCAGGCCTACTCTCAAAACTAGCAAGCACCAAAAAGCCAGGCAGCAACAGAACCTTCATTCAAGAGACAATAGCTAATCCCAGCATAACAGAAGAGCCTGTCATGATGATCATCGAGTCAGAGGATTGGCGAGCGCCGATCATAAGGTATCTACAAAAAGATGAACTCCCAACAGCGAGAGAAGAGGCTTATAAGATAAAAAGGATGTCAGCGTGGTATTCAATGTTGGGGGACAAGCTCTACAAAAGGGGTTTTTCAGGACCTCTCATGCTCTGCGTAAGCCAAGAAGAGGCGAAAATAATACTGGAAAAGATTCATGAAGGCTCATGCAGGAGTCATATTGGGGCGAGGGCCCTAGCAGGAAAGATACTCAGAGCAGGCTTCTATTGGCCAGAAGTACACCGGGACGCCACCAGATACGTTCAAACGTGTGATAAATGTCAAAGATTCGCAAACTTGCACTACGCCCCAAGAGAACCACTGAAGTCGGTCCTATCACCTTGGCCCTTCTTCATGTGGGGTACAGACATCCTGGGACCTTTCCCCGCCTCGACGGGACAAGCAAAGTGGATCATAGTGGCGATTAATTACTTCACCAAATGGATAGAGGCAGAAGCACTCTCAAACATATCAGCAGACCAAGTCAAGAAGTTTTACTGGAGAAAAATCATTTGCAGGTTTGGATTACCTAAGTACATTGTGTCAGATAATGGGACTCAATTTGCAAGCGAAAAAGTAGTTCAATTCTGCAAGGATAAGGGAATTCAGAATACTTTCATATCAGTTGAACACCCACAAGCCAACGGACAAGCAGAATCAGCCAACAAGGTAATCCTTAGAGCGATCAAAAGAAGAATAACAAGCAAAGGCGAGGGCTGGGTGGCTCATCTTCTGCCAATTTTATGGTCATATCACACCACGCCCCAATCGTCAACAGGCGAAACACCTTTCACAATGGTGTATGGAACTGATGCAATGATCCCTGCGGAAATAAACCCTCCAAGCTGGCGTAGGGACACCCTCACGCTTCAAGAAAATTCAGAAGCATTGCAGGAAAACTTAGACTTAGTACAAGAACTAAGGGATAACGCCCACTTTAGGGAGTTCGTCTCAAAGCAGAGAGCAGCAAGGAGATATAACACCCGAGTCATAGCAAGGAGGTTCAGGGAAGGAGACTTAGTCCTCAAAAGGCTTATGGGAAAAGATAAAGGATGAAAGTTGGCAGCAAACTGGGAAGGACCATTCAGAATCAACGAAGCCTTTGAAGGAGGTGCATACAGGTTGGAGACAATGGAAGGAGAAGTTTTGCATAGAACATGGAACGTGGCCAACCTCAGGTTTTATTACAGTTAAACTGCCACAAGTAACAGGAAAGGCAACGCCCAGGCGCACGTCCAACAAATTTAGAAAGTCATTTCTATAATTATATTACTGCATGTTATTATCAAATGTACCGAATTTTTCATTCCAATTAATGAACAGCGGTGGGACACTCTTTTCTCCTATGAAAATAGGAGTTTTTATCGAGGCTCACCGTTCTAAATTTTGGGTTTGTGAAGAACTGATACATATGCATATGACATGACAAAAAAAAAGGAAAATGAGTTGAAACACCATGGCGTTACCCGTGAATCTTACGAGTAGGGAACGTCTAAAAAAGAAACGGCGTTATCCTTAAATCTTACGAGTCGGATACGACGGAAACGAGTTGAAACACCATGGCGTTACCCGTGAATCTTACGAGTTGGGAACGTCTAAAAAAGAAACGGCGCTATCCTTAAATCTTACGAGTCGGATACGACGGAAACGAGTTGAAACACCATGGCGTTACCCATGAATCTTACGAGTTGGGAACGTCTAAAAAAGAAACGGCGCTATCCTTAAATCTTACGAGTTGGATACGACGGAAATGAGTTGAAATACTCTGCCTCCTCGCCTTTGTGCTTGTGATTGACAGAAAAAGTAAACAATGGGTTGAAATACCAAGGCGTTATCTGTAAATCTTACGAGTCGGGAACGTCCAGAAAGGTAAAAATGGGTTGAAATACCAAGGCGTCACCCGTAAATCTTACGAGTTGGGGGCGTCCAAAATAATTAAAACATGGTTGAAAGTCCAAGGCGTCACCCGTAAATCTTACGAGTTGGGGGCGTCCAGAATAATTAAAACGCGGTTGATAGCCCAAGGCGTCACCCGCAAATCTTACGAGTTGGGGGCGTCCAAAATAATTAAAACGCGGTTGAATGTCCAAGGTGTTACCCGTAAATCTTACGAGTTGGGGGCGTCCAAAAGAAAAAGACAAAAGCAAAAAGATCATGGTGCAACCTCACGAATCGGAGATGCCAACGACAAACAAAATGCTATTAAAGGCGGTTAGAGGTAATTTCATACATTACTCTTATTATTGGTTGATTTATACTAAAACAGGTAGGGGCATCGTCCAAGAAACCGAAACAGAGACTTTCAAAAATATGCTTCATCCAAAGACAAAGATAAGTTCATTCAAAACCTGAAATTTCATTCATTGAAGATGGGATACAAATTCAAAGAAAACTACATCAGATGTGAATACAAATTCAAAGAAAACTACATCAAATTCAAAATGATGTGCAAAGAAAAATACAATGAAGTCCTACAACTATCCTAGATCCTACAGTTCCTGGCATTATATTTCCACTTCTGTCTGACTCAGCCAAGGAATTTTGATGATCCATCGTCTTCGCCGGGGAGAGCAGTCCCTCATTTGGAATTCTTCGCCTTTAAAGAATGGGACGATTTCTTGGACGACTCCACAGTGACACGGGATCTTTCTTCTTCTCCGGAGCCCGACTCATAAGGGAATGACTCTTCAGGAACATAAGTTTTCAAGAACTCCGCATAATCCTCAGAGAAGATTGAACTCAGCGTAATCTTCATCAGTTTCAACAGAACTGGAGGAATTCGATGAGTTTGGAATATCCTCCGCCTTAACCCTTTTGGGACCAGAAGTACGCTTGGGCCTAGAACTAGATGCCCCAAGTTTCTTCTTCCCCTTCTGGAATTTCGACCTCTCAACAACCTTCTTCTTGGTGTTGTTTCTCCCCATCTTAAAATTTTTTTCTTCAGAGAAGATTGAAAGAAAGAACGATATATAAGCGGAAGTTATGAAAAGAAGATGTGAAAATAGAAGGAAAAAAAGGAACGATATTTATAAACTGAAGTTATGAAAAACCTAGCGCGAATAACTGCAATCCGCAAATAAATGAAGAGGCAGTTACAACTACCGCAATAAAGGGGATTGGCCAGTTCTCAGGCGGTCGCGAAAACCAAGGAAGACTCAACAGAAAAATCTGATCGGTCAAAGGTATCCAAAACATAGGATTTCACGCCAGGGAATCCAAGCTTCACTCCTTATGACGGTGTCACCTAATCTCGCCTCACAACAGTTTTCAAAGAAGATACACACGAAATCAAAGAGATAGAATACAACGACCAATATCAAAGTTAAGACAGAATAGAAGAAATGAAAATAAAGGGAACATTCATAAAAGCAAAAGCCTCAGAAGGGCACCAGAATATTGTCATTACAAAATATATCAAGCCCACGCAGGGGCGATCATCAAAACAAGGCAACAAAATAATAAAATCAGTACAAAGGAAAAGAAGGCGAAGAGCTATTCTTTGGCTGGCGATTCCTTGGCCGTCTCAACAGGAGCATATGGGACAAGCTTCTCACCATCAATCCTAAGCAGGGCATCAGCCTCACCAAGGTGAGCATGATCAATATCAGGAAAGAGGATTTTGACCTGGTCCAAAGCATATTTGAAGCCCTCGTCATACTGGAGCCCGATGTTTTCCTCCAGGCCCTCCCTCTAAGAAACCAACTTCTCATTGTCTCGCCTCAGAGAAGCCAACTCGGACAGGGCCACCTCGTTGTCTTTGGCCAAAGCCTTGAGGCGCCCATCCTTGGCAGCAAGGCTATCCTGGACAGTCTTCAGCGTTTTGGTCATGGCCTCATGATCTTTCTTGATCCTCGCCAGCTCTTCGTCATGCTCTTTCACCAGCTTCGCGACCTCTTCCTCACACTGTTTCTTCAAGGTCTTCACCTCGCTCTCCAGCTTCTCCTTAGCAGCGTTCACGTCCCCCTCCAAAACAGTCAGCTTGTTGTTAACCAAGACCTCTTTCTCTTTGGCCGTGGCGACTTCAGCTCTTTGGCGGGCCGCCAAAGCATAATTTAAGAGAAGCCCCTTAAGCTCATGGCCAAGAGCCATCCTCAGTAGTCCGTCAGTCGGAGTGGTGTTGAAGCGGGAGGAATTCCCAGCCAGATTTACCATCTTCTCCAAGAAAAGCTCTGGGTTGAACAGAGGATCCCAGGGCGAGCTCCCATCCGCCTGTTTCATGCCACAGTATCAACAATCTCCTCTAATACAGGCGGAGTCTCCATCACCGTATCGTCAACTTCCTGCACGTCATCCTCCAACACGGATGCATTCTGATCTTTCTTGCCTTTTTTGATCAGGGTATGGGATCTCCTCTTGACAGGAGACTTAGCACGCATCTCCCCAGAGACTTCATCAGCCTCAGCAGCTCCAACAGCGGCGGAAGGGCTAGACGCCCTCTCCCGAACAGGGACACTGATACGAGAAGAGTCACCTATCCTCTTCTTTTTGTCCCCCTCACCAACCTCCAACTGGTTGAGGACGCTAACTTTATTGTCAGGATGAGCCTTCTTCGCCCTCGCCTTCTCTAGATATTGTACCCTTTGAGCCGGAGTAAGCGTTGACATACCTTCTGTAAGACCCAAGATTCCACTGTACAGTTTTTCTAAGGAACTCTAGTAATGGCTACGAGTTTTTAGGGTTTTTGGCGAAGCGATTTCATGAGTATTGTCGCGATATTAGGATTTTTGCTGAAAAGGAGCCTGTTTTATGCTCGTGCGCTGGAAAGGCACAGACTCTCGGGTCGTGATCCTCTTTTAAGTATGAGGAGATTTCTGTGAAGTCAGAATGACGAGATTTGGATTATTCTTGTTTTCGGAAAAACGAGTAGGATTTTACCCGCTGTTGGAAATTTTACGGTTTCTGTTTTCCGTCGATTTTTAATTGGAGACTTTATATATCGACGCCAGTTAGAATCTAGTCTCAGAATATTTTTGGGAGCTAAGGAAATAAATTACAGTCGGAGAATAAAGTTTAGCGATAGTTTTTAGAAATGGTTTACGATGAACTTTTACCTCGTAAATTTTCTATTGTTCGCAAGTTAGACCGTTAGCGAAGTACGACTCGCCGAGAGCAAACGCGAGAGCTGAGTAGCGTAAAGTAGATATTTGTTCAAAAAACAATCATGAGCTTATTTTGATCCGAAGGCTAGGGTTTAGTCTTGCATATTTGGCTTTGATCCAATGGCTTAGAGTGACCAAGAGCACTTTGCATAGTAAGGAGGTTTAAGCATTTGTGGACTTAGAGAAAAATCAAAAACTACTCCCTCCTTCCTCTCTCTCTCACGGCAAACTCTTCCTCTCATTCACTCATCCATTTCAAAATTTCATTTTCTCATCTTCTCAAGCTTGGATCATTTGCTTGTTTAGGAATCATCATCTTCTCAAGGTAACTAACCCTTCTCTTCATTATTCTCCATGAAAACCTCTTGAATTTTGAGTTCTTATGATTATGTCCTTGAGAGAAAAATTTTAGAGTTTAGTTTTAATTAGTTTTGGTTCCATAGAAGAGTTCTTGAGAGTTTCTTAGTACACTTGAGTGAAGCATGAGAAGTTTCCTATGGTTGATTTATGTTTTCACAAATTTTTTAGTTAGGGTTTTAAGAAATTTTTTGAAAAGATCATAAACTTGGATTTTGTTTTGTGATTTGATTTTTGATGTTAGTTTTAAGCTTTGTGACAAAATGGATTGGTGATTATGAAATTTGTTTTGAAAAATAAGAAAAAAAATTATTCTCGTGTTCTTGAGCGACTCGAAGAACATAATTTAGAAAAAGTTTATTTCGAGTTTCAAAAGGAGTCGGGTACACGATCGAATATCGTTACAAACTAATGAAAGTGGGCTAGGGTTTCAAATGAAAAAAAATGTGTAGGGTTGCCCTTTTTTCCTCAAATGGCCGTGGCACCCATATAGGGTTTGAGGAATCGAATTTCGAAAATTGTTTAGAGGCAAATAGCTTCCCATGATCATTGTTTAATTGTTTGATTGGTTATGGGATGTTTTGAAAAGAAAATGATCCCTTGCCTTAAGAAAAACCTTATTTGAGATTTTTCGAAATTTGCGATTCGACTCTATAATTTCTAAATCGTTTTGATAAGTGCTAGTTCGGTATTATGGGATATTACCATGCATTTAGAAGTGAAAAATTTTGTGTGGAAGGGTGTTTTCCAAAATTTTGGCCGTGGCTTTTTAGTGGTATAGGGAGAAAGTCCAAAAATTTTCTAAGTCCACAATTGTGTGAAAATTGTGTATGGGTTGGATAATCTTAGTTTTGAAGAAAAATGAGTATAGGAAAGGTTGTTAGGAAGAAAAAAAAATGTGTAACTTGCGACGCAAGAAAACTCTGATTTTTTTCGTTGAATTATTTTGAAGAGTTATGGCTTGTTTTAAAATGTTTTTGTAGTGTGAAAATGGGTTCCTTGAGGTTGAAAACAATAGTGGTTCTTGGTATGCTTTGAAAACAAAAATGAATTTCTTGTAGCGAAAAAAATAATGTCTTTAACTTCGTGAATTTTTATCGGATTGGGAAGAACTTGGAATCGCTAGGTGAGAGAGTTAGAAAGTACCTAAAACCCCCCTAGACTTTTGAGAGCAAGTTTCGTTTCGATAGAATAAACGAGGAATATTTTATTGATGTTACGCTACATTTATTTTAGGTAGCGTGTGTTGTAGATTTTCGCGAAATTAAAGTAACGGAAGCTTGCTGAGGTAAGGGCTCCACTTTATTTCCGTCTTTTGAAACGGTTACGACATGCTTGGTTTTGCTGTTATGCATTTGCTGTGTGCTTTGGCATGTTTGTACTTATGTATTCTCGTTGATGAGAAAGTGTTTATGATACATGCGTTATTTACATATGATTTGTGAGAATATATGTATGAGCATGTGGTACGTTATATATGATTGTAGGAATATATAATTGATTGCATTAGCATAGATTTGAAGATCGTATGCTCATGCATTCATAGTGTGGTTCGAAGACCACTTGGTGCGATTAGAAGATCCACCTTAATCCTGCGGGATTTGATTGAGTACAATACGTGATTAGAAGATCACAGGGTACGATTAGAAGATCCACCCTAATCCTTCGGTTAGAAGATCGTCGAGATTGTATTGATTTTTAGTGATTAGAAGATCACGACTCTCTGCGGAGAGGTTAAATTCCGGAATTCATGCATGTGACAGCCAGTGATTGGTGTCACGATCATGTAGAGTCTGCATTGATAGGCTATGTGTGCATTGCTTATATGAGCCCGTTGGTGGGAATGGCTATGTGTTTAAAGAGCTTTCTCTGTTGGTATTTGTATGTTTGGTATTTGTATACTCTCTCGCACCGGTTATATATACACATACTTTTATTTTGTGGTGACCCTTTCTTTCATTTGCGGGCTCATCCCACCCAGATGATGGGTTAGGTCGTGGTGACGACGGTGGCAGTTCTAGGCCATAGTGAGCACGTGGTGAAGCTTAGTATAGTTAGACTATGCGCCGGTGTGTTTTGTGCACCGTGCTTTTTGGTTAGCATAGGGTTTTCTGACTTGCTTTGTTGTAAGTATTTGAATACTTAGACTTGGATTGTAATTATTCAGGAATACACTTTGCTTGTCGAAGCACCTTATGGTAATGAGTTCTTTTGTAAATTTGAATGCCGGCTCATTGAAAAATATTCTATGCGCACTCTGAGTGTTAGTTGAAAAATAAAAAAAAATATACTGCCTTTTCAGGCCTTTATAAAACGGGCTGTTACAATTGGTATCAGAGCACGGCTTTAAATCTTCAAAGGGAAAGTGTACACTTGAGTCGTTAGTCCAGAGTCGGTTAGAACATAGCTAGAGTTGTGTTAGTTCTAGCGGTTGTTTTTGTTGTGTGTGGGTTATGTGGTTGGTTGTTTTGAGTCTAGCATGAGATATGCTTAGACACTGGTTTGTGTCTTACTGAAGTAATGCAGGGAGTGATGCTTCAGTAAGTGGAATTGTGAAACCCCGAGCCTTGGTCGAATTTAGTCGACGAGTGTCTCTGAATTCCTTAGACAGAGTGGTCCGAGGAGGTTGGACTTGAGGCGAACGAGAACCACAAAGGATTCTTGGAAGAAATTCGATGAACTTGAATTGGCATGGGTCGTTGTCACCCGGAGGTGTTGAGGACGGACGTGTGGACGTCGACTAATAAAGGATTGCAAGTAAGGATCAGATTGAGATACCTTTTGAAGAAGGTGCTGGATATCCGTTCTGGTGAGTTCGGACGAGACTTGATGAAGTCATTCAGTTGTCAAGAGGATGCAACCATTGTAGAATGGTGGAGCATGCAGAGATGTCAGTTGGATTTGATTACAATGATTGGATAATCATTGGGGCAACTTGTATTGGAAATAAAGTGCATTGCGCGTCAAGAGTAAATGAATTTGGTGGTGTTAGAAGACGGTTGCGCGAACGATGGGTACCTTAAGGGTTTAATTTTAGTGTGCGAGATGAATTAGATTCGGAACTAAAATTAGTAAGGATGAATCTCGTGATGATTGAAGGTAGGAGACCAAGTATCACGTTGATAAGTGACAATCTATACATAGTTCGGGAGATAGTAGGTATAGATGTCGTTGTGAGATACAACGATAGGTAATTGATTGTTGAATAAAGATGGATGTGGAGCGATATTTAGGTAAAGGACGAGGAGTTCAACCTTTGAAAGTGAGTTGCATGTCACTGATAGGTGATAATAGAGGTGTTTAATATGGAAATGTCCAGATAATTGTAGCAGTGTAAGCTAGAATTGTTAATTATTAGCAAGTAACCCATAAGAGAAAGTAAACTGGTTTAGCCGTTTGAGGGTATTAGTCAAGAGTTGGGTAGAGATCCTGAGTGGATGCGCATTTAAGTTAACGATTTTGATCGACCTAGAGGGTTGAAGGACCAATCGAATGGAAAAAGAGATACTTAATAGGAACTTGAGGAATTAATTATTTGGAGCGTTTGATTACGATACGTACATTAGTTGACACCGTAGGGGAAGTTAGAGATGAATAAAAAAAAATCCAGTTAGTGAACGTATGTGTGAAGTGGTTTTTTTTGGTATTGGAGAATACTATGGCCTTAGAGGGTTATGAAGATTTGAGATTGGTTGAACGGAGAAGGGTATGCCTGTTGTGATTCAAATTATGTGGAATGAGAGAGTATTTGGATTGTGTGCGGCGAATTAAAGATGTTGTTTTGATTTAACAAGTTATTGGTCATGGTGGGTTGGGAACCAACTCTAGGCAGTTGTTGAACTTGAAAGTTGCAAATTAGTAGATCGATGAGACAGACCTAATTGGAATTTTGTAGAGTTTATAACATTGACAAGATAGTCGCAAAAGGAAGGGTTAACGTTGTACGTTAGCAAGAAAGTGAGTAGGTAATACGAGTTGTAAGGGGAGGCTGACAACCTCATTGATTAACGTGGAAAAGTTAAAAGGAATGGTAAGAGGGACTGCAGTGATGTACCTCGTAAGGAGTTAAGGTTGAGTTTGGAAACACATGAGGAGTGTATGCCAATGAAAGTGGAGCTTGACATATTTGGATAAAAGTACAAAAGAATAGAAATGGGAAAGAGAGTTTTGAATTGGAAGAAATGTTACGGTCGATATCCGAACGATTAAATTACTAAGCGGAAAGCATGTTGGAGAATTTCACATGAGACCTTGGAAGTCGAGACGAGGTTGAATGCGAAGTGTCATTTAGGGAAGAAGAGAATGAGGAAGTTAGTCGTTGAGAAAAGGTGTTAAGAACAAGTGATGCAGACGCACATGGAGATGTGGCATCTGTTAATTGAGGTGAGAAGTGCCTCTAGATGTATTTTGGATGTAGGAATTTACACTAAGGATAATATGTTGGAACGATTAAGAATGGATAGGGTGACTGGCTCTTTCGTTTAGAAGAGAATTTAAAGGTAAGAGGAAAGGAACTCAAGAGAGTTCATAAATAGAATGGGGATATGATGTAAGGAGGTGTGTGCCAACGATGATAGTCAACGAGGAGAAACATTTTTAAGGCATGCAAGAGTATGCTAAGTATTAAATTGGAAAATAATGTGGACGACTGAGAGATTGAATTTTTGGGAATTTGAGAATTGGATAAAGGGAGTCCAAGAGAAGTAGATGGTATAGTCTGGCATGTACCAGGAAAATTTGAAGAGTTGTAATCACCAACTGGATGTTGGGGTGACGTCGTTAAGCCTATGGTTAGAACGAGATTTGAAGGAAAATGTACAGTTCAGTACAGTTACGAGATTAAGGAAACATTTTTTAGGACTCATGGATATTGGTGAAGTTGTGAAGTACTTATAAGATGACAACATCTTTAGGATGTAATGGTTTGAGTGGTACTTGCCATGGTGGCATTGTACTTACTGTGGGATGATGCTCATTGGATGATTCATGAGTGGAAGCATGAGGGTTTAAGTGACGTATTTGGAGTGTCGTATTTTGTCGACGAGATCGAAGTAGAAGTGGTTCGAGGTAGTAAGTAATTGAGGAAACTTGTAGAAAACCTTGAAGGAATTGTTGGACCCTTGTGCCTCGGAGGACCTTGAGCACAAATGGAAGGGAGCATTATTAAAGTTAGGTAAAAATGGTCTAAGCCACCATCATGATTGTCAGCTATCTGTTAACAAATTGAGGAACTGATCACCCTTAATCTCTTGTTAATAATAGACGGAATCGTGTTGACTGGAATTGACTAGTTTTGCTAGCTTGGGTGGTGCGCAGAAAGTTTCAGTGTTTCTTTTTGGAGGGTAGCCAGTCACTGCTGCGCATGAACCTAGTGGTTTAGGCTATGTCGCGGAGGCAAAAGAAGTGACTTTGGAAATTTTGTGTGTGGATCCTAGGAAATTTGAGGAACTCGAGGTTGTGAACCTCTGTTGTGAGGTTAATTTTCGAGTGGTGAACTCGTTGAGACTTGCGGTTGGTGCACGGTTGTGCCAGTGTGTTGGTGATAGCATCTGTGTGGCTTCACCTGGTGTTAGCATCTTTGTGGCTACACCTAATCCTGTGGGATTTTATTGTGTTGGTGTTAGTAATGAGTCGTGGAGTTGTTACTCTTATTTTTAGTTTCGAGGACGAAACTTCTTTTTGGAGGGTAGTAATGTAAGACCCAAGATTCCACTGTACAGTTTTTCTAAGGAACTTTAGTAATGGCTACGAGTTTTTAGGGTTTTTGGCGAAGCGATTTCATGAGTATTGTCGCGATATTAGGATTTTTGCTGAAAAGGAGCCTGTTTTATGCTCGTGCGCTGGAAAGGCACAGACTCTCGGGTCGTGATCCTCTTTTAAGTATGAGGAGATTTCTGTGAAGTCAGAATGACGAGATTTGGATTATTCTTGTTTTCGGAAAAACGAGTAGGATTTTACCCGCTGTTGGAAATTTTACGGTTTCTGTTTTCCGTCGATTTTTAATTGGAGACTTTATATATCGACGCCAGTTAGAATCTAGTCTCAGAATATTTTTGGGAGCTAAGGAAATAAATTACAGTCGGAGAATAAAGTTTAGCGATAGTTTTTAGAAATGGTTTACGATGAACTTTTACCTCGTAAATTTTCTATTGTTCGCAAGTTAGACCGTTAGCGAAGTACGACTCGCCGAGAGCGAACGCGAGAGCTGAGTAGCGTAAAGTAGATATTTGTTCAAAAAACAATCATGAGCTTATTTTGATCCGAAGGCTAGTGTTTAGTCTTGCATATTTGGCTTTGATCCAATGGCTTAGAGTGACCAAGAGCACTTTGCATAGTAAGGAGGTTTAAGCATTTGTGGACTTAGAGAAAAATCAAAAACTACTCCCTCCTTCCTCTCTCTCTCACGGCAAACTCTTCCTCTCATTCACTCATCCATTTCAAAATTTCATTTTCTCATCTTCTCAAGCTTGGATCATTTGCTTGTTTAGGAATCATCATCTTCTCAAGGTAACTAACCCTTCTCTTCATTATTCTCCATGAAAACCTCTTGAATTTTGAGTTCTTATGATTATGTCCTTGAGAGAAAAATTTTAGAGTTTAGTTTTAATTAGTTTTGGTTCCATAGAAGAGTTCTTGAGAGTTTCTTAGTACACTTGAGTGAAGCATGAGAAGTTTCCTATGGTTGATTTATGTTTTCACAAATTTTTTAGTTAGGGTTTTAAGAAATTTTTTGAAAAGATCATAAACTTGGATTTTGTTTTGTGATTTGATTTTTGATGTTAGTTTTAAGCTTTGTGACAAAATGGATTGGTGATTATGAAATTTGTTTTGAAAAATAAGAAAAAAAATTATTCTCGTGTTCTTGAGCGACTCGAAGAACATAATTTAGAAAAAGTTTATTTCGAGTTTCAAAAGGAGTCGGGTACACGATCGAATATCGTTACAAACTAATGAAAGTGGGCTAGGGTTTCAAATGAAAAAAAATGTGTAGGGTTGCCCTTTTTTCCTCAAATGGCCGTGGCACCCATATAGGGTTTGAGGAATCGAATTTCGAAAATTGTTTAGAGGCAAATAGCTTCCCATGATCATTGTTTAATTGTTTGATTGGTTATGGGATGTTTTGAAAAGAAAATGATCCCTTGCCTTAAGAAAAACCTTATTTGAGATTTTTCGAAATTTGCGATTCGACTCTATAATTTCTAAATCGTTTTGATAAGTGCTAGTTCGGTATTATGGGATATTACCATGCATTTAGAAGTGAAAAATTTTGTGTGGAAGGGTGTTTTCCAAAATTTTGGCCGTGGCTTTTTAGTGGTATAGGGAGAAAGTCCAAAAATTTTCTAAGTCCACAATTGTGTGAAAATTGTGTATGGGTTGGATAATCTTAGTTTTGAAGAAAAATGAGTATAGGAAAGGTTGTTAGGAAGAAAAAAAAATGTGTAACTTGCGACGCAAGAAAACTCTGATTTTTTTCGTTGAATTATTTTGAAGAGTTATGGCTTGTTTTAAAATGTTTTTGTAGTGTGAAAATGGGTTCCTTGAGGTTGAAAACAATAGTGGTTCTTGGTATGCTTTGAAAACAAAAATGAATTTCTTGTAGCGAAAAAAATAATGTCTTTAACTTCGTGAATTTTTATCGGATTGGGAAGAACTTGGAATCGCTAGGTGAGAGAGTTAGAAAGTACCTAAAACCCCCCTAGACTTTTGAGAGCAAGTTTCGTTTCGATAGAATAAACGAGGAATATTTTATTGATGTTACGCTACATTTATTTTAGGTAGCGTGTGTTGTAGATTTTCGCGAAATTAAAGTAACGGAAGCTTGCTGAGGTAAGGGCTCCACTTTATTTCCGTCTTTTGAAACGGTTACGACATGCTTGGTTTTGCTGTTATGCATTTGCTGTGTGCTTTGGCATGTTTGTACTTATGTATTCTCGTTGATGAGAAAGTGTTTATGATACATGCGTTATTTACATATGATTTGTGAGAATATATGTATGAGCATGTGGTACGTTATATATGATTGTAGGAATATATAATTGATTGCATTAGCATAGATTTGAAGATCGTATGCTCATGCATTCATAGTGTGGTTCGAAGACCACTTGGTGCGATTAGAAGATCCACCTTAATCCTGCGGGATTTGATTGAGTACAATACGTGATTAGAAGATCACAGGGTACGATTAGAAGATCCACCCTAATCCTTCGGTTAGAAGATCGTCGAGATTGTATTGATTTTTAGTGATTAGAAGATCACGACTCTCTGCGGAGAGGTTAAATTCCGGAATTCATGCATGTGACAGCCAGTGATTGGTGTCACGATCATGTAGAGTCTGCATTGATAGGCTATGTGTGCATTGCTTATATGAGCCCGTTGGTGGGAATGGCTATGTGTTTAAAGAGCTTTCTCTGTTGGTATTTGTATGTTTGGTATTTGTATACTCTCTCGCACCGGTTATATATACACATACTTTTATTTTGTGGTGACCCTTTCTTTCATTTGCGGGCTCATCCCACCCAGATGATGGGTTAGGTCGTGGTGACGACGGTGGCAGTTCTAGGCCATAGTGAGCACGTGGTGAAGCTTAGTATAGTTAGACTATGCGCCGGTGTGTTTTGTGCACCGTGCTTTTTGGTTAGCATAGGGTTTTCTGACTTGCTTTGTTGTAAGTATTTGAATACTTAGACTTGGATTGTAATTATTCAGGAATACACTTTGCTTGTCGAAGCACCTTATGGTAATGAGTTCTTTTGTAAATTTGAATGCCGGCTCATTGAAAAATATTCTATGCGCACTCTGAGTGTTGGTTGAAAAATAAAAAAAAAAATATACTGCCTTTTCAGGCCTTTATAAAACGGGTTGTTACACCTTCTGCAAAGAAAAAGAGGGGGTCAAGCATAAAAAAAAAAGGAGAGAACAGACGAGAAACAATAAAGATAAATTATGCAAAAGGGCGAGAAGATTCACGAAATAACTTACTAAGATAACGCTCGAGAACGGCCGGAGCGCCATCTGCATCAAGAAGATCCCTAAGACTCATCTGGTTAAGGGACTCCAGATAAGCCACCGTATCTCTCTCAAACTCACTCAGAGTCTCATAAACAACTCCCTTAATCAGCCTAGGGTTGGTAGTCCAATAGAAGGGAAACAGAGGTGTGTCGTCAGAAGAATACATTGCGTCCCGACCTCCCTCACCACAGCGAACTCGCACAAAAGTATCCTTATAATTTTTGTAGTTGGAGCTATACAGGCCAAATAAACCCCGATGGGGCTGGGCGCTCAAGGAAACGATAGAATTGGGAAACAACTTCTTGATGTGATAAAAAGAAAAGAAAACGGCCACTGAAGGTTCAGATATGTCAAGGCCAAAATAAACTAGTTCAAAGGCCTTAATGAAAGACCAACTATTAGGGCTAAGTTGGGTAGGGGCAACGTTGAGGACCCGGAGCATGGACAATTGAAATTCAGAAAAGGGAAAGTACAGGTGAAAATCCTTGATAAAGTGGGTATACATATAGAAGAAAGCGGGGTCGGTAGTGTGCACCGAGGTGACGTACTCGCCCGCATCCACCGGTTCGAGTATGATGCGTTCCTCGTCAAAATCCCCGGAGACATCATGACGCTCCCTAAACTTCGCTACACTCTCAGCACTCTGGTATATTGAAGAAACCTCTATGGTCAGGACTTCTGATCCTACAGCAACTAGGGCAAGCGATTCGTCTCTTTGTTTTCCTGTGAAAGACGAAGGGGAAATGATTACACAGTCACTACTACTTCCGCTACCACTACTTCCATTATCATCGCCACTAGTGCTATCAAAATCGCTAGAATCAACAGAAAACCCTAAAGTTTCAGAGAAGTATCCGCTATAGTTCAAGGAACCATCAGCCCTAGTATAATGGGCGCGGATTTGGCGCTGTAAAGGAGTACCCACGGGGGGAGCATGAGAAAAATCCCCCTCGTTAGCATCACCAAGATCTCTCAAAATTACCATTTCGTCAGAAACCCTAGAAATTTGATCGCGAAATTGAAAATAGAAAATGAAAAAGGGAAGAACGGTTTATACATGGTTATCAAAGACGGTTACAACTTGAAGTAGTGGAGAACGTGGTGGGCGAAAATCTCGCTAAAGAAGGCAAGAAACGGTTACAAGGGCTACGTGCGGTTTTCACGAAAGAAATGAAGAAAGCAAAGAGAACGAAAGAGGAATTTCGCTAAGAGTTTGATCAAAGTGGAGAAACAATATGAAGAGAGACAATGTTTATATATAGGAGAACGAATTAACGGTAAGAAATTTTTTGAATAGTTGAAACGTTTCGAGGAAGCGAAGTAACACGGCCCTGACGCGTGTCCCAGGGCGAGAGGTCACGTCGACCATATATATACGGTCACGCCTTTAGGCGAGATAAATAGCGAATGCATAGTTTTTATCGGAAATAAAGCTTCATTAATTAAGGAATGAAAGTACAAGCTCGGGAGAAAACGAAAAAATACTGAATGCAAAGGAATCAAATACAAGTTCAATAACATAAAGCAAATATCCTAAGTGCTAAAAAGGAAACTACTTAGCAACAGTATACGCCGCCGCAACAGCGCGGGCCTGCAAGTCTTCGATCTCGCCCTTGTACCTTTTGGCAACATCAAGGTCAAAGCTGATCTTATCTTGATCATCATGCAACCTGTCAGCCTTCTCTCTAAGACGAGCCAACGAGTCCTGATAAGTCGGGCGACATCATATTGAATGTCCATCTGAAGATTCCTTTTCCTTTTCACCAGAGGACGAAGTTCCTTCTCCAGGGCTTCGATACGGTTCTCCACAGCCTCTTCAGCGGACATGTTAAGATATAAAGACTCCTCTTGCAAGTTAATATTATCTTTGGTAGCAGCAATCTTTTGCTCTAAAGCATCCTCAAACTCAGTATAGCAGTCAAACACTGTCGTAGTAGTTTCAATAAAGGCTGCATCTTTCTCCAACCTCTTAGAGAGTTCCAGGGCTAACTCCAAGAAAGCTTTCTCATCTTCTGTCAGGCGCCATTTATAATCTTTCAGTTCGTCAACAAAGGTTTTGAATTCTTCCACATTGTCTAACAATTCTTCGATATCTTCCTCGAGTCGGCATTTCACTCGCCTAATGGCGGGCATAGCAGGGGATTCCAGCACAGGGATGGTGGTATCCATACTCTGAACTGCAAAAATTGAGAAGTAGAAAAAATGTTAATGGGAATAAACACGGTAGGAGAAGTTATTTATAGAGAACATGCGAAGTCTATGAAGAGAGTAGTGGGCGGTTACTCCCCACGATCTCCACGATCATCACAGCCATATTCATCACCACTTCGCCTCTTTGAGCCTCGTTCTTGGGGGGCTGTGGACTGGACTAAGGCCCAAAAAGGAATGGCATAGGCCCATAACAAGATGGCCCAATTATCCAACCCATGAAATTCAAAAGCTTGACTTGGCGGGAAAGCAATGTAAGGGCGACATGGTACGCAAGTGACGCCCTCGCCCTAACCGCACCTGTTGATTAGAAGGGACTCGGCATACGTGGGGGGTGACAACCACCCCTCACCACCACGATTATTATAAAAATCAGAGATCAACCGTCCATCACCACCACGTGGGAGTGGCGGAAAAGAGAGGAAACCACCGAGATCATGGAGGTATCCATGATCGTGGTCTATGATAACCGTTACATGTAAAAATCTATAAATAGAGGCCCAGGCTTCAGTGTAAAGGGTTCACAATTTTTAATAGACAAGGAATTATTCATTTCTTACATACGATCCATTAATTTATCACCCCCCTATTTGTTCACTAGAACAACAAGTATTGAAAAGTGTTGGCATAATGATTCATTTAACTAAGATTATTTAATGTCTGTGAGTGATAAGTGTCGTCATGACTCCTGTGAGCAAAGCTATACCTTGTGGTGTATGTCTACAATGTGATATGTGAAACGTCGAATGAGGTATTCTTGTGTCTAGGTCACACTTAATTCGTTCCAGTTCATAAAAGCTTGCTTTGTTTCTCACTAATGTCTTAAGGCTTATGTCTAAGTCCTTAAGTAAGAAGTATGTGTCCATCCTCTACAAACCATATTAGTTCTTTAAGTCCATTTATCATTAGATGTCTCATAATAATAAATTTGTGTTCAAATCTAAGTTGATCAATCGTAGAGATAAACATATAGCAAAATATCAAAACAACTAACGAGGTACAATAACACACATCACATCACTAGGGGTGTGCATGATCGGATATTTTGCGAAACCAAACCATATCCAAACCAAAACTACTTTTATGGATTTGGATACATAACCATAACCATATTTTATTATAAACCGGTTATATAACTAGTTATAAATTTGGATATAGATACATAACCAGATATTTATTTAAAACTTGTTTAAAATTGGTTATTTTCTTAAATCCAAATATAAACCGGTTATTTCTAAATCCGAATTAATAACCGGTTATTTGCCGGTTTAAAAACTAGTTACTAATCGATTTAAAATTGGTTATTTCCCTTTTAAAACCGTTTTAAAGACAATTTGGCAAAAATCCAATTTTTGATATTAAAAAAAGGAACTAAACTTGCTTACTATCAAGATAAAAAGTAAAAGAAAACAATGTTTTAATCTAATTTTAATCTATAAATTTTTTAATGGAACGCTTATATATAAAATTTGACTCGATTTCCTAATTCAAGATTAAATATTAAAGTAGCCTGCAAAACTTATTAGTTTTTTTTGACAGTAATGCAAAACTTATTACTGTTAAGATACAAAGTAAAACAAGCATCACACCTGCAAATCTATAAGAAATTGCCCTAGGACTAATGCCAAATTGAACAGAGTGACAGACTGAAGTTAACTTTGAAGGTTTTATTGGGAAACATGCACCACACCTTCAATTGGGAATTTTTTTATTCTTTTGAATAATAGTCAAGTACATACAAAAGAAAAAAGACAATAATTTGTAATTGTAGGATTCAATTTGAAGAAATTGCCGTCAATTATAGGATAATTATCGTAAATAAAAAACCCCTTCAAAAAAGTTGATTATAAGATGATTAGCGTAAAAAAAAAAATAATCAAAATTTATTTTCTCCAAAAAAATGAAATTGGCTAAAAGTCTAATTCAATGGATTTGGACATGGATATGGTCATTTAATTAAAAAACTGGATTTACAAAAATGGATGTCCAACCATTTATAAAATGGACTGGTTAATATTTGTTTACAAATAACCGGTTATTTGGAGTTGGTTTTGGATTTGGATACAGTAATATCCATATAACCGGATATTTTGCACACTCCTACACATCACATAAATAACATTAAACTTTCATTAAACTTCACATAATTCCAACATCAAGAGTTTTAGCTCACAGTGAGCTTAAAAACACAAATAAACAGAATAATAGATTTACAAATCGTAAAGATTAAGAAATGTAAACCTACAAGCACGACCACCGAGAGATGATATCTCAACCTTTAATATTAGCTGTGTCGTGCCTCCGGTTATCAGAACCACAACTAAGTGTGTGACGTCGCACCAAATATCTTTCCAATTATCTTATGACTTTGTCTCTAAGCTTGCACACCGAAATTAGGGTTTGAGGTGTCCTTTTATATGCATCAGCCTTGGATCATGGTCCAAACCCTTTTGTGAAAAATACAACCCAAATGAACAAGACATATCCCCTCGTTTGGATAGTACTAGGATAGTACAATCTGCACATGAGAATTGTCAGCTGTCTTATCTCCAGATAGTAGTGTCTTCTTCATTCAAGCATACGTGGTGGCTTTGACTGCGCGTCTGACTCACCACCATTCATGGTTGTACGAAAAACAAGTTTTATTGTGGCCCAGTGGTCTGTCTTGACTTTAGTTGTCACAAGAACTCTCTTAATTGGTTCTGGGATTAAGGGGCTAGAACTTTCACAATGGAACATACAACCTTCCAAGCCGCTTCATGCAAAATCTCCAAACATGAGAAACCGTATTCTGACAATCAACATATTTTTATATCATTTCCATTTCACACTTTTCCTAGAACATCACCAGTAAGTGTGGTTTTTCTGCATATAGTTCAAAGGTCATGTCCTGCATTAAAATGTTGTATTTCTTAGGTGGATGTAGATTTTACGAGGATTGATTTTTCCATCTAAAAAGAATTAACCATGTAACTTGTTATTTGATTGTCTTTTCATAATTGTCAAAACACATGAAAACAGAGAAGAACATATTTTGGCAACATTACAAATGACTTGACAGCGAAAAACTATTTTTAAACTTTGAAAAATTGATTTTTAGGTATTATGTATCGATACATATACATGTGTATCGATACAAATGTCCTGAAATTACTTCAGACTGATTTTGTGCAATTTGTATCGATACATATATCACTTGTATCGATACAAAAGTGATCGATACATATCAGTCAAGATTTCAAGAAACTGATGTATGTATCGATACACACACGTGTTTGTATCGATACATAGGTCAAATTTTCACATTTGAACGCTGGTCAAAGGGTTTGTATCGATACAAACCATCATTTGTATCGATACATGTATGTTAAGTTTTGCCTAAATTTGCTCAATTCTATTTTCTCTATAAATAGCAATGTGCTTTGTTATTGTAAGTAAGAGAGAGAAACCTGTGAGAAAGTGAAATAGCTTTGATAAACTCTTTGGGATTCAAATTGGTTGAAGAATTTGGATCAAAGGGTTATTCTTCACAAGATCATCATCTTCCATCAAATTGCAATTCATTGAAGAGTGAGTATGGGATCATTCGGATAAAAGTTGTACATTTGGTCGATAACGTTCGATACGGCTTGCGGTGAATCAGAGACGTGATCGAGTTGATTTGTGAAGAAGGTTTGGGTTTTTCTTAGGGATTCAAGATTGTGCGATATCTTGAAGGATCAACAACGAAGAAGCGAGGTACTCAGCTGGACGATCGGTGCGAGGATTTGCGCACGGTTAGGATCGTTGGAATCAGAGGGAGAAGCTTCATTACTTGTTGAGGTTATTACGCATTGTTTACATTAGATTCGATATAGGGTTATTGGAGTCTTTTGTAAATTGTGCACTATAGTTCATTCGTTTTTAATCGATATACGCTCAAATAACCCGTTTGGTTATTTGGGGGGAGACGTACCCGGCCGACCGCGAGGACGACACGAAAGCCGGGGAACTCCCTAATCAATCTCTTGTGTCTTTATCTCCTAATCTTTTACTTTACGCAATTGCTTTAATTTTCGATTAGATTGAATTTTTGTGTTCGTACGTGTGCACAAAAATTCAATTGATATATATATCTTGATTGTGTTTGGATTAGTTCTATAATTGTGTAACTTGTTTGGGCTGTGTTAATTGGATCGTTTAAACTCAAATATTTTGCACACGGTCATTTCTAGTTCTTTATCATTTTACGTTCAAGGCTATACTACTTTTTCAGTGATCAATCGGGTGCAAAGAGACTACCGATCCGGTGGTGCTTCCGCGCGTACCTTTTAAACCATTTGTTTTTAAAATCGACATTGTTTAAAAGGGGCCACTTATTCAACCCCCCCTTCTAAGTGGTAGCCAAGTAGTCTAACATTTTTAAATTGAGTTTCCTAACACGAGTCTTTTAGGACATAAGTTACGTCTGCATTCTCCTTTGCATGTTTCTTTCTAAAGAATTTGTCAAATTTTAAATGGTATTATTATTATTATTATTATGAGTTGTGCTAACATATGTCTTTAGAGTACACTTTTAAATATCTAAATATAATTTTTTTTAATTTAATAATACAAAAATTTAATGTTTGAAATGTTAAATACACAAACTCCTGAAAAAAAATTTACATTCATCTCCTTAGGAGTTGATCGGACCGGACAACATGGCAAACTTAAGTATTCGAATAGAATTATTTTTCATGAAGAAAATATATGGAATGCATATATAATATTTATACCAATAATAATAATAATATACGAAATAAATATTATGTTGACTTTCAATTGGTTTTGGGTTGCTTTGAATTTTCAACAAGACTTGTTTCGTCATAGGTTAATAGAGAGCTATTGTGTTGGATCTATCTCAATCTTTGCATATGCTTTGATTTCGAGCTGTTTAGCTTTAAATAGCCATCATCACTTGTTGCAGGGAGTAGCTGGTACGTGGGTTGTGTTTGTGTCTATGTTGACGGCTAGTTCCTCACCTCGAATTTCTAGGACTTCTATTTTGTCTTTTGTGATTAACTAAAAGTTTGTATGTTAGTTATTCTACGCGCTTTTGTGTGCACTCACAGAATTATATATAAGAAAATATAGGAAAAAAATGTAAGTTTAGAGTGCAACCTAAGAGGGGGTGAATTAGGTTTTTAGACTTTTTTACAGATGTTGTGGTAATTTTATTTTTCTTGAAGGTTTGTGATGAATGTATGAACATTATGCAAAAAAATAAAAAGTGTAGGGAAGAGAAGAAGAACACAAAAAATTTATACTAATTCTCCTTCTAACTTAAGGGTACGTCCAGTCCCTTCACTCCTTGAAGGATTTCACTATGATCTTTACAAAGTGAAACAAGAGAACAATCCTCTCTTTTTCACTCTCTTGCTTCCAACAATCCTGAACAGCAAGGTGTTCACACTAATCTGACTTTTATACAAGAGTTTGAATACAATTTTGAGTACAGTATAATTTTGATACACAAAGTTCTAGACTTTGTCTTCACTTTTAATATAACAATTCAAAATGATTAAACTTTAAGTGCTCAGGAAATTTTTATTTGATATGAAAATTATGCAGGAAAGTTTCAAAGAGTTTTATGAAAATTTAGGCAACAGAATTGTTATGAGAATTGTTAATGAAAATGATTAGTTGTTTTGAGAAAATTCTGATCAATATTTATAGATTGTATGATACCTCTTAGACATAAAATTGCAATGATTGTAATAAAAAAAATAAAATTGCAATGATTTGGAAGAGGTATAATAATGAAAATGTGTGTTTACGTATCAGAATTTTCAAAAACATACAAAGGTAAATCGATTTACCAAATGGGTTAATCGATTTCCCCTTCATTCAACGTTAAAAAATTTGCACCATTGAACTAGGTAAATCGATTTACAGGGAAGGGTAAATCAATTTACCTTTTTTTTTTTTTTGTCTTAGATGAAGTGGTAATCCACACAACTGTGAGGTCCCGGGTTCGAACCCGGGTCATGACGTCCGGCCTAGCAATTTCGGCATTTGCCAGTTGAGCTAGGACTTCTAGGACAAATCAATTTACCTTTTTGAAAAGTGATATTCCAGAAAAGACATTATTATAGTAACTTTAGAAAAGTTTAGATGAAAGTTTATGAGCACCTAAACATTATAAAATTATAATAATGAATTGTATATTGTACCTATAGATTGTTCCCTTTATCTTGATCAATCTCTTTGTAAGACCCAAGATTTCATTGTATAGTTGGTTTAAGGAATATTAGGGTTTCGATGTGTTCGTGTGACGAAACATCGTGTAATTATTAGCTTTTGCTGTAATTGAGCCTGTTTTGTGCTCATGCACTGTAATGGTACAGACTTTTGTCTTGTGATCCTGTTGCTTGAATAAGAAGTTATTTGTGGTTTCAGAATAATAAGTTTTGGATTATTCTTGTTTTTGGAAAAACGAGTAGGATTTTACCCGTCGTTGTAAAATCTTATTTCGTCTGTTTTGAGTGAGGTTTCGGATGGAAGTTTTATATATCTGCGCGAGTTAGGATATATCCTGAGATTAATTTTCTGAGGTATGGAAGAAAATTACAGTCGCGGAAAAAGATTCGGCGATAAGTTTTGGAATGGAAAAACGTTAGACGTTCTTTCCGTAAGTTTTACGTTTTTGTGATTTACGTTCGTCGCGTCGTGCGAGAGCTGACCGTGTGAGTGTTTCTATGAGATATTGAGTTTATCTCAAGTGGCTTTGGTTTGGTTTGATCCAATGGCTAGGGTTTTGTCTTGGCAATGTGTTTTTGATCCAATGGTCATGAGCTAGCAAGAGCTTTAGCATAGTAAGGAGGTTTGCTCATTGTGGACTTAGAAACATCACCAAACATATCCATTCTTTCTCTCTTTCACGTGAAACTCCATTTCACTTTCCAACCTTCACAAATTTTCCATTCTTCACCATTTCACTCCATTTCAAGCTTGGAAGCTTTGAGGAAAGTTGTAGAGAATCACTTTCTTGAGGTAACCCTCTCTTCTTATCTCCTAGGTTGGTAGATTTTTAGAGTTGTGTGGTTTTTGGGTTTATGTTCTTAAGAGGGTTTGGTGAGAAAGGTTGTTCTTGCTAGTTCTTGTTTCATGTTAGTTGTTCATGAGAGTTTAGTAAGCATGCTAGGCTTTGTTGTTTCAATTTTTCCATGAGTTTGTGAGAATCTCATGAGAAAAGTTAGGGTTTTGAGTTGGTTATGTATTGATCAATTACATGAGGTTATGTTGTAAGGTTTTGAAAAGAAAAGTTGTCTTTGAACCTTTGGACAAAAGGGAAATGCGTTGTATGGTTTTGTTTTAGAAAAATCCGATGAAAAATATTTTGTGGTTTATGAAAATATTTTCTAAGAGTTTTTGGGGTAGTATTTTGGGGTCAAAGTGGTTTAAAACTATGGTGACATATGGTGTCGCTTTTTACCTGAAAACATGTTTGAAAATGATTACCGGACGGTTGAGGCCCGTAATAAAACTTGTGCTTGGATTTGGTTTTGATTTTGGAAATGAAAATCAAATAACTTGCACTCGAAGCAACCAACATGCTTTCGGAAATGTGTTGCTTGCTTATGAAAATGGTTTGCTTTTGTGCCTTGAAAAAGTGTTGGGAACTAATAGGATCAAACTAGGCTTGGGTGGAAAAAGGTGGTGTGAGTTGCTGTCTTTTGCTGTCATGACAGTTGAAACTCGCCAGGCGAGTGGTTACTCGCCAGGGCGAGTGTCACAGGTCTTGACAACTCGCCAGGGCGAGCTCCAGAGCGAGTAAGACCAGTACTCTCTGCCTTCACTCGCCACCAACTCGCCGGGGCGAGCTCTGAGACTTAAAATTTTGGATTCTGATTTCAAAACTTGGTTTTTAACATTCTAATCCCTTTTTATTAATTTATGGAAGTGGTTGGGATTGGAAACGAGTTTTTCGGGTACTCGGAAAGTACGTAACTTATAACGCAAGAAAACGGCCATTTTGCATTTCAAATTATTTAAGACTTTTGGCAATTGTTTTGGGTCCTAAAAATAGTACATATAACTCATAAGTGTTGATCAATACGATAGTTTTTGGTATGGTATCCGAAAGAAGGATTTTTCCTTAGAAAACCTTTGGTTGTTGGGGTTTTAGAGTTCAATTCATTAAGGATTGATTGGTTATGGTTTTGATTGAATACTTTGCTTGTTTTAGGAAGCAAGTAAGTGTTGTGGGATCGTGCGATAGTTGAGTGCTTGTCGAGGTAAGGGCTCCACTTTATTTCCGTCTTTCGAAATGGTTACGACATGATTTGTTTTGCTGTGTGTGCAATTGCGGTGTGCTTTAGCATGTTTGTACTTATGTATTCTCGTTGATGAGAACGTGTTTATAAAAATGTGTGTAAATTACATATGATTGAGAAAATGTATGTATGCTGAGATGCTTTGTACATAGGCTTTAGGCTATGTGTTCGTTTGCATGAGCATATGTGAATGCGTGCGTCAGATAGGACTACGCGAGGATTTTGTCTTGTGTGACTATCCCGTATATGCCGAAGAGAATATATGCCATGCATTTCATAGTTGCGTGCCTAGGTGTATGTCTTGTGTGACTTGCCTTCGTACCGGGCGTTTGTCTGTGCGACTTCGCCAAATCCCACTGGATTTTATTGAGTTGGTGTTGTCTTGTGTGACTCACCCGGTGTTATCCCACCGTGATTGTTTTGGTATTGTCTTGTGTGACTTTACCTGGTGTTATCCCACCCGAGACCTACGCCTTCTATAGAGAGGTTGAATTCCGGAATTAAAGTTCATGCATGTGGCAGCCAGTGATTGGTGTCACGATCATGTAGAGTCTGCATTGGTAGGCTATGTGTGCATTTTATGTATAAGCCGTTGGTGGGAATTACTTTTGTGTTAAAGAGCTTTCTCTTGTGTTTCGTGGAAATTTGTTATGTGTACATCTTTCGCACCGGTTATATATATATATACTTGTATTTTGTGGTGACCCTTTCTTTCATTTGCGGGCTCATCCCACCCAGATGATGGGTTAGGTCGTGGTGATGACGGTGGCTGTTCCAGGCCCCAGTGAGCGGTTGGAGCTGTAGCCTAGGATAGTTAGACTATGCGCCGGTGTGTTTTGTGCACCGTGCTTTTTGGGTAGCATAGGAATTCTAACTTGTTTGATACTTAGACTTGGATTGTAATTATTCAGGAAATACACTTTGCTTGTCGAAGCACCTTTTGGTAATGAGTTCTTTTGTATATTTGAATGCCGGTTCATTTATAAAACTATTATGCGCACTTTGAGTGTTAGTTGAAAAAAAAAAAAAAAATAATGCCCTTTTTGGCTGTTGAAAATCGGGGTGTTACACTCTTCATATGATAATTTGGATTTCTTCAACCTTGAGCACTTGATCATGATCAATCTTTTTCTTCTTTTCATCAAAATAAGGTTGATCAAAATAACTTCAATTTAGAAGCTTGTCTTCACAAAAGATAAAGTCGTAGCATGTTTTGTCCTCTGATGTCTAGATGCTCTCCGCTTAGAAAAAAATAATGCTTTTTCATTGAAGTAAACTTGAAAAGTTAATGTTAATTTCAATGAATTAAATATTTATATTAATTATTGAATTTTCTTAATTTAATAAAGTGTTGTAGTAAAAAACAAACAACTTTATAAGAAAAAGTCCTATACTTTAAAAAAAGTGTAAAAATTAAGATGAAGTCTTTTACCTCAGGCTCAAGTTAAGTTGTTTTGGTCAATACCTTTATAAATAATCCAAAAAAAGCATCGTTGGATATTTATTTATGGGCCAAGTCTACATTAAGTGTTTCACTATACATAATTTGCGAATATTATTATAACGAATACAAAATTGATTATTAAATAAGACTCATCAAGATTAACAGTTTATGAGTTAATTTTATTGAATATCGTTAATCTTAATGAGTCTTAATAACATATCAAATAATTCTTTTTTCTTTAAATTCAACAATCAAACTTTCAATTCAACAATCAATTTTGTAAAATTCGCATAATATTATTCATGACTGGTGCATCGTGAAAGACCTTTCATGTTAGGCAAAACCTTATTTATCAATTAATTATCTTATTAGGTAAAAAAAGACTGTGTTCTTCAAAAAAAAATTGTATTACTTTTTTTTTATAATAAAAATAAATTATTACTATATATTATTAATTGATCGTTGAATAATTTAAAAAAAAAATAATAACTTGTGAGTTGAATAGTATAGTATATGAACTGAAATACCAACGAGAAAACGGCTTTCATTGATTGAGCAGTTGTGAAAAATTGTCTCAACTCATTTTCAGTTTCACTCTCTTTTCTCTTCTCTTCTCTTCTCTTCTCTTCCCTCTTCAACACGATTCATTCTACCAAATTTCAATTTCAATTTCATTTATATATATACACCACCAACATTCTCTTCTAATCCAAAAGCAAAATCCAAATTTCATTTTCTTCTATTTGCACCTCCCTCACAATGGCGGGTGCAAACTCTTCATCATCACATCATCATCACAGACCAACCGCAACAACAACCACTTCTTCTTCCTTCTCTCGTCTCCTCGTTCTTCTAACCGTTCTTCCACTCACCCTCGCCGCTTTCGCTTTCATCCTCCAATGGCGTGGCGGTGTTACCGATCCTGTCACCCGTTGGTCACCCGATCAAAACCTTTTTCCTGGCATGTCAATTGCTACCAATCAACTTCAATCACAATCTCATCGTTCTCTTTCCGATTGTTCCAATCTCTTCGGTAATACTCATTCTCCTTCCTTTCCTTACTTCCGTGATTGGAAACTCGATTACTCCTCCGATCTCTCTCCTAAGGTATCGTTCTATTCTATTGTCGTTTTCTTCATTTCTCTTTGGATCTATCGTCGATTTTTATATTCTTAAACCCTTCATAGATTCAATTTTATTAATTCATTTTTAATATAATCATAATCGATTTTTATTTTATATTTTATATATTTATAAATCAATGAATGAAATTATGTAATTGTGATTTTTCATGTGAATTTGAATTTGAATTTGAATCATGGAATTGTAGATATGTATTACGACGAGTACTTCTGCTGGTTTAGAGCAGACACTGCCATGGATCTTTTATCATAAAGTTATGGGAGTTTCGACTTTTTTACTTTTTGTTGAAGGGAAAGCTTCATCACCTAATGTATCTAGAGTTTTAGAAAGTATTCCGGTGAGTTCGATTAATTTCGATATTTTCAATGTGAATTGAAATGGTTTATTTAAGGTTAACACTAATGTTATAGTTTTGATTAGTTATTATTAGTATTGCCCAATTTATTAGTATTACACATGTTTTGATGCTTGATTAAAATGATTACTTTTTTGTTTAGGGGGTCAAGGTTATACATAGAACAAGAGAATTAGAGGAGGAACAAGCTAAAAGGTATATATGATTGATTTTTCTTCAATTCAAAAGTTTTTTTTCTTTGTTGAGCTGGTGACTGTTTACATTGGTAGCCGTGCCTTTAGACATAATGATTGAAATAAACTACTAGAGTGTGGATTCAAAAAATAAGTTTGCTTTAATTTGAATGAAAAATAAGTTGAGCGGCTTAAGTATACTTCGTTGCTGGTATGTTTTTGTGGATTTAAAGTTCGACATGAATTCTGGATCTGGTTTGTTTTTTACTTGTATTCAGATTGTGTCTTGTTTTTACTCCCGGATCATTGGTAGAGGTTTGTGTTTGAACTGTCTAATAAATAACCATGTTAGTGTCACATGTCGATGGCAGTGGTAAATTTTCTGCTTTGTAACTGGTAGTCAGGTATTTGCAAAAAAAGTCCCACAATGGTGGGAGCCAAGTATTGTGAACTTGCTCCTTTATATGAAATAATAAATTGGAATATAATCTGTGCATGTTAAATTTTGAAGTGTAAAATCCATTCTTGGGATTTTGTTTTACAGCTTAAGATAAGATATTGGACTTGGTTGACTTTTATAATTTAAATATTCATTTATAGTGATATTACAGGATTTTTATATTATGTGCTAAATTCTGCTACCTCCTCATAATGCTGGAAAGTATTTAGATAGGTTGAATAATACCTTATTTGCACTTTGAATTTTGTTATGTACCAGCCGTATATGGAATGAAACTTGGTTGTCAAGCTTCTTCTACAAACCTTGTAACTACGAGTTGTTTGTGAAGCAATCTTTGAACATGGAAATGGCGATTGTAATGGCAAGGGTATGGATTTTTATTTCTTTTATCGGTTTATTTTTATATACCAGCATTCATCTTTTTAAAGTAATTTATCTTTCTAAGATCTTAATGTTTGTTTTGTAATATTATTTTACTCAGGATTCTGGCATGGATTGGATCATCCATCTAGACACTGACGAACTGATACATCCAGCAGGAACCCAGGAATACTCCATGAGACAGTTGCTATCTGATGTGCCTGGAAATGTTGATATGGTTATTTTTCCAAATTATGTGAGTTTGGGAGTTTTATTTAGATCTATAAGTCACTATACTTAATACAGTTAGTTTATCAAACTGTGATCTTGTAGCCACTTTGATATTCGTGGATTATTATAACTTAATGCTAGAATGTTATTTGCTTCAGGAAAGCTGTGTTGAGCGAGATGATCTCACGGAGCCTTTCAGCGAGGTATTTGCTTAAATAGATTTTCTTAGTTTTCTAAACGCTAATTGATTGTTGCCTTTGTTGTGTCATATTTTGTTTGGAAAACTAAAATATGTACTGAAAACTGAACATGAATTACCAAATATGTTTGAAGCCTGTCGCTTCAGGAAATGAGATTATTTTTTTTTGCACACATTTTATATTAACATATGAAAGCATACCTGCATAGGCACTCCCACTTAAGAGTTCTGTATAATTTTTACAATGAACCATTTAAGCAATGGATGCAGTGCAGCAACAGAGTATTATTCGGATAAAGCTATATTATTGACAACCTTGTAATGTAGTTGTTGTAGTTACTAAGTTTTTGTTCATTCATTTAAATACCAAGTTGAAAGTGTCTATTTTGGTAAAAGTCTACTGGTGCAGATCCATTTTTACCGTGTTTTGTAGCCATTTTATTGTTATCGTTTGTTGTTGCAATTTTTTTCCTTTTGGAAACCAAGTTATATTTTGGTAAAGTCTACTGGTGCAAATCCATTTTTACCCTGTTTTGTAGCCATTTTATTGTTATCGTTTGTTGTTGCAATTTTTTTCCTTTTGGAAACCAAGTTATATTCAATGACATATTACTTACAAAAGTTACAATGTTGTAGGTTTCAATGTTCAAGAAGAACTATGACCACCTTCCAAAGGATGTATATTTTGGAAATTACAAAGAAGCAACTCGAGGAAATCCAAACTATTTTCTTACTTATGGAAATGGAAAATCAGCTGCTAGGATTCAGGATCATCTCCGTCCTAATGGTGCACATAGATGGCACAACTATATGAAGACACCTACGTATGTTGATTCTGCAGATTGTTATATCATGAGCATGCATGTATACATTAGTTCATATTTAAGGGAAGATATTACCGAATCTGTTATATTTTGGAGTTTATGACTATGCCTAGTTGATCAGGCTAACCATCAGAAATTCATGGTTATGCTGGTTTCATATCATGCAAGTTAACATATGATATTTTCAAGTTTTCTGGTAACTGTTGGTCTTATATTTAATGATATTCCAGTTTACCGGCCATTTATGCTATCTTTGGCAGGCTGTCTTTATTTTTAGACGTGGACATTTTCTGTCGTAGTAACTGCTTTGTGTTAATTAATTTAAGTAGTTTTAATTAAAATCTATAAATCCATATATTAATAGTGAAGAATTTGTTGTGCCTGTATATATTTTACACTGATTTGTATTCCAAATCTTTGAACAGTGAGATCAAGTTGGAAGAAGCTGCTGTTCTTCATTACACTTACACCAAATTTTCTGATTTGACTTCAAGACGTGATCGGTGTGGCTGCAAGCCTACAAAAGAAGATGTAAAAAGATGTTTCATGTTGGACTTTGACAGAGCTGTAAGTTATAGTTTCCGTTTACATGCTCTCCTTGCTTCTAGTTCTAATTAATAATTACTATTGGCTTCATGAAGTGTCTTTTTTTTAGTACATTATTATCTGCTGTTACATTATTATTTATCCGTTTTTGCATGTTGATGTATGTTTAAGGTCTTGTTGTCTCAAATTTCCTTTATGATACCAAAAAGGAATTCATGTTTTGTTATGTTATTTTCTGTGCATTGTTGGTTATATGGCATTCCCTCACCATTGCCTCTTTTTTCCTTGATGGCTATAGCCTAAAGTGAATGGTGTTTTTTCATTGAGCTTTTTTCTTTACTTTCTAGCATATTGGGCTGCGGAGTTGCACAAGTGCACATTTTTGGTGTGTTTGTTTGGTGGGGTAGGGGGCAGGGGATATCTACATTGCATCCATGTATATACATACATATATATAGTCTGACAATTTTGTTCTGTATCTGATGTAGGCGTTTATAATTGCTTCAACTGCAACTGAAGAAGAAATGCTTCTGTGGTAAGTTCAGGAATATGAACATAATACCTCAAACTTTTTACTAAAAAGGAACATAAATATCTTACAATATAAATTGAAAATACTGTAACATTAGATACATAGACGATGACAATATTTTAAAATGAAACAATCTCTCAAACATATTAATTTTGTGTGACTTCTAGTCTATCTATACTTAAATAATTTTGTGTGACTTGTAGTTTTTAATTTACAGCACGACAAAAATGCATACCAAATGTCTCCAAGTCAGTTTTTTTCTTTCTTTCTTTTAGGTATCGTGAACGAATTGTGTGGACTAACAAAGCACTAAACACGAAACTTATAAGGAAAGGCATCTTAACTCGCATTCATGCTCCCATGGTAAGTTCATTTGTCTCAATCTCAAATTTCCTTTATGGTTTCTCTCCAAGTAATTTATACTGTTATCTGACATAGTTACTAGAGAACATCCTAAGTTTTCCTCCAAAAAATTACATTTGCAGGTCATTATTCAGAGTTTGAGGGAATCTGGTGTTTTTAGCTCTGTGATTGCAAAAGCTACTCAGACAACAATATCAAAAGACAATTTTTTAAAATCTGTTGAGAGTAGCAATTCAACTAGGAATACCAGATCAGAAATGTTATCTTCTAGAAAAATTGACGCTGGTGGAGTATCCCAAGCAATTGGAAGAAGAATCTTGGAGGTTATAGATGATTCAATTCCTTCAGCAATCCCACCATTATCTCCACCCGGCCATGATGACACCGACACTGACTTCCTTACATCCTAATTTTTAACTGACTCCTTGCCATGGCCGGAAATCATTTTGAACATGGGTCTGATACTTGAATTATGGAGATACTTTTTTCAAGAAATGCAATGATAGAAGCACTTCTGGCTGCCATGATGGGCTTTCCAGGTTTACGATTCATGGGATTTTTCCCGATCATTACCCAAGCGCATTTGTAAATTTCAGGTATAGATTGTAGGCTAGTGTAGGAATCATACAGAGCATATGCTTTTGTATCTGTTCATTATTCTTTTCCTATTTCTTTTGGGCAGATCTGCGATTGTAATGGAAATTAGTGGCCTATTCTATTTTTGTTAACACACATTGAGAGAGGCATGTTATACATACAGGTTGAGATTATCTCCCCTGGTTGGAGGAAGGAGAAATGATTTATACAATGAAAATGATATTTTACCAAATTTTGCTGGCATTTGAATTGACTTCATTACTTTAGTGCCCTACATCCAAAGGGGAGTGAAAGAGTTTTTAGAATTTATGTCACCTAGTGTGGTGAATGAAAAGATGGTTACAGTTTTAACTTAGGCTCTGTTTGGGAAGCTAAATAAGCTAGCTTATAGCTTATAGCTTTTAGCTTATAAGCTAAAAGTTCTGTTTGGTAACCGTTTTTAAAAAAGAGCTTATAGCTTATTTTACTAGCTTATAGTTTATTTTTCAAATGCTATTTCAAGTAGCTTATGAGCTTATAGCTTATTATCTTTTCTTCCAATTTTACCCCTATCGTCTTGAAAAAAATAAAATATTAATTAAACATATCTTTTTTATGTCATTTCATACTTATAAGCTAGTTCAACCGCTAATTTTACCAAACACTACAAATTCAATCAGCTAGCTTATTCACTATAAGTTAAAAGCTAGCTTATAAGCTATCTCCTATAAGTTCATCCGCTATAAGCTAGTTTATCAGCTATCCGCTATTTTTTACCAAACAGAGCCTTACTAAAATACTTTGTTCTTTAATTATTATAAGTAAAAATAGGTCAAACAAAGTTGTTATATTTTGTTCAAAATTTAGACAAAATATATGAACCTTTTTTAACTCGTTTAGAGAAAAGTAATTTAAATGAGGCTATATTTGTTCCTACCATTTGTTAAATTACTTGCCTAACATGGACTTGTTGGCGAGGTAGTGCCCAAGCCTAGGTCTTCTGAAGGAGATTGAACATTTAGTTGGGCAGGTTTGTTACGTCAATAGGTAAACTGAAATTTGGTTTACTGATAGGTTAAGTACTTGACTTAGTTGTACATGGAATTCAAGAATGTTTATTGTTTTTCACAAAAAAGGTTGTGAAAGTTGGTAGGATATAATATGGAGGCTTCATAACTTCCTCGATTTTAATTATATTCGAAATATTGTCATTAAAATATAGAGATATCTCTTTCGGACAAAATTAGAATTTTACTTCGCCACTCCGTTGATTGGGGGGTTTTTGGAGTATATGTTAAGGAAGTCCGACTTTAGTGATGTGTGGATTGGTTAGATTCGGGCATGTGTATTTGGGGGAAATCTCTCGGTTTTAGTCAACGGAAGCCCAATGAGGGAAATTAACATTCAAAGAGGGCTCAAACAAGGAGACCCGTTAGCTCCTTTTCTCTTTTTGCTTGTGGCGGGAGGTTTTGGTGGAGTTATGTCTAAGGCGAAAGATCTCGGATTGTTCAAAGGTTTTTCTATTACTAATGGGGGTCCTTCCATTTCACACCTTCAATATGCGGACGACACCATTTGTATTGGAGAAGCATCGGTGACTAACCTATGGTCTTTACAGGCGATCCTTAGAGGTTTTGAGCGTGCTTCCGGATTGAGGGTCAATTTTTGGAAGAGTAGCCTAATGGGAATTAATGTGGATAACACCTTTATGGAGATGGAAAACACGTTTCTTAATTGTATCCGAGGGAGTTTACCTTTCAATTATCTTGGTCTTCCGGTGGGAGCAAACCCGAGAAGAATGGCAACTTGGAAACCTATGGTGGAGAAAATTCGGAGAAAGTTGAATTCTTGGGGGAATAAACATATTAGCTTTTGAGGGAGATTAGTTCTCATTAATTCGGTTTTGAATTTTATTCCGATATTTTATTTGTCCCTTATGAAAATGCCGGTGCAAGTTAGAAAGAAAGTGGTCCGTATACAACGGGACTTCCTTTGGGGAGGGGTGAATAGTAGGAAGAAATTAAGTTGTGTGAAGTGGAAGGTGGTTTGTGAGGACAAAAAGAAGGGCGGTCTTGGTGTGAGGGATCTTGAAGTGGTGAATCTTAGTCTTCTCTCAAAATGGAGGTGGAGGCTATTAAATAGAGAAGACTTGGCCCTTTGGAAAGAGGTTTTAGTTGCAAAATGCGGTCTTCACATTTTGAATAATGTTAATTTGTCTATGGAGGTCTCTCCGTACTTTGAGTCTCTTTGGTGGAAAGACATTTGTAGTCTTGAGGGGTGGGTGGATTCTACCAATTGGTTGGAAGATGTGATTGTGCGTAGGCTTGGGAACGGAATGCATACCCAGTTTTGGAAGGATGTTTGGATAGGGGATTCGCCGCTTTGTATTAGATTTCCCCGGTTGTATTCTATATCCTTGCAAAAAAATGAGTATGTTGATGTTTTGTTGGAGGTGGACGGAGAGAGGAGAAGATGGAATTTCTTGTGGAGAAGAAATCTTTTTCAATGGGAGGTAGATAAAGTGGGTCATCTTGAGGCTTTTCTTGTTAATGTGAGACTTTCTCAAGAAATAGATGAATGGAAGTGGATTATTAATTCGGAAGAGGGCTTTACGGTGAAATCGGCCTATGATTTGCTTGTGGATTATGGTGAGAGTCCTATTTTAAGTTCCTACGAGATGAAGATTTTTACGAAGATTTGGGAGAGTCCGGCGCCCTCTAAGATAGTGGTTTTCTCTTTGCAATTATTCCACAATCGCCTTCCTACGAAGGATAACCTCTATAGACGTGGTGTTCTTGAGCTAGAGGTGGGAGTTAATTGTGTTTGGTGTGTCTCTAATCCGGAATCGGCAAAGCATTTGTTTGACCATTGTAAGTTTGTTCATCGGGTGTGGTGTGAGACCTTTAAATGGTTAGGTGTGTTGATTGTGATGCCTCCAAGCATTATGGTTCTTTTTTATTGTTTTTGTGAATCGGTACATAATAAGAGATTGAAAAGAGGTTTTCGATTTGGAGAGCCCGGAATAACGCTATTTTCAATGGAGTTGGTGGAAGAAATAAAAGTGCTCTCTTAAAGGTGGAGTATGGATTGTTTGAAAATTAGTCCTTGTCTATTTTATGAGTGATCATGGGACTCGGGGGGGAGATTGTTTCTTGCGTTAGTTGCTGCTGTTGTGGGTGTTAGGCTTCCTTATGGGCGGGGTTTTGTTGTGCTTGGTGCTGTTTTTTTTTTTATTATCCTGTGATGTAGCAGGTTGTTTGGATATGGGGGTGTGCGGCTGCTGTGTTTTTGCTGCTGCCCTCTGGTTTTTCTCCTTTGTATGTTTGCCTCCCCCTTGCTTATCTCTCCTTGAGACTTGTATTGTGGCCTTTCTAATAAAGTTTTAGCCATTTCAAAACCAAAAAAAAAAGAATTTTACTTCGCCATGTTGTAATATGGATTCTTCCATTAGACTCAACCAACATTGATCTCCCACTGTTCCTTTTTAACAGTCATTTCTTTTTTGGATATATTTGTTTCTTTTTTATTTGTCATTTTCAAAATTCAAAATAATATTAGTTATTGTTTTGTCAAAATTATCCATAACTATTAAAGAGAAAAATATGAAATACAATAATAAATACTTTATCGCTTTAATTTGTGTAAAAAAGAAAATACATTGTCTAGCATAACCTTAATTATTATGGTTATCTCATCAGTAATACAACATTAAGAAATTGTCTTGCTGCTAGGCTCCTTGTTACGTCGTCGGGTGGTTTGTTCCACCATTATATATAATGCTCTATTTGGTTGTTGGAATGTTTTTATTATTCTCATCATTCCATGGATTAGCATTGGCTCAAATGAGTCATTACTTGTTGTTATTGAATGGAACTGTTGGTTCTTATAGATTTTTATTTTTCTAAAAAATATTCCTTCCGTTTCAAAATGTAAGCAAAAAAATCATTTTTTTGTTTCAAATTATAAGCAAAAAAAAAAACAACTTTAATTATTTTCAAGGTTTAATTTACTCTCCATCTCTCTTCTTTTCCCCATAATCAATAACCAATAAAAATTCCTTTTACATCTTTCCATGAAATTTGTCTCAGGCGTTGCCTTAGCCTTTGGCAACGGTTTTATTGCACATAGGCAAAAACAACAATTAAAAACCGTTGCCTATAACTATCAAAGAACAAATTAATATTGTTGCTTTTAACTATTAAAAAGAATACGTTAATATTATTGCCTATGATTATTAAAAGAACATATTAATACCGTTGCCTATAATTATAATTAAAAAGAACGCGTTAAAAGCGTTGCCTATAACCATTCGAAAGAACGAAATTAAAAGCTGCCTATAACTATTAAATTTTTCCAAAATAACTATTAAAAAGAACAATTTGCCATGAATTAACATGAATCACTTTTATAATGTATCAATTATATCAACAATTTGACATTGCATGTAATTTATTACATCATATGAGCAACTAGAAACTACTTCTAGTTAACCAAGCTACATATCCTTATTAGTAAGTTGGACTTCTTTTTTAAAGAAGCTCTCTATAACTTGTAGATTCTATTGTAATCCAAACTAGAAATAAATAGTGTTTGTATTCTTATCACACAAGAAACTATAAAGAAACAAAAGCATTAATGAATCAAACTATATATATTCTTCATCTTCTTCCAAGTCATCAAACAAGTGTTCTTCTTCCTCTTCTTCCGAATTATCAAACAAGTGTTCATCACAACCATGATTTACCTACAAGATAAAAATATATATCAACTCACTATTGATAGGAAAATCTATACTAATGCACCAAAGCTTATATCAATCATAAGCTTGATGATTTTAACACTTGAAACTTGCTGCATAAAACTATAATATAAGTAGGAATACATATCAACAAAAGCCCCAAGAATCTAATAAGAAAAAGGAATTTACTGCCACAGCCAAAAATGTGCCAAACACACCAATTATTGCCATATTCACTGCTTTTTAGTTATCTTCTCAACATTGAAGACTAGTTCAATGCAATTGGCCATAAGATCCTTGTTTTTGGTATTTATCATATCAGCATTGCTATATTCATTTCTAAGTATGTGTCTTCCAGCCAATATCAATTTCAGGCTAAAATGAGCCTATCAATTACCACAAAATAAAACAGTAATTCTCTAAAGCAAGTTTCGTTTTACTACATTATTATGATCATGCAAAATCTAAAAACACTACTGGCAGAGATAGTTCATTCTAATGTTGAGATCGTAAAGTACTAAACATGAACCAATTCAAAAAATTCTGCTTCACATGTCAGTCAGCTTCCAATAACTTGGAGTTTAAGTCATCTACAACAGCACCAAAGATCATGGCAATTTCCTCTGGTGTCTTGCCTTTTATCAATTCATATAGTTTACTACATGCCAGCTCCTCCAGACTAACAATTTTCATGTAGCATGCAATTGTTGCAAGATCAAGCAGAGTTTTCGGGTCAAGCTATGTCAAGCTATTGCCATGACTAACCACTACAACAATTAACCTAAACCTACAATTCCTAAGAGCCTTATCACTTCTTCCGTAAGAAAGAAAAAAAGAGGATAGTAAAACATAAAAAAAAATAACCTAAAAAACCAATAAACATACCTCATTGTTATCATTATGTGGGATTGTTAAAATACCAACCAAATCCCCCACATCTAGACTTGAGTTTCTTTGGTTCAGCATGACCTTTAGAAGCATATGCAATTTTCCCTCCATTGCAGCCATCTCTTTATTATGTTTAGCCTCCATCTCTTCTTGTTTTGTCACCATTTCTTGAACCTTGTCGGTTAAACTGTTCACCTCAGCAGCATGTTTTTTTTCCATTTCTGCCTCTTTGTTTCTTTTCAAGATAGAAGATGTTGTAGCTCTTCCATGGCAACGCATTCTCCCAGGTTTTTCTTTCCCAAAGACAGTTTGAAATACCTCAACCGACGATTTTCCAGAATTTGTGATCAAATCTTGAAGATTTGTCTAGCAAAATCAAAAGCAACATTAGTTAAACATATGGATGACTATATTTGACTATGTAAAATCATATAGAAAAACTTACGATTGCGTTACTTGTAACTTGGTCAAGTTGATTCCCTCTCTTACTTTGTCGTGTTTCAATAAAAACTTCAGCTTGAGTAGGAGGCTCTCTATTGTCCTTGGTTGCACGCTACACCAAGCAAAAAAAGCTTTAGTAATTGTGGTAAAAATCATCACTAATAGAAGAATTTAATCATTCACTAACAGCAGGAAAAATAAGATACCAATCTTTCTCTTATGATAGCAAAGCTGATGGGACCCGCTCGATGCCTCCATTTTTGTTTAGCTATATTCTTAGCATTTTGATGACAAATTTCCTAAATTCATCAATGAGAAACTAAATTAAATCTGAACAAAATAATGTAGAATAATAAACAATACAAATTAAATTTAGCTTACTTGAATGGTTTCATATCTCCAATAAGTCATTAATTTCTTAAAGTGTGCTATTGGAATGCTGTCGGGACGATTTTTCAGCCTCTCACGCAAGGTTTTATACTTAGTGAAATGATTTTTCTTAATCAACCATTTTTCGCGCCTCCAAGCATCATTTATAATAGTTGCATATACAGCCTTCTCTCCTTTTTCTGGAACAATGTATCTTTTCTGCAAAGAAAATGTACATGATTAGACAAATATACTTATTAGAGTACTCAAACACACATATTAGACGAGTTGATATATACATTGACATAGGCCTATATAGTCTCCTTCTTCTTTGGTATAGCCTTCCAATTAGTGTAAGTAATGGAAACGTTGGAATCGGAGATCGAAATTGCAATCGGAGTCGAAAGGAATTGCAATTTCGGAGATGAATCGGAATCGGAGTTTTGCAATTTCTGAGATGAATTGGAATCGGAGTTCACGAGAGAGGGAGCGAGTTCGGAGCGAGTTCGTGAGAGATTGTGAGAGAGGGAGCGAGTTCTGAGCTGTGTTTTGTGTTTTGAATTTGTGTTTTGGGTTCTGAGATTGTGTTATGATATGAATTTGAGTAACACTACTGTTCAGATATTTTTTTGACAAATATGAAAAATAAAATTAATATAACTAAAATTAAAAATAAATCTGTTGTTTAATTTTTGGTAAAAATAAAAAAAACTGTTGTGTAATTATATTTTTAAATAACTATGGCAACATACTAAAATAGTGTTGCCTTTGTCATCTTATACAATGGCTTTTTTAGTCTCTTTAAAATGAATGTTGTAGTAGCTATAAAATGTTGTAGTGAGTTGTGAATACAAACAGGTAAATCAGTAAAAATGTGGAAACTATCTAAGGATGATGTTACCCGTGCTAAAGCATGAGTGGCCTCATTAATTTGCTTGTCTCCTAATAAACGGTGTTACCCATGCTAAAGCATGAGTGGCCTCATTAATTTGCTTGTCTCCTAATAAACTCAACCTTTGAGTTTTTGAAAAAGATGTTGTGTAACTGCTAGCAGTCTATGATGACTTCTCATAGCTCTGATATATCATTATTATTGTTATGAAACTTCGTAACAACATTTTTTGCATCAAGCTCAAAATCAACAATTTACAGCTGTAAGTCGCGAACCCATCTAAAAGCATACAGCAGCCCTTGTGCTTCACCCATCTCCACGTTGCAAATAGGTGAAAACCACTCTGTTTTGGCGAGAACAAAGTTGCCTTGATCATCTTTGATACACGTGTCTATTCCAACTTTGTTGAGAGCTGGTGAGAAAGATGCATCAATATTACATTTATAGCGCACCTGACTCGATTTGATCCATTTTGACTCTACTGGTTGTTGTTGTCTGTTGATATGGATGGAAATGAGTCGAGTCGAACCTATCTGAGCTCGACTCGATAAGAATTGGTTCGGCTCGAAACTCGGCTCGAGTTCGACATGAACTCTTTTTTCAGCTTGAGTTCGGCTCGTTTAGAGTTCACGAGCAGTCCGGTTCGGCTCGTTAGGTTCAGTTCGTTTTAAACTCGAAACTCAACCAAGAGTTCGACATGAAATTTTTCTATTTTACTTTCCATTATTTTATATACACTCAGAAAAGAGACTACTTATTTTTCAAATCCGTAAAAGCATCATTATACATGTTGTTGTCTACATACTATTGATGTTTTTCTTGTGACCTTGAGCCATTTGCCACTCTGTGGGGACCATACAAGCTCTGTCTTAAACCACCGAGACTGTCTTTGTCTGAATTTGCCACAATTTGTTGTTACGAGATTGCCACATGCTCCATTTAACGGTGAGAAAAATTGTGGGTGACAATTTTTTTGGTTACCAAAGTTTTTGCTTCCATTTAACGGTGACTAATATTGGTCGGAGAATCTGTCGAACACACAATGTCATTCTTCGGTCTCAATTATTTTTTTCCAATTTTTTTTTGTTGTTGAAGAAGCCAAATAAAATATTTATATTAAAACAAAGATAAGAACAAAGTGTGCCTACCCAAAAAAAGATACAATGTCTAAAAACAAACACATAAACCAATTAAATATATTTTTCATCTGTGCAAAATTAGAATCACTTGTTTTCATCTCTTGTGTTTAGTTCCTAATGATTAATTTATGTTCATTATTAGTTTCACCTTATCAAACAACACCTCCATCGATGATTCTTTTCGAGCATGAAGTGTATTATTTCTTTCTTTCCAGAGATCCCAACGACAACCAATCAATCTGCTTTAAACATGTATGAACATCTTTGCTAAAAACATAATAATTACAAAATTGAATAACATGATCAACAACAACATTTGATAGCAGACAATGAACGCCCAATCAATTAAGAATTTTACTCCAAAAGGACTGAGAAAAATCACAATAAAAAAACAAGTGATTAAAAGTTTTAGTGACTCTACAACCACCTATACACAATAACAAATCCAAAAGCACAATTCTGCGTTGAACCTGATTACTTCTACGCGAAAAAAGACACCTTCAAAGAAACAATCTTATTCTAGATAACATTCTTATGAGTACAAGGCGAGTTATCAAGTGATAAGCTCCACTAACTAAAAGTGATCCAATGATCTTGAACATCAACTTGCAAGTAAAAGTGACCCAAAGCAGCACATCACTCCAAATATAACTCCTTCTCTCACACAAAAAGAAGTTGGTGCCATCTACATGCCTCACCTCCATGCCCAACCCCCTTCTATATATTTCCACCACCAAAATATTTTTATTAATGGTTAAATCAAAAAGTCTATTAAATTTGACATTAAGAGATTCTTCATCTAACCACTTATCTTTTCAAAGAAATTTCTGCTCACCAAACCACTGACCACACACAATCCATCCCCTTCTCTAATATCACACACATTCTTCACCAAATAAACGTCTTCCTCCCTCCTCCCTTCACTCGCCCATCCTCCAACCCATATTTTTAGCAACCAAAAACAACTTCTCTTGATCTACCAACAACCTCCAATTTCACTTCTCTAACCATCCGCACCCCTAACCTTCCAATCTCCCGATCAATACAAATTTTGTCCCATTTCATCCAATTTATCTACCTAAAATCCCCCCCACCCCCCAACAAGAAAGTTTTAAAGACAGTCTTAATAGAAATGCTTATACCTACATCAGCCGCGAAGAATAAGAGAAATAAACCGGTAACGATGAGAAGACAAATTTGAGCAACGCAAATTGTCCACCCATCAACAAATATCTACACTTCCAACTATACATAACCACAAACATGACATGAGGATTGCCTTCAATCATAAGATGTAAATAAACATACATAATGCGCCTAATTTTACAATTAATGACTACCGAAGCATCCATCAACCAAAATGATCAACATTAACACCCACCAACTGAAAATTAACTTTTAACTCTAACACCCGCTCAAATAGGGTCAAAATAATTTTGATGCTCCTTATTTTTTTTCCAACTGTTCTCGCCCATAATCAAATTACCATCAACAAGTTGTAAATGAAAGATACATGTCTGACGATCTTGCCTATCACCAATCAAATAACCTTTGAATAAAGCAGCTGTTGTAAAATTGGACCTACTCAAATAATAAACAACATATAAGTTTAAGTAATTAAACAAATATGAATAAGAATAAAATAAAGAGAGATCATAGGAACTTATCTTTCTCAATTTAGTCCTCAAGATTGTCATAGAATTGACACCTAAAATTGTCAAAATAATAATCATGTAAGAATATAATCATCAAATAAATATGAGAATCAAATAAAGTAGAGATGATGAACTTATCTTTCGATGAAAGCCCTAAACTCATGAATTGTGGATAACCTGCAAAATAGAGTAATAACCTGAGCCGTGACAAAGTCACTGTCCTTAAGGATTTATCCGCTGTATATTTGTGCAAATCCTCCAGGATTCAACAAATCTTTTTCCAATATGAATCATACCAAAGGTAACATAACAACTTAAATTCACTAATTGCTGACAATGTTACTCAGGAAATAATATGTCAAGAGGAAGAGGAAGAATTTTTATGTTGCTTGTATATCTACCTATTTACATATATGTCACTTATATATAATTGTATGACAAGGAAGGATCCATGTTTTTTCTACGTGACCACAAGCTTGTGAGGATTATGTAATCATATGCTACCGTTGGATGATTTATGTGCCATAAATGCAATTAAGTGTATTAAAAGGTATTTATCAAAATGGACATTGGATGCCAATGATCATAATTGGAAATCAAGGCTTGGACTAATTACATAAATATCACAATGTAGCATATGTTACAAAACTTTTGAAATAAATACAACAGCAGCATCAAAAGAAGCATTCAACATCACATTCACCCCTTATGCAGCTATAAGGAATAAGAACGGGGTTGAAAGATCACCCTTCTCAACACTCTACCAGAGCGATACCCATTTTTTGGACTACACTCACTAATACTAAATCATCTCATTGTTATTACACTTAGCATCTTTGACTAGGGTGGCAGAACATGTCGAACTCATCAGATCGACCTGTTTAACTCGCCATCTTTAGCGGATTGAGCCAAGGTTTGACACTTGATACCTTAAGTTGGTGCGCGCTGCCTAACTCGCTTAAAAAGCGAGGCAGAGCAGGTTTGCCCACAAATTTTTTTATTTTTTGACATGGATGAAAAATGGAGAAAAGGATTAAACATCACAGATGAGTTCAATGGTGGCTAGTTTGTTGCAGTTCAAAAATAATGTTTTCCTCCGTCAAAAAATTCTGTCGTTGCTTTTTTTCCCGAAGCCTTTGCCGACAGTCACGCAATCAGATCGCAAATGTAGACTCTTTGCTTATACCAGAAGCTTCTGGCGGTCTCCACTGAGCTAGATGATTTGGTGGGTTGCAGTTTGCTCAGATCTGAATGGAGTGTGTTTAGTTGTTGGCGTTGTTTCTTTTTGTTTGGAAGGGATGTGTTCGGCAATGGTGTTTTCTGTGGAAGATGTTTATATGCTGCTTCATTTTAGTTTTCTTTGTTCCGTTCTGGATTAGGGTGATAGTGAGTCATTGTAGGGGGTGAATTCATGTAGTTGTTTATTGTGCTTTTTGACTGATTAAGGTGTTTTCATCACCTTGAATTTGGTTGTATGTTTTCCGACAATCCCTTAGACTTCTTGTTAAGGAGATTTGTTCTTTAATAAAATTTAGTCGATTCAAAAAAAAAAAGTTCAATCCGACTTTTTTTGTCTCTATTTTTTTAGACTCGGAAAAAGAAAGGGTAAACTTCACCTGCCCATTGCTTCCTTTCTCAATTTAATTTATTTTGAGACTTATGTTTGTACTTGAATTTATTTTGTGACTTGTTTAATTATTAATCAAATTAGATAGTAAGTGTTTAGCAAATAGCCACATCAACTCGCCATTAAACATAAGGGCTTGGTTTTTGAGCTCGTACCTCTAAGTTAGCCTGCTCTGCTCCGCTTTTAGATGAGTTTAAATGGGGTGGATCTAAATTGAGCAGCCACTCACTTTGCCACCCATATTATCGACCAATTCATTAGCTATTAGAATACCATCCAAAATTTGCATAACTTTCACAAAAGCGTATTAAGTTTCAACAATAATCTGGCCTCTGACCCCTCTCAATAAATTCACCAACACCTTGACCAAAACTTTGTAGAGGCAACCAGCTAATGAAATGGCTCGAAAGTCGAATAGCCTCTAAGAATTATAAATCTTAAGAAATAAAACAATGAACATATAATTCGATTCACACACCAGTTTACAATGAGAATAAAATTCACATAAATCTTAAGTTGCACAAAATCATGAAATTCACATCAATTTTATTTACTCGTTAGGCATGACAAAATGGACTAGTCTGCCTCGCCGGGTAAACTAGTTATATGGTTGATGATTTTATCTCGCCCACTTTTACGGGATAGCTGATTGTCCCGTCAAAATTTAAAAATAAATTCCCTAATTAATTGATTCAATTTAAAAAGACAAAAGAACAAAAATAAAATACTAGTACCATCCAAGGATTTCCATAAGCATAACTCAATTAGTAGCAACATCACATTATATATGCAGGAGCCGGAATTCGAACCCAAGATTTCTCAATTGGTAGCAACATCACATTATATTTAACTAGTCCACAAATTCAAAAACATACAAATTGTCATTTAAACATTCATGATTCATCATCCAAAAATCTAAAATCAGCCAACAAACAACCAAAACAGAAAGTTAATGAGTCTACTGATTCACAAACTATAATGAGCAACGGCCACATAATATCAAATGGACTAGGGAAAAAGAAACTAAACAATGGTTCAATGTGACAACCAGCCTCTTCAACGCACAAGTAGTACCTTGTGTTTGTCAATAAGCACAACTAATCTCCTTAATATACTAAAAGGAGATCGGCTTTTTCCTATTGCAAGTGTAAAACCCTAACACCTTATGTCACAACTTATGTCATGATGATGTCAAAATCTTATGTTCACAAGTCTACCAATTTTATCCACATCACTCAATACATATGGCATATTCACTATTCAATCAAGTGTTCTCTTCCTTCCATCTACTATTCCAACAAATGGTATGTTGTTTCTTCCACATGATTCCAACGTAAGTTTTCTTGCACATGGATATAGTTACTATTCATGACATCATGCAATTATGACAAGAGAAGTTAACTATTTCAAACCTTTTGTTTTCTTTCTCTTGCAACATAAGTAATTGACTTTGCAACATAAGTAATTCATTGGGAAAATAAAACACCCAATGCATGTCACACAAGTTTTCCCACAAAAACCCTTCACAATGCTTACAATGGAAGTATATAAACCCTCCCTTGCTACACCTAACCGTACACACCTCTCCTCATGACACCCAATAATTCTTTGGTCCATAAATCATCTTCTCCTAATGCTCAAAAGCTTCATGATCCATCACTCCCTTCTATCCTCTCTATTCATTCACTCTATTTCTCTATCTTTCACTTTCAACAATTTATTTATTTTATTGCATTTGTTTGCTGGTAATTCTTCTTACTACAATTTATTTTCCTTTAATATGTTATATAATATTAACAAATGTCTTTTTTTACTCCAGGATGCATCATTAGAAAGAGCATAAAGATGGTATACAAAAGAAAACAAATCTCGGCGACGCCAAATTCGAACACCGCCATCACCACTCAAAACACCACATCACCACCTCTAAACACCACATCACCATCTCCAAACACCACAACCATCCTATCTCACACCCATAGTTGCCAAAACCGACCTTCACCCAAGAGAAAACCGGCAGTGCGCCGCCAGCCACGAACACACTACATTTTAAAAAAAAATGGAACGCAAAAACAAAAATGAAACACAGTACACACAACACTAAATCCACAAAACTGGAGCGCACAACACCAAATCTACACAACACAGTACACACGAAAAACTTGAAACACAACACACATCCATACACATATTGAAATAATAACTAAAACCTTTCTTTCTAGTCTTTAACCACCACCACGATAATTTTTTTACCTTGCCAAACAACATCTCCACCGAAGAATATTTATGAGCAAAAATTCTATTGTGTCTTTCCTTCTATAGAATCCACAACAAGTCAACTAAACCTGATCGAACTTCTTTACGAAAAATATAAGCATTACAAATTGTGAAGCGTGGTCACCAACAACATTTGATAATTAACCATACACACATAACCAATGAAGAATTTTATTCCAGTGAGAGAAAAATTGTAGCCCAAAAACAAATGATTGGAAGTTTCAGCGACTCCACAACCACCTGCACATAATATCGAGTCCAAATGAATCATTCATCGACGATTCAAATTATATTTAATAGCAAAGAGAGACACTTTTAAAGGAGCAATTTGTTCCATATAACGTCGTTATGGGCAGCTACCGCTAACCGAACGATGAGTTGACAAATGATAAGCTCCGCTAACTGAGTAACATGTATTTGGATCAGACAACCACCTCCATCGATCTGGCATAACATCCTAAAAAAAATACTCCAAAACGGCACAACACTCCATATGCAACTCTTCCTCCCACACAAAGAGACGTCGCCGCCGTCTCCATACCGCTTTCCCCACTCCCCATCCCCTTCAATACATATATCTGCCACCAAAATACATTTAACAATTAATAACTCAATCAAACTGCTAAATTTCAAAAAAAAAAAATGTCTAATAATTCAGAATTTGACCACGAGATAAATATTATTACCGATACATGTGCATCTATTAGTTGGAATTTAATTTGTCCATTAAAAAAAGAAAAATTTAATTGTAGTTTTGGTCCTCCTATTTTCACTATTTTGTAGATTTGATCCCATTATTTTAAAATTTGACAGTTTTAATTCCCCTAACACATATTTTGTCTAAAATACGATGATACAACATATTTTAAATTAAATTTATGAAAAAATTTCTTACAATTTTATAGATGTTGATATTTTACTATGTTCAACTTTATGTATTCCAGTATCCGTAGAGTGCATTGAATGTACTACAGAAATGGCTATAACAGACACTACAAGAAGTTTGACATATAGTGACGGCAAAAAACCGTAGGTAAAGATCCAAAAACCGTGGGTATAGGCCGAAAAACCTATACCGACGGACATTTTGTTCCGTGGTCTTTATTTCGCTATACCCACGGATATTTTCCGTCCCAATAGGCTACAACTACGGTAATTTCAGCCGTTGGACAAAACCCCAGAGCTATACCCACAGCCAATGAAACCTATGAAATTGATTTACCCACACATCTGTCCGTAGGTATAAGTTTCACAGTTTTTTTCTTTTTGGTCAAATATTCATTTATCCAAACAAATTTTATTTATTTTTTAATAATAAAAGTTTCAAATTTTCTTTTTCATATACCACATACTATTTTTCATAGATGACACACTATATTATGAAACAAAATAAATGAAAATCTCAATTATATTAAATCTGAGAACATGTTATTTTTTTCTACAAGAACAACATATATAATGTATTTAAAAATATATAGATTCATTACAATATCAATGCTATACAAAGAAAATAACGTATCACGTCCACTAAATTTTCAAATTTACTCTCTTAAGATCTTCTCGACCATCTTCATCCTTCTAACTTCAATCTTCATTAGTGCCACACGACTTGGAGAATTCATTTGGTGAGGGGCACTAGCATCTGTAATTTATTGAAAACAAGTGAATATAAGTTTTCATACTTAAATTCCACCACTTCATTCTAAAGGGACATTAACAAGAGACAATCATGAATATCTAACAAACAATAAACTGTTAACAAATAAATTTTAAGGTATCTCACCTGGGATTAAAAGTAGCTACATTGCGGCTGCAAAGTGATTTCCAAAGTGATCGACATTGCATTGCCTATTCTTGTATCAACAATTCTCATCACCTTTCTATTTTTATCAGGTACCGCGTCCATAAGATTGTGGTAGCTTTCTTCCCCATATTTTTCACCTTTAAGTTGATTCCCATATTTGGAAGTGATTTGCTGGCCTATCATTTTTAGAAGTGGGATTGACAAAATACTGGATTAGATATAATAAGTTTATCATTGTATAAAACAAACATAGATTTTTTTAAAGGAAACATAGATAGATAGTTAGATTGATACCTCAGTAATTTATATTTTTTTTTTGAATCGGCTAAAACTACAAAAGCGAGATACCGGTCACAAGACGTTCCCGAATCTGCATAAAAGATTACACTCCTGCACTAGCCGGTCAAAACTTTATGCAGCAACTTAACCTGCAGTTCTACACTACAAAGCAACAAATAAAAACAAGAGTTAACAACTTTTCTTTTTTAATCAGCAAATATTTATATCAACAGTCACTAGGAGTACAAGACATACCCGAGAAGAACAAAGAATACACAACTACACTAGCAGCTACGACCACAATGGTGTGCCAACTAAACACGACCAAACTGCCAAAACACCAAAAAACAAAGGAGCCCAATATCAGCAAAGCAAACCAATAGATAACCATCTCAAATTGGTACACAAATGATTTCCTTCATTTGAACAATGTAGAATTGGATTACAAATATACAAGACATTGGATCAAATCATAACAATCTATATCAATTTAATGGCATTCACTTTGTTTTATGGCGACTAAGGTAGAGATTATATGATTGCTTAGTCTATGCAATTTGTCTCACTTTCTTTATCATAACTTTGTATTGGACTCTACTAATCCAAGCTAGAGACACACACGTATAAAGAACAAAACTCACCTAGTGACTATGTTCGAACAAATGTTTCCTCATTTAACTCAAACTATAAACTACAGGAATTCTCCTTTCACACATTTTATGTTTGATTCAATTCTAGAATGCATATAATATCATCCTCGAATAAGCAATGGACTTTATGATTGGAAACTTTTACCAACATTGCTGCAGCAGAAGTTTAAATATTAAGTAGCACTAATCTTCAAATCAAGGCAAATAACAGTTTTCGGTGTAGTAAAAGCTCTCATTCAAATCTTACAGAACGTAAAAAAGTGTCACTTTACCTGAAAATCAACAAAAAATGGAGTTAATGATGCAAGAAAAATTAATAGGGAAACAACCATGTAAATAAAGCATAATAGTTTATAAACTTGATATCAGAAGATGAACCTAGATTTTCCAACACTGTCACATGTGTCTGTAGTGACAGAATAGAAGGCTTCTTCTCTATTGTGAGAATCTCAAAAACTATCAGTGGCTCATAAGTATCTTCTATACTGATAACATGCAATAACACATCAATCAGAGACTTAATTCAAACAAATATCTCATAGATGGCACAAGATAAAAGAGAAAGAGGAGTAGTTTTAAGAAATTTATACATTAAATAAGTTTTGAATGGGTAATTTCATTAGAAACATATATAAACCTACCTTTTTTTTTTTGATCAGCAAAAGAATTTATTAAGGACACAACACGGCACAAGGGATGCTGTGAGGTCTAAACTTACAAATACAAGACAAAATAAGCTACACCAGCTTACAACAAAAACAAAAACGCCAACCAAAGGCCAAAAACAAAGAATAGAAAACAAGGAACAAGCAACAACTAAAACACCAAAAATAACGCCTCAGGCCAGACAAACACGCACTCCAAAACCACACAAAAGCTACCTTGTTGCAATACCTCATGATGGGCGGATGAAGCATCATAGATCAGGGGACTCGGACGCGATGGATAATGGAGGGTGAACGAATGAGTCGATCGTTGGAGAAGGGACGATGAGAAAACTGAGTGGAATCGAAATCGTTGGACAAGGGTGGGCGAGCGAATTGAGGTTGTAGGGTTTATGGTTAATTTCTTGTAGGATTCAATTTGGGTGAGTGAATGATGAAAAGATGAGGAATTAAGAAAAAATAAATTTTTCGGATTGAGATGTGGAGGAGGGATTAGGGGAAAAGTGTAGGGGTGATAAGGAAACTAAATAAATCTTCTCGTTCTGAATTAAGAAGTGAATAAAGTGGCTATTCTCCCAAGAGATAGTAAATTGTGAAGAAAAAAATCACTTGCTGGAACAAAAACAAAGAAGCAATGTTTTTGTAAACTGATCAGAGATGTATATACGAACACAATCACAACATAATCAATCAATAGTCGCGAAACAGGAGATTTAGGGTTTTTGGAGAAACAACAATCTCCGTAAGAAGAAGTTTTGAAGTGGTGTAACAATTAAATTTTATTTTTATTTTTGCGGGAATTTTTATTTAAGTTGTATGAGTGCTATACCTACAGATCACTTGTACAATACCCACGGATTTATTGACCGTCACTAAGTATGTCCGTAGGTATATGGCAAATTTGTTGTAGTGAGAGCTGAAATTTGGGTTGACAATGCATAAGGAAGAGGGGCAGCAATTGGGAATGAACTTCCACTTCCAGTGGAGAGATAACGAATTGATCAATTTGGGGACAACCATTCACACAGAAATGTCCTTTTGGAAGATTACGCCTCACTCTCGCAGAAGCCACTACAAAGAAGAAGATATATCGCTGTATTTTTTTGATAGCATGAATAAAGGATGGTGGAAAGAATGGCTACAAATCTTCTACCATACAATTTCTTTTTTCTTCTTTTGTGGATTTGTTTTCCTGTATATGCAAACATTTGAATTCATGTATTCACTTCTCCTAGACTTCTTAAATCCCAAAATGTAACAAACCATTCCAAAAAAATATAATAAACATTTGAAATCATGTTCTGCACTTTTTCATTTTACTCATCTTGATAAATTAATAGGTTTCATTTTACTCATCTTGAATAAATTAATAGAAGATGAGATTAAATAAATCAAATTAGAACAAAAAGTTGTCCTTCCTAACTCAAATTAAAAATAAAAATAAAATGAACAAAAATTATTAAATTAAGAAAACTAAATTCAAAATAAACAAATTCAACTATGAAAATGCAGGTAAGAAAAGTCTCTTCCACAGTTCAAAATCCAAACTTATTTTACAACTGATTAATAAATATAGACTAATTTTTTATCAGCAAACAAAATTTATTAAAGGCACAATTTGTACAGGCCGCAACAAAGTATAATATAAAGGTAGAAGGTATTAAAATCAAACCACAACAAACAGCAGTCCATAACAGTACCCAAAATAACAATATAAAACCAGAAAACAAGCAAAAGAAGGTCAGGCACAACAACAATAACACAGACGCAAGGAACATTCACATAAACAATACATTTAGACTATTAAACAAACACAAATAAGCATATCAACAACAAATATATAATAAATAAAAATAATATCAAGCAGAAATTGTACAAAATCTTAGATCCAGAAAAAAAAAATCGATCAAAAAAAGGGGAAAAAAGAAAAAAGATTTTACATCATTCTTTTAAAGGACAAAAAAATAAAAAATAAAAAAAAAAGTTTAGAGATACAAAAAATGCAGTAGAACATAAACTCAGATTAGTTCTCTTTGCCTCCGAATCAAAAATAGTCCTCGCATCAAAGAAAGAAGAAACAGTCAGAAGAAGGAAAAGGAAAAAAAAATAAAAAATAAAAAATAAACAAGAAAAGAGGAAAAAACTTACTCTTGAACCGTTTTATATGCATGATTATGCTAAGATTGAGTTTGGTTTTGATCCATGTTGGTTTATTGATTTTATGCTTAAAAAAGTGTTGTTCAAAATAGATCTAGAGTTTTTGGGGTTTTAAAATTTTTTGTCTGATTTTGGGTTTTTGGTGTTTGATTTGTGTTAAAAAGGGATAAATAAGTGTTTTAAAGTTCATTTGGACAATTTTTGAGTCGTTTTTGGGTGATTCTGGAAAATTTGGGATTGAAGTTTTACTTTTCTGATGAAGTTTCATCCTGAACATGATGATAAGAGAAGGCAGAAGAGAGAAAAGGGAGAGATCGGTTTGAGAGAGAGAATGGAGAAGAGAGAGAACCAAAAAAGAAAAAAGAAAAAAGAAAAAAGACAAATGAAAAACAAATATGATATGTTTGGAATTTATAATTGTGTGATCCAGTGTGCGCGCGTGCATCATGCCACTGTTATGTTGACCGTCTGATCCAATCAGACAGCTCACCGTCAACCCTCCTTTCTGCTGGGCTGGGCTCAGTTTTTGTCATTTCCACCCCCTTATTTCCACATGCACCCCTCTGTTCCTTTATTATTATTATTATTATTATTATTATTATTATTATTATTATTATTATTTTATTAATTTCTGTATTTATATTATTCAATTATTCATTTTAATTAATCTATTTTCATATTCAATCTAAACCTAATATAAAGAAAATAAATATTAAATAAAAATAAATAAAAAATAATAAAACTTAAAAATATCGATTCTAATTTTGTTTCTTTAAAATCAATTGACATTAAATGGATTTTTATTAAAAATTTATAATTGACGAAATGACAATTTTTATCATTTATAAATATTTTAAAATCAGTATTACAAATTATTAATCATAAAAATTTATAATTGAAGGGAAGATGGCATATTCTATCAATGATAAAAGTTTTAAAATCAATATTACATATTATTGCTGATCAAAATTTCTAATTCGCGGGGAGATGATAATTTTTTTTGCTGATAAAATTTTTAAAATCATTATTATAAGTTATTATTGATAGAAATTTATAATTGACAGGAATATGATATCTTTAATCCTTAATAAAAGTTTTAAAATCATTATTATAGGTATTACCGATAAAAATTTATAATTCACGGGAAGATGAAAAGTTAATCACTGATAAATGTTTTAAAACTGCTATTACAAGTTATTACTGGTAAAAATTTATAATTTATGTGGGGATGAAATTTGTTATCGCTAATAAAAGTTTTAAAATCACTATTAAATTTGTCACTGATGAAAAATTATAATTGACGGAGAGATGACATATTTTATCGCTTATTACAAGTCATTTATAATCACGGGGAAATGACAATTTTTTTCGCTAATAAGAGTTTTAAAATCACAATTACAAGTGATTACTGATAAAAATTTATAATTAACGGGGAGATGACATATTTTATTGCTGATAAAAGTTTTAAAATTTTAATTTTCATCGCCAATAAAAGTTTTAAAATCATTATTATAAGTTATTGCTAAATTTTTTTAAAATTCACGGGGAGATGAAAATTTTTATTGCTGATAAAAAAATTAAAATCACTCTTACAAACTATTATCGATGCAAAACGTTAATTTACGAAGAGTTGACATATTTAATCTCTCTTTGTATGCATTTGGACTCTCTTATCATAGCATTTGGTTTTACTATCAACTTTATTATCCTATTATGTTATATCTATTTCTATACATTTTACTTTTAATTGTAGACTTTGTTGTCTTAATTCCATATATCTTAAATTGGATAATTTTGATATACACAACTTTGATTTGTATAACTTTGACTTATTTGGTTTAGTGTTCCAGCAAACCCGTGCAACGCACGGGCATCAGATGTCATCTAAAATTTGAGAATGATAATCCCAAAACTTGCCAACTCTATGGACAATGGGGAGCCATATGTAGGGTGCGTAATTTAGCGGAGGGGGTGACTCTCAAATTTGGTGTCACAAACCCATCCAATAACAATGTCATTCATTTTTAGATCTCTCCTTTCATAGGTGTCCGTACAACATTAATTGCACCAACAACGTCTGAAGGACATAAGGCTTTCTATCAAGCGGAGCAATGTTTTATGTTATAAATTCTCTCTTTGTATGCATTTGAATTCTATTATCCTATCTTTTGATGTTATCATGGACTTTGTTATCTTAAAATCATGTATCTCTTTGTATGCATTTCAACTTTTATTTATATTATATACTTTGTTGTCCTAAGTTGCTATATCTTAATGTTTACATGTTTGATTTATATGGTTCGGCGTTCTAGCGCGGACCTGTGCAACGCACGGGCACACGACTAGTTATTACTAAAAATGACGGAACTTTCTTTTTTTTAACACACCAGAATGAAGGAGCTTAACCTGTGCACTTTCTGATGCTCGTTTCATCAATAACAAGTCTTGGGAAATTTTTAACAACATAACTGCAGATAATTTCTTACGACCACCAACTCTAAAAGTAAGAGTCTTCAACGATGTAGAATTTGCAAGTATGAACTGAATCAAACGCATTGCAAACTGAGAGCAAGAATTAACGAAGATATTCACTGTCTGAAGTCGATTAAGGCAACAGCTACTGCATTCTAACTCCTCCAAATGATTGGGTGATTGTGGAATATCTACACGGTCGTAACCCTGAATTATAAAAAAGTAGAGAGTCAAAATACGACTAAAGTAACAAGCTAAGAAGCATAGGTATTTGTATTCACCTGTATAACAAGTTCAACCAAGCTAGGAGAACTTTTGAGTACACTAACAATATACAAAAGTTCTCCACATTCATTCAAACTCACACCATCCAATTTCAGATATTCTATAGAGCCGAATGAGCTTTTTAGCAGCATAGGTGGAATAGCATCTGCAAACCGGAGGAACTATGCATACAAACAACAAAACTATGAGAAATGCACAAACAACACTTAAGTAAGAAAAAATCACAACTTTCAATGTAAATATTGGTTTGGACCATCAATCCAAAATTCAACATTGCTTCTCTTTTAAATGCACAATAAAAGAGTAAGATACAGTCTGTAAAAGATAAAATCGTGAGGCCAGACTAGATAGAAGTGGTGATAAAAAAACAATCAAATATAAAATTGAACAAGTCCATATATGTCAGCATACTATTATGCTCTTTGTTTCATATCAAACCTACCAAACAAACATATGGCAGAGAATTTTACCCAACTGTACAATAAAAAATATACAATTTATAGTGTTGTTGTTTTCTAACCTTGGAATTGAACCGTAAATCAATAGAAAGGTTCTGAATTTTCGGCAAACTTTTGATCAAACCAGATTCCCAACTCCCACGAGTCATGAGTGTAAGATCAATCAGATTCTTTGCTTTCTTGAGACAAATTGACTTTGTATCTTTATTGATATCTAGATATAAGACTTTCAGAGAAGGAGCAGTAAAATCAAAATATTCAAAACCAGTACAGTATTCAATGCTGAGCTCTTCAAGTAATGGACAACCAAGAATAAGTCTCTCAAGTGCACTTGACTCGAATGTAACACCTTCTAAGTGAAGATTAAGCAATCTTTTAAACCCAGAGAAATTAGGTGGAATTGACAAGATAAATCCGCTAAATGTAAAGTAAGTCAATTCCTTACAAAAGAAGACAGTATATGGAATTTGATAGAAAACTCCCGTGGAGTTCCGAAGTTGAAGAGATATTTAACGTCCCTCCCTGACAAAAACTGAAACCAGGTATTGAGGTTTTCCGTTGTCATCTCGACATAAGGTATGGAAAGAGTAAAGGTATGAATCGGCCCTTGGTGGATCATAAGAACATCCGTGATGACTTTAGCAACTACATGGAAAGGGTCATCAAGATGTTGGAAACTACCAAAAAAGTCCGATTCAAACTCAAGTTGTGGGACAGAAATCCACTTATACCTCCACTTTTTTGACAAAATACTAGTCCTAACTTGGTCTTTTATGCCCAAGTGTTCTAGGATTCCATCAATGACATTATCTGGTAAGTCACTGATTCGATCAATGTTATCCATCTTGATTGCCTTTCTTGTTGAGCACAGACATGTATAAGGGACCTAGAAATTCAAGCAGAAGTGTTAATATTACGAATATTGAAAAGTTTATTCCAACTTTAACAATGCTAACCAAATTAAATTAGATCATCAATAACCAAATCATGCAACGATAATTGGAAAAGTTTATTCCAACTTGAACAATACTAACAACCTATATTATAATCCTAACACTTGTTGTGATTTTAACTATGATTATTCTCTATATGAATATCACAACAAGTTTTATGGTATAAACACATCAAAAATACAATCGTATGAGAACTGAGAAGACTAAGGGCATGTTTGATTGTGTTTTAACTTTTAGCTTTTTAAAACTACTATTATCTGTTTTGAATTTTACTACAAAGAATCATAATCAAAAGCTTAGAATCATACTTTAATGAGCAAGCTATAATAATTATTATTCGGGAACGAATGAAACACTACACAGCTGAGTTGATATGATAAGATGTGAAATTAATTGAAAAGCCTCTAAGCATCACCAACAGTGAAGTAATTACAGTGCCCTAATAATAAATCATAGCTATCGATCAATCCATAGGAAGTAAATGAAAGGGTAGCGATTTGTGATTTTATGAAATCTTACAGCTGAGAGTGAGACAGCACGAAGGCTTCGACGATGACTGCTGGGAGTCGCTGCAATGCACCGTGATTCTGTTGTGATTTTGTGTCTGACTGGAAATGGAACAGGCATCAGAGGTAGAGCTGTTAAATGGTCTGGCACGACCCGCCTCAGCCTAGTGGGCCATCACATATAAATAAACTGGACCGAGGTGATTTGCTTGCTTAATGAGCTACCAAAATTGAGCGTAATCCAAACATTAATGGGTTATGTAGTCCGATGATCAACCCGGCCCATAATTCAATATTATTACTATGTATGTTTAAAACATAGATGCAATGAACAACAAAGATACTTTTATTTCATTTATGTAAGATTTTTATGGACAATGGATGCACCAACATTTTGCTCATATGCAAATTAATGCAACATACCACATAAATAAACTTCCATCAAATAAACTACATGCCTAGGAATGTGCAAGGGTTCTGAACCCTTGGTGATGTCAATTATAGATTAATACAATAAAATCAAACCAATTTGGAATGAAGGAATCTCTATTGATAGAATTGAATCAAAGAACCCATATAAGGCATTAATCCAAAGTACAATATAGAAAAGAATTAAAGTACTAAAGAAGAACAAAAGGGGAACGGAGCAGAAGAAAAACGCCATAGGGGGGGAGAAAGACTTGACTCATTCATTCCATAACTTCCTCCCTTGCCTACTTTCTATTATATATTGCTTACTCACGTTTAAAATAAGTTAAAGAGAAAGAACTCGAAAAAATAATTAGCAATAATTGATTAAGATGAGTAGTAAAGTGACCTATTTGTAAACTACATAACAATTAAAAAAAAAAGTTGTCTTCGAAGATAAGGACATGTATATCTCCAAATGTTACATTGATTTGCTATGCTATGTGTACTTTATAGCTTGCTATTCAAAAGGGTCCAATTGCTTATCGTTGCAGGATGTGATCCTTAGAAGAAGCTTAGCTGCATGTTGGTCAGACAAGTCATTGTTCATTTGACCCTGAACAAGTAGATCCTAATACACTGAGACTTAATCTTGGGGTTTTCAAACAGGAACAAAAAAACTTAGTGTTTTTTTATTGAAAAAACTAGCAATCACTTTCAGTTTGCCCATAACTGTGGTCTACAAAGAAGGTGGCACCAAGGTGAGGCTCCATTCATACATTGTATAATGTAATTGCATTATTAGGGGAATAAAACTTATTATAAGAATGCATGACCAAATTCCCTAATATGGTGGCCAATAATTCTAATCAAAGCTCCCTCGAGTTCAAACATGGAACTCAAACAACTAGATTTGGATATGCAATCATGTCTGGATTCTTGAGTATTTAATATATTCTAGTTTAAAAAATTGTATACATGAGCGTGACATATATATTGGTTGAATTGAAGATTAGGTTAGATATGGTTGGTGTAAGAAGCATGCACCTGTAGGGGGAAGGGTGATATAGTCTGGTTTCGTAGCCCTTAACATTGTTTGAGCCTGAGGAAATAAATAATTGGCGAAACCTGCAATGAAACACGAGCCACGACACAGTGATAATTTAACCATGTCTTAACAATAGTAAGACACAATTAAAATGCATTTCATAAGTTAATGTCAAAACCCCTCCGAATATCACTTCTCTTGATCCAACATACTGCATATTCATTCACAATGAAATGCAAAGAACCACCACTCTTTGATGTCTTGACATGACATCCAAAAGAAGATAACTTACCAAACCAGCTAAGGGGTGGTTTTATTTGGACACATCCCCCACACATGACCAATATTCACCGCATACAGGGTTAGTTGAATTAAAGATTTGCCTCTTCACAATCTTTTTCAGCCATTGCAAAACCAAATGCAAAATTTCTATTGTAGCAATTATAAGACCTATGCAAAAAATAATGTTACAGAGGACATAGCGGTCTTGGTATTTCTATCCCTTTCAAAAGGTCAGTAACCACACAAGGTAAAATATAAAATAAATTTACACGAGTGAAAGAAAATAAAAATGAGGAGTATACGGTGGGGAAAAAACTATTGTAGCTAGTTCTTATCAGTTAAGAGGGAGCAACACCCTCTGATGCAATTGCCTCATCCTGTGGCAAACCTGAATCACTTTTTTTCTCCTCAGGATCTGAGTTATCATCTGATGTGTCCGTAGATTTTTCTGGTTTGTCATTGGAAGCTACAGGTCCGCCGTCTGAAGAATCTATTGTGGTTTCATCATGGTTCTGAGCATTATTTTGAGGATTGGATGGAAGATGAGATGAAGCCAAGACCCCTAACCCTTTGGAAAGGGTTTCAGTATGGTCCTGCTGAGCATTATTTTGTGGATTCGATGGAAGGTGAGATGTAGAAGAGACACCTAACCCTTTGGAAAGAGACACATACTTGAAAACTAATTGTTTGTAATTATTTAGCAGGTCTTCGACATCACCTACTGTTAGATCATCTACACTAGCAAATAAATATGGAAACTCCCTGAAAACATCATTCAGTTTATCCTCTTTTATTATCATAGTTGCCCCTTTATTCTCCAAGTCTGAGAGGGATGGAACTTTTGTGATCGATGACTCATCTGCAAAAGACACTTTCTTACTTTCTAATTTTGCAGCGGATGACGAAGTTTGTAACGCAGTGTCCTTATTGTCATTCGAAGTTTTATTTTTGTCTGCTCTTGGATGCTGTCCATGATTTTGATAAGGTGAATTGGGATCTTGTGTATCAACTGAAATCCCTGAAAGAAGAGCACGAGCAAATTCCATGTTTCTCTCAAACTCGGTTTCATCCATCGAAATGGCTTTTGCATCAATGTTTGAGATGAAAGATTCGGCAGAAAGCATATTTGTAAAATAATATGATGCTTCCCCAACCAAACGAGATTGCCGTCTAAACCTTTGTATGTACAGTAGATTTGAGTGCAGTTGTGGAGGGTTTGCCTGCATAGTATCATCAATAGAAAGCTTTAAAAACATCAACTATATCCGAATGAAAAAGGCATAAAAAATAGAGTTTATGAAGTTTAGTTTCTTTCTGCTTCTGCATAGTTGATGCTTTGCTTTCAAGTAACGTGTATAAAAAAGAAGCTCCTTAATTTAATGATGCGCTGACTCAATATATACATATGTATATTAAAGTCTCACATACGTGTGTCTCCACTTGTCTAGATTCATAGCATTTCAGATTTGAGCAAAAAATTAAAACTAATTTGATAGCAAAACCTTGAGGTGATAGCTCAGTGCTAAGAGCTTAGCCTTGTAACCTCAAGGAGCCGAGTTCAAATCCCCTCGGGACAGTTGTAAAAGGTCATTAGTGCCACTTCAATTTGAATAGTAAAAAATTTCCCCTTAAAAAAATCAAAGGAAAATATCATAAAGCTTCACAGCTCGCACCATGAGCAGTTCAAAAGATAGTTCTTTAAAGCAAATAACAATGCAACGAACATCACAAAAAACAAGGTTATGCATATTTTGTGGGTAATTTGGTCATTTTGTGATGAATGAACCAGTGTATACAAGACGATATTTCATAACAGTCGTCAAATATTCTCTTGTAAACATGTCACAAGAAGCTTTCAATAACTTCACAGAATAGCGAGCTTTATCTGTAAAAGTGGAGTTCATATAGTGAAAAACAAAGCGAAGTGGCATAATGGACAAAGGAAATGATAGGTGTAGCACTTCACATTCGTATCATAAGTCAAACCCATAATGTTTCAGAAAGTGCAGGAAGAAATAATACCAGTTTTAGAAACCAACTTAATTCTATCCAAGTGCATATGTATATATATATGTTATGAATCAATGAGTTTGTACCTTTAACGTAACATAAATAAGCACAGGAAGAAATTCATCAGCTCCAGGAGGATTATCTTTGGAAGCAAGAGAAGCATTAAGCAGCAAGTTGCCAATAACCTTGCAACAGTTTAGGATACAAATAAGTTTGTCTCTGGGTGCCTTGTACATGTTAATCTTTTGTAATTCTTTCTGTGCAAGCTGCAACCATAGGAATGAGAGAAAATATAAAATAGAGGGAAGCAAAAAAAGATACAGAAAACCATATACAAGTCAATATTGTAACTTTTAGTTGCCAAAGCGATAGTAAAAATGACAAATCCAACTGCAATCGACAAATTCATTATTTACAAACTCTTATTGTGGCTAGTAAGAATGAAGAGATGCATCAAATAGAATTTTGTTTCTTAGGAAAAGCTTGGCTGATCATAGAACCATCTAACTTTAGAACAAACTAAATAACAATGTATCTAAAAATATTGAAATCAAAAGTACCCATTTATCATTCAATCTAAAGGCATTTAGAAATGTTGATAAAAAACTAATGGTACCTAATATGTGAAACATGGAGAAAGCATCGATCATCACTTATCATGTGCTTAATTTAAAGTATAAGAATACGAATAGGACCCCTATTATATGAACTTAGATTTTGAATTTAGCTATGTTTTTCTGTATAAGTTTGGTTGCTAGTTAGTGGGCAACAACACAAACAAAACTACACTTGCATTTAAAACTAAGTTAAGAGACAGGATCAGAATCGAGAAGCATTTGTCATTTGAGCTTGATAAAATATTGTTATTATGAGAAACATGCACTTAGTTGACATGATTTTATACAGAGAAATAGGTAAATTATTTTTGAATGTGTGGTTACATACTCACCAACCATGATGTTTCGTTCTGAAATGCTGGCTTGATGTCCAAATTTTCTGGTCGAATAAACTGTTGAATCAAAGACATCTTCTCTGAAAGTTGGTCATCAAGTTTTACATCATCTGGAAGTGAAGCAAATACACGGGCAAACAACTTCATCATAACATACTTCTCAAGACCCTGTACACGATAAAAACTCAGAGGTAAAGCAGTAAGAAAATATAGGAAAATGATCGAACATACTTATATATTATTACTGAAAATGGGGAAGAATCCCCTTTGATTACAAACAATGGCATCACTTTGAGGGTCTGGCGGTCTGCCACTCCTCTCAGATGACAAGATGATCACCTCTCTAATCACTCCTCTATATTTGTAGGCAGCATACCTTATTTAGCCCAAGTGCCTAACTATCTCCACGTACCCGCTAACTACCCAATTAAGCTGTTTTCCTACACTAACATGGAGAGCTTGTGAAAATAAGTTGAAAACTAATGGACGTGTTTTAAGCTGTTCCTATAAGCTCTCCCAAGTGCTTATGTCGGTAGATAAGCTCAAATAAGTCAATTCAAGCATGCCCTAACTTCTTATCTAATTGGTTATTTCTAAACTTTACTCACAAAATGCTGCATATTCACTAGTGTTTTAAAGAGTTAACCATTATTATTGAAAAAGAAAACCCTATAAATATCTTCCAAAAATGGACATTGGGCCTGTTTGGAATAGTTTATGGAGATAGCATATGACATGTCCATAAGCTGTATTCAGCTTATTTTCATAAACTCTCCAGGATAGCTTATACAAAATTAGTTTGACATTACTTTTTCTTTTGTTATCAAAATAGCTTATTCATAAGCACTTAATTAGGCTGTTTAACCAAAAAAGCCCATAGTAAGGAAGGATAACTGAGTTCAATCATCCCAACATATAAGGAAGAGATCAAAACAGCAATGTAAATAAATTACAAGTCAGATTAAAAGTTGAGTGTGTGAGTTCAATCATAGTAGAGTAAATGAGCAAGTTGATTAGTAAATTAATTATGAATTAAATATCTTCAATTTAAGACAATAATATTAATTAATGCATATAATACATACACTAAATTAAAGAGAATGTAAAATGAGAATTAAGCAGAAACTAACTTCACCGGCACTTTCGAGTTCATCCTCAGAACAACCGGACCAAAGTGGATGAGCCTTGAAAGCAGCTTCCATGTTAGCAAGAAAGTCTTGAACTGAGGCACTGTCTCTATCAGGATCGGGACCATTATTTGAAAACGAAACTATGAAACTGTAAAAATAACAATGTACAGTGAGTTGATTAGGGTTCCGATTGAAGAGAGTTAGTGATTGAATTGAAATTGAGAACGAACAAAACGAACCTTTTGATTGCTTTGACGAAATCGGCGGCGGCGGGTTGGCGCATGCGCTCAAGGAAGTCGTGTAAACCTAAGAAAACGTCGGCATTTTCCATTACTCTGTGTTGGTGTTGCTGTTGCTGTTGCTGTTGCTGTTGGAGCTTCGTCTTCGTTAACACTGCCAACAAGGAGACACGATCCAACACAATTTATTTTTAATATACTCCCCCGTTCTTTTTATCAAAAATTAAACACAAAATCAAGAAACTATATCGTAAATTACTATCAATTATTTAAATTTATTTCATAAATATCGTTATTGAATTGTTCTTAATTTTACTTATTTTGAAATTAAATATGTAATATATTTAAAAATTAGTTAAAATAATAAACCGTTTGATCTGCAAAATGAAAGTACTGAACAGAACAGTACAGTACAAGGCAGAACAGCATAGGACAAACATTTACGATATTAAACAAATTTTGTCTTGTATGATATTTGATGGAAAAAATATTATTTTGGTTATTTAGAAAAGTTGTGCTGAGGACAAAAAGTTGTCTCATGGTTCAGTGGAGGACAAGAATATCTGATTTTGTCCAGTCCCTTGACCCCCAGTTTGTCCAGTACCAGTGACAGTTTTCAAATCAAACACAGTACAACAGAAGTTGTCATGTCCAGTCCCCTGCTTTTTAGCAGATCAAACGCATAGTATAAAAAAATCTACTTTGTTTTCTTATATAAAAGACCGGAGGGAATGGAGTAGTAAATAAATAAATTTTTCGATGATTTTTATTAGTATCAATCAAATTTGTCCCTTGATTATTTTAAATAACCAAAATGTTTTTGAATTTTACAGACTCTTTTGTGTGTGTTGGAGAGGCATGATGTGGTGTGACAACTCAACGCCTATTAGACAAGATCAATTTGATATATATTTGAAAAGGTAAAAAAAAAACTTTCCATTTACCATTAACCCGGCCATTTCACATTTTCAACTCATTTCACTTCTTCTTCTTATCCCGCCCAAAACTCCATCATCATCATCTCCGATGATCCGTCGGTGCCTCTACCGTAACCTTCATCTTCTATCTTCACCACACACGTCTCTCCAATAATCGAAAAAATCAAAATTACAATATTTTAAAGTAAAATACTTATTAAAAATTTTAAAATAGAGATATTAATTTAAATTTATAATAAATTTATATAATTTCCTTGCAATGGTAGTTTTATTATTTGATCATGATTATCTAACATATATAATTAAGTTACTTATTTGATTATGATTACTATAAAAATTTTAACTTGTTTATTTGCTCATGACTTTTATTTAAAATTATTTGATTAATCATTTAAAATTTTTTTTTATAAAATTCAAAGTATTTCATAATAATTTTTTAAAAAGTAATTGTTTTACAAGGTTAATTTTGTCATTTAAATATGATATATATCTTATCATATTATTATGTGCGAGGTATCTATTGAAAACACAATATCATATCATTATCCTGTTTTATATCATTTCTTGTCACTATCATATCATGTGCACCAAATGAGCTCTTACGGTAAAAAAACTTTGATATATAATGATTATCTTATAAAGATATTTCTCACAATAAACATTATGAATTATTAAAAGAGAGCGTTATGCAATTGAATTTGGATCCTTGTCCTTTCAACATTAATCTTAACTATTCATTCATTATATTTTAGTTTTCTCTCTGAGACTTATCTTTTTCTTCCTAATAAATTAATCACCCATGGATGAGGAAAATGAGAGAGGCTAGACCAAAAAGACATGAGAGAATTTAAATCTTATGCAATGTGGTTACTTGTGCACGTGTGAAGATGATGTTTTGGAGGGGGAAAATTTTCAATTAGTGATGTTTTGCAGGAAAAATGATTCAATTAGGGTTGTCAAAATTACTTAACTTTTATTATATTGCATGAATTTGTATTGTTCAATTGTGGAGCCTCGTTTTTTTTTCATTGTTCAAAGGATATCATCCATTTCCTTAGTTTCGAAAAGATTTAATTTGGGTGATTGAGATTTAATTTGCTTATGCCAATGTAATTTGTAACCACGATATGATTTAATGATTCGTATTTAGATGATACTAGGTATTAAACCCGTGCGTTGCACGGGCTTGATTAAAGTTTTTATTTTATAATTTGCCTATTGAAAAAAATAATATGATATTCAATTTTTAAAAATTTATTATGTTCATTCATAGATAATAATTTTTTTTCTTAAATTTTAAAGTATAGTTTAAAGATGTGTTTGATCCTACTTTTTTAAGACGTAAAAGTTGTTTGGTATTTATAATTTTTTTAACTTAATTTTTATATTTTAATAAAAATTTATCGTAAATAATAGATTTATAAAATTTAGAATTTTTTTAATTTTTTTAATTTTGTTAAAATAATAATTTAATTTGATAGGTGTATTATATTATTTTTTGGTTTTAAGAAAAAGACTTATAAAATATTTTGAAACCTATTATTTCACAAAGTATATATATAATATAGAGTGAGATATATAAAAAAATGCTTTTGATATAGATAATGTGTAGTTCACTTACATATAAAAATAAAAATAATAGAATCTAAATAGAGGTTACAATAGATATGGTCTCCCCCTGTTTAGATTTTCTTGAAGGGTTTTGGTTTGGTCCCCCTTCTCTTGTTTTGTTTCTTTTTGGTTAATATATATATAGGTGCAGCTCTCATGGTTGCAGCCTAAATTTATAAAAACAAAAAAAATAGAGGTTATTAAAATTTGATTGTAACTTGAGTCAAATTAAATTATTTCATTTAGAAAAATTAATGATAATAAATTAATGATAATCAAACTACTCCTATTTTCATAAGTAACATTTTTTTAGTAAAAAAAATAGTAATTATTCATCTTAGGGTGCGTTTATTTTAACCTTTTTAAAAATAGATATTTATAGTGTATTAGTTTTGTGTTTAATTTTTTTTAACAAAGAACATTTTTATAAAAGCTTCAAATGAAAAATCGGTTTAAATAGCTTATCTTAAAATATCATTTTACGTATTTCATCGTTTTGTTAGAAATTTTTTTCGATCATAAAAATCTCTAAAAAAAAACTATTTCAAATAGCTTTTCGTGAAAGTCATTTTTTAGAGATAAATTTTTTAAAAAAAATTGTGTTTTTTATTAAGTTAAAATCTCTAACATGAATATTTAAGTTATTGAATGTCAAAATCACTTTTTTAATTAATAAAAAGAAGAGTTTGAAATAATATTTACTAATTTCAATAAAGTTATCATAAAAATTATTTTTAAAAATACAAAGAAATTTTTTTTATTTTTTTTAGTGTAAAACAAACGCACCTTTAATTCCTTTTTTTAATTAAAGTTTAATTTGATAACTTATAATTCCATTATTTAATCTTCATTATACATACAGGATGCACGTTATTTTGAGCATGTTTAGTGCTAAATTGAAAACAATTTTTTTATTACAATAAAATCTTGTATAGCATGTGAAATCTATTTGAAGCGCAACAAAAACTTTCATAGGAACCGATTTGCGATACTATTATTTTTTGGCAAATAATAGACTACACCGTCATGTCATAAACAATACATCAAAAAATTATGGTAATATTATTATTATTATTATTATTATTATTATTATGAAAAGCACTTTCATACCACTAAAAATTATTAAAAATATGTCACCATTTTCTTGCATGCCACTGAAAATGTAATTAATATGTCACCATTTTCTTGTTATAGCAATTAAAAATGTATGGCTAATTATATTCGCCCAATTTATATAATAGAGTAACTTGAGTTTCGATCAATCATGTCATAATAACCAATGAAGAGTCAAGACATAAGGCATGCATGAAAGAAAGGAAAAAAATACCATACATGATTGAAAAAAGTATTACTCAAGAGTTTGTTTGAAGAAAGTGAGAAAGATCCAAAATTCAAATGTATATTATCGATATGTAGTAGCTGTAAATAAAATCCAAATGTTTGAACGCACGGGTGTTTTTTTTAGAACGCACTTATATAATTTTTGGTATAATATTATTTCATTGGTTAAAAATTCTAAATATTTTTTATCTCTATGAAATAGAAGAATTTTTTAAACCAATTCGTCAGTAGGAGTACAAACTTTCTTCCAAGAGTTATTAATCTTATTTATCCTTAAAAGTTATTAATTAATTAAAAATCAACATAATTGAAGAACTTAACAAAGATCCCATAGTAATTATTCTTAGAAAAAATGTGTCATTCCTCTAAGAAATTAAAATGGCTAATTATTTTCTATCACAACATCAATCTCTTAAAAAAAATGCCATACAGGATTGAAAATGTATCACTCAAGAAAGTGACAGACCCAAAATCCAAAATGTAGTAGTTAAAAGGTTGGCATGATAAAGTTATTTTTAAATAAAATATAATAAAAATTAATTAAAATTGTAACTATTCAACTTGCAAATTAAAACTTTGCATCAATATATAATGAGTGAGTGAATAATCAAAGAATAAGAGTTACGAGTTAAGGAATAGTAAAAAAAATAGTATTGCAAAGGTTTGTGGGTTATGTTTTAAAAGTCCATCTCTTATAATTATTAAATATCAAAATCTTGAGTTAATATTATGTAATTATGATTCATATTGCCTCTTTATTTTCTTTCTTTTAGTATTCTCTTCTAATTATATGGAATCAAAATTAGCATGATTCCAAGCATGACATTTAAATAATTAAGAAAAAATATGAGAAAACTATGGTTACACATTGGAGTCCTAAATGAGACGTATCCATTCAATATTTCATTTGTTTGAGAACAAAAAATATAACTAATCAATATATTTTAATTTACAACTTCTCATTGACCTTTTAACAATTTAAATTTTTCTCATTATTTCTATAAATACAAATATTTTTAATTAGACTAAATTTGAAATATTATCATTACATAATCTTATAGTTACTATTTTTTTTTCATTCTTTGAATCGATGTATTGTATAGAATATTAAAAATACTTGAACCTTGATATTTTATAATATGCAATTGGAAACTTTTAATAATAATAAATTAATAATATTTTGTGAGCTTTATCATTATAGTATTCTATATTACTTAATTTTTTTAAAGAAACTTTTGTAACTATATAATGACAAAAAATGTAAGTTAATTTTTTAAAACAAATGATTAGCATAAAATTTTTAAGAAAGTGGTTGGTGTTTTGTAAAACTTGCTTTGGTTGTAAATCTATAGTTTTTTTTTATATAACTTATAAAGTCATTTTCTAATTCAAAGAGTTGCATAATTTAATGAATAGGTAAGTTAATTGATTTGGATGTTACATTAAGCAGAAAGACACATAAGTACCGAAAGAAAGGATATGGTGTTAAACAAAGTAAGAGAATTATTAAAATTCATATATAAATTTTATTCAACCTCTAAGTCATTCATTAATTAACTAAAGCTTGATGATACCAACTAAGCCTATCAACAACACACACATGAAGATTATAAGGATTATCATCATATAAAACACACAACAGTGTATCCCCTTTCTCCACCGGCTTGGATTTCACAAAGTTGTTTCATCCATTTCCTACACATCAACATTCAAACTAATTTCATATCGATATTTTTCATTAGTATCATGATCAATAATCATAATATTTTCTTGGCTCCTATCAACAAATTCATGTGACATATCTCGAGGAATTTCCTGCACAAAAACAACAAACATATAAATCTCTAACCTTTTTATTACTTATACTCATATAGTTTTCATCAAATCTACCTACTAATTTAATTAACTTACCAATACATAATCTATCTCGAAGGTCATATCAGAAACTTTATATTCCCAAAAAAGCATTTGTTCACCATTAATATGAGCCGATATTCCAACATGAACAAATGCAATAGTTTCTTCACCATTTACCACTTCCATCACCCACTACTTCATCAATCGCTCCATTTCAATGATTTTCACCTTCCATCTAATAAAAAATTATTAAATACGAAAATAACAAAGATTTAGGACTAACTCAACACATATTCCGAAAAGTAAAGTAACTTTATATCGCATATTTTTTGACAAAAAATGAACTACCATTCAGTAACAAAAACCCTTATAAAAACTATGTGGTTGATCTTAGAATACATGAATAATTATCAAATTCACTCAATATCTTATTATTGGAATATAAAATTAAAAACAATCATAAAAGACCATAAAAATATTTCAAAGATAGTAAATTAAAATGTTCAAACCTATGCATAAAAATAGTTTAAAAGAAGTTAATTACAAAACCAATGAAAATTGAATAGACCAATAGCCAACACACATGATAAAAATAAATATATTAGAAGGCATGCACAATAGGACTTTCTCATGTTGATCGAGACACAAAGGATGAAATCGTGATATGCAAACATACATAAAAAAAATAACCCTCAAGATCTAAAAAATGAAAATGAAGTGCTTTTTTTTTAGACATCGAAAGAATTTGGGATCTGCAAACACACAGACAAAATGAAAAATATAAAATCCTCTTGATTCTAATTGTTACTCATCCAAATTGAGAGCAAAATTATAAAAAAATATCAATCAAAGAAAACAATGAACTCTTTATTAGACAATTGATCAATGAAAAAGTTAATATGGAAACAAAAGGAAAGAAGGAGAACCAATTAATCGATAACAAAATAAAAGAGAGGAAGATAAAAATTTATCATGCAAGTACTGATGTATGTTGCAGCAAGCATATATAGAAGAAAAAATTTCATTTGATATCCTAATTATTTGTATGTTAGGATTGTCTTTTCATATCATTGTGGCAATTAGTGCATGCGTTTTTCATGTGGTCATTAATGGTGGCATTTACCTTGGTTTCATTAAAATATTAGAATTGGTTAGTGTAAGATAAACATTCATTTAAGTAATGCAATAAAGAAAATGTGAAGAAGAATTTTTATGGCCAAGAAAGAAAAAAACGTGAAGAACTTCTTTATTCAAAGAGTTATATAGTTGAATGAATAATAAGCAATTTAATTAAGGTTACATTATTGTAAGATAAACATTCATTAAAATATTTAAGCAATGCAATAAAAAAATGTGAAGAAGAATTTTGAAGGCCAAAAAATAAAATAAAAACGTGAAAGATCAATGTTCATTGGCATAGGTAAATTAATAAAGACCATAAAAAAAGTAGTATTATAAAAAATTCATAATCAAATTAATGTTTTAATTTGTCCCTTAACATTCCATACCATATGATGACATGTTTGGCCTAGCTTATTAAAAGATGACACATCATCACAATAACATGAGGGATGACACATAAGCACCAACTTTTGCTTAGAAAAGAGAAAAATGTGAGGAGCTTTGGTAAGTTGACACATAAGCAAAAAATAGTTTGTTTTACATAGAGTATATAGATAATGTTGATGTCAGCGTAATTTGTAATCGCGATCTAATTGGATGATTAAGATTTAGATAAGACAACAATGACATCAACGTTTATGTCAGCATAATATGTAATCATGATCTGATTAAAATGATTGAGATTTAGATAAGAATTGGATCGGCTCGAAACTCGGCTCGAGTTCGACACAAACTCTTTTTTCAGCTCAAGTTCGGCTCGTTTAGAGTTCACAAGCAGTCCGATTCGGCTCGTTAGGTTCAGTTCGTTTTAAACTCGAAACTCAACTCAAGAGTTCGATATGAATTTTTTTATTTATTTTACTTTCCATTATTTTATATACATTCTGATGTGAGACTACTTATTTTTCAATTCCGTAAAAGCATCATTATACATGCCGTTGTCCATAGATTATAATGTTATTACTAACTTTTATCATATTATTGTTAAGTGTTTGTCTTAGTTTTTTTTTTTTTTTTTGCGTGTAATTTGTCTTAGTTTCTTTAAAGTATTATATATACTATCAATGATCTAAATGTATAAAATCAATTATATATATGGAAAAGAAAATCAATCATATAAATATAAATTTATAGAATCAAACAAATATAAACTTAAAATTATTTTTGAAGTGTTATTTAAAAATATATTTTGAAGTCTTTTATATTTAATTGAGTCAACTCGTGAACCAAACGAGCCGAACTATACATAGCTCAAGTTCAGCTCATTTAATTAACGAACTTAATATTTAGCTCAAGTTCGGCTCATTTAGTTCACGAACCAAGTTCAACGAATCAATTGTCGAATCGAGTTTCGAAATTTTTTCGAGTTGATTCGGTTCATTGCCAACCCTAAGATAAGATAATGTTTACATCACAAAACATTTTTTGCAAGAAATATTGATAATAATCACCTTAAAAAGACATTTCTGGCAAGAAACGTTGATAATTATTGTCATACAAAGACATTTTAAAAGGGAGTGCTGTGAAATTGGGTTACTTGTGCATGTGTGGAAGTAATGTTTTGAGGCAAAAGGGTTAAATGGGGTATGCATTATTTTGGAGGGAAAACATAAGGTTAGGGGAACATTATCTTATCTAAATCATATTCATCCAATCATATCATGATTAAAAATTATACTAACATTGTGTCAAAAAAAAATTTATATTAACATAAGCGGTGATATCAACATTATCTTATCTAAAATCTAATCATTGAATTCGCTACCTAAAATTCAATCTTACATGTGTGTGTGTGTGTGCGCGCACGTGTGCATGTGCGCGCGCAATGACCTTCTGACACAAACAATATGCTCCTCCACCAAAACAATTCCCTCCACTCCAAATCCTTCCAAAACTTACCATTTTCCACAATCTTGTTTCTAACACACAATCAAAGCAATCAAGGAACTCCACATATATCACACTTAGTTGAATGTAAATTAATATGAATCTAAACCTTTCTCATTCCATTTCATATGAATCACGTCAAGCAAACATATACTGGTTAGATTTGCAAGTTAAGTAGCAAATTACTACTCTGATACTAACACATATAGCATTTTTTTTTAAATGTTTCAGTTATGGTTGATCCCAAATCAAACAATGAACCTAAGACTAGTGTGAAGTCTAAGTGCAGCTGACTTGACCACCGACTACCACTACTTATGTAGCGGGCGGACTGGGTCCGCTAGATAGGTAGCGAATGACAAATTAAAAAAAAATCTAAAATTTCTCATTTTTATAACGTCCACTATTTAAATAGTGGAAGAGTAAAATTGAAAATCAGCAGGGAACGCGCGAGAAGCATAGAGGGCGCCAAAACAAATTCTCCTCAACCAAATACAATGACAAAAATTATAACATTTCCAAAGCATTTCTAAATGAACCTTAAAACCTTCGGAACATTTAGACAAACCTACAGCTCCAACAATAAATTGAACCAATTCTAAAATAGTTAGGGGACTCAATTCATCATTTTTTTATTTTTTTTTTTGTAAAAACTCAATTCATCATATTATACGAAAGTGATATACATTATATATTGAAGATAATTACACATAAATAGAAGACAAACAGACAATAAGGTGCGCCAATAACCCCTTTTTAGATGGTAAAACCAATACAAAAACATGAAAAGATGTCATCATAATTAAATAGTGGAAGAGTAAAATTGAAAACTAGCAGGAAGCGCGCGAGAAGCACAGAGGGCGCCAAAATAAATTCTCCTCAATCAAATACAAAGACAGAAAAGATAACAAGCAGAACTGTGGTTTTGAAAGATAAAATTCAATACATTCTCAATGAATGAACTTAACCTGTGGTCTTTCGGATGCTCGTTTCATCGAATAACAATTCTTCTGAAATGCTTCACAACATAGGTGCATCTAATTTTTGAGAACTAAGACCAAATTTAAAAGCAAGAGTCCTTAAAGATGTGGAATTTCAATTTGGACTAAAGCAAAACTCAATGATAAATCATATTCTCAAAATTAAACAAAGCAAAGACACAATGAAGAAATGTGGTGTTGAAAATTATAATATTCTCATATAGGTGCATCTTGGTGATGCTCTTGGTGATGCTCGTTCCATCCATAACAAGTCTTGTGAAATGCTTGCCAATATAGGTGCATCTAATTTCTTAGAATTAAAACCAACTTTAAAAGTAAGAGTCTCTAACGATGTGGAATTTGCAAGTATGAACCGTATCAAACTCATTGCATGCTGAGTGCAATATACAATATAGATATTCACCGTCTGAAGTCGATGAAGGCAACATGCCAGCATCTACTACATTCCAACTCCTCTGAACGGTCAGGCACTTGTGTAATACATAGAAGGTTGAAACTCTGAATCATAAAAAAATAGAGTCAAAATACGACAATAAGAAAGAAGCTAAGAAACATATGTATTCATGTTCACCTCTACAACAAGTTCAACCAAGCAAGGAGCACTTTTAAGTACACTAACAATATACAAAAGTTCTCTTCTTTCATTCAAATACACATCAACCAATTTCAGATACTTTATGTAGTTGAATGAGCTTTTTAGCAGCGTCGCAGGAATGGTATCTGCATAAAGAATCTATGCATACAAACAACAAAACTATGAGATCTGCACAAACAACACTTACAAGTGAAGAATAACACGACATTCAATGTAAATATTGGATTGGACTATCAATCAAAATTCAACATTGCTACTCTTTTAAATATACAATAAAAGAGTAAATCAAGTCTGTAAAACATCAAACCACGAGGCCAGTCTAAATAGAAGACGTGATAAAGGAAAAATCAAATATATACTATGAAGCCCGGACACCGGATACGACACAAACGCTGACACGTCGACACTGTTAATAATTTGAGAAAAGTACATATTCAATGTAATCATAAGTGTTGGTATTGGACATCGACGCTTGTCCGGCATCGGGACATGCCTAATCCGAGGAGTGTCCATGCTTCATATATATATATATAACAAGATCATATATGTCAGCATGCATACTGATACTTTTATGCTCTTTGTTTCATATCAAAACTATCAAACTAACATATGAGCTAGAATCTTACCCAACTGAAAAATAATAAATATACATTAAATAGTGATGCTGTTTTCTAACCTTGGTATAGTAATTTGAACTAATAGAAAACCTCTGCATATTTTTTGGCAAGTTTTTGATCAAACCAGATACCCAGCCATCAGCAGCCATGAGTGTAAGATCAATCAGATTCTTTGCTTTCTTGAGACAAATTGACTCCATATTTTCATCAAAGTTTAGCCATAAGGTTTTAAGAGAAGGAGCAGAAAAATCAAAATATTCAAACCCCTTACAGTATTCAATGCGGAGCTTTTCAAGTAACGGACAACCAGAAATAAGACTCTCAAGTGCACTTGACTCGAATGTAACACTGTTTAAGTGAAGTTTAAGCAATCTTTTAAACCCAGAGAAATTAGGTGGAATTGACAAGTTAAAGCCAGCAAATTTAAAATAAGTCAATTCCTTACAAGACAAGACGATATATGGCATTTGATCGAGATGTGTTCCGTGGTTCACAAGCTCAAGATATTTGTTGTGAATTCGACGATAAAATCACACCAATGAAATTTGATGTGTGGAGCAAATTAACCAAGTAACCAAATTAAAGTTGATAGAGATGATGAAAGTAAATAATCCAAGAGAAAGAGAAGAACACAATAATATTGTTTACCCAGTTCGGTGTTAATGAACCTACTCTGGGGGAGAGAGCAACTCTCCGTTCCACTAGATCAAAGAAGTCACTTTACAAGAGTTCCCAATTGGGTTACAAGAATTAATCCTAATTCTACCCAAAATCCCGAATCTCTTCCCGTGGCCAAGAGACTCAATTTGACCTAGTCTACCCAAGGTGATCCCACAAGATGATCCCAAAAGTAGTTTGCCCTAGGATTCAAAACCCTAGCCTTTTGTGGTGGCAAACCCCAACTCTCTACATCTTGTCTCACTCTCTCTTGCTCTCTTGCTCTCTTATTTTTCTATGAATAAACAACCTCTATTTATAGAAAAATATATGCCTATTATTTTAAAACAAATCTTTTAAAATAAAACCAAATCTCCTATTATTTTTAAATATATCTAATATTTAAAAACAAACACAATCCAAGTCAGATATCCTTCAAAACAAATTTTCCGCGAAAATCTCCAAACCAATACAAGCCCGCGCCCCGCGCCAGCCCGTCCGCGCCCCGCGCCAAAAACCAGAAGCCACAGGCCAAACGAGGCCTCTCCTGGCGCCGCGCGCAGCATGGCATTTGTTCTTCAGAATTTTCCGACTTCTTGTAACTGAGATTTCAAGGCATATCCAACAATTCTCCACATTGCCTTTAAATCGATGGTGATCCAATCAACCACCGTGTTGCTCTCTCCATCTTGAATCTTCTATCCAAGATCACCGGCCAAGTCCAAGTCCCACTTGAACCTCGACATAGGCACCATCCTCCACTTGCTTCCCACAAGCTGTACCTCCCCTTCATCCCTCGGAATGCCTTCCGCCCTCATGAAGATCTTGTCTCCCACTACCATAGGATGTTTGGTAGCACCCACAAGATTCACCGCTACCTCTTCGACCCCCGGAGTGTTCAGTTCCGTACTCTCGAAGAAACGCTTGCATCCCAACTATCACCGGAATTTTAGATAGTCCTACAAGCTCCACCTTACCCTCTTCAGCCCCCGGATTGAACCTGTCCGTCCTCCTGAAGAATTGCTTGCCTCCGACTATCCATGGATTTTTAGGACAGCCCTACAAGCCTCACCACCCTTCGACCCCCGGAGTGCCCTCCGTCCTCTCGAAGTATTGCTTGGCTCCGAACCAACCTTGGAATTTTAGGCGGTTCCACAAGCTGCAACATCAAACTCTCCTTGTATCCAACTACCTCCAGCAGTCTCACAAGCTACCAAGTCTGATCACTGTTGCTTTCAATTGCCTCCCTGAAGATCTTCCAAGTTTTGCACTTCTTCAGCCACAATTGAAACATAACCCACAAGGTCTTCATAGTCATACCACTTTGGTGCAACAATTCCACTCTCTTCCCTACCTCTCATTAGATAGCCAAGAGCCATTGTTGAATGTTTGTCTTCCTCTAGTCCAACTAGTAACAAACTCCACCTCAATCTGAGATTCCTCCACCAAAGCCACAAACCGGTATTTCCACTATGTTCCCACCTTGTAACCTGCAAAACTGTCAAACTGCTCTGAAACAAACTTCAGGCCATTGTTAGTATCCAACAATTCCAGTTTAGTTCCAACACCTAGTAAACCTCGTTTCACTAGTCCAACTAAACCTATGTCACTAACAAGAATCAACCAAAGTTTCACAACTCAACCATATGAGAATCACCACTAGTAACAAATGCATAATCAATAGTAAACCAACTATCCATGCATCAAAGTTTAGGAACATACCTCACATCATGTAAAAGAAAACACATGATTTGTCAAACATCGTAAGACAAACCAAAACCATACCTCAAACCTTTCAAGCTTTCCCGTCTTCAAGATGAAAAACTCCACCTTCAACTAGCTCTCGGATTTTTCACGGTATTCCTTCTTTAAACACATGTGATAGGAGCCTCCAAAGTCCATGACTTAATACTCCACCGCTTCCCAACTTTCACTAGCATCTTCGAATTCTTATAACAAAGTTGTTGTTTCAACAGTCACCCGAGTATTATTCCACCGCCTCTCCAGGCCGTGCTTCTCCCTTCAACGCCTCAACACGTTTTGAATTAACACCGCCCTCATCTTCACCTTCCACAACCCGTAGTCGTTACTCCCGGTGAACTTCTCAAAATCAAACTTAGAACCCATGGTACCTGATTATCGATTTGATCCTTGCCCCACGGTGGGCGCCAATTGTTGTGAATTCGACGATAAAATCACACCAATGAAATTTGATGTGTGGAGCAAATTAACCAAGTAACCAAATTAAAGTTGATAGAGATGATGAAAGTAAATAATCCAAGAGAAAGAGAAGAACACAATAATATTGTTTACCCAGTTCGGTGTTAATGAACCTACTCTGGGGGAGAGAGCAACTCTCCGTTCCACTAGATCAAAGAAGTCACTTTACAAGAGTTCCCAATTGGGTTACAAGAATTAATCCTAATTCTACCCAAAATCCCGAATCTCTTCCCGTGGCCAAGAGACTCAATTTGACCTAGTCTACCCAAGGTGATCCCACAAGATGATCCCAAAAGTAGTTTGCCCTAGGATTCAAAACCCTAGCCTTTTGTGGTGGCAAACCCCAACTTTCTACATCTTGTCTCACTCTCTCTTGCTCTCTTGCTCTCATATTTTTCTATGAATAAACAACCTCTATTTATAGAAAAATATATGCCTATTATTTTAAAACAAATCTTTTAAAATAAAACCAAATCTCCTATTATTTTTAAATATATCTAATATTAAAAAACAAACACAATCCAAGTCAGATATCCTTCAAAACAAATTTTCCGCGAAAATCTCCAAACCAATACGAGCCCGCGCCCCGCGCCAGCCCGTCCGCGCCCCGCGCCAAAAACCAGAAGCCACAGGCCAAACGAGGCCTCTCCTGGCGCCGCGCGCAGCATGGCATTTGTTCTTCAGAATTTTCCGACTTTTTGTAACTGAGATTTCAAGGCATATCCAACAATATTTAATGCCCCTCCTTGACAGAAGAGGAACCCATGTATTAAGGTGCGCCGTTGTGATCTTGAAATTGTATTCAGGAGGTATATGTAAAGTATAAACTTGTGTATCGGCCCATTGTGAAACATAAGAATATCCGTGATAATTTTAGAAGCTACGGGGCTAGGGTCAACGAGATGCTCATACTCATCAAAAAAATCTTCAAACCAAAGTGCTGGGACAGAAGTCCACATATACCTCCACTTTGTTGACAAAATACTAGTCCTAACTTGGTCTCGGATTTCCAAGTTCTCTAGGATACCATCAATGACATTACTCGGTAAGTCACTGATTCGATCGATTTGATCACCTTGATCAGCTTTCTTGTTGGACAGAGACATATATAAAGGACCTAGAAATTCAACCAGAAGAGTAAATATTATGATCTGACTTCAAAATGCTTAGAATCATACATACTACAAAGATTGGACAAGCAATATACAGCTGAGTTTATGGTACTAATTTAATTTAAAAGCCTCTAAACACCATAAAATGAAGTAATTTCAGTGCCCTAATTTTTACTAAATCATACTATTATTACTAGTTATGAATATGCTACGAAAAGTAAGGAATGAATGATGATGATAATAAGTAAATGAAATGTAGCGATTTGTGATGAAAACTTACAGTTGAGAGTGATAATCGGCGATATGTTAATTTGGTATTAGGTTTTGGAAAATGGGAGGTAGCAAATGTTCATCAATTGAAACCTCAAGTGTAAGTAATTTACCCAGATGTGGGTGTGGCCATCCTATGAAGATGTGGGTGTCAAACACAATCCAAAATCCTAAGAGATTGTTTTGGAAATGTCGTCAACATGGTGTAAGTTGTTGATTTCGATTTTTTATAATTTTGATTTGAAAAACATAGTTGTTGTTTAATTAACATGTTCAAGAATTCATATTTGCAGTATGATTCATGTGAATTGCTTGTATGGGATGATGAATTGGACGATGTGGTAGCTGCGAACCGACATTTCGGACAACAAAAAAATTGCAAGACCTGTGAATCAATGAAGGAGTTTGGAAGGGAAATTGGGAAGAAATTTGGGAAGAAGATTAGTCACTTTGTAATAGTTGTTAGCATTATGTTTGTGATTTTCTTTGCAATGTTATGGAAATCAATGTAATAGCTTATTTAGAAGCTTAGTAATGTAGTTTGTTGGATTATGAATCAGTTTTATGTATTTTAGTTTTAGTTAAGTGAAATGTTAAGTTGTAATTGTTGAATCTCAACTTTATAATTCAATGAAAAAATGGTTTTAGTTATTGTGAAAATCAAAATGTTATTCATTTCATAATTTGATAACATAATAATTGAATTTGAAAGCATAATTGAGTGCATAACTTTGACTGCATAAAACAATTTCACTGCATAATTTGCTAACATAATAAACTGGATTAATAAGCACAAAATTGTGCAATTGTCATTACATAAAAGGCACAACTATGGTGCATAGGTTCTTATACCAAAAGAAGCACATACACAGTGCAATTTAAAGGCACAACTATGGTGCATAATATTCATCAAAACAAGCACATACATAGTGCACAAGGTTAACATAACCAATTTGCAAAACAAGCACATATAATGTGCAACCTGTAGCTTAACAACAAAAGACAGACCCAAGCATAACCAAACACAAATTGTTATCAACATAGTCTAAAACATAATCTAAAACATAGTCTAAAACATATTCTATTACATATCATTTCTTGTTTGTCAAATTCTTCCATGACTTCAATGATCTAAAACAAGTCTCAAGCTTTGCAGAATCTTCATCATTTTCTTTGATCACTATAGGTTGTGTCTGAGATGAACCAACTCCAACTATTGGCTTGCTCAAGCCTTTAGCATTAATCCTTTCACTGCTTCTTCTTTGCTTTCCATGGTACAGCTTTGTTCCTCTGACTTTTACCTTCTCAGTTTTGACTTTCTCAATCTTCACTTTTTTTAGCTTGCTCTGTTCTTCTTCTACCCTTTCTTCTTCACCTCTTTTCTCCAAACTTTCTTTTATATCTCTAGCAATCAATTCTTCAAATGTAAGCATGTCATAATCAGGTATGTCATCAAAAAAATCCCCTTCTTGACTTGGTTGATCATGTGTTGCATCAACAACTTGACTAGCTTCAACCACCTCATCATGTGTTGCATCCATAGGCACTGCACTTGTATCACCCACTTGATCAGGGGCATTTGTATCAGGCACTGCACTTGTATCAGAGGGATTTGCATCAACCACTTGACTGGCTTCAACCATAACAGTTTCTTGAGTAACAGGGGCAGTAGGATTAGCTTCAGCCACTTGACTTGCTTCAACTCCAGCTGCTTGTGTTGTAGGATTAGCAGGGGCAGTAGGATTAGTAGGATTGGCTGCTTCTTGACCTTTCCCCTTTGGTGGTTTTCTCTGCAATAGTAAATAATTACTAAGTAAGTTAACACCAAACAATTGCATAATATCCTTGAGTCTAACCTTTTGGAAAGTTTGCATTAACTTCACTACTTCCTTTGCCACCCACTTAGAGTTTGTAGTTTTGTTATTTAATACCCTAAGACACGTGTGGACCATTTTGTTAGTGGGGGTCTTAATAGCCCATGTCATCTCTTGACCCACTTGGGAATATAAAGCAAAAAACCCACACTTTCTAGTGCATACCACCCTTACCATGTTCCTATCATTTTTGACCCAATCAAGAAGTTGACCATTCAAGGAAGACCAATCTCTCATTGCATCTCTAAACTCTTGCATTGAATTAAACTCCATTCCAAACTTGAACTTAAAATTGGCATTCATGTGTTCTTTCCTATACTTTTCATAACGTGGGCCTCTATCATCATCAGAAGCATCTGGGTCACTACTACCCAACTCTTCAGACTCATAACCCTTGTCATCAAAATCATTTTCATTCTCATTACAGCCTATAGTACTAAGAATCATCTGCATGTTATTCTCAACATCATTCTCATTTTGTCCATCATCCATAAATCCATCATCCAACCCCACACCTCTCTCATCCTCACTGTCACTAAACTTCATTTCTTCATCCATGTCATAATCACTATCATCATCACTTCCCTCATCAGTGACATTATGTTCTACATACATTTGGCCTACAATATTATTGCCACAAATGTATTCAGCAAGTTCTACATCATCATCATCTCTCACCAATTTGGTAAACTTGTCAGCAAAACCATCACACCTAGTCCAAATCTTAAAACTATGTTTTTCATATCCCCATCCCATAACCAAATTGATCAAATGAGCCTTACACCACTCATCAGCATTTTCATTACTAATAACAGTTTGAACCCCACCTCTGTAAAACATACTGTTGTCTTCCCTCACAAATTCACCTCCATGATTGAAAACAACACTGAAGGTATTGGAATTGCTGTAGATGGAAAAAAACGAATTTTTTTGTAAGCCACGTGTCATAATCTCACAGACAACCCTACCCATACAAACATGTCTATCATACACACAATAAAAACTACACTAAACAACAAAAAATTTGAAAACACAGACAGTCCAAACCACAATAATAGAGTTTAATAGAGAATCTAACATGTGCATAAAGCTTACATTTTTCAGATTAAACTATACGATTCGCAAGTTTTCAAAAATAGAAACTTACCTAGCATTGTCGTCTATCGCAACTGATTCAAGCTTCTCCGTCTTCGTTTGTTTACCCTTCTTCTCCGTCGAGTTGGTCTTCTTCTTCGTTTTCGCTACTGCTTCGACCTTCTTCTCCGTCGTCGCCTTGCTGTTCGTCTTCTTCGTTTTCTTCTTCATCGCCGTTAATTTCTTGGTTTTCATTTTCGCTGCTAGGGCACACGTGAAATGAAGGGGGAAAGACAAAACCACACTAACTTTACCAATTCATTTTGTTTTAAATTTTTAATTTTTTAAAAAACAAATTATTCAGTTTATTGTTTAACTTTAATTATTCAGTTTTTAATTATTCAGTTTTTTTAATTTTTAACTTTACCATATTAAGTTTCTGTTTTTAATATTTGAAATAACTTTAATTTCGTTTTTTCTTTTTTTCTTTTTTTTAATTTTTTTTAACATGACACATGGCAGTACACGTGTAATTAAATTTTAAATAAAAATTCAAATTAACCAACGTGGATTTGACACGTGGCGAAAACGCACAGTCAGCTGCCAGATTTTGGTAATAGGGGGCAAATGCAAAAAGTCAATATTTGGCAAGGGGCGAGTTGCAAGAAAACATTTTATAGAGGGGAAAGGCAAAACACGCCCATATTACAGGGGGCATCAGTTATTTTACCCAATAAAATAAAGCAAGACAATTTGTTGTTCGCCCCCCTAAATTGATTATAATTCCCCCATATCTTTCTATTCATCGGAAGATATCTTTCGGTTGTGATTTTTCTACTATGACCAATGTGGGGCTCAACAACAACCATCATAAACCAAATACACTTAACGTGTGCTCTTGTTGATGCTCGTTCCATGCATAACAAGTTTTGTGAAATGCTTGTCAAAATAGGTACATCAGATTTCTTACCAACATCAAAAGTAAAGTGTATTTAACAATGAGAGTATAAAAAAATCAAGTATATATCTGAACAATTCCAAATATGTCAGCATACTGATACTAATATGCTCTTTGTTTAATTTTCATATCAAAACTACCGAACTAACATATGAGCTAGAATCTTACCCATGAACTGAAAAATAATAAAAATACATTTTATAGTACCTTTTGGCTACATCAGTACAACAAGTTCATTACATCAAACAATGCATCAATAGTCACCACATCCACAAATACTCTCACTCCCCTATCACATGTTGTGTTTGTCTATAAGCACAAGTAATTACCTCAAAGGAAGGAACTTAACCTGTGCCTTGGTGATGCTCGTTTCATCCATAACAAGCCTTTGTGATGCATATAATTTCTTAATCCCAAGACCAACTCAAAGAAAGAGTCTTCAACGATGTGGAATTTTCAAGAATGAACCGTGTCAAACTCATTGCATGCTGAGAGCTAGATTGAGCGGCAAAGATATTCACTATTTGGAGTCGATTAAGGCAACAGCTACTGAATTCTAACTCCTCCAAATGATTGGGAGCTCTTCTAATATCATCATAGTCGTAATCGTAACTCTGAATCATAAAACAGTTTGTGATGCTCGTTTCATCCATAACAAGCCTTTGTGATGCATATAATTTCTTAATCCCAAGACCAACTCAAAGAAAGAGTCTTCAACGATGTGGAATTTTCAAGAATGAACCGTGTCAAACTCATTGCATGCTGAGAGCTAGATTGAGCGGCAAAGATATTCACTATTTGGAGTCGATTAAGGCAACAGCTACTGAATTCTAACTCCTCCAAATGATTGGGAGCTCTTCTAATATCATCATAGTCGTAATCGTAACTCTGAATCATAAAACAGTAGTGTCAAAATACGAGAAAAGACAAAGCTAAGAAGCATAAGTATTCATATTCACCTTTATAAAAAGTTCAACCAAGCTAGGAGCACTTTTGAGTACACTAACAATATACAAAAGTTCTCCACATTCATTCAAATGCACACCATCCAATTTAAGATACTCTATGGAGCCGAATGAGCTTTTTAGCAGCGTCGGTGGAATAGCATCTGCAAACCGGAGGAACTATGCATACAAACAACAAAACTATGAGAAATGCACAAACAACACTTAAGTGAGAAAAAATCACAACTTTCAATGTAAATATTGGTTTGGACCATCAATCCAAAATTCAACATTGCTTCTCTTTTAAATGCACAATAAAAGAGTAAGATACAGTCTGTAAAAGATCAAACTGTGAGGCCTAGCTAGATAAAACTGCACAAGTTCATATACACCACCATACTATTATGCTCTTTGTTTCATATCAAATCTACCAAACTAACATATGGGAGAGAATCTTACCCAACTCAAAAATAAAAAATATACAATTTATAGTGTTGTTTTCTAACCTTGGTATTGAACCTTAACTCAATAGAAAGCTTCTGAATTTTCGGCAAACTTTTGATCAAACCAGATTTCCAGCCACCACTAGTCACAAGTGTAAGATCAATCAGATTCTTTGCTTTCTTGAGACAAATTGACTTCATATCTTTATCGATATCTAGATATAAGACTTTCAGAGAAGGAGCAGTAAAATCAAAATGTCCAAAAGCATTACAGTATTCAATGCTTAGCTCTTCAAGTAATGGACAACCAGAAATAAGACTCTCAAGTGCACTTGACTCGAATGTAACACATTCTAAGTGAAGATTAAGCAATCTTTTAAACCCAGGGAAATTAGGTGGAATTGACAAGATAAATCCGCTAAATGTAAAGTAAGTCAATTCCTTACAAGAGAAGACATTATATGGCATTTGATTGAGAGCTCCCGTGGAGCTCCGAAGTTCAAGATATTTAACGTCCCTCCCTGACAAAAACTGAAACCAGGTATTGAGGTGTTCCATTGTGATCTCGACATAAGGTATGGAAAGAGTAAACTTATAAATCGGCCCATTGTGGATCATAAGAACAACCGTGATGACTTCAGCAACTACAGGGCCAGGGTCATCGAGATACCAGAAACTACAAAAAAAGTGTCTGTCAAACTTAAGTAGTGGGACTGAAATCCACTTATACCTCCACTTTTTTGACAAAATACTAGTCCTAACTTGGTCTCGAATGTCCAAGTGTTCTAGGATGCCATCAATAACATTATCTGGTAAGTCACTGATTCGATCAATGTTATCCATCTTGATTGGCCTTCTTGTTGAGCAGAGATATAAATAAGCGACCTAGAAATTCAAGCAGAAGTGTTAATATTACGAATAAAAGAGTAAAAGTACATCGAGTATATGCACCCTTATTACGAATAAAAGAGTAAGAGTACATTGAGTTTATTTTGTTCTTTTGCATAAAGTTTTTGAACAACTAGGATCACATACAGTTGAAAATCATCTTCTGTTATCACTATCCGTTCTACAATATATTATAAATACACATGTGCGCACTAAAAAATTGAAAGTATGCATGTATCTCCTTGAAACGTCCAAAACTAACAAAAACATTTCTTCTGTATACTCGAAAAGAATGTTGAGGAAGCTAAGCCGCAGACTCCAACTATCAGAATAAGAATTAATGCTTAATAAAATGAAAAGGCGCCAGATTCAGCAGAACAAAATGAAGTGCTAAAAATTCAAATTAGATCATCATATAACCAAATCATGCGGCGATAATTGGAAAAGTTTATTCCAACTTTAACAATACTAACAACAATCTGCTTAAGTTTGTAGCTTAAGTAACCAATCCATAAGAAGTAAATGAAAGAGTAGCGATTTGTGATTTATGAAGTCTTACGGCTGAGAGTGAGACGGCACGATGGCTGGTGGGCGCCGCTGAAATGCACTGTGTTTCTGTTTGTTGAAATGTCTGCACTAGGGTTACTAGTTGCTGCGGTGAATGAGATCTAATTTATGTGTCTGACTGAAAATGGAACAGGCTAGTTAGAGGTAGAGCTGTAAAATGGTGCGGCATGACCCGTCTCGGCCTAGTGATCCATCACATATAAATAAACTGGACCGAGGTGACCTGCTTGCTTAATGAGCAACCAAAATTGAGCTCAATCCAAATATTAATGGGTTATGTAGTCCAACGATACCCGGCCCATATTTCAAGATTACTGTTTTTGTTTAAAAAATAGATTCAATGAACAGCAAAGATACTTTTTTTATTAACCCTCCGGTTCTAAGGAAAAGGGGCACGAGTAATCCAGTAAATAAAGTCTGACAAAAAATTGTTCCCACCAGGAATAAATGACACAATGTTTGTTTATTCACAATACTATAGTTTCCGAAATAATGTGTCATTTATGTAAGATTTTATTGACAATGAATGTACCACCAACATTATGTAAATTAATGTGGATACATACCACACATATTAACTTCCATCAAATAAAGTACATGCCTAGGAATGTGCAAGGGTTATGAACCCTTGGTGATGTCAATTATAGATTAATACAATAAAATCAAACCAATTTGGAATGAAGGAATCTCTATTGATAAAATTGAATCAAAGAACCCAAATATGGCATTAATCCAAAGTACACTATAGTCTATAGAAGAGAATTGAAAGTACTAAAGAAGAACAAAAGGGGAAAGGAGCATAAGAAGAAAGAATAACATAGAGGGAGAGAAAGACTTGACTCATTCATTCCATAATTTCCTTCCTTGCCTACTTTCTATTATATATATTCTTCAGCTACTTTAAAGGAGAAAAAAATATATATATATATTAACACATTTCACTCTCAATTTAACAAAACAAGTTCATTTTCTTCTTGTTATCAAAACAGACTAATATAATATCAATATATTTTCAGTGTTGAAATAAGGATGCACAGAAAAATAATAGTAGTAGCAATAACATGAATAGCAAGAGTACTAAGTATTTGTCAAAAATTAAGCAATAAGTAAAGAAAGCATGGAAAAATAGCCTGAAGCAGTTGCGACGGCGAATAACAGTGTTGAAGGGCATAGACGATGGAGGAAGAGAATGTGATTGCGAGTTATGATGGAATTACGGAGGACACGGTGGAACTGTGAAAAGTGAGAACTGGAGTGAGGTCTGAAACTCAGAAACAAGAGTGTGAATATGAAAAGGCTGATTGGGGTTGTTTTACTTAATTTGAAAAGATTATTATTTTATTTTTTTGAAAAATTAATTTGTTTTTTTTTTTTTTATAAATCCGTTTGTTACAGATTAAAAAATTAGTGATTTTGATGTTAAATAATTTAGAGATTAGTTTTTAGAGATTTTATAGAAAAATAGAATTTACTATGTGTTTGTTTATTGTAATAAAAATCAATTTTTTTAATAAAGTAATCTTTATCTTGTTTTGGATACAACATGTAAAAAAGTGATTTTTTTAATTACTCCATAAAATAATCACACTTGTTTTCTCTCTCCTCTAAAAATAATCTATTATTTGAGGAGCTACTCTTATCAGCTTCTCATTTTTAGTTGTTTTCTGATTATTTTTAGATTCTGATTATTTTAAAAAGCTGTAACAAACAGATACAATATTTTGAAAAGTGATTATTTTTATAAAATAAGTGATTTTTTTTAAAAAAAAGCTATAACAAACGGGAAGTCTAAATATTTAAATATTTTTTATCAAAATATTTTAAATTACATAATAATAATTTTATTTAATTTTGATTTAGGAAAGTTCTCACCAAGGGATAAAAGAGGTGTAGGCTCCTCTTATGAATTTTTATTCCCTTAATGGAGAAGAACATGACCGGATTCTTCATTGTTCTCTACTGGTTTGCACTTAGAAGGTTCATATTTTGTTTTCAAAGTCTTGCAGGCAGCTGTTGGAACAAAAGAGGTTCTGACATGATCAAATTGAGTTTTGATGATGACAAGAGTATTAATATACAATAGGGTACACTGATAATTTACTCTAAGTGTGCAGATATATAAGCTAAAATTTTATGTATACTATGAGTACAATTGAAGCTCTGAAACGTTACAAGCAAATTCTGATTGGAAGCTACTCATCAGAAGATACAAGTTAAAGACTCATCAGAAGCTACCCATCAGAAGCTGTGTGAGAAGACACCAGATTCTGATAAGAGCAGTGTTAACCGTTTTGTCAGAAGAACATTCTCTGCTACAATGATTGGAATTCATCATCTTCTGACAATTCAAATTGGAGAATCAACCTTATCCTAAGCGACAATGACGTTAGTACTATTGTACGAACTTATTACCTGATATGGGCGAATCTTCTCTCTCAAGAATGGAATTGTACAAAGGTTACTTGATTTGGTTAAAATACCATGTGAAGGAAGTGTACGATCTCCAGCTGGCTATTCACTCACTACAACGGATTCAATTCATACGCTCCACCCTCCACTATTAATAGGAGATGAATTGAAGTTTTTGTGTACACACATTTGAACAATTTTGAAACGAGCTGTTACTCTGTCAAAATCATCTAAAGCACAAAAACAACTTGAATACAACCTGAACTCATTTGAACATCCAAGACTCAAGCTTCAGCTTCTGATCATTACAGTAGTTGAGCCTTAGTTTTCTTTTGTTAGAATTCTAAGTTAAGTCTTGCTTTAGAGTTGTATTTATATTCTTTGAACATTGATTTTTGTATCAAGTGTTCATACACTTTGTTATTCTTTTTGTAAGTTGTTTGAAGTCTCGTGCTTGTGTGTTTGAGCATAGGAAGTCTCTTGTAAGGATTCCTTGAGCATAGGAAGTCTCTTGCCTGTGTGCTTGAGCAAGTGTAATCTTTTGTGATTATAGTGAACTCCCTTGGAAGTGCAAGGGGACTGGAGTACTCTCGATTTGTGAGAGGAACCAGTATAAATCTTTGTCTCTCTCTTTCTCTCTTGCTCTTACTCTTGTGTGTGTGATTTGTGTTATCTTTTATCCGCTGCAAAATCTGATAAGTTGTCTAACTTAGAAGAAATTTTTAAACTACCAAACACAATTCAACCCCCCCTTCTTGTGTTTTTCACACCTTCAGCAGCCACTTAGATACCACCACTTACCAGTTTAGCAATATGGAACAGTTTAACGATATGACTAACTCAAATAGGCCCACTTCGGTTAGTCATATCGTTCTCAATCTGGTCACAATTTCCTGGTGGATTACTATATTGTTTCTAACCTTGGTAACTAAAGCACACTGATAGTAACAATATGAGTAACCGACGACGAACTATGTGGCCTTACACGAAACTAAGAAAAATTAAAATAACAAAAAAAAAAGTAAAAAAAGGAGAGAATGGGAGAATGTGTGAAAAAAATTCACACCAATGGTCCCCTTTTATAGAATTTACAATGAATTCTGATTGGATGAAGTCATGTTGCAACAACACAGCGGCCAATTATATTTTGTCACATATCAATCACATTTGACTGTATGAGAAACTTTTTTTTTTACTGCTAATAGATTCGTTGCTTAGATGCGAACGCAGTGTGTAGTCAGTGAACTACTCCCTCCGTTCTTTTTTATAAGAAATAAAAGTGAAAATTTTTTTGTTCATTTTTATAAGAAACTTTGACTAATTTTCAAATGTTTTAAATGTTGAATTTCACTTATGCCCTTATTTATTATGAAATAGAATATTAAAAATAAGTAAATTAATTGAATTTAGAGAAATTAAATAAGGGTATAAATGGAATAAGTTTAAATTTATAAAAGTATTAAATGAAAAGAATTATTTACAATGTATTTTCTTAGTGTGTGTAATTTTTTCAAATTGTTTTTTATAAAAAGGAACCGATGAAGTATTTTTTACCAAATTTTGCAATTTTATGTACTCAGCCTAAATGGAAAAAGAGAGGTAAAATTGAAAGATCGAGTGGCACGTGAAAACCTCGAGACGCGAAAAGGAGATCTTCATATAAGGACTGTATGTTTGCAGCTCAGTCCTCAAAAAATTAAGTTGGGTTAATATCTGATAATGTCATATATTTTTAACTATATACTAGCTTATAATCTCGTGAAAAAGAAAAAACCAGTTTGATACTCCGTATCATTTTTTTTCTTCTATTAGACTTTTAAGTTAATCTTAATAATTTATAGCTTATATTGATAAGCTAAATTTAGTTTTTAGCCAATTATTTTTTTAAAAAAAATATTCACCATATTACTTTAAAAAATAAAATATTAATTTTTTTAACTCATTTTATATTTATAAGTTAACTCAACAACTAAATTTATAAACACTACAAACTCAACCAGCTAGTTTATCCATTATAAATTATTTTATAAAATCATTTGCTATAACTTCATCAGCTAGAAGCTAACTTGTCAATTATCCGCCTTATTTTGCCTAACATAATCTAGAAATATTCTCATTCGTTTACAATGAAGGAGGGAACTTAACGTGTGATCTTGGTGATGGTCGTTCAATCCATAACATTTCCTGTGAAATGCATGCCAAAACAGGTGCATCAAATTTGTTATCAACTTCCAACTTCACAAGAGTATTTTAACATAGATACTCACTGTGCAAAAGTTATTTAAGGTTACAAACAATACTGCATGCATTCTAACTTCTCCGAATGGTCCAACACTTATGCAACAACTATTCTAGAAAATAAAAATAAAACAAAGATACCAATTAAGCAGAATTGTGGTGTTGGAAGATAAAATACAATACATCATCAACGAAGGAACTTAACATGTGCTCTTTGCGATGCTCGTTTCATCAAGAACAAGTCTTCTGAAATGCTAAATAACATAGGTCCGTCTAATTTTGAGAACCAAGACCAACTTTAAAAGTAAGAGTCTTTAACAATGTGGAATTTGCAAGTATGAACTGTATCAAACTCATAGCATTCCGAGGGCAGGATCTAATGTTGATATTCCCTGTCTTAAGTCGATTAAGGCAACGGCTACTACATTCAAACTCCTGACACCTATCTGTTTTTTTTTTTTTAACTGCAAATTTTATTTTTTTTGGTCTTGTTAACTGCAAATATATTAATAGACTCAAACCTATGCACAAACACTACAATAAGGAGAGCAAGAAGGTTACACTCCTGATCTGAACAAACAGGAAAGGACAGCTAGGCTCCCAAACCAGGAAACCACGAACAACAGCTGAAACAAAAGCAAGGCACTACAAAACTAAACATATGCTATCTAAAAATAATCACAAATACAAAAGCTTCAACATAGCCACATTGGAGACACACTACACGCACCATAATGCGGACAATGCCGTGCACCAGATATGCAGACAATTACTGAATGAATAATGCGGCGCACCAGATTCTAAAGAAACACTGGTTCCGCAATCACAAGACAACCGAAAAAATCTTATCTATCATAACAATCTACCTATCTTGGTGATGTTCGTTCTATCCATAACTAGTCTTGTGAAATGCTTGTCAAAATGGGTGCATCTGATTTCTTATCAACTTCAAAAGTAAGAGTATTTAACAATGATGAATTTGCAAGTTGAACCGTATAAACTCATCGCATGCTGAGAATTAGCTTTAACATATATATTCCTTGTGCGAAGTTGATTAAGGCCACACCTACTACATTCTAACTTCTCGGAATAGTCCAACACTTGGGCTAGAACAACACCCAATAGATAAATCTATTATGGAAAATAAAATAAAGCAAAGACACCAAGCAGAACTGTGGTGTTGAAAGATAAAATCCAATACATTCTCAATGAATGAACTTAACCTGTGCGCTTTGTGATGCTCGTTTCATCAATAACAAGTCTTCTGAAATGCTTAACAACATAGGTGCATCTAATTTTTGAGAATCAAAACTAACATTAAAAGTAAGAGTCTTTAACGATGTAGAATTTGCAAGTATGAACCGTATCAAACTCATTGCATGTTGATGAGAGGTAGCACATATGTTGATATTCACGGTCTTAAGTTGATTAAGGCAACAGCTACTACATTCCAACTCCTCCGAATGGACAGATGCTTGTGCAATATCTACACGATCGTAACTCTGAATCATAAAAAATAAATTGTCAAAATACAACAATAAGAAAGAAGCTACGAAGCATAGGTATTCATGTTCACCTCTACAACTAGTTGAACCAAGCGAGGAGCACTTTTAAGTACACTAACAATATACAAAAGTTCTCCTCTTTCATGCAACTTCACATAATCCAATTCCAGATACTTTATGTAGTTGAATGAGCTTTTTACCAGCATTGGAGGAATGATATCTGCATATGCATAAGGGATCTATAGATACAAACAACAAAATTATGAGATATGCACAAACATTGCTTACAAGTGAAAATAACACAACTTTTAAATGTAAATATTGGATTGGACTATCAATCAAAATTCAACATTGCTTCTCTTTTAAATAAAGTCTGTAAAACATCAAACCACGAGGCAGGCTAGATAGAAGAGGTGATAAAAGAAAAATCAAATATATCTATAAAGCACGGACGCCGGACACTGACACGTCGAGATTGACATTGTTAATAATTTGAGAAAATGACATAAATCAATGTAATTATAAGTGTTGGTGTCGGACACCGACGCGTGTCAGAGACCGGGACACACCTAATCCGAGGTGTGTCCATGCTTCAAATAGTATATATCTGAACATGTCCATATATGTCAGCATACTGATACTATTATGCTCTTTGTTTAATTTTCATATCAAAACTACCTAACTAACTTATGAGCTAGACTCTTGCCCAACTGAAAAATTATAAATTTACATTTAACAGTGATATTGTTTTCTAACCTCAGAGAAATATGGAGCAACAGAAAACCTCTGAATATATTTTGGCAAGCTTTTGATCAAACCAGATACCCAGGTGTCATAAGATCTGAGTGTAAGATCAATCAGATTATTTGCTTTCTTCAGACAGATTGACTTCACATTGCGACCAAATTCTAGGAATAAGACTTTGAGAGTAGGAGCAGAAAAATCCAAATATTCAAAACCATTACAGTATTCAATTTTGAGCTTTTCAAGTAATGGACAACCAGAAATAAGACTCTCAAGTGCACCTGACTCAAATGTCACACTTAGTAATATAAGATTAACCAATCTTTTAAACCCAGAGAAATTAGGTGGAATTGACAAGTTAAATCCGCCTAATTTAAATTTCGTCAATTCCTTACAAGAGAAGACGATATACGGAAAATGACTGAGATCGTTTTCAAAGTCCACAAGCTCGAGTTTTTTAATGCCCCTCCCTGACAAAAGAGGAACCCAAATATCTAAGTGTTCCGCTGTGATCTTAAAATTGAAGCCCGAAGGTATGTAAAGACAAAAGTTATATATCGGCCCATTGTGGAGCATAAGAACATCAGTGATAATTTTAGAAACTACAGGGTCATCGAGATACCCGTACATCTCAAAAAATTCTTCGCCAAACACAAGTCGTGGGCCATAAGTCCACATATACCTCCACTTTGTTGACAAAATACTAGTCCTAACTAGGTCGCGGATATTCAAATTTTGTAGGATACCATCAATGACATTACTCGGTAAGTCACTGATTCGATCGATGTGATCTTGATCTTCTTCATTGGCCTTCTTGTTGAGCAGAGACATATATAAAGACCTATAAATTCAAGAAGAATAGTAAAAAATATGATCTGGCTTCAAAATACTTAGAATCATACACAGCTGAGTTGATCATATACTAATTTAATCTAAAAGTCTCTAACCAGCATGAAAAAGTGCCCTAATTTTTACTAAATCATACTGTTATTACTAGTTATGAATAAGTAAAGAATTGATAATGATAATAATAAAGAAATGAAATGGAATCGCTGGTTTATGATAAAACCTTACGGTTGAGAGTGAGAAACGGCGATGGTTTGTGGGAATCGCTGCAATGGCGGTGTGTCACTGCTTGTTGAAACGTTCATACAGTGTTTCAGACTTCTGTAACTGAGTGTGAGGAAATGGAATTGCCGTTGTTTTGTCAAATGTAAAAGTAGTACTATTTGAAAGATATTAATAATAAATATATCTATTATTTTATTTTTTCGTCAAGAAAATATCTACAACTCTATTGTTTATTGAAAAACTAAATTTTCAACTAGATTCTAGCATAATAAAATACTCTAATACTCTTTTGAAACGAAAATTGTCACATAATCAATCGTTATTTAGTTCAGTGGTGATTGACACTTGAAGTGAGAAAGAACAATTAAAGAATAGATGGTTAATGCCTTATTCTTCTCTAAAACAATTTGCGCAACACCATTCACATTGATTAACAATAATACCTTTCCTTGACAAAGCCATACGAGTTGATAATGTCTCTAACGCTAGACTCCGCTATAAAATGAGCACTTTGGAAGGAATATCATTCACCCAAAGATGGTTCAAAGCACACACCACATTCTCATCAATTGTCGATGAAACAACACTGTTTTAGATGAATTGATAGGTCGATGCCACCGAGAATTGGCTCATCCAATCTGGAATTCTTATGATATCGTGAAGATAAATAGAGTTGTTTTAAGAATATTTTAACAAGTACTTCTAAGCATAAATTAAGAAAGATAAAAAAAGTAAATTTTACAATGGAAGCATAGTTTAAAAAATAAAGTAGACAAGTTTTAAAACTTATTTACCATATTTAATTCGTTAACTGGTGCATCAGAAGTACTAATTAATTAACATTTTTCTTTTTTTTTTAATTGTCATATATATTATTGCATAAAGTTAAATATTTAGTTAAGCCCAACACATATAAATATCATAATTAATTAAACTCTTCCCAATTTTATTATTCAAGTCCACATTAGAAAATATACTTCTTTGCACTCTTTTTCTTCAAAAAATAAAATATTAATTAATCATATATCACTACAAGAAAACATCATTTTTCCGACGGATTAAACATTAATTTACCGGCCGTTTTGGCAGCCGGTAACTTACCGGCCGCCTAAGCCCCCACAAAGTAAAAAAAAGGGCCGCAAAATTAAAAAATATTATTTCTAAAAAAAAGCACCACTTACCGGCGGCCTAGGCCGCCACAAAATCAACCGTAAATTTACCGGCGGACTAGGCCGCCGCAAAATAACACAAAATATTTATAAAAAAAAAAAAAAACGTGATTTCTCTCAAAATCTCTCCCAACTCACTCTCTTTCTCTCACAACACCAACTCACTCTCTCTCACAACAACAACAACCGAAACAAAATCTCTTTTCTCTCAAAATATCTCACAAAAACAACTTCACTCTCTTTCTCTCACAACAACAACAACTTCTTCACTCTTACAAAATCTCTCTTTCTCTCAAAATCACTCTCCAAATCTACAACATCAACTTCTTCACTTTAACAAAATCACAACAACAACAACTATAACTACTACTTCATCACTCTCACAAAATCTCTCTTTCTCTCTCGATCTCATCTCTCTCATCTCTTTGCTGCGTTTTTGTTGTTAATGATCGATGATGTTGTTGTTTATTTTGTTTGAATCTGAATTTTTGATGATGGATGATGTTGTTTTATTCTGTTTTTGAATCTGCGTTTTTACAAGTGCATATTGAACCAAAAATTCTGCATATGATGATGTTGTTGTTGTTTTCTTTAGATCTAGTAAACCCAAAAATTCTGCGTTTGTTCAGATATGTTGTTGTTGTTCTCTCGAATTCTGCATATGAAGCATATCAAGTGCATTGATCTAAATTTTTTTTGATGAATTAAGCACCATAAACAAATAAAATACAATAAAAATAAATGAGGTTGAATATAATTTAAATAAACATAAATTTATAAATTTAAATAATTTTTATAAACATAAATTTTAAAAAATATTTTTTTTTAAAAAAAAGGTGATTTAGCGACGGCCACAGCTGCCAGTAAGTGTGCTGGCGTGTGCAGGTGTGTCAGTAATTTAGCGACGGCCTAGGCCGCCGGTAATTAAAGTTGCAGGGTGTCAGTCTGACTCTTTATTTTGCGGCGGGCGTGGCCGCCGGTAAGTGCTTCCGGCGCCGTTTTTTGCGGCCGATCCTGGCCGTCGGTAATTTTGCCAGTTTTTGAATTTTCCGGCCGTTTTTTTCCGCCGCTATTTGGGTGTTTTCTTGTAGTGTATTTTTATGTCATTTTATATTTATACGTTAACTCAACAACAAAATTTATAAATTATCAACGAAAAAAAACTAAATTTATAAACACTACTAATTCAATCAATTAGCTTATCCTTTATAAATTATTTTATAAAATCATTTGCTATAAATTCATCGGCTATAAACTAACTTATCAATTATCCGCTTTATTTTGCCTATAACATAATATCTAAAAATATTCCCATTTGTTTACAATGAAGGGAGGAACTTAACGTGTGCACTCGGTGATGGTCGTTCAATCCATAACATGTCCTGTGAAATGCATGCCAAAACAGGTGCATCAAATTTGTTATCAACTTCAAACTTCACATGAGTATTTTAATTACATAGATACTCATTGTGCAAAGTTATTTAAGGTTACAAACAACTACTGCATTCTAACTTCTCCGAATGGTCCAACACTTATGCAACAACTCTTCTAGAAAATAAAAATAAAACAAAGATACCAATTAAGCAGAACTGTGGTGTTGGAAGATAAAATACAATACATCATCAATGAAGGAACTTAACCTCAGCTCTTTGTGATGCTCGTTTCATCAATAACAAGTCTTGTGAAATGCTTAACAACATAGGTGCATCTAATTTCTGAGAATCAAGACGAACGTCAAAAGTAAGAGTCTTTAACGATGTGGAATTTGCAAGTATGAACTGTATCAAACTCATAGCATACTGAGAGCAAGATCTAATGTTGATATTCACTGTCTTAAGTTGATTAAGGCAACAACTACTACATTCAAACTCTTCCGAACGGTCAGGCGCTTGTGTAATATCTACATGGCGACTCTGAATTATGAAGAAAAAAAATAGAGTCAAAATACGATATTAAGAAAGAAGCTAAGAAGCGTAGGTATTCGTGTTCACCTGTATAACAAGTTCAACCAAGCATGGAGCACTTTTAAGTACGCTAACAATATACAAAAGTTCTTCTCTTTCATTCAAATTCACATCACCCAATTTCAGATATTTTATGGAGCTGAATGAGCTTTTTAGCAGCGTGGGAGCAAACAGGATCTATGCATACAAACAACAAAACTATAAGATATGCACAAACAAAACTTACAAGTGAAAAATAACACCACTTTCAATCATTCAATGTAAATAACACATCTTTTTTATTATTGAAACAGTTAAATTATAAATTAATTTTTTTTTATAACCGACAAAAATATAATGTAAAACACAAACTTAGAATGCTTTTTATTTAATAGTTTATGGAAGTATTTCAGTTGTGATTGAAATAGTAGATTTTAAAGTTTTTTTTCTATACATAAATGAATTAATTGTCGAATGCACACAAAGGAGAATGCATGAGAGACCATCATTTTAGAGGAAAGAGAAGAACTTTTGGTGTTCAAACCATTGCGTTCATACTCCTTTTGAATTCCAACGCCGGTTAACATTCCCATAATATCTACAAAATATGAATATTTACATGATTATTGATACCACATGTTTACAATGTTATAATGTCACAAACAACAAATAATACATAACATACTAATATTTCTTACCATAGAGGTAGTTTGTATCGTAATCAGGAGCAAATACTGGAATATGACTTTTAATCAAATATATATTGGAAGGAACTTTTTTCGAGTTACAAAGTTTAACCTTCGTGTGAAATTGAAAGTTTAATTTATGCACGTGCCTAGTAGTAAGGTATGATTCACCATTTGCAACAACTCCAAAATTTGTAATCGGGTAAACGTTACATTCCTTAAGGTCTTTTTCAAAATTATGAATTAGAGTGTACCGTGTATTTTGTTTCCTTGAACAATAAGACAATATATTAATATAATACATAAAAAAAATCAAGAATTAGTGTAAATGGAAATTAAACTTATAGAAAAGTTCTTAGGGTATTATATCCAAAGAAAATGGTTCATTGTTGCTTGACACATCACGAACCAACCACACCGAATTACACTAACAACAACATTCAAACTCTCGTTGACTTGGTTGATTTTGGATATTAGGTTAATTGTTTGAGCCATTTTGAGTAACTTAACAAATGACTTTGTGAGTTGGTTGTGACAAAAAATACATATATTTATAGTTCGCTTTAGAAGTACCGAAAATAAATACGATTTTATGACAAAATTTCAGTTACAACTTTAATACAGCAAAATATTTATTTAATTAATTATAATTTGTAAGTAATCGACGAAATTGTTATGTAACGTTCAAATAAATATAAAAAATATTTATTATAATAAGTAAAAATTATTCCTAACCGAAATATGTTTATGATTATTAAAAAATAGGCTAAACTGTTCATTTGGTCCCTTACGTTTATTTTAGGTTTGAATCAAGTCCCTTACGTTTTAAAAGTTTGAATTTGGTCCCTCACGTTATCAACGTTTGCATTAGTTAGTCCCTTCCGTTAAATTTTTCACTGATTTCGTTTGATCCTTACACGTGGCTGACGGTTTGGATAGGTGGAAGTGATTTTGGACACATTGACAGCCATATAATAAACAGAACCTTCACAAATAGAAAAAGAGATAGTGTTTGCAAAGGTCTTTTGTCGTATTTTTTTCTATTTGCGAAGGTTCTGTTTATCATATGGCATTCCACGTGTCCAAAATCACTTCCACATGTGTAAACTGTCAGCCATGTGTGAGGATCAAACAAAGTTAGTGAAAAATTTGACGGAAGGGACTAACTAATGCAAATGTTGATAACGTGAGGGACCAAATTCAAACTTTTAAAACGTAAGGGACCTGATTCAAACCTAAAATAAACGTAAGGGACCAAATGAACAGTTTAGCCTAAAAAATATATAAAAACGGTTAATGTATTAATTTTATTTCGTATAACCTACAAAATTACATTAATTTGTAACATAATATAAATAGTTTTTATTTTAGTATTTAATATAAAATGTGACGTAATTAATTATTAAATAAAATTAAATGTAATAAATAATAATAATAATGTAAATATTATTTATTTTAGTATTTAATTTAAAAATGTAACGTCATAAATTATTAAATAAAATTTTAAATAAAATGTAATGCAATAAATTATGAATAGAAAAATACACGTGGCGCTTTCCTGTGAGAAGGGTCCCATTTGTTTATAATATAGATATAGATATAGATAGATATAGATATAGATGTCTAAATAAAATGTAATTGTTTGATTAAAAAAATGTAATTGTACTATTAAATTACTTTAACTAAATGCGTTTTGATAAAAATGATTTAGGGAGATATAGAAAGAATGTTTTAATAAAATTGATAAAATTCAAAGTGTTATTAAATTATTTAGGTCCAATGTTAAATTAATATGACACATTTTATTTATATTTTAACAAATTAAAGATGTGTTATTCACTAACAATTAAATTGGTCCAAATGGTAAGGATGTTGAGTCACTTGGGTTATGTTTGGATTGATGGCATAAAATGGAACGGAGTGGAATGAAATTAAGTGGAATAGAATGGAACGGAGCGGAATGAAGTAAAGATTTCATTCCATTGTTTGGATATGCTTTATAATATAACGGAATAATATTTTTATGCATTGTTTGTTTATTCTATTTTTAATTTTCCCTTTTTTTAAAAAAAAAAACTAGTATTATTAATTTAATTTACCAACAAATTCTTATCAAATTGTGGTAATTCATAATTGAATACATAAAAAAATTGACAAAGTCAATACTAAATTCAATACCAGGTCACTTGTAGGTACCAAAAATTCAACCCAATTAAGACAAATAAAAAAACTCTATGGAGCACAAGTGAGCAAGAAAGTAGGAAGAAGATATAAATAATAGGCAATGAACACAAAAAGAAAGATAAACACGACAAAGTTTGAACACAACAAATTAAGTTTTAATAAAAATAAAATAGAGAAAGATAAACATGGCAAATTGAAAACAGTTAAAATCAAGAAGAAAAAAATAAATAGCACATACAAGAGTGGGTTATTTGCTGTTGTTGACGTTGAATTTATGGGTGATGATGAAACATAACAAGGATATATATGTGATGTTTTAATTATAAATATTCATTCCATTGCATACACCTCAATTTGCAGGAGAAAGAAAATCAGAAGATTGAAAGATATAAGATGAAATGGGTTCCATTGTGGTCCATTCCATCCATTCAATTTTTGTAAATTCAAACAATGGAATCTAATTAGTTACCATTCCATTCAATTCCATCATTTATCACCAATTCAAACATAGTCTTAAGCAAATGGATGAGGAAAACTTACATTATGCGCCCTACTAATTTTTCCGACGGATATTAGTCCAAGTGATTTTTTTTTTATCAAAATTGATTAATTTATCTCATATTTAATGCATGAAATCCAATAAAAAAAACATACCCATCTCAATGCTTCATATGTATGAAGCTACAAAGATTTTTTAAAAACAGAGGGAAAAAAGCTCTAGATTCTTTAGTCATAGTAAATCCATATTGAATATTATCTGAATCCAATAGTTTTATCATGTTTGTTAAAGTGTATAATTCTGTTAGTATGATTAGGTTAGTTAGTAATTAGTTAGAGGCTTAAATAGTGTTTTAGTCCATGCAATTGTTTCTCATTTTGAAAAAAGTCCCTGTTAAAAAAAAATTGATTTTAGTCCCTGCAAAATTTAAAAGTTTTGAAAAGAGCCCCTGAACAGGAATCTTTGATGCTATGTCACCATTTTAATGATTTTTGCAGGGATTAAAATCATTTTTTTTAACAAGGGGTCTTTTCAAAACGAGGGACAATTGCAAGGATTAAAACACTATTTTTTTTTGACATGTGTACTACTCAGCATAGTCAGCAACTGCCACGTCAATAAAATGGTGACATGACATCAATAATTCCTGTTCAGGGCTCTTTTCAAAACTTTTACATTTTGTAGGAACTAAAATAAAAAAAAAATTTAACAGGAGTTCTTTTTAAAATAAGGGACAATTGCAGGAACTAAAATACTATTTAAGCCTTAGTTAAAAGTTGGTTACTTAATTAATTAGTTTATTGAGTCCTATAGATAAAATATTAATATACATACTTTTCCATTTTTAATTCAATATAATTTCTTATAAGTTTTTACTTTATATGATTTCTTATATTTAATCTCTCTCTCGTTTATGATATGATCCTACAATTCTTACAATGTTGCCTTGTTCATGATTCCGGACTACCTGTCAAATGCTTGTAAATCTAAAAAGATACTTTTTTTTGTAAGGGAAAAAAAATATTTACGGAGAAAGAATGTTCTCATTATATCGTTCTTAAGAAGATCACAGACGCTTTATGGTGAAAAAACATGAGTCAAGAAATCGGCACATGAGGAACCTCCAAGTTTAGCAAAGAAATTGGTACATTGATTCCCCTCTCTAAGTATGTGATAAAGAGAAACATTGGTCTGAGAAAACAACTTATTTCTATCTTGGATCAATACAACATGAATGTTCATCAATGTTCATGTCTTTAGCCAGCAAGAGGCCCTTGTAGATAACATATAATTCTGGGAGCAAAATGTTAGATGATCCTTGAATGAAACCTGAGAAGCCTGCAAGATAGTGGCCAAATGTTTTTCTAATAATGCCGCCAAATCCACATCGAACGGAAGAACCAAGACAGCTACCATCTACGTTAAGAATGGAACAAGAATGGTTATTATTGTTACATGGGATAATAGAGGTTGCAGCCCGAATTAGTTACTATATTATAGTTGCCTCACTTTGGGTTCAATAAGGGTCGCGTTATTTGCGTTAGGAAAAAAGGGTCGCTGTTATTCACTATCTTTCATAAGGATCAATCTCTTCTATGAATTGGAGTTTTTTTTTTTTTAGATTTTGTGACATTGAGTCTGTTCTAATGGAACTAAACCTTTTTGTTGGATATTTGGTTGTTGACATCATTTTACTAAAACAAATATACAAGGACGAAAAAGGACGAAAAACCTAATTAACTACTGAAGTCGTCATTGCCATAGAGTGTTTATGGTTTTGAGTCTTGTGTTATTTGTAAGCATTTCTTAAGTCATCTTGATGTAATCTTAGGATTGTTATTATTGAGCTGTATTTTGTGAACTGCTCCTAAGCTTTGAAGTACGAAGTTAGTTTGTGTTTGAAGGTGTTGATCCGTTGTCGCACACGGGTCAAAAACAAGTTTTTAAAAATGTAGTTTAGGAAAAGCGACACTCGAGTATCGTCTCACAAGGACTCACACTCAGTTTTAGCAATATTAGAGTCAATAAGAAAAGCCGACTTTACTGTTCCGTCGTGTGTTTGGTCTAGATCTGCTTCTTTCTGTTGTTTTTTTAGTTTTCCGGCGCCGACTATGTTACGGTTCCGTCGGGTTTCCGGTCTATGTTTCTGTGTCTCTTCTTTCTGTTGTTTTATAGCTTTTTCGGCGCCGACGGTGGATTTGGAATTTTGGTTAGGTTTCCGGAGCTCCAACGGTGTGATTCTTGGTGCACTGATTTGTATTGGATTCGAAGGTATTGGGCGGTTTCGGAGCTTTGATGGTGTTTTGGTGTTGGGTGAGGCGAAGGTGTACTATTTTGGTGTTTTTCTTGGTGCACTGTTCCGGCGAGGCGAAGGTTTTGGGTTTGTTTTGGATCCCGAGGTAATGCTTATGGGGTGGAGTTTCTTTCCGGCCGCCACCACACTCTATCTTGCGGTGGTGGTTGGTGGCATGGTGGTTGTGGGATTTAGGTGTTAGTGGTAGTCGTTTTATTCCGACGATGTTATTGGTGGTGATGAGATGGTGTTGTGGTGGTGAGGTGTCGAGATCGTGCGTGTTTAGTTTTCCTTGATATTTGATTCTCTGACCATTTACAAATCTGTTGAGATTTGCATGATTCTTTTTGAGTCGCTGAGGGGTTTCCAAATCTGTTGAGATTTGCAGGTTTCAGGTATCTGGTTGAACTTTACCGCATCTGTGTTGACTCTCAGTTATCTTTCTATCGGTTCCATCAAGTTTCAACTCAAGGAGCTACTTTTTGGATTCTGATGGGTCGATCACTTTTGATTCGAGTTCGGGAGTTAGTGTCTAGTGGCGTCTTTAAGGGTTGGGTTGATGTTTTCTCCGGTGGTTTTTGGTGAATTTCATTTGATGTTTGTAACGGGTTTATTGGGGTGCTTGATTAACTTTTTGATTGGTTAAAGTGTTTTCATCACTTTACCTCTTGTTGTATGATTCAACAATGCTCTATACTTCTTGTTTAGGGAATTGTCTATTAATAAAATTTAGCCGATTAAAAAAAAAAGTCAATAAGAAAAACTGTAAATTATGGGGGTTTTAAGGTTCTGAATTTAAATTGAAACAAAGATAAAAAAAAAAGATTTAAACAATTACGGTAAACAAGTTAATCCATCGGTTCAGTTCCTACTTATCATCGATTTTATTAATTCCAATTCCCCTAAGCGAATTCGATCCTATTCGATTACAATATCGATTAAACAAGCGCAAACGATATTATAAGGTTTATGATCCTATTTTCCGAATTAAGCAAACGGAAACATTACATGAATTAACAAAACAGCTATGTCAACACACTTAAAAATGAGGATCATGAACACCACCGAATTTAATCAATTCTATCTTATAAGCAGAAATCGGATTAAGCAAACGAAAGCAATCAAATTAAGCATTTGAATTCATAGGACATAATCAAAAGGAAATAAAAAATTGAATTTAAATTAAGTAAAACCTCAAAGTTGCGGAATCCGGAAGCAACAGATCAACCCTTAAGGAATTAGCTCTCCATAGGAATTGTGATTGTGTTTGTTTTCTTCTCAATTTCGTGAACAATGCTTCTGAGTATGTGTGACTATCCATCCTACGTTTTCAGCTTAAGTAAATAGATGGAAAATGAACTCCAAAAGTCACAGGCAAAAATTATATGTTTTGGGCCCAAATTAATTAATCTAAATAAAGTCTGGAACTTAAACGAAATATTAAAGGAATTATTCTCTTCCCACCCCCCATGACTCTTTTTAACCCCCCAATATTCCAATTTTTACCCCTGTACAAAAATTTCGGAACGTGTTTTCCGAAGTTTTTCTAGTTCAAATTTATCAAAATTTCGGAAAATACATTCCGAAATTCATATTCAAGGCAAAAAAAAATTCGGAAAACGCGTTCCGAAGTTTAAAACTAGGGGCAAAAATGGAAATCCGGGGGGGGGAAAAGAGTCACGGGGGGTGGGAAGAGAATAATTCATATTAAAGGTTTTTGGACTCCGAACAGCTTTTCCATTCAACACAAAACTTGTAGCTCTTTCTCTTAGTTTTTCAACGTATATTTCCGGATACTCGGAGCTCAAGTTATGACCTGCACAGTGAACATGTATCAAATAGTTGCTAATGCTGAAAATAAAATACAAAAATAAAATAAACTTAAATCTAAAAACATAATAAAATAGTAAAAATAATAAAACAAACTATAGAAATGCCTAAGTACAATAGTAGAAGAATATGCATCTAAATGCACTGATCAAATTCCCCCACACTTGAACTTTTGCACTCTTAAGCAAAATCTATGATTAAAGACTCAAAGAAAAACTTCAAAAAGATAGAAGGAAAAGAAAATAAGGCATAATGCTAAGTCACCAGCAATCAACACATTCCAAGATTCAAGGAGCATGATAATCACGAACAACATCTTATAACCTGTGCAATTAACAAGGTGGCTATTCGACCAAAAGTGCATAAAAAATGATAGAACCTCACAAAATATATGTATGAAGTGCACTCAATCACTCGTGCGGTGTGTGCAATTTGTAAAGAGTGGATTGTCAGGGTCAGTGTTTACGCTCAAAGCACATCATCAAAGTTAGCACTGCCAAAGGCTTAACAAGCCTCTACTGTCCCCAAAGATGGAGGACATCCACACAAAGAAGCACATGCGCGCAAAGATCAAAAGGTCTTTATTCGGGTTGTAACGGGGCCAAGATATAGGTGGGATAAACCTAAGGGAACTAGACTATAAAATCAAGAGGATAAAGAAACATGAAAATCATTTGGATACTAAGCATGACATGAGGGTCAGCTTAGCTCAACAAAGCATATGTCTCAATAAGATATTGAACCTAAATCCAAGACATTGAACGCAAAAATCACTTCTTCACATCAAAATTGCCCATAGTACAATTTTTACAACTATTTTTCTCTTCTTTTTTTTTTTTTGAATATTTTTATTCTTTGCTATTTTTTTTCTTTTCTTCTTCTCTTTTTTTTTCTTTTCTCTTTCTTGCCAAACAAATTGAGCATCAGAACATGGTATAACATTTAGATACATATGAGCTTAAGCAAAATGATTCCCTTCCTCATATCAAGTCAAAATTAAAAACACATTGAGAACCTCCACACTTATCCAAAATTAAAATCCAAGCTTCTTCATCCTCCTAGATTGGGACATATCATTGTTTTTCACTTCCAGGCTTGTAATGAGTTTATAAACAAAGAATGGGATAAATAGGCACAAAACGGCTTAACAAAGGGATAATATATCATGGTAGGCTTATTTGGCTAAAAGTAGATTATAATAGAAACAAATTAGTAATTTGATAATAATAACAAAAGAATTTGGGTATTATAAAAAATATGAAAAATAAAACTGTTAGATCGGGGGTCAATGACTAGACTTAACAGGTTAAACAATCTAATGACTTAAGAAATTTGATTCGAATTATCATTTTTTTTCATTTTTATATTATACTTGTTAAGTCAGATAACATAGTACACTAAATTAAAATTAGGTCATTTATTTTAAGACAAAAAAATATTATAGAAGAGACAGGTGTACTGAAAGTGACATTTCAAAAGGAGAAAGAGAGGGACGGATTAACATTTTTCTTAACTCTTACTTTGAAAATACTATTTTTTTAAGGCTTATGTTGAATGTATTTATCTATTATAATACATATTATAATATTTTAATCAAGTGATTGAATTCCTTGATTAATAATTATAAGTTCTTGCTATGATGACTCGTTTTGGAAAAATCAAGTTCAATTTTTGGTCAAATTTTACTTACTATCAGTTTTTTTTAATACAAATCTTATTATCGAATTCTATCCGTATTCCCAACCCATTTTTACCCTAAACCGAAAAAAAAACCTAATATTATATTTTATTTAACATTTAGTATTGTATTTTTTGGCCCCCATCTCATAAATGATCAGTGAAGAAAGAGTGTTCCATAATAAATAAAGGTTTGAATGATATGACATTAGGTCCCACTGCATTTGCCAAAATGGTTTTGATTAGTCCAATTTTTTGAAAAGTGACATAAAGAAGAAGAGTGTATATAGTTGACGAGAATGGATCCTCTCATATTGAAAAAAAACTTGAGGAAATAATGTGGGAATCTAAACTATTAAATTAAAAATTTAGAATAATATTTAAATGTAAAAGTAATAATATAAAGTTGATCAATGGTTGAAAAATAAAAATTGAAGAAAATTGAGAGGAAAAAAATTGAGAGGATTTATTACCGTTGATCATAGTTGAGAGGTAGTGTAAGTTTCTTGAGATGAGATAGAGTAACTAAGTAGGATTTTGCTATAACACACTCATTCACTTTTGTGAAGGTGTGCATTAACATGATACACTCTTGTTTTTAATTGGTCGTTAAAAGTCCTCTCTCTCCAATTGTGATTTTTTTATTGCTTCTAAAATAACTTTGCTTTCAACCATTCAATTTTAGGACGGTGCATAGAAGAAGAAAGGCTTTAAGCTTGTTCTTGGAATGGAAGTGACTCTTTGGCATTTTAATCATCAATTTATTTTATTCAACAAAAACATTTTAATAATTAATCAAGTTAGTTCATGTTCTTTACTAATCAACACCAAGTTAGTTCATGTTTAGACTTTCATCATATTCTTCTTGGAAATATAGAAGCTATTTTTTCTTTAACGAACCAACATTCAAATATGAGATTTTTGTTTGTAGGTTAGCGTCTATTTTTTGTTTTACTCAATATACATATGCTATTTTGATGAGGACTGATGTTTTCAGTGCTCCTTTAAAAACTAGCTTCTCAAGAAGAAAATGAAGACAAAAAAAGGTTGGAGGAAATTGAATAGTGTGAAGGGATTTTGGCTAGAAGAATCCAAAACATAAACAGGGTGCAACAGTGAGAAGAGGAAAAATGAATTTAATTAGGAAATCGTTTAATTGTAGATTTAATTTCAATTAAAATCATGTCTTTTAGTCTTCACTAATTTTAAAATAAAAGCAAAGGCATTTGGTGTCCAATAAAAAAGATATATCATGCTAATGCACACTTTCACAAAAATAAATGGGTGTGTTAGTAAAATCCAATAAGTAGTAGTAGTTCCATCCCATTAAAGGGGTAAGTCATAAATTGAACACCTTGAAGTAAATTAATACCTTTAATTTATCCTTTCACCTTGAAGTAAATATTTTTTCTGTCCACTTAACAAAGGGCAAAAAAAGGGACACATATGGTAATTTTGTGAGGATGAATCTCAAAAATTTACATCAAATATTTCAATACTATCCCTAAATTGTAGTAGTTACAAAAAGCGGAAAAAAAAATTAAGGGGAACATATATCAGGAATTTAAGCAATTATAGTTGAATAATAGAAGGAATAGGAATTTAAGCAGCTTATACTTAATAGTTGAAGCAAAAGCCTCACTCATAAGAAATGATTGTCTCACGTGCGAAAAAATCGAGGAAATAATATGGATATTTGGACCATTAAATTATAAATGTTGAATAATATTTTAATTTAAAATAAATGAAAATAAGTTGATTGGTGATTGAAATGTGAAAATTGAAAAAAATTGAGAGAATTTTTGAGAGGATCTATTTTCCTCACTCATATGAAGTAATATTTAGAGACTAGAGAAAAGGGTCCACACGCCTTGAGAAATTGTAGATTGTTTGTAGTGGGAGTGTTGGTTGCTTTAGTTGTAGATGTTTTGCCAAAAATTTAGAAGTCCGTAATTGTACAAAGGAAACAGACAAAATATATGGTTTCTTTTGGTGGGTAATTGATACCATCAAATTAAGGGATATATACTTTAGAAAAAAACCTTATATTTATATACTCTTATTTCATTTCGAAACGTTAACGCAAGTATTTTTTTTACCATCAGTTTAATTTGATTTGGAATTAGTTCTGACATCAAGTGGTTCCAACCCCCTTTTGATCACAGATGCGAGGGATCGAACAATGATTCTCCCTACCAAGTTCAGTGTAATCACTACTTAACCAACTAACGATTGGTCCAAACGCAAGTTTTTGATATATATATATATATATATATATATATATATATATATATCACTACAACATTTTTAAATATAGACCACACCTCAAAAAGAGTGCCCAAAAGCCAAAAAAGTGTGGCTTAAAGTTTAGGCCACGGTTTAGCCACAGTTTATGAGGGGTGGTGTATGCGCCCGTGGCCTTTTCTCTAAAGCCACGGTTTTTTAACTTTAGGCCACACATGAGCTAAAAACCGTGGCCCATGACATGCAAAGAAGCCACGGTTGTTTTGCTAGTTATAGGCCACGGTTTGTTAAATGCAACGCTTCCGCAGGTGTTGCTTATATATTAGACCACACTTTTGTTTGTTTCAGGCAACCCACTTTAAGTGTTGCCAAAAGAATAGGCAACTTCTTTAATATTGACACAACCGTGGACTATACTTTTAGGCCACACAAATAAAACTGTTGCGTATACATTTAAGCTCCAGGCATCACCTATATATTCCTATCCCTTTATGCCACTATTTCTATTCATTTGCATTTAGTCCACAATGCTGTGTTTTATACAACATTTTTCTAAATAAATTTGTATTAATAATTAATATTCTTAAAATAACTAAACATTAATAAAAAAAATATAGTAACCATTGAGTAAAACAAACATATATTAACATAATTAAGTCTTAATTAAAAGTATCCAACAAAATTGTCTTATCAAAATATTGCAACATCTACAATAATTCAATCTATGATCCCACAATTATAACAACAAAATCTTTACTTCCAAAAGACAAAAACAACCAAGTACATTTTTTTTAAAAAAAGGTCTTCCATACACTAGAATAGCTTCTTCATTCACCTTGATCTTCAAGTCCAAACTGTAGAAAAAATAAATTATATTAATAAAAGTGAAGGCAAAGTATATAGTTATAGTATACTCCTTTTGTCAAATAAAAAAAAAAGTAATCTGTATATAATTAAACAACAAATAGAACACAACCAAAATCCACAATCTAATCATTCAATGACACAAATTTTTTTTGAAACAAATCCTCTTCAAAGTCATTAACACATGCAGTTAACAAATAGAAAAACAAAACCAAAATCCACAAATCTGTATTAGGTCAATATTCAATCTATAACCCCTCACCAAAATAGAATACCAGAACAGAAAACTGAACTAAAATAACTCCCTAACCTGATAAAGAATCACAAAAAACTAACTGAAAACCTAAAAGAGGGCAAAACAAGAGGCTCACATGCAGAACCCAAACAGAAAACTAAACCAAGCCTTATGCATACTTATTCAAAATATTTAAGGTGGCATCTTTGCTAGGGTGCTAAGGACTAAGCATCAACATAAAATAAAATTTAAATCTAAAGACAACAACAATGTGGTTCAAGATGGTTCAATTTAAAGTGGCACGAGTATTATATATCATACCTTTTCAAGAACATGGGTCGATGTAAACGAATGGTGTGTTGTAAAGTAAGTCATCAATGTCATCACATGAGTCCTCTTTATCTTGCATGCCCTCATCAATTTCCATAGGCGCACCAATGATATTTTCTCTCCGTGCTAAACCCAAATCTCATAGCCATGTAGAAAACCTGCGCCAATCAGCTGCTCACGAACCACTTTTTTCCGTTTCCAATAATGAATTCTACACTTAGAACAAGGGCATATAATTGTGCATCTTGAAGTTTTCCTTTAGTGAAGGCAAAATCTAAAAATAAATTTTACCCCTTTCCTATACTCTGAATTACGCTTATGAAATTTGGTCCATTCTTTGTCCATCACTTTAAATCTAATAGAAGGAAAAGAAAAAAAATATAGTTTGAAACTACATATGAAACTATATATAATACCACTGCAACTATAAAATTATGTCAAGAAGAAACCTACATAAGATTGAACGTGCAAAAGCTGTTGAGAATTACAAGTATCACATATATGGTCAATTTTATCTAGATAAGAGATAATGATACTAAGGACAAAATATTAATAATATTATTGAGAATTACAGAATGTCAAAATCTTTTGCCATTCGATTGTGAGAGATGAGAGGAGCAAATTTTAGCCCTTGGAGTAAATCTAATGGTTATGATTGGTATCAGCACGTGCACCCTTTTTGTACATTATACCCACGCCCTTTCATCTCTCAGACTCGGCTCCATTTTCCACTAACCCCTTCATCTTCCTCTGCTCTATGGAGTACTAATTTCTAGATATTTCCAAAAAAAAAAAAAAAAGTGCAGGTTTTGCTACAAGGATTGGATCTTTCTTCAAATAGAAAAAGATTAGACCTTTGTAGAAAAAAGTGCAGGTTATGCTACAAGGATTAAATATTCTATATATAATTTTAATATCATATGTGTGATATGTTTTCATTTTGCAGCCAAAAGAAAGTAGGAGGCAACACCATAACAGATCATGATCCACCTAAATAAACACAAAAACTACAAAAAAAATGCACCTAGACACATTAATAACAACAAAAATTCTAAAGGGGCACCATCACAAAACCACATCAAACCTGCACCACTCTCCAAAGCACCTAACACCACAACATATGCCTGCAAATACAACAAGATACACAGCACCAAGCAACCAAACATGCATACAAACCCATAATAGCTCCTAGACATTTGCATAATAGCTCCTATACATTTGCATTCCAAAATCAGTTAAACTTTAAAGATGATCACCTAAACTCATCTTCTTAAAATCAGGTCAATTCCTAATAAAATTCTCCACCCCATCAACATAATACAAAAAACAACATAATACAAAAAAACAAAACAGGACATTGAAACAAATTTAATCACAGTGAAGGCACAACAATAGCAAAATAAAATAAAGAAGAAGAAGAAGAAAAAAAACGATTTTAGAACAACCAAAGTGAAAACCAAAGTGCATTAGGACAAAAAATTACCTTTGGTGAACGAAGAATCGGCGAGTCGGCAATAAACGATGCTGAGAGTCACGCTGAATCTAGTTAGGGCTTGTTTGAATAAACCAAATCTAGGTGAAAGGATGAATCTGTGGTGGTGATGGAAGAATGAACCTTCCATGTAGGTAGGAGAACCCATACTTGGGTTAGGGACGAATGGAAGAGTTTCATAAAAGGATTTATAGACGAATTGATACTGGGTTTGGATGAATCGGTCGATATTGGATTTGGGGATTAAGGGAGAATCGATAATGAGAATACTGGAATCGATCGATGGTGGATTGAGCGATTGGGTTTGAAAAAGAGAAAATAATTGGGGGTGGATTGATGTTTGGAAGAAATGAAATGAAAATGAAGCTTCCAGAGTATTGGGTTTCATATTTTCCAATTTAATTTAATTTAAATTATTTTAATTGAAAATCCCGCTCAATCATTTTCATTTTCGCGCTCGTTATTTTGATGATTTGTGCATACCTTTATGCCACGGTAATCTGTGTGGCTTTAGAATTTGAATAGGCAACAGTTATTTTGTGTGACCTTACACATTAAACCGTAGCATAAACAGTTATAGGCCATGGTTAAACTAGGTGGCTATGGAAAGAAAATAGGCCACGCTTTTATGGGTTGCCAGAAAGATCAACAGTTTTAAACCGTGGCTTAAGTATTGAATAGGTGACGGTTTTTCTATATGAGTGAAAAAATGAACATCAAATGTAAGTTATAGGAAACGCTTCAAAAACAGTAGCCTATTCTTGTTTTAAGCCACTCTTTTTTAGCCGTGGACAACAAAAGGGTGGCCTAAACTCAAAAATGTTGTAGTGTATATATATATGTCAATCGCAACAACTTCAATAGTATTGTTATTTATTTATTAAAAATTATGAAAAATTGGTATCTTAAAAATTAATACATACTGAATAATGTATCAACATTTATTTTAATATATGAAACATTTATTTTAAGAATTGAACAACATCTAATATATCAACATTTATCTTAATATATGGATAATGTACATAGAGAATATAATATTACAGGAGGATACCATAAGAGAGAGCAACTGGAGTATAATGGCTTCTTCTTCTAAGACCATTTAAACGTTATAAAAATATGAAGAATAAACATAATTTGACTTGAAAGTAAAAATTAAAAGTTGTGACGAAAAATATTTAAACATTATAATTTGTCAAAAATATTTAATGAACCAAAACATAAAAATTAAAATATTTATGAAAATGAAAAACTTATTTAATCTAAAAATAAAATGTATGAAAACACTTAAATTTAACAATAATGTATGCAATATATACCCTACTCAAATAAGTTTATCTTTTGGTAAAAATAAATAAATCTCGTATCTAAATGTAAAACGTGAGTCATGTAAAGAGAAATAATATTTGAACAACTATTTTGCAATAATTTTTAGACAATTTTTTCTCTCATATTCACATCGTTTAAATTGGACTAGTGAAATGGGAACTTTCGAGGAAAGAACGCCTAAACAGTAATTCATACAGTATTATATATGAGATAAAAATCATGGCCATGGTTTCTTCATCCTCTCAACAATCTATTGTATGAACGTAATCATGGCTTCTTCATCCTCTCAAGCTGTCACCACAGTAGATCTGAAAAAGTATGATGTTTTCATCAGCTTTAGAGGCGATGACACTCGCGAAGGTTTCACAAGCCATCTTCACGCTGCCTTGAAGAGAAGCTATTTGGAGACATACATAGACTACATGATTGAAAAAGGAAACCAAGTTTGGGCAGAACTTTGTTTCTTGTGATGTTCTCGGAGAACTATGCGTCTTCAACATGGTGTTTGAACGAACTCGTTGAAATAATGAAGTGCAACAAAAATAGACAAGTTGTTGTTCCTTTGTTCTACCAAATTGACCCTTCACATGTAAGGAAACAAACAGGGAGTTATGGCACTGCATTGACAAAACACAAGAAGCAAGGCAAGAATGATGATCATAAGATGCAAAATTGGAAGAGTGCTCTTTCTCAAGCTGTAACTTATCCGGTTTTTGTTCTATCACATACAGGTATTTAATGTGTTTCTTAGCCGTCGGTTTTTAAATTGACGGCTGAGATTATTTTGAAGTGTAAAATTGAACTTTTATAACCAAAACATTCGATTAAAAATCAATGGTTGAGAATCAAGTACAATGTTAAACTATGAGAAATAATTAAATAGAAGATCAAGATCCTTACAATTACTGCTTAACCCAACAAATTCAAACAAAACCCACTAGTAGACAAAAAAATTAGGGTTAAATTAGTTTTTAGTCCTTAAAAATATTTTGAATTTTGTTTTTAGTCTCTATAAAAAATTTCAGCGAATTTTAGTCCCTCAAATTTTTTCTATCACAACTTTTGGTCCCTATTTTTTAACCTACTCTTGTGTACTTTCACATTTTTAATGGTTTTTTGTATACATGTTTATAATATTATAAAAATATCTCCCACAAAAATTTAGAATTTTATAACATAAGATGAATTATTTATGAATTTTAAGGGAAAAAAAATTAAAAAATTTAATTCATCTATTGTTGAAAAAATTGAAACTTTTGCAAGAGAGATTTTTATAATGTACTAAACATGATCGTAGAAAAAAATTTAAAATTTCGAATGATATACACGAGTTGAATGAAAAGCAAGACCAAAAAACATGCCATAAAATATTTGAGGGATCAAAACTTGCTGAAATTTTTTATAGAGACTTATAGGGACTAAAACATATTTAACCCAAAAAATTACATCCAAACCCAAAAAAATTCCTCCAATCACTAATCCGACCAAGGGGAATACATGCCATTTTTTTGGTACAAAGTGTTTAGCGGTCCCGCTAATTCAGTGTTCGATCACAAGATAATTAAAATCTGTCAATAAATTGTTTCCATCAAGAATCAAACTTGAATTCTCTAAAACAATTCGTTTTAGATGAAAATATTTATGCTTTTACAGTTAAAGGATCATTAATTCTTCTTAAAAAAAAAAGATCATTAATTATACTAATAGAAGTAATAACAATTTTCCAGCTTATAATATTATACTACATAGCTTACATATTTATAGGGGTGGGAATAGGCCAGGCCGGCCTACAAAAGCCTACAGCCTGGCCTACTTAAGCCTGGTCTGGCCTGGCTTATTTAATAAAAAGGCTAGGCTTAGGCTTCGCTAAAAGCCTGTTTAATTAAATAGGTCAGGCTTAGGCTATTTAAAAAGCCTACGAAGCCTAATAGGCCGGCCTATATATACCTATTAAAATCTTTTTTTTATTTATATATTAAATAGTTTTTTTAAACATAAAAAATAATTTTCCCACACAAATAGAAACTGAAATAATTTTCCTCACACTACCTCCTTTAATGCTTTGGATTGGTGGAGGAACAAAAGCACGAAATATAAAATCTTGTCTAAGATGGCGGCTGATATACTAGCTATTCCAATCTCAACTGTGGCGTCTGAGTCAACATTTAGTGCTGGAGGTAAAGTTATTGATGAATATCGCTCTAAATTAAACGAAGAATCTGTTGAAAGTCTCATTTGTGGTTCGGATTGGTTTCATCATAAGTATAATGTGAAGAAAAAAATCAAAGGTTACTTATTATTTGATATGATATTTTATTTTATTAATTTTTGTAAGAATTTGTTCATCAATAAATATATTATTTTTTAGTCGAATAAAATAACTAACATATGTGTTTTTTCTTTTGGCATTGAAGGTTGAAAAAGAAGAGACACAAATCAACTTGAAGATTTGATCCCTTTTTTGTTCTTTGGCTGAACGTGTTTTGCTGGATTTGAAGATTTAAAGTGTTTTGCCGCTAGACTTGAAATTTTGTTTTAAATGTGTTTTGTTGATTTAAAGTGTATTCAAATTTGGTTGTTTTGCTGGGATTATTGCATACTTACATTGATGGATTTAACGTGTATCCAAATTTGTCATTGTTTTGCTGGAATTATGGAGTTTATTTTTTTATCTGTCAAATAGGCTTTTAAATAGGCTATAAGGCCAGACAGGCTTTTAAATAGGCTAGGCCAGGCCAAGAAATTAGGCCTATGCAAGGCCATAGGCCAGACTTAGGCCATCTGTTTTTTTCGTAGGCCAGGCTCAGGCCCATCAAAGCCTGGCCTGGCCTATTCCCACCCCTACATATTTATAAATTATATCATATCTGTAAATTTAGTTTAGTTGGTAGAGATATTGTATTATATATACAAGAGGTCGAGGTTTGAATTTCGGTCATCTACTTATCCACCTTAAGAGTGAATTTTTTTTATTTTTTTTGGTTTGCAACACCTGTTTAATCTGGTTCGAGGGTCAGTTCTGGCATCAAGTGGTTCCAGCCCCCTCCCGATCGCAGTTGCGGGGGATCAAACCGTGATTCTCCCTACCAAGTTCAGTGTCAATCACCACTGAACCAACTAACGATTGGTTAAGAATGAAATTTTTAATCACTAAACTATTTGACAAAAAATAAATAATTATATCATCAATCATAATGGAAGTAATAGCATTCTCTAGAGAGTGACTTATGTAAATGTATGAGTACTACCTTGTTTGTTTTGTACAATACTTTAATTTAAAGATACAGTTACCATTAACAAAATATATGTATTAATTATTTAATGGGAGGGATCAAATTACACCGGTGTAACATTTGAGTAATGTTACACCGCTCAATAACGCTTTAACGAATTCAAATTTTACAAAATCCACCGCTGGATTGAAAGTTTATATCGTATAGATCATCTATGTTGAGTTTTACAAAAATCTATAATCGTTTGACATGTTATTGAGACACATAACGATTAACGGTTTATGCATTTTTATTGAATACCGTTAATCTTTATGTGTCTAAAAAACATGTCAAACGTTTTTAGATTTTTGTAAAACTCAACATAGATGATCTATACGATATAAACTTTCAATCCAACGGTGGATTTTGTAAAATTTGAATTCGTTAAAGCATTATTGAGGGGTGTAACATTACTCAAATGTTACACCGGTGTAATTTGATCTCTCCCCATTATTTAATATTTGTTTACATATTAGGACTGAATAATCACATGTACACAAATGACCGTACATGTAATTTGATACTTGATGAAAACTATTGGAGCATTCAGGCTTTAATAAAAAATATTGATTCAACCAAAGTTCAAATCATTGGACTTTGGGGCATGGGGGGCTTAGGTAAGACAACCCTTGCCGCTGCTATGTTTCACAAAATCTCTTTTCAATATGAAAGCAGTTGCTTTTTAGAAAATGTAACAGAAGAATCAAAAAAGCATGGAATCAATTACATGTGCAACATACTTCTTTCCAAGTTACTAGGGGAAGATCTTCATATTGACACTTCTAAAGCAATACCATCCATGATCGTTAGAAGACTCAAACGTATGAAATCTTTCATTGTATTAGATGATGTACATACTTCGGAACTTCTGCAAAATTTGATCGGAGTGGGACATGGTTGGCTAGGAGCTGGGAGCACGGTCATTGTGACGACAAGGGATAAGCATGTGCTAATAAGTGGAGGGATTGAAAAAATTCATCAAGTTAAGAAGATGAACTCCCAAAACTCTCCAACTTTTTAGCCTGAATGCTTTTGACAAAGTCTTACCTAAGGAGGGATATGTGGAGCTCTCAGAAAGAGCAATTGATTATGCCGAAGGCAACCCTTTAGCTCTAAAAGTATTAGGATCATTTCTTCGTTGCAAAAGTGAAATAGAATGGAGCTGTGAACTAGCTAAATTGAACAAAGTTCCCAACGAAAATATTGATAGGATTTTGAGACGGGAGTTATAACGAATTGGATGATAAAGAGAAAAACATATTTCTGGACATTGCATTCGTTTTGAAAGGTTTGAAACGGGATAGGGTAACAAAAATATTAAATGAGTGTGGTTTCTTTGCAGATATAGGGATAAGTCGTCTTTTAGACAAGGATCTTATAAGAGTTGATGTTGAAAATTGCATACAAATGCATGACTTGATACAAAAAATGGGAAAACAAATTGTTCTCAAAGAATGTCCTAAAAATGCCGGACAACGAAGTAGATTATGTGATCCAAAGGAAGTTTGTGACGTATTTAAAAATAATAGAGTAAGAGAATGATGCTCTCACTTGCCTTCCAGAAAATGCAACATACTACATAAATACTAACTTTGATTTTTTTTTTCCCTTCAGGTAAGAGAGAGTGTTGAAGTCATAATTATAGATGCTAATGAAAATACAAATATCAATTTAAGCCCCAAAGCATTTGAAAAGATGGTAAACCTAAGGTTACTTGCTTTTCGAGACCACGAGGGAATCAAATCGGTAAGCCTTCCTCGTGGTCTTGACTTATTGCCAGAAAATTTGAGATATTTTCTGTGGGATGGATATCCATTAAAGTCTTTGCCTCCAACCTTTTCTCCTGAAATGCTTGTAGAGCTTTCCCTGCAAGATAGCCGTGTAGAAAAACTTTGGAATGGAGAAATGGTATGCATAAAATGACATTTATCCTGTGACGATTTTCTTTTATTAATTATCATAAAAGAACTTTAAAAAATGTGACGCTGAATATGAGACATAAAAATGTATTAACTTGTTTGACCAATTGTATGTTGTTACAGAATTTGCCAAATTTAGAGAGACTCGACCTCGCTGGCTCCAAAAAGTTGATAGTGTCCAAATGTGTCTGGTTCCCCAAATCTAAAATATTTAAGACTTGATAATTGTGAAAGCATGCCAGAAGTTGATTCATCCATTTTCCTTCTCCAGAAACTTGTAAGTTTAAGCATGTATGATTGTAAGTCAGTTAAGAGGCTTTCTAGTAACACTTGTTCACCAGCATTTGTTGAATTAATTGCTACCGGTTGCATCAAACTCCGAGAGTTCTCAATCTCATTTGCTTCCACAGATTGTTTGCATTTGGGTATATCAAATTGGGATGGGAATGAACTTCCATCATCAATATTGAATAAAACAAATCTTAAAAGCTTTTTTTTTCCTATGATTGAATGTCTTATGGATCTTCCTGAAAACTTTGTGTAACATCCCACGTCTATATCTAGAATAAAACGTAGAATATTATTACTGGTACTGAGTCATTATTATTACAATTAGGAAATTCAAGCACACGCAGGTGCTAAGTACCACAAGACAAACTGAAACAACGGAAGCATACCAACGGTACAACGATACAACAGAATTTATTAGAATACAACAACAAGATAAGGAACTAGAAAACATGAATAAAGATGCGATCCTCAAGCAAGAGCCACGAGCACGCCAAACAACATACCTTAACCAACCTGCTTATCTGAAAAAAATTGATTGAAGTGGGGTGAGACTACTAAGCCTCAGTGAGTCCTACTACCCTCCTAGAGGTGACTACACCGGGGAAACCTAAACAGTCATAACATACTAATATTCATAACATAATACATAACATAATTTAAAGGTGTAACACAGAGAATATCTTTTTCGTTTTAACACAAGGACACTCAGAGGTGAGCATGTCTCAGAGGCCTGCCATATCCGACAACCGATTCGGTCACGGCGTGCAGCTCACATAGTCATAACCTAATGGATTGTCCCAATGGGAGTCCATAACGCGACATCACAAATCGCTCATAATTGACTGTTACTAAATTAGTTCTTACTACCATAATTATCCCAAACCCGGGGAGCATACAAGCTAAATTTCCTATGTCATACCCTAGGATTACATTGTGATTAACATGCGGTACATAGTTTATATTAATTTATAATTGCAAAATAACTGACATATTTGGAGGATATAAAACGAGTGACAAGTTTTTAGAAAAATATTAAAAATAGGGTCATTCTGTCTTCGTTCGCTACGGCGAGATAGCCTGCTCGCCATGATACTGGCCAGCATGCTCGACATGATACTGGCCAGCATGCTCGACATGATACTCGCCAGCATGCTCGCCATGATACTCGTCAGCATGCTCGACATGATACTCGTCAGCATGCTCGACATGATACTCGCCAGCATGCTCGACATGATACTGGCCAGCATGCTCGACATGATACTCGCCAGCATGCTCGCCATGATACTCGTCAGCATGCTCGACATGATACTCGTCAGCATGCTCGACATGACGAGCTCAAGCAGAACAGCCCCTGTTTGCAGAAATTCGTATTTTTTTTACCAAGGAATCACCTACAATCCTCAAATATAACCAGTGCAATCATTTAATATACATAAAATATGACCGTATGGAGGGGAATTTGGGAGCTAATTCCTCTCACACATAATTTCCCTAATTTTCCTAATGTTAACATGCAAATTTGATTTCTGGGAAACTAACTAAATTAACCTAAGAACCCACCTGATTGAAGCTTTAAACCTTGCTTCTGAACTCTACTACAGCTACTGCAACCTTTCACAAAGCCCCACGAACTCCAGACCAGAAATTGGAATTTTGACACTTGAAACCCCTTAATTTTGCTCTACGAATTTGAGTGGTGTTTGATGATTTGATTCAGCAACTAGAGTGGTATTTATAGGGGTGTTTCTGATGCTCAAACAGTACTGATTTTGTTCTGGTTTGCTCATGCATGCAATGTGATTGGTTGATAGAAAGTGAGGAGGTGTGAGTTGTTGTTTTGTGGCATGTGAAGCTTAGGGTAGGTAATGGTGATTCAATGCTTCAGAACTGATTTTTGTGGAAAGGAATCTCTGATGGCTAACTTGTTACTTGGGGAATTCGTTCATGGTGAGAAAGTGACAAACTCATGTGAGAGTGAAAAATGAAGATTTTGGACCTATTGTTTGTTGTTGTTTTGTTGTGTGAGAGAGAGAAGGGAGGAAGGCTAGTAGCTTCAGTTTTCTGAAGTGATTAAGTGAAGGATAAGGGTTCAATTGCATGTGATAAGAGTGGAGGAAAGTGTAGTGGGTGAGGTGTAAGCTTGAGAGAGATAGTGAAGCATGAGTGGAAGGATGAGTCACTAAGGGAGGGAATTTGAGCTTCAAAATTAATTGATCCAAAGTATCCAATACTTAACTAACTTAATCATCTCTAATTTGATTCTTAATTAATCAAACATGCTCTAATTAAGTTAATTAGGTAATTTAGAATTTGGGTCGTTACAATCTACCCTCCTTAAAGAAATTTCGTTCTCGAAATTAAGAAATTTACCTCGAGAATAGATAGGGATAACTCTTCCGCATGTCTGACTCCAGTTCCCAAGTGAATTCACCATTAGGAGACTGAGCCCATTCAACCTTGACGATAGGAATTCTCTTGTTTCGAAGAATTTTAGCATCACGCTCAACGATCCGAACTGGATCCGGCTGAAGATCAATCTGTTCAAGTTCAACTGGATGATAAGGATTATGAATGTACTTCCGAAGCTGAGACATATGAAACACATCGTGTAACCCTGACATAGATGGAGGTAGAGCTAACTGATAGGCTACAGGACCGACGCGTCTGAGAATCTGATAAGGTCCAATAAATCTTGGATAGAGCTTTTTGGTTTTGAACACACCTCGCAAACCTAACTTAGGAGTGACTCTCAAGAAAACATGATCACCTTCCTGAAATTCCGACGATCTCCTTCTTCGGTCAGCATAACTCTTTTGCCGACTCTGAGCAACTTTCAACTTATCCCGAATAGAGGAGTTCTACACTTCCTGCCATACAGAGCTTCATAAGGCGCCATACCGATACTGGCATGGTAACTATTGTTATAAGCAAACTCAATCAAGTGCAAGTGATTGCTCCAAGCACCACCGTCCTCTAACACACATGCTCGAAGCATATCCTCAAGGGTCTGAATAGTTCTCTCCGATTGCCCATCAGTTTGAGGGTGATGCGATGTACTCATCTTTAATCGAGTGCCCATCGCATTCTGAAATGCTTTCCAAAATCTCGAAGTGAAAATTGGGTCTCTATCTGACACGATGCTCAAAGGTACACCATGCAGTCTAACAATCTGCTCCATGAATATAGCTGCATATTGAGGGGCCTTGTAGGTGGATTTCACTGGAATGAAATGAGCTGACTTAGTCAACCTGTCCACGATTACCCAGATCGAATCTTGACCTCTCTGGTTACGTGGTAGTCCTCCTACAAAGTCCATGGTGATATGCTCCCATTTCCACTCAGGTATCTCAAATGGTTGCAATGGTCCTCCAGGTTTCTGATGTTCAATCTTCACCTGTTGGCATACAATACACCTTGACACAAATTCAGCAATTTCTGCCTTCATGTTAGGCCACCAATAGTTCTCCTTCAAGTCATGATACATTTTGGTGGATCCAGGGTGAATTGAAAATCCACTCTTGTGTGCCTCTTCCAAAATCAACCTCTTTAACTCATCATTCTGAGGTACACAGAGTCTTCCTTCATAGAGAATGGCACCGTTCGTAGCTACAGAGAATTCTGGATGGTTCACTCTCCTTTGCAGTTCCGCATCATCCTGCTGAGCCTGCACTATTCTTGGGCGCAGTTCACAGGACAACTCAAGTCTATTGATTCGGATTCCGCTCTTCCGGTACACAACATTCAGGTTAAGGTCTCTGAACTTCTCATACAGACCACACTGATGCATTAACAACTCTGACGCATACAAGGTCTTCCTACTCAGGGCATCTGCTACATCATTTGCCTTTCCAGGGTGGTAGTTGAGATTAAAATCAAAGTCCTTGAGATACTCCATCCATCGGCGTTGTCTCATATTCAGCTCCTTCTGATCAAACAAGTACTTCAAACTCTTGTGATCGCTGAATAAATCAAACTGTACTCCATACAAGTGATGTCTCCAGATCTTAAGGGCAGAGATTATGGCTGCTAACTCCAAATCATGGGTAGGGTAGTTTTGCTCATGAGGTTTCAACTGCCGTGATGCATATGCTACAACTGCTCCGTCTTGCATAAGCACGCACCCAAGTCCCTTGTTAGATGCATCACAGTATACCACATACTTACGGGTTGGATCTGGAATAACTAACAGTGGTGCGGTTGTTAGCTTTTCCTTTAAGGTTCTGAAACTCCATTCACAAGCGGCATCCCAGTCAAAGGCTGCACCTTTTCTGGTCAAGTGGGTCAATGGCAAAGCAATTTCCGAAAATCCTAAGATGAATCTCCGGTAGTAACCTGCTAAGCCAAGAAAACTCCTAACTTCTGTTACACTTCTGGGTCTTTCCCAATTCAACACAGCTTCTACTTTGGATGGATCGACAGACACACCGCCTTGCGATATGACATGTCCCAAAAAATTTGACTTCAGAGAGCCAAAATTCACATTTGCTGAACTTTGCATACAATTGCTTCTCTCTAAGTACTTCCAACACGATCCTTAAATGTTCAGCATGTTCTTCGGAATCCTTGGAATAGATCAGAATGTCATCAATGAAGATAACAACAAACTTGTCAAGGTAAGGTTGGAATATCCGATTCATGTAATCCATGAATATGGCTGGAGCATTGGTCAAACCGAAAGGCATAACCAAGAATTCATAATGTCCATAACGGGTCCTGAATGCTGTCTTAGAGACATCCGAGGACTTGATACGGATCTGATGGTATCCAGAACGAAGATCAATCTTGGAAAAGATGGTAACACCTCTGAGTTGATCCAAAAGGTCATCAATCCTGGGCAAAGGATACTTGTTCTTAATGGTGACCTTATTAAGTTGACGATAATCAATGCACAGGCGCATCGTACCGTCTTTCTTCTTGACTAGTAACACAGGCGCTCCCCATGGTGAGACACTGGGGCGAATGAAATGTTTCTGAAGCAACTCTTCTAGCTGAGATTTTAGCTCATGAAGCTCTAAGGGGCAACTGAGATAGGCTGGGATCCAGGAACTAGGTCGATAGAAAACTCAACTTCCCTTTCGGGAGGTAAACTCATAATATCGTCTGGAAAGACATCTAGGAACTCACTAACAATAGGAATATCACTGGGACTCAAACTGGGTTCCGGATCTATGGTGAACAAGACACTGAAACATTTATTACTAGCACCTAAGTATTGGATCATCTGATGAGTGTTCTGAAGTAAAGCAGTGAGAGCTCTACTTTCTGCAGAAGTTTCTGTTGGAATGAACAAATTCTTTTCAGCACATCCAATGTACACGGTGTTGGCGGAAAGCCAATCCATGCCTAGGACTACATCTATATCCTTCAGGGGTAGACAGATTAAATCTATATGATAGACTTTACTGCCCACAAGAACAGGACAATTCTGGCAGACACGCTTAGAAGTAACCTTGCCGCCTGTAGCAACAACTACGGTCATTGGGGGAATTAAAGGTACGGAGGGCAATTGTAGTCGCTGAACACAGTCAACGACTATAAAGGAATTAGTGGCTCCACAATCAAACAAGACCAAAACTTCAGACTGACCTAACATGCATACATCCATAATTAAAGCATTATTAGACTTAACTCTCTCACCATCAAGTGAGTATACCCGACCTTTGCTTTTAGAAGCGCCGCTGAAATCTCCGTGCTTCTTCAGCTTAGGACATTCATGCTTATAGTGGCCTGGCTGCTTACAGTAGTAGCACATATTCTTTCCCTTCATACATTCTCCGCTATGAGGGAAACCACACTCTGCACAATTCCTTGGTGAACGCTGGGAATAACTCTGCTTTCCCTTGCTGGTGGTACCTTTAGTCCTTACTTGCAAATTGAATTTCCCAGAATCCTTCTTTTTCTGAAAAGCTTCACTCCGCTCTTTGTGAATGTTACCCAGGTTTGCTTCAGCATGATAGCTCTTTTGCACCAAATCACCGAAAGTGGTAATATGCTGCATAGAGACGTCATGGGCTATGTCAGCTCTTAACCCGAACCTGTACTTCTTCATCTTCCATGATTCACTTGGAGCGTCATTCCCATCCATTACATAACGGACCAACTCACTGAACTTCATTGTATACTCCGCTACTGACATACTTTCTTGCTTCAATTCAGTCAACTCTCGTTCCATCTGGAATTGGTAACTCTCTGGAATATAATGTCCGACAAAGAGACGTCGGAAATTATCCCAGGTTACTTCCATTTGACTGGCCTCCATATACGCCTTCGTTCCATCCCACCAGTTACAAGCGTCGCCCCTAAAGAAGCGGGAGACGAACACCACCTTATCAGCTTCAGTGCAATCCATAGATTCTAGGATTCCACTCATTCGCTGAATCCATTCACGAGCCTTGGCGGGATTGTACTCTCCATAAAACTCTGGCGGACTCATGCGACAGAACTCTCTGAACGCAGCACTTGATCCTTGCTGCTGAGGGGGAGGATTGTTCATGTGCTGCTGGAACATGGTCATGAACTCTTGATGCTGTTGAGCCTCCTGGGCCTGAAACTGTTGTTGCTGGTGCATCATCTCATCCCACATGTTAGCATCTGCATCTCCGTACATCTCAGGCTCATCATCGTCAACGTTCCTCCTTGGCCTTCCAGGTCCTCGTCTTGCTCCTGACATAGTGCTCTAACTGCCAATATCAAGTCAAGTTAGCTAGGCTTAAAGTGACATGACACCTAGAACAGATGTTAGAAATCCAGACAACTACTGGGATTGGATTCGTAATATTAATGAACTCAAGCGCGATCTGAATCGACCTGCTCTGATACCAATTGTAACATCCCACGTCTATATCTAGAATAAAACGTAGAATATTATTACTGGTACTGAGTCATTATTATTACAATTAGGAAATTCAAGCACACACAGGTGCTAAGTACCACAAGACAAAATGAAACAACGGAAGCATACCAACGGTACAACGATACAACAGAATTTATTAGAATACAACAACAAGATAAGGAACTAGAAAGCATGAATAAAGATGCGATCCTCAAGCAAGAGCCACGAGCACGCCAAACAGCATACCTTAACCAACCTGCTTATCTGGAAAAAATTGATTGGAGTGGGGTGAGACTACTAAGCCTCAGTGAGTCCTACTACCCTCCTAGAGGTGACTACACCAGGGAAACCTAAACAGTCATAACATACTAATATTCATAACATAATACATAACATAATTTAAATGTGTAACACAGAGAATATCTTATTCGTTTTAACACAAGGACACTCTGAGGTGAGCATGTCTCAGAGGCCTGCCATATCCGACAAACGATTCGGTCACGGCGTGCAGCTCCCATAGTCATAACCTAATGGATTGTCCCAATGGGAGTCCATAACGCGACATCACAAATCGCTCATAATTGACTGTTACTAAATTAGTTCTTACTACCATAATTATCCCAAACCCGAGGAGCATACAAGCTAAATTTCCTATGTCATACCCTAGGATTACACTGTGATTAACATGTGGTACATAGTTTATATTAATTTATAATTGCAAAATAACTGGCATATTTGGAGGATATAAAACGAGTGATAAGTTTTTAGAAAAATATTAAAAATAGGGTCATTCTGTCTTCGTTCGCTACGGCGAGATAGCCTGCTCGCCATGATACTCGCCAGCATGCTCGACATGATACTGGCCAGCATGCTCGACATGATACTGGCCAGCATGCTCGACATGATACTCGCCAGCATGCTCGCCATGATACTCGCCAGCATGCTCGCCATGATACTCGTCAGCATGCTCGACATGATACTCGCCAGCATGCTCGACATGATACTCGTCAGCATGCTCGACATGACGAGCTCAAGCAGAACAGCCCCTGTTTGCAGAAATTCGTATTTTTTTACCAAGGAATCACCTACAATCCTCAAATATAACCAGTGCAATCATTTAATATACATAAAATATGACCGTATGGAGGGGAATTTGGGAGCTAATTCCTCTCACACATAATTTCCCTAATTTTCCTAATGTTAACATGCAAATTTGATTTCTGGGAAACTAACTAAATTAACCTAAGAACCCACCTGATTGAAGCTTTAAACCTTGCTTCTGAACTCTACTACAGCTACTGCAACCTTTCACAAAGCCCCACGAACTCCAGACCAGAAATTGGAATTTTGACACTTGAAACCCCTTAATTTTGCTCTACGAATTTGAGTGGTGTTTGATGATTTGATTCAGCAACTAGAGTGGTATTTATAGGGGTGTTTCTGATGCTCAAACAGTACTGATTTTGTTCTGGTTTGCTCATGCATGCAATGTGATTGGTTGATAGAAAGTGAGGAGGTGTGAGTTGTTGTTTTGTGGCGTGTGAAGCTTAGGGTAGGTAATGGTGATTCAATGCTTCAGAACTGATTTTTGTGGAAAGGAATCTCTGATGGCTAACTTGTTACTTGGGGAATTCGTTCATGGTGAGAAAGTGACAAACTCATGTGAGAGTGAAAAATGAAGATTTTGGACCTATTGTTTGTTGTTGTTTTGTTGTGTGAGAGAGAGAAGGGAGGAAGGCTAGTAGCTTCAGTTTTTTGAAGTGATTAAGTGAAGGATAAGGGTTCAATTGCATGTGATAAGAGTGGAGGAAAGTGTAGTGGGTGAGGTGTAAGCTTGAGAGAGATAGTGAAGCATGAGTGGAAGGATGAGTCACTAAGGGAGGGAATTTGAGCTTCAAAATTAATTGATCCAAAGTATCCAATACTTAACTAACTTAATCATCTCTAATTTGATTCTTAATTAATCAAACATGCTCTAATTAAGTTAATTAGGTAATTTAGAATTTGGGTCGTTACACTTTGCCGAATGTATTTGCCTTGCGACGAGTCCATTGAATCATGAACATGACCCTTCCATCACCTTACATAAACTACTTTCTAGTCCTGCCTTCATCACTTTAAAACACTTACTCATTTCTGATATCCCTATGTTGTCTGAAATCCCAGACAATATCTCCTTACTATCATCATTAGAGTCTTTAACACTAATTGATATTGACATTAGAAGCTTGCCTGAAACCATTAAGTATCTTCCCCAACTCTTTGAACTTAGTGTTTTTAATTGTGAAATGCTTCAATCTATTCCGGCGCTTTCACAGTTCATTCAATATTTCATAGTTTCAAATTGTGAATCTCTTGAGACAGTGTCGAGTTCAATGGAAGAACCTACTCACAAACCCATTCCTTGTACTGTTCTCCTTAACTGCAAAAACTTGGATCCTGATTCTTACCATACACTTCTGAAAGATGCTATTGCTGGTATTGAACTTGGAGCAAGACTAAATTCAGCAAATGAAGAAGATGATAGTGATTCCATTCAGTACCTGTTACCTGCTTTGCAAGGCATAGAATATTGGTCCCATTACAGTTCTACACAGGTCTCTTTCACTGTTGAGCTTCCTTCTAATTTGTTGGGTTTCGCGTACTACTTTGTTCTTTCTCAAGGCCATGTGGGAGAAGGTATAGGTTTTGGATGTGACTGCTACTTGGACAACATTTCAGGTGAAAGGATCTGGATAACAAGAAACAACATATTCAAATTTCGCTGGCAGTGTGATGAAAGTACAATCCTCTTGAAGTCAGGTCATGTGGTTTTATGGTATGATCCAGAAAGTTGTAAGAAGATAATGGAAGAAATAAAAGCCATTAATGATGTGAACAACACCGGTTACAATCCAAAGCTTACATTTAGGTTCTTTATTGATGAAAATGTATGTGACGAGGTTGTGATACAAGAATGTGGGTTCCTCTGGATATATCAAGGAGAAATGGTTTCTGCAACAATTTTTGAATCCCATGATCAAGAAGAAACTGTTCCTCCAACAGAGAAATTAGAGCAACATGTCCATGGAACTCCATCTTTAAGCCTAGAATTAGATGAAACAAAAGACAAGAGGTAATATACATTTTGTTAACAAATGTTACTACAAAATAACTAATTGTGAACTACATTGTGTTTACTAGCTCTGATCCATTTTATGTTACTGCAAAATAATTGTGTTTATAATAAGCAGGTGTTTACTTGAAGAACTCATGCATATTGGATTTGGTGGAGACCACATGAACACTTTGTTATTTGGAGAGGAAAAAAAAGAATGAATTATTTTTGGCGCCGATTCGTACAGGTATATATAAACCTCATTACCTCTATATGCTTTTGTGAGTATGCTTCTAGCACAATCAATCAAAATTAATTCTTGACTTCCCTGTCATTTAGAGATATAAATATAGTGTCAATGTTTGACATACCTGATTGATTCAAACAAGTAAATTTCAGTTCAAGTTTAGATATTTGATTTGTTTTGCTATGAAGAACTTAATTGACCATACCCGATGAAAGATCCTTATGCCTTAGAACATAAGTGTACTCTTAAATAATTGGCCTAAACTTAATATTTGAATAATCAAAATGGTATTTTACTCTCAAATGATTAAGAGATAAAAAAACATATCAAGTGCAGTATAATAGACTTTATGCATTGTGTGATACTATCTTAACTGGTATACGACTCTTATTCAAACAGGTCCTAGAGCAACGAGGGACATACAATTCTCAGAGGAATGGATGGAAGATTCTGAATCATATCCAACCACATACATATACTTTCAACTTTTCATCAGTTTCCTAGTAAATAAAAATTAGAATCGATCGATGTTCACTCTCTTCCTCTCTTGTTCTCCTTCGCTGCTCCTTCTGCACTTCTGGCCACAGCCCACAGCATGTCCACTTCTGGCATAGCTTGCATCCACTGCAAGAATTGCTTTTGATTGGATCTGTTCTGTTATCTCTTAGTTAGTAGTATTCAAATGAATGATCAAATATTAGAATTATTATTTGCCACAGAAGTTTTATTAAGAAAAGAGGACAAAAAGCTCTATATTCTTTAGTCTATACATGCATATCCATATTGAAAATTATCTGTTGAAAGAGTACCAATCAGTTGAATTCTCATCACTACTCTATGGTCTATCCAAAACTTTCGTAGTTTTTACTATCCCATGTTGGATCGATTTCAGGAAGTTCATAGTCATCTAGATGTCAATACAGGTGAGCAATGGTATATATATAAATATATGCATGCATGCTAGATAGCATGTTTGAATTTTGAACTAATTTTGTGAGTCTGCTTCTAGCACCATTATTCAAAATTAATTCTTCCTTAGATTGCTTATAAGTTATAAGCTAGTTTAATCATTTTTCTGATCTAATACGTATATCCATCTGACATTGCTTATAAGCTACTAGATTTAAGATTTTTTAATTATATTTCATTATTTTTTTTTTCCTTACTAAACTGTCATGAATAATATGTTTTGGGGTATTATCAAACCATCTCTATAGTTGTAGGTGTCAAAATTACTATCAAAAGCATGACGAAGACACTTGCTTCAATTAAAAACAAAATGTTTTTATTTTTTCCAAAAGAAATGACTGAATATTAATTAAGACTTCTGAATTGTGTTTATCAGTACTTGCAAAAGAAATGACTGAACATAAATTTAAGATTAAGAAGGTGAATTTTGTATTTGGAAGATTTTGTAACACTGTACAGTGTACAATGGATAGACAAAACAAGTTAGTAATGTAGGAGTCCATCTATAATCTATTTGGATAAAGAGAGTATCCACATGCCACTCAAAAAGTCCTTTTGTGGCCTTGGATAGCAAGTAATCCATGGTTTCATTCTACCTCATACAGGTATTTATACTGTTTATGCTTTTAACGTGTTTTACCTACATAAATTATCTTTACTTAAATTTGAATCCAAAATTCCATAGTTGTAATTAGTAACATCTCATCTTTTTATGGTGTATGATTGTATTATTAAATACAATATTAATTATTAACATAATTATACAATTCAAATATACATGGACAACTTAGCCAACACCTCAAATGTTATTTATGTGATTTTTTTTAAACTGCAAATATATTAATAGACTGAAACACAGGCAGTACAATAATAGGAGAACAAGAAGGTTACACTACTGAACAAACAAAACCAGGAAACCAGGCAACAAACAAAACCAGGAAACCACGAAAAGCAACTGAAACGAACAGCAACTGAAACGAAAGCAAGGCACTACAAAACTAAACAAATGCTATCTGAAAGAAAAAAAACACAAATACAAAAGCTTCAACACAGCCACCTTGGAGACACACTACACGCACCATAAATCAATTTGCCTCCCATACAAGCCATTTGGAGCAAAATAGACTTGTGACAAAAACATTGATTCAAAACCAGAAGCGCGGACGATTACTGAATGAACACCGGAACAGCAATCACAGCTAGACAACCGAATTTTTTTTATTTATCATAACAATCTACCGGGTTCCAACGCCATTGGTTATCTCTGAATATGAAACATTATATAGGTGCTCTTGGTGATGCTCGTTCTATCCATAATAAGTCTTGAAATGCTTGTCAAAATAGGTGCATCTGATTTCTTATCAACTTCAAAAGTAAAAGTATTTAACAATGCTGAATTTGCAAGTATGAACCGTATAAACTCATTGCATGCTGAGAATTAGCTTTAACGTAGATACAACCTGTGTGAAGTTGACTAAGGCCACAACTACTGCATTCTAACTTCTTGGTCCAATACATTCTCAATGAATGAACTTAACCTGTGCGCTTTGTGATACTCGTTTCATCAATAACAAGTCTTGTGAAATGCTTAACAAAACAGGTGCATCTAATTTCGGAGTACCAGGACTAAATTTAAAAGTAAGAAGCTTTAACAATGTAGCATTTGCAAGTATGAACCGTATCAAACTCATTGCATGTTGATGAGAAGTAGCACGAATGTAGATATTCACATTCTGAAGTTGATTAAGGCAACAGCTACTACATTCCAACTCCTCCAAACGGACAGGGGCTTGTGTAATATCTACATGACTGTAACTCTGAATCATAAAAAAACGTAAGAGTCAAAATACAACAATAAGAAAGAAGCTACGAAGCATAGGTATTCATGTTCACCTCTATAACAAGTTCAACCAAGCGAGAAGCACTTTTAAGTACACTAACAATATACAAAAGTTCTCCTCTTTCATTCAATTTCACATCACGCAATTTCAGATACTTTATGGAGTTGAATGAACCTTTCACCAGCGTCGGGGGAATGATATCTGCAAAGGGGATCTATGCATACAAACACCAAAACTATGAGATATGCACAAACATCACTTACAAGTAAAAATAACATAAGTTTTAAATGTAAATATTGGACTGGACTATCAATCAAAATTCAACATCACTTCTCTTTTAAATATACAATAAAAGAGTAAATAAAGTCTGTAAAAGATCAAACCACGAGACTAGGCTAGATAGAAAAAAAATTAAATATATATCTAAACAAGTCCATATACGTCAGCATACTATTATTGTTTCATATCAAAACTACCGAACTAACATGATCTAGAATCTTACCAAACTGAAAAATAATAAATATATATTTTATAGTAATGTTGTTTTCTAACCTTCTTATTGAGAAACGAACCAATAGAAAACCTCTGAATATTTTTTGGCAAGCTTTTAATCAAACCAGATACCCAGCCCTCACGAGCCGTGAGTGTAAGATCGATCAGATTCTTTGCTTTCTCGAGACAAATTGACTTCATATTTTTATCAAATTCTAGCAATAAGACTTCGAGATTGAGAGTAGGAGCAGAAATATGAAAATATTCAAAACCATTACAGTATACAATGCTAAGCTTTTCAAGTAACGGACAACCAGAAATAAGACTCTCAAGTGCACCCGACTCAAATGTCACACTTTCTAAGTTAAGATCAAGCAATCTTTTAAACCCAGAATAATCAGGTGGAATTGACAAGTTAAATCCGCCTAATTTAAATTTAGTCAATTCCTTGCAAGAGAAGACAATATATGGCAAATGACTGAGTCCTGTTTCGAAGTTCATAAGCTCGAGATGTTTAACACCCCTCCTTGACAAAAGAGGAACCCACCTATGAAGGTGTTTCACTGTGAGCTTAAAATTGAAGTACATAGGTATGAAAAGTAAAAACTTATGTATCGGCCCATTGTGGAGCATAAGAACTTGAGTAATAATTTTAGAAACTACAGGGCTAGGGTAATCGAGATGCTCGTAGGGTTCGAAAAACTTTTCGCGAAACACAAGTCTGGGACATGAGTCCACATATACCTCCACTTTTTCGATAAAATACTAGTTCTAACCATGTCTCGGATTTTCAAGCGTTCAAGGATACCATCAATGACGTTACTTGGTAGGTCACTGATTCGATCAATTTGATCATCTTCATTAGAAATCATAATTGACCTAGAAATTCAAGCAGAACAGTAAAAATTACAATCTGAATTCAAAATACTTAGAAATCATACATATTACAAAGTTTGGATGAAACAATACACAACTGAGTTAATCAAGGTTAATTTAAAAAGCTTATAAAAATTGAAGTAATTTCAGTGCCCTAATTAATAAATCATACTACCACCAAAACTAAGAAATGAATTATGATAAATAAGTAAATAAGATATAGATGATGAAACCTGGCTTACAGTTGAGAGTGAGAATCGGCAATGGCTTTGTAGTAATCGCTTCAATTCGCTGAGTTTCTCTGTTTGTTGAAACGTTCATACAGCACTAAGATAGGGTTCATAAAGTGAAGTGACTGAGCGTGAGAAAATGTATAAGTAGCACAGTATGTGTGTTCAAATAAAATATTACTATTGAGCTATATTTTTCCAAATAAAAATATGAGTTTTGTTATTTGAATATCAATTTTTCTTTTAATATCAAAATATTAACAACGTAATATTTATCTCTGTTTCTCTTAATTTTTATTTATTATATATATTTTACACAATTTTAAAAAATATGTAGAAATTATACTTGACAACAATTTACACCAATTTTTTTTGGTAGAGAACACCAATTTTTTTATACACAAACATAATTTCCCTAAAGATATCAAATTAATTTTTTTATTTATATCTAGATTTTATTAGATTTTGGTTATATTTTAAGGAATAAATTAGTAACAAAAAAATTTTGGTAAATAATTTATTTTATTATTTTATTCAGTTACTATTGCTTTATAATCCAACTTATATTCAGGATAAGAATTATAATTAAAGAGTCGAATATGATAAATTTCAGGATGAAATTATCACATCCTTATAGTTCACCAAACAAAATATGATATAAACCAAAATATCGAACTCAAATGGTTAATGGTCTTTTATAAAACGAATTGTTAGGAATAACTAAAATTATATTCTTAGTAAAACAATTTTTAAACATTTTTTTTTGGTAAATTTTTCTAAACATTTTATTTACTCCGAAACCAAACATAATATGATACAATTATATCTTATCACATCTCTTACCCTATACACTAAACAGACCTATAAAATATTTCTCTCTTCGGTCCTTTTTATAATAGACAGTTGACTTTTTAGATTCATTCGATAATTAATGTATCTAAACTATAATATAGATCAAATACATCAATTATTGAATTAATATAAAAAGTAAATTATCTCTTATAAAAAAACCGGACGGAGTATAATCCAAAATTATATCTATGCATTAAGAACATCAATAATGGGGGAAGTTTGATGGTTTATTAACTTACTTTTTTTTATCCAAATTGCCACATTGCATCTAAGTAACTCATAAGCAATCTTAATCAATTTCACTATGATGGCAATTTCAATAATCAATTCATATTTGACCCCACCAATTTATATATTTTTTTTTATTTTCACTTAATTTAAATTTAAATATTGATTTTATTATTTTTTTATTAATAATTTAATATGTTAAAATATCGTATATATTTAAAAACTTAAAAAATATAATAAATAAATGATAATTACATAAAACTATATAAATAAATTTATTATAAATAATAAATAAAAATGACTAGAAATACATAAATGCAATAAATAAGTAATGCCAAAAAAATATATAAATTAATTTTCGTTGTCCTCCTCTCCGAAACGTTCTCAAATATGTTCCACCCAGTCTGTTTGAAGTTGACGATGAATTTGTTTTTCATGAATATGTATCCTCCTTTGCATGTATGTTTCTAAAAAGTGTGGATGAGGCCTATTAGAAACTTCCGCCGATGGGATGTCATTATCATCATGATCATAATCAAAATTATTATCATATGTGTCACGTTTGTCTTCGACAATCATATTATGCATTATGATACATCGTCGTGTACACTTATATTACAAACCTCTCTAAACATTCCACTGCATTGCTTTCACCAATTCGAACATAGTCATCTACATTGTCAGCGGACACTTCATATGCCAACATACGAAGAGCGGCAATGCACTTCTGCAACGGTGAAAGGCCTACTTTACGAACTACATCAACCCTTGTTTGGAAGTACTCCATGATTTAATTTCTAAGAGCTTCTACAATATGAAGAAACACATGCCTTCACATTATGAACCGTCTTCGAAATTTATCATATATGCAAATAGGATTTGTTGAGATGATTAATATATTTAATAGGCTATTTAATATAATAATCGGTGGACACCAATTTTTATGAGTAAAAAATAAATAAAAAAAATGAGTAAAGAATATGCACAAATAATGTAAAATAATTTTACAATGTCAATTAACCACAACCATATTTTTCGTCACGTCACCCCATTTAACCCTACTTTCTTGATATAACATGGAAGGTTGTGTTAGACTACTAGGCTACCACTTAGAAGGGGAGGTTGAATAAGTGGCTTCGTTTTCCAATGTCAATTTAAAAATTATTTGATTAAAACGAATGCGCGGAAGCACCACCGGATCGGTAGTCTACTTTGCACCTTTTGACCAAAGGAAAGATAGTATAGCCTTGAACGAACTAGGAAAATTATCGGAACGCTTAATGCAAAATATCCAAATTTAATTGATTAACAAAAACAGTCTCAAGCAAGTTATATGATTCGATTTTCAAATTCAATCACAATCAAGATAATCGCAATTGAATCTTTGTGCACACTTACGAACACAAAACTTCAATTGATACAAAATATAAGCGAATTGCGTAAAGTAAGAATTTAAAGCGAATTGACACAAAAGAGTTGATTAGGGAGTTCCCCGGATTTCGCGTCGTCCACGCGTTTGTCCGAGTACGTCTCCCCCCAAATAACCAAACGGGTTATTTGAGAGTATTATTGATTAAAAACAGTTTGAACACAAGTGCACAATTTACAATGAATCCAATACACCTATATTGACTCAAAAGTAAAACTATGCTAAACCTCAATCGACGAACGAATCTTCACCCTCTGATTCCAACGATTTTACCCGTGCAACTTCTTGCAACAATCGTCCAGCTGAGTCCTTCAATTCTTCTCGATTGATCCTCCAAGATATCGAACAATCTTGATTCCCTCAATCGACGAACGAATCTTCACCCTCTGATTCCAACGATTTTACCCGTGCAACTCCTTGCAACAATCGTCCAGCTGAGTCCTTCAATTCTTCTCGATTGATCCTCCAAGATATCGAACAATCTTGAATCCCTAGCAAGCAACCAAACCTCCTTCGCAAATCAACCCGATCACGATTCTGATTCACCGCGAATCGTACCGAACGTTATCGACCAAGCGTACAACTTCTATTGGATTGATCCCATACTCAATCTTCAATTGTTGCAACTTGATGGAAGATGATGATCTTGTGGAGGATACACTTTGATCCCAATTTTTCACCCAAATTGTATCCAAAGTGTTTCTCTCAAAGCACTCTTGCTTTCTCACTGGTTCTCACTAGATTTTTCTCAGTTGTGTTGCTTACAAATGATCACACACATTGCTATTTAAAGTGAAAATAGAATGAGCAAATTTGGGCATAATTTTTCAAACATGTATCGATACAAATGATCATTTGTATCGATACAAATGCTTTGACCAACGTTAAAAATGAAATTTTTGACCTTTGTATCGATACAAACACGGGTGTGTATCGATACAAATATCAGAATCTTGAAAATCTTGACTGATATGTATCGAAGCATGCAAGCATGATTCGATACATCATGAATTTTCTGGATTTTGAGAACATACAGATGTGTATCGATGCATGCAAGCATGATTCGATACACAGGTGACTCTCTGCCTCTGAGAGACCACTTTTGTATCGATACAGACAATGTATGTATCGATACAAAATGCACAAAATCAAACAGAACTAATTTCAGGACATATGTATCGATACAACTATGTATGTATCGATACAAAATACCTAAAAGTCAGTTTTTCAAGGTTTTAGAAAATAGTTCTTTGTTGTCAAGTCATTTGTAATGTTGCCAAAATATGTTCAATCCTATTTTCATGTGTTTTGACAATTATTAAAACATGAGGATGAACTGGTGCACTTACATTCTCCCCTTTTTTGATAATTGTCAAAACTATGCATAAGCTAAACTAAGCCTATACCTATTATGTAAATAAAAAATAGCAATGTAATACAGACGCAACAAAAACACCAAGGCTAGTCAACAGATAAAGCTCGCTCCCCCTGAGTTGATGCCATAATGCGTTTTGATCATCTTTAGCTTGTGCACCCAATCTCTCCCCCTTTGACAATATCAAAAAGAAGAAGAGAGCACATTAGAAGTAACAAGTCCAAGCAATTTTTAATCAATGATCACATCGTGCACTTACATTTGTCGAAATGCACTTTATGATATAGTTTCCTAATCAATATAATTACATACAAAGATATGCTAAAATATATCAATGACGAATACCAAATTTCATGACAAATATGGAATGTAGAATAACAAACCAAAAACCAACGCATGAATATTGTAACACATCGACATTTTAAAGCAACTAACATATCCAAATATGGGACGAAATAAACAAACCAATGCAACAAATGCATAAACATAACATGATTATCCAAACATACGAAATTATCGAAAATAAAGTCGTACACATCCAAAATGAATGTTGCCCAAACATGGCAACATTAAAAATATTCGTACAACCAAATCGAAATCATCAAAAGTCATAAGAAGTAACAAAAGGAATTGTTCATGTGAAGAGAGAAATAAAATGCACGATTTTGTATCGATACAAGTCAGTTGTTTTGAAGCATGTATCGAAGCATGTAGGCATGTATCGATACATGAGTAACGTTCTGTCCAAACTGAAGAGCTATGTATCGATACAAGATCATATGTATCGATACATATCAGTTCATTTTGAAAATTTGAAAAATAACTGACATGTATCCATGCAAAAGTTATTTGTATCGATCCAAAATGCATAATTTTCAATTTTTCTTCAAACACATGAACTTATAAGTTTCAAAAAATAATTTTTATGACTTCCAAATAACACGTATGTATGAAACACATATAACCAATAAGGTACACTTTTATGTATGTGAGCAAAACAACGTACCAAAGCATATTATAACATGAGAACACATGTCAAACCATATATGCATGATAAGGCATCCACATAGTTGAATTAAAGCACCAAAATCAATCATATGAAGGAGTATATTTATGTATGCACACAAAGTCACATATATAAGAACAAAACAAACATATACAAACCTAAGTATAAACTTAATATGGTAATTGTAATGATTTTTGTCAAATCCCCATTTAAAACGTATGAGTCTCAAAAACTTATCAATATCTTTGAGCAAAATTCTTGGAAATGAAGGATGAGACAACTATCAAGACAAGTATCATATTAAGATAGGAATTGTATGTATATGAACCAAGATACAAACGCTAAGGAAAACGTAAAAAAAAAAGCAAAGTTAAAGAATAGAATCTTCCCTTAAGTGTTAGCTGAAGGAAGTGATCAATTTCCACACCATTTTGTGTTGAGTTGAATCTTATCTTGTCACTTTCCTTGTTCATAAGTCTTGAACTCCATTGTTGTCGGTGTCTCTTGTCAATGGCGTCAAGACACTTACCTACATACTTAGACATTTGAAATAGGTCCCCAACTCATGTTGGGTCCTAGTTGGTTAGTAGAGACATTATTGTCTAACTTAGGTAACCATTGCAATTTGCCCTTTGGTACTAAAATTTTTCGAGCATGACATTTTGCAATCGTATGACCTTTGTTACAACAATAATGACAAACAATATGAGGATTACTTTTCTTATGATCCTTTTCAACAAATTTATACTTTTTATTTCTAGGTTTGAATGATTTGTTGAATTTAGACGGATCAACCGCAAAAGTAATCTCCGGCTTGGATGATTCTTTTAACTTATCTTGTAGCTTTCGTAAGTCTCTATGTAAGTAAAAGCATCCATCACATCCGGTATTATCGTTACCACAACTATCATAAGTCACAAGAGGTTTTTGAATCAAAGACTCTTTGAGAGCTTTCAACTCATGTTCCATTTCCGAAACTTTAGTTTCAAGGTATTTATTAACTTGCATTAAACCTTTTAGTCGTTGAAAAGCCTCTTGAGTTTCTTTGTGTAGTTTTTCAAAAGCGACTTGTAATTCATGATATTCCAAAAGAGTATATGAGCTAGAGGGATTTTGGTTTACCTTTTTAGGAGCAAGTTTCTTACGATCGTGGGATGTCAAGCACACGTTTGCCAACAAATCTTCATCACTAGAGCTAGAGCTTGATGATGAAGAGGAAGATGAGCTTCCGCTCTCCCATGCAACATAAGCTTTCTTTCCCTTATCCTTGCTTCCCTTTTTGAATGAAGGTGACTCTTTTTCCTTTCTCTTTAGCTTAGGACAATCCGGTTTAAAATGACCGATTTGTCCACATTCATAACATGCTCCTTTCTTGGAGTACCTAGCATCTTCATTCCTCCGACGGTAACCACTATCTTTCCGATACTTCTTAAGATTGTCATCGGAATGCCTCATCCCATTCTTTCTCATATACCTATTGCAGCGTCGAATGAAGAGCCCCATTTCCTCATCATCGGAATCGTCTTCGCTTGAGCTACTTTCCACATGCTCTACCTTTTTAGACTTGGTGGACTTGGATGTGGAGGTCTTTAGAGCAATGTACCTCTTATCCTTTTCCTTTTCCTTATCCTTGTCATTGTGCTTTCCCTTTTTCTCACTTTTCTCATGTTTTTCTAACAAGTTTAGTACTTGTTCATGTTCCGTAAGCTTGCCAAATAAAGTTGTAAGACTCAAAGTAGTAAGATCATTCGCTTCCTTAATCGCGGTGACCTTCGGTTGCCAACACCTACTAAGACATCTCAAAATTTTGTTAGTGGCATCTTGATTTGTGATTGGCTTTCCCAAACCGTGTAACTTGTTGGTTATTTTAATAAATCGTTGTTGCATATCCTCGATGGTTTCACCATCTAGCATATGGAACAACTCAAATTCTTGTGTCAATGTATTAATTTTGGATATCTTTACATCATTGGTACCCTCAAAGTGAGTAACCAATGTGTCCCACATTTCCTTAGCCGATTGACAATGTGACACATGATAGAATTGATCAATCTCAAGGGATGATATTAAAATATTTTGTGTCTTCGCATCGTAATTGACCTTTTTCTTTTCCTCTTCCGTCCATTGTGCCATAGGCTTATTGTCGACAATGCCATGAGGATCCGTGATAGTTGGAACAAACGGACCATTCTCAATGGCATTCCACACTTCACCATCAAAAGAATTGATGTGAATGCGCATACTACTTTTCCAATAGTCAAAATGATCTCCATTGAATATCGGAGCCCTATTATACGCCCCTTTAGGTGCAAAAGCCATATTTTCTAATAATTGGCACAAATTACTCGGTTTAATCGTTTAAAATCGAACCGGGCTCTTGATGCCACTTGTTAGACTACTAGGCTACCACTTAGAAGGGGGGGGGGGGGGGGGGGGGTTGAATAAGTGGCTTCGTTAACCAATGTCAATTTAAAAATTATTTGATTAAAACGAATGCGCGGAAGCACCACCGGATCGGTAGTCTACTTTGCACCTTTTGACCAAAGGAAAGATAGTATAGCCTTGAACGAACTAGGAAAATTATCGGAACGCTTAATGCAAAATATCCAAATTTAATTGATTAACAAAAACAGTCCCAAGCAAGTTATATGATTCGATTTTCAAATTCAATCACAATCAAGATAATCGCAATTGAATCTTTGTGCACACTTACGAACACAAAACTTCAATTGATACAAAATATAAGCGAATTGCGTAAAGTAAGAATTTAAAGCGAATTGACACAAAATAGTTGATTACGGAGTTCCCCGGATTTCGCGTCGTCCACGCGTTTGTCCGAGTACGTCTCCCCCCAAATAACCAAACGGGTTATTTGAGAGTATTATTGATTAAAAACAGTTTGAACACAAGTGCACAATTTACAATGAATCCAATACACCTATATTGACTCAAAAGTAAAACTATGCTAAACCTCAATCGACGAACGAATCTTCACCCTCTGATTCCAACGATTTTACCCGTGCAACTTCTTGCAACAATCGTCCAGCTGAGTCCTTCAATTCTTCTCGATTGATCCTCCAAGATATCGAACAATCTTGATTCCCTCAATCGACGAACGAATCTTCACCCTCTGATTCCAACGATTTTACCCGTGCAACTCCTTGCAACAATCGTCCAGCTGAGTCCTTCAATTCTTCTCGATTGATCCTCCAAGATATCGAACAATCTTGAATCCCTAGCAAGCAACCAAACCTCCTTCGCAAATCAACCCGATCACGATTCTGATTCACCGCGAATCGTACCGAACGTTATCGACCAAGCGTACAACTTCTATTGGATTGATCCCATACTCAATCTTCAATTGTTGCAACTTGATGGAAGATGATGATCTTGTGGAGGATACACTTTGATCCCAATTTTTCACCCAAATTGTATCCAAAGTGTTTCTCTCAAAGCACTCTTGCTTTCTCACTGGTTCTCACTAGATTTTTCTCAGTTGTGTTGCTTACAAATGATCACACACATTGCTATTTAAAGTGAAAATAGAATGAGCAAATTTGGGCATAATTTTTCAAACATGTATCGATACAAATGATCATTTGTATCGATACAAATGCTTTGACCAACGTTAAAAATGAAATTTTTGACCTTTGTATCGATACAAACACGGGTGTGTATCGATACAAATATCAGAATCTTGAAAATCTTGACTGATATGTATCGAAGCATGCTAGCATGATTCGATACATCATGAATTTTCTGGATTTTGAGAACATACAGATGTGTATCGATGCATGCAAGCATGATTCGATACACAGGTGACTCTCTGCCTCTGAGAGACCACTTTTGTATCGATACAGACAATGTATGTATCGATACTAAATGCACAAAATCAAACAGAACTAATTTCAGGACATATGTATCGATACAACTATGTATGTATCGATACAAAATACCTAAAAGTCAGTTTTTCAAGGTTTTAGAAAATAGTTCTTTGTTGTCAAGTCATTTGTAATGTTGCCAAAATATGTTCAATCCTATTTTCATGTATTTTGACAATTATTAAAACATGAGGATAAACTGGTGCACTTACAGGTTGAAGCAATCTTATTGGTTGTCAGTGTAATATTAATTTACACTGACAATATGTCCTTTAAACTAAAAAAAAATTCACCAACCACTTGAATGAAAGTGGAACACGTCCAACCACTGCCACCAACCTATGAACCCCCGATACGCGACGCGATACGGATACGATACAATACCGATACGCCGATACGTGAAAATTTTAAAAAATCCATATCCGATACTGGCGGGATACGTTATTTAAAAATTAATTTTAAAATTAAATATATAAATGCACAATATATAAATGCACAATATATAAACATGACTAAAATCAATAATATTAATAGGGTCGTGCTAAACAGTGCCCCCGAGGCACTTGTTAAGCATGCAAAAAATGGAAATAAAAGACAAAATTAATGGTGATAAAATAACTTTTTACATTTTTAAGACATTGAATGCACACATTCAAAGACAGAATTTCTATATTAATAATCTTAACCAATGCCCCGGGGGCACTATTTAGCATTTTCCATATTAATAATGATAATTTTTTTTTTGAAAGACAAAAAATTATTATTATAAACGTCAATAGTTCATTGTACAATGAGTACACACAAACCAATAAACTTGCACAAGAGCAAAACAGTTTGAGACTCAACATACAAGGGTTCCTCAGTCCTAACTAAAGACATATAATAGCTCAAAAAACATATAATAGTCATGACATCACCAGTACATTTTAAGTTATACATCTTAAGTTAAGTATTATACAAAAAGAACATCATTAATACTATCCCAAAAAACATCATCATCAGTGCTATCCAAAAAAAGACATAGTTAGTTACCCCGTGTAACAACATAATAGTTTGACATTCACTAGGAAACACGGATTGTATCGGATATTATATTTTTATTTAAAAATAAAGATTTAACCGATATTTTTCCGATACGAGTATCGGGAAGTATCGGACGCGTATCGGATATTATTTTTTTATTTAAAAATAAAGATTTAACCGATACTTTTCTGATACGAGTATCGGAACGTATCGAACGAGTATCGGTATCGATGACGTATCGGACACGATACTTCACCATTTTTAGAGTATCGGGCTTCATAGCCACCCACTCTTTAATTTTCTATCTCAAAAGTTCTCTCTCTACGAGGGATCAGAATTCAGAGCAATCAAAAATTCCTTGCAGTCATACAGTCAGTCACCATGGTCGTCCGATTAAGATCAAGTGACCATGATTTAAGCACATAATTTTTGAATATTAAATAAACTGCAATTTTCAGGTGTCTGATCTTGATTGGGCATGCACAAATGTAATGAATGCATATAAAATCAATTGCATTTAATCCATTTCCCTCTATGAGACACAAAATAAACGCATTTTTCAGAGAAACAACATTTCCATCATTCTCTCTTCTCCTATCAACACCCACACAAAGAGACAACAACCATCAAACTCACCTATATTGCCATCAAAATCGAACACTTTAATCTCTCTCCTTTGATCGATCTATTTTAGAAAAAAAAATGATTACCAACAAGACAACATTGGAGTTTTAACATGAGGATGCCGAAGATGATGCCGGAGACAACGCTGTAGATATGACAGAACAGTGGCAGAGATGAACACATGTATATGGATCTCTCCGCATTTTATAGACTTACTATTTTTTCTATTTTTAAAACATTTGTAAATTTATTATGAGAAAAGTTTGCATTTGTGATATTAAAATTTTATGTTTATGTATTCTCTTCCTCTATGAATTTTGGTTGAGATTTTAGCAAATTTTATTAATATTTTAATGATAAGCAACAATGTCCTTGCATTGTTTCAGAAAGCAACCGACACACAAAAATAAGCAATCAAAACGCCAACTTACTGAAAATTTTAAGAGAGAACCTAAAGTTCCACCTAAGCATCAAGCAACCTACATTAGAGTTGCTCTAACAAATTGGCCGCCATAATATGAAATGCTACAGTTACATCTCATTTTTTAGAAGTTAGAACCAATACCAACTTCACATGTAAGAGTATTTAACAATGGTGAGAACTATCTCTAAACATACATGAACACCGGTTTGTGAAATTTATTTTGCAACAACTACTACGTGCTAATTCTTTCCCCATTTTATGTTGGATTAGCAGCATATCCCGTCATAGTTTAAAAATAAATTCACTTAATTAATCTATTCACCAAAAAGATGCATAAAATGTAAAAATAAACAAAAAAAAGACCAATGAAGGAAAGTTAACCAGTCCACTGCTACACTAAATTCAAAAACATTAAAATTGTCATTTAAACATTCATGATTCATCGTCCAAAAATATAAAATCAGCCAAAATAGAAAGTTAACGAGTCCACTAATTCACAATCTATTACAAATAATGGCCACATAATACCAAATGGATGGAAAAAAAAAAAAAAAAAAAACCATTTGGCTACATCAGTACAAGTTCACTAGCATGTTTGGTTAACTCTACACAGCATAGCTTCTTTCCCAAACACACAGACGATCGTGAAGGAACTTAACGTGTGCTCTTTGTGATGCTCGTTCCATCCATAACAAGTCTTGTGAAATTCTTAACAACATAGGTGTATCTAATTTCTTAGAATCAAGACCAACTCTAAAGGTAAGAGTTTTTAACAATGTAGAATTTGCAAGTATGAACTGTATCAAACTCATTGCATGCTGAGACTGAGAGCTAGATCTAACAAAGTTTTTCACCGTCTCAAGTTTAAGGCAACAACTACTGCATTCTAACTTATCTGAATGGTCCGACACATGTGGATTGTGGACTATGAACACGCTATGAAGTATAAAAATAAAGAGTCAAAATACAACAATAAGAAACAAGCTAAGAAACATATGTATTCCTATTCACCTTTATAACAAGTTCAACAAAGCGAGGAGCACTTTTGACTACACAAACAATATGCAAAAGTTCTCCTTTTTCATTCAAATCCAAACACTCTAAGGAACTGAATGAGCTTATTAGTAGCGTGGGAGGAATGATATCTGCATATATGATCTATGCATATAAACAACAAATCAATGAGATCATCTGTATTTTGTACAACACAGAGAAGTAGAAATAACACAACTTTCAAAGTAAATATTACTCATATGTTGGACCATCAAACAAAATTTAACATAGCTTCTCTTATAAATGTATACACTAAAAGAGTAAGATAGTCTCTTTAAAATTTCTAACCATGAGGCCATGCTAGATAGAAGTGGTGGTAAAAATTAAAAACCATAAAATATATATATTATAAATACCAAACAAACAAATATATTCTTTTCTCAGTTTCAGATCAAATCTACCAAACAAACAAATGGGGCCAGAATCTAACCTCTTGAGTTTGGACACCGTAATATGGTCCTATAGTAAACCTCTGAATTTTTGGCAAACTTTTGATCAAACCTGATATCTTGCTATTATCAGGAATGATGGTAAGATCAATCAGATTCTTTGCTTTCTTGAGACAACTTGACTTCACATTTCGATCAAGATGTAGGTATAAAACTTTGAGAGTAGGAGCAGAAATATGAAAATATTCAAAACCATTACAGTATTCAATTCTGAGCTTTTCAAGTAACGGACAACCAGAAGTAAGATTCCCGAGTGCACCGGACTCGAATGTAACATCATCAAATTCAAGATTAAGCAATCTTTTAAAGCCGCTGAAATTAGGTGGAATTGACAAGTTAAATCTGCTATATTTGAAGTAATTCAATTCCTGACAAGAGATATGGCATTTTGATCAAGACGCGTATTGTAGTTCACAAGCTCAAGATCATAGTCACACGGTTCGCAATTCGTTTCGGTACGCGGTACGGGTTCGGGTACGCGGTACGCTACCTTTGAAGAATTCGGTACGTGAGGGATATACATAGTCGGTACGTTGTTAATAAAAAATTAAGTCACATATCATGAAGTGTAACTAACATTGAGAGGTAATCAAAGTTAGAAATAAACAATTTGTTAGATGTTCCAATATACAACCCAAATCCAATATACATTGTACAAAATGCATTGTACTAGTGGACAAGTGATGTTATACTTGTAACCATCATATTCACAGCTAAGTTTAAATCAGTCTCAATATTTTATATTTTGTTCTTATTTGATTGTTGGAGTGGTTCGCCGGTACTTAGATTTTAAAGAATTCGGAGAGAATTACGGCGAACCAATTCGCAAAAGTACCACGAATTGGTACGCGCGAACCAATTCGCGGTTCGTCACCTTTGAGGAGAATTATGTGACTATGCTCAAGATGTTTAATGTCTCTCGACAAAAACGGAATCCAAGTATTAAGGCATTCCAGTGTGATCTCAAAACTGAAATGATAAGGTATGAACAGATTAAACTTATATATCGGCCCATTGTGGAGTGTAAGAACATTAGTGATAATTTTAGAAACTACCGTGTAATTAGGGATAGGGTCATCGAGATACTCATACATCTCATTAAAAAATCGCCAAACTCAAGTCGTGGGACAGAAGTCCACATGTACCTCCACTTTGTTGACAAAATACTAGTCCTAACTAGGTCGCGGATGTTCAACTTTTCTAGGATACCATCAATGACATTACATGGCAAGTCACTGATTCGATCGATGTGATCATCTTAGTTGGCCTTCTTGTTGAACAGAGACATATATATAAGGACCTAGAAATTCAAGCACAACAGTGAATATTCCACCAAAATGACTTCAGAATACTTAGAATCATACGTACTACAGAGATTGGACGGAACAACACACAAATGAGTTGATCATACTAATTTAATTGAAAAGCCACTAATCACCATAAGGAAATGAAGTAATTTCAGTGCCTTGATTATTACCAGTTATGAATCATTTTACAAAAAGTAAGGAATGGATGATGATGATGATGATGATGATAATAAGTAAATGAAATGTAGCGATTTGTGATGAAAACTTACAATTAAGAGCGAGAAACGGTGATGGCTTTGGGAAATCGCTGCAATGCGCTTTGTTTCTGTGTGTAACAAAATGGAATTGCCTAGTTTGATTTTTTTTTTCCACTTCTTTTGAATGAAGGTTTCTCTCCCGCAGACCTCTTTTTCCTCCGGAAATTCCTATTTTGCCCTTAACAAAACTTGAACGTTTTTTAATTTTTTTTTTACTCAAAGTGAAATTCAATTCACAAAATAGAGTTGAATGAATCATGATCGCCTAATATATATTTAGGCTATTCTAAGTCAACTTAATCATATGGATGAATCAAGAATGATTTATGCATTTTGATTTTTCTAAGCTACCTAGTCTTGTTTTTTTGGCAATAATATATGCCTAATTTATTTATTTATTTCATTATTAACTACAAAGTTTTATGCCCGCTTTGTTTTTTCTATTTATAAAATTTTTGAAAATAGTTGTTGGGCCAAAAATTCAGTTCTGGCTCATTGGTAGCCCGAATCGAATGAATTCAACTGTTTAAACCGCTTAACCGAAACCCGCCCAAACCGATAGCTTAATAGGATGAAATTGGACCTTAGATTCTGATTCACCGATTGGTATGGATTGAATATTTAGAGCTCGAAACCATCCATAACTGACCGGTTTCCACCCCTACCCCTCGCCCTCTATGACGCGAACGATGTTGACTTCCTAGAATGCGAGTGTGGCAAAGATGTACCGTTGGGCCACCCTTAAAATGCAACCACCCCTCGTAGAGAATTTTGAAGGAAAAAAATTCGCTATTTACAATGCGAACTCCTCCAAGACGTTTGCATTTTAGTTAGCGAACGGTGTTTATATATATATATATATACAGTAAAATCTCTATAAATTAATAGAGTAAGGACCGGAAAAATTTATTAATTTGAAGAGTTATTAATTTATCGATAAATTAATAATTATTAATTTAAAGAGTTTTTAATGACTTGTAAATCAATAATGACTTTAGTAATATGCATTGGAAATCAATAATGACTTTTGATGTAAACAAGAGGAACAAATGGGTTCAATGTATTCTTAAGCAAGTTTGCCATATATAAATTACATGAATGTGATAGTGTATTAACACCATATTTTTTTTCAGTTTCTATGAATTATTAATTTATGATTTTCTTGGGACCGAAAATTACAAAGGGATCTCCCGAAAAATTATTATCTTATTATTTTATCGAATTTTACAATTTTTACACTGACCCAAGTCGGAACCAGACAACTTTATTATTTTAGAGAGTTTATTAATTTACCGAGTATTAATTTAAAGAGATTTTACTGTATAGGCATGGACCTTCAAACACAAACAATACAATCCTTCACCAACTATTTTTTTCTTCTCCAAACCTTTCAAAAACCAAACCTTTTTTACGAAATCGTGTTTCCAAGACGCTATCCAAGCATCAAAGAGCTCCACAGACATCACATTGAGTTGAATGCAAAAATAATATGACTCTAAATCCTTCTTCGTTTGATTTCTTAAACTTTTTCGTTTCCAGCATCACGTCAATCATCCATCGCATTGTATTTTTTTAGTAAAGTGTATTTTTTTTATTAACGACTTTTTTTTTAAAATTTGAATGGCAATTTTTATTAATGACTATTGTGCAACTTGAGACTACAAAGCTAAACTCTTAGGACATTGCTAACACCTGAAATGTTATTTATCTGATTTTTTAAAACTTCAAATATATTAATAGACTCAAACCAATGCACAAGGAGAGCAAGAAGGTTACACTCCTGAACAAAAACAGGAAAGGACAGCTAGGCTCCCCAAACCAGGAAACAACCAACAGCAACTGAAACAAAAGCAAGGCATAAAAAATCACAAATACAAAAGCTTCAACACAGCCACATTAAAGACACACTACACGCACCACATATAAAACACATTGCATGCTGAGAATTAGCTTTAACGTAGATACTGCCTGTGTGAAGTTGACTAAGGCCACAACTACTGCATTCTAACTTCTTGGTCCAATACATTCTTAATGAATGAACTTAACCTGTGCGCTTTGTGACACTCGTTTCATCAATAACAAGTCTTGTGAAATGCTTAACAACATAGGTGCATCTAATTCTTGAGAACCAAAACGGACTTCAAAAGTAAGAGTTTTTAACGATGTTGAATTTGCAAGTATGAAGCGTATCAAACTCATCGCATGTTGATGAGAGTTACCACAAATGCAGATATTTACCGTCTGAAGTTGATTAAGGCAACAGCTACTACATTCCAACTCCTCCGAACGGTCAGGCGCTTGTGTAATATCTACATGAATGAAACTCTGAATCATAAAAAAACCAGAGTCAAAATACAACAATAAGAAAGAATATAGAGTCAAAATACAACAATAAGAAAGAAGCAAAGGTATTCATGTTCACCTGTATAACAAGTTCAACCAAGCGAGGAGCACTATTAAGTACATTAACAATATACAAAAGTTCTCGTCTTTCATTCAACTTCACACCATCCAATTTCAGATACTTTATGGAGTCGAATGAACTTTTTACCAGCGTCGGAGGAATGATATCTGCATAAGGGGTCTATGTATACCATACAGCAAAACTATGAGATATGCATACTAATGCATACTAACAAGTGAAAATAACACAACTTTTAAATGTAAATATTGGATTGGACTATCAATCAAAATTCAACATTGCTTCTCTTTTCAATATGCAATAAATGAGTAATAAAATCTGTAAAACATCAAACCGCAAGGTCAGGCTAGATAGAAGAGGTGATAAAAGAAAAATCAAATATATCTATAAAGCACGGACACCGGACATGGACACATCGACATTGTTAATAATTTAAGAAAATGAAATAAATCAATGTAGTCATAAGTGTCGGTGACGCGTGTCCAAAACCGGGACACACCTAATTTGAGGAGTGTCCGTGCTTCATATAGTATATATTTGAACAAGTCCATACATGTCAGCATACTGATGCTATTATGCTCTTTGTTTCATATAAAAACTACTGAATATATGAGCTAGACTCTTACCCAACTTAAAAATAAATACATTTAATAGTGATGTTGTTTTCTAACCTCGTTATTGAAATAACATGAACCAATAGAAAACCTCTGAATATTTTTTGGCAGGCTTTTGATCAAACAAGATTTCCAGCCACCACTAGTCACAAGTGTAAGATCAATCAGATTCTTTGCTTTCTTGAGACAAATTGACTTTACATTTCGATGAAATTTTAGGACTAAGACTTTGAGAGTAGGAGCAGAAAAATCAAAATATTCAAAACCATTACAGTATTCAATTCTGAGTTTTTCAAGTAACGGACAACCAGAAATAAGACTCTCAAGTGCACTTGACTCTCTGAATGTAACACTTTCTAAGGTAAGATCAAGCAATTTTTTAAACCCAGAGAAATTAGGTGGAATTGACAAGTTAAATCCAAATAAGTAAAATTCCGTCAATTCCTTACAAGAGAAGACGATATATGGCAAATGACTGAGAGCTGTTTCGAAGTCTAGAAGCTTGAATTGTTTAATGCCCCTCCTTGACAAAAGAGGAACCCAAATATCAAAGTGCTCCGCTGTGGTCTTAAAATTGATGCCCATAGGTATCAAAAGACAAAAGTTATATATCGGCCCATTGTGGAGCGTAAGAACATCCGTGATAATTTTAGAAACTACAGGCTCAACCTCTGGGTCATCGAGATCCTCGTAGGGTTCAAAAAAGTTCATGCCAAACACAAGTTTAGGGACATAAGTCCACTTATACCTCCACTTTGTTGACAAAATACTAGTCCTAACTAGGTCGCGGATGTTCAATTTTTCTAGGATACCATCAATGACATTACATGGTAAGTCACTGATTTGATCGATGTGATCATCTTGATTGGCCTTCTTGTTGAGCAGAGACATATATAAAGGACCTAGAAATTCAAGCAGAACAGTAAAAATTACGATCTGAAAAAGCCTCTAACCAGCATGAAAAAGGACTTAGAATCATACACAGCTGAGTTGATTGATAATGATAATAATAAAGCAATGCCTCTAATTTAATTTAAAAGCCTGTAAGCAGCATGAAAAAGTGCCCTAATTTTGACTAAATCATACTGTTATTACTAGTTATGAATCCCTGCTACGAAAAGTAAGGAATGGATAATGATAATAATAAAGAAATGAAATGTAGCGATTCCTGATGAAAGCTTACAGTTGAAAGTGAGAAACGGCGATGGCTTGTGGGAATCGCTGCAATGCGTTGTGTCTCTGCTTGTTGAAACGTTCACACAAAACTAGGGTTCATACAGAGTGTTTCGGTGAGTGAGTGTCAGAAAATGGAATTGCCTAGTTCATTTGTCAAATGTAAAAGTATTATTAATGTTCAAATAAAACATCATAGGTCTTTAGCACAAAAAAAAATAAAAGGTAAATAGGTTGATATCTCTGTAATGTGAGTGAGTTTTGTTTTTTTTCCCTGTAATTTTTTTTCTTTTGATTCGCCCCTTACAAAGTAAAATTTTTTTGTTTTCCCCCTTGGGTGCCAGAAATTTTCACTTTTTAAATCGGTTGAACAGATAAACCGTTTTAAAAAACAGCTTTTTTTAAATCGGTTTGAACAAAATAATCGATTTAAAAAGTGCATCCAAGGGGCGAGTCCAAAGAATTCAACATTGCAAGGGGCGAGTCAAAAGAAAAAAAATTACAGAGGAAAAACAAAACTCACCCACATTGCAGGGAGGTATAAACCTATTTACCCAAAAATAAATAAACAAATAAACACATCATAGGTCTAAATAAAATGATCATTCAAAACAAAAAAATAATAAAATAAAATAAAATGAAGAGTGTTATTTTTACACAGCTTTTGTTATACATAGGATAGGATTCTCAATGAACAAAACTAACTCGAAAAAAGTTGGAAACTCGATTTTCACATATTTCTTTGTTTTGATTTCCCGTCCGCGTACGGTGTATTTTGTTATCCCGTCTTCGTGCGGTGTATTTTGTTATCCCGTCTTTGTGCGGTGTATTTTGTTTTCCCGTCTTTGTGCGCACGGTGTTCATTTATTTCAGGTTGAAGGATTAACTTTGATCTAGTGCATATCCAAACAATGTCACTTTTGGTGTCATCAACGCTACATATCCGGAGACATGGATACTTCGGACATTTCAATATAGTCATATTTGTAGGCTTATGCAATTTGTCGTATTATGCTATTAACACGGATATTGCGAGTTTGTTAGCAGATTTATCTCTTTTGTTTTTAGCAATTTTGGATTTGTATTGCATCGATATACTCTAACAATTTGAATGAATGAATATTATTTGTTTTGAGTAAAAAAAAAAGGTCTAAATAAAATGATCATTAAAAAAAAAAAGTAAGGAGTGTTATTTTTACACAGGTTTTGTTATACACAAGACTCTCAATGAACAAAACTAACTCGAAAAAAGTTTGAAACTCGACTTGATAATTGATTCGTTGAACTTGGTTCATGAAAGACAAACTTGAACTAAATATTAAGTTCGTTAATTAAATGAGCTGAACTTAGCTATATATAGTTCGGCTCGTTTGGTTAATGAGTTGGCTCGATTATAACACTTCAAAATATATTTTTAAATAACATTTCTAAAATAATTTTAAATTAATATATATTTGATTTTATACATTTGTATTTATATAATTGATTTTTCTGTTTACAAATATATAATTGATTTTATATATTTAAATAATTGATAGTCATGCACAATGATGTGTTTTTATGGATTTGTAAAATAAATAGTTTCACATCGGAGTGTATTTAAAAAATGGAGAGTAAATAGAAAAAAAAATCATGTTGAACTCTTGAGTTGAGTTTCGAGTTGAAAATAAACTGAATCTAACGAGACAAAACAAACTGCTCGTGAGCTCTAAACGACTCAAACTCCAATTCAAAAAAGAGTTCGTGTCGAACTCGAGAGAGGTTCGACTCAACTCACTTACACAAATCATACACAAACACTGTTTATACATACTTTTTGATTTTTTCATAAGAAAAAAAGAAAAAAAATTACATATATGCCCTTGTGTAAGTATTGTGTATGAAAAAGTGTGTAGAGTAGGAATATCATTTCTCAAATAAAATATAATTGTTCTTCATACTACTCTATAGTCAAAATTATCCTTTTCAAAGTTGAACAATTCAAAGAAATGTTACTATCTATTTGAAAGATATTAATAAATATATTTACATTTAATTCAATTGGTAGGACATTACATTATATACGTAGACTATTTGACAAAAAAGAAAAAAATATATCTAGAACTCTTTTTATTTTATTTTTTGGTCAAAAAAAATATCTACAACTCAGTTGTTTATTGAAAAACTAAATTCAAACCTTAGAGTCTAGCATAATAAAACAATAAAATATATCCTTTCGAAATGAAAATTGTCACATAAGAGTTAAAACATTGTCCGTAAATATAATTCTTATGATATCGTTTTTTTAAAAGCACTAGTTTTGTGACCCGTGCATCGCACGGGTCTATTGACTTTTATTAATAAAATATTGTTAAAATATAAGTTAAATCATTGTGTTCTTTTTTGTAAAATTATTTAAATTAATAATTTTTTTATTAAAGTAATTGTCCCGTGTATGATTTTTGTGTAATAAAGTATAATTAATAATAACAAATATTTATTATTTAATTCCTTTTTTTATTAAAGCAACTGTTCCGTGTATGATTAAATTTTTTTGATTAAAGTAATTGTCCCGTGTATGAATTTTTGATTCATTTCCTTTTATGTATTAGTGATATATATTTTATCTTGTGTTTTTTTAATATTTATTATTGATGAGAATTCATTATTCTGTTGTTTAAAAAAAAAATTATTTGTGAAAGCTCATGTCCATTGATATTTTTTTTTTTATATTTAAGATTGATATTATACTAAAGTATAAAATTAATTTATAATAAAATATTTAGAAAAATGTTATAAAATATTATTAAAATATAAATGACGTCATTGTGCTCATTCTTGTAAAATTTATTAAATTAATATTTATTGATTAAAGCAATTGTCCCGTGTATGATTTTTGTGTAATAAATTAAAATTAAAATTAATAAATATTTATTATTCAATTCCTCTTTTTTAATAAATCAATTGTCCCGTGTATGATTAATTTTTTTTATTAAAGCAATTGTCCCGTGTTAATTCGTAAGCTTTTTTGATGCATGTTAATTCATAAATTTTCACTAACAAAAATTAAATCTTTATAAAAAAATTCATAAACTACGTTAAAAAACTTATAATAAGTCAATCCAAATGGGTTCAGTTTGTGTAATAAATTAAAATTAAAATTAAAATTAAAATTAATAGATATTTATTATTCAATTCCTTTTTTTTTTATTAAATCAATTGTCCCGTGTATGATTAAAAAATTTTATTAAAGCAATTGTCCCGTGTAAATTCGTAAGTTTTTTTTATGCATGTTAATTCATAAGTTTTCACTAACAAAAATTTTATCTTTATAAACTTTTTTCATAAATTACCTTATAAAACTTATAATAAGTCAATCCAAATGGGTTCATTGTGTTTTTATTTTTATGTTCTTTTATTTTTAAGCTCATAAATAAATATCTTCTTTTATTAGGTTCTTCTATTTTTATTTTTTATATATAAGTTGTTATATATTAGATTGGGTTATCATTCATCATTCAAAAAAAAAATTACTATTTTTTCATTAAAAAAAAAAATTTGCACTATTTTTTACTAGCGGGCCAAACGGGCACATATTTTCTATTATGCTAACTTATATGGTGAAGATTATTATAAATTATTTGCACATCTATTTTTTTATGAATAGATGACTTTTGAAAAACAACAAATTAAGTCACATAAAGACGTTGAATTAAATATAAAAATACAATTAAGTGAAAATGCGGACATTTTTTCATATGAGTTTGTAATGCCATAAACTCATATTAACTCAATTATTAAACTGTAACGCCTTAAATCTAATTTCTAATATAAACTCCTATTTACCAAAAAATTATTAACTGTATGAAAACTATTTTCTAGGTTTTAATTTTCCAAATGTCTACACATCATTAACAAAAACACAAATTTAGTCATGTTCTAATATATGTGATGTTTTTTTTATAATAATGAATGACATGTTTTTCAATATATGTTTTTGTAACACATTGTTATGCATTAACAAAATAACCGTCGTTAATGACATCGCACATAAAAAGCCTTCTAGGATGTGTGGAAATGCTCTAGTTGGCAAGATTTGTCAATTGATGGATTTGGATTGGGAAGTGGTTGTTAAGCACACTTACCGCGAAGCGAATGGTTTGGCGGATGCTCTAGCCAAGCACAATTTTTCTGTGAAAGATGAAGATTGTTTTTTCCAGGATTGTCCGAGTTTTTGTAAGCACATTTTGGATGCTGATGTGAAGGGGTTTGTCTCCCCTAGAAGTGTGTTTGTGTAGTTTTCTGCTTTCCGGGCGTTTAGCCCTCTTTGTAATAAAAAAAGAATAACCGTGTATTTGTGTGGTAACCTGCTCACCATCCATTCCATGAATTTTAGAAGTCGGTTACATTTGTCCTTCCTCAAATCATATACTCCCTCCGTTTCTTTTTAAGTGTTCGTTCTGAATAATAACAACAAATTAAGAAAGTTAATTTTTTCACTTTATTTTCTTATTATACCCTAATTTTAATTCACCAATAAAATCCTATTTTTTTGTACACACTTTTTCTTTCCAATAAATTTAATATATTATGCACACAAAAAAACAAAATTTAATATGTTACTCCGTATGTACCAAAAAAATAAAAAATAAAAAATAAAAAAAGATTTAGTTTTCCATTTGTATAGGAGAAGTGAAACTAAGTTGGAGTTTTTGAAAGTTGGGGTTTTTCTCTCCGGAATCAATGTTGTTCTTTGTTGGTTCTTGTTTCTAAACCCGTGAGGGTATTTCGTGGTCGGTGCTCTTGATTCGCTTATCTGTTTTGCCGGTGCGATTTTTTCCACACCTTGTTGCTGAGCTGGTTCGGTTGTGGTTCTGCAATATTGGTTTCTTTGGCTTGAAAGAGCCTTTTGGGTCTGCTGTGTTTTTGCAGGGGACGGTTGGCACGTGATTCGGTCCGTGTTGGCGGTGGTTTCATTCGCCGGTTATTACCTTAATAAATACAGACACACCTTTTTTTTTTTTTGCTATTTGGTTTCGCGCCCGTATGCGGGTTCGCTGGATAGTACTCGCTGTGTCTGTATTTGTTTTGGTTTTTCTTTTACCTTTTAGGGTTGGATCTAAAACCACTTGTAGCTGGATTTAATTGTTTTATCTTTATTTGCTACAAAAAGGTTAACTGGGTTAGGTTGATGTCCCCCCAGTTTTTTGTATATTTTATGTTTAATATATTTGGGATAGTGCAGAGGATTTCCTTTGCACTCCTTTTGCTTAAAAAAAAAAAGTTAAGGGTAAATTGGAAAACATAAAAGCCAACCCAAAAATTTGAATCCCCTTTATATATTGTTATAGACCAATAAAATTCTATTTTTTTGCACACACTTTCTCTTTCCAATAAATTTAATATATTATGCACACAAAAAAACAAAATTTAATATGTTATGTACAAAAAAAATAAAAAAATTAAAATAATTTAGTTTTCCAAATATATAGGAGAATTGACACTAAATTAAGGGTAAATTGGGAAAACAAAAAAGCCAACCCAAAAACATGAATCCCCTTTATATATTGTTATAGATGTGTATATTTTATATTGATTTTTGTTCCTATTTTTATGTGTAACTTTTGTTTAATTAATTTTTGTTGTTGAATATATTTGATTAATATCTTTTTTTATAGGTGGTTTCCGATGCTATTTTTATGGGAAGATTTATTTATGTTTATCTTTTTTTCTTCCTATTTTTGTTTTGTATTTTTTTTTTTAGTTTAGGGTTAAAATTACATTTAAGGGCATAAGCTCTGAAATATTATTAAACTTGATTGGACAAATTTGATATTTTAGTAATAGTTCCTTTTAATATATTGTAAGTAGATAAATAAAAGTATAAATAGTATAAGGGGTACATAACCTTTATAATTCAAAAAGACTTCATTAGATACTATGAAGGCAAGCTAACATATCATTACACCAATCCGAGAAACAGGGCCGGTCCCGACTATTCGGAGGCCCGACTTAAATATTAAAAGTGGACCCTTATTAAAAAATGTTAAAAAAAATGTTAAATTGTAAATAATATATATATATATATATATATATATATATATATATATATATATATATATATATGTCATCATTGTAACTAACATAAAAAGATTCATAACTAATCAATAACAACAAAATACATTTTAGCTACTTAAAAAGAGCCATTCTTCTAACATTTTGTGAAACAAATTCATCAATCAAGTCTTCATATTGTATACTCTCCAAAAGATCATTCTCAATTGCTATCATTGCTAAGCCATTAAGTCTTTCTTGTAGCATAGTAGACCGCAAATAAGACTTCAACAACTTCAATTTTGAAAAACTTATTTTGTTGGAACAAAGTGGGTCTGACATGAACCTATAAAATTTTAAGTGGTTTTGATGATAACAAAGTATTAAAATTACAATTGGTATTACTAATGATTATTCTAGTGTGCCGAATTATAAGTTAAAATTCATTCAGAAGCACTATGAATAACAAGAGAGAAGCCAAGCTATGAAGCTCTGAAAGCGTATCGCTGTTCATCAGAAGCTTAAATTTTGCATGCTGAAGAAAGTGACTCTGAGGATAAAACAAGGCTCTGAAGGACTCAGAAGCTAAAAGACCTCAAGAAGCTGTGTCAACAGCATCTGAAGCAAAAGGAATTTACGTCACTCAAGAACTGACATAATCAGAACCAATGATTGAAGAACAATCTACTTCAAGGCTCTGTCTCATCCACATGAAGGAATATTCGTTGGTACAACGTTAATCTTATCCATAAGTGGAGCGCATTTGAGGATCGTACTATCGTACTATTATTACTCAAAATGGATGAGTGATAATTTGAATTGCAAGGTAGTGGAATTGGATTTCTTTGCTAAAGAAGGCAATTTACAGCTAGCAATTGTACGAGCAAATTCCAGCTGGCACCTTATCTCTCTACAACGGTCATCATCTTCCTTCAAGTATAAATAGAAGACTCAAATGGAAGAAATGACTACTGTTCTATTACTGCGTTTAAGGCTCTGAAGCATTCTGACATTATTGTTCTATCTGTCATTCAAAGTCTTAAAGCAATTTGCGTTGTATTTTGTAAACACCTCTGATAGTATATCAAGTGTTCCTTAACATTCATTCTTATTCTTAAGTTTGTTTGAGAAGTCTCTTGTTAAGTTTAACTTGAGCATTTGAGAAGTCTCTTGTTTAGTGAAACTTGAGCACCTGAGAAGTCTCTTGCAAGTGTGCTTGAGCAATTTGTAATCTTAAGTAGATTATAGTGAAAATCTCTTGTTAGTAACAAGGGGACTGGAGTACTCTCGATTTGTGAGAGGAACCAGGATAAATTTTGTGTCTTTCTCTCTTTCTCTCAGTACCCCTTTTATTTTTGTGTTTATATCCGCTGCAAACTTAGTTTTATTTGGTAAAAAGTTTTAATTTTTAAAACACAATTCAACCCCCCCTTCTTGTGTTTTTCCACCTTCAATTGGTATCAAGAGCTAGGTCTGTTGCCTAACTCACCTTACAGTGAAACAGTAAAGATCCAGGAGGAAAAACATGTCTGCTGAGAAGAATCTCAATGAAGTTCCTTTTGACTATGATTCAAACTCTCGTCAAAGAAGGGCATCTGATAAGGTTCCTTTCTTCAATGGAACTGAGACCAGCTACCCTTTCTGGAAAACAAATATGTACAGCTATATCATGAGTATTGATTGTGATTTATGGGACATGGTAGAAGATGAAGTTAACTTTGAAAACATGGACTTAGAAGGTGTTGTCAGTTCTCAGAACAGGAAAGCCTTTACACCTACTCAAAAGTTAGAGTACAAGAAGCATCACTCTGTAAAAGGAATGATGACTAATGCTATCTCACGTGATGAGTACCTTAAAATTGGAGATAAAAGAACTGCAAAATCTATTTGGGATTCCTTAAAATCCAAGTATGAGGGCAACAAACAAGTTAAGGAGGCAAAGGCTAACTTGTTGGTGCATCAGTATGAGCTTTTTAAGATGAAGGATGGAGAGGACATTGAAACTATGTTTTCACGGTTTCAAATTCTTGTATCTGGACTTCAAGTATTAGACAAGAGTTATACTGAAGCTGATCATGTGAGAAAGGTACTCAGAAGCCTACCACCAAAATGGAGACCCAAGGTGACTGCTTTTCAAGAGTCTAAGGATTTGGATACAGTATCCCTTGAAAGCTTGATTAGTTCATTAAAGAGTCATGAGATGGAACTAATGACTGATGAATCAACCAAGAAGATGAAAGGGATAGCCTTAAGCTCTAAAAGTTCATCAAAGGCTCTAAAAGCTAAAATTATAGAATCTGAAGATGAGGCTTCTGAAGAGGGTCAAGAAGTTGGGTCTGATGATGAAGAAGAGATGGTGCTGATGGCTGCTAAGGTTTCACAATGGGCAAAACGAAGCAAGAAATATGCAGGCAAATTTGGAGGATCTTCCAAGAGACTTAGTACTGCTAAAGACAAGAAGGAAGATCAAAACAAGTGTTTCAAATGCAACAAGCCTGGTCATTTCATTGCTGATTGTCCAGAAAACAAAAGTAGATCATCAAAGCAAAACTCTAGCAAGGAAAGATATAAGAGTAAAGTCAAGAAGAGCTTTCTGGCAACATGGGAAGATCTTGACAAAGACTCAGACTCAGATGGTGATGAGGAAGCAAATCTAGCACTGATGGCAACTACCTCTGACAGAGAAGATTCTGAAGCAGGTTCAGACTCTGAAGATGAGGAAGAGGTAATTGCTAAACTATCTAGAACTGAATTAGTAGATTCTCTTAAAGATGCCTTAAAAATGCTCACTAAAAAGGCAGGTGAATGTAAGGTCCTGAAAAAGGCTTACAATAACCTAACCGAGAAAATGAACATAATAGTTGAAGAAAATGAGTCTCTAAGTAGTAGAAACTCATTTATGGAAACTCATTATGTTTATTATGATAAGGTTCCTCCAGAGCATGAATTTGCTCTGCAAGAATTTCTTATCAATGGCATGAAGAGAAGTAAGATAACTTCCTTAATATACCATGTTAGTAGAAACAGAGGTGAAGGTCTTGGATTTTCACGTTTTAAGGATAATCCATTATTTTCTAAACCCTCTAAAAGTGATAATTCAAAACCTAAGGCTGTATTTGTTAAAAGCCAATCAGAAGCAATAAGTATACCATAACCTGAAAAAATAATTGTGTCAGAGGCCAAGAAGCCTCAGACTCTGAGATCTTCAGAGGCTAAGGTTTCCAAACCTCAGACCAATGTCAAAATAAATAAAACTCTGGTATATTCTAAAGTAAAGCACAAGAGCTATACAAAGTCTAAAAGTTTTTCAAAATGCTTCAATAACTCTAGAGCTCCTGATAGGCCTTATAAACAAAAACAATCTAAGGTAATGAGGACTAACTCTAAAGGACACATAAAGGTATGTGTACCAAAGTCTGAGATTGTCTTTGCAGCAGATCTGCACTCTAAGAAGGCCAAAGCAGCATTCTTGGTACCTGGACAGTGGCTGCTCGCGTCATATGACAAGAGACAAGCATATGTTCCAAACCCTGACTCTGAAAGAGGGAGGAACTGTGGGATTTGGAGGAAACCAAAAAGGGAAGATCACTGGTACTGGTACAGTTGGTAATTCTTCTCTCTCTATCAAAGATGTTTGGTTAGTTGATGACCTCAAACATAATCTACTTAGCATTAGCCAATTTTGTGATAGTGGATTTGTTGTTAAGTTTAATAAAGATGCATGTACTGTAATCAGAGAGTCTGATGAGTCTGTAGTATTCAGAGGCTTAAGGAAAGACAATGTTTATAAAATTAATCTGTCAGAACTCTCAGAGCAAAAGATAGTTTGTCTTCTATCTTTGAATGATGAGAAATGGGTCTGGCACCAACGCTTAGGTCATGCTAACTGGAGATTAATCTCTAAGCTTAGCAAACTAAGTTTGGTTAAAGGTCTACCCAATCTTAATTATCATTCAGATGCTCTGTGTGGTCCATGTCAGATTGGAAAGATTTCAAGAACTTCTTTTAAACCTAAAAACATGGTCTCTACCTCAAAACCTCTTGAATTGCTTCACATTGATTTGTTTGGTCCTGTAAGTACAACTTCAATCAATGGAAAGAAATATGGACTTGTTATTGTTGATGATTACAGTAGATGGACTTGGGTTAAATTTCTTAGAGTAAAAGATGATGCATATGATGTGTTTACCATCTTCTGCACACAAGTACAAAATGAGAAAAGTCTCAAAATCTTAAAGATCAGAAGTGATCATGGGGGTGAGTTTGAAAACGAACCCTTTGCAACCTATTGTGAAGACCATGGAATTATTCATGAGTTCTCAGCTCCTAGAACACCACAGCAAAATGGTGTTGTAGAGAGAAAGAACATGTCTTTACAAGAGATGGCAAGAACCATGATGCATGAGACAAAACTTGCTAAGTACTTCTGGGCAGAAGCTGTGAACACAGCGTGTTATATTCAAAATAGGATCTATATCAGACCTATATTGAATAAAACAACATATGAACTATTTAAAGGAAGAAAGCCCAACATCTCTTATTTTCATTAGTTTGGATATACCTGTTACATTCTGAACAATAAGGCCTACAAAAGAAAATTTGATGCCAAAGCTTGTAAGGGAATCTTTATAGGTTACTCTGAACGCTCAAAGGCATACAGAGTGTATAATTCTGAAACTAATACAGTGGAAGAATCTATACATGTTAGATTTGATGACAAAGAGCCTGACAGTAAAATGTCAGAGCAAGATGATAGTTATGCAGGTATTCCATATCTATACAACAATCCAGAACCAGAGAAAGCATCAGATGCAAATGAAACTTCAGAAGCTGTATTGGAAGAAGCCTCTGAAGAAGCATCTCCAATAGAAGCATCTGAAGGACATGATGATATCTCAGAAGATAATACCCAAGCAAGTGCTGAAACTAATGAAGCTCCAAAGAGAAAATTCAAATATAGATCATCACATCCAGAAGATCTTATTCTTGGAAACAAAGAAAGTCCAAGAAAAACAAGATCAGATTATCAACAACACGATTCACTTCTAGGACTCATATCCATGATAGAACCCAAGAATGTTGATGAAGCCCTTTCTGATGATGGATGGATTGTAGCAATGCAAGATGAGCTCAATCAGTTTCAAAGAAATGATGTGTGGGATTTAGTACCAAAACCAACACACAAGAACATCATTGGAACCAAGTGGATATTTAGGAACAAACTAAATGAACAAGGTGAAGTGGTACGAAACAAAGCTAGACTAGTAGCACAAGGCTACAATCAGCAAGAAGGCATTGACTTCACTGAAACATTTGCTCCAGTGGCAAGACTGGAAGCAATCAGGTTATTATTATCATATGCAGTTAATAATGGAATAACCTTATACCAAATGGATGTTAAGAGTGCCTTTCTAAATGGTGTCATTTCTGAAGAAGTATATGTCAAACAACCTCCAGGTTTTGAGGATTTGAAAAACCCTGAATATGTTTATAAACTTAAGAAATCACTCTATGGTCTCAAACAAGCTCCAAGAGCTTGGTATGAAAGACTAAGCAATTTTCTTTTAGAAAATGGATTTCAAAAAGGTCAGATTGACAATACATTATTCAGAAAGACAACTAAGAAAGACATCTTAATTATTCAAATTTATGTAGATGATATAATTTTTGGTTCAACTAATGCTTCTCTTTGCAAGAATTTCTCCAAGCTTATGCAAGATGAATTTGAAATGAGTATGATGGGTGAGCTAAAATTCTTTCTTGGAATCCAAATCAACCAAGGAAAAGATGGCACTTACATTCATCAAAGCAAGTATACAAAAGAGCTTCTGAAAAAGTTTAATCTTGAAGACTGTAAGATAATGTCAACACCCATGCATCCCTCAAGCAGCTTAAGCAAGGAAGAAATTGGAAGCAAAGTAGATCAGAAGCTATATAGAGGTATGATTGGTTCTTTACTCTACCTAACAACTTCTAGACCTGATATTTTATATAGTGTATGCTTGTGTGCAAGATTCCAGTCAGATCCTAGAGAACCACACTTAACTGCTGTTAAGAGGATCTTTAGATATCTGAAAGGAACTACTAATCTAGGACTTCTTTACAAAAAATCCCTAGACAGTAAGCTAGTTGGATTCTGTGATGCTGACTATGCTGGAGACAAGATAGAGAGAAAATCCACTAGTGGAAATTGCCAATTTATTGGTGAAAATCTCATATCTTGGGCCAGCACGAGACAAACAACTATTGCTTTGTCTACAGCAGAAGCAGAATACATTTCAGCTGCTAAATGTTGCACACAGCTTCTCTGGATGAAATATCAGTTAGAGGACTATAACATAGCTGAGAGTAGTATTCCACTATATTGTGATAATACTGCTGCTATTCATTTATCCAAGAACCCAATTTTGCATTCCAGAGCTAAACATATTGAAATAAAACATCATTTTATAAGAGATCATGTTCAAAAAGGCACAATAGATATTCAATTCATTGATACTGAACATCAATGGGCTGACATATTTACTAAGCCTTTAGCTATTGAAAGATTTGACTTTATTAAAAAGAATTTGAACATGCACTTTATCTCTGAAGAAAATTAGCCCTGAGATGCAAAATAGAATTAGCATCTGAAGCTCCATCAGAACCACTAATAATTCAGAGTCTCCTGTGGGAAGTTCTGAATAAATGGGTTCTGAAGAAGTAACAGGTTCTGATGAGGTGACAGATACAAATGAGTTTGGCTCTGAACTAAACGGAAACGAAACGTTTAGTACTAGTAAGTGTACAACAGTTGTCTGTACACGCGTCAGCTATGTTTAAGCCTTTCCAACACGTGTCTAGATCCTGATGGGTAGAGAACAGTTAATGATGAAAATGCAGTTATGCAATTTAAAATTAATTTTAAACTATTCGCGCTCCCTCCTTTGTGCCTATTTTCTGTGTGTTTACTCTATTTGATATAAATTGTCACTTCACTCACAAAGCACAACTTTTACACATAATCACTTCCTACGCAAACCCTAAACCTCAGAAATTCCCAAATCTCCCTGCTTCTTAATCTTTTGCAATCATGGCTGCTCGTCCTTCAAACGAAATTGTTCAACGGCCGTTCAACCCTGTTCTACCACCAGTTATTGATCTTCTGTCTCAAGAAAAACTAGTCTTCAAAGATAATGTAACCGACGCTGGTCCAGAATCTTTTGAGTTCGTTACAGAAAAGTTTGTTGATTTTGAGAGTTTTAAAGTGAATGGAATTGACATTCAAAGTTTATTCTACGATCAACAATGGAAGAATTACTTTGAGATGCTAAACGGGTTCGTCTACTATGATATTGTCAAGTACTTCTGGCAGAAAGCTACCATCTTTGACAAGTTCAATGCTGATGAAGAGGTTAGAAAGATGGTAGAAAAGGATGGTTCTCTAAAAGGTAAAACAAGGAGTCAACTTGGCTTAAGACCCTATAAAGGAAAGGAGATTAGGTCAAATATCATGGGTATCAATGTTCTTATTACTCAAGAACATATTGCCAAAATTTTGGGTCTGGACAATGAAGGTGAGAATGTGGATGAATATGGTGAGAAGAGCAAACATATTGAATCCATTAAGAAGGATTTATTCCTGCCTGGTAGTGCCAACAATGATTTTGGTAAAGCTAAATTCATGAAGCAAAACTTCAGCTTTGCTTTCAAAGTGTTTCTGGCCTCCATCATCACTAGAGAAGGAGGATATGATACTATTTCTCTACCACATCGGCACTTCATCTGGTTTTTGTACAAGAAGGTGAAGATAAATTTGGCAAAGCTTCTGTTTGATCACCTATGCTTTACTATATCCAAAAGCAGAACCAAATCACCTTCAATGATTCATCATCCAAGGTTGATCTCAGAAATCATCCGACAAACAAAGCTTATTCAAATTATCAGTACCAAGGAGAAACATAGAGTCTTCAATACTGCTAAGTATGATGCAAGCGTTCTGGTAAATATGCATCTGAAGACAAAAGAGGAGCTGAAAACAGCCAAGAGCCCTCTGGAGCAGGTTTATGAGAAGTACTTCTGGTGTGACGGTTTCCCAACCATATCAGAATTTGATAATGATGATGTTATCAAGAACTTCTTGGAGTTGGTCAGATTAGATTCTGGGGTAAGTGTGCCCATGAGTATGGTAGTTGGTGTACCAAACTGGAACATCTTCAAAGGACCAAAGCAGATCACCAGGTCTAAAAGAAAACCTCAACCAATTGAACAAGAAATTGTTGAGGAGGAACAATCTGAAGATAAGAATGATGCTGCTGAGGTTAGTGATGCTGAAAGGATAGCTACTGAAGAAAAAGAAGAAGTCACTAAGGAACAAGTGGCTAAGGTTGCTCAGAGGAAGGCTGTTGAAAAGGAAAGAAGAACAAAGAAAAGGAATGATAGGCCTGTAGATGCTGAAGAGGATCAAACTGTCAGAGCCACAAAAAGAAAGAAGACAGTTGTTTCCAAACAAAAGGCTGCTGACTCAGGTAAAAATTCTAAGCCTAATATTGATAGTGTATCTAGTGCTCATCCCTCTACCCAATCATCTTCTATAGACTATACAAAGCCTATACGAATGATCCAACCTTCCCCACAACCCTCATCATCCTCCTCATCATCATCTGAAGGGACCTCTTCTGATACAAGCACTGATTCTTCAGAGCTTATAGAAAAACTTGACAAAATTCAGAAGGAACAAGATAAGAAAAAGATCCCTGTCAAAAGAACCCTCAAGAAACCTAAAAATAACCCACCAGCAGAAGAAAATATCACCATTGATACTTCCATTCTTGACCAACCTACCAACACAACAAGAAAATCACCCACCATTCTTGAACATCTCTCCACTCACCTATCTGGTGATGCCTTTACCCACTCCAACACAAACTCACCTGATCAATTTCACTTTGTGAATACATCTTCTGACTTACCTATTGATCCACCAATTCCAGAACCACCAATTCAAACATCACCATCCTCTCTTGCTGACATTGAACAAGAAGATCCACCCACCTTCACACCAGCTCAGGATGAAGTTATGACTCATCCTGAACATACCACTGCTAAACCACCCACACCACAACCTGAACCTTCCACTCCTGAACCCACACCTGAACCACAAACTCAACCATCAGAACCCATCTATGGTCCATTTTACAAACCCTTAACCATAGATGAACTCAGTCTACCTACTGACTTTGCCCTACCCATTCTGGAGGATCTGCTAAAAGCAGAAATTAATGTTAATGATGATTTAATAACAACCCTCAAAGACCCCTTTGATGAAATCAGAAAAATCAAAATCATCCCTCTTAAAAGAAAAAAACCTGAACCCACCATTCCCTTCAACAAAAACCAACCCTTCTTCAATCACAACTCTGAACCAAACCTTGAGCTGCTAGATAATGCTATTAGTATTAGTCTAAAGAAATTTAACAGCATGGAAGAAGAAGTACTGATATTTCCCTCAGATGTTGATGCTAAGATAAGGGAATTGGAATAGAAATTCAGTCAGTCTTTAAGGCTCTTAGGAGGTTATGTGAAAAGAAAGATTGAAGGAAGAGGAATGGAAGTCTTGTCTCAAATAATGAGTGCTGCTGACCGCTCTCATGCTCTGAGACTTACTTTTTTCAACCATGAAGAAGAATGTCAGAGGTTAACTTTTTTAGCTGTTGTGAATGAAAGTATAAGAAGATCTCTTGATGCTGAGCAGGCTAGGATAGCTGCTGAAATGGAACGTTAGAGGCTTGCTGAGCAAGAAGCCTTCAAGTTATTGGTTGATAGAGCTGTTCACATTACTGTTATTGAGACTAATAAGATCATTGAGAATCAAGGAGCTGCAGAAGATATTGTTATGAATGATCAGAACCTCAGTGAACCAGATTCTGATAAAGGTAAAGCTCCCATTGTTGCTTCATCTCCTCCTAGATCTCCACCAGTACTTGTCCAAGGCTCTTCTTCATCTGCTATACCTTCAGTTATGCAAGAAGCTCTGGATGTAATCAAGAATGACTTGAGAGAGGAACTAAGAAATGAAATGGATGAGTTCAGGGCCGATATAAGAGAAGACTTGAACAGATCTGGTGAAGCTACTAACAAGAAGATAGATGCAATGATGAAACTTCTTCTGAAGCTTACTCAACAGCAACCCAAACCTTAACCCTTATGTCTGAGCACTTATTTGTAATAATGTTTATGTAATTCTTTTGGGTAATATTCTTTTGGTTAATTAAGCTTCTTATTATCCTTATATATGTGCTTGTGCTGGTGTGTTTATTTTATTTTGTTTTTCAAAATGAAAATCATATACTCTGATAATGTCTGATACTCTTGTGGATTCTGAACCTAGTGTAAGATGTTGGAGAACATCTTGGTTTTAAACTTATATAGGATTTTGAAAACCTAAGGTTCCCCCACATCAGTATTCCTGTTTACTCATGAAATAGCTTCTTAGTATTATAGCTTGTTTATAAGCGGGGCAACAATACCGTATGAGGCGTGTCTGGTAACTGGTTTTCTGACGTTTGACAAGAGTATATAAAAGAAACATGCTCAAAAAGAAAGAAATTTATAGCAGGAACAATTTTTATTATTATAATTAAAGAGGATCTTTATTACATAAGATAGTGAAACTCTACTTAGATTTAGACTTAGACTCAGAAGCCTCTGCATCCAGTCTCTTATACTTCTCCCTAAGAACTGCGAGCAATTCCTCAGTGGCCTTCTGAACCTCAGCTCTATAATCTTCGTATGAAGTATCATCATCGTATGTCCATAAGAACTCCTCCAGATCAGAGCCCAACTCTTCTCTCTCTGATTCTGTCAATCTAAGTTCTTGCTTGTTTCGCTCATAACGAAGCCTGTTTTCTTCGCAGCGCCAGGGCTCTGCTCCCTTCTTGCTCTCTCCTTTTGAGCCTGAAGCATCCTTGGTAACCTGCCTTTCCATTGTATGTTTTTCTTTTGATGTTACTTGATTACTCTGGATGAGTAAAATGAGAGGAATCATCCCTTTTTATAGTGTCATCAAGCTCTCTTGTCAGGACGGTTTTCAACACAATTCATTAAATGAATTTAGTTGTCACCGCTTTTTGACTTGACTAACGCGTTTGACTGCTTGGTTTTCTGTGTCTTTTTGACTGATGCCAAAAGGGGGAGTAAGGATAGCGTTAAAATTAATGTTGATTGATTCTAATACTGCTCAAAAGATCTGAAACTGTTATGTTATATACATTTTGAATCATATTTATTCCTTCTTATTCTGAACGATTATTGAAAGGGGAGAAAACTTAAGAACCTAAAATAAATCTCATAGACAATGTCAGAAGAGCTTGAAAACCTCTTCTGAGCATTATCAGACTCTGAGAAGAAGAGCTTACAAACATCTGCTTCTGAGAGACAAATATGAAAATTTATTTTAAGTTAATAAGTTAGCTCTTAAACTGTTTTAATTAATTATGGATAAGACTTAGGGGGAGCTTACAAACCTAACCCTATGGATTATCAGACTCAGGGGGAGATTGCAAACCTTTGAAACCTGAAGTCAACATAATTAAATTAAATCAACAACAATTGAATTTTAATGCTTTAGTTTGTCATCATCAAAAAGGGGGAGATTGTTGGAACAAAGTGGGTCTGACATGAACCTCTAAAATTTTAAGTGGTTTTGATGATAACAAAGTATTAAAATTACAATTGGTATTACTAATGATTATTCTAGTGTGCAGAATTATAAGTTAAAATTCATTCAGAAGCACTATGAATAACAAGAGAGAAGCCAAGCTATGAAGCTCTGAAAGCGTATCGCTGTTCATCAGAAGCTTAAATTTTGCATGCTGAAGAAAGTGACTCTGAGGATAAAACAAGGCTCTGAAGGACTCAGAAGCTAAAAGACCTCAAGAAGCTGTGTCAACAGCATCTGAAGCAAAAGGAATTTACGTCACTCAAGAACTGACATAATCAGAACCAATGATTGAAGAACAATCTACTTCAAGGCTCTGTCTCATCCACAGGAAGGAATATTCGTTGGTACAACGTTAATCTTATCCATAAGTGGAGCGCATTTGAGGATCGTACTATCGTACTATTATTACTCAAAATGGATGAGTGATAATTTGAATTGTAAGGTAGTGGAATTGGATTTCTTTGCTAAAGAAGGCAATTTACAGCTAGCAATTGTACGAGCAAATTCCAGCTGGCACCTTATCTCTCTACAACGGTCATCATCTTCCTTCAAGTATAAATAGAAGACTCAAATGGAAGAAATGACTACTGTTCTATTACTGCGTTTAAGGCTCTGAAGCATTCTGACATTATTGTTCTATCTGTCATTCAAAGTCTTAAAGCAATTTGCGTTGTATTTTGTAAACACCTCTGATAGTATATCAAGTGTTCCTTAACATTCATTCTTATTCTTAAGTTTGTTTGAGAAGTCTCTTGTTAAGTTTAACTTGAGCATTTGAGAAGTCTCTTGTTTAGTGAAACTTGAGCACCTGAGAAGTCTCTTGCAAGTGTGCTTGAGCAATTTGTAATCTTAAGTAGATTATAGTGAAAATCTCTTGTTAGTAACAAGGGGACTGGAGTACTCTCGATTTGTGAGAGGAACCAGGATAAATTTTGTGTCTTTCTCTCTTTCTCTCAGCACCCCTTTTATTTTTGTGTTTATATCCGCTGCAAACTTAGTTTTATTTGGTAAAAAGTTTTAATTTTTAAAACACAATTCAACCCCCCCTTCTTGTGTTTTTCCACCTTCATATTTTTGCAGAGGCAACTGTCACGAGAATGGTCAATAAAATTCTATAAGCAATAATTGTATTAGGAAAACAACTACTCATGCCTTTCATAAATCTTAATATATCAAAAGGTCCCATTTTTCCTCCTGGCAACATTTCTCTTAGTAACCTTAACTCCACACATAGTTCTTTGCCATCAACATCAGATTGCTCATTATGTTTCAATATCTGTTCTAAATTACTACAACAAGAGTCTAAACTCGCATTTTTGGAGTTGAACCCATAAAAATAAAGTTAAGAGATAATTAGCAATTCTCAAATAAAATTACAAATTAATTAAAAAGAATAAATTAACACATAAAATATAAGAAAAATTGATTGTAAACTAACATGAAATTTAGAAAAAGTTTTTACGTCGTTGATTTGTTGCATGCGGTGGAGTGGAAGCTTTTTGGAATCCCTATTTTCTTTTCACAGTGTTAATGTGCGTGGAAGAGACAAAAGTTATTTTTATTCTTCTCCTATTCACACGTTTTTTTTTTTATTTTATTGTTTTCCACTTTTGCTTTGTTTATTACTAGGGCGTGTGAGACTGAGAAATTTCCGCAACATATATGGAAACTGGCAACACCATTGAATATCAAGCAATCTAGTTTTATTAAGAAAGTAGTAAAATACAGGCTAGTGGATACATGTGGGCCTGTTTCTTTTCCTTTAACAAAAGCTGTATACTTACTTATTTGGTTTGGGCCTTTTTTGTCCAACAAAATTATAGTAAGGCTATATGGATCTACTGCTGAATAAAAAAAATATTGAGGCCCCTCCAATTTGGAGGCCCAGTTATGCAGACCAGTTTGCACTGGGCTTGGGCCGGCCCTGCCGAGAAAACAAAATGAATTATTTGTAATCTCTTGTAAACTGTTTCGTTAAACACATCTTGTACTTAGCTTTATTTAATTTTATAGCTTTTTCTTTGGCTTCTTCAAAAAAATAACAATCAGGAATTACATTGCAACGTTATATTTCAATAGAATTTTTTTTATTGATTTCATTACAATGAACAATGTTTATTACAACATAAAACAAATGAAGCACATACCACTACACCAATTAGCATTTCATGATAAGTTTGAGACCGCAACCAAAATTTTTTGTGCCTTAAATACGAACTTCAGAAAGTATTTCCTGAAATTTTGCCGAATTTGAACTGAGGGAGGGGGGAAGAGGGAAGAGAAAAAATTGAAATGTTGAGGCCCTGGACTGCGCCTGCTAAGAGATAGCACATCTAATGTGACAAAGAAGCCTTTCAAAATTTGTAACAATCAAATCCTTTTATCTTTTTACTATACTTATTGGTGTATGATTGTATTATTAAATCAATATTAATTAACATATTTATACGATTCAAATGTATACAATTTGTTGATTATGGCACCATGCATACGAAAGATTCTCTTCTCATTCCCATGACTCTTTTTAACCCATAATATTCTGATTTTATCCCTGTACAAAAACTTTGGAATGTGTTTACCGAAGTTTTTTAAGTTCAAATTCGTTGAAAACTTCGAAAAATACATTCCGAAGTTTATGTTCAAGGCAAAAAAAACTTCGAAAAACGTGTTCCGAAGCTTAAAACTAGGGGCAGAAAAGGAAATCCGGGGGGGGGGAAGAGGTGTGGGGGGTGAGATGAGAATCAATCCATGCATACGGTGTCGGCGGTGCAGTTTGATTCGATTTTGAGCATAAAAATCATCTTAACTGCGAAATAAAAATGCGTGCGGTTCAGTTTGGTTCGGTTGGTTTTTAAAAAACCATCCTAACCAAACTAAACCAATGCGATTATGGTTGGTTTGGTTTGTAAGGTTTATCACGATATAAAAAATATGACATTATTATCAACTTGTTACAAAATAAACAGAGGAAATTTTAATTTATTTTATTGTTTACACGATATAATATGCATATACATAAATTGTTATAAATAAGAACTAATTTTTAATACTAACAATATAGTTCTGAATTATGTGAAATGATATTTTTTGAGAGCCTACTGTTTTATGGACTCAATTTGAGTTTGACTTGCTAAGTTGGACTAGGTATTAAGTTGATTGCTACTAGTTGATAGAGTTAAGTTAACTATTGCGGTTTGATTTGGTTTGATTCGGTTAGGATTGATTCAGTTTACGGTTTTACTTTTGAATTAGTTCAGATACGATCACCCCCTACATATAGATAATCTAATTTTATAAATAAACACCTACGGTGTACCCTACGTTCAGCTCCAAAAAAAAGTCTAATATCAAGTTGCATAAAAATAAAAAGTTCACATAAATTACTTTATTCTCAAAATAATTTTTTTTTTATTTTGAGTATAATCATTTTTTATTTTATTCATCTAAAATATTATTTTATTTCATTTAAAAGATTGGGGAAGCACAAATTTTTTATTAATGAAAGTAGCATTAATAACTATTGTGCACGGTTTCCGTCAAAAAAAAAAAAACTATTGTGCACCGTTAGACTACAAAGTAACTCTTACAGCTTAAGCTAACACCACAAATGTTATTTATCTGTTTTTTTTGAAATGCAAATATATTCATAGACTCATGATAGCAAGAAGGTTACACTCATGATGAACAAACAGGAAAGGACAGCTAGGCTCCCAAAATAAACACAAAACCACGAACAGCAACAGAAACAAAAGCAAGGCACTACAAACAAAACAAATGCTATCTGAAAAAAATCACAAATACAAAAGCTTCAACACAGCTACATTGAAGACACTGTGATCATATCCGAATCAATCTAAAAGTAAAACCGCAAACCGAACCAATCCAAATTGAAAACCGCAAAAAATCGCATTTAGTGTAAACCGCACGGTTTGGTTTGCGGTTTTCATTTTAGAAAGCCGAATCAAACCGAACCAAACCGCAATACTTAACTTAACTCTATCAACTAGTAGCAATCAACCTATTACCTAGTCTAACTTAACAAACCCAACCAAAATTGAGTCCATAAAATAGTACATTGTTAAAATATATTTTTTCACGCGATCTAGAACTATATTGTTGATATTAAAAATAAGTTCTTATGTAGTATATGCATATTATATCATGTAACCAATAAAATAAATTAAAATTTCTTATGTTTATTTTGTAACAAGTTGGTAATATTGTCATATTTTTTATATCGCGATAAACCGCAGAAACCAAACCAACTCTATCCGCATTGGTTTGGTTTGGTTTAGTTTGGATGACTTTTTAAAAACCAACCGAACCAAACCGCATATATTTTTATCTCGCGGTTAGGATGACTTTTATACTAAAAACCGAACCAAATCGCACCGCGATCACCCGCCACAAATCAATTTGCCTCTCATACAAGCCACTTGAAGCAAATTAGACTTATGACAAAAACCAGAAGCGCAGACAATTACTGAATGAAACCGGAACCGCAATCACAACAAGACAACCGAAAAAATCTTATCTCTCAAAACAATCTACTGGGTTCCAAAACCATTGGTTATCTCTGAATATGAATCATTATATAGGTGCTCTTGGTGATGCTCGTTCTATCCAAAACTAGCCTTGTGAAATGCTTGTCAAAATAGGTGCATCTAATTTCTTATCAACTTTAGAAGTAAGAGTATGTAACAATGATGAATTTGCAAGTATAAACATTATCAAACACATTGCATGTTCAGGACGTAGATTATAATGATATTCACTGTGCGAAGTTGATTAAGGCCACAAATATTACATTCTAACTTCTAGGAATGGTCCAAACTTGGGCTACAACAACACCCAATAGATAAAAATCTAGTCTGGAAAATTAAATAAAGCAAAGACACCAAGCAGAACTGTGGTGTTGAAAGATAAAATCCAAACCTGTGCGCTTTGTGATGCTCGTTTCATCAACAACAATTCTTGTGAAATGCTTAACAACACAAGTGCATCTAATTTTTTAGAACTAGAACCAACTTTAAAACTAAGAGTCTTCAACGATGTAGAATTTGCAAGTATTAACCGTATCAAATTCATTGCATGTCGATGAGAGTTGGCACAAATGCGGAAATTCACTGTCTGAAGTCGATGAAGGCAACAACTACTACATTCCAACTCCTCCAAACAGTGAGGCACTTGTGTAATATCTACATGGTTGAAGGAATGCTGAAGCATAACAAAAAAAAAAAGATAGGGTCAAAACACGACAATAAGAAAGAAGCTAAGAAGCATAGGTATTCATGTTCACCTTTACAACAAGTTCAACCAAGCGAGGAGCACTTTTAAGTACACTAACAATATACAAAAGTTCTCCTCTTTCATTCAACTTCACATCATCCAATTTCAGATACTTTATGTAGTTGAATGAGCTTTTTACCAGCGTGGGAGCAATGATATCTGCATAAGGGATCTATGCATACAAACAACAAAACTATGAGATATGCACAAACATCACTTACATATGAAAAATAACACAACTTTTAAATGGAAAATATTGGATTGGACTATCAACATTGATTCTCTTTTAAATATACAATAAATGAGTAAATAAAGTCTGTAAATGATCAAACCGCGAGGCCAGGCTAGATAGAAGTGGTAATGAAAAAAAATCAAATATATAACTTAACATGTCCATATAAGTCAGCATACTGATACTATTATGCTCCTTGCTTCAAATCAAAACTACCGAACTAACATATGAGCTAGAAACTTACCCAACTGAAAAATAATAAATATACATTTTATAGTGATGTTGTTTTCTAACCTTTTTAGTGAAATATGAAAAAATAGAAAACCTCTGAATATTTTTTGGCAAGCTTTTGACCACACCAGATAACCAGTCGTCATCAGATATGAGTGTAAGATCAATCAAATTATTTGCTTTCTTGAGACAAATTGACTTCACATCTTGATTAAATTGTAGGTATAAGACTTTGAGGGTAGGAGCAGAAAAATCAAAATATTCAAAACCACTACAGTATTCAATTCTGAGCTTTTCAAGTAACGGACAACCAGAAATAAGACTCTCAAGTGCACCTGACTCAAAATATACACTTTCAAGTTTAAGATTAACCAATCTTTTAAACCCAGAGAAATTAGGTGGAATTGACAAAATAAATCCGCCTAAGTCAAATTTAGTCAATTCCTTACAAGAGAAGACAACATATGGCAAATGACTGAGAGTTGTTTCCAAGTCCATAAGCTCGAAATTTTTAATGCCCCTCCTTGACAAAAGAGGAACCCACGTATCAAAGTTTTCCACTGTGATCTTAAAATTGAAGCCCGCAGGTATGAAAAGACAAAACTTATATATCGGCCCATTGTGGAGCATAAGAACATCCGTGACAATTTTAGAAAATACAGGGTTAGGGTCATCGAGATGCTCATAGGGCTCAAAAAAGTTCATGCCAAACACAAGTTTAGGGACATAAGTCCACTTATACCTCCACTTTGTTGACAAAATACTAGTCATAACTAGGTCTCGGATTTCCAAGTTCTCTAGGATACCATCAATGACATTACTCGGTAAGTCACTGATTCGATCGATGTGATCTTCTTCTTCATTGGCCTTCTTCATTGATCTTCTTCTTCAGACTTCAGTGATTGAGTGTGAGAAAATGTGATTGCCTACTTTTTTTTGTCAAATGTGAAAGTAGTAAAGTAATCTCTATCTCTATTATATACATTACGAGATTTCCACGGAACTTTCTTGTGCATTCTCAATAGTAATTGCTTATTTGTCATCTCTATTATATACATTACGAGATTCCAACGGAACTTTCTTGTGCATTCTCAATAGTAATTGCTTATTTATCATTTAATTAGAGTTTTTCTTGCTTATGTGTCATTCAGAGTTTTTAGCTTAAGGTATGTTGTTCGAATCCTACACGCAACAATAATTGAATTTTTATAATATTTTATAGAAAACTACCTTTCTTTTTGTAGAGAAAATTACCTTATAATTATTTATCAAAACAAAATTACTTTATAATTACTAACAAATGTATGTTGTTCGAATCGGGCAAAGTTATTATCCATAAAGACAATCTTTATGGACCGTCTATAAATCAATCAATAGACAACAACTTTACTCATGCGCCCCCCATTTTACTCGCGCGCCCCCCATATTACTCACACACTCCCCAACTTTCTCGCGCGCCCCCCAACTGACTAGCGCCCCATATTTCTCGTGCACCCCCCAAATTTCTCATGCACCCCCCAAATTACTTTTGCACCCCCCAAATTACTTATGCACCCCCCAAATTTCTCACGCACCCCAAAAATTTCTCATGCACCCCCCAAATTTCTCATGCACCCCCAAATTTCTCGCACACCCCCATATGACTTTTGCCCCCCAATTTTTTTTTTTGATCCCCTCCACATTTCTATCTTAAACCATTTTGCTGTGGAAATGGTTTCAGAGATATGCATTCAAAAACCATTAAGTGCATAAGATTGTTTTAGATTACAACCCTATAATTAAAATAGAAATGGTTTCGATTGTCTTATATGAGAAACCAAAATTATTGTTAAATGGTTTTAAATACTGTAATGATTATAATTGTACCAAAAAAACTAAAAAATAATGATTATAATAAAAAACCATTAAACCATTTTGCTGTGAGAATGGTTTCAGATGGTTGTAATAAAAAACCAATAGGTGCATAAAATGGTTTTGGAGTACAACCCTATAATTAGAATAAAAACAATAATTGTGATTAAATGATTTAGATTGTCTTATATAAGAAACCAAAATTATTGTTAAATGATTTTAAATAATGATTATAATTGTACCCAAAAAAAATAAAAAATAATGATTCTAATTATAGGTTGTACTTCAAAACCATCTTATGCACTTAATGATTTTGGAGTGTATATATGTGAAACCATTCCCACAACAAAATGGTTTAGGCTAGAAATGTGTGGGGACAAAAAAAAATTTGGGGGTGCATGAAAAATTTGGAGGGTGCATTAGAAATTGGGGGGTGCGCGAGAAATTTGGGGGTACACAAGAAATTTAGGGGGTGCACGAGAAATTTGGGGGGTGCATGAAAAATTTGGGGGGTGCGCGAGAAATTTGGGGGGTGCGTGAGAAATTTGGGGGGTGCATGAGAAATTTTCCTCACTTATGGGGGTGTGTGAGTAATATGGGGGGCACGCGGGTAAAATGGGGGGCGCATGAGTAAAGTTGTTGTCTTTTGATTGGTTTATGGACGGTCCATAAAGATTGTCTTTATGGACAATAACCAATCCCGTTCGAATCTCATTGACAACAATCATTAAATTTTTATAATATTCCTTTTTTTGTAAAAACTCTTTCAAATATTATATTTTTTTTGTTTTCTTTTTGTAGAAACTTTTTCAAATATTTTTTTTAAACTCTCAATTATTTTGTTTTTTTTTAAAACTCTCTCAAATATTATATACTATATTTTTTTTAGAAACTCTTTTTTGTTTAAGAAATTCTCGGAAATATTATATTTTTTTGGGTAAAGATCTCCTTACCCCCTGCAAAGTATGCGAGTTTTGATTTACCCCCTGCAAAAAATTCCTTTGAGATTCCACCCTTGTGTTAGCCCATATTTTGGTAACGTCAAAATATGTTCTAAGTGCGTGATTAAAAGATAATAAATGAAGATTCATTGGATTATCTGTTACTTCAAAAGTCATTAAAGATGTTTGGTTTTTAAGGCCAGTGAATTTAATGAGAAATCATGCATGAACACATTATAAATGTTCTATCTTGAGCATTGTTCTTATTCTTGTTTTCCTCAGGATCAGTTTGAGTTGGTCGAAAGGGCAGTATGGTCGAAGCGTTCGCTGTATAGAGGAAAAAGTATGTACTTAGCAAATATCCAAGAAACAAGTCTACTTCGACTTCGATTCATACAACGGCTAATTCAAAAGATATGAAGGAATTCAAATTCAAAATACGTGGCAAGACACGCGTTCTCATCTTAGTTAGTTAGACGTTATTAGCAGTTAGGAAATAGTGTCTATATATATCATAGTTCTGTGATCGAGCAAAGGGTCACAATCTAAATACAAAAATCCTTACTAAACTCAAAGTACCAATGTCAACGAGAGAAACGGGTGATCGAAGGAGAATGTATGTAACTATGAACCATTTACTTTCTTTGTAAATCATTTACATTCAATGCAATTTATCTTCTTTTTCCAATTCAATCCACTGTTCATTTAATTCAGACCTTTTCTTTCCTTCTGTTTATTCATTCGAATAAACATTCTTTCTTGCAATTCAAGTTACATAAAATATAAACAATATTGAAAACATAAGAACAATAATGAACACTAGTTGTCTTGAAAATATAAACAAAAGCACTATGTCCCGAGATTTACTAGTTGATCTCTCTTGTAATAACTCAAACTAGCGTTGTTTACAAAATTTCACAGTAAACAAATTGGCACGCCCGTGGGACTGTGTGCTTTACGTTTAAATTTTCTTTTAAAAAAATCTAGTATAAATTAGTTTGTTCTGTATTGTAGTTTGTTTCCAGAGTTTTGTATAGTGTATGCTTTTAAGAAACGGGAAATCTCTCCCTGAAATGGTTAGACCACCACCCAGAAATACAAGACAAAATATGGAAAATCCAATTATAAATAATAATAACAGTGGTTCGAATCCATCAACCACTTCGAATGTCTCAGAGGCCATAACCTCTCCTGTAATCAGTGAGGCTGTGACCAATGTGACAGGGGCAACAGTATCTGCCCCAACATCTTCAGTAATAAATGCCACAATGGCAATACCATCATCCACAGTGGCGCCCTTGACAACCACAAAACCCATTTTGACTTTGGTTCATAACATGGAGAATAATTTCTCCCCAAACCGGTCAAATATTAATGGAGGTGGTGCAAGTTCGTCCACATTTCATTTACCCTTCGCCCAATTCGTGGGTCAAGGCGCTAACAGGAATTACCAATATGGTACGCCTACTACCATGATGCAGGGCTTACAAACGGGTTCTTCGTTATTTTCAGAGGCAGCACCAGGCGTGTTTGTCCCTAATAACCAAGGAGTTTCGGGTTCTGCTACTCGAAACAACGTGCCTGCATTAACTAATACTGCCTTGATGGCTATGAGGCAACAAATGGATGATAGTAATCATGATATGGTTAATATGCTAACGCAACAGATTGGTACAGTGTTTAATCCTTTAATTTAAAATACTAACCAAAGTTACCAAGTATTAGCCACACAAATGGGAAGAATTGCTGATTTCTTTGGGGCTCCTCAAGTCCCTAATCAACCAGTTCCCCAAATTCAGAATGTAGTGCCTTTGCAAATTGCACAAGCACCAAATAATGCGATTTTGCCTGCGCAAGTCAATGTTGCAAATCCTATAAACCAAGTGCAACAACCTGCGCCAGTGGTCGAACCACAAGCGCAGCCTCAGGCACAACCACAGGTTTTGCCCCAAGTCGAACCAAATCCTGGAATCGTCTTGGTAAATAGGAACCCAAATGCTGATGATGTAGTCAGAAATGTCCAAAATAATAATTTTGCTGGACAAAACAACATAGCAAATTTGGTCGAGGCAATATTAGCACAAAATGGTTTGAATGTAGGCATGCACAGGCCTAACTTTGTATCTGGCTTATCAGAATATGTGCTTCAGACAGAACTGCCAAGGGGTTGGAAGATCCCAAAGTTCACTAAATTCGCTGGTGATACGAGTGAATCTACTGTTGAGCATATAGCAAGATATCTAACTGAGGCAGGGGACTTAGCCAATAATGAGAATTTAAGAATGAAATATTTTCCAAATTCTCTGACAAAAAACGCCTTTACATGGTTCGCTACTCTCCCTCCACATTCAATTTTCAATTGGAACCAATTGGAGAGAGTTTTCCATGAGCAATTCTATATGGGACAATCTAAGATAAGTCTCAAGGAATTGGCAAGTGTCAGGCGCAAAACTCCTGAGTCCATAGACGATTATTTGAATAGGCTTTACTCAGGTGCCTGAACATGAATTGGTCGAAATGGCTACTGGTGGCCTAGATTATTCGATCAGAAAGAAATTAGATACACAATACCTAAGAGACATGGCCCAATTGGCTGATAGAGTTCGACAAGTTGAACGTCTAAAGGCAGAAAAGGCTAGGAATTCTAAGTATCATAAAAAGGAAAAGGTTGCTTATGTCGAAACAAATGACAGTGACCAAGAATATGATATCTCTTTTGAAGATATCGAACAAAGGGAGGTAGACCTAGCAGAATTAAAACCTGGTCCCCCTTACACCTGTAAGCTTTTAAAACCTTCGAATGGGAAAAATTCTGTGGAACCAAAGAATGATAAATATGTATCTAAGACTTATACTTTTGACATAACAAAATGTGACGAAATTTTTGACTTATTGGTCACTGATGGCCAAATTGTGGTTCCAAAGGGTGTCAAAGTACCCCCATTAGATATTCGAAAGAAAAGAGGTTATTGTAAGTATCATAATTTTCTTGGACATAGAACCTCACAATGTGTACTTTTCAGGGACCTAGTCCAAAAGGCTTTGAATGAGGGTAGACTCAAATTTGGCGAGAAGCCCAAAGCCTTGAAGATTGATGCTGAGCCTCTACAAAATGCTGACACACTCTATGCTGAACCACTGGAAATAATGATGGTCGAAGCCATGGAGGTGACAGATGTGCAGGCAGAAGAAATCCCTGAGAAAGAATACTTTGAAAAAATGAAGGTAGTATATCCTCGTGCTGAAGAGGATTTGATTGATTTTCTTAACAGGTGCAAGTTAGAAAACAAAGGAGTCATGTTTTGTGCTCGTTGCAGTGCGGTCTGCGACAAAGAGGCTACTAAGGCCTTAGAAAATTCCAACCTGTGACAACAAAGCAGGGGGCAAGACCAAATCAATACCAAGATAAGGGAAAAGGCATATTGACTCGACCAAGTGATGCTGTTAAATATGGTCGAAAGTCAACTTTTCTGCCTCCTGGCTCGAGCCCTAGGGAGCGCTGGATGTAGGGATGGCAAGTATGCCCAAACCCGTGGGGCCCACCCGCACCCGCACCCGAGTCAACGGGTGAAACCCGAGTTGACTGGGTTTGGGTTCGGGTGACACCCGATATTTCGGGTGCGGGTTTGGGATCACTCAAACCCGCACCCGAAACTCGAAACTACACCCGCTTAAATATTAAATTACTTAATTATCCCTATGTATATATAATTGTAATTTAATTTTTTAAAATTCTATGTTGAATACTATGCTACCAAACTATGTTATTGTTGTATTTTAATGTAATTACTTGTAATTTAAAATTACTCAGTTTTATTGTTGTATTTTCTCGAAAATTTGAACTATGTTTTTTACCAAACGGTGTTGCTATTGTATTTTTGTATGTTCTTGCTATGGGTTCGGGTTTGGGTGAAAAAACCCGAACCCAACGGGTGTGGGTGCGGGTGTGATTTTACCACCCGAATATCCTTTGGGTTTGGGTTCAGGTTCGGGTGGTGATTTCGGGTGCGAGTTTGGGTAGTGTGAAACCCGCACCCGTGGGCACCCGTTGCCATCCCTAGCTGGATGCACCAAGGTCTCATCAGGTTTAACAAAGGTAAAATGGAAGTTGGTGGCTCCAGTGGCACCAAACCAAATTATTCAGAGGATGCTAACAAATATTCCTACAGGAATAACTATAAAGGAAAACATCCAATGACTAGAACACAATGGCGTAGGTTTCAACGCCAGAAAAAGTTGGCTGCAACACATCCTCAAGCAAGCAAATACAAAGAAGTGGCTAGGAGGCCAGCTAAAGAAAGAATCCTTCCACCAATAGATGAAAATAAGATGGAAGATGAAGATCTGTTGGACTCTGAACCAGATTTCGATGTCATATGTGTGGTGTCCATATTGCCATCAGAGTATGATGTCCAATCAGAGGTAACTGAGCTCGAAACTGACTTCGACCAGTTAGAATTGGCTGAACCAAAGCCAATGTGCTATTATGTTATGAACAATGGCTGTATCGAAGAACAACAAGCTGCATTCGAAAAGCCAGACTTAGGAATGAAAAGCCATCTCAAGCCTCTCTTCATTAGAGCAAAAATAATGGAGTTAGGGTCAACAAGGTGCTAATAGATGGAGGCGCTGCTGTAAACTTAATGCCTCAGTCTATGTTGCCCAAGATTGGCAAATATGATTGTGATTTGTCAGCCCATAACATTGTTTTGTCAAACTATGAAGGCAAGACAGGATACTCTATGGGGGCAATCCAAGTGGATGTGGCTGTGGGTAGTATAGTTCGACCAACTTTATTCTTGGTTGTTCAATCCAAGGCCAATTTCAACCTGCTGTTGGGAAGGGAGTGGATTCATGAAGTGGGTGTTGTCCCATCTACCCTTCACCAGAGGTTGATATTATGGAGAGAAGATGGTTGCGTCGAAAATATCGAAGCTGACCAAAGTTTCTATATGTCAGAGGTGGATACTATTTCTAAACAAACCTTTGACAAAAACTTGGCAAACATTTCGCCATGCTATGACAGGGAAAGCGCTTTCGAGCCATCTGATAATGTTATACACTCTGTCAAACTCCACCCAACCCAAGGTTTCATATGGGAGAGAGAGGAAATAGATGCTGCTTCCTCAGAGGATGGAGTGATACCACCAACTGGGTGGAATATCTACGAAGACTACTATGACTGAGTCCAATGCATGGGCCAGGATTACGGCTTATATGGCCGAAACTAAACTAAATACGGCTTTGGAAGCTGATGTTCAACAAAATATGGCTGTAGAAGCCAAAGTCGAAAAAGATGGCAATCTTGCGCCACAAATTCAAAGGCTTGATTGCATTTATGATGACGAGCCCTTGGGGTTCGAAAGAGATCCATTAAATGAAACTCCAAAAATGCAAGCACAAGACCCTTTGGAAGAAATAGACATTGGAGATGGCTCATTGAAAAGGCCAACTTATATTAGCGCTAACATCACTCCTAAGCTAAAGGAAAAATTGGTGCTACTTCTTAAAGAATTTAGTGATTGTTTTGATTGGGACTATAATGAAATGCCTGGACTGAATAGGGAAATGGTCGAACTGAGACTACCACTCAAGGCGGGAAAGAAGCCAGTGAAACAATTGCCAAGGAGGTTCGCACCAGAAATTATGTCCAAGATCAAGGAAGAAATTGAAAGGCTGCTGAGGAGTAAATTCATCAGAACTGCCAGGTATGTTGAATGGTTAGCAAATATAGTTCCTGTTATTAAAAAGAATGGTACACTTAGAGTATGCATAGATTTTAGGGACTTAAATAATGCTACACCTAAAGATGAATATGTCATGCCTGTGGCAGAAATGTTAATAGATTCAGCAACAGGTTATGAATTTTTAAGCATGTTAGATGGTTATTCTGGATATAACCAAATATTCATTGCTGAAGAGGATGTATCTAAAATAGCATTTCGATGCCCTGGTGCCTTAGGCACATATGAATGGGTTGTTATGCCTTTTGGGCTAAAAAATGCTGGAGCCACTTACCAAAGGGCCATGAATTCTATGTTTCATGATTTTATAGATACATTCATGCAAGTTTATATTGATGACATCATCATAAAATCCTCATCTGAAGATAGCCATTTGCTATATCTTAGGCAATCTTTTGAAAGAATGAGGAAACATGGATTGAAAATGAATCCATTAAAGTGTGTTTTTTGTGTACATGCAGGAGATTTCCTTGGTTTTGTGGTACATAAAAAAGGCATTGAAATAAATCAAAACAAGACAAAGGCCATCTTAGAGACAAAGCCTCCTTCGACCAAGAAACAACTTCAGTCTCTGTTAGGAAAAATCAACTTCTTGAGAAGATTTATTTCGAATCTAAGTGGAAAAGCTCAAACTTTCTCGCCACTGCTTCGACTCAAGAAGGATGATCCTTTCAAATGGAATGAAGAACACCAAAAGGCTTTTGACGACATAAAGAGTTATTTGATAAAGCCTCCAGTTCTGATGCCTCCTAGCAGGAATAAAGCTATGAAGTTGTATATTGCTGGGTCTGATAAGACCATAGGGAGCATGTTGGCTCAAGAAGATGATAATGGCATAGAAAATGCAGTTTATTACCTTAGTAGAGTTTTAAATGATGCAGAAACTAGATATACTGCCATAGAAAATCTTTGTCTTTGTTTATATTTCTCTTGTACTAAACTTAAGCATTATATAAAGCCTGTTGATGTTTATGTCTATTCCGACTTAGATGTTATTAAGCATATGTTAACTAAACCTATGTTGCATAGTAGAATTGGAAAATGGGCATTAGCATTAACTGAATATTCACTTACTTATAAACCTTTAAGGGCTGTTAAAGGTCAAATTGTGGCTGATTTTATAGTTGATCATTCTTTGGTCGAAATGCCACAAGATTATGTTGATATCCAGCCCTGGATTCTCTATTTCGATGGATCTAAACATAAACATGGAACTGGGATTGGGATCTTAATAATTTCTCCTACTAAAGTTCCAACTAAATTCAAGTACAAAATAAATGGACTTTGCTCTAATAATGAAGCTGAGTATGAAGCCTTAATTACAGGTTTAGAAATATTAAAAGATTTGGGGGCAAAGAACATTAAAATAAGAGGTGATTCTGAGCTAGTATTGAAACAACTAACACAAGAATATAAATGTGTTAAAGAACATTTGACAAAATACTTTGTTATAGCCAGTTCTTTACTAGATTGTTTCGATCATGTGGACATTGAGCATGTACCTCGATTAGAAAATCAAGAAGCAAATGACTTAGCCCAAATTGCTTCAGGTTATAAGATGTCAAAAGAAAAGTTGACACAATTAATCGAAATCAAAGAAAAAATGGTTTTGCAAGAGCTAATTTCTGAACAATTGTCAATGTCAAAACTTGTGGGGGCAGATAGTATACCACAAGATGAGTTGGAAAATTTCCATGATAATTTTGAAATTTTTGCCATTGACAATCTTTCAGATGATGATTGGAGAAAGCCTATAGTAGAATATCTTAGGAATCCAACATGGAATGTGGATCGAAAGATAAAATATAGGGCATTAAGTTATGTAATTTTTGAAAATGATCTTTTCAAAAAGACTTCTGAAGGGATTTTGTTGAAATGCCTTAATGAATCAGAAGCTTACATAGCAATTTCTGATGTTCACAGTGGTACTTGTGGTTCTCATCAGGCAGGACACAAAATGAAATGGTTGTTATTTCGACAAGGCTTATATTGGCCTTCTATGTTAAAAGATTGCATAGAATATGCCAAGGGCTGCCAAGAGTGCCAAAGACATTCAGGAATACAACATGTACCTGCTAGTGAACTACATTCCATAATAAAGCCATGGCCTTTTAGGGGTTGGGCTTTGGATTTGATTGGTGAAATTAAACCTGCCTCATCAAAGAATCAGCGTTACATTTTAGTTGGAATAGATTATTTCACAAAATGGATCGAAGCGATCCCATTACCAAATGTTGATCAAGAAACAGTGATTAATTTTATTCAAAATCACATAATATATAGGTTTGGAATTCCTGAAACAATTACTACAGATCAAGGTTCAGTTTTTACTGGACGAAAGATGCAGGAATTTGCCCAAGAAATTGGCTTTAGGTTATTAACTTCAACACCATATTATGCACAAGAAAATGGTCAGGTTGAAGCAGCCAATAAAATTATTATTAAATTGATAAAGAAACACATAACCCAAAAACCAAGAAATTGGCATAAGACTTTAGATCAAGTTTTATGGGCTTGTAGAAATTCTCCTAAAGAATCAACTAACACTACTCCATTTCGACTAACTTATGGTCATGATGCTGTATTGCCAGTCGAAATACATTTGCAGTCAGCAAGAGTACAAAGACAAATGGAAATACCTTTAGACCATTATTGGCAAATCCCTTCCCTGAAAGCAACCACTTCTGCTGCGCTGAAAGCTTCAATCCCTTCCCTGCCCTTGGCGTCAATCATCTCCTGAGTCGAAGCTTTCATTTCTTCTTGGATTCGAGTTTTCTGGGCTTCTTCTTTAGAGATCTTGCGCCTATACCCTTCGATTTGGTTTTCCAGAAATCCAATCTGTTGCTTGTAGAAAGCAATATTCTTGTCACAATTTTCAAGTCCTGGATTTCCTTCGACCGCTTGGGTAGAGAGCTTATCTGCTTCAGCTTGCGCTTTTTGTGCCTTCTCATAGAACATGGTCTGGGCTTGCTGTTGAGTAGCCAACCTTGTACCATTATCAATCTTTTTTTGCACAGCTTTTGCATACTGATCAACAATCGAACCAAGTTGAATAACCTTTCCCAAGGTAGCTTCATTGGTAAGTGGATTGTGCAGCTTCTTCAGAAAGGCCAAGTGGCTATAGGCGCAAGCAGGATTTTCGTCAAGTTGTTTAAGCACATCTCTCTGGGCGAAATCAGTTGTAAGCTTCAGCAGTAATGAGTCTTGGCGCACCATGGAGCTTATTTCAGCATTTGAAGGAACGGAATCGCTTGCAGTACGATCACTAGAAGTGGTGGCTTGACTTTGTTTCTTTGAGAGTAGGAGTCGAAGAGTACCTGCAGGGTTAGATTTCTGCATATTAGTGAATTCTTCCTCCTGTACTCCAAGGCTTGCAGAGAGTTTGGAGGTCGAAGAGACTGAAATAATTTCTGGGCCACCAGCTTCAGCTTCAGGCATGCTGTCAAAATCATGAGTATGCTCTTGGGTCGAACTAGCTTGATTGGACTTAGCTGAAGCACTGGGTTTTGGTTGAGAATTAGTTGAGTCCAAAGGCAAATCCTCAGTATGAAGACTCCTAGTCTCAGGATCAGGCCCACCTTTTGTCTCTTCATTCTTTTCAGTTGTATCCTCTTCGACCCCGTCGCCTTTGACCTTGTTAGGGCTTTCACCATGAGAGTTTGCGTGCTCATCAACATTCTCCTTAGTGGGAGATAGAATTGGTGGTTCTGAAGGGTTTTGCTGGTCTTGTTCTTTGGGGTTCTCCTCTTTCGATTCACTCTGCAAAAAGATCATTGTAGACTTTTGAGTGGAATAATTAAAGGATTTAAGAAAAGCTATATATTGAAGGAAGAAAAGTAGATTTACCTCTGTGGCAGGCTTGTCAGAGTTGGTTGGAGGGTTATCTTTTTCCTCAGAATTGGGGGCACCTCCCTTTACAGGAATGGAGTTGTCATTTTGAGTACCCCCATCCTCTTTGTCATTAATTTTGATTTGGTCTTGTTCGACCACATGTCTCTTTTCCTCCCTAGGGTTTTCTTTAGACCCTGGAACGCCCTCACCATCATCAGAAGTCGAGATCTTCAGGGCTTTATGCACCTTTGTCCGTCTGGCTGTTGATTTTTCCCTGATAATAGGTGCAGGGGTTTTGTTGCTTGCTTTCTTTTCATCTTTGTCTTCTTCTGCTGTTTTCTTCTTCTTCTTCTTCTTTTCTACTAGGATTTCCCGGTCCTCATTGGACTCTGGTTCCTCCTTTTTCTTCTTTTTTGCCTTCTCAACTTCTCCAGCTATCCTTTCTTTCTCTTTTTCTTCATTAATAGAACTTCCCCCTTCACCTCCATGTGAAGTCGAAACAGCAGTCTGTTTTCTTTTCCTTATAAGGGGGACTTCCTCTTCTTCTTCATCATCCTGAAAAAGTAAAGAAAATAGGAGATACGTAAGTTAAGTTCATAAGTTATGATAAAATGTGTGTATGCATGTGCAATACTTACTTCTGTGTCCAACTCAATTGTTTGCTTCGACTTCTTTGAAGCAGTAGACACAGTCTCAGCGCTTATGTTCCTTTTCCGGCTCTGAAAATAAAGGACGAAGTTGAAAGTAAAAAATTCAGAATTTAAGTCGAAAAGAGATTTTAGGTAAAAGGATAATGTGCTTACCTTAGGCTTAACGGCCTCAACTTCAGTCTTTATCTTCACCCCAGTGGGTTTCTTCACTTCAGTCGAAGTCTTTGAAGACCCAGTGTCCTTCTTTATGGTTTTGCCTAAAGAGAAATACGTTAGCCGTTTGTGAAGATAAAAGAATAAGCATATTACAAATAAAAAGGGTGACTAAGACATTTACCTTTACCTGAGACAACAGCTTTCTTTTCGATAAGTGGCACAATGAAGCCACTCTCTACCATGTCCAACATGTGATCTACGCTGCCAATAGATTGACTAAAGTAGTAGTCATCCCACCAGGCACAAAATCCATCAGTGCGGAAAAACGAAGGCTTAAAATCAAAGGGTTTGGGTGCATACTCATATCCCTCTATCATCCTTATGTATTTCTTGTAAATTTTCTCTGATACTCCAGTGCCAAGCACTATTCGATATGTGTTCTCGAACAGGCTTTTGGGCCTCATCTGAGACATACCAAACTGTCTCGAAACACAGTTGGGCAAGTATCCCACTAAGCCAAACTGGTTCGATTTATCCCCTATCCTGCAGGATAAGACAGTTTGTTCCAGGTAAGCTCTCCAAACCTCATTTACCTCCTCCTCATTATCTGGGTCGAGCGCAGGAAAATCTTCAGTAAACCACGCAGCACCATACTTGCGCTCAACAAAAAGGGCGTGACGAGGTAGAAATGTGTTGAAATTTAGAAACATTTTCATATGCTTCATGAAAAGTCTCCTGGTATCTTGGTCAAGAGATCGAGGGGTTAATCGAACCAATCTTTGCCCTTCGATTTCCCTCTCATTGACCTCTTTCTCATAATCAGAGGGAACTATCAGCCCTAATTCTGTTTCGAATGTGGCGTTCAACCACAATTGCAGAAGCCACATAGGTCCAGAAACCACGAAGTTCGACCCATCTTTTGAAGCTTTAATAGCATCACTAGCATTCCCCATAGCTTCATAAAGGGTAGCTAGCAGTAGACGTCCCAAACTGAAGCGCCTACCTTCATGGATTTGCCTAGCCATGGGAATAAACATCCTTGCAACCTGAAGGGACTTCGAACAGAAAACATAATGAGACAGCCACATCGTCAAGAAGGCCACATGCTCTTCATGGGATACCTCTTCTCCCTATAGTTGAGCTCAATTTGGTCACCAGTCTTGGTTGGGTCGAAGTGGTCACCAGTAGGCCTAAGGCCTGTGATAGCAGCTACGTCCAGAAGTGTGGGGGTTACCATTCCACATTTAAATTGGAAGGTGTTTGTGGATTTCTCATAAAAGTGTAGTGCAGCAATAAGAAGTTCTGGCTTGTACTTAGGGCCAGTTCGACTGAACTGAATAAGAGGATAAATCCCATAATTTTTCCAATACCCCTTGTACTCTTTTTCTACTCTATTCAACCAAGGGATATAGTCTTTGAGAGCTGTATATGGTGCAGATCGAAACAGTTTTAGGGGGTTTTTGAAATACCCAAAATGGTAAGGGTCTGTTTCGAATATCCTAGGTCCGCAAGTTACGTACTTGGGAAAAAATTTCGCTACATCACTCGAAGTAATCTCTGCACCTGGGTAGGGACCACAGAAAGCATAAACACTTTTCCTTATAGAAAAAGGAATCATTACCTGAGAGGTCCAGATTTTCTTGGTAGCTTCATCTCCAACAGGCTCAGAAACTATCTCTTCTCCATCATCACGTTCTGTAGGTTCTTTCCATCTCCCAGCAAATGGTACATCGAAAGCTTGATTAGTAGCCATTGTTGAAAGGTGTTGAAATTGGAGAAATCAAACGTTCTGATTTGAAAATGGATTAGTCTCTTTGATCAGAAAACGTTTGCTTTAGTACGATTTGGAGTTTGAGGAAGATTAAACGGTTTAAAATCACTGTTGCTGTAAAGATCAAAAGGGTGATTTGCAGAAATCAGAGTTGGAAGTTTACGCAAAAGGTTCAGAAAGTGAAGAGAGTAAAAAGTGTTTCTTTGTTTTCCTTGTTACTATTTATAGGGAAGAGTGTTGGATTTAAAAATAAATCAAAAAGAAAATAAAATGCTTTCTCTTCAACTTCTAACTTGGACATGTCCTCCAGTATCCCTAAAACCTAGGGGAAATGATGGATTGTGGGGATCAAGGTGACAGTTATTACTGTACATGACATCAGCGCCGTCATTGGTTAGAGTGTCAAGCACGTGAGTTTAAAATGTCTTTTTCTATTTCTCATTCGAAATATTTGATCGAAACAAGCATTTTGGGGGCAATTTGTTAGCCCATATTTTGGTAAAGTCAAAATATGTTCTAAGTGCGTGATTAAAAGATAATAAATGAAGATTCATTGGATTATCTGTTACTTCAAAAGTCATTAAAGATGTTTGGTTTTTAAGGCCAATGAATTTAATGAGAAATCATGCATGAACACATTATAAATGTTCTATATTGAGCATTGTTCTTATTCCTTGTTTTCCTCAGGATCAGTTCGAGTTGGTCGAAAGGGCAGTATGGTCGAAGCGTTCGCTGTATAGGGGAAAAAGTATGTACTTAGCAAATATCCAAGAAACAAGTCTACTTCGACTTCGATTCATACAACGGCTAATTCAAAAGATATGAAGGAATTCAAATTCAAAATACGTGGCAAGACACGCGTTCTCATCTTAGTTAGTTAGACGTTACTAGCAGTTAGGGAATAGTGTCTATATAAATTATAGTTCTGTGATCGAGCAAAGGGTCACAATCTAAATACAAAAATCCTTACTAAACTCAAAGTACCCATGTCAACGAGAGAAACGAGTGATCGAAGGAGAATGTATGTAACTGTGAACCATTTACTTTCTTTGTAAATCATTTACATTCAATGCAATTTATCTTCTTTTTCCAATTCAATCCCCTGTTCATTTAATTCAGACCTTTTCTTTCCTTCTGTTTATTCATTCGAATAAACATTCTTTCTTGCAATTCAAGTTACATAAAATATAAACAATATTGAAAACATAAGAACAATAATGAACACTAGTTGTCTTGAAAATATAAACAAAAGCACTATGTCCCGAGATTTACTAGTTGATCTCTCTTGTAATAACTCAAACTAGCGTTGTTTACCAAATTTCACAGTAAACACCTTGCAAAACTTTTTTTTTTCTGGATTCCCCCGGTGCAAAGAATTTGCACTTTTTAAATCGGTTGAACAGAATAACCGATTTAAAATACATCACTTTTTATATCGGTTGAACAAAGTAACCGATTTAAAAACTACACTCAAGGGGAGAATCCAGAAATAAAAATTTTGCAAGGGGAAATCTCAAAGGAATTTTTTGCAGGGGGTAAACTAAAACTCGCCTACTTTGCAGGGGGTAAAGATCTATTTACCCTATTATTTTTTTTATAGAATCTCTCAAATATTATATTTATATATATACATATTTTTTTTTTGTTAAATCAAATGTATCATCCGTGCGCAACTGCAGAGATTAATCCCTTCGATTTAACTGAGATCTATTTAAGGGATTGACCTCTCCTAAGAAATAATTCTTCATATGCACCGCTCAAGATCGATCTCAAAACCAAATGGTTAAGGGGCCCAGGTATCTACCACTTGTGCGACACTATCTTAGTACATTTTTAATATTTTAATTTTGTAAAATGAAGGAACATTTATATTTAGATTACTTTGAAACAAATTGAAATAAGAAAGTACACTCTTTTTTTCATGGATAAGATCACTCGAAGAATTGAAGTCTTGAACCCAAAAAATAGCTTACAATATATCTGTAAACTCTTTTTTTTTTACGTAAAAACATTTTATTTTATTTTGAAGAAAAAATTATGTTCATTAGAGACAAAAACAAAATAGAAGATTTTGAGCGAGAGAGAGAGAAAAAAAACACTCAATGTTGGAGAATGAGAAACGGCAAGTACTTCCCACCCCACTATTAAAAATACAAATTAACGAATTAAAATTTGAATTCCAACTGCGAAAATTATCCTTATTTTCATATTTCATATTTTATCATGGGGAAAACTTATTCAAAATTTTATCTAGCAGGGAGAAACGTGATCCCCATGATGAAAGTGTATGTAGATCATAGTAAGAACTAAGCACAAAAATTTAATTGATATTCATTAAAAAAAATATAGAATTAACAACTATTTTTTATTGATGAAGCCTCTATAGAATCATATAATGGAGACGGAAGAGAGATAGAAAGAGAGAGAGAGAGAGAGAGAGAGAGAGAGAGAGAGAAATCTCTTAGTGGTGTAGAATAGAAAACAATGAGCACTTTTCACCCGACTATTAAAAATACGCATTGACTAATTAAATTTTGAATTCCGACTGCGGGGATTATCCATATTTTCATATTTAATATTTTATCACGGGGATCATTTATTAAAAAATTTATTTAGCACGATAAAAAGTGATTCTCCACGATGAAAAGTGTATGTAGAAGATAGTGATAACTTAACACTAGAATTTTATTGATATTCATTAAAAAAATAATATAGAATTAACAACTATTTTATTGTTGATGGAGCTCCTATAGAGTCTCGCGACGGACCCGGGAGAGAGAGAGAGAGAATATCTCAGTGGTATATAATAGGAAACGGGTAACACTTCTCACCCCACCATTAAAAATACACGTTGACTAATTAAAATTTGAATTTTGACTAAGGGGTTTTTTTCCATATTATGTGTCCATCGCACTTTCATTAGATTACATATGGCTGATGAAATATATGGAAAATCTAAATAAATTAATATAATTTTGATTTTTTATAATTTATTCTATTTTAAACTTTCCATAACCTTCGTTCGAACTTTTTTAAGAACCTTAATTTATTAATGTGAGTGGAGAGATTGACACATAGATTTTTCCGTGTTTGACAATGAACCTAATGTAAATTTTCTATAAAGAGTCGGCACGAGATGAAAAATAAAAAAATCATGGTATATTTAAATTTGATGGGTACGGTCCCAAAAAATCGGCCATGAAAAATCAAAGCTATTTTCCTTTGCGAATGGAGTTTATAATTATTTTATATTTATAGAATCACTATGTAGTTTCGGGGATGAAGATGAGATAAAGAATCTATTTCATAATAGTGTAAAATGGGAAGCGAAGTAATACTCTTGATCTCGCTTTATTCTGTAATATCGTTAAATTTATATCATGTAAAACATATCTCAATTCTACCTTGGAATTTTGAACCAAAATAATCAAATAATATATCAAAATAAACATATAAATATAATTAAAAAAGAAAATAATCTTGTGCACAGCACGGGCTAACATACTAGTGTTTAAATAAATCCTTAAATAAAATATCATTGTTCTTGATAATAGTGTTTGAAAGATGAAAAAGGCATATATGATGGGGAAATTAATGGGAAAGTTAACGATGGTATAAGTTTTTGTACTTTAGCAAATTAGGAATTTGAAGATTTATTTATTACCTAAAAATCTTACAATTTTTTTTATCTAAATATATTTACAACTCTTTTTATTTTATTTTTGGTCAAGAAAATATCTAAAATTTTACCTTTTGGAGTTTAGTTCAGTTGGGAAGGACACTATATTATATATATGCAGGAGCTGTGTTCGAACATCATACACTCAATTTATTCACTTTTAAGGTAAAATTTCTACCTATTAGACTAATAGACAAAAAAATATCTAAAATTCTGTTGTTTATAAAAAATCAAATCTGAACTTGGAGTCTACCATAATAAAATACTAAAATATATCTTTTTTTTAATCAACCAAAGAACCTTATATTAAAATAGCTCTCTACATTTGTACCCCAAAAAAAAAGCTCCCTACATTGGCACAAAGTGTGCACAATATAAAGGCTAAACTCAAGTCAAAATCCAAAAGATATATATAAGTTAAACAAAAACAAAGTTACAAATAAACCAAATCCAAACAAAGCAAAGGGTTAAAGATCAATAGACTAAACGCAAAATCGAATTTTTTGAATTTCACCTTAAACCACCACTAGACATGAAATTGAATTTGGGAAATTTCTAGATCCGCGTCAAAAAATTTATTATTAAAATAACAATCATTACAAACCCTCCAAATGTTCTAGATAGCCGCCAGCCAGATAGCTAAGAAGCAATTATTATACTTCAGGAAACGAACTTGTAAACCACTAAACTGTTGGACATGAACGACCTGATTATTATGTAAAACACTTTGCACATCTAACCATTAAAGAACACCACACTTTATGGGACAAATCACATACAAAGAAAAAAATGTGATAATGTTTCATCAGAACCACAACCCAGGACACAATATTGAGCATCAATATTCAAAATGCCTCTTTTAAAGAGATTAACACGAGTTGGAATCCGATTCGCCAAGAAACGCTATGCACACACCGACACATTTATCTGCACCACTTTATTCCAAATCTAAGCCATGGAATTCAACTCTAGCTACACATCCTCCTCTCTTCGCGTTAAATATTGATAAGGACCCTTAACCGAAAAAATATCTAAGTGTTGGGATCTCCAAAACCATTTATCAAGCACATTAGGCTGCAAAACAACATTAGTATTCTCATGGTAGGTTAATCTAGTATAAATATTACTCTTAATATTAATACTTATGTATAGACTTAATATCTTCATATTCATGACTCGTGAGATGTGGTCATCAGTCTCAATACAAAATAGTCTGTGCGCTTTATTATTATTCCAATTCACATTAAAACTTAACTATGGATGCTTTCAGAATAATGTCCTTATGTTTAATGTGGTATCACGATTAAGTCACACTTAATTCCATTAAATAGACTAACTATTCTATGAATTTTATTATTCTAGAGACGGCAGCAAGAGATGTTAGTTCATGTTATGTTGTTATTACTTCACCAAGTGTTTCTCTGTGACTTTCTAATCTCATCCCTTGAAAATTTTAATTGTCACGTGTCACTCATCGGTGGAAAAAACTGGAGTAAAAGGATGATAAGGAAATGTAATGGATCTGAACTCATCCCAAAGATTGAGTGGTGTAGAGACATTCATGCGTATTCCAATGATTGAGAGACCTGCAAACATTAATAAATAGAAACTTTTTTTGTCAACTAGTATGGTGGCTAGAATTCCACCTTTAAAGGTGAATAAGTGGAGTATTCAGAATTCGTACCCCCAACTCATGCATATAAAATCTGATATCTCTACCAACGGAAATAAATTCTCGAGAACTAATAGATAACACATCTAGGCTCTGTTTAGCAAAAATAGCTGATGGCTGATAATCTAGCTTATGGCTGGTGGCTGATAAGCTAGCTTATAGCTGATAAGTTAGTTGAAGTGTTTGGTAAAATTAGCGGTTCAACTAGCTAATAAATGTAAAATGACATAAAAGGACATTCTTAGTTAATGATAAAATTTATATTTAAAATAGTAATTTAAATTTATTAATGTAATATATCTTTTATATATTATTATTATTAAATTAAATTTTTTATGCTAAAATTTAAATTTATTTTTATTTCAATTTAATGTAATATTTTTTTAACAAAATTTTAATGTTATATATATTTCACGTCGTTGCTTCAAAAAATATATATATTTCTTGTCAAAATGGACATATACACTAGTCAACTTGTGATATTTCAAAATAAACTCTATGCTCTAGTAATGCAAAATTGAGTACATAGAATAATATAAAAATTTAAAAAACAATTCTTAATTTGAAGTAAAAAAGAAAAAGACAATTCTTAATTTATAACAAAATTTATATCAATTAAGTAAAATAACATAATAATAAACTATTAATAAAATATATGTAATTATATAAACTTTAAAATAAACATATAATAAAAATTAAGATAATCTTATTTATGCTTGCTAAAAAAATAATAATTATATGATACATGAAATGTTCTTCTATTTTAAAACATAATTATATTTTAAATAAAAATAAATTATAAAGGAGTGGACTTTAGTTAAAATAATAAGGGGAAAAAATGGAAGAAAAAATGATAAGCTATAAGCTCATAAGCTACTTGAAATAGCTTCTAAAAAATAAGCTATAAGTCAGTAAAATAAGCTATAAGCTCATAGTGAAAAGACTGTTACCAAACAGGTCTTTTAACTTATAAGCTATAAGACATAAACTATAAATAAGTTTTAAAGTGTTACCAAACAGTGCCCTAATGTAGTGTACAAAGAAGCCTTTCGTAATTTGTAACATCTCAATTGTTTACCTTTAAATTAAATAAATTATATTGGCATATGATTGCATTATTAAATATGATACTATTAATTAACATATTTATATTTATATGATTCAAATATACATTTTTTACATGATTTGATGATTATGACCGGTGTACGGCAATACAGGTTGATAGTATGATTTTATAATTGTCCACAAGTTATAACTCAACTGATAAAAAAATGTCAAAATTATTAGACTGACGCTATGATTAGAGTTTAAACCTAGACTCTCTCACTTGTGTGTATAAGTTTATAATAGTTTTACTATTTTGTCTATATACCCAAAAAAAAAAAACACCCGGTGTACCCTACGTTAAGCTCCTAATATTTTTTGTAATAATTATTTAAATATAACAATAAATAATTACTTTAACCCAAAAAAGCCTAATATCAAGTTGCATAAAAATAAAAAGTTCACATAAATTACTATTACTCATTCTCAATAATTTTTTTTTATATTTAGAATAAAATCATTTTAAATTTTGTTTTATTTCATTTAAAAAAATTGGGGAAGTGCAAAATTTTTATTAATCAAGTGTCATTAATAAGTAATTACTATTGTGCACCTTTAGACTACAAAGCTAAACTCTTGCTTAGTTAACACCTCAAATGTTATTCATCTGATTTTTGTTATTGATCTAATTTTTTTTTAAACTGCAAATATATTAAGTATGTGTTTGGTTTAGTGGTAGAAAGAATTGAGTTTGACAGAATTAATTTTGATTAAAAGTGAGTTGAAGTGAATTGATTTATGTCTGGATATATTAATGAAGAAGTGATTCGTAACATTTGATATTATTTGAATAATTTAAATCAAAATTGCTTTTAAATGTATAATTACCAAAATGTACTTATTTAAATAATTTGATATCTTGTCAAAAAAAAAAACCTAATTGGATATGGGTTATATTTCAAAATAATTGTGAAGACCAAATGGATCATCCTCGTAGCCCATCTCAGCCGTGAAAGCTCCAATTTGTGGCTTCAAAGAAACTCACGTTTGGAGGCAGAACCGCGTTTCTGAGATTTGATTTTGCAATTATCCAAACATAAAAAAATTGGTTAAAATCACAGGCAAAATAAACACAAACTAACAAAACAAAAGCCAAAATACACAGGCAACAAAACAAACAAAACCAGGAAACCATGAACAGAAGCAAGGCACTACAAAACAAAACAAATGCTATCTGAAACAAAAGCAAGGCACTACAAAAAATCACAAATACAAAAGCTTCAACACAACCACCTTGAAGACACACTTCACGCACCACAAATCAATTTGCTTCTCATACAAGCCACTTGGAGCAAAATAGACTTATGACAAAAACCAGAAGAGCAGAAAATTACTGAATGAAACCGGAACCGCAATCACAACAAGACAACCGAAAAAATCTTATCTCTCAAAACAATCTACCAGGTTCCAACACCATTGGTTATCTCTGAATAAGAAACATTATATAGGTGCTCTTGGTGATGTTCTATCCAAAACTAGTCTTGTGAAATGCTTGTCAAAATAGGTTCATCTGATTTCTTATCAACTTTAAAAGTAAGAGTATTTAACAATGATGAATTTGCAAGTATAAACCGTATCAAACACAATGCATGTTGAGGACGTAGATGATAGTGATATTCACTGTGCGAAGTTGATTAAGGGCACAACTATTGCATTCTAATTTCTCGGAATGGTCCAACACTTGGGCTAGAATAACACCCAATAGATAAAAATCTAGTCTGGAAAATAAAATAAAGCAAAAACACCAAGCAGAACTGTGGTGATGAAAGATAAAATCCAATACATTCTCAATGAATGAACTTAACCTGGGTGCTTTGTGATGCTCGTTTCATCAATAACAAATCTTCTGAAATGCTTAACAACACAGGTGCATCTAATTTCTGAGAATCAAGACGAATGTCAAAAGTAAGAGTCTTCAACGATGTAGAATTTGCAAGTATGAACCGTATCAAACTCATTGCATGCTGATGAGAGGTAGCACAAATGTTGATATTCACGGTCTTAAGTTGATTAAGGCAACAGCTACTACATTCCAACTCCTCCGAACAGTTAGACGCTTGTGTAATATCTACATAGCCATAACTCTGAATCATAAAGAATAAATAATTAGAATACAACAATAAGAAAGAAGCTACGAAGCATAGGTATTCATGGTCACCTCTACAACAAGTTCAACCAAGCGAGGAGCACTTTTAAGTACACTAACAATATACAAAAGTTCTCCTCTTTCATTCAATTTCACATCACACAATTTCAGATACTTTATGGAGTCGAATGAGCTTTTCACCAGCGTCGGGGGAATGATATCTGCAAAAGGGATCTAGGCATACAAACACCAAAACTATCAATCAAAATTTAACATTGCTTCTCTTTTAAATATAAAATAAAAGAGTAAATAAAGTCTGTATAATAAGATCAAACCGTGAGGCCAGGCTAGATAGAAAAAAAAATGAAATATATATCTAAACAAGTCCATATATGTCAGCATACTGATACTATTATTGTTTCATATCAAAACTACCAAACTAACATATGAGCTAGAATCTTCCCAAACTGTTAAATAATATAGATTTTATAGTAATGTTGTTTTCTAACCTTCTTATCGAAAAATGAACCAATAGAAAACCTCTGAATACTTTTTGGCAAGCTTTTGATCAAACCAGATACCCAGCCCTCATGAGCCGTGAGTGTAAGATCAATCAGATTCTTTGCTTTCTCGAGACAAATTGACTTCATATTTTTATCAAAATCTAGCAATAAGACTTTGAGAGTTGGAGCAGAAATATCAAAATATTCAAAACCATTACAGTAATCAATGCTAAGCTTTTCAAGTAGCGGACAACCAGAAATAAGACTCTCAAGTGCACCTGACTCAAATGTCACACTTTCTAATTTAAGAATAAGCAATCTTTTAAACCCAGAGAAATTAGGTGGAATTGACAAGTTAAATCCGCCTAATTTAAATTTAGTCAATTCCTTACAAGAGAAGACGATATATGGCAAATGACTAAGTCCTGTTTCGAAGTTCATAAGCTCGAGATGTTTAACACCCCTCCTTGACAAAAGAGGAACCCACATATTAAGGTGTTTCACTGTGATCTTAAAATTGAAGTACATAGGTATGAAAAGTAAAAACTTATGTATCGGCCCATTGTGGAGCATAAGAACTTGAGTAATAATTTTAGAAACCACAGGACTAGGGTAATAGAGATGCTCGTAGGGTTCAAAAAATTTTGGGCGAAACTCAAGTCGTGGGACAGAAGTCCACATATACCTCCACTTTGTTGACAAAATGCTAGTCCTAACTACGTCTCGGATATTCAAATGTTCTAGGATAACATCAATAACATTACTTGGTAAGTCACTGATTCGATCAATGTGATCTTCTTCATTGGACTTGTTGATCAGAGACATAGATGTAAGGGACCTAGAAATTCAAGCAGAATAGTAAAAATTACAATCTGAATTCAAAATACTTAGAAATCATACATACTACAAAGATTGGATGAAACAATACATAACTGAGTTATACTACAAAGTAATTTCAGTGCCCTAATTAATACTTAACCCTAAATACGATAAGGAATGGATGATGATGATGATGATGATGATGATGATGATGATGATTATAATAATAATGATAAGTAAATGAAATTTAGCGACTTGTGATGAAAGCTTACAGTTGAGAGTAAGAAACGGCGATGGATTGTGGGAATCGCTGCAATGCACTGTGTTTGTGTACGATGAAATGCTCATACAAAACTATGGTTCATATTCATATGCTGAATGAGTGAGAAAGAAAATGGAATTGCCTAGATTATTATTTTTTAAATAACAAAATGATATATTGAAAGGATCAACAAGGCCCAAATCAGAATGATACAAAAGGTCTAGGAAAGGATGGAAAAATGGAAAAAAAAATTTCTACTCCAACATTTGTCATTTTACCCCAACATTATTTTGAATATTCTCATTTTATCCTTATTTAACTTTAATATAATTTAATATATTTTATTATTTTTTATTTTGTCTTATTATAACTGCTCCGGTACACTGTTCACCCACCGAAAAACTGTTCCGGTAAGTATCAAAGTAGTCCGATATGTAATTTTCACCGGTACACTTTACACAAGTGTACTGTGTACCGGTATAAAAAACTATTTCCAGACATACAGGTACACTTTTTAAAAGTGTACCGGTTTGATAAAAAATAACAATTGTACCGGAACAGGGGCTCGAAAGGTCAAATGTTGGTAGATACTACAAATATGTTTACAACAAATGAAAAATTTGATACACGAGATGTTGTTCTCACATGGGCTCGAAAGGTTGGAGATGCCAACAAAGTCAGTATTCTTATTACAAGGTCGGATAAAAGGAACGGAGTGAGAGGACGAAATGACAAGTTGATTTTGGGTTATGATAAAGGTGGAAAATATGACTCTTCAGGGAGTTCAACAACAAGTGCATAAAAAAAGTGTATCTGTCCATTCAAAATTAGAGCCACACCTTCAACAGATGGTTCAGGATGGAAAATTCATGTTAAATGTGGAGTTCACAACCACGGGCTACCTGATCAGTATGCAGGCCATCCTCGAAAGGCGCGTTTAACCGCAGATGAAAACAAACATGTTGAAGATTTGACAAAGTGTAATGTGGCACCAAGGAATATTGTTTTAGATTTGAAGAGACAAAATCCAGACTTTGTGGTTGATGCCAATCAAATATATAGGAAAAGAAACATGTTACAAAAACAAGAAAGAGGTCCTAGAACAGAGATGCAACACTTGCTGCAATGGTTAGATGATGCAAAATATGTCACCTGGAATAGAAGAAGAGATGATGGGTCTGATGTTTCGAGTGATATTTTTTGGGCACATCCAGAATCAATCAAGTTGCTGAACTTGTTTCCTATTGTTTTGGTTATGGACTGCACAAACAAAACTAATAAATACAGACAACCACTACTTCAAGTTATCGGTATAACGTCAACTGATTTGACATTTGCTGTTGGATTTTCTTATATGGAATCCGAGAAGACGGACAATTATCGTTGGGCATTAGAGAAGCTGAGAGAATTGTTTATTAAGCAAGATATATTTCCGCAAGTAATTTTGACTGATAGGGAGCTTGCTTTGATGAATGCAATTGAAATTGTATTTTCACATTCTGTTAACATGCTTTGTACGTGGCACATAAATAAATTTTTTTTGCGAGAATGTCTGTACATGTATGTAAGGATATGCGAAAGTTGCTGCAAAATTTGTGGAGAAACGTTGTATTCAGTCAAAATGAGGTGGAGTATCAGCAGCGGATGAATGAACTTGACCAAACATGTGTTAATTCAAGCAAGTTTCTTGACAATATCAATAAAATCTGGTTGACACCTCACAAAGAAAGATTTGTGCATGCATGGACCAATAAAGTGATGCATTTAGGAAACACAATGACTAATAGGTACGATTATGTATATTTCTAAATTGTAATTATTTTTTTTTATTTTTTTTGCGTTTAAATGACTTTTTTGTGCAATGTAATATTTAGAGTTGAGTCTGCACATTGGAAACTGAAGCAGATGTTGGAAAACAGCAAAGGTGACTTATGCAAGTGTTTGAAAGCCATGAATGACAATATAATTCTACAAATTGGCTCAATTAAGACGTCATTTCAAAAAAGTTTTTACTACACCGAGCACCTACACAACAGTCCTTTTTTTAGCAATTTAAGAGTTTGTCTCCAGGGAGGCTATGACACTAATTTCTAATGAATTTGTGAAAGTTGGCATTGTTGGAACCGACAAGAACATTTGTGGTTGTATACTTAAGTCAACATGTGGGTTGTCTTGTGCATGTGAATTGGGTAGGTATACATTGAGCATTGTACCGATACCATTAGATTCAGTTCATGGTCACTGGAAGATATTAACTATGGAAGGACCACTAGAGGATGACACAGAGGATGGATATGAGTTGGACATGAGTCATGCAATGGATGCCATATGGAGTCGATTTCGATCACTAGATATTGTTGGTAAAAGAGCGTTAAAGAGTAAAGTGTTTGAACTTGCTTATCCAACTACAAGTTCGTTGTGTCCACCACCTGAACAAATAAAAACAAGAGGAGGAGTGAAGAACAACGATAGAGGCAAAGCACCAAAGGGTTATGATGTGTATCGTGAACCGTCGTACTTTGAGCATGTAGAAAGAGAAACTACTGATTCACAAGGTTCATCGAAGAATGTGTGTACACAACCATCCCAGTCATCTCAGAAGCAGCAACGAATGTCATATCAGAAGCAACAATATCAGTAATCTCAGAAGCAACTATCTCAGCCATCTAAAAAGCAACAATATCAGACATCTAAAAAGTTAGTATCTCAGAAGTATTTGGCACAATTTCCAAAACATATTGTTCCACATATTATTGATGTTATTGAAATCGTTGGAGATGGAAATTGTGGTTTCAGAGCTATTGCATCTTTACTTGGTTACATAGAGGATGGTTGGCCCATGGTACGCCGAGAGTTAGACAATGACCTAAGAAGTAATATTAGTTTGTATGAGAAGATATCCGGTCAAAATATACAAGGCGTGAGAGATTCGTTTCAGATATCTGGATTAGGCGATCAGTTAAAAGGTAAATGGTTCACCATACCTGTCATGGGTTACCTGCTAGCAAATAGGTATAATGTCATTTTGGTCACGTTAGGTAAACCTAGCAAGACTTTCTTTCCTATGATGACTTCATATTCTGCTTCAGCAAGGTTTTTTTTGCATCGGTTATGTCAGTGAAAATCATTGGGTTCAGGTAAATATGAATTGAAACTTAAAATATTTTATTTTCAGAGTCTGTTGTTATTTTTATTCTATACAAACTTGACCCTATTATTTTGTGATATCCAGGTAAACATGAAACAAGGTTTCCGTTGCCCGAGGTGATGCCTGAATGGAAGAAATATTGTTCATCTGAAGCATCATCTTGGATTTCAAACTTAAATGGACGCCTACAATACTGGCAACTTTTAAGTCCTCGATACCTCCTGTTGGTGTTGTTGATGTTGATTAATTTTTAATGTCAAACATCTAAATTTATTACTTTTAATTGTTTATTTTATGTCAAACATCTAACCATCTAATTTTATGTCAAATTGCTTATTTAATGTCAAAATCTAAACATCTAAGCAACAAAGTGCATCAAAGATCATAAGAAGGTGCATCAAAATTCATAAAAAAGATCAAAATACATATGCCAGAATTAAATGACAAAAAAAGATCATAAAACAATTCATATGTCAAAGTGTGCTAGTCTCTATCTGCACCATCTGCACCACATGCAAGATCATATGCCAAAAAAAGATCATAAAACGCTTCATCATCTCTATCAGCGTCTATCTGAGTGATAACTCTGTAGCGCGGAACAAATCAAATCTATCCGTCCATGATCGCCTTGTTGTGCCTCTGTTGCTACCGGGTCATCTTGTTGTGGTTCTGGTGGTGCATATTGTGGAGCTGGTGGTGCATACTGTGGAGCTGGTGGTGCTCCATGTGGTCCATCAACAGGGCGACATACTCTAGGATGTGATACGTTATAAAACCACTGCACGTAATCATCTGTAGCCTCAGAAGCATATTGCACTTGACGTGTCAACTGAAGTATCCGATCAACAGAAACGTCATAACTGATCCAGTCACTATAAATAACAGCAATGGCAGGAGCTGGAGGTGGTGGTGGTGGTATACACTGTAAGTATCCAAACTGCCTAAAACACCTCTCAGGCAAGTAAGGAACTACCGCGCACCCACGCAGATAGCCACTATACATAGTAATCAGATCAAACGCGATGCTACCTCTATGACTTTCAAACGGACGCCAAATCATATCTGAAGGGGTGAGTGCATCCATGATAGGTCGATATTCCAGAAGCTTCTTCTTCCCCTGCTTATATGTCCAACACATAGCACGAGGGAAACCAGGATCATCACAATTAAGTCCGGACTCCGCATCTGCCCGCCTACCAAGGCCAGGAAAATACTCATGAATCCAACACTGTTACAAAAAAAAAAGTCGTTAAAAAAAAGCGGAGCCTGCACAGACTGCTGCTCCTGCCCCTGTCACGATAATCTTGACGATTGGGCTGCCGGTGAAGAATTCTACCATCTCGTCCCCTGGTGCGCACCACTGAAAAAATAAAGTTAATTATTATTATTAATTAACTATAAAAAAAATCCGCCAAAAAAAGAACAATTTAGCTAGGAAAAAAAAACAGTTGCTACCAAAACAAAAAATTGTTACGAAGTGTACTGGTACAGTTGGGACAAAAGTGTACCGGTATGAATATTCATACCGGTACACTCATACAAAAGTGTACCGGTATGAACCGATATGAATATTCATACCGGTACACCCATACAAAAGTGTACCGGTACCTATATTTCAAACCGGTGTCCTTCTAAAAAAGAGGACCGGTATACTTACTCTTTCCGCTTCTCTCTCTACACACCGATACACTTCTTTTACCAAATGAGTGAAAATGATTTTTTTTTTACTCTTTTACATTTTATATGAGGGCATTTTAGTCAATTCACATATAAATTGTTGGGGTAGAAAAAAAATTTCCTGGAAAAATTCTCTTACCCCCTTGCCCCAACACTCTTTTGATTCCATTACATACCTTCTAAATTGGGTGAAATTAGAATTTGGGATATACTATTTGATAAAAACAAGCACTTATTCAATTTCTAACCATTAAATTATTTGATAAAAAAAAATTAGTTTACTAATTTGCCGAAAAAATTAAAACAAAAAATATAAATCTTCTTTACACAAAAAGTATAATTATTTTTTTGACAACTCACAAAAACCATGAGTAAGTGAAGCAGTTTTTTCTTTTCTTTTCTAATTTACATAAGGGTAATAAAGTAATCAAATAAAAATAATAAGAATAAAAATATAATAAAATATTAAAATTATAAGCTCAAATGTTAAATGATATAGCATCTAAAAAAAATGTTATAAGCTCCTTCAAAAAAAAAAATGTTATAAGCTTTTATTACAAAACACCTGATAGAATATGATGGATGCTTAAAAAAATAGAATATGATGGAATACATCCAACTCTTCCATTCCATCTTATTTTTTTAATCGAAGCAATATGGTCCTCCATTCCATCTTAATTTTTTTAATCAAAACAATATAATGATATATTGTTCCAAACATACACCGAATACAATTGACATCTCTGTCTAGTCTAGATTGTATATGCCGTAAAAAAGAACATATGCCATCAACTAGAATTGTTAATGATGAATCATGAATGCAAATAGTTTCCGTAATTTTTTGTTACAATGTTGTAAAATTTCAGTGAACAATTCCTGGTGACATTCGCTATGACGGCATGAAGTTTATGGCGTTAAACTATGGGAACAGCAAACAGAGTCCATAGACAAGGTCCTTGCGGGCGCAGATCATATGATTCATACACGGCAATTTGCGCATAACCGACAACAATACAACAGTCTGTCACACGCTTACAGACCGAACAATGGCAACCGCCGCCAACAATGTTTGTAAAATGCAACATCGATGCTGCAGAGTTTACGTCTGAGTAGAAAGTAAGTATGGGAGCATGTCTTTGCAATGAAAACGAAGAATTTATAACATTGTTGCCCTCACACCAGCTGAAGCGAAAGCTTGGGGTTTGTTTCAAGGCCTTGAATGGATTACAACTTGGCTATCATAAGGTTATTATTGAGATGGATATTAAGATGGATATTATTGAATTTTTAAAAACTTCGATTTTCAGTTACCGAAGTTTCCCGATATAGAAAAACATTTTCAACCGTTTATTTTTCATTAGGAGGGGTGTAAATGGACCAAAACTTCGGTTCGTGTTTACCAAAATTTATTTTAGGGGTAAAAACGGAAACCTGAGAGGTGAAAAAGAGACACGGGGTGGGGAAAAAAATCTTCTATTATTATAGGACCTCAAAATTTTGAATTAAGGCCTCCAAAATTTTGAGGCCCGATGTAAGACCCGTAATTCCACTGTACCTTTTGGTGAATAAAATAAGTAATGGCTACGAGTTTTAGGGTTTTTGGTGAAGCTGTTTTTGTGAGTATCGTCGCATAAATGAGATTTTTGCTGAAACGGAGCATGTTTTGTGCTCGTGCGCTGGAAAGGCACAAACTTTTGGGTTGTAGTCTTCTTTTAAGTATGAGGAGATTTCTGTGAAGTTAGAATGACGAGTTTTGGATTATTCTTGTTTTTGGAAAAACGAGTAGGATTTTACCCGCTGATGGAAAATCTTACTGCGTCTGTTTTAAGTGAGGTTTCGGGTGGAAGTTTTATATATCTGCGCGAGTTAGGATATGTCCTGAGATTAATTTTCTAAGGTATGGAAGAAAATTACAGTCGCGGAAAAAGATTCGGCGATAAGTTTTGGAATGGAAAAACGATAGACGTTCTTTCCGTAGGTTTTCTGTTTTTGTGTTTTACGTTCGTCGCGACGCGCGAGAGCTGTGAGGCGAGGTGGCTTCTGGAAGCATAGAAAATATCTTGTGAGGATAAGCTTAGAATTGATCCAATGGCTAGATTTGAATCTTAGCAAATTAACACTATTTGATCCAAGGGTGGATTAGGCAACAAGACCATGACTTTTGGTCATTAAAAAGACTTAAGAAAAATCACAATTTCACTCATTTTCCTTCTTGCTTTGCCGTGGCTTTCCACCCTTGTGCTTTGGCATGTTTGTACTTATGTATTCTCGTTGATGAGAACGTGGTTATAAATACGTATGCAATTTACATATGATTAAGAAAATGTGTGTATGTTGTGATGGTTTCTACATAGGCTTTAGGCTATGTGAATGTTTGCATGAGCATATATGAACGCGTGCGTCGGATAGGACTACGCGGGGATTTTGTCTGTGTGACTATCCTGTATATGCCAAAGAGAATATATGCCATGCATTTCATAGTTGCGTGCCTAGGTGTATGTCTGTGTGACTTTGCCTACGTACCGGGCGTTTGACTGTGTGGCTTCGCCAAATCCTACTGGATTTTATTGAGTCGGTGTTTGTCTGTGTGACTCACCCGGTGTTATCCCACCGTGATTGTTTTGGTATTGTCTGTGTGACTCTACCTGGTGTTATCCCACCAATAGTAGGAGGTGTTATCCCACCTGAGACCTACGCCTTCTATAGAGAGGTTGATTCCGGAATTCATGCATGTGAAAAAGACCCGGCTAGGGTGATCACAATCATTTAGAGTCTGCATTGATAGGCTATGTGTGCATTGCTTATATGAGCCCGTTGGTGGGAATGGCTATGTGTTTAAAGAGCTTTCTATGTTGGTATTTGTATGTTTGGTATTTGTATACTCTCTCGCACCGGTTATATATACACATACTTTTATTTTGTGGTGACCCTTTCTTTCATTTGCGGGCTCATCCCACCCAGATGATGGGTTAGGTCGTGGTGACGACGGTGGCTGTTCCAGGCCCCAGTGAGATGTTGGAGCTTTAGCTTAGTTAGACTATGCGCCGGTTTGGGTTGTACACCGTGCTTTTTGGTTAGCATAGGGTTTCTAACTTGTTTTGAATACTTAGACTTGGACTGTAATTATTCAGGAATACACTTTGCTTGTCGAAGCACCTTATGGTAATGAGTTCTTTTGTATATTTGAATGCCGGCTCATTGAAAAATATTCTATGCGCACTCTGAGTGTTAGTTGAAAAGAAAAAAAAAATATTGACTTTTCTGGCCCTGGAAAAACGGGCTGTTACAATTGGTATCAGAGCACGGCTTTAAATCTTCAAAGGGAAAGTGTACACTTAAGTCGTTAGTCCAGAGTCGGTTAGAACATAGCTAGAGTTGTGTTAGTTCTAGCGGTTGTTTTTGTTGTGTTGTGGGTTATGTGGTTGGTTGTTTTGAGTCTAGCATGAGATATGCTTAGACACTGGTTTGTGTCTTACTGAAGTAATGCAGGGAGTGAGGCTTCAGTAAGTGAATTGTGAAACCCCGAGCCTTGGTCGAATTTAGTCGACGAGTGTCTCTGAATTCCTTAGACAGAGTGGTCCGAGGAGGATGGGCTTGAGGCGAACAAGAACCACAAAGGATTCTTGGAAGAAATTCGATGAACTTGAATTGGCATGGGTCGTTGTCACCCGGAGGTGTTGAGTACGGACGTGTGGACGTCGACTGATAAAGGATTGCAAGTAAGGATCAGATTGGGATACCTTTTGAAGAAGGTGCTGGAGATCCGTTCTGGTGAGTTCGGACGATACTTGATGAAGTCATTCGACTGTCAAGAAGAGGTTACCACTGTTGAATAGTGGAGCATGCAGAGATGTCAATTGGGATCAAGTAGGATGTTTGGATAATCATTGGAGTGACATGTATTGGAATTAAAGGACGTTGTACGTCAAGAGGGAGCAAAAACCTTGTGGCGTTAAACGACATTTATACGAATGGTGGATATCTTAAGGGTTTAATTTAAGTGTGCGAGATGAATTAGATTCGAAACTATGAATTGTAAGGATGAATCTCGTGATGATTAAAGGTAGGAGACCAAGTATCACGTTGATAAGTGACAATCTATACGTAGTTCGGGAGATAGTAAGTATTAATGTCGATGTGAGATACAACGTTAGGAAATTGATTGTTGGATAATTGTGTAATTTGAGAGACATTAAGGTAAAGAACGAGGAGTTCAACCTTAGAAAGTGAGTTGCACATCGCTGATAGGTGATGCTAGAGGTGTATAGTATGGAAATACCTTGAGAATTTTAGTATAGTGAGCTAGAATTATTAATTATTGGCAGGTAAACCATAAGAGAAAGTAAACTTATGGAGTAGTTTGAAAAGATTAGTCAAGATTGAGTAGAGATCCTGTGTGGATAGGCATATAAGTTAATGATTTTGATCGACCAAGAGGTTGTAAGACCAAGTAGTACCTTGAAATTACGGAATTATAGGAGTTGATGTAACCAAACGTTAAGAAATTCAGGTCATGGACGACAATGTTTGGCAATTTTCTAGAAATGTTGTGTTTGAGTAGAAAGGGAGTCCGTTAGTAAGAATACTAAGACAATGAAAGTTGATAGTAGAAAGGAACTTTATTGTATATTAGGATTAAATGGATGGTACGACGAGTATTTAGAGTTCTTGAAGAGTAGGTTTAAGAGTTTGATTTGGGTATCAAAGTACTAAGGATAAAATCATAGTGAAGCGTTGTGCGTTGGTAGCTGTTCTTGATAGGTCAAGCATTAAGATTTGAGATATGTATTCAATGGCTTGATGGATGAGTAAGATATGTTGATTTTGAAGTAAATTATAGTGCCATTTTGGAAGTAATATGGACGTGTAAGAAACCAATTTTTGGGAAGTGTGAAGTTCTTCGATAGAGAAGACAACTTTTGCGGAGTGTAATAGTTTTGGTGGTAATTGCCGTGGTGGCACTGTACTACTATTGGATGATACTCCACGGATGTTTCATGAGTGGAATCATGAGAGCTTGAGCGACGTTTTTGAGTGTTGTGTCTTACGAATACAAGGTCGAAAGGGAATGTTAGTCGTTGGAAAGCTATGTTAAGAGTAAGTAAGAGAGAAGCACACGAGCATGTGGCTTATGTCAATTAAGGATTGGCGAAAGGAATTGACTCACACATAATTTGGAAAATTATGATTGTGCGAGAGTAGTAAGGATTCAAAGGCACCACCTAAATGGATGTCATGGCGGTGTGTGTGTGGAATGTGGATATAAAAAGGGTAAACAATTGGCTAATGGCAAAGTTAAGTGAAAGCATGAGAGTCCAAGTAACGTGTTTTGGGCAAATTGGTCTCATTGACGAGATCGAGATTCGTAAGAGATCGAGGAAAACATTAAGAAAAAACCTCGAAAGATTTGTGGAACCCTTGTGACTCGGAGGACCTTGAGCACAAGTGGAATGAAGTATCACTTAAGTTAGGTAAAGATGGTCTAAACCACCATCAAGATTGTCGACTGTCTATTGACAAATTGAGGGACTGGCCATCCTTAATTTATTGTTGATGGTAGACGAGAATCGTGTTGATTGGAATTGACTAGTTTTGCTAGCTTTGGTGGTGCACAGAGAACTTCAGTGTTTCTTTTTGGAGGGCAGCCACTCACAACTTCGTGTGAAACTAGTGGTTTAGGCTATGTCGCGGAGGCAAAGGAAGTGACTTTGGAAATTTTGTGTGTGGACCCTAGGAAATTTGAGGAACTCGAGGTTGTGAACCTCTGTTGTGAGGTTAATTTTTGAGTGATGAACTCGTTGAGAGTTGCGGTTGGTGCACGGTTGTGCCAGTATCTTGGAGAGAGTATCTGTGTGACTTCACTTGGTGTTAGCATCTTTGTGGCTACACCTAATCCTGAGTGATTTTGTTGTGTTGGTGATGGTAACAATTAGTTGAGTTGTTACTCTTACCTTTAGTTTCGAGGACGAAACTTCTTTTTGGAGGGTAGTAATGTAAGACCCGTAATTCCACTGTACCTTTTGGTGAATAAAATAAGTAATGGCTACGAGTTTTAGGGTTTTTGGTGAAGCTGTTTTTGTGAGTATCGTCGCATAAATGAGATTTTTGCTGAAACGGAGCCTGTTTTGTGCTCGTGCGCTGGAAAGGCACAGACTTTTGGGTTGTAGTCTTCTTTTAAGTATGAGGAGATTTCTGTGAAGTTAGAATGACGAGTTTTGGATTATTCTTGTTTTTGGAAAAACGAGTAGGATTTTACCCGCTGATGGAAAATCTTACTGCGTCTGTTTTAAGTGAGGTTTCGGGTGGAAGTTTTATATATCTGCGCGAGTTAGGATATGTCCTGAGATTAATTTTCTAAGGTATGGAAGAAAATTACAGTCGCGGAAAAAGATTCGGCGATAAGTTTTGGAATGGAAAAACGATAGACGTTCTTTCCGTAGGTTTTCTGTTTTTGTGTTTTACGTTCGTCGCGACGCGCGAGAGCTGTGAGGCGAGGTGGCTTCTGGAAGCATAGAAAATATCTTGTGAGGATAAGCTTAGAATTGATCCAATGGCTAGATTTGAATCTTAGCAAATTAACACTATTTGATCCAAGGGTGGATTAGGCAACAAGACCATGACTTTTGGTCATTAAAAAGACTTAAGAAAAATCACAATTTCACTCATTTTCCTTCTTGCTTTGCCGTGGCTTTCCACCCTTGTTCTTCATCCAAGAACTTTTCCATTTGCTCACCAAAAGCTTGGATTTTAGGCTTGTTGGATCATAGGATTTGCAAGGATCATCCTCTTCTCAAGGAAGCGCGAATTGTCGAATTGTGGAGTTGAGCGAGTTTTAATTGTGGAAGCTTGCCGAGGTAAGGGCTCCACTTTATTTCCGTCTTTTAAAACAGTTACGACATGCTTGGTTTTGCTGTTATGCATTTGCTGTGTGCTTTGGCATGTTTGTACTTATGTATTCTCGTTGATGAGAACGTGGTTATAAATACGTATGCAATTTACATATGATTAAGAAAATATGTGTATGTTGTGATGGTTTCTACATAGGCTTTAGGCTATGTGAATGTTTGCATGAGCATATATGAACGCGTGCGTCGGATAGGACTACGCGGGGATTTTGTCTGTGTGACTATCCTGTATATGCCAAAGAGAATATATGCCATGCATTTCATAGTTGCGTGCCTAGGTGTATGTCTGTGTGACTTTGCCTACGTACCGGGCGTTTGACTGTGTGGCTTCGCCAAATCCTACTGGATTTTATTGAGTCGGTGTTTGTCTGTGTGACTCACCCGGTGTTATCCCACCGTGATTGTTTTGGTATTGTCTGTGTGACTCTACCTGGTGTTATCCCACCAATAGTAGGAGGTGTTATCCCACCTGAGACCTACGCCTTCTATAGAGAGGTTGATTCCGAAATTCATGCATGTGAAAAAGACCCGGCTAGGGTGATCACAATCATTTAGAGTCTGCATTGATAGGCTATGTGTGCATTGCTTATATGAGCCCGTTGGTGGGAATGACTATGTGTTTAAAGAGCTTTCTATGTTGGTATTTGTATACTCTCTCGCACCGGTTATATATACACATACTTTTATTTTGTGGTGACCCTTTCTTTCATTTGCGGGCTCATCCCACCCAGATGATGGGTTAGGTCGTGGTGACGACGGTGGCTGTTCCAGGCCCCAGTGAGATGTTGGAGCTTTAGCTTAGTTAGACTATGCGCCGGTGTGGGTTGTACACCGTGCTTTTTGGTTAGCATAGGGTTTCTAACTTGTTTTGAATACTTAGACTTGGACTGTAATTATTCAGGAATACACTTTGCTTGTCGAAGCACCTTATGGTAATGAGTTCTTTTGTATATTTGAATGTCGGCTCATTGAAAAATATTCTATGCGCACTCTGAGTGTTAGTTGAAAAGAAAAAAAAAAAATATATTGACTTTTCTGGCCCTGGAAAAACGGGCTGTTACACCCGATGATGTCACTAACCCTGCACCCCTATAGGGGCCGGGCCTGATTATTTATTTTCCTCCAAAATATGTCATAGGTTAGGATTTTTATTTTTTTTTGCATTAAAGAGTAATCCCCGGAAAAATTACATCAAAATAATACCGGGAGGTAACTCCAGAAGAATAAAAAAAAGACACAACTGATCTATCTCATTAGGTAGATCATCATACAAAGAAACATCAACTAGTTGCCACCCTAACGACACCAAAGCATTATTAACTCTATTTGCCTCTCTATACACATGATGGATTCTAACATTCCATCCTTCATGAATCAAACTACGAATTCTGCGAACCAAACTTCTACCTCCAGTGTTACCAAGACCCTTAGGTATTTACTATGCTAAGAAACAACTTTCATTAAAATTCAGTTCATTCAATTCCAAACAATCTAAGAAACAAAATGAGCCTATTAGCAACGTGGGATAAGTGATATCTACATACGAGATCTATGTATACAAACAACAAATCTATGACATATATTTAACATCACCTACAAGTGAAAATAACACAACTTTTAATGTAGATATTGGATTGGACAATCAATCAAAATTCTGATTAAGGTGGGGTAAAAAAAATCACATAATATTATTCTCTTTCAAATCAAATCTACCAAACTAACATGAATATGAATCATTATATAATTATAAAAACTTGAAAACATATGTAATTATATTTGAATAAAACTCAGATATAGTATACCATAATTGTCTACCGAATCAAATAGGAGATGCAATTTCCTAAAATTTGAAAAATAAATCCATTGCTCAATTGGGATAGAGCGAAACTCAATAGATAAATCATATTCTCAAAAATAAAATAAAGACACAATGAAGGAAGAACCATATCACAGCTCCTGCATTCTAACTTCTCAGAATGGTCCAACGCAGCCAATAGAATAAAGCAAAGACACCAAGTAGAACTGTAGTGTTGAAAGATAAAATTCAATACATTCTCAATGAATGAACTTAACCTCTGCTCTTTGTGATGCTCGTTTCATCAATAACAAGTCTCTTGAAATGCTTAACAACACAGGTGCATCTAATTTTTGAGAATTAAAACCAACCTCAAAACTAAGAGTCTTCAACGATGTAGAATTTGCTAGTATGAACCGTATCAAACTCATTGCGTGTTGATAATAGTAAGCACAAATGTGGAAGTTCACGGTCTGAAGTTGATGAAGGCAAATACTACTACATTCCAACTCCTCCAAACGGTGAGGCACTTGTGTAATATCTACATGGCTGAAGTGACTCTGAATCATAGAAGAAAAAAAAAGTGTCAAAATATGACAATAATTAAGGAAGAAGCTAAGAAGCATAGGTATTCATGTTCACCTTTACAACAAGTTCAACCAAGCAAGGAGCACTTTTAAGTACACTAACAATATACAAAAGTTCTCTTCTTTTATTCAATTTCACATAATCCAATTTTACATACTTTATGGAGTTGAATGAGCTTTTTAGCAGCGTCAGAGGAATCATATCTGCATAAAGAATCTATGCATACAAACAATAAATCTATGAGATATGCACAATCAACACTTACAAGGGAAAATAACAAATTTCAATGTAAATATTGGATTGGAATATCAATAAAAATTCAACATTGCTTCTCTTTTAAATATACAATAAATGAGTAAATAAATTCTGTAAAAGATCAAACTGCGAGGCCAGGCTAGATAAAAGTGGTGATAAGAAAATATCAAATATATATTAGCATACTGATACTATTTTGCTCTTTGTATCATAACAAAACTATCGAACTAACACATGAGCTAGAATCGTACCCAACTAAAAAATAATAAATATAGGGATGTTGTTTTCTAACCTCGTTTGGGAAATATGAACTAATAGAAAACCTCTGAATATTTTTTGGCAAGCTCTTGATCAAACCAGATTCCCAGCACTCCATAGCTATGAGTGTAAGATCAATCAGATTCTCTGCTTTCTTGAGACAAATTGATTTCACATTTCGATCAAATTCTAGGAATAAGACTTTGAGAGTAGGAGCAGAAAAATCAAAGTATTCAAAACCATTACAGCATTCAATTCTGAGCTTTTCAAGTAACGGACAACCAGAAATAAGATTCTCAAGTGCACATGACTCGAATGTAACACTGTCTATGTCAAGAGCAAGCAATCTTTTAAACCGAGAGAAATTAGGTGGAATTGACAAGATAAATCCGCCAAATTTAAAGTTAGTCAATTCCTTACAAGAGAAGATAATACATGGCATTTGATTGAAAGCTCTTGTGGAGTTCACAAGCTCGAGATGTTTAACGCCCCTCATTGACAAAAGAGGAACCCACATATCAAGGTGTTCCAATGTCATTTTGAATTTGAAGTATATAGGTATGAAAAAAGAAAACTTATATATTGGCCCGTTGTGGAGCAGAAGAACTTTTGTGATAATTTTAGCCACTACACGGCTAGCGACACGGTTATCGAGATACTCGTATCTCTCAAAAAATTCTTCACTAAACTCAAGTTGTGGAACAGAAGTCCACATATACCTCCACTTTGTTGACAAAATACTAGTCCTAACTCGGTCTCGGATGTCCAAGTGTTCTAGGATGACATCAATGACATTACTTGGTAAGTTACTGATTCGATCGATTTGATCTCCTTGATCAGCTTTCTTTTTGGACAGAGACATATTTAAAGGACCTAGAAATTCAAGCAGAACAGTAAATATATTATGATCAGACTTCAAATGCTTGGAATCATACATACTACAAAGATTGGATGAAACAACACACAACTGAGTTGATAAAAGCCTCTAACCACCACCACCACCACCACCAGAAATGAAGTAAATTTAGTGACCCTAATAATAATAAAACAAGTTAATTTTTTGTTTTTAGTTACCAATTTTCATATTTAGTCGATAAGTTTAGTTCTGTTGTTAAGTCGATGTGTATTTTTACAATAAGTTTTTCGTCCCCTAAAAAGTTATCAACTTTCATCTGTAACAAAGAGTGACATGTTTTTGTCCTACAAAATGTTTATGCATGCGGTTTTAATTCCACAGTTAAGTCAATGTATTTTCCAATCATATAAAAGTTCAAAATTGGATTTATATTCAGATTTTTGCTACTTTTATCATACCTAATTCATACAGTAGTATTCTAATGACTCCTAAAAAAAATTATTCAAGACAAAAAATGAAATTCGGTCATTTTGAATGGACGAAAAACTTAATCCTGCTGCTACGAAAACTAAGGAATGGAATCAATGGATGATGATGATAATAAGTAAACGAAATGCAGCGATTTGTGATGAAAACTTACCGTTTGAATCGGCGATGACTTGGGGCGTGTATGAATCGCTGCAATGCGCCGCTGTGTTTACGTTCCCGCAAAACCAGGGTTCATTTCATACGGTGGATGAGTTAGTGACTGAGGCACAAAATGGAATTGCTAGTTATTTTATTTTTACAAAACTTACATAAATGTTCTTACTGTTTTCCAATTAAATCTTAACACGTGTTCTTACTGTCTTGCTCTTTAATGCTATGCTTGGATGCAGTGGCGGACCTACGGGTGGGCTGTGGTGCGCCACGGCCCACCCCCACCCCAAAAAAAATAATTTTTTTATATTTGGAGTATTAATTTAAATGTATTATTAATTATTTTAAATCATTCAGTATACATATTTGTACAAATATTAATCTAAATATTAATTTAAAGTTTATTATTGATCATTATAAATAACTCGGTATACATATTAGTTTAAGTATTAGTGTAAATATTAGTTAAAACTAGCAATTGAATTAGCATATATAAATATGAAATGACATAAAAAAATATGTTTAATTAATATTTAATTTTTTAAGTCCCTTATTTTGACATTTGTTGCAATTTTAGTCATATCTCAATGTTTTTTTATTTCTTTTTTGCTGTAAAAATAGCGAATTTTAATGCCAAAAAAATTTGAATTTTCGGTCAAATTTGATATTTCATCTTTATATTCAATGATGGAAACAATAAATCATCTTAATGGCCAAAAATCACAATTTTTAGAGTAAAAATATAGATTGTTGGTACCAAAATTGTAACATATAAGAATAAAGGGACCAAAAAGTTCAATTTGAAAATAGATTGACTATTTTTCGGCCCACCCACTATAATTTTTCTGGTTCCGCCACTGCTTGGATGTGAGAAGAAATAGAGAAGAGACCAGGAAGAATATGAGAAGAGAGAGATTGATGAGAAATACAGTAGATCTGATGTATTGTTTGGTATAAGAGAAATAGGAAAGAGAGAAATAAAGTGATTTAATAAATTGACTAAAATAACCCTATTTAAAAAATCTCATTTTCTTAAAAAAATATTTTATTGAAAAAAGTCATGCTGTTGGATGTTGTGTGCTGTTGATTTCTTAGAACAAGGGTATTAATGTAATATTCAGTATAACATTTTGTGTTTTTATGTTTTCTTCTCGCATGAGAAAAGACTATAAAAAGTGGTGGGGTTCACATTTTTTTAATCTCTCTTTCCTTTTTCCCTGCCTACCAAGCAGAAGAAATTTCATATCTCTTTTAAATTTCTTTCTTTGCTAATTCTCTCTTCACAACTTCTCTCAAACCAAGCACAACCTTAAGGATCTAAAGACTAATTAAACCTTTGGTTTTATAAAATAAAAGTATAAAAAATGGTTTTATAAACTAATAATCCGTATTTTATATTTTTTATCATTGGAGTTTCATGACATGATATAGTGAGTATCAAAATTGATGTTACGGTACTTTATTTAAGGTACTGTTTCAACAATTTATTATTACCTCTTTGTGTATATCAAATTAAATAGAACGATTTACTTGTTAGTAATGTATGATACTCAAAGTGGTATCACCATCGGAGATGCTCTAAACACCTCAAAACTACTGCATAAAACACGGATCTAGATTTGGTGATGTAGAAAAAGCACACAGTTACACGCGGTTACACGTGCCTTGATTTAATTTTGGCCATTAATTATAATCGGACGGTTGTTTGTTCCCCATAAACCACCTCAAAATATTTTAGTTTTATTAAATTTTGTACTTAAAAATAGTGATTTAATAGATTTTAAATGGTGTAATATACAATAATTAATTCAGCCGAATAAATCTTCATTGCTTTTGACCGAAAAAAAAAACTATGTTATTAAATTATATATCATGTCATTTAAGTGGTGAGGATTCTTGGTGGTGATAGACTTGGCAGCAATGGAGGAAGGAGTTTAGTTCGTCGAATACGTAGTTTATTTCAAGAGGGGTGGAATGTTAAAATCTGGCATGTGTATCAAGAGGCAAATCGAGTTGTAGATACCTTAGCTACTTTGGGTTGTCAGCAATATACGCTTACTTTTTTTGATGGACCTCCATTAGGAGTAGATCAATTGTGTTCTTTTGATTCTTCGGGAGTTACTACTCCCCGCATTATTTCTATGTAATTCTCTTTGGGCTTAGCCAGTTCTCAATGAAAAAAAAATCACTATTTTTAGGTATAAAAATTTGATAGAGAGACTAAAATTAAATAATTTAAAAATAAGAGAGCCGGTTTTGTAAATGAATAAAAATATGAAGACCAAAATTATAATTAATTTTTTTTTTTGAACAAGCTAAACTGGTATATATATAAAGAACCCAAGAACAAAGTAAACCCCTCAGCACAAGGCGTACCGAGAGGCACAGTTAAAATTTACAAGGAAATCCGAAAAACAACATAAGAAATGATAATTAGTCGATGCCCAAACAAAGCAATGGGCTCGACCACTTATATATATAATTAATTTTTTTTATTTTTGTTTTGATTAACATGATATATTGAAAGATCAAGGCCGCCTCAGAATGATACAAAATGTGTATGAAAGGAGGAAGGAGGGACCCAATATATCTACACACCCCTTTATTTAAGGGGGATGTATTGGATTGAGATTTTATGAGACAATTTTGGCAAAAAAAATCTTGATGATTTTATGAGATTTTGTTGGACTATATTGATTTTGTGAGATTTTAAAGACTTTTTTACAAGACTTTTTTACAATCAAGATTTTTAACACATGATTTGAATGGATTTTGAGGGATTTTTTTCAAAAGACTTTTTACAATCAAGATTTCATAATACTTTATATATTAGGAAACATTTGTATATTAGGAAAATTTTAAAAAAATCAATAAATTTTAATAAAAGAAATTATATTTTTTTGGAATCTAAATATTTTTTTAAAAAAAACCTTACAATAGAAAACTCCATGTTCCTTTTTTTTACGTATATATTCCTAATCACCAATAAAATGGAAAGGTTATCACCACCACCATTAATGGTAATCAGAAGCAGATGAATGTGAAGAAAAAAAATGGTTTGCTGTAAAAAAAATAAAAAAAGAAATTGAAGAAACAAAATTTACCTAGTAAAGAAAAAGAATTGTACAAAAGTTGTAATGAATCAAAAGTTTGTAAAAAAGATGTAGAATTTGTTAATTTTTTTTTTTGCAAAAAAGCATATTTGATAGGTGTTCTAGTGAACAAATAGGGGGTGATAAATTAATGGACCGTATATAAGGAATGAATAATTCCTTGTGTATTAAAAATTATGAACCCTTTACAATGAAGCATAAGCTCATATTTATAGATTTTTACACACAGCAGTTATTAAGGACCACGATCATGGATACCCCATGATCTTGGTGGTTTACATTATGATTTCGGTGATAATCGTGGTGGTGGGGGGTGGTTACCTCCTCCCACGTATTCATACGTATGCCGAGTCCTTCATAGTTAACAGTTGCAGTTGGGGCGAGAGCGCCACCTTCATGTCGCGTCGCCCTTACATTGCTTTCCCGCCAAGTCATTCTTTTGAATTTCATGGGTTGGATAATTGGGCCATCTTGCTATTGGGCCTATGCCATTTATTTTTGGGTCCTAGTCCAGTCCACAGCCCCCCAAGCACGAGGCTCAAAGAGGCGAAGTGGTGATAGTTATGGCCATGATGATCGTGGTGATCGTGGGGAATAACTGCCCATTATTTTCTTTATGCGTGTCGCCAGTTCCCTATAAATAACTTCTCCCGCCATGCTGATTTTCATTCACATTTTCCTTGTTTATAAATTTTTGCAGTTCAGAGTATGGATACCACCATCCCTGTGCTAGAGTCTCCCGCTATGCCTGCTATTAGGCGAGTGAAGAGTCGGCTTGAGGAAGATATTGAGGAACTGTTGGACAATGTGGAAGAGTTCAAGACCTTTGTTGACGAACTGAACGACTACAAGTGGCGCCTGACGGACGACGAGAAGGCTTTCTTGGAGTTGGCCTTGGAACTTTCCAAGAGGTTGGAGAAAGATGCTGCTTTTATTGAAACCACTACGACGGTTTTTGATTGTTACACTGAGTTTGAGGATGCTTTGGAACAGAAGATCGCTGCCACCAAGGATAACATTGACTTGCAGGAGGAGTCGTTGTACCTGAACATGTCTGCTGAAGAGGCCGTCGAGAACCGTATTGAAGCACTAGAGAAAGAGCTTCGTCCCTTGGTGAAGAGAAAAAGGAACCTTCAAATGGATATTCAATATGACGTCGCCCGGCTCATAAGGACTCGTTCTTCTTTGGCTCGTCTCAAAGAGAAAGCTGATACGTTGCATGCTGACCAAGACAAGATAAGTTTTGACCTTGATGTTGCCAAGAGGTACAAAGGCGAGATTGAAGACTTGCAGGCTCGCACTGTTGCGGCGGCGTATACTGTTGCTTAAGTAGTTTCCTTTCTAGTACTTAGGATGTTTGCTTTATGTTGTTGAATTTGTACTTGATACCTTTGCATTCAGTATTTTTTTCGTTTTCCCCGAAACTTGTACTTTCATTCAATAATCAATGATGTTTTATTTCCGACAAAAAACTGTGTATTTGTTATTTACCTCGCCTTTAGGCGTGACCATACACGCGGTCGAGATAACCCTTCGCCCTAGGACACGCGTCAGGACCGTATCACTTTGCTTTTTCGAAACGTTTCAACTCTCCAAAATTTTCTTTTCGTTCGTTGCTTTGATCTTATATATACGTGGCCTCTTCTTCTCTTGTTTCTCTATTCCGATCGAACTCTTAACGAAATTTCTTTTTCGCTCTTCACTTTCCTTGTTCTTTTAGAAAAAGCTCCACGTATTCCCTGTAACCGTTTCTTGCCCTTTTAGAGAGATTTTCGCCAAACACGTTCTCCACGACTTCAAGTGGTAACCGCCTTTGATAATCAGGTATAAACCGTTTTTCCCTCTCTCTTTTTCTGTTTTCAATTTCGCGATTAGATTTCTAGGGTTTGGAGTAAAATGGTTATTTTGAGGGATCTCAGTGACGTTAATGAAAGGGATTCTTCCCATCCTCTCCCCGTTGGTTCTCCGTTAGAGCGTCAAATTCATGCTCATTATACTAGGGCTGAGTTATAGCTTATTTTCGAGACACTATTTCAAATAGCTTATGAGCTTATAGCTTATCATTTTTTCTTCCACTTTTACCCTTAATATTTTATCTAAAATCCACCATTACCCTTTATAAATTTAATATCATTATAATTTAAAATAAAATAAGTGAATGAATAGTTTAACGTCGTTGCTTTAAAAATCACAAGTATAAAGTACTATTTATTTTTACACGTATAAAGTACTACCTTATTATCCATATATATGCTCAGTGGCGACTCCAGGAATAATATTAAGCCTGGGCACAATTTTAACCACAAATGCAAACATGTTTATTGATTTAAGGTTTTCGGATCGAAGTTTAACCGAATAAGACTATTTTTAACTAATAATATATATTTTTTATATACTGAAATTATAATAAAAGTAATTAATAAAGAAAAGAACATAAAATTAATTTAAGGAAGTAAATGGTAATTTTTATCCATATATATATATAGAAACAAATAAAAGAAAATAAAACCAAAATAAACAAAGGATTCTTGAAAAAAAGGAGCAGATAGGAGTTGAACATAGGTCCCCTATGTGACAGGCACATCACCCAACCAACAGACCAGTGCACACGCTGGTGACAACTTAATGCTTCATTAATATATAATATTAAAGCACGATTTAAATTACTGTTCATCTTCTTCAACCTCCAACCTCCAAACCAAAATCAAAAATCGTATTTTTCATTCTTGACCCAAATTGGACAAGTAAATATACCATTTTGCTCAGAATTTCATGAAGATTATGAATATACACTTAAATTTTATTAATTTTTACTCAAACATTCTAATTTTCAGATTAAAGTAAGAACCCTAAAAAAAAAATTGGGTGGCCGAGCCCGGGCACGTGCCCAGGCATGCTGGGCGGTAAAATCGCCCCTGTATATGCTAGCTTGGTATAACTACGTACCCTTATTATACATATGTTAATTGTAATTTATTTTGATTATACACGTATAAATCACACGAATAGGCATCTTATTATTTTTTTTTATCAATTTATAGGTAGTTAATTGTAATTTATTTTGATTATGCTATATTGTTAATATATTTTATTGTTCTTTTCATTTTTTATAAAGTATATAATGAAAATATTTTTTTAAAAAAAATTCAGCATATAAAAATTAATTTGATAATATATGAAAGATATATTTATTAAATTAATAAATTAAAAATATTAAATTAAATTAATAAATTCTAAGTATCTTAAATAGTATTAATTTGATATAAATTTTATTAAATTAAAGATGTCCTTTAATGTCATTTTACATTTATTAGTTAGTTGAACCACAATTTTATCAAACACTTCAATTAGCTTATCAGCCATAAGCTATAAGCTAGTTTATCAGCCAACCGCTGTTTTTACCAAACAAAACCTAAATGTCTTATGCACTATTTTGCTAAATACTAGTAGTTTTTTGGGTATCATATGCATTTGTATATATCCAAAAGATTTAAGTAGTGTACTATTTCTCTAATTGTCAAATGTTTGTAATAAGTGCCGCTGTATAAATAAAGGAGCAAAGATAATCAAAGAGACAATAATAAAGAATTTAGCTTTATTTAATAGTAATTTCATATTATTTCAATAATACTGATACTAATGCACCAGATTATATGCCACAACAAAAATATTTCTTAAATTACATATCCCAATAGACCATAAATCCAAGTGATGAATGAATGTAACAAAATAGAAAAAGAAATAACTCTTATATGATATATAATATGACATATATAATAACTAGATAACAAAATTTATATCTTCAACAGTCTCACAAAACTGGCCCTTTAGCAGCATCATATGAGTCTTTTCTTGCAGTCTAAGGTATTTGATCTTCATTTACCATCGACCAGTAGGAGCTACCTTGTCTGCATAACCAAAATTGTCCCTCCTTCCTCCACCTCCACCTTTTCCTCCATTTCTTTTTCTTCCTCCATTCGTCTGATAATCATTGGCGCTATGATGATATCCAAGGTTCTTCGTCTTATAATCATTAGCGTCGTGATGAAATCCAGGCTTCTTAGACCATGACATATGGTTTTCTTTCTTTCTATTGTAGCCATTCCACGTTGCTCGATTTCCATTCCTAGCATTTCTTCCTTGATACTTGTTATGCAAGCCGCCACCATATTGCTCCCTCTGTTTCCATCCACGATAATCATTCTGACCAGTTTGCCACCATCCATAATCTTTTGCATGTTGATCAATGAGAACATGATATTGTTGTTCCCAAGAGTTTGTTTCATAATTTTTATGCCGGTTTGATTCCCATCCACGGACAGCATAATTTGGTTCGGAAGGCTTTGTTACTCCTTCGTCCCCCCATCCAGTAAATGACCAATTTAAGAGGAAAGAACTGTTGAGAATAAAAGGCCCTTCAGTTTTAGTTGCTTCAGGAGGCTTTGTTACTTCATCGTCCCCCCATCTAGTTGGTTCTGGCCATCCTGGAATAGAAAATGACTTATTCAAGAGTAGTGACCTATCGAGAATCACTGGCTCTTCAGCTTTTTCTTCCATGACGCAGAGAGACTCTGCTTCTTTATCCAGATCTAGATAAAGTTCATTATCAACAGGTGCATTCCAATCTACATCGTCGATGTAAATGTTAGGATCAGGCAATGGTATGTCGCAGCATAAGCCCATGTTCTTAGCATAAAATCTGTTTTTTGCATTGTCAAATGCTTCTTTGACAGCAGAGTCATTCCACTTTAACACATTAGGATACATAAACATAGACTTATTGCAATCAATTACTTTTTTCCATGGAACCGAGCCAACCGAATAACAAAACTTCATCTCCCACTTAGGCATTGGTGAAAACCTTTCAACTGTGAACCGAAAAGAATAAATAAAATCAATTGATAATATAAGGGAAAACCTATTATCACACCGAGATAGCATAACACTAAAATGTAGTTCTAACATAATGTGGCAAAAATTGAAAACCACAAACATATATTATTACAAAACATTATCTGCAAAAGATCCAATACAAACAAAAACTTAGTTATCAATGAGCACTACAAAAATTATTCACAATATCAAAAATTGTGATGCAAATTCATTTTAAAACCTTGATCATGAATCATGATATGTTTAACAATTCTACAATTGACCCAATTTTTCTAGCATGACTGAAAACAAATTAAAAGAAAAAATAAAGCATATAGAACTTAATTAATAATCCATGCAAAATATGACAATGAACAAAAGTAACAAATTTTTTTAGGCGACCTCTTAATTTGAAAGATGAGTACTATAACTTACCAATAATTGATTTTGGCAAAGCTGGTTTGCCGTTATAAGGTGGGGATTGCCACTGACCCACTTGAGAACATTTAACGTTCCTTGTGTCTTTTCTCATGTAAGCCATTTCAGCATGCAAAAGAGATGGATCCAGAAGAAAAAAATATTAAGAAGAAAAAAAAAAGGCAAACTTTTGGAAAAGGGAGAAGATTGTGACAAAAAGAAAAATAATGATGGTGATTATGATGATTGTGACAGAAGCAAAGACAGAAGAAGAATAGTTACGAGGTTTGTGTGTTGTTTGTTCTTACTTGCTTACACATGAGATATATGTTTTGGGTTTGTACTTGTTTGTGTATTTATAGGATATTTGGTTTTTCACTTTTTCTTTTTCATTACTTCATTCAATTTTACTTTTTTGAGTAAATAGGAAAATTTATTGTTTAAATGGTAAGCATGGATTAATGTAGTATAGTATCTCACTTTTGCAAATTCACATATTTATTTATGAAAAAAAAATTGTATTTATGAATTTCTAAATTATTAATTAATGGATTGAATAAGTGTGTTTGACCATTATATTATTTCAAAATATTTATCAGCAATGAATTGAGAATGGATTAGTCTAAGTAGTAATAAAAATACTATAGTTGTTTTTTTACCACTCCACTCTACCTTCTTAATATGATATGCAAATTGATAATTAATTGGTCAATAACTAGTTTATTCATAATTGGAATTTGTGATAGATTTATTCTAAATATAAGTTTAGAGGCTATATTTATAGTGTTTTTAAATCTCAATAAAAAAAATTATTTGAATTTAGTCTGCAAATTAAAAAATAGTTGTCAAAAAGACAATTATTGTCAAAAGGAACATACGAAGATGATTGTTTACCCTCTTTTATTCTTCATTAACTTTGTTAAATCATAATATAATAATATCATATTATTTATCTAATATTATATTTATGTTGTTTATTATTTATTTTCTTCTTCATTTATGCATCTCTCACCCTCTTTTAATTATTTTTTAATAATTTAATATTATTTTTCTATGAAAACGAATTCTTCTTTAACCTATAAAATAAAATAATAATGTTCTTGTAAACCAAAAGAAAAGTAATAATGTTTTCTCTTTAAGAAATATAATAAACTAGTAATAATATTAAATATATATTTTATGTCCAGTAAAAATATTAATGTATATTCATTGTACCACAATAAACAAATAAATAAATAACAATGTATTTATTTTTCTTTATATTATTTCTATCTTTTTATTTTCTTTTTTGGAAAAACTTTCATTTCTCTCTCTTTCACTTTTAATTTTTGTTGGCTGTCTTTCGTCACTTTTTGAAACATTTTCTATGGAAACAAAATCTCCGTCGTTTAAGAAAAAGGATTTGAAATACGCATTTATTTGTAGATTACTATTTTTATCATTATTTTAATATTTTTGAAAGGTTGCCTCGGTTACCAAAAAAGAATTACATTATGGAAGGTTATAATGCTTATTCAATTTTATATTTTTGTCATTAATATTTTATTTAATATATAACATATTATGGATATCATTTATTTATTTTCATAATTTAATTTATTTTAAAAAAATTCCAAAATATTTCATCTCCTTTAATATTTTCTCCTTTTAGTCATAATTTAAAAGACCAGCAATCAATCATGTGAGTGTAACTTAGTTGGCAGTGACATTGCATTATATATGCAAGGTTGCAAAAACAAAAAGTCGTAACATATTTTATGTTTTTTAAATATTTCCAAAATATAAATATACTACTCCCTCCATTTCTTTTTAAGTGTCCAAAAACGTCGAATTTAGCGTTTCTATTTAATTGTCCATTTGGTGTTTTAAGAGTACGATTTGTCAATTATACCCTTTGTCAATTACTCATATCTTTTTCAATAAAACTAATTAATGCTATATATTTGGAAAACTAAATCTTTTTATTTATTTTGGTACATAACATATTAAATTTTGTTTTTTTTTGTGTGTGCTTAATATATTAAATTTATTGGAAAGAGAAAGTGTGTGGAAAAAAATAGGATTTTATCGGTGAATAAAATTAGGGTATAATAGGAAAATAAGGTGCAAAAATAAACTTTCTTAATTTGCTGTTACTATTCAAAACGAACACTTAAAAAGAAACGAAGGGAGTAGTATTTAGCATTTGAGTAAAAAAATAGTTACGAAACATTTGAGTTAAATTTTAATACAATGTTATTGTATAAAGTTTTACATCAATTTTTTTTCATAAAATAATTTACTTAACTCGCAATAATTGTGCATTCATACGAGTCTGTTGATTTTAGCTTGATAACTAAGATCGACGTTATGTTAGGGTAGAAAATATACAATTTGGTGTTCCGTGAGTATAACTCAGTTGGTAAGGATATTGCATGATATATGCAAGAATGAAGTTTGAACTCTAATACCTCTATTTATTCACCTTTAAAAGTGAGTTTCTAGCAACTAGGATACTTGACACCCCCTAAATGAAAATATACAATAAGGTTTTTTTAAATGAAAATGGACCAATTTATACCGGTATAATATAATATTTGAGTAAAGTTACACGAGTAAACCATGAAATTAGTTCATGTCCAGGGCCGGCCCAAGCTACAAGCAGCCCAAGCCCTAGCTTTGGGCCTCTCAAAAAAACAAATTTTATTAAAGCCCATTAGGCCTCAAAATAAAAACCGACTTTATAATATATAGGCCTCAAGTCAAAATCATGTCTATCTTGAACATTCTCAAACAAGTCCCTGACTTTATGAATATTTTAAAAAAGTCTCGAACTCTATTAAAATATCAAGTTAATCTCTATATTTAACTACTTACTATCAATTACCTTTTGATTGGAAATTTATATCATAAAAATCATCAATGTAAAATTTATATAAAAAATCATTCGATAACATCAAGATTACGCTTACTTTGTTTGATGCACCTCCATTAGGAGTAGATCAATTGTGTTCATTTGATTCTTCGGGAGTTGCTACTCCCCACATTATTTCTATGTAATTCTCTTTGGGCTTAGCCAGTTCTCAATGAAGAAAAAAAAATTCACTATTTTTCGGTATAAAAATTTGATAGAGAGACTAAAATTAAATGATTTAAAAATAACAGAGCCGGTTTTGTAAATGAATAAAAATATAAAGACCAAAACTATAATTAATTTTTTTGGTTTTTGTTTTGATTAACATGATATATTGAAAGATCAAGGCCGGCTCAGAATGATACAAAATGTGTATGAAAGGTGTAACAACCCAATTTAATTATTACTGGGAAATAATAATTACAGTTTCCGAAGTTAAATTAAATTGGAGGCAAAAGTATTCAAAAATGCAATTGCCTAAATTTTAAGGTGAAACACCAAAGTCTGATGGGCCCCACATTATACAACAACAACCAAACTCATTGCTCTTCATATACATTCATTTTATTTCACAAACAGAACATAGCCCTTCTTCTCTCTCACGCCCTCTCACATCATTCTTTCATCTCCACTATTCTTCTACCCACAAATCAATGGAATCCTTGCATGCAATTAGAAACTAAGAGAATTCAATCCTCCCTCTTGTTGCTCGTTCATCATGTTTATCTTGGGTAAAAGGTATGTATCGTCCATGGAATCAAGCCTTGCATGCAAGCTTTGCGATTGTTTCTACTTCAATCTGAACCACCCATGTATTATGGTTGAACCTTGATGTTGGTCTTTACTTAAGGGAAACGATTCAAGCTCTTGAAAGTTGAGAAATTAAGGTAAGAGAAGTAATTTTAGTTTCACTTATTTTCCCTTTTATGAACCCTAAGACCAATATCTGTCCCTATCCATTGGATTAATTGTTTGTAAACGATTTTATGTTTTCGAACACTCATGAGAGTTTGGGGCCAGCATTGGGTAAGAAAATAGAAGAGTAAATCAGAGATGGGTAGCAAGAAGAATTGGAAAGGTTGGAAGAACCATGTGAAATTCGTGTCTCTGATATGCCTTCATTAAAATGGTATGTGCTCTCTCCCTGTAACTCGGATTCGAACGGTTCTTTTTGCTATAGTTAGATAACTCAATTCCGGTCATTTTGACATAAGTTTCGTAATTTTAGGGTCAGTAATAAAGTCTGTGTGAATTTTTAAAGTTGGAGGTTCGAAACAGGATTTCTGCAGAAATGTGTTTGGACAGTGCTGCACATAAAGGTTAACTGCGCTCTCTTTGTAGCCCGGTTTGAGATGCCGTTTGATTCTGTGGTTAACTAACGAGAACCTGGTCGATTTGACGCTAGTTTTGTGATTTGTAGAACAGTAATGAGTTTGGGAGACCAGTTTGAAGTAGAGGATCTGATATGAAGTTATGCAGAAAATTCTGGTTATGGATTCAAATTGATTTCGCTACAAATTCTGCACTTCGGCGTGCTTAAGAGGTATCGGTGATACTGTTCAAGCATCAATTAAAGGTGGGTTCCTTAGGTTAGTCTTACATTATATAAAGTTTGGCCAATTTAGAACTAATTGCTCACTATAGAATTAGAAATAAAATAAATTAGGAGTATTAGGTTCCCATGACACTCCTAAATGTTCATTGGATGCTGATGACAGGAATTTCTATGGTATTTTTAGTGTTAGTATTAGTAGTAAAATGACTAAGACAGACCCAAATACGAAGGAAAACCTACAAAAGCAGGAAAAAACATCAAGACAAGGTCCAAGATGCCAAAAGACAAGAAAAAGCCCAAAAAGTGAAGAAATTGAGCATTCCATCGCAACATGATAACTTCCATCGTGCCACGATGGAAGCTGCTTGCTCGCCAAGAAAACAGAAGAATAAATCTGAAGAAAATCTGTTCATCACAGCACGATATAGCACATCGCAGCACGATGACATAACTTGGCGCCCAAACTGATGAAATGCACAGGATCAGTTATAAAATTGAACTGAATCTTCACATCGCAGTACGATGGCTTCATCGTGGTGCGATGCCTTGCTGAGGCCCATTACGAAAACTATAAATAGAGCCTCCATTTCATTGTTTTATTCATTCAGAAATAGTATAACACTCTCTACTATAAGGAGAGGTTCAGAGGAGCTCTATTGGGCATAGTTTTCTCCCCTTACGGGAAAACTAACTCAGCAAGGTATGTTTTCTTTAGGCTTTTATGTTTAGGTTATAATTTCTTTATTGTAATTTAAATATGTAGTCTTTTGTAATAGATGCCTTAGGTTGTGGTGGAGAAGATGAACTCCCCAATGAATATTTGGAGTCTGTGACTGAGTCTAAGTTATAATAAATGATATTTAAGTATTATGTTTGTTATTTACTTTCATGCACTTAATAACGTTTCTCGTAATCTGGCCGGATAAACGGGAGCGCCCATAGAATTGATATTAGGTTTTTAACTTAATATGGTCCGGAACTCGTAGTAAATAATGCTAGGTGTATAGAGACGGTAACGTCCTGAACTAGTCGTGAATGAGCGGTTAGAGGAGGAATCATGAACTAGGTGTGAACTGAGCACTTAGATGATGAATAGCCCGATACTAGGATCTAGAGGTTAATTGGTGAAGATAATAATGCATGTTTATAAACAACTCACTTAGTAATTAGGGTATGTGACACATCGAGGTTAGGCTCTCGTAGGTACCTTAGTTATGAATGTAGGGAAACTTTAATAGACATAGTGTAACAGTAAGGTGTTACTACAACAAGGAAAAGTCACCGCCGAACATTAATCTAAATAACTATGTTATACACCGGTCATGCCAAATATGAAGAAGGGAGAGAGTCCAACCACCATACATATCCTCTATATTTCTTGAATCTATATTTATACATTCTGCCATTTATTTTATCGCAAGCATTACGCTACTTTTTATAAAACCTTTTTCCAAAAACCCAAAGCGAATGCAAACTATCCAAACTTAAATAACGCTAGTGAAGCTTCGGCACGATCCCTGTGGATACGAACTCATTCTAGACACCTAGAGTGTGAATTATTACTCGACGACAGACTGGTGCACTTGCCAGACCGTAGTCAAGTTTTTGGCGCCGTTGCCGGGGATTGTGTTTACAAAGCATTACTAGATTTATTTAAGTTTGTCAAAAAATTTCAAAAATACAAAAAATTTAAAAATCAAAAAAAAAAATCTTGTTGATGATTGTGAATTTTGATCTGTGAAAATTCTGGCTAAGGATAAGTCTTGGTATTTAAGCGATCCGTTGTGATCCACCTCACTTACCTGGGAATTTTCATGGTGACAAAGACACATGAGACAAACCAAAAATAGTTTCACAAAAAATATTTATCCAGTGCTACTGAGGTATTTGTTTAAAGTGCATGCAGACAGGTACTCAAGCGCTAAGGATTACAAGGGGCTGGCAACAGCAAAAAATTAAAGTCAGCATTTTCACAGGAAAACTCTCAAAATGATGAGAGATGGAGCAAATTGAGAAAGAGAAGCTGCAACAAAAAGTCAATGGTTAGGAGGATCATTTTGAATAAAGCTTCCACAGGAAGCAAGAGAAGAAAAGGGCTGTTACAGGAATGGTTCGGAGACACAGGAACCATTGAAAAGATGACGAGAGAATGGAGAAATGCCATCAAGGATGAACTACTACAATCAGGAAAACCAGTCTGCAAAGTCACCTCAGGAGAACAACTTCTTCCTCGAAGAAAGGATCAAAAAGAGAGACATGCACGAATATAAGTTTGGGGTGAAATCACTGCGTTCTATGAAACTGCACTGGTAAATTAGTCGTCAACCGGATAGTTGAGGATATGGTGAAACAGACCTGGTCCTTCCTGACAGTAATTAACGAAAAAGAAAGATGGTCAGTGCTTCAAGCTGGAACAAAGAAGCACAATAGAGAGACATGCGAACCTATCCTCTGTAATGGGGGAAATGCCTCAAGCTAATGAGAGGCTAAACAAGCGCTGCTTGGGAGGCAACCCAAGGTACAATTTATTGCTTTATTTTAATTTTCCGCATTTTTAAATTTTAATTTTTAGAAAAATAAAAGTACCACATTTTTTAGAGAAAGACCTAGAAAAATAATTTTTGAGAAAAAAAGTTGAAAAATCAAATTTTTACAAAAATCAGGCAGTCCATCGCAGCACGATGCATCCCATCGTGCTACGATGAACAACGTTCAATTTTTTCAAAAGTAACGGTATTCCATCGCAGTACGATGTATCGTATCGTGCTGCGATGTGAACGGCCAAATTTTCAAATCCAACAGCAAACCATCGCAGTACGATACGATCTCATCGTGCTGCGATGAGTGAACGTTGCCTATAAATACAAGCACGAAAATTCACTTTTTACATCAAAATTTTACGCCGTTACTCTGCTCAAATTTCCCCAGAAACTTACCTTCATCCAAAACTCAAAACAAACTCCAAAAACCATATTTTTCTTCTTCTTCTTCTACACTTTCTAAACCTTCCACCAACCAAATTTCCCAACAAAAAACCAAACTTTTTCGTAAAAATCAAACCTTTATCATTATCATGGCACCAAAGAGATCCAGAACATCAGGGTCCGCTTCACAGTCTGCCCCTCCTCGCTTTCTGAGTAGTATCACTAAGAGGCAGCATGGTATTATTGGGGAGAAGGGGCTGCTCCAGGTGGTTGGTATTGAGATCCCGGCTTTCGACGCACTTCCACACGTTCGGGAGATTCTTTTGGGATACAGATGGGTACCCCTCAACAACATGTTGGGGGAGTGCAACAAGACCATCGTGGAGGAGTTTTATGCCAATGCTATGGCATTTGGCACTGGAGATTATAGGTCCTATGTCCGGGGGTTCATGTCAGCTTCTCCCCGGACACTATTGATTCTACTTTCGGATTCCGCCCTGAGGGTCAGTGCGGGGTCCAGATGAGGCGTGCTTCCTGGAGAGAGGGAGCTATTACCGACGCCGAGTACGACCAGATCAGGGAAGCCCTGGCTATGCCAGGCAAGGATTGGCGTTACTCGAGACAGGGGGCACGGCAGAGACTGCAGGCTACGGAGATGTTGCCTCTGGCAAAGTTATGGGCCAAATGGTGGACCCACAACTTTGAGGCATTGAGGGTTAATTCTCAAAAAGGGGAAAACTAGATTCGTGATCATACCTCGATCCTAGTAGTCTATTAGGTTGTGGTGGAGAAGATGAACTCCCCTATGAATATTTGGAGTCTGTGATTGAGTCTAAGTTATAATAAATGATATTCAGTAATTATGTTTGTTATTTACTTTCATGCACTTTAATAACGTATTCTCGTAATCTGGCCGGATAAGCGGGAGCGCCCATAGAATTGATATCAGGTTTTGAGTTGATATAGTCCGGAACTCGTAGTAAATAATGCTAGGTGTATAGAGACGGTAACATCCTGAACTAGTCGTGAACTGAGCGGTTAGAGGAGGAATCATGCACTAGGTGTGATCTGAGCACTTAGAAGATGAACAGCCCGATACTAGGACCTAGAGGTTAATTGGTGAAGGTTATAATGCGTGTTTATAAACAACTCGCTTAGTAATTAAGGTATGTGACACATCGAGGTTAGGCTCTCGTAGTTACCTTAGTTGTTAACGTAGGGAAACTTTAATAGACATAGTGTAATAGTAAGGTATTACTACAACCAGGATAATTCACCGCCGAACATAATCTAAATAACTATGTTATACACCGGTCATGTCAAATATGAAGAAGGGAGGGAGTCCAACCACCATACCTAGCCTCTATATTTCTTGAATCTATTATTTATACGTTCTGCAATTTATATTTCTGCAAAGCATTACGCTTATTTTATAAAAACCTTTTCAAAAACCAAAGCGAATGCAAACTATCACAAACTTAAATAACGCTAGTGAAGCTGCAGCACGATCTCTGTGGATTCGAACTCATTCTAGACACCTAGAGTGTGAATTATTACTCGACGACAGACTGGTGCACTTGCCAGACCGTAGTCAAGTTTTTGACGCCGTTGCCAGGGATTGTGTTTACAAAGCCTTACTAGATTTATTTAAGTTTGTCAAAAAATTTCAAAAATACAAAAAAATTAAAAAATAAAAAAATCTTGTTGATGATTGTGAATTTTGATATGTGAAAGTTCTGGCTAAGGATAAGTCTTGGTATTTAAGCGATCTGTTGTGATCCACCTCACTTCCCTGTGAATCTTCATAGTGACAAAGACACATGAGACAAACCAAAAATAGTCCCACAAGAAAAATATTTATCCAGTGCTACTGAGGTATTTGTTTAAAGTGCATGCAGACATGTACTCAAGAGCTAAGGATTACAAAGGCTGGCAACAGCAAAAATCAAAGACAACGTTCTCACAGGAAAACTCTCAAAGTGATGAGGGATGGAGCAAATTGAAAAAGAGAAGCTGCAACCAAAAAGTCAATGGTCAGGAGGATCTTTTGACTAAGGCTTCTATAGGAAGTAACAAAGTAAAAGGGTTGTTTACAGAAATGGTTCAGAAACACAAGAACCATTGGCAAAGGTGACAAAGAAAAGGAGAGAAAGGCCATCAAGGAAAGAAATAATTCAATGAAGAGAATCAGGCTGTAAAATCACCTCTAAGAACAATTTCTTCCTCAGGAAGAAAGCGCAAAAGAGAAAGACATGCACGAATATAAGTTTGGGGTGAAATTACTGTGTTTTATGAAACTGCACCGGTAAATAAGTCGCCAACCGGATAGTTGAAAATATGGTGAAACAGACCTGGTCCTACCAAGATTGTAATCAAAGGAAAAATGACCAGTGCTTCAAGCAGGAACGAAGAAGCACAACAGAGAGACATGCGAACCTATCCTCTATAATGGGGGAAATGCCTCAAGCTAATGAGAGGCTAAACAAGCGCTGCTTGGGAGGCAACCCAAGGTATAATTTATTGCTTTATTTTAATTTTCCGCATTTTTAAATTTTAGAAAAATAAAAGTACCAAATTTCTAGAGAAAGTCCTAAAAAACAAATTTTTGAGAAAAAAAGTTGAAAAATCAAAATTTTAGCAAAAACAGGCAGTCCATCGCAGCACGATGCACCCCATCGTGCTACAATGCACAACGTTCAAATGTTTCAAAAAAATAACGGACGTCCATCGTTGTACGATGTATCGTATCGTGCTGCGATGTGAACGGCCAAATTTTCAAAATTCAACAGCAAACCATCGCAGTACGATACGATGCATCGTGCTGCGATGAGTGAACGTTGCCTATAAATAAAGCACGAATTTTTCACTTTTTACATCAAAATTTCAAGTCGTTACTCTGCTCAAATTTACCCAGAAACTTACCAACAATCCTAACTCTCAGAAAACTCCAAAACTCATATTCTTCTTCTACACTTTCTAAACCTTCCATCAACCAAATTTCCCAACAAAAAACCAAACTTTTTATAAAAATCAAACCTTTTTTCACTTTCACAAACTATGGCACCAAAACGATCCAGAACATCAGGATCCGCTTCACAGTCTGCCCCTCCCCGCTTCTTGAGTAGAGTTACTCAGAAGCAGCATGCTATTGTTGGGGAGAAGGGGCTGGTTCAGGAGATTGGTATCGAGATTCCTACTTTCGACTCAGTCCCACGAGTTCGGGAGATTCTTACGGGATATGGATGGGCACCCTTCAACAACATGTTGGGGGAGTGCAACAAGACCATCGTGGAGGAGTTTTATGGCAATGGTATGGCATTTGCCAATGGAGATTACAGGTCTTATGTCCGGGGAGTTTATGTCAGCTACTCACCGGACGTTATTGATTCCACTTTTGGATTCCGCCCGGAGGGTCAGTGCGGGGTCCAGACTAGGCGTGCTTCCTGGAGAGAGGGAGCTATTACCGACGCCGAGTACGACCAGATCCGAGAAGCCCTGGCTATGCCAGGCAAGGATTGGCGCTACTCGAGATAGGGAGCGAGGCAGAGACTGCAGGGCACAGATATGTTGCCTCTGGCAAAGTTGTGGGCCAAATGGTGGATCCACAACTTTGAGGCGTGCTCCAACGATACGGAGATCATCACTTCCAGGTGCTTGGGCATCTACTCTATCTTGATGGGGGAGCCCATCCAGGTTGGCCGTGTGATTGCGCAGAGTATCAGGCGCATGATCAGCTCTTCTGAGGCCACCATTGGCCACCCCTTTGTCATCTCACACCTCTGTTCCATAGCTGGGGTACCAGAGGAGGATGATGACGAGATTATTGGGCCGTAGATTCCTTTAGGAGCGAGGTTCCTTTCCCGAGCCCAGCGGGACCTTGAGAGAGCCCAGCAGGGGCAGCACCCACCACAGCAGCAGCAGGTACACCAGCCGCCACCTCAGCACCACCAGTTCTCAGAGTATGAGCTGGGGATGGCGGCCACTCAGTATGATATGCATGTCCTGATGGACTGGGGGTTATTCAGATACTCCCCCCACATGATGGACGCTGTTCAGAGCTACAGAGCACAACATCCTCTGCCTTCCTACCGCCAGCAGTATCCGGAGCAGCCGGATTTGACGCAACACTTCAACAGGCAGACCCAGAACATGCTGCAGCATCAGCAGCAGGTTCAGGATAGATGGGATCAGGCAGCGGCTGAGGAGTTGGCAGCCGAGCTTGAGGAAGAGATGGCCAGTGAGGATGAGGGCGGACAGTAGCTCCGCAGTTATATTTTAGTCTTTCTATTATTTATGTACTTTTATTTTATGTACTTTTCATTTTTAACTATTGTACTTTGAATTTCCTGTTTAATCATTTCATCTATTTAACCCTTATTCAAACTTACAAAAAAATTAAATAACTGTTTGTTGTTTATTATCTAGTGCATGATAAACTGTTATAGGTAAGATTGCGGCGAAGTAAGTTATAAATTCTGATGAGCCGAATTTCACGCCTTCATACAGAAACCAAAGGTGATTGCTCCGAAGTGCGAAGTTCGGGAGACAGAGAGACGAGTGATGAAGCTGGTGTCTGTGGGACAAGTGTTCAACTTTCAGATACCTAAGCCATGTGAGGATTTGAGCCAAATATTTCCAAACGGTATTACCACTTTCTTTCGAATTACTATGAGAGTATCGTGCACTTGTTTATTTTCTAGAACTTGCTCTAATTCTCTGCTGACTAGTTGATTTGATATTATATGCATTGAGGCAATTGTTTGTTATAACCCAGAGCCTTTTTCAAGCCACCCTTATTATATTATCCTTTGCTAGCCAAATTTGAGCCGTAAAAAAATTATCCCTTTTGTTTCGGTGACAAACCACGATATAAGCATATAGACCAGAAAAACAATGATTTACCCTCTTTGGAGTTAGGTAATAGTTCTCAAAAGTCTTGGCAACAAAATAAGTTTGGGGTTGCTCATGGAACTAGCAACGTCTAAGTTTGGGGTGGGTATACGGAGAACTATCACTACAAAAAGAAAAAAATAATAAATGAAAAAGAGACGGGAAAACATCAAAAAAAGTTCCCTAAAAAAAATAGTCTCTTCAAAAAAAAATGAAAAAGCCAAAAGGCAAAAGAAAGAGCCAAAGGGCAAAAGAAAAGAGCCAAAGGGCAAAAACAGTGATAGAAAAGAACCACACAAAGACACATCCGGTTCTTATTTTCCGATACCAACACAAAAAGGCACCCTAAGGAATAAGGTTGCGTACACAAAAAGGAACCAAAGTAGAAACTTAACTCCAATGTTTAGCCTACTATTCCCAAAAATGTCCTACCTTGACCTAAGCCACGTTATAACCCTGAAAAAGACCTCCAATAATGCAAGTATATTAAATTTTGACTGGTTGCTTAGAATTCTTGCAAGCCTATGGTAAAATGGCAGGTTGTGCGATGATTGAGAGATAACCCTTTCAATTATGAGCGAAAAACACAAATGTGAGAGAGAGAAAAAAGTTGAACATGGACTCTTGCAGACATTTGTCCGATTTGCTACCATTGACGTCTCCTGAGCCTAGCAGGACTGAGCATGATCACTGCGGTAAAGAAATCAGCGGTACCATTGCTGAAATATTAAGCAAGGTTGTGAAATTCCTATCATCTTTATTTATCTCTTATTTCTCTAACGATCTTGTCTGACAGCATGTTACTTGAGGACAAGCAACAGTTTAAGTTTGGGGTTGTGATGACAGGAATTTCTATGGTATTTTTAGTATTAGTATTAGTAGTAAAATGACTAAGACAGACCCAAATACGAAGGAAAACCTACAAAAGCAGGAAAAAGCATCAAGACAAGGTCCAAGATGCCAAAAGACAAGAAAAAGCCCAAAAAGTGAAGAAATTGAGCATTCCATCGCAGCACGATAACTTCCATCGTGCCACGATGGAAGCTGCTTGCTCGCCAAGAAAATAGAAGAATAAATCTGAAGAAAATCTGTTCATCGCAGCACGATATAGCACATCGCAGCACGATGACATAACTTGGCGCCCAAGCTGATGAAATGCACAAGATCAGTTATATAACTGAACTGAATCTTCACATCGCAGTACGATGGCTGCATCGTGGTGCGATGCCTTGCTGAGGCCCATTACGAAAACTATAAATAGATCCTCCCTTTCATTGTTTTATTCATTCAGAAATAGTAGAACACTCTCTACTATAAGGAGAGGTTCAGAGGAGCTCTATTGGACATAGTTTTCTCCCCTTACGGGAAAACTAACTCAGCAAGGTATGTTTTCTTTAGGCTTTTATGTTTAGGTTATAATTTCTTTATTGTAATTTAAATATGTAGTCTTTTGTAATAGATGCCTTAGGTTGTGGTGGAGAAGATGAACTCCCCAATGAATATTTGGAGTCTGTGACTGAGTCTAAGTTATAATAAATGATATTTAAGTATTATGTTTGTTATTTACTTTCATGCACTTAATAACGTTTCTCGTAATCTGGCCGGATAAACGGGAGCGCCCATAGAATTGATATTAGGTTTTTAACTTAATATGGTCTGGAACTCGTAGTAAATAATGCTAGGTGTATAGAGACGGTAACGTCCTGAACTAGTCGTGAATGAGCGGTTAGAGGAGGAATCATGAACTAGGTGTGAACTGAGCACTTAGATGATGAATAGCCCGATACTATGATCTAGAGGTTAATTGGTGAAGATAATAATGCATGTTTATAAACAACCCACTTAGTAATTAGGTTATGTGACACATCGAGGTTAGGCTCTCGTATGTACCTTAGTTATGAACGCAGGTGTAACGACCCAAATTCTAAATTACCTAATTAATTTTGATTAGAGCTTTGCCTAATTTCTCAAAATTAATTAGAGGTGGTTAATTAATTAAATCATGAGAGTAAAGTGTATTGTGTAGAAGTTAGTAAATTTTAATTAAAACTAAACTACACAATTAGTACCTTGAATCTATTCTTATGATTAATTAACACAAAGGAGATTCAAACTCCCTCCAATCTCTTCCTCCCTCGTGTCCCTCTCCCTCTCTTGCTTATGACTCACCAATCCACTCACATGATCTTGCATTCCTATGCCAACACCTCACAACTAATGCATGTGAACCTTGTAACTAGCCTAGTGGGTTGTTTCTTACCAACACATTACAGAAACATAGAAAGATTAGTCACTCACAAACTCCTTTCTCTCTCTCACGCCAAATCCAAACAAACCACAAGCTCCAAACTTCTCAATTTCCCTTAACACTATAGTTTGGCATTATCTCATAACCATGTTCAAGTTGCAGAGATTCCTCACCTACAGCTTGATCTCAGAAATTCAGTTCTGAAACCTCATCTTCCCAAGCTCACAAGTTGCTAAACAACAACAACCCCATTCTCACCTATTTTTCCAACCAATGAGACCACATGCAACCAAGTTCAAAAACAAACTTCCTACTGTTCAAACACTCAGAAATCCCACTATAAATACCCCTTATACTCAGCTGAATCAATCATCAAACACCATTCAAATTCGTAGAGCAACTAGAAGGGTTTCCAAAGAGTCAAAATTTCTTTTCTGGTCTGGAGTTCGTGGGGCTTTACAAGGGGTTGCAGTAGCTGTAGCAGAACTCAGAAGCAAGGTTTAAAGCTTCAATTCCAGGTGGGTTCTTAGGTTAATTTAGTTAGTTTCCCAGAAATCAAATTTGCATGTTAACATTAGAAAAATTAGGGAAATTATGTGTGAGAGGAATTAGCTCCCAAATTCCACTCCATACTGTCATATTTTATGTATATTATATGATTGCACTGGTTATATTTGAGGATTGTAGGTGATTTCTCTTGTAAAATACGAATTTCTGCAAACAGGGGCTGTTTTGCTTGAGCTCGTCATGTCGAGCATGCTGACGAGTATCATGTCGAGCATGCTGACGAGTATCATGTCGAGCATGCTGGCGAGTATCATGGCGAGCACTCATGATCTGGGCACGTTGAGCTCACCTTGGCGAGCATCTGCTTGCCGAGCGAGCTGTTCAGGTCTGATCATGATTTCTCGCCATGGCGAGCAGGCTATCTCGCCGTAGCGAACGAAGACAGAATGACCCTATTTTTAATATTTTTCTAAAAACTTATCACTCGTTTTATATCCTCCAAATATGTCAGTTATTTTGCAATTATAAATTAATATAAACTATGTACAGCATGTTAATCACAGTGTAATCCTAGGGTATGACATAGGAAATTTAGCTTGTATGCTCCCCGGGTTTGGGATAATTATGGTAGTAAGAACTAATTTAGTAACAGTCAATTATGAGCGATTTGTGATGTCGCGTTATGGAATCCCAATGGGACAATCCATTAGGTTATGACTATGTCAGCTGCATGCCGTGACCGAATCGGTTGTCGGATATGGCAGGCCTCTGAGACATGCTCACCTCAGAGTGTCCTTGTGTTAAAACGAATAAGATATTCTCTGTGTTACACCTTTAAATTATGTTATGTATTATGTTATGAATTTTAGCATGTTATGACTGATTAGGTTTCCTCCGGTGTAGTCACCTCTAGGAGGGTAGTAGGACTCACTGAGGCTTAGTAGTCTCACCCCACTCCAATCAAATTTTTTTCAGATAAGCAGGTTGGTTAAGGTATGCTGTTTGGCGTGCTCGTGGCTCTTGCTTGAGGATTACATCTTTATTCATGCTTTCTAGTTCCTTATCTTGTTGTTGTATTCTAATAAATTCTGCTGTATCGTTGTACCGTTGGTATGCTTCCGTTGTTTCAGTTTGTCTTGTTGTACTTAGCACCTGCGTGTGCTTGAACTTTCTAATTGTAATAATAATGACTCAGTACCAGTAATAATATTCTACATTTTATTCTAGATATAGACGTGGGGTGTTACAGCAGGGAAACTTTAATAGACATAGTGTAACAGTAAGGTGTTACTACAACAATGAAAAGTCACCGCCGAACATTAATCTAAATAACTATGTTATACACCGGTCATGCCAAATATGAAGAAGGGAGAGAGTCCAACCACCATACTTATCCTCTATATTTCTTGAATCTATATTTATACATTCTGTCATTTATTTTATCGCAAGCATTACGCTACTTTCTATAAAACATTTTTCCAAAAACCCAAAGCGAATGCAAACTATCCAAACTTAAATAACGCTAGTGAAGCTTCGGCACGATCCCTGTGGATACGAACTCATTCTAGACACCTAGAGTGTGAATTATTACTCGACGACAGACTGGTGCACTTGCCAGACCGTAGTCAAGTTTTTGGCGCCGTTGCCGGGGATTGTGTTTACAAAGCATTACTAGATTTATTTAAGTTTTTCAAAAAATTTCAAAAATACAAAAAAAAATTAAAAAATCAAAAAAAAATCTTGTTGATGATTGTGAATTTTGATCTGTGAAAATTCTGGCTAAGGATAAGTCTTGGTATTTAAGCGATCCGTTGTGATCCACCTCACTTACCTGGGAATTTTCATGGTGACAAAGACACATGAGACAAACCAAAAATAGTTTCACAAAAAATATTTATCCAGTGCTACTGAGATATTTGTTTAAAGTGCATGCAGACAGGTACTCAACGCTAAGGATTACAAGGGGCTGGCAACAGCAAAAAATTAAAGTCAGCATTTTCACAGGAAAACTCTCAAAATGATGAGAGATGGAGCAAATTGAGAAAGAGAAGCTGCAACAAAAATTCAATGGTTAGGAGGATCATTTTGACTAAAGCTTCCACAGGAAGCAAGAGAAGAAAAGGGCTGTTACAGGAATGGTTCGGAGACACATGAACCATTGAAAAGATGACGAGAGAATGGAGAAAGGCCATCAAGGATGAACTACTACAATCAGGAAAACCAGTCTGCAAAGTCACCTCAGGAGAACAACTTCTTCCTCGAAGAAAGAATCAAAAAGAGAGACATGCACGAATATAAGTTTGGGGTGAAATCACTGCGTTCTATGAAACTGCACTGGTAAATTAGTCGCCAACCGGATAGTTGAGGATATGGTGAAACAGACCTGGTCCTTCCTGACAGTAATTAACGAAAAAGAAAGATGGTCAGTGCTTCAAGTTGGAACAAAGAAGCACAATAGAGAGACATGCGAACCTATCCTCTGTAATGGGGGAAATGCCTCAAGCTAATGAGAGGCTAAACAAGCGCTGCTTGGGAGGCAACCCAAGGTACAATTTATTGCTTTATTTTAATTTTCCTCATTTTTAAATTTTAATTTTTCGAAAAATAAAAGTACCACATTTTTTAGAGAAAGACCTAGAAAAATAATTTTTGAGAAAAAAAGTTGAAAAATCAAATTTTTACAAAAATCAGGCAGTCCATCGCAGCACGATGCATCCCATCGTGCTACGATGAACAACGTTCAATTTTTTCAAAAGTAACGGTATTCCATCGCAGTACGATGTATCGTATCGTGCTGCGATGTGAACGGCCAAATTTTCAAATCCAACAGCAAACCATCGCAGTACGATACGATCTCATCGTGCTGCGATGAGTGAACGTTGCCTATAAATACAAGCACGAAAATTCACTTTTTACATCAAAATTTTACGCCGTTACTCTGCTCAAATTTCCCCAGAAACGTACCTTCATCCAAAACTCAAAACAAACTCCAAAAACCATATTTTTCTTCTTCTTCCATACTTTCTAAACCTTCCACCAACCAAATTTCCCAACAAAAAACCAAACTTTTTCGTAAAAATCAAACCTTTATCATTATCATGGCACCAAAGAGATCCAGAACATCAGGGTCCGCTTCACAGTCTGCCCCTCCTCGCTTTCTGAGTAGTATCACTAAGAGGCAGCATGGTATTATTAGGGAGAAGGGGCTGCTCCAGGTGGTTGGTATTGAGATCCCGGCTTTCGACGCACTTCCACACGTTCGGGAGATTCTTTTGGGATACAGATGGGTACCCCTCAACAACATGTTGGGGGAGTGCAACAAGACCATCGTGGAGGAGTTTTATGCCAATGCTATGGCATTTGGCACTGGAGATTACAGGTCATATGTCCGGGGGTTCATGTCAGCTTCTCCCCGGACACTATTGATTCTACTTTCGGATTCCGCCCTGAGGGTCAGTGCGGGGTCCAGATGAGGCGTGCTTCCTGGAGAGAGGGAGCTATTACCGACGCCGAGTACGACCAGATCAGGGAAGCCCTGGCTATGCCAGGCAAGGATTGGCGTTACTCGAGACAGGGGGCACGGCAGAGACTGCAGGCTACGGAGATGTTGCCTCTGGCAAAGTTATGGGCCAAATGGTGGACCCACAACTTTGAGGCATTGAGGGTTAATTCTCAAAAAGGGGAAAACTAGATTCGTGATCATACCTCGATCCTAGTAGTCTATTAGGTTGTGGTGGAGAAGATGAACTCCCCTATGAATATTTGGAGTCTGTGATTGAGTCTAAGTTATAATAAATGATATTCAGTAATTATGTTTGTTATTTACTTTCGTGCACTTTAATAACGTATTCTCGTAATCTGGCCGGATAAGCGGGAGCGCCCATAGAATTGATATCAGGTTTTGAGTTGATATAGTCCGGAACTCGTAGTAAATAATGCTAGGTGTATAGAGACGGTAACATCCTGAACTAGTCGTGAACTGAGCGGTTAGAGGAGGAATCATGCACTAGGTGTGATCTGAGCACTTAGAAGATGAACAGCCCGATACTAGGACCTAGAGGTTAATTGGTGAAGGTTATAATGCGTGTTTATAAACAACTCGCTTAGTAATTAAGGTATGTGACACATCGAGGTTAGGCTCTCGTAGTTACCTTAGTTGTTAACGTAGGGAAACTTTAATAGACATAGTGTAATAGTAAGGTATTACTACAACCAGGATAATTCACCGCCGAACATAATCTAAATAACTATGTTATACACCGGTCATGCCAAATATGAAGAAGGGAGGGAGTCCAACCACCATACCTAGCCTCTATATTTCTTGAATCTATTATTTATACGTTCTGCAATTTATATTTCTGCAAAGCATTACGCTTATTTTATAAAAACCTTTTCAAAAACCAAAGCGAATGCAAACTATCACAAACTTAAATAACGCTAGTGAAGCTGCAGCACGATCTCTGTGGATACGAACTCATTCTAGACACCTAGAGTGTGAATTATTACTCGACGACAGACTGGTGCACTTGCCAGACCTAGAGTGTGATTCTTGTGGTTCAATGGTTTGTGGAATGGTTGAAGTGGTTGTGGTTTCAGTATCAATGTGCATAGGGATATCATCATTGAATGGGTCAGCTGGTGAGTTTAATCTAGATGATGTAAAAGCATCACTAGAGATGTGAAAGGATAGTTGGTTAAGCACAAAATTGTCGTTAGAGACTGCTTCTTGATCTTCATAAGCTAATCTTGCTTTAGGATTAGGAGCAGCATTCATTAGCTCTTGAAGAGTAGAATCAGACAATGTATCCTCAGAGTTTGAAGACACGTTGACTTTCTCTGGTTGTGCACCAGGTAGGATCATGGATATTGGTTGGCTAACATCTATGTCAGGGATAGGAGGGATTTGGGTTTGAGCTTCAGGAATACTAGTCATTTTAGTCTTAGAAGTCGTACCTTTTGAAGCTTTAGACGATTTCTTGACAGCTTTGGAAGAAGCAAAACCAACTATTTTCTGCTTCTTTATCTTGAGCCTGGAGGATGCAGGAGGTCTCTCATTCCTCTTCTTAGATCGTTTCTCCTTCTCAGCACCCTTATTGCCCTGATCCTCAGCAGTATCACCACCAGCATCAGCAACCTCATCCTCATTGGTTTTCTTCTTCTTCTTCTTAGGTGGGTTGAGACGATCAAAATCAGGTAGTTCAGCAACCAAACTCTTGTCCACCTTTAAGCCAGTATCAGCTTTGAAAATCTCAAGAAAGTTCTAAATGACTTCTTCATTATTAGCTTCTGAGATAACTGGATATCCATTGATGAAGAAGTAGCTTTCAAATTTCTCCAAAAGGGGATCAGTGGGGTAGATCACTGGTCCTTTAATCAACTTCCTGTTCAGCAGATTCTGAGCATCAAACTTGTCAGGGCTAAAAACTCTTAACTTCTTAGGAGTCTTCTTCAAAATCTCAATCAGCTTAGTTTGTCTCAGAAGTTCAGAGATCAATCTAGGGTGATGAATCACTGCTCTTTTCTTGTGATGACCTTCAGTGATGCAAGAGCATAGATGATCAAACATACATGCAACTAGATTGATTTTTACCTTTTTCAACATGAAGAAGAGAAAATGCATGTGAGGCCAGGAGATAGTGTCAGATCCACCACTCCTTGTGAAGATGGAAGCTGACATTATTCTGAATGCAACAATAAATTCCACCTTCAAATTTGTAACCTTCCCATAATCTCCTTTGGTCTCATACAAATCTTGATCAATTGCTTCCTTATACATCTTTCCAGTCTTGTAGTTCAAAACATTCTCCCCTTGGTTATCCAAACCAAGCATCTTGGCAATGTGTGCCTGAGTAATCACAACGTGAACTCCAATAAGATTAGACCTTACCTTTGTACCTTTGAAAGGTGGTAGACCTAACTTAGCTCTGGTCTTTCCTTTCAATTCAGGCTTGTTCTTGATTAGCTTTCTAACCTCTTCCCTAGCAGCATCTTCATCAAAAACATATGCTTTTACCCAGAAGTTTCTGATTAGGTCAAAGTAAACCCAACCGTTTAACATATCGAAGTAGTTCTTCCATTGTTGATCCATGAATAAGTGAGCAACATCTCTACTGTTTGCTTTTAAGCTTTCGAAATCAACCATACACTCCTTGTTGAAGTCGAAACAATTTCTTCCACAATCCATCGTGTTTGGAGGATCTACGAGTGTAGCACGAGATTTCAAGTTGATCACAAGAGGGAGAGTAGGATTGTATGGTTCTTGAACAATCTTTGAAGATGATGAAGGTTGATCAGCCATTGTAGAGAAAAATCAAGAAACTTTGCAGAGAAGAGATTTCTAAATTTGTGCAGTGTGTTCAAAGTGTCTATATATAGAAAAGAATAAACACACAACAAAAACAATGAAAACAAAGGAGGGAGCGCGAACAGTTTAAAATTAAATTTAAAAAGATTAACTGCTATAATTATCATTAATTGTCCTCCATCGAATCAGAAACCAGACAGGTGTCAGAGTAACTCTAATATAACTGACATGTATGAGGATAATTGTAGTACACTTACAGGTACTAACGCTTCCACTTACGCTTTGTTCAGAGCCAAACTCATCAGAACTAAGTACCACATCAGAACTTGTTATCCTTCAGAGGCTATTACATTCAGATATTCTTTTCAGAAGCTCTTATTGTAAGAGACTCTGAAAGAGTTTTAGAAGCTGGCTTTATTTTGCACTTCAGAGCTAGTTTTCTTCAGAGATAAAATGCATGTTCAAATTCCTTTTAATGCAATCAAAACGTTCAATAGCCAAAGGTTTAGTAAATATATCAGCCCATTGATGCTCAGTATCAATGAACTTCATATCTATTGTACCTTTTTGAACATAGTCTCTTATAAAATAATGCTTAATTTCAATATGCTTAGCTCTAGAATACAAAATTGGATTCTTAGAGAGATGAATAACAGCAGTATTATCACAATAATGTGGAAAACTACTCTAAGTTATATTATAGTCATCTAACTGATATTTCATCCAGAGAAGCTGTGTACAACACTTCGCTACTGAGATGTATTCTGCTTCTGTTGTAGACGAAGCAATAGTTTCTTGTCTCTTGCTAGCCCAAGAAATGAGATTCTCACCAATAAATTGGCAATTTCTACCAGTGGATTTCCTCTCAATCTTGTCCCCAGCATAGTCAGCATCACAGAATCCAACTAGCGTATAATATGAGGATTTCTTATAAAGTAATCCTAGATTAGCTGTACCTTTCAGATATCTAAAGATCCTCTTAACCGCAGTTAGATGAGATTATCTAGGATCTGATTGGAATCTTGCACATAGACATACACCGAATAAAATATCCGGTCTAGAAGCTTTTAGATAGAGTAAGGAACCAATCATACATCTATACAACTTTTGATCCACTATGCCTCCAGCTTCTTCTTTACTTAGACTGCAGGTTGGATGCATGGGTGTTGTCATTGGCTTACAATCTTCAAGGTTGAACTTCTTCAGAAGCTCCTTAGTATATTTGGATTGATGAATGTAAGTTCCATTTTCTCCTTGGTTGATTTGGATGCCAAGAAAGAATTTTAGTTCACCCATCATGCTCATTTCAAATTCATCCTGCATAAGCTTAGAAAAAACTCTTGCAAAGAGAGGCATTAGTTGAACCAAAAATAATATCATCAACATATATCTGAATGATCAAAATGTCTTTCTTAATAGTCATTCTGAAGAGAGTATTATCAACTTGACCTTTTTGAAAACCATTTTCTAAAAGGAAATTACTCAATCTTTCATATCAAGCTCTAGGAGCTTGTTTTAGACCATAGAGTGATTTCTTAAGTTTGAAAACATGTTCTAGATTTTTCAAATCCTCAAATCTAGGAGGTTGTTTGACATATACTTCTTCAGAGATAACACCATTCAGAAAAGCACTTTTTACATCCATTTGATATAAGGTGATGCCATGATTTACTGCATAGGAAAGAAGTAACCTGATTGCTTCTAGCCTTGCTACTGGAGCAAATGTTTCAGTAAAATCAATGCATTTTTGCAGACTATAGCCTTGTGCTACAAGTCTAGCTTTGTTTCTGACAACTTCACCTTGTTCATTTAGCTTGTTTCTGAATATCCATTTTGTTCCAATAATGTTCTTGTGCTTTGGTTTGGGTACCAGATTCCACACATCATTTCTTTGAAATTGATTTAACTCTTCTTACATGGCAATGATCCAACCATCATCTGTAAGAGCTTCATCAACTGTTTTGGGTTCTATCATTGAGATGAGTCATAAGAGAGAATCATTTTGTTTGAATGTTGATCTTGTTTTTCTTGGACTCTCCTTGTTTCCAATTATTAGAACCATCATCTGTAAGTTATTTGTTTTCATAATTTAATTTATTTTAAAAAATTTCCAAAATATTTCATCTCCTTTAATAGTTTCTCCTTTTAGTCATAATTTAAATGACCAGCAATCAATCCCGTGAGCGTAGCTCAGTAGCAGGAACAATATTGCATTATGTATGCAGGGTTGTAAAAACAAAAAGTTATAACAAATTGCTAATGCGAGCTAATGAGTCATTGAAGACATGAAGCTTATGTGGTATTTAGTTATTAAAACAATGCAGTAATATTTTTTTTATTTAATTGTGTATAAATAAATATATTTATTAATATTTAATAGTGTATAAATATATAAAGTTTGTAAACATGTTTCTTTTATATTTTTGTAAATGTTTTCCAGTTTTTTTTTCTTTCATAAAGCATTTAAGATATATAAATTGTCTTGTTACCATTATTATATAATGCTAAAGCCCCGTTTTGATTATCTTATTTTTAAGTTTATGCAATTTTTATGTATTATTATAAGTTTGTTAAAGTAATTTTTGATAAAATAGCTTATAAAAATACAATTTTCACTAGTTTGAACTTATAAAATAGCATAAAACCTAATTTGTAATATTGCATAAACTGTTTGCATAAGTTCAAAAGTAAATTAATCCAAATAGATAGATTGGTCAGTGGTAGAATTACTTTTTGCATGGTTACAAGGTTATGGGTTCAAGTATATCATACATAATTTCATATATTTTAATATATTATATATTATTTCTACCTTGAGAATTTAGGCAGTTCATCATTTACATTGGAGTCCTATAATTGGAACCATTCTTGGACTAAAGAATACAATAAATATTTCCTAATACACAAGGTTTCAAAAATAGTTCAGTAGCAGCTTCTCTACTACTATACTCTACTACTAAAAATCTCTCCTTCAATGAAGTAGTTTCCTTCATCTTTAATAATGAGTCCATGTTTACAAGCCAAATCATTGACCTCTGGTTCTTGTCAAAAGCCTCTTCCAAATTTGATACTAAATGCTTTTGGACTAAATCTAACCTATATACAAGAAAGAAACGGTATCAAATAATAAATCCAATGGTTCAAATGATAACATGCACAATTTCAAGTAATCTGACTTTGACCTGATAATGAATAATTAACTTACCGTAGTGATTGAGTCATCATTGACGAACGTAAATCTTGATTCGTAGCAACCCCTAATTGACCGAGTTCGCATTTGGGTACAAGAGCAGCAACCTGGAATAACAATCATCTTATATTCATGTGAAAGAAAAACTATAAGTTGAAATGTATCAACAGTTTTTTACCTGGAAAAATGTCATATATATCATCAATGCATCATGCATTGTATCTTAAAATATTTTACACCATCTTATCTTGAATGATATTGTTAGGTAGGAGTGCATTCTGTTCCGGTACACCTAAAACTCCCACATCGCTTGGGAATCGAGGCTAAAGGTAGTTTATATACAACACTCAAACTCCTCAACCCACCGAATTGCCTTTTACAAAGGACAAAACTGTGAGGCTCAAATGCTGCCCAAAGCGGACACTATGTTCAAACATGGTGTGGCGTACTTGAGGGTGGAATAAAACATTTTCCATATTCCATGATATATTTCCTTATTTGATTACAATTAAGAATCTAGTATTGGTACACTGTATCATATCAAATCAATAGCAGTTTCAGACTATTCATTAGCTTATTCTCTCTTTTACTTCTTCCCTAACAAAACCCTCAAATTTTACAAAATGATCAAAAGCAATATAGAACATAATAAGACTATAAAGAAAGTTAATCTAAAGAATGGGACGAAAGCTTGCTACTGCTACAGTCGGACAATAAAGCATGGGCATAGACAGAAACACAAACACCACAACACTTTATGACAAAAAGAAAATAAATGTGCATAAAGGAGCATAGATCATCAAGGAGATAGGAATCAAACAATTTAGCTTCATTTAATAGTAATTGCTTATTTCATATTTCAATAATACCGGCCAATACTAATGCACCGGATTATCTGTCACTGTCAGCACAAAAATATTGTTTAACTACAAATACCGATAGACCATAAATCCATGTGATGAATGTAACAAAATAGAAAAAGTCATCATTCTTATATTCATATAATATGACATATCTAATAATATAATATGACATATCTAATAACTAGATAACAAAACTTATATCCTCAGCTACTTTCACAAAACTGACCCTTTAGCAGCATCATAGGAGTCTTTGCTTGCAGTCCAAGGCATTTGATCTTCATTTACCATGCACCAGAAGTAGCTACCTTCTCCGCATAACCAAAATTGACCCTCCTTCCTCCACCTCCACCACTTCCTCCGTTTCCTCTTCTTCCTCTATTCATATGATAATCATCAGCGCCATGATGATATCCAGAGTTCGTAGACCATGACATGTTTTCTCTGTTGTTTTCTCTCTTTTTGTTATAGCCATCCCATGTTCCCCAATTTCCATTCCCACCATTTCTTCCTTGATACTTGTTATGCAAGCCACCACCATATTGCTCCCTCTGATTCCATCCCTGATAACCATTCTGACCCGTTTGCCACCATCCATATTCTTTTGAATGTTCATCAATGGGAGCATGATACTGTTGTTCCCAAGAGTTTGTTTCAATATTTTCATGTTGGTTTGATTCCCATCCATAGGCAGCATAATTTGGTTCGGAAGGCTTTGTTACTTCTTCGTCCCCCCATCCTGGACCAGTAAAGGACTGATTCAAAAGGAAAGAACTAGTGAGAATCACAGCCTCCTCGGTTTTTGTTGGTTCAGAAGGCTTTGTTACTTCTTTTTCTTCTTCGTCTCCCCATCCGGTAGGTGCCGGCCATCCAGGACCAGAAAAGGACTGATTCAAGAGTAGAGAACTGCCGAGAATCACAGGCTCCTCAGGTTTTTCTTCCATGTGGCGGCGAGCCTCTGCTTCTTTATCCAGATCCAGATAAAGTCCAGGATCAACAGTTGCATTCCAATCTACATCGTCGATGTAAATGTTAGGATCAGGCAATGGTATGTTGCAAGGAAAACCGTTGAACTCAGCCCAAAACCTGTTTTTTGCATTGTCAAATGCTTCTTTGACAGCAGAGTCGGCCCAGTTTACAACATTGGGATGCATATACATATACCTCTTGCATTCTACTACATTTCGCCATGGAACTGAGCCAACCGAATAACAAAACTTCTTCTCCCACGGAGGCACTGTTGAAAAGCTTTTAGCTGCGAACCAAAAGAAATAAATATAATCAATTGATATTTTAAGGGATAAGCTATTATCACACCGAGATGGCATGACACTAAAAGGTAACTATAACATATATATTGAGTGGCCAAATCTAGACAGCTTTATTTCAAAATCCAAAACAAACTGAATTCTCACATAGCGAGAGGTACAAAAGATCAACCTCTATTTCAACAATTGAATGACGTAGGGATTTTTAAATATGCCTCCCAAAGATTTAATTAGTTGATACGTAGACAATTTCAGTTTAAAACATGACAAAGAGAATAAAGAAGAATGTAGTTGAACTAAACACGAAATTTAGATATCTTTGCATTGCGCTATTTCAATTCAATGACGTCACACATATTCGGGCAATCTAAGTCTAACCAATAGATACCTACTTGAACATGGGCAAAATCAAGACACGTTAAGATCAAATATAAACAAAATCAAAACAGTTCATATACAAAAGATAGGCTAATTAATGAAAGGAAATTTAACTGCATGTAAGGTTAACCAATTTAATGAGATTGGATTTTGTTCACAATGTGCTGCCAAAAGATTTGATTTCTAGATATTCAATGAATTAGTACAACCGTAGCCAGCATGAATTCAAAGCACAACACAAACATAAATTATTACAAAACATAATCTGCAAAAGATCCAATACAAACAGAAACTTAGTTATCTAACACCACTATCAATTTCAATAATTGAACGCCGTAGGGACCAACCAACCTGATGAACATACAAAACATCACCAACAACAAGAAATTACAACCTACCAACCAAAAAATTGTCAACATTTCATTCATATTCTTAGTGAAATTCCCATCAATTATTGAACCTTGATTATGAAACCTAAACCCTCCATCATATATTTTACAACCCCACTTAGCCCTTATCAGGTGAGTCACAGACACAAAAAAAAATTATTCACAATATAAAAAATTGTGAAGCAAATTCATTATAAAACCTTGATCATGAATCCATGATGATATTTTAACAATTCTACCACCGACCCAATTTTTCTAGCATGGTTATAAACAAATTTAAAAATAAATAAACCACATAGAACAACTTAATGAGTAATCCATGCAAAAACTGAAAATTGAAGAAAAGTAAGAAATTTAATAAAGAGAAAAATGAGTACAAACTTACCCACAGGTGGTTTTCCATTAAAGGGTGGGGATCGCCACTGACCCACCTGAGGATTTTGATTGTTCCCTTTGTTTTTGGTCCAATTAGGCATTTCAAGAAGCAAAAGAGAATGACCCAGAAGAGAATAAACACAATTGAAGAAAAAATTAAGAAACTTTGGGAAAAGGGACAATCAAAGACAGAGATTTCAGAAAGAGAGAGAGAAAGTTTGTGTGTTGTGAAATAAATAACAGAAAAAGACACAAAACAAAAGCGGTGGTAGAAGAAGAAGGAGAAGAAGATTGTGATGGTGATTAGGACACAGTTACGAGGTTTGTTGTTTGTTCTTGGTTGCTTACACAAAAGAGAATGAGAGAGAGAGAGAGATATCCTTTGGCTTTGTACTTGTGTTTGAATTTATAGGAATAGGAAATTTGGTTTTTCACGTTTCCTTTGTCTTTTTGCTTCATTACTTCATTCATTCACATTTACTTTTTTGAGTAATTAGGAAAATTTGTTCTCTAAATGGAAACCGTAGGTTAAATTAGTAGTATATCTCATTTTTGCATATTTATTTATGAAAAATCAAACCATTTATGATTTTTTTTGGAAGAAAAGCATTTATTTATGAATTTATCAAGTATTACATAATGCATTTGATTTAATATTTGTGTGCGAGTTAGTTTTTATGTGGAACTAAGGCGATAATTTATGTGATAATTTATTTTTAATTATATATTTGGTCTTTTATGTTTACTTTAGATTTTAATTTGATCTTTATATTTAAAACGTATTAATTTGGTCCTTACGTTTTCAGCGTTTGTATTAGTTGGTCATTTCTATTAGTTTTGTCACTACCACCGTTTCAACTGTACACGTGTTGAAGTGTCAAAGTGTCCACGTATGCAAATTGTCTGCCATATGTGACAAAATTGACGCAAAGAATTAACTAATGCAAACGGTGGAAACGTAAGGGATCACTTTTCTATATATAAAATATTTTATATTGTTTTTAACTTTTATTAAAGAAAAAGTCATCACCTCCATTACAAAAATCAACTTGCAAACAAAGCTGTGAGAATTTAGTCAAAAAAAAAAAAAATGAAGCCCGTAAATGGAATGTTAGTTTATTACAAATTTTTTTCAATAATTAATTTATAAATTAGTCTAAATAATAAAAAAAAATTGACTCTTTAAACAAATATATTCATTGTACCGAAATAATAAATATTAATATATTAATTTTTCTTGCCTATTTTTTTTTTAAAATACTTGCCTATTTCATTATAACCACAAAAGGATAAATAATAATAATATTCTCCTTCTATAAAAAATATTAATAATGTCCTCTCTTTAGAAAATAGAACCATCGAGTAATAATATTAATGTATTCATTCTGTAAAAACAATATTAAAGTAATAATTGTATAAAAAAACAAATAGTAATGTATTTTTTCTCTTTATATTATTTCTATCTTTTCATTTTCTATTTGGAAAAACTTTAAATTCACTCTCTTTCACTTTTTGTTGACTCTCTTTCATCACTTTTAATACATTTTCGTATGGGAACAAAATCTTCATCATTTAGGAAAAAGAATTTAAATATGCACTTATTTGTAAATTAGTTTTTATTATTATTATTTTAATAATTTTGAACGGTTGTCTCAGTTGCCAAAATAATAATAATATTATTTGAATGGAAGGATTTTAATGCTTATTCAATTTTATAATTTTTTCAAATAAGGTTTTTATTATAATAACATATTATAATTTTTAGTCATAATTTAAAAGACTGGCAATCAAGTAGTAACATTTTTTTGTCAAATAAAAATAGTTAGATATTTTTATACCATTTTTAATATTTCATTTCACAAATATTAAATTAAAATAAATAATTTAATATTACCAAAATATAGATAGTATTTAGCATTTGAGGAGAAAAAATTACGAAGCATTTAAGTTAAAAACATTTTTTGTCAATAATTTCACTCTTAAGATGATGAATAGGTGTGTCCATAGTTCAAATCTCGGCTCCTGCTTATATAATGTTTAGCATTTGAGTTAAGCTCATGAGACCATTTTGAGTTAAATTTTAATACAATGTCATTTTATCCGGTTTAATTTAAATAATTTTTCTATAGAAAATATTTTACTTGTTTTGTAAGAACAAACAAAATACTCGTGCATTTTATAAAATTTGTATTCGTTAAAACATTATTGAGTGGTGTAACATTACTCAAATCTTATACCGGTGTAATTTGATATATCTCCGTTAGAAGAAAAAAAATAGAAAAATAATATTAGCATATAAGTGAAGCTATTATGCACTTTCATGTAAAACTTATTAAATCAATAAACTTATTTTATTAAAGTTATTGTCATGTGTATATTTTTATAATAAAATATAATCAATATATTATAATTATTCTTATTTTTATGATATTTCCGGCACTTTGAGGCATACAAGTGCCAGAAATGTCATAAAAAAAGAGACTAAGAAGTTCTCTAGGAAATGTCCCTAAAACATGCAAATCAAGAGTTTAATATTAGATTGAAATTAACTAACCAATTAGTAGACTAATTTCCCTCATGCTAGGTGTAAATGTAATTAATCTGTACATGCCAATTCATGTTGGTAAGATCACAAATATATCTAATCGGTAAGACTTCGTTACTTATCTCAGTCTTCCCATTGGTGGTAACCTTTGAAGGCTATCTTTTTGGAAACTCGTGATTGATATAATCAAATCTCATTTGACTACTTAATTAGAAGTGTCACATCCTATCTATGGGGGGACCCTCGTTCTTCTCAAAGTTGTCTTGTCATTGGTATGACTCTTATGGTACATTGTGTTAATTGGGATAAGGTGTGCTTAGACTGAAATCATGGGACATGGGTGTTCAGAGGGTTAAGGAATTCAATATAGCATAATTAGGTAAATGATGTTGGAGGTCGTTTTAAGAGGAGGGAGGGTTGTGGAAGCATGTTCTGGAGAATTAGGCCTCTGAGTTGTGGAAGGATATCCTGACAATCAAAAGAGAGACTTTTAATGGGATTCAGTTGAAAATACTTTGTTTTGGGGTGGTCCTTGGTCAGAGGAAAAGCTACCTTGGTATAGCAGTTAATTCAGGTGTTTCAGTTGTGGATAGAGAATTGATGTGGAGGAAGACTCTTTTTACTTGGGAACTTGTTTCTCAATTGTTGTTCTCTTTTACAAAATGTTGTTTTGCGGTCTAATTTAACTAACACTGGTTTTGGAAGAGTGATCAATCAGAGGTGTATTTTGTTAAAGAAGCTTATACGATTTATTTTTTGTTTTTTTTTTTACAAAGCTTATACGATTGTTACTCACAATGATTATGGCATAGGTGAGGATCTCAATTTGAATGTTTTGGTTTGCAACAAAGAGATACCTGTTTCGAGAGAGGAATTTTGCAAAATGTGTTTGTATTTTTTATATAAGAGTAAAAGAAAATGGAGTTAAAGTAAATGAAAAAAAAATAAAATGACGAAAAAGTACAAAATAAGTTAGCTAAAGAGAAAACATGAGAGAGAGAGAGAGAGAGAGATTTTTTAAGAAAAAGAAAAAACTATATAAACCATGAAAGAGTAAAAAAAATTGGATTGTGAGTGAGAAATAAAAGATGAGGGAGAAAGAGAAAAGACAGGGGAGAGAGAAAAATAATAAATGTGACATGCATGAGAGAGGGTGTAGGAGAGGGGAATACAAAAGGTTTCAAATGGTTTACAAAGAGAAATTGTTACTGTGACTTTGCAGTACTCAACACATACATACAAAGGGTTTCACATAGTCACGTTATAGCATCAGACAATTCCTGTAACTTTGAAGGTAATACTGATGCCTTGTGAATATGATTGCAAAGTTTTTTAATCACATTAACTCAGCAGTATGGCGTAGATCATCGATGGTCCGGAAAATTTGGAGGTTTGCCGAATTTTTAAAGATGAAGTCTTTTCCTGTCCATAACTAACTTGTCACAAATCCTTCTATTTTTAGCCAAAAATAGTTCAGCAGCTTCTCTACAACTAAAAGCCTCCCCCTTCAATAAAGTAGTTTTCATCATCTTTCACAAGCCAAATCAAAGACATCTGATTCCTCAAGTAAGAGTTCATCTTATCTTCAGTTTTGATCAATCCCATTCTTGAAAGTCGCAAACGAACAGCTGCATAGAATCTCAAAGCGTTTCCACCACAAGTGACCTCTTTCATACGTCCACGTCCCCCAAATGCTTTCGGACTAAATCTAACCTGTATACAAGAGACGGTATCAAATGATAAATCTAATGGTTCATTTGTATATTGTACAAATTGACATTCAAATGATAACATGCATAATTTCAAGTAATATGACTTATTTTCATATTATTGAAGTACAAATTGAGAAATTCTTTATCTATATACAGAAGGAGGTTTAAATGCTAACATACAAGAAGTCTGATATGTACCTCAAAAGCATTTGACTTATTTAATACTTTTATTTTGAAGGGCAAGTGTTGGCTTACCAGCTGCTTCTTGTCCATAAATTTCAACAATCCTACTCTAAAACATTGAAATGTGATGCATATTAAGGAAACTTGCATATATGTAATAAAGTAATTGTTGTATTATTTGTGTTTGTTTAGAGGCTTATTTATATACAAAGCTAATTTATCCAACATTTGGACAATAAAGCATGAAAAAACAAATTGTGCATTAAGGAGCAAAGATCATAAAAAAGACAAGAATTAAACAATTTAGCTTCATTTAATAGTAATTGCATATTTTATATTTCAATAATACCAGTAATGCACCGGATTATCTGTCGCCACAAAAATATTTCTTAAACTACAAACACCTAAAAATCCATGTGATGAATGTAACAAAATAGAAAAATCCATAATTCTTATATTGACATAATATCACATATCTAATAACTAGATAACAAAACTTATATCCTCGGCTACTTTCACAAAACTGACCCTTTATCAGCTTCATAGGAGTCTTTACTTGCAGTCCAAGGCATTTGATCTTCATTTACCATGCACCAGAAGTAACTACCTTATCCGCATAACCAAAACTGCCCCTTCTTCCTCCACCTCCACCTCTACCTCCATTTCTTCTTCCTCTTCCTCTATTCATCTTATAATCATTAGCACCATGATGATATCCAGGGTCCTGAGACCATGACATGTTGTATTCTCTATTTTTGTTATAGCCATCATCCCATGTTCCCCAATTTCCACTCCCAGCATTTCTTCCTTGATACTTGTTATGCAAGCCATCACCATATTTCTCCCTCTGATTCCATCCCTGATAACCATTCTGACCAGTTTGCCACCATCCATATTCTTTTGCATGTTCATCAATGGGAGCATGATACTGTTGTTCCCAAGAGTTTGTTTCAATATTTTCAGGTTGGTTTGATTCCCATCCCTGAGTAGCATAGTTTGGTACAGAAGGTTTTGTTGCTTCGTTTTCTTCTTCGTCCCCCCATCCGGTAGGTCCCCAGCCTGGACCAGAAAAAGACTGATTCAAGAGGAGCGAACTACCGAGAATCATAGCCTCCTCAGTTTTTGTTGGTTCAGAGGGCTTTGTTTCATCTTTTTCTTCTTCGTCCCCCCATCCGGTACGTCCCCATCCTGGACCAGAATAGGACTGATTCAAGAGGAGAGAACTACTAAGAATAACAGGCTCCTCAGCTTTTGCTTCCATGATGCGGCAGGCCTCTGCTTCTCTTTCCAAATCCAGATAAAGTTCAGGGTCGACAGTTGCATTCCAATCTACATCGTCAATGTAAATGTTTGGATCAGGCAATGGTATGTCACAGGGTAAGCCCTTGATCTCAGCATAAAACCTGTTTTTTGCATTGTCAAATGCCTCTTTGACAGCAGTGTCATCCCAGTTTACTACATTGGGATGCATATACATATACCGCTTGCATTCTACTACATTTTGCCATGGAACTGAGCCAACCGAATAACAAAACTTCTTCTCCCACGGAGGCACCGTTGAAAAGCTTTTAGCTGTGAACCAAAAGGAATAAATAAAATCAATTGATAATTTACGGGATAACCTATGATCACAACGAGATAGCATGGCATTAAAATCTAATTACGTGGCAAAAGAGTGAAAAACATGCAAAACTCGTGGGAATAATAAATACTTAAATATTGAATGGCCAAATCTAGACAGCTTTAGTTAAAAATCGGAAACAAACTGAGTTTTTTAACATAGCGGGAGGTACAAAAGATCAACCGTTAAGCTTTCCAATTCAATAATTGAATGGCGCAGGGATATTTTAAATATGCCTCCAAAAGATTTAACCAGTAGATACATAGACAGTTTCAGTTTAAAACACGACATAAAAGTTAGTATAAAGAAGATGTAGTTGAACTAAACAGGAAATTTAGATATCTTTGCATTACACAATTTCAATTCAACGACGTCACAGATATTTGGGCAATCTAAGTCGATCCAATAGAGACCTACTTGAACATGGCCGAAATCAAGACATGTTAAGATCAAATATAACCAAAATCAAGACAGTTCATGTACAATAGATAGACTAATGAAAGGAAATTTAACTGCATGTAAGCTTCACCGATTTAATGAGGCAGGGTATATTTACAACATATCGAAAAAAAAAATCCAATTTCTAGATATTCAATTAGAAATAGCACAACTATAGCCAGAGTGAATTCAAAGTATAACACAAACATAAATTATTTACAAAACATAATTTACAAAAGATCCAATAAAAACAGAAACTTAGTTATCCATCACCACTGTCAATTTCAATAATTGAACGTCGTAGGGACCAACCAACCTGATGAACATACAAAACACCAACAACAACAAGAAATTACAACCTAACAACCTTCCAGCCAAACAAATGACAACATTTCATATCCTTAGTGACACTCCCTTCAATTATTGACAAGGAAATGAAACCCCACCTTGCCCTTATCAGGTGAGTCACACACACAGACAAACAAGTAAATTAGGTTCAAGCCAAAAAAAATTCAAGAACATAAATCTAACTAAAGCTACTTCTAGAAACCTATGATTAACACAAAATAAGTAATACATACAAAAGAGAAAACAAAACTAAAATTGCTCATTCAAAACCAAACAAACAAAAAAAACCCAATTTTTAAAACCAAAACCCCAATTGAACACATTCAAAACTAGGGTGATCATAATCAAGGTTTTAAATTTGCAACCGCATATCTTGATTTTTCATGTCTCCACAAGACAATTGTGGCTGCATCAACATGTATATGACAGAAATTATTCACAATATAAAAAATTGTGATGCCAATTAATTTTAAAACCTTTGATCATTGATATTTTATAAACAAATTAAAAGAAAAAATAAAGCATATAGAACTTAATGAGTAATCCATGCAAAAACTGAAGAATGAAGAAAAGTAAGAAATTTAATAAAGAGAAAGATGAGTACTAACTTACCCACAGGTGGTTTTCCGTTAAAGGGTGGGGATTGCCACTGACCCACTTGAGGATTTTGAGTGTATCCTTTGTTTTTGGTCCAATTAGGCATTTCAAGAAGCAAAAGAGAATGACCCAGAAGAGAATAAACACAATTGAAGAAAAAATTAAGAAACTTTGGGATAAGGGACAATCAAAGACAGAGATTTCAGAAAGAGAGAGAAAGTTTGTGTGTTGTGAAAGTAACGCAGAAAGAAACGAAACAAAAGCGGTGGTGGAAGAAGATTATGGAATTAAATGATGATGATGATGATGATTTGGACAGAATCAAAGACAGAAGAAGAATAAGAAGAGTTACGACGTTTGTTGTTTCTTCTTTCTTGCTTCCACAAGGGAGAGGTATCCTTTCACATTTACTTTTATGAGTAAATAGGAAACTTTATTCTTTAAAGAGTAAGCATCGGTCAATATAGAGTCTCACTTTTGCAAATTCACAAATTTCTCTCCAATCTTATTTATAAACAACTTGCTTATGCCTTTATGCGCGAATTGAATTAGTTGTCCACTTTTGATGAGTCGGAAACTGTTACGAAAATTAAAAAAAGCCGATAAAGAAATTTGACCTTAAATATAAGCAAAAGTTTTTTTTTTACGCATAAGCAAAAATTATTAAAAGTAACTTTGACCCATTTGGATTAACTTATTTTTGAGCTTGTGCAAATAGCTTATGCAATATAAATTAGGTTTTATGCTATTTTACAAATTCACACTAGTGAAAAGTGTATTTTTATAAACAATTTTATCATAAACTATCTTGACAAACTTATAATAATACATAAAAATTGTATAAGTTGTTTGCATAAGCGCAAAAATAAGTTAATCCAAACAGGCCATTTATTTAATTCTATTCTTCCAAAATTACTCTTATTAATTGTTTTACTTTTTGACATGATTGCAGTCTCAACACAAATTTAATATATTGTAAGATGCAATTTATTAAATTAATTAATACTTTTCGCCACTAGTTGGATCGGGGACTGAGACTTTTACTGTGGAACAGGCAACTCTGAAAGTTGTTTCATACAAAGTGGCTAAACATGAAAAAACATGTTCTGACAATCAACATACTTTCATACCATATGCATTTGACACTTTTGGTTTCCTAGCACCGGTGAATCTCCTAGAAAGAATCACTATGAATATTGTTTTTAAGAAAATTAGATTTTCTATTAAAAAGGGGTAGCGGCGTAATTTGTCGTCCGTTTGCCTCCCAGTCATATATAATTATTCTATATTTATTAATTAAAAATGAAGGATTTTTTAATAAAAAATGATCATGCTAAACAGTGCACCCGGTGCACTTGTTAAGTATACTATAAATAAAAATAAAACATAAAGTTAATGTTGATAAAGATAACTTTTACACTTTCAATGTATTGATTGCACGAATTACAAGACATAAGTTTCTTATTTATATGATTAACTAGTGCACTGGTGCACTGTTTAGCATTTTTCTAATAAAAATAACATTAACTTTGCTTATAAATATGTGTGAAACAAAATAATTTTGCTTATAAATAAGGTCGGAGAGAGTAATAGTTAATGGATTTGATTTAGACTTAGTACGGATTTGATTCATTGTACCTAACTGTTAAAAAAAGAGTAAAATGAATATCCACCGAAAGTGTAAAATAATTTTAGAGTTTAGGGTATTTTACACTGTCAACTAATCATTCACAACTATGTTTTCTGCTACGTCACCCACTTAACCCCACCTTTTTTATATGACATGGAAGACAAAACATTATTATTGATTGTCAGTTATACCGAAAGTACATGTCATTTAAAACACATTAGTTATTCCATTTGTTTATGGAATTTATGTATCTAAAATAACTAATTGCTCAATAATTAGTTCATTAAAATTGCAATTACTAGTCCCGTGAATTTAATTTAATTAGCAGGAGCATTACATGAAACCGAAATTCGAACACTACTATATTTCTAACCACTAAGTTACTTGACAAAAGAAATCACAATTAATAATATATTTACAAGGACTAAACTTATGTACAGTACTTTAGACACAGTTCTTACTGTGCTAGATACATGGAGGTGGTTATTATTATTAAAAAAATAGTTTTCTTTTATTTTTTTTAAATAGAAAATATAAGTAACTAACTTTTTGTGAGAGACACAGTAAAAACAGCACCTAAAGAAAAGTATATAAGTTTTGTCCTATTTACAATTTAAATACATTTTTAGTTCCTGCAAATTCAAAAAATATAATATAATAAATTAATAATAATGTTCTCATTCTGTCAAAAAAAATAATGTAGTAACAATTTTCTCTCTTTAAAAAATATAATAAACTAGTAATAATGTTAATTTATTAAAAAAAAAAGTAATAATGTATTCATTGTACCAAACAATGAATATTAATGTATTCATTTTTTAATATATTATTTCTATCTTTTCATATTGTTTTTAGGAGAAAACTTTAATTTTCTCTTTTTCACTTTTTGTTTGATAGCAATGAGACTCACATTAAGTGGATATCCACATAAAATATCTACAATAGATAGGGTAAAAAACTCGCATATAGGTTTCAAACTACAAGTGCAAAAATACTATTATAGTATCATACTCATATTTTATCCATTGTTATCCCTAGTTATGCTTCTACTGACTCAAATATATAGAATATTTGGGTTGTTTATTTGGAAGGGAGAACCCTCAAAATTTCTCATCCTGTGCCTGCTTTTGATTTTCTTCAAACACACAAATGGATTTTCCAAGCCTTTTTGGTGTCCCTGTTTTCTCATGTTGAACCAAGTTTGTTTTGGAAGTTCTAGCATTATCAAGTGAAGTTGCTGTCCCACCAAATGAAGGCCAACCACCTTTGATACAACTATGTTCAATGACTCTCCACCTACTTTCTCCAATGCTGAATAAATAGCATCCACAATGAACAGTAGGAATTGTTGAAAGAACATAATCAAGATCAATGTCCTTTCCCTTGTGTTGTCAATGTTGAAATGAGAATCATACACATGGGTAATAACCTAGACACAAATTTCATTTTCATGAGTCATGACTAAATAAATTTCAATAAGCAAAAACATTTTTTTTTTGGCAAGTACAACATGGGTAATATGAACCTATCAAAAAAATTATAAAAATAAACTCTTATATTTTTTGAATAAAAAAAGTAAACTTTTTATAATAAAACAAGGGAATAGATGTAATTTTGTTTAAAAAAAATTACTAAAAATAGTAAGGGTCCATCTTTGAACCTTTTTTAGATATTCATATTAGATGCACTCGTACAATACATGAAAAATAAAATGAATATAGTAATCTATTTTGTATTAATATAAGAGGAATGCTATTTGGTACGAAGAGTTTATCGTCGAAACCAACAAATAAACGCATGTAAAGAGGGAAACAACTTTAACTCCGCATTTGGCGGAAAAATGGAGGTTTGTGAGTTGAATAGCTGTGATCAACAAGCTTCGTTGTTTTTCGTTAGTGCATTGCTCGCAACACCGAGCATTTCTCTTAATATAATATACTTAGAGATACATATACTTTGGATTTTATTTATAACACCTAAAATTTTGGCTTTTTGGATGTTAAAAAAATCCTTTACATTTGTCATAGCTTTGTTGCTTGAAAAGTGAAAACAGTTCATCAGAAAAAGGGATACAAAAATTCAACCAATGGATCCCGAAAAAATAAGAATCTACCTTGAGAATTTAGGCAGTTCATCATTTACATTGCAGTCCTTTCTTTGACTAATGAATACTGTTGTGAATTCGTTGAAAATCACACCAATGAATTTGATGTGTGGAGCAAATTAACCAAGTAACCAATAACAAAGATGATAGAGATGATGAAAGTAAATAATCCAAGAAGGGAAGAACACAATCGTTTGTTTACCCAGTTCGGTGTTAATGAACCTAATCTGGGGGAGGGAGCAACCCTTTCGTTCCACTATGATCAATGAGAAACTTTACACAAGGAATTCCCAATTGGGTTACAAGAATTAATCCTAATTCTACCCAAATCCCGAATCCCTTCTTCCGTGATGAAGAGACTCAATTTGACCTAGCTACCCAAGGTGAACCAAGGATGATTCGCCCAAACCCCTAGAATTATACCAAGAATGAATTCTCTAAAACTCTAGTGTGGCAAACCCTAATCCTAATTGCTTTCAACCTTATTTTTCTATGAATAAAGAGTTCCCTATTTATAGAAAAATACATGCCTAAAAATCAGAAACAAATCTATCTTATAAAATAAAACAGAATCCAAAAACAGATACTTTCCGAAACAAATTTTTCCACAAAATCTGCACAAAAACGGATCTGCGCTTTCGGCCTGCGCCCGGCGCCAGCCCGCTCGCGCCCCGCGCCAACAAACAGAATCGACAGGCATTTCTAGCCTGCTCCTGGCGCCAGGCGCCCTGCTGCTGCTGGTTTCCTGATTTTCCTGTTTCTGAGTTTTCAAGGCAACTTCCAACAATTCTCCACCTTGCCTTTAAAACGATGGTGATCCAATCAACCACCGTGTTGCTCCCTCCATCTTGAACTACTATTCAAGATCATTGGCCAAGTCCAAGTCCCACTTGAACCTTGACCTCTTCCACTTGCTTCCAACAACTCTTGCTAGAATCACAAGCTGTACCTCTACCTCTTCATCCCTCGGAATGCCTTCCGCCCTCATGAAGGTCTTGCCTCCCACTACCATAGGATTTTTGGTAGCACCCACAAGACTCACCGCAACCTCTTCAGACCCCGGAGTGATCAAACCCGTCCTCCTGAAGATACGCTTGCATCCAACTATCATCGGCCTTTTGGATAGTCCTACAAGCTCCACCACCCCCTCTTCGAACCCCGGAATGCCTTCCGTACTCTCGAAGACTTGCTTGTCCTCAACCAACCTTGGAATTTTAGGTTGTTGTTCAAGCTCCAACAATGAACTCTCCTTGTGCCCCACTACCTCCAGTAGCCCTACAAGTTCCCAAGTTCTATTGTCGGTGTTCCCAATTGCTTCCCTGAAGTTATTCAATAGGTTTCGCACTTCTTCAGCCTCAATTGGAACATACCCCACAAGGTCTTCACAGTCGTACCACTTTGGTGCACCACTACCACTCTCCTCCCTATCTCCTTCTTGATAGCCAAGAGTTAGTGTTGTTTCTCCTCCTCTAGTATCACTATCGGAAGCCTCCACCTCAAGCTGAAAATCCTCCACCTTAAGATGAAACTCCTCCACCAAAGTCTCGAACTCGGTACTTCCCCTATGAACCCCACCTTGCAATTTGCAAAACCACTCCACCTTATCTGAAACAACCCCAACATCCCACAACTCTAGAACATCATGAGAACCACCAGAATCTAGAGACTTACTCTCTTCTGACTCCCAACTCGACACCACAAGTGCCTCCGCTGTTTCATAATTCTCATCACCGGATGAACCATCCACAACATGCGCGGAACCATTCTTGTCCTTCAACTCCGGACAATCCCTCTTGAAGTGACCTTTCTTTTGACAATGGAAACAAGTCCACTTGTCACCAACCTTAGACTTAGCCTTCTTACCTCTACTTCCACCTTTTCCACCTGAAACATTTAAAGCGTTAGCACCATCCTCCACTTTTAAGTCTTTAAACTTAGTAAGTTCTTTCGTCCTCAAGGCCGATTGAACTTCCTCCAAGGTAACTGGTGTTTCCTTGCCGTAGAGCATGGTATCCTTGAAACTTTCATAGGACTTAGGTAATGTACAAAGTAGATGTAAGGCTTTGTCTTCATCTTCTAGCTTCACATCAATATTGGCCAAATCATCAATAATTTTGTTGAATTCCGCCAGTTGCTCCGTTATGGATTTCGACTCCACCATTCGATAAAAGTAGAGTTTTTGTTTCAGAAACTGCTTATGTGCCACCGACTTGGTCATGTACAATGATTCAAGTTTGGCCCACATATCCGCAGCGTTGGTCTCCTTTGCTACTTCTCTCAACACCTTGTCTGCGAGGCACAAGGTAATGCAACTAACTGCCTTCTCATTAAGAACAGCCTTCTCCGCATCGGAAAGACTCGCCGGCATCTCTGCACCCTTCAAAGCCTCAGCACAATTGTTATGGACTAACACCGCCTTCATCTTTACCTTCCACAACCCGAAATCGTTGCTACCGGTAAACTTCTCAATATCGAACTTAGAACCCATGGTACCTGATTGTCGATTTGATCCTTGCCCCACGGTGGGCGCCAATTGTTGTGAATTCGTTGAAAATCACACCAATGAATTTGATGTGTGGAGCAAATTAACCAAGTAACCAATAACAAAGATGATAGAGATGATGAAAGTAAATAATCCAAGAAGGGAAGAACACAATCGTTTGTTTACCCAGTTCGGTGTTAATGAACCTAATCTGGGGGAGGGAGCAACCCTTTCGTTCCACTATGATCAATGAGAAACTTTACACAAGGAATTCCCAATTGGGTTACAAGAATTAATCCTAATTCTACCCAAATCCCGAATCCCTTCTTCCGTGATGAAGAGACTCAATTTGACCTAGCTACCCAAGGTGAACCAAGGATGATTCGCCCAAACCCCTAGAATTATACCAAGAATGAATTCTCTAAAACTCTAGTGTGGCAAACCCTAATCCTAATTGCTTTCAACCTTATTTTTCTATGAATAAAGAGTTCCCTATTTATAGAAAAATACATGCCTAAAAATCAGAAACAAATCTATCTTATAAAATAAAACAGAATCCAAAAACAGATACTTTCCGAAACAAATTTTTCCACAAAATCTGCACAAAAACGGATCTGCGCTTTCGGCCTGCGCCCGGCGCCAGCCCGCTCGCGCCCCGCGCCAACAAACAGAATCGACAGGCATTTCTAGCCTGCTCCTGGCGCCAGGCGCCCTGCTGCTGCTGGTTTCCTGATTTTCCTGTTTCTGAGTTTTCAAGGCAACTTCCAACAAATACAATAAATATTTCCTAATACACAAGGTTTCAAATGGTTTACAAAGAGCAATAAAATTTCACTTCTGTTACTGTGACTTTGCAACACTCCACACCTACATCCAAAGGATTTCACATAGTCACATTATAGAGTGGATGATGCCTATTGAAGGCAATACTAATGCCTTGTGAATATGATTGCGAAGGTTTTTAATCACATTAAGTCTGCAGTCTGGCGTAGATCATCGATGGTCTGGAAAATTTGGAGGTTTACCGAATTTTTAAAGATAAAGTCTTTTCATGTCCATAACTAACTTGTCACAAATCCTTTTATTATTAGCCAAAAATAGTTCAGCAGCTTCTCTACTACTAAAAGCTTCCCCTTCGATAAAGTAGTTTCCTTCATCTTTCATAATGAGTCCATGTTCACAACCCAAATCAAAGACCTCGGATTCTTGGCAAAAGCCTCTTCCAAACTTGATACCAAGTTCAGCCTTTTTCATTGATGCTGGTGCTAGTTTATTTTTCACCACTTGCGCACAAACCGTAATACCTTCAACCTGAAGCACCAGATGTCAAGAGAGAAGAAAAGAATTAAAACAACATAGGTGTTCGGGAAAGAAAGGGAGAAACTGGGTAATTTTCTATATGTAACAGGATGGAGAAAGTTTTCCACAAGTAATAATTAATTTTTAGTCCTGAATCCTGATGGTACTTCAAATATACTGAAGAGTTCACCTTATCATCAGTTTTGATCAATCCCATTCTCGAAAGTCGCAAACGAACAGCTGCATAGAATCTCAAAGCGTTTCCACCACAAGTGACCTCTTCCATAGGTCCACGCCCGCCAAATGCTTTAGGACTAAATCTAACCTGTATACGAGACAGTATTGAATGATAAATCTTATGGTTCATTTGTATATTGTACAAATTGACATTCAAATGATAACATGCACAATTTCAAGTAATGCGACTTTGACCTGATTAACAAAAACCAAGAGAGCTTGGGAGCGAGATAATGAATAATTAATTTTCCGTAGTGCTTGAGTCATCATTCGCGAATGTAAATCTTGATTCGTAACAACTCCCAATTGATCAAGTTCGCATTTGGGGACAAGAGCAGCAACCTGGAATGACAAAATCATCTTATATTCACGTGACAGAAACTATAAGATGAAATAGATTAACAGTTAAAATATCTTGGAAATATGTCATATATATCATTTAAGCATCATCGTATCGTATCTTAAATGATACTTTTAGGAGTGCTTTCCATATTCCATGATATATTTCCTTATTTTATTACAATTAAGAATCAAGTATTGGTACAAATAGAGGTCAGTCTTTGTACACTGTGTAGTATTAAATCAATAGCAGTTTCAGATTATTCATTAGCTTATTCTCTCTTTTACTTCTTCCCTAACAAAACCCTCAAATTTTACAAAATGATCAAAATCAATTTAAAAAATTGTAAGAGTATAAAGAAATCTAATCTAAATAATTTGATGGAAGGTTGTGACTGCTACAGTAGGACCGGACACATGACCATTAGGCTCTCATGATGAAAGTCAGACACTACTTTTGGATCATATGACAATGCAGAGAAATTTTACAAAAATGTTGGTTTTTCTAAACTAATTAGAACTTAAATGGCTGGCCACAGTTACTTACACTATCAACCACAATCACGTCTACAGCTCCACTTTTTGTTAGTGTATCAACCATGCTCAACAAATTTTCAGCACAATCGGGATTTGAAATGAGAAGGTTTTTGGTATTTACACCCATTGACTCCACAAGTGAAAGGTCTAATGCACTTTCTACATCAAGATATGCACAATATCCTGCCAACAGAATGAATATAATTTATAAAATTAACAGGACACAAGCAGCTCACTAGGCATCTTGTATGAATAATCGAGTAGTTATTTTCATATTATTGAAGTACAACAAATTGAGAAATTCTTTTTTTATATACAGTGAGATTTAAATGCTAAAATACCAAAAGTCTGATATGTACCTCCAAGCTTTTGAGCTTCTTTAATAATTTGAAGGGCAAGTGTTGTCTTACCGGCTGCTTCTCGTCCGTATATTTCAATAATCCTACCCTAAAACATTCAAATGTGATGCATATTCAGGAAACTTGTATATATTGTGTCTGTGAAGAGGCTTATTTATATACTTATATAATTTATCCTATATTCGGACTATAAAGCATGGACACAAACTCAAACACACCAAACACCTTGCGGAAGGAAAAGAAAGGGCTACGCGGTGTCACTTGAGTCATAGACCAGCATACTGTGAGCGTGTGGTACATATCCGAATACACTAACTAACAATCTAGAGGATAACTGTACTAGTCTAGTTATCAATCACCTTTGGTAATCCTCCAGTTCCAAGAGCTATGTCAAGCTTCAAGGAGCCTGTAGATACGACGTTGGCATAGCGTACACCAAAAAACTTGTTCAAAGATAACATTGACTCCTTGCTAAACTCACTAGCAAGTTGTGAGACAGCCAAAGAAAGTGCACTACTTTTCTCTGCTGCTTTGACATCATCATGTATCTCATCAGATTCTAAATCTGAAGCTTCAGCTGATACTAAAAAACATTTCCAACATTATTAGCATATTGTTTATCAAATTATCATAGCATAAACCTCCTACTATATCCAAATTACAACGAAGAAAAACAAACACACACAAAAGTAGAAAAAGAAAGAGAATGATTCTCTCTCACAGAAGAGAAATAAGAACTAATACCTGTAGTCGAAAGCGAGCAGGTGTTCGTGCCAATCCTGCTCATTATTTCTCTAATTCCATTCTGTGCAACCAAAAAAAAAACATAATTTAAGATGAAAGGAGATGAAAATGAATTCGAAAAAATAATCATTTAGGAGCATAGGGAAACATAAAAACACAAGAAAAAAGAAAATGAACTACCAGTAAATACTTATTGTGTAACAGCAACCAAATACATGTAAATGTAATCACCATAAACTGCAAAACTGGTGTAAACAATTTTCCCAATCAGTGTCACAGGTGGTTCTTGTCCAAAATTAGTTCCTGATATGCTCTCAGATTGCCTGATACTATCTCTTTCGATAATACAAAAACCGATTCTTTTGGTTTACTAGGTACGCCCTACGTCATTGGCATTGGTTTTTATAGAAACGATAAATTAAGGTAATGTGCAATATGTGTTACTTTTTATTTGTGCATTTCATAGGATTCTTATGTTACTAACTTCAGTTCTGCATATACATACTATAGTAAAAGATGAAACCTTCATATACTTGTTAAATCTGTAATTATAAGTTTCACTTCATCAAAGGCCAATACTTTTTGAGAAAACATCTAAACCCAGAACGAAAATTCACATAACACACTCATTGAACAATACTAGTATGCTATTTTCAAACTAAAAATAATAAAACTATAATGTTTTGCTTATTTGCTACAATTTATAACCAAATCAAATGCAGAGATTTGTTGAATTAGAAGCATAATCAAGAATGAAAGGTATGGGGAAAAGAGAAGAACCTGGTGCGAAGAGTAAAGGAGAGATGAAGAGAGTAAAGGTCTTGCAAAGAGATGGAGACGAGTCGAAAATGGCATTTTGAGACAACCTTTGTGATCTTATCTTACTCGCTCATTCAATGATTTGGTTTGATACCCATTTTGTGAGAGGGATTATTAAAGCTGAAGAATGAGAAAGAGAGAAGCATGGAAGAAACCAAACCGAACCAGGGAAAGGGTTTTCGGTTTAGTCTCAGAGTCAGTCAGAGAGAGAGAACTCGAGTGGAATATGGTGGAGGGAAATTTAGCTCACAAAACAATACTTCTTTTTGCTTAATTTTGGGTCTCCTTCAAATAATATAGGAGTTTTTTTTTTTTTTTTTCTTCAAGGAGTTTGACTATAGAGATTAGTCATTATTAACAATGTGATGTGATATTATAGTAAATACAAAAATGATCTTTTTACTATAATTCGTAAGTTGATTTAATGGTTATTGACGTTGAATTTGGTAGGGAGGAGATTGAAACCACTTGATGTCAGAATTAACCCTTGAACCAAAAGCGATTTAGTGGACTAAGATATTGGTGGTGAAAACAAATGACCTTCTTACTTATACTTTTGATTTTAGGTTGTGTGATATCTAATATATGATTGAATTAGGCGCATAATTGAGTTAGGACATGGTGAAATATTTGACATTTGCATTAGGTTGACCATTTTATTGATACTTTAAATTTTAGGCATGACTGCAAATAAAATATCTTCTCATGACAACATAGTGACGACTATTTTTTGGGTTTAAAAGTGTTCTAGAAACAAATGTCACGTCGTACAAACTTTTTTTTTAACGGCAAATATATTATTTATAATAATCGGGTCTCTACACAAGACAAACAGAGACCTGTAAATAAGGGAGTTACAAACAAATGCGTCGTATATAAGCGGAACACCGATGAAAATATCAAAACCGACACCACCTAACAAAACTATCAGACCATCGAAGAAGATACCAACCCAACCAGTAGAGATGCCACTGGACACTAACTCCCGAACTCGGATCAAAAGTGCTCGTCCATCAGAATCCAAAAATCAGCTCATTAAGTCAAAAGTTGGTGGACACCAGTAAAAAGAGAACTAGGCAGATAAGTCTAAGCTTGCAGATCGCCTCCAATTAGTCAACACCGATTCGGTAGAGGTTAACCAGATACAGATAAACCTACAAATCTCAACAGATTTAAAAAACATCAGAGACTCAAAACGAATTCTGCAAATCTCAACAGATTTGAAAACGATCAGAGAATCAAGTATCGTAGAAAACCAGTCCCACACGACATCAACCACACACCAGCAGTGCCCGGTTCAAATACCACCACATCAGCATCTTAACACCTCACCACCACACCGTCAAAATTCGCCGGAAAACACCCACTGCATCGCCAGATCCGGCGCCACCGGAAGATCCACCACCAGAGGTCGGAGAAAAACACCCTAAAACACAGTACACACCATAGTCACCGCCGGAGTTCTGAAAACCAAAACCAGCCTCCAGATCCGTTGCAAGGAGGCATCAACAACCACTAACTTAGCATTTCCGGCGAACACAGCAACCATGACGTCGACGGACCACCAACACACCAAATCTGTCACTAACACCATCTCTAGCAGCGCCGAAAACACCGACTGCGTAGGCGGTGCTACCACCACGAGACCACCTCGTCGGAACACAAGCCGTGAGAAGCACGACCACGAAACAACTAGGACACCTCCGGAAGCACGCCAGCTGTTGCACGAACTCACCACCACACCACCTGAAACGGCGCCGCCGACCACCAAAACCATCCGGCAGACTGATGACAAAATTAGCAAGTGTACTAATTATCGTTAAGTAATAATATTTATAAAGTTTGTATCCGCAGGGATTGTTTCAATCTCGACAAAACAATTAACTTGTATTTAGGATGTAAATAACAAGGGGGGTTTGCTTGGAAAACACCGACTGCGTAGGCGGTGCTACCACCACGAGACCACCTCGTCGGAACACAAGCCGTGAGAAGCACGACCACGAAACAACTAGGACACCTCCGGAAGCACGCCAGCTGTTGCACGAACTCACCACCACACCACCTGAAACGGCGCCGCCGACCACCAAAACCATCCGGCAGACTGATGACAAAATTAGCAAGTGTACTAATTTATCGTTAAGTAATAATATTTATAAAGTTTGTATCCGCAGGGATTGTTTCAATCTCGACAAAACAATTAACTTGTATTTAGGATGTAAATAACAAGGGGGGTTTGTTTGGCAAAGTTTGTTGACATAAAATAAATTAAACTAAAAAGATGATTTTTAATTCAGATTAACGGATGATTAGAATGTTCGAATCACTTCCTCTTCATGATTTGGTAAATGCGGTCTTAGGCTACCTTTTCTTTATTATTGTCGCGATGAATTAACTAAATGGTTCAGACCAGTGTTAATGGCTAAGAACCCTTTTCCATAGAAATAATTCCCTAAAGTCTTAGGTCAATTCAAATTCATAGAAAGATTTATGCACGTTAATTCTACTTATCATAATTCAATAATCCGATATTTCTAAAACGACTATTGATCAAACAATTATTTCAGAATCAGGTTTCAAAAGTTATGGTTAGTAATCATTCAATTCCTAAATTCAATTCATAAATTCGTCAATTCATAAAAAAGCATTAAGCACAGAAATAACTGAATAACAATAATATTAAAAAGATCCCAACGGATCCTCAACAATTTACATGGTTCAATTCAAGGAAGTTCATCTACTAATTCTTTTTTTTTGCTTTCGCACCGGTTCCGACCCACCAAAGGTGGACGACTAATCCGGCTCGTGCGTAGAGGCATGCGCACTGGCCAAGCGTTGTTCCCCCTGGGAATCGAATCCGGTATTCCCCGGATACGTCCTTGGAAGGAGCTCCTTGCCACTTGAGCCCAATCAACTTGGTTAGTTCATCTACTAATTCTAATCAATAGAAAATTAGCTACTCATGATAGAAATAGATATAACAATTAAGTTGTAAAGACTATACATGAATCGGCGATGAGAAACACGGTTGATTGAGTTCTTTAATGATGAGACACCGGAGAACTGCTGTCAATTAGGCTGCAACCGTATTTCTCTCTCTAACACTGTGTTTGTTTGAGTAGATTTAGAAAAGAGAGAAATATCAAAGAGAGAAATAGCATAGAAATAAGCTATTTCTATAGTTTGGAAGAGCATAGAAATGTGGAGAGAAAGAAATTTCATAGCATGGGACCCGAAAAAAAAATATCTCTTCTCAGGAGGCGAGATTTGGGTTTTAAAGAATGCATATTTTGATTTTTCCAATTATACCCATGTATATTAACATGCTTCCTCTTGATTATTTGTTTTGACGAGCCCTCTTAAAAATTAGTTACCCCACGTCCACATGTTGTGGTGCAGTAGTCTTAGAAATTTTTTAATTAAATAATTATCAATTTGCATAAATTTTCTTATGTTAATTAATATTAATAAAATTGCATCAACAAATTAATATTAATAAAATAAGTATATCAAGTGGATAATTATTAAAAAAAAAGGATAATAACTATTTTATTGATTAATTGATTTTTTGTTATTTTATTTATTTTATCAATTTCAAATTTTTATAATTTTTCTAATTTAGTAATTTTATAAAATTAATATTTTTAAACTATAAATGAAAACAATAATAATATTTTCATTGATGTACCCACATGTATTAGCCATTTAATTATAAATGGAATGCTACAAACATCCTGTATTTAAAAAATAACAGTCTGACATTGTATTTTAAAAATATAACATACAAGGATAAATTTGTCATTTTCTATTTTTGTTCATTTAATCAATAATAATTTTGGTACTTCCTTCTTCTATATTTCTATTCATCCAAACAACGTTGAATTTCTACTCTATTTCTTTGTTATTTCTCTCTTTCTTATTTCTCTCCTTCCTATTTATCTCTTCTCTATTTCTCTCGACATCCAAACATATATAGTGTAAAAGTCGGCCCTTATTTCTGATGAAAAGTCATATTTATATGCCAAGAGTCACTTACCAATCGCGCCACTAAGAGAACAAATCGTGTCCCCATCTAATGTAACAAATCAAGTTCTTATCTCTTGCTGACGTCATGGTGTTGTACTCCGTAACAAATTATGGTGTGTTTCAAGGATCACATGTTTCCTTTTGCTGTAGCCTTCCAATCGTGCCACTAACAAAGGAGTATAGGGGCGCGATAGAAACAGGGGCTTCAAGGGCAAAAATCAGTTCCAACACTTCAATATTTTTTTTAAGTATTTTTCTTCTTTTGTCTTTGGTCTTCAAACTTCTTGCTATGTCAATTCCTTCAAATATTTGACCGTAGAATCCTCCTAAAACTAAATAAAAAGCTATAAAATCATAATAAATATTAGCAAATAACTGAGTATCATCACAGACCCATCCTCACCATAGGAACAGAGCAGCACCTACACCAACCACAACCAAAATGCAGCGACAGAAAAAGCAACAAGAAACCACCACAAGAAAACGGCGGCTCTAAAAACGGAATAGGGTGGTATGGAGGCCGCTCATCATACCACCATAGGAGAAAGCTACATTTTAAAAGGCAAGATTTGGATATGAAGGGAGGTGCAGCGGATCTAGGTTAGTGAGAGGGCAGAGAGGAAAAGCTTAGAGAGAGAATATCTTTGATTACATGTGTTGATTGAGAACAAAGAAGTGTCTAATTTTTGAATGTTGAAGATGATTTACAAAACATTCACCTCGTACAGACATACTAAAACACGTTTGAAGATCAAATTAAAATCGTTTGTTAAAAATTACATCATACTCTGTCTACAACTCTCATCAAGAGACAATTGTTCAATTGAAGTTTTATCCCAAAAATCATAATATTTCTCCTATAAATATTAATTTATGACTCAAGTTTAGGTCCATTTTGTTTAGACCCACTCACTACTCCCAGTTACTTCTCTTCGACAATGTTTGCAAGTACACCATCTTTGGAGTGGTTGAGATCTTTAACCAATCAACCATCTCTTATACTGCAAATCCATGTCGAGTTCGGATAAGTTATTATTAATGTTGTAATCCAACATCTATTGTTGGAGTTGTTGGAGTTTGAGCTAATCCAATATCAAAATATAAATTATTTTATATTCAACTCACTTTTAATCAAATTTATTTCATAGAATCAATTAACAAAAAATTACCTTACCAAAAAAAATTAACTAATTAAATTACCAAATTAATAGGTAGTATTTTTAAAAATAAAAATAAAAGGGTAACTTGTACTACTTGGAACCAGCTGATTTTTTTCAATATAAAACAATTTATTCGATCGACCAAACCAGTTGCTGAGTGGTCGCAGCTTTGACGAGTCTACACCTACCTGCAACTGCAACGTTTTCCCCATTCTCATTTCTCAAATTCAATTCATTACTGCAAATTCAAATCCACCATTAATCTCCGGCATGGCGGCGATATCTCAGGCTCACCTCTTCTGTTTCTCCGCCGCTCACACCACTCTTCACCTCCGGACCCACTCGCTTCCACATCTTTCCTTTCGCCCCTCCAAGGTCCTCATCTCACTCTTCTCATACTCCTTTTTTCCTCTCCCTTCAACTTAAATAAATAATAATAATCACCATTATCAAATCAAATTATATAATACATATCAAATCGCTACATTTTCTGTGTTTTTTTTTTTTTGTGTGTGAAGTTCTCTTTGATCATGGTTGAATTCAATTGTAACTTACTAGGGTTTTAGTTTATCCAATTATATTTAGTAACTATGTCAATGCCTTCAAATAACATAGATCTAATGCAACGCTTTCTAGATTGAACTTTGAAGTTGAATTTCTGAATTTATGAATCAGAAGCTGGTTTTAGAATGGCTAAGGATCTGTTTGGATAAACAGCTTATCTTATAGCACAAGCGCTTATCATTATATGTGTTGTTTGGATTAGCTTATTTATGAAAAATAACTTATGCAAATAAATAAGTTTTTATGTTAATTCATAATTTCTCGCTAGCGAAAATTGTATCTTTATAAGCTTTTTTTCATAAACTGCATTGACAAGCTTATGAATAATACATAAAAGCTTATTTATTTCCATAATTTGTTTTGTATAAGCTCAAAAAAAATAAGCTAGTTTGTATGCTATATTAGAGAACTTATGAAAATAAGTTGAAAAAAACATATGAAAATTATCATAAGCTGTTTTTATAAGTTCTCCCAAGCAGTCTCACAAAACTTATGCCAATAGATATGCTGTTTTATAAGCTGAGTATGTTTGGTTCTGCGGTGACGAGAATTGATTTTGATAGAATTGATTCTGTAAAATTGATTTTGGCCAAAATTGATTTTAAGTTAAAGTGGTTTATGTTTGGATATATTTATGTAAAAGTGAGTTGAACAAAAATTTTGAGTGTCAAAATCAATTCTAGAATCAGAAGCTACGATTTCTAGCTTCAAGTAGAATCAATTCTGGAGGCAGAATCAATTCTACTTTTGAGAAACCAAACAAGTCAGAATCAATTCTACACGTCCAGAATCAATTATGGCTGCTCCAGAAGTGGAACCAAACTATGTTGTGAATAGCGGTTGTCGCGGCCGCAATCGCGGCGCGTCGCGGTGTTTTCGTGCTGGCCGCTATGGCTTGTGTTGTTGCGGAGCGTTTGGGTGGAGCGGCCGCTATTTGCGTGTCGCGGGCGAGATCGGCGTTGCGGGTCGCGGTCTGTAGCGGACTGGAGCACCGCTTTTCCTTCCAAGGCAAAACGACATGTTTGCCCTTAAAATTTCAACCGTTTGGAGGGTAATTTTGTAATTTACATTTAAAACAAACCCTAAACCCAAACTTAGTAATGCGCCGCTCTGTCTATTGTTTTTCATTCTTCATCGTTTCTTCTCACCGTTCCATATTCACAACTCACTGTTTCATCGATTCATTTCACCGTTCCATCCTCTTCTTCATCGTTTCATCACAAGAGGAGGCTTTTTTCGTTTTATCATGTTTCTGTTTCTCTTAACTTTGTTCTTCATCTTCTTCCTTTTTTTTTCCCGTTTTTGAAACATGTTTCTTTTATCATGTTAGCTTCTTATCATGTTTCTTCTTTCTTCTTAAACATGTTTCTAACTTTTTTTTTTCTGCTGTTACTTTTTTTTTCCTTTGAAAGTTGAAAGCTCTCTCTGTTTCTATTTGATGTTCTGTTTTTTTTTTTAAAAAAAAACTTTCTATGTTATGTTCTGTTACTATTTGAAAGTTGAAAGCTCTGTGTTTTTTTTATTGGTTTTAAACTTCTATTCTATGAAGATTGAGTTTTTATTTGGGTATTTGAATGTATATTTTTATTTTTATTTTTTTTATTGTCCGCGAAGCGATGCTTAAATAGCGGCCGCGATTTTCTCCGCTACCGCGCCGTGTCAATTTTGGGGTTGACCGCGTCGCGACGTTTTTCCGCTTTCACAACATAGGAACCAAACATACACTAAATTGTTTTTATATATGCTATGACTAGCTATATTGGAGAACTTATGGCAATAAGCTGAAAAATCCATATGAAAATTGTCATAAGCTATTTTTATAAGTTCTCCCATGCAGTCTCACAAAACTTATGCTAATAGATAAGCCCAAATAAGTCGATCCAAATAGACCCTATTGGTACTATTTCTAAGTAGGAATTCTGTGGAGTTTGTGATTTTGTTTACTGTGGTGTTGAAGATGGTGGCTTTCTTTCGTGCATTTGGTTTATTGAATTTGTTGTTTTTAGTCAGTGGATTTGGATGATTATGTTTTTCTTTGAAATAATGTCAAATTAAATGTAGAAGAGGCTTTAAAACAGATCCATTTGATTTAGGAGTTTCATGATTCAAATATGGTGTCTGTAACTTCTTATATACATAGACATATTTCTCCTTTAGCACCATAAAGTGCGGCTTTAATGAACTATTAGCCTGCCCAATTACTTTATTTTTCATGATGCCATTTTTCTGTGCGTATACTGCTTCTCTGAGATTAAAAGACAGTTCTAGACATTATAAATAGGGTTGCAGAACAGTGTATATTATATCATATATTATTTTAAATGAAAGATTGCTATTGCAACTATTTTCGTATTTATACTAAACAGGAAACATATGTCATATAGTTATCAGTTGCTATGAGTCTGGAGAGGCATGATGCAGAAACTGCTGATTTTGACACAAAAAATACACTAAGTTATGAAGCCGTTGAATCAAAATCAAATGTCGAAGAAAAACCGCAGTCATATTCAACTATAGAAGAAAATGGCACGGAAAAAATAGGGTTAGGAGGAGAGGCAGTGCAGGAAGGTGTTGATCAGCAGAAAAAGACTGCGAAAATTCATGATTTTTGTTTTGGCATTCCGTTTGGTAAGTGTTCCCGGTTAGATAACTTGTATGTTAGACAACTTTAGTCATCATAATATAATTTGGCTTCTTAAAACAAGTCATCATAATATATTTAGCTTTGGTGTTGGTGGATAAAAGTTTGACTTAGTTGCATTCTTGGACTCTCTACGTGTCAACAATAACAACCAATGGCTTTTTGAAGGCCAGTGTTATAGAGACTATGGCTAACAATCTTTCTACATGTTTGGTAGTTTAAGATGAAAACTATACTGAACAGGGTATATAATCTGTGGTTGACCTCCTGATTGTAACAACAATCTGTTGGCGGTACACTACTTCAATACAAACAGTGAAAGGAAAACTACGTTCTATTATGCGATTTACCCTCTGTTTAAATATGCTGTCTTTGTCTTATGTATTAGGTGGATTTGTTTTAACCGGAGGCATTATTGGATTCCTTTTTTCACGGAGTCCTGCAACACTGGCCAGTGGTGTGCTCTTTGGTGGTGCTTTACTATTCCTCAGCACCCTTAGCTTGAAGGTCTGGAGGCAAGGAAAGTCGAGTTTACCATTTATTCTAGGACAAGCAGGTATGAGATTTCACCAGCATTAAGACATTTTTGGCCTTGGTAGTAAAAAACAAAGAAACAGAAAAGGCTGCAGCATGATTTATTTGGAAAATTGTTCTTTAATCTCTTGTTTCTTTATTTTGCAGCACTGTCAGGGATCCTTATCTGGAAGAACTTCCAGAGCTACTCACTGGTACTACATTTTTTTTGCCAAAATCTGTCCTTATATTGTACCATTTTTCATTGTTATACTCATTTTCTTTTCTGCATGCAGGCAAAGAAAATATTTCCAGCCGGAATCAGTGCTATTATAAGGTATTTCATTCCGCGGCTTCTAAACTGTTAATTATTTGTTCTTTCATTCAGCCTGTTGGCTTCAAGACTATTCTGATTTTGTTCCGACTCCTTTATATATGTGTGAAATTTTTGTTTGCAGTTCTGCAATGCTCTGCTTTTATTTATATGTGCTTGTCTCTGGAGGAAACCCCCCACCAAAGAAATTGAAGCCATCTGCCAGCATTGCATGATGAGATAGTCAAAGGTTATGTTAGCCTATAGAGCCTGAGAGTTATAGTTTCTTATTTTTCTGTGAATCAAAATAAGGTTGTAAGCTAATTTATCCAAGTCACTTTTGGAGGCAGATCAGCTAAGAGCTGCCAATGTGATTAAATGCATTAGATTCCTAGGCATATAGTGGATTATATATTATGTGAAAATTGGTTGAAAAGCTTATTTGCTTGTCACAACTACATACATAGGTTGGAGGCTGAGTACATTACACATGCATTTTGATTTGGTGATGAATTTTGGTGCCTTAAAAACATCCATATAAATTATACTTTGAAATTTGAATTCCCTTCCTGATGTACCATTTTAGTTTTCTGTCAAGATGTTATTGGTCAATCATATCCTAGGTATAAGGTCAGTCTTATCATGATTTATACAGCTGGGAAAATAAGAGTCAGTCTTTTGCTAAGGGGATATTTATTGGCTTGGGATAATACTATGGAAAGATAAAGCTCTCTTGTTTCTCTTTTTCCCATTGCACTAGTCTTCTATTAACTAATCCAGCTAGGTTTAGATTAAAATAAATATAAACATGGTGAATTTTCTGAAAATTTTGACAACCAAATATAAATATATAATGACAAAATCTGGTTATGTTCAGCCCATGAGCGCCATTAAGGTTATTAAAATAAAAAATAAAATATTATGGAGGATAATTTACCTAATAACTTAAGCATTTATTGTCAAAAAAAAAAATTAAACATTTAAGCCAGTTAATTAAATAAATATTTTTGCTTCACGTCCTACTGATAATTATTGACTAATTAGTTATTTTATTTCAGAAGTTTTTTTTTTGACAAAATTTTATTTCAGAAGTTATTAAAATAAGAATGAAAGTTCCACTTTGATTGCTCGCAAATTTCTGAGGTGGCCCTCACAAAAATAAAACTTAAATTAGTCTTTGATATTTTCATGCTGAAGACAAATTAGTCCCTCTATCATAACGAAATGAGGACTAATTTATCCCTAGTATAAAAATATTAAGGATTAATTTGAGTTTTGTTTTTGTTAGAGACTAAATTGACTCGCCAAAAATTTATAAGGGATCAAAATAAATTTTCACTTTTAAAATAAAGCCATATACAATGTTTTAAAAATCGAACGGTCATCAAATTGGTGAGGGAACTGAGTCATTAATTTATTGGTCGAACCACTGAGTCATTGGTTTAACCACATGACTAAATCAGATAAATTTGGATAACTCGGTTGAATAAACCGGTCTCTATAATAAAACTATATAATTATTAAACCAGTCGAACTAGATGACCCGGTCTTTAAAAAATCATGACACCTAAAAAATTTTTAAAATTTGAAAATATCACAATTTCACAAGTTCATTCTTTAAAATCAAATTCTAAACATAGTCATTACACACAACAAAATAGTACAAAACACAAATCCAAATAAGTTTTAAATAAAGTCTAATTGCAACATAAATAGAATAACAAAATAACTGGGTGTCTAATAAATTTAATTCCAAGAAGAAAAAGTTGTTTCAATGTTCGGCTTTCCTTCTTCAACATCCACAACATCTTCCCCATTAACGGTATCATTACTTTGTTTCATATTTTTTTTCCATAATTTAGTTGTGCATCATCTTCAACCTCATCCAAGTTTAATTGATTCTATTTTTTTTAAGAAAATAAATATGACCGGTTCTGGTCGGTTCCTACCAGTTCAATAACATGACCGATCCAACAATTAAACCAACCCGATGAGCCCTCTGATTAGCATGAATTTTTTTAATTGTTGAGTTTTTTTTAATGCCAAACTATTTTATAGATAAATAGAAAAAATACAAGAGATACTCTATTCATATCAGTAAAAAAAATACAAATGGTATTCTACCCGACAAAAAGCAACCAAATGTAAGACATCACATTTTTTAATTGTTGAGTGTTACTATCAAACTATATTCATGAAATAAAACAAATATTGAAATAAATCGTTGCACTAACTTCTTTCTGTTTTTTGGTAAGTTATAAAATGACACCGGTTAACAATCATAAAAATTAATTGTCATACTTTTCATAAAAAACAGAAATTAATCGGTTTATATATATTTCCATTTTGTTTAAAAATTGATGAATGGATGACAAATTTTACAATTACTTTTCCCACCATGAGCAAATTAACCGACTTCCCCACCATACATTGCACCATCACATCATTGGGATTTAATTGGAGGGTTTGGAAATTGGATCAACGGCAAAATAATGATGGTAGTGTGGTACATATATATGATCAAAACTATGGACACATCAATGTGAATGTTTTGATGGATGGATCATCTAACTGGGGTACATGTACATGTGAAAAAGAAAAAAGTCTAGCTAAGTTTTAAAAAAAAAATTGAGAACAATTTCTATCCAAAAATAAAGAAAATTGTACTTTTTCTTTTCTTGAAAGATATCATTTATAGCTATTCCATTCTAGTAATTCCTAAGAATGAGATAAAGCTGTTGTTAAAAAAAAATAATATAAAGTTAGAATAAGCTAGCATTCTCTCCTATGAAATATTCACCTGACTTTAGTGAATATGATCTGTTAATATAAATTAATTTTACATTAACATTTAATATAGGAATTCTCTAATTTCTCATAGTAGGTGATTTGACGGTAGAGACAGAGCTACTTATGGACTTGAGAGGACTGAAATTTTCATTTTGAATCGATATACATACATATTTTTGTTTTTAGTATGTTATATATATATATATATATATATATGACTAATGCTACGGTAGACCACCGTGGACAAGTGATCTACCGAATACGAATTTTACAAAATTTACTGGCATATTGAAAGTTTATATCATATAGATCATTCATAAAACTTTTTAGAAAAATTGAAAATCATTTGATATTTTATTGAGATTTATCAAGATTTACAGTATTTAATAAACCGTTAATCTTGATGGGTCTCAATAACATATCAAATGATTTTCAATTTTTCAAAAATTTTCTATAGATGATTTATATGATATAAACTTTCAATTCAACAATAAATTTTGTAAAATTCATATTTGTTGTAATATTATTCATAACTGGTATACTATAGATCACTTGATGAGGTAGTCCATATTAAAATTTATACCTTTAGACTATATATATTTCTATAACCGATTATTGATATAAGATGCATGGATAGCTCAGTGATTAAGATAGGTCCATGGTGGACTGTCCACCGTTTCAATTCCTGCAGTGGACATTTTCTATTATACTCGATTCTTTAAAAGGTGTCATCAAAATATATAGATATATATATATATATATATATATATATATATACATACATACACATATATAAATATAATTATAAGATTAAATTACATCTGTTACATTTTAATAAGTATATATATTTATATATAAAAGAAAATCACGGCCCATCCTAATATTTAAGTCTAACTCCGCCACTGTTTGACAATGGATATCATACTTTCTCTATTCACTTGAAGTAGTCCACTGCATATATGTGCCATTTTATTTTTTGGTCATTTGAAAATAGAATGTGTGACTGAGATGCCATTGGAGAAAAGATCCACAAAAGAGGATCTCTTCGAGTAATACAAATTATTTATCGGTGTAATATTTGAGTAATGTTACATCATTCAATAACGCTTTAATGAATATAAATTTTACAAAATCTACCGTTAGATTAAAAGTTTATATCATATAAATCATCTGTATTGAGTTTTACAAAAATATAAAATTGTATGATAAGTCATTGAGATACATTAAGATTAACAGTTTATACATTTTTATTGAATACCATTAATCTTAATGTGTCTCAAAAACAAAAAACATACTATCATTTTTCAATTTGTACTAACTATGTTTCCAATTTGTTTTTCCGGTCAATTTTTTATTTCTTAGATTATCATGTGTTTATTTGTATTATATATGTTTATCTGGGTGAACAATATTTAATAAAATTTATCAAATTAACCCTTAATTTTTTAGGGTAAAATAACCAAATATCAATCAATATTTTAGTCCAATTAGAACTCTATATATATATATATTATCCAAATTTTAACCCAATATATTACTTTTTGTTGATCAATTTTATTTCTTTTTTAAGACTAGACCAGATAGTTTTATACAAATTAGCGAGACTGCGATATGTGGTGTATGAATAATGCATTGTGATGGCCGTGCAAGTGTTGAGATGACACAACTATATGGAATATCTCATATCAGTTGTCACAAATGTCTGCATAATATATACAACTATGCCTATGACTATGAGACTATATGCATAAAATTCCATCTTTAATTGGATGGTAGGAAAAGTTGATGATAGGGATTCCATAATAAGCGTGAAGTATCATCTCCAGATATTGAATATGTTTTTCCAAATGAAGACCACATCTAGTTAGGTTAGGTTTTAGACACGTACTATACCTATAGATATAGATGCAGGTTTTGATTAATAAATTTTTATGTTTTGTTTTTTTTGAATCGGCTAAATTTTTATGTATGTTGTTATCTTCTTGATATGTTGTTGTTGTTGAATTGAAGTAAGTAAATCTAAAAGCTATCATGTTTGAGTGACTGACTGTCAAGCATTGTTATAGGGTTTTGTTTTTGAGGTGGGGGTCGTCCTTGCTATCCGGACATGCACTTTAAGCGGTCTTTTCATGCTTCATACTGCTCATTGCCCACTTATATAACCATTAATTCAAAATAATTTATTGTGAAAAATGTAATTTGTATATCTATAGATATATAAATTATGATTAATGCTAGGGTCACACCCTCTAACACACTCTTTTAACACACTCCAATTAGAATTAGCTACATGATCCGCTCTTTTTATCATTTAACTTGTTACCGGTTGTATAGATTAAGAAGAAATGACACTTTTTTTTTTTTGCACCGTCTCTCTCCCCTTACTTTTTGTTGAGTAATAAAACTGCAACAAAAATGAAGCCTTCAATTGAAAGTTGGAACCTGCAGCAAAAACAAGATAAGAAACTGGAGTTTGATTTTCTCTGTTGAATATGCTTCAAAACTTTTGCTCCAATTTGTTGTGCACAATTGACACTTTTGAATCGCAACTGTTTTTCAGCACAGGGATTTTATGAAATAAGGGCAATTTTTGGATCTAATATTTTCTTTGACTTGATGATTTTGAAAATTATAATGGGGTTTCTTTATTGTGCATAACGATCACTGGTCTTGCAAATCATTGTGTTTTATCACCTTCAATGATAAATCGATTTAGATTCTTCAGTGGATTGCAAACTACCCATTTTTCATAAATCCATATTTAAAATTAAAAGAACAAGCACCGATTTTTCCATGTCATTTCTTTCTGCAACTATTGGTAATTACCCCTAAAATTTATTGTGAAACTTGTATGTATTCTGGATGCAACGGATTGTAATCAGCACAAAAGTTTTTTTTTTTGTTTAGCAACTTTTACAACCGGTTATTGGGTTAAGTAACAATAAGAGTGGATGAGGTGGCTATTTTTAATTGTTAATTAGAGGGTGTGACCATACTACTCCTCATAAATTATACAAGCAATATTAAAACCATATTAAAACCATAATTGTCTTGTGATTACTGTATTAGGTCACGATACTGTAGTCGGAGAACATCAACATTGGATTTAAAAGCAACGATACAAGTGAGTTGAACACTACACTTTGACCTAAAATCATAAAGCACTAGGTTCATGAGTCTTCTCTCTTATAAAATGTCTAACCTCCACTTTTCTAAACAATTTGGGTCTTCTCTTTTATAAAGTGTTCAATTCATTATGTTTCCTCTCAAGTGGAAGCTTTTTCATCCATATACACTTGCATCGCCGTTGGCCACACTCAACGAGACTCGCCGCCTGACCATCTTTGTCAGGAAGACTTTCGATACAAGGAGCCGGTTGAACCTTGTGACCCCACAATGATGTCAAAGCCGATGGTTCGATGAAGGGTTCAACCAACTCCTTGTATTGAAAGTCTTCCTAAGTCCTAACAAAGGTGATCGGCGGCGAGTCTCGTTGAATGTGACCAAAAACGGTGCAAATGTATGTGGATAAAAAATCTTCCGCTTGAGGAGAGCATAATATCATAATAAAACCTTTTGATCACATCAAAATATTCAAAACCCTCTCAAAGTGTGTGTGATCAACAATGCTCGTATAGTTGGTTGATCTTGAGCGAAATACAGTAAAAGTGAGTGTGCAAGATGAGTTTAAGTGACAATTGTATATGACATTAAAAAATAAAGGGTTAATAGGCTTTTACCCCCTGTAAAGTAGACGAGTTTTGCATTACCCCTTGTAATTTTATTTTTATTTACACCTCATTTGCTGACGTGGCAGACAAAAAGTCAACAGACACGTTAGCAAAGTTCACTGCCACGTCAGCAAAAAACTTGACTTTTTGCCTGTCACATCAGCAAAAGGGGGGTAAATCAAAAAAATAAATTTTGCACGGGGTAATGCAAAACTCACCTACTTTGAGGGGGTAAAAACCTATTAACCCAAAAATAAAACATCAAATTCATAATTGTAACAGTGCACCCAAAATTTCATGAGCTGCTTTGTATACACTTATATCTCCTTTAAGATTTAAGTACCGTTTGGCCTAGCTTATTTTAGACTTTACCCAATAAAAGAAGAATCTAGGGCAAACAGATTTTCAAGAAGCTCTTGGTAGAAGAAAAAAAAGTTGCTTAATTTTTATGAGTAAATTACATAGATAAAAGACTTTTGAACTTAAAAAACAACAATACCTATGATCAAAATACAGGGTCAATTTTGTAAAAAAAAATAAAATACAGGGTCAATATTTAACAGGTGCTTCCAACCTCTTCTATATTAATTAATTACATGATCAATTTGCATGATAGGAAACACTTTTTTTATTTCTAATTTCTTAGTGTGTGTTTAAATTTAATTTGTAGTGAATTTGATTTGACTTAATTACAATAGAATATTGTAATTTCATAAAAATTACATTTTGAAACTTCTAAAAGTTACACTACCACCATTTTGAAAATCGACATGACGTATACTTCATAAATAAAGCCACTTTATAATTAAAGTAGAATAGTGAATAATCCTATAACTTGTTTAATTGATTGCAACTTACAACTTATCACTTCATAAACAATTATTTTGAATTATCCTAGTCATTAATTAATTGATGGATCAATTAATATATATTTTTTCAAATAATATAGTCGTTGAATTAAATGAGTGTACCAAAATTCAAATCTAAATTCGTACAAGTTACATACAATATCCATAATATTAACAAAGTACTTACAGAAATATTAATTAACATCTTTTAGTGATACAAATATATGTTTGATACACTACTAGAAATTTGTTAATTTCTAGCGGTGTATTTCATGTGGACAATAATCCGTAGGTATTTTGAAGATTTTTTCTGCAAATTTTGTCTTTCATTGCAATTTTCTGCGGATTCTGCTATTTCAAAAAATTCTGCAAATATTTCAAATATTTTTCATGTGGAATTTGCAACCCATGAAAACAAATATTTTTAATTTGTTTTAAATTTTTTTTTATAATTTTAAAATGTCACGTAATCAATTTTTAGTCAAAAAATGTCAATGGGGGGCTAACAAATGCAAAATGGGATAAACTTGAGGGCCAAAATTGCACAATTGAAACTTGGAGGCCAAAATCGCACAATTGTAAAACTTGAGGATTGATATTGCACAATTAAAATTTAAGGGGTCAAAATCGCACAATTTTTAAAATTTCAGGGACTAAAACTGCATTCAAACCTACCTTTTTTACTCATTTTGAGTTTATAATATTGGTGAGTGCAGTAAATATCGCAAAATTGTAAAATTGGTGAGTGCAAGTAAATATTCCGAAATTGTACTATCTCAATATGAATATAAAGCAAACAGGAGTACTATTAAGTGATGAAGAAAATGATGTTTTTGAAAAGTAAAGATGATATCATGGACAGTTTATTTTCTTGTATTGGATACGTAGACAATACTCCCTCCGATCTTATATATATAAGCAACAAAATAAAAAAATTGAAAGTTTCAAATATAAATAAAAGTAATCTCTAATCATTACAATAAATGTCATTGTTCTAAATATATCCCTACTTTTTTCATATTTCTATTTTTTTAATGATTTCCAAGTCAAAAAATAAGGATAAAATTAAAAAATATATGACTTAAATGTATTTAGACATTTTTCTTAAAGGAATTTTTTTTTTTAAATTTGTTTATATATAATATATTGTGCATAGCATAGCACATTTATAGAAACCCTGTCATGACACGTTTCGAATTTATGATGGTTGTTAGTTAAGATATTAATCTCAAATGATGCCAACGTCACTTTTATGTCTAATAAATTAATGACAACGTTACACCCAAGTCAAGGTCTATACTTGCATCCATCGTTTTGATTCAATCTAGCACGTGAATTGATAACGAAACTTCACAAATGGAATCTCTAGACTAGTAGAGCTGGATCGATATATGCTTCTATTTTGATCAAGATAAATTAAATGGTGGAAATTGATCATTAATGTTTAATATGGAGTAATATAGTTTAGTGCATTAATTATTTGTTGATTGTTTATATTCATACTAATTTTCATTACAAGAAATATAATTTTTCACAATGAATTTTTTTGTTACAAGATAGAAAGATCGATTATCTCATTTGTTGCCTAGCCTAAAAAAGGGGACCTACTCTCTTTTCTAAATCAAATCAATAGCCTATTTCAGTCTAACGAGAATCCTCCCTTTCACCTTTCAGTCGATTAAGCAATTGATCCAGTCGTTAATGTTGCAGGTGATTCTTATGATTTCCGTCCCGGCCACCACTTTTTTCTTTCAAATCTGGATCCATAATTATGGCCCGTTAGCTACTGAGATAGCGTGGCTATTGATGGGTGTTCAGTGCCGTTCCTGGCATTTTATGGGCCTTAGGCCAATTTTTTTTTTTTTTTTTTCATTTAATATAATAGCATTAATACATATTTCTTGGATATCTACCCTTTTGAAAACAAATTTTTCAAGAGCCCCTTGCTGTGATTTTATTAGCTTTTCATTTCATTTTGATTTTTTATTTCATTTTTCGTTACCACATACATATTTCTTAGACAACATCTTCTAAGCTTCAAATAGAAACAAAAAAAAAACTCAAGTAGAAAACAATAGCACATGGAAGTAGAATGCTGAGTTCGAAGAACAATTGAAAAATCGTAAGATCTAAATGGTTGAAATTGGATGCAAAAAATAACATGTTAAGTATTAACAATTTGTAGAAAATAAATTAAATAACTTGTTAATAAAATGAGGAATACAAAAAATAAAACAACGCCAAAACCTAAACAAGATAAACATATAACATTCTTACATACATTACAAGAATGCAAGAATTAGAAGAACAAAAAAAACAAAACGAAGTCAATAGAAATTAGGAACAAAGACAAGTGGTGTCATCTTTTTGTTGCTTTGCATGGTTCTATTTTAATCCTATCATTATACCTAATTATTTACTAGGCATAAAAAAATTGGACCTCAATCACATTTTAAATAACACCTATTTCCTAGGATTAATCATATTTTCTTTATTTAAATATAATTGATTTTTTTTATTTTTATAATAGTATTTTTTTTCTTTAAATATAATTGATTTTTTATTTTCAATAATGATAGGTAGGTATAACAAAATATTTTGGGCCCCTAAAATTAACGGGCCTTAGGCCATTGCACTCATTGCCTACCCTCAGGGCCGGGCCTGTGGGTGTTGAATGCCAGCGACTTATAACAGCTTTTAATAAAAAAAATCGTTACAAAAAATTATATTACTTGTTGTGTTTGCTTTGATTGTTCTTTGCTATAAGTTGGAATAATTCTTATACTCCCTTTAATTTAATTTTGAATATATAAAAAATGTGATATAAAATGAATAATGCAAAGATATATTCATATTTTCCAAGTAGGCTACCAATTTGGTCAACAACATATATAGCATATATATGGATGCTAAATAAAGTTGGGACAAACATATAATTAAGGTGAAAATAACTTAAAATAAATGTTAACGCATATATGTACCGCTGAGTTTCAAGTGTGAGTGATTAAGTCTCACGTTGATTATGTATGGGAAGAATATTGGATTTATAAAATATGTGACCCATTTGCCTAATGCTTTAAGGTTTTGGGTGGAGATGTAACGTCTCCCTCTCTTGTGGATCTGAGCATTGGCTCATAGTGTTTCTCACGACCCCCGATACGCCGATACGTGAAAATTTTTAAAATTTCCAATCCGATACTGCCGCGATACGTTATTTAAAAATGAAAGTTAAAATTAAATATATAAATACACAATATATAAACATACATAAAATCAATAATATTAATAATTAAAAGCAGAAAACATCTATTCTTATACTAAAATTTCGGGACAAGTTCAAACACTTAACTACCTATTACAGTATATAGTAGGATACCATAGTTTTTTTTTTTTTAAAGTAAAAAATTATATTGACAAAGGAAAAACACAAGAAGTGCTAAAGATACAAACAAGCATGTCTGATACAGGAGCATCATAATAACCCAAAGTCAATCAATACTGGAAACTCCTAAGGTCTGATACATGAGAACATCGTAAGTTAGTCCCCAGAACATAATGATTAATGATACATCTTAAGCTATACGTCTTATTGTAGTGTATTATACAAAAAGAACACCATTAAAACTATCCAAACAAAATCACAAATATTATCCAAAAAATAATCTTTGTATCAGACACATATCAGATATTATTTGTTTATTTAAAAATAATGATATAACCGATACTTTTCTGATACGTGTATCAGGACGTATCGGACATGTGTATTGGGTATTATTTTTTATTTAAAAACAATGATTTAATCGATACTCTTCCGATACGAGTATCGGGACGTATCGAAAGAGTATCGGTATCGAAGACGTATCGGACACAATTCGTCACCATTTTTTGAGTATCGGAGCTTCATATCGGGAGTGGTTTAACTCTCCAATGCCACAATGTGTCAGAAAATAATAGTATTAAAATTCAATTCATAAAGCACCGGTGCCATAAAAAGCCACCGTATCTTTGGTTCTTTTGGCCAATTATTTATTCTATACAATGTAAAGTTAGTGTATATTGTGTGATTAGTGGGACCCATTTTAAATTTTTAGATGAGTGATAAAGATATTTAAGAATTTTAGATGAGTGGTTTAAATAGTTGGGAAGTGTAAAGTAATATATTATATTGAGTGAGACTCATTTATACCACCAAATTGAGTATCATGGATGTGGGTGCTCTTAAGATCCACGACTGAAGTAAAAAGGTGCAGCAGTGGAGTTGGACTTTTGTTATGAGTAGTGGAATTGGCAATAATTTCTAACAATGGTAAATATTGAGAACGAAAAATAAATCTATTTTCATTTCTTTAAATTTGTGTTAATTGTACTTGTACTAATAAGAAGATATAAAACTCTTGAAATAAATAATTGTAAACATTTTTTTAAAAAAATAATGACAATACTAAAAAATTGTCTTTAATATTATTTTAAAAAATCCCCACATATATCATTCATAACTATCATTTTATTTTCTCTTTCATTTTAAAAGTCTCACATATTCTTATTAATAAACTAAAATGAACACAATTTTAATAAATAAGTACATAAATATTTTCACAAAGTAAACAAGTCATATTATATATGTCCGGTTTCAACATTTAAAGAATATTAGTAAAAAAAAAACGTCCTTAATTAATAATTAGAAGAGCATTTTACTTTGTTCCACACATTAATATATATACTTACATTTGGCGGTTCAAAAAAAAGAGCATTTTACAACAAAAAAAGTTATCCTTAAATATAAGTTCCTCTACAAATTTCTAGATGCGTGTATTATTTTTTTTTCCAAAAATATCCTTTACTAATACTATTAATTTGTCTTGGAATATAAAATATCAACAATAAATATATTTATGTACAAAGAATAATTTAGCGGTAATCACATACTTTTAAGACGAAAATTTATATTATTCCAATAACTTTTTTAATGTCCATGATTTTTGTCAAATGTTGTTATAATAAGGACCGGAAGAGCAATATTTTACGTAAAAAACACTTGTCAAATGTTGTCCTACCAATTGAGCTAAGTTCACGGGACTCAGAATATTTTTGTAAAATAATTTTTTTTTGAACAAGCCAAAATGAGATATATAGATAGAACAGCCTCCCTAGCACAAGGTGTGCCAGAGTGGGCTACCAAAGTTTACATAGAGTCACCAAAATACAACAAAAGATCATACAATGCCTAAACAGAGCATGAGACTAGACCACCAGCTATGGCAGTTAGAGGCTAAGGTAACATTCGTCGCCTTCAACCACCTAAAAGAGAAAAGCTTGATCTTGTCCAGAAGCTGATGAAGGGTGCTCGCAGAGCCACGGAACAGCCTGTGATTTCTTTCCGTCCACACCACCCAAGCGCACGCGAGCCAGATGAGCTGCAGAAAAGTGCGCCGCGCCCGGGATCCACCCGCTGAAAAAGTGAACTGAACGAAGTGATCACGAAGAGAAGTCTACTCCACCATCGGGATGCCGATCCAGGACTGCACCAATGCCCAGATAGGGCCAAATGTACTGCATGAGAGAAATAAGTGATGGGCCGACTCCACCTCCCCACAACCAGAGACGCACTGATGAGCTGCACCAGATAAGATGCCCCGAGTAACCAGGTTTGCTTTCGTGGGCAACCTGTCACGCAGGAGCCGCCAAGCAAAGATAGAGACCTTCAGCGGGACATGAGGGTGCCAAACGAGTTTCGCTGCGTCATCCAGGGTAACCGGATCCTGAGAAGTCAGAAGCTGATACGCTCCTCGGACAGCATAGCCCATGTTAGGGTCAGGCTGCCACTGCCACCGATCTGAATACTGATCCTGCAAAACACGGGTTAGAAATAGGGACTGACACTCCCTCAGCTCCTCCTCCTCCCACCCCCCCGGCTGCCTCCGCCACGCCCACGCCTCACCCTCTGCTCCCCACCCTAGCCTAGACATCTCAGCCACCGTGCGATGTTTGGTCTCCACCAAGTCATACAAGCGACCGAACTGCTCACACAAAGGAGTACCATCCACCCAGGGATCGGTCCAGAAGAAAGTATCTGCCCCGTCCCCCACCCTCCTCGAAACATGCTCCTCAAACCATCTGCCCCCATACTCACCTCCCTCCCGAATGCGAACTATCTCCCTCCACCACGCCGACCCGCTTCGCCCCCCACCTCTCACCTTACCTCCTTCCACTCCACACCTGGCTACCAATACTCGAAACCACAACCCCTCTCTGTCCACTAGCGTCCTCCAACACCATTTGCCTAAAAGAGCTAAGTTAAACTCCCTCAACTGCCTTACCCCCAAGCCTCCATACTCCTTTCGTAAACAAATAGATTTCCACGTAACCCAAGCAATTTTTTAAAATATTATCAGAACATTTGACAAAGGGTTCGAACCATTTTTTGTTAGACCATTTTTTTAGGGAGCTTCTATGATACATTAGAATTTCTAATGTACCGGCACATTATGTCATAAATTAATGGCTATTTTTATGAATTAAATAACTATTAGTCCATTATTGTATTTTAGAGATAATAATATCACAAGAAAAAACACAATTTCATTGTTTATAAGCATCACACTAATTTCTTAATATTTTTTCAAAAATAATTCAATATTGACTATTATAGAGAATAAAAATTCAAAAAATATCAAATTTTATATTTTTGAGCGTAATGATAAATAATATTTGGTTATTATACTATTTTTAATGAAAGGAAAAATGATTTATTTTAAAAAACATTCCTTTAACCATTAATTTAATGTCCTAATATACCGATACATTAGATTTTATCAAATGTACCATAGAATTTCCGTTTTTTTTAATAAAGGGTTCATAACATTTTGAAGTGAGATCAAAATGTGTTGTTATGAGATTAAAATAACCACAAATGCACTAATATAATAATTTTGTTGCCCGAATCACTTATTTATACAAGGGGTTCTAACTGTCACTGCTAGTAACTAACTAATAACTGCTAACATGACATAATATTTTTTTTCTTCTTAAATCAGGTATCCTCGCGTGCAATTGTACTGAAAATTCTTTCTAAAATTTTTAATGTTTGTATGTCCAAATCAAATATCGAACCCAAAATCTTGATTAAGTTATAAGAGACTTGCGTCATCTTATCTAAGCATTTTTGGGTTAACATAACATATATTTGAATACACTTTTAACTCGCCCTCATTAATTCAATTTATCAATCGATAGAACTACAGATAAGAAATTCTAGCTAGCAGTTAGTTGTGACATTGCATGTAATATGCAAAGATGGAATTATCTTAAGAATGTTTTCATATATCTCTTTAAAAAAATTATCTTAAGGTGGTTTTGTCATAATGTGGGCTATAGATATAAGGTGGTTTTGTCATAAGGTGGTTTTTTCATCTCTAGCTAGGTCCTGGCTGCATTTGATTCAACAATGATTGGAGCCATAGAAATTGGCATTCTGCATAGCAAGTTGCAATGTATTGAGCTTCGCATGAAGAGAGGGCTACAACAAATTTTTTCTTTGAGCACAAAGACATTGGTGCTCCAAAGTGTTCAAACACATAACCCAAAGTGCTTCTCGTATCAATTTTATTCCACACCCATCATAATCATTGTATCCAACCGGTTCACTTGCTTCAACTGTTTTAGGAAACAACATATCAAAATTCCTTTAAGTTATCTCAAAATGTTGTTGGTCATAGTTTCACAAGGGTATGATTTTGTTGTGGTAATAAAAAGAATATTCTCTCAATTCTTTTTATTTGTCGTTTTAGAAAGAAAAAACAATTGTTTCAAATTATTGATCGTTTTGATAATTTAAGGTTATATTTTGTCGATTATACTCATTGTCAATTACTCTTATCTTTTTCAATAAAACTAATTAATGCTATATTTGGAAAACTGAAGTTTTTTTTTTAAAATTTTTTTGGTACATAACATATTAATTTTTTTTGTACATAACATATTAATTTTTTTTGTACATACTATAATATATTAAATTTATTGGAAAGAGAAAGTGTGTGCAAAAAAATTGAAATTTTTTGGTGGATTAAAATTAGGGTATAATAGAAAGAAAATGTGCAAAAATACACTTTCTTAATTTGATGTTACTATTCTATAACGACAAATAAAAAGAAACGGAGGGAGTATCGATCTACAGGGACTAATAATAAAGAAATAAGAGAAATGTTCTATCTATATTTATAGGTTTAGTTAGAAAGATTTGAAAGTAGAAATTGGTTGATTTGGTTTGTTTTCATAAAAAAATATGCTAAAAGAAATATGATATATAGTAACCAAAAAAAAAATGATATATAAATAACAATTCATCCTAAAATTAAGAGAAATATATTTTTAAATCTAATCTTTTTCTTTTTTCATGGAAAATTAGTGTACGAAATACATCTTTATTTTCTGTTGTTTTAATTAAACTGATATAAATTAAGTCATTATTTCAATCGTAAAATAATGAGGGCTATTAACTTATAGTTCCAAACATACAACAATGCATGTTATGGATAAAATTTTAAATATTTTTTAACTGTTGGTCCATATGATGATCAACCGCTATTATGAGAAGCCCATATTAAAAAAAAATTAGTCAGTCCCCGTGAGCATAATTTAATTTGATAGGGATATTATATGCAATATGCGGGACCAGAGTTCAAATCATGATACATCCGTTAATTCATCTTAAAAAATGTGATGTTCTAGCTAGCCACTTTATTGCCTAACAAAAAAAATCTTAGTGTAATATTAGTCTTTCATATTTAAATGTATATTATAAACTAAAATAGAATATAATATCACACACGTATATATTCAAATTCTCTAAGATTTCATGTTAAGTTATTAAAAATGTGGTTGTCCTCCACCTCAATTATAAATGCCTTTAGATGTCGTCCTATAATTTTTCAGCTATTTCATAAAGACTTTGATATCGACTTCAATTAATGTTTAGTGTTGTTTTAGTATTTTCCACAAGATGTATACTACTCACCACTACGTACTATGTAGATCAAATTCATGTGTGAGAAATCGAAGATATGGAAGCTTTTGATTCCACTACTGGTTACCCTTGTGATCATCACGTGGATTAGTCCCTACATGAATCAATCAATTTTCCTCCTCTTATTAAGATGTCAGGCTTGGCCTAAAGTTGTTCTCAGTTCATGTCTACATCGGCACCAAGAAGAAAACACTTTCATAAGACAGAACATGATGATTATCGTTTTACGATTGCAGCCAATCACATTAATTTATCCTCATCACACGTGTCTCATAAATAGTCATATGTTTGATCAGCTCTCTTTTTGTTGGAAAGTGGAAACCCTCCGATTTTCAAATGAGAATTCTGATAATTCAAAATTCGACCAAGAAGTGAGTAAGTATGTTCAATACTTATTTCAATATATCACCATGCAAATTCACATATGTATGTGATTAATTGTTATTCAAGAAAAGACACGAGTTATAACGTATGAATACTGGACTACATTATCACAACATGTATGAAGTTGGATCCTCTCCAGCACTTTGTGTTCAGCTCTCTCTTCTTTTTCTAATGAAATAATTGATTGACCCGTAAAGAAATAAAAACAATGCAAAAAAAAAAGAGTGAATTGCTCAGATGAATATGAGTTAATATGGTTTGGGGGTCAGTTCTAATATCAAGTGGTTTCAGCCTCCTTCCGATCGCAATTGCAGGGGATCGAACAGTTGTCCTCTCTACCAAATTCAGCGACAATCACGACTGAACCAACTAACGATACAATCAATATTTTTTTGTTATATGGTTACAATCTATATATATATATATATATAATAAATGATGAGAGTTGAGAAATTAACTATAGAGATTACAAAATAAGGGAATGAAATCAATCGTTAGTTGGTTCAGTGGTGATTGGCGCTGAACTTGGTAGGGAGGACCACGGTTCGATCCCCGCAACTGCGATCGGGAGAGGACTGGAATCACTTGATGTCAGAATTGACTTCGTTTAGAGTCTCTTAGCTTTATTTCCAATAATCAAATTCTCAATTTGTTCTTGAACTTAAAAATCCTCGCCAATGCGGCTTCCAATTTTGCATTCGAAATTCACATAAAAGTTGTAGCTATGAATTGAAGCTTTTAGTTTTCACGATCAAAATACATTGAAATGCGAGAATGAGTTGGCAATCGCGGCTTGGAACACATGCTTACTAGGTAGAGTAGGTCCCCATAAATTTGTGTCCCCTGACCTCTCACACTAAAACTCAATAGGAAGAGGCTTACGGTAGGGGCCGGCCCGGCAAACACTCTCTAAAACCAAAATAAAAATCACGCTGACAAGAGTGACTTCAGATTAAGTACATAGTCATCTTCATGGGACCTCAAAGCCTCCAGGTCAAATTGTACTCTATGATCATCAAACCCAATCCGTGTCATGTGGGTCCATCACAAATTTTTCCACTTATTAAATATGCATAATGAAGTTAGTTACATACTTTATCCCAAAATAACCAAACTACTGATCAATATGTCAGATAATAAAGTAAGCACATTGTGAGATGCATATTGTGAGTGAGATGCACTGAATATATAAGGGACTTGTGAGTGAGATTGTAACTTTCACAATCTTATGATTTTGGTTTTCTAATTCTTCTAATTGTATTTTTAGTTTCTTAACTTAGTTCTTAGTACATACTAACATTTCTGACTTTAGTTCTTAATTTTGGCTAGCCTGTACTAATTTTGACTAAGTCAATATACATGTGGACGATATCTCATAACAAACATTATTAGACTATCTTTAATGGTAATACCTATTCCAATAAGAAACAGTACTTATTAGATACTACCATTGGAGCAACACTCATTTGAGTACCTAATAGATATTGGGTCACTTTAATTTTCACTAAAATATATCTTTTATGAAACCCGCTTACTTTTATATATTCAATTTAAATTAATAAAAATTTACACAATGAACAAGTAAATGGATTAAACCGGTAAACACAACACACATTTTGGAAATATTATTTTAAATTAATGAGGATGTTTTTAAAATTATGTAATATTATTTTAAATTATTTTTAAGTTATGGAATTCTTAAAATTTGGCAATATTATGTTAAATTAGTTTTCAAATTTTATTGATTTTTTCAAATTACTAAAAAAATAGTGCATATAAATTTTGTAATTTTATAATTTAATATTATAAATTAGATAATTATGAGTTATTAAATAATAAATTATTATTAGAGTAATGATGTAAAGTTATTGGTGGGATCAAATAAGAACTTTTTAAAGAGGTGCTGAGTTGAAGAGATTGAGTGCTTAATAGGTACTATTATTAAAAAATAATAACTGAATGATATCTACATGTGGTACCCAGTCAAGTAAAACCTCGGGTGCTACATTGTGGATGCTCTTATGTTTTGATACATGAAAAGTGACTCACATGCCACATCAGTATATGTGGCAAGACAAACTGATATGACATGTTAGTCATTCTCCACATGTGAGTTGGAGAGATTGAGTGTCTAATAGGTACTATTATTAAAAAATAATAAATGAATGATATGTACATGTATGACACAAGGTGCTACATTGTGGATGCTCTTATGTTTTGATACATGAAAAGTGACTCGCATGTCACATCAGTATGTGGCAAGACATACTGATATGACATGTTAGTCATTGTCCACATGTGCGTTGATTTAGTTAAAATTAGTGGAAGCCAAACTTTTAAAAAATAGACTAAATTTATGGGTCAATAAGTGCTATTATGAAAATTATAGGACTAAAATCATAAGTGTGTAAAAATCAAAAAGTCAAAAATGCAATATAACCAAATAAAAATATGATATTGTATGTCATACTGTATATATTTTCTATTCTTTACACACTTTTTAAAAATACACACAAAAAATATTTTATATTGTATTTGACCTAATTCTTTGATGTTCAAACAACACTTTCTAACTATCAATAAATACTAACAAAACAGGTTTTGTCTAACATGGAAGACTTCACCGAATCTTTCATGGTGCACAAGTTGTGAATATTATTATAACGAATATGAATTTTACAAAATCCAACGTTATATTGAAAGTTTATATCGTATAGATTATCCATAATGTTTTTAAAGAAATTGAAAATCATTTGATATGTTATTGAAAATCATCAAAATTAACGATTTATGAGTTTTTATGAATGTCTAAATAGATATTTACACTTATTAGAATGAATATCAGTCTTTTTTGGACCAATAGAAAATGATAAAGGTGTAAATATAGTTTTAAATCTATGAGAAGAAATTTAAACTCATTTTTTGAGTGATTATCTTTTTGCTTTTTATTAGAATATCGTATAAAAGTATTTTACACTATCTGTATATCTCCATTAAATTCTAAACCAAATTCATTACAAAATTTTCTTCTATAAAACTTAACTTAAATGCTATTTTTTTTACATACTATTTGTTACCAAGAAAGAAGTTAATAGAAAATAGAAACGGTAGCGTCATGTGAGTTTAACTCAATTAGCAGGACATTGCATTATATATGTACATAAAATTTGAGGTATATTTTTCAGAAATGGTAGATTATATTCCAACTTGTAGTTGTCGCATTGCGTACGTGCGTGCATGCATGTTATGTTTTCAATTGTTTTCCGTAAGTGCATGTTCTTTTTTTTTTCAATTGGCTCATGCGTAAGTAACTTTAAGCATTATACACACAAACACACACGAAGAGGATATGTTGACTTCTAAAGTAACTCAAATGAGTTACTTCAAATATATGCCTTCCATTTTATTTTGATTTAACGACCTTTGTTATTTATAAACTATTTTTATTAATAATAGTACAATTAGATTAAAATTAAAATATAATGGAGGGCAGAGATTGATCCATTTATAACATAAATAATTTTATTTTGACCTAAATAAATTATTGCAGGCCCACTTTTGTCAGAGTCTAAAGAAGGGGGGAACCACAGAAAACATCAAGTCGCTACCATACTTGGTAGGATTGTTCGGATGTTTACTGAAATTCCTGGCACGCTGAGCACGATGCTCTACCCGATGCTCCAACACTGAGTCCGGTCTAACGCGTAGCAGTTCAAAGCGTATAAACAAAAAAACAAATAAAGAAGACAAGTTATTTGTTAACCCAGTTCGGCGAACCTACGTCTGGGGGATACCAATCCAGGGAGGAATATCACTATAATAGTCCTAGTTACTAAGTCTACAGCAAACGCCCCGTTTACAACTTATAACCTAGGCACTACCAATGACTCTTCTACCTAGGAACTCCTAGATATGAGATCCCATCTCACTTCCTTACAACCTTACAGAACAGCAAGGATTTCACTAACATAAACACAAAAGAGTTTTGGAGACACACTCCTAAAAACTACACACTCGTACCTAAAGGCTTAGGGTGTTACACCACCAAAGATCCTAACTCCGTACTTCAAAGCTTAGGAGAGGAACACAAGTAATACAACTCAATAACAATGTCCTAAGCTTGCATCAAGGTGACACAAGAAAGGCTCACAAAATAACACAACACACGCAAAACCTAGTTCTAGACTCAATCACAATAACGGCGTGAACAACTACCGAATTAGGTTTTTGCAGCTCCTTTAAATACTTCAGACAACTACACATGCATGGGCTTGGTTTGTTTGGCCCAAGCATTTACTCTATATTAATTAAATGAGATTCTCTAAAAATATGTTCTTCAAAGAGATACTCTTCAGAAATATTCTTGAACAGGATCTGAAGCATTAAACAACCTTCCTTATATAAAACCTTATAAAACGCGTCATGCAAGATTCATGAGAGAGAAACCAACATTCCATAAATAGCATTTGTTATGAGCGCTCCTCCTGAGCCGTTTCAATGCTCTACGCAATGCCTGAGGCATCGGATCGCACATCTTGCACAAAGTTTATTTTACCAAAAATGCAGCCAATACCAAAGACTCAACAAACTCCCCCTTTGGCAAATTTTTGGCTAAAACAAATTATGACCATACAGATACTACTTAAACAGATACTTCAACTACATTTCTTTTTCTCAACATAAACACACAAGCATAAAGATTTGTAGAGACTATCCGTCAAAACAGTTACCATACTACTCCTTCATGGAGAACAGTAGAAAAGAATAAGATGTATCTTTTAAGATTATCAGAGAGGCATGCAACAACGGAACACAAAATAACTACTTCGCCTTAAATGGTCAGGAAAATAAACTTGATAGGATGTGGGATAGAATGTTTCAGCATTTTCACAAAACTACTCCCCCTGCACACATGCATGGGATGTTGGAGCATTGTATCCAACATCTCCCCCTGCAAAATACAAATCAGCTCCCCCTCAACACCTGCATATATCAGATCATGCACACAACCATCCAAAGCACACATACCAGAACAGACACAGTTCACAGTCACAACACAGTCACAGCACATATCAGAAGCACATACCAGAAACAAGAGCATGTAACCAAACCAACAAATCAGAATTAATTAACATTTACTCCCCCTTTTTGGCCACAAATTTGACAAACACACAGCAGATATAGGACTATGAGAACAGAAGTTCAGGACCTTAAAACACACCAGCAGACGCATTTCCTTTATGACTGTGACCCTTCTTTCACTTTAGTACAAATACATACCAGAAACACCAGAGGCATGCAGCAGCGGAATTTGGTTCACCCACCCTCACAGAGCACAATAACAGAGAGAAGGAAACTCTTACAAACGAGTCCGTTAGGAAAAATAAATTCTCAGTCACCATGATGTTTCAACATTTGATAGCACATCATATCACAACACATCTACATTCATCAAGCATAGAAACTAGCACACTTCTAATCAGAGCATAAGTTGCAAGATTATCAACAGGCTAGCTATCATACAACTAGCACACACATATCATCACTACGCTCCCCTTACTACCAGCATGCAGAAAAAAGAAGATTCTCGCACATAAGGAGCACATACAAGAATAGTAATAATCACCACCAACTATCACAAGAGTTACTCCTCCCCTCACTACTCAATCTCATGCACATAGGCCAGACAGGCTATATGCAACCACACCACAACTACAAATGCACATGGGGCAGACAAGCCATGTGTAAACACCATAACATACGCATGCTTCTATAGGCAAACATGCTACAACTGATCTACAACTACCAACATCAGAGCAATCATGAATCAGCAGACAAATGCAAACATACAGATAACACACACCTGAGGTTAGGACACATGATATCATATACCACATGTAATGAGAAGAAAGAATTTGATCTGATTCTCCTAGGATAGCGTGCAAGCATAAGTTGGAGAAAAAAATGACAGTTGCACGCCTCAAGCTCATTGACTGCTATAACTCCTCATAGAGGCAAATTCCTAACTTGCCCCTTAGCTTCTCAAATTGCACAGCATCAAGAGCCTTAGTGAAAATATCTGCCACTTGCTCTTTTGTACCCACATGCTCCAATGTGACAATTTTATTCTCAACAAGATCTCTGATGAAATGATGGCGAATATCAATATGCTTGGTCTTGCTATGCTGAACTGGATTCTTTGAGATGTTTATTGCGCTCATGTTGTCACAGCACAATGTTAGAGCATCCTGTTCAACATTGTATTCCTTCAGCATTTGTTTCATCCACACAAGTTGAGAGCAACTACTCCCAGCTGCTATATACTCAGCCTCAGTTGTAGATAGGGCCACACAATTTTGCTTCTTGCTGAACCAAGATATTAGATTAGTCCCCAAAAAGAAACAACCTCCTGAAGTACTTTTTCTATCATCAGCACTTCCAGCCCAATCAGCATCACAATATCCATATAAGATAGAATTTTCACAATGGGAATACATTATCCCATAATCACTAGTTCCATTCACATACTTCAAAATTCTCTTAACTTGAGTCAAGTGACTTACCTTAGGATCTGCTTGATATCTAGCACACTCTCCAACAACATAAGTTATGCCAGGTCTACTTGCAGTCAGATACAACAAACTCCCAATCATGCTTCTATAGAGGCTTTGGTCAACACTTATCCCCTTTTCATCTTTGGTAAGTTTCAAATGAGTAGGTGCTGGTGTTCTTTTGTGTGTAGCATTGTCCATTCCAAATTTTTTGACAATGTTTCTGGCATACTTGCTTTGTGATATGAACATGGTGTCTTCCATTTGTTTAATTTGGAGACCAAGAAAGTAAGTCAATTCTCCAACGAGACTCATCTCAAACTCTGACTGCATTTGCTTGACAAAATGCTGGACCATCGTGTCCGACATCCCATCAAACACAATGTCATCAACATATATTTGGGCTATTATAAATTTTCCTCTTTCTTCTTTTACAAACAAGGTTTTGTCTGATCCTCCCTTTCTGTAGCCTTGCTCTTCCAAGAATTGAGTCAACCTTTCATACCAGGCCCTAGGTGCTTGCTTTAGGCCATATAGGGCTTTCTTCAGTTTGTAGACATAGTTAGGATGTTCTGGGTTCACAAATCCTTTGGGTTGCTCAACATACACTTCTTCCTGTAGGTATCCATTTAGAAATGCACTCTTTACGTCCATTTGGTATGATTTGAACTTGAGAATGCAGGCCACTCCTAGAAGTAATCTGATGGATTCTAGTCTAGCCACAGGTGCAAAAGTTTCATCAAAGTCAAGCCCTTCAATCTGAGTATATCCTTGTGCCACAAGCCTTGCTTTATTTCTGGTGACAGTACCATTCTCATCTGACTTGTTTTTATACACCCATTTTGTTCCAATTACATTTACATCTTCAGGCCTTGGGACCAAGTCCCATACTTCACTTCTCTCAAATTGATTCAGCTCTTCTTGCATAGCCTCAATCCAAGCTTCATCAGTCAAAGCTTCCTTGACATTCTTTGGCTCAAACAAGGACACAAAGCAAGAATTTGCAACTACATCATTTGTTCTTCTTGTAGTTATCCCTTGTTCAGGTTTCCCTATAACCAGATCCAAGGGATGATTTTTCTGGACACGAACAGAGGGACCTTTGCTTTGTGCTTGAGGTCTTGCACTTTCTTCACCTTCCTCTTCAGGAGTGTCTTCATCAGGTTCTGCAGTAGTGGGTTGTGCGGATGCTTCAACATCTTGTTCAGCATTCACAATAACAGGTGTACCTTGATCTATCCCTTCATTAGCTTTCAAGGGAGAGTCATTTACAACAACATTCACAGACTCCATTACAACTTGAGACTTTGAATTGTAAACCCTATAAGCTTTACTGTTTGTGGAGTAACCAAGGAAGATTCCCTCATCACTTTTAGGGTCAAGTTTCCTTCTAGGTTCTCTATCAGCTAGGATATAACACTTACTTCCAAAGATATGGAAATGTTTGACTGTTGGTTTTCTATTTTTCCATAGTTCATAAAGAGTAGAGGTTGTACCTTTTCTGAGGGTACCTCTATTGTGTACATAACAGGCAGTATTCATAGCTTCAGCCCAAAAGTGATAAGGAATGTTTTTGGCATGAAGCATGACTCTAGCTGATGCCAATTGAAATTCCTGGCACGCTGAGCACGATGCTCTACCCGATGCTCCAACACTGAGTCCGGTCTAACGCGTAGCAGTTCAAAGCGTATAAACAAAAAAACAAATAAAGAAGACAAGTTATTTGTTAACCCAGTTCGGCGAACCTACGTCTGGGGGATACCAATCCAGGGAGGAATATCACTATAATAGTCCTAGTTACTAAGTCTACAGCAAACGCCCCGTTTACAACTTATAACCTAGGCACTACCAATGACTCTTCTACCTAGGAACTCCTAGATATGAGATCCCATCTCACTTCCTTACAACCTTACAGAATAGCAAGGATTTCACTAACATAAACACAAAAGAGTTTTGGAGACACACTCCTAAAAACTACACACTCGTACCTAAAGGCTTAGGGTGTTACACCACCAAAGATCCTAACTCCGTACTTCAAAGCTTAGGAGAGGAACACAAGTAATACAACTCAATAACAATGTCCTAAGCTTGCATCAAGGTGACACAAGAAAGGCTCACAAAATAACACAACACACGTAAAACCTAGTTCTAGACTCAATCACAATAACGGCGTGAACAACTACCGAATTAGGTTTTTGCAGCTCCTTTAAATACTTCAGACAACTACACATGCATGGGCTTGGTTTGTTTGGCCCAAGCATTTACTCTATATTAATTAAATGAGATTCTCTAAAAATATGTTCTTCAAAGAGATACTCTTCAGAAATATTCTTGAACAGGATCTGAAGCATTAAACAACCTTCCTTATATAAAACCTTATAAAACGCGCCATGCAAGATTCATGAGAGAGAAACCAACATTCCATAAATAGCATTTGTTATGAGCGCTCCTCCTGAGCCGTTTCAATGCTCTACGCAATGCCTGAGGCATCGGATCGCACATCTTGCACAAAGTTTATTTTACAAAAAATGCAGCCAATACCAAAGACTCAACATTTACTATAGCTTTATTACGGCTTCCAAGGAGCCATTGGATGTGTCATAGAGACCGTCTACATTATCGTATGCTCCTATACATGCTCAGGTAATTTATTATATACATATATACATTTATATTTATAAATTCTAATTTATTTTTCAATTTTTTATTATAAATTATAGTTTATTTAAAAATTATTTGTACCATCTAAGTTTGTTACCATTGTTTTTAATTACATCGATTGACCCTCCCATTGCTCATGGCAATGGATATTGGTTTATTTTTATCGATCTTCTTAGCTATACAATTTGTTGTAGCTAAGAAGGATCGTGTAACTATACTCGGATGGATTTGTGCATCCGATTCGATTGATGTTTTTGCGGCACCTCTTAGCGTCGTGGTAAGCTAATTATATATAATTTAAAATTTAATATTATTATTATTTTGACAAATATTATTATTATTATTATTATTATTATTAAAATTGTTAAATTGTTGTATCTTTTATCAATATTATGTGTGAGGCGTAATCGACAAGATTACCCCAAAAGATTTAGAAGGCGGAGGAGGAAGCACGGACAATAATGCATGAGGCGTAATCGAATTGGTGGAACAAGGTAGCGTCATGTGAGCTTAACTCAATTAGCAGGACATTGCATTATATATGTACAAAAAATTTGAGGTATATTTTTCAAAAATGGTAAATTATATTCCAACTTGTAGTTGTCGCATTGCGCACGTGCGTGCATGCATGTTATGTTTTCAATTGTTTTCCGTAAGTGCGTGTTTTTTTTTTCAATTGGCTCATGCGTAATTAATTGTATGCATTAAGCACACACACACGAAGAGGATATGTTGACTTCTAAAGTAACTCGAACGAGTTACTTCAAATATATGCCTTCCATTTTATTTTGATTTAACGACCTTTGTTATTTATAAACTATTTTTATTAATAATAGTACCATTAGATTAAAATTAAAATATAATGGAGGGCAGAGATTGATCCATTTATAACATAAGTAATTTTATTTTGACCTAAATAAATTATTGCAGGCCCACTTTTGTCAGAGTCTAAAGAAGGGGAACCACAGAAAAACATCAAGTCGCTACCATACTTGGAAGGATTGTTCGGATGTTTACTATGGCTTTATTACGGCTTCCAAGGAGCCATTGGATGTGTCATTGAGACCGTCTACATTATCGTATACTCCTATACATGCTCAGCTAATTTATTATATACATGTATATATTTATATTTATAAATTCTAATTTATTTTTCAATTTTTTATTATAAATTCTAGTTTATTTAAAAATTATTTGTACCTTCTAAGTTTGTTACCATTGTTTTTAATTACATCGATTGACTCTCCCATTGCTCATGGCAATGGATATTGGTTTATTTTTATCGATCTTCTTAGCTATACAATTTGTTGTAGCTAAGAAGATCGTGTCACTATACTCGAATGGATCTGTGCATCTGATTCGATTGATGTTTTTGCGGCACCTCTTAGCGTCGTGGTAAGCTAATTATATATAATTTAAAATTTAATATTATTATTATTTTGACAAATATTATTATTATTATTATTATTATTAAAATTGTTAAATTGTTGTATCTTTTATCAATATTATGCGTGTAAATACAAGTAGTCTAAACAATGAATGTGGAGTCCATGCCGATCGCTCTGACCGTCGCTCTCATCCCGAGTGCCACAATGCTGCTTTTCTACGGTTTTTTATTAAAAACATTTACATTTATGTAAGTAATAAATAAATAATTTTTTTTGACACATTTATTTATGATTATATATTGATATTTTTTTTGTTCAGCTCCGCAATGTGATTGGACCCACATTGGGGGTCATTCAGGTTATTGTATATTATTACTACTATTCTCATACCGGTCGGCAAACAAATAAAATAATGCAGGAGGCGTAATCGAGAAGATTACCCCAAAAGATTTAGAAGGTGGAGGAGGAAGCATAGACAATAATGCATGAGGCGTAATCGAATTGGTGGAACAATGTAGCGTCATGTGAGCTTAACTCAATTAGCAGGACATTGCATTATATATGTACATTAAATTTGAGGTATATTTTTCATAAATGGTAAACTATATTCCAACTTGTAGTTGTCACATTGCGTACATGCGTGCATGCATGTTATGTTTTCAATTGTTTTCCGTAAGTGCATGTTTTTTTTTTTCAATTGGCTCATGCGTAATTAATTTTATGCATTATACACACACACACACGAAGAGGATATGTTGACTTCTAAAGTAACTCAAACGAGTTACTTCAAAGATATGTCTTCCATTTTATTTTGATTTAATGACCTTTGTTATTTATAAACTATTTTTATTAATAATAGTACCATTAGATTAAAATTAAAATATAATGGAGGGCAGGGATTGATCCATTTATAACATAAGTAATTTTATTTTGACCTAAATAAATTATTGCAGGCCCACTTTTGTCAGAGTCTAAAGAAGGGGAACCACAGAAAACATCAAGTCGCTACCATACTTGGTAGGATTGTTCGGATGTTTACTATGGCTTTATTACGGCTTCCAAGGAGCCATTGGATGTGTCATAGAGACCGTCTACATTATCGTATGCTCCTATACATGCTCAGCTAATTTATTATATACATATATACATTTATATTTATAAATTCTAATTTATTTTTCAATTTTTTATTATGAATTCTAGTTTATCTAAAAATTATTTGTACCTTCTAAGTTTGTTACCATTGTTTTTAATTACATCGATTGACCCTCCCATTGCTCATGGCAATGGATATTGGTTTATTTTTATCGATCTTCTTAGCTATACAATTTGTTGTAGCTAAGAAGGATCGTGTCACTATACTCGAATGGATCTGTGCATCCGATTCGATTGTTGTTTTTGCGGCACCTCTTAGCGTCGTGGTAAGTTAATTATATATAATTTAAAATTTAATATTATTATTATTTTGACAAATATTATTATTATTATTTAAATTGTTGTATCTTTTATCAATGTTATGTGTGTAGATACAAGTAGTCCGAACAAGGAATGTAGAGTCCATGCCGATCGCTCTGACCGTCGCTCTCATCCCGAGTGCCACAGTGCTGCTTTTCTACGGTTTTTTTATTAATAACATTTACATTTATGTAAGTAATAAATAAATATATTTTTTTGACACATTTATTTATGATTATATATTGATATTTTTTTATTCAGCTCCGTAATGTGATTGGACCCACATTGGGGGTCATTCAGGTTATTGTATATTATTACTACTATTCTCATACCGGTCGGCAAACAAATAAAATAATGCAGGAGGCGTAATCGAGAAGATTACCCCAAAAGATTTAGAAGGCGGAGGAGGAAGCACAGACAATAATGCATAGGGCGTAATCGAATTGGTGGAACAAGGTAGCGTCATGTGAGCTTAACTCAATTAGCAGGACATTGCATTATATATGTACATAAAATTTGAGGTATATTTTACAGAAATGGTAAATTATATTCCAACTTGTAGTTGTCGCATTGCGTACGTGCGTGCATGCATGTTATGTTTTCAATTGTTTCCCGTAAGTGCATGTTCTTTTTTTTCAATTGGCTCATGCGTAAGTAACTTTAAGCATTATACACACACGAAGAGGATATGTTGACTTCTAAAGTAACTCAAACGAGTTACTTCAAATATATGCCTTCCATTTTATTTTGATTTAAGGACCATTGTTATTTATAAACTATCTTTATTAATAATAGTACCATTTGATTAAAATTAAAATGTAATGGAGGGCAGAGATTGATCCATTTATAACATAAATAATTTTATTTTGACCTAAATAAATTATTGCATGCCCACTTTTGTCAGAGTCTAAAGAAGGGGAACCACAGAAAACATCAAGTCGCTACCATACTTGGTAGGATTGTTCGGATGTTTACTATGACTTTATTACGGCTTCCAAGAAGCCATTGGATGTGTCATAGAGACCGTCTACATTATCGTATGCTCCTATACATGCTCAGGTAATTTATTATATACATATATACATTTATATTTATAAATTCTAATTTATTTTTCAATTTTTTATTATCAATTCTAGTTTATTTAAAAATTATTTGTACCTTCTAAGTTCGTGACCATTGTTTTTAATTACATCGATTGACCCTCCCATTGCTCATGCAATGGATATTGGTTTATTTTTATCGATCTTCTTAGCTATACAATTTGTTGTAGCTAAGAAGGATCGTGTCACTATACTCGGATGGATCTGTGCATCCGATTCGATTGATGTTTTTGCGGCACCTCTTAGCGTCGTGGTAAGTTAATTATATATAATTTAGAATTTAATATTATTATTATTTTGACAAATATTATTATTATTATTATTATTAAAATTGTTAAATTGTTGTATCTTTTATCAATATTATGTGTGTTGATACAAGTAGTCCGAATAAGGAATGTGGAGTCCATGCCGATCGCTCTGACCGTCGCTCTCATCCCGAGTGCCACAGTGCTGCTTTTCTACGGTTTTTTTATTAAGAACATTTACATTTATGTAAGTAATAAATAAATAAATTTTTTTGACACATTTATTTATGATTATATATTGATCTTGTTTTTGTTCAGCTCTGCAATGTGATTGGACCCACATTGGGGGTCATTCAGGTTATTGTATATTATTACTACTATTCTCATATCGGTCGGCAAACAAATAAAATAATGCAGGAGGCGTAATCGAGAAGATTACCCCAAAAGATTTAGAAGGCGGAGGAGGAAGCATGGACAATAATGCAGGAGGCGTAATCGAATTGGCGGCCGCCTGGTAGAGGGTGGAAGAGGGTAACAAACTTTTCTCCCTTTCACATTCCTTAATTCAGAATTGGTACCATTTAAAAATTAAGAATAAAATGCAATTAATCTTAGATATAATATTTATATTTATTTGATTTATTTATTTTACAACCTAACCAATAATTTTACCATACAAAATGCTTTAGTGTCTAAGATACAAGATACTTTATGTGTTATTACTATTACTGATCAATAAAAATATCTACCAAAAAAGAGGAGGAGAGAAATTCATTTTATGATAAAAAAATCATTTATACATATTATTTCACAAAAAAAGAAAGAAGAAAAACATTGACATTTCCACCAAATACCCACCATAATTTTTCTTCTCCATCTTATTCACTCACAACCCCTAATCACATTCATTACAATTCAGATTGTTATAATAATGATACTACTATGGAACTTAATTTTGTGATCATTGATTTGAATTTATGAAATTATACAGAGCTAAGAGGTTTAAAGGTAGTGATGATAGAGGGGCAGTAAGAATAAGAATGCTTATAGAGAGTGGTGAATGTAGCAGTAAGTCATTCTCATTACGCGCTTTGTAGATATCATCCTTTATGTTATCCAACTTGTTTTGATTTAAGATTTGTGTTTTACCACACATGCTTAATTGATATGTTTACAATTTATATTTTTCAGAAGGATATGAGGAATTAGTCGGGGCAAGAGGAGAAGAAATATCTTCACCTTTGGCCAGTGCATATGATATGTCTATTGATGATGATGCCATTAATTCTGGTATAGAGGATAAAAACTAAAAACATTGCCTCTATAAATTTGGCATTTGAAATGATAATGTTGTTGTTGAATTTTATCTTTAAAAGTTTTTAACTGGTTCTACTTTTATTTTCAGGTGGAGCTGAGGATGCAGATACACATGGAACAGAGGTGTACCACCCACCTCCTGAAGAGAGCTTACATTTCACGAGTGCCTATTTTGAGAAATAGTAAATTACATTTGAACTTGTAATTGTGTGTATACATGCATATGTATGTCAAACTTGTGTAAGAAAAATATATTAATGTCAAACTAGTTTATATTAACAATTCATTATTTCAATTCATGTAACAATGATTAAATACATGTTCTCTTCATTTCAAAATATAAATAAAAATAAATTATTAAAAAAATAAAAATAAAAATTAGTCAACAAAAATTGATGTATTTGATGTAAAATGTAGATGATATACATTTTTTTTTTTTTGACAAAGTAGATGATATACATTTGTTGACCCATTTTTTAGTTAGATTTTGTTGACCTTTTTTTTTACCAAAAGCAAAATAACTGCTTTTTTACCGACAATAAATTAATTCAAGTAAAAGATTTATTTTTTGTACAATGTTAATTTTTAACTATTCAATAGCATTAAAATTTAGTCAAAAAAAAAAGAAAAAAAAAACAGCATAAAATTTAATCAAAAACAAAAACAGTATTAAATTTCATTTTATTTTATTTTTAGTAAAAAATTTAATATTATTTTTCTTGTACTTTGTAAATAACACCAAATATACACATGATGTAACAAAAAATATATACACATGATGAAGAAATTGTTACCATTACAAAGTGCATCAAACACACCTCAAGGACAAGGACACCTACATGAGACCATCAGGTTTGTCTATAAAAGAGGGTGACCTCTTAAAATATTCTTCTCAACTCATTTGTTTATGTTCTTCTTTTACCTTGCCTCAGAAAAATAGTATTCAACCCTCTCTTATATCAAGTACTTTTTATTTTTATAAGAAGAAAAAATAATCATGGTTTTAAAACTTATTGGTTTCTCAAAACATGTCATATTTATCAAAACCATTATAATTCTAATCTTTAGTTTTATTCTAAACAGAGCTGACTCAGGCTGCAACAATTCTCTTACAACTTCATTTGTTCCAATTCCACCTTATGAAATCCTCTTATCACTGCAATCACAATCCCTTGATGGCCACTTGAGCTTAAAAGACAATGAAGGTGCTGCCAAGGACTTTGGCAACATACACCATTTTCCTCCTTTAGCAGTGTTGCATCCTAAAACTGTTTCCGATATTTCACGAACTGTGAAGTATATTTTTGAAAAAGGATCTGATTCAGAGGTTAAGATTGCTGCTAGAGGTCATGGACATTCCCTTCAAGGTCAGGCACAAGCACATCAAGGACTAGTTATCAGCATGGAGTCACTAAAGGGTCCCGAAATGAAGATTGACACCAGCGAATTTCCTTTTGTCGATGTCTCAGCTGGTGAGTTATGGATTAACATTCTGCATGAGACTCTTCAATATGGATTCTCACCAAAATCTTGGACAGATTATCTTCACCTCACTGTTGGAGGCACTCTTTCAAATGCTGGAGTAAGTGGACAAGCTTTTAGGCATGGACCTCAGATCAATAACATCTTCCAGTTGGAAGTTGTCACAGGTACTGCTCAAGCCGAAGTTTTTTCTTTAGTATGAATGCTGCAGTTAAAATGACTTTCACCATATTAATCTGGTTTGCAAAATACATTTCTGTAGGAAAAGGAGAGGTGGTTACCTGTTCAGAAAACCGAAATGCTGACCTTTTTCATGGTGTTCTTGGAGGGCTTGGTCAATTTGGCATCATCACCAGAGCTAGAATTTCTCTTGAACCAGCACCAAAGATGGTGAGTGTACCTTCATTCTCTCATATAATTTTCAGAGAATCATGTTATATGTGCAAACTATCTATCGAAGTTGGATGAATAATTTTCTCAGAGAATCTCGTTGACCACCTTTAGCAATACCTCCCCTTCCAACCATGTTTTTTCAATTCACAAGGCTCGAACTCGATACCTTATTTGAAAAATCTGAGCCTAACTCTACTTAGACCAACGTAATATTGTTGGTACTTGGTACCTCATTCTCTGATATGACATGACAGAACAGAAAAATGTTCTGAACATTATGTTTTTTTTTTTTGACAATCTGTGACATTTTGCAGGTGAAATGGATTAGAGTGCTGTATTCAGACTTCTCTGTATTTACAAGGGATCAAGAAAATTTGATATCACTCAAGGACACATTTGATTATATTGAAGGATTTGTAATCATAAATAGAACAGGCATTCTTAACGGTTGGAGATTATCTTTTGACCCCAAAGACCCACTTCAAGCCAGCCAATTCAATTCAGATGGGAAGACTTTCTACTGTCTTGAGATGGCAAAATACTTCAACCCTGATGAAGCTGAAGTCATGAATCAGGTAAGACACACCAACAAACTCTTTATAAGCAAAAATGCACTTTTTAGATTCGTTGTATATTTAATGTATTTGGTCTATATATAGACCAGATACATTAAATATACAATGAATCTAAAAAGTGCATTTTTGCTTATAAAGTGTTACGAAGGGAGTATGTTGGATTAACAGTGAGTTTGACGAAATCACAGTGACACGACAGTTTTCTTGAATTTTTCAAAGTATAGATTTTCTCAAAAATGTGGTGGCCCACCCAATTTCGTCATTCACACCGTCAATCAAAACATGCACGCATGCAATCTCATTTTCAGGTTTAGAGTACTGGTTGTGTGAAACAAATGGAAAAATTTATCATTTTTTATCCATTTAAATGTAGGGTGTTGATCAGCTACTGTCACAATTGAGTTATATTCCAGCCACACTGTTCCTATCAGAAGTTTCTTACGTGGAATTTTTAGACAGAGTGCATGTTTCTGAGATGAAGCTAAGAGCACAAGGCTTATGGGAAGTTCACCATCCTTGGCTGAACCTTCTGATCCCAAGGAGTGAGATTCATGACTTTGCTAAAGAAGTATTTGGCAATATTCTTAAGGACACAAGTAATGGTCCCATTATCATTTACCCTGTCAATCAAACAAGGTATCTATCTAGTCTTAGCTTGTCAAACTTGATACTTCTAATTAGTACATGATTGGATTCCCTTTTTTGAATATGATTTAACAAATTTGGATATTCTTTTTCTCAGTATAATTCTCTGAATTGAATTATAACTTAAAGTTGATCCTTTTTGTTGTTCTAGGTGGAACAGTAAAACATCTTTTGTCACCCCAGAGGAAGATGTTTTCTACCTAGTGGCATTCCTAACATCAGCAGTCCCATTTTCAACTGGTGAAAACAGTTTAGAATACATTCTAAACCAAAACAAAAGGATCCTAGATTTCTGCACCGATGCTCAACTACATGTGAAGCAATACCTTGCTCATTACAGCACACAGGAAGAATGGCAAACTCACTTTGGGTCAAAATGGGGGGCATTTGTGGAAAGAAAAAGAGCCTATGACCCACTAGCATTACTTGCCCCTGGCCATAGAATCTTTCAAAAGGCAATGTCCATTTCCATTTAGTTTTAGAATGTAATGTTGTAAAATATTGATTATTGACTTGGTATGTTTCCATGCTCACAATAATTGAAAATTTGTAAACATGACCATTGAATTGTCACTTCAAAAAGAAATTGATGTTTTCTTTTTGGGTCATAACTCATAACTACAAGATTAACTAAGTGGGATTTTACATCTTTGCACCACCTTTGTAAGGAAAAGTATAAGCAGAGAAAGGGACTATGAGCATATTTGGAAGAGCTTTTTAAAATAATTATTTCCACTTGTGACATTGAACATACCGCAAAAACAGATAATCGTAATCAACGAGAAAGAAAGAAATAATCTATTTTTCTGACTGTTCCCAAGTCCTAATCGTAAACAGGTTCAGTGTTCTATCCCCGCCCACAACGTAACATTATCATATACTAACATAAGAGTACAAACATTTATCATTCCAAAACAAATTATAGTAAAAGACCAACTATATTTACAAGAAAATATTTTGATAGTACTTGTAACAAGATTTTTTTTCGATAGTACATGATTCATTGAGTTTAACAAGGACCAGTTAAGTAGACAAACAAAAGGTTATCGCCCTAGTTAAAAAGTTGCAAATATAAGTGCATACAACAGTAAGAATTAATATTTATTCACCCTTAGCCGCACCAGTCCAACCAAGTCCGGGCCTGCTTACTTCTGCCTGTGGTTCCTCATAGTCTCGTGCATCACGGATTGAAGCTTCAAAGTCAGTCGAATCACTTGCAACAGGAAGAAAGCTACTGATATCATCTCTAGCACCAAATCCCCCAGCCCGAATAACATCATCAGGTGTTATGGATGCCTCCATGTTAACCTCTGCAGAAACATCAATTTCCTCAAGAGATGTACCCTTTGGACTATTTTTTCCGCCTTTTGAATCACCTGGTTTTGTCTCTTCAACATCACCAGAGGCTCTTGTAAAATGTTCTAAAACATCTTTGTCATCAATCTTAGAAAGATTGGTGTCGGTGGATACATCCACCACTGGAGTGCTCCCATTTTTATCTGATGAACTCGGACAGACAAAGTCTTAAACAACAGCATCATGTAACATTAACATAACCATTATATCAAATGAAAGTAAATAAAATAATTTAAACCTAAAATACAGAATTACTAGGTAAAGAGAATCCTATTAAGTAAAAACCATTATCTCTAAAGTACTGTGGAACAACTTCAAAGCAATATATCATGCAACCAAAGACTATGCACTTCCTACTATAATAATAAAAATATACTATGCAGAAATAAAAGGTTAAATAGGTGCTGACCTGCTAGAATGGATGAAAAAATTAACTAACTTTATTTATAGGCTTTTGAAAACACTGTTATATCTCAGTAGACCAAATTATTTTCTGACAGTGCCCTAAGTCTGTAACATGCACTAGGGTACAGTTCAACAGCTATAAACTTCTTTAAATAGAAAATACTACATTATAAAGAAGGAACTCATACTAAGACTTCAAAAGGCCAAAATAATGAAGATAATTTTGGATCAAGTACAAAAGATTTCCATGAAGACTAGACAGTCTTGGGCTGAATAGTATAGAGTGTATTTACATGTCATTGTTTTGGCATGCTTCACTAATTGATTCTATTCTTATCTTCAAAAAGATAAATAAATTGGACTCCCTTATTTCAATGTGATGTGTCAGCCAATTTTCACGGCTTTATTACTTTACTACAAAGACTTATTCAAAGTTTTATCCGAATAAGTCAAATTCAAATAACAACAAAAAAAGTCGAATTGGAAAGTTTTGTTACTACATGATTTACATTCCCAATTGCATTACTTTGTTTTATTACTTACTACATGATTTACATTCAAAGACTTATTCAAAGTTTTATTACTTACTACATGATTTACATTCCCAATTGCATTACTTTGTTTTTTATAGGAAAATATTAGTAGTAACTTAGTGATTATGTTAGTTCCCATATTACTAACTTAACATATGGCTCTGTTTGGATAAACAGCTTATAGCACAAGCGCTTATCATGATAAACACTTATATATAAGCTTCATAAGCTATTTTTGTAGCATCAGATATAATAAAATTAAATTGTTTTTGTATATGCTATAAGTTATTTTCATAAGCTATTTTGGAGAACTTTTAAACATAAGCTGAAAAAAGCTAATGAAAAACGTCATAAGCTGTTTTTATAAGTTCTACCAAATAGTCTCACAAAACTTATGTCAGTGACATTTTATAAAGCTCAAATAAGCCCGTCCAACAGGCCCGTAGTTAGTTCCCAGAATAACACAAACCCCATATTACTACCAACTTAACATTGTAATACCAAACGACATCTACCCTGAATAAAAATTACTTGAATTGAGCTTCATATAACATAAAGTACTGAATAAAGACCCAATTTGGTCGCTCGCAATTCATTTTGCGGCCCAATTCAATCTCTGACATAAATAACAATAACCCAAATTAGTCCGTGACATTTTCATAAGGAGTCAATTCAGTCTTTGACTAATTTACCTCCCGTATAAAAATTTCAAGGACTAATTTGGTATTATTATATTTTGTCAGGAACAGAATTGGGCCGCAACAAAATTGCGAGGAACCAAATAGGGTATTTAGTCTAAAGTGATTAATTATTGCACCTACCTTGCATCATTTTATCTGATTTGCATTCAATTGCATTCCTATTTCAGTTCATTCAGATTCTTGGTGATGCTACTAGAAGTTATGAAATCCTTGAGCTGCAACACAAAGTAAATTACTAAAACAGTAGTAGCATTTTGATCCTAACATAGATGCATACAACAATCAAAATCAATAATATAACTAACTATAGCAGCTACACAATTGCAAATTGAATTAGGTCAATATCTAATAGATATATTCAAATACTATAATTCAATGTATTCTTATAGTATCAGAAAATAACCTAGTTTTGATGTAAGAAGAATCAGAATGAGAATATGAATATAGTGCAAAGTAAGTACACATGAAAGAGTAGTAGTAGTAGTACCTTAGAAAATGATTGAAAGTGAAGGGTATATGGGAGAAAGAAACGTGCGTGACTGAAGAAAATAGATTCTGGAGTTGTGTTTATTGTGGCGGTGTGTTTCAAGTTTGGTGACGGAGCAAAACAAGCCACGTGTGTCCTACACTCTGCGTTTTTGGCAACGCCGGAGACACTACAAATACAATATCTGATTTTTTTTATTTTAAAAATAGATAAGTGGGATAACCGAGTTCGAGTCTGATCTTGCATGTATATTTTAAGAGAAGTGATATCTTGACACACTTTCTCTTACACATTACATACACAAGAGAGAGAAACCAGAGGAAAAGAAGAGATGAAGATGAAAAATATTATAAAATTGCCCTTATGTATGTATTGTGTAAGAAAAAGTGTGTCAAAATATCTTTTCTCATATTTTAATGTTCTGTCAATTGAGCTAAACTCACGGGATTACAATATCTATATCTATTTTTACTCCACTCTCAACTAAATATATGATTTTTAAATATCTTACATTAATCCTTTTATCCGTCAAATGTTTTTTAAAATGGTTTTTTGTTGTTAACAATAATTTTTTAACACAGTTAAATACATTGATCATATGAATATATTAATAGAAAAATATAGTCAATGTAGATCATATTAATAGTACACAAAGTTTATATTGGATTATTTATTTTGGAACGGAGGAGTACAATTTAAATGTCACATAGTTCATAGTAGTAGATTAGAAAAATCACTATTTGATTAAAATTGTTAAATTAATGAACTAATTTGATGTTAAAGTAGAAATTTCATGAACTATTTTTATATAAAACAAATGAAAATGGAAATTTATTTTATATTCACAAAGAATCAAATTGAGAAATATTTGACATAGACTAATTTAAGACAATGAAAGAGTCAAAAACCTATTTACGAGCGAGTTATAAAAACATGAATTAATTTGATGGTTTACTTCATTCTGTTTGTTACCACGACAACATTTACCAGGTCGTTTTATTGTTTATAATTTTTTTTAGAGTGAAGCATTTTGGTATTTCGCAAATTTCATATAAGACAATTCACTTCCTCACAAAAATAAAATTTAAATAAGCATTTGACATTTTTTTACTAGGGACTAATTAGTCTATGATTCGTTATAATATAGGGACTAATTTTGTCTCGGTATGAAAATGTAAAACAAATTTAAGTTTTATTTTTGTCAAAGACTGAATTGTCTTGTCAGAAATTTGAAGGTGTGAAAAACACAAGAAGGGGGAGTTGAATTGTGTTTTGGTAGTTTTAAAAATTCTTCTAAGTTAGACAACTTATCAGATTCTGCAGCGGATAAAAGATAACACAATTCACACACACAAAGGTAAGAGCAAGAGAGAAAGAGAGAGACAGAGATTTATACTGGTTCCCCTCACAAATCGAGAGTACTCCAGTCCCCTTGCACTTCCAAGGGAGTTCACTATATAATCACAAAAGATTACACTTGCTCAAGCACACAGGCAAGAGACTTCCTATGCTCAAGTAATTCTTACAAGAGACTTCCTTTGCTCAAGCACACACGCAAGAGACTTTAAACAACTTACAAAAGTAAAACAGAGTATATGAACACTGATTACAAAAAATCAATGTTCAATAAAGAATAAATACAACTCAATAACAAGACTTAACTTAGAATCCTAGTGAAAGAAAACTAAGGCTCAACTACTGTAATGATCAGAAGTTGAAGCTTTGAGTCTTGGATATTCAAATGAGTTCAAGTTGTATTCAAGTTGTTTTTGTGCTTAGGATGATTTTTACAGAGTAACAGCTCGTTCGAAATTATTCAATAATGTTGTGCACAAAAACTACAATTCAGCTCCTATTTATAGTAGAGGGTGGAGCGTCTTTGAATTGAATCCGTTGCAGTGAGATTTTGCCAGCTGGAGATAGTACGATTCCTTAACCAAATCGGGTAGCGTTTGTATACGATCAATCTTGGGGAGAACGTTTTAACCAAATCAGGTAATAAGTTCGTACAATAGTACTAACGTCATTATCCCTGAGGATAAGATTGATTCTCCAGCTTTTGGGTTGTCAGAAGATGATGAATTCCAATCATTGTTAGCAGAGAATGTTCTTCTGACAAAATGGCTCTCACTGCTCTTATCAGAGTCTGATGTCTTCAAACACAGCTTCTGATAGTGTAGCTTCTGATATGCAGCTTCTGACGCGACTTAGCTTTGCATCTTCTGATGAGTATGTTCTGGTTAAAATTTGTTTGCCATTTCAGAGCTTCAAATGTACTCGTAGTGAATATAAAATTTTAGCTTCTATATCTGCACACTTAAAGTAAATAATCAGTATACCCTATTGTATATTAATACTATTGTTATCATCAAAACTTAATTGGGTCATGTCAGAACCTCTTTTGTTCCAACAATCTCCCCCTTTTTGATTGATAACAAACCAAGTATTAATTTACAATGGTTGTTGATTAATTATATCATGCCTCTCTCAGGTTTATGAGTTTTGCAAGCTCCCCCTGATTTTAGCAATGATTAATTAAATCAGTTTAAAAATTTTATCTAAATTCTGAACTATGCTTATACACTTGACTCTCAGAGGCTAGGTTTGCAAGCTCTCCCCCTAAGTCTGATACTTATAAGAGAAAATTGCACTTTTCTCTTACATGTATCATGTATAATAAGTTCAGGTTTTAAATAGAAATTTTCCTTTAATAAATATATCAGAAGATAAAATAAATTGACAAATTTAAAAGTTGGCAATTTGGCTTCAATTTAGCGTTCCATAAATTAATTTACTCTTACTCCCCCTTTTGTCATTAAACAAAAAGATTAAAAACAGACAGGGAATAAATGACAAGTTTGAAAAAGATGGTCAAAGAGAGAGTTTCAAGACAGTCAAGTTAAGATACTGGTGGTTACAACTATACCAATTTAATGGTTTGTCGTAAAACCATAAAGTTGTCTGTTTTGAAATACTATATAAGAACAATAAACCTTTGTCATTTCACTCAACACTTCCATTGCATGTTGAAATACACCGATGGAAAAGGATAGAAGAGTGATCAAAAGTAAGAAATCACAGGAGAAGAAGAAGAAGAAGGTGAAGATTCAACAAAGTTCAGAGTCTAAGAAGAATCCTCAGAAGATGAAAGCATCAACTTCTGCTCCTGTCAGAGGCAACTATCAAACAAGATCCAAAACCAAACAGTCAGAGTCCTTATCTGAGTCAGAATCTGAATGGGATTCTGACTGGAAAGAATTCTTAAGTACATATGTTCCACCTAGAGAAGATAACTCGTCTTCTCCCTCTGATTCTAGTCAGCTAGGTTTAGAACTAGTTGTTTCTGATGTAGAATTCAAGTGAAAAGTTGGATTAGAACTTATGTACTCAACAATATCTTTTGAATAAAACTCGTTATTTTGTTTTAAAGTCTCTATTTTGATTTTTGTCTCAAAAAAAAATTGTGCATAAATAAATAAATAACAGAATATAAATCCACAAGATTTAATTAACAATTAAACGGGAAGTACTTCATTAAAAACAGAATTAATCAAACATAGGTAAACTAGATTCTGAAATATTACAAAAGAGATTAAATAAAGTGCATAGAATCCTAAGGTTGAGGAGGAGGAGGAGGTAATCTTGTATTAATGCTCTGAAGAGTAGTAAGGATAGTGGCCAACATAGTGGAATGTTCATCAACTGTTCTCTTCATATTTTCTTGATCTTGTCTCGTGAACAAAGCAAACTCTGGAGCATTCCAAGCAAGCTCCTCTAGTCTTGCTTGCTCAGCAGCTATTCTAGCTTCCTCTGCTAGTCTAGCTTGCTCTCTTGCCAGAGCCTCTTGTCTCTCCTTCTCAATCCTTTCATCCTCTAGTCGTTTCCTTTCTCTTTCTTCAGCTTCTTTCTTCTCTTTTTCTAGCCTCTCAGCTTCTAATCTTGCCAGTTCCTTCCTAAATTCTAGATCCTTTTTATAGGCTTCTCTGATTGCCTTCATCATGTTCTGAAACCCTACTTCCATTAGATCACACTCTTTGTCAATGGCAGCTGAATCAATTGACATATTAGGAATAACAATGTTAATTCGCCTAATATTCTTGTCAACAGCTTGCAGCAACTTAGTAATGTCTTCCTTAGTGTCACTAATGGGTTCATTTAGGATCCTAGAAGGTAGGTGAGGAGGAACATAGATACACTCATTAGAGTAATCTGTCATGAGGTTATTTAGGTCAAAGGTGTGAGGAGGTGATTTGATAACTAGGTCCATATCCAAGGTCCTAGAGATTTCTTGGAGATGAGGGTTGAGTGTGTGAGAAGCAATGAAGGTATTGTCCATAGCCACATGATGTGGAGATTTTTCAACATCATTTACCGGAGAGTTTGATTTCTGAACAACATCAGAGTTTGGGTTGATTTGTTCTTTAGGTTCTGGTGACTTAAGAGTCTCTGATGAGGGATTGGTTTGTTCAGCAGTTGGGGGTGATGATGGTGGTTTGGTTTGTTCATCTTCTGATGAATGTGTTTTATCAGCTTCTGGAGAAGGTTCCAGATTTAAAAGGTTTTGATTGACTAGAGAGACAAATTTTGGGGGTGGTGGAGGTGGTGTAGCTTCAGAATCATCATTTTCATCCACAGAGTGAATGACTGGTGCAGTACTAGTAGTTGCTTGTGCTGCATCATTAGATATTGTATTAGCTTGAGATTCTGATGGGTTAGTTTGAAGAGGGTTAAACGGCTTTGACCTATGTTGATTCTCAGAAAGAGTAAGATCTTTCTTAGAATTAACACCTTTGAAAATTCTATCATAAGCACATTTAACTGGAATCAAAATTGGTTGTTTGAAGGTGGGTTTTTGAAAGACATTAATAAGAACTGAGCTATTATCAAGATTATCAGAGGACTTACCATTACCTACTGGCCCATATATCTTCTGATTTGCGGCCAGAGTCTGAGGATCATCTCTTGATGGAAGTTTAGAGTACATCTCATCAAATTCACTTGGATCAATATGACATTCATAGGTATCTTCCAACTTCTTTTCTTTTTCCTCTAATTTAGCAACCTTCAAAATAGCTTCTTCCATCTCAGCTTTTTCCTTTTCTTCTTCAGTTGCTTCCAACAACACTTTCTTAGACACTTTTGGCTTTCTGGACTTCCTTGGTCCAGTACTTGTTTTGGCAACCTTCTTGTCACGAGATTTTGCAGGGCTCTTAGCAGCTTTCCTTTTCAAAAAGACTCTGGATGGTTGATTCAGAATCCTTGATTGTCTGACAGTCAATTCCCTTGTTTCTCCACTTCCAACTTCAGCTCCAAGATCATTCAAGAATGTAGCATGAGCTTCTGCTATAATTTTAGCATCTCTATCACTCACATGAACCAATCTACATTCTCCAATGCCATCTTCAGTCTCTCTAATGATTAGAGGATGTGTTGGATAGACTATCTTGGCATTCTTCACCAGATGTAGATACATCAGAGTAGTGCTATTAACTACTTTAGAACAAGTCAAATAAGTACCATACCCAGGAAAGAATGGTTTGACAGCATCCAACAAACCACACTGAGCAAACATGTGACTTAGGAGTCTGCTGTGATGGATGATAGGTTTAACAGAATCTATAGCATCCAGAAGATGAATGAAGATGAGCTTAGCAACGTCTAACAGATTACCCTTTCCAACATGGAATGTGAACAGCTTCTGAACCACATATAATTGATCAGTACCTCCCAGCTTGGGTACAATACAGTCAATGAGGATTTTGTAGATAACCTTGCAGATATTTTTCAGTTCAGGTTTAGCTTCTGGCTTAGGTCTATCCTTGTAGACGAATTGTTCAACATCTAGGGCAATGGAATCTGTTGTCTTGAGAAAGAGTCCATCAGAAGATAGCTTCAGAGCCTCGTAGATATGATCTACTCTAATTGAAACTCTGAATCCAGCCACGTAGGATTCAATTTCAGTACTAACAAAAGGTCTTAAACCCATAGCAGCAGGAGATTTACCTTGTAACTCCGGTCTTTCCTTAATCAGTTTCTTCAAGTTTGCATTGTATGATTCCTTTGTAATAACAGATGCTTTCATCCAAAATTCTTTGATCAGTTCCGGTGTAGGTAGAACCATTCAGAATGTCAAAGTAATACATCAAACCTTGTTTCTCGAATAGTTCCTTTACTTCAGGAAAACCATTTGCTCTCAGGCTTTCAAAATCAACAGGATTCTCAACGGCGAATTGAAGATCATCATATTTGTACGGGCGTTGATCCTTTGCAAACTTTGTGGGGATGGAGTTTTCCGTTTCAATCATACAAGCATTAACTTTCACGATTGGAAAAGTAGCCATTTGATGAAGTTTAGGGTTTAGGGTTTGCTAACTTGAGAGAGGAAGAAATTGCTCTGAGTTTTTGAAGAATAAAAGTGTAGGTTGTGAGAGTGCAAAAGTGTGAATGTGAACAGTTATGTGTTTAAATAGAAAGTTTCGCGCAAAAAAAAATAGTACAGACACATAGGGGTAGCAGAGTCTTTTACCTATCAAATAGGGATTAGAACACTAATCATCATAAACCAACTTCTTTTTCCACTTGCAACAAGACACGTGTATTAGAAGTTTATTTAAATAACTGACATGTAAGTGGGAGGAAAACGAACGGTTTCTTTTATAAAAGATTTTCCTTACGCGCCAGAACCATTCCTTTTTGGAGATTCTGATAGTGCATCAGAAGATGTTCTCATCACAACTTCTGATACAGAAGGTTCTGATGATTTCAACTACTGATAACTATTAGATTCTAATAAAAACAAATTTTACATCAGAGTCTTAGCTATTCAGGGATTTCCATCATATTCAAATTCTTTTTGATAAAATCAAAACGTTCAACGGCTAAGGGTTTTGTAAAGATATCAGCCCATTGATTTTCTGTTTCAATGAACTTGAGATCAATTACTCCCTTTTGAACATAGTCTCTTATGAAATGATGTTTAATCTCAATATGCTTAGCTCTTGAATGTAAAATAGGATTTTTAGAAAGATGAATGGCTGCAGTATTATCACAATATAAAGGAATATTGTTACTACTCATTTGATAATCTTCTAATTGATATTTCATCCAGAGTAGTTGTGTACAACATTTTGCTGCTGATATGTATTCAGCTTCTGCTGTTGACATAGCAATGGTGGTTTGCCTTTTACTGGCCCATGAAATTAAATTCTCACCAATGAACTGACAGTTGCCACTGGTGGATTTTCTTTCAATTATATCACCAGCATAGTCAGCATCACAGAATCCAATCAGTTTGTAGTCATTGGATTTCTGATACAGTAACCCAATGTTACAAGTAGCTTTCAAATACCTAAAGATTCTTTTCACAGCAGTGAAATAAGATTCTCTAGGATCTGATTGAAATCTTGCACACAAACATACACTAAATAAAATATCAGGTCTTGAAGCAGTTAGATAAAGAAGAGATCCAATCATACCTCGATAGAGCTTCTGATCAACTTTGCCTTCAGATTCTTCTTTGCTTAAGCTTGATGTAGGATGCATTTGAGTGTTCATGGGTTTGCAGTCTTCTAAATTAAATTTCTTCAGAAGATCTTTTATATATTTTGATTGATGAATGAATGTTCCTTTCTTTGTTTGATTTATTTGAATTCCAAGAAAGAACTTCAATTCTCCCATCATGCTCATCTCAAATTCATCCTGCATAAGCTTAGAAAAATTCTTGCACAAAGTGGCATTAGTTGATCCAAAAATGATATCATCAACATAGATTTGAATGATTAAAATGTCTTTCTTTAGTGTTTTTCTGAATAATGTATTATCAACTTGTCCTTTTTCAAAACCATTGTCAACTAAGAAGGTACTCATTCTCTCATACCATGCTCTGGGAGCTTGTTTGAGTACATAGAGTGACTTCTTGAGTCTAAACACATGGTCTGGATTTGTTAAATCTTCAAATCCAGGAGGTTGTTTGACATATACTTCTTCAGAAATAACACCATTGAGAAATGCACTTTTTACATCCATTTGATATAGAGTGATACCATAATTAACTGCATAAGATAAAAGTAACCTGATTGCTTTCAGTCTAGCTACTGGAGCATATGTCTCAGTAAAGTCAATTCCTTCTTGTTGACTATATCCTTGTGCAACAAGTCTTGCTTTATTTCTGGTTACTTCACCTTGCTCATTCAGCTTGTTTCTGTATACCCATTTTGTTCCAATAATGTTCTTATGCTTGGGTTTGGGTACCAGATCCCATACATCATTTCTCTTGAATTGATTTAACTCTTCTTCCATAGCAACGATCCAAGCATCATCTGAGAGAGCTTCATTTGTTGTCTTTGGTTCTATTAAGGAAACTAGTCCAAATAGTGATTCTTCATCTCTGAAGTTTGATCTTGTTTTTCTTGGACTATTCTTGTTTCCAAGGACGAGCTCTTCAGGATGTGAAGATTTGTATTTAAAGGCGTTTCTTGGAATATCAGCTGCTTCAGAGTTATCATCATCAGTTTGATGTTCTTGAGGAGCATCAGAAGGTGTAGCTTCTGTAAGTGCACCAGTTCATTCCCTTGTTTTAATAATTGTCAAAACACATGAAAATAGAGTAGAACATTTTTTGGCAACATTACAAATGACTTGACAGCGAAAAACTATTTTTAAACTTTGGAAAATTGATTTTTAGGTATTATGTATCGATACATATACATGTGTATCGATACAAATGTCCTGAAACTACTTCAGACTGATTTTGTGCATTTTGTATCGATACATACTTCGTTTGTATCGATACAAAACTGGTGTCTCAGGAGCAGAGAGTCTCTTGTGTATCGAATCATGCTTGCATGTATCGATACACACCTATATCTCTCAGAAAACCAGAGAGTGCATGATGTATCGAATCATGCTTGCATGCTTCGATACATATCAGTCAAGATTTCAAGAAACTGATGTATGTATCGATACACACACGTGTTTGTATCGATACATAGGTCAAAATTTCACATTTGAACGCTGGTCAAAGGGTTTGTATCGATACAAACCTTCATATGTATCGATACAAGTCTATTCTGTTTTGCCTAAATTTGCTCAATTCTATTTTCTCTATAAATAGCAATATGAGTTTTTGTTGCAAAAATGTGAATCCATCTGAAAAATACATTTGATCAAAATTTGAGAGAGATTTTGGATCAAAGACTTATTCAACACAAGTTCATCATCTTCTATCAAATCACTTCCAATTTGAGATTGAGTATGGGATCAATCAAGGGTTCTTAGTTGATTTGGTGGATAACGTTCGGTGCAATTCGCGGTGAATCAGAATTGAGATCGGGTTGAATTGCGTTGGAGGTTTGGGTTCGCATCAAGGGTTCAAGATTGTGCGATATCTTGAAGGTTCAACATCGAGGAAGCGAGGTAATCAGCTGGACGTTCTTTGCGGGGGTTTTCGGTTCGAAGACGGCGCAAGATTGGAACGTTGGAATCAGAGGTAGAAGCTTCGCAAGGTGTTGAGGTTGCATCGTTCAATTTACATTAGATTCAATATAGGGTTATTCGAGTCTCTGTAAATTGTGCACTAAAGCGTTTTTAATAAAATCGCTCAAATCGTCCGTTTGACGATTTGGGGGGAGACGTACCCGGCCGACCGCGAGGACGACACGAAAGCTGGGGAACTCCCTAATCAATTGTTTGCGTTCTTCTTTCCTTATACTCTTTACTTTTCGAATTATCGTTAATTGATCAATTGAATTTTGTGATCGTAAGTGTTCATCAAAATTCAATTGAACTTGTCTTGAATTGTGATTGGGTATAACTTGAATTGTTGGAACTTGTGTGGTTTATCTTGTGGTTTATCTTAGGTAATTAGATTGCAATACATATCCTAATTGAATTTATCATTAAACGCTCCAAGGCTTATACTACCTTTCCTTTGATCGAAGGGTGCAAAGTAGACTACCGATCCGGTGGGCTTCCGCGTACTCGAAAATATTTTGAAAAACTCATTGTGTAGAAAGAGTCACTTATTCACCCCCCTCTAAGTGATCGCCAAGTAGTCTAACAAGTGGCATCAAGAGCCCGGTTCGATTTGAAACGATTAAACCGAGTAATTTGTGCCTATTATTAGAAAACATGGCGTTTGCACCCAAAGGGGCTTATAATAGGGCTCCTATATTCAATGGAGACCATTTCGATTATTGGAAAAGTAGTATGCGCATACACATCAATTCTTTTGATGGTGAAGTGTGGAATGCTATTGAGAACGGTCCGTTTGTTCCGACAAACACCGATCCTAATGACATTGTCACCAATAAGCCTATGGCACAATGGACGGAGGATGATAAAAAGAAAGTCAATTACGATGCGAAAGCTCAAAACATTTTAATCTCATCCTTAGGGATTGAGCAATTTTATCATGTTTCGCATTGTACATCGGCTAAGGAAATGTGGGACACATTAGTTACTCATTTTGAGGGTACTAATGAAGTCAAAATATCCAAGATAAACACCTTAACTCAAGAGTTCGAATTGTTTCATATGCAAGATGGTGAAACCATTGCGGATATGCAACAAAGATTTGTAAAAATTACCAACAAGTTACATGGTCTAGGTAAACCAATCACAAATCAAGATGCTACTAATAAGATTTTGAGATGTCTTAATAGGTCATGGCAACCAAAGGTCACCGCAATCAAAGAAGCGAATGATCTTACAACTTTAAGTCTCACAACCTTATTTGGTAAGCTAACGGAACATGAACAAGTGCTTAATTTGTTGGAAAAGCATGAGAAAGCACTAGTACAAATATGATTTATTAATAAAGATTTTACATCTGTGGAAGAGATACTAGATGTGAAAAGGAATATGAAATATGTTTTACATCTGGTTTTAATTTTACCAGTAGTAAAAAATAAATAGACACAACCTTTTACAACTGGCCATAATATCCTCAGATGCAAAACTAAATGCGGTGGCAATCCTGTAATTATGGTGAAAATATTCTAAAATACTGTTACATCTAGCCACAATATTCTCAGTTGTAAAAAGTCTTTAAAATGAATAAAAAAAAATCTCACGCTAATAATAATAAAAAAGCATCTCTCTGTGCACTCCTAGTATCGCGAACCCTAGAACGTATCTCACGCAGTCTTCAAACTGCGTTCTCTCACGCCATCGTCATCTCTCTCTCACACTTCGTGGTCGATCGACAATCTCTCACTCACTATCGTCGTCTCTCTCACACTTTGCGTTTGCACTTGTGATTCAACTAGTTCTGTTGACACTGGTTTGGGTTCTAGTTTTGGGATCAGATCTACATCGTCCTTTCTAGGTTTGATTTAGGATTTTTTCTTCATCTTCTTCTTCTTTGTTAGGTTTTATTAGGATAATATTTTGTTTGATTTAACATTTGGCTTGATTTAGTGGAGTATGAATTGAAGTATTTAATTTAGCATTTGTTTCTTCTTCTCTGATGTTCATAATTTCAAACCTTACATTTCAGGTTTCATGGAATTTATTTTTTTTTATTTTTTTTGCATTCGGGTACGACTGTTAACCACGATTCTGTAAGTTTCTTCCCTCACCAATCACCAATTTGGTTTATATATTTGAATTTGGTTGTGGTGCATGTTAGGTTTGATTTTTATAAATTTATTGAGATATTTTGCTTTTTATTTTCCATTTTTATAGCAGGTAATGAATTTACATGATATATTTGTTTTAGAGTTGTCATCATCTATTTTCTTTGTTGTACTTGACTTGGTTATAATCACAATAATCAGAATCACATCAGCTATAATCACACTACTAAGAACCTTCTTTTTGCGCATTTCATGCTATGTAATTTTGATAGTATAATGTTGTTTAATACATAAATTTCACGTGTCTAACATGACCTTATTGTAACATAAATCATGTGTCTACAATTTGGCTTGCAAATGTTTAGTACATAAGTCATGCTAGCCTGAAGATTCTACTGCTATTTTATATATGAAGAATTTAAACTAAGCAAACTGCTTCCTTAATTTGTGATGGACTGATTGTAGGTGATGGTGATCCTCCTCTTTTCTATTTAAACATGTTCAGTTAGGAAGTGTTTGTTTCCAAATCATCATTTGAAGTTAACTAGTCAACCTACCAAATAAATAAAACATTTCTTTTGTTGGTTGATGCACTCTAAATACTAAAATGCCCCCATTTACGCCGGTCATCGAAGATCTTCAAGTGCGCTACTTAGGTCCTTCCTTTAAGCTTTAATTTTATATCATGATAAAGTAAGTGATAGTCAATCACACTTTGTTTAGATTCAGCTGTAGTGTTGGAATTTCACCATGATTCAAAAATTATAATTGCTAATCTATTGACTATTAATCTATAATCTATTTGTCTGTATTATTAGTAGGATTCTATAAAAATGTCACTGGCTGATATTTAAATGTTGATATTAAGGTTTTTGATTTCTCTATAGCTACGATTGAGACAATTATCTCTAATATCAATGATCTAACGTGATCACAATCGTGGACATTATTTAAATGTTGATATTCTTAATTGTGGCCAAATTCTGAAATCATTTTTATAGCTTCTTTGAATCGTTATTTAAATGTTGATATTCTCAACGCGATTGAGGCTACTTTCAACCAATTTTATTGCTTTTCCTCCTTAACCTTCTCATGTTAACCTTGTCATGGTGATAACTAATTAGTAGATGCTTATGTTTAATTTCTGGATTTGATTTTTTCATGTTGAGGCTACCAATTGTATGGTGTGGTGAAGGTTGATTCTGTTACTATAGTTTTGAAACAAATCTAATTTGTCATTGTTGGTGGTTAGATTTATAGGGTTTTTTTGTTTTAGGAATGGGAATATAGGAGATGTTGAGTTTATTTTTCTTAAATTGTCATTGGTCTACTCAGCTAACACATTTCATTTTGTTGTACTATATTTACTTTTGAATATATTGCTTAAATTTTGTTATTAAAAACTTATATTTATTTGCTTGTTCGTTTGGAGAAAGGAAGGTAAAAACTTGTCGTTACAATGGATAAAGTTTGGGATCTTTATGTAGAATTTTGGCTTATGTACTACTTCAAATGTAATTTGACTTTGTTGATATGATCTAGAAAACTGGGGAGAAATTGATTAATAAATTGGAATCGAAGAATAAGTCATCCGTAACCTAAGAATTTTGTTGGAAGATAACTCTCTCTAGCGCGATGCCTTTGACTGCATTTCTTGTGCAGAAGGTATTTGAAATTTCTATGCTTGAATTTCATGACATTTCATTTTAACCAAATTAATTTTGAAACTTAAATTTTCTACACTACTCTCATGTTAATGTAAAAAAAAATTCATCTAGATTAATGAGGTGTGGTAATAAGGTCTAGTGCTGGTGTATGATGATTAGACACTTACCTCTGTTGTTTCAGTGATTGTGGCATGGTTGATGATGTGCTTCTATGGTCATAGGGTTATGACTTTTGAGGTTATTGAAGAAAAGAACTTGTAAGTATCTATCCATAACTTAGTACTCCTATGTGATTGATAGATGTAGCAAAATTTATAGTAATGTTAAGGCCAAGTACTAGGACTATTTTTACAAATTCAACATCACTGAAAATAAGACTAAGAACATTATCTTTATACACTAGTGAAATGGAGAAATTGTAACAATCAGGAAAATAAGTTTAGTTAGCTTTCATCTGAATGCTTGGTTTTGCTTTTGGGATTTTTCTTGATTTAACATTCTCAATGTACAAACTATACTATACATCTGAAAACATTTTGCCTATATAATTACAATTTTCTTTTCTTTTTATATATGTTGATACTCGGGTTGAATTACTACTAGAAAAAAAACCTATTCAGACTGGCCCATGTTGGTGACGCTATTGCTGTTTATGATCAGCTCATATCTATTCATCCTGATGACTTTCGTGGATACTTTGCTAAGGCCTGTTATGCAGTTGTTATTAGTTGCTAGTAGGCTCTCTGTGTCCTCTCTGTTATGGCTTAACTTTCTGCTACGGATTTACCTTTATTCTGGTTTATTTCTTGCAGCATTTTTGTCTTTGATCTGTGCCTGCAATGCAGTAGCAGGGTGCTTCAGCTCTGAATTTTGGTACGGTTGATATGTTCATCGCAGCAATCAGCTTGTTTTGAGCTTCAGTTTGACACAGTGGAGAGTCTCAAGATGACAGAGGCGTTATCAAGGCTCCTCTGTCTCGTTGCTACTTTATGTTCGTGTTTGTTGAGGTTCCTCCGACATTTGTGATTTGTTCTTTTTGCTTTCCTCTTGTGAGGTAGTGTTTGTAATTTTACTTCCTCTCTTCCTATATTTGTTCTTCAATTTTAGTATATTAGTGTTTCTTTTACCATGTTGTAATTGATCAAGGATGTATTTGAAGTTTAAAGCTACCGTAATGGTGACTGATATGTACTCTTTGATTGGAGTAGTGAATTTTGCACATCTTGTGCACAATTCATTTATTAATAAATTTTGCTTTTACTAAAAAACATTTATATATGAAAGTTATGTTTCGGATGCTAGCATGTGGGTTAGATTTTAAAAACAAAAATGCAGGATTTTTCATTTTTTTTAAAAAAAAGGTGACGATTTTACATCTGTGGAAAGTTTGGCCAGATGTAAAAGGTCCAATTTTAATTTTAAATTTTTTTTTGAAAAATGGTTTTTCACATCAGCGGAAGTACGAAACAGATGTAAAAAGTGTCCAACTTACTATAACTTGTGCGTCTACATCTGACGAGAGCCAGATGTAAAAAGTGTTTCTGGCCAGATGTAAAATGTGTTTTCTGCACTAGTGAAGGTGAGAAAAAGGAGAAACACAACGAAAAGGAAAAAGAAAAGGATAAGAGGTCCATTGCTCTAAAGGCCTCCAAATCCAAGTCCAAAAAGGTTGAGCAAGTGGAGAGTAGCTCAAGCGAAGACGATTCCGATGATGAGGAAATGGGACTCTTCGTTCGACGCTATAATAGATATGTGAGAAAGAATGGGATAAGACATTCCGATGACAATCTTAAGAAGTTTCGGAAAGATAGTGGTTACCGCCGGAAGAATGAAGATGCTAGGTACTCCAAGAAAGGGATTTGCTATGAGTGCGGCCAAGTTGGTCACTACAAGCCGGATTGCCCTAATCTCAAAAGAAAAGAAAAGGAGTCATCTTCAAATAAAGGGAGGAGCAAAGGAAAGAAAGCTTATGTTGCATGGGAGAGTAGTAGCTCTTCATCTCATTCATCATCAAGCTCTAGTTCAAGTGATGAAAGCGAAGTGGCTAATGTATGCTTCACAACTCATCACCACAAAAAGAAGGATAAAGCTCCCAAAAAGGTAAACCAAAACCCCTCTAGCTCATATACTTCGTTAGAATATCATGATTTGCAAAATGCATTTGAGGACCTATGTAGTGAAACTAGGAAAGCTTTCAAACGATTAAAAGAAATTATTAAAGTTAACAAAGCTCTTGAAAAGAAAGTTTCCGAAACGGAAGAAGAGTTGAAAGCTTTCAAGGTATCATTATTAGAGAGGTCAAGTGCAAGTCATAATAATGGTGATATAGTTGGTTGTGATAATTGTATCACTTTGTCAAAAAATATTAAGACTCTCAAGGACAAAGTGGAAAATTCATCAAAACCTAGAGTCTCTCATCAAGTTGATCCAAAACATTTTCAAAACGCTTTGAAAGTCAAAAGCAAAAATTCTAAAAATTTCAAAATGGATCAAAAGAAGAGTGACTCACATATCACTTGTCACTATTGTTGTTGTGAAGGCCATACCATTGCAAAATGTAAAGCTAGGAAATTGTTGGTACCTAAGGGCGTATTGCAATGGATGCCAAAACTCAACAAAACTTATTTGCCTCACCAATTAGGACCCAATGAAAATTGGGTACCTCCCTACTATGTTTAAATATTGTAGGAAAAGTGCCTTGATAATCTAGAAAGGAGATGGTTTCTAGATAGTGGATGTTCAAGGCACATGACGGGTGATGCCTCGCTTTTTATTGAGTTCAAAGCAAAAGAGAAAGGCTATGTCACCTATGGAGACAACAATAAGGGCACTATTCTTAGTGTAGGTACTATCGGTAATCCCTCTACTATAACCATATCTAATGTTGTACTTGTGGATAACCTTAAGCACAACTTGTTGAGTGTTGCTAAGCTTTGTGATAAAGGGTTCATAATCAATTTTAAACCAACCTTTTGCACAATCGAAAGTAACAAAGACAAGAATGTGATTCTTAAGGCTATTAGGCATGGAAATGTATACATGTTAGACCTAGATGATAATTGCCTAAGTGGTGCTAAGTGTCTCATAACCAAGAATGATGAATCTTGGTTGTGGCATAGAAGAATGGCACATCTTAATTTTGATTTACTAAATAAGATAGCTTCTAAAAATCTTGTAATCGGTCTACCTAAAATACGTTTTTCAAAAGATCACTTGTGTAACGCATGCCAAATGGGTAAACAAACTAAGGCTTCTTTCAAATCTAAAAAGTTCATTTCAACTACTAAGCCTTTAGAGTTAATCCATATGGATCTTTTTGGACCATCAAGGACCAAAATTTTTGGTGGTAATTACTATGGACTTGTGATTGTAGACGATTACTCAAGATTTTGTTGGACATTATTCTTATCTAGTAAAAGCGATACCTTGTCCGCTTTTAAACAATTTGCTAAGATGATTCAAAATAAGCTAGACCTTAAGATCATTTCTATTAGGAGTGATCATGGAGGCGAATTTGAAAATCATAAGTTTGAAAAATTTTGCTCTAAACATGGTATTGAACACAATTTTTCGGCTCCACGTACACCACAACAAAATGGAGTAGTGGAGAGGAAAAATCGTACTCTAGAAGAGTTAGCTAGGACTATGTTAGGTGGTCTTCCTAAGTATTTTTGGGCCGATGCAATAAGCACCGCGAGTTATGTTCTAAATAGGGCAATCATTCGACCCATTTTGGACAAAACTCCCTATGAAATACTTAAAGGTAGAAAACCTAACCTTAGTCATTTGCGCTCTTTCGGATGCAAATGCTTTATTTTAAATAATGGAAAGGAGAATCTTGGCAAATTTGATCCAAAAGCGGATGAAGGCATTTTCTTAGGTTATTCATTATCTAGCAAGGCATATAGAGTATACAATAAGAGGTTACAAATTATTGAAGAATCGGTTCATGTAAACTTTGATGAGACTTTTCCGGAAGAAAACGGGAAAGGTGATTCTATTGGTGTAGGTGTCGACACAACGGACATTTTAAAGGATAACAAAGTTGTTGGAAATGATCAACCCTCAACGGAAGTTCCGAAAGAAAAGGACGATAAGCCGTCACCATTCAATGAAGACAAAGATGATGGAGGATCCTCTTCATCAAAGAATCATCACAAGCAACGAGGAGCCGGTCTTGCAAAGGAATGGCGTACTCTAAAGAACCATCCCATTGACAAAGTCTTAGGCGATCTCTCAAAGGGAGTGGCTACTCGATCTCAAATAAGTAACTTTTGTTTTCATTATGCATTTGTTTCACAAGTTGAACCTAAAAACTCAAAAACCGCATTACTTGATGAACATTGGATTCTTGCAATGCAAGAAGAACTAAATCAATTTAAAAGAAATGATGTGTGGGATCTAGTACCACCTCCTCCAAGTCATCAAGTGATTGGGACACGTTGGGTTTTTAGGAATAAACTCGATGAAAACGGTGTTATTGTTAGGAACAAGGCACGGTTGGTAGCTCAAGGCTACAACCAAGAGGTGGGCATTGATTATGAGGAGACTTACGCTCCGGTAGCTCGCCTCGAGGCCATCAGACTTTTATTAGCTTATGCATGCAACATTAACTTCAAGTTATACCAAATGGACGTTAAGAGTGTCTTCCTAAATGGATACATAAATGAAGAAGTGTATGTCAAACAACCACCCGGTTTTGAAAATCACGAACATCCGGACTATGTTTTCAAATTAAAAAGAGCTCTATATGGCCTTAAGCAAGCTCCTAGAGCTTGGTATGATAGACTTAGCAAGTTCTTAATTAAAAACGGATATTCAAGGGGAAAGATTGACACTACACTCTTCATTAAACGTAAGGGCAAAGACGTCTTATTGGTTCAAATTTATGTTGATGATATCATTTTTGGTTCCACTAACCCATCTCTTGTCAAGAGCTTTTCTAATCTTATGCAAGGTAAATTTGAGATGAGCATGATGGGTGAACTAACCTACTTCTTGGGATTACAAATCAAGCAACTAGAAGAAGGAACTTTTATATATCAAACTAAATATTGCCTTGAATTGCTTAAGAAATTTGGGATGACGGATTCAAAACATATGGAAACTCCCATGGCATCAACATGTGCGTTAAGCAAAGATGAAGAAGGTAAAGATGTGGAAATTACAAAATATAGAGGTATAATCGGATCCTTACTCTACCTAACGGCATCTAGGCCGGATATTATGTTTAGTGTTTGCATGTGTGCAAGGTATCAATCATGCCCCAAAGAATCACACCTAAAGGCCGTAAAAAGAATTTTAAAATACTTGAAAGGAACATCAAACTTTGGATTATGGTACTCTAAGGGGAATGATTGTTCTTTGGTAGGTTACTCCGATTCCGACTTTGCCGGTTGCAAGTTGGATAGGAAGAGTACTAGTGGAACATGTCACCTATTTTGTAATAGCTTGGTAAGTTGGCATAGCAAAAAGCAAGTATCGGTTGCTTTGTCAACCGCCGAGGCGGAATACGTTGCGGTCGGAAGTTGTTGTTCCCAAATACTTTGGTTAAAACAACAACTTCTCGACTACGATCTAAAACTACAACGTGTTCCAATCATGTGTGACAACACTAGCGCCATAAACCTCACAAAGAACCCCGTGTTGCATTCAAGGACTAAGCATATAGAGATTAGACATCACTTTCTTCGCGATCATGTAGAAAAAGGGGATATTATTTTTGAGCATGTGGAATCGAAAAACCAACTTGCGGATATCTTTACAAAGCCACTTGCAACGGATCCCTTTATCTATATTCGCGGGGAATTAGGGATCCTAGATATCTCTAACCTAGAATAACATACATCAAGCATGCATTTTATATACATGTCATACTTCTTGGCACCTTGGAGTTTTATACAAAAGAAAGTGCATCAACACCAAACGGTACAAGGTTAAATAGTATCATCTCTATCTTCTCTTCTTAAACATTACAAACTTATGCCTATGTGAAGTCTTTTCAATTATCAACATATCATAATAGTGCATTTCAATACATTCATATGTTTGCTCATTTCCAAAAAATTTGCTTTAAGATAAGTAATAATTCTTGAAGTCCATATGTATCAAATGGCAATGTGTGAAATATTGTTTAATGTGTCTATAGTTTAAACATGTTGCATAAATGCTATAAGTATTTCATTTCTTCATGAACATCGTTATAATATGATATGGCAACATGAATTATGCATTTGTTGCATTGGTTTGTTTATTTCGTCCCGTATTTTGATATGTTAATTCTTTATAATGACGATGTTGTTACAATATTCATGCTTTGGACTTGGTTTGTTGTTCTACATTCCATATTTGTCATGATATTTGATTTTTCGCCATTGGATTATACTTGCATATCTTGTACGTATTTATATTGATTAGGATATTCATCATAAAGTGCATTTCGACAAATGTAAGTGCACGATATGACCATGATAAAAACGTTTTGGACTTGATACTTCTAATGAGTTCTCTTCTTCTTTTTGATATTGTCAAAGGGGGAGAGATTTGGATTGCACAAGCTAAGGAAAGAATTCTTGATTATCAACATATCAAACGCATTATGGCATCAACTCAGGGGGAGCGTGCTTATGATTAGCCTTGATGTAATTGCGTCTGTATACATATTGCTATTGTATTGCATATTAGGTATAGGCTTAGTTTAGCTTATGCAAAGTTTTGACAATTATCAAAAAGGGGGAGAATGTAAGTGCACCAGTTCATTCCCTTGTTTTAATAATTGTCAAAACACATGAAAATAGAGTAGAACATTTTTTGGCAACATTACAAATGACTTGACAGCGAAAAACTATTTTTAAACTTTGGAAAATTGATTTTTAGGTATTATGTATCGATACATATACATGTGTATCGATACAAATGTCCTGAAACTACTTCAGACTGATTTTGTGCATTTTGTATCGATACATACTTCGTTTGTATCGACACAAAACTGGTGTCTCAGGGGCAGAGAGTCTCTTGTGTATCGAATCATGCTTGCATGTATCGATACACACCTATATCTCTCAGAAAACCAGAGAGTGCATGATGTATCGAATCATGCTTGCATGCTTCGATACATATCAGTCAAGATTTCAAGAAACTGATGTATGTATCGATACACACACGTTTTTGTATCGATACATAGGTCAAAATTTCACATTTGAACGCTGGTCAAAGGGTTTGTATCGATACAAACCTTCATATGTATCGATACAAGTCTATTCTGTTTTGTCTAAATTTGCTCAATTCTATTTTCTCTATAAATAGCAATATGAGTTTTTGTTGCAAAAATGTGAATCCATCTGAAAAACACATTTGATCAAAATTTGAGAGAGATTTTGGATCAAAGACTTATTCAACACAAGTTCATCATCTTCTATCAAATCACTTCCAATTTGAGATTGAGTATGGGATCAATCAAGGGTTCTTAGTTGATTTGGTGGATAACGTTCGGTGCAATTCGCGGTGAATCAGAATTGTGATCGGGTTGAATTGCGTTGGAGGTTTGGGTTCGCATCAAGGGTTCAAGATTGTGCGATATCTTGAAGGTTCAACATCGAGGAAGCGAGGTAATCAGCTGGACGTTCTTTGCGGGGGTTTTCGGTTCGAAGACGGCGCAAGATTGGAACGTTGGAATCAGAGGTAGAAGCTTCGCAAGGTGTTGAGGTTGCATCGCTCAATTTACATTAGATTCAATATAGGGTTATTCGAGTCTCTGTAAATTGTGCACTAAAGCGTTTTTAATAAAATCGCTCAAATCGTCCGTTTGACGATTTGGGGGGAGACGTACCCGGCCGACCGCGAGGACGACACGAAAGCTGGGGAACTCCCTAATCTATTGTTTGCGTTCTTCTTTCCTTATACTCTTTACTTTTCAAATTATCGTTAATTGATCAATTGAATTTTGTGATCGTAAGTGTTCATCAAAATTCAATTGAACTTGTCTTGAATTGTGATTGGGTATAACTTGAATTGTTGGAACTTGTGTGGTTTATCTTGTGGTTTATCTTAGGTAATTAGATTGCAATACATATCCTAATTGAATTTATCATTAAACGCTCCAAGGCTTATACTACCTTTCCTTTGATCGAAGGGTGCAAAGTAGACTACCGATCCGGTGGGCTTCCGCGTACTCGAAAATATTTTGAAAAACTCATTGTGTAGAAAGAGTCACTTATTCACCCCCTCTAAGTGATCGCCAAGTAGTCTAACAGCTTCATGTGAGCCAGAGTCTACTACAGGTTCTGAGTAGTCATCATATTCTGGAGCTTCATCTTCTGAATCATCAGATCCTGAAATGTCTTTAACAGGCTCTGACTTTTTATCATCGGGCTCTTTATCATCAAACTTTACGTGCATAGATTCTTCCACTGTCTTAGTTTCTGAATTATACACCCTGTATGACTTAGAGCGTTCAGAGTATCCAATGAAGATACCCTTACAGGCTTTAGAGTCAAACTTCATAACATGAACTTTATTATTTAGAATGTAACAAGTACAACCAAATTGATGAAAATAAGAAATATTGGGTTTCCTTCCTCTAAAGAGTTCATATGTTGTTTTGTTCAAGATAGGTCTTATATAGATTCTATTTTGAATATAACAAGCAGTGTTAACAGCTTCTGCCCAAAAGAATTTTGCTAAATTATTTTCATGCATCATGGTGCGTGCCATTTCTTGCAAAGATCTATTCTTTCTTTCTACAGCTCCATTTTGTTGTGGAGTTCTAGGAGAAGAGAATTCATGGAGAATTCCATGTTCTTCACAAAATTTTTCAAAAGGTTCATTTTCAAATTCACCACCATGATCACTTCTTACTTTCAAAATCTTGAAGTCTTTTTCATTTTGAATTTGGGTACAGAAGATGCTAAACACTTCATATGTGTCATCTTTAGTTCTCAGAAATTTAACCCAAGTTCATCTACTGTAATCATCAACTATGACTAAACCATACTTCTTACCATTGATCGAAGCAGTGTTAACTGGTCCAAAAAGATCAATATGTAAGAGTTCTAAAGGTCTAGAGGTAGAGACAATGTTCTTGGTTTTAAAAGAGTTTTTGACAATTTTCCCTTTTTGACAGGAACCACAAAGTGAGTCTGAGTGATATTTAATTTTTGGAAGGCCTCTGACAAGATTGTCTTTACTAAGCTTAGAGATTAATCTCCAGTTAGCATGACCCAATCTTTTATGCCAGACCCATTTTTCATCACTCAGTGTCAAGAGACAAAGCACTTGTTGTTCCTTTAAATCAGAAAAATTGACTTTATACACATTGCCTTTTCTATTACTTTTGAAAACAATGGATTGGTCAGAGTTTCTAATTACAGTACATGAATCCTTATTAAACATGACATCATAATTACTATCACACAATTGACTTATGCTAAGTAAGTTATGATGTAGTCCATCTACTAACCAAACATCAGAAATTGACAAAGAAGAATTACCAATTGTACCTATACCAATGATCTTTCCTTTCTGGTTGCCACCAAACCCTACTGTTCCACCCTCTTGCTGATTCAGGGTGTGGAATAAGAGCTTGTCTTCTGTCATGTGACGTGAGCAACCACTGTCTAGATACCATGAGCTTTCTTTTCTTCTTTGGGTGCATACCTGCAGTGTACATTATTTCAGATTTTGGTACCCATATTCTGATGGGTCCATTTTGGTTAGTCTTATGGATTTTATTCTTCTTCTTGGGATATTCAGAAGATCTAGAGTCAACTGAGCCTTTGGAAAATGATTTAGGCTTATGTTGTCTCTGAGATACTCCTCTTGAGTGTGTCAGAGAACCAGTTACCAAGTTTGCTTTAGAAGTACTGGTGCCCCGTTTATTAACGGGCTTTGGTACCCTGATAGCTTTAACTTGAGTAGACATGGATACTGTGAAGTGGAAGAAATAGTCACAAGAAAGGGGGGGTTTGAATTGTGACCCTTTTAAAAATTAATCCTGCATTCTACAAAATTGATCTCAAGTGTATACTTGGATAAATGTTAGTGAATTATAGAAGAGCTTGATCTGAGAACGTTCTCTACTATAAAACAGATTGTTCTGAGAATGTTCTCTGCTGCGTGATAATTCAAATTAAATGTAAATGAAGTGGTATGTGTGATGTGTGTTTACAGTAAATAAAGAGTTAAGGTAAGAGAGATTCACACACAAAAGTTATACTGGTTCACCCGAATCCTGGGCTAGTCCAGTCCCCACGCCTGTGAGTTTTCCACTATGATCTTTGAGATACTACCGATCTCAAATACAAATTTTCTTTGATCTAAACCAAGATCAAAAACCTTTAAGCCCTACAAGCTTAAAACTACCCCAGCCCTCCAAGCTAGTAAGGGTGTCACTCAATCAATAGTTACGTATTGACTTGAGCCAATCTTTCTTTTACAAAGATAATGATTTGGATCTAAGCTTACAATAAACTCAAACGACGTTGAGAAGCTTATAAAAAATTACACTCAGTACACTCAAAATATTTGATCCAAGAGTTGATAAGGAGCTGGAGTGTGAGTGGTAAAATGAAGAGACAAAGATACAATCACTTAAAAGTGGATGTTGTTGAAAAGTGGTCTCTTGAGATATTTGCTTTTAGAAACTCAAAGGCTAGTTTGAGAAGCAAATAAAAACACTCAGTAACTCAGAAGTATTGTTGAGAATGAAGATCTTTAGTGTGAGTGATGAAAGAAGAGTTTTGTGACTTGTAGACAAAAACAAGTGTTTGATGATTTGTAGCTTCAACTCTTACTCTTCAAAGGTAACCAAGTGCTCTATTTATAGCTGAGGTATGTACTTGAAGCTTGGTGATGAAATATATCTGTTTGGATCAGAAACTAGCTGTCAAACACCTTTAAAATGACAGCTCATTAAAGTTGTTGAAGAAAAGTAAATCTGGCAGATTGTTCTCAGAATGATCTCCAGGATGTTCTTCAACTTCTATAACAAAGGAGCGTGTATGATGAGCTTGCAGTGAGCTGTAAAGTGTCCTTTACATTACATTCTCCAAGGATAGCCGTTAGACTTCATTTAGGCACGTTTTATCCAGCTGTTCTTGAGCTAGATAGTAGACTTGACAAGAACATCATTCTTCTATAACGTTCTGAGAACGTTCTCCATTCTGGGCGGAGATAAACTTTGATTCTTCAAAGAAGCTTGATCCTTATCTTGATAGCTAGCTGTGAGATATCAGAAATACAGCTGTATAGTCCTTGAAGCACTATTCATGTTGTCCTTGTATGGTACTTCTTGTCATGAAAGTAATCATCAACATGGGAGAATGTTCATTTAATATTCCACAAAAGGTACATGCCAACTTTTAGTTAGAAATGAGTTGGTGCAAGCAAGTCCATTGATCTATGAAAAATCTGTCTAACACAAAATAGACAGCTCATGATCTTTGTCTTCAATTAAATCCATGTGCACATGATTTGATCCTTAACATAAGTCAAAGAGGAAAGTCCAACTTTCACTCATAAATTCCTTGCCTTAATTGACATTGATATTTGTTGAGATTCTGAGAGTAAATTCCAAGGAAAAAATGCTTCTTTGTCTTGTACATAGTTCACTTAGAGAAATAAGTGTTTTTGCGTTGAGGCTTGTTATTGATGATAATGAAGCATGAACTGGAGAATGTTCCCAGAACATTCTTGAAACAACATCCATTGTTCTTTGATCAATCAACTTTGAAATCTTGTTGCAAAACTTCCCACAATTCTTCTTTGATGTTTTGCAGACATTGTTACTCGTTCATTGAGTATCTTTAAGATTCTTTAGTGGAGGCGTGAGAGTACTCATCATTGAAATGTACCATTTTCTAGTTTAGAGAATGATTGAAACTTGTATGCCTTTTGCATAAGCTTATTTGAAAACTCATGGAAAATCATTCTCAAAACTTTCTCCTCTTGATAAGCTTTGGTAGCATGATACTTTGAGTAGGTTTTCATGATCATCAATGAATGCATCATTCTCATTGATGTTAGTTGTAGTAGTAAATCCCCAAAGTATGTGACACAAAACTCAATGTGAGTTTTGTCTCATAACATCAAAACATATTCTTTTTGTAGCATGTGATGCAAGTTTTTCCATCATGATTCTTCAACTACAATCTTCATAATTTTCCTTAAACATTCAATACTTGTTGTGAACCTTGTGATGATGTGGAAGACTATTAACCATGAAGCTCTCTTTCTTCTTTGAATCTTCAATGAATCTTTTTATGATTCAAACAACATCCTTTAAATATGTTCATGAAGCTTGTGATGTTACTGTTATGATTATATGATGCTACTCCAATTCTTTCATTGTTTGAGTATATAAATGCACTTGTTGATGTGAGTGACCTTTAGCTCGTCAAATTTTGTCATTATCTAGCAATCAACAAAAACTCAAGTGCAAACATCAGTAGATCACCATTCATAAAACTTAACATTTATTCCATAAGGTTTGTTGTCATTAAAACATTCATCAAAACGGTTTTGACCTCAACAATCTCCCCCTTTTTGATGATGACAAACCTTTTGAATAAATCTTATGTTTTATGGATGGATACAATAATAAATGCAAGAATGTTCATAGATATGCAATTAAGCTCCCCCTAAACATATGCAAGAGTTTAATTCTTATCATTGTAATTAAACTCCCCCTAAATACATGCAAGAGGTTAATTCATAACATTCTTCATTAATTAGTTCCATCTAACATTTCTCTCCCATCATATATATCTAATAATAAATGCAAGAATGTTCATAGATATGCAATTAAGCTCCCCCTAAACATATGCAAGAGTTTAATTCTTATCATTGTAATTAAACTCCCCCTAAATACATGCAAGAGGTTAATTCATAACATTCTTCATTAATTAGTTCCATCTAACATTTCTCTCCCATCATATATATCTCTCCCCCTTTTGTCATACATCAAAAAGTATTGGGAATAATATGAAACATGAAGTGCAATGATAGGAATCAAAAGTAGAAATGTATTTCATATAGAAAACATGCAATATGAAGTTCATTTACATATCAAACTTATCAAGTTTGCATTTAAGCATCAAAGCACATATCATGTTTGATGATCAATAATCATTTTAGTCAATCTTGCTATCACATTATGAATAATGATTAAATTACATGTAAACACATGTAAGCATTTGAAAATGTGAAACACTCAATTTTTAGAAAATGTTCTTTTGACCTCAATGACAATGCAAGTTATAAAGAAACAAACATTCTCAAATTTTGAAAACTCCCCCTAAGTCTTATGAGATGGATATTCTCTAAATGTTTCAATTTACTTGGGTAGAGGTAACATTTTCCTTTAAAACATGATCATTATCAAAAAGATGGACAAGACTATGTTGTAGCCATAAAAGATCATTTGAAAATAGTCCAATAACTTTAAAACTAGAGAAAAAATAGCGCATATGAGGAAGCTGTAAAATCAAAGTAAATTGATATCATGTCAAAAAGAATTTTCTCTTTCTTTTCCAAATATTTTCATGATGAAAATGATTCTTTTTCAAAGCAAGCAAACTATTCAGGGGATTGTCCTTTGCAAAAATGTTTGTTCACATCTCAATTTTGACAACATAACATGCAAGTGTGGAAATATGATCACACATTAAAAACAATACTTGATGTTGAGAAAAAGTCGAATGAGTTTAAGAATATAATGTGCAAGATTATTATTCTTAGATCAAATCCTAATTTTATGGAGAGTAGACACAAAATTATTCTCATGAAGACCAATCATATATTCTTGTTAAAATCCTTCAAAGAATATATCCAACAAAAAAATGGATATTCATTTAAGACCTTTTACGAAGGATATTTTACATAAGCCATAATAAAATCAAGCCATATTCAAAAGTTATACTTAAATATTAAGCAAACAATAGGCTAATCAAAATGTGCAATAAAATTGGATTCATCCAAACCTTTATATCAAGAAGGGTGCACATTTAAAAGACTTATAGAAGAAATATTTTTCATAAAAAGGTACTATAAGTCAGGCTTATGTAAGAACAATATGACATAATTGATTATCAAAATCACAAATTTTTGCCACTTTTCTTCTTCTAAAAAAATTGGTCTAACATGAAGGATAATTAAGAGACTAACTCCAAAAATTATTTAATGATCATCAAGAATAAGTTTTCATGACTTGCACATAAAAATGATTTACCAACAATGTAATCAATACACAAAAACATTTGTCACAAGACAAAAAATGAATTAAGACAAGTGTTAATTCTTCGAATTTTGGCATGTCAAATTGAAATTGAAAATTGATCATTGTAAAAATGTGAACAAAACTTATGAAGCAAATCAATCTTGATAAAATATCCCTTAACAAAATATTGATAGCAATACGAGTAAGTATATTTGAAAAAGTATTGCTTACAAGGGTGTAAAGAAGTAAATTTGCATAAGAATGAAGTTCATTCATTTCACACTTAGCATGATATTTTGAAAGAGATAATGTTTGAGCAAAAATCATAAAAAGTGTAAGAACAAAGAGTGCAAACCTTATTGCATTAAATTTATGTGATTTAAGCATAAGCATATATCAGTCATGACAAAAAAAATGATGTGCTCATTTAAGCTTTAAAGTCATATGCTTCCATCGAGAAAATTTAGAATGCATTTGAAATTTCAAGATCATCCAATCAATCACATAGTAACATTGCATAAAGATATTCAAGCTTATTATAATGCAAAAGTTATATGATTTTGGAGTACCTCATTTAATGGATTTTCTCATTTGGGATTCAATAATGTGAGCATCTTTAATTGTTTTTTAATTCCACCGCATGCTCATCATTGTAAAGAGAGGACACTTGATTGATGGTGGAGAGAAGTTTTATCCTTTGATGCATTCTCCAATGTTGAGTAAATTCATCTTCTTAGATATTGTCTAAGACTCACCATCCTTGTAGAGTAACTTTTGATAATAAGGATGAAGATAACATCGTGTTTAGAACAATTTACTCATGACTCAATGTTGTAGTCAGAAGCATTGAGATTTCATCATCATTTGATTTTCCTTGAGAATGTTCTTAAAACATTACGATCTTTCAAGAATGACAACCACATGCATATTCATCTTTCATTTTTCTTCAAAAGAAAAATTTAGTTCTCATTCTACCAATGATGTTTTAACCAATTCCATAAGAATCCAGAACTGAAAAATGATTCTAGAGATCATTGTATAGAATTCATCAATGGTGAAAAGAATTATTGGTTAACCAGGTTGGTTGTGAAAGTAAAACCTTTGCTGCATGGAGATCATTCTCAGATTGATCTGCTGGATGAATCACAACGTCAAATAACTCTCCAAAATTACTTTCTTTTTCAAATTCCTTTTTTTTTTTGTTTAAAACCTCAGTTGCAGAGTCTTCAAAATTAACAATCTCCTTTTTTCATATTATGAACAATTTGAAAACAAAGGTATTGCAAGAGTCAACCATTTTCTCCTTCTTGAAGTCACTTTTGTAGATAAAATAAAATCATGGTGAGGATCATCTCATAAGGAAGAGTAACTTTCCTTATTTCTGACTCTGCTGCATCGATCATATGTTTCAAGATGATATATAGGAGATCCAGCTTTAATCATTTATCAAGGTGACACATGATAAACATGTCATTCTCATAAACCTTTTCTTTGCTTCCTTTCTTAGAAATACACAGTGTTGGCGCATGCTACGAAACAACTTGTATTCTTTCTTGATAGTTGATGAGGGAGATCGTTCTATTGTACCACCAATTTCATTAAACATCTCCATGATTAAATTGTTTCTTTGCACATTCAAAGTGGTGTACCAATACCATTACTCTTTCCAATAGAGAACATTATGATTTTCAATAATGAATACCATATGTTTATTCAGTGTTCTCCATCCATTTTCTTCAATAGAAAATTCAGATCTCATTTCATCAATGAAGCTTTAAATGACACAATCATGAGGATGATGGTAATTCAACTCCCAACTTTTTGGAAGTATTTGTAAAGACGATGTTTGAACAATCTCAACTTTTGATCCATAATCTCTTGTCGTTGTTGTTCATCAACATCAACACCATTATCATCTCTTTTCTTCATATCAAACTCATCAAAAGTATTATGCATAATTTTTCAAACTTTGGACATGAAATTGCATATTATATAATCTTTAGAGAGTGTAGAGAGAGTATCCCAAAAATATGTTTTTTGATAGGTTAAAACAATTTTTTCAATGTTTTCTTTACTATGCCAAAAATAGTAATGACATAAAGAATATAAAATCATGATATGATTGAATTTCTATATTTTCAAAATGGAATGGAGTTTTACTCAAGATAGAAACAAGATAAAAAAAAACAACAAAGCATGCAATGTCTATGCCTTCTTTCAAAAGTATTTTTTCAACACTTGATTAAAAATATTTTATGCATTGAAACTTTCTTTTATAAAACTCTATTTTTTGTTGAAATTCCAAGTAAAGAAAAATCAAGTGAAATACCATTTGCATTAAAGAAAGTTGTGAAAGAAATTTTTTCATAATCTCCACATGATCACTACTTATACAAAATGATTTTTGAGCTTTTAACAAACGAACCCTTTTTCAAAGAACATTTAAAAAGCTTAAAAGAAATCATTCTTATGCTTCAAAAATAGATTCCAAATGAATCTTTGAATAAATTATCAAGTATAAAGAAGTCATAAGATTTGTAGTTTTGACAAGAACAAAATAAACCAATATAAAGTGGTTCTAGATGTTTTTGGTTGAAATTATATTTTTGAAATAAATACAACTCTTGACACAATAAATACAAGTCTACAATTTATATCCTTTTCACAAACAATTTTTGAAAAATATCTTACCATACCAAATTGGGATAAATTTGCCATAGTGTCATACTTACTTGACAAACTCATTTATGCCAAAAATATTTATCTTTTTCAAAAGACTTTAAAACATGATATGGTTTAAAAATCATTCAAGTATTAAACACATATTTTTAAAAAGACATGATCATGAGGATGAATATGAAATAACTTCAATTCCAATTTTGACAAAATTTAATGAAGTTATATGTTAAACTTTTCACATAATGATCATCCTTAATTTATGCAAAAACATTTTCCTAATGATACATGTACCTTTGATTTGATTAATGATTTCAAAGGTTGCAGATTCTCATTTCTCACTTTTTAAATGTGAGGAAGTATTGTCTTTCTAAAGTCATTTTCTTTGAGCATCAATTTTCCAAGTCTCAAGGCTTTTTCTTGACTACTTAAAGATATTCCTGCAACACAAGTTAGTAATGATTTTGGTACCCATAGTGATCTGGGTCCTTGAAGGTTAGTGTTATTCCTCTTACAAGATTTCTTCTTATGATGATAAGATGATCTCTTATAGGAAATTTTGGAGTAGGAATGCATTTTGAGAACCTTCTGAGAATGTTCTTGTTTCTGATGAGAATGTTCTTTTCTTTTAAATCTTTTCTTAAAACAAAAGGATTCAACATGACCATATTTGTGACAATATGAGCATTTGTATCTCTGTATCTTTTGGTCTTTATGAGGAACAAAAAAGTTCTCATATGGATTTTGTTTTTGAAAAGTTCTACAACCTAAACTAGTTTTATCCAAAATTACTACTTGTGATTCCTTAATGTTTTGAAAAGTTTCTGCAGATTTTGCAGAGCTTGTAATGTCATTTTTCATATTTAAAACATTTTCTTTCAAAACAACATTCTCTTCATGAATCATAGAACATTCTGGAAGATTATTATTGATTTGTTCTTCTTTGAGAATCTTTTGTTGTTCAAACATTTCCAAATGAGAGTATTGCAATTCTTGAATAATTTTAAAGTATTTATCGTTCAAGATTTGTAATTTCTCATTTTCTTTCTTTATCTCAAATAGTTGATTTTCTAGAAATATACATTTTTGAGATAAAGAGTTTGAATCATTTAAAAGACCATCAAATCCAACTTCCATTTCTTTACATAAAGGACAAGGTTTAGAAGTTGTTACCTCTTCATTTACCATTGAACATGCGTTGGCAATTTCTTCTAGTTTTGAGTCATCAAAGTCACATTTTGTTCCCATTATAGATTTCCCTTTGGAAGCGAGCTTTCTTTGCGCTTTCTTTTTGTTAGGACATTTAGTTTTGGAATGCCCCTTCTTTTTGCATCTGTGGCATGTGCTTTGAATTGCAGGTTTTGACATCACTTCTTCCCGAATCTTTTCTCTAACACTGTTAAGTGCTCAAACCTTAGAGCCAGAGCTCTGATGCCAATTGAAGTGGAAGAAATAGTCACAAGAAAGGGGGGGTTTGAATTGTGACCCTTTTAAAAATTAATCTTGCATTCTACAAAATTGATCTCAAGTGTATACTTGGAAAATGTTAGTGAATTATAGAAGAGCTTGATCTGAGAACGTTCTCTACTATAAAACAGATTGTTCTGAGAATGTTCTCTGCTGCGTGATAATTCAAATTAAATGTAAATGAAGTGGTATGTGTGATGTGTGTTTGCAGTAAATAAAGAGTTAAGGTAAGAGAGATTCACACACAAAAGTTATACTGGTTCACCCGAATCCTGGGCTAGTCCAGTCCCCACGCCTGTGAGTTTTCCACTATGATCTTTGAGATACTACCGATCTCAAATACAAATTTTCTTTGATCTAAACCAAGATCAAAAACCTTTAAGCCCTACAAGCTTAAAACTACCCCAGCCCTCCAAGCTAGTAAGGGTGTCACTCAATCAATAGTTACGTATTGACTTGAGCCAATCTTTCTTTTACAAAGATAATGATTTGGATCTAAGCTTACAATAAACTCAAACGACGTTGAGAAGCTTATAAAAAATTACACTCAGTACACTCAAAATATTTGATCCAAGAGTTGATAAGGAGCTGGAGTGTGAGTGGTAAAATGAAGAGACAAAGATACAATCACTTAAAAGTGGATGTTGTTGAAAAGTGGTCTCTTGAGATATTTGCTTTTAGAAACTCAAAGGCTAGTTTGAGAAGCAAATAAAAACACTCAGTAACTCAGAAGTATTGTTGAGAATGAAGATCTTTAGTGTGAGTGATGAAAGAAGAGTTTTGTGACTTGTAGACAAAAACAAGTGTTTGATGATTTGTAGCTTCAACTCTTACTCTTCAAAGGTAACCAAGTGCTCTATTTATAGCTGAGGTATGTACTTGAAGCTTGGTGATGAAATATATCCGTTTGGATCAGAAACTAGCTGTCAAACACCTTTAAAATGACAGCTCATTAAAGTTGTTGAAGAAAAGTAAATCTGGCAGATTGTTCTCAGAATGATCTCCAGGATGTTCTTCAACTTCTATAACAAAGGAGCGTGTATGATGAGCTTGCAGTGAGCTGTAAAGTGTCCTTTACATTACATTCTCCAAGGATAGCCGTTAGACTTCATTTAGGCACGTTTTATCCAGCTGTTCTTGAGCTAGATAGTAGACTTGACAAGAACATCATTCTTCTATAACGTTCTGAGAACGTTCTCCATTCTGGGCGGAGATAAACTTTGATTCTTCAAAGAAGCTTGATCCTTATCTTGATAGCTAGCTGTGAGATATTAGAAATACAGCTGTATAGTCCTTGAAGCACTATTCATGTTGTCCTTGTATGGTACTTCTTGTCATGAAAGTAATCATCAACATGGGAGAATGTTCATTTAATATTCCACAAAAGGTACATGCCAACTTTTAGTTAGAAATGAGTTGGTGCAAGCAAGTCCATTGATCTATGAAAAATCTGTCTAACACAAAATAGACAGCTCATGATCTTTGTCTTCAATTAAATCCATGTGCACATGATTTGATCCTTAACATAAGTCAAAGAGGAAAGTCCAACTTTCACTCATAAATTCCTTGCCTTAATTGACATTGATATTTGTTGAGATTCTGAGAGTAAATTCCAAGGAAAAAATGCTTCTTTGTCTTGTACATAGTTCACTTAGAGAAATAAGTGTTTTTGCGTTGAGGCTTGTTATTGATGATAATGAAGCATGAACTGGAGAATGTTCCCAGAACATTCTTGAAACAACATCCATTGTTCTTTGATCAATCAACTTTGAAATCTTGTTGCAAAACTTCCCACAATTCTTCTTTGATGTTTTGCAGACATTGTTACTCGTTCATTGAGTATCTTTAAGATTCTTTAGTGGAGGCGTGAGAGTACTCATCATTGAAATGTACCATTTTCTAGTTTAGAGAATGATTGAAACTTGTATGCCTTTTGCATAAGCTTATTTGAAAACTCATGGAAAATCATTCTCAAAACTTTCTCCTCTTGATAAGCTTTGGTAGCATGATACTTTGAGTAGGTTTTCATGATCATCAATGAATGCATCATTCTCATTGATGTTAGTTGTAGTAGTAAATCCCCAAAGTATGTGACACAAAACTCAATGTGAGTTTTGTCTCATAACATCAAAACATATTCTTTTTGTAGCATGTGATGCAAGTTTTTCCATCATGATTCTTCAACTACAATCTTCATAATTTTCCTTAAACATTCAATACTTGTTGTGAACCTTGTGATGATGTGGAAGACTATTAACCATGAAGCTCTCTTTCTTCTTTGAATCTTCAATGAATCTTTTTATGATTCAAACAACATCCTTTAAATATGTTCATGAAGCTTGTGATGTTACTGTTATGATTATATGATGCTACTCCAATTCTTTCATTGTTTGAGTATATAAATGCACTTGTTGATGTGAGTGACCTTTAGCTCGTCAAATTTTGTCATTATCTAGCAATCAACAAAAACTCAAGTGCAAACATCAGTAGATCACCATTCATAAAACTTAACATTTATTCCATAAGGTTTGTTGTCATTAAAACATTCATCAAAACGGTTTTGACCTCAACATACTGAAGTTAGGGGAACCTGGGTTTTAGAAGACTTAGGTTCAGAAGATGAGTTATCTTCTGATACCTTATCTTGTGGTTCCAAGGTCATAAGAGTATCAGACACAGTCAGAGGTTCTGAACTACCTTTAGTAAGATTAGAATAAAGTCCAGAAGGTGGTTTGCTTAAACAGACAGAGTTACTTGATTTTCCTTTATCAGAAGATGTAAGGGAACCAAGTCCTTGTCTTTTATAGTAATTGCTTCCACCATGAATCATAGAAGATATCTTAGTTTTGTCAATGTTATGATGAACAAACTCTTGAAGAGCAATTTCATACTCGTCATAGGGTTTGTGACATGATCGACAACCAGATTCAAGCACTTTAATAGTTTTAAGAGATTTTTGATAATCTGCTTGAATGTGGTTGACTTTATCATTGAGCAATTTAAATTTTTGTTTAACAAGATCTAGCTCATTTGATTTTTCCATGTACTTCATCATCACATCTTTCAAAGCTTTAGTAACTTGAGTGCTAGACATTTGAGAAATTACCTCTTCAATATCATCAGTGTCTGACTCTGAGTCACTTTCATTATCTGATGCGCCAGTGGCCATGAGTGCCAGATTTGCCTCCTCAGAGTCTTCATCATCAGATAATTCATTGATATCTTCCCATGTAACCATCATACTTTTCTTAGCTTTATTTTTTATTGTGCTTTTCCTTCCTTTACTCTTGGAGTTAAGTTCAGGACAATCAGCTATGAAGTGTCCAGGCTTGTGTCATCCTTTTTCTCTTTGCTGAAGTGATTTCTTGAGCCAAATCTTTTGCTTGAGTAGTTTTTGCCTCTCTTTGACCACTTTTGGAATTTCTTGGACAAGAGTGCAAAGACATCATCATCTGATCCATCTTCTTGATCATCTATAGAAGATTCCTCTGCATCAGATTCTACAACCTTAGCTTTCAGAGCCTTAGACGAAACTGAAGTAGATGGCAGAGCCACTGACTTTAGTTTCTTCTGAGGCTCATCAGAAGATAGTTCAATCTCATGACTCATGAGAGAACTTATCAATTCTTCCAAGCCAAAAGTGTCCAAATCTTTAGCTTCCTGAATAGCTGTTACCTTAGGCCTCCACCTTGAAGGTAAGCTTCTCAGAATCTTCCTTACATGATCAGAAGTTGTATAACTTCTCTTCAGAACTTTGAGACCAGCCACTAGAATTTTGAATCTAGAATACATAGATTCAATGTTCTCGTCATCCTTCATTCTAAAGAGTTCATACTGTTGGATCAACAGAGTAGCCTTTGCTTCTTGCACCTGTTTGTTCCCTTCATAAGTGGAACACAAGGAGTCATATATACTCTTAGCAGTGGACTTGTTTGTAATCTTGAGATATTCATCATGAGATATACACCCAATGAGAATATCCTTGACTTTGTGATGTTTCTTGTAAGCCTTCTTCTCCGTGGTAGTGAACTTCTTTCTTGCTTCAACAGATAACTTTCCTCTTTCATCTAGGCCTTGAAAAGATAGCCCTTCTTCAACCAAGTCCCAAAGCTCATCATCTATACCAATAAGATGACTGTATATTCTATCTTTCCACCAGGAAAACATAGAACTATCTCCATTGAACTTTGGTGCTTTGTTGTTTGACTTATCTTCAACATCATAGTCATGAGGAACTGCTTTCATGCTCGCACCCGCAGCAGCATCAGTCATTGTGTTTTTCAACAAAGGACTGTCTCACTGTTAAGTGATAAAAACAGAACCTGGCTCTTGATGCCAATTGAAGGTGTGAAAAACACAAGAAGGGGGGGTTGAATTGTGTTTTGGTAGTTTTAAAAATTCTTCTAAGTTAGACAACTTATCAGATTCTGCAGCGGATAAAAGATAACACAATTCACACACACAAAGGTAAGAGCAAGAGAGAAAGAGAGAGACAGAGATTTATACTGGTTCCCCTCACAAATCGAGAGTACTCCAGTCCCCTTGCACTTCCAAGGGAGTTCACTATAATCACAAAAGATTACACTTGCTCAAGCACACAGGCAAGAGACTTCCTATGCTCAAGTAATTCTTACAAGAGACTTCCTTTGCTCAAGCACACACGCAAGAGACTTCAAACAACTTACAAAAGTAAAACAGAGTATATGAACACTGATTACAAAAAATCAATGTTCAATAAAGAATAAATACAACTCAATAACAAGACTTAACTTAGAATCCTAGTGAAAGAAAACTAAGGCTCAACTACTGTAATGATCAGAAGCTGAAGCTTTGAGTCTTGGATATTCAAATGAGTTCAAGTTGTATTCAAGTTGTTTTTGTGCTTAGGATGATTTTTACAGAGTAACAGCTCATTCGAAATTGTTCAATAATGTTGTGCATAAAAACTACAATTCAGCTCCTATTTATAGTAGAGGGTGGAGCGTCTTTGAATTGAATCCGTTGCAGTGAGATTTTGCCAGCTGGAAATAGTACGATTCCTTAACCAAATCGGGTAGCGTTTGTATACGATCAATCTTGGGGAGAACGTTTTAACTAAATCAGGTAATAAGTTCGTACAATAGTACTAACGTCATTATCCCTGAGGATAAGATTGATTCTCCAGCTTTTGGGTTGTCAGAAGATGATGAATTCCAATCATTGTTAGCAGAGAATGTTCTTCTGACAAAACGGCTCTCACTGCTCTTATCAGAGTCTGATGATAGTGTAGCTTCTGATATGCAGCTTCTGACGCGACTTAGCTTTGCATCTTCTGATGAGTATGTTCTGGTTAAAATTTGCTTGCCATTTCAGGGCTTCAAAAGTACTCGTAGTGAATATAAAATTTTAGCTTATATATATGCACACTTAGAGTAAATAATCAGTATACCCTATTGTATATTAATACTATTGTTATCATCAAAACTTAATTGGGTCATGTCAGAACCTCTTTTGTTCCAACAAAATTTGTGAAGCATACGAATATGGGTCTTCACTTTCTTTTTTTAACAATATAATGGTGTTTATTATTTTTTTCTTCTTTTATACTTATGAATTAGGATTATTATTTTTTAATTTGAAATTACACACAAGTTATAACTCATGTGGCAAATGCTTATGTGATTAAGTAAAATATTTTCATCCAGATTCTTGAATCCTAAACTTAACAATTGTATGTGAATTTTAGTAGTATTTACCACTTCTCATTAAAAAAGAAAAATTCTAGAAAATGACTATAAACGTGAGAAGGATTTAAACTTAGAAGTTAGATCAAATTTCCCACTCAGAGCACCCACATCCATGCAACTCATGTGAGTGGTATAAATGGATCTCACATAATATTTTATATTATTTTACACTTTCCAACTATTTAAACCACTCAACTCTATTTCCTAAATATCCATACCACTTATCTAAAACTTTAGCATAGGCCCCACAAAATTTATAATATAATTTCAATTTATATTTTATATTTATATACAAAATGTATAATTGATACAAATTTTGAAGAGACTAATTGATACAAATTAAATCTATTATATCAAAATGCATAAAAAAGAAAATAGCATAAATATAAAATAAATTAAAATATTCAAAAAATAAATAAAAGCAAATTAAGAGCATATGAAAATATATTAAATAACATATTACATCACACATAAGTTATACGAAAATACAAAAAAATGAAAATCATAAACATTAAAATAAACTACTAGCGCATAAAATATAATAAACGTTTAAAATAATTCCTAATTGTGGTTATTCTCATGTCCAAAACGTTCCCATATGTGTTCAATCAAGTCTTGTTGAAGGTATCGATGAATTTGCCTATCGCGAACATGATGTCTTCTACGTAGGAACTCTTGAAAATCATAATTAAAATCGTTTGGTGGTGGAGTCGGGTCATTGCCCAAATGATCATATGAATAATCAAAAGTGCCACCATATGTGGCACGTTCATCTTCAACAATCATGTTGTGCAATATGATGCACGTGTCCATTATACGTTTGAGTGCATCCAAGTGCCAAGATCGAGCTGGGTTACGTATGATCGCAAATCAGGATTGGAGAACTCCAAATGCTCGTTCGATATCCTTTCTTGCGCCTTCTTGATGTTTAGCAAACAATTTTCTCTTGTCCCCTTGTGGCATTGGAATGCTTTTCACGAATGTAGCCCATTCAGGATAAATGACATCAGATAGATAATAGTCCATGTTGTATTAATGTCCATTGACTGAATAATGGACCTCAGGAGCTCGCCCTTGCATAAAATCGTTGAAGACATCATATTGGTTCAACACATTGATATCGTTGTTTGAACCCGCTACCCCAAAGAAAGCGTGCCAAATCCATAAATCTTGTGAAGCAACTGCTTCAAGCATAACTGTGGGTTTTCCATGATCACCTCTAACATATTGTCCTTTAAATGCAACTGGACAATTTTTCCATTTCCAATGTATACAATCAATACTCCTCAACATCCCTGGAAAGCCTAAATGTGGATGAAAAATAAATGAAAAATTTATAAAAAGATAAAATAAATGATTCAAATTTAGACTAAATGTGAATGAAAAATTGTAATATATTGAAATAGTTGATCACTTATTTATTCTCAATTAAATTTATAACCAAGGAAACTAGTAAATATTTTTTACAGGGGCTGGAGCAACGGTCAAATTTGCAACGGTCCATTTTTAACTTCCTTTTTCAATTAATTCTCCATTATTTTAATTTAAAATTGTTTGAAAAATTGCAAGCCAAGAGACAATGATACGTATCCATTGTTGGCAACAGTGTCCAATTTTACCACCACTTTGGTATCCAAACATACATGATACTCTGACACATGTGGTCACACTTGGCAATACCACCCGTACATCCAACCGATGTTTATGCTCTCACACTCATATGCACCCTCGAGTAAAAAGTAGTATAATATAAAAATTCTGAAAAGTGAGAGTTCATTCTTCTAAAAATGAAAAGATTAAAAAAATCGACAAATAACCAACTTCAATTAATAACTTTATTGTAAGTATTGCAAACTCTAATACATAAATATTTATACGGTGTAACTTTTTTTTTTTCTGGTAGGTTAGTCTAACTTTATCACTTTAGACATTTGCTTTTTTATATTACCATTAACTCGAATAATTTATTGTATTGTGAATTTTAGTCATCAATTTTAGCATACCTTATACTCAGAAGATTAATCGATTGATTAATATATATTTTATTTTAGTATGTTAAAAAAAACTTGAGTAACCTAATAAACAAATGTATGTATGTGTCTTGTGTTTCTTAGTAAAAAAAAAAAAAAACTTGTAAAAAACACCACTAAGTAAAATCTTGAATCTCTAACTAACACAATTTTCATTTGTAGATTTTATAAAAGTCTTTGTACCCAAAAAAGAAAAAGAAATTATAAAAATCTTGAGTACCCCTAATTGGTTTTACTCCCATACCTTCCCACCTAAGTACCTTTCTTACACAACACTACGACGCAACCCTTCTTCAGTCTTTCACCTCGATTAATTATAATTACAATTTACAAATATCGCAAATATGTAATTAGTTATTCATTAATCAACATTCAATTAATTACTTAATCAACCAAACAAATTTTCATTTCCGTGTAGAAGAGTGGGAATTTGAACTCTGAACCCGTTGCAAACTCAATTCGAAAACCCTACTCACCCAATTCGATTCTCCACCCTTCTTCATCAATGTCGCCGGCGGCGATGAACTTCTCTTCCTCCGATACAACTCCACATTCTCCTCTCCGTTTTACTCCTTTCAACGCCGACGCCACCATCCCTTCCGGTTCCACCGCTCGTGGAAAGTCGAGACCGAGACTGACTAAACTGAGAAAACAATCGGCGGCTCAGAACGCAAGGTCTAGGTCCAGAACACAAATCGATGATGAAGTCTCTGGCTCCGGTTTCGGTTTCAATCCTTTTCGCTCCGATCAGGTAAGTGATAATTTTAAAGGAGTAGAGAGTGATGCTGGTTCTTTTGTGTTTAGTGCTAGAAAGATTGATTCTGATTCTGTTAGGGATTTGAATTCGGAACAGAAAGAAACAGAGGTTAGGAAAAGTGGCGGTGTTGAATTTGTGTTTAGTGCTAAAGAAATTGATTCTAAATCGAATTCAGTTCTTGATGGAGAGGAAAAGAGTAGTGAAAGCAAGACATTGAATTCAGAAGGGGAGAAGGGGAAAGTTAATTTTACAGGGTTTGTTTTTGGTGCTGGTAGAAATGATTTGCATTCTAGTTTTAATATAGAAAAAGGAAAATCTAGTGTACCTGTAGGGAATTCCGGGGTTCATGATAGTAAGGAGAGGGAATGTAAAACTGAATTTGTGTTTGGTGATAAGCATAGAGATATTAAAATGCCAAGTTCTAATGTAGAAAAGAAGGAATCTGTTGACAGCATGAGAAATTCGGTTAATGGAAGTGGTGTTTTTCATGCTGCGACAGAAACAAATAGTAGTTTTGATAAAGATGCTGATAAGTGTGGTAATCTGGGTAATGATGTTAAGTCGAAGAGTGGAAAGGGAAGTAGTAATGGTTTTTCTGCTACTTTTAATGATATTTCTGATAGTAAATTAGTAGATGAGATAAAGAAACTGAACATCAACCATCCTGAGGGTGTTCATATTGCTAGAGATTCTACGAAGTCTGGTGTAAGTGGTAGCAATGGTTTTGTGTTTGGAGGAAGTGACAAGGTTTCTAGTGTTAGTTCGGGAACTAATACTAGTGGTGAACAATTGTATTCTAATGTTGATTTTGAGAATATTGGACGGCAATATGCCAAAGCTGGCAGAACAGATGATGTTCAAAATGGAACGGCTTGTGGTGTTTCCCAAGATGCAAGAGGAATACCTTGTTCTAAGACATCAATCAGTCAGGGTGGGATCAGAGATTTCAAGTGTGGCAAGATTCCAGAATTTCACAAGTCTGAAGATGCTCAAGTGAATGGAGCTGAAGAGTCTTGTACCGACTTTAAACCTCCGACATGGGATCCTTCTTGTTTTAAAGATAACTTATTTTCTAACCTACATAAAACATTTGAATCCACACATAAGAGTAAATCTTCCAAAGAAAAAGGATCAAATTTCCTGAGGCGAAAATTGAAGCCACATTCCTTGAATAAGAAACAGACAAGGATAGATCATTTGCCAAAGGAAAACAGTTCACTTGAAACCCCTGAATCTTCTGGTGGCTTCTCTCCAATGGATTTTTCTCCGTATCAAGAAACAGCAGCGGATGTTCAAGATCTAAAGGCTTCAGAAGAATTAAATGTGCTGCACCCATCAATTTCCACTGATTATAAAGATGACCTCACCTCAAACTCTGAAAAGGAAAAAGCAGATATGTTTCATTTTGTTGATGGTCTGGGTGATTCGAAGGAGAAAGATTTTGCATTTTCTGCAGGATCCACTGTAGAGAGTACTTCATCATTATATAAGCGTAAGCAGAAGAAGAAATTTAGGAGGAAAATGGGGCTTGTCTCTCCAAATGTGAACGGAAAGCCTGTATCTTCTGTACAATTTTCTCCACTTACCACTGCCAACGTGTCATCACTTTCTGATGTAACGGACAAGTCTCAGATGAATGATCAGCTTGCGGAAGGGGGTGATACGTCACTGGCTACAATTGAAGCTGCCTGTTACCAATGGAGACTCAGGTTCTGACTAAAACCCAGCTCCTTCACATAGATTTTATTTAGTTCTTCAATATTTGGCCATGCTGATTTCTATTTAATGTTTTTGAAATTGACATCTATTGTTTTTACACGCTGCCTTTATTTTTTCTAGGGGTAACCGTGCTCATAAAGCTAAGGATCTTTCTAAAGCTGAGGAATTCTACACAAAAGGAATAGATTCTGTCCCTTCCAGTGAAAGATCAGGATGCTGCATTAAGCCTCTTTTACTGTGCTATAGCAACCGTGCAGCAACACGTATTAGTCTTGGAAGGATTAGGGAAGCTCTAGAGGATTGCATGATGGCTACTTCTTTGGACCCTACCTTTCTGAAAGTACAGATGAGAACAGCTAAGTAAGGGTTATGATTGTAATTTTATAATTTAAAATTTCAAAATATAGTGTTTTTTCCTCTCACACATAATGACATGTGGTTTGCCTCTCCAGCTGTCACCTTTTGCTAGGGGAATTTGAAAATGCTCAGCAATGTTATAACAAGTGCCTGGAATCAGGTAAGGTTGTTTGTTTGGATCGGAGAGTAATAGTAGAAGCAGCTGAAGGTTTACAGAAAGCTCAGGTATTCAAATGATTTTCTTCTTTGTGATTAAATACCACACCTGTGATAATAATTTTTTTTTGATGCATTTTTTGAAATACTTCCATTTTCATGTCAAATGGTTGTTTCCTTTCTTCAAACTTAATATCAGCTTTATATCATGATCTGTTATTATGTTAGATATGTCGGCCTTAATGGGCCTCTGGTTTGTTACTGTTTTTTTTTACAAATAGGAATTAAGGATGTTAGGAGTCTATAATAGGAAGAATTAGTCAGGAAATTTCTTAGCTAGTTATTTGTTTAGTTAGAGTAGTATTTGTATAAATAGAACTATGGATTTGGGAGGTATCTTGGAATATTATAATTGTGAATAGAGTATTCTCTATTGTGAAGGGGGGAGACCCTTGGAGGAGAGATTCTTTCCTATTCTATCATGTTTTCTTAAATAAATTGTTCTTTCTATTCTGTTCTATTCTATTCGATTCTCGGGTTCCTAACAAAGGAGGCATTAGTAGGCTGTTAGCAGGTAACTCTTGGACAGCCTAGAGTTGTATGTGAAGGAGTTTTCTAATGAAACCTTTGCTCTTTCCTTCAATGTTTCCCTTAATACCAGTTAGTTCATATCAACTAAGTATTAGAGCAATTCTGGTCCAGGAAAACCTCATGGATAGGAAATTCTATGGCAGCTACTGGATTACAAGAACTTTTGGAGTCTACATTTCTGCGGTTTAACATAATCTTTTCACCTTGAGAACAAGGCGAATGTTTAGCGGCAGAGTATTAATAGGCCTGTTACTCTTAGTTAAGAGGTTAGTTGGTTAGTAAGTTAATTGTCTGTTACTGTTAGTGATGAGATCCTAAGATGCTCTCCCTTGATATCAATTAGGTAGTCATCGGTTTGTTAGGAGGCCCGTTAGTTAATTAGGCTGAGTTAGTTAGATGAAATCATTAAGGCATGTTTCCTATAAATAGGGAGGAAGGATTAGAGAGTGGGCATCATGCTCTTTGAGAGTAGTAGGGCCTTTTGGCATTGGGAGGTAGGTGGACCCTCAAAGTGCTGCCATTGTTCTCTAATCATAGGAAATTCTTCCCCAGATTCCAGCAATAAGATACCAGTTTCTATCATATTAGTAACTCCTGAGCTATTAGACAGCTCAGCAGCAATTGCTCTTCAATTCTGCTCTTCTATTTTATTTTGTCCGCTCTCACGAGGTGCATACATTTTAGAAACATCTAAGTAGTGTTATTCCTCATTTAACAGGAAGTGGTTAAGTGTATGAATGATGCTGCTGAACTTTTGAAGGAGAGGACTTCTGATGCAGCTGGTTCTGCTTTAGAACTACTTACAAAGGCATTGTCAAAGAGCTTATACTCAGAAAGGTTGCTCCAAATGAAGGCCGAGGCTCTGTATTTGGTATTTTCTGTTCCTGCACTTATCACAACGTGTTCCTGTTCTTTTTTTCTTTTTCTTTTTCTGATAAAACATTTTGTATAATATGGCTGACAAGAGTTGCTGTTTATTTATGGTGACAATTTGCAGCTTCAAAAGTATGATGCTGCAATTCAGCTGTGTGAACAGAGTCTGAAGCTAGCAGAAAAGAATTTTGCCTCGGGAAACAGTGCAAACAATTCCAATAATTCCACGCATGATAGTTACTCTAGTGTAAAATTGTGGAGATGGTCATTGATATCAAAGTGTTACTTTCGTTTGGGGAGGCTGGATGCATCACTTAATATTATTGAAAAATTACGGCAAACAGCATCTGTCAATGACAAGTAATTCAATTTTTTATCAAGCGGGACTACTTTTCTATTTGACATTTCAATGTAGATACATCTTATTTTTTACAAATACTAGAGATGTCTTATGCTCATTTCAATTATGTAGGTGTGTGATTGATAACATTGAAGACTTGCTGTCATTAGCTGCTACTATACACGAACTTCTGGACCACAGGGTAATTTCCAGATGTGCATCTTCCTAAATGTATTATGAATGCAAATATTATTTTGTAGTTCTCTGTTGGAAAATTATTTTATTACCAGCGAAGTGGGAATATTTCTTAGTATTCTTTTTGAAATTTGATATGAATTTTTTTAAATATAGTAATTTTTGCTTATGAATCCTGATTACTTCATATCTATACACGAGAATAAGTATGTTAGCTGAGTCTTTTTCGAACCATTTATAGATTTGTAGTTTTGTATAATTTTCGGTAACTACTTGTATTATTTATATATTGACCTTATCCTTATTATTCTTGTTATCAACAGAGAGCAGGAAATGAGAATTTTAAATTGGGAAAGTATGCAGCAGCAGTGGAGAACTACACTGCTGCTTTATCTAGTAATATCAAATCACGCCCTTTTGCAGCAATATGTTTTGGCAACCGTGCTGCTGCTCATCAAGCTTCGGGCCAAATTGCTGATGCCATTGCTGATTGCAGTATGGCTATGGCCCTTGATGGAAATTATGCAAAGGTATTCCTTTCTGAAGTCTCTTCGATCTGGTAAAAAATCCTGATTGCATCTTTGAATTTGTGCCTTGATGCTAGCTCAACTTATGAAAAATTAGGAAGCAAATGAAGGTCAAGCCTATGGTGCACACGTGAGACAAGTCTTTTACCATGCACAAGCTTGTTTTCACTATTGGATCAAATGAGATTTGATGTGACATATTGATCTGATGGTGAAAACAAGCTTATTAATGGTGAAAAACTTGTCTTATGCATATTAGACTCAAAACCGCAAATGAAATAGCGACACAAATTTTCATTGAAGTTTCATGTAATATGATAAATTTTTGTTGTTTCTAATTTACCAAGAACTTAAAGAGGGATTGTGGAATCTAATTGCTCTAGTTTTGCAGGCAATATCTAGAAGAGCCACCTTGCATGAGATGGTTAGAGATTATGCACAAGCAGCTTGCGACCTCAGAAGACTTATTTCTGTTCTTGGATCTCAATCCAATGAAAAGGCCAAACACTCTGACTCACCAAATGGATCAACCGGTGGGAAAGAATCAAGGCAAGCTCAACAACGTCTGCTTACTGTGGAAGATCAAGCCAAAATGGGGACCCCCTTGGACTTTTATCTCATTTTGTAAGTTCTTTATTCAACTGGGGGTTAATTTCCTCTCTCTATTTCTTGTGTAGATGCCTCAAACAAAATTGTATAACAATTTCACAAATTGAATGTGTCATAACCCCCCCGTGGCTGCTACTTTGGGGTTATCCATATGGATGATATACAGGAGAACCTCTGGATGGCAGAACTTTTTTGACTATACAATTTAGAAAGATGAGAAAAAAATTTGTTGTAACCTTCAAATTAGGTTATTTGCATAATTGTATGCATTATTAAATTTTAAAAAGGGAAATGTAAAATAACCAAGTGGCCTTTCATGCCCTGCATTGAAGGAGAACTCTCCCCTAAGTTGGATAATGGTGTATTTCCCTTTTGTTCTTGCAAAAGTTTTGTTGGGGAGGCTACTCCATTTTTATGCTAAGGCATGCCACAGTCTACAAACCTCAACAAAGACTTGCAGTAGTACTTATAGATGACCTATCATCAATGAGGACCATTTGCACGAAATGAACCCAAGACCTTGACATTGACATAGTTCGATCCCCGCCAATTAAGTTTCCCTCATTCGCCTTAGATGCTAGCATGATTAAAACTGGATCAGATTGCACTGAAAAAAGTGTAGTTAGTGTTATATCAGCATTCAGCAATGATATAGATGGACTCACAATGGACTGAAGCTAGATAATTGGCCATTTAAGGCATCCTGATCTCTCCTATCTATGCTAGTCAGATTTCTCTGTAGTTCAGATTGCTCTGTAGCTTTAGTATAGGATTTCCCCCTCATTATTATGTTTGCAGTTAGGCACCACCATTGATGTGAATTCCCTTGCTGATTTGGGGCTTTGATCCCTACAGTTGTTCTTCATCTACACCCTCACAAAATGATGCTTCTAAGCAATACTCCTCTCTCCACCTGCTCCCAATGCTTTCTCCTAGTTCCTGGTGTCAAATGCTGGAAAACTAGTCCTGTATGGAAGTCATGGATTCCCACGAATTTTCTAAATTAGGAAGCTCTTTCCATTTGATAAGTACATCGGGAACTCCTAAATTGGCCATGTAGCTGAGAATCTCTAGTGGTTAAACTTTCAGCTCCCCGTCTTCAAACAGAACTGGTGGTAAGGGATGGCTCACAGTTGTGGTGGAGATGAATTTTTTCATTTTCTCCAATATTTTATGTGGTCCCTGATAACTAGTGCTACATTTTTCATTCATTCTAATTGTCAAAGATAAATGTCTTCAGGATTGAAGCTTGAGATATACAAACTCTGTTGGTTTATAAACAACCTGACTCTTCATACCTAATGATTCTTCGAGTCGTAAATTATTAGGTTCCTTTCAGCCAGGAGTTGGGTTTCCATTGTAGCCAGTTCAGGTGACCCTTTTAGTAAGTAGGTAGCCTTCTATAGTTCTACCACAAATGGCCATAAAAGGAGTTAATTTGGTGGAACAGTTATAGTTGATATTATACCTATTTTCAGCTCAATGAGGCTGTTCAAGCTACTGTTTAGGTCTTGTACCGGTAAGACTCCGTAAATTAATTTCATGGTATTTAGTTTCTACCTCAAATTTGCTGTAGTAGTGAGCAAGTTAGATTAGGAAACCTCTGAGACATAGTAGTAGGCCAATTCACATTATCTAGAAGCAGAAAAGTTACTTTGAACATATGAGTATGACCACCTCATCAGTATATAATATACCAATCAATAGCACAAACAGCATATAATCATAAAGTTTGCCTCCTCACTACTTCCAAAATCTCTTAAGCTAATCAGTAAGAACTACCCCAAGCTCAAAGCACCTCCCAGTAGAACAGTAAAATCACATAATATGCATCTTTATAAAGTAATGCGGCGACTTCATGTTTTGTCCTGGTCTACTACAGCTACATTTTCCATTTTTGGTTCATTTTGTTTCTTTAGATGCTTTGTTTTGTTCACTTCATTTGTAAAACCATTTGAGGCTATCTACTTTCAAGTTGTTCTATAACACAGAACACCTTTGTTGTATGATACATTTGAGCATATAATTGCACAAGGAAGAAACCTTTTCACTTGATTGATAGTTGCTAAGTTGAAGCATCCAATTCTAAATTATGCTCTTTTCGATGTGCACAACACCAGAGGAATTAAACCAGCTGATACAGCAGCTGATATCAAGAAGGCCTATCACAAGGCAGCTCTCAGACATCATCCAGATAAGGTTTGAGCCTTTGTATGTTTGCATTAAGTTATCTTTGTGTAACCATTTCATTTCACTGTTTTCTTTTGGTATAAAGGATTAATCTACATTTGTAGTTTTCAAAACTTATATTGGGAAACTTCATTTGTTTGGCTTGAATCTAGGCTGGTCAGCTGTTGACAAGAAGTGAAGTTGGGGATGAAGGCCGTGTATGGAAGGAAATTTCTCAGGAGGTGCACAAGGATGCTGACAGGCTTTTCAAAATGATTGGAGAGGCATATGCTGTACTTTCAGACACTGCGAAGGTTGTATGCATGATTTTTTCATTGCTAATTAATATGAATTTACCATTGACTTTAGTTTGAAAATGTGAGCTGGATGAGCAAGGGAGAGATAGACAACAAATAATAATTGAATGGCTTTTATACACAGGGAGCGAAATGCTTAAATTTCACTCTCATCTTAAAAACACTAACTTTCAAGTTCATATCATATGCCACTAGCTCTGTGCAAACAAATCTGACCCAATTAGTCGATAAGTAGATTCTTAGAAGTTGTGTGAATTTACAGGTAGACTAGTTTTCTGAACTTATATTGTCCATTCACTCTATTGCAATTTTGTTCTTTTTACTTTAGTAAAAAGGTGCCTTATATTATCCTATAAGGTGTACGGAAATTTGATTATGATATTGTTAGATACCCGATTTGGGCCTTAGAGCAACATATGTGTCAAATAGACAATTGGTTACAATTTGCTTATGTGGCAAATCTGTTGGTGAGGAAACACAATTATATTAAAGAAAGGATAGCAAAGGGAGAGAGCATCGAGTACATTTCAGTTAGAAACCCTATGGTTTGGGCAGAGAGAAATGTCTCTTCTCAGAGGAACTTTTGCTATAGGGTTATAACGGTCTTGTTCCGTAATACATCTCTTTTTTTCCTGAGAATACGGTTTCTTCTGTGCCTACTGGCTCTGTCTGTTGAGAAAGCCAGAATTTTGTATGAAATATACCGGGGAGTTTTCACCTTTGTTTTTCATTTTTCTGCTTAGTCTGGGAATTTTGAAGTTTTAGACCAGTTCAATCAATGGTCATTCTTTATAATTAATAATTAATATAAACTAACAAGCTTTTTCTTTCATTTATCATAGCGCTCGGAGTATGATATGGAAGAGGACATAAGGAAAGCTTATAAACAAAGTAATGGAGGTGGCGCAAGCAGGAGATCTTCAGACGTTTATGGGAATGGAAGATCATCCGATGGTTATAGATCATCCTACGACAGAACTTCTAACAGACGATATGGATATCATTGGAGGACATATGGAGATTCATATTCTCGATGGTAAAAGGTTACCTAGACAAAGGGCATCAATGTTCCTTTCCCTGGTCTGAATGAAAATGACATTCTTTCCCATTCTTGATAGACCCAAATTTCATGATGGTATGAAAAAAGAGGCTTAAAGCTGCTTTTGCAGTTGCAGGTAACAACAACTCCTATTCTTGGTCCGGTTGAAAGTGACTTTGGTCATGACTGAACATTCCTTTTTCTTTTGGTCTGTCTCAGCCCTCGGCCATTGCTGCTTTATTCTTTTGGTCTTACTGAGGCCATTGCAAAAATAATTTTGCTTGAGATATTGTAAGCATGAGCTATATAAGTTGTGTAGACCTTCAAATAGCCAGAAAAACAAAGGATCGAGAAGCCGGGAAAGGAGGCGAGAACATGCCCCGCCAACAATCAGATACGTGCTTCACTAACTTAACTATACCAAGGATTGATACTTTCATACCTAACTGCTTGTTGTTGGACAAACTTTTCTGAAAGGGAAGGGGCTTATTTATGCAGAAAGTCCGGCAAATACTCGGTTGTGTTCACATAGTTTCTCAGAGTGTAATAGATACTGTAGAAGTTATGTATCAGTGTGGTTTTATTTGGGTTGAGAACCTTAATAGGAAGCAATGTAATGAATGCTTGTGGAAATCAATTCAAACTCGATGTTTATTTACACTCAAAATGTTGAGTTTTTACATAAGTTAGATAAGTTTTGTGAGAATTTTTTCTTCCCAAAATGATATTAATGACTATTTTACAACTTTTTTCTGAAGATTACGTCCCTTGTGTTTATAATGTCAAACCTTTACGGCGAAATTAAAGCCTCATTAACAAGTCCATCCATATTCTAGTTGTTGGCTGATTAGTTATATTACAATTATAATTACTAGCAAATTAGTCATTTATAATTACTGGCAAATTAGTCATTCGGATGGCCAATACCATTTGAATAGACAACATATTGCTATGCTATACCAAATTGCGAAAAATACTTAATTTTTATTGTCAACAAGATATCTAAAAACGGGGGAACAAATACATAATCATTCCAATTACTTCATCATCACATTTTGAAATTAAAAAAAAAAAATAATAATAATACTAAGCACATAATCAAGGGACGTGGTTCAAAATTTCAATAACTGTGGTAAAATAGTCATTAGCGTTATTTCAGAAACAATTAAAGAAATTTATTTAACCGCGTTTACCAACATACTGTTCTACACGAACTAATCAAGTGTCAAACCTTGATCTCATGCTTTAAGAGATTGATTTAAAATTTTTGATGATTGTTATATTTTATTTAAATCTATATCAAGATAACATTTTTTTAAAAACAAAAAATACTGGTATGCTTTCAACTTTTCATGTGGCTCGTAAGTCAGGAGGTACCAAGATTAGCATTATAATATTAATAATAATAATAATTAATGGGAAGTTAATCAATTGTTTATATATGTTTTTTATTTAATTGATATGCACTGACGGTGTAAAATAATTTTATACGGTCATCCAATAAGAAACCATCAATCTTCCATGTCATATAAAGAAAGTGAGGTAAAGTGGAGTGATGTGGCGGAATACATGGTTGTCATTGGTTGACAGTGTAAAATTATTTTACACTGTCGGTGCATACAAATTAAATCCTTATCTTTATGTGTTTTATTTATTTATTATCTTTATGTGTTCTAAAAAATACTTCAAGGGGCAAATTCGCTGATGTTCAATATGTAAAGTAAAAATGTAAGGTTAATCAAATCGATTTTTCAATTACTGTTTGTCTGTTTGTTTTTAAAATCAAATTGCAAATGAGGATATTGGTTTTATTTTTTGTGTAAGAAACACATTAATAAGAATTTATTAAAACCATTTTTGTAAGATGGTTATCCATTTAAGTTATTACTTAACTTTCTTGATATGATATTTAAGGTTGAAACATTCTTATTATGTGTCAATATATAAAGTTAATTTATACTGACAGTGTATATCCTTTAAATTCATAATACAAACAAGTTAATACAATATGATTTGTAAAAAATTAGTTTATATATTATACAAGAGCTTGTGTTCAAACATACCATATGAACGTGTTTGAAGGTAATTTTTTTTTGTTTTTGAAGATTGAGTTAGTTTTTTTGGTTGTTTATTATTTTCTTTTTGAAAATAAGAAAAAGGTGTTTAATGCCAAAAAAAAATTCCCTAATAATAATTTTAAACTATTCAAATCTCATGTTTTTATTTTTTTGGTACAATATCCAAATTTCTTGTTATTAAAGTCAATCTATATCGAACTGGTTTGCTAGATTTTGTTTATCCTTTTTTAAGTGGTAAATCAATCAACATATTTCATCTTTGCCATAATAACATAATTATTCCTTAACCAACTTACTAAGTAGTAACGTAAAATTAAAAATTAACACAACAAATTATCAACAAAAAAAATTAACACAACACCAAATGTTAATTAATTAATTAATAATGATAATGCCTTTTGGTTTCTTTTTGTATTTGTTTCTCTTGCTCATTGTACGTAAAATTAGGCAAATTGAAAGGCAAACATAAATAAGAGCCTTCAAATAAAGCGACATTATAGCATTCTTTTACATCTTCATCATAATTAATCTAGCATTTAAGAACCATTACATTACATACACATAACATGCAATGCAATATATAGCAACTTCACTATCTCAATAAGATCACAATAGTCACACAACATAATGATCACTAACTTGTTCTCTTTGGTTTTCTTAGTGCTCATTCTTTGTTCCTCTTCCTTTCTTGTATCAGCCTCTAATTCTGATGGTGGTATGAATCATATATTTTTTTCAACTTTTTATCCTTTTTAATTTTCTAATTTCAAGTTGGAAAAATTTTGAATTAAAAGGGGTGAATGTCGATGCCACACATCACATTTTGAATTGATTGAACTAAACTTTTTAGTAATATATTTGCACAAGGTGATTTTTAATTTCAATCAAATTTTCTCTAGTAAATGAAACTAATTTGATTTTCCTTTTTTTCCCCCACAAGTTTGTACTATATATGTTCTCAAAGAAATTTTGTTTCTTACATATAAGATGAGATGAATAATCACCTTATTGATATTGCTTAATTCCTATGAGTGGTGATCTTAATGCAACACTTCTCTCTTCAATTTGTTTTTTTTAAGGCTCATTTTTTTTTTGGAGGTATTTTTTAAGGCTCATTATAATCTAGTAGTCCAATTAATTTAATTAGAATCATTAATGCTTTATTTTTATTTTTAATGTTTTTGACCATCATTTTTCTATTTTTTTTGTTTATTAGAGGATGAATACAACTACAAATGTGGAGATAGTAAAGGCCCAGAAAATTGGGGCAATATAAAACCAGAATGGAAACTTTGTGGGACTGGAAAATCACAATCTCCAATTGATATCATAAATAGTACGGTGCATGACCTCCTTCAACTTGGTAAACTTGAAAAAGATTACAAACCTGCCCCTGCTGTCCTAAAGAATAGGGGTCATGATGTCATGGTAAACCTTTATACTACATTAAAAATTACCCTTCTAGAAATCTAAAAATTCATTATATTGTGTTTGCAATTGTAGTTGTGTACCACAATTTAAAAGTGAATTATTTTGTACACATTTTATTTTAAGGTGTACCAGTTATGTTTATTAATTTTTCTATTCTAAATACTATTTGTGAACTTATTAAAATCGTACACCCCAGCAGTATACCGATACATATTCAAATAAGATGTGTACTAGGGTGTTCATCCAATTTAAAACCACACATTAATGCATTGTCAATCTTATTCAAATTAAACTTGTCAATATACAATTGATCAATGAGACTAATATATTTGCTTAATATTTTGACAGCTTGAATGGAATGGTGATGCAGGGAAGTTTGATATAAAGGGAATGTCCTACAAACTAATACAATGTCATTGGCATACACCTGCAGAGCACACTTTAAATGGAACAAAGTGAGTTTACCCTTTCCTTATCAACATGATTGTTTATTGTATAAGAGTTTATGTATAAATTGTACAAGTTCTTAAGATAAGCACCAATAAACTCATTTACACACCCTTTTAATAATATTAGGAAAATGCTAAACAGTGCCCGGAAAATGACCCTTAATATTATTATTGATATTTGTAAATCGGATATATTGATTGCTATATTGTACTCCTATTTGTTTTGTAGGTTTGATATGGAACTACATGCAGTTCATCAAAACACTAAAGGAGAGATAGCTGTGATTGGAATATGGTATAAAATTGGAGGTCCAGATTCCTTGCTTTCAAAGGTTTATTAATATATTTCTTGACCTTAGTATTTACTTTTGAAAATTTATTTATTAATGCATTTTACAGATTCAAACATATACATATAATATTATATGCTAAAAAAAAGGTAAATATGGTTTTATTCAGTGAAATTACAACATTTTTTGGTTTTGTTTTAGTCCTAGTAAAAAATATTGTTTGTGTTCGGTCCTTATTGCAAACTTAAAAACTTAATTCAAACAAAAAATTTACATCGACTAAAACAAAAAGATAAATTGTAGGGCCTAAATCATATCTAAATCTAAATTTACATCGACTAAATTTACTCTTAAGTACACTTGTAAATCTATATTAGTAAATGTTTATAAAATAAATTGATTGCCTAGGTTGAAATTATGAACTTGACTTGATTATATCAATAAATATATATATGATAAGCTATCGACCTAATTACTTTATGGATAAAGATGATTTATAATAGTAAATAAAAAAAATATTTATAATTGGTTGACAGTGTATAAAGTTTTACACTAACATTGCAATTTTCTTTTTAACATGATTTGGGTATGTTTAAAACTTTATATTATTTTTGGCAGCTGCTTGACAACATAAAGTCAATTAGTGACAAGGACAAAGATGTAGGAATAATTAACCCAGAAGAAATTAAGTTTGGAGGCAAAAAATATTACAGATATATTGGTTCTCTTACAACTCCACCATGTACTGAAGGTGTTATTTGGACAATGCTGAAGAAGGTTCTATACTTTCATATAAATTATCTTAACTATAGCATACACTAATTTGTACTAGACACACTCACTTTTTTAAACTTGTATTAAATTTTTATTACAGGTGAGGTCGGTCTCAAGTGAACAACTAAAAGCTTTGAAAGAAGCTGTTCATCCTGTAAGTATATAAACACAAAATAGATTAAAACTAAGAGAAAATATCCAATTTTTTTCATTGGAATTGTAGGACATTTAATTGGTCAACATGAGCGTAATTCAATTAGTATGGACATTGCAATATGAAAGAGTCATGGTTGAAATTCGAAATTTCCCACAAGGGGTGAAGTTCTGGCCAATAAACTATTTGACTAATTTTATTTTATTTTAGTAATTTTTTTGGGTATTAGATTGAAATATATGCATTTGATATAACATAACTCGACAGAGAGGTGAACAAAGATCATTTTAAAATATGAATAATGTGAAAGTCTAAGTTAGTACAACCCTAAAATTTCAAATTTTATTTTAGTAAAAAAAAAATTCAAATTTTATTTTAAGATTACATAAGGCAAATATATTGGAAAATATTATTCAAGATGTAGAACATATATAGTTTCCTAAATGTAATTAAGTCTCTAAAAGTAAGCACACAATTAATTAAGCTTATCTAAATTATGGTTGTTCTCACAGGGATTTGAGGAAAATGCAAGGCCAACTCAGGATATTGGTGAAAGAGAAGTTTTGTTATATAATCCCAAAAAAGGAACACTACAAGAATAAAGAGGTTTTGTTGCGACCTTTTCCCAACAATCCAAGTATTGTTGGCAAATAAAAATGAATTGGTAGCAATGTTTGTGGTGTACAAAGTGAGTACATGTGGAGAATGGATCTTAATTAGCAGCAATTATCACAGCTACCAACTCTGCTGCAGTAGACTAACTGTTGGACTTCTTTTAGTCACCCATCAGATTGACTTGTAATGATTTGAAAAAAAAAGTCACTTGTAGTAATAAAAAAGAAGTTTTACACCTGGCTCAATTCTTTCTACATACATGTAATATTATTATCTTAAAGAGAAATGTTTTCTGGACAATTAATAAGTTGTCAAATAACTACAGTAACACGGAATCCACGATTTTTTTTCTGTTTTTAATTATTTTATCCTTACTTCGATTTGCATGCAAGAAGGAGAAAAGTAAGTTGTCGTGATTGGAATAACTTTTTTGGGTGTCCAAATAACAGGCCTCTATTTTAAATATTCAATAATTTTATTTTTGATAGAACTTTTAATAATTTAAAAATTATGTTTCTTGCGTAAGTAAATAAAAAATTTGGCTTAAATTTTCATCTCTATAAATATATCAACTTTCATCTTTTATGATAAGAACGTCATAGTGGATGTTGGGGGTATCTGCAATCACACTGACACTCAAGTCAGTAAGATGCGTGAAGTAAGAGGTATAAAGTTGTAGGATAACATACTAGAGTCCTATGAAGGAAGGAGTATTTATAGGCCTGACGCGGAGTTTTAGTCATTGGGAGGGAGACGATTGCAATATCCCCAACAATGGCATAAGAGAATCAAGTAATTTAAGCGTATGGTATGGATAAATATGTTTATGTCCATTGAGATCTGAGAGCTGGATGGTTCCCTAAAGTGGGCTGGTCAAGTCCTTAGAAATGGGTTGAGTGGCACAATGAGCATGGAGAATTTCTCTCCTCACCCCACGTTTCTTTTTCACCCCGTAGCATGAAAAAAAATTGGAAAAGATGTTCCGAAGTTTTTTTTTTCTATTGAAATTTACACTAAAAAAAATTCGGATAATGTTTCCTTAGTAGAGAAAGAAATTTGGGGAGTGGAAGAGAAACTTTCATGAGCAAGGGCCTTGGGCCTCGGTCCAATCCATACAACTTTCATTTTAAATTTCTACAAAAACTTCTTAACATCAGTAATTAAGATAAATGATAGATAAAAAGGAATATGCAGTGATAGTGTAAAACAATTTTATAGTGTCAACCAATCACAACCATGTTTTCCATCACATCATCCCACTTATTTCACTTTCTTGATATGACATGACACATTAAACCATTTTTATTGATTGTTAGTGTAAAATTAATTTACACTGACGGTGCGCGTCCTTTTAACTTTAAATGATAATGTTAGACATGCTATTTCAAGTTATAGGCGCGTACTGTGCAGCTACAAACAAAAAGTGTCTCTAAAACATGCTACTAACTTTGAAATATTTTCAAATGTGTTTACTCATACCGATGTAATTTCAAATGTAGTTTACATAGAAATATTTTAAAATGTTAAATAGTTTACAATATTAACAAAGTTTAAAAAATTCACGATATTCCAATAAATCAAATTCACAATTATTTAAATCAAACTACTTCAACTTTTTCAACCTTGTCGGAATAAATTTAATTAGACCCACACTATAAATGAAAAACCAAACTAAAACCTCAACAATGGGTTTGATCCTAGTAGTTTGATTTGATTTTCCAAGACCATTTACGATCCTAATTAGATTAACTACTACTTCCTCTGTTCTAAAATGTAAGTCATTTTGAGAAAAAAAAAATTATACCAAATTATATGTTACTTTACAGTTTACATTACCAATAAAACATTTAATGCTCTTTTTCCTCTTCTACCCTTAATTATTTATTTTTTTTTCTTCTTTTAATTCTTCAATTTATCTTTTTCATATCATTAATGAGAAACAATTTTGTAAACTAATTCATAATTTCTCTTTTTCATACAACAATGATTACTTTTCTTAATTTGAGTAAAATGACCAAAATAACTTACATTTTGGTACGGAGGAAGTATTAGTTTAAAATTTAAAACATCAAAGTTAGCAAATAATAATTGCAACTTTAATACCCACCGTAGATCATAGTATCATACAATCCACACATTCATCCATCCGTCAAAAATCAAAACCCACCCGGCAGCGCACGTTAGCCTAACCATACTCACCAAGCGCACGTTAGAACCCGCTAATGCTTCTCTACGATCTTCACCATCGTTCTCTTCTCTTCCCATTCCCCACCTTTATACTACGCATCCCTCCGTTCCCTTTCTATTTCTAGGGTTTCGTTCTTCTTCTTCTTCCTCTTCTTCATGCTTCGTTCCATAATTAGGGTTCATTCCTTCACATTGTAGTTTCCTTTCACCACATCATGGATCACAGAACCTACTCCACTCTCTTCAATCTCCAGGTTCGTCTCCATTTACTTTTCTTCTTGTTGTGGAAAATGGAAATTCATCTTTTTTTTTTTGTTTTTTTCCTCACTGTTTAGTGTCTGAATTGGCTTAGTAGAATTTGTTAGTTTTTTGATTGCATTGTTTTTGTAGTCTTTGGTGAACTTTGAACTTCCAGAACAAGATGATGATTTTGAATATTATGGGAATAGTAGTCAGGATGAGAGCAGAAACATCAGAGGTAGGCACTTTTTGTTTTTAATTTGTTTGGGGGTTTGGATTATTGTTTAATCTGTGTACTTAATTTTTTAGGTTTTTAGATTAGAGAGTTTCATAATCATAGCTAATTGGTATTTTTTTATTGTGAGTGATGGTTCTATTGTAAAGATGAAATATTTACTGTTTTGATGTTTGGTGATTGTTGTTTTTAAGAGATTTGGTTTGTATAAGTATGCTAAGTGTCTTTGGGATGTTTCAATGTGTAGGTGGGGCAATTGATAATAATGGGAATGGGAATGTGTCGGGAAGGGATTTGAATTTGTTGAAGAAGAGAAGGTTGTCTCGAAACAGTGAAAACGAGGAAAAGGGTGGTTTTGACGGGACACGCATGATGGAGGAACGATACCGATCAATGCTTGGAGATCATATTAAGAAATATAAGAGGAGGTTTAAGGGTGCCTCGAGTAATCCTGGCTCAAATCAGGTTGTTGTTCCATTTGCTAAGAGTAATAATGGATTAAAAGCTCCCAAGCTAGGGAATGAGCGCAGGAGAGGATTACGTGATGAGGAGACTATATCTGAATGGATAAATAATTCCAATGCTCAGAAACCAGGGAACTTTCTCGATACAGATTTCATACAGCAACATCGAACTGATAGGTTTGTTTTTTCTTCCATGTTCATTTTATAGTGTTTGAGGAATTTTAGTAACAGTCTTTGTTTAAGTTACAAATAACCTTACCTTTTCTAAACTCTTTTCAGGGTTATGTATGAACCTGCATCAGTGTATATTGGGGATGGTATAGCTTATAAGATTCCTCCAATTTATGATAAGTTGGCAGCAACGGTGAACCTTCCAAGCCTCTCAGATATCCACATTGAGGATTTTTACCTAAAAGGTACATTAGATTTGGGATCCTTGGCTGAAATGATGGCATCTGATAAAAGGTCTGCGAATAGAAACCGTGCAGGCATGGGGGAAACTATATCCCAATACGAATCACTTCAAGCACGTCTAAAGGACACACCGGCTTCTAACTCAACTCACAAATTCAGTTTGAAAATATCTGATGCTGATTTGAATTCCTCCATTCCGGAGGGAGCAGCTGGAAGCATAAAGCGATATATTTTATCTGAGGGTGGTATATTGCAGGTTTATTATGTGAAGGTTTTGGAGAAAGGAGACACTTATGAGGTACCTATCAGATAATATGTAATAGATTTTTCCATTTATCTTTACCACTTTTTTTTTTTTTTAATTACAATGTTCCTTTGTCTTTCAACTTCTTCAGATCATTGAAAGAAGCTTACCCAAGAAACAAAAGATAACGAAAGACCCTGCATTAATAGAGAGAGAGGAAATGGAAAAATTGGGAAGGATTTGGGTAAATATTGTGAGAAGAGACATACCAAGACATCATAGGAATTTTACTACTTTTCATCGAAAGCAGCTCGTTGATGCCAAGAGGGCCTCAGAAAACTGTCAAAGAGAGGCATGCCCTGTCCCCCTTTAATAGATTCTTCCTCTGAATATTTTACACTGGCTTGTAGTATATCTAATTTATTACTATTATAGCATTCTAGTTTAAAGCTTTTGATGGTATGTGTTGTATTTTTCATTTGTACTTTAATAAGTTGTATGAGTCTATTTTCTTTCAGGTTAAAATGAAAGTTAGTAGATCGCTTAAATGGACAAGAACTGCTAGCATACGCACCCGAAAACTAGCTAGAGACATGTTACTATTCTGGAAACGAATAGATAAGGAGATGGTAATTTTTAATTTGTTGCTTCAGTTTATTGATTTTTATGGTGCATGTTATTTACTTTGGAGGACAGTGTATTTTAAGTTAGAGGAACATGGCGGTTGCAAACTCTTCCTTAAGCCCTGCCTTTACTTTTGAAAACTTCTTTCGTGCATGAGCGTTGATAAGGTTTTATCAACTTAACTATGTGTTTCCTTCAAAAAAAATAAAATCAACTTGACTATGTGCCTTGGCCATATATCTAATGGATAATAGTCTTGAATTCTCCATGTTAATGAGATTACTGAGATGGTGTCTCGATTTTTAAATCGGTGAGCCATGATTGATCTGGGTGCTGGGTGGTATATGCACTTTTCAAATCAAGATATTAAAGTATGGGTTCTGAGCTGTTCAATTTAGATGTTTTTGAGATTCAGATAAGGAGATTTGGAGTTTGTTTGTTAGATACACCACGTTGTTGGTTTGGATAGGGTGATCTATATGGGAGACATGCAGATGTTGTCATCTGTATTTGAAATTACCTTTCGAAACATGAATATTGTCATGCTGATGTAATAGTCACTCATAGTATACACTAGACTTGAATATGCTGTAATTTTTCTATTTGATCCCTTGCAGTTAGAAGTGAGGAAAAGGGAGGAAAAAGAAGCTGCTGAAGCTTTGAGGCGTGAGCAGGAGCTTCGAGAAGCAAAGAGGCAGCAGCAAAGGCTAAATTTTCTTATACAACAGACTGAGCTGTACAGTCACTTTATGCAGAACAAGTCAATATCTTCAGAAGCTCTAACCATGGCGGATGAAAGTACAAATGATGAAAATGCACTAATCAACTCTCTAGCAGATGGTCCTACCGTGGAGGAAGATCCCGAAGAAGTTGAACTGAAGAAGGAAGCTTTGAAGGCTGCTCAAGAAGCAGTTTCTAAGCAGAAAATGTTAACAAGTGCCTTTGACACTGAATGCTTGAGGTTGCGCCAGGCTGGTGAATCTGATTCACTTCAACCAGAAGTTTCTGGAGCAAGTAATATTGACTTGAAGACCCCGTGAGTTGCCTCTCTTTCCTTATTTATTTTTGTGTGAATGCCTATCCACAGATTCTAATGTATAAACGTACTCATGCGAATGATGTTGATGGTCAGTTAGATGTATTGAGGAATATGACATAAGCAACATTGTTCATTCTTATCAATTTTTGCATTGTTGTATTGCAGCTCCACCATGCCCGTGGCATCTACAGTTCGAACTCCTGAATTATTTAATGGGATTCTCAAAGATTATCAGCTAAAAGGTCTTCAATGGCTAGTTAATTGTTATGAGCAGGTTGTTGAGCACTCTTAAACAAAGTCTCAATGATTTATTTCTTTTGGTTGCTAATTAGAAGCTTTTGGTCTCTTTCAGGGTTTAAATGGTATTCTTGCCGACGAGATGGGACTTGGAAAGACCATTCAGGCTATGGTTTTTTTAGCTCATTTAGCCGAGGTAGCTATTCATTCAGCCTTTTTTGCTCATTTCAATAACTTTATTCAACTTGTTGTAACTTGCTTGTCCCATGCAGGAGAAAAACATATGGGGACCTTTTTTGATTGTTGCACCTGCTTCTGTATTAAATAATTGGAATGAGGAACTCGAGCGCTTCTGCCCTGAACTAAAAATACTTCCTTATTGGGGTGGGCTTTCAGAGCGGACAGTGCTTAGGAAAAGTATGAATCCAAAGGATCTCTATCGCAGGTAATATTATTTTCTTATGCATTTTCATTACCTTGAAACACAGGTGGTAGTAATGGCCTTTCTTGTAATAAATAAAATGTTGCTAACCCTAGAAAGATATTTCAGTACATATAAATTTGAAGTGTGGATTGTGGAATGTATTCTCCGGTAGGTGCTTGTTTGAGAAAAATGGTCTTTTCTTGCATTAAATAAAATGTTGCTAACCCAAGAAAGATATTTCAGTACATATAAATTTGATGTGTGGATTGTGGAATGTATTCTCCCTAGGTGTTTTTATATTTGTTGTTGAGGAAATGCAAAAATAAGGATTTCCTTTTAAACCTGATTTATGAATTAAAGATGACGATGATAATAATTTAGTGGTGTTACTTTTGATATTCACTAAAAATATTGAATGAACTAATCAGTAAAGATGGTGGAAATCCCTTGCAAAGGTTTATTATTATTGTTTTTTAACAAAGGATGAATTAAATATGAATTTTTAAGATTTTTGCACTTAAAAATTTATATTTAGTTCATCTTCTGTTAAAAAATTCTAAAATTTTGCTGGAGAAATTCGTATAATATTATAAACATGAATACAAAAACTCATTAAAAAAATGTGAAGTGTACACATGAGTTGACTTAAAAGAAGGGACCAAAAATTGTGATGGAAAACATTTGGGGGACCAAAACTTGCTGAAATTTTTTAGAGGGACTAAAAAATAAATATGATATATTTATAGGGATTAAAAATTTATTTAACCCCATATTTAGGATGAACTTAGTCAAACCAAACTTTGAAACATTTATAACAAAAATAAAACAGAATGTTATTATGGGATGAAAATGAAACTCATCTTTGGGATGAAAGGTATACCGATGCATTGTTCATTCGTATAGACTCATCTTTGGCTAAAACCTTTAAAAGATGGTTCCTCTTCAACCCCCTTGAATTGTTCACACCTGTAAAACACTACCGGAAGATATCTCCCGGTAAGATTTGTACTACCAGAAGTTATCTCTTGGTAGGTTTTGCACTACTAGGAGATATCTCCCGGTGGATGGGGGGCGAAGAGCAACCATCTTAGAATTGTGAGGCTAATACAATATTTTTCCCTTGACCTGCCAATATTAAATTCTGTTTTTATTTCTTTTGGACTTTAATTTTGAACCATCTAATTTCTGTTGTTATTGTACCTTATTTACCAGGGAAGCTAAATTTCACATTCTCATCACAAGCTACCAGCTGTTGGTCGCTGATGAGAAGTATTTCCGGCGTGTGAAATGGCAGTATATGGTTTTAGATGAAGCTCAAGCAATTAAAAGTGCCAATAGGTTTGCATTATTATCTTTTTCTGGGGTGCATAAGTGAATGTCTTTAATTATTAGTCGCTCATTGTTCCTACGAGATATTTAAACAAAACTGTTATCAGTTATTTTAATAGCTGCATTTTTTTAGTATCTAGCTGTATATAATTTTTGTTTATATATTTTGTTAATTGTGTCATTGATGAAATATTTATCCAACAGTATAAGATGGAAGACACTCCTCAGCTTTAACTGTCGGAATCGCCTACTGCTGACTGGTACACCCGTTCAGAATAATATGGCTGAGTTATGGGCTCTTCTTCATTTCATTATGCCAACTTTATTTGACAGCCATGAGCAGTTTAATGAGTGGTTTTCAAAAGGGTATGTATTCCTAATTTTTGTCCTTGGATAATTTTGCCAATTTAAAGACAGTCTGACTATCTTTTATTATTTATGACATTATAGAATTGAGAACCATGCAGAACATGGGGGTACTTTGAATGAGCACCAACTTAATCGATTGGTAAGTGCATTTCCTGTTTGATAGTAAAAATAAAGATATGGTAAGGATGTTTTGTTGCATTACATTAATTTCTTTTAATCAGAAATTGATTGGGCATATAAAACCTGCATTTAGAATGAGCGGTGATAGAAACTGGTATCTTACTATCTTACTACAAAAAAATAAGGAAATAAAGCAGAACTTCGAGGGTCTGCAACCTCCAAATACGCAAAGGCCCTAATTCTCTCAATTGACAAGATTCTCCTCATTCCATATCCCTTTTCTCAGCTATAGATAACATGCCTTATTTCTCCTAAGTCCCTGATTGACTCCAATCGACTAACTAGCTAACTAAGGTTTTCTATAGGGGCTGACTTTGGGTAATTTATACGTTTGGGAAGTTGTCGGTGCCATTCCTTGTCTTATTGCCTGTGTTGGATGTCAATTTTTTAAAATTTTCGGTTACAGACCCAGAGAAAAGAAATCAGAAATTAATAGAAAGAATCAAAAGATGTCAAAAGATTTCTCATTTCACACAGATTATTGAATTGACATAACAATTCCCTTCTTCCTGATTTTCCCTATTTATAACCCCTTTCCAACTATCCTACTAAGGGGCTGATTGGGAAAGCCGAGTTAAGCGTTGTAGAGTTCAGCGTCCAAGAGGTTGCCTCAGGGGCACTGCTGTGATAGGGACATGGTATTATGGGGTACCCAAGTCCCAGAGCGAGTAGAGTGGGATGCATAGTGGGGTATTTAAGTGTGTTGGTTCTTGTTCTTCCCCCTTGAATTGAAGGGTGGGTTGCCCAACTGCTTGGATACGATCAGAATGATTGGGGTATCTCTCTTCATTAGCTACAAAAGATTTCTCATTTCACACAGATTGTTGAATTTACATATGATTCCCTCCATCCTAATTTTCCCTATTTATAACCCCTTCTAACTAACCAAACAAATTTAGCTCCTACTTATTTTCCTAACATATTCACAACAATGTATAAATCTGCATATGGGTTTGTTAAATAAAGATATGAAAATTGTGATTACAATAGAATGGCGACTTATTGTTAGAATTTTATTATTTTAAACTTTTGACATATATTCAGCTGCTCTTCTTTTAACAGCATTCAATTATAAAGCCTTTCATGCTGCGGCGTGTTAAAAAAGATGTAATTTCTGAGCTGACTAGCAAAACTGAAATTACCGTGCACTGCAAGTTAAGTTCTCGGCAGCAAGCTTTCTATCAAGCAATTAAGAACAAGATATCTCTTGCTGAATTGTTTGATAGTAATCGTGGACAGCTGAATGAGAAGAAAATCCTGAATTTAATGAACATTGTTATTCAACTGAGGAAGGTAGACAATCCATATTATTCAGCCTTTATTTTCTCTGTTTTTAGTTTTACCAGTTTAAATTTTGTATTAATTGGTCCCAGTTGAAATAAGGATTGTTGTTGAGTTTAAACTTTTAATTGTGTGATTTGTTTTTCCCAACCATGATCACTCATAATAAATGTTGCTTTTTGGATATGTTAGGTTTGCAACCATCCAGAGTTGTTTGAAAGGAGTGAGGGAAGCACATACCTTTACTTTGGAGAGATTCCAAATTCCCTTCCTCCTCCTCCATTTGGGGAGTTAGAGGATGTATATTATTCTGGTGGCCACAACCCCATCTCATATGAGGTACTTTTGGATTTTTACTTACTGTATAAAAAACATATCAATTTATTGTTCTCTCTTCAATGTCCCATGTTTTTCATTCCATTTTCTGAGCAAAATCAGTATGTTGCATCACATTGTATTTCATGCCATTTCTGTTAAGAGCCCCACATTTGATAGGATAAGGACTGAATATACGTTTATAAGTTGGGGCAGCCCTCACCTTAAAAACTAGTGTTATAAGGGTTGAGTTAGACCCAACCCAAATTCTAAGATGCTATCAGAGCGTATCCAAGATCTATTGGGTCATATGCTATCAAGTCACCCCTATCAAGCCACTCAAGTCATCCTCTAGATGTCCAGTCCTGGGTGTGGTCTCCCCTATCCGGCCACTCGGGTCACACTCCAGATGTCTAATCCTGGGCATGAGGAGGGTGTGTTAAGAGTTACACATTGGATGAAATAAGGACTGAGTATGAATATAAGTTTATAAGTTGGAGCAGTCCTCGCCTTACAAGCCGGTGTTGTAAGGGTTGAGTTAGGCCCAACCGAAATTCTAAAAATTTCACATTATGAAAGTTGTAGGGTTTAGATAGTCAAGAGACGAGAGAAAGGAGAGACAATGTTTCTATGTGTAATCAATCAGGTCAAATACGGGTATAGTATTTTACTAGAACAAGCCTAAGACCATGAGTTTGTGCTAGACTTAACTCAACCTTAAAAGCTAGCTCAAATAGTAAGACAGCATAAGATGTACAGTCTTAGGCACAGGGTGGTGGTGTTATTGGGCCAACTGCATCTGTCCAGACACCACATATCCAGTTCTAAGTGTGGCAGTGAGCCATGAAATTTCATATCAACTAGAAATGTGGCCAAGGAGTCCTTACAATGTAGAAATGCTTGGACAATTATCATCCCTTAGCTAGCTTTTGGGTTTGATTTAAGCCTAGCCCAATTTAAGATGATATCTAAGTCGATTTTAGATCTGTTATTGGGTCACTCACATTTATCCGTGCTCCTAGGGTCTAATTCCAGGCATGAGGGAATGTATTGAGATCCATCACCCGCATGTTTACGCACTTTAGAGTCCAATCCTGGGATTGTGGGGGTACGTTAAGACTTAAGATCCCACATTGACTAGATATATGGAAACAATCATCCCAATAAGACGGTATTCCTCACCCCTAGCTAGCTTTGGGGTTGATACAATAAGACTAATAGTAATAACCCTGATTAAATAACAAAACTATGAAATTAGGAAATAGGGTCTAATATTGCTTCTATAATTAGACAACTAACTGACTCAACAACATACTCGAAAGATATTTTTTGGATATTTTGAGATACATCATGCATATCTGGAGGATGATAGAAGCTGTATCAATGCTTTCACGTTAAATTTAATCTATCCTGGCTAATGTATGTCACAATTTATAACATGTTGGACTCATAATGGCTTATCCTCTCTGCAGATCTGATCATAGTCTTAAATAGATTGTTATTTTACCCTCTAATTCATTATGTCAACAATGTCTCCTTATTGTTGTTGTCCCATTTTTTCAGATACCAAAACTTGTGTATCAAGAAATTATGCGGAGTTCTGAAACTCTCGGCTCAGCTGTTGGTCATGGTATCTGCAGAGAATCTTTTCAGAAGTATTTTAATATTTTTAGACCAGAAAATGTTTATCAATCTGTCTTTTCAGAAGATATGCATGTTAAAAGTGGAACCTTTGGGTTTACTCATTTGATGGATTTATCTCCACAAGAGGTGACATTTCTTGTTACTGGTTCTTTTATGGAGAGACTATTATTTTCTATGATGAGGTGGGAACAAAAATTCATTAATGAAGTTGTAGAATTTCTTACGGATACCATAGATGATGATTTGGAATGTAGTTACCTTGAAAAAGGCAAAGTGAGAACTGTTGCACGTATGTTATTGGTGCCGTCGAGATCTGAGACTAAGTTTCTACAGAACAGATTGCCAACTGGACCCAGCCATGCTCCTTTTGAGGCCTTAGTTGTCCCACATCAGGAGAGGGTTTTATCAAATGCCAGGCTTCTTCACTCAGCTTACACATATATCCCACAAAGTAGAGCACCCCCAGTATGTTATGTTTCTTTATTTTCTAGTCTTCTGATAATTTTTCCAAAATAAGTGCCTTCTATTAGCAAAATGATATTAACCATCAACCACGTGTCTTTTTTCCTTAGATTGGTGCTCACTGCTCTGATAGGAACTTCTACTATAAGATGATAGAGGAACTACATGATCCATGGGTTAAGAGGTTGTTAGTGGGGTTTGCACGGACATCTGATTGTAATGGGCCTAGAAAGCCATATGGTTCTCATCATTTAATTCAAGAGATTGACTCTGAGCAACCTGTTTGTAAACCTGCTCTTCAGTTAACTCACAGTATTTTTGGATCTTCTCCACCTATGCGAAATTTTGATCCAGCAAAATTGCTTACTGTAAGTATTCTTTTACCCTCTTTATTGCTTTTCGAGGAGTACCCCCTTCATCTCTTGACTTTTGGGTCAAATGGATCTTATTTAAATAATTTTGATATAGGACTCTGGGAAGCTTCAAACACTTGATATATTATTGAAACGTTTACGAGCCGGAAATCATCGTGTTCTCTTGTTTGCTCAGATGACCAAGATGCTGAATATTTTGGAGGTATTTTAAACTTTTCACTGTTAAACCTTTTGATATTGCTATTTAGAGTTTATTCATTTTATTCATTTTTATGGCCTTTTCTTATGCTGACTGGTGATTTAATCCTTCTTACAGGACTATATGAACTATAGAAAATATAAGTATTTTAGACTTGATGGATCAACATCTATTCAGGACCGCAGAGACATGGTCAGAGACTTTCAGCATAGGTAATGTATATTTTGTAATTTTTCCATACTGTACTCTAGTTAGACTAACAATACTTATTTCATTAATTTGTATAACTTTTTTTATATAACTTTTTTATTAATTTGTTGTAGGGCTGATGTTTTCGTGTTCTTACTGAGTACAAGAGCTGGTGGATTGGGTATTAACTTGACAGCTGCTGACACGGTCATATTTTATGAGAGTGATTGGAATCCAACATTGGATCTACAGGCAATGGATAGAGCTCATCGTTTGGGTCAGACAAGAGATGTTAGTTCCATTTCTTCCTCTTCCTTCCTCCTCATGTGCACATATCTGTTGATTATTCTATTGATGCGATGTTTCTTATTTTTGGGATCTCAACAATTGATCCCTGAAATTTTCCTTTCTTTCACATTTTTGCTTGCACAGACACCAAAGCTATTCCTTTTGTGTTTGTAAGTTCTTAATTTAGAACAACTAACATTAGATGTATTTTCAAATGTGTAGGTTACTGTCTACCGACTTATATGTAAAGAGACAGTCGAAGAGAAGATTCTTCTCAGAGCTAGTCAGAAAAGTACTGTACAGAACCTTGTCATGACTGGTGGTTCTGTTGGAGGTGATCTTTTAGCACCCGAGGATGTGGTATCTTTGCTTCTGGATGATGTCCAGTTGCAGCAGAAATTTCAAAATATAACTGTCCAGGTTGGTTGTGAAATCTAGTCACTAGAATTCATTTTACATTATGTAGTTGGATATCTCTCTCATCAACTGAATAAACAAGGATTAAAATAAGTTCCAGAAAGCTTAAAACCTTGAGTTTTTTTAATTCCGGATTATGTCTGACCTTGCTTATCCTTCCAGGTAAGGGATAAGCAAAAGAAAAAACAGCCTATGAAGGGTATTTTGGTAAATGAAGAAGGTGATGCATCTCTGGAAGATTTATCAAACTCTGTAGCCCTGGGTACAACAGATGATCTATCCTTGGACCCAGAGGGATCAAAGTCCAGTAATAAAAAGGTATCATTGTGCTTCTAAACTTATTGATTTTGAAAATGCTTTGAATCTCATTTCAATTATTTTTTTTACCGACTCATTTCATTCGGTTGCATTCTAAAATCTCTTAAGTTTGTCTTGGAAGTTTTTTCTTTCTTCATTTTATGTTGCTCTAGTTGAGTAATTATCATTTATTTCAAGCAGTTGTATATTGAGTAAGGGTAGCTTAGAAAAATGAAACTCATAATTAAGGCTTGGCTTACGTTTCTTAATCTTTATGCATTTCAACTATATCTTGAGTTTGACTGGAGGGAATAAAATGACAAGACTTCAGAAGATTTTGAATGCCTGAGTTTCTTTCTTGATATTCTGTATTGTTTCAAGGAGGTATATTCAGGTTCAGAAATTATTTTTCCTTAAAATTGGGGAAAGGAGACATGTGCATTAAATGGATGCATATTTTATCTGCTTTACTGGATCAATTGTACATTTCACCTTCTGATCTGTGGATCTCTCTTTTATTCTCCACTGCTGCTTATTTTGTGAATTTTTTATTTTCGACTTGGTAACATAATGTTTATTTGCAGAGAAAAGCTACCTCAGATAAGAAAACTTTGAGGCCAAAGAATTCTCAGAAGACGAGTGAATTTGATGCCACGCTTATGGACAACGAATTGGATGATGTCCACTTAAATACTGATCCTGTAGTTCAGAAACCCAAGAGACCAAAGAGAATAAAGAAAAATGTGAATGAAATGTATGAAGATACCTTTCCTGGGACAGCTACCACAGTGGCCCCAGAGCAGACCCAATTTCAACCTCCACATGATGAAGGTTCCAAAATAGTATCCGGCCAAGACACCTAATATTTTACCAAAAACTGGGGAGTCCCTGTTATATCAGCTCTGTGGGTCAACAGTTTTGGGGAGACTGCTAAGTCGATTCTCTATATGATCAACAGTTTCTAGTTCCCTGTTTCTTGGTTCTTGTCTGACTGTAAATAATGGCAGCAAAGTTTGAGTCAAGACGGCAAAGAAAGGCTGTAAATACTATGTTGTATCTGTATATAGTAGTAGTAGCATTGTTGTACAGATTGAGCTATCGTCACTACAGTTGATTTTTGGTGCCACGACTAATATTTAAAGCCTAAATGATGCTAATTGATATACATATGGTAAAGCTATCCTCACTGAGTCCATTCCTTGACAATTTATCACCCCTTAATCAATATGATGGTGTGAGTTTGTGACATGTTAAGAACTAGTTGTTTAATTAAAATCTTATGCAGGGATTAATATTGTGTATTTGAAAGATTGGTTGTTTTTTAGTGCTTTGGCAAAAGATTGAAATTCTTGCTAATATGCTGCAACTGGTTAGTGGTCAACTTTGTTGTACTAAGACACCCTTACACAGAATCCTCTAAACTTATGTTTGCAGGTTGATCTTATGGTGCACAAGTGAGATACTGATTAAAGTTTGCACACGTTTGTTTTCATCACTATAAGTCTCACTAATGGATCAAGTGAGACATAATGGATATTAAAGTGTGCATGATACAGCACTATCATACTTACACAAGTAATGTTGTATCATGCACAATTTATTTTTCTCACATTAGATCAAAAAGTTCCATTATATTTCACTTGATCCGATATTGAGACTTACAAGTTACAATAGTGAGAAAAAAAATTGTGTTAACCTACAACGTGTATCTCACTCGTACATCATAAGTTTAGGGGAGAAATTTGTTTACAACTTAATAAATATCTTGTCTCATTGAATACTATCTCCGGTATTTTTATAAGAAACAATAAACTTTTTAGATTTATTGAATAATTAGTGGATTTAATTTATAATAATATAAATTAGATACATCAAATCTTAAAAATGAATTGTTTCTCTCGAAAAAAGTACTAAATTGTAATATGATCATTTATTATATCATGTCTCTTATTTTTGGTCACCAAGCCATTCAATGCAAATATAATCAATATATTGGTACGTGAATCATGGGATACATGTGCACATTAATTAATTGAAGCTAAATTGTCACAACGACATAAATTTCACACCTCAATGATTAAACGTGTTGTGTTGTTTGACACGCGTCAGTGTCCAACACTTGTATAACACGTGTTGGATAATTTAAATGGGTGTCTAAAAACAAAATTGTTTTTCCTTTACTTGATATTCCTTAGATCGATGTCCGACACTTATAAGTTATAACACACTTATACAACACGTGCTAGATAAGTATCCCATTTTTTTTTCCTTGCTTCTATTCTCTTAGACAGATTTACAAGGATTAAAGATGTGTCAAAACAATAATATTGATCAATGAGAGATTAAAGAGAATACATTTTGATTACTTATTTTTAGCTTTTCGATAGTAGATGGGTGAATACAAAGTAAAAGGTACTATCGGCTATTGTCTTAAAAGAAATTTAATGAAAAACTTGTTCAACTTAAATGCACATGTATATATTTTGATTCTTAATTTAGATCTTTTATAAATATGTAGCAGTGTCGGTGTCCTATAAATTTTACATTAAAGGTGTCGGAGTGTTCGTGTCACGGTGTCCGTGTCAAAGTCTATACTTCATAGAATTAACTGGTTTTTCAAAAATTTAGTAGAAAATAATGAATTTCATAAATACAACTTAATTAGCTGAAAAGAACGCTGATGGCTTTTCACTTTTTTACACTTAAAAATGTGTAATTCTAATCACTAACTACTTTACAAGAATAAATAAAGCACTAAAACAACAAAATAAATACTTTGGTTCTAAATAAATATTAAAAAAAAAGTTGAGTCAATAAAAATTATTGTATCTGATTTAAATTTTAGATCAAATACATCAATTTTTCTAACCTAATCTTTAACTATATTTAGAATCGAAAGTAGAATAAGGTTGGAAGACTTAATAATATTTGCCAAAAAAGATTGTCTCGTTATCAACTCAAATAATATTAGTTTCATAACAAGTTTCAAACTTCAAATGTACTAACTTGTGTGGTATCCTAAGACGACTTTTACTTTTGTCACTCTACCAATTACTCGCGTGTCCTATGCTTTTTTCTTTTTATCCTTCCGCTACGTAAGTAGCGGACGATGTTAGAATAAGTGATTTTTGAAAAAATACCCTACATGAAATTTATGTATGCTAAATACCAAATTTGAGGGAAAAAAACCTTACATGAAAACACCTTAAGTAGCGGATGTTATAAAAATGAGATTTTTGAAAGAAAAAATACTCTCCTAACGTGAAATTTTTTAGTTTTAAACATAGAATCCGTATCAGACAGAAATATTTTGATAATTTTGTAGGACATACGAGAAATAAAGTAAGATGACAAAAATAAATTCCTTCTAAGACACTCACAAAAGAACCAAAGACTATAAGAGCTTAAAAATCTCAAATTTGTGAATGGTGGTAAGTGGTAACATTGAGGTCAAATGCTGCCTATAACTATTTCAAATAAACAAATGCTAATTAGTGCTTCTGGACACTCTTTAAGACCTTAAATATTAAGTTTTTTATATAATTTTTATGGGAATACGTAAAATCAACGCATTGAAAATTATAATGTTAAATTTTTGGAATAAAAATTTTCTTTAAATAAAATGCTTAAAAAATGCTCCGAATGACTCGTTAGCAATACCCTTTCAAATAAAGACAAACTCAAAGTAGGACAACATTTAATATGTGACCAACCACGAGAAGGAGAAAAATGAATAGGGAGGCTGATCACATGAAACTAATTGCAAAGTCACAATATTAATGACCGTTGGGGAAGTTGGCCACACAGTCATCTTTAATGCCAACAGATTTATTGGTTACACTGACACCCATGTCAAATGACTCAACCCTAAAAAGAAATCATTTTTTGGACAAAAAAAAAATTGATCCCAAATATAGTGTTAAGTGTGTTTTTTATGTGTATTTTTAAAATTTGTGTGAAGTGTAGAAAATAAAAGAGTTTAATAAATATGCTCTCTTAGTGTAAATTAATTGTACACTGACATTCAATAGGAATCAAATACTTTTTCATGTCAAACAATTGTAGTGTGTAGTGGAGTGATTTGGCAGAATAAACAGTTGGTATTGATTGATAGTGTAAAATTAGTTTACACTGTCTGTGCATATACATTTTTCTCAAAATAAAAAATGAAAATGTTAATTATTGTCTAAAGAAATAAAAAGTAGAGTTATTCCTTTCAAATTAATTTTTCGTGAAACATCACAACTCTGAAACTTACCGATCAGTGGACCGCATAACTATACATGATTGGATGAATTGAAAAGTCAAACTACTAAAAACATGACACTTGTATTCGTGAGGCTTGTGAGATCAATCTTTTGGGATGTTTAATATTTAGGTTAAATATGGTTTTAGTCCCTATAAATATCTCAATTTCATTTTTATAAATTTTTTTAGCAAGTTTTAGTCCCTCTAATATTTGCATTCATTATTTTTGGTTTCTGCTTTTCAATCAACTGATTTTTTCTGCGATCATGTTCAATACATTATAGAAATCTCTTTTGCAAAAGTTTAAATTTTTTTTAACAAAGAATGAATTAAATATGAATTTCTTAGTTTTTTGCGCTTAAAAATTCATAAATAATTCATCTTGTATTATAAAATTTAAAATTTTTGTGTGAGAAATTCTTATAGTATTATAAACATGTATACAAAAACATAAATGTGAAAGTACACAAGAGTTGATTAAAAAGTTGTGATAGAAAATATTTGAGGAACTAAGAGCAACTTTATCGCAAGGTACTTAACTAAATTTTTAGGCTAAGTAACCGATCCTTATATTTTGTTGCCGCTGGAGGGAGTATACATGGCTATGCTTAATGGATTAATTCTTATTTTTAAGAAAATTTGCTAGTGCAAGGAGTTTTTAGATTTCGTTCTTAAATTAAAATAAACATTCTTTCTCTTTCATTCATCACCCTTCATCATCAGGTGGAGAGACAGGATGGAGATCTGAGACGGGCCGTGCGGCGGTGGGAGAGAGAGGACACATACCGGTGTGGTGGCTGACTGAGACGGCGGCTATGGCTTGCGTTTCCGGTGCTTTCCACCAACAATACGTTATTGAAATAACATTTCATGAAGGAAGATTTTTATTTTTTATGCAATTACTGAATTTTAGGAAGGAAAATATTTATCTTTAATTCAGGAAGAATTTTTTTTTGTTTTTCAGACTTATTTCAGGAAGAGTTTATGTTTAATTCCAATTTCAGGAAGAGGTTGTTGATGGATTTTAATTTTTTGGCCATTATTTTTCTTTAATCAATTTTTCTTATCCAATTTCAGCATATTCATTTAAATATTAATTTTATAATAATGAATTAATTTTTAAATGGAAACAAATACAATAATATATATGTGCGTGTGGAGTATTGTGGAACCTAATGAATAGTGTTAAGTACTCAAAATAAGATTTTGTGGATGAAGTAAAATCTATGCGAATTCCTTAAGAGTTGCTTAATCATATGTGGTATAGTAGGACCCATATGAATATTGTTAAGTATCTCGGTTTAAGTTTCTAGGGATAAAGATGCTTTAAGAGCTAGCATACACATCCATAACACCCATTTGTTGGAATGGCAACGGGTGCGGGTTTCACACTACCCAAACTCGCACCCGAATTCATCACCCGAACCTAAACCCAAAGGCTATTCGGGTGGCAAAATAACACTCACGCCCACACCCGTTGGGTTCGGGTTTTTCCACCCAAACCCGAACCCGTACGCAAGAACCTGCAAAAATACACTAGTAATATAGTTTGGTAACAAGCATAGTTTAAATTTTCAAGAAAATACAACAATAAAACTGAGTAATGTTAAATTACAAGAAATTACATTAAAATACAACAATAACATAGTTTGGTAACATAGTATTTAACATAGACTTTTAAGAAATTAAATTACAATTATATATGCATAAGGATAATTAAGTAATTTAATATCTAAGCGGGTGTGGTTTCGGGTGCGGGTTTGAGTGATCCCAAACCCACACCCGAAATATCGGGTGTCACCCGAACTCAAACCCAGTCAGCTCGAGTTTTCATCCATTGACTCGGGTGCGGGTGTGCCCCACAGTTTTGGGCTTACCTGTCGTCCCTATCCATTTGAGTTTTTTAAATGGACCCCACTTAATTTTTTATATTATTTCGCACTTACTAATTATTTAAACAACTCAACTACATTTTTAAAATATCTATTCAACTCGTAAAAACTCTCAAAATGGATCCATTATATCCCAAATAAATGATACATGTATGGTTTTAAGTATTTAGAATGTTCGACATATATATTATTAGGCAAAATTACACGTTTTGTCCTTTATCTTATTTTTTGGCAACATTTTGGTCCTTTATCTTTTATTTGTAACACTTTGGTCCTTTATCTTATATATTTGTAATGATTTGGTCCTTTATCTTTTATTTGTAACATTTTAGTCCTTTATCTTTTATAACATTCACATATAAACCCTTTTTTTCATATTTATTTTTATTAAAAAAATGCTGAATTTTATTTGTTAAGATACCTTTTTATTAAAATTAAATAAAACTCATAATTTTGATGAATATATTCATCATCTTCATCAATTCTTTCATATCTTTATGTATTTTAAAGGACCAAAGTGTTACAAATAAAAGATAAAAGACCAGAGTGTTACAAAAAGATAAGATAAAGGACCAAAATGTTACAAATGAAAGATAAAAGACCAAAGTGTTACAAAAAAATAAGATAAAGGACAAAATGTGTAATTTTGCCTATTATTTGAGGAATTACAGCTTTATTAAAAAAAGGCCATGTTAATAAAGTTCTCTTTTTTAGGGCAATTATTAAGGAGCTAAACATAAATTTTGTATTGACAAGAACCTATTTTAAAATTTTATTGAGAAGTTCTTATTTGAAATTGAAAGATACTTTTAAGTTTAATCAGTTAATGTGAATGAGTCTCACACTTTTTCTTTTCATGATAGTTCATTTTATTGAGAAGGTCTCGTTAAGGAATTAGTACTTCCACGTGGTTGCTGAGCTACGAGAGACTAATTTATCAATTTTTATTACAGTATTTGTTAATCTGCCTGCAAAATTCTAAAAGGATCAAAATTTTGGGATGGAAAGTAACACTTAATAATGTTTTTGTTGATTTTTTTTTAACTTACAATATGAGAACCACCGCATTTTGTGACCAAAAACACAATCATGAATTGGACAAGCTAAAGTAAATTAACCCCTTCATTGAAGGGCCATAACTTGGTTGTTCCTTCCTAGCATGAAAGTTTGGTTTTGTATAGGTACTACTCGTGTATTGTTTTGTAGTTGGGTAGATGAACAAACAATAGACGGAGAAAACAAAGTCATGTTTATGTTTCTTTTTTCTTCTCCATTCCCCTTATCTACTCTTTTGTCTTGGCATGTGCACTACTAGTATTTACAAACTACTACATCCATTTTAAAATACCATGGTTTAAAAGTTATTCATGCGTTGATTTCAAATATAAATAAAATTTTGTCATAAAATGTTGATGTATTTGATTTAAAATTTTGACAAGAATAAATCAACTTTTACTTATATTTAAGACCAGAGTAATATATACTATTAAGAAAAATAATAAGTAATGAGTATAACAATTTTATAAAATTTTAATTAAGTGTTAATTATCATAACTGCATAATAAAATATAATGAAATTTTAGTGCACACAATATTAATTAGAGAATATAATTAAAATTAAAAAATTAAATGTATCTAAAATACAAAAGTCAATTTTAAAAAATTACATTTTTCTTAAAAAAAACAGCTAATTTGATTTTATTTTTTTTAAATGAAATAAATCTATAGTGATATTTATTGATAATGGAGGTAGTAGTAAAAGAAATATATATAGAAATGGGTACACAATTTATTTGACAGGGAGAAATGGGCACATATATTGTACCATGATTCATGCATTGAATGTTTCAATAAATAATGCTGCTGCATCTTTAATTTGCTAACCAAAAAAATCTTATTCTTATGCTAACAAGAATAAAATTTGGTAGTTGAGCAAAGATAAAGTGAAGGTCACAAGTTTATATTAATAGTACTATCAATTTAGTTTATATAATACACACAAACTTTAGCAACTCACATTCACCTAGCTAGTACTTTTTTCTTGAGAAATTTTTTCTATCCATTTTATTTTTTTGGTTTGATCATGGTTGGAAGCATTTTAGGAAAGATTAATAATAACACATACTCAAATGGGTCATCTCAGAATCATAATAATGGATTAGAGGATAAGCTTGATGAGTTTAGGAGACTAATTGGCAAAAGTAATGGTGATCCATTGAGAATTGTGAGTGTTGGAGCTGGTGCTTGGGGAAGTGTTTTTGCAGCACTTTTACAAGATAGTTATGGTGAATTTAGAGACAAAGTACAAATCAGAATATGGAGAAGATCAGGAAGAAAAGTTGATAGAGAAACTGCTAAACATCTCTTTGAAGTTATAAATTCAAGAGAAGATGTTTTAAGAAGGTTGATAAGAAATTGTGCTTATTTAAAATATGTTGAAGCAAGACTTGGTGATAGGACATTATTTGCTGATGAAATTCTTAAAGATGGTCTTTGTTTGAATATGATTGATACTCCTGTTTGTCCTTTGAAAGTTGTTACTAATTTACAAGAAGCTGTTTGGGATGCTGATATTGTTGTTAATGGTTTGCCTTCGACCGAAACTCGAGAGATTTTTGAAGAGATTAGTAAGTATTGGAAGGAGAGGATTAGTGTTCCTATTATAATTTCTTTGTCTAAAGGTATTGAAGCTGCATTGGAGCCTGTTCCTCATATTGTAACTCCTACAAAAATGATTCATCAAGCAAGTAAGATTTGTCTTTATTTTTTTTTCATTTCTATATCTTCTTTTCTACCATTATTGTGAGTCGTGTTATTTGAACATTTAAAATTTGACAACTTTTGCGACAATATGTTAAATGGTTAACGCGGTTTAAATAGGCAGGTACTTATGTTCAATAGATGGTTGATGGATATACCATATGTCAAAACTCGTTAATCTTCAACGTAACTTGATTAACATCAATTTTCAAGCGTTCAAATCTATGAGTAGTTGAATGCCTCAGAATCATGATTAACCACATGCTAATTTGTGGTTATTGAAGTTATGTTGGTGTTTAATGAGTTTCGACACCTGAACTATCCATTAACCTCCTATTTGAATTGCGTTAACCACTTCAAAAATGTTGCAAAAATTCTCTAAATTTGGTTGTATATACAAAAATAATTTCTTCCTTGGTACATTTAAGGAAACAATTTATATTAATCTTAGCATACATCCACCAGATATGTGTTGTACTTCTGCTGCATACTTAGGGAATGGCTTTTACTTGCAAGAGTTAACCTTCTATGGTATATCTGAATGCCATACAAAATATGCTACCAGTAATCTTGGACTTATTCTTCATTGATCAACCCTCATATCCACTAACCCACTTGGGTTGGCCTAATGGTGTTGGCTTGAGACCTTGGAGTGTGCTCCTCTCAAGGTCTCAGGTTCTATTCCCCCTGGTGTCAATTTTGGTGTGCTAGTCCATATAGAGCAAAAGATTTGGCTTTAAATGGGGCCTCCATAAGTGGCCAATGCGATTGGTCCCCTCGGATTAGTCGGTTTTAAGTTGGATACCGGTTTTTTTAAAAAAAAACTCATCCACTCTAAACAAGACCAATTTACAACAATCTTTTGTGTTGATATTCATACTAAAGCACATTACAAATCAGTTGTGAACTTATGATAGTTCTCTGTCTATACTCTATACCATAGATATTTTTTACCTAGAATTCTTTGATTACAAGAAATGAAAATTTGCAAACTACAATTAGTACTACTACTTGGTTGTCCTTAATGTTTTTAGTGTAATTACTCTCTTTAGATTAAGATCATTAGAATTTGTATTATCATATAGCCTTCTTTCCTTGCATAAGTTGAATCCTTCCCTCATTCTTTTGACAGCTGGAGTGCCTATGGAGAACATACTTTATCTTGGTGGTCCAAATATTGCCTCAGAAATCTACAACAAGGAGTATGCAAATGCTAGAATTTGTGGAGCTGAGAAATGGAGAAAACCTTTAGCAAAGTTTCTTAGACAACCACATTTTATTGTATGGGACAATAGTGATCTTGTCACTCATGAGGTCATGGGTGGATTGAAAAATGTCTATGCAATTGGAGCTGGTAAGCCTTAAATTTGTTATTATCACTTCATAATGTCAAACTCTGTTGATTTAACTCCCTATGCAAAAGAAGCCTTTGGTCCAGGGTTTGATCCTTGGCCGGTGTATAGATAAACATATATGTTCGGAGAGGTCAACCTCTTAAATTAGTGTTTGCAGTTGTGTACAAAGAATATCTTGGTTTATAAAAAAAAAACAAATACAGAAAAAGCATTAATATGTTTGATTATGCATACATTTTTAACCGAAATAAGAATTTTATGTGACCCTCACATGCTATCGAGACAAGAAGTGGCTATTAACTCGAAACTTGGAGCAAATGGTTCAAAATAGCTCTAATTTTATAATGTCATTTTCATGTCTTACATTTTCTTTCTGATTTACAATCTATATGTCATGATTTTCTTTTTCACTTTATATCAGGAATGGTTGCATCCCTTACCAATGAAAGTGCTACTAGCAAATCAGTGTACTTTGCACACTGTACTTCAGAGATGATATTCATCACTCACTTGTTAACCGAAGAGCCTGAGAAACTTGCTGGACCATTACTAGCTGATACTTATGTGACATTGCTAAAAGGTCGTAATGCGTGGTACGGTCAAATGTTAGCTAAGGGTGAACTAAGCCCTGACATGGGTGTCAACATTAGTGGTAAAGGAATGATTCAGGTATAAAAACTAACAATATTAACATCGACCGTTTCTAACAAACTTGTATGTAATTTTCTTGAGAGTTTCAATTGCATCTTCAAAATGTCAAATTTGAATAATTATAATTTATATGAATTGATCTCTATGAGTATGACCTGCCAATTATTTCAACTAGGGAGTATCTGCAGTGGAAGCATTCTTTGAACTTTTGAGTCAATCAAGCCTGAATGTGTTGCATCCTGAAGAAAAAAAGCATGTTGCTCCTGTTGAGCTTTGTCCTATCTTGAAGACACTCTACAAAATATTGATATCCAGGTAATTAATCAATCTCTTAACAATAATTAACATAAGCCTTTGCTGTAAGTGAGTAATCAGAAATGTGAGTGTAAACATGTTTTGTTTACTACAAGATGTGATTGATACAAATTACAATAGGTACTCAGATCAAATGGAACTTTGGTCTATTACTTTATCCTTAAGCTTGTTGTCTTTTGAGCACTTTCAACTCAAGTAATCAATTTGGAAATCTCTGTATATTTTGTCATTACACTATAGTATAAGTTTTCTCATGCTTCTGGTGTGTGTTTGATTTCTTAGGGAACAATCAACACAAGCTATTCTGAAAGCTCTGAGGGATGAAAATCTGAATGATCCGCGAGAACGCATTGCGATTGCACAAAGTCATGCTTTCTACAGGCCTTCACTTCTTGGACAACAATGATTGCCTTCACTTGGCACAAACAAATGTGGATGTAACCATTTATAGGAAACATTAGTCAAAGAGGACTTAAATCATATATGTACTAGTATTATTTTGTGACGAGTTTTCTTGCATTACATTATTGTTTGTATATATACATATGTCAAGATATAAGCCTCTAAACATTTACACCAATGATTTTCCAAAAACACCACTGTGGCAAAAATTTACTAAACCACCAAATTCGTCCCCGCTTTTGTAAAACGCTCTCAAACAGATCTCTAACTTTATGAATATTTAAAAAGGTCTCTGACTCTGTCAAATTGTATTTATATTAATCTTTCTCAAAATATGTTAGGGACTAAATTAATAAAGTCAAAGACCTTTTTAAAATATTTATAATCACATCACTTACTCCAACCATTTGCACTATACCCTGTTGTAGTTAAATTATAATCTCCCTTCTTTTTTTTTTTTACTAAATTAAATTGTAATATTTTGTAACGTGTATTCTGTCCTAATTAATGTATTCTGTGTTGTATGGGACTGAATGCCAAAAATTTCGAGCAAGATTGGCTAACTTAGTCTTCATTCAGACAACAGAAACTTATTCAACAAGATAATGCTTGAGTAGTTGTTTACTGTATTTATAGAACTTTATCATTATATTGGATCACAGAGCAGATCAATGTGACAGAACAGCCAAGTTTCAAGTCTCCAATGACTAACCAGCTGCAAGGAAGAAAACGAATACTTCCTTTCATTTACAAAGAAGTATTCGATCTATAGGCTATACAAAAAACCTGTCACAAAATCCATTTTAGCTTACCTATGTATTTTTCACAACTATGTCAGAATCCTATACCAAATTCCATGGAATTGGAAGCACTGGACCTAACCAAAAAACAGATTCCCAAAAAAGCGTGGCAAAAATGGACTACCACTATTAAGCCAAGTAGTAAGTTCAGCGGCTACTGAGTTGCTTAAGTAATTCCTCAATCAAAACTTCTTTCCGAAACTTAGCGCAGCCTGTCATTTTGAGCGTCTTTGCCATGAGCCTCAATTCAGGCAATTTCTTTTTCTTCAAGGTTTCCACGGTTTCTATCGAGGTAATATGGAGCAAAGCTGAGATCTCATTATGATCATCCACCAACGCAAGTGATTTTCCATTATCTGAGTTTGTTGTGTCCAAGTAGTTAACAATTGAATTTTGTACTTCTGAGGTAATAGACAACTCTGAAACTCGTCTTTTCTTTTGCAATTCAGAAAATTCACTGTCATAAGGAACAATAGCATTACCAGCAGTTTCATGCTGGCCCAGCTGCACAGACCTCTTAGTGACTTTAGTATTTGTGGGCTCGTTTAAGGTTGTAGCAGCAGTACAGCTATTTGGTTTCTGCTGCTTCTTGGTTGATACATCATCATCGCTGTCAGAAAGAACAATAGCCTTCTTAGTAATTTTACTATTCATGAACTCGTTTTTTGGTTTCCGCTTCCTCTTGGTTGATACATTCTTAGATGCACTTCTAAAAATTTCTAAAGGTAATAGTTCTTTGGCAGAGCATGCCCCAAATTCAGGTTTTTTCTTTCCCTGAGATTTGTTAAAGTTAACAGCCACTTTGGATTTTAGAGCATGCCCCAAATCCGTCAGCTGTAACCTAGTACAAAGGACATTCTTCATTTGCATCCCTGGCAGTGAAATTGATACAGAATTTTCAGCACTAAGGGTGGCCTTTTCAATTTTTATCGATTGCAGGGCATTGTTGCTAGTATTTTCTTTAAAGGCACTTGATTCTGTATCAGCAAAACACAATTTTTTAGGATAAACAATTTGTAGGGGTACATCCATAGATTCCAAATCTTCATCTAGAGCAACCTTGGATTCTTTTTTGTAGGCTCTTCGTGCAGTTTTTGGAACAAAATTACACATAGATTCCAAATCTTCATCTGGAGCAACCTTGGATTCTTTCCTGCAGAGTCTTTGTGCAGTTTTTGGAGCAAAATCACACAGTTTTGTAGCTAAATCAGAATTTCCAGTTTCTTCTTGTTGGCCAGTACCAAATCTGGAACTAGAATACATTTCCATCGTCTTAATAATTTCAACGCGATAATCAATGAGATTCGTATTTTCTTCCTGCACAATCTATAAGAAATATCAATGACATGAATACCTTGTTTAAAATCACGGTAGAAGAATGCAACTGTCACATCCTAAAGGTTTAAATTAATAAAAGAGGAAAATAGCTTTTTGCACCTTGGCTTCACTTGGAAGATTTCCACTTCGCTTAGACGAAAATGGATTCAAGATTTGGCCTGTATTTTTAGCAATGAGTTGGCTCCCCTTGGTAATCGCCAGTCTATGATCATCGGAGCTGACATTTTCTTTGACAGTTACTTCCTGCACAATTGTAGAGTAAACAATGAACAGAATCCCTTGTTTAAAGTCAAAGTAGAAAATTGCAATGACCACATCCAACAGGTTTAAATTGATTAAAGGGGGGGGGGGAAGGTTTTTTGCACCTTGGTTTCACTTGGAATATTTTTGTTTCCCTTGGACAAAATCGGATTCAAGCTTTGACCTGACTCCGCAAGAATGAGTAAACTCCTTTTGATAATTGCAAGTCTATCATCATCTGAGCAGACATTTTCTTTGAGAGCTGTATTTTCTTCCTGCATAATTTAACAAAATACAATGATTAAAATCAAAGTAGAAAAAAAAAAGCCACATCCAAGAGCTTTAAATTGATTAAAAGAGAAAAACGGATTCTTGCACCTTGGCTTCACTTGGAATATTTGCATTTTCCTTGGACAAAAACGGATTCAAGATTTTACATGTATCTGTAGTAACAAGTTGGCTTTGCCTGACATCCTCATCTCCGGTAACTTTATCATCTAATGTATCCGATATCATCCCATCAGAATGGTAAGGTACAGAGTTAACAACCTCCAAATCAGGACTTCTCCCAGGAGATAATGCGAGCAATTCCTTCATTAAAAACAATTATAATCAGGTACAAAGGCTGAGAAACAAGGGTTTTCAAGGCACATTATGTACAAATTTAAACCCTTTAGTAACCTAAGAAGATAGAAATCCCCTCTACTATAGCTATAGCAGTGCAGCCTTTGGTCTTTGATATAAAATTACCATACATAAAACTGGTTGAAAAGCTTAGACCATAACAAAAGGGAAAAGAAATATAGATGGTCATTGCAAGCTAAATGCAAAGTAAGAAACCTGCTACCACTTTAGCACTTCCATTCAAGTTCACTCTTTTTTCTTAGGTTTAAGTGCTAGGTTCAAATTGTCAAGAGTTTAAACTAAACTTTAGTGTTTCTTCTTAATGGATTAGTTCATAGATTTTTGTCTACACCATGCAGCCAAAATTTATGATTTATTTTCATAAGCCTAAAGTCAGAGGTCTAAACACTAACATCATTGCAATTGATAAAAAATGTCGGTAAATTGGAGGAACTGTAAAACCAAATCTTATTTCAGATCACACAGTTCAAGTTGTATCTCTAATAATTTTCTTGTCAGAAGGAAATACAAGATTCGGTGAGGCTGAATTCCTCAATATATATTTTCAAACTAACTTTAATATATTAAGGAACATGTATATTGTCTCAATTGCAGTGCCTGCACAATCAAAACAAAATTTGTAGTTTTAAATAGCCTTTTTTGATATTCCAGGTCTGATTTTACTCTACCACACACACACAAAACCTTTTTAACGCTTGGGCTGCAAGCAAACAATCATGGACCTTTACTTCAGCTCATTGGGGTTTTTTTCATTAACACTTCAATTCATTGTTGAAGACAGCTAAATACTGAAGCTCAACCAGTTGAAAGTCCAATAAAGAGAAGAACCTAAACCTTCCCACATGGAAAAACTATAACACATTATAAATTTATAAGGAAAAGAAGGGTTAGAGCAAAGCAGAAACGGAAAGAGACACATGAGTGAGTTCTCTTTCCACTTTAGGTGCTTCTGAAATGCATCTTTTGTCTGAATCTATCTAAGCAATGTTTCCAATAAATATTCTGTCTTCACGCTTTAAAGCATGCTTAGTTTCTTCTACAGTTTCATCTGAATTAAGGCCAACATTTCTCTCCTGACTAGAATAGCCAGCTATAGGTTTTGGGTGAATTTCGGGTGCGAGCTATGACATTAGTTGCAGTCTGCTCATTGTTAAATTCAATCATTATTAGCCAAAAAAGTGTAGGATGATTGAAGATAGAATTGAAAATAACAAGTAGCAGGAAACTTGAGAAATCGCAGAATCATGAACATATCTAACTCAAAGTATTCTTTAATTCGACATACTCAAGCTTCATTTTAAATGCTATTATTAGAGACAGATCTCAACTATATGCATATAAAAATTTATCATATTCAATGCATGAATCACTGCTTTACATGGGCAAGAGACAGGCAGAATTATTTATAATTATCATGTTATAAGCAATTGTGGCGAAGCTAGTAGACATTCAGTTATTTTGTGTAGACGAAGAAAAAGTCGCTTTAAGTTTTAAATTAATACATAAAAAAGGCAAGAAGAGAAGATAACTGCTTCTTAAATTAAGATAAAGTACAGAGCTTTCTCAACCTTGGTCTCAGTCTTTTCAGGATCATCTGATCTATTTTCATGAAGCTCTAAAAGAAGTTCTGGGCTTTTAGACGGTTCTGAAGTTCCAAAGTCTTCTTCTCCTCCCTCCCTTATGATACCATTTGAGTCAATATTGTTAGAGCCATTGTCTGGTGCATGTTCAGTAACATTCACAATTGGATTCACGATGTTCTCTTCTATACGCTGCTTCAAATTGAAGTGAAGAAAAATTCAGGAAACTTTGAAACCAAGTGTGAAGAGCAGTAAAATTTGTGTGCAAGAGGAACCACCAATATCATCTAATACCCTATTAACAAATAACTCCTCTAACTAACTCCTTATCTCATATCCTAACAAATTCTCTCAACACATTCTGAGCTATAGAATTTTATAAAGAACAATACAGCCACGCTAAACTTCATTGCTATCCAAAGGAGAGCAAAATCATAAAGAAACCATCAATTTAGCCATGAGAAATAAAGGATGGATTGTAGCAAAGAAAGAGGCATCACTAGTATTATAAACTCAGGGAGCGGAAGTGATTTCAACAATCAAACCTGGCCATGTGTATCTTGACAGTGATCTTTATGTAAAGCCTTCACTATTTCATGAAGTGTCTCAGCAGGTTCACTACTTAACAGTAGCTGCATATCTGCACCATCGGCATGATCACTCTTCAAATTGGTAACTGCAACATCAAGCCAGTTGATTCTTTCAGTCAAAGCACTACAACATATTTCAGGCCAGTTTTCATTCTCAGACCAAGCCAATTCATTCTGAAGGCACATGAGATCCTTTTCAAGTTCCTCAATTTCAGTATCGGCCTTGGTTAGCAAAATTCTCAAAACCTGAACACATGATTCCACATTCAAAGCATCTTCCTCAATCTCATCTGTAAAACTCAACAGGAAGCTACAGTAAATACAAAGTACCAACACAGAAAAACTAAAAAAAATCAAACAAAATACAGACTGAGTAAGGACCTGTTTGGATTGACTTATTTGAGCTTATCTACTAACATAAGTTTAGTGAGACTGTTTGGGAGAACTTATGATAATTTTCATAAAAAAAATTTCAGCTTATTTTCATATGTTCTCCGATATAGCTCATGAAAACAGCTCGTGGCATATATTGAAAAAATTAATCTTTATTTTATCTTTTGCTATAAAAATAGCTTATGTAAGCTTATACATAAGCGCTTATTTGTGATATAAACCGCAAATAAGTTGTTTATCCAAACAGGCCCTAAGTATAAGAATAAATACCACGGCCACAGCCAAAGTAATCACAATGCCACTCAAGAATCTCCGAGTAGTTACGATCATAAGAAACTAACAGCAGCAAATTACATGCAAAAAAATAGAAAGAAAAACAAATTAGATGAACTTCAATCAAATCAATAACCAAAAATAATAAAATTAAGAAACCTAGATCAAAAGATGAACTCCATAGATCCCAAGCCATGAAATGCAAGTAATTAATTCCTGAAACACAAAACAGTAACAACATAACATTAAGAAATGCAACAAAAATTCTCTCTGGAGAGTAAAAACAAGAAAAAGGAATGAACAAATAAATAAATGACGTGATGAATGAAGAAAGTACAAATTCAATTATTGAAGCACAGGTTCGAATTCCAAAAACCACAAAAAGCATTGAATGAAATTCCAAATATATACAAATAAAATTGAAAATAAAAAATCAAAAATAGAAATAAAAGAAGTCTAAGTCTAATCAAACACAGTAACAATAATTAGTGAGTAGTACCAACAACACAACTACACAAGCAGCCATTAATTAATGAAGCATTTAACAATGATGATAGATAGTAACTCACATCGGTGAGAAAAAGTAATAAATGCGAGTTGTTGAAAGAGAAATGAAAAAGGGGAAAATGAGTGCGAGAAATGCGTGCCTAGGGTTTTGTGAAGTTACGGAATTTTCAGAGCTGAAACGAAGCTTAGAGCAGAAGGAGTGTGTGTTTGTGTTCGTTCGTACTCACTGACATTGGAAATGAATGAAAGCGACGAGTGAGGGTTGTTTCGTCATTTTATAGAAACGTTGTGGTGTGGGTCCAAGATCTATCTTGGGACCCACTTTAACTTAAGTCATTGTGGGCCGTTGATTTTTCTCAGGTGTTCTTTTTTTTTTTCGTCATTGCTTTCTTGAAAGGTAAGCTTTTGGTGGGATGTATTGTGAGGGAATCAGATTGATTCACTTTATATAACTGAGTTGAAATATGAACATCTGATCATAAATTAACGACTTAAATTTGTTATAGTGTTAAATTATGGGAAAAGTTGACAATAATGATAGAATAGAATATTATTTCATTTAAGTATAATTATGTTTGTAATTATTTTCTTAGATTTAACTTACATGTTGTAACTTGTATATATATATCTTTCACTAGTTGGAATACATATAATATATTATTTCTCTTTCCCTAGCATCCTTCATCATATATGATTTAATGCTCATGTGACAAGTGTAACATATACATATACATGGTGTGTGATCCAAGCACTCCCTCAAACATGTATGACTCTCATGATGTGTGATCTAATGCTCATGTGACAATTATGCATGTATGATCTAGGTTATATGATAAGTTATATGATATGTGGTCCAATGATCATGTGATGTTTCTAACATATACATGATCCCATCCCATGTGCTTCCAAATAGATGCTTCCATGTGTAACAACATTCTTCTTAAGTTTAGCATTCACATGATGCAATGATTTGCTTTCCATGAATTATATTGGCCTTGAAACCTTCATCTTGCACTCATTGGACACTTATCTCCTTGCATTGTGCTTATCATCATCATATCATATCATATCATATCACATCAGATACAACAAAGATATTTCAGCAAGAAAGATCCTCCTACAAGCAACCATAAGTGGCATCTCCCATAAGCCAATCAAAATCATCTTTTATCAATAAGAAAGATCTCCTATCATGATTATCATCATCACATATATATTGAACAAGTAAGCTTGCATGAACAAGTAATCTTACTTAAACAAGGAATCTCACCTATCCCCTAAACCAATCAAACTAATGTTGGAACAAAAGAGGTTCTGACATGACCCAATTAAGTTTTGATGATAACAAAGGTATTAATATATAATAGGGTATACTAATTATCTACTCTAGTGTGCAGATATCACTACAAGAAATCCTTAATTTTTGGACGAAATTCATCTACCCATTAGTGACGGCCTGGGCCGTCTTTAAGTTTGTGACGGCCAGGTCCGTCAATAAAAATCAAAAGGCGTCACAAAATTTAAAAAAAAAAAAACAAAAATTAAAAACAATTCGTCAAAGAGTTACTGACGGAAATATCCGTCACAAACAATGAAGGTACTGACGACTTAAGTCGTCAAAAATTATTGACGCAGTTATCGACGGAAATTTCCGTCACAAAGTGTTGAGGATTACAAAAAAAAAAGAGCCGTTGACAGGCTCTGTCCGCTGCAGGTCTTGGGCAGCACGCCACACTTATTGACGGAAATTTCCGTCACTAATGCTTGGTCAAAAAAAAAATCAAACGCGTTTTCCCATGTCCAACGGTCATGTTCTTCATCTTTCAGTATATGAACTTCCTTTGCATCTCATTTCATTTGCAACAATTCTACTAAAACTTCTACTCTCTTTAAAATTTTCTCCAACATCTTACTAAAACTTCTACATTTTTCTTAGTTTTTTGTTCTTCTTCAAAGTTTTGATTTGTAATAAAATGTAAGTGTTTTCTCCTCTTTGATATTTGTTTATGTTAATATTTGAATGATATTGTGTATTTATATTAATTGTTATTTTTAAATTTTAATGTAGAAAATGTAGCTTGGTTCATCTTGCTGCTGTTGGGAGTTGAATATGTTGACATTGCTTGACATAACTAGTAAGTATAATTTTATTTTGTTAAGTTTAATTATATTATTTTACAAGTCATAAACTTTTTTTATGTTTATTTATTTTCGTCCAAAAAAAGCTACATTTTTATTTATTTTCGTAAAAAAAAATAGGTATTGCTGAAACTTTTATTTATTAAAAAAAAAGCTACTTTTATTTATTTCGTAAAAACTATTATTTATTTCGAAAAAAAAAAGCTACTTTTATTTATTTTTATTTTTGATATTTGGTTTGATATATATGAAACTTTTTTTGTTGTTAATTTTGATTTAGATATTGCTGTTTGATTCGACGGTTGATTCATCGGTTGGTATTATTTAGAGTTTAGCTTTGTAAACTTCAAGTCAGACACTACTCTACATACCAAGTAAGTAATATAATTTAGATTAATAAATATTTGTATATAAATCAAAATATCTTTGCTGCTGTATTTATTTATTTTATTTGAATTAAAAATTAAAACTTTGTATGTCATTTAGTTAAAACTTTGTATGTAAAATAAACTTTGTATGTCAAGTTTTTAAACTACTAGTAAATTATTTTTGAAATGAAATTATTTATATGATAATTAAACAAGTATGTGATAATAGTTAGTAAACCGCCATATTTATTCTAATCTACCATATTGTAAAGAAAATTATTACCATATTGTAAAAAAAAATATCTAGTGAATTATTTAAAAAAATATATTAGTAAATTATTTATTTTAATTTTCGAAGATATTTACTTGTAGGTGAATTGATTTTCGAAAATACCATATTGTAAAAACAATATCTAGTGAATTAGTTAAAACTTTGTATGTAATAAAATCTTTGTATGTCACATAGTATAAACTTTGTATGTCATATAGTTAAATCGAAGATATTTTAATTTTTAATTTATTCTAGACTTTAATTTTAATTTAAATATTTAAATAAAAACTATATAATAAAAAAATTCATTAAGTAAATAATTATTTTCAAAATTAAAAATGATGATATATTATTTTTTAATATATGTAAAAAAAATGATTTTTATGTTTTTTTTAAATAATTAATTAATTTATTTTTGAAAAATAATTAATAAAACAATTAAAATAATTATTTTTAAAAAAAACTTAGTGACGAATTTTGTGACGACCTAAGCCGTCACAAAATAAGCCAAAACTTTGTGACGACCCTGACACATAACTTTGTGACGATCTAGGCCGTCAATAATTTAAATTTTGCGACGACCTAAGCCGTCACTAAGTGGTGTTCAGAAAAGCTGCCCTTCACATTTTGCGACGACCTGGGCCGTCACAAAGTGTCGTCACTTAGTTTGTGACGACTTGGGCCGTCACAAACTTTTCCACGAGCGTTTTCTTGGCAGATTGAGGCCGTCACAAAATTATGACTTTGTGACGGATTTTCTTAGTTTGTGACGGATTTTGGGCGTCAAAAAAAGGACGTTTTCTTGTAGTGTATATAAGCTAAAATTTTATATTCACTATGAGTACATTGAAGGCTCTGAAATGGGAAGCAAATTCTGACCAGAACATGCTCATCAGAAGATACAATATCTAGTCGCGTCAGAAGCTGCATATCAGAGGCTACGTCATCAGAAGCTATGTTTAATTACGTCGGGTTCTGATTCTTGCAGTAAAGGCTGTTTTGTCAGAAGAACATTATCTGCTACAATGATTGAATTTCATCATCCTCTGACAACTCAAAAGCTGGAGAATCAACCTTATCCACAGAATAGTAACGTTAGTACTATTGTACGAACCTTTTACCTCAATTGGACGAATCTTCATTTCCAAGTTTGGTCGTACACAAAGGTTACCCGATATGGTTCAAAGATCGTACTATTACCAGCTGGCGAAATCTCCTGCAACGAATTCAAATTCAAGACGCTCCACCCTCTACTATAAATAGGAGTGGTAGTGAAGTTTTTGTGTAGACAACAATATTGAGCAATTTTGAAAGAGCTGTTACTCTGCAAAAATCATCCTGTGCACAAAAACAACTTGAATACAACTTGAACTCATTTGAAAAATCCAAGACTCAAGCTTCAGCTTCTGATTCATTCAGTTGTTGAACCTTAGATTTCTTTTGTTAGGATTCTAAGTTTAATCTTGTCATTGAGTTGTATTTTTTACTTATTCTTTTGAACATTGATTTGTATATCAATGTTCATATACTCTGTTTTTCTTGTAAAGTTGTTTGAAGTCTCTTGCTTGTGTGCTTGAGCAAAGGAAGTCTCTTGTAAGTGTTACTTGAGTATTGGAAGTCTCTTGCCTGCGTGCTTGAGCAATTGTAATCTTGTTTGATTATAGTGAACTCCCTTGGAAGTGCAAGGGGACTGGACGTACTCTCGGTTTGTGAGAGGAACCAGTATAAAATCTCTGTCTCTATCTTTCTCTCTTTCTCTCATACCTTTAAGTTACTGTTTGATTGTGTTTTGTTTTCTAAACCGCTGCAATCTCTGATAAGTTTTTATAACTTAGAAGAATTTTTCAAACTACCCAAAACACAATTCAACCCCCCCTTCTTGTGTTTTTCACACCTTCAATTGGCATCAGAGCCTGGTTCTGTTTTTTAATCACCTAACAGTGAGACAGTTTCTTGTTGAAAAACACTATGACTGAAGCATCTCCAAGTGTGAACATGAAAGCAGTTTCTCATGACTATGATGTTGAAGACAAGTCAAACAACAAAGCACCAAAGTTCAATGGAGATGCCTCTACCTTTTCCTGGTGGAAAGATAGAATCTACAGTCATCGTATTGGCTTAGATGATGCGCTTTGGGACTTGGTTGAAGAAGGGGTAACTTTTCAAGGACTTGATGAAAAGGGAAAGTTATCTGTTGAAGAAAGAAAGAAGTTCACTCCTACAGACAAGAAGGCTTACAAGAAACACCACAAGGTCAAGGATATTCTCATTGGGTGTATATCTCATGATGAATATCTCAAGATTACAAACAAGTCCACTGCTAAGAGTATATATGACTCCTTATGTTCCACCTATGAAGGAAACAAACAGGTGCAAGAAGCAAAGGCTACTATGTTGATCCAACAGTATGAACTCTTTAGAATGAAGGATGACGAGAACATTGAATCTATGTATTCTAGATTCGAAATTCTAGTGGCTGGTCTCCAAGTTCTGAAGAGAAGTTATACAACTTCTGATCATGTAAGGAAGATTCTGAGAAGCTTACCTTCAAGGTGGAGGCCTAAGGTAACAGCTATTCAGGAAGCTAAAGATCTGGACACACTTGGCTTGGAGGAATTGATAAGTTCACTCATGAGTCATGAGATTGAACTATCTTCTGATGAGCCTCAGAAGAAACTAAAATCTGTGGCCTTGCCATCTATTTCAGTTTCATCTAAGGCTCTGAAAGCCAAAGCTGTAGAATCTGAAGCAGAGGAATCTTCCATAGATGACCAAGAAGATGGATCAGATGATGATATCTTTGCACTCTTGTCCAAGAAGTTTCAAAAGTGGTCAGTAAGGAAAGGCAAAAATTTCCCAAGCAGAGGATCTGGATCAAGGAACAACACCAGCAAAGAGAAGAAGGATGACACAAAAAATTGTTTCAATTGTCATAAGCCTGGACATTTTATGGCTGATTGTCCTGAACTCAACTCCAAGGGTAAAGGAAGAAAAAGTACAATCAAGAACAAAGCCAAGAAGAGTCTGATGGCAACATGGGAGGATATCAATGAACTATCAGAGGATGAAGACTTTGAGGAAGCAAACCTAGCGCTTATGGCCACTGGTGAGTCAGACAATGAAGATGATTCAGAGTCTGACACAGACGATATTGATGAGGTAATCTCTAAAATGTCTAGCACTCAAATGACCAAAGCTTTGAAAGATGTAATGGTGAAGTACATGGAAAAGTTGACTGAGCTAGATTTTTGTAAACAAAAATTGAAGTTGCTCAATGAAAATCTCAGCCAGACTCAAGCAGACTATCAAAAATCTCTTAAAACAATTAAAGTGCTTGAGACTGGATGTAGAACATGTCACAAACCCTATGATGAGTATGAAATTTCTCTTCAAGAGTTTGTTCACCATAACATTGACAAAACTAGGATAACTTCCATAATTCATGGTGGGCTTAGCAATTATTATAAAAGACAAGGACTTGGTTCTCTTACATCTTCTGATGTGGGGAAATCAAACAACCCTGTCTTGTTAAGCAAGTCACCTTCTGAATCTTATTCAAACTTTACTAAGGGTATCTCAGAACCTCTGACTGTGTCTGGTACTCTTGTGACCTTGGAACCACAAGATAAGGTATCAGAAGATGACTCATCCTCTGAACCTAAGTCTTCTAAAACCCAGGTTCCCCTCACATCAGTACCCATGTCTACTCAAGTTAAAGCTATCAGAGTACCAAAGCCTGTTGATAAGCAGGGCACTAGTACTTCTAAAGCAAACTTGGTAACTGGTTCTCTGACTCACTCAAGAGGAAAGTCTCAGAGACAACATAAGCCTAAATCTTTTTCTAAAGGCTCTGTTGACTCCAGATCTTCTGAATACTCTAACAAGAAGAATAAGATTCTCAAAACTAACCAAAATGGACCCATCAGAGTATGGGTACCAAAATCTGAAATAGTGTATGCTGCAGGTATGCACCCAAAGAAGAAAAGAAAGCTCATGGTATCTAGACAGTGGTTGCTCACGTCACATGACAGGAGACAAGATTCCATACCCTGAATCAACAAGAGGGAGGAACAATAGGGTTTGGTGGCAACCAGAAGGGAAAGATCATTGGTATAGGTACAATTGGTAATTCTTCTTTGTCAATTTCTGATGTTTGGTTAGTAGATGGACTACATCATAATTTACTTAGCATAAGTCAATTGTGTGATAGTAATCATGATGTCATGTTTAATAAGGATTCATGTACTGTAATCAGAAGCTCTGACCAATCTATTGTTTTTAAGGGTAATAGAAAAGGCAATGTTTATAAAGTCAACTTTTCTGATTTAAAGGAGCAACAAGTGCTTTGTCTTTTGACACTAAGTGATGAAAAATGGGTCTGGCACAAAAGATTGGGTCATGCTAACTGGAGGTTAATCTCTAAGCTTAGTAAGGACAATCTTGTCAGAGGGCTTCCAAAAATTAAATATCACTCAGACTCACTTTGTGGTTCCTGTCAAAAAGGGAAAATTGTCAAAAGTTCCTTTAAGAACAAGAACATTGTCTCTTCTACCAGACCCTTAGAACTCTTACATATTTATCTTTTTGGACCAGTTAGCACTGCTTTCAATCAATGGTAAGAAGTATGGATTAGTCATAGTGGATGATTATAGTAGATGGACTTGGGTTAAGTTTCTGAGAACTAAAGATGACACATATAAGGTGTTTAGCATCTTCTGTACCCAAATTCAAAATGAAAAGGATTCCAAGATTTTGAAAGTGAGAAGTGATCATGGTGGTGAATTTGAAAATGAACCTTTTGAAAAAATTTGTGAAGAACATGGAATCCTCCATGAATTCTCTTCTCCTAGAACTCCACAACAAAATGGAGTTGTAGAAAGAAAGAATAGGTCTTTACAAGAAATGGCACGCACCATGATGCATGAAAATAATTTGGCAAAATTCTTTTGGGCAGAAGCTGTTAACACTGCTTGTTATATTCAAAATAGAATCTATATAAGACCTATTTTGAACAAAACAACATATGAACTCTTTAAAGGAAGAAAACCTAATATTTCTTATTTTCATCAATTTGGCTGTACATGTTACATTTTAAATAATAAAGTCCATCTTAAGAAATTTGACTCTAAACCTGTAAGGGTATCTTCATTGGATACTCTGAACGCTCTAAGTCACACAGAGTGTATAATTCTGAAACTAATATAGTGGAAGAATCAATGCACGTAAAGTTTGATGATAAAGAGCCTGATGATAAAAAGTCAGAGCCTGTTAAAGATTTGTCAGGTTCTGATGAATCAGAAGATGAAGCTCCAGAGTATGACAACTACATAGAACCTGTAGAAAACTCTGAAACTCAAGAAGCTACACCTTCTGAAGCTGCTCAAGAGCATCAAACTAATGATGATAACTCTGAAGCAACTGATATTCCCAGAAACACATTCAAATACAAATCATCACATCCTGAAGAGCTCATCCTAGGAAACAAGAATAGTCCAAGAAAAACAAGGTCAAACTTCAGAGATGAAGAATCATTGTTTGGATTAGTATCTTTGATTGAACCAAAGACAACGAATGAAGCTCTCTCAGATGATGCTTGGATAGTTGCTATGGAAGAAGAGTTAAATCAATTCAAGAGAAATGATGTATGGGATCTGGTACCCAAACCAAAGCATAAGAATATTATTGGAACAAAATGGGTATACAGAAACAAACTAAATGAACAAGGTGAAGTGACAAGAAACAAAGCAAGACTTGTTGCACAAGGATACAGTCAACAAGAAGGAATTGACTTCACTAAAACATATGCTCCAGTAGCTAGACTGGAAGCAATCAGGTTACTTTTATCTTATGCAGTTAACAATGATATCACACTATATCAAATGGATGTTAAAAGTGCATTTCTTAATGGTGTTATTTCTGAAGAAGTATATGTCAAACAACCTCCTGGATTTGAAGATTTAGCAAATCCAGACCATGTGTTCAGACTAAAGAAATCACTCTATGGACTCAAACAAGCTCCCAGAGCTTGGTATGAGAGACTGAGTACTTTCTTAGTCAACAATGGTTATGAAAAAGGTCAAGTTGATAATACACTATTTAGAAAAACACTAAAGAAAGACATTTTGATCATTCAAATTTATGTTGATGATATCATTTTTGGATCAACTAATGCCACTTTGTGCAAGAATTTTTCTAAGCTTATGCAGGATGAATTTGAGATGAGCATGATGGGAGAATTGAAGTTCTTTCTTGGAATTCAGATAAATCAAACAAAGAAAGGAACATTCATTCATCAATCAAAATATATAAAAGATCTTCTGAAGAAATTTAATCTGGAAGATTGCAAACCCATGAACACTCCAATGCATCCTACATCAAGCTTAAGCAAAGAAGAATCTGAAGGCAAAGTTGATCAGAAGCTCTATCGAGGTATGATTGGATCTCTTCTCTATCTAACTGCATCAAGACCTGATATTTTATTCAGTGTATGTTTGTGTGCAAGATTTCAATCAGACCCTAGAGAATCTCATTTCACTGTTGTGAAGAGAATCTTTAGGTATTTGAAAGCTACTTGTAACATTGGATTACTGTATCAGAAATCCAATGACTACAAACTGATTGGATTTTGTGATGCTGACTATGCTGGTGATAAAATTGAAAGGAAATCCACCAGTGGAAACTGTCAATTCATTGGTGAGAATTTGATTTCATGGGCAAGTAAAAGGCAAACCACCATAGCTATGTCAACAGCAGAAGCAGAATACATATCAGCAGCTAAATGTTGTACACAACTACTTTGGATGAAATATCAATTAGAAGATTATCAAATAAGCAGTAACAATATTCCTTTATATTGTGATAATACTGCAGCCATTCACCTTTCCAAAAACCCCATTTTACATTCAAGAGCTAAGCATATTGAGATTAAACATCATTTCATAAGAGACTATGTTCAAAAGAGTGTAATTGATCTTAAGTTCATTGAAACAGAAAATCAATGGGCTGATATCTTTACAAAACCCTCGGCTGTTGAACGTTTTGATTTTATCAAAAAAAAATTTGAATATGATGGAAACCCCTGAATAGCTGAAACTCTGATGAAAAATTGGTTTATGTAAGGATCTAATAGTTATCAGAAGCTGAGACCATCAGAACCTTCTGTATCAGAAGTTGTGATGAGACCATCTTCTGACGCACTATCAGAATCTGTAAAGGAGATGGTTCTGGCGCGTAAGGAAATTTTTTTATAAAAGAAACCGTTCGTTTTCTCTTAACTTACGTGTCAGTTATTTAATAAACTTTTAATACACGTGTTCTGTTGCAAGTAGACAGAGAAGTTGGTTTATGATGATTAGCGTTCTAATTCCTATTTGCAATAGGTAAAAGACTCTGCTACCCCTATGTGTCTGTACTTTGTTTTTGCGCGAAACTTTCTATTTAAACACAAAACTGTACACATTCACACTTCTGCACTCTCACAACCCACACTTTCATTCTTCTAAAACTCAAGCTATATTTCTTTCTCTCTCTCAAAACTAGCAAACCCTAACCCTCAAACTTCATCAGAAATGGCTTCACTCAGTACTAATGGTTGTATTATTGACATTGAGAAATCAATCCCTAACAAGTTCGCAAAGGATCAAAGACCATACAAGTTTGTTGAACTTAACTTCGCCATGGAATGTCCTGTAGACTTGGAAAGTTTGCGAGCAAATGGGTTTCCGGAAGTGAAAACTCGTTTTGAAAGACAAGGTATGATGTACTACTTTGATATGTTGAATGGACCAACATACAATGAGATTGTCAAGGAATTCTGGATGAAAGCGACCGTTATTACTAAACCCAAGTACCAAGAGAGACTGAAGGAGTTGGTTAAGGAAAAACCAGAGTTGTATGGTAAAACTCCTGCTGAGATGGGTTTGAAACCGTTCATATCTACTGAAATTGAATCGTATGTTGCTGGATTCAGAGTTGCCTTCAGAGTAGATCATATCTATGAGGCTCTGAAGCTATTAGACGGTGGGTTATTCATCAAATCTACAGACTCTGTTGGACCAGATGTTGATGAATTCATTTTCAAACCTAAGGAAAACCCTGAAGACAAGTCTGAGATGAAAGACCTAAGCAAGGTTATCTACAGAATTCTTATCAACAATATTATTTCCAAGCTAGGTGGTACTGATCAAATTTCTACTATTCAGAAGCTATTCACATTCCACGTTGGTAAAGGAAACTTTGTTGATATTGGTAAACTCATCTTCATCCATCTAGCTGACCCTATTACTGCTAGCAAACCTATCATTCGACATGGGAGACTACTAAGTCACATGTTTGCTCAGTGTGGACTGTTGGATGTTATCAGACCTTTCTTCCCTGGGTATGGTACTTATTTGATTAGCTCTAAAATTATTAACAGTACTACTCCGAGGTATCTACATTTGCTAAAGGGTAAGAAGGCTGTTCATCCAACACACCCTCTGTTACTTAGAGAATCTGAAGAAAACATTGATGAATGTAGGCTAGTACATGTGAATGAAAGAGATGCTAGAAGTATAGCAGAAGCTCATGCTGGATTTTTAAAGAGTTTAGGAGCTGAGGTTGGAAGTGGAGAATCTCAGGATCTAACTATAAGGCAGACAAGAATTTTGGCTCAACCAACCAAAATCATTGCAAAAAGAAAAGCTGTTAAAAGTCCTGCAGTTCCTGAAAGCAAAAAAGTTGCTAAGACTAAGAAAAGTTCTGGACCAAGAGCAACTAGAAAACCAAGGAAATTTGTGTTGGAATTGACTGATGAAGAAAAGGAACAAGCTAAAAGGGATGAAGCTATTGCAAGAGTTGAGGCTCTGAAGAAAAAGGAAGAGCTACTGAAGGACAGTTATGAGTGTGAAATAGATGCATCAGAGTTTGATGAGATGTACTCCAAACTTCCTCAAAGGAATGATCCTCACAATCTGCTTGCTCAACAGACCCTATATGGACCAACTGATGGTAAGATTCCTACTGATCTTGGTAATAGCTCAGCTTTTAGAAATGTTTTTAAGAGACTCCAATATCCCTCTGAAATCCCAGTTAAACGTGCTCTTGATAAAATTTTGAAAGGAGTTTGTTCTAAAAAAGATCTTATTCTTTCTGAGAATCAACCATCAACAGAGCAGTTTAACCCACTTCAAACTAACTCATCAGAATCTCAAGCTAATTCAATATGTAATGATGCAGCACAAGCTACTACAAGTACTGCACCAGTCATTCACAATGTGGATGAAGATGAAGATTCTGATCGCACACCCTCCCCACCTCCTCAAAAATTTGAATCCCTCATATACAAGAATCTCTCAAATCTGGTGTAAGTGCACCAGTTCATCCTCATGTTTTAATAATTGTCAAAACACATGAAAATAGGTTGAACATATTTTGGCAAACTTTACAAATGACTTGACAACAAAGAACTATTTTCAAAACCTTGAAAAACTGACTTTTTGGTGTTTTGTATCGATACATACATTTCTGTATCGATACAAATGTCCTGAAACTTGTTCTGGTACTTTTTGAGCACTTTGTATCGATACACACAGGCTCTGTATCGATACAACAGCTTCTATACAAAAACAGAATGTTCCATATGATTCGAAACATGCTTGCATGTATCGATACATGTGTATATGTTCTGAAAAACCAGCAAGCTTCATATGATTCGAAGCATGCTTGCATGCTTAGATACATATCAGTCAAGATTTCAAGATTCTGATGTTTGTATCGATACATCCCGTGTTTGTATCGATACAAAGGTCAAGATTTTCAAATTTGAACGTTGGTCAAGGGCTTTGTATCGATACAAACAATCATTTGTATCGATACATCTACTGAAAATTATGCCTAAATTTGCTCATTCTATTTTCTCTTTAAATAGCAATGTGTGGGTTCCTTTGTAAGTAATGAAACAATCACAGTAACTGAACACAACTGAGAAATCTAGTGAGAATCATTGAGAGAGCAAGAAGTGCTTTGGGTAAAACACTTTGGATACAATTTGGGTGAAAAATTGGGATCAAAGTGTTATCCTTCACAAGATCATCATCTTCCATCAAGTTGCAACAATTGAAGATTGAGTATGGGATCAATCATTTAGGAGTTGTACGCTTGGTCGATAACGTTCGGTGCGATTCGTGGTGAAGCAGATTCGCGATCGGGTTGATTTGTGCAAGGAGGTTGGATTGCTCACTAGGGATCCAAGATTGTTCGATATCTTGGAGGATCAATTGAGAAGAATCGAAGGACTCAGCTGGACGATCGTTGCAAGGAGTTGCACGGGTAGGATCGTTGGAATCAGAGGGTGAAGATTCGTTCGTCGATTGAGGGTTTGCATAGTTTTACATTTTGAGTCAATATAGGTTTATTGGATTCATTGTAATTTGTGCACTTGTGTTCAAGTTGTTTTTCATTCTATACATATCTCAAATAACCCGTTTGGTTATTTGGGGGGAGACGTACTCGGACATACGCGTGGACGACGCGAAATCCGGGGAACTCCCTAATCAAATCCTCGTGTGTTGATTGCATTACTTTCATTCTTTATTGCTTTCATTATATTCGTAAACAATTGAATTTGTGTGTTCGTAAGTGTTCACAAGGATTCAATTGTTATTATCTTGTGTTGTGAATTGTTTTTGAAAGAATCGAATAACTTGCTTGGAAACGTTGTTGTTAATTGAATTAGTTTTTGAATATCTTATTCCGATCGACTTTTCCTCAATACGTTTTATCGGCTTAGTTACTTTTTCAATAAGTCAAAACGGTGCAAAGAGACTACCGATCCCGGAGTCGCTTCCGCACGCACGTTTAACCGAACAATTTTTTTAAAAACTCAATTGGTTAACGGAACCACTTATTCACCCCCCTCTAAGTGGTTAGCCTCGTAGTCTAACAAGTGGCATCAAGAGCCCGGTTGATTTTAAACGATTAAACCGAGTAATTTGTGCCTATTATTAGACAACATGGCTTTTGCACCAAAAGGGGCGTATAATAGGGCTCCGGTATTCAATGGAGATCATTTTGACTATTGGAAAAGTAGCATGCGTATTCATATCAATTCTTTTGATAGTGAAGTGTGGAATGCCATTGAGAATGGTCCGTTTGCTCCAACTATAACGGATGCTCATGGTGTTGTCGCAAATAAGCCAATGGCACAATGGACGGATGAGGAAAAGAAGAAAGTCAATTACGATGCGAAGGCACAAAACATTTTAATATCATCCCTTGGGATTGATCAATTCTATCATGTGTCGCATTGTGAATCGGCTAAGGAAATGTGGGACACATTGGTTACTCACTTTGAGGGTACCAATGATGTCAAGATATCCAAAATTAATACTTTGACACAAGAATTTGAGTTGTTTCATATGCTAGATGGAGAATCCATCGAGGATATGCAACAACGCTTTATCAAAATCACCAACAAGTTACACGGTTTGGGAAAACCAATTTCCAACCAAGATGCTACTAACAAAATTTTAAGATGTCTTAGTAGGAATTGGCAACCTAAGGTCACCGCGATTAAGGAAGCTAATGATCTTACCTCATTGAATCTTACAACTTTGTTTGGCAAACTCACGGAGCATGAACATGTGCTAAACTTGCTAGAAAAGCATGAGAAAAGCGAAAAGAAGGTAAAGCACAATGACAAGGAAAAGGAAAAGGACAAGAGGTCTATAGCTCTAAAAGCCTCTACTTCAAAGTCCACCAAGTCCAAAAGGATAGAGCATGTGGAAAGTAGCTCAAGCGAAGATGATTCCGATGATGAGGAAATGGGACTCTTCGTTAGGCGCTACAATAGGTATGTGAAGAAAAATGGGATAAGGCACTCCGATGAAAATCTTAAGAAATATCGGAAAGATAGTGGTTACCATAGAAGGAAGGAAGATGTCAAGTACTCTAAAAAGGGAGCATGTTATGAATGTGGACAAATCGGTCACTTTAAACCGGATTGTCCCAAGCTCAAGAGAAAGGAGAAAGAATCACCTTCATTCAAAAAGGGAAGCAAGGACAAGGGAAAGAAAGCTTACGTTGCATGGGAGAGCTCTAGCTCATCTTCCTCTTCATCATCAAGCTCTAGTTCAAGCGGTGAAGAAGGATTGGCAAATGTGTGTTTGACATCACACGATCGTAAGAAACTTGTTCCTAAAAAGGTAAACCAAAATCCCTCTAGTTCATATACTCTCTTGGAATATCATGAATTGCAAGTTGCTTTTGAAAAACTACACAAAGAAACTCAAGAGGCTTTTCAACGATTAAAGGGTTTAATGCAAGTCAATAAATACCTTGAGGTTAAAGTTTCGGAAACGGAACATGAGTTGAAAGCTCTCAAAGAATCTTTGGTTCAAAAACCTCTTGTGAATTATGATAGTTGTGGAAATGAATATACCGGATGTGATGGATGTTTTTACTTAAGTAGAGATTTACGAAAACTACAAGAGAAGTTAAAAGAACCATCCAAGCCGGAGATTACTTTTGCGGTTGATCCATCTAAATTCAACAAATCTTTTAAACCGAGAAATAAAAAGTATAAATTTGTTGAAAAGGATCACAAGAAAAGTAATCCTCATATTGTTTGTCATTATTGTTGTAACAAAGGACATACGATTGCAAAATGCCAAGCACGGAAAACCTTAGTACCTAAAGGCATATTGCAATGGTTACCTAAGTTAGACAATAATGTTGATACTAACAAACTAGGACCCAATATGAGTTGGGGACCTATTTCAAATGTCTAAACATGTAGGTAAGCGTCTTGAAGCCATTGATGAGAGACATTGATAACGAGTGGCTCAAGACTTACAAACAAGTAAGGTGAAAAGATACGACTCAACCCAACACAAAACGATGTGGAAATTGATCACTTCCTTCATCAAATACTTAAGGGAAGATTCTACTCTTTAACTTTGCTTTTTACATATTTTGTTTAGCATTTGTGTTTGTGATCATATACATGCATTTTCTATCTTAATATGATATAAGTTTTGATATTTGTCTAATCCTCCATTTCCAAGAATTCTTACTCAAAAATATTAATAAGTTTTTGAGCTTTATACGTCTCAAATGGGGATTTGACAAAAATCATTACAACTATCCTATTAAGTTCATATTAGAATGTATATGTTAAGGTTTGCATCTATGTGTAATTTTTGCATACATACATAGATATATATATATATTTTTCGCATATGATTGTTTGTGGTACTTTAACTATGTTATGTGATTTCTTTTATCATGCATCTATGGTTTAACATGTGTTCTCATGTTAAGATTTGCTTTGGTATTGCTTTGGTTCACATATATACGCATATACCATCATGATTGTATGTGTTTCTTTCATACGTGTTAATTGAAAATCATCGAAATTTCTTTTTGAACCTTTTGATTCATGTGATTTGAGAAAAATTGAAAATAATGTGTTTTGGATCGATACAATGAATTGTGGATGGATACATGTCAGTTATTTTTCAAAATTTCAAATTTTTTCAAAATTAACCTGACTTGTATCGATACATACAAGTGAGTATCGATACATGGCGTGCTGAGAAAAACAGCAAGGCGACCATGCTTCGAAACATACAGGTATGCTTCGATACATGCTTCAAAACAACTGACTTGTATCGATACATATTACTGTTTGTATCGATACAACCGCGTAGAAACAAGTTTTACATGACTTTTTCATTCATTCATTCATCACAACAACTCAACCACTCTTCTTCTTCAAACATGAAACTCATGAAACCTCTCCAAAACCCTTATTCCCAATTTCTCAATCTCTCTCAAAACTTAACCAAATCATCTCAAAATTTAACTCCAAATCACTCAAATTCCTTACCCATTCCTAATACTCCATCAAATTCAAGGGTTCAAGCTACATAAAATTCACATTGGAAGCTTTGAATATCTCCAAATTTGGGTACACACCTTCTTCATCTTCTCAAAATTCAATGGTAACATCTTACTCTTCTAAACTTCTAGAATGGCTAGCAATAGTAAGAAAAATGATGGAAGGACTAAGATAATTAGGACCACTACTCATGATCAAAATTTTAGGAGAGAAAATTTCATCCATGAAAACTACTTGAACTTCTTCATTAAAAATTGCTCAGAGAAGAAAGTGATTCCTCAAAATGCTGTAAGTGTAGAAAAACTTGAGGAATTACATTTGGGTGATATTGCTGAGATCATTAGAAGAGAAAAACTTAGCACATTTTGCAATTTAAGAGATGCTTACATAGAGGAACTTGTTAGGATCTTTTATGCTGGTATACAAGAACAAAATGGTGCTGAATTTGAATTTTGTATTGGGAAGAAAATTTTCAAAGTATCCAACAAGCTATGGTTAGGACTTTTTGGGTTGGAAACCGGTAAGAAGTTGCAAAGATTCACTGATACTGAAGGTCCTAAGTATAATATGTCTGAGTTTTCTTGCACTCTAACCAAGAATGGTAAGAGTCCAAATGGAAAAGCGGGAAGGCTTAAGCAAGGACCTAGAGTTCTACTTTGGATTGTGAACCACATTCTAAGGCCTAGAGGAGGACCTTACTCTAGACTAGATTGGAAAGATATTGATTTGATGTATGTTATGATGGAAAACAAAAAGATGGATTGGCCTCACTACTTTGTTAGTCGCATGTTTGCTTTGAGAAATTCGAAAAAGGACCACTTCTTCGCATACTCTAGCTTGATTCGGAATATCTTAGAGAACTTCAAGATAACCTATAACCTCGCGGGTCTATGGATAAGTCCTAAGAGGGATCAAGTTTTTAGCATGACACAAATGAAGAAAATGGATTACAAGTGGAATGATACGACTAATGAGTATGAGTTTTGTGGAAAAGAGGATGATAATGAAGAGCCGATGCATGAAATTCAAGAGGAAAGGGGCAAAAGACTAAGATTGGAATTGCATGAAAGTGATAGCATGGAAGGTGAGTCTTCTCAAGCAAGCAACAATGCCATTATGGATATGTTGAAGGAAATGAGTTTGAAACAAGACATGTTTCAAAGTAATGTCAACAAGAGACTTGAGGATATGCATAGTTACAATGTTGCAAGGTTTGATAATCTCCAAAACCAAGTGGATGAGCTAGTAAAACAAAATTCCTCCGTTGACCATTACTTCAACCTTAACCAACAACCGGATGACATGAATGAATATTGATGATGTATCTTGTTTTTATGGCATTTCATTTCTTTTATCGCATGAACAATCTCTTTTGTTATTTCGTGACTTTCTTTATTTCGATTTGGTTGTACGGATATTATTTAATGTTGCTATGTTTTGAGCAACATTTCACTTTGGCTTGTATGACTTCATTTTGAATTATTTCGTATGTTTGGATTATTATTGTATGTTTATGCACTTAATTGCATGGTTTTGTTTATTTTTTCGTCCCATATTTTGGTATGTTTTATTACAAAAATGTCGATGTGTTTTTAAATAATCATGAGTTGGTTTATGGTTTGTTGTTCTACATTCCATGTGTTATCATGATATTTGGTATTCGTCATTGATATATTTTTGGCATATCGTTATATGTAATTATTTTGATTAGGATACTATATCATAAAGTGCATTTCGACAAATGTAAGTGCACGATATGTTTAATAGATGGAAAATTTGCTTGGACTTGTTACTGCTAATGTGCTCTCTTCTTCTTTTTGATATTGTCAAAGGGGGAGAGATTTGGATGCACAAGCTAAAGGATCATCAAACGCATTATGGCATCAACTCAGGGGGAGCAAGCTTTTGTGATTAAGCCTTGGTGTTGTTTTTGCGTCTGTATATCATTGCTATTTTTATTTGCATAATAGGTATAGGCTTAGTTTAGCTTATGCATAGTTTTGACAATTATCAAAAAGGGGGAGAATGTAAGTGCACCAGTTCATCCTCATGTTTTAATAATTGTCAAAACACATGAAAATAGGTTGAACATATTTTGGCAAACTTTACAAATGACTTGACAACAAAGAACTATTTTCAAAACCTTGAAAAACTGACTTTTTGGTGTTTTGTATCGATACATACATTTCTGTATCGATACAAATGTCCTGAAACTTGTTCTGGTACTTTTTGAGCACTTTGTATCGATACACACAGGCTCTGTATCGATACAACAGCTTCTATACAAAAACAGAATGTTCCATATGATTCGAAACATGCTTGCATGTATCGATACATGTGTATATGTTCTGAAAAACCAGCAAGCTTCATATGATTCGAAGCATGCTTGCATGCTTAGATACATATCAGTCAAGATTTCAAGATTCTGATGTTTGTATCGATACATCCCGTGTTTGTATCGATACAAAGGTCAAGATTTTCAAATTTGAACGTTGGTCAAGGGCTTTGTATCGATACAAACAATCATTTGTATCGATACATCTACTGAAAATTATGCCTAAATTTGCTCATTCTATTTTCTCTTTAAATAGCAATGTGTGGGTTCCTTTGTAAGTAATGAAACAATCACAGTAACTGAACACAACTGAGAAATCTAGTGAGAATCATTGAGAGAGCAAGAAGTGCTTTGGGTAAAACACTTTGGATACAATTTGGGTGAAAAATTGGGATCAAAGTGTTATCCTTCACAAGATCATCATCTTCCATCAAGTTGCAACAATTGAAGATTGAGTATGGGATCAATCATTTAGGAGTTGTACGCTTGGTCGATAACGTTCGGTGCGATTCGTGGTGAAGCAGATTCGCGATCGGGTTGATTTGTGCAAGGAGGTTGGATTGCTCACTAGGGATCCAAGATTGTTCGATATCTTGGAGGATCAATTGAGAAGAATCGAAGGACTCAGCTGGACGATCGTTGCAAGGAGTTGCACGGGTAGGATCGTTGGAATCAGAGGGTGAAGATTCGTTCGTCGATTGAGGGTTTGCATAGTTTTACATTTTGAGTCAATATAGGTTTATTGGATTCATTGTAATTTGTGCACTTGTGTTCAAGTTGTTTTTCATTCTATACATATCTCAAATAACCCGTTTGGTTATTTGGGGGGAGACGTACTCGGACATACGCGTGGACGACGCGAAATCCGGGGAACTCCCTAATCAAATCCTCGTGTGTTGATTGCATTACTTTCATTCTTTATTGCTTTCATTATATTCGTAAACAATTGAATTTGTGTGTTCGTAAGTGTTCACAAGGATTCAATTGTTATTATCTTGTGTTGTGAATTGTTTTTGAAAGAATCGAATAACTTGCTTGGAAACGTTGTTGTTAATTGAATTAGTTTTTGAATATCTTATTCCGATCGACTTTTCCTCAATACGTTTTATCGGCTTAGTTACTTTTTCAATAAGTCAAAACGGTGCAAAGAGACTACCGATCCCGGAGTCGCTTCCGCACGCACGTTTAACCGAACAATTTTTTTAAAAACTCAATTGGTTAACGGAACCACTTATTCACCCCCCTCTAAGTGGTTAGCCTCGTAGTCTAACATCTGGAACCTTCGCCAGAACCTGAAGAAAATCAACCAGATAATGACCAAAACAAACCACCAACACCAAACCCAGAAAAAGATCAAACCAAACCACAAACACCACCCTCGGAAAATAACCAAAACAATCCTCCATCACCTCCACCAATCATTGAACAAACAATGCCTACCTCAGATTCTCACAAATCACCTGAACCAAATGAAATTGTCGACCCAGACTCTGAGGTCTCTCACAAAACCACCTCTCCAGTAATTAATGTTGATAAATCCCCACAACATGTGGATGTGGACAACACTATTACTGAAGTGTTACCAACCAACCAACAAACACCTCCAAATCACATCACCAATCCTGTTAATCTGATGCAAGCTATTTCTGATGATTGCATCTTTGTCCCTCCTTCCTTACCTGCTAGGATCCTAAATGAACCTATGGATGAAACCAAAGAGGACATTACTAAAATGCTGAAAGCTGTTGACAAGAACTTTAGGAGGATCCAAAATGTTATTCCTACTAGGACTATTGAGTCAGCAGAAATTGATAAGGAATGTGAGCTAATGGAAGTTGGTCTGCAGAATATGATTGTAACACCCCGTTTTTCATAAGCCAAAAAGGGCATTATTTTTTTTTTTCTTTTTCAACTAACACTCAGAGTGCGCATAAAAGATTTTAAATGAACCGGCATTCAAATATACAAAAGAACTCATTACTAAAAGGTGCTTCGACAAGCAAAGTGTATTTCCTGAATAATTACAATCCAAGTCTAAGTGCCAAAACAAGTTAGGAATCCTATGCTAACCAAAAAGCACGGTGCACAAAACACACCGGCGCATAGTCTGACTACTCTAAGCTAATGCTCCAACCGCTCACTGGGGCCTGGAACAGCCACCGTCGTCACCACGACCTAACCCATCATCTGGGTGGGATGAGCCCGCAAATGAAAGAAAGGGTCACCACAAAATAGAAGTATATATATATATAACCGGTGCGAAAGATTGTACACTTAACAAAATTTCACAAAACACAAGAGAAAGCTCTTAAAACATTCAACAATCCCCACCAACGGGCTTATACATATAATGCACAACAAGCCTAATGCAGACTTCTACAATGGGTGTGGTACTACCAGAGCTACCACATGCAAATGAATTCCGGAATTACTAATCATAACCAATAAAACCGCAAAGGGTTAAGGTGGATCCACTCACGCAATCACACCCCGTGGTCCACTCACGCAACCACTTATTGTACTCAATAAGATCCCGTAGGATTTTGGGTGGGTCCACTCACGCAACCGACACCCCGTAGTCCACTCACGCAACTACGCACAATGAATGCATGAGCATACGATTCTCTACATATGCTAATGCCACACATACATACCTCTCAAGCATATGTAACCACAACACAACAATACATACATATATATCTAATCATATGTATTTAATCACATGTTCATACATACATCTCCAATCATATGTAAGACAACGAATCATGTATTTACCACGATCTCATATCGAGAATACATCACAACAACATGCCAAGCACACCACAATTGCATACACAGCAAAACAAAGCATGTTTACCAAAACCGTTTGGAAAGACGGAAATAAAGTGGAGCCCTTACCTCGGCAAGCTTCCGTCTACAACACACGCTCAAACAACACAACGCGCTCCCTAAAACAAGCAGCGTAACAATCAATACATTGTTCTCTAACCAATCGCATTGAAACTACACCAAAACCCCAAAAACCTAATGGTTCCTAAGGAAAAACCACTCTTTCGGACATCGAACCAAAATCTATCGTATTGATCAACCCCTATGAGTTATTTGTACTATTTTTAGGACCCAAAACAATTGCCAAACGTCTTAAATAATTTGAATTGCAAAATGGCTATTTTCTTGCGTTATAAGTTACGTACTTTCCGAGTACCCGAAAAACTCGTTTCCAATCCCCACCACTTCCATAAATTAATAAAAAGGGATTAGAATGTTAAAAACCAAGTTTAGAAATCAAAATCCAAAATCTCAACTCCCAGAGCTCGCCCTGGCGAGTTGGTGGCGAGTGAAGGCAGAGAGTTCTGGTCTTACTCGCCCTGGAGCTCGCCCTGGCGTGTTGTCAGGACCTGTGACACTCGCCCTGGCGAGTAACCACTCGCCCGGCGAGTTGCACCTGTCATGACAGCACAAGACAGCAACTCACACCACCTTTTTCCACCCAAACCTAGTTTGATCCTATTAGTTCCCAACACTTTTTCAAAGCTTAAAAGCAAACCATTTTCATAAGCAAGCAATTCATTTTCCGAAAGCTTGTTGGTTGCTTCGAGTGCAAGTTATTCGATTTTCATTTCCAAAATCAAAACCAAATCCAAGCACAAGTTTTATTACGGGCCTTAACCGTCCGGTAATCATTTTCAAACATGTTTTCAAGGTAAATAGTGACACCACATGTCACAAGAGTTTTAAACCACTTTGACCCCAAAACACTACCCTAAAACACTTAGGAAAATATTTTCATAAACCTCAAAATATTTTTCATCGGATTTTTCCAAAACGAAACCATACAACGCGTTTCCCTTTCGCCCAAGGGTTCAAAGACAACTTTTCTTTTCAAAACCTTACAACATAACCTCATGTAATTGATCAATACTCAACCAAACCAAAACCCTAACTTTTCTCATGAGATTTTTCACCAACTCATGGAAAACAAAAACAACAAAGCCTAGCATGCTTACTAAACTCTCATGAACAACTCTCATGAAACAAGAACTAGCAAGAACAACCTTTCTCACCAAACCCTCTTAAGAACATAAACCCAAAAACCTCACAACTCTAAAAATCTACCAACCTAGGAGATAAGAAGAGAGGGTTACCTTTAGAAAGTGATTCTCTACAACTTTCTTCAAAGCTTCCAAGCTTGAAATGGACACAAAAGGTGAAGAATGGAAAATTTAGTGAAGGTTAGGGTTGAGTAATGAAGTTCACGTGAAAGAGAGAAAGAATGAGATGTTTGGTGATGTTTTTCTAAGTCCACAAATGAGCAAACCTCCTTACTATGCTAAAGCTCTTGCTAGCTCATGGCCATTGGATCAAAAACACAATGCCAAGACCAAACCATAGCCATTGGATCAAACCAAAACCAATCCACTTGAGGCAAAACTCAAAACCTCATAGAAACACTCACACGTTCAGTTCTCGCGCGACGCGACGAACGTAAAACACAAAAACATAAAACCTACGGAAAGAACGTCTAACGTTTTTCCATTCCAAAACTTATCGCCGAATCTTTTTCCGCGACTGTAATTTTCTTCCATACTTCAGAAAATTAATCTCAGAATATATCCTAACTCGCGCAGATATATAAAACTTCCATCCGAAACCTCACTCCAAACAGACGCAATAAGATTTTTACAACGACGGGTAAAATCCTACTCGTTTTTCCAAAAACACGAATAATCCAAAACTTATCATTCTGAAACCACAAATAACTTCTTATACAAGCAACAGGATCACAAGACAAAAGTCTGTACAGTTACAGTGCACGAGCACAAAACAGACTCGATTACAGCAAAACTTAATAATTACACGATGTTTCGTCACACGAACACATCGAAACCCTAATATTCCTTAAACCAACTATACAAAGAAATCTTGGGTCTTACAATACTACCCCCCTAAAAGAAGTTTCGTCCTCGAAACTTAAACATCGTCGAACAAACCGGGGTATAATTCCTTCATCTTACTCTCGAGCTCCCAGGTGGTATCTCCTGTAGCTTCGTTCCATATTACCTTCACCAAAGGTATCTCTTTTGTCCTCAGACGTTTCATCTTCCTATCCGCAATCTTGATCGGCGGAACCTCAAATGACAAGTTATCCCTCAACTGGATGTCATCTGGTGTGATCACATGTGATGGATCCGGCGTATACTTCCGCAATTGCGACACATGGAACACGTCATGAATCAAAGATAGTACCGGTGGCAACGCGATCCGATATGCTACCTTCCCAACCCGTTCCAAAATCTGATAAGGCCCTATAAACTTCGGAGTCAACTTCTTTGCTTTCAAAGCCCTTCCAACACCAGTTGTTGGGGTAACACGGAGAAATACGTGATCTCCCTCTTCAAACTCTAAAGGCCTCCGACGCCTATCCGCATAACTCTTTTGTCGGTCTTGAGCAACTTTCATCATTGCCCTTATCTTTCGGACCTTGTCCGTCGTCTGTTGTACCATTTCCGGTCCTACTATCATACCTTCCCCATCTTGGTACCAACACAAAGGAGTCTGACACCTCCTCCCATACAAAGCCTCATATGGTGCCATTCCGATAGTCGAATGGTAACTATTGTTGTACGTGAACTCTATCAACGGCAACACGTCGTCCCAACTCCCACGATCATCCAACACACATGCTCTCAACAAATCCTCTAAAGACTGATTTGTTCTCTCAGTTTGCCCATCGGTCTGGGGATGATAGGCAGAACTCAACCTCAGTTTCGTCCCCAACGCCTCGTGCAAAGTCTTCCAAAAATGTGAAGTGAACTTTGGATCTCTATCCGACACTATACTTGACGGAATCCCATGTAACTTCACAATCTCAGCAATATACACATCGGTCAACTTTGCCGCCGTATCCGTAATCCTTACCGGTAGAAAATGAGCGGACTTCGTCAAACGATCCACTATCACCCAAATGGAATCATGCTTCCTCCTGGTCTTGGGTAAACCAGTGATGAAATCCATAGAAATGCTATCCCACTTCCACTCGGGAATATCTAAAGACTGCAGCATCCCTGCCGGTCTCTGATGCTCAATCTTCGCCTTCTGACAAGTCAGACACGACGCCACATACTCGGCCACATCCCTCTTCATACCCGGCCACCAGAAATCTTGCCTCAGGTCCTGATACATTTTTGTTGCCCCGGGATGCATACTAAGCTTACTCTTGTGTGCCTCCCTTAGAATGGTGTTTCTCAAGTCCATAACATCGGGTACACACACTCTCCCTTGACACCTCAAAATGTTGTCCGGTCCCACCTTGAAATCTCGGTTGGTTCCTCGAACAATCAAAGCCCTTTTCTCCATAAGAAACTGGTCATCTTGACAATTTGAAATATCCTCCAACAAACCGTTCGAGATGGTAATCATACCCAATCTCATATTCCCAAACGCAAACTCTACCTCTAGGTGCAAATCACGAAACTCTCTCAACAACTCTTGTTGACTAGCCATTTGTGCCGAACAAACCGACACACTCCTCCTACTCAAAGCATCGGCTACCACATTAGCCTTCCCCGGATGGTATTCTAAGGTAAAGTCAAAGTCTTTCAATGTTTCCATCCACCTCCGTTGCCTCATATTAAGCTCTTTCTGATCGAACAGATACTTAAGACTTTTATGGTCACTAAACACAACGAAAGTGCAACCATAAAGATAGTGTCTCCAAATCTTCAATGCAAAAACCACGGCCGCAAGCTCCAAATCGTGCGTCGGATAATTCTTTTCATGCACCTTCAACTGCCGTGATGCATAAGCCACTGCTCTCTTGTGCTGCATCAACACACAACCCAAACCCTGATGAGACGCATCACAATAAACCTCATAAGGTTCATCTGACTGAGGTAACACCAACACCGGTGAAGTCGTCAACCGCTCCTTCAACAATTGAAAACTAAGTTCACACTGCTCAGTCCACGCAAACGGTTGATCTTTTCGCGTAAGTTGCGTCATTGGTGCCACAATCTTAGCGAATCCTTCTATGAACCTCCGGTAATAACCGGCCAAACCAACAAAACTCCTCACGTCCGTCACCGTCTGCGGTTGCTTCCATGCAAGTACTGTGTCAATCTTGGCTGGATCCACGGCAATTCCCTCTTTTGATATTATATGACCAAGGAAATTCACATCTTCCAACCAAAAATCACACTTCGACGGATTCGCATACAACTTTCTTTCCCGCAACACTTGCAAAACCAAGCGAAGATGTTCTTCATGCTCCTCCTCGCTCTTCGAATACACGAGAATATCATCAATGAACACAACCACGAACTTGTCCAAAAACGAATGGAATATCCGATTCATGTAGGCCATGAAGATCGCAGGTGCATTCGTCACTCCAAACGGCATCACCAAAAACTCATAATGTCCATAACGCGTCCTAAACGCCGTTTTCTGAATATCCTCATCTCGTACCCTTATCTGGTGATAACCAGATTTCAAGTCAATCTTGGAAAACACTGAGGCTCCCCTCAACTGATCCATCAAATCATCAATACGCGGCAATGGATATCGGTTCTTGATAGTCACCTTATTAAGCTTCCGATAATCCACACACAAACGAGATTTCCCATCCTTCTTCTTAACCAATAAGACCGGTGCTCCCCACGGCGACACACTAGGCCTTATGAAGCCCTTCTCTAACAAGTCCTCAATTTGACTTTTCAACTCTACCAACTCGGCTGGAGCCATCCGATACGCTGATTCTGAAATCGGACTCGTACCCGGTTGTAAATCAATAAAGAATTCCACCTCTCTACACGGAGGAAAAGCTGGAATCTCCGATGGAAACACGTCTTGGAAATCCTGAACCACTCGAATTCCCTCAATTCGGATCTCCGACGTCACTCCTAAACTAGCAAGTGAAACTATCTCCGGTTCCCCATTACACATAACCACAGAAAGTCGATTCGTAGACAAGTACCTTCGCACACCTGGCTCGGGAAAGAAAACCATCTTCCGAGAACAATCTAATATAACATAGTGATAAGATAGCCAATCCATCCCGAGAATGATCTCGAGAGATGTAAGCGGTAAACACACCAAATTGACCAGAAAATCCCTATTCTGAATCACTACCAAACAATGCAAGCATGCAGTATTTACTACCAAATCCTTAGCAGGAGTCAAGACATTCAAATCAAACGGAAGAACAGAAACATTCAAGTTTAAACGACTTGCACATGCCAAAGATATGAATGAGTGGGTTGCCCCCGTGTCAATCAAAGCAGTTAAAGAATTACCTGCAATGTGACAGCTCTCGTGAATGGCATTGCTAGCCTGCCCACTCACTTCTGTGCCCATACAGTAAGCACGTGCCTTTGCCGCAGGTCTGGTACCTTGTGAGCCTTGTGCCACATTAGCCGACGGCCCGGCCTTCGGGGCTTTGCAATCTCTAGCAAAGTGTCCCGGCTTCTTGCAATTAAAACAAACATGCCCCTGATTCCGGCATTCATTCGCATAGTGGCCCACTTCACCACACTTAAAACAGCCCTGCTTCCCGGTATTCTGACTGTTCTGATTCACCGATCGACCCTGTCCCTTGTTATACTGTGGACGGTCATATGGCTTACTGCCTTGTTTTCCACGGTTCTGACTTTGATTCGGACCACCAGAACGACTTGGTCCCCCAGCACTAAAACCACCCTGACGGTTCGCCCTTTTGTTTCTCATATCTTCAACCTCTTGGCACTTTTCAACCAAGACTTGAAATTGCCGAATACCCAATGGCACAACCGCATCCTGCAGTTCGTACCTAAGCCCATCTTGGAAGCGACGACACATATAAACCTCATCTATCCCATCCCTAAAGAAGCGGAAGAAACGGGATAATGATTCAAACTTCTTGGAATATGCCTCCACATTCATACTCCCCTGACGTAGTCTCAGAAACTCCTCACCATACCTTTCCCTTGCAGTCTCAGGGAAATACTTAGCCAGGAACCTCCTCTTGAAGTTCTCCCAGTTAATCTCCTCATATGCATTTTCCATAATCAGACGGGTGTTCCTCCACCAAAATTCGGAACCCCCAAGCAGCTGATAGGTAGCTAGAACTACCTTCTCTCCCTCCGGACAATGAATTGCCCCGAATATCCTCTCCACAGATTGGAGCCATAAGTCAGCAGTTTCCGGACCTCCCTCTCCGTTAAACTTTGGAGGAGTCTGGTGGTTGAAATTTGAAAGAAGTCTAGAACCGGCCGCAAGTATTTCCCTTTCGCGCTTTTCCAGATCTCTCTGCGCCTTAGCATGGCTCTGAGCAGTCACAGCCGCTGCCATCGTATGCATGGCATAAGCCATCTGGTTAATATCAACCTCGGGTACCATAGGAGCTGGATTCGCCCTTCTTGGCGGCATTCTATTCTGCACAATACCAATTCTGATTAGATCCTTAATCAAACAATTCTGAATCTCAACAGAAAGTCTCACTCAACGGTTATTAACACATAACCCGACACCGGACAACCACTAGAACTAACTCAACACTGGTTACGTTCTAACCGACTCTGGACTAACGACTCAAGTATACACTTTCCCTTTGAAGATTTAAAGCCGGGCTCTGATACCACAATTGTAACACCCCGTTTTTCATAAGCCAAAAAGGGCATTATTTTTTTTTTTTCTTTTTCAACTAACACTCAGAGTGCGCATAAAAGATTTTAAATGAACCGGCATTCAAATATACAAAAGAACTCATTACTAAAAGGTGCTTCGACAAGCAAAGTGTATTTCCTGAATAATTACAATCCAAGTCTAAGTGCCAAAACAAGTTAGGAATCCTATGCTAACCAAAAAGCACGGTGCACAAAACACACCGGCGCATAGTCTGACTACTCTAAGCTAATGCTCCAACCGCTCACTGGGGCCTGGAACAGCCACCGTCGTCACCACGACCTAACCCATCATCTGGGTGGGATGAGCCCGCAAATGAAAGAAAGGGTCACCACAAAATAGAAGTATATATATATATAACCGGTGCGAAAGATTGTACACTTAACAAAATTTCACAAAACACAAGAGAAAGCTCTTAAAACATTCAACAATCCCCACCAACGGGCTTATACATATAATGCACAACAAGCCTAATGCAGACTTCTACAATGGGTGTGGTACTACCAGAGCTACCACATGCAAATGAATTCCGGAATTACTAATCATAACCAATAAAACCGCAAAGGGTTAAGGTGGATCCACTCACGCAATCACACCCCGTGGTCCACTCACGCAACCACTTATTGTACTCAATAAGATCCCGTAGGATTTTGGGTGGGTCCACTCACGCAACCGACACCCCGTAGTCCACTCACGCAACTACGCACAATGAATGCATGAGCATACGATTCTCTACATATGCTAATGCCACACATACATACCTCTCAAGCATATGTAACCACAACACAACAATACATACATATATATCTAATCATATGTATTTAATCACATGTTCATACATACATCTCCAATCATATGTAAGACAACGAATCATGTATTTACCACGATCTCATATCGAGAATACATCACAACAACATGCCAAGCACACCACAATTGCATACACAGCAAAACAAAGCATGTTTACCAAAACCGTTTGGAAAGACGGAAATAAAGTGGAGCCCTTACCTCGGCAAGCTTCCGTCTACAACACACGCTCAAACAACACAACGCGCTCCCTAAAACAAGCAGCGTAACAATCAATACATTGTTCTCTAACCAATCGCATTGAAACTACACCAAAACCCCAAAAACCTAATGGTTCCTAAGGAAAAACCACTCTTTCGGACATCGAACCAAAATCTATCGTATTGATCAACCCCTATGAGTTATTTGTACTATTTTTAGGACCCAAAACAATTGCCAAACGTCTTAAATAATTTGAATTGCAAAATGGCTATTTTCTTGCGTTATAAGTTACGTACTTTCCGAGTACCCGAAAAACTCGTTTCCAATCCCCACCACTTCCATAAATTAATAAAAAGGGATTAGAATGTTAAAAACCAAGTTTAGAAATCAAAATCCAAAATCTCAACTCCCAGAGCTCGCCCTGGCGAGTTGGTGGCGAGTGAAGGCAGAGAGTTCTGGTCTTACTCGCCCTGGAGCTCGCCCTGGCGTGTTGTCAGGACCTGTGACACTCGCCCTGGCGAGTAACCACTCGCCCGGCGAGTTGCACCTGTCATGACAGCACAAGACAGCAACTCACACCACCTTTTTCCACCCAAACCTAGTTTGATCCTATTAGTTCCCAACACTTTTTCAAAGCTTAAAAGCAAACCATTTTCATAAGCAAGCAATTCATTTTCCGAAAGCTTGTTGGTTGCTTCGAGTGCAAGTTATTCGATTTTCATTTCCAAAATCAAAACCAAATCCAAGCACAAGTTTTATTACGGGCCTTAACCGTCCGGTAATCATTTTCAAACATGTTTTCAAGGTAAATAGTGACACCACATGTCACAAGAGTTTTAAACCACTTTGACCCCAAAACACTACCCTAAAACACTTAGGAAAATATTTTCATAAACCTCAAAATATTTTTCATCGGATTTTTCCAAAACGAAACCATACAACGCGTTTCCCTTTCGCCCAAGGGTTCAAAGACAACTTTTCTTTTCAAAACCTTACAACATAACCTCATGTAATTGATCAATACTCAACCAAACCAAAACCCTAACTTTTCTCATGAGATTTTTCACCAACTCATGGAAAACAAAAACAACAAAGCCTAGCATGCTTACTAAACTCTCATGAACAACTCTCATGAAACAAGAACTAGCAAGAACAACCTTTCTCACCAAACCCTCTTAAGAACATAAACCCAAAAACCTCACAACTCTAAAAATCTACCAACCTAGGAGATAAGAAGAGAGGGTTACCTTTAGAAAGTGATTCTCTACAACTTTCTTCAAAGCTTCCAAGCTTGAAATGGACACAAAAGGTGAAGAATGGAAAATTTAGTGAAGGTTAGGGTTGAGTAATGAAGTTCACGTGAAAGAGAGAAAGAATGAGATGTTTGGTGATGTTTTTCTAAGTCCACAAATGAGCAAACCTCCTTACTATGCTAAAGCTCTTGCTAGCTCATGGCCATTGGATCAAAAACACAATGCCAAGACCAAACCATAGCCATTGGATCAAACCAAAACCAATCCACTTGAGGCAAAACTCAAAACCTCATAGAAACACTCACACGTTCAGTTCTCGCGCGACGCGACGAACGTAAAACACAAAAACATAAAACCTACGGAAAGAACGTCTAACGTTTTTCCATTCCAAAACTTATCGCCGAATCTTTTTCCGCGACTGTAATTTTCTTCCATACTTCAGAAAATTAATCTCAGAATATATCCTAACTCGCGCAGATATATAAAACTTCCATCCGAAACCTCACTCCAAACAGACGCAATAAGATTTTTACAACGACGGGTAAAATCCTACTCGTTTTTCCAAAAACACGAATAATCCAAAACTTATCATTCTGAAACCACAAATAACTTCTTATACAAGCAACAGGATCACAAGACAAAAGTCTGTACAGTTACAGTGCACGAGCACAAAACAGACTCGATTACAGCAAAACTTAATAATTACACGATGTTTCGTCACACGAACACATCGAAACCCTAATATTCCTTAAACCAACTATACAAAGAAATCTTGGGTCTTACAATGATAAGGGGCATCAGAGTCTCTTACAAGAAAGATTTAGAGTTTCGTAATGAATTGGCTAGAATCAAGGCAGAACAAGAAAAGAAAGAAGCTGAAGAGCGTGAAAGGAAGAGGTTGGAAGCTGAAAGGCTTGAGAAGGAGAGGTTAGAGGCTCTGGCTAGAGAACAAGCTAGGTTAGCAGAAGAAGCAAGAGTTGCTGCTGAACAGGAAAGGCTTGAACGTTTAGCAAGCAATGCACCAGAGTTTGCCCTTCTTATGAGAGAAGATCAAGATAAATTGAAGCAAAAAGTTGATGAACACTCTGGCATTCTAACAGCTATCCTTGATACTCTGAAGAGCATTAATGAAAGATTACCCCCTCATCCTCAACCTCAACCATAGGACTCTAAGCATTTTTTTTTTTAAATTTTTTTTTTTGTTGTTCAGAATATGTTTTTGTTATGTTTATGGAACATGTTATCTTTTATTTTATCAAGTATCTTGTTTGTGTGGTTATTTATTCTCTTTAATTATTTCGTGTTATTTATACAATCACAAATGCTTTTGAGACAAATATCAAAACAAAGATTCCAAAACTAAATAAAGAGTTTTTATTCCACAAATAATTGTTGATTACATAAGTTTTATCCACCTTTTCACTTGGATTCTACATCAGAAACAGCTAGTTCTAAATCTAGCTTATGAGAATCAGAAGGTGAGGACGAGTACTCTTCCCTAGAAGGAACATATGTACTCAAGAATTCTTTCCAGTCAGAGTCCCATTCAGACTCTGACTCGGATGAAGACTCTTGTTGTTTGATCTTGGATCTTGTTTGATAATTGACTCTGACAGGAGCAGAAGCTGATGCTTTCATCTTCTGAGGTCTCTTCTTAGACTCTGAGTCTTGTTGGATCTTCACTTTCTTCTTCTTCTTCTCCTGTGACTTCTTACTTTTGATCACTCTTCTATCCTTATCCATCGTTGTTTTTCAACATGAAATGGAAGTGTTGAGTGAAATGACAAAGGTTGATGGTCTTTATATAGGATTTCAAAACAGACAAGTTTGTGATTTTCCTACAAGTCATTTAATTGATTTGGTTGTAACCGTTTCATCAAATGTTGATTGTCTTGAAGCTCTCCTTTGACCATTTTTTTCAAACTTGTCATTTAATTCTTGTCAGGTTAATCTTTTTGTTTATTGACAAAAGGGGGAGTAAGAGTATATTAATTTTGTGGAACGTTAAACCTGAAGGCAAAATGCCAAATTTATTTTTTTTATGTTCTGATTATAACATTAAGGAAAATTTCTATTTGAAATTTGAACTTGTTATACATGGTACATATAAAAGAAGAGTGCAATTTTCTTGTATAAGTATCAGACTTAGGGGGAGAGCTTGCAAACCTAGCCTCTGAGAGTCAAGTGTATAAGCCTAGTTTAAAATTCAAATAAAATTTTTAAAACTGATTTAATTAATCACTGTTGAACTCAGGGGGAGCTTGAAAAACTCATAAACCTGAGAGAAGCATGATGTAATTAATCAACAACCATTGTAAATTAATACTTGGTTTGTCATCAATCAAAAAGGGGGAGATTGTTGGAACAAAAGAGGTTCTGACATGACCCAATTAAGTTTTGATGATAACAAATGTATTAATATACAATAGGGTATACTAATTATCTACTCTAGTGTGCAGATATATAAGCTAAAATTTTATATTCACTATGAGTACATTGAAGGCTCTGAAATGGGAAGCCAATTCTGACCAGAACATGCTCATCAGAAGATACAATATCTAGTCGCGTCAGAAGCTGCATATCAGAGGCTACGTTATCAGAAGCTATGTTTAATTACATCAGATTCTGATTCTTGCAGTAAAGGCCGTTTTGTCAGAAGAACATTCTCTGCTACAATGATTGAATTTCATCATCCTCTGACAACTCAAAAGCTGGAGAATCAACCTTATCCACAGAATAGTAACGTTAGTACTATTGTACGAACCTTTTACCTCAATTGGACGAATCTTCATTTCCAAGTTTGGTCGTACACAAAGGTTACCCGATATGGTTCAAAGATCGTACTATTACCAGCTGGCGAAATCTCCTGCAACGAATTCAAATTCAAGACGCTCCACCCTCTACTATAAATAGGACACTACAACATTTTGAAGCATAGGCAACGGTTTTTTAAGCTACATTTCAAAACCGCGCCCATAAAGTGGAAAAAGCAGCGGTTTTGTGTGTGTTGCATAGTTTCCATATCAACGAGCATTAAACCGTTCCTAAAGTCACTATAAGCAACGGTTTGGCTATCGTGCGTATTTCTCAGTGCAACAGTGTAAAAACCGCGCCTGAAACATATTATAGGCAACGCTTGAAATGTTTTTATTACCAACAATCAATAAACCGTCCCTAAATATTGTTTAAGCAACGGTGTTGTCACTTTCAAAAAACCGTGCCTGTAATTTTCATAAATATAAAAAGGCCACACCATAAAACCGTTCCTATAGACATGTTAAAAGACAACAACCAAAATTAGCCGGGAAGATGTCCAGTTCCAAAATATTTGGGATTCCCGCTCAATTGAAGAAAAATTTCAATTCAATATAGAGTAAATAAAAAAATAATAAAAAATAGTCTAACAAAAAAAGGGTTTTTGAAGGAAACAAAAGAAAGGGTTAACAAATAAGAGAAACAAAAGGAAAGTAATTCTCCAGACAACAAAAGAAGGGTCACGTTTGTTCTTCGTTTTCGTCTTCGTCTACCCAGAAAAGGATCTAGAGCTTGTTCCGTTTGTTCACGAAGCTTCGTCGATCTACTCTCTCTTGCGTTTGTTCTCGAAGGTTCCGTATAGCAAAAGGGTTCACGAAGGGTTCTTCCTCTTGTTCAAAAATTGACCTTGTTTACTTTTTCGGGTAATCTCTGTGTTCCTCTCTGATTCCCTTTTGTTACCAATTTCTTGTTGTTTCACATTTGGGTTTTCTCCTCTTTGAACTATATTGAAGAAATTAGGGTTCATCTTTGCTCTGCATCAATTTCTGTTTCTTTGTTCTGCTGGTGTGGTTAAGTTGATTTTGGTGGTGATTTGGTTATAACAATTGTGTGTTTTGGCTAGTGGTTCTCCTTTGTGCTACTATCTTATTTTTGTTTGTTTCTAATTCAGTAACATATATTAGCTGTTATATTAATTGTGTGATTTCATTTGAAATTTTAGTTTTTAATCCCTTGATTGTCCTTCTTAAGACTTAGAAACACTTTAGAAGTTTAACTGGACATATACTCAGATAAAATTGATAGTTTCATAGATAAAATTGTCTTTTAGATTTGGAGTATATGTACTTGATATTTGATAACAATTGATGTAGCATAAATATGTATAGGCCCTGTATTCATCAATGATTTGAGAAACTGTTTTTTCTCTCTTAACTAGAATGTAAGTATAAGTTACATTGAAATAAAAAATGAAGTGAGAGGATAAAGAAATTTATTTACTAGATGAAACAATATAATATATAATTACATCCATTATTGCTTATACCTTACATTACATCAAAGAGAAGAAAAGAAGCAAGGACTATTTAGCCATAAGGCTTTCTGCTGCTTCTCTAATAGTATCTTGAATTGGTGTGAAGACTAAGCCCAAGTCAATTAGCCACCTTGCTGCATCTTTACATGGTGTCAAACCAAGTTGAGTTTCATTTGGAAAACTGCATGCATTGTAATTCTTGTTCAGAGAAAAACTAAATTACTATGTAGGAGAAACTAGCAGAACAAAGGTATAGAAATAAAAATCTAAATATGGGTTGCAATTTGCTTAATTAGAAACTCTATCTAGATTAATATAAATTATTGGTATCTAGGTTGTCCTATTTTCCTACATGACATGGTAGCTAACTGATCTTAATTGCATAAAACAAATTAAAATTTATATCCACAACATCTTCACTTTTTCTCTAAATTAATCATTGCCCAAAAACTCAATAATAAGAGATAGGGGGAGGGGAAATAATTTTGAACACAGTTTAAAAAAAATAGTGAAAACAAGATATGTGTAATAATTTCTCTTACTTATTAAAGGCAGCCATTGGGAAACATGTTTGTAGCTGGAACAATAAACAATACAAAGTCTTTTAACACTACTAGATGAAATAGATTCAAACTACTTGAAGGATCATTAATAGTATTTTCTGAATTTTGAACTCCAGTCAATTATACTATAGCTAGGTGCCATAAATATTTGCTGATTTGCAAATTAATGTGAGTTGAATACATATGTTATGTTTGCTCACTCTTAGTTTAATATATGATGGAGTATTTCCATTTGTCATGTTATGTTAGTGAATAATGTTTTGTTGTATATGAACTCTTTGTATTTGATTGATAGTGATGGATAAAGACTAGACTAAGCAACCAAGGTTTAGTGTGTTGCTCGGGAAGAACGGTAACATCAACTGTGTTAAAGAGAAAAGAAGAAATTGCTGATATTAAGAGACAATTTTTGAATGAGATAACTCGCATGGCTAAGAAACTTGATGGCTTACAAGGGCTAGTTAGATGTTTGTTAAAGCAAGACAACTCTGAATTGGATGATGAAGCTTTGGATACTATTATGGAAAATGCCATGGAGGTTGAAAACGGTGCTTCCACATCAAGTAATATAGCATGATCTTGATCATAAGGTAACTCAATTAAAGCTTCAGCTTGCTTCAAATTTTTACTGTAATTTTCAATGTAAACACATCTCAGCACCATGTCCAAATTTTTACTTTCATTTTCAATATAACATAAAGTAATATAGGCTAATGGTGTAGAACTGTAGCATGTTTAATTAGTACCATGACCAAGAGTTTAAGCATTTGAAAAATAGAGAAACGTAAACACTTGACCAAATTATGCAAACATATTCAAGTGTCAAAAACCAATCCTCATGGCTTGCTTATGGTTTTAGTATATATAAGTAGGAGCTTCCATTAGAAATTATATGTTGGAAACAAATTTGGTAAATCATATCATTAAGAATTTTGTAAACATATTAATGTTGGTTATAGTTTTCTCTCCCAAGGGCTTACAATTTTTCTTATAATGCAGAAAAATCATCCAACATTTGAGGAAGATGAGCTTGAAGTTGAAGATTATGAATGATATTATTTGCAAGTGTTAATTAGACACATAGTTTATGTAAAAACCAATATTTTTTTGTTACTTTTGGAATATTATATGTTGTAAGAATGATATCTATGTTATTTTATTTAGGTTTTTACAATTGAGTTTTTATTTATTTGTGATTTATTGTTTTTTCAAAAATAAAAATTATTTTAAAGAAAGCATTGTTATAACAGAAAAGCAACAGAAATAACCGTTGTTAAAAATTAAATGCAAAACCGTTGCCACCATGATTACACAACACTCCAATAACCGTTCCTGTCAAATAACCGTTGCAAGAAATATAAGTTTGAAGCCGTTGCCTATGTAGATAAGCAACACTGAATAACCGTTGTCAAAAATAAATTAAAAACCGTTGCTACAAGCAACACTTTTACAACGGTGCCTCACAGTCTAAAAACCGTTGCCATTGGACCACACCAAACCGCTGCCATTTACAGGTTTAAGCAACGGTTATGTAGGACTGTGGGCGAAACTCAAAAAACCGTTGCTTGTGGCAAAGGCCACGGCCGTAAATAGTACGCAAGTAAAACCGTTGCTGAACCGTTGCCTTTGGATACAGGTACGGTTTTTTGGCTTTAAGCAACGGTTTTTGACCGCAGCCTAAAAGTCAAAATGTTGTAGTGGGAGTGGTAGTGAAGTTTTTGTGTAGACAACAATATTGAGCAATTTTGAAAGAGCTGTTACTCTGCAAAAATCATCCTGTGCACAAAAACAACTTGAATACAACTTGAACTCATTTGAAAAATCCAAGACTCAAGCTTCAGCTTCTGATTCATTCAGTTGTTGAACCTTAGATTTCTTTTGTTAGGATTCTAAGTTTAATCTTGTCATTGAGTTGTATTTTTTACTTATTCTTTTGAACATTGATTTGTATATCAGTGTTCATATACTCTGTTTTTCTTGTAAAGTTGTTTGAAGTCTCTTGCTTGTGTGCTTGAGCAAAGGAAGTCTCTTGTAAGTGTTACTTGAGCATTGGAAGTCTCTTGCCTGCGTGCTTGAGCAATTGTAATCTTGTTTGATTATAGTGAACTCCCTTGGAAGTGCAAGGGGACTGGACGTACTCTCGGTTTGTGAGAGGAACCAGTATAAAATCTCTGTCTCTATCTTTCTCTCTTTCTCTCATACCTTTAAGTTACTGTTTGATTGTGTTTTGTTTTCTAAACCGCTGCAATCTCTGATAAGTTTTTATAACTTAGAAGAATTTTTCAAACTACCCAAAACACAATTCAACCCCCCCTTCTTGTGTTTTTCACACCTTCAACTAATCCACAAGTCATGACATTAAGGCTATGAACCATCCTTTCCATATCTCATAAACCCTTCTCTCATCTCTCTCTCCGCTCAAATCTTTCACTTCTCAAGTCTCTCGTGGATGCTCAACCATTCTCTCAATCATGCATTGTTTGTTCTTGAATTCTCGCCTAAACATACACACCAATAAACCAATTGATATGCTTCAAAAGAGATATGGTTACACCTTCAACTAATGTGTATGAGATGACAAAATATATGTCTTAGAATTGAATTTTGAGCCTAACTCATTCTTACAAAATCAGCTTAAGGTGAGGATTGCCTCTACTTTATAAACACATATTTAAGTCATCTCGCAACTGTTAGGCCATGTTTTTGCATATATTTATTTAATAATCTAAATGCGAAATTGGTCCAACAAAGAAATAACTGGAATATTTGTTGAACATAAGTATGATATTTATTTATTCATATTGGTGGTTAGATAAGTGGTTAAAGGTCGAATAGATCATTGATGGATATCTTGTCCTCAAATCGAATCAGCCCTTCGATGGTGAAGATACATGGTGAATTGCTAAGTGCATGTTACTTCGATTAGCAATATCGAAGTGTTGAAGATCTAAGTTATGGACTTAGCGAATTGGAGAAGAGCTTTGGAAAGTTGGGCCTACTGGTTTGGTCCAAAGAAATGAAGGCAAGCCCATTATCAAGGAGTTGGCGCGCTGAAGTGAGAATTCGAAGAAGTGGAGATCGTGGGCAAACACGTGGGATGATCCGAAGCGCCAAGATTGAAGTAGCGGTTTAGTTTTCGCTTCTAGTATAAAATGTAATTTTTCATTTGGAAAAAGGGTCACAAATTTTATACATTAACATTCTCTGAAAATTCTAAGTATGTATGTTTGTGCACCATTTATTTTGTAATTGCCTTTCAATTTAATGCAATTTTATCTTTCAACAAGTCTTTAATTTACCTTTAAATTTCTGTATTTTGATCCTGTTGCTTCGAGGCGATTCGAAACAATAGTGTGATTTTACGTTTTCAATCAAGTTTTAGACCTTAGATGTTCATTAGCATTAATGAGCATTCAAACTTTTCTGGAAAAACAAGCATAAAATTGTCCTAAGATTTCTAATTGATCTTGCGAGTGTAAAATACTTAAACTAGCGCTTGTTTACCAATTTTCTATGTAAACAGCAACCAACTTCTTTAACACACCCCCTCGCGCCCAGTATTGTTGGGCTTGAGGCTCTGATACCAACTTAAAATTGAGTATTGGGTCTAACTCATCCTTACATAGTCGGCTTGTAAGGTGAGGATCACCTCTTATTTATAAACTCATATTCAGGTCATCTCATATCCGATGTGAGACTTCTTTAACAACTTCCATCAATTTAGCCAAAAGAATAAAATAAAGGGTAAATAGGTTGATACCCTCTGTAATGTGTGCGAGTTTTGTTTTTCCCCCCTGTAATTTTTTTTTTTTTTCGATTCGCCCCTTACAAAGTAAGTTTTTTTGGTTTCCCCTCTTGGGAGCAAGAAATTTTCACTTTTTAAATCGGTTTGAACAAAATAACCCAAGGGGCAAGTCCAAATAATTCAACATTGCAAGCGGGAGTTAAAAAAAAAATATTACAGGAAAAAAAACAAAATTCGCCCACATTACAGGAGAATATCAACCTATTTACCCTAAAATAAACTGTTGGTATATTTCAATTACATAAGTGTAAAGTGGAATGAATAACTTGAAAGTAATGCACATTTTGTCAAAAAAAAAAAAGTAATGCACATAAATTTAATAAAAGTGTACAATCAAAAAAATAAACAGTTAGAGTGGAGAGTAATAACTTTAAAATAGATTAAATTTATTCGCATTTTTTAGTTTTAAGAGACTATATTGTAATTTAGTAAATTTGAGTAGCTAAATTGTTTCATTCATAACAATTCTAAGATCGAAAATGCCAATTTAATTCTTAAAAAAAAACGTTTAGCTCTTTAAGTTTAAAGTTCTCTGAACATAACAAACAGATAGTTTTAAAGCTTGGAATAAAAAATGACACAATTTATGAATCAGTGAGAGAATATCGAGGTTGCAAAAACTAACAAACGTAGATAAAGAATATGTTATAGTAATTGTTTTCGTGAACCTATGTTTAACTTTTCTTTATCTTTTACAACCAAATATGATCAACCATCCGAGATGATTTACAGTGATGTTGAATTATTGAACTCTGCAGTTCTGTAACCCTGCTTGGATTCTCCATCTTGTGTAAAAAGAACATGGGTCTGCGACAATTTTCATGGGTAAAATAGGGGAGAACATGAACAGTGATTGGGAGGAAACCTTAACTTCAGTTTGGGAAGATTAGACAATGTTTTATGTAAAATGATAAGAGGGGGAAAAAATAGCGCAGCTAATTAGCGGCCATTATCTCACCTGTAACACTTAATCCAACTGTTATGTTCCAATTGGACAACAGCATGAACAGTACTTAAGTACTGTTTGTGTAAGTTTTATCCTACAACTTATTAGATACAAGATTCAAAATCACTTTTTAAATATTTTCATGCTGATGGGGAGGGGGTTCCAGCTTTGATCTCAAACCAAAACAGTGACTACAACCAAAAGCAGTATCGTTTTTGTTCTGTAAGCAACTAGCTTTAGACCTTTGATGGAATGCTTGCTTCACCCTCTTTAGTGCTCTTGTCTGCTTCAAACTTATCTATTGCTACCTGTAGTTCATCGGTACCTCCAACAGCTCTCATCGTATAGAAGTATGCCCCAAACACAAAAGTTGTCAAACCCCCAGCAACTATGAAATTTTTTGTCTTGGGAGCTAGGCTCCTATATCCTAATACTCCAGCCATCTTAGTAAATAGGAAATACAAAAACAAAATAAAAGAGTCAGCCCAATTTCACAATTTAGGTAAACTATAAGAAACAATTTGATTCTGTCAAAAAAATAAATAAATTGATATATGTATTACAATCCAATGGATCAAATTATTTTCATCTTGTAAAGAGATTACAAATCCCCAGCAGCATGATTCTTCAATTTACACACCTCAAATAGTCCTAAAATAGTTATTTGAATTATTGTATTGGTTTTTCAAATTCCCCATGCATAATTCTTTCTATTATTTCTAAAAATAGGTCTTGAGCTTCATTTTCTGACCCTTTGTAGGGTTGAAGTATTGGCGGGATTAAAAATAATGAACATAATAATGGTTATGAAGTGTATTAGGCCTAATCTTATAGATGTGGAATTCCTCACAATTGCTTTCATTGTCTATTTAAGCACACTTTAGTAGTATTATAATTGTTGATTTACTCATGACATAAATTTTTAATATTCAATCTTTTACGATTCAAGTTTTGTATCGTGTAATTATACAATTTAAAGTCTTACGCATTCAAGTGCTATTATTTCAACGCATTGAAATCATAAGGTTCCATCAATATAAAAAAAAAATCATAATATAGTCTTTCATTTAAATTTCTTAATCCTCTCCATTTAGTTTGGAAAACTAAATTTCATATCCTTTCTTTACCATTCCTTCTCCTCACATCTTAGCCTCTTATCTACTAAACGAAGTAATTCTACCCTGAACTACCCCTATACCTACCTATAAACACATACCTATCTGGTTTGGGAAAATTATAGGGGAATTTAGTGTGAAAACCTTGGCTAACAATTTTTAAGATTACATTATTTACCATTTTGATTTTCCTTTAAAGCTGAAGGGTTGAATCACATCCTTTCCTCACTACTTGGTACTTACCAAAGATACAAGCTATAATAATCAATAAAAGATCACATAATGGCATACGCGTCCAAATGATATACACAAAACACATCATAATTATCATAACAATAAAGTAAACAAGAAGAAGATGCAATTAGATAGGGAGTTAGAATTTCTAACAATCAATATCAAGTTTGAGTAGAATTTCAAAAAATTAGGGTTTATGCCAAAAGAGGAAATCTAAATTTGATATGTATAGAACCACAAAATTAACCACATAAACCTCTAACACAAACTACTCAGTAGCTAAAATAAACATCAATTTTATTTCATAAATAGAATAGAAAGGAAAATATTAGGATTCAAGTGTTGAGACTGTAGGGTTGTGTGTTCAACATACAAATTATGATGAAGAGAACTAACCAATGAAAGAAGAGATAAATAATGCGACGGAGAGCTGAGCGCGGCGGTGTTGGGCCCTCTACGGCGGCGCGATTTTAGGGTTTTATTGTGTTTTTTTGGATGACAGACAAAGTAGAGAAGATGGAGAAGGAGTGGATGCTTGTAGAGAGATAAATATACGTTGTGCAGGTGCTATCACGACACGAGTAAGAAAGTGAAGTTAAAGTATGTTTGGATCGATGGAAGATAATTGAGTGGAATGGAGTAAAATTGGAACAAAACAAATTATAATTTTTTAGTCCCAATTTTACTCTTAATTAAAACCGAGTGGAATGAAGCGGAATGAAACATATATTCCATTTTATTGTTTGGATGTCTTATGATACATTCCATTGTTTGAAAAATAGACGGAACTAAACAAATTATAATTTTTTAGTCCCAATTTTACCTTTAATTAAAAATTATTATTATTATTAAATTTTTGTCTCCTTCTATTAGATATCGTTTGCCCCTAATTTTTTTTTGGTATAGAAACTATTTTAACTATAAAACTAAAAGTAAGAGCTTTAAAACTAAAGATAAAGTTGTTTAGTAAATTTTACTTATTTTAAAAAGTGTTAAATGTTTTTTTTTATAATTATAATAGAGTTAAAAGAAGTTTGATAATAAAATAAAATTGTTTTTTTATAAACAATAACTTATTTAAAGATTGAGTAAAAAAACATATTTAAGAATATTAATTAGATAAATAATAATAAAGTTTGTTGCATAGTAACTATTATCACCTTATTTTGAATTTTTTTTATTAGTATTTTTCTTTGAAATATAGAAGTTGTTTTTTTTTACTAAAACTTTTAAAAATTATTGTTTGGTCTAGCTTCTTACTTCTAAAAAAGAGAAAAGGAAAAAAAATTAAGCAAACAGTATCTTATTTCTGAGCTTATGCGAAAGAACTTATACAAATAAATTTTTATATATATTATTATAAGTTTTTCAAGATGGTTTATGAAAAAAATCCTTATAAATACATAATTTTTATTAATGGAAAATTTATAAATTAATATAAAGTTTAAAAATAAGTGAAATCCAAACGAGCTCTAAAAATTCACTCGTAAATAAAATTTAACTTTTAATTTTATACAATATGAATGTAATATTGATCCTTATAGTAATATCTTTCATATTTTGTAAATTTGTCAATTAATTTTTTAATTTTCTAACTAGCCGAGAGACCCGTGCTCGCACGGGGAAAGCGGCGTTGCCGCTCCCATTGTACTTAATTACTCCACCATAAGGTCATATTTAAAAAAGATGATTCATTTGTTAGGTTCATACGTTAAATGATTTATTTGGTGGTTAATATAGTTAAAATAAATTCATTAATGAATTAAATTTGTGTACATTAATTTTAATGGGAAAATAAAGTTGGTTTTTTGAAAAATTAGTTGAAATATAGAACACCACAAATTACAAAATATATAGAATCCCAAATAAATTAAAACAATAGCCAACCTGATTAATATATGTTTAAAATTATTGGTCTCGTAGAAATCACCAAAAACCTTAGATCCCCGTAATAATATATAAGTATAAATACATATCATGTAGAAATTATAGAAAAATAAATTATATATTTAGGTCCAGTAGAAATTACCAAAAAATTAGATTCCCGTATTAATATATGAATATAAATATAGGTCCGCATAAATTTTCAAAGAACGGACAACCTTATTAATATGAGTAACAACATATACCGCGTAGAAATAACCAAAAAAAAAAGAGTAAATCCCCGTATTAATATATGATTATCAATATAGCCCTGATAGAAATTATAAAACAATAGGCAATCTGATTAATATATGAACATAAATATAGGTCCGGGAGTTTTATCCATTAACTAATTCACATTGTTTTTCTCTCACCATTTCTTTTACAGGAGTTTTATCCCACCATTCTCTCATATTAATTAATTATTTATTGAATTGAAATAAAAAATATAAAATTAACTTAATTGAATGTTGGGTTGAAGTCCATGAGGCAAGTTGAGTTTTATTTTGGAGTCCGATTGATTTCTATCAATATTGGAATCTGTCAGTATTAACCATCCATCACCCATTACATTTTAGTATTTTTTATTCTCTCTCCTCAAGAAAGTCTGAAACAATTTTCACTCCTCCTCCTCCCACAAACCCTAGTCAGCTTTAAGTTGTAGATTTAAGTTATTAATCTTTTCTTTCTTCTTTACCTTCATGTCAAATTTAGTTGTAGATTGCAGTGATTTAAAATTTCACAACCACCAATTTCTCAGTTTAGAGATCTAAATCACCACAAGTACTTTTTGAAATAACTATGAACATAGAAATACTCTTCTATTTCCTCTAAAAAACATCACATTGAAAATTTATTCTTTTCATGGCAGTGATTTCTTTTTTTTTTTTCCAGATCTATCAGATAAATTATATATTTGTAAATTACTTGTTTGAATATTGTAGAATAACAAAAAATTTTAGGAAATAAAATATAACCTATTTATTCTAATTTATTCTCATTCAATTTTTGAGACATGGTATGATATTAGAATCAAACTCTTCCTCTTTTTTTTGGTAAAGAATAACTTAAATTTTTCAAGCTTAACAGAAAAATACATATGAAATAAAAAGAATGAATGAATTTCTTTACTTCCTGTTTTCTTCTTCTTTCTACTTCTTCTTACTGTCCAATCCAGCAAAACAAATTTGGACTGTTAGTGAAAAAGAAGAGAACAAAAAAACAACTTAAACAACTTGTTGTTCTTGATATTAACAGTGTAGACTTCTTACTTACATGAAATAAAATAAATAGATTGATTTAATTTATTTTCCCGCAGTCCTCTTTCTTGTTGCTGCAAGAAAAAAATATACACCCGTTAGTAAAATATAGTGTTGAAGATGAGATGAAAGAGTGAAATGAAAGACATAATGAGAGAAAGAAAAAAATAAGTGCAAAGTGAATGAAATGTGAAACTTAAAATTTGAAATGAAATAAGAGAGAGAAAAATTGAAGGTCTTTGGTGGAAAATAGAGAGAAAGAGGTGTGTATAAGTGAACTGATTTGATATATTTTGTGTTAATATAGTTAAAACCAATGGACAATACCCAACATATAAAAAAACTTCAAAATCATTCACAAATTTTAAAGTTAAAATTGGATAATAAGAATACACGGAATGTAATAGACTGTTTACAGATAAGACAAAAAAAATATGTAGTAAAAAGACAAGAATTGTCCATAAATGAGTGATGTGTCAATTTTTGAATGGAGGGTATGTTGGGAAAATACCATGTATCTTGTTTATATATATATATATATATATATATATATGATATGGTATGATTTTTTAAATTGTAAATTCCTTCAAAAAATGTAAATATTAAACAAACAAAAATTAACCACACATGAAAATTAAGCATTTTGTTTTCCATTAATTAATTAAAACGGTATAAGGAAAACAAATTGCAATTTGCAAATTTGACTAACATAGACAAAGATTGCTCCCTCACTCAGTGAAGAAGAGCATGACGAGGGTGGGAGGAGCGGTGAGAAAGGGTTTCAAAGCTGTTCAAGATTTCGAACTTCTCAAACTCTTCAAATCCGAAATTAATTTTGAACTTTCTTCTAATCACTTTCAGGTTCTCTCTCTAATCCCATCTCTATCATCAATTCATATTTTCACTTCATACAATTCTCAAATATTTCAATCACTTCAAATTAACAAAAGGTTTTTTTTTTTTTTTTTGAAGTGCAACTTACAAATTCATTTTCATGGATGCAGAATGCTCAAAGAGGTTCTTTAGGTGAATTTGTAGTGGAGTCGGATTCACCACAACATTCAAAAGATGTAATTTTGAGACGAAAAAGCGATTCAGGTGAAGAAGTTGCTCTTTCAGCTATATTGGGTCCTCCTAACTATGAAAAAGATCTTATTTTTATAAGGGATGTTTTCATGAAAGTGTGCATTAAAAAGCCAACTTTGTCCTCTATTTTGCAATTTGATTGTAGAGCTTATCAAGAAACTGATAAAAGCTCTGATTTTGAGATCAACAATGCTTATTATCTCAAATCACCTACATATCTTAGCTCTTCCATTTACAGAGGCCCCTTATTCAGGTAAATTAGTAATTGGAGTTAGTCTTAGCATATGTTTGGTTTCACTTCTAAACGACGCTGAATTGATTATATAGTTGTAGAATTGATTTTGACATGTTTGGATGTCATTGAGTAGAATTGATTTTACCTTCAGATTCTCATAATTGATTATAGCTCGAAACTAGAATTTGAAGTTTTTGTCTCTACAATTAACCTGCAACTGCAATTGATTTTCAGCCTCAAAATTATTATTCAATTTACTTTTACATGAATGTATTCAAACATAAATCACTTACATTTAAAGAAACTTTTTATTTAAAAAGTTAAACATTACAATTTCCAATGCATTGACTTTACAAATTCCCATAAAAATTCTATAAAAACTTACTAGTGCCCCGGGGGCACTCGTTAGCATTTGCCATATATTAAACACTTGTGTTGCTTTTTAAAATGTAAATAATTGGGGGTTATCCTCTCCTATTGATCTAAAAGGTGGGGAAAATTTGGGAACAATGAGTCAGCTAGATGCAGGGCAGGATGAATATCATAATATGGGGATTGATATTTTAGGGATTCTGGGACAGTATTAAGTAGTTTCAGGAGCAATTTAGATGGAGATGTCCTAGTTAAACAAAACAAGGCATTTAACGCGCTGAATAGGCACACTCTTACTACTAATGGAGATCTCTAAACAGTAGGGACAAACCTAACTGACAAAATTATAGGTTGATGTATTTTTTTTTCTTTCATGACTGTAGTGTAGGACTAATGTGAAACTGGGTGGTCAGGTTGGAGTCTTGGAGAAGAAAATGAGAGTTTACTCTATCATCTCTTGTTATTTTGGAGAGAGAGATGTGGCTATGCCTATGACATGTTATGAGTTTATTTATTTATTTTTTTTTCCAATCTGCATACTGATTTCAATTATGTTTTATAAAAGTTAGCTTTGACAACACTATAAGTGTTATTGTTCCTTTTTTATGACTGAGGTAGTTTGCTTTCAAATGCTTAACATACAGGGTATTATCTTATAAATCTGCTCTCTGGTCCGAGTAGTTTAGCGATAAAGTAATCATGTGGCTATACACAACTGCATTTGTAGAGGCAGTGGCTTGTTGGGAGCCTTAAAAGTTAAAATACACGTTCCAAAATTTGGTCTTCCAGTTTAGGAGGAAGTTGATCTGCATTGAGTTTACAATGTTTGTGATATATTTGACGCTGGCTAGTGGCTGATATTCTTTAGTCACCAAAGAAAGATTTGGTGTTGTTGCCTATTGGAATATCTTATAATTTGGGTAGAGTCTAAATTAACCCTACAAAATCAGCTTGTAAGGTGAGGGTTGTGCTTGACTGGTGAGAAGGTGAAAAATGACAGTACGAGAGAAACAAAGTGAGAGAGGAGAATGTCCAAATGCTATTTTGGTGTTTTAGTTGCAAAAATCCCAGAATACACAAACCAAATTCCTAACCTTTAAATTTTAAATGCACTTTTTTGTACTTTTGACCTTATTATGAAGTTCGGTGCTATAGCAGCTGTGACATCTGCTCTTTTGGCCACTACGACCGCTACACTAACCTGCATGTTCTGTAGCAGATAGGGGCTGCTCTGCTACTCCGCCATAGCGCAATTTCGAGTAACATAGACTATCTGTCAGAATTGGTTTCCATTTTTTCTTAAATATCATGTTTTGTTTGTTTCATTACTAACTTAGGATTAGGATTACATATTAGTGTAAAAAGGGCTAGCACTTTGTCTTTTCACTCTTTTGAAATAACAGCTAATATATCACTCACATAAATAGTAATATAATTTAGTATTCTAGTTATTCATTTTCCTCCATAAAAACCTATAACTTCAACATCTATTATAGACAACAGTTGTATAACCCTATATTTTTTCCTCCATATCTATTTGATTATTGGAACCTCTCTCCTTTCTCCCTATATGCTCATTGTATAAACATTTAACAATTTTATAGTTTATTTGAAGCAACTAAGCAATGCATTCAACTGTTGCTGTTTCTTATTCAAGTAGGATATGTAGAAAAAAAAAACTACTAGTATTTCAACATTTGAAAGTCAATACTGTCACTGGTCATCGATTTTCTGAACCGATTAAGCTAGTTATATAAAATTAAACCTGTAAGAATTTAAGTACTAGTTTTTCATATTCCTTAGTAAGTTGATTATGCTAGATCAGACAATGTGCATTTTCTTGTTACCTTTATGACTATTTGAGTTTTAACAATACAGTCACTTTGAATTCTAGCGAAATCATTCATAATCTTGTGCACTGTCTTCTCTGTATCATGTGCAGTGATTTGGATATTAATTTACAAAAAGCATTCAAGGAATACCTTGTAGAGAAGGGCATTGGAGAGAGCTTGACAAATTTCCTTCTCCACTACCTACACACAAGAGAGCAAAAGCAATATGTGAACTGGTTGAAAACCGGTGAAGCATTTTTGTCTAAAAATGGGTCATTGAATCAATTTTCAGACACACATTCCGCATAATTATGCAGTGTTGCATTATAATCAACATTGGCACAGATGCCCCAGGGGTAGGAATATGAATCAGATGGTCCATTTTTACCAGTTTTGTATTCAATAATTTAAGAGCTAGATAGAATTATTGCTAAAGTTGTCAAATTAACATTATAGTCAATTTTTTATAATATGAAAAGGTCGAAAATATCAGCTATTTTTTCAGGATCAATTTTACCAGCAGTGTTCGAGCTCTCGATATTTATACGCATTCATAATCTGTTATACATGTGCATTAGATAGTTGAATTTGATTTAATCATTAATGATTGATAATGCTTACTTTCAACTCTAAAATGAGTTGTTGATTTTAGAAGAGCTGGATGTTAAAGTAGATATAGGATCAAGTGAAATTAAACTCCATTAATCCTTTAATGTTTGAAGGGTAAAAGACACTATCCTTCAACTTCTGTTTGTCATTACACTGAGCAACAATCTTGCAATGATAAGGTGCACATTGTGCCAATAGAACCTCTTGCATAATTTTATGTCTAAATTGACAATGGAACATCACAAGTCTTTGGATATATTTTTCTAAAATTATATTTTAATATTTTTAAATTTAATAAATTACAAAATAAACTAAAAATATGAAAAGTAACTGAATACTTTTAGATAAATTTTAAAAGAATCCAGTAGTGACATTACTAAATAAAAAATTTCATTTTTAAAAAAAATACAAGTAAATAAGTAATTATATTATACTATAAGTAATTTCATTTTTTTAATTTATACGGAGTCTATGTTTATACTCATATATTAATTTTGTTTTTTTTTTGTATTTTAGACGACGTTTATATTTACACTCATATTTTAATATGGGGACTTATTTTTTTTAATTGCTACATGGACCTATATTTATACTCATATGTTAAAATAAGGGTGCTGTTTTTTGTAATTCGTACGAGGCCTACATTTATACTAATAAATAATTATGTGGCCTATTTTTTAAAATATTTATATGTACGTAGATCTATATTTATACTCATATATTGATAGAAGAGTCTCTATTATATATATAATTTAGGCTTAATTCAATATTTGGTCGCATATGTTCATTTTAGGTTTCAATTTGGTCCCTTATATTTTAAAAATTTCAATTTAGCCTCTTATGTTTATTTTATGTTTCAATTTGGTCCTTTCTGTCAGTTTTATCACATGTAGCAGACGGTTTGCTTACGTGGACACTTTGACATTTGGACACGTATCCAAATTAAATGGTGTTAATGACAAAATTGACGGAAAGGACCAAATTGAAACCTAAAATAAACATAAGGGACCAAATTGAAACTTTTAAAATATAAGAGACCAAATTAAAATCTAAAATAAACATAAGGGGACCAAATGTTGAATTAAGCCTATAATTTATATGCGTTCTATATTTATACTTATATTAATACATGGGTTGATTTTATTCTAATTTATATGGGGTGTTTTTATTTTATTTATATGAATCTATATTTTTACACTTTTTATACGGAATATATTTTTTTGGTCAAATATTTAATGTTTTCAAATCTATAAAATCATGCGATTTTCCAACACTGTTTTTCTTCATATTAAATATTATTAAAATTTAGCACAATTACAACCTACTCACTCAAATTTTTTGAAATTCCAGACCGATTATCCATTTAATAGGTGGATCGGTCCGGTCCGACTTTTAAAATATTAAATATAACTATTATTATTAACTTTTGTGTTCATTTTGAATTTATTATAACTTATATGTCAAAAATGTAAATATATACTAATTTCTTTAAATTGACCTTAAAAATATTTATTTTAAATTTTTATATAAATTTTATAGTTATTTTATTTTCCGTGCTTGGCACGGACTTGCACACTAATTTATTGAAAGGGAAAACGAATATGCTATTTATTTATTTTCATAAGATTTTAGTAGTTAAAATGCATTGATACAATTAAGCACCAAACAAAGTGTTCAACAAGCTGTCTTCAAAAAAAAAAAAAAAAAAAGTGTTCAACAAATACTTTATACTTTAGCAAAATAATTATCATCTCCGCTTTCCATCCAATAAACGTTAAATCAAGCATTCCAATAAAATGATACAAATTGCTAAAATTTGAATCACCAAACACAAATATTTTTTTTTTGACACACCAAACACAATTTTTAACCAATGAAAGAAATTACATTTTTATTCATAAGATTTTAGTAGTTACAATGTTTTGATACAATTAAGCACTAAAAAGAGTGTTCAAAATGTACTTCAATTCAATCAACCGTTAGTTGGTTCAAAAAGAGTGGTGATTGACGCTGAACTTGGTAGGGAGGACCACGGTTCGATCCCCCGCAACTGTGACCGAGAGGGGGCTGAAATCACTTGATACCAGAACTGACCCCCGAATCAGATTAAATTGGCGGTGAAAAAAAAAAGTACTTCAAGCACGTGGCATGAAACTTGTAACACCCCGTTTTCAAAAGCCAAAGAAGGGCATTATTTTTTTTTTTTTTCAAACACTCAGAGTGCGCATAGAATATTTTTCAACGAGCCGGCATTGAATTACAAAAGAAACCATATATGTATATAACACCATATATATATGTTGCATTTCAAATGCTACGTGTAAAACCTGAATATATACAGTCCATAAGTCTAGTGCTCTAAAGCGCACGACAACAAAACAAGTTAGAACCCTAAGGTCAACAAAAAGCACGGTGCACAAACCGCACCGGCACAAGTCTAACTAAACACAACTAACTCCCTCGCGAGCTCACTTTGGCCTAGAGCTGCCAACACCATCCTCTCGACCTACATCATCTGGGGTGGGATGAGCCCGCAAATGAAAGAAAGGGTCACCACAAAATACAAGATATATATATACATAACCGGTGCGAAAGATTGTACACATAACAATAATTCCACAAACACAAGAGAAAGCTCTTAACCACCAAAGCAATTCCCACCAACGGGTTTATATATATAATGCACACCAAGCCTAATGCAGACTTCTACAATGATCGTGACAACCATTTCCAGTTCGTCACATGCATGAGTTTAATTCCGGAATTCAACCTCTAAAAAGAGTCGTAGGGTAAGCGAAGCCACACAGTCAAACACTACCCTCACAAGGCCACAAAGGGCAGGTGAGCCACACAGACAAACACCAGGTGAGCCACACAGACAAACACCAACTCAATAAAATCCAGTAGGATTTGGCGAAGCCACACAGTCAAACGCCCGGTGCGTAGGAAAAGTCACACATACATACACCTAGGCACGCAACTATGAAATGCATGGCATATATTCTCTTTGGCATATACAGGGTAGTCACACAGACAAAATCCCCGCGTAGTCCTATCCGACGCACGCATTCATATATGCTCATGCAAACAATCACATAGCCTAAAGCCTATGTACAAACCATCACAACATACATACATTTAGTTCTCGCGCGCCGCGACGAACAAAACTCACCAAAACAGAAAACCTACAGAAAGAACGTCTATCGTTTTTCCATTCCAAAACTTATCGCCGAAACTTTTTCCGCGACTGAAATTTCTTCCACACCTTGGAAAATCATTCTCAGAATATATCCTAACTCGTGCAGATATATAAAACTTCCACCCGAAAACTCACTGAATTCAGACGCAGTAAAATTTTACAACGACGGGTAAAATTCCTACTCGTTTTTCCAAAAACACGAATACTCCAAAACTCGTTATTCTGAATATACAGTAACCTTCTCATTCAAGAAAGAGGATTACAAGACAAAAGTCTGTACAATTACAGTGCACGAGCACAAAACAGACTAACTTTCAGCAAAACCTAATAATTACACGATGTTTCACAACGAACACATCGGAAACCCTCAAACCTCAAAGTAAAGCCCTATTGTTATTACACCAACTATACAATTGAAATCTTGGGTCTTACAAAACTCGCAAAAAGAATTTTCGCTCCGATATGTTATAAATATCAAGAATCTCTTGTAACGGCGACATCTATTTTTTGGCCGATGATAATTGGTATTTTTGGTAGTGCAGCTTAGATATGCTACAAATTACTACCGCCGTCCCAATATATAAGATCTATTTTGACTAAATGTACTATTCATTTATTTTGTTTTGATCGTATTTTTTTAATAATATATAGATGTAAATATTAGCATATAAGATATTGTTTGATTTGTTTTGATGAGTATTTTCAAAATATCAAATTTTTATAATTTTTACTAATAGATAATTAAAAATATTAGTAATCAAAATTGTGCATTGTGTCATCATACACACGTGCAGTGGTCTGTTTTATATTTTGGGATGGAGGTAGTAATAGCATATTTTCTAATAATTTCTATTAATGACACTATTTAAAAGCCGATTTGAATTATCAAAATTCTAGCTAGAAGTTGATGATTTTTTCAATAATTCAATCATCTGCCACGAAAGAACATTCAATTGGCCATTCAGTTGAGGCTTAACCATAATGTAGTTTAAAGTTTTATTAGATGGGTAGTTTTATTAGAAGAGTAGTGGTTTGAATGGTTTATTAGAAAGGTATTTTTGGTATTATGAAAAGTCCATACCACAAAAAAAAAAGTTATCTTTATCTATAGTTATAGAAGATGTTGTAGGTTTGCAAGTAATTAAGATTATATTAAAAATAAAACCCAAAAAAAAAATTAAAAAACAAATTTTAAGTGTGTTTATTGCTAATTGCTGCGTTTTTCTATGGCCAAATCTCTTTGCTTGATCTCCTTTGCATTTGGTTGCTGCATTTTTTTTTGTGGCTAAAACATGATGATAGCCAAAGCCAACACATGGCAAGAAATATATCTCATAGACAGCTTCGATTCTCATATTTTATAGGCCTTAGACTAAACATAAAAAAAATTATTTCATTTAACATAATATGCATTAATAAATAATAATAATTTTATAAAATATCAAAAAACTCACTTTTACTCAAAAATTCATAAGAAGCGGTTTCTTCGAGCATTTTGAGATACAAAATCATTTATAATCGCATCAACATCAATGTTCTCCAACATATCATTCTCAATTGACAAAGTTGACAAACCATTTAATCTCTCTTGTGACATTGAAGATCTCAAGTACTCCATCTGTTACAATATATAAGCAAAAATACACTTTTTAGGTTCATTGTATAATTAATGTATCTGGACAAGTCCAGATACATTAATTATACAATGAACCTAGAAAGTGGATTTTTGCATTTCTTTTTGCCGATGCTACAGTCACATGCATTGTCAGTAAAACTCTATAAGCAGTTGATACATTTGGATAACAATCTATATCTTTGACAAATTTAAGAATATCAATGACAGATATTGTTTCAGTTGGCAAAGTAAATTGTAACACTTTTAATTTAGAGAAACGATCATCTCCAAAATATTGTTTTGTAATCACACGACGCTTTGTTGGAAAGATCAGTTCAACATTCATTTCAAGTGCAACAGTGTTTGCAAGATCCATAATTTTACTGGGAAAAAAAATGAGAATTTTTTTTTTATAGTGGGGAAAACAAAACTCGTCTACATTGCAGGGGGTATAAATCTATTTACTTTTTTTTTTTATAACAATTGCTAGGTATAATAAAAAATGAACCCCCAAAAATAATGGGCCCAAAACTTTCGCACCCACTACCCATAGCTCAGGGTCGGCCCTACTCATAGAATGCATTAGAAGCATTCGTAGGTATAGGTGCATTTTCTCGTAGGTATACATGTTCAACAGTGCAACAAACATATATTTAGAAATAATTTTCATAATCGTAGAATAAACTATTGGACCTAACTCAACCTTATAAAGCTGATTTGTAAGGTGATAATTGCTTCTACTTTATAAACACATTTAGGCCATCTCACAACCAATGTGAGACTTCTTTAACATTATTCGGATTTGGAAGGCCTAAGACATCTTAGAATTGTGAGTTGGACTTAACTTAACCCTACAAAATCAGTTTGTAAAATGAAAATTGCCTCTTATTTATTAACTCATATTTAGGCCATGTCATATCTGATATGTGACTTCTTAACACATCCATTTACGCCCAATACTATTAGGCTTGATGTGTGGATATAAATGGTGGATGACCTAGTAGCGGGTGGTCCAATAGATTTTGGAAAGAGACTCTGATACCATCTTAGAAATAAGTATGTTAAAAAAATCCAAACCATGACTTCAAAGAAGAAAACCAATTTTTACTGTAGATTACCATTTAAGTGATCCTATCCCAAAAATGTTTATGAAAAATACATTAATATTCAAGTGAAACTTGTTTTATATCATGCATAATTTAATGTTTAATATTAAATTAATAATTTTATCATTAAATCAAATGATATACAATATGAATCCAACAATCAAAAAGACATTTGTCCGTGGTGCAAAACTATTTACATTATATTTTTTCATTTAAAATTAAAAAAGCTTAAGCAGAAAAAAAAAAAAATACATTTTCGATTTTCCAATGAGAAAGCGTTGCGGATCCGGATTATGTGACTTTGTGGCGCCAAAGTCCTTTGGGCCAATATCATCCATCTGATCAATCTTGTACAGAAGATTCAACCACGTGTCACATAAACTCTCTACGTCTCATCTCAAAACCTGTACCAGAAAATCAAAACAAAGTAACGCACAAAGCACCAACGCACCCGCCGTCGACCTACCGGCCTCATCGCCGCCGTTCCGCCACTTTCCGGCAAGCAGCATTTTGTTTGGTTTCTTTTTCTTCAATACGATTGAGAAGTTTTCTTTCACAGCAGCAAAGATTCATTAGCAAATATGGAAGAAAAGGTGTGTCGATGTTCTTCAAATAAGGATAGCGATAACGATGACGACGAGGTCTATTTGCAAAATGCGAGTGATGAAGAAGATTTTCAATTTTCACCTGGTTCCTCGACCAAGTTACAGTTCAGGTTAAGTTTTTTTTTTTAACACTGTAAATATCATTCTAACATGCTTAGTTACTTAGGCTTGTGAGGTAGCAAAAAAAAAAAGTTACTTAGGCTTGTTTGGATAATTTTTTTATAAGTAAAATAAAGCTATTTCTATAACAAAATGTAAAATAAAGTCAAACTATTTTCATAAACTATCCTAGAGAGTTCATGGAAATAAGTTGAAAACATCTTATGGACATTTCATAAGCTGTTTCCATGAGGTCTTTTAAACAGTCTCACAAGTGTTTATGACAGTAGATAAATTTAAATAAGTCAATCCATACAGGCCTTAGGGACTGTTTGTATAAACAACTTGTTTGTAGCTTATGTCACAAGTGCTTATCATAATAAGTGCTTATGTATCAGTCGACATAAGTTCTTTTTATAGCAAAAGACCAAAACTGTCGAATTTTAAAATAGGGGGACCAAAACTCCAAAATGGTGAAAATAGGGGGACCAAAACTGCAATTAAGCCTTGTTTGGCTTTATATATATGCTACAATTTGTTTTCATAAACTACATTGAAGAACTTATGAAAATAAGTTGAAAAAACTTATGAAAATTGTCAAAGCTGTTTTCATAAGTTCTTGGTACTGAAATATCTCGGCTTCACTTCATTTTAGTATTGTTTTCAAAATAAAGACTTTTTGCATTTCACCATCCAGGAACACAAAATCTAAAGGAAGATGGAATGAAGAGATGGGAATGGCAGAATTGTTTGAAAAGAATGGCAAAATGTGGGTAACAACTGGAATAGTTCGCAACGGCAAGATTTATACTTCAATTGAGGAAACTTTGTAAGTTATATGATATACCATCTTTTTATAGATGCCTTCTGTTATGAAATTTTAGAAGCAGGGAAAATATCATAAATACTTATGCTTATGTAAATTTGAATTTGGCACAGGTATCTTATGGAATTAGAAGCCTTTGATCTATTAGATAATGATGATAGAAGTATATCACTAAGCGAAATGTATGAAAAGGTTTCTGGTGGGAAGTTTGGATGTTGTTGGGAGCTTTTTGAGGCTTACAGGCACCTCAAGTCTCTCGGCTACATAATTGCGCGTCATGATGTTGCTTGGAGTTTGAAAAGTATTAGAAATTCCCTTAAATCTTCTGATCTTGAAGGAACAGAAGAAAACAAACAATTAGTAGACATGGTTTGCAAAGTCGAGGTTTCCATTGATAAGTTATTTAGTGACTTGAAGATTAACAATTTGAAGCCAGATTTTGATGTTTATATTCCAAACAACAGGTTTAGAAAGTCTTTTCCTGGCGATCCAAATTTTCTACTGTACTTGTCTAGGTAATTGTTACATCTCTGATCTTATCAGTGTGATTACTTCAGATTAAAAAATATAATTGTTAAGTGATCTTTATGCTGTTATAAAAAAATTGTGGAGTAATTGAGAACATGTCTATTCATCAAGAGTGACGTATAGAATTTATCTATTGGGGACTACTTAAGCACACATTATTTCTATTTGGTTAAAAAGTTGAACTGAAAATGATTTTAATGGTCCTTATACATGAATAGCGATGCAAAATTTGCCTTTAGCCCTAATTTTCCTTCATTTGTTGCTCCTTTATCTGGTTTTGGAAAATCTATTAAATCAGTTATTGCTTTTGTAATCTGTTAGAGGGCATCCTCCATCTAAAGCAGAAATTGAACTTCTTGAGAGACAGTGTGGTGGCATTCCATTGAAATTTTGCTTGGTTGCTGAAGGTAGGGTCAGTTTCTTTTCCTTTGACAAGATTGAACTTCCTGTTATACCTTGAACTTGGTACCAATCATGCATTTCGCCTCTGTGATGACATGGAAAGGAGGCTAAGAATTTTAAAAGCTTGCACAATCCAATTATGATCACAACAGGTGCTTGAACATTTACCCAGAGTATGTTGTTCAATCTATTATTATAATTTTTGTGTGCTAATTTCATAGTTTGATCTGCTTTCTATGCAGTTGTTCAATAAGGATTCTGACTGTAATTTTGTATGCATGACTTTACTTAAAGACAAAATTTTTGTATGCCGTTCATTTTTTTAGTTTGTAAAGTATCATTAATTTCCAAGGTCTCTAAAGTGTCCACGACACATAGATTCCATCCAGGGAATATCAGAACCCTCGGAAAATCTACGAGATACAAATGTTTCATCCTCAACTTTTGGATTGGGTTTTCATTGTTCAATGACAGATTTAACATCCGACAATCACGAATAAATAGTCTGTAACTTAGGAAAAACATAAAGAGGCCACATGATTCAAAATATAGTTCTTCAATGGAAGGGAGTTGTTGTCTGATAAAAAATTTCAGGTTGTTATAATAATGAAAACTCAGTTGGAAGGGAGTTGTTGTTTGATAAGTTTTGAAGCTCTGTGCATCCACTGGGAAACAATACTTGTAATTGTAGGAGTTTACAAATGGAATTTGGTAGTGTTCTAATTTTGTCAGTATGAGAAAGATTGAGAAAACACAGATGCTCTAATTTTGCAATTGAATTGGGCATAGTTGCAAATGAAGAGTCACTTACATCGAAATAATGTCAGTATTTATATATTAACACCCATGGATCGAAAATACTTTCACTTTCAAGACCCGATATGAAGGGGGAAATAATATACTTCTCACACTTCTAGACTTTGGCAACAAAGTCTGGCAAAGAGATTCGTTTTGCTGAGATATGTTTTGAGTATGTGAGCCTATTGCTACAAAGTTCTCTCTTTCAACATACAGTGCAAGATCATGTATCAAATTCAAGGCATCATCTCTACACACTGATCTATAATTTTCCCTATTTGTTGAGCATGAACCAATTTCATTGAATGCTCCACAAGTCGTGACTAAAAATTGATTTATTTTATTTCAATTTGAAAATGAAGAAGTTAGAGAAGAGTTGAGATTAGTTTAGTTATGAATCAAATATGTAAGAAAGATATTTGAATGTTGAGTTAACTTGTTATTTTTATGATTTTAGTCCCTGTAAATATATAATATTTTGGTTTTAATCCGTGTAAGTTTTTTTGTTTGGTTTTAGCCCCTACAAATTTAAAAATTGATGGTTTTTGTCCTTGATAACATATGTGGCCCAATTTAAAAATTGATGCTTTTATTTTATGGACTAAAAGCAATTTTTTTTTTTTTCAATTTACAAGGACCAAATCCAAAAAAATATTACAGGGACTAAAACCAATAAACAGTATAATTGTAGGGACTAATATTGTATTTGAACCTTTATATTAATTTGTTTTTAATTTTCATAGTTTAAGGATCATTAACAGCCATTCAAACGGACAAATTAACAAAGCGACTTAAATATAATTAGATGAAAGAGTAGTTTAGGAATCTTTTAGTATGTTTTAATAGTTTGGAGACCCGGTGTAAAAGGTGCTGAGTTCATGTCTCGGCGAAGAAGAAATATAACATTAACTGACTTTGACCGTTTTAAAAAAACAATAATGTTAGTTCGGGGCCAAATTGACTGTTTATTTTTAAATTAAGTCTATTACATAACAAGAAACAAGTGTATCTACGAGCGTTAATCGCCAACACGGGAAAGCAAACATAAGTCGAATGTCTCTTCACCTCTTCTACGTTCCAATGTCAAAGCTTGATTTGTTAAATTGCCGAGAAATATACATGATTGATTCCTTATACTTGAATTCAATATGTTTCATTCACCAAAATAAATAAATTCAGCATATGTCTCATCTTGTTTGTTTTGCTATACCTGTGGGCCTTCTGTTGCGTACCTCATTTTTTTTTAATTGTTGCTCTAATTTTGTCCATATTTGTTGGTTGACTTAGGTAATATGAACAAGTATACTAGCTCTGAAGGCATAATCACCAAGTACAACCTCCATTTACACTCTTTCCTTATAAACACAAACATGGCCGAATCATTTGTGTTTGATATTGCTGATTCACTGCTAAAGAAGCTTGCCTCTTATGCTTATGAAGAAGTTTCTCAAGCCTTTGGCGTGCATGACAATCTGCGAGGGATCAAAGACACTTTGTCAATTGTCAGAGGTATGCTATTGGATGCTGAGGAGAAGAAGAACCAACAACATGCTCTGCGTGAATGGCTGAGGCAAATTCAAAATATCTGCTCCGATGCTGAAGATGTATTAGATGGAATTGAGTTGCATGACAAGAGAAAGCAAGTTGTCGAAGCTTCTGGCAGCAAAAGGATGATGGTACGCCACTTCTTTTCTTCCTCTAATCCACTTGTTTTACCTTTCACGATGGCACATCAAATCAAAGAGATTAGAAATAGATTGGATAAGGTAGCATCTGATGGGATCAGGTTTTGTCTTGCAACAAACCATGTTGACAACGGACTTATTTAGCAAAGTAGAGAAACCTATTCCTATGTTGATGCTTTAGATGTGATAGGAAGGGAAAATGATAGGGAAGAAATTATCAAGCTTTTGATGCAGCCCCATCCTCATGGCTATGTTGATAAAAATATATCAGTTATTCCCATAGTGGGAATTGGTGGCCTGGGGAAGACCACACTTGCAAAGTTGGTGATTAATGATGCGAGGATGGATCAACTTTTTTCATTGAAGATGTGGGTGTGTGTCTCTAATGATTTTGACATCAAGCAAATAATTATTAAAATCATCAACTCTGCTTCTGTTGCTTCCACTTTCACTTCAACTTCAACTCCAACTGTTGCTCATCAGGAAAACATTAACAACTTAGATATTGAGCAACTACAAATTCGTCTAAGACAAAAAATTTCTAGCCAAAAGTTTTTACTTGTGTTGGATGACATATGGAATGATGATCGTGCAAAATGGATTGAGTTGAAAAATTTGATAAAGGTTGGTGCACTAGGAAGCAAAATTTTGGTGACAACACGTAGCAACTCAATTGCTTCAATGATGGGCACTCTTCCCTCATATGTTTTGAAAGGCCTTTCTCTAGAGAATTGTTTATCTCTATTTGTCAAAAGTGCGTTTAAGGAAGGTGATGAAGAAAAATATCCAAATCTAGTGGAGATAGGAAAAGAAATTGTGAAAAAATGTCAAGGAGTTCCACTAGCTGTAAAAACATCAGGAAGTTCATTGTTTTCCAAACATGATTTAAATAAGTGGTTATTTGTAAGAGATTCTGAGTTATGGAATCTAGAACAAAAGAAAGATGACATTTTACCTGCGCTGAAGTTAAGCTATGATCAAATGCCATCCCATTTGAGACAATGCTTTGCCTATTTTTCTCTCTATCCCAAAGATTATACCTACGATAATTATGAAATTCAAATTCTTTGGATATCACTTGGATTAGTTCACTCTCGGAATGGAAGTCAAAAACTAGAAGATATTGCAAGAGAATATATGGATGAGTTAAATTCACGATCATTTCTACATGAGTTTGAAGACTTTGGCTATATTTGCAAGTTCAAAGTACATGATTTGATACACGATCTTGCACTTTATGTTGCAAAAGAGGAAGTTGTTGTGTTAGACTACCATACTCAGAACATTTCTGAGCAAGCAAGACATTTGTCAATTGTAGGAAATAATTCACAAGGCCATGTTTTGTTTCCGAAGTCACGAAGTGTAAGAACTATACTATTTCCCATCGAAGGAGTGGGTCTTGATAGTGGAACTCTATTAGATATATGGGTATCAAGATGCAAATATTTAAGATATTTGGATCTAAGTGATTCCTCATTTGAGATTCTACCCTATTCAATTGCTAAGTTGGAGCACCTCCGAGCTCTCGATCTTTCTAATAACTGCAAAATCAAAAGCCTGCCCCGTTCTATTTGCAAACTCCAAAATTTGCAATTTTTGTTATTCAGTGGATGCACGGAACTTGAAACACTTCCTGAAGGATTAGGGAATTTGATCAGCCTTCGACAACTGATTATATCCACAAAACAATCTGTATTGTCAAATAATGAATTTGCAAGAATGAACCATCTTAGAACTTTGGGTTTTCATTTTTGTCACAATTTGAAGTTTTTGTTTAGCAAGGCTCAACTCCCATCCCTTCAAACATTGTTTGTTGTATCATGTGGGAGCCTGGAGTCCTTACCTCTTTGTATGTTCCCAAATTTAGAGGCTCTGCATATTAGTGATTGTAAGAACTTAAACTTGTTTGCTGACAACGAAATACCTATTCAAACATTGAGGATGAAATATCTACATCTTGAGGGTTTCCCTGAGCTAATCGTATTACCTGGATGGATTAAAGATGTCATAGACACTATAGAGAACTTGGTAATTGTTAATTGTCCCAATCTTGAGACCCTTCCTATGTGTCTATTAAGTATGGTGCATCTAAAGAGGCTCTATATTCTTGAATGTCCTGTTCTTGGGATGATTTTGTATCCAAGCGACATGCAGCACCTCACTGCCCTTGAAGATTTGCGCATAGATGGTTGTTCTGAATTGTGTCGTGTATATCAACCGCAATGTGGTTTGTGCTGGCCCGCAATTGCTCACATAAAAAATGTTTACATTGGAGAACCTAGAGGTGAAGGGGAATGAAGTCTTTGACCTTCTAGATGGTAAAATATTATTTTATCAACCCCCTTTTTCTATGTTTGGAGTAAATTCACATTCCTTTTGCCTGTGCCAATAGCTTATGTATGTGCTTGTGTCTCATATATTAAGTTGTTCTTTTTCTCTGTTATTTTATTCTATAACAAATTGTATTGATCAAAAAAATTCTATAACAAATTGTTCTCTATAATTTTGACTCTTCCTTTAAGTATCATTTTCACCAATAGAATGAGATTAGCGAATTCCAACTGTGAACATGTGATTTTTTTATGAAAAGTACATGTTTGTTTGTATATCTGTAAAAGTGAAGATTTCTCTCTCTCTTTTTATATATATATCTTTTTGCTTTATTTACTAGGAAGTAGGCAAGGTGATGATGTGGCTGGAGAGGAAAAGGGATATGTAGCTTGAAGTGACACAGGAAGAACAAATAGCTTAGCAATATAAGATTTGTGCATTCAGCAAGTGTAAGCAGACCAGTGGCTGGTGAGGTTGGAGGGAGATGAAATATCTTAGGCTTTTTATTTTATTTTATCGGAATGCTATTTTTTTTTATCTGCAAATGTTAGTCTTTAGTTGTGTTATATGTAAAATTTTACAAGGGATTCGAAAATCAGTTGAATTACATAACTCAATAATACAAGTTCGAAATACATCAAGGGAGATTCGAAATATGAAGAACAAGCACGCCAAAAAAAGAGTTTTTCCACTAAAATTCAAATTCAAACAACTAATGAAGATTGAAATGAACGGTTTTCGAAGGACAACTGTCCTACACGTGGCGTACATGCATTGATCGAAGACGGTTATTCAAATTTTCAATTTTCAAGGTCTTATAAATAGAAGAATCTTAGGCTGTTTTAGAGAATTCATTTTCAAGAAAGAAAATACACAAAACACACTAGGATAACTTCTTACATGGCTGTAGATCTCAATAATTTACTTTCAATGCAATTTACCTTTGTAATACATAGCATTTTAGACTAGAATTACTCGAAAAAGACACTAAGACTAGACAAATTCGTACCAATCGTAAACCTGTTAACTGAAGAACCCACACAATATCTAATCCAGGTCCTAGATTGTTCGTTGAATTCATTATATTGGAGTGTCAATTAAGCCACTGTCAACATGTTGTTAGTATGTTTTGACAGTATTAGAGTTTGAATATGAACTCTTGACCTCCTTCTCAAACTCCTTAAGATGTTCCAGCTCAAACACTTGAGCTATGTCTCGGAGACATTTTTATTAGAATGTTTGATGTATCGTAAGAGAACATTATGACGTCATTTGATTCATGTAGCCGACCCCACTTAATGGGATAAGATTTGGCTGTTTATGTTGTTTGATGAATCCTAAGATTTCGAAATGATTATTCAACTGTTCTATATTCCATGTACTAGAAGCAACTTGTAATAATCATTTTGTTAAGGTATAAACATATTTTTCCTTACAGAACCTATTAGTAAAACTATTTAATGTTCTTCATACTGACATCTACGTAAAGTCAGTATGCTTGATAGAAAATATGTGGTAGCTCGATTAACTTCATCATCTTCACCTTTCTTGCTACATGTAAGATCCGGGTATTTTAACTTATTATTTTACGTTCTATGATTTCCCTGAACTGCTAACCCAGGTAAACCTTGAATCGGCCCACCTGATACCTATTGTAACCCGAACCGATCCGGTTCACTCTTTGTTGGTACTGAACCAGAACATTGTTGAGGACAAGATCCAGATTGAACCGAAGAGAAGGAGGGAGAGGACGAGAATAAGGGTGAGCCAAGGAGTAAGGGAATGTCACAACATTTTTTACTGGCATGTCCTGGTAGCAAGGACTGCTGGGACCAATGAAAATTATGAGTTGGAATTGGTGGGAGTTGATCACCCGAAGTGCAATTTCCAACCTTAGAAATATTGCTCATCAGGGTTACCGTCCAGATGTTTTATTCTTATCTGAAACATTGTCGAAAGCTCAGAAGATGGAGAATAAAAACACCAACTTTCCTTAAATTGATTGATATTTCAAATTACAGCTTTTGATTTTGAAATATAGAAGAAAAGGTGTTGGGATTTTCTTCAAATAAGGACAGTGACGATGTTAACGATGAGGTCTATTTGCAAAATGCAAGTGATGAAGAAGAGTTTCATTTTTCACCTTCTTCCTTGCCCAACTTCCAATTCAGGTCAAATATACAGAATTACCCTCCTTAATCATTGATTTAATTCATATTGGTTATGTCTAAATCTCACAACAAGTATAAACTGAGAAAGAATATAAAACTCAATATTAAAATTTTCTTGTTTATTTTGTATGAATTTTGTTGATTAATGTCACTCACCTTGTCTTAGTTACTTGGTAATGAAAATATCTACGCTTTTGCTTCCTTTGGCTAAGTATTGTTTGCAAAATAAAGTTTTTTTTTTTCTTTCTTTTTTCATTTCATCTTTGAGGAACACAAAATCCAAAGGCATATGTAATGAAGAGATGAGAAAGGAAGAACTAGAAGTGTATGAAAAGAATGGCAAAATGTGGGTAGCAACTGGAATAGTTCGCAACGGCAAGATTTATACTTCAATTGAGGAGACATTGCAGGTTATATGATTTTCCTGTGACATTCATAAGTAGGAAAAATTCACAATACATGAAGCCATATCTTTGTGTAAGAAACAAAGTATTTAGTTATATGTACAATTTTTGCGAGGTTTCATGATGTGCGTTAGATGAGCGGAGAAAGGAATTTGTGATAACACATACATTTTTGCTAGGATAAACTGTTTTGAAAACTTGTGCTTATGTAAATTTTAATTTGGCACAGGTATCTTATGGAATTAGAAGCCTTTGATCTATTAGATAATGATGATTGAAGTATATCTCTAAGTACAGGCACCTCAAGTCTCTCGGCTACATAATTGCGCGTCATGATGTTGCTTGGAGTTTGAAAAGTATTAGAAATTCCCTTAAATCTTCTGATCTTGAAGGAACAGAAGAAAACAAACAATTAGTAGACATGGTTTGCAAAGTCGAGGTTTCCATTGATAAGTTATTTGGTGACTTGAAGATTAACAATTTGAAGCCAGATTTTGATGTTTATCTTCCAAACAACAGGTTTAGAAAGTCTTTTCCTGGTGATCCAAATTTTCTACTGTACTTGTCTAGGTACTTGTTACATCTCTGATTTTATCAGTGTGATCCAAATTTTCCTTCATTATTTTACTCTATCTGGTTTTGGAAAATCTATTAAATCAGTTATTGCATTTGTAATCTGTTAGGGGTCATCCTCCATCTAAAGCAGAAATTGAAGTTCTAGAGAGACAATGTTGTGGCATTCCATTGAAAATTTGTCTGGTCGCCGAAGGAAGGGTCAGTTTCTTTTCGTTTGACAAGGTTAAACTTCCTGTTCTACATTGAGCTTTTGGTACCAGTCCTGTATTTCCGCTCGGGGCTGACATGGAAAGGAAGCTAAGGATTGTAATGTTAAAAAAAGGTTGCACAATCCCATTATGTGCAAGAAAACTTCAGAACCTGTCGTGGTTAACCTTGCATTGCAAACAGACTTGAGGGTATTCGCAGCAGGTGCTTGAACATATGATTACTGCATATGTTGGTCAATCTATTTTAATTTTTCGGTGATTATTTTATAGTTTGATCTGCTTTCTATGCAGTTGTTCAATCAGGATACTGAATGTGATTTTGTATGTATGATTTTACATAAAAAATGCTGAAATTTTGGAATTTTCTCAATTGAGTATAGCATAATTTTTTGTTCGTAAAGTATCACTTTTAGGCGAAACATATTTTTCACCCTTGCAATTTCATGATGTGTTAGATGAGATTATACTTGCTTTTGCTAAATGAAAGAACCACAGAAATAAAATTTAAATAAGGATCAGCTTATCATAATTATTTTATTTTCAACTATAAAAAACACATTTAACTCATTACTTAGTCATTAAAATCTATAATAGATAGATATTGCATTGAAAAGTTGAAGCAATTTATTGTGGGAAAGAGTTTATTGGAATGAATAAAGCCATTGCTAGTTAAATCACAACAAATATGGAGTTTTCATGTATATTTTTCTGAGAACGAGAAATATAAAATGAAAGACAATGATTATTTTGAAATCTTAGGATACATCAAACATTATAATAAAAACTATTTTCCGTTCCTAGTGATCTGACATTCATGTTCTGAAATGTCATCAATCACTAGTCTGCTCTCTTTTGGTGAATGCTGGATTGCTGAAACAACAACTCTTATAGTGCCCAAGTTGTCTTCTATGTTTGTGTCTCTTCAAGCTGCTTATTCCTTTTACACTCCAACCTCATCATCTACCTTGCCAGTAAACAAAAGAATAATTATTCCTTTTTATATTAAACTATATCACTATGATAATTCATGCGATTTCAGCTCTAACCTTATTTTTCAACAGGAAAATAATTTAAGAGGTGCAACCAACACTTGTTTGATACTACAAAATAATATGTTTACCTTCAAGGTTGATGACTTCACTCCTCCTCTTCTCCTCTTGGTTCTTCAATGAAAATGCTCTTGATATGAGAAATCATGGGCCAATACTCACCAGATTGAGGCAAACATTTTCGGCATAATTCAGGGCAATCAACTATGCGCAAATCTTCAAGTGCAGTGAGGCGATGCATGTCACTTGGAAGACATAACAATTGAGGACAGTTATGAAGATAGATCCTCTTAAGATTAAACATTGTTGTTAAACACTCGGGAAGCATCTTAAGATCTGGAAAATCAGAAATTAGCAAGGTCTCTAATGTGTCTGCGATACCTACAGTCCACCTAGGCAATGCTAGAAGCCCCGAATAATTCACAAGCATCAAATATTTCATCCTCAACTTTTGGATTGGGCTTTCGTTGTTCAATGACAGGTTTAACATTTGACAATCATTAATATACAGAGTCTGTAATTTAGGAAAAATGTAAAGAGGTAAGCTTTCCAGACTCCCGCATGATTCAAAATGTAGTTCTTCAATGGATGGGAGTTGTTGTCTGAACATAAGCTTCAAATTGTCACAATCATGAAAACTCAAAGATTGAAGATGCTTCAAACTAGCAAATTCATCATGTGGTAGAGTAGACTGTTTTGTGGTGACAATAAGACGTCGAAGGCTAATCAACTTCCCTATTCCCTTAGGCAATTCTTCAAGCTCTGTGCACCCGCTAAGCAACAAAACTTGCAAATTTAGGAGTTTGCAAATGGAATTTGGTAGTCTTTTGATTCTATCATTACGAGAAAGATCGAGAAAACGCAGGTGCCCCAATTTTGCAAGTGAATTTGGCACAATCTTAATTGAAGAATCACTTAAATCTAAATAACGCAAGTATTTGTATCTCGATATCCATGTATCTAGGACCTTTTCACTTGCAAGATCCATTCCGTGGATGGGAAATGATATACTTCTCAAACTTTTGGAATTGGGGAACAAATAATGGTCAAGCGAATCATTTTCAACAACTGATAAATGCCTTACTTGTGGAGGTATATTCTGAATATGCGAGTCTACTGCTACAAAGTCCTCTCTTGCAACATACAATGCAAGATCATGTATCAAGTCATGTACTCTGAACTCGCAAGAGGAGCCAAAGTCATCGACATCCTGAAGAAATGATCTTGAATGTAACTCATCAATATAAGTTTTTGCAACATGCTCTAGCTTTTCAATTCCATTTAGGGGTTGAACTAATCCAAGGGCTATCCAAAGACTACACATTACATAACTATTGAAGATCATTTGATTTGATGCGCCATCCTAAGGCGGAAGGCAAGTGGATTAGAGGAAGAAAACAAGCGGCGTACCTTCATATTGGTGCTGCCAGAGCATTTGACAACTTGGTTTCGCTTGTCTTGTAATTCAAATCCATCCAATATGTCTTCAGCATCAAAGCAAATGTTTTGAATCTGCTTCAGCCATTCACGCAACCCGTGCTTTTGGTCCTTCTTGTGATCAGCATCCAACAACACACCACTGACAATCAATAAAGTATCTTTGAACCCTTGTAGATCTTCATACACACCATAGGCTCGAGAAGCTTCTTCATACATATAAGAAGCAAGCTTCCCTAGGAGTGAATCAGCAACATCTAATAAGGCATATGATACAGCCATAATTCTGTTAATATGGAAAGAGCAGAAGCGAAGTTTGTGGTTGTGGCGATTGTGCCTTGCTCAGATCCATACCTGTTTATAGAATGAAGTCAAGCTTCTTGAGTCAACAGAGTGTTAAGTTGGTTGGGGGGTGGGGCTGTAGAACATTATTGAATTTGAATGGATCCATCACCAAATGAATGATATGGTCTAGAATTTAGGAAATGCAATCCTGCAAAATAGTTTTTAGTGAGGACTAAGTATGTACTTACTTTTTAAATATGAAAGTTTGTGGTGGTAAATGTGTTTTCATATGATCATATCCATACTTGTTTATGCAATGAAGTCAAGATGTTGACTTTCTGAGTTCACAAAGTCTTTTCTTAGCTATGCTTGTTTTCTTTTCTTGTGTCGCCTATTATAGTTGGTTTGGTTTGTTTAATACCCTCTGTCTTAGAATGTGTTCTTTTTGGATTTCTCACATTTTCTAAGAAAATGATTAGTTTTATTTATATCAATAATAAATTGAGTTTGTTTACTAAAATGTCGTTATTAATGGTAGTTAGTGAAGTAATTTGGTGAGTTGAAATAGAATATATAAGAGTAGTTTATTGGAAAAAAATAATAAATGTTGTCCCGATATTCTAAAGGGATAAATAATTTAAGACAGAAAAACTTAAAAGTGACCTCTATTGTGAGACAGATCAGTGAGTATTATAACAGAGATAAAAAAAGTATATTTTTTTTGTTATAAATATAATTGTATGGTGGGTCTTCAATGGGAATTCATAATCACTATATAACAACTCGGTAACAAATGTGTCCTAATGAGTTTAGCTTAGTTGGTAGGGACATCACATTTTATATGCAGGGGTGATGGTTCGAACTCCGAACACTCCACTTATTCACATTAAGGGTGAACTTCTATAGCTATTAGGCTACTTGGTAAAAAAATAACAGTAATAACTAAAATATAATCACTATATAACTGATAATAAGTAGTGTTAAAAAAAACTGATAATAAGTTCATTCTCATGGTTTATTGGCAATTATTGAAGTGGTTGTTCAATAAATCAACATAATTAAGTTTACTTCAGTTTTACACTACTTGTTAGAACAACAACCCCGAATCAAAAGAAAACATATACGAAAAATGCAAACAGAGAATACATGGTATTTGATCACAAAGTTTTGCCAACTGTGCCTTGTGAAAGGATCACTACTTTATAAGGCAAGAAGTCAATAAAATAAACTTACTACAGTATATTCTTAAGTGCTGCTTATTGTAATAATTTTTTTTATACTGAAACTAAACCAGAATGTGTTGGAGTTTCACATCTGAAACATTGTATATGGAATGTGAGCATTAGAGCTGTCAATTTAGGGGGCTAGCAAAATTGGGCCCAACCCCAATATAAAGGGGGCCTAAATATGGTAAGCATAAATAGGCCCCCTATTATATAGGCCCCAAAATACCAAGCCCCCCAAATAAAACATAGGCCCCCAAGGCCCCAAAGCCCCTAATTTTTTTGGAAACGAGGATTTTTGGATAAAAATTTCTATAATTCATCCATAAGTTATTAAAAACAAAAGAAACAATCCGAGAATTCTCAGAATCGAGAATTCCAAAAAATTTCGAAAATGAGTTTTTTGATAAAAATTCCTAGAATTCACACATAAGTTATTAAAAACAAAAGAAACAATCCGAGAATTCTCAGAATGTTTTCGAGAAAAAATACTCGAAATGTTTTCGAGAAAAATGTTCGGAGAAAAAATTCTCGAAAAGTTCTTGAGAAAAATTACTCGAAAAGTTTTCGAGAAAAAATACTCGAAAAGTTTTCGAGAAAAAAGTTCCGGAAAAGTTTCCGAGAAAAAATTCTCGAAAAGTTCTCGAGAAAAATTACTCGAAAAGTTTTTGAGAAAAAATACTCGAAAAGTTTTCGAGAAAAAAGTTCCGGAAATGTTTCCGAGAAAAAATTCTCGAAAAGTTCTCGAGAAAAAAATACTTGAAAAGTTCCGGAAAAGTTTCCGAGAAAAAAATCTCACAAAGTTCTCGAGAAAAAAATACTCGAAAAGTTTTTGAGAAAAAAGTTCCGGAAAAGTTTCCGAGAAAAAATTCTCGAAAAGTTCTCGAGAAAAATTACTCAAAAAGTTTTCGAGTAAAAATACTCGAAAAATTTTCGAGAAAAAAGTTTCGGAGAAAAAATTCTCGAAAAGTTCTCGAGAAAAAAATACTCGAAAAATTTTCGAGAAAAAATGCTCGAAAAATTAACGAGAAAAAAGTTTCCGAGAAAAAAATCTCGAAAAGTTCTTGAGAAAAAAATACTCTAAAAGTTTTCGAGAAAAATACTAAAAAAGTTTACGAGAAAAATTTCTCGAAATTTATTTGATATTTTGTGGGCCAATATTAGGCCCCATAAGGGGGCCAATAGTAAAATTAAAAAATAAGGGGCTGGGCCTAAAAACAAACAAAAAAAAATCTACTCAAGTGGGGCTTAATATTTTGGGGCTTGACATGAGGCCCAAAAATAGGGTCTTTCAATATGGGGCTTTTTTGACACCTCTAGTGAGCATTGAACTATCATAAATCTGTGCTTGCTTGAAACATTCAATTGGTTTATAATTACTCTTAGAGACATCGAAACCAATTTTGGGTCTTTATCTTACAGCTTAAACATAAACTGTATTCAATAAAAATGCATAAACCGTTAATATTGACGAGTCTCAATAAACATCAAACGACTTTTGTTAGAATTGGTAAAATCAGAGAGAAAGTGAAAATAATTCATTGATGAATCAAGTAGATTACATGAAAATGAACTCTAGATACCAGAACACTACTTATAGTGGTAGTGTTGGTCTAGCAAACTATGATGCAACTGCACCACATGTGATCACTACCTAGAGTTAGTTACAACCATCAAAATGAGCGGGAAAAACTGTTACAAGTAGAATCCTATGCTAGCTTCTAGAATATTCTGCTTTCTTGTGATACAAGTTACTGACTTAACTCAAACTTAAACTAAGTGGAAGTAAAACCAGTTAACTATCACAAATGTGAATGGTAAATCTTAACAATTAATTTTAAATTTTTATAAAATTTAACATAGATGATCTATATGATATAAACTTTCAATCCAACAGTGGATTTTGTAAAATTGATATTCGTTAAAACATTATTGAACGGTGGAATAACTCTTTGAAGTTACTCTTGAAGTCAACGGATCCCATATATATATATATTACCGAAAGGCTAACACAAACTCTTGGGTCCATAACAGTATCAAGTTTTCTTTTTGAAAAACAATATAAAATTAATTTCCAAAGTCTCTCAAGCAAAAATGACTCCAATTGCAACCATGGTTGCCATGACGACTCCAAACACAGATGATATGACAGAGTGAGCCACTGAAGAAGGCGGAGGAGAAGGAGCAGGTGCACGTTCTAGAACAGTGATGACAAGCTTCATATGATGAGCAGAACAATGATTAGCTATACCACAAACATACCACTTTCTTCCTTCAGTTTCTAGTTGAATGATATCTTTTCCGGTAGAAAGTGCTTCGTTTGCTGGTGGAAAAGTGCAGTTTTGAAATTGTGTTCCGTTCACCTTGAAAACATTATGTCTTGTGGAGTCATAGATGAAAACTATAAAAGAAGGAGATGAAAACATAATTAGTTCATAATGGATTAAATTCTTATATATGTTCGATAAATTAAATACATGGTAAAAAAACACATAATTTATGCATATCCATAAAAAAGTTAATTATATAAACCAAATGGAAAAATAATTTTTCCTTTTACATACCAAGGTTGTCACCAACACGAAAAACCCTTTCCTGAGCCCATTGAGTGTAATTGGTACCAACTGACCAGGCCTGATAGTCACCCACGATGTGATCAGTTGCCATTGAAACTGAGAAAAGCAAAACCATGGAGATGGAAAGGATCATGACTACACGAGAATAAGCCATTTAATGAGAGTTTGAATTTCTATTTCTTTCTTAAGTGTGGAAAATAAATCTAAAAATTGAGTGTTGGAAAAAATTCCTAGAATAAAATCTCAATTAATCAAAGGAATCACTAGCTAGTAAATGTTTTTGTTAATGAACTGTGCAATTCAAAACTTGGGCTATATATAGATTGTGTGTATATAGATTTTATTGACATGACATTATAATATTACATATGATAGTTTTTTATATGATAATTAATAGTAGTATATATAGTAGTATAACAGCATTTTCCATACTATAAAGCATAAACGGCTACCGGCTTTGGTCGGCTTTAACTAAGATTATGAGGTTGAATTTGTACAACTTTTAATTTAATATAAAGATACTCTTTTCTTAGTCAAAAAGAAACTTTTGTTTTTACACCATGAAAAGGAGTAAAGGATAGCCTTCAAGTACTAGGAATCTGAATAGAAATTTATTTGAAGCAATTTTAGAATTAGTGTATGTAGTTTTCTCATTCTATATAAAAGCATTCACAATAGAGCACCTCACTTTTGGGTATATGTACATATCATTAATTTATAATTTTTTAATAATAATTCTTATTAAGTACTCAATCTCTCCAACCCAATACCTCTTTAAAAAGTTTTTATTGAGTCCCACCAATAACTCTACATCATTACTCTAATAGTAGTAATAATTTATTATTTGATAATTCATAATCATCTATGTGGATTCCATAATAATGTATTTTAATCAAAATTAAGTTGGTTCGGGAGAGTGTTTATTTAAGACATAATACCTATTAAGTACTCAAATGTATGTTACTCTAATTGTAGTATCTAATAGGTACCACTTCCTATTGAAATATGTACTATCATTGAAGATTGTCTAATATTCTGGACACTTTTTATGAATGCATGTACTATTATGTAATGTTGATTTTCAATTCATATTCTAAAACAAATAAAGGAAAAACTAACATGTATTATAAAGGCACTTGTAATTAGTGTATTATTATAGATAGTATTTTTGTGTTAAAATTGTGCATTTTATCTATTTAGAAGTTAAAAATTGATTTTTTTTCAAGACATAATTATTATTTGAAGTATCCTTTACATGTGTCCTTACGACTAGGGGTGGGCCTGGTTTGGTTCTTGGGGAAAACTGAACCGAATTGTTTTTAAAATTCATAATAACCGAACTGAACTGGATTGTTTGTCTTTCGAAGCGAACCGAATCGTTAAAGTGGTTCGGTTTTATGGCTTTAAACAAAACCACAACCAACTTTTCACTAAAGTCAACCGAACCATTAAAGAAAATCGAACCGAACCAAACTGATAATCATGAACTAAAACGAACTGTTTCAGTTTAGTTTTAAAACTGTTAGTTATGGTTTAGTTTTTTTAGTTCGGTTCAGTTTAGTTCAGTGGTTCGGTTTGAATTTTTGGTTTTTTGCCTACGACTCATGTTAGCATACCGAATAAATAAATGTTTAAAAGAATCTTATTGTTGTGTGTGTCTTTAAATCACAAGTCAAAAAATCTAACATATGGTATTTCTCTGCCTCATATGTGAGGTGCAGCTTAAGCGCGAGAACTTTTAGTAATAGGGTTTGCACATGCATGATATTGCCTTGCATTACTTTTAGAGATATTAAAACCAATCTTGGGCCTTTATCTTAAAGCTTAAACTTAATTAACAAATCACTAAAATCTGTGTTGGTAACTTAAGAACTGCATGCATAGAGAGTAATGTATATTCTTTGGTAGGAAATTAGATAGACACAGAAACTCAAGGGAAGAATCAGTACCCTCCTAGCACACCGATGAAGTTGAGTGAATGATTAACTAGAAACAGAACATATCTAATTTATGTCCTTAATGGAAGCAATACATGAAGCTTGACAGTGAAGTCACACAAATTGGCTACCATGCATTCTGTCTTGACAGATTTTTGTGGTTTGCTTTGTTCCTTAAGTGGAAAAAATTTGATTGAAACGAATAAAACCATGACCAATTAAATCGCAAAAACTGTTGAGTTTTCATCGACATGTTATTGAGAACTGGAATTGAATACAACATGAAAGAGAATAATCATTTGAAATCTTAGAGTACATCAAACATTACAATAAAAACACCTATGTTCCTACTTTTGGTGAATGCAGGATTGCTGAAACCACATCCATTACATTGCCTAAGGTTTGTTCTCTTTTTGTGTCCCTTCAAGCTGAATATCCCTTTTCCACTCCAATCTCATCATCTACCTTGTCGGTAAACAAAGAAAACATTATTTTCAAAAACTAAATCTTCTGTTTTACACACACATGAAATTTCAGCTCTAATCTTATTTTTTTTCAACCAGAAAATAGTTTAGGGAGTGCAAACGAAACTTATTTGATACTACAGAATAATATGTTTACCTTCAACGTCGATGACTTCATTCCTTTTTCTCTCCTCCTGGTTCATTAAAGAAAATGTTCTTGATATGAGAAATCATGGGCCAGTACTCACTAGATTGTGGCTGACATTTTCGATTTAATTCAGGGCAATCAATTATGCGCAAATCTTCAAGGGCAGTGAGGCGATGCAAGTCGCTTGGAAGATTCAACAGTTGATGACAACTAATAATATAGAGCCTCTTAAGACGAGTCATTGTAGTTAGATACTCAGGAAGCATCTTAAGATCAGGAAAACAATTAATTTCCAAGGTCTCTAAAGTTTCCCGGGCATATAAAATCCATCCAGGCAATGTCTGATACATTGAAAACCCCACAAGGTACAAATGTTTTATCCTCAATCTTTTCATTGGACTTTCATTGTTCGACAATAGGTTGAACTTCTCACAGTTGCTAATGTACAAAGTATGTAATTTAGGGAAAATATAGAGAGGTATCGACTCCAAACACCGACATGAATAAAAATACAATTCTTCAATTGAAGGGAGTATTTGTCTGAACAAAAACTTCATATTGACACAAATATGAAAACTCAAAGTTTGAAGATGGATCAACCTTTCAAATTCACCCTGTGGCAGAACAAATTGTTTTGTGGTTATAGTAAGACGCTGAAGGCTGATTAGCTTGCCTAATCCTTTAGGCATTTTTTCAAGCTCCGTGCACCCACTGACCGACAAAACTTGCAAATTTAGGAGTTTGCAAATGGAATTTGGTAATCTTTTGATTTTCTTATTACGAGAAAGATCAAGAAAACGCAAATACTCTAATTTTGTTATTGAATTTGACACAGTTTCAAATGAAGAATCACTTAAGTTTAAATAACGAAAGTATTTGTATGTTGATAACCATGTATCTAGAACACTTTCACTTGCAAGACCCACTCCGAGGATGGGAAATAGTATAGTTCTCAAACTTCTAGACTTTGGAAACAAACCATGGTCAACTGATAAATGCCCTACTTGCTGAGGTATATTTTGAGTATGCGAGTCTATTGCTACAAAGTCCTCTCTTGAAAAATACAATGCAAGATCATGTATCAAATCATGTACTTTGAACTCGCAATAGGATCCATAGTCATTGACATCCTGAAGAAACAATCTTGAATGCAACTCATCAATATATTCTCTTGCAATACTCTCTAGCTTCTCACTTCCGTTTTGGGATTAAACTAATCCAAGGGCTACCCAAAGACTACACATTACTTCACTATTGAAGATATGATCTTTGGGAAAAAGGGAAAAACAAACAAAACATTGTCTCAAATAGGGTGACATTTGATCATAACTTAATTTTAGTGCTGATAAAATGCCATCTTTCTTTTGTTCTAAATTCCATATCTTGGAGTCTCTAACAAATTCCCACTTACTTAAATCAAAGTTTGAGAAGAGGGAACTTCCTAATGTTCTCACAGCTAATGGAACCCCTTGGCATTTTTTCACAATTTCTTTTCCGATCTCTACTAGATTTGGATATCTTTCTTCTTCACCTTCCTTGAATGCCCATTGGACAAACAAAGATAAACAATTCTTTCGAGAAAGGCCTTTCAAAATATACGCAGGAACATTACCCATCATCGAAGCAATTGATTTACTACGTGTTGTCACCACAATTTTGCTTCCTGACGCGCAAACTTTTATCAAATCTTTCAACTCAATCCACTTTGCACGATCTTCATTCCATACATCATCTAACACAAGTAAAAACTTTTTACCATAAAGTTTTTTTACCAGAAGACTGACTAGTTGCACCATATCTAAGTTGTTTATGTTTTCTTGGTGATCAAAACTATTCATTGACGCGGAAGATGAAGAAAAAGTGGAAGTATTGGCAGAGTTGATGATTTTAATTTTTTGGATCGAGTTGATGATTTTAATTATTATCTGATTGATGTAAAAATCAACAGAGACACACACACACATCTTCAACTGAAAAAGTTTATCCATCCTCTTATCATTAAAAACAAGCTTTGCAAGTGTGGTTTTCCCCAAGCCACCAATTCCCACAATGGGAATAACACACAAACTTTTATCACCATCACCATCACCTTGAGGATGTGGTTTTATTAAAAGCTTGATAATTTCTTCCCTATCACTCTCTCTTCCTATGACACTTGAAGCATCAACATGGTGATAAGTCATTTCTCTCCTTTGTACAACAATTCCGGAATCGACATTGATGGTTGCAAGTCCAAACATGGTCCCATCAGCTGCCACCTTATTCAATCTATCTCTAATCTCTTTAATTTGACGCGCCATTCTAAAACGGAATGCAAGTGGACTAGAGGAAGAAAATAAGTGGCGTACCTTCGTCCGCGTGCTTCCAGAAGCTTCCAAGACCTGCAAGTCAAATCCATCCAATACATTTTCAGCATCAGAACATATATTATGAATCTGCTTCAGCCATTCACGTAGCCCGTGCTTTTGGTCTTTCTTGTGCTCAGCATCCAACAGCACGCCACTGACAATTGAAAGAGTGTCTTTGATTCCTTGAAGATCTTTATACACACCATAGGCTCGAGAAGCTTCTGTTGGTGCACAAGAATTAAAGATGATGACAAAGGAATAACGGCGCAAAAGAGAATAAAAGAGGTTGTATTAATGATAGCTACTACAAGACTATTTATACAAAAAAAAAAACAAAAGTGCCACATAGGCCCTAATAAAGTATAAACTTAGTGAGCAAGAATAAAAGTACAAATAGTACAAACTAACAAATACTAAAATGCTCTTAAAGTATAAATTACTTCTAACATCATCCCTTAATTTATACTTAGACAAAACTAACGACACCAATTTCATCCCTCAAACTAAGAAATTGATCAGTCTTGATAGCCTTTATCAACACATCTGCCAGCTGCTTCTGGGTGCTACAGTGCACAACTTCAAGCACTCCATTCTGAACCTGATTCCTCAGAAAATGATACTTGGTCTCAATATGCTTGCTTCTTCCATGTAGCACTGGATTCTTGGCAAGATTGATTGCAGACTTGTTATCAATCATCAGCTTCAGAGGCTTATTTACCTTGATCTTCAGATCCTGCAGTAAATTCAGAAGCCACACAGCTTGGCATGCAGTCACAGCACCTGCAATATATTCAGCTTCACAGGTTGATAGAGCAACAACAGGTTGCTTCTTGGAGCACCAAGAAATAGGACTTCCCAGAAATTTGAACAAGTATCCAGAAGTGCTTCTTCTATCAACTCTGTCTCCACACCAATCAGAATCTGAATAACTCAGAAGTTCTGATTCAGTCTTTCCTTCAGAGGGGAATAGCACTCCATGCTTCAGAGTCCCCTTGATATACCTCAGAATCCTGACAGCAGCTTGGTAATGGGACCATTTTGGTTTACTCATAAATCTGCTAACCATTCCAACTGCAAAGCAAATATCAGGCCTGGTATTACACAAGTACCTTAGAGAACCAACCAACTGTTTGAAGGTTGTAGCATCCACATCCTCTCCATCAGAATCAGAGTCCAACTTCTGATTCGTATCAGAAGGTGTGATAGCAACTTTGCAATTCTCCAGTTTAAATTTCTTCAGAAGCTCAAGTTCAAGTTCATACTTCATCTGTCATCTGATGTAAAATGACAAAAGTGCCACATAGGCCCTAATAAAGTATAAACTTAGTGAGCAAGAATAAAAGTACAAATAGTACAAACTAACAAATACTAAAATGCTCTTAAAGTATAAATTACTTCTAACACCATCCCTTAATTTATACTTAGACAAAACTAACGACACCAATTCCATCCCTCAAACTAAGAAATTGATCAGTCTTGATAGCCTTTGTCAACACATCTGCCAGCTGCTTCTGGGTGCTACAGTGCACAACTTCAAGCACTCCATTCTGAACCTGATTCCTCAGAAAATGATACTTGGTCTCAATATGCTTGCTTCTTCCATGTAGCACTGGATTCTTGGCAAGATTGATTGCAGACTTGTTATCAATCATCAGCTTCAGAGGCTTATTTACCTTGATCTTCAGATCCTGCAGTAAATTCAGAAGCCACACAGCTTGGCATGCAGTCATAGCACCTGCAATATATTCAGCTTCACAGGTTGATAGAGCAACAACAGGTTGCTTCTTGGAGCACCAAGAAATAGGACTTCCCAGAAATTTGAACAAGTATCCAGAAGTGCTTCTTCTATCAACTATGTCTCCACACCAATCAGAATCTGAATAACTCAGAAGTTCTGATTCAGTCTTTCCTTCAGAGGGGAATAACACTCCATGCTTCAGAGTCCCCTTGATATACCTCAGAATCCTGACAGCAGCTTGGTAATGGGACCATTTTGGTTTACTCATAAATCTGCTAACCATTCCAACTGCAAAGCAAATATCAGGCCTGGTATTACACAAGTACCTTAGAGAACCAACCAACTGTTTGAAGGTTGTAGCATCCACATCCTCTCCATCAGAATCAGAGTCCAACTTCTGATTCGTATCAGAAGGTGTGATAGCAACTTTGCAATTCTCCAGTTTAAATTTCTTCAGAAGCTCAAGTTCATACTTCATCTGATGTAAAATGATTCCTTTCTCAGAATACAGAAATTCCATCCCTAGAAAGTAACTCATTTTTCCAAGATCTGTCATCTCAAACTCATTCATCAGAACCTTCTTGAACTTAGCTATCTCTTGTTCAGAACTTCCTGTCAGCAGTATGTCATCAACATACAAACATACCAGAATCATATTGCCTTCTGAAGTGTGCTGAACATAAACACCATATTCCAACTCACATTTCTGAAACCCATGCTTCTTGAAAAATGAATCAATCTTCATATTCCAGGCTCTGGGTGCTTGTTTCAATCCATACAAGGCTTTATGTAATCTATACACCATCTCTTCCTGATTCTTTTTCTCAAAACCAGGAGGTTGTGACACATATACCTCTTCTTGTAATGGACCGTTCAGAAATGCAGATTTCACATCTAAATGCATCAGGGGCCAATTCCTGTTAGCAGCTATTGCGATTACCAGTCTAATTGTTTCATGTCTTGCTACAGGTGCAAACACTTCAGAATAATCTAGCCCAGGTTTCTGCAGAAATCCTCTTGCTACTAACCTCGCTTTGTGTTTGCCAATTGATCCATCTGGCTTTAGCTTCTGCTTGAAAACCCATCTGACGCTGATGGCTTTCTTGCCTTTTGGAAGTTCTGACAGCTTCCAAGTCTTGTTTCTTTCTATAGCCTCAAGTTCCTCCTTCATGGCATTCGGCCAGACTTTCTTCTTGAGCACTTCTTCAATACCCACTGGTTCAGAATCTACTAACATGGCACACTGAATGACATCTCCCTCTGAGTCAACTTCTGTGTCTTGCAACATGTCAAAATCTGCAAACCTTCTTGGTATAGTTCTGACTCTTTGTGGCCTTTGAGCTACTTCAGAGTCACCAGCTCCAGAGACACAACCTCCAGAGTCACCACCTTCAGAGTCATCCCTTCCAGAAGCATGACTACCATCAGACTCTGGATCATCATCAGAGTCTGGTTCAGAATTTGGATCAGAATCAGATTCACCATCTGACTCATCTTCAAAAGATTCTTCATCTTCTGACTCTAACTCTTCTTCAAAAGTTATCTGTACCTCAGAAGTTGGTTGAGACTCTCTCCAATCCCAAGCTTCTGATTCTTTCACAATGACGTCTCTGCTAACTTCAACCTTGTTAGTTTCTGGACAATAGAGCTTGTATGCACCTGTACTGTGGTACCCCACCAATAACATCACTCTGCTCCTATCATCCAGCTTCTTCCTTCTAGCTTCTGGAACGTGTTTGTAACACACAGAACCAAAAACCTTCAGATGACTAACACTCTGCTTCTCTTTAGTCCACTTCTCTAAAGGAACAATTTCCTTCAGCCTCTTTGTTGGACACCTATTCAGAACATATGCTGCAGTAGCAACAGCTTCTCCCCAGAGTTTGTGAGGAAGCTTCTTCTCTTTTAGCATACTTCTCGTCATATCAAGCAAAGTACGGTTTCTTCGTTCAGCAAGACCATTGTGCTGAGGAGTATAAGGAGCAGTAACCTCATGCTCAATTCCATTATCATCACAGAACTTTTGGAATTCTATAGAGTTATACTCACCTCCACCATCCGTTCTGAGAATCTTTATCTTCTGACCACTCTGCTTCTCAGCCTTCACCTTGAACTTCTGGAATTCTGTGAACACCTCAGTCTTAAACTTGATAAGTGTTACCCACGTCATTCTTGTGAACTCATCCACAAAAGACACAAAATACCTATTTCCTCGTAGTGAAGGTTCTGGAAATGGTCCACACACATCAGAGTGCACTACTCCCAGAGCATGCTTTGCTCTTGGAGCAACTTCTGATACAAATGGCAATCTGGGTTGTTTGCCTTTCATGCATATCTCACATGACTTCTCAGGCTTCACAATCTTAGGAATGCCACGTACGAGCTTCTTAGAACTTAGATGCCCCAGACTTCTATAGTTCAGATGCCCCATCCTCTTATGCCACAGCTTACTATCACCTTCTGAGCCTTCTGCACTCAGACACTCTGTTTCAGCTGTTTCAACATTCACCTTGAATGTTCTGTTGCTTCCCTGTTCAGATTGCATAATCAAGTTCTGATTGGAATCATACAACTTCAGGAGGTTGTCCTTCATAACAACTGAGAAACCATTCTCAATGAGCTGACCTACACTCATCAGATTGCTTTTGATTCCAGGAACATACCAAACGTCCTTGATCAGAACAGTCTTCCCATTCTTCACTTTAACTTTGACATTTCCCATACCTTCTGCGTTAAGGTACTTATCATCAGCACATCTGATCTTTGCCCTCCTTCTGGAGTCAAAGTCTATCAGCCAGAGTTTGTTTCCAGTCAAGTGATTTGAACACCCAGTGTCCATATACCACCAATCAGAGGAACATCTTCCATCAGACTCAGAAGCCATCAATAACACAGGTTCATCATCTGAATCACCTTTAGCTATATTTGCTTCTTCTGATTTCCTTCCTTTGTTTGCCAAACAGTCTCTAGCAAAATGGCCAAACTGTTTGCAACAGTAACATTGAACTTTCTTCTTCTCCTTTCCCTTCTGATATTTTTTCTCATCAGAAGTTGAAGCTTCCTTCTGGAATCTATCACCACGTCTATTAGAATGCTTCTGGTCCTTCTTGACAAAAGAAGCTTTCAGAGCTTGCTCAACCTCCCTTTCAGAAGTTCTCTCAGCCAGACGCAACTCTTGTGCTTCTAGACTGCTTTGCAACTCTTCTATTTTCATGGTTTCCAGATCTTTAGAATGTTCAATAGATACAACAATGTAATCAAATAGAGGAGTAAGTGATCTCAATATCTTCTCTATGGTTACTTGTTCAGAAAGAATTTCACCACAAGCTTTCATCTCATTAGTGATAACAATCACTCTGGAGATATACTCTGAAACCTTCTCATTGTTCTTCATGTTGAGATTCTCATATTGCTTTCTCAGGGATTGAAGCTTCACCTTCTTCACTGATACGTCACCACTGTAACACCTAACCAGTATATCCCACGCCCCCTTTGACGTCGTAGAATCAGCAATCTTCTCAAACACATTCGCATCCACACACTGATGGATAAAGAACAACGCTTTCTGATCTCTCTTCCTTGTTTCTCTCTGTGCTACCCTTTCTTCTTCCGTTGCATTTACTGCAACCGGAACGTATCCTTCAGTGACAAGATCTAGAACATCTTGAGCACCAAATAATACACGCATTTGAATCATCCATCTATTCCAGTTTTTACCATCAAGAACTGGAAGTTTGGTATTCAAGTTGCTTCCATTCATCTTTAAACTTGTGCAGAAAAAGGATTTCACTCACACTCACACAGTGTTTCCCAACCCACAAACAATCAAGAAAAAATGTGATTTAACACAACTTTGTTTCCTAGAAACAAAATCAATCACACAGTCACACAAACTCACGTTCACTCGTGTTTCCCTGTGTTTGGAACCGGAGCTCTAGATACCAATTGTTGGTGCACAAGAATTAAAGATGATGACAAAGGAATAACGGCGCAAAAGAGAATAAAAGAGGTTGTATTAATGATAGCTACTACAAAACTATTTATACAAAAAAAACAAAAGTGCCACATAGGCCCTAATAAAGTATAAACTTAGTGAGCAAGAATAAAAGTACAAATAGTACAAATTAACAAATACTAAAATGCCCTTAAAGTATAAATTACTTCTAACAGCTTCTTCATAAGCATAAGAAGCTAGTTTACATAAGAGTGAATTAGCAATATCAGATGCAAATGATTCTGCCATATGGTAGATTAATTAGATGAGAAATTTAAGTTTGTGGTGGCTATGCCTTCTTGTGTACTGTATGGAACGTATAGAATACTATTGAGTGGACTCATGAGTCATGACCAACGTTTCATCTACTGCATATCATGGAACGTATAGAATATTTTTTTGGAATGTTATTTCTTTCGACTAAAAAAAAAAAAAGCAAAATTACATGTCCTTTATCTTTTCTTTTTTTCTCTTTTTTTTTCAATATTTTATTTGTAACACTTCGATCATTTATCTTATTTATTTATAACACTATGGTCTTTTATCTTTTATAACATTCACATATAAACTCCTTCTTTTCATATATTTTTTTTATTAAAAAAATGATGTATTTAATTTTAATAATTTTATTAAAATTAAATAAAACTCATAATTTTGATGAATATGTTCATCTTCTTCATCAATTCTTTCACACTTTCATCTTTTTTAAAGGACCAAAGTGTTATAAATAAAAGATAAAAGACGAAAGTGTTACAAAAAAATAAGATAAATGACCAAAGTGTTACAAATAGAGATAAATGACCAAAATGTTAAAAAAAATAAGATAAAAGACCAACGGTATAATTTTGCCTACTTAAAACGACAAAAATATACACATAGAGGGCTAATTTTTGTTTATTTTTTGTTGATATATAAGCAAATAAGTTTGATATATAGTAGAGGGTTAATTCAGTTCAAGTTGATAATTGTGGTTAATCACTAGTGTAAAAAACACTTTTTAAATCGGTTCCTGGAGACTATTTAAATCGGTTCCGTAGCCGATTTAATAACGGCTGATGTAGAAAGTTTTTTGATTTAAATCGGTTGATGGTCCGATTTAAAATATATTTTTAAATCGGTTAATCCGATGTCTCTGGGGCTATTTAAATCGGGTTGGGCGATCTAATAGAACCACAAAAGTCTGCAAGTGTTTTAAATCGGGCTTACCCGATTTAAAATCACTATTTTAAATCGGTTCAACCAATGCAATAACTTAATTTAAGTCGGGTAGTCCGATCTAAAATCATTTATATATATATATTTTTTTTTGGGAATCCCTGATTTTCCTACAAATATTGTACATATATATATATATATATATATATATATATATATATATATATATATAATTATATATATAATTATAAATACATTGAAGCTTCATTCATAAAACAAATATCATACCACCAAAGTGTAATTAACTTACAAAATATTCATGAAATACTATTCTAAAAGTACTATCGGAACTAAATATCTCTTACTAAAACTAGCTAAAAAATCTTAGGCTCCAAACAAAAGTACTAACACGCCTAAGCAATCTTAGGCTACTACCAAAATATGCCGAAGCAAAGCTAAACAATCTTAGGCTACTACCAAAATATGCCTAAGCAAAGAAAAACAAGGCTACCAAAGAGGCCTAAACTTCACAAAACCATTGGTGCATCAACAATTCTACATAACAGAGCACACTTGTCATTTTTTACCTAATCAAATTACATTATACAAATTCAAGAATTGAATTTGCACAACGTTCTTGAACATTCGAAACTTCGTCCTCATGAAATGGTGTCGAGTCTCCAAATACCTAAATAAATGTTAAATAATATTAGAATATTGTACCATAATTAAAGAACACAACTAACACAAATAATTGAAAAATTTGGATACACACCTGATTTCATGAGTTAACAAAACCGGCAGATACAATGTTCAACATATGTATCATAACATAGTAACCACTTTCATAATCGAAAGATTGTCTTTGGCACTACAAATTGTCATTTAAATAAATTACAGTTAGTAAATTACGGTGTATTTCATTTCAGCTTCATGCATTAATTTTTTTTTTGAAAGAGCAAATGAATTTTATTATATAAACAACAAGTACAAGGAGTACTTAGGCAAGCCCAAACAGTAGCAGCAAAAACAAAAATACAGCACCCAAACACAAAGACACACAACACCAAAAGGAAAAAAGGAGACAGCACTCCACTACCACCTATAAACCAAAACCAGCAAACAGAGCACAGATTCTTCCATATGTTTTTCTTAGCAGTCTGTTTTTGGCCCTTCCCAAATATAACACTGACATCTTTGACTTTGTCATAAACTTGCTTTCCAGTTAAGGCTTTTGGAGCAATTTCATTTTCCGGGTCTCCATTAAATGCTTTTCTCAACCTACGATATGGGTGATTACGTTTGAGAAAACGCCGATGCCTAAGGTAGACGGTTTTCTTTCCGTTCCTCAATTGTTGGAACTTGGTGTCTTTTTCACATATGGGACATGCTAAATGCCCCTTCACACTATAGCCGCACAAGTTCCCATATGCAGGAAAATCATTGATGGTGCAAAATAACATCGCGCGCAACGTGAAATAATCACGAGAATGGGCATCAAACACATGAACACCTTCCTCCCAAAGCATTCTCATGTCTTCGATCAATGGACTGAGATAAACATCAATATCATTCCCCGGTTGCTTTGGGCCCGAAATCATCATGGATAACATAATGTATTTGCGCTTCATGCAAATCGAAGGAGGTAGATTATAAATAATTAAGAGGACGGGCCATGAACTGTGGATGCTACTTAAGGTTCCATATGGATTCATGCCATCTGTAGCAAGTCCAAGCCTAAGGTTTCGAGGCTCATTCCCGAATTCCGGATACAAAGCATCAATTTTTTTCCATTGTAAAGAATCAGCCGGATGACGAATGTACCCGTCACATTTCCTCTCATCTGCATGCCATCTAATATTCTTTGCATCATCTACATTATTAAACAATCGTTTGAGCCTTGGAATTATTGGAAGATACCATAACACCTTCGCAGGGGGCTGTTGTATGCTTTCATCACAATTGGAATCATTGTCCTTCACTTTGTAGCGTGATAATCCACACGTGGGGCACCTCTTCAATTCTTCGAACTCATTTCGATACAATATACAATCATTAGGGCAAGCATGTATTTTCTTATACTCCATACCCATCGGACACAATATCTTCTTCGCCTCGTAGTTACGATTGGGTAATGTGTTACCTTCTGGGAGCATTTCTTTCAACAACTCAAGCAGTTCAGTGAAGCTTTTATCTGTCCATCCATTTCTCGCCTTCAAGTTGAACAATCTCAGCACCGCAGACAACCGTGTGAAGTTAGTGCACCTGGGATACAATGTCTCTTCTCTGTCTTTGCGCAAAGTATCATACATATGTGCTCGTTGGAAAGACTCCGGGCCTATATCATGGATCATATCGTCTAGGCGATCGTTCATATCTACATCGACTACATTTGAATTCGACGCAATTGGCATGGTTACCGACTCGCCATGTCATTTCTAGTTGGTATAACTTTGGTTAATCCCGTGACAAATAAGATGACTTTTTATCAACTCAAAATGTAACTTGGAACAATTAAAACATTTCATACAAGGACAATAAAACCTTCCATTATTATTAGGAAGTTTTTCAAAGGCAAATTGTATAAACTTGTCCACTCCTTCCTCATACTCTTCACTCAAACGGTTAGAAGTCATCCAACTACGATCCATAACTACTGAAAAAAATAGATACTAAACGGTTAGAAGTCTAATGTACATTATATTAGTTCACTTATTTTTTCAAATTTACCTTCTTTTTCAGTGTATTGTTTTCGTTTATAAAAATATTCTTTTCTTTAGATGGTTAATTGCATCACATAAACTAAATCTAAACTGAATATATACAAAACAAATGACAAAACAAATTGAACTTTACAAAACACAATATCACACGACACACAAAATTGAGATTAAATAAGATGGCAGCTACATAGCAGCAGCTAATTTTATTAGTAAAAGGAGACATTGTACAGTAAGTACATATGAAATCGGGCTAACAAGAAACACAACTGCTATAGCAGTAGTAGAACACACAAAAACAGCCCTAAAAACACCGCAACAGCAGCAAAACAAAGAGAAATAGTTTCAGCCATTTGCAGGCCATAAACTGATTCTCTCCCATCTTTTAAACAATTCTCGATGCAGGCCAGTCAAAGAAATAGTTTCAGCCGTTTGCAGAATATTCATTTTGGATCCCTTGAACATGAAAATATTTAAATTCTTAAGGTTAGTAAATATTTTCTCTTTTGGAAAGTATGAATAATAGTACAAATCTCTGCAACTTTGGGAGAGAATCAGTGTCATCAATCATCTTTTGAACGTATAATTCATATATATTAGTGCAATAATGCCAAAGACAATAAACTCTAATCTTTATGTATGCAAATAATTAGATTTGTTGACATAAAAAAGGACATCTAAGGCCTATTTTTACAAAAGAATTTGGCAGTTTTATTGATAAAAAATCCTTGTATATTTCGATGAACAATACAATGATAATAGCACAAGCATTCCCCAACCAAGGTGAAGCTACATCAGTTCAGTCACCACTGATTAAAATGATAATAGCTAACAAAAGCATAGTGCCAAGCTGAGAGCTAACAATTAGGCAATGTGGGATCTCAGCCCCAGCCACTCATGAAGCGGATTTTAGGTAAAATAATGACTCAAAATTCTACCATTCCGCAACCAACGGATGTTTGTCCTCTAATAAAATTAAATTCCTATAATCATATTAATTAGTGGAGAATGATTTTAGTTTGGTGTTCAAAACCAACACCTTTGATTTAAGTTCTAAACCAAAACCAACAACACATGCCAAAACTTTTGCAACTAATATGAAGGAAAAGAGTTGTGTAAAAAAGATCTATTAGATTGATTCTATCAAACAAGCTACACTTATTTATAGGAATACTGTTACAACGAAAGAATTATAACCATTGGATTAGTTACAGCTTCCTTAAAGTAAACCTACACTAATTCATCTTTACAATTTGCATTAGTGGTCTCTTAGTTTATTAGCAGCAACAAAAATCTCAAACCCCCTATAACCCACAATAGATAAAACTAGCACTAAGATCACTCACTTTAACACCTAAACAAGGAACCAAAATAGGTGCTTCTGCTGATATAACAAAGCTACAGGTCACAAACACTAAGAACAAAACAACCTAAATAAATTCAAAATACAAATAAGAAAAAACAGCAAAGAACAAGTTTATAGTCAAATGAAGAATGAATATAGCAGAACAAGTTCGAATGAAGAATGAATGTTGAAGAAAGAATGAACTTGAACTAACGTTGAATGTCACAGAACAAGTCGATCTCGTCGCAGAGAGGGTGAATCGCAGAATCGGTTACTCTGAGGAAGAAAAGCTTGAGAAGAGAGGGTGAATCGCAGAATCGGTTACCCAGAATCGCAGAATCGGTTACGCAGAGAGGGTTTCAGAGCTTAGATCAAGGGAGAAGTTTGTTCGCTGTATGAGAGGGTTTCAGAGCATAGGGTTTCAGAGCAAGTGAAAATTTCGTGAGAAAGGCGAAGGAAATTTTGGGTTTCGCTGACAAAAGAGGGAAAGTGAAAATTATTGAGACAATTTATTGTATTTTTTAAATTTTAATTATAAAATCTTTTTTTAAATCAGTTTAGCTGATTTAATATTAAAACAATTATGCAAATCCCCTCCGTGTCCCCAGTGTATAACCTTTTAAATCATGTGGATGGCAACCAATTTAAAATCTATGATTTAAAAAGTGTATTTTGCACTAGTGAATGTTAAATTATTTAGTTAAATTAACCACAATTTACAATTTGAATTTCATTAACTATTTACTCATATTACTCTTAGTAGTTAAGCACATTTTAACAAGATTAATAAAGTGTCGTGCATATGTACAAAAAAGTATATACTCCCCATGATCTTAAATATAAGTAAATATTCTCTTTTTAAGTTTATAGAATGATATATTTGGTCTAAAATGTAGACTAAATACATCAATTATTTTATAAACTTAAAAGAATATTTATTTATATTTGAGACGGAAGGGAGTACCTTGGAAAAAGTCTATAACAAGAAAGGAAATGCTCATAGACCAATGCATGTAGAAATAATAAAAACACATTTGTTTATAATTAATGGATATGAACCAAACCCCCCAAACCCTAAGGATGGGGCGAATTTATAGCCCACATGAGATATACGACCCTATAAGGCGGAGCCATTGGCTCCAGGTCGTGCGCAAGAGTATCTCACCCTAGGTCGTTGTCCTTGGACTTATAGTCAATGTAAATTTGGATTTTTTAAGAATTTGTTGACCGCAAAGTTTTTTTTTTTAAGTTTCCATTTTAGAAAATAATTAGCCTATTTTAAGTTTCCATTTTAAATTTATAGTTAACCGCAAAGTTTTTTCCCCCTTAATTTTAAATTAGAACACATAACACCTTCTTCAAGTTTTCCGATTTGAATCCTCTCCTCTTTTCTCTCTTTCTCTCTCCTAACTCTCTATCTTTCTCTTAGTTTAATTCTCTCTCCACATAAAAAAAAAAGATCAAGAGAGAGTAGAATTAAGAAAGAGAGATAGAGAGTTAGGAGAGAGAATGAGAGGAAAAAAAAAGAGAAGATCCAATTTGCAAATTTTCATTATCCTTGATTTGATTTTGGTTATACTATTTTAAGTTTTTTTTTAAGCATCTAAACTATATAATTCCCACGCGTGTTTCCAACAACACTACTATTTCTTGGAAAGTAACCACTATATTTTTTCAAAAAGGCATTCAAAGAAAGTAAAACCACGGCTAAAAAAAAGAGAGCATTGCTATTTAGTAGTAAGAAAGATTTACAAAAGAAAGAGAAGAGTCGATTTGACCAATCAAAAATTGACTAACCGTATATGGGAGAGAGAGTTGTTATGATATGTAAGAGGACGTTTGTTTCATGGATTCTAAATCTCTTCCCAAAAAAGTTATTCCTTGGAAAATCATGGCAGAAATTTTCATTTCCAGACATTTATAAAAAAAAGTGTTTGGTTAGTATTTTAAACTCCTACGAATATTTTAAACTCCTAGTAAATTTGCATTATCAAAAAAAGAAAGAAAAAGTAAACATGTACTCCCTCCGGTCTTTTTTATAAAGGATAATTGACTTTTTAGATTCATTCCATAATGAATGTATCTAAGCTATAATATAGACCAAATATATCAATTATTGAATGAATATAAAAAGTGAATTGTCTCTTATAAAAAGGACCGGAGGGAGTATAAGTTAGTGGAGGATCACAACAGTTACTTACAAAACTGATGGGAATGAAAGGTTTCCAGGCTCATAAGGGGGGAATCAAGTTCCTGGATACATGGACATAAAATGTTCCCGGTAATAATAATAATTTCCCGGAAATAATTGTTTATTTCCTTAAAACAAACATGGGTATTTAGTGTTAAATGATGCCACTTATGATTCTTCTCTTGCTCAAATTTTTTTTTACTAAATAACATTTTTCAAATGAAAAAGCTTCAGACTCTTAATCTTCCTTTTAACCAAACAAACATGTATTCCCTCCGGTCTTTTTTTATAAAGGACCGTTGACTTTTTAGATTCATTCAATAATGAATGTATCTAACTATAATATAGACCAAATACATCAATTATTGAATGAATATAAAAAGTGAATAGTCTCTTATAAAAATGACCGGAGGGAGTATAAGTTAGTGGAGGATCACAACGGTTACTTACAAAATTGATGGGAATGAAAGGTTTCCAGGCTCATAAGGGGGGAATCAAGTTCCTGGATACATGGACATAAAATGTTCCCCGTAATAATAATAATAATTTCCCGGGAATAATTGTTTATTTCCTTAAAACAAACATGGGTACTTAGGCTTTGTTTGGGAGTTTTGAGAGGAAGGAAAGGAAAGGTTAAGGAGGGGAGGGGAAGGAAAAGGAGGGAAGGGATAAAGGAGGGAAATCCTTCCCCTTGTTTGAGAGTTGAAAAACCAACAAGGAAGGACATATGAGACTTATGTGATGATTTTACTATTTTACCCTTTTTTCCTTAAAATTAATACATTGTGTTATATTATTTTGCCCTTTTTGAGAATAAGTTTCGATTTCAGATAAAAAACAATTTCGGAACAAAAGTTTGCGATCTTTTTTCGGGAAAAAAGATCTCTTATTTTATTCGAAAAAAAAGTTCCTGGTTTTTCCGAAAAAAATTTCCGATTTTTTCCAGAAAAAAGTTCTCGATTTTCCGGAAAAAAGTTCCTGTTTTTTTCCCGAAAAAAGTTTCCGATTTTTTCGGGCAAAAATGTTCTCGACTTTTCTGGAAAAAAGTTCCTGATTTTTTCCAAAAAAAGTTCCCAATTTTTCTGAAAAGAAATTTCCGATTTTTTCGGAAAACTTTTTTTCGATTTTTTCCATAAAAAAAGTTCTCGATTTTTCTGGAATTTTTTTTTTGATCTTTTGGAATGAAATTAGGCTAGGACTAAAATTGAAATTTTGAATTATTGTGAGGGTTAAATAGTCAATTTATATAGTTAACCCTCCAAAACTCCCCAATTTGGGGGAACTTTAAAATTGGATGAAATAAGCCCTCCAAAACCCCCCAAAACCTTTCCTTATTTTTTTAAAACTCACAAACAAGGGTTTACCTCTTCCCAAGCCTTTCATTCCCCTCCCTTCCCCTCCAAAATCCAACTCCCAAACAAAGCCTTAGTGTTAAGTGATGCCACTTATAATTCTTCTCTTGCTCAAAATTTTTCTTACTAAATAACATTTTTCAAATGAAAAAGATTCAGACTCTTAATCTTCCTTTTAACCAAACAAACACATTCCAAACTTTCACTATTATATTTCATTTCTATTTTTGTGCTTCATTTGAATCTATATAATTAGGTGGTTCATCCCTATTTTTTGCTCTCTCTAAAACCTTAAACCGCCTTTCTTCATCCTCCATATCCAAATCCCTTATTTCATCATGTAGCCTTATTTTATGGTGGTGCAAGGAGCGGCGTTGGCCCTCTGCACCTCCATCTTTCAGATCTGTAACGCAGAGTACAAATGATTTTCGTTCAGGCTTGACTTTGTTCGTCTGGGTTTGTATTCTTTGGTTCAGATTTGGTTAACAGACACCACCTCCGGCAGCGGCGGTTGTCTGTCGGTTCTTTTCACAACTCGTTCTGTTTTATGCCGGTTTGGTCTCATAGCTTTCTGGTGATTCATTGCGGGTTGTTGGTTCTCAAAACACGTTACGGGTTTAGAAAATGCCGTCGGTGCTTGTCGCGGTGGTCGTTTTCTTCTCTAATTGCGTTTTGGTGAAGAAGGTTCTGTTTCATCTGTTCTCCGGCGCGGCTGCTTCCTCCATGGTTGATGTTGTATAGGGACTGTTGTGGTCGGGCTCAGACGGTGTTCTCTGGTTCTATTTCAATCTAGATTTGTTGATCTGGATATGGTTCTACACGGCGGTGGTTTTTGCCACTGTTAGTTCTACTTTGTTGGTGGACTGGTGGTTGCCCTTATCGCGCCGTTTCCGCTACATCAGTTTGGTTCTGGTGGGTCTGTATCTGTTTCCATCGCTTGGTTCGGATTTGGCTAGAAATGGCCATTTTACTTGTTGTGCCTCTGTTTCAGCTTGTTGTCGGTTGTTGGTTTCTGTTACCGTGTTGGCGGTCAGATTCTCTCGCCGTGCCTCAAGAGATATCTTTGAATTCTTTCAAGATTGTCTCTAGTTTCTTTGAATGCTTGCGATAATTTACATTTCATCTTTATTTTGCAATCTGATTTCGGATCCCGCGTTGGATTTGTTAGGTTGTGTTTTTGATGTGTATTTGCTTGCTACGCATTTGGCTCCTCCACTGGACTTGTCCGGTTGTCTTTATTTTACCACTTATGTGTAAGTATATTATTGTTGTATTACCCTTTTAGGGTTGGATTTACACTTTTGTGTGGTTGCTGGGTCAGGTTAATGTCCCCTCAGCTTGTTTGTTCTCCTTTTATTTTATATATCTATATTTTCCTTTGGCTAAAAAAAAAAAATATAATTAGGTAGTTCTTATTTATGTATTTCTAGTTTTCATTATCTTCTTATGTTCATGTCCTAAATATCTTAACATTTTCATGTCCTCATTCCTTATTTTCTCTTTGTGTTTGTTTATTTTATCTATAATATTTCATTTTGTTTTAATTTGCATTTACAGGACACACGAGTGAGGAATACAAGGTGATTTTTAATATCATATTTATTCTTTTCTTTTGCTTGTCTCCTTCTTTTATATGATTTTTTTTATTATACTTACATTACACTACAAATATATTTTATTTTCGTCTGTAAAATATATTTCTCTAAATATCTTTTTTCCTCAGTTAAATGTATTTATTTAATTTAAAATAAAGAAAAAGAGATATCTCTATTATATATATTACGAGATTCCCATGAAGCTGTTGAAGTTCAAAAGTAAGTATTTAAATTATCGTCTCCACAGGAACTGGTGCGATATCAATACCGTTCAACAATTGATACAATTTTAAGTATAGTGATTAAAAGATGTTTGTTTATGGAAAAGTAAGAAAATATAATGATGGTAAAGAAATGATTGCAATTACAGAGAGATAAGTTTGCTGGGATTAGATTTCACCGACCCAATCGCATGTATCATTCTAATCAGTTACACAGGTTCTAGCTATTAATCAATTCTTATCACATATCACCCACATACGTGTCCATGTCCAGAGCACGCCGAGAATCCCGCTATATTCATTAACCCTCGATGTCTCGAGTGATCGATCAATATACCGGCTATATCGTATTGCTCAAACTCCGATGTCTCGGACAATTTAATCAACACAATAGTTTTAAAACTTGATATTTAGAGTGAATATTAAATCTAAATCTATGTCTAGAGTTTAGAGTTTAATAGATGATTGTTCTAGATCTTGGATTCAAAAAGCATATGTCTATACCATTTCAAAACCTAGAATTAAAACATGAAATTCAAGAACAACATCAAGATTGATGAATAATCTAAAACCATATATAATACCATGATCAAATTAGATACATACTCATAGGTTGATTACACCTAATCCCAACAAAGAGAGATTAGCTACTCATTTTCATGGTAGCTTTACAAAGATTAAGAATAAAAGAGATGAACAAACTTATCAATGATGATTTCTCAACTATTGTAGTGAATCCACCTTCAAATCCCCTTGAATCTGTCTCCTAGGGTTTCCCTCTACTTCTGATTCTCTATTACAAGTTAGATGTCAAGAAAAATGACAGCAAGCTCTATTTATAGTGTTTCTGAAAATTAGAACTCGCTGAGCGAGCTCCAGCTCGCTATGGCGAGTTGACCTTTCTTCATCAGAAGGTTTCTGCCACGTCATAAGTGAGTTTTGAACCGCCTTCACTCGCCCTGGCGCGTTGTTACTCGCCCTGGCGAGTTGCTGCTCGCTCTGGCGAGTTGTTGCTTGCTATGGCGTGTGCATCAGTTTTCCAATTTGATGCTCTCTGCCTCTACTCGCCCTGCACTCGCTCTGAGCTCGCCCTGGCGAGTTAGCTTCAATTTTTCTTCAAATTTTCATTTTCTGCATCAATAGTTGGGATTAAGAAAAGCTTGACAAAATATAGCTTAAAACAAATATATATAATAAAGTGGGATAAGCCTAATGAATATCTTACAAAACAAGTTAATAAGTGCTTAAAACATATATGAATTTTAGCTACTTTTTGGCACTTATCAGAAGCTTTCTCGTGCATTTGCTCATGTGGCATTCAATTAGAGCTTCTTTTGCTTAGGTTTAATTCAGAATTTTTAACTTAAGGTCTGTTGTTCGAATTCCACTGACAACAATAATTGAATTTTTATAATATTTTATGGAAAACTACCTTTCTTTTGGTAGAGAAAATTACCTTATAGTTATTTTTACAAAAGTATGTTGTTCGAATCTCATTGACAACAATAATTGAATTTTTATCATATTTTTTTTTGTAAAAACTCTTTCAAATATTATATTTTTTTGTTTTCTTTTTGTAGAAACTTTTTCAAATATTATATTTTTATAAAAACTCTCAAATTTTATTTTATTATTGTGAAAACTCTCTCAAATATTATGTACTATATTTTTTTTAAAACCTCTTTTTTTAGAAACTCTCACAAATATTATATTTTTATCATATTTTTTTTTGTAAAAACTCTTTCAAATATTATATTTTTTTGTTTTCTTTTTGTAGAAACTTTTTCAAATATTATATTTTTATAAAAACTCTCAAATTTTGTTTGATTTTTGTGAAAACTCTCTCAAATATTATATACTATATTTTTTTAAAAAACTCTTTTTTTTAGAAACTCTCACAAATATTATATTTTTATAGAAACTCTCAAATATTATTTTTATTTATATATATATATATATTTTATTTTTTTTGTAAACCAAAGGTGTTATATATCCGTGCGCAACTGTAGAGATTAATCCTCTTGATTTAACTGAGATCTATTTAAGGGATTGACCTCTCCTAAGAAATGATTCTCCATATGCACCGGTCAGGATCGATCTCAAGACCAAATGGTTAAAGGGCTCAAGTATCTACCACTTGTGCGACACTATCTTGGTACATTTTTAATATTTTAATTTTGTAAAATGAAGGGACACTTATATTTAGATTTCTTTGAAACAAATTGAAATAAGAAAGTACACTATTTTTTTCATGGATAAGATAACTCGAAGAATTAAAGTCTTGAACCCAAAAAATAGCTTATGACATATCTGTAAACTTTTTTTTACGTAAAAAGATTTTATTTTGAAGAAAAAATTATGTTCATTAGAGACAAAAACAAAATAGCTAGAACTCTATCAAAAAAAAAAAAAAACAAAATAGAAGATTTTGAGAGAGAGAGAGAGAGAAAACTCTCAGTGTTGGAAAATGAGAAACGGCAAGTACTTCACACCTCACTATTAAAAATACACCATTATGAATTAAAATTTCAATTCCAACTGGGAGAGTTATCCTTATTTTCATATTTTATCATGAGGAAAACTTACTCAAAATTTTATCTAGCACGAAGAAACGTGATCCTCATGATGAAAAGTGTATGTAGATCATAGTGAGAACTTAGCACGGAAATTTAATTGATATTCATTAAAAAAATATATAGAATTAACAACTATTTTTTGTTGATGAAACCTCTATAGAGTCATGTAATGGAGACAAAAGAGAGATAGAAATAGAGAGAGAGAGAGAGCAAGAGAGAGAGAGAAAGAAAGAGAGAAATCTCTTAGTGGTGTAGAATAGAAAACGAGGAGCACTTTTCACTCGACTATTAAAAATACACATTGACTAATTAAAATTTGAATATCGACTGCGGTTGTTATCCATATTTTCATATTTAATATTTATCACGGGGATCATTTATTCAAAATTTTATTTAGCACGATAAAAAGTGATCCCCATGATGAAAAGTGTATGTAGAAGATAGTGATAACTTAACACGAGAATTTTATTGATATTAATTAAAAAAAATAGAATTATCAACTATTTTATTGTTGATGGAGCCCCAATAGAGTCTCGCGACGGAGAGGAGATAGAGAGAGAGAGAGAGAGAGAGAGAGAGAGAGAGAAAAAATCTCTCAATGGTATATAATAGGAAACAGGTAACACTTCCCACCCCACTATTAAAAATACACATTGACTAATTAAAATTTGAATTTCGACTAAGGGAGTTTTTTCATATTATGTGTCCATCGGACTTTCATTATATGGCTTATGAAATCTATGGAAAATCTAAAATAAATTAATATAATTTTGATTTTTTATAATTTATACTATTTTTAACGTTCCATAATCTTCGTTCGAACTTTTTAAACTTTCCATAACCTTCGTTCGAATTTTTTTAAGAACCTTAATTTATTAATGTGAGTGGAGAGATCCACACATAGGTTTTCCCATTTGATGCTCACGCGTGAAGATTGTTTCTTTGTGGTACGGTGAAAAGAAAAAATTTGAGAATAGAAACAGAGTCAAAGTATGTTATTATTCATTTAAAAAATAGTATAAAATATACAATTATTTTTTGTTGATGAAGTCCTACAGAGTCTTGTGTTAAAGATATATCGTATTTTCATACTCAAATAAACTAAAAGAAATCAATCTCATCGACAATTGAAAAAACATAGATAACTTCCTAAATAATATAAAATGAAAAATAGACATAGACAACCTTCAAAAGAAAAAATAATATGAAAATAAATATTTGTGAAAAAAATAAAAATTATCCTGTATTTGACAATGAACATAATGTAAATTTTCTATAAAGGGTCGGCTCAAGATGAAAAAAATAAATAAAATCATGGTATATTTTAATTTTTTGGGTACGGTTCCAAAAAATCTTAAGGCCATGAAAAATCAAAGCATATTTTCCTATGAGAATAACTTTATAATTATTTTATATTTATAGGATCACTATATTGTTTCGGGGATGAAGATGAGATAAATAATCTATCTCATAATAGTGTAAAATTGGAAACGAAGTAATGCTCTTAATCTCGCTTTATTCTGTAACATCGTTAAATCTATATCATGCAAAACCTATCTCAATTTTACCTTAAAATTTTAAATCAAATTAATCAAATAATATATCAAAATAAATATATAAATAATATTTAAAAAAAAATAATCCGGTGTACGGCACGGGTTAATATACTGGTTTATTTTTTAAAATAAATTGAATTAGTCCTCGTAGCTTTATTTTATCAAAAGAAAGCTTTCAATAAAAAAAAGAAAGAAAATGCTTTCAGTTTTTCAATCAAAAAATAAAAGAAGGCTTTCAGTTTCGGAGTCGAAGAGGCCTTAGATCAACAACGCAAACACAATCTTAGCTGTATTTAATATTCTCTGAAATGCTAATTACAAACTTTAACGGTTATTCTCAACATTCATTCATTCATTCATTCATTCGTTCATTGACGCTCTCCAAAACCCTAAATCCATTCACACTTCTCTTTGCCGTTTCCGACAGGTACTCTTTGCACGATCTTCATCTCTTCGTTTCCATGATCTTCTCCTGTCTTCGCTCGAGATTCCATTGCAGTTTTGATTTCCATTTTCAAATCAAAAGAACCCTAACATTTCCATTTCTTGCGTTCGTTGCCGTTTCCGACAGGTTCGATCTTCATCTCTTCGTTTCCATTTCTTCTCCTGTCTTGCCTCGAACCGCTATTTACATTTCTTGCGTTTCTTGTTCTAATTTCCCCAATTCATGAGAGAGAAACTCAATCTTAGGGTTTTTAATGGATCGTCTGTACTGAAAAACCCTAACACGGTGGAGTAACAAAACCCTCAATCTTAGAAAGTGATTCTCTACAAAATCCCTTTGATCCTACAAGCTTGAAATGGAGTGAAATTGTGAAGAATGGAAAATTTGGTGAAGGTTAGAAAGTAAGAATGGAGTCACACCTGAAAGAGAGAAAGAAAAGAAAGATTTGTGATGTTTTTCTAAGTCCACAAGTCACCAAACCTCCTTACTATGACAAAGGCTCTTGATAGCCAATCCACCCTTGGATCAAAGTTAAAAGTCCAAGCTTAAACCATAGCCATTGGATCAAATTGCCTTAAGGATAAATCATAAGATTTTATCAACTCTTCCATAACAAGTCACGTGTTCAGCTCTCGCGCGTCGCGACGAACGTAAATCACAAAAACATAAAACCTACGGAAAGAACGTCTAACGTTAAACATTTCCAAAATTTATCGTCGAATCTTTTTCCGCGACTGTAATTTTCTTCCACACCTTGGAAAATTATTCTCAGAACATAACCTCACTCACGCAGATATATAAAACTCTCATCCGAAATCTCACTTAAAACAGACGCAGTAAAATTTTACAACGACGGGTAAAATCCTACTCGTTTTTCCAAAAATACGAATAATTCAAAACTCGTTATTTCGAATCCACTTCAACCTTCTTATTCACAAAAGAGGATCACAAGACAAAAGTCTGTACAATTACAGTGCACGAGCACAAAACAAACTCAATTACAGCAAAACCTAATAATTACACGATGTTTCACCACATGAACACATCGAAAACCTAATCTTTCCTTAGGCCAACTATACAATGAAATCTTGGGTCTTACACGAGACAACTTTAATAATTTTTTTATTCATTTAACAAATTTATTTAAAACTGCACAATTTATATTTTAAAAATATTTTATTCTAAATAAATTTTATACTTTAGTATAATATCAATCTTAAGTATAAAAAAAATCAATGGACATGAGTTTTCACTAATAGTTTTTTTTAAAAAAAAAACAACAGAAGAATGTATTTTCATCAATAATAAATATAAAAAATAAAACACAAGACAAAATATTTATCACTAATACATAAAATGAATTGAATAAAAAAATCAAACATGGGATAATTGCTTTAATAAAAAAAATTTAATCATACACGGGACAATTGCTTTAATAAAAAAAGTAATTGAATAATAAATATTTGTTATTATTAATTATAATTATTACACAAAAATCATACACGGAGCAATTGTTTTAATAAAAAAATTACTTAATTTAATATGTTATTCAAAAAATAGTAGAATGACGTCACTTATATTTTAATAATATTTTATAAATAAAAGTCAAGAGACCCTCTCAAAACTAGTTTTATCAAAAGAAGGCTTTCAGTTTTTCAATAAAAAAAAAAAAAGCTTTCAGTTTTGGAGTCGAAGAGGCCTTAGATCAACAACGCAACGGTTATCTCAACATTTGTTCATTCACGCTCTCCAAAACCCTAAATCATTTCTCTTTGCAGGTTTCCATGATCTTCTCCTGTCTTCGCTCGAGATTCCATTGCAGTTTTGATTTCCATTTTCAAATCAAAAGAACCCTAACATTTCCATTTCTTGCGTTCGTTTCCGTTTCCGACAGGTTCGATCTTCATCTCTTCGTTTCCATTTCTTCTCCTGTCTTGCCTCGAACCGCTATTTACATTTCTTGCGTTTCTTGTTCTAATTTCCCCAATTCATGAGAGAGAAACTCAATCTTAGGGTTTTTAATGGATCGTCTGTACTGAAAAACCCTAACACGGTGGAGTAACAAAATTTCAATGAATTTATTGTTTTTAGGATGTAGAGTGATCATCATGTCTTCAGTGGTCATTGTTACGGTGTGATAGTTTCTGAGGGAACTTATGTGTCAACTTCATTTCCATATGATTAAAATAACATTCTGAGGTGATAATTTAATTAGTTTCATTGTATTTTCTTACATAATTTCATGTTAACAACATTTGGTAACAATAGGTGTTAGCAATTTTGTAAAACCTAACCTCCGCCATGCTCTTTTTGTTATCAATTAAATGCAATATGTATTGAAAAACAATGCTATGTGAGTGCCTTAACAGATATGGTTGAATGTCATTTTCTTCCGACAGGTGTGTTAGATTTGCATCAGAAGTTGCATTGGGTTTAGGATCTTGGCATGTTAACTCACGGCAGTCGAAAAGAGATTGGAACATATTTTAAAAAACTCATGACAAGTGAACTCTCTGGAAATATGATAGATATTCGGTTATTTAGGAGCACTCACTTCAAAACCTTTTGCATTTAAAGCCTGAAATTGGGAGTTTATACAGAGACCATTGATGTTACTGATGCTGTTGGGTCCAATATTCGAATTGATAACATAGGACCTGAAGTCATGCGCATTGTTCCTCGCTTAAATGAGGTTAGCCTCTAACGGAAATGTTTTTTCAAACTATTTGCAGTTGCAAAAGCTTCAATTTCCCTTGTGGTTCTAAACATGATTAAACTTTTTGCCAAAGGTATTTGCAAGAAATACCATGATACTGAGTTTTCTGTGATTTCATAGTATGAATTCATTTGGAAAAATTGTTAATCTACACCTTATACGAATTGATACCAAAAGATGATACACATGACTTCTGGCCTTCATACTCTGCATTACAACTATACTGTTATATGAAATAAGCAAGTTGATTTTCACTAGCAGCCTCTGAATCACATTATGCATGTTGTTTTTGTTTGAAAAGCTGATGTTGGTTTTTTACTTTCCTGATATGAATTTAGTTACTTTCTATCATTAGCAATAATTTTTGAAATTTAATTAGAAAAAGATCAGAGCATCACAGTTATTTGTATTATGCGACTTAAGGACCTGCCTGAGCTGTTATGCATTTTATTTCTATCTGAATAGTTATACTTTCAAAAGAAAACATGAGGATTTCACTACTGATTCCAAGCTTTTGATTATGGGCAGTTGCTTTATGGAGGCCTTTTAGTATACTAGTCTTTTGGGAAGGATGTCTGAGGGAAAACAGGGTCTTTTGAGCCTATATGACTATAAATTCAATAAATTGGAAGGTTGATAGTGTCTCAATAGCTCTTGAATGCTAAATTTTATATTAGAGATTATATGACCCTAAATTTTAATTGATGATATTAAATCTTGAGATATTGATTGCTAGATAGTTTTTGTGCTTGGTAGTCCCTTGGATGCTAAATTTGATTTTTGAGATTAGATGACACAAGATTTAAAAAATTTGATTGATAATCTTACATCTTGAGACATTATATGCAAAATATGAAGACTTTGTGTCTCGATGACCCTTGAATGGGAAATATGACATATGATGGTTTTATGCTCGATGACTCTTGAATGTGAAATGTGAAATATGATATATGATATATGATGATTATGTGCCTTAATGTCTCTTTATTGCAAAATATGATGTATAGTCTATATGATTCTAAATTCAAAAAATTGGAAGGATGATATGACTCATTGACACTTTAATGCTAAATTTGATAATTGAGATTAGATGAAACTAAATTATTGAGAAAGTTTGATTGATGATCTTACATCTTGAGACATTATATGCTAAATATGATGGCTTTGGGCCTTAATTACCTTTGAATATGAAATATGGTATATGATGGTTTTGTTTTTCGATGACCATTGAATGAGAAATATGATATATGATGGCTTTGTGTCTCGATGATCCTTGATTGCTAAACTCAATAAATTGGATGCATGACATTGTGACCCGTTAACCCATTAATGATAAATTTGAAAGTTGAGATTTGATGCCCAACATTCGAAAAGTTTGATTGATGATCTTAAATCTTGATAATAAGATGCAAAATATGATGGTTTTGACCCTCAATGACCTTTGAATGCAAAATATGATATTCGATGACTTCGTGTCTCGATGACCCTTGAATGTGTAATATGATATATGATGTTTTGTGTCTTAATGACCCTTAAATGTAAAATATGATATATGATGGTTTTGTGTCTCGATGAGCCTTTTATGCGAAAAATGATATATGATGGTTTTGTGTCTTGATGCCTCTTGAATGAGAAATGTGATATATGATGGCTTTGTACCTGATGACCCTTGATAGTGAAATATGATATATGATGATTTTGTGGCTTGGTTACCTTTGATTGGGAAATTTGATATGGAGTTTATATGACTCCAAATTCAATAAATTCCAAGGATAATATTGTGCCTTGTTGACCCTTGAATGCTAAAACTGATATTTGAGATTTTATAACCTTACATTCAAAAAGTTTGATTGATGGTCGTAAATCTTGTCACATTAGATGCAAAATATGATGCCCGTGTGTCTTGATGACCCTTTAATGCAAAATATGATATAAGATGATTTTGTGTCTCGATTCCTCTTGAATGAGAAATATGATATATGATGACTTTGTACCCCGATGACCCTTGAATGAGAAATATGATATATGATGGTGTTTGGCTCGAACCCTTGCTTGTGAAATATCATATTTAATTTATACTACTCCAAATTCAATAAAAATTGCAAGGATAATATTGTGCATAGGTTACCCTTGAATGCTAAAGTTGATATTTGAGATAAGATGGCCCTACGTTTGAAAAGTTTGATCGATGGTCTTAAATCTTGACATATTAGATGCAAAATATGAAGGCTGTGTGTCTTGATGACTCTTTAATGCACAGGTATGCACTTCAGAAGATTCATGTAGATATGTAAGAGTTAGCGAGCTTTATGCATATGAAAAAATTCTTTAGGGTCCCTGCAGAAAGAGTGGAGGCTGGTGATATATGTGCAATATGTGGAATTTTCTGAAATTCAGGTAAAGGTTCAGGGTTTTAGATGAAGTGCATAATCTTGTCATCTTGTCTTTAAGCAACCTTTTAATAGCCATTACAAATTTGCAACTCAGATTGGGGAGACAATTGTGGATAAAGTGACTGGATGGGAAGGCACTACCTTCCATCAAAGTGGAAGAACCAACAGTGAAAATTGCTTTCTCCATAAACACTTCACCTTTTGTCGGTCGTGAGGTATATATATAGAATAATATTTTATTTCCGGCAAAAGAAGTCTTTTATTTGTATCTTTTACGTTGTTGATATTCTGATACCTTTTTGTTGGATACAATAATTGCTATTTGATTCACCTTCCTTTGTAATTTTTTAAGTTGTTTCATAGTTATGCAATAAGAGACCATTTAAAACTTGTTTTTTACTTTCCAGGGAACGTATGTTACCAGTAAGAATTTAAGGGACAGGCTTTGTCGTGAACTTGATATATTTGGTTGTAGGCTTTTTATTATTAACTCTGCATTACAACTATACTGTTATGACATAAGCAAGTTTATTTTCACTGGCAGCCTCTGAATCACATTATGCATGTTGTTTTTCTTTTAAACGCTGATGTTGGTTTTTTTCTTTCCTGATATGAATTTAGTTACTTTCTATCATTAGCAATAATTTTTGAAATTTAATTAGAAAAAGATCGGAGCATCACAGTAATTTGTATTATGCGACTAAAGGACCTGCCTGAGCTGTTATGCATTTTATTTCTAACTGAATAGTTATACTTTCAAAAGAAAACATGAGGATTTCACTACTGATTCCAAGCTTTTGATTATGGGCAGTTGCTTTATGGAGGCCTTTTAGTAAACTAGTCTTTTGGGAAGGATGTCTAAGGGAAAACAGGGTCTTTTGAGCCTATATGACTATAAATTCAATAAATTGAAAGGATGATAGTGTCTCAATAGTTCTTGAATGCTAAATTTTATATTAGAGATTATATGACCCTACCTTGGAAAAGTTTAATTGATGATATTAAATCTTGAGATATTACTTGCAAAATATGAAGTCTTTGTGTCTCGATAACCCTTGAATGCGAAATATGACATATGATGGTTTTATGCTCGATGACCCTTGAATGTGAAATATGATATATGATGAATATATACCTTAATGACTCTTTATTGCAAAATATGATTTTGAGTCTATATGATTCTAAATTCAATAAATTGGAAGGATGATATGACTCATTGATACTTTAATGCTAAATTTTGATAATTGAGATTAGATGAAACTAAATTATTGAAAAAGTTTGATTGATGATCTTACATTTTGAGACATTAGATGCCAAATATGATGGCTTTGGGCCTTAATTACCATTGAATATAAAATATGATATATGATGGTCTTGTGTCTCGATGACCCTTTTATGCGAAAAATGATATATGTTGGTTTTGTGTCTTGATGCCTCTTGAATGAGAAATATGATATATGATGGCTTTGTACCCGATGACCCTTGATAGTGAAATATGATATATGATGATTTTGTGGCTTGGTTACCTTTGATTGGGAAATTTGATATGGAGTTTATATGACTCTAAATTCAATAAATTGCAAGGATAATAGTGTGCCTTGTTGACCCTTGAATGCTAAAAATGATATTTGAGATTATATAACCTTACATTCAAAAAGTTTGATTGATGGTCATAAATCTTGACACATTATGCAAAATATGATGGCCGTGTGTCTTGATGACTCTTTAATGCAAAATATGATATAAGACGATTTTGTGTCTCGATGCCTCTTGAATGAGAAATATGATAGATGATGGCTTTGTACCCCAATGACCCTTAAATGAGAAATATGATATATGACGGTTTTTGGCTCGATAACCCTTGCTCGTGAAAAATGATATTTAATTTATATTACTCCAAATTCAATAAATTGCAAGGGTAATATTGTGCATAGGTTACCCTTGAATGCTAAAGTTGATATTTGAGATAAGATGACCCTACATTCGAAAAGTTTGATTTATGGTCTCAAATCTTGACATATTAAATTAAAAATATGAAGGCTGTGTGTCTTGATGACCCTTTAATCCAAAATATGATATTTGATGGTTTTGTCTCATGGATCTTGAATGCAAAATATTATATATGATGGCTTTGTGCCTCGATGATCCATTAGTGCGAAAATGATATATGATGGCTTTGTGCCTCGATGTTTTTTGAATGAGAAATATGATGTGATGGCTTTATACTCGATGACCCTTGAATGTGAAATATGATATATGATGGTTTTGTGCACTGATGATCCTTGATTGCGAAATATGATATTGAGTTTGTGTGACTATAAATTCAATATTTTTAATGGATTTTATAGAGATTATATGACCCTACATTTGAAAAGTTTAATTGATGGTATTAAATGTTGAGACATTACATGCGAATTCTGAAGGTTTTGTGCCTCAATGACCCTTGAATGTGAAATGTTATATGATGGTTTTGCCTCAATGATCCTTGCATGCGAAATATGACATATGACGGTTTTGTGTCTCGATGACCCTTGAATGTTACATATGCTATAAATGGATTGATGCCTCGATGACCCTTGATTGTGAAATATTATATATGATGGTTTTGTGCCTCAGTGATCCTATAATGCGAAGTATGAATGTTTTGTGCCTCAATGACCCTTGAATGTGAAATGTTATATGATGGTATTAAATGTTGAGACATTACATGCGAATTATGAAGGTTTTGTGCCTCAATGACCCTTGAATGTGAAATGTTATATGATGGTTTGGTTTTGCCTCAATGATCCTTGCATGCGAAATATGACATATGACGGTTTTGTGTCTCGATGACCCTTGAATATTACATATGCTATAAATGGGATTGATGCCTCGATGACCCTTGAATGTGAAATATTATATATGATGGTTTTGTGCCTCAGTGATCCTATAATGCGAATTATGAATGTTTTGTGCCTCAATGACCCTTGAATGTGAAATGTTATATGATGGTATTAAATGTTGAGACATTACATGCGAATTATGAAGGTTTTGTGCCTCAATGACCCTTGAATGCGAAATATGACATATGACGGTTTTGTGTCTCGATGACCCTTGAATGTTAGATATGCTATAAATGGATTGATGCCTCGATGACCCTTGCATGTGAAATATTATATATGATGGTTTAAGTTGCCATGTAATGCAAGTATTACTTGGATATGATTGAGATGTTAGGTTGTTTACAGGTTGGAGCATTATTTTACCTTTATTCTGAAGTTTCAATTATTAATGTACTTTGGATTTGATTTTTTGATAAGCTCATATTATATTAGACTGTTTGGTTACTTACATCTATAAATATAAGTCAAGAATCAAGATGGTTACTACCCCTTTATAACTGTGTTATATTTGGTTCTGATTGTTTTGATGGTTTTACTATGCCATGTGTGCTTGTTAGGTAGGGAGGGAGAATTGTGTGAATCAGTGAAGGCCTATTCTGCTAAGACCTTAATAATTCATTAAATGATATTGAATATTGGTAATGAAGGATGGATGATAACTCTTTGTTATCATTTCACTGCATACATACATACATATGTTTCAGTTTTGCAAATCAACATATGTTTCAGTTTTATAGGCAAATGTTAGTCTTAGTTGCTAGTATGTTATGTCAGTATTTAGAGTTTGAACTCTTGACCTCCTTCTCAAACTCCTTAAGATATCCCAGCTCAAACACTTGAACTATGTCTTGGAGACATTTTTATTAGAATGTTTGATGTATCCTAAGAGAACATTATGGCGTCATTTGATTTATGTAGCCGACCCTATTTAGTGGGATAAGATTTGGCTGTTGTTGTTTATGTTGTTCGATGTATCCTAAGATTTCAAAATGATTATTCAACTGTTCTATATTCCATGTACTAAATGAAACTTGTAATAATCATTTGGTCAAGGGTAAAGATATTTTTCCTTACAGAACCTATTATTAAAACTATTTAATGTTCTGCATACCGACATCTACTGAAGTCAGTATGCTTGATAGAAAATATTTGGTAGCTTGATTAACTTCATCATCTTCACCTTTCTTGCTACATGTAAGATCCGGATATTATAACTTATTATCTTATGTTCCTGAACTGGTAACCCACGTAAACCTTGAACTGGTCCAACTGATACCTACTGTAACACGAACCTGTATGGTTCACTCTTTGTATGTACTGAACCAGAACAGTGTGGAGAACATGGAAATCCAGATTGAATGGAAGAGAAGGATGGGGGAGCAGAATAAAGGTGAGCCACATGTCCTGGCAGCCAGGACTTCCGGGACCAATGAAATTTATGAGTTGGAATTGCCCGGGGTTGATCACCTCGAGTGCAACTCGCAACCTTAGAAAAATTGTTCAGGGTTACCGTCCAGCTTTTATGTTCTTATCTGAAACATTGTCGAAAGCTCAGAAGATGGAGAATAAAAACATCAACTTTCCATAATTGATTGATATTACCAATTACAGCTTTTGATTTTGAATTATTGAAGAAAATTTGGTGGGATTTTCTTCAAATAACGATAGTGATGATGACGACGATGAGGTCTATTTGCAAACTGCAAGTAATGAAGAAGACTTTCATTTTTCACCTACTTCCTTGACCAACTTCCAATTCAGGTCAAATATACAGAATTACCCTCCTTAATCATTGATTTGATTCACATTGGTTATGTCTAAATCTCACAACAAGTATAAACTAAAAAAGAATATAAAACTCAATATTAAATTTTTCTTGTTTATTTTGCATGAATTTTGTTGATTATGCGACTAAAGGACCTGCCTGAGCTGTTATGCATTTTATTTCTAACTGAATAGTTATATTTTCAAAAGAAAACATGAGAATTTCACTAATGATTCCAAGCTTTTGATTATGGGCAGTTGCTTTATGGAGGCCTTTTAGTAAACTAGTCTTTTGGGAAGGATGTCTGAGGGAAAACAGGGTGTTTTTAAGTGTTATTGGACCCTTGCCCATTGGTCATGAATGGAGTAACTATAGAATATAGATTGTAGACTATATTGCTATAAAGTAGCATACGTGGATCTGTTTTTGCAGAATTTTAGTTCCTCAGGCCAATCTTTCATAAGATAGGGTTGTGTCTAAATTCAATAAATTGGATGAATAATATTGTGCTTGGAAGACCCTTGAATGCTAAATTTGATATTTGAGATTAGATGACAAAAAATTTGAAAATTTGATTGATGACCTTACATCTTGAGACATTATATGCAAAATATTAAGACTTTATGTCTCGATGACTCTTGAATGCAAAGTATGATATATGATGATTTTGTGCACAATAACCCTTGAATGTGGAATGATATATGATGGTTTTGTCCCTTGATGACCCTTGAATGCGAAATATGACATGATGGTTGTTTTGTGCTTTGATGACGCTTGATTGTGATATATGATATACAGTAAAATCTCTTTAAATTAATACTCGGTAAATTAATAAACTCTCTAAAATAATAAAGTTGTCCGGTCCCGACTTGGGCCAGTGTAAAAAATTGAAAAATTCGATAAAATAATAAGATAATAATTTTTCGGGAGATCCCTTTGTAATTTTCGGTCCCAAGAAAATCATAAATTAATAATTCATAGAAACTGAAAAAAAAAATATATTACACTCTATTAGATGAGAAGCCATCTTGTGAGATATGGTGTTAATACTCTATCACATTCATGTAATTTATATATGGCAAACTTGCTTAAGAATACATTGAATCCATTTGTTCCTCTTGTTTACATCAAAAGTCATTATTGATTTTTGTACCAAAAAAAAAGTCATTATTGATTTACCAGTCATTAAAAACTCTTTAAATTAATAATTATTAATTTATCGATAAATTAATAACTCTCTAAATTAATAAATTTCTCCGGTCCTGACTCTATTAATTTATAGAGATTTTACTGTATAATGGATTGATGCCTCCATGACCCTTGAATGCGAAATATTATATATGATGGTTTTGTGTTTTTATGATCCTTTAGTGTGAAAAATCATATATGGTGGTTTTATGCATCAATGTCTCTTGAATGATAAATATGCTATATGAAGGTTTTGTGCCTCAATGACCCTAGAATGCGGAATGATATACGATGGTTTTGTCCCTCAATAACCCTTGAATGCGAAATATTGCATATGATGGTTTTGTGCCTCCATGTCTCTTGAATGAGAAATATGATATATGATGGTTTTGTGCCTCAATGACCCTAGAATGAGGAATGATATATGATGGTTTTGTCCCTCGATGACCCTTGAACGCGAAATATGACATATGATGGTTGATTTTATTCCTCGATGACGCTTGAAGGTGATATATGGTGTATAATGGATTGGTGTCTCGATGACCCTTGAATGCGAAATATTATATATGATGGTTTTGTGCCTCAATGATCCTTTAATGCCAAAATCATATATGATGGTTTTGTGCCTTGATGTCTCTTGAATGAGAAATATGATATATGATAGTTTTGTACTCGATGACCCTTGAATGCAAAATATGATATATGATGGTTTTATGCATCGATGAACCTTGATTGCGAAATATGATGTTAAGTCTATATGACTCTAAATTCAACAAAGTGAAAGGATGATAGTGTCTCGATAACCCTTGAATGGTAAATTTTATATTAGAGATCATATGACCCTATATTCGGAAAATTTTAATGGATGGTATTAAATTTTGATGGTTTTGTACCTTGATGACCCTTGAATGTGAGATATGCTATATAATGGATTGTTGCCTCGATGACCCTCGAATGTGAGATATGCTATATAATGGACCAATGATTCGATGACCCTTAAATGTGAGATACGCTATATAATGGATTGACGCCTCAATGACCCTTGGATGCCAAATATTATATGTGATGGTTTTGTGCCTCAATGATCCTTTAATGTGAAAAATGATATGTAATGATTTTGTGCCTTGATGTCTCTTGAAAGAGAAATATTATATATGATGGCTTGGTACCTCGAAGACCCTTGAATGCGAAAAAATTTAATTGATGGTATTAAATCTTGAGACATTACATGCGGAATATGATATATGATATTTTTGTCCATCGATGACCCTTGATGATAGTGTCTCGATGACCTTTGAATGGTAAATTTTATATTAGAGATCATATGACCCTACATTCGAAAAATTTAATGGATGATATTAAATTTTGCAGCACTGCTATATACAGCAAATTTTTTATCCCGAATGTTTCACGAAGCGCGCGTGGTCATCTCTCTTCTTTTAGAGTGTGAGCATGATTCTTTTGTTTGAAAACTTGGATTTCTTTTTTTTTTTTTTTGACAGGTGTGGACTTCATTTTTATCATCTCAAAAAATTAATAAAAAATATTGGATCCATCTTGACACGTAAGTTCTGCTAGCATTAGATACGCGCAGGCAGCTGTTTGCAAGCTATTATTCCTCTGTTTTCATGAGTGAAGCTCTAACATGAACAGAGCAAAAAATTATCAAGTTTTCTTCTCTAAATTGACTCATCAAATCTTTTTGAATTTTTAATTGGAGGTCCAGCTTGATATACACTAACAATAGTGAATAGCTTTTCTCTATTTGTTGTAGTGTTGTTAGCTTGTAAGATGGGTCATGGAATTTCTTGTTCTCAAACTTAGTTTTACCAAGTTTGGATGGCTATGAGTTGGAAGTTTGTAGAGTGAAGGGGCGTTTATTTGACCCAGTACATGAATATTTCCAATTAAGATGCAGCACATGTCATTCGCAGAATTTTCGTGAAGCCAAGCTTCGCGAGATTTATCATTTTCCTAAATTTTGAGACATTACATGCGAAACATGATGGATTTTAGATCGGACGGCTGTGATGGATTACAACATCTTGCAGTTACGACATGAAATTTTTCTAGAAGCGGTTGCCCTAACAAATAAAAATGACAAAAGATCGATTTGGGTAAGATGCATGTATTCACGAGTGAACTCATGCACAAAATTCAATTCAACGTACGCATACGTATGTAAATTGAATGTGCGTGCAGCTACACAAAATTATTTCACAAATGTTTAAATTTGAAATTTTACGTAAACTGAGTTTGCGTATGTGTACGTGAAAATAGTTACAGTAAACTCTTAGGCTACTGATCAGCAAATTATGCCACCAGATGTACAAATCTTCAATTTACAATACTCTTAACATCAATTTATAACTAAAACTGTGTGTGTGTGTATATATATATATATATATATACCTATAAAAAATGAAAAATTTGAAAATTTGTAACTTGTAATTTTGAAGGTCTAACTAGCAAAAGTCAACAATTTATTGCTCTTACATTTTCTCTTCCTCTCCTCCAACTTCTTTCCTTAACTTGTACTCCATCGACCATCACCTCTGCAGTATCTCCACCTATGAGATTTCTCCTGGAGCAAAATGTTGTTGGCATTGGTGAAGTGAGGAATTCTCCAGATATGGCAAGTATTATTGGAAACTCTTCATTTGATAATATTAAGGATAATCACAGTTGTCTAATCCTAGTTTATAGTTTGTTTTACACTGTCTTTGATATACATGACAAGTGTTTTGGACCATTTTCTCATGTCAATTTTTTTTTTTTTTTGTGATTGATTTGTATATCATCTGATTTTACATTCCAACTTTGCAGTGATGTTTCTAACAATGAACTTTGTGGAACAATACCAGTAGATGGTAACTTTGGATCCTTTACAATAAAGAGGTACAACACTAGTCTTGTCTTTATAGCATAATATGCATAGTCGGTAACACTCTTTTAACGGTCACTCTCTTATTGAGTGAAATTCATGCTAATCTCACCGCATAAAAATGAAGATAGAACACACTTTTATACATTGTCTTGGTTAGAATAACCACTTAGAAACTTGAGTGCATAAGGAACATGTGAAGATGATATCCATAATTAGAGAATGTATCCATAATTTGAAGATGATAATTTAGGACATAAGTAAAGAGAATAAATTGATCAGACTAAGGAAACAGTCTGAATTTTTAAAATAATTTAAGTGATCAAATAGGTATTTTAAGGCAATTAGAATCAAACTAGAATTTAGTTGGTAGAAATATCGCATCACATATGTAGACTAGAGTTTGAACCCTGGACACTCTACTTTTTCACCTTAAAAAAAAAAAAAGAATCAAACTTATGTTAAATGCAGGATTCATAATATTTTTTTTTTCTTTTAAGCTCCATGTTTTCTATAGATAAATGCTGGTTCCAAAGGTCTGACATTTAAAGCTTTCCGGCAGACAAGGGTCTTATCACTCACAACTTGTTTAGCTACTTAAATCACAACTTACAGGTACGAATAATATCATATTTACAATTAGGCTCCATTCTTTTGGGAAAGAATATGCCTCTGGTCCATTGAATATGTTTATAGCATATTGATAAATTATAAATTAAATTTTACAACTCTAACCATTTTTGTAATTGTAAGAGTATTGGTAAACTTTATTGAATAATAAGAAAAGACAAAAAAAAGATACAAACTTGGGGATTAAACCAAAACCTAAGATAAAGAACAAGTATAGCTTCTGCCTCATTAAAAACCTTACCAGTATAATCCAGAGGAATAAAATCTGATGAAGGAAAAAAGAGTGCATAGCAATAACAACAATCCAAACGGAATGACCTTAAAATTCAATAAAATAACAAATGCTAAGTACACATAAAGATGTTTCTTAGTAATAGAAATAAAAGGCATCATGTGACATTCATCTTCTCCAACCCCATCAACCACTGCTTTGCTTTCTCTTGTGGCCCTTCAAGTTGCATCTGCCTTTTACACAGCTTCATCATCTAAATTACACATTAAATAAAGAAAATGTCACTCTCAAAACAAGTTCATTTTTATTCAAACCAAATATATACTTATTTGTTAGTTATGAAACTATACCATTTTGAAATAACATATCTCTAAAATAAATTGAACATAAAGGCATATATGGTGAAACACAACAAACACTTATTTGATAGTATAAAAATAATATGTTTACCTTCAAAATGGATAACCTCCTAGTAACTCCTCCTCCTCTATTGTTACTTTTCCAATGAAAATAGTTTTGATGTGAACAATCATGGGCCAGTACTCACCATATAGGGGCTGACATCTGCTGCATAACACAGGACAACCTTTTATGCGCAAATCTTCAAGGGCGGTGAGGTGACGCATGTCACTTGTAAGACTCAAGAGTTGAAAACAGTTAGTTATGTAGATCCTCTTAAGATGAGTCATTGTAGTTAGAAACAATGGAAGCATCTTAAGACCAGGTAAATTACTGATTACCAAGGTCTCTAAAGTATCCATGGCACATACAATCCATTCAGGTAATGTCACAAGCTTTGAGAAACCAATAAGATACAAATGTTTCAACCTCGATGTTTGTTCTGGACATTCATTGTTCAACAACAAGTTTAACTTGTCACAGTTGTTAATGTACAAAGTTTGTAATTTGGGAAAAATATTTAGAGGTAAGGACTCTAGGCAACCACATGATTCAAAACACAATTCTCTTATGGAAGGGAGTTTTTTTCTAAACATAAAGTTTAAGTTGTCACAAAAATGAAAACTCAAAGTTTGAAGATGGATCAAGTTTTCAAATTCATCAAGTGGCAGAACAGATTGTTTTGTGGTTATAGTAAGATGTCGAAGGCTGATTAGCTTGCATAATCCTTTAGGCAAATTTTCAAGCATGGTGCACCCACTAAGAACCAACACTTGTAAATGAAGGAGTTTGCAAATGGAATTCGGTAGTGTTCTAATTTTGTCATTACGAGAAAGGTCAAGAAAACGTAGGTGCTCTAATTTTGAAATTGAATTGGGTATAGTTTCAAATGAAGAATCACTTAAATTTAAATAACGCAAGTACGTGTATCTTGACAGCCATGTATCTAGAACATTTTCACTTTCAAGACCCAATCCCATGGTGCGAAATAGTATACTTCTCACACTTCTAGACTTCGGGAGAAAAGCATGGTCATGTGACTCATTTTCAACAAATGATAAATGCCTTACTTGCTGAGGTATATTCCGAGTATGCGATTCTACTACTGCAAAGTCCTCTCTTGCAATATACAATGCAAGATCATGTATCAAATCATGTACTTTGAATTGACAAATGAAGCCGAAGTCAATTACATCCATTATAAATGATCTTGAATGCAACTCATCGATGTATTTTCTTGCAATACTCTCTGGCGTTTCACTTCCATTAAGGCAGTTAACTAATCCAAGGGCTACCCAATGACTACATATTTCATAACTAGTGAAAATATAATCTTTGGGATAAAGGGAAAAATAAGCAAAACATTGCCTCAGATATGTTGGCATTTGATCGTAACTTAATTTTAGTGCAGGTAAAATATCATCTTTCGTTTGATCTAAATTCCACATTTCAGAGTCTCTGACATATTCCCACTTACTTATATCGAAGTTTGAGAAGAGAGAACTTCCTAATGTTCTCACGGCTAGTGGAACCCCTTGACATTTTTTCAGAATTTCTTTTCCGATCTCCACTAGATTTGGATGTTTGTCTTCTTCGCCTTCCTTGAATGCCCATTTAACAAATAGAGATAAACAATCCTCTGGAGAAAGACCATTCAAAACATATAAAGGAACATCACCCATCATCAAAGCAATTGAGTTACTACGTGTTGTCACTATAATTTTGCTTCCTGGTGCGCCAACTTTTATCAAATCTTTCAATTCAAGCCACTTTGCACGATTATCATTCCATACATCATCTAATACTACTAAAAACTTTTGACCAAAAACTTTTAGTCTCAGACGACTTACTAGTTGCAGAATATCTAAGTTGTTGACGTTTTCTTGGTGAGCAAGACCACTTGGTGGTGTGGAAGATGAAGTTAAAAAGGAAACGGTGGCAGAGTTGATGATTTGAATCATTATCTTTTTTATGTCGAAATCATTAGAGACACATGCCCACATCTTTAACTGAAAAAGTTGATCCACTCTCTCATCATTGAACACCGACTTTGCAAGTGTGGTCTTTCCCAATCCCCCAATTCCCACTATTGGAATGACACACATACCTTTATCACCATCAGCATCGCAGTGAAGATGTGGCTGCTTCAAAAGATTGATAATATCATCTTTCTCATTTTCCCTTCCTATTACACTTGAAGGATCAATATCCGGATATGTCATTTCTCTTTGTTGCACAACAAGTCTGCTGTGATCAACAGTCCCGAGTCCAAACTTGGTCCGCTCAGCTGCCACCTTGTCCAATCTGCCCCTAATCTCTTTGATTTCATGTGCCATCCTAAAATGGAAAGCAAGCGGATTAGAGGTCGAAAAAAAGTTGCGTACCTTTACCCGTGTGCTTCCAGAAGCTTTCTCAACTTCCTTTTGCATGTCTTGCAACTTAAATTCATCCAATAGATCTTCAGCGTCAAAGCAGATGCTTTGAATCTGTCTTAGCCATTCATGCAAGCCATGTTGTTGATTTTTCTTTTCCTCTGTATCCATCAAGACACCACTGACAATCGACAAAGTCTCTTTGAACCCTTGTAGATCTTCATACACACCATAGGCTTGAGAAACTTCTTCATAAGCAAAAGAAGCAAGCTTCGCTATGAGTGACGCAGTAATATCAGAAACAAATGATATTGCCATGGCAATGAAGAAAAACAGAAAAGGTGTTGGTATCTAAGTTTATAGCTGTTGTGGGGTTGCCTTCTTTATTTATTCATGCATCGTTTGTTTATATTGACACAGTGTAGTCAACTGCTTTTATCAGCAAACAAAATATTACATATGGGTTGGGTGGATCCACAACCAATGGTCCATGTACTACTGCACAATTTTAGCAGTAAGTTGTCTTATTAAAACATTATTTACTGCAAAACATGTACTACACATTTATTGTTAAGGTTGGTGGCATTAGATTTTTAATTGTTTCACTTTGGAAGACACATCAACAAGAAAAAGTAAACCTGCAGGAAGTTGAATATGAGCTATTGAATCTTATAACCGAGGTATTTTTATTTTGGCTACATTACATTGTTAAAATCAATTAAAGATAAAATTAGGGATGACAAAAATATCCATATCCGCGGATATCTGCGGATAAAATCCGCCATGGATATGGAGCGGATAGTTTAATAGATATCCACGGATAAAATAAATGGATATTTTAATTATCCGCAGTTAATGGATACGGATGCGGGTTTAATACTATCCGCGCTCGCGGATATCCATACCCGCTAAATAATTAGTAAAATTACTTAAATATATCTACTTACATATAAATTCTAGTATTTTTATATATAAAAAAAATTGTACTTTTATATTTTATCTTTCTATTTTAATTTTTGAGAAAAAAAACTTTTCAACTTCTTACAATTGACAAAAAAAGAGAGCAAAATTTATGAATATTATGTGTTAATGTTTTGTCTTTAAGAAAAACTAATTTTTTTTTCAATAATTAGTTTTTTTTTTAATAAAAAAATATCATCCATGGATATCTGTTAATATCCGCGGATACTTCAATATCCGTGGATTACCCGCTTAGCGGATATCCGCACGGATATGGAGCGGACACGTATATCATATTTGTCTGACGGAGCGAACACGGATATCACACTATCCGCGTCCATGGATATCCATTGACATCCTAGATAAAATGTTATGATTTACTAGTTGTTTTTATCGATTATGCTTAATTGACATTAATAAATGACAATAGTCAACTCTTATAATTGAATATTGGGTCTAACTCATCCTTACAAAACCGGCTTGTAAGGTGAGGATTGTCTATACTTTATTCAGGCCATCTCACAACCGATGTGGGACATTTTAACACACCCATCGCGCCCAGCGTTATTGGGCTTTGGGTGCAATCAGAAACTTGATAGCAGACGGCCTAGCGGATCGTGGAGAGTCTCTGATACTATCTTAGAATTGACTTTTGGGTCTAATTCATCCTTACAAAATCGACTTGTAAGGTAAGGATTTCCTCTATTTTAGAAACCTTTGTTCAGGTCATCTCACAACTGATGTGGAACTTCTTAAAACACTCTTCGCGCCCAACATTATTGGGCTTGGGGCGCGGATATAAATGGTGGATGACCCGATCTCGAGCCTCATAGCAAGTGGTGAATGCTTGCTATTGTGACTGAGGATTGGGCGCTATGGATTGATTTCTTTTTCTATTAAAAATTACAAATTTAAATAAGGTGTGCCTTGCCGAAAGAAACACAATATTACACAAATACAAATTTTACACTACATGCACTTTTGATCCTTAACTAATCTTGTAAATTTATTTTTTGTTTCATTTTAGTCCCCCTCCGTTTCCACTAAACAGAACAAATTAGAACATAACACAAAATTGTACGAGACTATCAACTGAGTTAAGCTCATATAAACATTCAACCGTATTACATCTAGGATTTTTTTTTGTACTTATCCTTTCTTTATTTTGAGGTTTTTGTACGTCTTGTACTCTTTTTTGTGCAATTTTTGTGACATTAAAAAAGAAGAAGAAGAAAGTCATGATGAGTCAATCTTCCATAAAAGAGAATCTTAGAAGTATATAATCATCTCGATAGGAATGAGCAACGAAACATCTCTCAAATTTTCTTCAAGTGAAATTCATCAATCTTAGGCTTCGTTTGGTTGAAGGGAAAGAAAGAGGAAGGAAAGAAAATTCCGCTTCCCAATGAATGAATTTGGACTAATCCAAATTCATTCATTGGGAAGCGGAATTTTCTTTCCTTCCTTTTTCTTTCCCTTCAACCTTAGTCCAAATTCATTCATTGGGAAGCGGAATTTTCTTTCCTTCCTCTTTCTTTCCCTTCAACCAAACGAAGCCTTAGTGTCAATGCAGAAGCATTTGACTGTATTGTCAGCTAAGTTATTGATATGGAAAGATTGTCCCCTTCATTTAGAGTAATTCAGAACAAATGCACCAACAAAGGACTTTGGGACATGACATGACTAATAACATCCACAATATATGGACCAGGATTCAGTGCATTCATAAATTGGTGCAGTCACTGCAGTCAAAATCCCACTAACCATTGAATTTGTTTTCAATCAATTATTCACCATTTGATTATTTTGTTCCAAAAAAAAAAAAAAAACACTTGTGGAGAGAGATAGAGAGAGGTGAATGCACCAAATCTGCATCCACAATATATCTATTATCCAATTCACAAGAGATGATATATTTTCAGGATGTGCAAAGAACAAAAATACAAAATTATATGTACAAATTTTAGAAGTTTAGTTTCAACTCTGTGTAGCTCCACCACGCCTTGAATACACACATTATCTAATAACAAAACAAAAAAAAAGCAGACAGACCGGTAGTAAGTGCTCGTCTGTCTGTAGCTACAGGGATTGTTACAATACTATTGTACTATTTTATGCAGAGTTTAAAAATAGTGTTGATATAGTCAACAAGGTGCTGGGTGGCAGAGGAACTTTGTCTTTGGTGGTAACGATAGGAAGATTCCCTAAAGAAAAAGAGGACTTAAAATAATTTGGATGAATTGACTTATTATACTAAGTGTAGAGACTCGGATGGAATACCTTGTGATACATTTTTTTTTTGTTTTTGTATTGCGGAATTTGGTGTGGAATTTGGTGTGATATATTTTTTATGTGGAGAAACTGCAATTCTTATTCTCATTTTTTTTTTTGTGTCATCCTTGCGCAGGGGCCATGCTAATCTTCTCTGTATCGTTCCAATTTTATCGGATGTCCCCGAAGGGACAATTCTTATTCTCATTAAAAATCATAGCTATATGACTTTATATATAAAGCTACATAAAAATAAATAATATCTTTAAATAATAAAATTGTTAGATATTTTAGATATTTCAAAAGTTGTTTATCTCATAATTTATTTATTTAATTTAATTTGGGAATTAATTTTAATCACTTATTTGATAAGGCATAATTCAACCTATTAAATAGGAGATATTTATCACATTTTGGGTTGGTATGTTGCATGATAACTGATACCATATTTTAGGCATAATTTTGAAGCTCTTAAAACATGCTCCTATTTTATAGCAACTAGTTGGCTAAATGACATCATTTTTTTTTGTTTACAATGTTGCCAATGAGGATCGAACCTAGGACCTCATGGATACTACCCAAATCCCTCACCACTAGACCAAACCTAGTGGCTTTAAATGACATCATTTTAGGAACGACTTTACATTACATATATTGATTTACCGTCTATTATTATCAAAAACAGGGACTACATCTATATTTTAGCTTTTGTACGTGTTTTTGTTAAATAAGAACTTGATTTCCCAGATAGTAGTGCTCGCCTGACTTATCGATCTTGTTGATATTTTTGTGTCTTGATATTCTTTTTTAATATTATTTACAGTATATGTTTATTTTGATATATTATTTGATTAATTTGGTTTAAAATTCTAAGGTAAAATTGAGATAGGTTTTTGCGTGATATAGATTGAACGATGTTACAGAATAAAGCGGGATTAAGAATATTACTTCGCTTTCCATTTTACACTATTGTGAGATAGATTCTTTATCTCATCTTTATCCCGAAACTATATAGTGATCCTATAAATATAAAATAATTATATACTTCATTCTCAAAGAAAAATATAATTTGATTTTTCATGGCCTTAAGATTTTTTTGGGCCGTATCCATAAAATTAAAATATACCATGATTTTTTTTTCATCTCGAACCGACTCTTTATATGAAATTTACATTAGGTTCATTGTCAAACACGGGATAATTTTTATTTTTTTCAACAATATTTATTTTCATATGTTATTTTTTCTTTTGAAGGTTGTCTATGTGTATTTTTCATTTTATATAATTTAGAAGGTTATCTACGTTTTTTCAAGTGTCTATGAGATTGATTTCTTTTAGTTTATTTGAGTATGAAAATACAATCTATCTTTAACACAAGACTCTGTAGGAGTTCATCAATAAAAAATAATTGTAACTTTTATACTATTTTTTAAAATGAATATTAACATACTTTGACCATGTTTCTATTCTCAATTTTTTTCTTTTCACCGTACCACAAAGAAGCAATATTCACGCGTGAACGTCAAATGGGAAAACCTATGTGTGAATCTCTCCACTCGCATTAATAAATTAAGGTTCTTAAAAATGTTCGAACGAAGGTTATGGAACTTTAAAAAGTTCGAGCGAAGGTTATGGAAAGTTTAAAATAGCATATATTAATTATAAAAAAATCAAAATTATATTAATTTATTTTAGATTTTCCATAGATTTCATCAGCCATATGTCATCTAATGAAAGTGCGATGGACACATAAAATGGAAAACCCCCTAGCAAAATTCAAATTTTAATTAGTCAATGTGTATTTTTAATAGTGTGGTGTGAAGTGTTACCCGTTTCCTATTATATATCACTAAGAGATTCTCTCTCTCCCGTCTCCGTCGTGGGATCCATCAACAATAAAATAGTTGTTAATTCTATATTTAGGCTCTGTATGGCACAAATAGCGGATGACTGAAAAGCTAGTTTATGGCTGATAGCTTGTAGCTGATATCTTATGGCTGATGACTTCGAGCTGATAAGCTAATTAAAGTGTTTGGTAAAATTTAGAGCTGGGTATACGGGCCAAGGTCCGTGGACCGACCCGTTTAACCTGCAGTCCGCACGAGCTTAAGACCAATTGTTTTCTCTCCGTTTATATTTTTACCCGTGTGGGTTAGACCGTTAAAACCGTGAGTTATGCAGATTAAATCCGCAGGTTCGCAGGTTTGGCCCGTGACCCGTTTATATTAGCTTTTTTGTTGTGCTCTTAATATTGACTTGGATTATTGAACTTCTTTTTCATTTTTTGAACAAGACCGTTGAAGTTCTTAATAAATATCTCTTGTGTTTATTTTAGGAATTTGAGGTGTGTGGATAAATAATGACGATGAGAATTAGTTGAATTTGATTTTGGTTGCATTACTTGTATAAAGAAGATAGATAAACTAAAAAATGTCAGAAACTTTATTTTTTTTATTTGTTACTTACAATTTATATGTTATAACATAAAATTATTAACAATATAGTTTTTTTAGTTTTATTAATTCAATATTTTAGTTATTTTTTGAAAAAAAAAAGTGATTTTTTAATTTATTAGTAATAGTCCGCGGGTTAACCGTTTAACCTGCGGACTAACGCGGACCGAACTTGGGCCTACATATCATAACCCGTTTACATTTGCTGACAGGCTTGATCACCCGGTTTAATATGCGGGCTTATACGGGGCGGGTTAAACGGGGAGGGCCGGCCCGCTTACCCAACTCTAATAAAATTAGCAGTTCAATCATAGATAAATGTGAAATGACATAAAAGGGCATTCATAATTAATAATAAAATATTTATTTAAGATATTTATAATTTAGTAATTTACTATATCTTTTATATTTTAATATCGAATGAACTTTATTCACTAAAATTTTACTTTAAAATTATTTTCATTTCAATTTTTATATTTTATAAAAAAACTGAACGAAACAATAATAAATTGATTCAAGTGGTAATTACTTATAATATTTAAAATACTTAAAATTTAGTGATTTAAATTTATAATTTAATTTGTCTTTTATTTTATTATTATTATTATAATATTAAATTAAATGTTAATCTTTTTTTATAGAGGTTAAATTTTATTCTTTGTAATTTCATTTAAATATATCTTCATTTCAATTTTTATACTTTATTAAAAAGATTAAACATGATGTACCAACAAAAAAAAGATTAAACATATTAAATAGGTGATAATAGGTACAAGCTATAGTAACGGTGTACCAAAAACTAGGTACATCAACGTTTTAAAAAAAATTCAAGAACGTAAGAAAAATAATTGGTATAGAACACAGTAAAAGAAAAATAGATAGGTGCAAGTGCAACAACGTAAAAAAACTAGGCACAACATACATATTTTGTTTTAAATTATAGTATATAAAAAATTATAGTAAAGGATAAAAATAGATTTAAGATAAAATCATAAGGGTAAAATGGAAAGAAAAAATGATAAGCTATAAGCTATAAGCTATAAGCTTATAAGCTACTTGAAAAACTGTTACCAAACGGGTCTTTTAGCTTATAAGCTATAAGACATAAGCTATAAGTCAGTTTTTTGGGTTTGCCAAACAGACCCTTATTTAATGAATATCAATAAAATTCTAATGTTAAATAATCACTATCTTCTACATACACTTTTTATCATACTAAATAAAATTTTGAATAAATGATCCCCGTGATAAAATATTAAATATGAAAATATGGATAACCCCGCAGTCGGAATTCAAATTTTAATTAGTCAATGTGTATATTTAATACTTGGGTGAAAAATGCTCTCCGTTTTCTATTCTACATCATTAAAAGATTTCTTTCTCTCTCTCTCTCTCTCTCTCTCTCTCTCTCTCTCTCTATTTCTATCTCTCTTCATTCTCCATTACATGACTCTGTAGAGGCTTCATAAACAAAAAATCGTTGTTAATTCTATATTTTTTTTAATGAATATCAATTAAATTTTCATGTTTAGTTCTCACTATGATCTACATACACTTTTCATCATGGGGATCATGTTTCTTCGTACTAGATACAATTTTGAATAAGTTTTCCCTATGATAAAATATAAAATATGAAAATAAAGATAATTCTCGCAGTTGGAATTCAAATTATAATTTGTCAATGTGTATTTTTAATAGTGCGGTGGGAAGTACTTGTCGTTTCTCATTCTCCAACACTAAGAGTTTTTTTTTTCTTTCTCTCTCTCTCAAAATCTTCTATTTTGTTTTTGTCTCTAATGCACATAATTTTTTCTTCAAAATAAAGTGTTTTTACGTAAAAAAAAAGTTTACAGATATGTCATAAACTATTTTTTGGGTTCAAGACTTCAATTCTTTGAGTGATCTTATCCATGAAAAAAATAGTGTACTTTGTTTATTTCAATTTGTTTCAAAGTAATATAAATATAAGTGTTCCTTCATTTTACAAAATTAAAATTTTAAAATGTACCAAGATAATGTCGCACAAGTGGTAGATACATGGGTCCCTTAACCATTTGATCTTGATATCAATCCTGACCGGTGCATATAGAGAATCAATTCTTAGGAGAGGTCAATCCCTTAAATAGATCTCGGTTAAATCGATAGGATTAATCTATGCAGTTGCGCACGGATGATACCTTTGGTTTACTTAAAAAAAATCAAAAATGTGTGTATGTGTGTGTGTGTGTATATATATATATAATATTTGAGAGTTTCTATAAAAAAATATAATATTTGCGAGAGTTTCTAAAAAAAATATAGTATATAAAATTTGAGAGAGTTTTCAAAAAAAAATAATTAAAATACACTATAAGCAGAAGTTCAGCTATACATAAAAATACAATCACTATAAACAATATGATATATTTAATTCAATTAACACAAACTAGATAGCAATTTGGAACGAGAATGGATTCCCTCATGTCACTTTAGGATAAATTTTATTTTTAGCCATTGATTTGGGTGGAGAGAGAAAAGGAAAAGAAGAAAAACGTGCATTGAAAGGTGGAGATTGGACAAATTGAGGAACATGAGAAAGAATAAATGGAGAGAATTCATTCTTATTTGGAACAATTAGAGCTATTTTGAACAATTGAAGAGCATTTTCAAGTGATTGAAAGATTTGAACAATTTTAGGGACTTGAACTATTGAGCAGAGATTCGATTGATTAAGAGTGAACGAGTTGGAAAATTGAAAGATGAAAGATTTGGAGTGAACTATTGTAGCCTTTCAATGCATTACAAAAAGAATTCTTTTATATTCATTAATGTGAGGTAAGCGGAAAATACTTGTATAAGCACAAATGCAAATAAAAGGTGTTAGGCACACTCATAATAAATAAAAAAAATTAAAGAAAAAAAAAGGATTAAAATTATATAAATTGATGTGACAATTTTATTTTTTTATTAATTTTTTTAATTTGTGTAAGTGTGTCTAAATTTTGTGTCTAAATAGTTGTGTTTATGTAAGACTTTCTCGAAGTAAGCTGCAATCACGGATTATGTGACTGGTTAGTTAGACAGACGTGTGCTTTTTCTACTTGGTCACAATGACTTTGACCGTGAAACAAAAGGGAGAAAGAAGGTGGACACTTAATTGAACGTTCAAATGGATAATAGATATACTAGGGATGTCAATGGATATCTATGGACGTGAATAATGTGATATCCGTGTCCACCCTGTTGGACAAATATGATATTTATGTTCGCTTCATATCCGTGCGGATATCCGCTAAGTAGGTAATCCACAGATATCCACGATGACATTTTTTATATTAAAAAAATTAGTTATTAGAAGAAAAAAAAAAGTTAATTTTTTTAAAAAACAAAATATTAACACATAATATTCATAGATTTTACTTTTTTTTTTTAACTACAAAAGGAAATTTTATTAAAAAGAAGAAGTGAGAGATATGTCAGAAGCTGAAAATTTTTCCTAAAATAAAAAAGAAATATGAAAAGTTTTTTCTATATATAAAAAGGAAACATAAAATATAAAAATACTATTATTTTTATATAAGAAAAATATTAGAATTTATATGTAGGTTGAGATATTTAAGTAATTTTATTAATTATTTTGCGGGTAAGGATATCCGCAATCTGCATCCATTTTCATTAAATACGGATAATTGAAATATCCACTTATTTGGTCCGTGCATATCCATTAAATTATCCACTCCATATCCATGACGGATTTTATCCGCAGATATCTGGGAATATGAATTTTTTTCATCCCTAGATATACTTTGGGTATCTCGTTCTAATGAATCATCATGTTCAAGAAAGAATGTGGACACTCAATTGAACGTTAAATATGATAATAAGAATGCTACGATAATACTACATCCGTCCCATTTTATAATATTTTGACTAAATGACACTTCACTTATCTTGCTTTGACCATACTTTTTTAATAATATATAGATACAAATATTAACATATAAGATCTTGTTTGATTTGTTTTGATAAATATTTTCAAAATATCAAGTTTTTATAATTTTTACTAATAGAGAATTAAATATATAAGTGATCAAAATTGTGTGTTGGCATACGTGCAATTGTCAAACTAGTTCTTATATTTCGGAACAGAGATAATACTATAAAAAACAATGTGAATAACAACAGAGAAAGGTGTGGGATTTGTGTGTATATGAGACCAATTCGAACACTAGAATTCGATTTGCTAAGTTGGTCTTTCCTTTGTCGTTTCACACGTCAGTTTTGGAGATAATCTCAGGTTTGGAGTCTTTGAGACTTTCATTTGCAAATCTGCACAATGGTGTTAATTTGGTGTTGGATCACGATTGGATTTGGTGCCTATATAGCAGAGGAGTTGGTGTTTGTATACCAGGTGTAATGGTTCTGTTGTTTGGGAGATTGGGGAATTGTGTCATCATAATGTATGAATTATGTAATGGTTATGTTTAGAACCTACCAGTAATATTTTGAGATTGGCATCATTACTTTTGTCTCCCTTTTATGATATTACTTGACAATCAAATATTATTTCAGCTGGTTATCTTTGTAAAGTTTTGACCGGAAAATTTCATCTTGCTTTTTATTCTTTCTCTTATTTCAGCTTGATAACACCTACCATGTCAAATTCAAAAAAGAAAGAAAAGGAAATTGTACAGACCCATTTTGAGGTAAATTTAGTTCAAATTACTACTAAGTGTAGTGTAGGCCTAAAATTCAATCCTTTGGGTATATATAAAATGGGCTGAACATATCTTTTTATATATGCTGAATAACAATCAAAATAGTTTTTACATGTTTTTTGTTTGGGTAGCATTGGTCATATATATCCTAGTTGGATAATGTGTGATTGATGTTGTTGACCAGTCATGAAATATTTATAGCAAGAAAACTTAAATGTTGCAATATTTTGTGCAGATCGACATGGAGCCAGTTCTTGCACTTGATTTTTACATTAAAGATATCCTACGCTCCATTAGAAGAACCGTCATATTCGAAACTTACTGACGTTGAAAAGTTCTATGTGATTATAATATGCCTATTTTTTTCTATTAAAAAGTATTTGAATTATGTGTTCAAAATAGATATGCTCAATTGTCATTTTCATTTCTGGGTATAAAAGTATCAGTTTTGTTAATGCAAGATGTTTAGCTGATTTTTTGACACAAGATGTTGGAATGCTAGATTGTTACTATTTTTTTCATTTTCATTTTCATTTCAATAAACTGTTTTAAGTTTTCGTGTTGATGTTTATTTCACTTTATAAAGTAAAATATCTTGAAAAATATTGCAACAAAGCACTTTTGTGGTTCTGGTTTTACTTAGCTGTCTTACAAATTCCTAAAAAAGTGAATTGGGAGGAATACATACCACAAGGCTCAGATCAGTGGAAGTCACAAATGGTGGTATCTAGAATGTTTGATGAGAAGCCTATATGGTCCAAAAACTCACTTACTGAACAGCTGCTCGATAAGGGCTTAAGCTTTTCACATGGCATGTTAAGAAGGTGAGGATTTGTGCATATTCTGCGGATTAGCTTTCAAATTTTAAATTTTTTAATTGCGTGGCCATGATAATAAGGTGAGTTTTCAATCCATTTTGCAGGCTTATGTAGAATTGCTTACTACTTTTCGAGTGGACCATTTCTAAGATTCTGGATAAAGAAAGGATATGATCCACGCAAAAATCCTGATTCTCGCATGTAAGACTTATTCCTAATTTTTAAATAGTTCATGTATTTTCAATTATATCATTCATTTGCACTCAAATTGTATGGGTCACATAATAAATAGATAAATTTTTTATTAGATGATGATATGCATGTCCAGCCCATGGATTTGTTAGGAACCAAAATTACAGAGCTGAAACAAAGAATTTAGAGAGCAAAGATTTGTATTATTATGTGAGAAAATAAGGATTTACAGAAGAGTAAACTCTATCTGCCACCGGGCAGAGCCCCTATAGAGAGCAGTGGGTTTCCATTCTAGGACAAACTTCAATATTCTCAAATATACTTTCCTACTAGATCCCTCTATTTATCAACACTTCTCTAACAAAAATGGTTTCATAGTTTCCTTCCTTCTTCTCACTCCGCCAGCTAGCTTATTTTCCCTTCAACACTCTTCTTTCTCTTGCGTGAGTAGTGAGTACACATTCTTAGGGCCATTAGTTACTTGCTGGACCAGTTGTCGCAATTGCTCCTCTGGGCCTAATAAACAAGGTTGGGTTCTAACAATATTCCAAAGAGTGCCACTTCGCTCAATGAAAAAGGGAAACGCTAGCGAGCGCCCTAAGGGCATTTGTTAATAACAACCCTAGCCATATATACTACCCATCATGTACACTAGAAGTTGGGCCTACACTTTGTTTCTACACAAATCAGAATTAGTGTCCAAAGACTCTTATTCTTGATCACAATTATCGGGCCTAAACATCATCAAATGAATCACAACAACATCAACCCGTTTTCATTAAAACCAAAACCCACAATTGATTGTAGCCCACAAAATATTAGAAAATATTCTAACAAATGTGTGTATTCAATTCAATGGAAATTGAAATACTAAACTTTTTCAATAAACATTTCTTTATCTGGAATCCTTAAAAATGCCCTTAGGGCACTGATAGGTATGGTGTAGTTTACACTTGAAGACAAAATAGTAAGAATAGAGCAAGTTGTGGAGTTGATAATTCCACTAACTCTGTGGGTCCCTCAGCATCAACATGAAATTGTGTGAAGGGACAGGTGGAAGAGAGAGAGAGGGCAGACTTGTCCTTATATTCTACAGGAAGGTTCTAGTGTCAGCTATGCTTGAATTGAGTGGCTATTTAACCCTAGGAGAGTGACGGCCTCTCGAAGTGCCTCTTTATCATCTACTGCATTTTATTATCTTCTTCTTCATAGTATATTGTAACCATGGCTAGATCCCATTTGAACTCTAGCTTTATTTCATAAATAATACAATATACATTCAATAATTCTACTGTTTCTTCTTATTTTTCTATTGAATCTCTGTTTTATTAAGTTCATACCAGTTGAATCTTATCAATTGGTATCTAGAGCCTTGGTTAGATCTCACCTGTGAATGGTAGCAACAACACGTACCATTATGGATAATCGTTTGGAGTGTGTTGAACACAGAACCAGTGTGATGGAAGCAACAATGGAGCAGCTGCGTTAGATGATGGTTGAAATGCATGCTAGACCTCAGATCTCACTTGAACAAGTGCGTCAGCTCATCGTTGAGACACAACCTCAACGTCAAAACGGTCGTCATGGCAACGAAGAAGACGACTGGAGTGACCAAAGCGCTGTGTCTACAGTTTCAAGACGACGCACAAATCGTAACAATGGTGGTCGTCGTTTGAATCTGGGTGGTGGAAGGAAGCGTTTAGAGATACCCATCTTCAAGGGTGAGGATGCGTATGGGTGGTTAGTACGGGTAGAACGATATTTCAGACTGACTGAAATTCGTATGCAAGATAGGGTGGATGCAGTGGTGTTGGCATTGGAAGAGAAGGCCTTGAACTGGTTTCAATGGTGGGAAGAGCAAACACCATTGAGTACATGGGAAGAGTTCAAAATAGTTGTTTTAAGAAGGTTTCAACCAGGGATTTTGCAAAACCCTTTGGGACCACTGCTGAGCTTAAAACGGAGAGGCACAATTATGGAGTATAAGGACAAGTTTGAAGGACTTGTACTACCACTACGTAGGGAGGAAAGGGTAATGTTGGAGTCTATTTTTCTCAATGGTTTGAAAGAGGAAATTCAAGCAGAATTAAAGCTGTACGAATACCATGACTTAGCTGAGTTGATGGACAGAGCTTTGCTTATTGAGGAAAAGAATGATGTGGTTAGGAGGAGGAGTAGTACTTCAAAGTTTAGGGACCCTGCTGAGTACAGTGGGCCTAAGAAAGATGAGAAGAATGGGCCAGTGACTACTGAGAAGCCCAAGGGTAGAAGATTAAACCTGCTGAATTGGAGGAGAGGAGTAAGAAAGGGATATGTTTCAAATGTGGTGACAAATGGAGCAGAGAACATGTGTGTAAATTCAAACATATGCACATCAATCTCTGTGAAGGTAGTAGCTATGAAGTGGATGAAGGGGAGTGGTCTGTAAGTGAAGAGCAAGTGAAGGTGGTTGAAGAAACACAAGAGTTAAAAACTCTACAATTATCCCTTCAAAGTAAAGAGGGATTTACTTCTAACAAATCCTTCAAGGTGTGGGCTGACTTTGGGGGAAGGAGGGTGCTGACTCTGATAGATTCAAGAGCTACAAGTAATTTCATCAACTCTAAATTGGTGGAAGAACTTAAATTAAAAGTAACAGAAACTCCTGTGTATGTGATTGAAGTGGGAAATGGAGAGAAGGTTAGAAATTGTGGTGTTTGTGAAGAGTTGAAATTCAACATTCAAGATGTTAAATTTCAACAACACTTTTTTATTATGGAACTTAGTGGTTCTGAGGTGGTATTGGGCATGTATTGGCTGGCAAGCTTAGGCAATATAGAAGCAAATTTTGGTAACTTGTGCTTGAAATGGGAGTTACAAGGTAACATATACAGTATTCAAGGAGATCCATCTTTGTCTAATTGCCAAGTTAACTGGAGAACAATGCTAAAAGCCATTTCTAAAGAAGGAATGGGCATTTATGTGCAGGAGTTGAAGGAAGAGTTGAAAGACCAGAGAGACCAGAGCATTGCTTCTAACTGGGAAGAAGTAATTGCTAGGTTTGAAGATGTTTTCAACTTACCAAGTGGTTTACCACCTCCAAGAGATCATGACCATGCTATAGTCCTAAAACTAGATGTTGTCATACCAAATCCGAGACCTTACAGATATCCCTTCTATCAGAAAAATGAGATAGAAAAAATGGTGAAGGAGATGTTGCAGGCAGGAATCATAAGGCACAGTACCAGCCCATTTTCAAGCCCTATTTTGTTAGTGAAAAAGAAAGATGGTGGCTGGAGGTTCTGCACTGATTACAGAGCTCTCAATAAGGTGACTATAGCAAATAAATTTCCAATACCTATTATTGAAGAATTACTGGATGAGTTAGGAGGAGCTAGTATATTTTCCAAGCTAGATTTGAAATCTGGTTATCATCAGATTAGAATGAAAGAAACAGATATTGCTAAGACTGCATTTAGAACCCATGAGGGTCATTATGAGTATTTAGTCATGCCTTTTGGGTTGACTAATGCCCCATCCACTTTTCAGGCATTAATGAATGAGGTATTAAGGCCTTATTTAAGAAAATTTGCTCTGGTTTTCTTCGATGATATATTAATATACAGTGCCGACAGAAATGATCATGCAATGCACTTGACAAAGGTTTTGCAAACTCTACAAAGTCACAAACTGTTTGCAAACAAGAAAAAGTGTTAATTTGGCCAGTCAGAAATTGAATATTTGGGTCATATCATATCTGGTGAAGGGGTTTCAGTTGACCCTAAGAAGATTGAAGATATGATTAAATGGCATGTACCTAAGGATTTGAAGGGATTAAGAGGCTTCTTAGGCCTAACTGGCTACTACAGGAAATTTGTCAGAAATTATAGCAAAATAGCATGGCCTCTAACACAATTACTGAAAAAAGATAACTTCAAATGGGGGGAAGAACTACAACAGGCCTTTGAAGTTTTAAAAAGAGCCATGGTCACATTGCCTGTTTTAGCTATGCCTGACTTTCAAAAAGATTTTGGATTGGAGACTGATGCTTCTGGCCATGGATTGGAGACCGAGTCATTGTTTGCTTCAAGAAAAAAAAAGATGAGTCATTGTTATGAGATACTCAGGAAGCATCTTAAGATTTGGAAAATTACGAATTACCAAGGTCTTTAAAGTGCCAGCGGCACCTACAATCCATCTAAGCAATGTCAGAAGCCCTAGAAATTCCAGAAGATGTTTCATCTTCAATGTTTGAATTGGATTTTCGTTGTTCAACGACATGCTCCCTCCGGTTCTATATATAAGCAAAATTTAACTTTTTATATTCATTGAAAAAGTAATTCATCTAGTCTATATTATTGTCTATATACATTACTTTTGCAATGAATCTAGAAAGTGAAATTTTGCTTATATATAGAACCGGATGGAGTATATATCTAACTTCTTACACTTTGTAAGGTACAAAATATGTAATTTAGGGAAACAATAAAGAGGTAATTAAGGACTCCAAGCGTCTACAAGAAAACAACCAATGATTCAAGGAAAGTAAGTAGGTGTGCCCCGTAGAACAAAATCTTCAAATTGTCACAATGAGAAAATTCCAAAGTTTGAAGATAGTTAAAGCTTGCAAATTCATTTTGTGAAAAAACGGATTGTTTTGTCGTTATACAGTTTTCGAAGACTGATTAGCTTCCCTAATCCTTTAGGCAGTGTTTCAAGTTCAATACATCCTTCAAGAAACAAGACTTTCAAATTGAATGGGGAAGTCTTTTGATTTTGCCGTTATTAAGTAGTACGAGAGTGTGTAGGTGCTCTAATTTAGCAATTAAATCAGGTATAGTATCCATCAAAGAATCACTTAAATCTTCTTGAATAGTTTAGAATGATTAACTTATTAGTTTATGCAAAACATATATACAAGAGATTATCTCTCTAAAAAAGGAAAACTAGAAAATATGGAAACTATATCAATGCTAATAAATAGAGAATCATCAACAAATCTAAAAGCCATAAGCAAGTAACATTTTTTTACATGATTAATAGAAAGATTGTAGTCGTTTTAATTCATGTGATGGTGTAATGTGAAGTGTCGTGCTACCTATGAAGTTTGTATCTTGGCTGATAAAATAGAACGACTAAAAACATTCAGAGCTGAAACTCAGTATCATTACAAAATAATTAATGTATGTCATTTTTATAAAAAAATAAAATGAGATTAACCATTGCTTCAGTGGTAAAGAATCGATTGAATTGAAGCCAGTGAAAGCTACATCATCTGCCTTGTCTAGCAAAAATTCATACAATTCTACTGTTGCAATTTTGTAATTTCATTCTATTAGTGAAAATGATACTTAAGAGACTAGAGCTATGAAGCACCGACACCTCTATGATTAAACGTGTCGCGGTGTCCGACACGTGTCGGTGTCCGATACTCGTGTGACACCCGTACGACACTCGTACAAACGTGTCGGAGAGGTGTCCAAAAAATCAATTTTTTCTTTATTCCGACACTCCTTAAATCGGTGTCCGACACCTATAAGACACTCGTACAAACGTGTGAGGGTAAGTGTCCAAATATTATTTTTTTTATTTGCTTCTACTTTTTTCAGACATATATACAAAGATTAAAGATGTGTCAAAATAATAATATTGATCAATGAGGGAATAAAGATATTACATTTTGATTACATTATTTTTAGTTTTTCAATAGTAGTTGGATGAGTAAATGTCAAATGTACTATCATATATTCTTTTAAAACTTTTTTTATTGAAAAATTTGTTCAACTTAGATGCATATGTATGTATTTTTAATTCTAAACTTATATTTTTTATAAATATGTAGCGGTGTCGGTGTCATATATTTTTTACATTAGCGGTGTCAGAGTGTCCGTATCGTGTCGTGTCGTGTCGCGGTGTCCGTGTCAGAGTCCGTGCTTCATAGGACTAGAGCATATTAAAAAATTATAAATGATATTTTACAAGTCTAACACTATGTAAGAGTATTGGTAAATTTTATTGAATAATACAATATACAAACTTGGAGACTAGAGCATACCTAAGGTAAAAAATCGAAATAACTTCTGCCTCATTAAAAACCTTTTCAGTAAAACCCAGTGGGAGAAAACCTAATAAAGGAAAAAAGAGTGCAGAGCAATAACAACAATCCAAAAGAAATCACCTTCAAATTCAATAAAATAACAAATGCTACAACTGTTTCTTAGTACTAGAAATATAAAGCATCACGGTGGAATTCAACGCCATCATCTGCTACTCTGCTTTCTCTTGTGACCCTTCAAGCTGCATATGCCTTTTACACAGCTTCATCGTCTACATTACCCAGTAAATAAAGAAAATGTCACTCTCAAAACAATTTCATCTTTGCTCAAGCCAAATATAATAATAAATCTATAACTAACTAACCTACTTAGGGAACCTTGTCGAGTTCATGATGACATGATTTATAACTTTTCAATTTTTAGACCTTATTTTATTCAACTTGATATGGTTTAGGAGGTGCAATGTAAACATAGAGAAGGGATAAAGAAACAACCAACAATGGTTGCAAGCTGTCAATTGGATTAGCCAAAGTTTACCTTACTTACAGAAAAAGGTAAACTTTGTACAATTAAAAGGATTAAATTTCACTTAAGATAGATAAAATAAATAGAACATAAAAACATATTATCTAACGCAATCAACACTTACTTGATAGTATAAAAATAATATGTTTACCTTCAAAATGGAGGGATATAGTCATCCTCCTCCTCCCCTGTTAGTTCTTTTGTGTAAATGCTCTTGATACGAGAAATCATGGGCCAATACTCACCCGATGGGGGCTGACATTTTTGACTTAATTCAGGGCAATTACGTATGTACAAATATTCAAGGGCAGTGAGGAGATGCATGTCAATTGGAAAACTCAAAAGTTGACGACAATCAATAATAGAGAGCCTCTTAAGACAAGTCATTGTAGTTAGACACTCTGGAAGACTCTTAAGATTAGGAAAATAGCTAATAACCAATGTCTCTAAAGTGTTTTTGGCATCTGCAATCCATCCAGGCAATGTGGAAACCCTCGGAAAACCCAGGAGATACAAATGTTTCATGCTCAATGTTTCGGTTGGGTTTTCGTTGTTCAATGATAGGTTCAAATTCCCACAGCTTCTAATAAACAAGGTTTGTAATTTGGGGAAAAGATATAGAGGTAAGGACTCTAGGGAACCACATGATTCAAAATATAATTCTTCAATGGAAGGGAGTTTTTCTCTGAATAAAAACTTTATGTTATCACAACGATGAAAACTCAAAGTTTGAAGATGGATCAAGCTTGCAAATTCATCATGTGGCAAAACAGATTGTTTAGTTGTTACAATCAGACGGCGAAGGCTGATTAGCTTCCCTAATCCTTTAGGCAAATTTTCAAGCCTGGTGCACCCACTGAGCAACAATACTTGTAATTGTAGGAGTTTGCATATGGAATTTGGTAGTGTTCTGATTTGTTTATTACGAGAAAGATCAAGAAAACGTAGGTGCTCTAATTTTGAAATTAAATTGGGTATAGTTTCAAATGAAGAATCACTTAAATCTAAATAACGCAAGTATTTGTATCTGGACACCCATGTATCTAGAACACTTTCATCTTCAAGACCCAATCTGAAGATGGGAAATAGTATACTTCTCACACTTCTAGACTTTGGGAACAAAGCAAGGTCAAGTGCCACCTCTTCAACAACTGATAAATGCCTTACTTGCTGAGGTATATTTTGAGTGTGTGAGTCTACTGCTACAAAATCCTCTCTTGCAACATACAATGCAAGATCATGTATCAAATCATGTACTTTAAAATCACAAATGGTGCCATAGTCATTTACATCCTGAATAAATGATCTTGAATGCAACTCATCAATATATTTTCTTGCAATACTCTCTAGCTTTTCATTTGGATTTAGGGATTGAACTAATCCAAGGGCTACCCAAAGACTACACATAACATATCTATCGAAAACATGATCTTTGGGATAAAGAGAAAAATAAGCAAAACATTGTCTTAGATATGATGGCATTTGATCGTAACTTAATTTGAGTGCAGGTAAAATATCATCTTTCTTTTGTTCTAAATTCCACATCTCAGAGTCCCTAACAGTTATCCACTTACTCATATCAAAGTTTGAGAAGAGAGAACTTCCTAATGTTCTCACGGCTAGTGGAACCCCTTGGCATTTTTTCACAATTTCTTTTCCGATCTCCACTAGATTTGGATATTTGTTTTCTTCGCCTTCCTTGAATGCCCATTTGAGAAATAGAGATAAACAATCCTCTGGAGAAAGACCTTTCAAAACACACGAAGGAACATCACCCATCATCAAAGCAATTGAGTTACTACGTGTTGTCACTATAATTTTACTTCCTGGTGTGCCAACTTTGATCAAATCTTTCAATTCAAGCCACTTCGCACGATCATCATTCCACACGTCATCTAACACAAGTAAGAACTTTTGACCAGCAAGTTTTTGTCTCAGAAGACTTACTAGTTGCACAATATCTAAGTTGTTGATGTTTTCTTGGTTAGCAAGACCACTCGATGCTGTGGAAGATGAAAAGGAAGTGGTGGCAGAGTTGATGATTTTAATGATTATCTTTCTGATGTCGAAATCATCAGAGATGCACACCCACATCTTCAATTGGAAAAGTTGATCCACTCTCTTATCATTGAACACGGACTTTGCAAGCGTGGTCTTCCCCAATCCTCCAATTCCCACTATTGGAATGACGCATATACTTTTATCACCATCACCATCTCCTTGAGGATGCGGCAGCATCAAGAGTTTGATAATTTCATTGATCTCATTTTCTCTTCCTATAACACTTGAAGTATCAACATCAGGATAAGTCATTTCCCTTCTTTGCTCAACATGTCTGGGATCAACACTCACAAGTCTAAACTTGGTTCCATCAGCTGCTACCTTGTCTAATCTGCCCTTAATCTTGTTGATTTGATGTGCCATTTTAATACGGAAAGCAAGTGGATTAGAGGTCGAAAAGAAGTTGCGTACCTTTACCCATGTGCTGCCAGAAGCTTTCACAATTTCCTTTTTCTTGTCTTGCAACTCAAAGCCATCCAATACATCTTCAGCATCGAAGCAGATGTTTTGAATCTGCCTTAACCATTCACGCAAGGCATGTTGTTGGTTCTTCTTTTCCTCAGCATCCAACAGTACGCCACTGACAATTGTCAAAGTGTCTTTCAATCCTTGTAGATCTTCATACACACCATAGGCTCGAGAGGCTTCTTCATAAGCATAAGAACCAATCTTCCCTAGGACTGAATTTGCAATATCAAAAACAAATGATTCTGCCATATTGGTAATGAGGAAAGAACATAAATGGTGTTGGTATCTAAGTTTGCGGTTGTGCCTTCTTCATATCCATACTTGTTTGTGTATATCAAAAATATTGGTAATAGACAGAGTCTTCTTCACTCATTGGTATGTATATTATTATTGTGTACTGTAGAACTTTAATGAGTGGAACCATAACCAACTCATTGGTAAGTATGTATATTATTATTGTGTACTATAGAACTGTAATGAGTGGAACCATAATCAACTGTTCATGTACTACATGAGTTATTAGGTTCAGAAATGGGCAAAATATCATGATATTTTAAGCTATAGTAAGTTGACAGAGTCTTCTTCACTCCAGTTTAAACAATTTAGGAAATTAAGGAATTGAAATCTGATTAAGCTCAGACGATATTAAAAAAAATTAAATAAATAATAAAATAATTTTATAGAATGATTTAGAAAAATCAAATAGTGGATTAAGACAGAATAATCAAATAGTGGATTAAGACAGAACGTGACTATTTATCATATCTTCATCATCTTACCCCCGGCAATGAAATGTACTTTTAGAATTACCGGTTTCTTTAAGTTTTAACTGTGTTATACTGAAAATGGTTCATTTATATTTTGAATGCTACATGGCAAAAGGCTTAAAACTCCATCAGCAACTTATCAATGATTTAAAAAATGGAATCAACTGGTCAAGTAGAATTGAAAAGAAGTTAAATGTGCCTTTGAGGCTAATCTCAAGATTCATAATTTTTTGCTATGCTATCTTCGCTTCTCGTGTCCCTTCAAAATGCATATCCATTTTCCCGTTGGCAACGACGTCATCTTCCTTACCAAGTAAATAAAGTAAAAGTTACTCTTTAATAAGAAATCTTGTCTTTTACAGATATACTACCAAACATGTATTTCTGCTAAAAATTTACAAAATATTGCGGTGAAAATTACACTTAAATAAAGAGTGAAAATTATATAGAATAATTTATTACAGAATTGAATAATATACAAAGAAAAGGAACAACTTAATAAATTAGACACAAGCACATACAGGAGCTATTGGCAATACAAAAACCACTTGAGCATTAGCCCAAACAAAGAAAGAGGTCAATATGACTTCATTCCTCTTATCCTCTTGGTTCTCCAATTTAAACGCTTTTGATGTGAGACATTGCAGGCCAAAGCTCACCACATTGCGTTTCATATTGTCGACACAAATCAGGACAAACATCTATCTATGCACAAATCTTAAAGGGTACTGAGGCAATCCTTGTAATTTGAAAGGAAAACCATCTTAAGAAGAGGTCAATCATATATATATATATATAGCCTCTAGAAAATATGAGTGTACTGAAAACAGCCCTCTATTTTTTATGGTCATGTAGGAAAATATAAAAGTTTGGCTTATTTAAGCATGGTTATTAGTAAATGGTTTCGATTTCAAAACTCAAACTTCGAGTTCCCGGATTTATCTCTGTAATGTTTCCATTATCTGACATTTCAAAATTTAGGAGTGCTGTGAGAAAAGTCCTTAACAAGGTATATATATGCTGTGATCGGCAGGCAAGTTTGGTATACTTGCAGCGTCAACGCTGTGTACATGATTAGTTTTTAGAAGTCATCAAATAATTATTTTCAGCATATTTGGTAGCTGCCTAATTGGTAAGTTTTCTATCAGTTCATTTCAGTTCCCATCAACCAAAATACTTTTATATTTTTATTTTCTCTTAATTTCTTAAAGCAGTTAATATGGCATTGCTTGTGCTTTACCTTCCTCCATCAAGATTAAAGAGTAACTACACTGCATATTAATGTCTACTTTTAACAAAGAAAAAGCAATGCTGTCTTAATGCACAGCTATATGACCAACCTGTCCCAAATACCAACTATGGAAAAAAATTGTCCCATCTCTTTAACTTCTCTTTAACTAATTAAATACATGTAGGAAGAAGGATTTTGACAAATTAGTATAGTAACAATAACAACAATTGACCAGCTGATAGGCATAATATATACTTATTAACTAATTGACAAGATAAGCAACATATATATACATGGGGACTGATACTTATACCGAGTTCATGCTCCATGAACTTGTTCACTGAGATCATGGTTGATTATTTCACCAAATATACAACATACATTAAAAAATAAGTACAGAAGTTCAACACAAATGATACTTCAAACATAAATATAGAATAATTACTTTCAATTATTTGGCTACATCAAACATACAGATCGATGCAAACATTTTAAAAATTTAAAGCCTCTTGATGACATTCATTTTCTCCAATACAACCAACTACTTGAACTCTTCTTTGCAAGAGTCTCTCTATTTTCCACTCTTGCCTCCTCATCAACCATCCCTGTAAATAAAGGAAACTTTACTCTCAAAGGAATGATCTCTTGTACATAGAATGTACTAATATAGTGTTACTTGAAGCTTTAGAACTAAGAAACATCACTAGCAACAACTCATGAAATATCACTAACAACTAATGCAATATTCAAGGTATCATCATGATTGATAGTTACCTACAATCCAGTCTTCTAAAAACCATTCAAATTATATTTTATATAAATATCCAATTTCAGCTCTAACTTTAGGTCATCAAACAAGAAAATAGTTTAGGAGGGAGGAGAAACCAACACTTATTTGATACAAAATAATATAAAAGAAAATGGGAAAAATCTGTGTGCACAATACAAGAACCATTTACTCAAAACATAGAAAAAGGATAATATAATACACAAAGAAAAAGAGCAACTTAATGGATGAGACACTAGCACAGACATAAGCTATTGGCACAGGCGACTAGACTGTGAATTTAGTCAAAACATAGAAAAAGGGGGTTGATAAAATAATGTTTTACCTTCTATAAGGTCAATGACTTCATTCATCTTCACCTCTTGGTTCTCCTATGAAAACACTTTTGATGTGAGCAATTGCGGGCCAGCGCAAACCACATTGCGGCTGATATTGTCGACACAAATCAGGACAACCATCTATGCGCAAATCTTCAAGGGCAGTGAGGCTATCCTTGCAACTTGGAAGCAAAATAAACTTAAGAAGAGGGCAATCATTAATATAGAGCCTCTTAAGATGCGACATAGATGTTAGAAAATAAGAAAGCATGTTAAGATTGGGACAGTTAACAACTATCAAGGTCTCTAGAGTGTCTATGGCACCTTCAATCCATTTAGGCAATGTGAATAGCTCAGGAACACCCTCAAGATGGAGATATTTCATCCTCAATGTTGGGATTGGTTTTTCGTTGTCAGCCGACAAATTTAAGTTCTTACAGTCACTAATATACAAAGTCTGTAAATTTGGGAACATACAAAGGGGTAAGGACTCCAGACTCCCACATGACACAACAAACAATGTTTCAATGGATGGGAGTTGCTCGCACTTGAACAAATATTTCAAATTCTGACAATAATAAAAACCCAAAGTTCGAAGATGGTTTAAGCTTGCAAATTCACTCTCTAACAGGACAGATTGTTTAGTGGTTATAATAAGCTGTCGAAGACTGATCATCTTCCCTAATCTTTTAGGCAATGTTTCAAGTTCTGCACATCCACCGAGTGCCAAAACTTGCAAATTTTGGAGTTCGCATATAGCATGGGGGAGATTTTTTATTTTGCAGTTACCGGAAAGATCAAGAGCTCGAAGGTGCTCCAATTTAGCAATTGAATTAGGGAGAGTCCTAACTGAAGAATCACTTAAATCTAAATATCTTAAGTATTTGTATCTTGATACCCATGTATGTAATAGATTTTCAGCATCAAGACCAACTCCTTCCATGGGAAATAGTATAGTTCTTACACTTCTAGACTTCGGAAACAAAATATGTCCACATGAATTATTGCCAACAATCGATAAATGTCTTGCTTGCTCAGATATATTCCGAGTGTGCGTGTCTACCACTGCAAAGTCCTCTTTCTCAACGTGTAGTGCAAGATCATGCACCAAATCATGTACCTTGAACGTGCAATAATAGCCCGCGTCTTCGAAATCTTGAAGAAATGATCTTGAATTTAGCTCCTCAATATATTCTCTAGCAACATCCTCTAGATTTTCTCTTCCATTCGGGGATTGAAGTAATCCAAGTGCAACCCAAAGAATACTAATTTCAAAACTGTTGAAAGTAAAGTCTTTGGGATAAAGGGAAAAATAAGCAAAACATTGTCTCAGATAAGTTGGCATTTGATCATAACTTAATTTTAGTACAGGTAAAATATCATCTTTATTTTGTTTTAAAGTCCACATCTCAGAGTCCCTGACAATTTTCCACTTACTTATATCAAAGTTTGTGAAGAGAGAACTTCCTAATGTTCTCACGGCTAGTGGAACCCCTTGGCATTTTTTCACAATTTCTTTTCCAATCTCCACTAGATTTGGATATTTGTTTTCTTCGCCTTCCTTGAATGCCCATTTGAGAAATAGAGATAAACAATCCTCTGGAGAAAGACATTTCAAAACATACGAGGGAACATCACCCATCATCGAAGCAATTGATTGACTGCGTGTTGTTACCATAATTTTACTTCCTGATACACCAACTTTTATCAAATCTTTCAATTCAAGCCATTTTGCACGATCCTCATTCCATATATCATCTAACACGACAAAAAACTTTTGACCATAAAGTTTTTGTCTCAGACGACTTACTAGTTGCACAATATCTAAGTTGTTCATGTTTTCTTGGTGAGCAAGACAACTTGATGGAGCGGAAGATGAAGTTAAAAAGGAAACGGTGGCAGAGTTGATGATTTTAATGATTATCTCTCTGATGTCAAAATCATCAGAGACGCACACCCACATCTTCAATTGGAAAAGTTGATCCACTCTCTTATCATTGAACACTGACTTGGCAAGTGTAGTCTTTCCCAATCCTCCAATTCCCACTATTGGAATGACGCATATACTTTTATCACCATCACCATCTCCTTGAGGATGCGGCAGCATCAAGAGTTTGATAATTTCATTGATCTCATTTTCCCTTCCTATTACACTTGAAGCATCAACATCAGGATATGTCATTTCCCTTCCATGTACAACAAGTCTGGGATCAACACTCACAAGTCCAAACTTGGTCCGATCAGCTGCTACCTTGTCCAATCTGCCCCTTATCTCTTTGATTCGATGTGCCATTTTAATACGGAAAGCAAGTGGATTAGAGGTCGAAAAGAAGTTACGCACCTTTACCCTTGTGCTGCCAGAAGCTTTCATAATTTCCTTTTTCTTGTCTTGCAACTCAAAGCCATCCAATACATCTTCAGCGTCGAAGCAGATGTTTTGAATCTGCCTTAGCCATTCATGCAAGGCATGTTGTTGGTTCTTCTTTTCCTCAGCATCCAACAGAACGCCTCTGACAATTGACAAAGTGTCTTTTAATCCTTGTAGAACTTCATACACACCATAGGCTCGAGAAGCTTCTTCATAAACATAGGAAGCAAGCTTCCCTAGCAGTGAATCAGCAATATCCACAACAAATGTTTCTGGCATGGTAATGAGGAAAGATCTGGAATGCTGTTGGTATCTAAGTTTTTTGTCGAGGTGGTTGTGCCTTCTTCATATCCATAGTTGTTTCTTTGTATCATAATGAAGTCAACATTGGTGAGTAGACACAGTCTTCTTTGCTCTATTTCCTATCTTCCACGGTCCATTGGTGAGTAGACACAGTCAACATTGGCTGATATGTATAGAACATTATTGATTGGACCCATAATAACCAAGTTTGATGTACTAAATGATTAATATGGTTCAGAAATGATAAACAAATTTTAAATATCATGATATTTTAAACAATAAGTTATCTTGTTGAAATAATATTATTGCAAAAGAGAGTAAAAAAATAACTAGATCAGTAAGTTGAAAATGGCCTACTCAATAATCTTAGAACTGTGTCTGCTTTCTCCATGCTTTCGCAGTTATAATAATGTTTGTCCTGGTTGCTTTCCTGCATTGCCTATATGGAAACATCGTTTGGTTGGTAATTACTCCCTTCGTCTTTATTTGTTTATTTTTTGTCAAAGGAGTTTAGTGGCTAAAATTTTACAGTTTAATGTGAAATTATGAGAGTAAAATAAGGTTCGAACCACGGTTCCTACATTTTACATGCAATATTCCTCTGCATCCGTTTTATAAAAAATAAAAGTGAACAAAATTTGGTAATTTTTATAAGAAACTTCAACCAATTTTCAAATATAATATTTATGTTGTGCCTTTGTTTCTTTTAGGTTTAATTATTTATTTGGTCCCTTATATTTATTCAACTTGCTACCTTATGTTTTAAAACTTTCAACTTAGTCTCTTAGGTTTATTTTAGATTTCAATTTGGTCCTTTTTGTCAGTTATGTCATATGTGGCAAACAGTTTGCATACGTGGACAAACAAGTGGACACCTGAACACTTGGACACGTGTTCAATTGGAACGGTAAAAACATCAAAATTGACGCAAATTAAGGATCAACTTATGCAAACGGTGGAAACATAAAGCACCAAATTGAAACTTTTAAAACATAATGGACCAAGTTGAAACATAAAATAAACATAAGAGATCAAATGTTGTATTAAGCTTCTTTTTCTCTTTTTAATAGTTGTGCCTTTATTTATTATAAGAGAAAATATTAAAAGTGAGTAAGTTAGTAGAATTAAGAGTAATTAAATAGGGATATTCATTGAATAAATATAAATATATAGGAATATTAAATTAAAATAACTATTTACAATGTACTTCTTTGATCTTAGAAGTTTATGTGTTTTGTTTCTTATAAAATATTTGGTCTTAGATGGAGTGGTAATTCACTGAAATTAAACTCACACACAACTGTGAGGTCCTGGGTTCGAACCCGGGTCACGACGTCCGGCCTAACAATTTCGGCATTTGCCAGTTGAGCTAGGACTTATGGACTAACTGTTTCTTATAAAATATTTTATTCTAAATAAATTTTCTACCTTAATGACGAACTTAAATATCGAATAAAAGTAAAAGTAGCACAGATCTCTAAACAAGTATTTAAATATATTTTAGATTTATATTTAAAATAAGATATAATTAGGATTTATAGTTTATATTTTGTTGCAATAAAAAGATATTCATTCATTCAAATTAATAGAGTACGTCGATGCAATACAAATTCATAATCACTAAAAACAAAAAGGATAAATCTGCGAACAAACTCACATTATCCATGTTAATAGCATAAAACGGCAAATTACATATGCCTACAAATATGACTATAATGAAGTGTCCGGAATATTCATAGCGTTGATGAAACCAAAGTCGACATTGATTGGACCTGCACTTGATCGAAACTACTCATTCAACCTGAAACAAATGAACACCGCACAAAGACGGAAAAACAAATACACTGTACAAAGACGGGAAATCAAAACAAACAAATATGTAAAAATCACACTTATTTATTATAACGAGACAAAAACAATTTAGATGGATGATTTTAGGCCAAAATTGACCTAAAATCACCCCTCTTCAATAAACTAAGAAGAAGAAAAAAGTTGTGACGACAAGGGTTGGAAGAGAAGAAAAAAAAATTCACACAATTTTTGTCAATAATATTTTAGAATTTATTTTTTATTTATTGATATTATTTAGAAATGTTTTTATTACAATTTTGTTTTGTATATGTAGAAATACATTAAACCACTATATTTGATCTAGTGGTCAGAAATTCGGATAATATGCATGAAGTTAGAGGTTCGATCATCATTGATAGCATTGTAAAAAAAAACTATGCTGATATGAATAAAAAAGAATAGAAATATTCTCCATATAAGTACAAAAAAAAAATTCTAAACAATCCTTTTATGATTTGGAGGTATTTAACCATCAATCAATAAAATAAGTCATATGCATGTGAAATAAATGTTAGTTTACAAGCTAGTTTTGGATACCACATATAAATCTGCTTATGTAGCTTGTTCTTATTAGTTGATGAATAAATATCTCAAATTATGAATGGGAGAGTAGGTCTAACCAATTTGTTTTTCTCCATATTCTATTAAATAAAATAAGGGGATAAACTTATTGCGTACTAAATAGTTGTGCAAGTATACACAATCACTTTGTAGCTAAGTAATAAGATAGAATATCGATCTCACAGAGATTGTGAGTGGAACATCATTCTAAACTAATTATGCATTTAATTTTTGAGCTTATGATAAAAGGTACAACAAAACAATATCATGGGTTCACATGTTTGGTTGAATCACATGTCTAAATTGGAAGATTCAATTTTATAATACGATCTCAATAAAAAATTATACCAGATGACTTGGTGTTTAATAATTTTTTTTAAATAAAAATATGACATCTCTATCTATATAATTTAGTGAAAATTCAACGCATAAGAAAAAACATATGTGGGATTTTATAGAATTTATATAAATTAATCGTAAATATTTTCTTTTCATTTATTAATTATAAATATTTTGTTTCAATTCTATCAGTGTTTTTACAACATTCTTAAAATTAAAATTAAATTAATCATAAATATTTGGAATAAATATATTTTTGGTCACCGTAAATATTCAATGTTTCATTTTTAGTCTCCAAAAAATTTTCATTTCAAAAAATGGTCTTTATTGCCATGTCATACTACCTCGTCACAGTGCTACATCGGCTTCCGTTAAACCAACTTAATAGCAAGGACTATTTCTGGAAACGGAAAATTTTGGAGGACTAATATTTGAAGAAATATTTTTGGGGACTAGAGACAAAATTTTAAATATTTACAAAGATTAGAAACATATATATCCTTAAAATAAATAAATGAATAAAAATAAATAAAAACACTTCAATACATGCCACTAACGACACCAATAATTTTCAATGAGGTGTGTTATATGGACAATCACTTTTTAGACAACTTATGGGACAACTTAAAATAACAAAGCAAATAAAAAATTATTTAAAAAAAATTAAGTGTCTTTGTGTGAAGAGTTGTCCCAAATTAGATGTCAAAATATCATTTCTCATTTTCAATTTAAGCTATAATAAAGTCAACCTCTGGCAATAATGAAGTCAATCTATACCAAGTCAGTTTGTACCAAAAAAAAAATCTATACCAAGTCTTTTGTCTTCGTTGTCAAAGTTTACTTATCAACTTTATTAGTCCCTTTCCAGAATAAATCATACGTCTGGTCAATTGTCCTACTAGTTGAGTTAAAGTCACTAAACAATATCTTTATTAATATATTTGATAAAAATTATAAAAATTATATATTTTAAAAATATCTGCCAAGATAAATCAAATAACACACTACAAGAAAATACAGTATTTGCTACCAAAAGTTTGCCACAAAGTGAGTTCCTAGTTAATCTCAATTAAAAATCCCTCCATTCTACTAACCCAAATCATTTTTTAATTAATCTTTATTTTTTCTTCTTCTATTAGTTATTATTTTCTTTTTCAATTATTTTTAGAGGATTAGTATTTTCATTTCATTTTCAATTACTTTTTTTCTTCTGTTTCAGTTCATTACACTTCCTCACAAAAATCAATTCCACACAAAATCAAAATCAATTCCACACAAATCGCTTAATCTCATAATCACTTCTACATAATCGCATCTCAAAATCACTTCCACACAAATCGCTTAATCTCATAATCACTTCTTCCTCACAAATGGCTTGAATCGTGACGCTTTTTCCTCACAAATTGATCTTAGAATCGCTTCCTCACAAATCGCTTCATCACAGAATCGCGACGCCGTTTCCTCACAAATCGATCTCGTTCGCAACTTGCTTCATCTCAGAATCGTGATACTTCTCAATCGCTACTTCGCGCTTTCGCTCTTTCGCGCTTTCGTTCTCGTTGAAGATCTATAGGTACTTCTGCTACTTCCGAGTTTCAAAACCTTCTAGGATTCTTCATGTATTTGATTTGATCTGATAATATTGTAATTATTCAATTTTCTGAAACACCAAACTTCTAGTTTCTTAAATCCAAACATGTGATGTGTGAATTGAATTTTACTGCATAATTGCATCATGAGTTGTGGAACATATTGAGTATGATTTTGTTTCGATTACTCTGATTTGTTATGGTAATTGATTCCGATTTGTCATCGATTCTTTTTTCAATTGATTCGCCAAATGAGTTATGGTCCACTTAAATCAGTGACTTGTTATAATGGCATAATAGTTAATGGGTATCGATTTCACACTAAGCAGAGTGGTCAAAATAAAGCTACAATGAATAGCGGAGTATGTGTAAGAGGAAGCATATATGGTGAACATGATATAGACTATTATGGCATTATTGAAGAGATATTAGAATTGTCATATTTAGGAGCTCAAAACAAGGTGCTTCTTTTACGGTGTCATTGGTTTGACCCAATTAATGGAGTTAAGGTAGATGAGAGATATGGGTTAGTTGACGTTAAGCCCAAATCGAGGCTTAACTCAAATGAGCCCTTTGTCTTAGCTTCACAAGCACAACAAGTGTACTATACAATGTACCCACAAAGCAATGTTAGGGGTAGTAGTGATTGGTGGGCAGCTTGCAAAGTTAGACGAAAACTCTTTGTAGCTGAGAGCTTCAATGATGAGCAACTTGATTTGAATGAGCTGGTTGCTAGTGATTATTATCAAGATGATGGATCCTTTGGAACAAACAATGTTGTCATTGAAGATGAAGAAGTTTCTTTGTTTGATGCAAATTCCCCAATGGAAGATGTGGATATAAATGATATACATAAGCCAAGGAGTGTTCCATTTACTGACCAATTCATCGATGACAATGAATACAATGTCAATAACGAATACTTAGATGAAGATGTGGACAAACAATGAGTTGTTACATGGTCATGCATTCACGTATTCTGTTATTAGTGGGTGGATCAATAAAATTACTTCTATTATCATTTTTCTTTTACATTTGAATTATTTTACATCAAATTCATGTTACAAAATGGATTTTTTAACTTATTAACACAAAAAAGATCAAGATATTTCTAGATATCTTAACATGGCAATCCGAGGTAGAGGAACTGGACGTGGTCGAGGGAGAGGTCGCAATCCACCTCAGCATTCCCCAGGTATATTAGTTGGACCATATGTAGTCCTTTTGGTACAATTTTAGTTACTGCATCAGATTTTTAATGCAATTCTAGTTATTACATGTTTTTAAGAGAATTCTAGATTATGCATCAGATCTTCCTCGACATATAGGTATTCAGAATAACCAGCACAAAAGGCAAAGGCAGAAATACACGTCTTCTGATTCTGAAGAGAGTCGTGAATACTGCATTTATGATGAAGGAGCCAATCACCAGGAAGTTGATGCAAATAATGTGAAAAAATGTAAAGGAGTCAGTTTTGAATTTTCCAACAATATGAGGCAATTGAGTGGAGGAATTAGACATAGTCAAAGGAGAGGTCAGAGTGATCCTCCAGAGCCTTCTCAATCATGCACTAGTCCAGCACCGCCACCACCACACATGTCATTTTCCCCAGGTACTGTTTATAATTGAGTTTGAATTTTAAGCTTTTCAATGATGGGTGAGTTTAAAACAGTTATGATAGGAATGTACGGAATATTGGAAATCCACAATGCTGCTGCCAGTGGAATATATTTTCATCTTTTAGATGCCAAAAATAAACTTGAACTTGGCAAGTTTGAAAGTAGCAGACTATAGCATTCAATATATGTTGCCTCATTCTCATTATTCAACTGAAATTATATTATTTCATAGGTGTCAAGAATGATAGGAACGAAAGGCAAACGAAAGGACTGACTGGAGCTGATGCAAGAAAAGGTACTCGTTATGGTGGTTGTCAAAGTACTCATGCTACTTTAGATGGGAGGGTTGATGCTTTTGGCACAATGGGTAAGTCAAGCTTAGTATTGAAATTTGTTATCGTTGGTAAAGCTACTATTAGATCTTAATAAATGAAATCCATCATAGAGGCATAATGTGTTCACTGTTCAGAAACACATGCTTACAATTCTGTTAGAGTACTTAGTATAACTAGAAAATGCACTCATCTTGTGAGAGATGCATTGAAGCTTAATTTAATTCAGCCCTTTGCATTTAATGTATATTAGGTGAAAGTAGATTCATCTATATCTAAATTTAAATACATTTTATTTCTAAGGTGTCAATAATGACCAAAGCAAAAGAGAAAGTCAAGGATTTACTGAGGCTGATGAATATTATGCCGATAATGATAGTGAAGATGAAGGGATGCGGGTCATTCGAAAGAGAAAAAAATCAACAACGGTCACTTTGGCAAGAAAAAACTTCAATGCCAACAACTTCAATGCCATCAAGTGGAGGATCTCATGATAGGAGAAAAGTTATATCTGTTGAGGCCGTCTCTAATCCGTAAGTTATTTGCATATCTTTTTTTTGGACATGTATAAGAACTTGAATGAGTTGTTTATTCTCTTTGTTTTAGTGACTGTTTTTCATGGTTTTTGCTGCCTTTTGTTGTGGTATTGCTGACTGGTCTTCTAGTTTTGTTCTTTTAATTGTTGAAAAAGTAGTTGATTTTTAGTTTGAGATAGAATATATTAAATCCCACTTGCAGGCGGAGGTTTGTTCCCCAAACCGTGACCCGTGATATCATATCTAGGGTGATCACAAGGATGCCTACTCCAGCTGAGAAGTGGAAGGATTATCCGATTGAAACGAAGGATGAGTTATTTAAAGATTTCATGGCAAGTATTTATGTGTTCTAGCCTTATATTTATATTTTATATGTAGGTGATATTTGTGCTCAAAATCCATATTACTTTAACAAATAAAAATCCGAAACCTAGAAGTAAGCTGAAGCTAGTTTATACAAAATACTTTGTCACACAATGCTTTTTTATACATAGAACATATATCAGCTGAGAAGTATTTATATATATATATATATATATATATTATAATGATGCAGGGTAGATATAAGTTTATCTCGGATTATGATCGTAATATGGCAAGAACTATTTGGGAAAAAACATGCATGGACAGATATCCCGATCATTTAAAAAATGCTACAAATAAGGCCTTGCGAGATGTGAATTCAACAGATTTGGTCGACACTAAGGGCCATGGACCCAAAGGAATGAAGGCCGAAGTATGGGACGCTTTGATCGACATTTGGTTGAAACCCGAGTGGAAAAAGAAGTCGGATGCTAATCGTTGTAATAAAGCATCCTTACCTGATGCAGTCTTGCACACAGGAGGCTCCATAAATTTTGGTGAACATAAGAAGCGGATGGTAAATTTCTGATTTTTTTATACACACTGACACCAATATTTAGAGGTGAAATATTGTATATAGATGCTAATCATTGGCAAATTTGGTGAACATAGGAAGAGGAGTTGAAACATGAAGTTTCATATCGAGATGTCTATGATCGGGTTCACAAGAAAAAAGATGGAGAATATATCTCCCAACGCTCGAGAACATATATTGTAAGTTACTTCAAATTGGAAAAAGTTAATATGTAATATGAATGTGGGTGATGTTAATTATAATATTCAAAATGTTTTTCAGGAGTCATATGACACTGCCATGCTGGAAAAGTATGGAGAGGACTTTTCCACTCATCCCATAGTTGATTCTAAAGTATGGACAAAATCGTTTGGTTACAAGAAGATGAGGCAAACTTTTGTGGGTCGCAGCTTAGACCTCAATAGATCTCTGTCTGCTTCAATGACGACAGATGCAAACATAATATCTACATCAGAAGAATTTATCAAAAAAGCTGTGGATAGAGCAATGACGTCCTTTGTCCAATCTCAGTTGGTTCCAATGTTGGAGCCAATCCTATCTATGATTCAGTCCATGCATAACGCACCAATGCAACGTGATGTAGCTGAAAAAGTTCACGGGAATGCAAGGTACTATTCTTTTTCTCCTCTGGCATTTACTCTTTACATTGAAACTGCATACATCAATTAGTATGGTTAATTCAGTAGATAGGATTCCAGATTACAGATTACAGAGAAAATATCAATTAGTATGGTTAATTCAGATTCCAGATTACATTGAAACTGCATACATCAATTAGTATGGTTAATTCAGTAGAAAGGTTTTGTTGTTTGGACAGTAAATATCATTGTAATTTGGATATGCTGATGATGATGAGGTAAGACATCCAAACAGAAATAGGAAGAGAAAGCTCTGTTTCAAGAATAATAAAGAGAGTATGTCTGTATGCAATGAATAGCTTTTATTCACTTTCATCTTCAATGGAATATTCATTGTGATTGAATTAAAAAAAATTGGACTATATTTATAGAGTTGTTTGAACTTGGTTTATTCCTGTTTTCATTCAATGCAGAAGTAGCTATGACAAAGCCTTATGATTTGCAAATCAAAATTAACGATCAGTAGATATTCCTTTGAAAGAGGTATGTTATGTCTTCATTTTTTCTTTCTAGAATAGTTGATTAGGTCTGTGCAAAGTACTTAGTACCTAAAACACACTTCAATCCAATCTGTGCAGAGTAAAGTCTTCTTAGAAGCAGGCATCCAATAGGCAGCAACAGCAGAGAGCAGCACAACTGAAAGCAAAAACATGCATCAATCATATAAAATAGCAAACAATTGTTGGAAACTTTATGTGTCTATAAACAGTTAATCACATTTGTTTTGATGACAATTGTTAATAACTTTATGTGTTTATATAAACAGTTCATCACATTTGTTTTGATGACAATCATTTGTTTTATTGTTTTAAAATTGTCCATTTATACCAAATCTTAATCGTTGACAATTAAGAAACCTTCAAAATGTGTTTTAAGTGAATATTTCTTAGAAAGGCTTATTATAATTATAAAAAAATATAATTATAAAAAAAATCTAAAAAGCTTGGATTTTGTTGTGAAATTGCTAGGATAATTAGCTAGAGATTTATTGTGAAATCGTTGCGACAATATCCTATCGATTTAGTTGGGAAACATAAAGTTTTCAACAATATTTAACTATGTATTAATTGTGAACTAGCTAGGATTTTCAATTTATTAGTTGCAGATTAGCTAGGAAATATTTTAGTGGATAATTTGCCGCCCAATCCATGCTAGGACCTATACCACAACTAATTCACAACAAATCTGTAGCTAACTCTGTTTTACTAGCGATTTGCTACGAATTAGCTACAATTGGTGTCGTAGCAAACCCCAGATTTTCTTGTAGTGACATCTCATATACTAATATTTGTAAATATATATATATATATATTAGTAAAACAAAATATGATTAAAGTATATCATATAAATAGTACACTAAATCAAAATTAAATCATGTATTTTGGGACAATATACTTACTAGTACATCCATTTCAAATATAAAATTTCTCTGACAGAACCACAAATATTAATAAAAAACTAATTTTTGAATTAAACTTTTTAATACTATATATTATTTTTTTAAAAAAATTACCATTCAATTATTAAGAGGAAAAATTATGATATTTTATTTCTCATCATTTAATTAGTATTATTTTAGTGAAAATGTAATTAATATGCTTAAATTTTGAAAATGGTCTTATAAATTGTGACAACAAAATTTTAAAAAAATGTCTTATATTTTAAGATGAAGATAGTATTTAGTACAAAATCTGTCCCTAATTATAAGACCTTTTGAAATTTTTTTTTTTTTGGCTTTCACCACCAATTTAATCTGATTCCCGGTCAGTTCTAGCATCAAATGGTTTCAGCCTCTCCCGTTCGCAGTTGCAGGGGACCGAACCGTGATCCACCCAACCAAGTTCAGCGTCAATCACCACTTAACCAACTAAAAATTGATACCTTTTGAAAAATTTCTTATCTCTTTAATTTTTCTACCACATTAATTATTTCCTTACCAAACATACACCTAATTACTCTACCTCTTTTTCTACGTCTCACAATAAATTAATTTATAAAATCTAAATGAATTCTCTCTCATAAAAGTATATATAATTGTAATAATTTGACAAAAGCTTTGCAAAACAGCAAACCAAGTTAAAGTTGGCGCCAACAATCTGCTTCTAAATTTGTAGTTTCTGCTCTTCAGACTGAATTGAGCAAGATGCTCTATAACCAAGATGCTCTCATGTCCCTACTCAATCTCACCACCAGCTCCACCATTAGAGGAGAAATCCGGGTGAGTACACAAATCCTAGCTCAATTTGACAGAAATGCCGCAATTGCTAGTGTCAGACGCCATATAAATATAAACATTTTTTTAACTTGGAAAGCTAGGAATGCAGTAGTATTTAATCAAGAAGGCTTTGTTGGGGAGAAAGTAGTGGAGGAGGTGAAGGTAATGATGTCGTGGAGAATCCTGGGAAATCGCTCTAAAGATTTTAGTTATTCGCTAGTTGAATGGTTTAGGAATCCCCTAGAATGTCTGTAGGGACGAAATAAAAAATTTAAATTAGTGGGATCAAGATCATATCATAAATAAAAATATCATTTTTATATTTGGTATCGCAGTCGATTATACAAAAGTTAGTGTTTTTGGTGAAATAAGATAAATATAATGGATCAATTATGCTGCAAATTCGAGTTACTATGAGCCTGGTGGATCCAAGTGAATGCATTGAACAGATTACATTACTTAAAAAAACAGTTCGGGTCGTGTAGGAAATTACAGTATAAAAAATGTCTTATTTAGGAAAGTTTAGTATGTGATTCCAATTTCAAAATTCAAACTACAGGTTACCATGTCTATATACCACTCTATGAATGTAGCTATAAACTGCCCCTGGTGGAACAATACGGATGAAACGGCTGAGCATGTTTTGTTCTTATGTGACAAATCAAAGCAGACCTGGTAGTTAGTTAATTTGTAGCAGAAAACCGCCTTGTTACATCAGTATCATGGCACGGCAGCATTGAACAATTATTTTTCCATGTTATGGCAGCAATGGATAAGGAGGAAAAATGTGTGTTTGCAACTACAATTTGAGTTTATGGAGGAGTAGGAATGCTAGGGTGTGGGAGAACACAGTCGAGAGAGCCGAGGATATTGTTTATTACAGTAAAAGTCTGCTTGAGGAGTGGAGGGTACGTAGCATGTAGGGGCGCTGGTTCAAACTCGCAGAACCAACCCTGGAGTAGAACTACACATCAGTGGACACGTCCGCAAGAAAGTTTTATTAAATGTAATAAGGTGGGGATTGGAATTTTTCTTGGAGATGAGAATGGGATGTTCCAACATTTCAGTATTGTCATGGGCCATGGCTATGGAAAGATTGTCCGCTTCTTTCGGACTAATTCAAAATAAATGTAGGAAGGACTTTGGAACATCACTAATGACATACACAATGTATCTATTACTTACCCAATTCCCAACAAATGTAGATATTTTTAGTAAATTCAAGCTGTTATATAATATCATAGAGTAATTTATTGTGTGTTTTACACAATCCTGGGATATGATCAAATACACAACATACATTATTTAAGAGGTATTTTAATTTACAGAATCTAAAGCTTCATATTGACATTCTTCTTCTCCAATTGCATCAACCAATTGTCTGCTATCTTTTGCTGATCGTTGATCTTCTTCTCCAGAAGCATCAACAATTCACTTCCTGCCTCCCTTCAAGCAACATATTCCTTTTCCGCTCCGGCATCATCATATACACCTCATATCCTGTAAAGAAATCACCGTTGTCAAAATCATCTATTTTACTGATATACCTTAAAACATATACTTACTTTTTCTTTAAACAATATCACTATATATAAATTCACACAACTTTACTGCTAGAATTTTGTAATCTCATTCCATTTGTAAATATGACAAATTAAAAGAAAGGGTTAAATTTACAAAGAAGAGGTAGTATTACTTGAAGCTTTAAACAAACAAACCAAACTAGCAAGTTACCAATAACTAATGGAAATAACTAATCACTGATTTTTATAATGATGTCATGGATCATCATGGTGGTTTCATCTAATTAAGTGATTTAAAATCATAAAATGTCAAGATATACATTTCCAATTTCAGCTCTAAACTCCCTTTTTCAACCAGAATGAAGTTTAGGAAGTAATAAACATTTATATGAAACAAAATAATATATAAAGAAAAGCAAAACCAAATAAATGAATAAAAGGCAATAGATGATTTGTGGTGAAAATTAAAACTCAAAGGGAGTGAAAAAAAAAGCATGTTAATGTTTACCTTCAAGGTCAATGACTTCATTTTTTCTTAATGTGGACTTGCTTGATGTGAGCAATCATGGGCCAGTAGTCGCCAATTTGAGGCTTGCATTTTCGGCATAATTCAGGACAACTAAATATGTGCAAATATTCAAGTGCAGTGAGGCGTTTAATGTCATTTGGAAGAGTTGACAATTGTGGACAGTGACGAATACGGAGCCTCTTAAGACGAGTCATTGTTGTGAGACACTCAGGAAGCATCATAAGATTTGGAAAATTAGCAATTACCAAAGTCTCTAATGTGTCCGCAGCACCTACAATCCATCTCGGCAATGTCAGAAGCCCTGGAAATTCCAGAAGATGCAGATGTTTCAGCTTCAATTTTTGAATTGGATTTTCATTGTTCAACGACATATCTAACTTCTTACAGTCTCTAAGGTACAAAGTCTGTAATTTAGGGAAACAATAAAGAGGTAGTGACTCCAAGCTTCCACATGATTCAACAGCCAATGTTTCAAGGAAAGGAAGTTGCTGTGCCTCATCGAACAAAAACGTCAAATTGTAACAACGATAAAAACCCAAATTTTGAAGAAACGTGAAACTTGCAAATTCATTTTGGGACAAAACAGATTGTTTTGTCGTTATAGACAGTTTTCGAAGGCTGATCAGCTTCCCTAATCCTTTAGGTAGTGTTTCAAGTTCCATACATCCAGCAAGTATCAAAACTTGCAAATTTTGGAGCCTACAAATAGAATGGGGAAGTCTTTTGATTTTCCTGTTATTAAATAGATCGAGAGTTCGCAGATGCTCTAATTTAGCTATTGAATCGGGTATAGTATCCATAGAAGAATCACTTAAGTCTAAAAGCCGTAAGCATTTGTATCTTGATACCCATGTGTTCAAAAGAAAAGCACTGTCAAGACCCATTCCTATTATGGGAAAAAATATAGTTCTTACTTGTTTGGACTTTGAAAAGAGAGAATGGTCAAGTGAATCATTTTCAACAATTGACATGTGCCTCACTTGCTTGTGTATATTCCGAGTATGGGACTTTACTTGTACACACTCCTCTTTTGCAATGTACAATGCAAGATCATGAGCCAAATCGTGTACTTTGAAAAGGACAAAGTGCCCATCGTCCACAAAATCTTGAAAAAATGACCTTGAATGGAATTCATCTATATATTCTCTTGCAATATCATCTAGATTTTCATTTCCATTTCGGGATTCAACTAATCCAAGTGCCACCCATACATTAGTGATGCTGTTCCCAAAGAAGATATAATCTTTGGGATATAAGGAAAAATAAGCAAAACAATGCCTCAAATAGGATGGCATTTGATCATAGCTTAATTTCAGTGCAGGTAAAATATCATCTTGCTTCTGTTCCAAATTCCATATCTCAGAGTCTCTGACAAATTCCCACTTCCTTACATTGAAGTTTGAGAAGAGAGAACTTCCTAATGATCTCACAGCTAGGGGAACCCCTTGGCATTTTTTCACAATTTCTTTCCCGATCTCTATTAGGTTTGGATATTTTTCTTCGTCACCTTCCTTGAATACCCATTTTACAAATAGAGATAAACAATTCTCTTGAGAAAGACCTTTCAAAACATACGAGGGAACGTCACCCATCATTGAAGCAATTGAGTTAGCACGTGTTGTCACTATGATTTTGCTTCCTATTTTTCCACCTTTTAATAAATCTTTCAATTGAAGCCACTTTGCACGATCATCATTCCATATATCGTCCATTACAAGCAAAAACTTTTGACCAGAAAGCTTATATCGAAGATGACTTTGTAACTGCTCAATATCTAAGTTGTTAATGTTCTCTTGACAACTACAAGCAGCCATTGGAGTAGAATCTGAAGCAGAGTTGATGATTTTTATTAATATTTGCCTTATGTCAAAATCATTGGAGACACACACCCACATCTTCAATTGGAAAAGTTGATCCACTTTTTTATCATTGAACACCAACTTTGCAAGTGTGGTCTTCCCTAATCCCCCAATTCCCACTACAGGAATGACAGACAAACTATTATTACCATTGCCATCACCTTGAGGATGTGGTTGCATCAAAAGCGTCATAACATTTTCCCTGTCATTTTCCCTTCCTATCACATCTAAAGCATCAACATGAGAATGAGTCATTTCTCTCTTTTGGACAACAAGTTCTGAACTAACACTAACTGTTGCTAGTCCAAACCTAGTTCCATCAGCTGCTACCTTATCCAATCTCTCCTTAATCTCTTTAATTTTACATGCCATCTTATCACGGAAAATAAATCGATTATTGGAATAAGATATTAAACGGCGTACCTTCAGTCTGATGCTGCTAGAGGATTTGAGAACTTGTTTTCGCTTGTCTTGAAACTCAAATATATCCAATATATCTTCAGCATCATAACATATATTTTGAATCTGCCTCAGCCATTCACGCAAAGCATGTTGTTGTTGGTTCTTCTTTTCCTCAGCATCCAACAGCAGACCGCTGACAATTGATAGTGTGTCTTTGAAGCTGTTTAGATCGTCGTACACACCATAGGCTCGAGAAGCTTTTTCATAAACATAAGAAGCAAGCTTCCCTAGCAGTGAATTAGCAATATCATAGACAAACGTTTCTGCCATAGTAATGAGGAAAGATCTGAAATTGTGTTTGTATACAATAATAATGAAGTCAACATTGGTTTATTATGTTATATACAATAATAATGCAAAACATTAATGTGATAAAGTCAACAACTGTGGGTGCTGACTGGCAGACGGACTTTGGCGGTAATGGTAAGGAAGATTCCTTAAAGAAAAAGAGGACTTAAAAAAGTTGGATGAATTGACTTATTAGAATAAGTGTAGAGACTTAGATCGGGTACGTAAACCAACCAATTCATCTTGTATAGTAATATAAGCATTTTTTTAAAGTTTATTGAATCATTTATTTGATCTAAAATATAGACTAAATACAAAAATGATTTAATGAACCTAGGAAAATAATATTTGTTTTATATTTAAGATCAAAGAGAGTAAAGGACATTTGTTCTTGGTCAAAATTATGACCTTAAACATGCTTTAAGCTTTCTTTATGTTGTAGCATAGCAAATTGTAGCATCTGTTTAGTTGTTACAGTTATTATTAGAGTCAGAAGATGTTTAATTTATATCTGGTTTCTTCACCATTTGTTTAGTTGAACATCCCTTTGGGTCATTAGTACCTAAAATATAAACAGAACTCTTTTTTAATCAATACATTGTCTTTGTTAAAATATTTTACTGCAAAAGAGAACATATAACTATTGGTCCTATATAAGCTATTGAATCTTATAACAGTATCGTTTTACTCTATGCGCAGGCGCAGACACTACTTACTATTCAACATTACAATAAAAAATAAATGCCATTAGGAGCAACTCCATAATACTACAAGTCATGACTATGGAAAGATTGTCCCCTTCTTTCAGACTAATTCGAAACAAATGTAGGAAGGACTTTTTGACATCGTTAATAACATCCGCAATGTAGATATTTTTAGTAACTTCATGCTTCATGACTTTGTTTTATAATATCATAATTTATTGAAGCATAGGAAAAGAGAATATACTAACTTGGAAACCAGAGAAAAACCTAAAGTAAAAAACCGAAATAACTTCTGCCTCGTTAAAAACCTTATCAGTAAAACCCAGTGGGAGAAAACTTGGTGAAGGAAAAAAGAGTGCAGAGCAATAACAAATGCTAAGTACACATAAAAATGTTTCTTAGGACTAGAAATATAAAGCATCATGGTATGGCATTCATCTTCTCCAACGCCATCAACTACTGCTTTCCTCTCCCTTGTGACTCTTCAAGCTGCATATGCCTTTTACACAGCTTCATCATCTACAATACACACAGTAAATACAGAAAATGTCACTCTCAGAACAAGTTTGTTTTTACTCAAGCCAAATATATACTTATCTGTTATTTATGAAACTACATCATTTTGAAAATTCACACAATTTTAGTGTTGGAATTTTGTGATCTCATTCTATTGGTTAAAATGACAGTTAAAAGAAAGGGTTAAAGTTGCAAACAAGGTGTTATTATGTTACTTGAAGATTTAAACTAACAAACATTACTCAAAGAACCTTGTAGAGCTCATCAAACAAGGTGATGCAACTAATCATAGTTTACAGTCAAATCGAGTTTAGTGTTTTAAAATAATATATAAGTTGATGATGACATGATTTATGAATTCCCAATTTCAGTTCAGACCTTATATTTTTCAACTGGAGAATGGTTTAGGAGGTGTTAGTGCTACCTATTAATCTTGCAAGCTTTCAATTGGATTAGCCAACAACTACATATAGAAAAGGGTAAACATTTATACGTTCATAAGAAAAAAAAGGTGAACATATATAGATCAATTTAAAGGATTAAATTACCCTTAAGATAGAGAATATAAATAGAATTTAATTATAGTAGCATATAATCAAACACAACAGACACTTAATGATGGTGTTGTTCTTTTTCAGATCTGCGTTTCTATTTCATATCATCTTTCTCTTTGATTATTTCCTTTTTTAAGAACACAGATCTGGGTTTGGTAATTCCTATTTTGTAGTAGTTGTTGTTAACCCCAAATCACAGAAAATCAACAAACAAACTTGAGGTTTATATGTAAATTCCTTTTTAGTCAATTCCTTTTTTGTTAATTCCTTTTTTTGTCATGGTTTTGGATTGGAGAATACAATTTTGTTTCTAATAGCATATCTCTTTGGTGTGATGGAGATGAACAAAATTTGCGACGGAGAAGAAGATAACACTGCTTTGTTCTTTTTTTAAAAAATAAAAAAAACTTAATTTAATCAATTTCAGTAAAAAAAAATTAAGTAAATGACGTGGCAATTTTTTTTTTTAATGTTAACTTTCCTACGTGGCAGCTGACACGTGGAGATTCTTTCGGCCACATGGAGATTCTGGCTCAGTCAGCTGCCACGTAGTGATTTTGAAGGGGGAATCCAGAAAACCAAATTTTGTAAGGGGAAATCTAAACGAAATTTTTTTTAAGGGGTAATCCAGAAGTCGCCTACTTTGCAGGGGGTAAACACCATTTTACCCTATATAAAATAAGGGTCATGCTAACCGGTGCCCCGGGCCCCCGGGGCACTGGTTAAGGATACCAAAAGAAGAAAATTTTAAATCTAAAATAACAATTTTTACATTTTCGAGGAGTTGAGTGCACAAACTCCATTGCTATATTACTATATTTAGTTCCTTAAACAGTGCCCCGTTTAGCATTTTCCATAAAATAATATGTTTACCTTCAAAATCGATGACTTTATTCCTCCTATCCTTTCAGTTCCAGATGAAAATGTTTTTGATTTGAGCAATAATGGGCCAGTACTCACCAGACTGGGGCTGATATTTTCTGTACAACTCCGGACATCAAATTATGCTTAAATTTTCAAGTGCAGTGAGGTGATGCATGTCACTAGTAAGACTCAAGAGTTGAGGACAGTCATATATGTAGAGTCTCTTAAGACGAGTCATTGTAGTTAGAAACACTGGAAGCATCTTAAGATTAGGTAAATTAATGATTACCAAGGTCTCTAAAGTGTCCTTGGCACATGCAATCCATTCAGGCAATGTCACAAGCGTTGAGAAACCCATAAGATACAAATGTTTCAACCTCAATGTTTGGATTGGACTTCAATGGAAGGGAGTTTTTGTCTGAACAAAAACTTTATGTTGTCACAATTCAGAAAATGCAAAGTATGAAGATGGGCCAAGCTTACAAATTCATCATCTGGCAAAACGGATTGTTTTGTGGTTACAATCAGACAGCGAAGGCTGATTAGCTTCCCTAATCGTTTAGGCAATTTTTCAAGCATGGTGCACCCACTGAGCAACAATACTTGCAAATGTAGCAGTTTGCAAATTGAACTTGGCAGTGTTCTGATTTTCTTATTACGAGAAAGACTGAGAAAACCCAGATGCTCTAATTTTGTAATTGAATTGGGCAAAGTTTCAAATGAAGAATCACTTAAATCTAAATAACGCAAGTATTTGTATCTTGACAACCATGTATCTAGAACACTTACACTTTCAAGACCCAATCCCATGATGGGAAATAGTATACTTCTCACACTTCTAGACATTGGGAACAAAGCATGGCCAAGTGCCTCATTTTCAACAATTGATAAATGCCTTACTTGCCGAGATATATTCCGAGTATGTGAATTTACCGCTACAAAGTCCTCTTTTGCAATAAATAATGCAAGATCATGTATCAAATCATGTACTTTGAATTCATAAATGGAGCCAAAGTCATTTACATCCATAATAAATGATCTTGAATGCAACTCATCAATATATTTTCTTGCAATACTCTCTAGATTTTCACTTCCATTTAAGGATTGAACTAATCCAAGGGATTTCCAAAGATTACACATTGTAGAACGATCAAAGATATAATCTTTAGGATAGAGGGAAAAATAAGCAAAACATTGTCTCAAATATGTGGGCATTAATTTGATCATAACTTAATTCTAGCGCAGGTAAAATATCACCTTTTTTTTGTTCTAAATTCCACATTTCTGAGTCTCTTTAGGATAGAGGGAAAAATAAGCAAAACATTGTCTCAAATATGTGGGCATTTGATCATAACTTAATTCTAGCGCAGGTAAAATATCCCACTTACTTAAATCAAAGTTTGAGAAGAGGGAACTTCCTAATGTTCTCGGGGCTAGTGGAACCCCTTGGCATTTTTTCACAATTTCTTTTCCAATCTCCACTAGATTTGGATGCTTTGTTTCTTCACCTTCCTTGAATGCCCATTTGAGAAATAAAGATAAACAATCCTTTGGAGAAAGACCTTCCAAAACATACGAAGGAACATCACCCATCATCAAAGCAATTGAGTTACTACGTGTTGTCACCACAATTTTGCTTCCTGGTGCGCCGACTTTTATCAAATCTTTCAATTCAAGCCACTTTGCACGATTATCATTCCATACGTCATCTAACACGACTAAAAACTTTTGACCATAAAGTTTTTGTCTCAAACGACTTACAAGTTGCACAATATCTAAGTTGCTGATGTTTTCTTGGTGGGCAAGACCACTCGTTGTAGCAGAAGCTGAAGCAAAAATGGAATCAGTGGCAGAGTTGATGATTTTAATGATTATATCTTTGATGTCATAATCATCAGAGACACAAGCCCACATCTTCAATTGGAAAAGATCATCCATCGTCTTATCATTGATCACAAACTTTGCAAGCGTAGTTTTCCCCAAGCCTCCAATTCCCACTATGGGAATAACACACAAACTTTTGTCACCTTCCCCATCACCGTGAGGATGTGGTTGCTTCAAAAGCTTGATAATTTCTTCCTTGCCACTCTCCCTTCCGATTACACTTGGAGCATCAACATTAGGATAAGTCATTTCTCTCCTTTGAACAACAAGTATATCTGGGACCGATATTGATGGTTGCAAGTCCATATTTGGTTCCATCAGATGCTACCTTATCCAATCTATCCCTAATATCTTTGATTTGATGTGCCATCTTCATACGGAAAGCAATTGGATTAGAGGAAGAGAAGAAATGGCTTACCTTCATGCTGGTGCTGCCAGAAACTTCGACAACTTGCTTTCGCTTGTTCTGTAACTCAAATCCCTCCAATACATCTTCAGCATCATAGCAAATGTTTCGAATCTGTCTCAACCATTCATGTAACAGGTGCTGTTGATTCTTCTTCTCCTCAGCATCCAACAGTAAACATCTGACAATTTTTAGCGTGTCTTCGAACTGTCGCAGATCTTCATACACACCATAGGCTCGAGAAACCTCTTGATAAGCATAAGAATTAAGCTTCTTTAGCAGTGATTCAGCAATATCAAAGACAAATTTTTCAGCCATGTCTGTAATGGAAAAAAAGGAATAGAGGTGTGTGACCGATGATTGTGCCTATATATCCATTTTTTTCAATAAAAAAGTCAACAAATTGACTTGTTCAATCTACCAACTTATTTTCAGCCATGTTTGTAATGGAAAAGCAGGTATATGATTCAGCCTATATATCCATAGTTTTTCAACATAAAAAAGTCACCAATTAACTTTTTCAATCTGCCAACTTAATTTATTGATGGCAACGGGATACGTAAATTAAGCCTGAATATATTACAATGGCACCACCAAATATGCAAATTGATTACTTATATTACACGCAATTACATTCAACAGCTAATAGTAATCAGTCTTGGTATAATGGAATCAAGACTCAAAATGAATGACATGATCAGAATAATTAAAGTAATGAATCTTGTTGTGGATGAAGTCCTGATTGGAAATATATAGTAATTCGAAAAAGAACAAGTTGTCAGAACAAAATATGCAGTCAGCAGTATAACAAGGCCCACCTGAAATTAATATTTAATAATAATAATAATAATAATAATAATAATAATAATAATAATAATTTATTTTTATTTAAATTAACTTTAAAGTCAAAATTCAAAATTTTATTTGTAATTTTATGGCAAATGTAAACCAGTGCCCCTAGGGGGCACTAGTTAAGATAGCAAAAGTAGAAAATTATTGTTGGAGAATGTGCATTTAACATTTTCAAAGTCAAAAACTTGATAATTTCAATGCAAAGTTGCTTCTTTTAGTATCGTTAACTAGTGCCCCGGGGGCACTAGTTAGCAAGACCCTAATTTTATCTATGATTTATTCTTACAGCAGTTTACCTAATCAGAGCTGAGTTAATGCAGAGATCTAGTGTGTACACAATTATATGGCATTGCTAGTGTTTTACCTTCCTCCATCAAAATTAAAGAATACTAAACTGTTAATGCTGTCTTAATGCAAACCTATATGACCAAACTGTCCCAAATACTAACTATGAAAAAAAATTGTCCCTTCTCTTTAACTTCTCTTCGACTATTTAAAAACATGTAGGAAGAAGGATTTTAACAAAGGGTCATGCTAAACAGTGTACTCGGGGCACTAGTTAAGAATACCAAAAATAGAAATAAAAAATAAAGTTAATGTTGATAAAGATAACTTTTTACACTTTCAATGTATTGAATGCATGAGTTTCAAGACAAAATTTCGTTACTTATATGCTTAACTAATGCCCCGGGCACTGTTTACATTTTCCTTTAACAAATTAGTAACAATAACCACAATTGACAAGATATATATAAAATAAAATGGGAACAATCCTAGAGCACACATGAAAATCATTTGAATATTAAGTTTTGAGGGGTGAGATATTATTATCAAATTAAAAGGAAAGATATTTAGCCCAAACTTAGAAAGATTCATTGAATCATTTGACTTTTGTTTGGTCTGCTGTGTTGATTATGAAAAGTGGAGATTTTGTTTCTTTGGGGCTTATATGGTTATATGCCAATGCCATGGCATGATGAGCCTGTGAAGTGAGTTATCATGGAGTAGAATATGTTTTCCAGATAAAGTGTCTAATAGTAATTGCAAAAATAGCCATCATGCTATGCAGTTAATGCAAACTAGAAACTCTTAACAATATATACTACTCTCTATCTGTTGTGGAAATAGTATTAATGTATTATCACTTGCTGTTTGATTCTTAGTTGAAGTGAATGGGCAACTAGAAACTCTATGAAATGGTCATTAGAACTTGTAATTTTATGTTTTTTTTTTTTTTAACAATGTTGCCAATGAGGACCGAATATGTATTGATCTTCTTCCAATATGTATTGATATTCCTTAATTATAATTTCTTGGGACAAATATTTCTCCATGAAAGACATGAAAACAGATCTACTCCCATGATTAATCAAAACAATCATAAATTGTAGGGGATGCTTTGGATTTGTTAGTAGTTGATATATGCTTTGAATTCACCAATGCGAGATCGAACTGAGCTAAATACTATTTTAAATAAGGAAAATGATAAACATCTCTCAAGTTTTCTTCAAGTAAAACTGTTCCAACATTTCGACGTCAACGCAGAAGCATTTCACAGTATTGTCATGGCTATGGAAAGATTGTCCCCTTCTTTCAGACTAACTCAAAACAAATGTAGGAAGGATATTGGGAAATCACTAATAACATCCACAATGTATCTATTAATTACCCAATTCCCAACAAATGTAGATATTTTTAGTAAATTCAAGCTTCATGATTTTGTTATATAATATAATAGAGTAATTTATTGTGTGTTTTACACAATCCTGGGATATGATAAAATATGCAGAGATAGAGTTGAATAATTTCCTCAAGTATCTCCAATTTATATTCTTAAAAAACCTGCTAATACAAATAGTAAAGAAAATGATTAAAAAAGTTTCATGATGACAATTTTATCAAATACACAACATACATTATTTAAGAGGTATTTTAATTTACAGAATCTAAAGCTTCATATTGACATTCTTCTTCTCCAACTGCATCAACCAATTCTTCTTCTCCAGCAGCATCAACAATTCACTTCCTGTTTCCCTTCAAACAACACATCCCTTTCCCGCTCCGGCCTCATCATATACACCTCTTATCCTGCAAAGAAATCATCGTTCTCAAAATCATCTATTTTACTGATATACCTTAAAACATATATTTACTTTCTCATTAAACAATATCACTATATATAAATTCAGACAACTTTACTGCTGGAATTTTGTGATCTCATTAAATTGGTAAATATGACAAATTAAAAGAAAGGGTTGAAGTTACAAAGAAGAGGTAGTATTACTTTAAGCTTTAAACAAACGAACAAAACTAGCAAGTTAGCAATAACTAATGGAAATAACTAATCACTGATTTTTATAATGATGTCATGGATCATCATGGTGGTTACATCTAATTAAGTGATTTAAAATCATACAATGTCAAGATCATATACATTTCCAATTTCAGCTCTAAACTCCCTTTTTCAACCAGAACGAAGTTTAGGAAGTAATAAACATTTATATGAAACAAAATAATATATAAAGAAAAGCAAAACCAAATAAATGAATAAAAGGCAATAGATGATTTGTGGTGAAAAAAAAAGCATGTTAATGTTTACCTTCAAGGTCAATGACTTAATTTTTTCTTAATGTGGACTTGCTTGATGTGAGCAATCATGGGCCAGTACTCGCCAATTTGAGGCTTGCATTTTCGGCATAATTCAGGACAACTAAATATGTGCAAATATTCAAGTGCAGTGAGGCGTTTAATGTCATTTGGAAGAGTTAACAATTCTGGACAGTGACGAATACGGAGCCTCTTAAGACGAGTCATTGTTGTGAGACACTCAGGAAGCATCTTAAGATTTGGAAAATAAGAAATTACCAAGGTCTCTAAAGTCTCTGCGGCACCTGCAATCCATCTCGGCAATGTCAGGAGCCCAGGAAATACACGAAGATACAGATGTTTAATCTTCAATTTTTGAATTGGATTTTCGTTGATCAGCGACATATCTAACTTCTTACAGTCTGCAAGGTTCAAAGTCTGTAATTTCGGGAAACAATATAGAGGTAAGGACTCCAAGCTTCCACATGATTCAACAGTCAATGATTCAAGGGAAGTAAGTTGGTGTGCCCCGTCGAACAAAACATTCAAATTGTCACATCGAAAAAATTTCAAATTTTGAAGATAATTGAAGCTTGCAAATTCATTTGGTGAAAGAACAGATTGTTTTGTTGTTATAGACAGTTTTCGAAGGCTGATCAGTTTCCCTAATCCTTTAGGTAGCGTTTCAAGCTCAATACATCGATCAAATAACAAAAATTGCAAATGTTGGAGCCTGCAAATAGAATCGGGAAGTCTTTTGATTTTGTTGTTATTAGATAGATCCAGACTGCGCAGGTGCTCTAATTTAGCAATTGAATCAGGTATAGTGTCTATAGAAGAATCACTTAAATCTAAAACCCTTAAGCATTTGTATCTTGATATCCATGTGTCCAAAAGAGAAGCACTGTCAAAACCCATTCCACGAATGGGAAACAATATAGTTCTTACGTGTTTGGACGTCGAAAACAGAGCAGAGTCAAGTGAACCATTTTCAAGAATTGACATGTGCCTCACTTGCTTGGGTATATTCCGAGTACGGGACTGTACACACTCCTCCTTTGCAATGTACAATGCAAGATCATGAACCAAATCATGTACTTTGAACTGGTAAAAGTAGCCATCGTCCACTAAATCTAGAAGAAATGACCTTGAATGGAATTCATCTATATATTCTTTTGCAATATTCTCCAGATTTTCACTTCCATTTCGGGATTCAACTAATCCAAGTGCCACCCAAAGATTGGCCATGGTATCCCTATAGAAGATATAATCTTTGGGAAATAGGGAAAAATAAGCAAAACAGTGCCTCAAATAGGGTGGCATTTGATCATAGCTTAATTTTAGTGCAGGTAAAATATCATCTTGCTTTTGTTCTAAATTCCATATCTCAGAGTCTCTGACAAATTCCCACTTACTTACATCAAAGTTCATGAAGAGAGAACTTCCTAGTGATCTCACAGCTAGGGGAACCCCTTGGCATTTTTTCACAATTTCTTTTCCAATCTCTACTAGGTTTGGATAGTTTTCTTCTTCGCCTTCCTTGAATACCCATTTTACAAATAGAGATAAAGAATTCTCTTGAGAAAGACCTTTCAAAACATATGAGGGAACATCACCCATCATTGAAGCAATTGAGTTAGCACGTGTTGTCACTATGATTTTGCTTCCTGCGCAACCTTTTAAAAAATCTTTCAATTGACGCCACTTTGCACGATCATCATTCCATATATCGTCCAACACAAGCAAAAACTTTTGACCAGAAAGCTTATATCGAAGACGAGTTTGTAATTGCTCAATATTTAAGTTGTTAATGTTCTCTTGTAAAGTATAAGCAGCCGTTGGAGTTGGATCTGAAGCGGAGTTGATGATGTTTATCATTATCTGCTTTATGTCAAAATCGTCAGAGACGCACACCCACATCTTCAATTGAAAATGTTGATCCACTCTCTTATCATTGAACACCAACTTGGCAAGTGTGGTCTTCCCTAATCCTCCAATTCCCACAATGGGAATAACACATAAACTTTTATCACCAACACCATCACCTTGAGGATGTGGTTCCATTAAAATCTCCATAATATTTTCCCTGTCATTTTCCCTTCCTATCACATCTAAAGCATCAACATGAGAATGAGTCATTTCTCTCCTTTGCACAACAGGTTCAGGACCAAGACTGACTGTTGCTAGTCCAAACCTAGTTCCATCAGCTGCTACCTTATCCAATCTATCCCTAATCTCTTTGATTTTACGTGCCATCTTAACACGGAAAACATATCGATTATTGGAATAAGAAATTAAACGGCGTACCTTCAACCGGGTGCTGCCAGAGGATTTGGCAACTTGTTTTCGCTTGTCTTGCAACTCAAATTTATCCAATATATCTTCAGCTTCAAAGCATATATCTTGAATCTGCCTCAACCATTCACGCAAGGCATGTTGTTGGTTCTTCTTTTTCTCAGCATCCAACAACAGACCTCTAACAATTAGTAGAGTTTCTTTGAAGCTGTTTAGATCTTCAATAACACCATAGGCTTCAGAAGCTCTTTCATAAACATAAGAAGCAAGCTTCCCTAGCAGTGAATTAGCAATATCAAAGACAAACGTTTCTGCCATGGTAATGAAGAAAGATCTGAAATGTTGTTGGTATCTAAGTTTGTTGTTTTGTGGTAGCTATGCCTTCTTCATATCCATACTTGTTTATTCGATAAGGTTAGTCAATATTGGTGGCTGTGCCTTCTTCATATCCATACTTGTGTATTCTATAGTCAACATTATTGAGTGGACCCATAACCAACGTTTCATGTACTGCATGATTTATGTGGTTCAGAAACGAAGAACAAATTTTCAATATCTTGATATTTAAGCAATAAGTTAATCTTTTAAAATATTATTACTGCAACTGGAGAAAAAAAATAACAGATCAGTAGGTTCAAAATGACCTACTGAATCTTAGAACTGTGGCTTCTTGGTCCATGCTCATTGCTCATGCACTTATAATATTCGTTGCCTATGGAAAAGTATCGTTTGGTTTAATAAGTACAACAATTAAGGTATCCATAAGGAAAAAGAGGGCTTAAAATAACTTGAATGAATTGAGTTGAAATAAGTGCAAGTGTCAGAATTCATAAACCATTTCTTTTAACATGATAATCATATACTAATTAATTCATCACCTTGTATGTAAATATTCATATATGCAATTCTTAAAACATATGAAGAAAAAGAATCAAACAAGTCAATATTTTCAGCGTATTAGATAGCTGCCTAATTGGTAAGTTTTCCATGAACCAAACGTAAGGGACCAAATGTATAGTTTAGCCAAATAAGAAAGACACAAAGGAACCTTGAGGGGATTATACCAAAACCTAAAGAAATTTGAGAAAGATCAAACCCTTACTACTAACATAACATACTAACAAAAAATGACTACATCAAAACCTAACATAAAGAACATGAATAACTTCTGCCTCATTAAAAATCTTACCAGTAAAACTCTGTGAGATAAATACCCGATGAAGGAAAAAAGCGTGCAGAGCATAACATCAATCCAAAAGGAATAACCTTCAAATCCAATAAAATAACAAATGCTAAGTACACATAAAGATGTTTCTTAGTACTAGAAATATAAAGCATCATGGTATGCCATTCATCTTCTCCAACGCCATCATTTGCTGCTCTGCTCTCTCTCTCTTTTGACCCTTTACCCCTTCAGACTCCAACTTCATCATCTACCTGGCCCAGTAAATAAAGAAAAATTCACCCTCAAATAAACCTTTTTTATAATGATGATATACCAAACATATTTGTTATTAATGAAACTACATCATTTTGAAAATTAAAACGATGTTACTGCTGTAATTTTGTGATCTCATTCTATTCACAAAGAAATGTTAAAGTTGCAAGGAAGGTGTAGTGGTATTTCAAGCTTTAAACTTTGAAAAGATTTGTAACTAACCATATATCCTACTCAGGAAACTCTGTAGAGCTGATTAAACAAGGTGATGCAAGGTCTAATCATAGCTGATAGTCAATTCTAGCTGCTACATATACATTTCCAATTTCAGTTCAGACTTCAGACTTTAATCTTTCAATTGAAAAACAGTTTAGGAGGTGCAACTAATCTTGCAATGCAAACATATAGAAATAGAGAAGAGAAAGAAGAGGCTTTCAAAAAAGCCTACTTTGAGAAAAGGTAAACACTAAAGCATATATACAACAATTAAAAGGACTAAATTACCAGTCAGATATAGAAAATTAATAGAACATTAAACTATATTAATTATTTGATATGAAACCATATGTTTACCTTAAAAGTTGATGACTTCTTTACTCCTCCTCTTTGCTTGGTTCTTCAATGAAAATGATTTTGATGTGAGCAATCATGGACCAGTACTCACCGCATTGTGGGTGATATTTTCTGTACAACTCAGGACAATCATATATGTGCAAATCTTCAAGGGCAGTGACGCGATGCATGAAACTTGGAATCGGAATCCATGAAAGAAGAGGACATTCACGAATATGGAGCCTCTTAAGATGAGACATAGTTATTAGAAAGTTAGGAAGCTTCTTAAGTTTTGGACAATTAACAATGGTCAAGGTCTCTAAAGTGTCTGCTGCGTCTTCAATCCATCTAGGGAATTCAAGTAGCTCAATAAAATCCTCAAGATGTAGATTTTTAATCCTCAATGTTTGTATCGTTGTTTCGTTGACTGTCAACAAGTTAAACCGCACACAGCCACTAATATACAGAGTCTGTAAATTTGGTAACATATAGAGAGGTATGAACTCCACCCTCCCACATGATACAATAAACAGTGTTTCAAGGGATGTGAGTTGGTCCCACTTGAACAAAGATATCAAATTGTGACAATAATAAAAACCTCAAGTTCGAAGATAGCTTAAGCTTGCAACTTCATTATTTGTCAGAGTACCTTGTTTCATGGTTATAATCAGTTGTCTCAGGCTGATCATCTTCCCTAATCCTCTAGGCAGCATTTCAAGCTCTGTGCACCCTTTGAGCAACAAAGTTTGCAAATTTAGGAGTTTGCATAAGGAATTTGGCAGTCTTTTGATTTTACAGTTGTTAGAAAGATCGAGAAAACACAGGTGCTCCAATTTTGCAGTTTTATTTGGCAAAGTCTCTATTGAACAATCACTTAAATCTAAATAAGGCAAAAATTTGTATCGTGATACCCATCTATCAAGAGTACCTTCATTTTCAAGACCCAAACCAAGGACCGGAAATAGTATAATTCTCACACTTCTGGACTTGGGGAACAAATCATGATCAAGTGAATCATTTTCAACAATTGATAAATGCCTTACTTGATGAGGTATAATCCTAGTATGTGAGTCTACCGCTACAAAGTCCTCTCTTGCAACATACAATGCAAGATCATGTATCAAATCATGTACTTTGAAATTACAAAATGAGCCATTGTAAATGACATCTTGAAGAAATAATCTTGAATGTAACTCATCAATATATTCTCTTGCAATACTCTCTGGCTTTTCACTTCCATTTGGGCTACCCAAAGACTACACATTACATCACTATTGAAGACATGATCTTTGGGAAAAAGGGAAAAACAAGAAAAACATTGTCTCAAATAGGATGGCATTTGATCATAACTTAACTTTAGTGCAGATAAAATGCCATCTTTCTTTTGTTCTAAATTCCATATCTCGGAGTCTCTGACAAATTCCCACTTACTTAAATCATAGTTTGAGAATAGGGAACTTCCTAATGTTCTCACAGCTAGTGGAACCCCATGGCATTTTTTCACATTTTCTTTTCCGATCTCTACTAGTTTTGGATATCTTTCTTTTGTGCCTTCCTTGAATGCCCATTGGACAAATAGAGATAAACAATTCTTTCGAGAAAGACCTTTCAAAATATATGCAGGAACATTACCCATCATCGAAGCAATTGACTTACTACGTGTTGTCATCACAATTTTGCTTCCTGATGCACAAACTTTTATTAAATCCTTTAACTCAATCCACTTTGCACGATCATCATTCCATATGTCATCTAACACAAGTAAATACTTTTTACCATTCAGTTTTTTTCTCAGAAGGTTTACTAGTTGCACAAGATTTAAATTTTTAGTGTTTTCTTGATGATCAAGACTACTCGTTGAGGAAGCGGAATTAGCAGAAGAATAATTGGAAGTAGTGGCAGAGTGGATGATTTTAATTTTTTGGACAGAATTGATGATTTTAATTATTATCTCATTGATGTCAAAATCAACTGAGACACACACCCACATCTTCAATTGAAAAAGTTTGATCCATCCTTTTATCATTGAACGCAAGCTTTGCAAGTGTGGTCTTCCCCAATCCTCCAATTCCCACAATGGGAATAACACACATACTTTTATTACCCTTACCATCACCCTGAGGATGTGGTTGCATCAAAAGCTTGATAATTTCTTCCCTGTCACTCTCTCTTCCTATTACAGTTGAAGCATCAACACTAGGATAAGTCATTTCTCTCTTCTGGACAACTAGTCCGGGATCGACATTGATGATTGCAAGTCCAAACTTGGTCCCAACAGATGCTACCTTATCCAATCTGTCCCTAACATCTCTGATTTGATGTGCCATCTTTATACGGAAAGTAAGTGGATTAGAGGAAGAAAAGAAATGGCGTACCTTCATACTAGTGCTTCCGGGAACCCTTACAACTTGCTTTCGCTTGTCCTGCAACTCAAATCCCTCCAATACATCTTCAGCATCAAAGAAAATGTTTCGAATCTGTCTCAACCATTCATGCAACATGTGCTGTTGGTTCTTCTTCTCCTCAGCATCCAACAGAAAACATCTGACAATTGCTAGCGTGTCTTTGAACTGTCGCAAATCTTCATCCACACCATAGGCTCGAGAAACCTCTTGATAAGCGTAAGAAGTAAGCTTCTTTAGCAGTGATTCAGCAATATCAAAGACAAATTTTTCAACCATGTTTGTAATGGAAAAACATGAATAGAGTTGGGTGACGGATGATTTTGCCTATATATCCTTAGTTTTTCGATATAAAAAAGTCAACCAATTGACTTGTTCAATCTACTAACTTATTTTATTGATGGTAGAGTGACATGCAAATTAAACTTGTAGTACTCAGTCATTATAAATTTGTCTGCTTTATTTTCTTCAGTTCACAAATCATATATTATAATGTCACGGCCAAATATGATTTCACAAATTGATTACTTATATTATGCGCAATTACCCCTTAAAAAGCCTGAACATATCCTTGTCTATATATGTGCACCATATCATTTATCAATTACATAAAACAGCTAACAGTAATCAATGATGAAATAATGGACACGAGTCCTAAAACGAATGACATAATCAGAATAATTTATTATATAATAATAATATTTATTATAAAGAAATTGGATGCCTACAATTCAATAATCAGTAATCTTGAAGTTATAGGAAAAGATGGTTAAAGATGATGAAACTAAGTTCATGATGAGAGGAAAAGAGAGAAACTATTGTGATTGTATTAGAAAAATGAATGAATGAGTTCTGTTACAAGTGAAACTAGCTATATATACAAAGAGAAGCTATGTAACTGCCATAACTGCCATAACAAACTTGACAGCTAAGCATAACTAACTAATAGGCTAGGCTACACTATCCTACTGTATGTACATACTAATAATCGTGTTCCACACCTCTGTAGCCATTAACTTGTAGTCTAAGTAACTATAACTTGGACTGTAAGTAACAAGCTTAACAAGTAACAAAATAATAGTTGATATAGTTTGGTCCTTTGTAGCTTATGTGAGAATAAAGACAATTTTCTATACAATCCGACTTCAATGCCATGAATATTAATGAATGTGTATCAGTTTTGAAATTAATCTTGTGATTTTATACATGTTATTCCATGAATATCATTTGGCAGCATTTTCTATTCTATTATAAGTTTTCTTTGCAAAAGTGTAGCAAGGAATACTTCTTTTACTTTAAACCTTCAGTTATCTCTTAAAATCTTGGAAAGCTTTTTTTGTTGTGATGACAATGCTCAAGTCGACTAACCTCCTCTGATTTGTAGAGTTCGTTACTGCTCAGTTAATGAAGAAGTAAGTCATGAGTCCGTCTTCCATAAAAGAGAAACTTAGAAGTAGAATCATATTGATAAGACTGAACGAAGAAATCTCTCTCGACTCTCAACTTCTCTCAAAGTGAAATTGTTCATCCATCTTGGAATCAATTAATGCAGAAGCATTTGACAGTATTGTCTGTTGGATATTGCCTTGAAAATGATGTTGTTACAGGAAACTGGTGTGCCCTGGTGAGGGCTCAACAGGCAGCAGGCAGCAGGCAACGGGCAGGCGAGCCCTCGTGAGGGCGCCAGGGCGCAGGTCTGGGGCGCCAGGGCGCAGTGGTCTCGGGTGCTAGCGCCATGGCGCGGCCAGGAGCCCTCGTGAGGGCGCCAGGGCGCAGACACACATATATATGATGCTGTTTTGCGTTTTCAGGGCTTAGAAGGTGTTTTTTAGGGTTTCTAAGGTCAACATACATACTAGGGTTAATAGAGAATATCTTGAGAAGACTCTAGGGTTGGGAGAAACATTCTATCACCTTGGAAACACTTGTTGATTGAATCTCTTGATCACGGGGAGAGATTCGGGACTAGGGTAGAATTAGGAAAACTCTAATTCTTGTAACTCTTATGAGAATCTCATTGTAATCAAGGTTTCTATCGATAGTGGAGCGGAGAGGCTGCTCTCTCCCCCAGATTAGGTTCATTAACACCGAACTGGGTAAACAATCGTTTGTGTTCTTTACCGCTTTCGTTGTTTTATTCTTGTTCGTGATTATTATTGTCTGTTCTCAATTTGTGGTTGCTTTAATCGTTTGCTCCACACACTAAAGGTTATTGGTGTGATATTAATCGAATTTACAACAATTGGCGTCCATCGTGGGGCAAAGGGTCAATCGAATTAAGGCACCATGGGTGAAACTTTCCGGAAACAATTTTGAATTGTTGAAAGTGGAGATGGAAGCAATTTTAATGGTTGAGAAGATGGATAAAACATGGAGTGTGGTTATCCGGTGCCTCGAAGACAAGAAGGTAAAGAAGATTGCGGTGAGTGATGAAGCTTATGAGGAAGGCAATGAGAGTGCGGGAGCACTCATAGTCACAAGCTTGGAACCATAGATGGTTATCGGCCTGGAGAGGCGGTGGAACAATACTCAACATCGGCCTGGAGAGGCGGTGGAACAATACTCAACATCAGCCTGGAGAGGCGGTGGTAACAATACTCAACATCGGCCTGGAGAGGCGGTGGAATAATACTCAACATCAGCCTGAAGAGGCGGTGATAAGAATACTTAAGTTTTGCAGGTTACAAGGTGGGAAACATAGTGAGACTTTGGTGGAGGAATCTCGGTTTGAGGTGGAGTTTGTTACTAGTAGGATTAGAGGAAGACAAACAATCAACAACGGCTCTTGGCTATCTAATGAGAGATAGGGAGGAGAGTGGTAGTGTTGCATCAAAGGAGTGTAGCTATGGAGATCTTGTGGTTTATTATCCGATTGTGGCTGAAGAAGTGCAAAACATGTTAAAGAACTTCAGGGAGGCAATTGGAAGCAACGGTAATCAAATTCGGGAACTTGTAGGACTGCTGGAGGTAGTTGGGATACAAGGAGAATTTGAGGATTGCAGCTTGTGGAACTTACCTAAAATTCCAAGGTTAAGTTGAGAGGCAAGCAATTCTTCAGGAGGACGGACATGAACAATCCGGGGGCTGAAGAGGGTAAGGTGGAGCTTGTAGGACTATCTAAAATTCCGATGATAGTTGGATGCAAGCGTTTCTTCGAGAGTACGGAGCGGTTCACTCCGGGGGTCGAAGAGGTTACGGTGAGTCTTGTAGGGGTATCCTAAAAATTCATGGATAGCCGGAGGCAAGAGTTTCTTCGAGAGAACGGAAGGCATTCCGGGGTTCGAAGAGGGTGTGGTGTAAACAAGTGTAGCAGCACGGTGGTTGGTGGGAAGTTGGCATCACCATCGTTTTAAAGGCAAGGTGGAGATTGTTGGATATTGCCTTGAAAATGATGTTGCAGGAAACTAGTGTGTCCTGGTGAGGGCTCAACAGGCAGCAGGCAGCAGGCAACGGGCAGGCGAGCCCTCGTGAGGGCGCCAGGGCGCAGGTCTGGGGCGCCAGGGCGCAGTGGTCTCGGGTGCTGGCGCCAGGGCGCAGACACGCATATATATGATGCTGTTTTGCGTTTTCAGGGCTCAGAAGGTGTTTTTTAGGGTTTCTAAGGCCAACATACATACTAGGGTTAATAGAGAATATCTTGGGAAGACTCTAGGGTTGGGAGAAACATTCTATCACCTTGGAAACACTTGTTGATTGAATCTCTTGGTCACGGGGAGAGATTCGGGACTAGGGTAGAATTAGGAAAACTCCAATTCTTGTAACTCTTATGAGAATCTCATTGTAATCAAGGTTTCTATCGATAGTGGAGCGGAGAGGCTGCTCTCTCCCCCAGATTAGGTTCATTAACACCGAACTGGGTAAACAATCGTTTGTGTTCTTTACCGCTTTCGTTGTTTTATTCTTGTTCGTGATTATTATTGTCTGTTCTCAATTTGTGGTTGCTTTAATCGTTTGCTCCACACACTAAAGGTTATTGGTGTGATATCAATCGAATTCACAACATTGTCCTTAATACAAGTCATGGTCATGGCTATGGAAAGATTGTCCCCTTCTTTCAGACGAATTCAAAACAAATATAGGAAGGACTTTAGTAAATTAATGCTTCATGACTTTTTTTTTAATATCATAATTTATTATGGCTCTGTTTGGTAAATCAAATAAGCTAGCTTATAGCTTTTAGCTTATAAGCTAAAAGCTCTGTTTGGTAACAGTTTTTAAAAAAGAGCTTTATAGCTTATTTTACTAGCTTATAGCTCATTTTCCAAATGCTATTTCAAGTAGCTTTAGAGCTTATAGCTTATTATCTTTTCTTCCAATTTTACCTCTATCATCTTACTTGAAAAGAATTAAATATTAATTAAACATATCATTTTTATGTCATTTCATACTTATAAGCTAGTTCAACCGCTAATTTACCAAACACTACAAATTCAATCAGCTAGTTTATTCGCTATACGCTAAAAGCTAGCTTATAAGCTATCGGCTATAAGCTCATCCGCTCTAAGTTAACTTATCAGCTATCCGCTATTTTTTAATAAACAGAGCCTATGTGTTTTAGGCAGTCCTGGGATATGATCATCAAATAAGCAGTTGAAGCATTTTGTCAAGTATCTCCAATTTATATTCTTAACAAACCTGTCAATCCAAATAGTAAAGGAAATGACTAAAAAAAGTTTCATGATGACAATTTTACCAAATATATAGGAAAAAAATAAACAACAAAATAAAAAAGAACCTATATAAAGGAAATCCTTATTGAAATCATTCCAAATTTACAGAATCTAAAGCTTCATATTGACATTCCTTTTCTCCAACCGCATCAACCAATTCACTTCTCTTGTCTCCCTTTTCCAGTCCAGCCTCATCATGTACACCTTATCCTATAATGAAAAACACTATTCTCAAAATCATCTCTTTTTTATACCTTAAAACATATAAATTCACACAACTTTACTGTTGGAATATTAAAACTAAAAGGAATGATAATTTTAGCCCGGACTTAGAGAAGGGAGTAAAAAGAAGTATGTTAATGTTTACCTTCATTTCTGCTTTCAATGGAGATCGATGTGCTTGATGTGAGAAATCATGTTCCAGTACTCACCAATTTGAGGCTGACATTTTCGGCACAATTCAGGACATTCATATATGACCAATTCTTCCAGTGCAGTGAGACGATGAATGTCATTTGGAAGAGTTAACAATTGTGGACATAAACCAATACGGAGCCTCTTAAGATGAGTCATTGTTGTGAGACACTCAGGAAGCATCTCAAGATTTGGAAAATCATAAATTACCAAGGTCTCTAAAGTGTCTGCGACACCTACAATCCATCTCGGCAACGTCAAAAGCCCTGGAAATTCACGAAGATGCCGTCGTCCACTAAGTCTAGAAGAAATGACCTTGAATGGAATTCATATATATATTCTCTTGCAATATTCTCCAGATTTTCACTTCCATTTCGGGATTCAACTAATCCAAGTCCCACCCAAAGATCAGTAATAGTATCCGCACGGAAGAAATGATCATTGGGATATAGGGAAAACTAAGCAAAACAGCACCTCAAGTAGGATGGCAGTTGATCATAGCTTAATTTAAGTGCGGGTAAAATATCATCTTGCTTCTGTTCTAAATTCCATATCTCAGAGTCTCTAACAAATTCCCACTTACTTACATCAAAGTTTGAGAAGAGCGAACTTCCTAATGATCTCACAGCTAGGGGAACCCCTTGGCATTTTTTGACAATTTCTTTTCCGATCTCTACTAGGTTTGGATATTTTTCTCCTTCGCCTTCCTTGAATACCCATTTTACAAATAGAGATAAACAATTCTCTTGAGAAAGACCTTTTAAAACATATGAGGGAACATCACCCATCATTGAAGCGATTGAGTTAGCACGTGTTGTCACTATGATTTTGCTTCCTATTGCGCCACCTTTTAATAAATCTTTCAATTGAAGCCACTTTGCACGATCATTATTCCATATATCGTCCAATACAAGCAAGAACTTTTGACCAGAAAGCTTATATCGAAGGCGACTTTGTAACGGCTCAATATCTAAGTTATCAATGTTCTCTTGACAAGTATAATCAGCCATTGGAGTTGAATCTGAATTAGAGTTGATGATTTTTATTATTATCTGCTTTATGTCAAAATCGTCAGAGACACACACCCACATCTTCAATTGAAAAAGTTGATCCACTCTCTTATCATTGAACACCAATTTTGCAAGTGTGGTCTTCCCTAATCCTCCAATTCCCACTATTGGAATGACAGACAAACTATTATTACCATCACCATCACCCTGAGGATGTGGTTGCATCAAAAGATTCATAATTTCTTCCTTATCATTCTCCCTTCCTATCACATCTAAAACATCAACATGGGAATGAGTCATTTCTCTCCTTTGCACAACAGGTTCAAGGCCAACACTGATTGTTGCTAGTCCAAATCTAGCTCCATCAGCTGCTACCTTATCCAATCTCTCCCTAATCTCTTTGATTTCACGTGCCATCTTAACACGAAAAACAAATTGATTATTGGAATAAGAAATTAAACGGCGTACCTTCAGTCTGGTGCTGCCAGAGGATTTGACAACTTGTTTTCGCTTGTCTTGCAACTCAAATTTATCCAATATATCTTCAGCATCATAGCATATATTTTGAATCTGCCTCAGCCATTCACACAAAGCATGTTGTTGGTTCTTCTTATTCTCAGCATCCAACAGAAGACCACTGACAATTGATAGAGTGTCTTTGAAGCCTTCTAATTCGTCATACACACCATATGCTTGAGAAGCTCTTTCATAAACATAAGAAGCAAGCTTCCCTAGCAGTGAATTAGCAATATCAAAGGCAAACGTTTCTGTCATATATGGTAATTATAGATATAGTAGTAGACAGAGTCTTCCTCACGTGTATGCGGCTGTGGCTGTGCCATCTCCATATCCATACACCATACTAATTCTTTTTTGACATAATATCCATACTAATATTCTTCTCAATTTTAAAAATAATAATGAAGAGTCTTCCTCATGTGTTTGTGGCTGTGGCTATGTCATCTTCACATCCATAAGTACCAAAAATAAAATTTGGCAATTTAAAAGGAATCAAAAACATATTTAATCCTATTTTTAAGTTAGGATATCGATCCAATTCATCTATAAAAGTGTGTTACTTTTATTTAATTGATTTTTTTTATATGTTTTTCTATTATGCTAAATTGTGTAATCGATTATATTCTATATTTTTATATATCTCTTTTCGTTTTATTTTATGAAAAGTTGGAATTTAGAAAACAACAAATCAAGTCACATAGAGATATTGAATTCAAGTGAAAAATTGATGAACAAAATTTTTAATAGGATATTATCAGGCAATTTTAAGTAATGATAAAAAAAAGGCACTTAACACTTTTTTATCAAATAGCTAGTGGAATGATAGACACACAATTTTATTGTTGATTGTAACAATAATATGTTACTTGAGATTTCACTTAAGCATTTCTCTATAAAGTAAAAACTACTTTAAAAATTAAATTCAAGTTTCATTATGATTTTTTTAATAAACATGCATAGCTAGGGAGCTTTGGGATTTAATGAAAAATAGAAAGAAAAAAAAGAGATTGATAAAATTTCTTCACCATGCTTTGAATTGCTACTTCTATATCTTCTTCTCTCCTATGGTGGTCAATTGTTACTTTCCTCTTTATCTCTATCTCTCGTACACCCTTTCTCTCACATTTTCCTTTTTATAATCTTAAAAATAAAAAATGAACATCTCAGTTGCAGACATGACGAAATAATATGTCAATCATTTTAAGATACATCAATCAAACAATTAATATGCAAATTAAAAAAGGTTAATGTATATCATGTGATACCAAATGTGAAGAAAAAGAAAAAATTGAAACATGGAAAAATATAGCAAAAAAATGACAAATGTTGTTAATTTGCCCTTTGATTTTCTCCAAATGAAGAAAAATAAAAGTTTAAGAGAGAAAATATAGAGGTGGCAAAATTGATCAGCGTGAACACCGTTGTTATGTTGTAGTGCGCGTCTCTCTTGTTATCTTTTTCTTACTTGTTCTTATTTTATTTTTTTATCCTCTATAAAGTGCAGTTCCAATAAAAATATTTTTGTTAATTACTAATAAGTACTTAACCTCCTTTTTAGCTGTACTTAGTTATTAAGAAAGAAAAGAAAACTGAAAACCAACTTTTATGTGGAAGTTATTTTTCAATGTATCCAAATATTTAAATAGAGTGAAGAACAAAAGTAACAATATAAAAGGTCTACACCAAAAGAGATATTCTCTTTATATATAGGTATAGATATGTAAGATTCATATGTTTAATTTTTGTTGATAATATCTGATGCTTAATCTTTGTTGATGATCTTTGCAATCGGACGCTTACATGCTTAATGTTACACCGGTGTAACATTTGAGTAATGTTATACCGCTCAATAATGCTTTAACGAATACAAATTTTACAAAATCCACCGTCGGATTGAAAGTTTATATCATATAAATCATCTATTTCGAGTTTTACAAAAATCTAAAATCGTTTGATATGTTATTGAGAAACATCAAGATTAATGGTTTATGCGTTTTTATTGAATACCGTTAATCTTGATGTGTCTCAAAAACATATCAAACGATTGTAGATTTTTGTAAAATTCAACATAAATGATCTATATGATATAAACTTTCAATCCGACGGTGAATTTTGTAAAATTTGTATTCGTTAAAACGTTATTGAGCGGTGTAACATTACTCAAATGTTACACCGGTGTAATTTGATCCCTCCCCTATATATATATATATGGTTGCTAATTTAGACTCACTTAAAAACATGTGGGTCTATATTAGCAAGATGCACCTTTATACTTCGGACAAAAAATCCTTGATATTTATTTATTTTACACTAGAAAATTGAGGGTTAGTTAGGTAAATTTTATTAAATGATGTGCACCCACTTTGCTAATTTAGACTCACTTAATTATAAATATATGCAATCTAAATAAACAAACTAGGAAATCAAAAAAGAACAACTTAATAAAACATATACAATCCAAAGTTATAAACATGGATATTCAAGTTAAAGGCAAACCTATTTTCCTTTTTTGTTAGACTTTTTAGGCAATTTTTTGTGAGACTTATAATTTGATTTTTAGTTTATAATTGGACAATACCAATATTTATTGAGAGCATGGCCACATCTTCACCGTAAGACCATATTGATATAAAAGGGTTGATAGTTTCAAACCAAGTTCTAACATTGTTGAACCCAGATGCTATAAAAATTATAACATCTATAGCAGCAAGGCCAATATTGATATAAAAGGCAATATTTTTGTCCAGCAATCTCCCAAATATAACCATAACAGCAGCACCGGCAATTATAAAAAATATGTTGAAAACTCGAAAGTTTGGCGAATAGACCAGAATTGCAGTTAACAGGAATGATGCCACTAATTAAGTTCAAAATTAACCCCAAAATGGAATAGAGGACCTGCAGGTTAGAAGGTTCTGGTGTAGTTTCATGGAAATGATGGATCCCTGCGTCCAAGGCAACCAATGCAAAGAAAGTAATGCTCACCGCAGTAAAATGTTTGCCAAAACTCGAAACAACTTTTATGTGGAAGTTATTTTTCAAAAAACATATACAAATTACCTCTTTTTTATTGTGCTTAGTTATTATTAAGAAAGAAAATGATTTTATTTTTTGACTAAGAATAAAAACAACTGAAAACCAACTTTTGTGTGGAAATTGTTTTTAAACAAATATATATATACAAATATTTGAATAGAGTGAATGGTAAAACACATAGAAATTGTTTTTTTATTGTCAAATACAACCTTTGCACCGTCACACATAGCATGCTTAGATAGAAGTCTCTTAAAATCATTAGATTATCGTTGTTCCTTAACTTTATGCTTAATCTTTACTATGCTTTTGTTTTTTATTTTCGTTTAATTGCACATGTTTATTTTAAATTTCAAGTTGGTCTTATGTTTAAATATTTTAATTTGGTCCCTTATATTTTAAACATTACAAGTTGTTCTCTCAAGTTTCTAAATTTGAATTTGTTAGTTTTATAAAGATGATAAATAGAGACTAGGTATTTGAATAGTAGCTTAACCAATAGGTTTTTAGCTATATCTGAGGATAGAAATACATGACAAGCATGTAAAATAGTTCCAATCCTGGCTGAATCACAATTGCCACCTTTATCAATTTTGGAGTCATAACACAATGTCTTTTCTTGAAGAATTAATACAGGGCTTCCAACAACAACTTTAAGGAAATCTTCCTGTATATCTAGTAGGCACTATGACCTTAGACCACTTGCAAGTTTTTTTATTACCGAGTTGAGATGTTCACAATTCAACCGTTCACCGAGAAGCAAGCTAGTCCGTGAAGGAAGCCAATTTTCTTCCATATGTTCACAATTATTAACCATTTTTTGGCAACATCAAATTGAACCTTATACAAAAGTCTCTTAAAATCATTAGATTATCGTTGTTCCTTAACTTTATGCTTAATCTTTGCTATGCTTTTGTTTTTTATTTTTGGTTTAATTGCACATGTTTATTTTATAATTTTAAGTTGGTCTTATGTTTAAACATTTTAATTTGGCCCCTTATATTTTAAACATTACAAGTTGGTCCCTCAAGTTTCTAAATTTGAATTTGTTAGTTTTATAAAGATGATAAATAGAGACTAGGTATTTGAATAGTGGCTTAACCAATAGGTTTTTAGCTATATCTGACAATAGAAATACATGGCAAGCATGTAAAAAAGTTCCACTCCTGGCTGAATCACAATAGCCACCTCTATCAATTCTTGAGTCATAACACAATGTCTTTCTTTGAAGAACAAATACGGGGCTTCCAACAACATCTTTAAGGAAATCTTTCTGTATATCTAGTTGGCACTATAACCTTAGACCACTTGCAAGTTTTTTTATTACCGAGTTGAGATGTTCACAATTCAACCATTCACCGAGAAGCAAGTCAGTCCGTGAAAGAAGCCAATTTTCTTCCATATGTTCACAATAACTAAGCATTGTTTGGCAACAACAAATTGAACCTTAGACAGAAGTCTCTTAGAATCATTAGATTATCGTTGTTCTTTAACTTTATGCTTAATCTTTTCTATGCTTTTGTTTTTTATTTTTGGTTTAATTGCACATGTTTATTTTAAATTTTAAGTTGGTCTTATGTTTAAACATTTTCATTTGACCGCTTATATTTTAAATATTTCAAGTTGGCCCCTCAAGTTTCTAAAGTTTGAATTTGTTAGTTTTATAAAGATGATTAAATAGAGACTAGGTATTTGAATAGTAGCTTTTAGAAATTTTCATCAGAAATACTTATCCTTCATCAACATTATATGTTTTTTTTTGTTTTTTTAATAAATTAAAAATAATAACTTTCATCTTTTTATCTTATATGTTGTTTTGCGTTTTACGTTTGGGTGTTGATTTTATAAAATAAATTGTTGTCAATAACAGAAATATTGAAGAAAACAAGGAGATTTCTATCTTTCCATACCTCATTAATAGCCACACCAAAAAAAATTGACCAATTATTCATGTTGTTGCCAATGTTGTCATTGGATAAGTTCCAATTCAGTCATTTATTAAGACCAATACTAAAGAATTTACTCCAAACCTCTGGATTTATAATATTCGTCCAAAACTCCCTATCATCTTCACAATCTCGCAAACAATGCATATCATGGACTCATGAAAGTCATGGCATATGGGGCAAAGATCAGATTTGTCATGTTGCGGTGTCTGCGTTTCTCATTAGTTAACAAACGGCCATGAGATAATTTCCATAAGAAAGGCTTAATACGGTTAGCCCCTTGCCAATGCCAAACTTTTTCAAAGATTGGATTTGTGTAAAGGTCTTCCTGTTGGTTTTCCATTGACTCATATGCAAAACAGACAATTTCCAATAAGGAAAATCTGGTGCACCTTGTGAGGGGGGCTTTATAACAGCAATTTTGTCACAAATATCATTTGGTACTATGCTTCTAATTTTATCCCATTTCCAAAGGTCATTTGAAGCATAATGGTTTATAACATAAACTAAATTGATGTATAGTTTATAACGTAAACTAAATATATCAATATTGCAATGAATTACTGAGAATATTAAAGTTTCTTTAAAATATAATATATTAAAATACTAATAAAATAATGTTGGTGTAGTCAACAACGGTCAATGTTGACCAACAGGGGAACTTTGGTGGTAATGGTATGGAAGCTTATGCGAAAGTTAAGGTCTCCGTTGGGTAGTTGATTCCTTTATAAAAAATAGGACTTAAATAGTGTTGGTTGGTAGAGGATGTTTAGAGGTAACGGTAGGGAAGCTTCTGCGACAATTATAAGGCCTCCGTTGGATAGTTGATTTCTTAATGAAAAACAGGACTGTGAATAGTTTAGAAAGTAAAGGGTTAGAAACTTACCAAAAAAATAAATACTAATCGAGTATGAATAGTTTAGTTTTATAAGTTCAAGTTATAATATTTAATAACTCTGTAATGTTTCCATTATCTAACATCTCAATTGGACGGTCTAACATTGCTGACTACACGACTGCATAGTATGTGACTGCACTCAATCCAGATCCTAAGAAAAGTTCTTAACATGGTATATCTGTGATTTCTGCGGGCATGTTTGGTATGCGGTTTTTTGGCAGTCATCAAGTACACCTGGAATAATATGCTGAATTAAGGCTTTCGGCACTCACATGGTTTTCATGTCACAAGCAAGTCTAATTGGTAAGTTTTCTATCAGCTCATTTCAGTTCCATCAACCAAAATACTTATACTATTTTTATTTTCACTTAATTTCTTACGGCAGATTGCCTAGACAGAGCTGAGTTAATGCAGAGGTCTAGTGTGTACACAATCAATATGTCATTGTTTGTGCTTTATCTTCCTCCATCAAGATTAAAGAGTAACTACACTGCATATTAATGTCTACTTTTAACAAAGAAAAAGCAATGATGTCTTAATGCACAAGTATATGACCAAACTGTCCCAAATACTATTACTAACTATGGAAAAATATTGTCCCTTCTCTTTAGCTAATTAAAAACAAGTAGGAAGAAAGATTTTAACAAATTAGTAACAGTAACCACAATTGACAAGATAGGCATATATATACTTATAGTGAGTTCATGATCCATGAACTTGTTGAATAAGATCCTGGTTGATTATTTCATCAAATATAGAGCATACATTATTAAAGAAGTACTCAAGTTCAACATGAATGCCACTTCAAACATATATTTATTTTTTCTTTTTTATAAAAGCAAAAGTACAAAGATAACAACTAAGACATTTCAACTATGTTGACACGACGGAACCTTGAGGGGATAGACCAAGACCCAAGGTGTAAGAATTTATCTGTCTCATTAAAAACCTTACCAAGAAAAACCCAATGGGATAAAACCTTAGTGAAGGAAAAAGAATGCAGAGATAAGACATTGATTCAATTATTTGGTTAATTAGATATACAAATGCAAACATTATTAAAATCTAAGCCCTCTTGGTGACATTTATTTTCTCCAATGCAATCACTACCTGAAATCCTCTTTGCATGTGTCTCCATTTTCGCCTCATCATCAACCTTGCCCTGTAAATAAAGGAAACTTTACTCTCAAAGGAATAATATATTGTACATAAAAGGAACTACTAGTATGGTGTTACTTGAAGCTTTGAACTAACAAGTAACAACTCATGCAATTTCCAAGGGGTCATCTGATTTAATCTTCTAAAAACCATACAAATTATATTTTATATAACTCTTCAATTTTAGATCTAACTTTATGTCTTCAAACCAGAAAATAGTTTAATTAGGAGGAGAAACCAACACTTATTAAAAGGAATAATCCTAGAGCACACATGAAAATCATTTGAATATTAAGTTTTTAGGGTAAGATATTATTATCAAATTAAAAGGAAAGATATTTAGCCCAAACTTAGAAAGGGATCATTGAAGTGACAAAATGATATTTTTACCTTCAAGGATAGATGACTTCATTCCTTTACCTCTTCTCATGCATCTTCAATTGAAGTGTTTTTTATGTGAGCAATCATGGGCCAGTACTCACCAGACCGAGGTTTACATTTTCGGCACAATTCAGGACAACCATATATGACCAAATCTTCAAGGGCAGTGAGGCGTTTCAGGTCACTTGGAAGACTCAACAGTCTAGGGCAGTAAAAAATCTGAAGTCTCTTAAGACGATTCATACTTGTTAGACACTCGGGAAGTTCCGTAAGATTGGGAAGTTGATAAATTTGTAAGGTCTCTAAAGTATCTACAAGATCATCAATCCAAAAAGGAAATGCTGGAAGATCTCTAAGTTCTCCGATGAATAAATGGTTCATCGTCAATCCTTGGATTTTAAATCTGTTGCACAACGACAAGTTTATCTTCTGACAGTTTAAAATATTCAGAGTCTGTAGGTTGGGAAAAATATAGAGAGGTATGTACTCTAGGCTACCACATGAACTAATAGACAATTTTTCAAGGGAAGTTCGTCGTGGTACCATGTCGTATAGAAACTGTATATTGTCACAATTCTGAAAATCCAAAACTTCAAGGGCATTCAAGTTTGCAAATTCTTTCAGTGACAAAACTGATTGCTTTGTGGTTATGTACAGTTTCCGAAGGCTGATCAACAACCCCAACCCTTGAGGCAATGTTTCAAGCTTCTTGCATCCCGTTAGTTTCAAGACTTCCAAATTATGGAGTTTGCAAATAGAATGGGGAAGTCTTCTGATATTCAAATTATGAGTAAGGTCTAGAACTCGCAAGTGCTCCAATTTACCAATTGACTTAGGCAGTGTGTCAACGGAAGAATATCTTAAATCCAAATATCGTAAGTATTTGTATCTTGATATCCAAGTTCCCTTGACAAGGCCCACTCCTTCAATGGGAAATAATATAGTTCTCAAACTTCTGGACTTGGGGAACAAAACATTGTCTGCTGAAATTTTTTCAACAATTGATAAGTGTCTTACGTGCTCAGGTATATTCGTAGTATGCCAGTCCACTGTTACACACTCCTCTTTTGCGACATACACAGCAAGATCATGCATCAAATCGTGTACCTTGAAATAGTCGGGAATGTTACTGCCATCAAAATATTGAAGAAATGATCTAGAATTTAACTCATCTAGATATTCTCTTGCAATATCCTTCAGTTTTTCAGTTCCATTCTGAGAGTGTACTAATCCAAGAGCTATCCAAAGCATAGAAATATTAGCACAAGAGAACGTATAATCTTTGGGATAAAGCGAAAAGTAAGCAAAGCATTGCCTCAAACAAGACGGCATTTGATCATAGCTTAACTTTAATGCAGGTAAAATATCATCTTTATTTTGTTCTAAGTTCCATATCTTAGAATCTCTCACAAATAACCATTTTTTTAAATCATATTTTGAGAATAAGGAACTTCCTAATGTTCTCACAACAAGTGGAACTCCTGCACATTTTTTCACGATTTCTTTTCCAATCGCCACATGATCTGGATATTTTTTTACTTCACCTTCCTTGAATGCCCGTTTCACAAACAAAGTTAAACAATCTTTTGCAGACAGACCTTTCAACTCATATGAGGGAATAGTACCCATCATTGAAGCAATTGAGTTGCTCCGTGTCGTCACTATGATTTTGCTTCCTACTGCACCGACTTTTATCAAATCTATCAACTCAATCCATTTTGTACGATCATCATTCCATATATCGTCTAGCACCAGAAAAACTTCTGACCAACAAGTTTATGTCTTAAATGACTTTGTAGCTGTTCAATATCAAAGTTTTTGATGTTTTCTTGGTGAGCAAGAGCAACACTCGGTGGAGCTGAAACTGGAGTTATCATTGAAGCAGAAATGGAGTTGATGATTTTAATAATTATTTGACTGATGTCAAAATCATTAGAGACACAAGCCCACATCTTCAATTGAACAAGATCATCCATCCTTTTATCGTTGTACACCAACTTTGCAAGAGTGGTCTTTCCCATGCCTCCAATTCCCACTATGGGAATAACACACAAACTTTTATCGCCATCACCATCGCCTTGAGGATGTGGTTGCATCAAAAGCTTGATAATTTCTTCCTTATCATTCTCCCTCCCAATTACACTTAATGGATCAACATGGGAGTGAGTCAATTCTCTATTTTGCAAAACAAGTTCAGGACCAACATCGATATTGGCAAGACCAAAATTGTTGCCATCAGCTGCTACCTTATTCAATTTGTCCCTAATGTCTTTGATTTGATGTGCCATCCAAGGACGGAAAACAATTGGATTAGAGGAAGAAAAGAATTGGCCTACCTTCATCCGAGTGCTGTTAGAAGCTTCGACAACTTCCTTCCTCTTGTGTTGGAATTCAAATCCATCAAATACATCTTCAACATCAGAGCAGATGTTTTGAATCTGTCTCGTCCATTCACACAGTCCGTGATTTTTGTCCTTCTTATACTCAGCATCTAAAAGAAAACCTCTGACAATTGACAAAGTGTCTTTGATCTCTTGTAGATCGTCATACAAACCATAAGCTCGAGAAACTTCATCATAGGCATAAGAAGCAAGTTTCCCTAGCAGTGAATCAGCAATATCAAACACAAATGATTCTGCCATGTAAATGTAAATTGTGAAAGAGAAGAATTGAAGTTGGAATGTAAGTATGTGGTTTTGGTAATAGAGCCTTCAGATACATACTAGTTCATATACATATTCAAAAGTCAACTAACAAAGATTGCCAATGTAGACAGTGATACCAACTTATTTTATTCATAGGTGAACCAATGCAATAATACTAGTTGTTAATGTTATTGTTTATTGACAACATAACAAGTTGTTAGAAAAAATTAAGAACCAAATAAGTGGTTGAGTATTTTGTAAAAAATTACGAGGCCACGTCAGTAGAATAAGCATTAAACAGGACAACAAATTTGAAGTACAATAAAAAATTTGAAGCACACAAAGGTTGGTGGTATTTGACTTTTGTTTGCTCTGCTGTGTTGATTATGAAAGGTTCGTTGAAAAGTGGAGATTTTGTTTCCTTGGGGATTAAAGTGTTACATGTCAATGCCATGGTATGAGCCTGTGAATTGAGTTATCATGGAGTTGAATATGTTTTTCAGATAAAGTGTCTAATAGTAATTGCAAAAATAGTCATCATGCTATGCAGTTAATGCAAACTAGAAACTCTTAATATGTATTATCACTTGCTGTTTGATTCTTAGTTGAAGTGAATGGCCAACTATAAACTCTATCATGAAATGGTCATTAGAACTTGTAATTTTATGTTGATTAGTTGTAGATATTTGTAAAAGGAGAATAATATATATTGATCTTCTTCCAATGTATTGATATTGCTTAATTATAATTTCTTGGGACAAAGCTTTCTCTATGAAAGACATGAAAACAGATCTACTCCCATGATTAATCAAAACAATCATAAATGATTGATGATTATAATTTGAGAATGGTCTAAAAACAGGAAAAATATTACAATGGTCTAAAAATGAGGAAACCATTTACCATTGAAGCATATATATAAAATCCTTTAACGGACAGATTTCTAACTGCAAATAGATAAAATTTGATTTTATTTAAAGACTAGGATAATCTCTAAAGATAATTTTCATCTGCATAACTTTTATTTTAAAACAATAGACTCTTGATCAGCAACTTCCATCTAAATAACTGCACTCACAACTCTTATAGAACTTCCTTTCACTCCCTGCCTGTACCTTCAAGCTGCATATCCGTCAGCCTCATCACCTACCTTGCCCAGTAAATTAAGGAAATGTTACTAAAAAATTTTAATGAAAAATCACAAAATTTTACTGTTGGAATTATGTGTTCTCATTTTATTGTTGAAAAAGACGCTTAAAGGAAGAGTTAAAATTATGGAGATCGATTTTAAAGGAAAAGTTCTAATTTTAATAGTCACGAAAGGAAATGACAGATGAATATGTTTACCTTCAAGAAGGTCAATAACTTCATTCTCCCTCTCCTATTGGTTCTCCAATGAAAACTTGTTTGATGTGGGAAATCATGGACCAGTACTCACCAAATTGCGGCTGATATTTTTTATACAACTCAGGACAACCGTATATGCGCAGATCTTCAAGGGCAATGAGGCGATGCATGTCACTTGGAAGACTCAGCACTTGAGGACAGTCAATAATATAGAGCCTCTTAAGACGAGACATTGTGGACAGTCAATAATATGTAGGAAGGCCTTTTACACAATACTTAGTAACATGGGGACTGATAGTTATAGTGAATATATGCTCCATAAAATTGATGTCTAAGATCCTGGTTTATATGAAGACCAGTGACTTGAAAATTTAAACGATGATTATTTCACCAAATATACAGCATACATTACGAAAGAAGTAATGAGAATTTAAAATTTAAAATTTATGATTCATAAAGTTTTGTGGTTGTTCCAGAGTTGTCACTGAGACTAATGAGAATTGATAAATTTTTGGTTGATCTTTCAAGCCAAATGCATCTATAGATTAATGCCGGTTGCAATGGTTTGACAATTAGAGCTTCCAACCAGTCTTACTTACTAGAAGACCTGCAGGTACACTTTGATAAGCTGCCTGCACTATACTGTGATAGCCAGAGCGCCCTTCATATTGCTAGCAATCCTGTCTTCCACGAGCGCACAAAACATTTGGACATAGACTGTCACATTGTCAGAGAAAAACTTCATGGAGGACTCATGAAACTATTGCCTATCTCAGGTTATAACCAGATAGCAGACATTTTGACCAAGGCTTTGCATCCTGCCAATTTCCATCGTCTCTTTGCCAAGCTAGGCCTCATTAACATCTTCCGGCCTCAGCTTGAGGGGGAGTGACAAAATACATGTACTATAAGTCACATTGCTCTAAGTGATAATAGTTAGTTAGGATGGTAGTTAGGCAGTTATAACAGTTGAATAAGAGTTAGTTACACCACAACATTATGTATATAAACATAACTCATTGTAACAGAAACTCATTCATTGAATCAATAAGAAATTCATTCTTCATTTCACATTTTATCTTCTTCTAGATTAAAGCCTGTTTTTCCTCCATCAATGGAGTTTGTTAGCTTTGATTTGGTATCACATTATCTTCTTGTTAACCAGAAAAGATTGTGCTACTGCTACCAACTCCTAACGCGTTTTTATTTTTGCTGTAACGCCTCCTACATTGTTTAGCTACTTAAATCATAACTTACAATTAATGATATTGTTATATGCATAAGATTTCTATATTTAAACACATGAAATAGTATCTAATTATGTTCGCTTGATGCTTAATGAGTTGCAACATATTGTTATATGCATTAACCATTTACTGAACATAACTAACCAGATATTTGAACTGCGTTAACAATCTAATTTGTTGTCGAAATTTGATGTCTTTGTTCAAAATAGCAAACTCTAAAATACAACCCGATACTTGTACTGAATTCATGCTCCACGAACTTGTTGTGTTTCACACAGTCTTGGAGACATGAGAAAAGAGTTAAGGCATTTAACTCATGTATCCCCATTTCATATTTTTAAAAGCACTCCAACAAAACCTGCCAATCCAAAACGTAAAGACAGTGACTCAAAAGTTTCATGGTAATTATTTTGCCAAATATTTAGCATACATTATGAAATAATTATCAGTGATTGATTACTGATAGATATTTTGGATCAGTAATAGTATCCATCATCTATTCCATATACTTTAGGACAGATGATAATGGAAGGTATATCTGAACCCCATTAGGAGAAGTAATGTATCCTTTAAAGATGACAATTTAGGACAGTGAGATCTTGCAAGCTTATTAAGCAGTTAGTAAACTGTTGAGACCATCCTTCAAAATGAAGAAATTTCAGCATCAATGAAGGATATAGTTGCCAAGCCCTCCGACAATTCTGAACTCCAGTTTTGAAATTTTCTATATCTGAAAATGTGAAATTAATATTTTTCATACAATATGGTCAGCCTTCAAATAGAATCAAGATGGGTCTTCAAGATTTATGTATCTTGTAAAGTTTAACAATTAGAGTATGCAAGCAAAAAAGGTTATCCTACAATCTCACACACTTCCAACTTGTTTGGCTACTTAAATCATGACTTGCTATAAAGGAGAGGTTATTCACCATTAGGTTCAATTCGACTCTTTCATTGGGAAAGAATATGTTTAGAGCATATTTACATAATATATCATTGTACAAGTCAATTCAATCACCTTCAAATTGAACAAATATGTTTGTGAGTACTGTGAATGAAGAATAGAAATGAATAATCAAACATGCAGATGGAAACATCCCAAGAATGTAAAGCCTCTTTGCTAAGTTGCTAGCATTCATTTTCTTCAACATCATCAAATCAACCATTGGTGTGCTCTCCCTTTTCTGAATACAGGACCTTCTGAACCCGCAAATCATCTACCTTGCCCTGTAAATAAAGCAGATGTTACTGAAATCTTCTTTTGCTGATATATACCAAACATACACTTATTTTTTTCATGAAACCGGATCACTACAAAAACTCATGTGACATTGTTAATATTCGAAATTGGAATTATGTGATCTCATTCTATTGGTGAAAAGGACACCTACAGAAAGAGTTAAGTAAAGTTTAAGCAATTTTGTTGTATTACTTTAAACTTTGAACCAATAGCATTACTAGCAATAACTAATGGAAATAACCAATACATAACTAATCAATAATCATCCTACTCGGCAAACCTTGTACAGCACAGCCTCATTATACTAGGTGTGATTAGGAATCGTCATGGTTAATAATAACCTCTAGTTTAATAAAATCATACAAGAACATGCTTACATCTTATATAAAATATCTGATTTCAGCTCTAACCACATGTTTTCAACTAGAATATGGTTTAGGATATACAAACAAAAGAAACAATTTATGAATGAACACACACTAATATGTTTACCTTCAAGTTCGATGACTTCCTCATTGTTTTCCGACAAAAACTCGCTTGATGCGACCAATCATGGGCCAGTACTCCCCAGAAGGGAACCGACATTTTTGGCACAATTCAGGAGAACGATATAAGCGAAATTCTTCGAGTGCAGTCAGACGATGCATGTCACTTGGAAGACTCAAAAGTTGAGGACAGCAATCAATATATAGGCTCTTGAGATTAGTCATTGATGTTAGACGCTCAGGAAGCATCTTGAGATTTGAAAATTTTCGAATTCTCAAGGTCTCTAAAGTGTCTGCTGTATCTTCAATCCATCTAGGTAGTTTCTGAAGCTGTGAAAAACGCTTAAGATGAAGATGTTTGATCCTCAATCTTTGGATTGGTCCTTCATTGTTCGACGACAGGTTGAACATCTGACAATCTTCAATTAACAGCGTTTGCAATTTTGGGAAAGCAGAAAGTGGTAACGACTTCAAACTCTTACAGGATCGAATATACAATGCTTCAAGGGAATCGAGTTGTGCTTTTGCCCCTATGAACATAAACTCCATATTGTCACAATGATATAAACTCAAAGCTTGAAGGTGTTTCAAGCTTGCCAATTCATCCAGTGACAGAACTAATTGTTTTGTGGTTATATACAGTTGTCGAAGGCTTGTCAGCTTCTCGATTCCTTCGGGCAATGTTTCAAGTTCTGTGCACCCAATGAGGGACAAAATTTGCAAGCATTGAAGTTTACAAATAGAACGGGGAAGTCTTTTGATATGGTGGTTATGTCGAATATAGAGAACACACAGGAGCTTCAATTTGCAAACTGAATTTGGCAGAATCTGAAACCAGGAATTACTTAAATCTAAATACAGTAAGTTTTTGTATCTTAATACCAATGTATTCAAGAGATCTTCACTTTGAAGACCCACTCCTTGAACAGGATGTAATATAGTTCTCACTCTTTTTGACTTGGGGAACAAAGCATGGTCAGGTAAAACATTTTTTAAAAATGATAAATGCCTTGCTTGCTCTGGTATTTTTTGAGTGTCGGAGATTACCTTTACGAAGAAGTCCTCTCTCGCAACATATATTGCAAGATCATGTACCAGATCATGTACTTTGAACTTGTAACCATAGCCGTAGTCTCTGAAATCCTCAAGAAATGACCGTGAATTTAATTCATCGATATATTCTCTTACAATCCTATCTATCTTTTCACTTCCATTTAAGGGTTGAACAAATCCAAGGACTGCCAAAAGATTTATAATTTCATCACTATGAAACGTAAAATCTTTGGGATAAAGCGAAAAAAGAGAAAAACATTGCCTCAAATAAGATGGCATTTGATCATAGCTTAATTGTAGTGCTGGTAGGACATCACCTTTCTTCATTTCTGAATTCCATAACCCATGGTCGCTTACAGATTTCCACTTGTGCGATTCAAATTTTGAAAACAAAGAACTTCCTACTGCTCTCACGGCTAGTGGAACCCCTGCGCATTTTTTCACAATTTCTTTTCCGATCTCCACCAGATTTGGATACTTTTCTTCTTCTCCTTCCTTGAAAGCCCATTTGACAAACAGAGATAAACATTTATTTGTAGAAAGACCTCTTAAAACATAGGAGGGAACGGTGCCCATCATCGAAGCAACTGTGTTGCTCCGTGTTGTCGCCATGATTTTACTTCCTGATGCGCCAACATTTAACAAATCTTTCAACTCGATCCATTTTGCACGATTATCATTCCATATATCATCTAACACAAGTAAAAACTTTTTACCAGAAAGTTTACGCCTCAGATGACTTTGTAGCGGCTCAATATCAAAGTGGTTCATGTTTTCCCGGTGAGCAATAGTTGAAGCTGAATCGAGAGTAGAAGAGACAGAAGCCGAGTTGATGACTTTAATAACGATCTTCTTGAGGTCAAAATCATCAGAAACACACACCCACATCTTTAATTGGAAAAGTTCATCCATCCTCATATCATTGAACACCAATTTTGCAAGGGTTGTCTTTCCCAAGCCTCCAATACCCACAATGGGAACAACACACAGGCTTTTATCACCATCACTGTGAGAATGTGGTTGCATCAAAAGCTTGATAATTGCTTCCTTATCCTTCTCCCTCCCTATTACAGTCGAAGTATCAATATGGGAATGAGTCATTTCTCTCCTTTCCACAGCAAGTCCGGGATCAGGACCAATTTTTACGAGTACAAACCTGCCTCCATCATCTGCCGCCTTTTTGAATCTACCCCTAATATCTTTAATTTGATGTGCCATTTTAAAACGGAAAGCAAGTGGATTTGAGGAAGAAGCATAGTGGCGTACCTTCATCCTAATGCTGCCAGAATCTTCTGCAGCTTGTTTTAGCTTGACTTGCCAACCAAATTCATCCAAAACATCTTCAGCATCAAAGCAGATGCTTTGAATCTGCCCTAACCATACACGCAAAGCATTATCCTTATTTTTCTTCACCTCCGCATCTAACAAAAGGCTTCTGATAATTGATAGTGTGTTTTTTATCTCTTTTAGATCGTCGTACACACCATAGGCACGAGAAACTTCTTCCAAAGTATAAGAAGCAAGCTTCCCTAACAGTGAATGAGCAATATCAAACAAAAAGTTTTCGGCCATGTCAAGGTTAACCAGTAAATAGCAGAAATGGAGTTGGGATGTTGGTTTGTGGTTGTAATTGTACCTTCAGCTCCATACTATATATATACTGAAGTCAACTGACAAAGGTTGCCAGTCTGGTCTAAGTCAACCAACTAATTTTAATTATGAGGAAAATGCAATAATACTAGTTGTTTGTTGTTTATATGCAACTTACCAAGTTGTTATTGTTTGTAGAAATTAAGATCCCAATGAGTGGTATCCGTTAAAAATAGTATAAGCTCGCATCAGCACAACAAGTTTGAAGTACTCACAGGTTGGTGGCAATTGACTTTTGTTTGTTCTGCTTGCTTTCCTGAATTTGTTATGGAACTTTCGTTTGCAAAAGCAAACCGTGACTAGGATGAATATGATTGGATGATGTAAGATAAACTGCTCTTCCAAAACCAAGGCTTTGTTTGGATAGGCTTATTTGAGTTTACCAGACATAAGTACTTGTAAACTTGTTTTGGCTTATTTGAGTTTACCAGACATAAGTACTTGTAAACTTGTTTTGGCTTATTTTCCTAAACTTTCAAGGATAGCTTATAAAAACAACTTATAGCTCATGTGAAAATAGTTCGGCTTTACTTTGGACACATTATCAATGTAGTTCATTGTTTTATTAGAATTTCAAAATAGCCGTTGACTTTACATAATAGTTTGTTTTATAATGTATGTTATGTACTCTTATTTGTTACCATGATATAGGTACAAAATTTCCACCGTTATTTTAGCAATAAATTTACCATTACCTTTCTAAATATTTGATCATATTAACATTTACAAAAGTTACTAATTGATTTAGTGATAAATAAGTTTTAAAGGTGTTATCATGCATAATTTAAGCAACATATGGCATCAAGTTATACTTGAATGAAATTTTACGTAACACATACCAAACAATTTTAAGCAATGTCTTGTTGTCCAACCTATTTCCACTCTTATATGGTGTTCCACTTTGTGTACATTTTAAATTGTTATACAATTTGCATAAAAAAATAATAATTAAAAAAAGGGTCTCTGATTAAGAAAGTGAAGTTCGTACCTTATCTACTTTCATTTTACTTTTCAAAATCTTCTTCAAAGGGTCTTGCAACCTTGTATTACAACAAAAAGCAAACAACCAAAGCAGTTCTAATAAAATTGCAAAGTTGTACCAAATATAAAATATAAAAATTGCCAATCAACATCAAGTGCCACCTTAAATAGGTACCCAAATAGGTCCAATTTTCAGCACCTTTAGGGGATAATCTGTACTTGTCAAGTTGTCAACAAGGTCTTGCAAGTTTTATCTAAAGATATTAAATTGAATGGGGAAGCCAAAGGATATCGATCGAAGCAATTAATTACAATAGAATTTTCAAAATAATTATTATTATAGTTTATAATTATAATTATAATTATAATAAAAGACGCTTTCATTTCAAACATAAAGTAAACAAAAGTTCAATACATCCAATAAAACTGTTTCAATGATATCTAGGTTGTTTAAATATGGCCACTGCTGTTTTGTTTTAAGGGCTGCAAAGGTTCTTTAAATCCTCTTCCTTTGCATACCAGCTTGGTATTATCTTTGAAACATGGGGATAAAGATCCTTGTATGAGTTCCTAATGGTTCCTTCTGCAACTCCTGTAGCAACTGATATATCTGCAACAGAGCATTAGGTTATGTACAAATATGCAATAGCTTTAGCAATTAGCTGTCATAAAATAGAGCTGAGTACATAACTTAGCTATACACATAGAAGTTTTCAATGACATCTGGCTCCCACAAAAAAAAATTGAAATTTATAGATGTGTACAAATTGTAGCATCAGAATTCAGTATATGTATAATTTATTGTATTGTATGGCACTTGATCACATAATTCATTGGTGCAGCAGCATGGAGTGTTTTTAGCATTTCCTTTGTACAACTTTAAAAATTTGTTTAAAATATAACATGTTTCAGTTTAAAAAATCATGGCATCAATGCTATGAAATTGGAGAAGCAATTTTCACAAACAAATAAAGCAATTAAATCCGTTTGTATTTCATGTTTTAGAAGAACAGTCACGGACCTTTGAGAGGTTTTTTATCATCCGAAAGCTGAGTAATGATGTATATAACTGCTGCAGCAATTGATATGGGACTTCTCCTGTCATATTAAATGTTATTAGTATCAACTACAGTATTATTATAATATCCATCTAAAGATTGTGAAAATGTAAAGAATCCATAAAAATTTAGGTGTTATGAAATAGACTGAAAGTTTATGATAATTGAACCTAAATAGGTGAACCATCATCATTATATATGGTTTCACCAGACACCACCAAACTTAACAGTAGATATAATATTTTAAAATTAGTTGTTCTTACTCGTAGGCTAACTGATTGAATAGCTAAGTTGAAATATTTCAAAAGTTACAAGTTGTCGATTCTCTCAAAACTCAACCTCCTGTGATGTACTGAGGTCATTGATGGCATAAGTGCAATCCAACCAACAACTAAACTAAACCAGCCGCTCTCATTTCTGAAGGATGCTACCCGGACTATATTCTAGAGTTTTGCGTGTGTAGTATAATTTTTTATTTAGGTATCATCTTACAATGCTTGTAAAAATCTTAAGTTTTGTTTCAAAAAAAAAAAATATAATATGAAGTTTTACAATCATACAACCCTAAACCTCATCCTAGGTAGGATCTTGATCTTGAATACATTGTGTTAGGGTTAAATCCAACCCTGATCTGCACAGTGTAGACCCCGGAATACTGATTTAGCCCTAAGCTAAAGATAATACAGTTGGATGATGATTTCATTTTATCACAGAACCCCCTACCCTGCCCAGAGTTCTCACTTTTGTCACCTAAATTCTCTCTTAGAAGCTGCACCATATGACAAGCCAGTGAACATCTATTTCATTATTTAAAAGTCTGAAGAAATAAGTCAAAACTAAAATTTACCTTATATCAAATTCTTCTGATTTCTGAACAGATTCCTGAGCAGCTTTAATGGCTTGATGATTCATACCGAGATTAGAACAAAATCGTCTCTAAAGTTTGTGAAAATTATGTTAGTATTAATTAAATAATATAAAGATAAAATTTATGCGAGCGGGCTACAGCACTATACATTGATTGAAGTAGAAAGCTGTGCACAAGTACACAACAATAATGAAACTCACCATAAAGTCCCCAGCATGAATTGTTCCCATTTCTACAGATTGACCACCATTCTCCAAACCCAGTTGTTTCACTATGTATTCTTTTGCTCGGCCAATTTCCTTCTTGGTAGCTCCATTGGCAATCGAGCAAATTTCTATTTGAAATTCACCAGGGTTCAGGGAGGCTCATGTATACAAGGAAAAATGTATAGGGAAGCATCTATATGTTAAAAGAATCATAGGATGTACCCTTTACAGTGCGCGGCTTGTCTTCTTGTCGACAAGCAATGTAGAGGCAAGCAGCCAATAATGCATCCTGATTTCTTCCCCTGCTAGACTTCTGATCTTCAACCCGCTTATATATCTCATTAGCTCGGTCCTTCAAATCAATTGCAAAAGGAACATAAGAGAAGAAAAATACTAACTTTACATGAAATTTGAAGTTGAAGATAAGAAAAACTATAACAATTGTTTAAAGGTGCAATTGATACAATACAGAGAATCAAAAAATTGTTCCAACAGGCTTGACAGTTGACACATCATACTAACATTATCTAGCCCTTGCTCTCCATCAGAAAGCATAGCTATCAGTCATCACTCATCATTACTCGCTTTATAAAAAATTGTCAGAGAAGTTTCGCCAAATTATAACAATTTCCACAGAAAATTTCAAACCATTCATAGATTTTCAATACAGGGTCCGAATGTTTGTCTCCTAAAACTTCTACACCATTCTCAAAGAATTTCCCAAAAATTACAAAAAGGTCAGAGTCAGACAATTCAAATAATCAAATTGCAAACCACATTGGAAAAAGCATTGCAGTCTCTCTCTTTTTTCTCTGAAAACTAACAATATAGTATAAAACACACTACAAACTCTTGTCAAACAGCATGATAGTTCAATACTACCAAATCTATAATTCAACAAATGCGACAAATCTTTGTGATCGAGTTAATCATAATCATCAATCAATCACATTTGCAGTACACATACACACCTTTACATGAAACTTCCATTACAACGATTAAAACAATGTGAAGGAAAAAAAAAAAACAGCAATCCAAAATCAAAGAAGAAATATACCTTGATGGTTGGAACGAGTCCCAACCTGTAAAAAATCATCAACAATGTCAGAAAAATTCACAATTCCCTAAATCATGAACAAAAAAATGATGAAAAGTTGAAAACTAATCTAATACGATAATAAAGAAAAATACCAAATTATGAGAGTTCATTCAAGTTCAACCATTAATAATTTGAAAACTGAATTATGAGATTCAATCAATCAATCAATCACACATGTTTTGTATGAAACCCTAGCTGACCTCTCGGACATGGTGCCAATAGTTTTGAAGGCAAGGATCAAGCCACGATCATTATTTGAACCGCGATTCTGCCAGCGACTGAGAGAAGACGAGAGAAAATCTCCAGATGCACCGTTAGGTTTGGCAATGACAGTAGATAAACCGCCGTCGGTGAGAAGAGGATTGTTCGGACCTCCGACACGTACGGGATCGTTGTCGCCGGATTCATTCGCGAACGTTCGCCACTCAGAGGTTTCATCAATAGAGTGAGATTCAAGCACGAGACCACACTCCGAACAGACAGCGTCACCGGCGGAATGATCGAACACCACCTCCGTCGCTCGCTTGCAATCGCTGCAAAATGCATCGGACATGGTTGCTCTGTTTCTCTTTCTCTCAATCTAGGGTTTGTAGAGAAAATTGATTTATTTTAATTTAATTTTTTTTGCAGTTATTGTTAGATCGAATCGATTAGAGAGTGAGATTTTTCATTTTTGTTTCGGTTTTTTTTTTTTTTTTTTGTTAAGCGTTCGTTATGTTTCTTCTTCGCGAGTTGAAACGGAAGAAAAATAATGAAGGGTTTGATTGAAGATGTGTGTTTGGTATTTATAGGCGGCGTTGAAATAAAGTACTAACCAATAATGGAAAATAAATAAAATAATTATTAACAATAAATAAATAAGATAAAAAAGAAAAGAGTGGGTTCGGTTTGTGAGACTTGTGTTGGTTTGGGAAGGTCATGCGGCTTTCGTGCTGGGTTGGATTGGACGATTTCAAGAGTGTTATTTTAGTTGATTCTTAGAGTGTTTATATATTTATTACTAATTAATTACTAATTTAAGTAATAACATATAGTAACATAAATATTATAAATAATATATTTTCAATGCAAAATTTATTCTTTTTAGCTCTGGAACACTAGTTAGTATGGCCTATAAAAAAAATATAAATGATATTACCTCTAATTTGGCGATTGTCTTATTTTTGAGCTTATGCGAAATAGTTTATGCAAATAAATAAGTTTTTATGTATTATTATAAATTTTACAAAGTAGTTTATGATAAAACAACTTATAAAAATACAACTTTAGTCGGTGACAACTTGTGAATCAACATAAAACTTTATTTATTTGCATAAATCATTTTCACAAGTTTAAAAATAAGCCAAATTCAAACAGGCCTATGTAAAAAAATTAATGTATTTGATTTATATTATGAACTAAATATATCAACTTTTTTGTTGACCCAATTGTTTATTATAAAAATTATTAGAGGAAATACTATTTTAAGACATGGGAACAATGACCAAAGTTAGGGCAAGTATCCCTTGATTTTGAAAAATAATAATTCGATATTTTCCAAAAAAAATTATAAATCAATATACAAAATCAATAAGAGAATGCAATTGATCAACTCGACCTTGTATTAATAGATCATTGAAAATATTCAAATTAATTAATCCATTCTCATTGGCATACCCAATTCCATTACTATCGAAAGAATTCATTCCGCAAACATTTTAATTTCAATGTGTTTAGTAAGAATTGTCGAAGCACATAAACGTATATTTGTTGCAAGCATCAAAACTTTGAAATGATTACAGAACTTGATCAAATTGATGGCGGCTGACACTATGTCACGTTTACCTCTTTTTCTAATCATCGGTAAAATATGTCTGAAGTCTCCTAAAACAATTGACAATCTCCTTTCTTAATTGATATGCTTCTAAATCCAGAAAAGATCTCCAATTTAACTTCTTCTTTTTTTTTTAATCAAAAAGTGGAGAGCAAAGCGCTAACCACCCAAAAATTTATTCATGAGAGAAGATAGAAAGTACAAGAAGGGGGGGACTAGGCCAAAACCCCAACTAAGAAGTACATAATCTAAAACTTGGAGAACCTTGCTTATTTTTATCAAAACAATCTTTAACAAACAAAGGGAGATTGTTCCAATAAACAATGGAAGAAAAAGATAAACCATGATTAGCCAACAAGTCAGCAACTTGATTACCCTCCCTATAAATATGAGACACCATGAAATTCATATGACTAGTCATGAAAACAACATTTTTCCATCTGTTTCTTAAGCTCCAAGCAACTGGTTTGTCAGGATTATTAAAGGCAGCCACCACAGTTGTTGAATCCGATTCCAACCACAAATTAGTCCATTGATTTTGATAGGCAATTTCTATAGCACGCATTGCACCACACATCTCAGCTATGTAAGAATTAGTGACTCCTAAAGGCTCGGCAAAACTATAAACAGAGTCAGCTTCATGGTTACGAAAAATGCCTCCACAAGCAGCATTACCTGGGTTACCACATGAGGCTCCATCAATGTTGCACTTAAACCAGTTCATCAAGGGAGGATGCCAATAAACTTCTTTATAAAAAGTAGTTTTAGGTTGATGAATTTGAATTTTGAAACTCTTCAGGAAAGTAAAGTCGCGAATGGAGTTTGAAGCCAATTTCTTTGTGTTGTTCCCTGACATAGCAGTGTTGGTCATGATCATTGAGATAGCAGCCATCCATGTGGTATTTGTATCATTGAACCTAGCCTTATTCCTCACTAACCAAATGGTGTGCAGAAGGTTAATGATAGCAGCTGTGATTGTAACCTTGCTTTGTGGAGACCAATTTGAGTCACATAATTTCCAGATATCATCCATAGAGGTGAATTGAAGAGTTAAATTTAAACAGCCAGCTAACCAAGACCATAATTTAATAGCAAAATGACATTGGAAGAAAATATGAAAGGAGGATTCAACATGGTTGTGACAGAAATTGCACATGGAGGGAATGGCACAACCCCTTATCATCAAATTCTTATCAGTAGGGAGTTTTTCGTGCATCAATCTCCACACAAGGAAGGACCTAGATGGTGGAATATCAGCATTCCAAACCAGCTTAGCCCAATGCAGATCCTGAACCTATGGAAGCATGAAATCATAGGCTTGCTTGAGCTCCAAGTCTCCATTGTCAGTGTGTTTCCAAATAAGTTTATCATGAGTAACCTCCAAGGGAAGAGAAACATGAGAAATAATTGAAGATAAGTTATTGAACATGTGAGAAAGAGCAGGCGGAATAGACCAATGTCCATTAGCAATAAAATCACTAACTTTTGAAGCAAGTAAATTCCTTGTCTGCTCAGGGATATCAAGTTGATCAACCAAAGGATCTCCACACCAACTATCTAGCCAGAAATTAATATTTTCACCATTGCCTACTAACCAAACAGTATTATCTCTGATCACGTTAAATTCCTCTTTGATGCGGCTCCAGATAGAAGAAAAAATGTGATGTTGTATTACCCTTCCCTTTCTAAAAACTCGATCCATGAGTAATAAAGCCCAGGAAGTTTGAGAATTAACCATAATCCAACAAAGCTTTAAATTAGAAGCTTTGTTAAGATGAATCAAAGACCTGATGTTGAGTCCACCTTGAGCTAAGGGTCTACAGATTTTCTTCCAAGTGATAGTGACAAGTTTTTTCTTTTCTAGATCTCCACTCCAGATAAAATTTCTTATACATTTTTTAAGATCTTTGAGCAGAGAAACAGGCCAAGAATATAACGATATGTTGTATGTTAACATGCTCTGAATGACTGATTTGATCAATTGTACTCTTCCAGCTATGGAGAGCAAAGAAGCTTTCCAAGCTGATAGCTTCAATTTGATCTTATCAGCAATTGGTTGGAGATGAGAGATTTTGGGCTTACCTTTAAAAATAGGCACACCAAGATAGTTGAAGGGCAAAGTACCAACCTTGAAGTTGAGGAGTTCAACAATAGAAAGAAGTCTTCTATGAGTGATGGATCCAGAGAAAATAGTTGATTTTGCATTGTTAATCACCTGTCCTGATTCTAAGGCATATCTGTTGAACAATTCTTTTAGAGCCCTTAAACCAGCTATGTTACCTTTGCAAAAAATCATCAAATCATCAGCATAAAAGGAATGAGAGGGAACATAGACATTTCTAGTACCCTTGATCAAATTCAGCCTTCCTTGTGACACAAGACTGGATATGCTTCTACTTAAAACATCCTCAGCTAGACAAAAAAGCAACGGTGATAGTGGATCACCTTGCCTAACTCCACTACTACAATTAAAGTAACCATGAGATTTGCCATTGATGGAAACAGAAAGGAAAGCTGATTGCAAGATAACATGGATCCAATTGCAAAAAACATCATTAAAGCCATAAAGTTTGAGCACTTTTAAAAGAAAACTCCATTCAAGAGAGTCAAATGCTTTAGTAATGTCAATTTTAAGAGCAACATTACCACCAAAAGCTCTATTGTGAAGAAGATTGATTGCTTCTGAGGCTGTACAGAGACAATCCTTGATATCTCTACCATGAATAAAACCTTTCTGCTCAACAAAGATGAGAGTAGGCATAATAGAGGCTAATCTGTCAGCAATGATTTTGGATATAATTTTGAACTTAAAATTTGCCATTGCTATTGGCCTATATTGATCAATTGATGAAGCTTCAGGGAACTTAGGCAGCAAGGCAATGATGTTGGAATTAAAACCTGGCAAAATCCAGCTAGAGGTGAAAAATTGAAGCACAACATTAGAAACATCAATTTTCACAATCTCCCAGTAATGTTGAAAGAAGAATGCACCAAATCCATCAGGCCCTGGAGCACTGTCTTTGTTGAGAGCAAAAACAACTGATTTGATCTCAGAGTGAGAGGGCAATACAGTCATGACAGCATTGATATCATCAGTAACAAGAGAACGAATAACTTCCTCAGCAAGTAAGCTATCCTGCAAAACAGAGTTAGAACAAAATAAATCTTTATTAAAATTAACAATATGGTCAGAGATGAGGTCTTGATCTGTAATCACTGTTTCACCATCTTGTAATGAGTGTATTTGTTTGGTTGAGGTTTTGATTTTGGCTAGTCTATGAAAGTATTTGGTGTTCCTATCCCCCTCCAAATGCCAGGTTAAACGAGCCTTTTCTTGCCAAAAGAGTTCTTGCTTTGATAAAGCATCTTCTAAAATCAAGCTAGCTTATTTCTATTCAAGCAATAAAGCATCAGAAAGGCCATTTTCTTGGATTTGCATTTGAATTTGAGCAAGATTCATTTCAGCAGTGCTAACCAGGTCATTAACATTACCAAAGCAATCCTTGTTCCATGTCTTAAGTTTTGCTTTCAGCATTTTCAACTTAGTGCTTAGGACAAACAGGGGCGTAGCCCAGTGTAACCATGGGGTAGCCACGGCTACCCCTTTTTCCTATAACTTGATTAATTTTTTAATAAGGTTGTGTGTTTTCACATTTAATTACTGTAATAATATAGATTTAGCAACCCCCAAATAAATTTATTTGTTAAAAAATTAGCAGAGATAAAAAAGATAAAAAGAATTGTCATTTGATAAATAAATTCTTTTTGTTTTAACGCTTTCGCATTTTATGATAATTACACAGAAAATCTTATCATTTATAAAAATTGTTAAATAAAAATTAATGAAATAATATTTTATTTTTTTCGTTGTATTTGGCCCCCTCGTAAAATTTCGGCTAGCTTCGCCACTGAGGACAAACATAGGACAACCAACTACAACTGTGTTCCAACATTCTGAGATGACATTCCAACAATCAGGGTGTAAGGACCACATTCTCAGGAATTTGAATTGTGAGGCATGATTATCATTGGTCAGATTGAAATCAAACAGCAAAGGAAAATGATCAGACCTAAGCTTGGTGAGACTAGTGACAGAAGAAACACAACATGTGTCCAGCCAAGCTTGATTGCAGATGACTCTATCCAATCTTCTTTCAGTGTGTCTAGTTCCACCCCTACCATTGCTCCATGTGAATTCAGCTCCTCTAGTGGGGAGATGGATGAGATTGAAAGAATTTGTCCATTCTTGAAACTCCTCAATAGGTATTGTAGCAGGAGAAGACCTACCTCTATGTTCATGAGCCCCCAAAATCACATTAAATTAAAGTCACCTAAGAAACACCACGGTAATGTATGTTGGGTTTGTAACGTATTCAAAGTAGTCCATAACTGTCTTCTAGTTTGGTAATTGGTGGATGCATACACAGCAGAAAAAGCAAGAACAATATTGTTTTCACATATGGTAAAGGTTACATGTTGTTCATCTGAGGCTAAAATAGTAGGGGAAATGGATGATTTACAAAGACACCAGAGGTTTGGCAAAAGGTTGGGTCTGGAGTTAGAAGCAAAGAGTTTGAGGTTAAGATTGGCTAACCATCTTCTAGGAAGATTAGAAAAATCCATCCATGGTTCAGCAAGAAGGATAATGTCAGGTTTATAGTTATTCAATAATTTATTTTAGTTAAACTATGGATAGAACAAATATTTATGAATGCACCGAGTACAATTTGGCATTAATTTATAAGTCTTTATGATTATAATTTAGTTGGTATTGACATTGTTATATAGAATGATTGAGGTTCGAATTTCAAACTCTTTATTTATTCATTTTAAAAATGAAATTGTAGCCACTAAACTATTTGAGAAAAAAAATTTGCTATCCATAGGATTGGAATGTTGGGTAAAAAAAAATTGTTTTGGTATAGTGTTTGGTAAGAATTTTAATTTCCTATAAATATTTTTAAAAATTAATGAGTAACAATGAGGAAATTGTGGAACAAAAAATATTTAAAAATAATTTTTTTTACTACATTTAAAAATATTTTTTAAAAACTCGAAACAAACATGAAAAGAATGCTGGAGTACAAACCTCACATTTTCAATTCAATAACAAACTTTCAAATAGTCACACTTTAGAGAAAGTTTTATATGATCACACCAAAAATAAATATTGGTATTAATATTGGACTATAAAAAAGACTTAATGAATTAATATTGATAGTAATTGAGAATCAGATACGTCTTTTCTATATGTGCGATAACATAAGATCTTATAAAAATAGGAGCCTCTAAAAAAAATTATAGGATGGTAATATTAGTAAATGAGTGGTATAAAATTAGGGATTGCAAACTTCCAAATGAGAGATTGTGGAGTTCAAATACTTGAGATTCTCTTTATTCTAAAATGAAAGATTTATTAGTTACAAAATATCCTAAAAAAGATTTTTTTATTGTGAATAAATTTTTTAGGCGCTTTATAGCTAATTGTTATATTATAGCTTTATTAAATAAAGTGGCGTGTAATAGAGATCGTTTTGTTTATCAAACTTTTTTTAGTGTTATTGATATTATTTACAATTCAAATCGATGACAATTTTTTTGATTTTTTTTACATTTTTTCTTCTATTAGGGACTATTTCTAATAATCACACAGGGTCTCTAAAAAGTTGGGGACGCCCCTGTTGAGAATGATCTCTTGAAAAATAATAAATAATATTATTGATTATAATATGAATATTTTTTTATGTTAATTACAAGGATATTAATTTTTTTATGTTATTTATAATTCAAATTGAGGATGATTTCATTAAAAAAATTGTATTTTTTATTAAAGATCTACTTTTAATATTTGAATAGGGCTTTTAAATATTTGGAGTCGGCCCTGGTTATTTAGGTACACATAGATAAAAATAGATAAAAGAATTTAACAATGAGTTTTTAAAAAAAAAAAATAATAAGAATGATTATATGTGTTTTTTTGGTATGGAATGATTATATGTGTTTGTGTCTAAATAAAATTTATTTGATTTTATGCTCAATACTTTATTTAGTGTCTACTGTATTTAATTTTAAAATTGTTCTTAAAATTAAATAATAAGATAACTTTTTATGATATGTACTATAGTAATGCAAACATTATACCAGACAAAATTTGTATTGAAATCAATACATTTATCCCATTAACGCTGTTCAAAAAAAAAATTATCCCATTAACATCGTCCCCTAATCCTTTGTTCAATGTTAGGCACCAACACTAACACTACCGTGGGGATATTTTAGTCTTTACGTGGTCAAGTGTTTTTCTCTTCTCCGACTCTATAATTGTACTATTCATCTTTTTTCTCTTGTTGAGTTGAGGTGAACGTTCCAGAGAGAGATCTCAAAAACTGATATCACAATTCACAAATAGGTAGCAATTTATGGATTCTGTACTCGGTAATTTACCATCTTTTAACCCCAACAATTTCACTCAGATTCGTCCTTCCGATCCTTCTACCTCTTCTGTAAGTTTTTTTTTCTCTATTTTTTTAATCAAAATATATAAAAAACTTTAGCTAGTATTTGAAAGAACTCTAGGTTGTTACAAAATGCGCAGCTTATTTAATTATGCAAATTTATGTTGTATCATTCTGATTGTGTATGATCCTGTGTTTTTTGTTTTGTTACCTTATGTTTACATTTACCCTGGTTGAAATTTCATATACAAATTTATTACGTTTTTTGTTTTTAAGTTATTGCTATTGTTTTGTAATACGCCACTTAGTATAAAATGTTGTTAAATAGCTGCGCATTGGATGAGAGATGACTTAAATATATGTTTATAACTACAGGCGAATCTCGCCTTACAAGGCAATTTTGTAAGGTTGAATTAGGTTCACATAAAATAGTTCGTCAATTTTTAAGTTTATACCTCATAGAGATTGAGATTAAAAATTTCTATTTGAAAACTTTAGGTATTTAAGTTTGTCTTATCACGTTTGAAAGTTATTTGGATGATTATAACTCATAAAAGAATAATAATGTGCTGCAATTTATTGTTGGAATGAGGTGAACTCGTCAGCATTGTCTCTAAGAAGATATCATTTTCATCGCAATAACTTAACTACATGTCAAAATAACCGCAAAAGAATTGAAAGCTTAAGTCTTTCAAGCATGGCATAATGTGATTTTTTTTCCTTAGTCAGTAACAGAAAATTTTTACTTTTATTTCTAATTAGTTGAAAAAACTAGAATTATAGCAGGAGGACTTAATTTGTCTTCTCAATCAACAAAAAAACATCCCCGTGGCTTTCAGCCATAGTTTCTGGTCTTGCGTAAATTATTTAGTGATATCAGGCTAGCAGGTACCATGCACTAATATAAGAGTTTTTGTGTTTTTTGGCGAGAAGAGAACGTGTCCACAATATCGTTAGCCTCCCTCTATTTATACCCAAATGTTGGGGGAGTAGTTGAGGAAAAGGTGGAAGTAGGGGAGGGATCCACTCTCCCACCATTCCTCCTCCTTCTATTTTTTAGGTCATGCCTTTTAAATGGTTATATGTTTAGTCAACTGATATCTAGCGTAGCTCATGCTTATCTGAACCTATCTAAGTGGGTCTCGCCAGAGTGAGAAAATTACTCTCGGCTGTTGGGCCAAATTAAGATTTATGCTTCGCTATGACAGGCTGAACAATGACCATCGTACATTAGGCTCAAAATATCTATGACAGGCCGAACAATGACTATCGTACATTAGGCTCAAAGTATCTATAACAGTACAGTTTCCATGATACCCTACAACAAAAGTTGTTGATTTCAGATTTTACAACTTGATGATTGTTGTTGATATTGTATTTTTTATAGACTTGCTTAACATATTACAAGAAAATGTCATTATTACCCATATAACTAACTTTTAGCTGTTACAAATCTAGGTCTATAGATTAATTGTAAACCTTTGCTGAAGGATATAAAGTATGTTTACAAAATGCGTAAGTAATTCCTGCTTTGTATTCAAATTGAGCCGTTAGCCGTTGCAAATTGGGGAAGATGTTCCATTAATCAATCGTATTTGAATAGGAATGTTAAATTTGAAAGATTTGATCATGAAGTCAAACATTCTGAATGGATCGCTGTTTTTCCATACCATTTTTCTCGCCAAGTGAGGAACAAACCAATTTGGGAAGCGTGGTGTGTGTATGTGTGTGTGTTGTTTCTCATTCAATTTGCTACTCTTTCTGTTCAGAAGCATATAATGGATCACTAATCATATATTTTCATTTGCTTTGTCGAAATGAAATTTCTGTTTTCATGCAGAAACCGACACCACCTACTTACCATCCTACTCACAGCAGAACCCTTCCACCACCTGATCAAGGTAGTGACAAGAACTTTTTCTACTTCTGTTGTAATGTTCCACTGTACTTATTTGATAATCTATTTGACAAATTGTATCTTTCCTTTGGATTATTCATTTTCCCCTATTAGATACAGTTGCAGTTTTCTTCTGTTTTTTTACAAAGCTGTATGCTGCAAATCTTCTGTCAGCCTCATTCTTTTGATTTATTCGGTGTTTTGTAATTGAGGGTTTGCTAACCTGTGTAAAATTCTTTTGACAGTGATAAACACCGAAGCTAAAAATATCCTCCTACGGCACATTTATCAGCACGCTCGGGAAAAGGTTAGTTTTGAAAGTTTATTTTGGTACAGGTAAGGTAGGTATGCACATGAAAGTCCAATACCAACCCATCTCCATATTGGAGGCTAACAGCTGCATATCACCATTTTTCATTGCAGTTGAAACCAAAAAGAGCTGCAGCCGGTAACCTTTTACCGGAGCATGGATGCAAGCAACCTAGGGTTTCCACTTGACAGTGTTTATTGACCAAACTATTGTATGCAATTGTCTCAAATGATATACTCTTGTTTTATAAAGAGTTTGGTGCTTGTTTGAAGGTGTAGATTAGTCAGCTACAGACTTGGAGTGTGTGAGTTTGATAACTCTCCCACCAATGAATATGTACAGCAAATGAAGTGGTCATGCTTTTATTGTATACTACTTTTGTGCCATGCTTTAAGGATTCACAAAAAACATCTTTATCTTTGTTTTTTGGATTCTGGAATGTGTTATGTGCCATGGTTTTCTTGTTAATAATGTTAAGAACTTAAGATGCAAAGGCAAGAGTCTGTTGTTATGAGAAACTTTTTCTATTTTTTATTTTATTTATTTGTTTTTTTACAATTGTTATATTTTTCACTATTTCTAAATATATATGTACATGAAAGAAATAGTGAAAACATTATTCATGTTTTCATGTCTAGGATTCGACTCATCTAAAGTGAATAATTTACTTTAGAGTGTAAAGTAAGTAATATCAACCGTTAATTAATACATCAAAAATAGAGTGTCTATATTTGGTACATCATAACAAATTATGGGCTCTTTTATCGCTTTACACTTTACTCACTTTCGATGATCTGAATTCTTGTGTCTATATTTGGAAATTGAGTGACATACAGTTTTGTCATTGAAATAGAAAACATAAAACCGTTTATGTGGCTGCTCTTTAACCTTTCAAAGATTCATTTTTTATAAATCCATAGGAATTCAAAGCTCCTTCTAGTTCTGACCTTTTGCTTAAATCGCAGTGCGAAATGAAGTTGTAACAAATGATTTTATTTTTTTACTAGTGCACAAATTATTCTGTTGTGAATATAAATGGTTTTTCTCACCCAAAAAATGGGTTATTTGGTTCACTAATAAGAACAACTATGCAAAGACAATTTTTCAACATATAAAAAATCCCTAACTAAATTATATTTTTCCTCCCTTGAATTAATTTTTAGTTTTAATTGCATAGATTTTTTGTTTTGGTCTCTTAAATTATGAGTTTTAGACATTTTGATTGTTAAATTATAGTAAATATTAAGATGTTTTGTCTCCAATAGAAGGAATGAATTGTTTTTAAATTTTGTAATGTAAAAAATCTAATTGTCCAACATTCATAACATAAGGGGCAAAAATCAAATGAAAAAACTTAAAGGACCAAAATTTAACCAAAAAAACTTAAGGATCAAAGTGAAATCTAATAAATTTAAGGATCAAATTAAAACTTAAAATTAACTTAAGGGACCAAAGTGTAATTTAGTCAAAATAAAAATAAATACCTCGCTCCCTTTAGTCCTTGATATAAGAAAAAAAATTACTTTTTAGATTTATTGAAAGATTGATGCATTTAGTCTATAATATAAATCAGATACATTAATTTTTTAATAAATATAAAAAGTTAATTGATTTCTTATATTAAGAACCATTTATATTCGAGTGGAATACATCAATTATTATGGGATAAATTATTTATGCAAAGTGTTGGTATTGGCGTTAAAAATCTCATAGGTGTTAATCTTTATATGCTTGGTAGGCAAGGGTGTAAATTAATTTCATAATTGGAATCTATAATTACTAGGCATTTTAAAGCTAGATATTTTCTTAGAACTGATTATCTTCATCTGAATATAGGATATAATTCGAGTTATGTCAGGTGAAGCAATTGGAATGCTAAATGTGTTATTCGAGAGGGTATGGTGCATTGGCTCTGGCGAGTATATATTCTCATGTGGAATGAGAGGTAGATTTTTGATGACACGATGATACATAAGCCCGTTAACATTAATGTTGACTTAACCAATTGACTATGGAAATCTATACCTAATCGTAGGAGTTGGAATGTGGATTTGGTTCTAAGAAAAAAAAGTTTGGTTGGTTCTAAATAAAGAAGATTTCTTTCTCCACTCCCGTGTCTCTTTTTCACCCTCTAGGTTTTCGTTTTTATCCTTTGAAATAGACTTTAGTAAACACGAATCGAAATTTTGGTCCATTTACACCCCTCATAATGAAAAATAAACGGTTGAAAACACATATTTTTTATATCGGAAAACTTTGATAAATGAAAATCAAAGTTTTTAAAAATTCGATTTTCATTTACCGAAGTTTTGGGGATAAAATTAAATTTTTGGGGGGTTAAAAAGATACACGGGGGGTGGGAAGAAAAATCCTCCTAAATAAAAGGGCTGACCTGGGAGAAGTACTTACACAGTAAATTTAGGCTTTGTTTGGATGAGAAAGGAAAGTTGAAGAAAAGAAAGTGAGAGGAAAGAATGTTGAAGGAATGAATGTGAGTAGAAAGGGGGTGAAAAGTGAGATGATTGTTTAATTGTTTGGTTTGAGTGAAAGTGGATAGAAAGTAAAAAGAAAGAAAGATATATTATTTAGGAATAAATGACATAACTATCCCTAGTAAAATTAATATAATATATATATATATATATATAATATTTAGAATTCAAAATAAGTATTATTAAATTATTTATTAAAATCTTTAACAAAAGAATTATTTATTAATTGATTTTTGTTCTTATTAATTGATTTTTGTTCTTAATCCTTTTTTTTTTTTTGCAATTATTTCATAAACTTTTTTTAAAAAAGCTACAGTAATGAAAAAAAAATCATGTTGGTATAACCACACGTGTAAGAAAAAAAAGCCATGGGTATAAGAAAAAAAATGAAAAAGTGGAAAACTACTGCATGCATTTGATATATTTTTTTTCGGTAGATGCATAGTATGCGTTTAATTTAATTAGTAATAAATTCCAACATAACAATTTTTTGTTTGTAATTTTCATTAAACAAAAGCATGGTAGGACTTCCTCCGGTCTTAATTATAAGAAGAGATTCACTTTTTAGATACATTAAAAGTTTGATGTATCTAGTCTATATTATTGTCTAGATATATTAAATTTTGAATGTATCTATAAAGTGAATGTTTTCTTATAATTAGAACTAGAGTAAGTATTTCAAAAGCAAGGAGTATTTTGTCTTTTTACAAGATTGCATCTCCAATTTTCACTTTCTTTTCAAATCTGGACGGAAAGTTTTTTAGCTGCAGAACCGATGAACAGTAACCTTTCTTTCCTCTTTGTCAAGCTTGTCAAACGGTGGAAGCATCTTGGTTTCCGACTTTCTTTCCTTCCACAGTTAATCCTTCCACCTTCCCTTGAATCAAACATAGTGTTAGGGTTAGCTCTATAAAAAAAAACTAGGTGTGGCAAAATAGGTTTGACTCATTGAGTCAATATGTTTACCTCGCTATTTTTAGTGGACTGAGTCAAAGTTTTAAACTCAACGCCTCTAGTTGGGTCGCCTCACTTATCCTACTGGAAAAAATAGGACGGTGGCGCGTAATCTAACCCACGAGTTTCATAATGTCTATCAATTTTTTATTCACATTTCTTCACCAGTGATGTTATGTTTTCTTTTTTTCATTATGTTTCATTCTTATTTTGTAGCACTGATTCATTGTAATATCCATTTCAACGAATTTCATTCTTTCACTGAAATAATGTGCACTAAGACGATGAAATCTCGAGAGAGTAAAAAAGACCCGAGAAAAACATAATTTATATGAAAGTTACTTACATATATCAAAGTTTTTATATGAAAACCACTTATTTATATCAAAATAAATTAGAAAAATATGTACATTGGTGATTTTAGATCAAGAAAAGACCTAAAACCACTTCCCTAGAAGAAAAGACCTAAAACCACTTTTTTCAATAAAGAAAGAAGAGAAACCTAGAAAAAAGAGAAATTTATGAGTTTAGAGGATACATAGCGTCAACATAAATTAATTTTACACCAACAACTAATAAGGATGATTTAGTCTTTAATTTTACGAAAAAAGCTAATTGATGACCAATTGTTAGATGATCCAGTACTGATTGACGCTGAATTTGTTAGAGACGACTACAATTCGAACCGCCGCAACTGCGATCAGGAGAAGACTAAAATTATTTGATGTTAGAACTGACACTCGAACCAGATTAGATGGTGCATTAGGCCAGATATTACTGCTAGTACAAAAAAAAAACTAAGCGATGTACAACTTTATTCATTAATATCTTTACTTATCTATTATTAAAAATTGTATATTTTAAAAAATATTCGTCGAAACAAATCAAACTACATTTCATATATTAATATTAACATATACATTTAATAAATATCATCAAAATAGATCATATATTATAGGAGTAAATAGTAAGGCAAAGGCAAAATAGTAGTACTCCATATATTAGCAGTAATCACTTGCCTTCTGTTTTGAAAAAAAAGAGAAAAAAGCAAACGGTGATATTGATTTTTTATTTGTTTATGTTCTCCAAGGAATAACGTGATCCCGCGGAAGAAGGATCCAAATGATTTCTGTAACTTATTTCAGGTTGCCCATGCTAGCATGCCTCAATGTATTTTTTTTTAAAGAACATGAATTATATTAATGGACCAAATTCGAGAACAAAATGATCAAATCTTGCTGGTAGAAATAACAATGAAGGATAACGACCGCATGAGCATTTTTCGGTAATTGATGGTCAATAAAAGAGTAACAGTGTAATATGTTACAAGGTTAAAAGTCAATTTAGTATTTAGAAAAAAAATTAAAAGGATCAATATAAATTTTAAAAATTAAAGGATTTTTTTTTGTCATGTAGCCTAGTGGTTTAAAATTCCACCCATAAGGTGGATAAGTTGGATGACCGGTTCGAACCTCAGCCCCCTGCATAAATAATGCAATGTCCAACCAACTGAGCTAAGTTCAAGGGACAAAAAAACAAATCTATTATAAACTTTAAACTTAAAATGCCAAAATATATTTGGTCTATTTTTTAAAAAAAATTACTAACATACGCCCTTATATTAAGGATTCAAATAATGATAAATTGCACATTTAATTTCTTAAAAATTTAAATATTAATTTATACTTTAAAAACTTACTATTTCAAAAATGATTCACTCATTAAATTGTAGACCTTTAAAAAGTAAATTACTAACATATTTCCTTGAACATAGCACAATTAGCAGAGACATTGCATGTAGTATAAAAAGATTAAATTTTGAATCATAGTACTTTTACTTATTTACCTTAAAAATGTGAATTTTTATCTGCCAAACTACATGATAAAAATAATAATTAAAAAATTTTAAAAAAAAAATGTTAACTAGCACCTCTAAGGTACCGGTTAAAAAAACAAATATGATTATATTATACTTATATCAATCTTTTAAAATATAAAAAAAAATACCATTATGCGACTATTTCAATATAAAAAAGAAAAAAGAAAAATGTTAACATTTGCCCTTAAGAGCACAATGCAAACTTCTGATTTTAGATATTGCCCATGTCAATATGATCTATAAAAAAATGCTATATTTAGGTTATGTTTGATAAAATATAGTGAATAACTGATAAACTAATTTATAGCGGACGAGTTTATAGCGAATATCTTATAAGCTATCTTTTAACTTATAGCAAATAAGCTAACTGATTGAATTTGTAGTGTTTTATAAAATTAGCGGTTGAATTAGCTTATAAGTATGAAATGACATAAAAAGATGTTTAATTAATATTTAATATATTTCAACTAAGATGGCTGGGGTAAAATTGGAAGAAAAAATGATAATCTATAAACTCGTAAGTTACTTGAAGTAACGTTAGAAAAATAAGTTAGAAGCTAATAAAATAAGCTAGAAGCTCTTTTTAAAAAATGTTTACCAAACGGATCATTTTTTTTAGTCATATCAACTTATAAACTGTAAGCTCAAAATCTGACATTCCAAACTGAACTTTTTTTTTTGGTATTGCTAACGAGTGCCCCTGGGCACTATTTGAATATTCCATTTAAAGAAATAATTTATTCAAAAAGTAAAATATTTCAATTCTCAATGCTTTAACTTAACACATTTCTATAAAAAATTAACAAAGATTAACTACTTTTAGTTGCTTAAAGAGTGCTTTGGGGCACTCGTTAGCATTTTACTTTCTTTTTTTGTAGATATACGAAATGACAAGTCATTGAAAATTCACACACACAAAGTGGAGAAATCAGGTCCGAATCTCAGTAATGACATCTAACACTAATAATTTCGACATTTCTATCCGTTGAACTAAGATTTGTAGACACGAAATTGAACTTTTAACTATCGAGTAGGCATTAATTAATACTATCCATTGTAAAGTCTTATTATAGAAAAAAGTTTGGTTAGTAGAATATTTGATATATATATAATATAGTTCATAATATAGTCTACATATATAAAACATTCTCTGAATTAAAAAATAATTTTTTTGTTATAATAAGAAGCAAAAGGAATATTTATTTATTCATTTAAACTAATGTGTGCGATATTAATTAGTGACACACTTAAAAATCCATTGTAATTTGTAAAGTCTTAATAACAGTTGTCCGCGTGAATAGACTGGACAAAAGCCATCCGCCAACCAGCTACGAATGAATCGAATAACGTAAACAAAACCACTTCTCTGCTGTGTGCTATCATGACATGTATGCGTGTGACTGTGTCCGTATATACTATACATAGAAAACCGAGTTCATTCATTTCACTTCCCCCAACTTTCAACCCTTTTCAAACCTTTCCTTCCTCATTCTTCCAAAACCATCTTTCTCAAAACCAAACCACTACTAGTAACTTTCTTCCAAAACCCTCTTTTCCATCCTTCTATTTTTCTCTCTCTCAACAACACCAAAAAGGTGACAACAAAATGGTTCATCATCACCGTTACCATCAACTCAGAAAACCAACAGAATACATCAAAGATGAAGAGTCACTATATCATATCATGGATTGTTCTAGTTCTGTTTATTGCAAAAGAACAAGACCAAAGTTGTTGTCTTTTCTTTTCCTCATCACTTTTCTCTCTTGTTGCTATGTTTTTGCACCTTTTTTCCTTGGACCCTCTTTCTCTTTATCTCTTTTATGTAAGTACTACTATCTCTTAATCTAAACCTTGTTTTTTCAACTTGTTTATTTTTCCTCTGTTTTTTGTCTTCTATTTTGCTTTGTGCTGATCTTTTTTTCTTACTTTTTCAGACTCTTATGGACCTGAAAATGATAGCAACCAAGATGGTGTTGATGTAAAAGCTTCTGCATGCTCTTCTGTTTCAACTGGTAAGCATTATTTAGTTATTCTTGTTTTTCTATGCCTGTTTAGTGTGATTTTACATGTTAAGTCATATAGCAGCCACATAAACCAAGTGGTTTGGTTTATTTGGTTGACAAGCTTCGGTTAAAGTCGAATCAATCAGGAGAACCCGAGTTCAATTCCTGTCAGGAACAATCTTTGGTCATATGTTACTTATGTTTTGACCGAACTCCGGATTACTTGAGCTTTTTTCCTTAGGAATTGTAGGGTTAAGACAATTACCATGGGGTTATGGAACCCTGGTAATTCGTAGTTCGGTTGAGAGGTAATTAAAGTCTGGTCAAAATTGCTCTAGGAGGAATTCATATTGATATTCGGGTTCTCCCAAATGATTCGACTTTAGCTAAGAAATTTATCGAAATGGTTATTTTCCATTTTTCATATTCTCATTGTAAAATTTCTCAAAATAATCATTTTTCTTACTTCATTACAGGAACTATATGTTGTGATAGAAGTGGTTACCGTTCCGATATCTGTGTAATGAAAGGTGATATAAGAACACACTCTTCTTCCTCTTCAATCTTCCTCTACAACTCAATAAGCCACAACAAAAATGTTTCAAGGACTATTGAAGAGGATCAAGATCAAGTGCTCCAACATGAAAAGATAAAGCCTTATACTAGAAAATGGGAGACAAGTGTAATGGACACCATTGATGAATTGAACCTTGTTGCAAAGAAAGTGAATTCAGGTAATGTACAAGGTTGTGATGTGCAACATGATGTTCCAGCAGTGTTCTTCTCTAACGGAGGCTATACCGGCAACGTTTATCACGAGTTCAATGATGGTATCATACCTTTGTACATCACTTCACAGCGTTTCAACAAGAAGGTTGTGTTTGTGATACTTGAATATCATAGTTGGTGGATCACGAAATACGGTGACATCCTTTCTCATCTATCTGAATTTCCACCGATTGATTTTAGCGAAGATAATAGGACTCATTGTTTCTCCGAAGCCATTGTCGGTCTCAAAATCCACGATGAACTAGCCGTGGATTCTTCATTGATGCAAGGTAACAAAAGCATTGTTGATTTTAGAAATCTTTTGGACAAAGCTTATTCGCCTCGGATTAAAGGACTAATTAAAGACGAGGAAAGGGAAGCACAAGAGAAATTGCGACAACAACAACAAATCTCCTTATCTCCATCATCAGAACCAGAATCAAAAACCTCACTTGGATTACAAGAAATTGCACGGACGAAACCAAAATTGGTTATTGTCTCTAGAAGCGGTTCAAGAGCTATTACTAACGAGAATTTGCTAGTGAAAATGGCAGAGGAAATTGGTTTCAAGGTAAAAGTTTTAAAACCTCAAAAAACAACAGAATTGGCAAAGATTTATGGAGTCCTAAATGAAAGTGATGTGATGATTGGTGTTCATGGAGCTGCAATGACACATTTCATGTTCATGAAACCTCGTTCCGTGTTCATTCAAGTTGTTCCTCTTGGTACAAATTGGGCTGCAGATACTTATTATGGCGAACCTGCAAGGAAACTTGGTTTGAAATACATCGAATATGAAATTCATCCGAAAGAAAGCTCTTTATACGGTAAATATGATAAAAACGATCCTATTTTGAAAGACCCTGAAAGCATTAATGAGAAGGGATGGGAATATACAAAGAAGATTTATCTTGATAGCCAAAATGTTAAATTGGACCTTAGAAGATTCGGAAAAAGGTTGCATAGAGCTTATGAGTACACAATTCTCAGATCAAATTTGAACCTTCAACACCAACCACAGTGAAATTTTCAATTCCACGGTTTCACTTCTTTTTCTTCTCTTCTTCATTATCATTCTTTGATGTAAAAAAATATTCTTTGGTTTTGAAATGTTTAACATTCTTATGCATATTATGACAACCTGTAAAGTTCTTAGCATATGTTGTGTACAGCAAGTACTTAGGACTAAGTATACATACTAGGATGTGTTGTAATTAAGAAAAAAACAGCAACTTGTTAGTCTGTCATTTTTGTTGTATTCATAATACTTATGTAACATTGTTTATTGTTTATACAATTCAAATTCAATTGTCCAATATTGGTGGTTTCAAATTCTCTTGAGAGGTTAAAGTTGATTATGATTATGTTTGCCAAACTAACAAAGTTTTTTCTTTCTTTCATTTTGTTCTAACTTAAGTCAATTATTGTGGGCATTGTTAGGTTGGATAAACTTTTTCATGAGTACCAATAGAAAAATATTGCAATAACTAATCATTTTTCAAAACAAACGCTTCTCCTAATATTAATCTATGCATTTTAGAATGAGTCCTTGTTCGAGTATATAAAGAATTGGTCTATGTTTGTATTTGTTTATCGCCATTTTAGTAAAAATTAAACCTTGATTTGCAACACATTATTTGTAAGAGGATAGTTCTGTTTTTTATAATATATTAAGGGGCAAAGTCCCTACCATCAAGAGGAGAGTTCTTTTTAGAAATTTCACTAATAAATGAAGTGGCTTATGTTAAATCCCTAACCTGAGTATATAATACGATGTTTCTATCAACTGAGTTAAACTGTAGAGAATTAAGAGAGTTGTATTCTCTCTATTCAAAATCTAATAGTATTATATTTTTGGTTCATTTTCTAGATTGTAAGTAAAGGACATATGGGAATCTATGAAAATGTACGTCACAACAGTGCAAAGCTGCCATAATATGAAAAAGATGTCTTGGATTCTTAACTTGGATTCCTGTTTAACATAAGCCAAAAGGCACTAGGATATGTCACCATTGAAGGCAGAAAAGTGATAAAAATTTACTTAGTTAAAACTGAGTTGACTTTGAAGTGGTTTTACTTGTCTAGAATCACTTATTGTTCTCCCTATTCTGAAACTAAACACACACCAGCGGTTATGGTGAAATTATAAGCTTCTTCTCCTGCTAATTAATTATTATCTTAACAAGCACAAATAATTAGAAATTATATGTAGCATACAAATAAATCTACCGATTAGTATGCAAATTGAAGATCTACAAAGTTTATGAAAGTGCAAGATGACAAAGATTATTTTGTACTTAACAAAGTTGTTTGATGAAACTGAAAAGTATGTATGTGACATTTCTGACATGTGCTAACGTTATCTACGAGGATTGTGTGCTTAGTTTGTGCATGTGATGATACCTTAGTGAAGACATGATTGAATCTCAGTATGGCAAATCCATTATCCACATGTGACTTTGTTAGGCATATTCAATAGGGACCACTAACTGTTATTATGAAGGAATGGTACGCAACATATATTGTCACAAGAAATGATATTAGAAAACTTTCTTTAACAAAAATACAACTTACTATCACTATTCCTTCATTTATACATCAATTTCCATTTAATTTTCCACTATTTTGTCACATCATCACTTCACTTTTGGATAAATCATGATTTTTCATTTGATATCAGTTGACAATGTAGCAAATTAAACTCTAAAAAATTAAGAGCATCATTTGCATTAACAAATACTACAATTGCTAAAAAAAACCCTGCAACATGTTAAACTTACAATGACAAAATTGAATATTTCAATTTTTGATTTATGAAAAATTATTACAAGAATACCCTTATGGAAAATAAGGTAAGGTAGACAGCCCTCTTGAATTTTTTTTTATCTAAGTATCTACACTGACTCTCTTACCATCCTTGCAATTTTTCACTTCAAATTTCCCTCCCCCAATTAGTTAAAAAATACAAAGGCATCTTTGTTAATGTGAAAACAAAAACTCCAAAAGAATTGGAGCTTGTCCTAAACTAGAGTCCCTTGGTGTGCTTCAAGTCAAAGCAAAGTACCTATCATCCTATAGCCACCGTTTTGAAGTCTTGCTTTCTGAATGAACAGGAGGAGGTGTTCTAGCATTTCTCTCTTTCTCATCTACATGCATAAAACATATGTATGTAGGACTTAGTATATTAACATTAAGAAGTAAAGGCTCAAAATGATGCTTTACAAAATATTATTTGGCCTATGATCAAAAGCATTAAATTAGTCTTAAAAAATCTCATATACCATCCTACAAAGAACCAATATTAGAGACTTTTGAGGATCAAATTAGTACTTTTCATTTTTCAAGACCAAATAAGTCTCAATGATTATGTCAACTATTTCGTATCACTGAGAAATGAAAAAATGGCAATTCTGCAGGTTTAACTTACATGCTACTGGGACTGGTTTCACTCCTCCAAGAGAAAATCTTCGCGAATTGTTAGGTCCGGATGGTTGAATTCCTGTTAAAGATCGTCTCCTATTTGTCCTTTCACTAGCTGCTATTGGAGACTTTATCTGATTTGCATGACTGGTGCTCTTGATAGGTGACTTCACTTCAACATTAATTTGTTGGCTCCTGCATATTGTTCAAAGTAGAAGATTTGGTAAAACACTTGAAACACCGAAAAATGTTAAAAAACACAAAACTTTGAAGCCTCTCAAAAGAGCATACTTCTTATCAGGGCCATTAATCAGTTTCCCGATTGTTCTAAGGGATCTTCTTAGCTGGGAGCCTTTTCCATTTGTGCTCCCTATCACCACCTTTGTAGTTATGGAATCATTAAGGTCACTTGGCACAATTCTGTTTGAATCATTTTTATCCAGCAATTGTGGTTCAGGTGTTTGAGGTAGTTTAAGAGGGTGTATTTGGACTCCACTATCAACTTTTATCAACCTCTTCTGATACATGTTTGTAGGACTTGAAGGAGGTTTAACATGCAAATCAGACCTGGAATTGCCATTGCTCAATTGGCCATTTAGCTTTGACACTGCTTCTGGATCTTGCTGTGGACGATATTTCTGTTGAGACATTGGCTCAAACTGTAAGGTTTTGTTTACATCAGCTGATGCTTTTTTGATAGTTCTTGGACCTTCCAAGCTTAGCCTTCTTGAACGAGGAATGTAAGAAGGTGATTTGGCTCCACTTTTATCCTCAGCTTTCACAGGTTTGTCAGTCTTTACCGAGCTGCAATTCTCAATACTAAGTCTTCGCAGGCGCAGTGGAGTTTTTTCTAACGGAGTGAGAGGCTCTTTAGTTCTATTAAGCATTGGTCTTGCATTTTCTTTGTTTGCCAATGCAATCTTAAGGTTCTCAACCTAGCATTCATACAAAAATGAGGAAAACATGTTTACTTTAACTTTACAGCACAATGAAGCAATCAAATGTTGTGATTTCAAGTTGACAATCTTACCTGTGCTTTAAGTTGCATAACTTCGCTGCTTTCTTTGTTCATCCGGGCTGCGCCAAGTTCCACAGTGGAAACCCTCTGAGCAAATTTTAGAGTACTCACTGTTTCAGAAAAGGAATCTGCTTCGGGACTCACATGCGCAAACATCAACGTTTTAGCATGTCCACCTATAATGCAGAAATTTCCATACAAAACATTAACATATTGTTCTTTGGTAAAAAAACAAAGGTAGAGAGTCTCCAAAGCTTTTCTTTGATATAATAGACACCAGTACGTACCTAACGAGTCCTGCAAAAGCAGTGTGAGTTTGCTGTTCCTGTAAGGAATGTGAGAATTCTTCTGTGCCAGTGCTGTGATCACATCTCCCAAACAAGAAAGAGACTTGTTAATATAGAGCGCTTCCTTAAGTCTATCTCCTGTGACTTCAGACTTGTCAATTCTTTCGCTTCCGGCAAGGTCTACTAAATGAAGGCAACTTCGAATGGAGTTGCCATATGTATCTTTTCCATTGATATGCACGGTAAGTACACTGAGACACGATAGAAAACCTTGTAAATAAGTGCCAAAACCAAACAATAGCATTATATAAAGGGAAAGATGAAAACGCACCTGTGTGAACGACTACTCCTATTGTTTATTGCTGTAGAACTGACGGCACGGTTAACCTCGCCAAGTTTCATGAGGGTCAGAACATCAGTGGTAGACTTTACTGACCGCAATCTAGCATCAGGAAGGCTCAACCCATCATCGTTGCAGCTCCGGATCTCTAATGTGAGGTTAGTTAAGGAGATAAAATACTTGCAAATATTCAGAACAACAGCATGCAAATATTTCTGACCCTACTGAATAACAATGAATATGAAAAAGGATATTTGTTTTCTGTCTTGTCCTCTGCAAGTAGGTCTCTTACTTGTTCATTGTAAATCTCAACCATTTGGACATAAATGTCATACTTTATATTGTCCTTCCTTTCATTAGACATTTGAAACAAATCATTGAGAGCCAGATAATTGATCCCCATATCCTTGGATGTTCCGCCGGAAGGACCGCTCTGCCACATGAGAAAAATATTAGATGGAAACATTCTCACTTTTCATGTGCAAATATAGTAAAACAGTCATTGCTGGTTCTTGCATGAGTTAATGGCTAAAAGATAAATAATACAAATGAAAGTATAACAATTTATTTTCTTATTTTTAGTTCAATTTAAAGCAAAATTATACCAAGTATCTTACCATGGTGTGAGTCTTTCCAGATCCCGTTTGACCATAAGCAAAAATACAAACGTTGTATCCATCCATCACAGATCTAATTAAAGGTTGAGTGTCTCTATAAACCTCATCTGAGTACAAAAAGTAAATTTCATCAACAAAGAGAGGGAAAGAAAGAGAGGGGGAAGTAAAGTTGGTTAAATAAGCGCACAAATTCTATACTATTTAGCTTTTAGAACTCTACCTTGGCCAGCTGTTGGACCAAAAATCCGATTAAACTGAAAAAGTTTTCTTCCATCTTTTAGCGTTTTTGATGGGTCTAAAATGAATAGAGAACCGTCTTCCCCGATGAAATCAACGACATTCTTGGATTCAGCCCTGAATGCAGGCCTGATTCTGCAGTATACTCGAATATTACCTGCATTTTGCATTTGAAAAGGTAAACAAAGTTAACTCAGAGATCAAGGATGGTGAAAAAGATAGAGACCCTTTAAGTTTTAAGCACAATTAAATCTATACGTAAACCAACCTTTCAAATCTTGGACCATGTTGTACAGTTTTCTGTTCTCTTCTACTACTTTGTGATATCCAAGGGCTTTGGTTGACATCTCATTTACTTGATTACCTAAATTCATGAAGTAACACAAAACCATTCGAATCTATCTCTTATTTTGTGAATGATGATGTAAAAATAAGAAGCTTGCAAAGTCAATGGCTATTCATACCTATATCATTGAAAAATTTCTGAAACTGAGATTGCATCTCTTCAAACTCATTCTTAATTTTCAACTTCAAAGCCTTGAGATCCTGAATAAAGACATGATTTATATGCATTGTCTCAAAAATGCAGGCCGTGCCATACTTAACCTAAATATACGGTATACTATAAAAAAAATGCAGTAGGAACCTATTGCAAGCTGCACAAAAATCCCTACCCGAAGTTCTTTTTTCTGTATGTCTACGAGATGCTTGTGATTGCATGTGCACTTTCCAGGGCAGGCTCTGTAACACTGTATGAAATGCACACCGGCCATATTAGTATTCAAAACTGACATATACTAAAAATAATATCAGGGAAACTAATTTAATTGAAATTCCTTTTGTAAATGATTAACTTAAATCTTAATTTCAACAAAAAAGAAAAATTATAGAAAAAACTGACGACACCTTGGAACTTGCACGTGCAGATAAAGCATCCGATTCCGTGGGTTTGGAAGTGAGGTGAGGCGGCAAGCTACTCCCTTCTTTTCTAAAATTCTTTAGTAGCAACGGCAACTGTTTTAGGCCAAGAGTTCATTTATTAGGTATCATAAGAAAAGCTTTGGCATAGAAAGAAAATATTTACATTCACAGTATTTCATGAAATAATCCCTTTTAAATTATTTCACATAATAGAATGGACAAGCAATATAGGGAATTCAGCATAACACTATTTCATGAATAATCCCTTTTAAAATATTTAAACTGTTTTTCATAATAGAATGAACACGCAATCTAGGGAATTAAGCATAATGGAATAAGACAATAGCCTTTACGTATATCCTTTCACGTGTTTTATCTTAAAATTTTCAAAATAGATTGCTGTTATAAAACATGACTTGTAGAGTAAGGAACTGTCTCCCTACGCATTATTATTGTAGGCGGCATTGTAAACAATAAATAATTTCTGACCACAACATTGGCTCTTGAGCTGAAGAAGACCACAATATACATCAAGGATGATTGTTTTCAATTATTTATCTTAACCTCACATAATTTGCGTCATACGACTCATTAAGAATTAGCACCAAAAAGGATTACTTTGGAAAATCTCCTACTAACCTCAGGTAAATTCAAAGATGGCTGTTCCCCACAATAACTAGTCAAAATCTGATTAAATAGGATTATTGGATCCTGCAGTAAACACAAATAATTATTAGGCAACTGATGTATTTCATTATGTTAATTAAACCCATTTGTTTACATGGTTACGGTTACAAGTACAACTTATGATTACCGTGTCTCCATTACAAAGAGAAGCAACAAGTTTTCCATCGACATTTTCTTTGGCATCAAGCATACGGTCAACTAGTTTCTTGACAAGTGATTCCATAATTTCTGCTGCATCCAATGAAATTAATTTATATAGACAGTTTATAAAGGTCTGAATAGATATGCATCAAAACAAAATACAGGTTAAATTATTTATTTAAATGAAAAAATTAGCCCATGATGTACTCAACAAGTCAAATGTATTTACAGCCTCATGTTCATTGAGTTTGCTTAAAAATTTATTACAAGGCAATTGCAAAAAATTCAAAAGCGGAAATTTGTTTAATTGAACATACAACTTTTACTCATTAATGTATTGAATGCTGTAATTTCAATAAAAAACTTTCCATTTCATTACCAGTACATACAGCAAGATGCAGTTGACATTTTTAGTAACCTTCTACATATTAATTATACAGCAATTAAGGTCTCCATTATTCTGAATCAATTATCCTTAAAAAGTGCAAAATGCCAACTCGTAAAGTCAAGTAATTAATGTTATACAGTAGAGATAGCAATCAGCTAACGGATTCAATTTCAATTCAAATTTGAATTCAGTCCCGTGAGCTTTGCTAAGTTGATAGGGACATTGCATTATATATGCAGGGGTCAAGGTTCGAACCGGACACCCCACTTATTCACCTTAGGGGTGAAATTTCTAGCCACTAGACTACTTGACAAAAAAATGAAATTCAATTCAAATCAGATACAAATATGAGTAAGATTGAGAAATCTAACCTTCAGGTTTTTGAAAATTATTCTCAGCAGGAGGCTTTTTTTCCGATGTTGCAGACAAATCCAAGCGCCTGCATGCATCAGAGGGTAATGCAGTTGTGGCTCTTTGTTGCAATCGACTGATTGATTGCAAAACTAAAGGAGATTTCATGTGCTTGCTTCCACTCTGATTGTTCATCTGCTTCGACTCATGAAACCATTTAAGTGATAGAATGCAATCAACAATTTTTCCTGCTGATCCATTCTCCACACTTTCCTGAAAACAAATGACCAGCATACTTGTTCAAACACACTAATCTAAAACCAAAAACTTAACAGCAACTAGATATATCCAGGTTCCAAAAACACAAGTCATGACAACAATCTAGGCCGCGACATAAAAAATGTCTCGATGACCACAATGTAACCTCAATTGAAGCCGCATTAGCCACATTTAACCGTGATCCGTTGCTATATGAAATCCATAATGTGACAGTCATTCAAAACCTTGAATCTATCCAAATTTACTAATAAAGCACTAGGTTTTTTGTTATTTCCATTACACCATTTTCTCACACATGTAAACAATCACATGGCAACATAAATTACATACCCTTTCGAGATCAGAAGCTTCGAAAGCTGGAAGCTTTAATTCTGCAGCAGCAACCAGAAAATTTCTGACATTTTCAAAATACTGATAGGCAGGTAAAGGCTGAGAATCCCATGTAAGTGATTGCAATGGCACTTGAGTATCCACAACCTTACAAAAACAACATCATATATAAGCATTAATAGCAAAATTAAAATGAAATATCAAATTCAAACAATTAAAATATGTAATTAATCATTGATCATTAATCATTAATCATTCCATATAGAATCAAAATGCAATACCTTTGGCACTGCTCCTGGATGAATCTTGTTAATAGCCTTACAAAGAATGAGACCATTTCTCAAGCAAGAAACAAGTTCTCTTTCTGTTGGTTGATTTGATATTCCAAGAGGACCCACTTGACTTTCAAGCCATTGTGTTGCCTCATAACGTCTCCAATCTACACAATTCAAATCAACATTCATCAAAATGGAAATATAATTAAAATTTTTTAAAAAATTCCATAATCAACAGAATCATTGTAATTGTAATGATGAAAAAGAATGAATTGGGGGAAAAATGAAAATTGAAAACTTACTTGCTTCTTCAGCTTTTCTTGAAGCCATAGTGAAATCATGAACACCACTTCTTGAATAATTCTCCATGATGATCAACAACAATCAAAATCAACAACAATAGAAGAAAAAAAAAAAGAAACACAAAAGGCCAAATTGATCACAGAGTGAAAAACAATGAAACCAAAAATTGCATTTTTTTTCTTCGAAGCTGAAGAATGAAAAGAGAAACAAAAAATGAAATTTTGATTTGTGGGTCAGAGAGAAATTATAGGAACAGTGTGATTTGTGAAGTTAGTGTTATTTTGCTTTGGTTGGGATTATAGTGAGGGTTTAGGTTCGGGTTCCGAAGCTTAGGTACGGAATCGTAACGTTAGTTGAATTTGAATTCAAATTGGTAGGGCACGTTCTTGGGCCCGCGGAGCTAAGGATCAGATTCCGTCAGTTTTGTATACCAAGTCAATTGATCCAGCGGTGTCAATTTTTCGTGTAGTTTTTTTTTTCTTCTTTTTTGACGTACATTTGAAGTTCAAAATTATGTAATGAATGATGGTAGAATTATTCGATAAAAATGACACTATAGTGTGATTTGATTGAATGTATGTGTACAAAATTTTATATCGTAAATAACAATTTATTCTGTCAATATATATACACACATATATATATATATAACAATTTATTTTTTAGGAATTATTATTACAATATTAGGTAATGTTTTAGTATATAAAGTATATTTATGGAAATTTCATAAAAAAAGAAAGAAATTGTATTTATATATGGAAATAAAATCTTTGAATATTTTTTTGGATACTTTGACTATTAATACCGTTATAATAAATAAACAATTATACCGAAGGCAACTTTGACTTGTTTTTGAATTTGTGTAAAATAGATTATGCAAATAAATAAGCTTAGCTTTTATGTATTATAATAAGTTGGTCAAAATAGTTTATGAAGAAATAATTTTAGTTAATGATAACTTATGAATTAACATAAATCTTCATCACCGCCATATAACTAAGAGAGTTTATCAAACATATCCACCATCACATACGATGCATCTATTTCAGACTCTTAATTGTTTCAACTTTTGTAAACACTCTATCAACGAATTGTTATCCCTGAGAATAAAAGTTGATCTTACTTGATCAAAAGGATTATGGGCAGAGAAACGATGCATGTGGACGGTGGTTTGGAAGGAGGTTTGTACTTGTAAGACCTGTGACGCTCAAGTAAGAATGCGCATGAAGTATAATGTTTAAGAGTAGATTTTAGATATGTAATCCCTTTGCACGAAAGAGTTATATTGCTCCGGCACGGATCAATGACCATTAATGAGAGAAAATGTGATTGTATTAATGCTAATGGTTGTTAGAATAACTGTTTGGATGTCATGTTTGGCATTAAACACCAATCATTTCGATGTAGGCTATTATAGAAATGAAGACGTTTGTGATTGTTGGACGGGGTGCGTGGTCTTAGACCAACATGTAATTAGGCTGAGCACTGCGTTGAGTTGGACCGAGAACGACATTGAATTGGGCTTAGGCCCAGTCCAAAACAAAAGTTACGATGCTTGTTAAAATGGCGTTGTTTAAAAACATAATTTCATCGTAATAAGTAATGAGAAATAAGAAATAGAAGAGAAGAGTGTGAGGAAAGTTACTTGATAGATCAATGCCTTAGAGAGTGAGGGTTTAAATCAACGCTTCTTTCCCGAAAACATTAATATTTTAGACTCCACCTCCAATAAGACTCTTCATCTAATTTTAATCGCAGAAATCAAATAATAATAATAATAATAATAATAATAATAATAATAATAATAAAAACAAAATTAGATTTGAGTTTGGGAAAGAGGATAATTTGGAGAAAATGGTGATTGATTTTAATTTTGGTTTGGGTTGTTGTTTGGCCGTGGAAAATTGAAGGTTTGTGTTTGAAGTTGAAGAGAAAGAATGATGTTGTGGTGACGAGTGGTAGTCTTGGTGGAAAAAGAAGAGGATTGATCAGGTTTGATTTTTTTTTTTTTACGTTAAATATATTTTTGATCTCTATAAATATTTTAAGTTTTATTTTTGGTTTATATAATTTTCTTTAGCAAGTTTTGGTCTCTCAAATATAAATTATCATGATTTTTGGTCTTTACTTTTTAGTCAACTCACATATATCATTTAAATTTTGGATTTTTTTTCCGCGATCATGTTTAGTACATTATTAAAATATCTCTAACAAAAATTTAATTATTTTTAACAAGGGATGAATTAAATGTGAATTTGTAAGCAATTTGCACTAAAAAATTCATAAATGATTCATTGAAGTTCAAGATATTTATAGGGACTAAAAAAATATTTAAATTTTTTTAATTTGATGATTTTTTATCAAAATAGTCCTTGAACATGTGGACATACCACCTCCTTCTTAGGGTTTGGAATAGGTCATGCCGCCCTACAGGTTCTACGACCTAGCTTATTTAAGTTTGGTCTGACCTGTTTATTAAAAAGGTTAGGCCCAGACTTTAAAAATAGCCAAGTTACTTAAATAAGTTAGGCTATAAAAAAAAGCCTACAAAATCTGATAGACCGACCTATATATACATAACTATTTTTTTTATACATAGATATATACATAACTATTAAAACTTACTTTTATATTCTATAATTATAATTTATAAACATAAAATAAAAATGTGTGGTACTACTACAAAAATGACTTTTGGTTGAGACATTTTACATCAGGTGAGTGAATATCATATGTGAAAGAGGGAAAACTAAACACGGTGACAATCCTGTAATTAAATTGAAAGAGTGTTATAAGGTTTTCACATACGGCCAAGTTTCCACCGATGTGAAATCCCTCTCCTACAATACGCGCCCTAGCTGCTATACAAAACAAAACCCCTCTTTCACTATTTCCCTTCTCGCGTTCTCACACCAAATCCCTAGCTCTTCAACACTCCAAATCTTTTCATTCTCGTTCTCAATTCTTAATCTTTAACACTCCAAATCTCCTCAATTCTTAATCTTTAACTTAATCTTTGATTCTTTCTTTGACTTCTTCAAAAAACAATCTTCGATTCTTCTATGCGAAACCCTAGTCACTGCCAAATCGTGTTCTGTTCGTGTTCGTTCTTCGTCCAGGTTCTCTTTTCGTGTTCTATTTTCGCGACTGGACGAAGAGGGAGTAGTAGCATCACTCTTGACCGTCGTGGTCGCAGTTGCATCACTGATTCTCCTTAGATGGTAAGTGAATCACAAAACACATCTTTATATACTGTTTATTTTTATTCTACTTTGTGATTTTAGGTTTTAAGGTTTTTGATTTCGGGTTTATGATTAATGTATTCCTTCAAATTATATTTGTCAACAAGGGAATCGATGAAGAATTGATCCAATAGTGCTTCTATACTGTGATTTTGGATGTTAGGGTTTCTGATTTTGGGTTTTTTGATTCATGTGCTCTTTCGAATTTGATATGTTGCTACGTTGTGATTTTAGGGATGTTATCTCTTTGGTCGATTTGATATGAAAAAAATAGGCAAAAGGAGCATTGCTAGCAAGTGGACTTCCATACACAGTAAGTGACTAGAAGGTTTATATTATTTTTGTCACCAGATTGTTCGGAATTCCATTATCAAATAAATCTTCTATCACATATTTTGTTCCTTGTGGTCAATCGCCAACAAAATTCTTATAAACATTAAATTTTAATACAACTATGATTATCCAATATAGTGAGAGATTTTCCCTTCATAAGTAGTATCAGAGCCATTGCTCTAACTGTGTCATTTCATATGTAGTCCACAATCTTATCTGATATTGCAAGAGCAATTACAATCTAGGCTTTAATAATCTAGTATAATTTGTTTGCCCTGGTTTCTCTATATAGTGCAAAGGGTTTAATGAAATGGTAGCAAGCAAATGTCCGAAGTCTGCTTAATCTGGAGCAAAGGTCTGAAGTCTTCTTCTTTTTGTGCGATTATTTAAATCTTTGTACTCGCATTTCTTTGTTTTTGTGAGTTGCGGTATAGCTGACCTTATCCCAATACTTATATATGATTTTCAATATCCTCCAACAAATCATTTGACAAGCTCGAAGCTGAGCTGCTGCAAGTCCAAAAACTGCAGGTATATTCTCAATGCTTACTTTGAGAAGTAACAACTAGATAATCTTAGATACCAATTACAAATTTATCTTTTGTTGTGATAATAACCAAGTTTCTTTTATAGAAGTCAAAATTAGAAGAATTAATTAATTGACTATATGATCCTTCAAGCAAACCATTTGCAAATTTCTAATTCATATATACTCAAATATTTGCAAATGATTCACATTTTTCACTTCTTTCTAAATCACCTCTAGGCCTATGTACCCCACTTTATTCAAGTTAATTTATATATGGTTATGTTAAGAAAGTGTACATGTACGGGGAATTGGACTTGTTCGTATACATTCTAACTCAATGGACAATATATTTATCAATGGAAAGGATATTTATTTTGATTTTTTGTAATTATCTCTAATCTCGTACTAGTAGTAAGTAGTTAATCTTTTGTGCTTACATAATTGTTGTCTTCTGTATTGTTTTTGGTGCTACAATACTGCAACTTAATGGGTTGATGTTGGACTAAACATGCTTATTTGATTCTAAACAAGGGTATATATTTTGTATCTAGCTTATGGTTGTGTTCAATTTACAATGTGCCTGCATAATGCAGCATTGCATGTACTCTTGTGCCTAATAATCCACCGCATCAGCTAACCAATTTTCCTTAACGTAATTTGCAGGTACAGAAACATCAAGTTGAGAAATTTGACCCATCATGAAGGTGTAATGCTTGAAGTCAGTTCCTTCTACACTCTCATCCCTCAATATCGTGAAAATTATCTCTAAGAAGCTTAGCCACTCGTTAAATCCTCCTTCAAAGAATTTGGTATGTCCTATGCTTATATTTCACTTACTGATATGCCAATGTCATATGCTTATATGTAGAGAAAGCTTTTAGTTTAGGTATCATGGCCTTATTTTTGCTCGTTTTGTGACAGTTCTGCTATGGCCTTATTTTTGCTCAGCTAGCAGATATTTGATACTGTTGCCGGAAGCCTGGTTCGTTGCTTATTGGCAAGCTGCATCTGCATTTTTACTTTCCTCTTTGCTATCACAGACTCACAGTTAGTGTAAAATGGAGAATTTTGATGTTCTTTTGCCTTTTGTGTTGGATTGGTCTTTTGTTACCCATGTTGATTGCTTTTTGTATTAGGGAGGACTTAATTTAGTTTTGCTTCAGTTGGATTTGATTTTGGTGAAGTATTGAATTACTTGTATTTGTAGAAATGTTATAACCTTTGCTAGCTATTAATTTTTTGCAATGAAAATTAATTTGAGTTTTGAACAATTATTATTAGAGCTATATATATATATATATATATGTTATGGAAAAAAGTTTAGGTACCAAAATGTTGTCTGTGTGATGCAGGAAAAAATATCTAAAATTAGGTGCCAAAAACAGAACAGAAAAAGAAAAAAAAACCAGAGATTTCACATCGGTTTCTCTACTGCACCGATGTGATATAGCAGTTTTAACATCGGACCCTGACCCGATGTGAAATGTGCCAGACTTATTACATCAAGTGTGTTTACATCGGGCCCTGAACCGATGTGAAATGTCAAAATGGCCCGATGTAAAAACCCCTTTCTGTAGTAGTGAAAAATTAGTAGCATATTGTTGAAATTATGGTTAAATGTTAAATAGGCTATAAGGCCTCTTTAGCCTCTTTTTTTTTTTTTAAAAAAAAAAGATATATGAACTTTCATGTAATGCAGACTTTTAAACAGCCTGTAAGGCCAAACCAGACTTTTATAAAAGGTCAAGCTAGACCTGAAAAAAGCATTCAATAGACTATAGATCAGGCCCAAACTTAATTTTTTTTTTTATATGCCAAGGTCAGACCTTTTAAAGTCTGGCCTAGGCTGACTTGTTCCCATCTGTACTCCTTCCTTTTTAATACACATCAAGGTGATACAAGATGATGGAAGAACATATTTGATTATTGTTTGTTAAATTTAGAAATGTTTTAACTATTTCAAAATATTTGAGGACTATATTGATTGATGGGTACAAATTTAAGGACAAATTTACTTATTCATTCGTTCGAGTTTCAATGATTTTTTTTGGTAAAGAAGCTAAAACAAAAAAAAAAACAAAACAAAAAGAAAAACTAATCACGAAGTGTTAGCCTGTATTTTTGACAGGCATTAATGAATTGGAGTGAGGTGATGAAATCTCATTTAATGTATATTATTGCATTTTAATATTCTCTTGGGAATTGATTTTAGTAATAAATCAAGAGAAAATTAAGGCATTTGACATCAAAAACTTTTAATGTGTCAAGTCCTGAAATCTGTCGAATTCGACAAAACCATGTTTATCTAAATAAACATGTTGGTTCGACATTAGTTTATTTGTCGAAAATTATGTATATATATATATATATGTGTGTGTGTGTGTTTGCTTGTATAACGTATTGTGCAGAACGGAGAAAGCATACTCTGGACTTAGCAAAATATTCAAAAGTGGATAACGTTCAAAAGTCCCACCAGGTGTCAAAAGGAATTCAAATTGTCAAAGACACATGGAGTCTAGTTAGACGTTTTGTAGTTTTTGGCAGTTATTCTGTTTGTCTATAAATATTAGTTTTTCATTGGAGAAACGGGTTCACAATTCACATGCAAATTCCTAAAAATATTCAGAGTACCCATGTTAACGAGCGAAATGAATGCAATATGGAACATGTACGAATCTGTGTACCATTCTTTGTAAACACTTTTACAATTGTCAATGCAATTTATCTTTTCAAGTATTGATTACTTGTTTTTCTTTAAAGTTCAAGCACTTTAAGCCTTCTGCAATTTATTTTGTTGCATGCTTTTACTTTTCAAAGTTCTTCTTTAAACTTTATTTGCAATTCATTTACAAGTTTTCTGCAAATTTAAACTTTGAAGTATTTTATTGTTTTTTTTTATCAATTTATCCGATTTAACCAAGAAAATATGAACATGTTTTCGTCAATCTTCTGCACAATCCATATGTCCCAGGATTTACTAGTTGATCCTTCTTGTAATAATTAAACTAGCGGTTGTTTACTAAAAATCGGGGTAAACAAATTGGCACGCCCAGTGGGACACTTGGATTGTGTAATTTATTTAGTGTTTTTTTTTTTTTTTTTAAAAAAATAAAATTTTCTTACAAAATTTGTTGTTTGGTGTTGCGATTTTAATTGTGTGTGTATTTGTATATGCATTTGAGGAGTGGTAAATCTCTCCCAGAATTTTCAAGTATACCAACTCGTACTCGTACCAGAATGGTGAGACCGCCAAACAATTCTTCTAACAATAATAATAATAATGGGGCAGAAACGAATCCTGTTCCAAATCCCCAGAATGTGACAGGGCAACCTAATCAACCAGTGTCTGGCAATCCTAGCGCCAGTCCTACTGGTGGGCCAACAAGCCATGCCCTAAATTCTACAACTTCTGAAAGTATCCCAACTAATAGTATTAATGGCGGAAGTTTGAACCCTGTAATAAGTTCCAATACCATTGGTGTGAGCGCCAGTGGATCAACAATGCCTGCCACCACTTCAAGTATGGCAGGAGGGTTTCCTCCTCCGAATCCCAATGGCGCAGCGATGACACAATTGAATATGTCATCCATGCCAACGAACGTATCACACATACATGGATACACAGACGGTAGTCAAGTTGGTGGAACACCGTCAAGACCCCCATGGTTGCCTAGAAACCCACAATTTGGAATGCCAACAACAACGATGACAAACCTGTATAATTGGCCTTCGATAGAAAGTTCTCCCTCATCTTCTGCGATGGGAAATAGGGGAAATTCTCTTAATTTGACAAATAATTCTATGGCAGTGCTTAGGCAACAAATGGATGAGAGTAACCATGATATGGTGAACGCGTTGACCCAGCAGATTGGCACAGTCTTTAATCCTATGTTACAGACAGCCAACGATAATTACCTGTTATTAGCCAATCAAATGGGAAGGATGGCAGACTTTTTTGGGGCCCCTGATGCTCCAAATAACCAAAGGGTTCCTCGTGCAAACCCAGAGATTCAACCAGAAGTTCAAGCCCAACCACTGCGCATTGAAAGAGAACAGCCAGAACAAGGAGTGGTATTGGTTAATAGGAACCAAAACGCTGATGATGTTTTTAGGAATGTTCGACAAGATAACATAGTAGGGCAGAATAACTTGGCCAACTTAGTAGAAAATATCTTGGCCCAAAATGGTTTGAATATAGGATTGCATAGGCCAAATTTTGTGTCAGCATTGTCTGAATATGTATTACAGGCAGAACTACCAAGGGGATGTAAAATTCCCAAATTTACAAAATTTGCTGGTGATACTAATGAATCTACTGTCAAACACATTGCCAGATATATGGCAGAGGCAGGGAATTTAGCAAATAATGAGGACCTAAGGATGAAATTTTTTCCTAATTCCCTTACAAAGAATGCTTTTACGTGGTTTACCACACTTCCCCCTCATTCAATTCATAATTGGACTCAATTAGAAAGGCTATTTCATGAACAATTTTACATGGGACAATCTAGGATTAGCCTCAAAGAATTAGCCAGTATGAAACGTAAGACTGCAGAAGCCATTGATGACTATCTGAACAGGTTTCGCCTCCTTAAGGCAAGGTGCTTTACTCAAGTGCCTGAACATGAATTGGTTGAGATGGCTGCCGGTGGCCTTGATTATTCCATTAGAAAGAAGTTAGATACTCAACATTTAAGAGATATGGCCCAATTAGCATATCGTGTTCGACAGGTCGAACGTCTCAGGGCTGAAAAAGTCAGAAATTCTAAATTCCATAAAAAAGAAAAAGTGGCGTATATAGAAACTTATGAAAGTGAAAATGAGTTCGACGATGGTCAGGATTACATGGAAAACAATGAGGTTAATATTGCTGAATTGAAACCAGGTCCTCCTTATACCTGCAAAATGTTAAAACCATCAAATGGGAGTAATCCTGTCGAACCAAAAAATGATAGATTTGTTTCTAAGACATATACGTTCGACATTACTAAATGTGATGAAATCTTTGACTTGCTGGTCGCTGATGGCCAAATAATTGTACCAAAGGGTTTAAAAGTTCCACCTTTGGAACAACGTAAGAAAAGAGGTTTTTGTAAATACCATAATTTTTTGGGGCATAAAACCTCACAATGTGTTCTTTTCAGGGATCTGGTCCAGAAAGCCTTGCAGGAGGGAAGACTCAAATTTGGCGAAAAGCCAAAATCCAAACAGCAGGTGGACGAGGATCCATTGCAGATTGCTGATGCTGCTTACACAGAGCCATTCGAGTGTCTGATGTTAGAAGCATTGAACCTCACTGAAGGGGGGCAATTAGTTTCCATTCCTGAAGAAGAATACGAAAACAAAGTGGAAGAAGTATATCCACAGCCTGGAGAGACTTTACTAGATTTCCTTCAACGCTGTAAGGAGAACGATGGCGAGGCTACATTATGTCCTCACTGTAGTGCCATGTTCGACAAAAAGGCTGCTGCAGGCCTCAACAAATTTTTGCCTCATAGTCAAGGCAGGAACAATTGGCCAAATCAAAAGCCAACTTACTCTAATGTTCTGAATAGCCAACAGGCGCCTGTGCATCAGAGGTTGGGACCACAAAAATCATTTGTCCCCTCAAGCAGGACACCTGTCAATCAATGGGTTCATGGAAGAAACATGGGCTTTGGTCAAAGGAATGTTGAGAAAGGAAACTCCAGTAACTTCAATCCCAAAAAAGATCCTGAATCAAGGAAGTATGATTACAGAAATAATTACAAAGGGAAAAATCCCATGACAAGATCTCAATGGCGTAGATATCAACGCCAGAAGAAGGTGGCTGCTCAAAAATCCCAAATTACTGCTGATAGTAAAGGAGAGAGGCCCATGGAATTGGCTAAAAGGCCAATGAGAGAAAGGTTAGGTGAACCCAAAGTTGAGTCTTCAGTTGCTGATAATGTCGAAGACGAACACATGGAAGCAGATGATTTTCTGGATTCTGAACCTGATCTCGACATAATAGTGAATGTTGTGTCAATTCTGCCAAGAGAGTTCGACGTCTGTTCTGAAATAACAGATGACGAAGAAGAATCTGGGATGCAAATGGCTCTTCACAGGCCAGTCTGTTACTATGTAATGAGCAATGGTGCTTTGGAAGACCAAATGGATACATTTGAGAGGCCAGATGAAGGCATGAAAAGTCACTTGAAGCCTCTCTTCATACAGGCTAAAGTGAATAATGTAGGAATCAACAAAGTACTAATTGATGGTGGTGCTGCTGTTAACCTCATGCCAGAATTTCTGCTGAAAAAGATTGGCAAATCTTTGGTGGATCTTCATCCTCACAACATAGTGCTCTCAAACTATGAGGGTGAAACTGGTTTTTCTCTAGGAGCAATCCAGTTGGATGTGGTTGTGGGAAGTACTGTAAGGCCAACCTTGTTCTTGGTTGTGGCCTCTAAGGCAAATTACAATCTGCTCCTAGGACGAGAGTGGATTCATGGCGTGGGGGCAGTCCCATCTACCCTGCACCAGCGCCTTATTATCTGGCGAGATGATGGTATAGTGGAAAATGTTGAAGCAGATCAAAGCTACTTCAAAACTGAAGTCCATCATTTGACGAAACACTCATTCGACAAAAAATTGGCAACAATCTCACCATGCACTGAGAGGGATTCTGCACATCGCTCACCAGGGAATGTTCACCATGCAATCAAACTGGACCCCACACATGGTTTCTTGTGGGAGAGAGAAGATGGAAACAGTGAGGATGGCGAGTATGAAGGCCACAACTACCCAACTGGGTGGGATATTAAAGATAACTACTATGTCTGAGTCCCAAACTTGGGCAAAGATTACGGCCTACATGGCTGAAAATAGAATCAATATGGCTTTGGAAGCCAATTCGTTGTTAGAAAATATGGCTGTTGCAGCCAATGACATAAAATTTGGCAAACACAAGCCAGAAGTGCAAAAACTGGATTGCATTTATGATGACGAACCCTTAGGATTTGAAAAAGATCCAATCAGTCAAAGTCACAAGATGCAAGCACAGGATCCTTTGCAAGAAATTGACCTTGGAGATGGTCTGACGAAAAGACCAACATACATTAGTGCAAACATTCCTCCAGATCTGAAGGCAAAAGTGGTGCAGCTTCTGTTGGAATTCAAAGATTGTTTTGCTTGGGATTACAACGACATGCCAGGTTTGAGCAGAAAGTTGGTGGAACATGAACTACCAGTTCGACCAGATAAAAAGCCAGTGAAACAATTACCTAGAAGATTCGCACCAGAAATAATGTCAAAGATCAAAGAAGAAATTGAAAGGCTGCTGAGGAGCAAATTTATCAGAACTGCAAGGTATGTCGAATGGTTAGCAAATATAGTGCCTGTGATTAAGAAAAATGGTTCTCTTAGAGTATGCATAGACTTTAGAGACTTAAATAATGCTACACCAAAAGATGAATATCCTATGCCTGTGGCAGAAATGTTAATTGACTCAGCAGCTGGGTTTGAATATTTAAGTATGTTAGATGGTTATTCTGGTTATAACCAAATTTTCATTGCTGAGAATGATGTACCCAAAACTGCCTTTAGATGCCCAGGAGCATTAGGCACATACGAATGGGTAGTGATGCCCTTTGGTCTAAAAAATGCTGGGGCTACTTATCAAAGAGTAATGAATTTAATTTTTCATGAATACATACACACTTTCATGCAAGTGTATATTGACGACATAGTTGTTAAATCCTCGTCAAAAGATGATCATTTAGATCATTTGAAAAAATCTTTTGAAAAGATGAGGAAATATGGATTAAAAATGAATCCATTAAAGTGTGCTTTCTGTGTTAATGCAGGAGATTTCCTTGGGTTTGTTGTGCACAAAAAGGGCATTGAGATAAATCAAAACAAAACAAAGGCTATTATGGAGACCAAATCTCCAACTACAAAAAAGCAACTTCAGTCCTTACTTGGGAAGATCAATTTCTTGAGAAGATTTATTTCAAATTTAAGTGGTAAAGCTCAACCGTTTTCACCACTACTTCGACTCAAGAAAGAAAGTACTTTCACTTGGGGGCAAGATCAACAGCAAGCTTTTGATGAAATCAAGAGTTATTTGTCAAAACCACCAATGTTAATGCCTCCAATAAGGAACAAATACATGAAGTTGTATATCTCAGCATCAGATTCGACACTGGGTAGTATGCTTGCCCAGGAAGATGAAAATGGTGAAGAAAGAGCCATCTATTACTTAAGTAGGGTTTTAAATGATGCTGAAACTAGATACAGTAGTATTGAAAAATTATGCTTATGTTTGTATTTTTCTTGTATGAAACTCAAGCATTATATAAAGCCTGTTGATGTTTTTGTTTATTCTCATTGTGATATCATCAAGCATATGCTGTCTAAACCAATCCTGCATAGTCGAATTGGAAAATGGGCCTTAGCCTTAATAGAGTATTCACTAACTTATAAACCTTTAAAGGCAGTTAAAGGCCAAATTGTGGCTGATTTTATAGCAGATCATTCTGCATTAGAAACTCCACAAAACTATGTGGACTCAGAACCTTGGAAATTATATTTTGATGGTTCTAAGCACAAACATGGAGTTGGAATTGGGATTTTAATCATTTCTCCCTCCAAAATTCCCACCAAGTTCAAGTATAAAATTAACGGGTTCTGCTCAAATAATGAAGCAGAATATGAGGCTTTGATAACAGGCCTAGAAATTTTATTAGATTTGGGGGCAAAAAATATTTTGATCAGAGGTGATTCAGAACTGGTGTTAAAACAGTTGACGAAAGAATACAAGTGCATAAAAGAACACTTGATGAAATATTTTGTCATAGCAATTTCTTTGTTAAAACGTTTTGACCAAGTTATCTTTGAACATGTGCCTCGTATAGAAAATCAAGAAGCAAATGATTTGGCTCAAATAGCTTCTGGTTATAGAATTTCTAGTGGAAAACTAGAAGAGTTGATTGAAATTAAAGACAAACTCATTGTTGATCAACCTGTTTCAATGGAATTGTCAATGCCAAAACTTGTGGGGGCAGATGTACCACAAGACAATGGTCAAGATACCACTTATGACTGTGATGAAAACTCAGAAATTTTTGAAATTTTTGCCATTGACAATTTATCTGATAATGATTGGAGAAAACAACTTGTCGATTATTTGCGAGATCCAAATGGAACGACCAATAGGAAGATAAAGTATAGAGCCTTGAGTTATGTTATCATTGGGAATGAACTAATGAAGAAAACACCTGAGGGAGTTTTGCTAAAATGTTTAAGTGAAACGGAAGCCTATTTGGCTATATCTGATGTGCACAGTGGTGCATGTGGATCCCATCAGGCAGGCCACAAAATGAAATGGTTGTTATTTCGACAAGGCGTATATTGGCCAACAATTTTAAAGGATTGTATAGAGTTTGCTAAAGGTTGTCAAGAATGCCAAAGACATTCAGGTATACAGCACGTACCTGCAAGTGAACTCCATTCAATAGTAAAACCTTGGCCTTTTAGAGGATGGGCTTTGGATTTAATTGGTGAGATTAAACCAAGTTCGTCTAAAAACCAACGTTATATTTTGGTTGGTATAGATTATTTTACTAAATGGATAGAAGCAATTCCATTACCAAATGTTGACCAAGAAGCAGTGATTAGTTTTATACAAAGTCACATTATTTATAGATTTGGTATACCTGAGTCTATTACTACAGATCAAGGTTCAGTTTTCACTGGACGGAAGATGGTTGAATTTGCCCAGCAAACTGGCTTCAAACTTTTAACCTCTACACCATATTATGCCCAAGCAAATGGCCAGGTAGAAGCTGCTAATAAGATCATCATTGGTCTGATTAAAAAACATATTGCCTAAAAGCCTAGAAATTGGAACAAGACCCTAGATCAAGTCTTATGGGCATGCAGAAATTCTCCAAAAGAATCAACTAACACCACACCCTTTCGACTAACATATGGGCATGACGCAGTCTTGCCAGTCGAAATCCACCTGCAATCAGTCAGAATCCAAAGGCAGTTGGAAATCCCGAGGGATCATTATTGGGATATGATGTTAGATGAATTAGTTGATTTAGATGAGGAGAGAGTAAAAGCTTTAGAGATGTTAACTCGACAGAAAGAAAGAGTTGCCAAAGCTTATAATAAAAATGTTAAGTCTAAAACCTTTAATGTTGGAAATTTGGTTTGGAAAGTTATTTTGCCAATGGATAAAAAAGACAGAGTCTTAGTCAAATGGTCTCCAAATTGGGAAGACCCTTTTAAAGTTGTTCAAGTTTTTTCAAATGGTGCATACGAAATTGATGAATTAACAGAAGAACAACGTTCGTTAATTATAAATGGTAAATACTTGAAAAAGTATAAACCAGCGTTGCAGGAAATAAAAATTAACGAAGGATAAACCTTAAGACATAATCAAACAATGGTGATCATAAAGCTGTTCGCCACAAACTGGGCATTGTTAAAATACAAACCAAAAAATCCTAACCAATTGTTCAAATAGTTGAAATGAAACTAAGAGCAACAAGTAAAACTATTATACATTAAATTGTTTCTTCAAGTCTTCATATAAGTGCTTGAAAGAGGAAACTTCTGTGTCGAGAACCTTGTTGGTCTTCACCAGATTCTGAATCTCTTCATCTACAGCTGCTGAAGCACTAAAGAACTTAATGCCTTCGTTAGCCTCTTTGTCAATCTTGGCTTTGACAACACTGGAAAGGTTGGCCTTAGCTTCGTCACGCTTGACCTTCTCTGCATCAATTTTGGCATTGAGACTCTGAATCTTCAAATTCAACTCTGCAATTTCTTTCTCCCAGGCAGCAATGTTTTGATTGTATTCAGTAAGCTCAGCATTCGACTCTATCTCCTTCTCAAGGCGTTCGACATTAGCTTGAGCAGTCTTGGCCTTTTCGACCAATGCAGCATGTGCATGAATTTGGGCCTCCAGCTTTAGAACAATGACTTTCCTCTTCTGAATGGCTTGGGTGAAACCATCAATGAGGTTTTCAAGTTGAATAACCTTGCTAAGGGTAGCACCATCAGTCAAAGGATTATGGAGCTTTTTCAGGAAGCCTAAGTGGGAAAATGCACTGCTAGGATTCGCCTCAATCATTGAGAAGACATCTTGGTTGACATAGTCTGTGTGCAATTTGAGGAGCAAAGAGTCTTGTCTCACTGTCGAGCTGATCTCTGAATCAGAGGCTGTCGAACTGCTGTGATGAGAAGCACTCTTATTTTGATCGTTGTTACCTTTGCTTGAAAGGAGCATTTTGAGTGCTGCAGCAGGATCAGAGTCTTTCATGGCAATGAATTGCATCTTTGACAATCCAATGTCAGCAGATAACTTTGAAGTTGAAGAGACTGGGAGTATTTCGGAACCTCCCTCAGCAGCCTCTGGCATGGCCTCATCTTCATTGTCGAATGCCATTTCGACATCTGTACCTTCTGATGATTGAGTGGACTCAGTAGGATGAGCAGAATTAGTCTTTTCAGAATCAAGGTAAGTCATTGTAACGTCTTCAATCCCTGGGTTTTTTTCGTTCCCATCTAAATTGGCCTCGACACCTTTGGTTCCGACATCTTGGGCCAAATTTTCCCCATCATTGACAGTCGTGTTGGCATCTTCTTCATTACCATCCTATTCAAAGACAAAATAAAATAAAGTCTTAGAAGCCACGATGAAAAATATGTTCATTTGACAAAGTCTTAAGGACGAGAAAATTTTACCTTAACACCAAGGTCATGTGAACATGAGCTCGTCTTCTCTTGCCTGGGGGCAGAGGTTTCAATGTTGGGAGTTTCGACATTTGCTGTTGGCTGATCTTCGACAGGAGAAGTGAACGGAGGAGTTTCAGTTTCCTTTTCTGGTTCTGCAAGAGGTTTGGATTTGGATTTGACCTTCTTTTTCTTCCTCTTTTCTTTGTCAACCTTCTTCTTTGGGATGGGTGGCATGCTTGCCTCACTAGTTTCGTCATTGGCCTTTTCTTTGTCTCTTTGGCCTTCTCCACTAGGAGCAGTAGCTGTTGGATTGGTGGAAACATTATCAGCAGGCTGAAAAGGAAAAATAAGATTATTAACAAAAATTTCCTTGAGGTTAAAACGGACTTAAAAAAGAGTGGCGAAAAGGCTTACTGATGGCTCTTGGATGGTGAATGTTTTTTGTTTCTTCTGAATGGTGGGCTCTCCAGCTTCCTTTGATCCCATTTGGAGTCTCTTTCGAAGCTACATTCAAAAATCAAAGGGATCAAAGATGTGTTTGTAAGAAATTGAATTTAAAAACTAAGTTAAAAGTTGAGTTGAGAATTAATACCTTGGCCCTAGTGTTGGGAAGTGATTTCTTTGAAGTTGCAGCAGGAGCGGTGGAATCAGTTGAGGTGGTCGTTTCCTTGGCTTTGGAAGCACCTGTTGTCGAAACATGGAGAAATCAGACATCAATAAAAAAAAAAACTACAAATATTATAAGAGTCACACTGTTAAGTCACTCAAGTTACCTTTGCCTTTGGGAGTTTTTTGTTGTAGAGCGTCGAATCCAGCCTCCAATGCTTGCAGAAGCGCCTCATCATTATCTTTAGCATGCTTCTCATAATGTAAGCTCCACCATGTGGCGAATTCATAGGTGCAATATTGAGAAATTTCAAAGGCAACATGTGTGAGCTTATAAGATCTTTCGTCAGCAAGCTTCAAACGACGTTCGAAGTACTCGACAGACATCCCAGAATTACCTAAGACAATATCATCTTTGTTATTGAAAAGACTCTTTGGCCTGAACTGACTTAGGCCAAATTGGCGAGCAACGAGATTAGGTTGGTATCCAACCAAGCCTAAGTGCCTTCTGTCAATTCCTTGCCTTGAGGACAAAATTGTTGGGTTCAAAAACATGGACCAAATGTTGTTTGTGTCCTCCTCCTCATCTGGGTTGGTAGCAGGAAATGGCCTTCTAAACCAAGCTGGCCCAATGGTTCTCTTGACAAAGGGGGTATTCTTGGGAGTAATCTCGTCGAACTCCAAGAGGGTTTTGAAGTAGTGGAAGAAAAGCTGTCGAGTGGTTAGATTTGTCTCCCTGTATCTCAACAAGGCCAACCTAGCGCCTTCTGATTGTCGAGAAGCAACTGAGGATGCCATATGAGTAGGAAGGAAAAGTTTGAAGTTTGATTCAAATGTGGCATTCAGCCAAAGTTGCAGAAGCCAAATAGGTCCAGAGAAGGAGAGTTGAGATCCTTTGTCTGTTTTCTTAAGCAAGTCACTAGCTTGTCCCAAGGAATCATAAAGGGATGTAGAGATGAATCTTCCTAAGGCCACATCTAATCCTTGGTGAAGCATGATGGCGAGAGGAACAAGTTTTTTCACCACTTGTAATGAACTAGTGCAAAGAACAAAATGTGATAGCCAATAAGTGAGGAAAGCTATATGTTCTTCAAAGGATACATCTTCACTGCTAAGATCATGATGATTTTTGAGGAATCCTGAAAAGGATAAAACTTTGAAGTCAAATTGGTGGTTGACAGTGGTGTATTTAGGGTCGAAGGTGGGTCCTGTTGGTCTTAAGCCAGTAATGGCAGCAACGTCGAATAAGGTTGGGGTCATCATTCCTGCCTTAAAGTGAAAAGTGTTGGTGGAATTTTCCCAAAAGTGGAGGGCAGCTATGAGCATTTCTGCATTGTATTTAGGTCCCTTTCTCGACAGTTGAATCAAGTCGAATATACCACTCTCTTTCCAGAAAGTAGCATATTGCTTTTCGACTTTGTTAAGCCAGTTCAGGTAACCCTCACTAACTACAGGTGCAGATCTAAAAGCCCTATAGCCTGGTTCAAAGAAACTCATGTTGAATACAGAGTTGGCAAATATTTTTGGCTCACAAGTAACATGAAGAGGAAAAATGTTACTTATATCTTCACTGAAGTTGTCGGATGAAGGGAGAGGGCCTGCAAAGGCAAGAGTTTTACCTTCAAGTTTGTGGGGAATTATCAACTCTTCTCCCCATACGCTGCTTTCGACAGAGGTCATAGCTGGTTCCGACACAAACCCTGAATTGTCAATGATCATAGGTTCCTTATCATCAACAGCAAAAGGAACCATATTTCTGGAAGAAGAAGTGGACGCCATTGTTGTTCTTGGTGTTCTTGGTGTTCTTGAGATATTGATGATTTGACAGGTGACAGTAGTAGAAAAACCAAAAAAAGCTTCAAAACAAACTTGTTTCTTGCTCAAATCTGAGAACGAGAACAATGGCAGTGAGCGAAATCGCAAGATGATCACGATCACTGGTTTGGATTCAACAAAAACGCAAGATTAAAGAGTTTGTTCGTTGGTTTTGCTTAAAGAAATGCGTGAGTATTCTCTAAAAATTGGAAGTGAAGAGTTTGAGGTTTCAGAAAAATGAAAGTGTGAAATATGTTTTCTATTTATAGGCACTGCAATTTTGCATGTATTTGGTAACTGAAACATCACCACTCTTCCATCTCAACCGTCTAAGATCTCACCACGTGTCCCACCATTAAGCTAAAAAAGTGGAAATCATGGTTTGTGGGGATTGAGGTGACGGTTACAAGTTTTGTCATGATTGATAGTGACTTGATGTGACGTCTGCGCCGTCTTTGGTAAACGTGCAGAAGTGGAAAAGATGAGAATCTTCAAAACTGCCATTTCTTCCTTTTGTATTCGACGTGCAGTCGAAATTGGCATTTTTGAGGGGGCAATTTGTTAGCCTGTATTTTTGACAGGCATTAATGAATTGGAGTGAGGTGATGAAATCTCATTTAATGTATATTATTGCATTTTAATATTCTCTTGGGAATTGATTTTAGTAATAAATCAAGAGAAAATTAAGGCATTTGACATCAAAAACTTTTAATGTGTCAAGTCCTGAAATCTGTCGAATTCGACAGAACCATGTTTATCTAAATAAACATGTTGGTTCGACATTAGTTTATTTGTCGAAAATTATGTATATATATATATATATATGTGTGTGTGTGTTTGCTTGTATAACGTATTGTGCAGAACGGAGAAAGCATACTCTGGACTTAGCAAAATATTCAAAAGTGGATAACGTTCAAAAGTCCCACCAGGTGTCAAAAGGAATTCAAATTGTCAAAGACACGTGGAGTCTAGTTAGACGTTTTGTAGTTTTTGGCAGTTATTCTGTTTGTCTATAAATATTAGTTTTTCATTGGAGAAACGGGTTCACAATTCACATGCAAATTCCTAAAAATATTCAGAGTACCCATGTCAACGAGCGAAATGAATGCAATATGGAACATGTACGAATCTGTGTACCATTCTTTGTAAACACTTTTACAATTGTCAATGCAATTTATCTTTTCAAGTATTGATTACTTGCTTTTCTTTAAAGTTCAAGCACTGTAAGCCTTCTGCAATTTATTTTGTTGCATGCTTTTACTTTTCAAAGTTCTTCTTTAAACTTTATTTGCAATTCATTTACAAGTTTTCTGCAAATTTAAACTTTGAAGTATTTTATTGTTTTTTTTATCAATTTATCCGATTTAACCAAGAAAATATGAACATGTTTTCGTCAATCTTCTGCACAATCCATATGTTTCAGGATTTACTAGTTGATCCTTCTTGTAATAATTAAACTAGCGGTTGTTTACTAAAAATCGGGGTAAACACGAAGATAAAAAATAAGTCGTCCCAAAATATACTCTCATTTTTATTGATCAACTTTTGCGTATATTTGATGTATTTGATTAAAGATTTGAACCAAATATATTCACTTTTATGGATCAATTTTTGCTTATATTTTGAGACGGAAATATCTCTTTTTTCTCTTCTACCTCATGTTCTTCTATGATTTTTCAATTTATCAATGGTTCTTAAAGATGAAAAATAAGTCGCGATGAATAATATTCTTGATGCTTAAAGATAAAAAAAAGAAGTTCCGAAAACAATTTGTATAGCACATTTTATTAATGTATTTTTTTTTACAATTATATGAATTTCCGTTATAAGAATAATTTTGTCATTACTTATTTTATTAATTTTTATAGCGCATGATTATTATGTCACTATCTTATCATATTCTTATTCAACTTCTTATCCTATCATATGCACCAAATGAACCCTAAGTGCCTATATATCTCCTTAACAAAAAAGGGTTTATATATCACAAGTACATAAAAAAGATAAATATGAATATAATAAGTGTTTATAAGTACATAAAAAATATTCCTGCAAGAAAAAAACTACATAAAAAATATAATCACTTTTTTGCTTAATGTTAAAAAAACTAAATAATTTCATTATTTTTTGGATTAGGATTCGATTGAGCCTACAATCACTTTTCAGTTTGTTCGAGTAGCCATAGGCACTTAGGCAGAGAAGCATTGGTAACTGGTAACTACAAGCTAGTTAGAGAAGAAGAAAATGGCGGCATTGAAAGGATTGTTGAAGAAAGGTTTAGGAGAAATGGATTTCAACGCCGGCGGAGGACTCATCAACTGGTTTCCAGGACACATGGCATCCGCCACACGCGCCATCCGTAACCGTCTTAAACTCGCCGACCTCGTCATCGAAGTCAGAGACGCTCGTATCCCTATTTCCTCTATCAATTCCGATCTTCAATCTCATCTTTCATCTAAACGACGTATCATTGCACTCAACAAAAAAGACTTAGCTAACCCTAACATCATGCATGTAATAATAATCACTTTTTTCTCTTTATAATTTTCTTAAATTATTGATAATGATAATTATTATTGATAATAATTTTGTAGAAATGGGTGAATTATTTTGAGACGTGTAAGCAAGATTGTGTTCCTATAAATGCTCATAGTAAGAGTTCTGTTACGAAGCTTCTGGAACTTGTGGAGTTGAAGTTGAAGGAAGCGATTTTGAAGGAACCTACTTTACTTGTTATGGTGGTTGGTGTTCCTAATGTTGGAAAATCTTGTTTGATTAATTCTATTCATCAAATTGCGCAATCTCGTTTTCCTGGTAAGGTTTTTGAATTCCATCTCAATGAATTGGAATCTTTGTTGTTGGCTTGTTGCTATTGGCATTGACAATTTGAGTGTTTTAAGGGCTTGTTTGATTATGTTTTGATATTTCATTTTTTAAAAACAGTTTTTTTTATAATAGCTTAAGTGTCTGTTTGGTGTGCAATATATGTTTAATGGTCCGTTTGGATTGACATATTTAAGTTTATCTATTGGCATAAACACTTGTGACTTTGTCTGGGAGAACTTACGGAAACGTCTTAGAACATGTTCATTAGTTGTTTTCAGCATATTTCCATAAGCTCTCCTCTCAAGAATAACTTATGAAATGAAATTAGATCATAGATTATACGAAAGCAGTTTGGCTTTATTTTATCTCGTGTTACAGAAATTAGATTATACAAGGTGCATATGCTATAAGCTGCAAATAAGTTGTTTATCCAAACAGAGCCTAAGTGTTTTTCATTTAAGTGCTTATGTAGCTACAGTGTTTCTATAACAAAAGATAGAATAAAGTCAAACTATTTTCATAAGCAACCCTAGAAAGCTTATGCAAATGAACTGAAAACAGTTTATTAACATGTTATGAGTTGTTTCGATAAGCTCTCCCATACAGCCTCACAATCGCTTATGCAACTAGATAAACTCAAATAAGTCAATCCAGTTCCAAATCAAATCAAGTATTATCTGATTTGAATGTTTACTTTTAAAAACAAGAAACAATTATTATTTTTTTTTTGCAAACTAATTTAATCAAACAAGTTCTTAAAATTTTTAGATTAGAAAACAATTTTAAAACGGGAATTCAAGCATGCCCATAGTAACATGTCTTGATTTGCTTTCGTAGTGCAGGAGAAGATGAAGCGAGCTGCTGTGGGTCCACTACCCGGTGTTACTCAAGATATTGCAGGATTTAAGGTATGGTAATCTTTGCTTTGTAGTCTCATTATTTGGTCAGTACCTTTGTTTTTGCCTTAATGAAATGTTCTTACGGAGGAACTGAATTAAAGTGTTTCCTTAGAGCATTATAAGTGTAGTATATTGGTTGCTTTGGATGCTTGTTGATTGTTTGCTATCAAGGTTACTTTGAATTGAGTAATTGACTTATGAATTGAAAGTTTCATGATTGACGATGATTTGAAAAGGCATAAGATATATTTTCATGTAATAAAACATTAAAAACAGGAAACACCTACTAACAAACAATATAATTGTCAAAGTTAACTGAGTTTTGGGTCATGGTAGTTAATAAGGCTTAATGCATATTTGTCATTGACAGCATTGTGCTGAACTACATATTGTTTGCATATTCTGAAGATGCATTATGTTTGGGAAAATGATTGTAAATTTCTGTTTGGTTAGTTAGAATGTGACAGACATTAAATTTTAGTCCTTCGCTAATCCTGAGAATTTGTGATAATTGATTGAATTTTTAAAATATGAATGAAATATTATTTGAAAAAGAGTATAAGGTGAAAAAGGCAATGCTTATTCCACCCTTCTCCTTTATTTTGTTTTTATTATTATTGGTTTGCCATCTGTTTCTATTTTTTTGAGTTAGCTGCCCATAACTAAACTATGGATTTCTTTGACCTGATGTTTCAGATAGCAAACAAACCGAGCATATACGTCTTAGATACCCCAGGAGTTCTTGTTCCAAGTATTTCAGACATAGAGACGGGGTTAAAGCTTGCTCTTGCAGGTACTATATCAATTGAAGATATCTATATATTAATACTTTGTGCCAAGAAGGAAAGTCATTAGCATCTTTCTCTTGATTCTTAAATGTAAATAGGCATTAGGATACTGTGGGTTAAATAAACTCTTTTCAGGAGGCATTTTCAATTAGTGAAAAAAAAAGTTTAAAGGAAAAACAAATTATGACATTTCAAACCACTGGGTAATTTGAAAACGTACTTTCACAGTCAACAACTTTCATGATTCTTGTATATTCCTTTTTTTGTTTGATACAATTTTTTTTAGAAATAGAATTAGTGTCAATTAGTTAGATGGTCTGGGGTATGGCACATTTTATCATTCTATTAATCAACCATCTCTAGCACTAGTTGTCTCATTAGATCTTAGTTCTTAATTTTGGTTTTACATCTCTCATTGCTATTGCTTTATTTTCCCAGAACAATTTTGGTATTTGAATATTTTATCTGCATTTGTTGGGTTTCTGAATATGATATCTTTGCAACAAACATCTTTGTATATTTTGTATGTAAATTGTAAACTTGGTTGTTTCATTAACAGGGTCTGTTAAAGATTCAGTGGTTGGGGAGGAGCGTATTGCTCAATATTTATTGGCAGTTTTAGATACCCGGGGTACTCCACTTCACTGGAAACACCTACTAAATAACAGGAGAATAGATGGGATCGCATATGATGAAGAAAATAATCGATATAACTTGAAAACTCTTAAGCAAAGGAGAAGTCCGCCTAATAGATCTGACTTGGTATACGTGGAGGTAACAAATACCCTTAATGGAATATGATACTTTGAACTACTAATGCTTGGAGTTTTAACACCATGGTTGACAAATTCCAAATTATATTGCAATTTCTAAGTTTTCAATTTTAAATCCATGCGAAGGGGACCTTTTTGCTCTAGAAGTTTCAACACGTAGATGCTTAGTCCTAAGTTGTTTCATAATTTATTATTGTCTTGAATGATGTTAGGTTATTTACTTTGTGGGATATAATTTGAATCCACTGATAGTGTAAAAGCTAAAAGGTTTTACCTTGTGCTACCGATTTGAATAACTGTTAAAAGCTTATTATTGTAAATTTGTAATATAAAAAACTTGACTTTTTACAAATGCTTTGCAATACTTTTGTTAATTAAGTTGGGGATATTCATTGATGTATCTTATGTTAATAGCAACCAAGGACAACAGTCTTCTTGAAACTAATTGTGTAGTATTTGTTTTCGCCTAAAAACTTACTCAGATGCTTCTCAACATTTAAAGAGCAATTTATTGTTGTGGTTTGACCACATGTTCGAGTGTCTTTTGATGTGAAAACAAACACAGTTGCAAATAATTTATTGCTGTTAGGACTACAATTGCAAATAATTTAGTGCTGTTAGGATTGGTTCTCTCTTTTTGTAATCCTATTTTGTTATGCATCTGAAGTTACCTTGAAAGGTTTTATATTGAATTACGGTTCTCACTTTTGATGTTCATGTTTGTAATGGTGAACCTTAGACAGTATATCAATGTGAGTAGCTATGCTATAATTGTGATTTATTTTTCTTTTGTCGTTTTTGACTCATTTGTTCTTATTCCATCATAGGATATTGTGGCGGGAGTTCAGCACGCACTCTATTCAACTCTAGCAGAATTCAATGGCAATGTAGAAGATGAGGGCGACTTGGAGAACCTGATTGACGAGCAGTTTGGTGCACTGCAGAAGGCATTGAAGATACCTCACAAGGCTTCAGAAGCACGGTTGATGGTATCCAAAAAGTTCCTTACTTTATTCAGAGCTGGTAAACTAGGACCTTTTATTCTTGACGATGTCCCCATCGCCAAACCTGTATAAAAGATATATACGACTCCTCTTGTTTGTATTCCACATGTTATGGCAAATTTGCTGTAACTTGCAAATAGCAATAGATTCAGCAATGGATTGAGCCTACTTATATATCCTGTTGCTGTAACTGTGTTTTTTTAGATTTTCAATCACTGCCAATGAAATGCTTTACTGCCATACGTCGCGCATCAATTAAGAAAACTGGAGTAACAGCAATGGAGCATGCCCTTACCCCCCACAAGACTGGGGCATAACTAAAGAGTAATGTCCGTGGAGTCCAAAGCCTATAAAATTTGAAAGTTACCACAGAAAAACCTGATACCGTATTTGACATCAATGTTTTGACGATAAAATATCATGGTTGATCGTGGTGGGTGGCTTTGGCTGTTGGTGTTTGTTGTGTGATTCATGTTAAGCGGAGCTTGAAACAACAGTTAACAAGGATTTAGTCTGACGTGAAATTTTAATACACGTGTCTTATTAGAGGACAACAGTAAGAACAATGGATCCATTTAGCATGGACCAATTCATGTATTGGTCTAAGTTACACCAATTTTTTCCACCTTAGATTATATCATCCCACCTAATTTTATCATGGTCCAACAGTACAAAATCTGACCTATCAACTCCATATTTCTCTCTCCTTGCTTCTCTCTCATTTCATTTCTTTTTCCAGCTCTCAATCCCTTTATGGCTAAGCTCTCTATGTCATGGAAACATCAAATTATATGGCCAAAGCAAGTTCAATATTTCTTTTCTCTACAAGTAAATCCAAATCACAAAAAAAAAAAACTTATATATAGTGTTACAAAGAATGAAAACCAAAAGGAAAAACAAAAAGTTACCATTGTTGTTATTCCATTTTTATAGAAAAAGTTTAATTTGCCAAAAAAAAAAAATAGCTTCATTTAGGTTTTTACTTCTATATTTAAAAAATTTGAAGAATTTAATCAAAAAATATGAAGAATTGGGAATCCAAACATTAATACTCAGCAAAACAACAAAAACAGGAATATAATTAAAGTAAAAAATTGGAATTTTTTTTTATTAAACATCTCTGAGTTGTGAACCTTTTGTTCAATATGGATGAGAGATTGGGTTAAACTTAACAGCAATTACAATTTGGTAAACAACAAACACTTCAATATCATACAATTAAAAGAAAAATTCTTCTTTTTACAACAGTTTATTAGCTTGATTTTTACATTTTTGGAGAAAATTGCATTTATATTTAGTAACACACTTTTAGAAGAAAATTTTCAGTTTGCAATAAGCTAACATGGTAGTAAAAGGTTTGGAGATTGGAGGTAGGAAGAAATTTCAGAAGATCAATAAAGAAAAGTCTGGAGGAGTGGAAGGGAGAGAAAGAGAAAGATGAAAATAAGAGGGAGATATATTGTGTATAAGATGCATGGTACTATAGTAGAGATTGATCAATCCAATGGTATTCCATCATTGGTCCAAGATGGACCATTCTTTTTATTGGTCCATTTTATACGGACCCAAGAACAATACATAGGGTACTGTTTCTAGGTTTTGTCCTTAATAATCAATAACATATTCATTGTTAATAAATGTGTACTCTGCATGATGAAAAATTTTCTCTAGACCCTTCAATAAATTTTAAGGTCCCTCAATTTTTTTTTTCAAAACATGTAGAAAGGTGCTAGGGACTTAAAGAGATTTTTTCTAGCAATATCACACGAATTTTTCTCTTAAAATATGCAAGCGGAAAACATAATCCGAACTTCCAAAAGTCCGTTTCGTAGAAACCTAACTTAACTTTCCAAGTTTCCAAGGACAAAATTGGATTTTTTTTTTTGGGGGGGGGGGGGGGAGTGGCCCTCTCTTTCCTCTCAAGTAATTAAAGACTTCATAATTTACAAAAAATATTATACTACTTGCAGTTATTAAGGAGAAGTGTTTTCCATGGAAATGGAGATCGATTGACATACGTGTGATGTGAGTTGTGACCAGATCGATTGAGAAGGGAGAACAACTATAGTAGCATGGTCCATCCCAAACGTTTCTTTCTTTCTCCCATGAACTAAAACGTGCCGAAAGAAAACTAATATATTAGACTCAAGTGATTAATGAGGTCTTTTTAGGACAAATCGTTTGGAAGAATTTTGAGTTTGATCTCTGGTAAAAATAATTCTTGACAAAATTTTATTTATTGCCCAACTAAACTCTAGATTGCCGAGACTCTATTCCTTTGGGAACTGGTGGATAAATGCAAAAAAATGTAACATTATACCATAGATAGTATGGTAAGGTAAAATGTAACACTTACGTGGAACATTAATTATGTAACATTATACCATATATAGTATTGCTTGTTAATTACTAGCACGGCATAATAATAAATATATAGCAGAGTATACAGCAAATTGAGCAGAGTTGTATGTGACCACTGATGAAGGAATAAATAAGAAGAAAGCAGCAGCAATAATTTTAGTACAAAAAATCAAGGTGATGGTGATGATATGGGAAGATGTAACAGTAACAATTGGTGCAGACAACAAGAAGTTGCTTGATGGTGTCACTGGTTTTGCTCAACCTGGTAGGATCATGGCTGTTATGGGTCCTTCTGGTTGTGGCAAAACCACCCTACTCGCCTCTTTGGCTGGTCTCTCTCTCTCTCTCTCTCTCTCTCTCTCTCTCTCTCTCTCTCTCTCTCTCTCTCTCTCTCTCTCTCTCTCTCTCTCTCTCTCTCTCTCTCTCTCTCTCTCTCTCTCTCTCTCTCTCTCTCTCTCTCTCTCTTATGTTTTCAATTTTTTATTCATAGGTCTATTTCAGAATCAAAATTAAAATAATTTCTAAGTTTTCGAATGTGTAGTTCAGAAGTATGAGTTAAGACTCTAAAGGAGTATTATGTACAAGGTTCAATGTTATAATTTTTTCTGTTTGTTTCTACTTTCTACTATAAATTACAATTTGGGATCTTGTTTTGTTTTCCAAGATTTCTAAAATTAAAAGTGAAGGTGTAGTCTAGTAGTATCAGTTAAAACAAAAATACGTACTAATTATGTACGCGTTTTTTACGATTCTATCTCTCATATTAACCATTAATATTTGTGCAATTTTTCTCTGTTTTATTTAATTATAAATTGGGATTTTATTTGCACTATATTTCTAGATTTGCATACATCAATTTTCCTAGACAATTTTTTACATATAATTAGGGTTTAGAAGTATAAATTTTCTTTGGAGTATTTATTTATTAACTCAGTTCAAAGTTAGCCTAAGACCGATTGATCATTAAAAAGCTCACAGTTTGGTAATGTTATATAGTGACCAGAGAATGCAATAAATATTCTATTTTTTTAGGAACACATGCTGCAAATGTTGAAGTGAGTGGCAATGGCAACATTCAAATCAACGGGAAAAGGAGAAATTTGTACTCTAAACAAGTGGTAAGACAATAACATATAGACATATACTAATAAATGAATGCAATGGTTGGTATATAGTTATGATTTTAATTATCATTTATTTTTTTGGTTTTCACCATCAGTTTAATCTGGTTCGGAGGTCAGTTCTGGCATCAAGTGGTTCCAGCCTCCTCCCGATCGCAGTTGCGGGGGATCGAACCATGGTCCTCCCTACCAAGTTCAGCGCCAATCACCACTGAACCAACTAACGATTGGTATTTTAATTATCATTTATGTTTTGTCTGTTAGTATATTTCTTTTGTTCATTAGTGGTAAGAGTATATATGACTATGAGCACATATATCAATAAACTTTTCTGTATTTATTACGACTACAAAGTTTCTTTTGTCAACATATCTTATACTTAAGGTCGGAGGTAGTAATATGCACATATATTTATTTATTTATATATATATTTTGTATTTCGAACCTTTTCTTTTCACACTCTAGTTTAATTTTTTTTTTCACAATTAATCTAAAAGATCTAAACTGATTTCACTTCACATATTTTTTAAACCCCATGGACGAGAGTTCCGACTACGCCACTATTAGAGATGTTGTAATTTGTACCAAAAAAATAAAAAGAGATGTTGTAATTAAAGACTATATTTATGTCACTTTAATTAATAATAATAATAATAATAATAATAATAATAATGTATATTTCTTCAATTTTCAGTCTTATGTGGGTCAAGAGGTGTTAGAAGTAATTTATATTTAAGGGTATTTTAGTATTTTACTATGTTGTCTTTATGACCTAGTCCTTGTGTATAAATAGGAGTAGTGATATCATCATAGAAGTAAGTGTCTTTTATTCTTCTTGTAGCCGTCATTCTTCAAGTTCATTAATACATTCTCTTTTTCTATTCATTTATCATCTTTGTGCACCAACAATTGGTATCAGAGCTCCGGTTCAAATCCACGGGAAACACGAGTGAACGTAAGGTGTTGTGTGATTGATTTCGTTTCTTGAACGAAGTTGTAACAGAATCACATTTTCTGATTCTGCGGGATTGGGAAACACGAGTGTTAGTGAGATTTAAGTGAACGCACAAAGTTTGAAGATGAACGGAAACAGTGGTATGAGTACCAAGCTTCCAGTGTTTGATGACAAAAACTGGAATCGTTGGATGAAACAGATGATTGTTCTGTTTGGTGCTCAAGATGTGCTTGAACTTGTTACTGAAGGTTATGTTCCAGTAGCAGCTGATGCAACAGATGCACAAAAGCTTGCTCAGAAGGATACGAAGAAGAAAGATCAGAGGGCGTTGTTCTACATCCATCAGTGTGTGGATGAAAACGTGTTTGAGAAGATTGCTGACTCAGAAACGGCAAAGGCCGCGTGGGACACACTGATTAGATGCTATGGTGGTGATGCATCAGTGAAGAAGGTGAAGCTTCAGTCCTTACGAAAGCAGTATGAGAATCTCAACATGAAGAACAATGAGAAGGTCTCTGAGTACATCTCAAGAATGATTTTGATCACTAATGAGATGAAGGCGTGTGGAGAAACACTCTCAGAACAAGTAATCATTGAGAAGGTATTGAGATCACTTACCCCTCAGTTTGATTACATTGTGGTAGCTATTGAACATTCCAAGGACTTGAGTTCCATGAGAATTGAAGAGCTACAAAGCAGTCTAGAAGCACAAGAGTTGCGTTTGACTGAGAGAAACTCTGAAAGAGAAGTAGAGCAGCAGGCTCTGAAAGCAGACTCTGGTAAGAATCATCAGAAGAAGTCTTGGTCAGAAGCCAAGAGAAGGTCTGATGGAGTTCAGAAGCCTGAAACTTCAAACTCTGATAAGCAAAAGTATAAGAAGGGAAAAGAGAAGTTTGACAAGAAGAAGATTCAATGCTACTGTTGTCAGAAGTTTGGTCATTTTGCTTCTGAGTGTCGGTCAAACAAAGAAAGGAAGTCAGAAGAAGCAAATATAGCCAGAAGCTCTGATGACTCTGATGGTGAATCTGTGTTGTTAATGGCTTCTGAGACTGATGATATGAATTCATCAGAGTGGTGGTATATGGACACAGGGTGTTCAAATCATCTTACTGGAAACAAAAGATGGTTGGTTGACTTTGACTCGAGTAAGAGTACAAGGATCAGATGTGCTGATGATAAATACCTTAATGCTGAAGGTATGGGAAATGTCAGAGTCACTCTGAACAATGGCAAATCAGCATTGATTCAGAATGTGTGGTATGTACCTGGTATGAAAAGCAATCTGATGAGTGTAGGACAACTGATTGAGAAAGGTTTTTCAGTTTCCATGAAGGACAATCTTCTGAAGCTGTATGATCGTAATCAGAAGCTGATTATGGAGTCAGAACAGGGAAGGAACATGACATTCAAGGTGAATGTTAAAACTGCAGACTCTGAATGCCTTAGTGCAACAAGTGTTGAGAAGGATAGTGAGCTGTGGCATATAAGATTTGGTCATTTGAACTTTAGAAGCCTGGGGCATCTAAAATCAAAGAATCTGGTACATGGAATTCCTACAATCAAGAAACCTGAGAAGTCATGCAAGGTGTGCATGGAAGGAAAGCAACCAAGACTGTCTTTTGCATCAGGAGTAGCTCCAAGAGCAAAACATGCATTGGGAGTAGTACATTCTGATGTGTGTGGTCCATTTCAGGTAGCATCAATTGGAGGGAATAAATACTTTGTGTCATTTGTAGATGAATTTACTAGAATGACATGGGTATCCCTGATAAAGTACAAACATGAGGTGTTTGCTGAGTTTAAGAAGTTCAAAGTGAAAGCTGAGAAGCAGAGTGGTCAGAAGCTGAAGATTCTCAGAACGGATGGTGGTGGTGAGTTTAATTCCAATGAGTTTAAAACTTTCTGTGAGGAGAATGGAATTGAGCACGAGGTTACTGCTCCTTACACTCCTCAACACAATGGTCTTGCTGAAAGAAGAAATCGTACTTTGCTTGATATGGTGAGAAGCATGCTGAAAGAGAAGAAGCTTCCTCATAATTTATGGGGTGAAGCTGTTGCAACAGCATGTTATGTGCTCAACCGATGTCCAACGAAGAAATTGAAGGAAATAGTTCCTATTCAAAAGTGGACTGGAGATAAGCAAAGTGTTAGTCATTTGAAGGTGTTTGGTTCTGTTTGTTACAAACATGTTCCAGAAGCTAGAAGACAGAAGCTGGATGATAGAAGCAAAGTTATGTTATTGGTGGGGTACCACAGTACAGGTGCGTACAAGCTCTATTGTCCAGAGACTAATAGAATTGAATTCAGCAGAGATGTCATTGTGAAGGAATTAGAAACTTGGGATTGGAACAAAACTCAATCCAACTCTGATGTGATATTTCTTGAAGGAGACTCTGAAGGAGATTCAGATTCTGACGGTGATTCAGGTTCTGACGGTGATTCAGGTTCTGAAGGTGATTCAGGTTCTGAAGGTGATTCAGGCTCTGAAGGTGGTTCAGGCTCTGAAGGTGGTCCTGAAGGAGACTCTGAAAGTCAAGGCTCTGATGTTGAAGCTTCTGAAGATAGTACTTCTGAACCTCCAACCTCTGAAGGAAATCATGTGGAACAAGATCAAAGACCACAGAGAATCAGAAGCATTCCAAGAAGGTTTGCAGGGTTTGATATGCTGCAAGACACTGAAGTAGACTCTGAGGGAGAAGTTATTCAGTGTGCTATGTTAGTAGACTCTGAACCCGTGAGTATAGAAGAGGCTCTTAAGCAACAAGTCTGGTTGCAGGCCATGAATGAAGAACTTGATGCTATCAAAAGAAACAAAACTTGGAAGCTATCAGAACTTCCAAAAGGCAAGAAAGCCATCAGTGTCAGATGGGTTTTCAAGCAGAAGCTAAAGCCAGATGGATCAATTGGCAAATACAAAGCAAGGTTAGTAGCAAGAGGATTCCTACAGAAACCTGGACTAGACTATTTTGAAGTGTTTGCACCTGTAGCAAGACATGAAACAATTAGACTGGTAATTGCAATAGCTGCTAACAGGAATTGGCCTCTGATGCATTTAGATGTGAAATCTGCATTTCTGAATGGTCCTTTACAAGAGGAGGTATATGTGTCACAACCTCCTGGTTTTGAGAAAAAGAATCAGGAAGGGATGGTGTATAGATTACATAAAGCCTTGTATGGATTGAAACAGGCACCCAGAGCCTGGAATATGAAGATTGATTCTTTCTTCAAGAAGCATGGGTTTCAGAAATGTGAATTGGAGTATGGTGTTTATGTTCAACACACTTCAGAAGGCAATATGATTCTGGTATGTTTATATGTTGATGACATATTGCTGACAGGAAGCTCTGAACAAGAGATAGCTAAGTTCAAGAAGGCTCTGATGAATGAATTTGAGATAACAGACCTTGGTAAAATGAGTTACTTTCTAGGGATGGAATTTATGTACTCTGAGAAAGGAATCATTTTACATCAAATGAAGTATGAACTTGAGCTTCTGAAGAGATTTAAGCTGGAAAATTGCAAAATTGCAATTACACCTTCTGATACCAATCAGAAGCTGGACTCAGATTCTGATGGAGAGGATGTGGATGCTACAACCTTCAAACAGTTGGTTGGTTCTCTAAGGTATTTGTGCAATACCAGACCTGATATTTGCTATGCAGTTGGAATGGTTAGCAGATTTATGAGTAAACCAAAATGGTCCCATTACCAAGCTGCTGTGAGGATTCTGAGGTACATCAAGGGAACTCTGAAGCATGGAGTGCTATTCCCTTCTGAAGGTAAGACCGAATCAGAGCTTCTGAGCTACTCAGACTCTGATTGGTGTGGAGACAGGATTGATAGAAGAAGTACTTCTGGGTACTTGTTTAAATTCCTGGGAGGTCCTATTTCTTGGTGCTCCAAGAAGCAACCTGTTGTGGCCCTATCAACCTGTGAAGCTGAATATATTGCAGGCGCTCTGACTGCATGCCAAGCTGTGTGGATTCTGAATTTGCTACAGGATCTGAAGATTAAGGTAAACAAGCCTCTGAAGTTGATGATTGATAACAAGTCTGCAATCAATCTTGCCAAGAACCCAGCGCTGCATGGGAGAAGCAAGCACATTGAGACCAAGTATCACTTCTTAAGGAATCAGGTTCAGAATGGAGTGTTAGAAGTTGTGCACTGTAGCACTCAGAAGCAGCTGGCAGATGTGATGACAAAGGCAATCAAGACTGACCAATTTCTTCGTTTAAGGGATGGAATTGGTGTTGTTAGTTTTGTGTAAATATAAATTAAGGGATGGTGTTAGAAGTAATTTATATTTAAGGGTATTTTAGTATTTTACTATGTTGTCTTTATGACCTAGTCCTTGTGTATAAATAGGAGTAGTGATATCATCATAGAAGTAAGTGTCTTTTATTCTTCTTGTAGCCGTCATTCTTCAAGTTCATTAATACATTCTCTTTTTCTATTCATTTATCATCTTTGTGCACCAACAAGAGGAACTATTCTTAGGAACTTTGACTGTAAAAGAAATCCTCACATACTCAGCAAACATGAGGCTACCATCTAAAATGACAAAACAAGAGATAAACAAAGTGGTGGAAGAAACAATAATAGAAATGGGACTTGAAGAATGTGCTAATACTAAAATTGGTAATTGGCATTTAAGGGGTATTAGTAATGGTGAAAAGAAAAGACTTAGCATTGGTCTTGAAATTTTGACACAACCCTTTGTTTTACTTCTTGATGAACCAACTAGTGGACTTGATAGTGCCTCAGCATTCTATGTGATTCAAGCTCTAAGTAACATAGCTTTTAAAGGAAAAATTGTTATTTGTTCAATTCATCAGCCAGGGTGTGAAACTTTTAATATTTTTGATGATTTGCTTTTGCTCTCAAATGGTGAAACTGTTTATTTTGGAGAAGCAAAAATGGCTCTAAAGGTAATAATTATAATTTATAACCACTTTTGTCTCCACATTGAATTTGTCTCTATCCATGCATGTTAGTTTAGTTGAAAATTTAGTGTCTAAGTAAAAATGTTTGGATTAGTTTTTTGCTGATGCAGGTTTTCCTTGTCCTACCAAAAGAAATCCCTCGGATCATTTCATTTTGAGCATTAATTTGGATTTTGACTTGATTAATGAAGCTCTTGCAAGATGCCATGTAAGCGTAGAAATTTTTTATTTGTTTTTTTTCTCTTTTTTTTGGTGATAAAAATTTTATTTGTTTTAATTCTTGCATATTAGTTTATCCTTTAATTTTTTTTTATAGTTAAATGTCAGTGGTTTTTTAAAGCAAAAATTAGAATATAAAAATATCTATAAAGCACGGACACTCTCGTTTTAGGTGTGTTCCGTGTTGGTATCAAACACCGATACTTATAATTATATTGAATTATGTTATTTTCGCAAATTATTATCGATATCGACGTTTCAGTGTCCGTGTCATATTTGATGTCCGTGTTTGTATGCTTCATAGAAAAATATCACATGAAGCTTAAAATGTTGGTGGTCATTTACCAAAAAAGGAAAATTGTTGGTGTGGACAGTTCCTTAGGGAGAAGGAGAAATATTAGCAGCGGAGATCAAACTCTAGATTTTTTATATAATACTTCTTTGGTGTTCAACCCAAACTATTTGAGAACTTCTTTGGTTTCTAATATTTTTAAGGGTCATGTTAACATATGTTTTAAGGGTACATGTTAAGGTATTTAAAAATGGAAATTTAGCATTTAATAATGTATGATAATTAATGTTTATAAAGTTAAATACACTATTTTCAAAAGAATATTTCTATATTTATCTCGTTCATATGTGTCTTAAGGCACATATTAACATTTTCCTATTTTTAAAATTAGTTCTTTTAGTTTCCTCCGTCAATACTTATTTATGGCGCTTGATTGTCTAACAAAAATACATATTATTATTAGGCAAATACATCTCGCCGGGGCATTTTAAATATACACATGTTAGAGATCAATACCCGTAAAAAAATGTTAGAGATCAATAAAGAAATATTTTTTTTGCAAGGATTAAAGAAATATTTTTTAAATACATATTTTTTTTGAGTCTATTCTTCCTTGTATTGACACTTATTTAATTAATGATATGAGTTGAGTTTGTTCTTTTTTTAAAAAAAAATATTTAGATCTTTTTAATATAATTTTTGTTGATAATGATTTCGAATGCGAACATTCTTATATTCTTATTGACAGCCTACATCATCAAATTCAACCGTAGGAATGAGAACATCAGATATTAGAAGGCAACTCATAGAGAGTTACAAAAATTCAGAGTTAATCATCAATGCAAGAAGAAAAATTCAACAACTAAAAACCAATGTAATAATTTGTTACACAATATTTATCATCTATGATATGATATTTTAATTTTATTAATCCATTGACTAATTTTAAATTCAAATTAAGGTGATGGAAGAAGAAGCAACTAATTCCAATATTGCAAGAAGCAGTGCCAACTGGTGGAAGCAACTAAGCACATTGACCAAACGGTCTTTCCTTAACATGAACAGAGACTTGGGCTACTACTGGCTAAGGATAATATTCTACATACTTACAGGAATTACTATTGGCACCCTCTTTTTTCACATTGGCACAGACAACTCCTCAATTTTGGCTAGAGGAAAGTGTGTATCATTCATTTATGGTTTCATGATATGTTTATCATGTGGAGGATTGCCATTTTTCATTGAAGAATTGAAGGTATAATTAATTTTAAATAATTTTTTCTTCTAGATATATATTAGATTATATGCTAAAATTAATATCCGTATTTTTATTTTCTACCTAATGAATTTTCTAATGAAAATTAGGTTTTCTATGGTGAAAGATCCAAAGGATATTGTGGAGAGGCTGCATTTGTGATATCAAACTTTATATCATCATTCCCTTTCCTCCTTCTAACATCACTATCTTCTGGAATAATAATTTACTTCATGGTGCAATTTCATCCTGGTTTTATAAATTGTACATTTTTTTGTATCAACTTATTCTGCTGTCTATCGGTTGTTGAGAGTTGCATCATGGTTGTGGCCGCAATTGTCCCGAATGTCATGACGGGTATAGGAACAGGGACCGGTTTTATAGTAAGAAAAAATCCTTTATTTCCTCCTCACACATAACACACACGCGCAAACAAAAACAATATATAAGAATGAAAAACATATTCAACCTTATTCATGTATTTGTAAAAAACTCTAGGTGATAAAATTTGTTTGATGGTTTGGTGTAGGTTTTTATGATGATGCCCTCCCAATTATTCAGACCGCTAAATGACATTCCTAAGTTCTTTTGGCGCTATCCAATGTCCTACCTCAGTTTTGGCACTTGGGCAGTGCAGGTAAAATATTCATTATTTCGGTTAAATAATACTATCTCTGTTTCTATATATAAGACCGTTTTCTATTTTTTCTTTGTTTTTTTTATAAGACTTTTTTCAAATTTTTAAAGACATTAATTATTTTTTTATTAACATACCTCTAATTAAAGTGCATTTTTTTAATATCGCAAAAAAAAAAGTTCATCTTTTTTCCAATATGTAATAAATACTCTGAAAAAATATATATCAATTCATTCTCTCTCCTAAAGAATAAAAGTCTAATAACAACATCAATTGTCAATAAATTTAATAACACAAATCATTTTTTTAATTAATTTTCTCTCTTGAAAAATAAAAGTGTAATAATAATTGTTGCCATGCATTTTTGTACTATAGGGACAATACAAGAATGACATGTTGGGGGTTGAGTTTGATCCTCTACTACCTGGGGACCCAAAAGTTACTGGAGAACAAGTACTGCCATTATTATTTGGTGTTCCACTAAGTCATGGAAAATGGTTGGACCTAACAATTTTGGTTATCTTACTATTTGTCCATAGATTGCTTCTTTTCTTGGTGCTTCGATATAACAAAAGAGGAATATCACATTTGCAAAACGGCATTTAACAAAGAATAAGTCATCAATGTCTGAGTAAGAAACAAGAACCAAGGTTTTAAATATCGGTCGCGGTAACGGTCGCGGTCGCGTTAAGGTTTTCACGGTTTCGGCTGTTGCAGATGCTGTATCATAAATCACGGTTGTCGCGGTATGAATTTATCACAACGTTGCACAAACAGTATTAAAATTATTTATATTTTCATATAATATATAATAAATTAATAGTTAATTATTTGAGTAAAAAGAAGCAAATAAAAGCCTGAAGTAAAAAAGCCAACAACCACATCAATAACATAAGCAATTACTCTCCACCCACTTAGTCACTCTTTCTCACTCATTGTTTCTAGTTTCTTCTTGCAGACAACACAACATAGTTCCACCGCCCTAACACCAACATAGTTCCATTGTCTCACTCTATCTCACTCTTTCTATTTCTCTTTCCTCAACAACAACCAACACGGAACACACACTTTCCATGTTTTTCTCTCTAAAATCTCATCTCTCTTGCACACGACACAAACACAATACCGGCCCAAACTAAAAGAGGGAGAGTCACATGGAGAAGGAGATCTAGATCACATTGAAGGAGGAAGCAAACAATGAAGCTGTATTTAGAATTGAGATTCCCTCTTTCTACTTTAGGAATTCTATTCTGTTTTTTGCGCCTGTAACGGTTATTTCGCGGCCGTAACGGGAATTTTGCGGCCGTAACGGGGTTTCGCGGCCGTAACGGCGTGTTGTCGCGGCTGTAACGGCGTTTTGGCTGTGATTTTCTTTCTCACCGTTAAAATGGGGGAAAACGGTAACGGCAACCTGAGATACCGTTTTGTAACGGCTGAAATCACGGTACATGAGCGTTTTTTAAAACCTTGACAAGAACTGTCACACACATTATCGTCTCTAGATAATGCTATATCCCCACCACAATATTTCTTCACACTTTAGACTCATGATGTATGTAATGCTCATTGCAAATATCAAACATTTGATATAACCTATCATCATTCTTCATCATATTATGGATAACATAATCCAATATTTCTTCATAGTTCATCATCACATTAATCATCATCATCATCATCAACAGAAATGTAATTTCATCATGTTAACTATATTCACCTACTCATCATATAAACTTGTCAATTAAAACCTAATAACAAGAAGTCATCATAGGAATTACCAATCTATAATTCAATCACAACAATCATCTTGATTCATTTTGTTATTCAAAAGATACCAATATTAATCCCTAATGATTGGTCACTAACTCCGATTATTGAGAAAACAGTTAGGCATAATTCATCATTAAAATAATAATAAGTACATGATTTAAACTCATCTAATCATGCAAAACAATCCTAAATAAGTCTCGGAATCGAAAAGACTTAATTCAACATTTGGTCCCTTATGGTTATTTTAGGTTTCAACTTGGTCCCTTATGTTTTAAAAGTTTAAATTTGGTCCCTTATGTTTATTTTAAGTTTAAATTTGGTCTTTTCTGTCATATTTGTCACATGTGACAAGCGGTTTGCATACGTGGCAAACACATGGACTCTTGGACATGTGTCCAATTGAAACGGTGGAAACATCAAAACTGACAGAAATGACCAACTTATGCAAACGGTGGAAACATAAGGGACCAAATTGAAACTTTTAAAATATAAGGGACCAAGTTGAAACATAAAATAAACATAAGGGATCAAATATTGAATTAAACCAATCGAAAACTACACGCTGAATTAAAATCATACAAGAACAGTAAAATGATATATTGTCATGCTGACTAAGCGAGCTTAAAACGAGCTCAAAGCTAGCATTCATCTGGGCAAGCGAGCCTTCAAGATGGCTAAGTGAGCACTCATCAAGAATCCGGAAAAACATGGGTTTTAAGCCTCGGGTTTCCAAAAACAATCACTCAAAATCACGATTCAAAACACATTTAAGCATAAAAATCATAGCTTTCGTCTTCTAGTACTATGTCATACTGGATCCAAAATTAAAAAAGGTAAAAAAAACTCCCATAATTTTTTAAAATATAGGGATCATTCTTGTCTATTTTTCAAAATGTAGGGACTAAAATTTAAATGGTAGGTCCAAAAATAAGCATTCCGTTGAAAAAACAGACATAATGGATCATTCTTGATAACGGAAAAACTTATGGGATTTTTTTTTACCATTTTTAAAATGTATGGACCATTCTTGACAATGTCGCAAAATGTAGGGACTAAAAACATATTTAACCCTATTTTTTTTAATGTAAATTTTTTTTTTTTAAATTTCTTAACATGTATCCGTATATTAGCAAGACCCTTCGTTTAATTATGATATTTTTTCTCAATAATATACCAAAAAATATCTTTTGATAATATATAATTTTACTGAAAAATATCTTTCAATAGTACATTTGTCCATGAGTAAATTACATGAATGAGAGAAGAGCTAAAATCACTGGAAAAAAATGTGCATTTAATCAAAATCTAGAACCAAATCCATGTGTCTTTTTTTTTATTTTTTTTATTTGGGTTTTTCTAACACATGCAAATTTATACATGTTAAGAAGTTTAAAATAGTAAATTCTTATTGAAACTTGTGCATTAATTATGTATAACTTTTAAATAAATAATTGTTGTTTTTCAATAAAAAAATTACTAGTTTTGGCTACTTTAACATGTCCAATGTTGCACATATTAGACAAACCATTTTTATTTTATTTTATATACTTTTGTAATTGTTAAGCATTTGAAGGAGAACACTCAGGAAAGAAAAAAGAAAGAGAATACTTGAAGGTAGAAAAACACAAGAAGGATGAGTTGGTTTTCTCAAAAACTTTTTCAAAATAAAGAGTTAAGCAGCAAATAAGACACAATGAAATAGAGAGAAAGAGAGAAAGCAAACACACAAAGATTTTATACTGATTTTCCTCACAAAACGAGATTACTCCAGTCCTCTTGGCTTGCATTTCCAAGGGAGTTCACTATAAGCACTAACGATTACAACTTGCTCAAGGACAGAACAAGAGGCTTCATTTGCTCAAGTTTCAACAAACAAGAGATTTCTTATGCTCAAACACAAAGCAAAAGACTTCACTATCTTAAAATAGTATTAAGAAAGTAGAGATTGAACACATGATATACTATCAGCGGTGTTCACAAAATATAATGCTTACAAGACTGAAACACTTAATTCTAAGATACAAAGAGAATAAGAATACAAAGTGTTTACGATAAATATTTCTAAGATTCAGAGCTTAAAAGTCTTGTGTATGCGCGTAGAAACAGTAGTCCAATTCTTCAAATGAAGTCTTCTAATTATATAGAGAGATTTGAAGATGATCGTTGCAGAGAAGATAAGGTGTCAGCTGGAAATGATCAATCCTTGAAAATGATCTTGAAGTGCTTCTATGAGTCTTCATAGGTTGATTCTAATAAACTTTTGATGGTCTCCAGAACTTCAGACTTAGCTTCTCTATCTTTATTCAGAGCTTCAGAACTTGATTATGCACATTTAGAACAAGTAGACCAATTATATATTTAATACTTTATTCAAAGTTTGTCGGACCCAATTTTTCCCTAACAATACTTACCATGTGCTTTAAAAGATATTCGTCTTAAAATTTACTAGTATATATTCAACTTCTTAACTGTTATAGTTTTTTTTTTTTGGTACATAAGTTATGGTATTATTTTTCTTAATATAAATCTTTTATTTTTCAATTCCTTAACATGTGGATCTTGTATTAGCAAGACCCTTCATTTTAATTAGATTTTTTTTTCTCGTTGGCATGGGCATGGGCGCATGGCTGTCCAATTAATTCTGGCCCTTCAAGTTCAACTATGGAAAGCTGTGACTTGTGGACCAAACATTTTCCAACTCAAACAGATATTGGCCGTGATTTTCCATTCAAAAGATATGGTGTAGTCCAATTAAAGTGTTGGAAAATTCTATGGTCCCATCCAAATATTTTTAACGTGTCAGCCTTGTGTTAAAAACAGAAAATAAAATAACTATAAAATTTAAATAAAAAATTAATTGAAATAAAATTTAAAATTAATTTGCAGAAACTAGTACATTGTTTTATTTTTTTGGCATATAAAATAACATAAATTTAAAATAAATTCAAAATAACTATAAAGATGATCTATTTTAATTTATTATTCAATTTTTTAAAAATTGGATCTAACATGGTTCAATCGGTTGGATGTAGAACCGATTTGGATAACTTCTAAACAAGAGGTCTGCAAAATCGATTTGGATAGCTTAGAAAAACCTGTGATAATCGATCTCTGTTTTATTTGGATGATTTTTTTCCCTCCCTTTTTTACCCATTAAAAAAATTTTCCCCTTCTTTTATCCAATGAAGACTAATGTTTGCTATGAATTATGTATTTATTATTATACGTTTGTGAATTTGGTATGAAGTTATGTATTTGTATCTTATTAGTTATGGTTTGTAAATGAATTACTTTTAAATATTAGCACTAAATGTATTATTTATTTATATTCGGTTCAATAACAATTTAACCAGTCCAATAGGTTGAATCATGACTTAGATGTCACAACGATTCGATCTTCGATTCAGTTATATTGATAATATATTATATTTGTAATAAAAACAAAAAGATAGATTTACAGCCAGCAACAACAAAACTAATAGACAAGAATCACATTTGAAGTAATATAGTGACAAATTTGCCGTGCACGATAGAAAATGGTCTTATATTTAAGGATTTGTTTAACGTGCACAACATCGAATATGTTAAAGTAATCAAAAATAGTAATTTTTTTTTATTAAAAATAACAATTATTGTTAAAGATCTATACATTTAATATAAAACGCACAAATTTCAATGCAAACTTACTATTTTAAACTAACATAAACAACTTTGTACATAATAGAAAAATCTTTTACTTAATATGGATATAAGTTAAATAATGGAGGAAAAAACATGGTTTTTTTTTATAATAAAAAAATTGTCTTCTTGTACACCACAAACACACATATAAATATATAATTGAAATAAAAATGAAAAAAATAAAAATTGAAATTAAAAATATTCGTGAAATGTGAAAAGGCTTAAAATCAATTGTGCAATAAATTTTATCTTCCTCAGATCATCATCTCAAACTCTCAACTGTAGTATTTGTTCGACACCCACCTCTTCCTTTGTTTATCAAAGATCTATTTGTCAAGATCAATAAATTAGCTTATAATTAAGTTAAAATTTGTTTGGTAACAATTTTCTAATCATTAGCTTATAACGTGTTTTAATAATTTATAATTTATTTTTTATACACTATTTCAAATAGGTTTACATTTTTTTCTCACTTTTATTCTTATTATTTTAACTAAAACACATTTTTAATCTTTATAATTTATTTTAATTTAAAATATACTGTAACAATTATGTTTTAAATGCTTAGAATACAAAACATCAAAAATATTTTAAATGCTTAAAATAATTATGTTCTAAATATTTAGAGTACAAAGTATCTTAAATATTAATTTGATAAGATTTTTATCACAAGTTAAAAATATCATTTTATATTATTCTATGTACGCAATTTCTAAATAAAAGATTTGGACCAGATAGAATTAATTTTGTTTTTTTCAAAATGATTTGGGAGATTCTAAAGAAGGAGCTATTGTTGATGTTTTTTCAATTCCATTCTCAAATAAATGCCAAATTACCATCGAGATTCTCATGATACTTTATCACCTTAATTCCAAAAGTGTAAAACCCTCGTTCAATTACAGAATTTCGTCCAATATCTCTATAGGAAGCTTGTATAAGTTGTTGGCTAAAATCCTTGCAAATCGTTTGAGTAGAGTCATGAATTCAATTAATATTGCTAAGAATCAATCCGGTTTTATCAAAGGTAAATTTTTAGCGGATGAGGTGCTTGGTAAATAAAGTGGTCAAAGGAGGGGGCGGTTGCTTTCCTTCGCCGTAAGTTAAGGACATTACCTTGGCCTACTAGTTGAGGCTAACCCAAAGGAAAGCTTCTACTTAGGCTATGTTTGGGAGTTGGGTTTTGGAGGGGAAGGAAGAGGAAGGAGAGGCTTGGGAAGAGGTCAACCCTTGTTTGGGAGTTTTAAAAAAATAAGGAAAGGTTTTGGGGGGCTTATTTTATCCAATTTTAAAGTTCCCCCAAATTGGGGGGTTTTGGAGGGTTAACTATATAAATTGTCTATTTTACCCCTTACAATAATTCAAAATTCCAATTTTAGCCCTAGCCTAATTTCATTCCAAAAGATAAAAAACTTTTTTCCGGAAAAATCGAGAACTTTTTTTCCGGAAAAAATAGGAAACATTTTTTCTGGAAAAAATCCGAAATTATTTTTTCCGAAAAAATCGGAAACTTCTTTCCGGAAAAATCGGGAACTTTATTTCCCGGCAAAAATTCGGAAACTTTTTTCCGAAAAAAATCAGGAACTTTTTTTCCCGGCAAAAAATCGGAAACTTCTTTCCGGAAAAATCGGGAACTTTATTTCCCGGCAAAAATTCGGAAACTTTTTTCTGGAAAAAATCGGGAACTTTTCCGGAAAAATCGAGAACTTTTTTCCGGAAAAAATCGGAAACTTTTTTTCCGTAAAAATCGGAAACTTTTTTCCGGAAAATCGGGAACTTTTTTTCCCGGCAAAAAATCGGAAACTTTTTTTGGGAAAAAACCGGGAACTTTTTTCCGGAAAAATCGAGAACTTTTTTTCGGGAAAAAAATCGGAAACTTTTTTTCTGGAAAATCCGGGAACTCGTTTTCCCGGCAAAAAATCGGAAACTTTTTTCGGGAAAAAATCGGGAACTTTTTTTCCGGAAAAAATTGGAATATTTTTTTCCGGTACAATCGGAAACTTTTTTTCAGAAAAATCGGGAACTTTTTTCCCGGAAATAAATCAGAAACTTTTTTTGGAAAAAATCGAGAACTTTTTTTCCGGTAAAATCGGAAATTTTTTCCCGGAAAAATCGGGAACATTTTTCCCGACAAAAAATCAGAAACTTTTTTCTGGAAAAAATCGGGAACTTTTTTTTCAAATAAAATATTAGATCTTTTTTCCCGAAAAAATATCGTAAACTTTTGTTCCGAAATTATTTTTTATCTGAAATCAAAACTTATTCTCAAAAAGGGCAAAATAATATAACACAATGTATTAATTTTAAGGGAAAAAATAGTAAAATAGTAAAATCATCACATAAGCCCCCTATGTCATTCCTTGTGGTTTTTCAACTTTCAAACAAGGGGAAGGATTTCCCTCCTTTATCTCTTCCCTCCCTTTCCTTCCCCTCCCCTCCTTAACCTTTCCTTTCCTTCCTCTCAAAACTCCCAAACAAAGCCTTAGCGACCGATAGTGGATTTAATTCAGAAAAGGCTTTTTTCATGAAAAAATTATTATGTGAGCCTTGGTGGGAGGGTGATTTTAATAAATTCGGTTTTAAAATCGATTTTAATCTTTTACCTATCTTTTGTCAAAATGCCGGTGAGTGTGCATCGACCCCTCAAAATTGCTTTTTAAAGAAAAATAAATTGACAACATGTGCTTGTTCCCAGATAAATAACATACAAATTAAAGTGTAAATAATGTGCATGCACCACCAAACTTAATGTGTAAGGCGCCATACAAAATTATTATAGCTGTGGGATATGGGTCTCCTTCCCCACAAGTAATTCAACAATTGATAGTTGACAAAATGGTCCAAAAATATTATTTGAGTTGAGTCGTGAACTAAATCGGTCTTTTTTAAGACATTTTATGATATATTGTTTAAAATTGTGTAAGTTAGATGATCAATTACGACGTCTCTATGATAAATAGTTTAAATATGCTATTTCAACTTTCTACTGCGTTGTAGGAAAACCGCTCTAGAATTACACCCTCTAAACATGGCTATCACGTTGCTCCAATCTAAAATTGAAAAAGGGAAAAAAGACAAAAAAAAGACAAAGCATAGGAGAGAGGGGATAAAAACTTAAAAATTCAAAGTTTTTGTTGTGAATCATGAACTGGACAGAGTTCTGAAATTCCTGCAATTTGTAACTGTTCTGGGGTAGAACTTTTCTAGGTTGTTTTTCTCTTAATCTTTTGTTATCGCATGCCTTTCTATGTTGTAAGGGTATCTATATATATAGGGTGGAAGGATCGGTTTTCCTTTCCCACTACTCCATGAGCTGAGATCGTGGGGGAGACTCAATATTTTCCCGCCACCTAGAAGTTACCCCATTCCATGATCAGTTGAACTGGGTGCCTCCTATTTCCCACGTGCCATGTCTCCTGTTTAGTAGAAAGGTCGTGGATAATGGGTGGAAGCACTTCTACTGGGCCGTGAGTTCGATGGGCGTGACCCGATTCCGTGATGGATTGGGCGTGACCCGGTTCCGTGACGGATTGGGCCGACATGAGTCTTTGGGCCAAGATTATCTCGCCCGTTACACAACCCCCCAAGCACGAGCTACCGTAGGGGGCGAAGTGCTGAATCAGATGCTCATCCTTTCCCTATGTGATAAAGGTGACGAAACGAGTACTAACGGATTTATCCCCTTCTCGTGTTTCTTTATTCACATGCTCCTTTTTCCATGGGAATGCAACCAATTTCCGGAGCTGCCTCCTCTCTATCCGGTCCTGGATAACGGCATGGGGTTTATAGGAATCCCTCTATATATAGATATATCATGGAACGTTGGGTTCTACTTGAAACACAAACCTCCTTTTCATCTGATAATACTATTGCTAAACTCTACCATGGCTCCTACTACTAACCCTCTAGTTATGGAGATAAAGAACGTGCTCCGTAGGGGGGTTAATGACCTCATTGACGACACTGAAGGCTTCTGCACCCTAGTGAACGACTTGCAGGGCGAGAAGGCTGAGCTGACGCCTTCAGAGCTCCGATTTCTGGAGTACCTCGTTCCTTTTCGAGACAAATTGGTCAGAGATGCCCTCGTAATAGCCTCCGTGGAATGTGCCGAGGCTCAAAGCCAGACAGAGCTATCTGCCATCTTGGATAAGTCCTGGGATTTGAAAGAGGCCATGCGGATGTACGAGGGAACCCTTAGCGCTTCCTTTGACATGGAGGAAGAGTATGATCGTTTTGCTGATAGGCTGCAGACAGAGATGGATGAAGTGAAGGAGAAAAAGAAACAGCTGCAAGAGGACATTCGCCAAGATGTTGCCAATCTGCTGGAGAAGCGTCGAGCCTTCCTGGAACTGAAAGAAAGCCAGAAGATGCTGGGGCGAGCTCATGATCGTACATCTGCAGAGTTAGAAGTGGCAATGGATTGCAAGGATGCTTTGGAGGCGAGGTGGAGGAAAGTGAAGGAAATGAGGAATCTTGCTTGATAATTCTAGATTTGTGCCTTTTTGTCGTCCGAAGATGTTTTCTTTATTTTATGTTGAGATTGTAAAATGGATTGACAACGTTCTAAATAATAAACTTTACCTTTGCCGTCATTTCTTTTTATGTTTTCATCTGCCTTTGTTATGGCGTGCCGTGACTTTATAGGGCGTCGAGTGTGATCGCCTTTTGACACGTATCGCGTTGCACTAGTACGGGCGTCGACTGTTATGGCGTACCATGTTGCATTAGTCACGCCCTTTGACACGTGTCGCGGTTTCTTTTGGACCGGTAGACACGTGTTTTGTCCGTTGGTTAATGAAAACGTTTCGATTCCCATTTATGTCCGCTGGACTTTTCGTGTTCCGTCGTTTTCCTATATATATAGACGTTTCCTTGCTTATTTCTGAAGCGTTTCTCGTTAGACTTTGCATCGGCGATTCTTCTTCTTGCTGCTTTCTTCTCCGTCTCGGATCGTTTCTGAATCTCATAGGTACGGTAATTCTTATCTCTTTCTTTGCTAAGCGTTTTGCGTAGTGTTTCATGGTGGTTTTTCCTTGGGAGATCTCTGCTGTGATCGGTCTCCCCAATCCTGGCCTCTTGCTCGGCCCTTACTGGGTTCGCGTCCCTTACATTGGGTCGCGGAGAAAACATCGCCGTTTAGCTATTTGTTTGGCGAGTTTACACCGTATTTTAGGTGGTAACAACTCCGTTTCTTTTTCACATGAAAAAGACAACGGGCGTGGTCGTAGCTTTTGGGTATGGAAGTTACTTCGAAATACACTACCGAGGAGTCGATTCAGGATTTTAGGAGTGATGTGATGTTATCGGGCTCCGGTAAGGAGGGGGATGTCGTGATCGATCCTGTGGGCAATAGGGAGTTGGTCACTGGGGTTAACACTCAACTTCCCCATTATTTCTATATGTATGCCAGCGTGGTGGAACATCTTAACCTTTGGCTTCCTTTCACGGAATTTGAATTGGCCCTCTTGAACGCGTTGAACGTTGCCTGTAACAACCCGTTTTTCAAAGGCCAGAAAATGCATTAATTTTTTTTTTGTACACATCAGAGTTACGCATAAAAGATTTTAAATGAGCCGGCATTCAAATATACAAAAGAACTCATTACCATAAGGTGCTTCGACAAGCAAAGTGTATTCCTGAATAATTACAATCCAAGTCTAAGTATTCAAATACTTACAACAAAACAAGTTAGAATCCTATGCCTAAACCCAAAAAGCACGGTGTACAACCCACACCGGCGCATAGTCTAACTAAGCTAAGCTCCAACACAAGCTCACTATGGCCTAGAGCTGCCAACACCATCCTCTCGACCTACATCGTCATCTGGGGTGGGATGAGCCCGCAAATGAAAGAAAGGGTCACCACAAAATAAAAGTATGTATATATATAATCGGTGCGAAAGATGTCCCCATAGCAAATTTCCACATACACAAGAGAAAGCTCTTAATCTCAAAAGTAGTTCCCACCAACGGGCTTATATAAATAAATCACCAATCCTAATGCAGACTTCTACAATGGGTGTGACAACCAATCACTGGTTCGCCACATGCATGATTCAATTCCGGAATTCAACCTCTCCTCGAAGAGTCGTGGGGTAGGCAAAGCCACACAGAAATATACGTACCCGCACTAAAAAGCCACAAAGGGCAGGTGAAGCCACACAGACAAACACCAGGTGAAGTCACACATACAAACACCAACTCAATAAAAATCCAGTAGGATTTGGCGAAGCCACACAGTCAAACGCCCGGTACGTAGGCAAAGTCACACAGACATACACCTAGGCACGCAACTATGAAATGCATGGCATATATTCTCTTTGGCATATACAGGGTAGTCACACAGACAAAATCCCCGCGTAGTCCTATCCGACGCACGCATTCATATATGCTCATGCAACCATTCACATAACCTAATAGCGTAGGTAACAAAACATATGTGAATATAAACACCTTCTCATCCACGAGAATACATAATTCAGACATGCAAAACACACAGTAAATCCAAACATGTCGTAACCATTTAAAGACGGAAATAAAGTGGAGCCCTTACCTCGGCAAGCTTCCGTTTAATAAAACTCGTCCAAACAACACACGCGCTTCCTAAAACAAGCAGCGTATCATCAATACATTGTTTCCCAACCAATCGTATTGAAACCAAACCAAGAACCCCAAAAACCTAAAGGTTCCTAAGGAAAAATAACTCTTACGGATACTATACCAAAAACTATCGTATTGATCAACCACCATGAGTTATTTGTACTATTTTTAGGACCCAAAACAATAGTCAAAAGTCTTAAATAATTTGAAATGAAAAATGGCCGTTTTCTTGCGTTACAAGCCACACACTTTTCGAGCACCCGAAAAACCCGTTTCCAATCCCAACCACTTCCATAAATTAATAAAAAGGGATTAGAAAGTTAAAAACCAAGTTTAGAAATCAGAATCCAAAATTTTAGGTCTCAGAGCTCGCCCTGGCGAGTTGGCAGCGAGTGAAGGCAGTGAAGACAGGTCTCACTCGCTGTGGAGCTCGCCTTGGCGTGTTCATGACCTGTGACACTCGCCCCAGCGAGTTAACACTCGCTCAGCGAGTTGCACCTGTCATGACAGCCAAAAACAGCAACTCACACCACCTTTTTCCAACCAAGCCTCGTTTGATTCTATTAGTTCCCGACACCTTTTCAAGGCACAAAAGCAAACCATTTTCATAAGCAAGCAATACTTTTCCGAAAGCATGTTGGTTGCTTCGAGTGCAAGTTATTTGGTTTTCATCTCCAAAATCAAAACCAAACCCAAGCACAAGTTTTATTACGGGCCTTAACCGACCGGTAATCATTTTCAAACATGTTTTCAAAGCAAAAGCAACGCCACATGTCACAAGAGTTTTAAACCCCTTGGACCCCAAAAACACTACACATAAACACTTAGGAAATATTTTCATAAACCCCAAAATATTTTTCATCGGATTTTCTAAAACAAAACCATACAACACATTTCCCTTTTTCCCAAAGGCTCAAAAGCAACTTCGTTTTCCAAAACCAAACAACATAACCTCATGTAATTGATCAATATAATATACTTCCAAAACCCTAACTCTCACTCTCATGAGATTCTCACAAACCCATGGAAAATTGAAATAACAAAGCCTAGCATGCTTACTAAACTCTCATGAACAACATTCATGAAACAAGAATCAAATCCTAACATTTTCATCTCATGACATAATCTAAAACTCATAACTCCAAGAGTTTTAACCAACCAAAATGAAAAGGAAGAGAGTGGTTACCTTAAGCAAGTGATTTTCTACAACAATTCCACAAAGCTCCCAAGCTTGAAATGGACACAAATGGTGAAGAGTGGAAAATTTGGTGAAGGTTAGAAAGAAAGAATGGAATTTCACGTGGGAGAGAGAAAGAATGGAGTGAAGTTTGTGATTTTTCTAAGTCCACAAGGTCACCAAACCTCCTTACTATGACAAAGGCTCTTGATAGCCAATCCACCCTTGGATCAAAGTCATAAGTCCAAGCTTAAACCCTAGCCATTGGATCAAATTGCCTTAAGGATAAATCATAAGATTTTATCAACTCTTCCATAACAAGTCACGTGTTCAGCTCTCGCGCGTTGCGACGAACGGAAAACACAAAAACATGAAACCTACGGAAAGAACGTCTAACGTTAAACATTTCCAAAACTTATCGCCGAATCTTTTTCCGCGACTGTAATTTTCTTCCATACCTTAGAAAATTATTCTCAGAATATATCCTAACTCGCGCAGATATATAAAACTCCCATCTGAAACCTCACTTAAAACAGACGCAGTAAGATTTTCCAACGACGGGTAAAATCCTACTCGTTTTTCCAAAAACAAGAATAATCCAAAACTCGTTATTCTGAATCCACATCAACCTTATTATTCACAAAAGGGGATTACAAGACGAAAGTCTGTACAATTACAGTGCACGAGCACAAAACAGACTCGATTACAGCAAAAACCTATAATTACACGATGTTTCACCATATGAACACATCGAAACCCTACTATTCCTTAAACCAACTATACAATGAAATCTTAGGTCTTACAATACTATCCCCCTAAAAGAAGTTTCGTCCTCGAAACTTAGACGTCGTCAAACAAACTGGGGTATAACTCTTTCATCTTACTCTCGAGCTCCCAGGTGGTGTCTCCTGTAGCTTCGTTCCATATTACCTTCACAAAATGTATCTCTTTCGTTCTCAGACGCTTCATCTTCCTATCCGCAATCTTGATCGGCGGGACTTCAAATGACAAGTTATCCCTCAACTGGATGTCATCTGGTGTGATCACATGTGATGGATCCGGTATATATTTCCGCAATTGCGACACATGGAACACGTCATGAATCAAAGATAGTACCGGTGGCAACGCGATCCGGTATGCTACCTTCCCAATCCGTTCCAAAATCTGATAAGGCCCTATAAACTTTGGAGTCAACTTCTTCGCTTTCAAAGCCCTTCCAACGCCGGTCGTTGGTGTAACTCGGAGAAATACGTGATCTCCCGCTTCAAACTCTAAAGGCCTCCGACGCCTATCCGCATAACTCTTTTGACGATCTTGAGCAACTTTCATCATTGCCCTTATCTTTCGGACCTTGTCCGTCGTCTGTTGTACCATTTCCGGTCCTACTATCATACTCTCCCCATCTTGATACCAACACAAAGGAGTCTGACATCTTCTTCCATACAAAGCCTCGTATGGTGCCATTCCAATACTCGCGTGGAAACTGTTGTTGTACGTGAATTCTATCAATGTTAATACATCGTCCCAACTTCCACGATCATCCAATACACATGCTCTCAACAAATCTTCCAAAGATTGATTTGTTCTCTCGGTCTGCCCATCTGTCTGAGGATGATAGGCGGAACTCAATCTCAGTTTCGTCCCCAACGCCTTATGTAAAGTCTTCCAAAAGTGTGAAGTAAACTTTGGGTCTCGATCCGACACTATACTTGACGGAATCCCATGTAACCTCACAATCTCAGCAATGTAAATATCGGTCAACTTTGCCGCTGTATCCGTAGTCCTTACCGGTAGAAAATGAGCGGACTTTGTCAAACGATCCACTATCACCCAAATGGAATCATGCTTCCTCCTGGTCTTGGGTAAACCAGTGATGAAATCCATAGAAATGCTATTCCACTTCCACTCGGGGATATCCAATGACTGCAGCATCCCTGCTGGTCTCTGATGCTCAATCTTCGCCTTCTGACAAGTCAGACACGATGCCACATACTCAGCCACATCCTTTTTCATACCTGGCCACCAGAAATCATGCCTCAGGTCTTGATACATCTTTGTTGCTCCGGGATGTATACTAAGTTTACTCTTGTGCGCCTCCCCTAGAATGGTGTTTCTCAAGTCCATAGCTTCGGGCACACACACCCTACCTTGACACCTCAAGATATTGTCCGATCCCACCTTGAAATCTCGGTTGGTTCCTCGAACAATCAAAGCCCTTTTCTCCATAAGAAACTTGTCATCTTGACAATTTGCAATGTCCTCCAATAACCCACTTGAGATGGTAATCATACCCAGTCTCATATTCCCTAAAGCAAACTCTACCTCTAGGTGCAAGTCACGAAACTCTCTCAACAACTCTTGTTGACTAGCCATTTGTGCCGAACAAACCGACACACTCTTCCTACTCAAAGCATCGGCTACCACATTAGCCTTCCCCGGATGGTATTCCAACGTAAAGTCGAAGTCTTTCAAAGTTTCCATCCACCTCCGTTGCCTCATATTAAGCTCTTTCTGATCAAACAAGTACTTGAGACTTTTATGGTCACTAAACACGACAAAAGTGCAACCATAAAGATGATGTCTCCAAATCTTTAAAGCAAAAACAACGGCCGCAAGCTCCAAATCGTGCGTAGGATAATTCTTTTCATGCACTTTCAGCTGTCTCGACGCATAAGCCACTGCTCTCTTATGTTGCATCAACACACAACCCAACCCTTGATGAGAAGCATCACAATAAACCTCATACGGTTCATCCGACTGTGGTAACACCAAGACTGGTGAAGTCGTCAACCGTTCTTTCAACAACTGGAAACTCGACTCACACTTCTCTGTCCAAGCAAAAGGTTGATCTTTTCGCGTAAGTTGTGTCATTGGCGTCACAATCTTAGCGAAACCTTCAACGAATCTCCGGTAATAACCGGCCAAACCCACAAAACTCCTCACATCAGTCACTGTTTGAGGCTGTTTCCATGAAAGTACCGTATCAATCTTGGCTGGATCCACGGCTATTCCCTCTTTTGATATAACATGGCCAAGGAAATTCACCTCTTCCAACCAAAAGTCACACTTTGACGGGTTTGCATACAGCTTACTTTCCCGCAACACTTGCAATACTAGACGAAGATGCTCTACATGTTCCTCTTCATTCTTCGAATACACTAGGATGTCATCAATAAATACCACCACAAACTTGTCCAAGAATGAGTGGAATATCCGATTCATGTAGGCCATAAAGATAGCAGGTGCATTCGTCACTCCAAACGGCATCACTAAGAACTCATAATGCCCATACCGCGTCCTAAACGCCGTTTTCTGAATATCCTCATCTCGTACTCTTATCTGGTGATAACCAGATTTCAAGTCAATCTTGGAAAACACTGAGGCTCCCCTCAACTGATCCATCAGATCATCAATACGTGGCAATGGATATCGGTTCTTGATAGTCACCTTATTAAGCTTCCGATAATCCACACACACACGAGATTTCCCATCCTTCTTCTTAACCAATAAGACCGGTGCTCCCCAAGGCGACACACTAGGCCTTATGAAACCCTTCTCTAACAAGTCCTCAATCTGACTTTTCAACTCTACCAACTCGGCTGGAGCCATCCGATAAGCTGATTCTGAAATCGGACCCGTACCCGGTTGCAAATCAATAAAGAATTCCACCTCTCTACACGGAGGAAAAGCTGAAATCTCCGATGGAAACACATCTTGGAAATCCTGAACCACTCGAAATTCCCCAATTCGGATCTCCGACGTCACTCCTAAACTAGCAAGTGAAACTATCTCAGGTTCTCCATTACACATAACCACAGAAAGCCGATTTGCAGACAAGTACCTTCGCACACCTGGCTCGGGAAAGAAAACCAATTTCCGAGCACAGTCTAGAATAACATAGTGATAGGACAACCAATCCATCCCGAGGATGATCTCGAGAGATAAGAGCGGTAGACACACCAAATTGACCAGAAAATCCCTATTCTGGATTACTACCAAACAATGTAAACATGCAGTATTTACCACCAAATCCTTAGCAGGAGTCAAAACATTCAAATCAAACGGAAGCATAGAAACATTCAAACTCAAACGATTTGCGCAAGCCAAAGATATGAATGAGTGGGTTGCCCCCGTGTCAATCAAAGCAGTTAAAAAATTACCTGCGATGTGACAGCTCTCGTGGATGGCATTGCTAGCCTGCCCACTCAACTCAGTGCCCATACAGTAAGCACGTGCCTTTGCCGCAGGTCTGGCACCCTGTGAGCCTTGTGCCACATTTGCCGATGGCCCGGTCTTCGGGGCTCTGCAATCTCTAGCAAAGTGTCCCGGCTTCTTGCAATTGTAGCAGGTGTTTCCTCCCTTCGGTTGCGTGCACTCATTAGCAAAATGCCCCGCTTCTCCACAGTTGTAGCAAGTCCCCTTACTACCATCTGATTTTCCCCGGGTCCCTTGATTCACCGATCGGCCCGGTCCTTTACTATGTTGAGGACGGTTATACGGCTTACTCCCTTGCCTCCCACTATTCTGAGTCGAACCACGATCATTGGTACGACTTGGTCCTCCGGCACTAGAATTCCCTTGGCGGTTCATCCGCTTATTCCTCATGTCTTCCACCTCTTGACATTTTTCTACCAACACTTGAAACTGTCGGATACCCAATGGCACAACCGCATCCTGCAGTTCGTACCTCAGCCCATCTTGGAAGCGACGGCACATATAATCCTCATCTATCCCATCCCTAAAGAAGCGGAAGAAACGGGATAGTGATTCAAACTTCTTGGCATATGCTTCAACATTCATGCCCGCTTGCCTTAGCCTCAGAAACTCTTCCCCATACCTTTCCCTAGCTGTCTCGGGAAAGTACTTGGCTAAAAACCTCTTCTTGAAGTTCTCCCAACTTAATTCTTCATGAACATTCTCCATGATTCGTCGGGTGTTCCTCCACCAATACTCAGAACCCCATAGTAACTGATATGTAGCTAAGACTACCTTCTCCCTTTCTGGACAATGAATTGCCCCGAATATCCTCTCCACAGATTGGAGCCATAAGTCAGCAGTTTCCGGACCGCCCTCTCCATTAAACTTTGGAGGAGTCTGGTGGTTGAAATTCGAAAGAAGTCTAGATCCAGCAGCAAGTATTTCCCTTTCACGCTTTTCCAGATCCCTCTGCGCCTTAGCATGGCTCTGAGCAGTCACAGCCGCTGCCATCGTATGCATGGCATAAGCCATCTGATTTACATCAACCTCTGGTACCATAGGAGCTGGATTCGCCCTTCTTGGCGGCATTCTATTTCCGCACAATACCAATTCTGATTAGATTCCTTATCCAAACATTTCTGAGTCTCAACAGAAAATCTCATCCAACGGTTACTAAATCAAAACCCGACACAGAACAAACACTAGAACTAACACGACTCTAGCTATGTTCTAACCGACTCTGGACTAACGACTCAAGTATACACTTTCCCTTTGAAGATTTAAAGCCGTGCTCTGATACCAATTGTAACAACCCGTTTTTCAAAGGCCAGAAAAGGCATTAATTTTTTTTTTTTTGTACACATCAGAGTTACTCATAAAAGATTTTAAATGAGCCGGCATTCAAATATACAAAAGAACTCATTACCATAAGGTGCTTCGACAAGCAAAGTGTATTCCTGAATAATTACAATCCAAGTCTAAGTATTCAAATACTTACAACAAAACAAGTTAGAATCCTATGCCTAAACCCAAAAAGCACGGTGTACAACCCACACCGGCGCATAGTCTAACTAAGCTAAGCTCCAACACAAGCTCACTATGGCCTAGAGCTGCCAACACCATCATCTCGACCTACATCGTCATCTGGGGTGGGATGAGCCCGCAAATGAAAGAAAGGGTCACCACAAAATAAAAGTATGTATATATATAATCAGTGCGAAAGATGTACACATAGCAAATTTCCACATACACAAGAGAAAGCTCTTAATTTCAAAAGTAGTTCCCACCAACGGGCTTATATAAATAAATCACCAATCCTAATGCAGACTTCTACAATGGGTGTGACAACCAATCACTGGTTCGCCACATGCATGATTCAATTCCGGAATTCAACCTCTCCTCGAAGAGTCGTGGGGTAGGCAAAGCCACACAGAAATATACGTACCCGCACTAAAAAGCCACAAAGGGCAGGTGAAGCCACACAGACAAACACCAGGTGAAGTCACACATACAAACACCAACTCAATAAAAATCCAGTAGGATTTGGCGAAGCCACACAGTCAAACGCCCGGTACGTAGGCAAAGTCACACAGACATACACCTAGGCACGCAACTATGAAATGCATGGCATATATTCTCTTTGGCATATACAGGGTAGTCACACAGACAAAATCCCCGCGTAGTCCTATCCGACGCACGCATTCATATATGCTCATGCAACCATTCACATAACCTAATAGCGTAGGTAACAAAACATATGTGAATATAAACACCTTCTCATCCACGAGAATACATAATTCAAACATGCAAAACACACAGTAAATCCAAACATGTCGTAACCATTTAAAGACGGAAATAAAGTGGAGCCCTTACCTCGGCAAGCTTCCGTTTAATAAAACTCGTCCAAACAACACACGCGCTTCCTAAAACAAGCAGCGTATCATCAATACATTGTTTCCCAACCAATCGTATTGAAACCAAACCAAGAACCCCAAAAACCTAAAGGTTCCTAAGGAAAAATAACTCTTACGGATACTATACCAAAAACTATCGTATTGATCAACCACCATGAGTTATTTGTACTATTTTTAGGACCCAAAACAATAGTCAAAAGTCTTAAATAATTTGAAATGCAAAATGGCCGTTTTCTTGCGTTACAAGCCACACACTTTCCGAGCACCCGAAAAACCCGTTTCCAATCCCAACCACTTCCATAAATTAATAAAAAGGGATTAGAAAGTTAAAAACCAAGTTTAGAAATCAGAATCCAAAATTTTAGGTCTCAGAGCTCGCCCTGGCGAGTTGGCAGCGAGTGAAGGCAGTGAAGACAGGTCTCACTCGCTGTGGAGCTCGCCCTAGCGTGTTCATGACCTGTGACACTCGCCCCAGCGAGTTAACACTCGCTCAGCGAGTTGCACCTGTCATGACAGCCAAAAACAGCAACTCACACCACCTTTTTCCAACCAAGCCTAGTTTGATTCTATTAGTTCCCGACACCTTTTCAAGGCACAAAAGCAAACCATTTTCATAAGCAAGCAATACTTTTCCGAAAGCATGTTGGTTGCTTCGAGTGCAAGTTATTTGGTTTTCATCTCCAAAATCAAAACCAAACCCAAGCACAAGTTTTATTACGGGCCTTAACCGACCGGTAATCATTTTCAAACATGTTTTCAAAGCAAAAGCAACGCCACATGTCACAAGAGTTTTAAACCCCTTGGACCCCAAAAACACTACACATAAACACTTAGGAAATATTTTCATAAACCCCAAAATATTTTTCATCGGATTTTCTAAAACAAAACCATACAACACATTTCCCTTTTTCCCAAAGGCTCAAAAGCAACTTCGTTTTCCAAAACCAAACAACATAACCTCATGTAATTGATCAATATAATATACTTCCAAAACCCTAACTCTCACTCTCATGAGATTCTCACAAACCCATGGAAAATTGAAATAACAAAGCCTAGCATGCTTACTAAACTCTCATGAACAACATTCATGAAACAAGAATCAAATCCTAACATTTTCATCTCATGACATAATCTAAAACTCATAACTCCAAGAGTTTTAACCAACCAAAATGAAAAGGAAGAGAGTGGTTACCTTAAGCAAGTGATTTTCTACAACAATTTCACAAAGCTCCCAAGCTTGAAATGGACACAAATGGTGAAGAGTGGAAAATTTGGTGAAGGTTAGAAAGAAAGAATGGAGTTTCACGTGGAAGAGAGAAAGAATGGAGTGAAGTTTGTGATTTTTCTAAGTCCACAAGGTCACCAAACCTCCTTACTATGACAAAGGCTCTTGATAGCCAATCCACCCTTGGATCAAAGTCGTAAGTCCAAGCTTAAACCCTAGCCATTGGATCAAATTGCCTTAAGGATAAATCATAAGATTTTATCAACTCTTCCATAACAAGTCACGTGTTCAGCTCTCGCGCGTCGCGACGAACGGAAAACACAAAAACATGAAACCTACAGAAAGAACGTCTAACGTTAAACATTTCCAAAACTTATCGCCGAATCTTTTTCCGCGACTGTAATTTTCTTCCATACCTTAGAAAATTATTCTCAGAATATATCCTAACTCGCGCAGATATATAAAACTCCCATCTGAAACCTCACTTAAAACAGACGCAGTAAGATTTTCCAACGACGGGTAAAATCCTACTCGTTTTTCCAAAAACAAGAATAATCCAAAACTCGTTATTCTGAATCCACATCAACCTTCTTATTCACAAAAGGGGATTACAAGACGAAAGTATGTACAATTACACTGCACGAGCACAAAACAGACTCGATTACAGCAAAAACCTATAATTACACGATGTTTCACCATATGAACACATCGAAACCCTACTATTCCTTAAACCAACTATACAATGAAATCTTAGGTCTTACATTGCCCCTACGCAATTACATCCGAATGGCTGGGCCTTTGTCAAAGCCTTTGAACTTGTGTGTCTGGGGTTAGATTTAGAGCCGCGGTTGGGCGTGTTTTTCCATTTTTATCATATCAAGAGTTTGTCTCCTGGGAAGCAAGTATCTATTAGTAGCCAACCGAATAGGGGTTTGTTTAGCCTTTATGCTTCTAACTTTAAGAACTATAAGGACACTTTCTTTCGTGTGCGTTGTGGTCCGCGTCTTCCTGACTTGATGTTTGATGCTGGGGGAAACCCCCTATTTCCCTTCTATTGGACTCAGAACCCCCGTTTGGTCAAGGGGGTTGATGAGGATTTACTAACTCCTTATGAGTTGGAGGTGATTTCCTTTCTCGACACCTTTCTCCTTTTTGAGATAAAGGAGCTTTTAGCTCTAGAAACCGACCATCCTAGCCTCGTCCTTTACTTGCGTGAGTTTCTTTCTTTCCTATTTGCTTACTGTTGCTCGCCGTGATTTTATGCTTACTAACTATAATTTTTTCCTTCATGCAGAGAGAATGAGGACAGTTTCCCCAAAAGAGTGGGCTGCCATTTTGGCTAAGGCTAAACAGAAGAAGGCGCAGAAGGGAGGTGAAAATCCCACTAATGCCCTTGTCGTCCAAGACGCCACTTCTTCCAAGGGGTTGAAGAGGCGACATAAGATGGGGGCTACGAAGCCTGCTAAATTCTTGAAGACGGGAGCTGCCCCGATCCCTACACCCGGTGGTGAGGGTGTGGTTAAGGGAGACTCGGATCGGGTGGCGGGATCGCGTGAGGATGACGAATCTCACGGTGCACCAGGCGGAGATGTGTCGTTGCCTCCTCCTTCTCCTCCTCCTGCTGCAATGACCTCGGGCGAGGATATCCGCACCGGGGGCGTGATCCCGCCTTCTCCCTTCGGCGATACGTTTGATCCGGAGGATTTCATCAAGAGTAACTTTGTTCTCGAGGGGAACTTTGACAGGTTTGGATCTATGGGAGTGCAGGATATCCGGTAGCTGGCTCTGGGGTATGAGTTCAAAGGTTTGATGTTGAACTACTTTTTGTCTACCCGCCAGGAGAAGGACGCTGAGGAGGCGAGTAAGAGATTTGATGAGAAGTTGGATGAGGTGAGGCGGAGTATGGAGCGGTCTCATGCTATATCGGTGGAGGAGCTAGTGGAGAATAATCATGCCGCCCTAGAGAAGGCTAAAGCCGCTTGTGAAAGCCGAATTGAGGCATTGAAGAAAGTTTACGCTCGGGATCGCTCTGTGCTGGAAGAGAAGTTGCGAACTGCCGAGAAGAATGGTAGGAACCTGGTTAAGAGCCGTAACGGCCTGATCATTGCCCTGGCGATGGCTGAGGATGACGCCTCCGAGTTTGAGGACGAGGTGGTCGAGCTGGAAGAGAGCAACAACGCCCTTAAGGATGCTATGGGCGAGAAATATGCATAGGGCTTTGCTGCAGCTCTGGAGCAGGTTAAGGTCCTATTCCCTGGCTTGGATGAGGACTTACTCTCACAGGCTGATCTTTTAAAATTTGTTGAAGATGGGAAGTTGATATCTTGTATCCCTGAGGAGAAAGGAGAGGACGCTGGTCTAGAGCTGACTTTTATGGATGGAGAGGGTGTTGGTTCAATCCCTTCTTCGGAGACCGCCTCGGGCGAGGTGGTTGCGGATGAAAATGTGGGACATGATGCACTGGTTTTGGGGCCTGAGGCTTAGTTTGGCGTTGTGCCTTCTTATATTTGTACCGCCTATTTTGTAGTTGTACTCTTATTTCTTTAGGTTTCCTTTGTAACTGCTCATATGTAAATGTGTGGTGTGATGACCTCAGATCTTTTTATTATTTTGATCAATTAATGGATAACTGCTTTGTATTAAATATTTTGTCCAGTTGCTATATTTTTCATAATGTAACGCGAGTTCCCAGATAGTCAAACTGGGGTAGTTGCAACCGTTTCCCTGTGTTAATGCGGTTTTCAGTTACTTTGCCATATAAATTCTTTCTTGATCTCTGTTTCTTTTCTTTAATTTGCACTGAGTATCTCAATGGACGTAAAAGGTGTGGAGAAGGGTTTGTTGGAACAAAGTGGGTCTGACATGAACCTCTAATGATTCAAATAGTTTTGATGATAACAAAGTATTAAAATTACAATTGGAAATACTAATGATTATTCTAGTGTGCAGAATTACAAGTTAAAATTCATTCAGAAGCACTATGAATAATAGCAGAGAAGCCAGTCAAAACAAGCTCTGAAAGCACATCACTGTTCATCAGAAGCTTAAGTTTTGTATGTTGAAGAAAGTGCCTCTGAGGACAAAAACAAGGCTCTGACGGACTCAGAAGCAAAAAGGGCCTCAAGAAGCAATGATAACAGCATCTGAAGCAAAAGGAATTTACGTCACTCAAGAGCTGACATATTCAGAACCAATGATTGAAGAACAATCTACTTCAAGGATCTGTCACGTCCACAGGAAGGAATATTCGTTGGTACAACGTTAACCTTATCCTTATGTGGAGCGCAATAGAGAAACGTACTATTGTACTATTATTACTCAAAATGGATGAGTGATAATTCAAATAGCAAGGTAGTGGAATTGGATATCTTTACCAAAGAAGGTAACTACAGCTATCACAATTGTACGAATAAATTCCAGCTGGCACCTCTCTCTCTGCAACGGTCATCATCTTCCTCCAAGTATAAATAGAAGACTCAAATGGAAGAAATGACTACTGTTCTAACGACCGTTCTACCAACACTGTTCTATTACTACGTTCAAAGACTAAGAAGCATTCTGACATCATAATTTAAATCTGTCATTCTAAGTCTTAGAACAATTTGAGTTGTATTTTGTAAACACCTCTGATAGTATATCAAGTGTTCCTTATCATTCATTCTTATTCTTAAGTTTGTTTGAGAAGTCTCTTGTTAAGTTTAACTTGAGCATTTGAGAAGTCTCTTGTTTAGTGAAACTTGAGCACCTGAGAAGTCTCTTGCAAGTGTGCTTGAGCAATTTGTAATCTTAAGTAGATTATAGTGAAAATCTCTTGTTAGTAACAAGGGGACTGGAGTACTCTCGATTTGTGAGAGGAACCAGGATAAATTTTGTGTCTTTCTCTCTCTCTCTCTCAGCACCCATTTTACTTTGTGTTCATATCCGCTGCGAACTTAGTGTTATTTCGAAAAAGTTTTTAATTCTAAAAACACAATTCAACCCCCCCCCCTTCTTGTGTTTTTCCACCTTCAATTGGTATCAGGAGCTGGGCTGTTGCCTAACTCTCACCTATCAGTGAAACAGTTAAGATTCAGGGAGGAAAAACGTGTCTGCTGAGAAGAATCTCAATGAAGTTCCTTTTGACTATGACTCAAACTCTCGACAAAGAAGGTCATCTGATAAAGTTCCTATCTTCAATGGAACTGAGACTAGCTACCCGTTCTGGAAAACAAATATGTACAGCTATATCATGAGTATTGATTGTGATTTATGGGACATGGTAGAAGATGGAGTGAACTTTGAAAATATGGATTTAGAAGGTGTTGTTAGCTCTAAAGACAGAAAGGCTTTTACACCTACTCAAAAGCTGGAGTATAAGAAGCACCACAGTGTAAAAGGGATGATGACAAATGCCATCTCTCATGATGAGTACTTGAAAATTGGAGATAAGAGAACGGCTAAGTCTATCTGGGATTCTCTTAAATCCAAGTATGAAGGAAATAAACAAGTTAAGGAGGCTAAGGCCAACTTGTTAGTACATCAGTATGAATTATTTAAAATGAAGGACGGAGAGGACATTGAGACAATGTTCTCTAGGTTTCAAATTCTTGTTTCTGGACTTCAAGTTTTAGATAAGAGCTATACTGAGGCTGATCATGTAAGGAAAGTACTCAGAAGCTTGCCGCCAAAGTGGAGACCAAAAGTGACAGCGTTTCAGGAATCTAAGGATTTAGATACTGTGTCTCTTGAAAGCTTGGTTAGTTCTCTAAAGAGTCATGAGATGGAACTCATGACTGATGAATCGACTAAGAAGCTAAAAGGGATAGCCCTGAGCACCAAGAGTTCCTCTAAGGCTCTGAAGGCAAAGGTTATAGTATCTGATGAAGAAGCTTCTGAAGAAGGTCACGAGATGGACTTTGATGAAGAAGAAGAAATGGTTCTGATGGATGCAAGAGTATCGCAATGGGCTAAGAGAAGCAAGAAGTATGCTGGTAAGTTTGGAGGTTCTTCCAAGAAGGTTGGTGCTTCTAAGGATAAGAAGGAAGAACAAAACAAATGCTTTAAGTGCAACAAACCAGGACACTTCATTGCTGACTGCCCAGAGAACCTGAGTAAAACATCCAAGAGAACCTCTAACAAAGAAAGATACAAAAGTAAGCTCAAGAAGGGGTTCCTTGCCACTTGGGATGATTTGGATCAAGAATCAGATTCTGATGGGGAAGAAGAAGCAAACCTAGCCTTGATGGAAACCGCTTCTGACCAAGAGAACTCTGAGCACGAAGCTGACTCAGATTCAGAAGATGAAGATGAGGTACTTGCTAAACTTTCTCGTTCTGAATTAATAGATTCCTTAAAAGATGCCTTAAAACTTTTAACCAAAAAGGCGGGTGAGTGTAAGGTCCTTAAAAAGGCCTATAACAACCTGACCGAAAAGGCAAATGAAATAATTGAACAAAATGAGTCTCTAAAATCAAGAAATGAATTTATGGAAACTCATTATGTTCTTGATGATAAGGTTCCTCCAGAACATGAATTTGCTCTTCAGGAATTCCTTATCAATGGAATGAAAAGAAGTAAAATAGCCTCTTTGATTTATCATGTAAGTAGAAATAGAGGAGAAGGTCTTGGATTCTCACGTTTTAAAGATAATCCATTATCTTCAAAATCCTCTAATATAGATAAATCAAAACCTAAGGTTGTCTTTGTAAAGAGTCAATCAGAAGTTCTAAATGAGTCAGCCTCTAATAGAACATCAAAGCCAGAGGCTCAAAAGTCAAAGACTCAGAAGGGTAAAACCTCAAAACCTAAGATTTTTAAGCCTCAAGCTAATGTTAAATCTAAAGAAGCTCTGACACATTCCAGAACAAAGCTCAAGAGCTATACTAAACCCAAAAACTTTTCAACAAGGGTGGTTAACTCTAGAGGCTCTGATAGGTCTTTCAAACAAAGACCACCTAGACCTGTAAAGACTAACACAAAAGGACCCATAAAGATATGGGTACCAAAATCTCAAATAATATTTGCTTCAGGTTTGCACACCAAGAAGGCCAAAGCAGCAATGCTGGTACCTGGACAGTGGCTGCTCACGACATATGACGGGAGAAAGGCATATGTTCCAAACCCTGACTCTGAAAGAGGGAGGTACTGTGGGGTTTGGAGGAAACCAAAAAGGGAAGATCATTGGTACAGGTATAGTTGGTAACTCTTCTCTTTCAATTAAAAATGTTTGGTTAGTTGATGGCCTCAAACATAATCTGCTTAGCATTAGTCAATTTTGTGATAGCGGATTTATTGTTAAATTTGATAAAGAGGCATGTACAGTAATCAATGACTCTGACAAGTCCATATTGTTTAGAGGATTAAGAAGAGGTAATGTTTATAAGGTGAATCTGTCAGAACTCACTGAGCAGAGTTTGTCTTCTATCTCTGAATGATGAAAAGTGGGTCTGGCACCAACGCTTAGGTCATGCTAACTGGAGATTAATCTCTAAGCTTAGCAAACTCAAGTTGGTTAAAGGCCTGCCAAATCTTAAATATCATTCAGATGCTCTGTGTGGTCCTTGTCAGATTGGCAAAATTTCAAAAACTTCTTTTAAACCTAAAAACATTGTCTCTACCTCAAGACCTTTAGAACTACTTCACATTGATTTGTTTGGTCCAGTAAGTACTGCCTCAATCAATGGGAAGAAATATGGATTAGTCATTGTTGATGATTACAGTAGATGGACTTGGGTAAAGTTTCTAAGAGTGAAAGATGATGCATATGATGTGTTCCGCATCTTCTGCACTCAAGTGCAAAACGAGAAAGGTCTCAAAATCTTAAAGGTAAGAAGTGATCATGGTGGTGAATTTGAAAACGAACCATTTGCAACTTTTTGTGAAGATCATGGCATTGTCCATGAGTTCTCTGCTCCTAGAACACCACAACAAAATGGTGTTGTAGAGAGAAAGAACAGGTCTTTACAAGAAATGGCAAGAACCATGATGCATGAGACAAAACTTGCTAAGCACTTCTGGGCAGAAGCTGTAAACACAGCTTGTTATATTCAAAATAGGATCTATATTAGACCTCTATTGAATCTAACAACATATGAACTCTTCAAAGGAAGAAAGCCCAACATCTCTTATTTTCATCAGTTTGGATGTACCTGTTACATTCTAAACAACAAGGCCTACAAAAGAAAATTTGATGCCAAAGCTTGTAAGGGAATCTTTATAGGTTACTCTGAACGCTCAAAGGCATACAGAGTGTATAATTCTGAAACTAACACAGTGGAAGAATCTATACATGTTAGATTTGATGATAAAGAGCCTGACAGTAAAATGTCAGAGCAAGATAATAGTTATGCAGGTGTTCCATACCAATACATCGATTCAGAACCTGAAAAAGCATCAGAAGCTGTTGAAGCTTCAGAAGCTGTATTGGAAGAAGATGCTGAAGAAGCATCTCAATTAGAAGCATCACAAGAACATGATGACACTTCAGAAGAAGACACTCAACCAAGTGCTGATGTTGATGAAGCTCCAAGAAGGAAGTTCAAATATAGATCATCACATCCAGAAGATCTAATTCTTGGAAACAAAGAAAGTCCAAGAAAGACAAGATCAGACTATCAACAACTTGATTCACTTCTGGGACTAATCTCAATGATAGAACCAAAGAATGTTGATGAAGCACTTACTGACGATGGATGGATTGTAGCTATGCAAGATGAGCTCAATCAGTTTCAAAGAAATGATGTATGGGATTTAGTGCCAAGACCAGCACATAAGAACATCATTGGAACTAAGTGGGTATTTAGAAACAAGATGAATGAACAAGGTGAAGTGGTAAGAAATAAAGCTAGACTGGTAGCACAAGGCTACAGTCAGCAAGAAGGTATAGACTTCACTGAAACATTTGCTCCAGTAGCAAGACTGGAAGCAATCAGGTTACTTCTTTCATATGCTGTTAACAATGGAATCACATTGTACCAAATGGATGTTAAGAGCGCCTTTCTTAATGGTGTTATTTCTGAAGAAGTATATGTCAAACAACCCCCAGGTTTTGAGGATTTGAAAAATCCTGATTATGTTTATAAACTTAAGAAATCACTCTATGGTCTCAAACAAGCTCCAAGAGCTTGGTATGAAAGATTGAGTAATTTCCTTTTAGAAAATGGTTTTCAAAAAGGTCAAATTGACAATACATTATTCAGAAAGACATCTAAGAAAGATATCTTAATCATTCAAATATATGTTGATGATATTATTTTTGGTTCTACTAATGCTTCCCTGTGCAAGAGTTTTTCAAAGCTGATGCAGGATGAATTCGAGATGAGTATGATGGGTGAATTGAAGTTCTTCCTTGGAATCCAAATTAATCAAGGAAAAGATGGCACTTACATTCATCAAAGCAAGTATACAAAAGAGCTTCTGAAGAAGTTCAACCTTGATGACTGCAAGATAATGTCTACACCCATGCATCCTACCAGCAGCTTAAGCAAGGAAGAGATAGGAAGCAAAGTAGATCAGAAGCTGTATCGAGGTATGATTGGCTCCTTACTCTACCTAACAGCATCTAGACCTGATATTTTATATAGTGTATGCTTGTGTGCAAGATTCCAGTCAGATCCTAGAGAACCTCACTTAACTGCTGTTAAGATGATCTTTAGATATCTGAAAGGAACTACTAATCTAGGACTTCTTTATAAAAAATCCCTAGATAGTAAGCTAGTTGGATTCTGTGATGCTGACTATGCTGGTGACAAGATTGAGAGAAAATCCACAAGTGGAAATTGCCAATTTATTGGTGAGAATCTCATATCTTGGGCCAGCAAGAGACAAACAACTATTGCTTTGTCTACAGCAGAAGCAGAATACATCTCAGCTGCTAAATGCTGCACACAGCTTCTCGGGATGAAATATCAGTTGGAAGATTATAACATAGCTGAAAGCAGTATTCCACTATATTGTGACAATACTGCTGCTATTCATTTGTCTAAGAACCCTATTCTACACTCAAGAGCTAAACATATTGAAATAAAACATCATTTTATAAGAGATCATGTTCAGAAAGGTACAATAGATATTCAATTCATTGATACTGAACATCAATGGGCTGACATATTTACTAAACCTTTAGCTATTGAAAGATTTGATTTTATCAAAAAGAATTTAAACATGCACTATATCTCTGAAGAAAATTAGCTCTGAGAAGTAGAATAGAATTAGCATCTGAAGCTCTATCAGAACCTCTTATAATTTAGAGTATCCCTTGGGAAGCTCTGAATAATTTAGGCTCTGAAGAGTAACAGGTTCTGATGAGGTGTCAGATACAAATGAGTGAGGCTCTGAACCTTTTGGAAATGAAACGTTCAGTACAAGTAAGTGTACAACAGTTGTCTGTACACGCGTCAGCAATGATTAAACCTCTTCAACACGTGTCTAGATCCTGACGGGCAGAGAACAGTTAATGATGATTATGGCAGTTAAGTATATTATTTAATTTTTAAAACTGCTCGCGCTCCCTCCCAATGTTTATTTTCTTTGTGTATGTGTGCTAGTTACTATTTATAAGTCACTTCACTCACTTGCACAACTTTTTACACAAAATCACTACCTACACAACCCTAGACCTTACAGAAATTCCCAATCTTCATCTTCTTAATTCTCTGCAACTATGGCTGCTCGTTCATCAAACGAAATCGTTCAAGAACCCTTTAACCCTACGTTACCACCCATCATCGATCTTAATTCAAAAGATAATCTAGTTTATCAACACAATCAAACGGACGCCGGTCCAGACTCATACGATTTCTACACGGAGAAGTTTGTAGATTTCGATAGCTTGAAAGCAAACGGAATCGATGTTCAAAATCTATTCTTCGATCAAAAATGGGAAAACTATTTTGAGATGTTGAATGGTTTTGTGTACTATGACATTGTCAAATATTTCTGGCAAAAAGCAAAGGTTTTTGATAGAGTAAGCGCTGATGAAGAATACAAGAACCTGATTGCGAAGAACAAGTCTCTAAAGGGTAAAACAAGGCAGGAACTTGGTTTGAAACCGTATAGAGGAAGAGAAATAAGGTCAAACATTTTGGGTATCAATGTGGTGATCACTCAGGCACACATTGCCAAGATTCTGGGTTTGGATAACAAGGGAGAAGACATAGAATTATATGATGCTAAGAGCAAATATTTGAATTCAATCAATCAGGACCTGTTTAAACCTGGGAGTTCCAACAGGGACTTCGGAAAGTTGAAGTGCATGAGGCACAAGTTTGAATTTGCTTTCAGAGTGGTTCTCGCTACAATAGTTACTAGAGAAGGTGGATTAGATACCATATCTATACCACATAAGCACTTCATTTGGTTCCTATACAAGAAGGTGAAGGTTAATCTGGCTAAGATTTTATTTGATCACATGTGTTTAACCATCACTGCAAGCAGAACCAAAATGCCATCTAACATTCATCATCCTAGGCTCATATCAGAACTCATCAGGCAAACCAAACTCACAGACATTCTGAGTGCCAAGGAAAAGCTTAGAGTATTCCAAACTGCTAAGTATGATGCAACGGTTCTGGTGAATATGAAAAGAAAAACCAAGAATGAAATTATCTCAGTGAAGACACCTCTGCAACAAGTCTATGAAAAGTACTTCTGGTGTGATGGGTTTCCCACCATATCAGAACATGACAATGAGGATGTCATCAAGAACTTCATTGAGATAGTGAGAAGAGAGACTGGGGTAAGAGTACCCAGAAAGATGGTTGTTAGTGTCCCAAATTGGGAAATCTTCAAGGGTCCAAAGGCTATTACAAGGTCTCAAAGGAAGCCAAAGACCACTGAACAAGAGATAGCTGATGATGGTTCTGAGGACCAAGAGAATGCTGATGCTGATGAGGCTATGGGAGGAGATAGTGGTGCTGAGGATATGGCCACAAAAGCTGTTCAGAAGGAAAGGCAATCAAAGAAGAGAAATGACAGGCCTCAAGCTTCTGAGGAGGATCAGAACCCTACTATGCCTGCCAAAAGATTGAAGTCTAGAGCTTCAAAACCAAAAGGTAAAATCTCTGAGCCTAATACTTCTAGCATTCCAGTAGCTCAAGATATTAATCCTGAATCTCAACCCTCGATCTCTCAACCCCCTCAAACTACCAATCAATCAAATCCAATAGACTTCACTGTGCCTCTTAGTGTAGTGTTGCCTGATCCTGAAACTTTACAAACATCATCATCATCTGATACTAGCACTGACTCTGATGAGTTCATTGCTAAGATAATCAAAGAAACACCAAAGAAAACAAACTTCAAAAAGATCACCAAGAGACCTATTAAGAAACCAATCCAACTCTCTTCTGATGAAGAAACCCCCATCATCATTGATACTACCATCCTTAACCAACCTGCCAATACTGAATCAGTTCTTGAGCACCTTCAACAACACCTATCTGGAGATGCATTTACACACTCCAATCCAAACACACCACCTCGTTTTCCTTTTAACAATCCCTCTGCTGATCAAGCTACCCAAGAACCACCGGTTACTCAATCTATTCAAACTCCTCCTCCATCACTTGATCACATCTCACAAGTTAATCCACCCACATTTACACCTGTTCAGGATGAGTCAATTGCTCATTCTGAAGCTCAACAAGAATCACCTCATCAATCACCTCCACCTGAATTATACACTTCTGAATCATCTCCTGCACCTTCACCACAACCTGTCTATGGCCCACTCAACAAACCTCTAGTTTTAGAAGAGGTTCTTGAGCTTTACCAACACATCTCTAAGGCTGAAGCACAAATGTTTAAAGATACCATCAATGTTGATGATGACATCATACCCCCTAACCTCAGCAAAATTAAAATCATAAATCTCAAACGAAAACAACCTGAGCCAACCATTCCCTTTGATCCATCCATACCCTTTTTCAACTCTGACTCTGAACCAAATCTTGAGCTGTTGCATAATGCTATTGGTATTAGACTTAAGAGATTCAGACAAAGGGAGGAAGAAGCTCTTATCTTCCCTTCTGATTTTGATGCTGATGTCAGAGAGATGGAGTACTTGTTTAGTCAATCATTACAAATCCTCAGTACTCATCTGAAGAACAAGACAAAGGATAGGGGAATGAATACAGCAAGGGAATTATTTGAGTTTGCTGAGAGGTCATGTGCTCCAAGGCTCACATTCTACAATCATGAAGAAGAATGTGCACGTTTGGCAGCTTTGGATGCTGAAATCAAGAAACTAGCAAGGAGTGCATGTGAGACAGCTGAGAAACTAATCAGTGAAGAAGGTGTTTATGAGTTAGCTACTGAGCAGGCTTGGATAGCTGCTGAACAGGCAAGGGCAGCTGAAGCTGAGCACAAAAGGCTAGCTGAACAAGAGGCATTGAAATTATTGGTAGATAGGGCTGTGCACATTGCTAAAATTGAAACCAACAAGCTCAATGAAAATCAAGCTGCTGAGCAAGATGTTGCAATGCTTGATCAGAAACAGATAGAAGAAGATAATGAGATGGATATTGATGAAGATACTGACAAAGGTAAGAAGCCCATTATAGAACCCATTCCTCCTCTCTCTCCTATAAAGATTGACATAGCTTCTACCTCGTCTGCAATACCTCCAGCAGTTCAAGATGCATTGGACAGCATCAGAACTGAACTGGCTAATGAAATTGATGAACTAAGAGTGGATGTGCGCACTGATATGAATGCTGCTGTGGAAACAGTTCATAAAAGGATGGATGACATGATGTTAACCCTTCTGAAAGCCATAGCAGATATTAAGAAACCTTAGTCATTGTTTGTGCACTTGTTTTGTTGTTAATACTTGTGTAATAGTTGGATAATCTTTTTAATTAATATCTATATTATCCATATTTGTGTGTTTGTTATTAGCTTATGTGTCAGTTTTACATTTGTTTTTCAAAATTTAACTTCTCTATATACCATGATATTGTCTGGTACTCTTGAGATTTCTGGCTCTAGTGAGAGATGCTGAAGAGCATCTTAGTTTTTAAACTAATAAGCCTAGGATTTTCAAAACCTAAGAGCCCCTCTCATCAGTACTCCTGTTTACTCATGAAATAGCTTCTTAGTATTAAAGCCTGTTTAACAACGGGGCACCGATACCGAATGAGGCGTGTCTGGTAACTGGTTTTCTGACAATAGGAATGAGGTATATATATATATATAAGAAACTTGCTCAAAACAAAGGGAATTTATAGCATAAACTCTTTTATTAATATTTTTGAAGAATCTCTATTACATAGAATGATGAGACTCTACTTAGAGCTAGGCTTTATTTCAGAAGACTCTGAATCTAGCTTCTTATGTTTCTCCTTAATGTAAGCAAGCAAGTTGGCAGTGGCCTTTTGCACTAGCTCTTCAGTGTCCTTCTGAACAGCAGCCTCGTACTCTTCGTATGGAGTGTCATCATTGTATGTCCATAAAAATTCTTCCAGATCAGAGCCCAATTCTTCCTCCTCTGACTCTGTCAATATTAGTTCTTGCTTGTTCCTTTCGTAGCGAAGCCTGTTTTCTTCGCAGCGCCAGGGCTCTGCTCCCTTCTTGCTCTCTTCTTTTGAGCCTGAAGCATCCTTGGTAACCTGCTTTTCCATTATATGTTTGTTTTTGGAAATGACTTGATTACTCTGAATGAGTAAAATGAGAGGAATCATCCTTTATTTATAGTACCTTCAAGATATCTTGTCAGTAGGATAATCAATGCCATTCATTGAATGCGTTTGGTTGTCACTTCCTTTTGACTTGACTACCTTGTTTGGCGCTTTGACTGCTTGGTTTTCTGTGTCTTTTTGACTGATGCCAAAAGGGGGAGTAAGAGTAGCGTTAAAATTAATGTTGATTCATTCATATACTGCTCAATCTGAAACTGTAATGTCAAGTACATTATGAATCAATGTTTATCCCTTATGATTTCTTTCTCATTCTGAACGATTATTGAAAGGGGAGAAAATTTAAGAACCTAAAATTTTATTCATAGACAATATCAGAAGAGTTTGCAAACCACTCCTGAGCATTATCAGACTCTAAGAAGCAAAGCTTACAAAACTATGCTTCTGAGAGTTAAATATGAAAATTTATTTTAAGTTAATAAATCGACTCTTAAACTGTTTTAATTAATTATGGATAAGACTTAGGGGGAGCTTACAAACCTACCCTTATGGATTATCAAACTCAGGGGGAGATTGCAAACCTTTGAAACCTGAAGTTAACATAATTAAATTAAATCAACAACAATTGAATTTTAATGCTTTAGTTTGTCATCATCAAAAAGGGGGAGATTGTTGGAACAAAGTGGGTCTGACATGAACCTCTAATGATTCAAATAGTTTTGATGATAACAAAGTATTAAAATTACAATTGGAAATACTAATGATTATTCTAGTGTGCAGAATTACAAGTTAAAATTCATTCAGAAGCACTATGAATAATAGCAGAGAAGCCAGTCAAAACAAGCTCTGAAAGCACATCACTGTTCATCAGAAGCTTAAGTTTTGTATGTTGAAGAAAGTGCCTCTGAGGACAAAAACAAGGCTCTGACGGACTCAGAAGCAAAAAGGGCCTCAAGAAGCAATGATAACAGCATCTGAAGCAAAAGGAATTTACGTCACTCAAGAGCTGACATATTCAGAACCAATGATTGAAGAACAATCTACTTCAAGGATCTGTCACGTCCACAGGAAGGAATATTCGTTGGTACAACGTTAACCTTATCCATATGTGGAGCGCAATTGAGAAACGTACTATTGTACTATTATTACTCAAAATGGATGAGTGATAATTCAAATAGCAAGGTAGTGGAATTGGATATCTTTACCAAAGAAGGTAACTACAGCTATCACAATTGTACGAATAAATTCCAGCTGGCACCTCTCTCTCTGCAACGGTCATCATCTTCCTCCAAGTATAAATAGAAGACTCAAATGGAAGAAATGACTACTGTTCTAACGACCGTTCTACCAACACTGTTCTATTACTACGTTCAAAGACTAAGAAGCATTCTGACATCATAATTTAAATCTGTCATTCTAAGTCTTAGAACAATTTGAGTTGTATTTTGTAAACACCTCTGATAGTATATCAAGTGTTCCTTATCATTCATTCTTATTCTTAAGTTTGTTTGAGAAGTCTCTTGTTAAGTTTAACTTGAGCATTTGAGAAGTTTCTTGTTTAGTGAAACTTGAGCACCTGAGAAGTCTCTTGCAAGTGTGCTTGAGCAATTTGTAATCTTAAGTAGATTATAGTGAAAATCTCTTGTTAGTAACAAGGGGACTGGAGTACTCTCGATTTGTGAGAGGAACCAGGATAAATTTTGTGTCTTTCTCTCTCTCTCTCTCAGCACCCATTTTACTTTGTGTTCATATCCGCTGCGAACTTAGTGTTATTTCGAAAAAGTTTTTAATTCTAAAAACACAATTCAACCCCTCCCCTTCTTGTGTTTTTCCACCTTCAGGGTTCTGCCGTGAGATCGAAATCCCATCGCGGGAGGAAAAGGTTGGGAGCATCTGCTCCAAAATCTGAGCGGGTTATTGAGCCCAAGAAGGTTAGGGCGGGGATTGCTCCCGTTTCGTCAACTTCCTCGGATTCTTATAGCACCGACGAGGATTACGCTGAGTTCCTGAAGACCTACAACCCTCAAGAATCGTACACTTCCAGCTCGGATGAAATCGACGTGGATTATGCCAAGTTTTTAAAGACTTATGATCCTCAAGAGGTTTACCCTCTGGTTTCTTCTCCACGTGAGGGGAAATCAAATATCATACTGGAATCTAAGAGAAAAGAAACGCCGAAGTCCCCTAAGGTGGCGTCAGATTGTGACTGATCTTATGTTTTGTTGAGGGAAATTGATCTGTGGATGAATTATTGTAAGGGTTTGGGAGCGTTTTTCCTTTCTGACTATGTACTTTAATCTTTCTATTAATAAAATTTCAGTTTTCGGCGTTTTTAGCTCATGCCCTTAGTGCGCCTTCTTAGTTGCATCTCCTTTTTATTTTTTGGCCGTTCCTGAGCGGGAGTTTGGTTACTCTATTTCGGTTTGCTTTATTTTTCGTTCCTTATGCTCGCCTAAGGCGTGATACTTGAAGCGTTACGCTTTGTGGAGCATTGCGCCCTGGCGTAATAACCTTTTAAAACATTGCGCCTTGTAGAGCATTAGATCTTGATGGTTGCGCCGTGGGTGTGACAACCTTTCTCGTATAGTTCGTAGAGCGTTATGCTCCGATGGTTGCGCCAAAAGGCGTGACAAATTCCTTATGGGGGTTTGTGGAACATTACGCTTTTGACGGTCGCGCCTAGAGGCGCGAAGGGCTCTTAAAAGCATTACGCTTTGGTGTCTCATGTTAAAATAGGAAGGATTATTAGAGCATTGCGCTTCGTTGATTGCCAGGATATGGAATGAATTTAAAACTGAGTGATGGGCCTCGATAAAAACTCCTGCCCTTGCAGGAGAAAAGAGTGTCCCATCACCCTTTTGCATTAATGAAAGAAATAGTTTTGATGAATTACATGAAAAGTAAATAACGGAAATAAAATGGAATCACTGGATCGTATGTTTCCTAACTGTAGTAGAATTTGAGGTTCATCACGTTCCAGGTCCTTGGTAGCGTTTCGCCTTGTAGCGTCTCCAATCTATATGCTCCATTGCCGTACGCCTCCTGTATTCTGAACGGTCCCTCCCAGTTGGGGGCCAGCTTTCCTCCTTTGTCTTTCTCCATTGGTCTTTTCAGGACTAGATCTCCCTCTCTGAAGTTCCTCGGGATTACCTTCGTGTTATACCTGTGGGATACTCTCTGTTTCATTGCAAACTCCCTGAAGTGTGCTTTTTCTCGTATCTCTTCCAGCAAATCCAGGTTTTCTTGCAAAGCTTCCTTATTTTCGTTGGTTGTAAGGGTCTCCCTTCTCCAGCTAGGTGGGTTGACCTCTACTGGGATCATCGTGTCGGAACCGTATACCATTTTGAAGGGTGTTTCGCCCGTAGTGGTTTGCACAGTGGTGTGGTATGCCCATAAGATTTCTGGTAACGGCTCCGCCCAATTTTTGTCCCTCGCCGTCAGCTTCCTTTTGATGGCCTTCAAGATTACCTTGTTTGCCGACTCGGCTTGTCCGTTTGCCTGGGGGTGTTCCACCGATACGAACGTGTTGCGAATTCCTTTCTCCTCGCAGAATTGAATGACGGCTTCGCTAGTGAACTGGGTGCCATTGTCTGAGACAATATACTTGGGTAATCCGAACCTGCATATAATTTTCTTCCAGTAGAACTTTTTTACCTTTTCTGCTGAGATGGTCGCCACCGGCTCTGCTTCGACCCACTTCGTGAAGTAATCGACTGCTACAAATAAGAACTTTACCTGGTTCTGTGTTGCCGGAAATGGGCCCAGTATGTCTACGCCCCACATGTAGAATGGCCACGGCGACATTACTGTTTTGAGTGGTTCCCCTAGGGCGTGATGTAAGTTGGCGTGCCTTTGACAGGCGTCACAGCTGCGCACATAGCTTGAGGAGTCCCTTAGGATGGTGGGCCAGAAGAATCCGGCTCTTATCACTTTCCCTGTTAACGATCTTCCTCCAATGTGATTTCCGCATGATCCGTCGTGTATCTCCTTCAAAATTCGTTGGGATTCAAGGTCGCTCACACATAATAACAGCGGGGTTGCGAAACCCCTCTTGTACAACTTGTTTGCCACCAGAGTGTAGTGTGCTGCTGCTTTCTTCAATCTGTGCGCCTCGTCTCTCTCCAGGGGTAGCGTCTCGTTCTGGAGATATTGAATGATGGGTGCTCTCCAGTCCTCTTCTTCTATTACCATTATCACTTCGGTGCTTTCCGTGCTTGGTTTGGGTATGGTTTCCTGTATGACTGTCCTGTTGTTTCCTGGTTTCTTCGTGCTTGCCAACTTTGAGAGCAAGTCTGCTCTGGAGTTTTGCTCCCTTGGGACGTAGATTAGCTCAAATGTGTTAAACTGCTCCTTGAGGGTCTTGACTTTCTCTAGGTATTTTGTCAACTGGGGGTCCTTGGTTTAGTACTCGCCCGATACCTGGTTGGTTACCAATTGGGAGTCGCTTTTGGCTCTGAGGTCCGTTACCTCCATTTCCCTGGCGAGTTTCATGCCGGCGATAAGGGCCTCATATTCCGCTTGGTTGTTGCTTGCTTTGAAGGCGAATCGTAGCGACTGCTCGATCATTACCCCGTCCGGGCCTTCCAGGACTATCCCTGCTCCGCTGCCTGTTAGGTTTGATGCTCCATCGACCGATAGTGTCCATGGTTCCATGCTTGTTTCCTGGGGCGGTGTGGTCATTTCCACGATGAAATCTGCCAGTACCTGTGATTTTACGCTTCCTCTCGGCTCGAAAATCATGTCAAATTCTGACAACTCTACTGACCATGCCATCATTCTCCCCGCCAGATCTGGTTTTCTGAGTACCTGTTTAATGGGGTAATCGGTTCTCACCACTATTCTATGACTCTGGAAGTACTGGCGTAGTCTCCTGGCGGTACTTATGACTGCGAGGGACAATTTCTCAATTTTCTGATATCTTGTCTCCGCCCCTTTGAATATTTTACTCACGAAGTACACCGGCTTCTCTTCTCCTTTTATCTCTTGTACTAGTGCTGCACCCATTGCGTTTTCTGTGACCGCCAAGTACAGGAAGATGGGATTTCCCAACTGCGGGCGAGTGAGGATGGGTGGTGACGCCAGGAACTCCTTAAGCTTTTGAAAAGCCTCTTCAAATTTGGGCGTCCAGGTGAACCGTTCTCCTTTTTTGAGCGTTGAGAAGAAGTGGATTGATTTTTCCCCTGCACAAGACAAGAAACGTGACAGAGCGGCTATTCTACCAGCCAGTTGCTGTACCTCTTTTACAGACGTAGGGCTCCTCATTTCGATGATAGCCTTGCATTTTTCTGGGTTGGCTTCGATTCCCCTGCTGGTTAGCATGAATCCCAGGAACTTTCCAACTTGGACGCCAAATGAACACTTTGTTGGGTTGAGTCTCATGTTGTACTTCCTTACGGATGTCAATATTTCCTCCAAGTCCTTGTGGTGGCTGTTATCATCGATGCTCTTTATCACCATATCGTCGATGTACACCTCCAAATTTCGTCCTATTTGTCTGGCGTACACCCTGTCCATCAGGTGCTGATATGTGGCGCCGACGTTTTTGAGACCAAACGGCATTACCTTGTAGAAGTAATTGCAGGTGTTTGTCATGAAGGCGGTGTGTGGTGCGTCTGCTATGCTCATCTTTATCTGGTTATACCCCGAGTAGGCGTCCATGAAGCTGAGCATTTTATAGCCCGAGGCGCCGTCTATGAGTCTATCTATGCTGGGTAGGGGGTATGGATCTTTCGGGCAGGACTTGTTGAGGTCTGTGAAGTCTACACACATTCTCCATTTGCCGTTACTCTTTTTCACTAGAACCACATTGGCTAGCCACTCCGGGTACTTGATCTCCTCGATGAATTGTGCTCTTTTCAGTTTGGCGACTTCCTCGTCTATCGCTGTTCTCCTTTCGTCGCCCTGCTTCCTCTTCCGCTGCGAGATAGGTTTTGCTTTGGGAAATATGGCTAATTTATGCGTGATGATGCTTTCGTCTATCCCTAGCATATCCTTCGGGTGCCATGCGAACAAATCTACATTTCGCCTTAGTATTTCGAGGATTTTCTCTCTCTCTTCTGACTTCATGTTGTTCCCTAGGTTGGTGGTTTGGTGAGCTTCACCTCCGATTTGGACCTCCTCTACCTCTTCAATGGGGCTGACTCTATCTTCTCTGAATTCCTCCCTTGGGTCCAGGTCTGCAGATTCTGTCATGTTCGCGGATTCTGTCATGTTGGTGGCGTGTGTTGGCTGAGGTGTGCTAGCAGGATTTAGTGGCTTCTTCACTTTCAGACTGGATTCATAACATTGACGGGCTAAGATCTGATCTCCTCTGACAATTCCTACACCCCCGTTATCTAACGGATATTTGATTGCCAAGTATAGCGTGGACATTGCCGCCCCTAAGGCATTGAACGCCGGTCTGCCAATTATAATGTTATATGAAGCACATAAGGTTCTTACCACTAGATATCGTACCTTGATTGTTTTGGCGTTCTCCTTTTCCCCGAAGGTTGTTAGTAACGTGATGTGTCCCATTACTTCGGCCTGCGAATCCTACTAGTGTGCCGTAATATGGTTGCAACTGCTCTCCGGCGAGTTGCATAGCTTTGAAGGCGTCCCAGTACATTATGTCGGTCGAGCTTCCCGAGTCTATTAGCACTCTTTTGACGTCACAGTTTAGTATCTGTACCTGGATGACAAGGGGATCGTCGTCGTGTGGTACCACCCCATTAGCGTCCTTTGGCGAAAAGGAGAGATCTGGTGCAGCTGGGAAGGATACATGGTTTATCAAGTATGTTTCCCTCGCCCTTTGACGGAGGTATCTCTTTCTTGCAGAGCTAGACTCGCCTCCGCCTGCAAATCCTCCTGCTATTGTATTCACGGCAACTCTTGCGGCGTCCTTTCCTTTGTCTTCTCCTACGCTTGGGCTTCGCGGGGCTTTGGTTGTTTCCGCTCTCTCCTCCTGCCTTTGTTCCACCTTTTCGATGAATTTTCTGAGGTGGCCGCTCCTAATCAATTCTTCAATCAGATCTCGCAGTTTGTAACACCTCTCTGTGTCATGGCCTTTGCACCTGTGATAACGGCACCATTCGTTGACGTTGGGGCCTAGCGTTATGTGGCGCTCGGGCTCCTGGGGCCTTGTGGCGAGGTTGGTATGCAGGATTTCGTCAAGTATGTGCACCCGGGTATCGTTGAGTGGTGAGTATTCTTCGTAACGACGAGGGGGTCTTTCGTTGCGTCTTGGCGAGTATTGGGGTCTTTCTGAACGATTTGGCCATCTAGAGTCTCTGGGGGGCCACCGTCGTTGGTTTCGTTCAGGAGTTCTGTTATTCAGGGTTCATGTACCATCGTAGGGCAGCGTCCTTGAATGTGCTGGAGAGGAGTTTACACTTCAGATGTTCTTCTGCTCCGATGATCGCCGTCTGTGTTCCTACTGCCATCAGGTGTTCCAACGGGTCAGTTTTTTCGTCGAAGCTTGGCAGTTGAGGGATTTTAAAATTCGCGGGTACTTGTGCATCCCATAATGCTTGCGCCATAGGTTGGGAGTCCTCTACTTCTTCTTCGGAGTCCATTTCTGCTTCTGCTTCCTTCTCTTCTTCCCTTTCCTTCTGGATTTCCGCTACCTTTGATTGGAGGCGACGTATTTCGCCCATCGCCTGTTGTAGGGTTGATGACTGGTTGTCGTTAGGAGTATCGCCAGCCATGGTTATGACTGTGGCTACTCGTCTTTTGCTTGAGGCATGGGAATAGTTTTACCAAGGCCCCACGGTGGGCGCCAAATGTTCTGGGGTAGAACTTTTCTAGGTTGTTTTTCTCTTAATCTTTTGTTATCGCATGCCTTTCTATGTTGTAGGGGTATCTATATATATAGGGTGGAAGGATCGGTTTTCCTTTCCCACTACTCCATTAGCTGAGATCGTGGGGGAGACTCAATATTTTCCCGCCACCTAGAAGTTACCCCATTCCATGATCAGTTGAACTAGGTGCCTCCTATTTCCCAGGTGCCATGTCTCCTGTTTAGTAGAAAGATCGTGGATAATGGGTGGAAGCACTTCTACTGGGCCGTGAGTTCGATGGGCGTGACCCGATTTCGTGATGGATTGGGCGTGACCCGGTTCCGTGACGGATTGGGCCGGCATGAGTCTTTGGGCCAAGATTATCTCGCCCGTTACTAAAGCTAATTAAAAATGCTTTTAAATAATTCAAAACTGAGAAATGAGAATCAACCTATTCACAAGTATCTGACTTGCGAAATCAAAAGAGTCAAAATGTAACACATGAATGTGGAGAAGAAATGACTACAAAAGGACGTTGGAGGCACATTCAACTGAAAAAAAGAAGCCAAAACTACAAAAAAAAAAGCTATTACACATTTGAAAATGATTTTTATTAATAATAAAGTTTAAAATTATCTACCAGACATCTTGGAAATACGCCAGACCGACCTAGATGAGTCTACATAGGCTCAACAAGTCTATTTCTTTAAGGCTTAAGTGCAATTTTGGTCTCCTATTTCACTAAATTTGCAATTTTGATCTTTGATCCTATTTTATTTTCTACAATTTTAGTCCCACTATTTTTAAAATTTCAAACTTTTAGTCCCCCTCTTATTTTCTTCTTCAATTTAGATGGCACGTCATCTCATTAATTGACATGGAGTCATCCATTACAAATTTTACGATGATGTGACAGCCACATCAATTTTTTTTAATTTTTTAAATATGACATGTTATTTTCATTAAAAAATATAATTAAAAAATAATAAAAAAACATCGGTTAAATATGTTTTTGTCCATACATTTTGCAAAATTGTCAAGAATAGTCCCTACATTTTAAAAATGGTCAAAAAAAATTCCATAAGTTTTTCCGTTATCAAGAATGGTTCATTCCGCCTGTTTTTTTCCACATCAACTAACAAAATGATTATTAGTGGACCTCAGTATTTAAATTTTACTCCATACATTTTGCGAAATAGGCAAGAATGGTCCCTCTATTTTTAAAAATTATGGGATTAATTTTTTAAAATATAGGGACCATTCTTGCCTATTGTGCAAAATATAGGACTAAAATTAAAATGGTGGGGTTCACAAATAAGCATTCCGTTAGCCGACCTTGAAAAAACAGACAAGAATAGCCCATAAATTTTAGTCCCTATATTTTGCGAAATAGGCAAGAATGGTCCCTATAGTTTAAAAAAGGTAAAAAAACAATCTCATAATTTTTTAAAATATAGGGAACATTCTTGTCTATTTCGTAAAATGTATGGACTAAAATTTAAATAGTAGGATCCACTAATAATCTTTTTGTTACGGAATAGACCATTCTGGATAACGGAAAAACTTATGAGATTTTTTTTGACCATTTTTAAAATGTAGGATCATTTTTGACAATTTCACAAAATGTAGGGATTAAAAACATATTTAACCCAAAATTAAAAAAAATATTGTTCTTTTCTTATTTTTTAATTATATTTTTTTATGAAAATAACATGACATATTTTAGAAATTTTAAAAAATTGATGTGGCTGCCACATATTTATAATGGATGAGTCCATGTCAATTAATGAGGTGACATCTCATCTAAATTGAAAAAGAAAATAAGAGGGGGACCAAAAGTTTGAAATTTTGAAAATAGAGGAATTAAAATTGAGAAAAATAATATAAGGGGACTACAATTGCAAATTTAGTGAAATATGGGATCAAAACTGCATTTAAGTCTTTAATTAAATAAACCAGACCAAAGCTTTTTTATAATTCTATTTAGTTAAAAAAGTCAGACTATTAAAAAAAACCTTTTAGATCTATTAATTTTTTTTTTCTCTTCAGTAGTTTAAGTTTATTAACCTACATTAATTTCTCATGTATATAAATGTATTATTGAAAACTAAAATTGAAATATGTCATAAATAAGTCATATTATTTAAAATATCAAGTTAAATATCTAAAAGAAGTTTAATCTCGTTAGTTTATATAAAAATAAATAAAATTATTTATTTAAATATATTCAGGTGAAATAAACTTTTAAACAAGCTAATAGATCATGTCAGACGTTCAAAAGGTCAAACTCAAACTTAAAAATTAAGCGTATAACAAACCATAAACAAAACTCAGACCTTCAATTTTTTAACAAATCAGGCTCGACAAAGCCTATCCCGACCTAATCTATTGCTAACTCTAGACATCCAACCTTATAAATACTAGTTGTCTATTAGAGCTCGGTACAATGCACTGATGCATGACTTTCACATTTTTTTCTTTTTTCAATTCACACAATATTAGCTCTGGATCTGAATTTTTGGTGTTTAAGTTCCAAAAATATGTCATACGTCATAATTCTCTCATAAAGTCTTATTACAAAGGCTTTACGCTTATATCAATGGGTAAATTCAAATAAATCTATCTAAATTATAAAATAAGAAATGAGTGTTGCCCATGCAAAATAATGAAAACAGAGATCTAGGAATATACGTGTATAGTGTATACCATGTGTTCTTGTTATTGTGACACGAGATTTAAAAAGAAAGAAGGGACATTAATCACAGTATGGTCCATAATAAGAGTTCCGCAATGAGTAATTACAGGGTCTATCCGAATTATTTAGATGTCCTGTTTGAACAGGGCCATTTTTTAATTTTGGTGGGTGAATATATAATTTAGACCTTAATTAATAAGTTTTATAAAAAATCAAATTTCTAAAAAATATTGAATATTTTATTTAATATATTGAATATTCATACAAAACAATTATATCCTAATAAATGTATCTACATCAATGTATTATATTATATCCTTCTTAATATATAGAGGTTTAAAAGCAATTTTGATCCTTTAAATTTCACAATTGTGCGATTTTAGCCCTATAAGTTTCAATTGTGCGATTTTAACCCCCTAAATTTTACAATTGTTCGATTTTAAGCCCCCAAATTTCAATTGTGCAATTTTGGTCCCCAGTTTTTTTTTTGAATCGGCAAATTTTATTAATGGACAATTCCCTAAACAAGAAGTATAAGGAATTGTTGAAACATACAACGAGAGGTAAAGTGATGTAAACACTTTAACTAATCAAAAAGAACATCAAATATCACCCTAATCCACCCCTTACATTACATCAATTGAAATCCTTAATGACCACTAGCGAAGACACCGACCCAACTCGTAGAGATGCCACTAGACACTAACTTTCGGACTCAAATCAAAATTACCCGGCCCATCAGAATCCAAAAAATAGCTCCTTAAGTGGAAAGTTGGGACGTCGATAGATAGAGTCAATATCGATGCGGTAAAGTTCAACTAGATACCAGAAACCTGCAAATCTCAACAGATTTGAAAACCCCTCAGCGACTTAAAAAGAATCCTGCAAATCTCAACAGATTTGAAAATGGTCAGAAAATCGAATATCAAGGAAAACTAAACACGCACGACTTCAACCACATCGTCAGCATCTCAATACATCACCACCGCAACATCATCTCACCACCACGCACGACTTCCTCGTCTATCGCTGTTCTCCTTTCGTCGCCCTGCTTCCTCTTCCGCTGCGAGATAGGTTTTGCTTTGGGAAATATGGCTAATTTATGCGTGATGATGCTTTCGTCTATCCCTAGCATATCCTTCGGGTGCCATGCGAACAAATCTACATTTCGCCTTAGTATTTCGAGGATTTTCTCTCTCTCTTCTGACTTCATGTTGTTCCCTAGGTTGGTGGTTTGGTGAGCTTCACCTCCGATTTGGACCTCCTCTACCTCTTCAATGGGGCTGACTCTATCTTCTCTGAATTCCTCCCTTGGGTCCAGGTCTGCAGATTCTGTCATGTTCGCGGATTCTGTCATGTTGGTGGCGTGTGTTGGCTGAGGTGTGCTAGCAGGATTTAGTGGCTTCTTCACTTTCAGACTGGATTCATAACATTAACGGGCTAAGATCTGATCTCCTCTGACAATTCCAACACCCCCGTTATCTAACGGATATTTGATTGCCAAGTATAGCGTGGACATTGCCGCCCCTAAGGCATTGAACGCCGGTCTGCCAATTATAATGTTATATGAAGCACATAAGGTTCTTACCACTAGATATCGTACCTTGATTGTTTTGGCGTTCTCCTTTTCCCCGAAGGTTGTTAGTAACGTGATGTGTCCCATTACTTCGGCCTGCTCGCCTGTGAATCCTACTAGTGTGCCGTAATACGGTTGCAACTGCTCTCCGGCGAGTTGCATAGCTTTGAAGGCGTCCCAGTACATTATGTCGGTCGAGCTTCCCGAGTCTATTAGCACTCTTTTGACGTCACAGTTTAGTATCTGTACCTGGATGACAAGGGGATCGTCGTCGTGTGGTACCACCCCGTTAGCGTCCTTTGGCGAAAAGGAGAGATCTGGTGCAGCTGGGAAGGATACATGGTTTATCAAGTATGTTTCCCTCGCCCTTTGACGGAGGTATCTCTTTCTTGCAGAGCTAGACTCGCCTCCGCCTGCAAATCCTCCTGCTATTGTATTCACGGCAACTCTTGCGGCGTCCTTTCCTTTGTCCTCTCCTACGCTTGGGCTTCGCGGGGCTTTGGTTGTTTCCGCTCTCTCCTCCTGCCTTTGTTCCACCTTTTCGATGAATTTTCTGAGGTGGCCGCTCCTAATCAATTCTTCAATCAGATCTCGCAGTTTGTAACACCTCTCTGTGTCATGGCCTTTGCACCTGTGATAACGGCACCATTCGTTGACGTTGGGGCCTAGCGTTATGTGGCGCTCGGGCTCCTGGGGCCTTGTGGCGAGGTTGGTATGCAGGATTTCGTCAAGTATGTGCACCCGGGTATCGTTGAGTGGTGAGTATTCTTCGTAACGACGAGGGGGTCTTTCGTTGCGTCTTGGCGAGTATTGGGGTCTTTCTGAACGATTTGGCCATCTAGAGTCTCTGGGGGGCCACCGTCGTTGGTTTCGTTCAGGAGTTCTGTTATTCAGGGTTCATGTACCATCGTAGGGCAGCGTCCTTGAATGTGCTGGAGAGGAGTTTACACTTCAGATGTTCTTCTGCTCCGATGATCGCCGTCTGTGTTCCTACTGCCATCAGGTGTTCCAACGGGTCAGTTTTTTCGTCGAAGCTTGGCAGTTGAGGGATTTTAAAATTCGCGGGTACTTGTGCATCCCATAATGCTTGCGCCATAGGTTGGGAGTCCTCTACTTCTTCTTCGGAGTCCATTTCTGCTTCTGCTTCCTTCTCTTCTTCCCTTTCCTTCTGGATTTCCGCTACCTTTGATTGGAGGCGACGTATTTCGCCCATCGCCTGTTGTAGGGTTGATGACTGGTTGTCGTTAGGAGTATCGCCAGCCATGGTTATGACTGTGGCTACTCGTCTTTTGCTTGAGGCATGGGAATAGTTTTACCAAGGCCCCACGGTGGGCGCCAAATGTTCTGGGGTAGAACTTTTCTAGGTTGTTTTTCTCTTAATCTTTTGTTATCGCATGCCTTTCTATGTTGTAGGGGTATCTATATATATAGGGTGGAAGGATCGGTTTTCCTTTCCCACTACTCCATTAGCTGAGATCGTGGGGGAGACTCAATATTTTCCCGCCACCTAGAAGTTACCCCATTCCATGATCAGTTGAACTGGGTGCCTCCTATTTCCCAGGTGCCATGTCTCCTGTTTAGTAGAAAGATCGTGGATAATGGGTGGAAGCACTTCTACTGGGCCGTGAGTTCGATGGGCGTGACCCGATTTCGTGATGGATTGGGCGTGACCCGGTTCCGTGACGGATTGGGCCGGCATGAGTCTTTGGGCCAAGATTATCTCGCCCGTTACTAAAGCTAATTAAAAATGCTTTTAAATAATTCAAAACTGAGAAATGAGAATCAACCTATTCACAAGTATCTGACTTGCGAAATCAAAAGAGTCAAAATGTAACACATGAATGTGGAGAAGAAATGACTACAAAAGGACGTTGGAGGCACATTCAACTGAAAAAAAGAAGCCAAAACTACAAAAAAAAAAAGCTATTACACATTTGAAAATGATTTTTATTAATAATAAAGTTTAAAATTATCTACCAGACATCTTGGAAATACGCCAGACCGACCTAGATGAGTCTACATAGGCTCAACAAGTCTATTTCTTTAAGGCTTAAGTGCAATTTTGGTCTCCTATTTCACTAAATTTGCAATTTTGATCTTTGATCCTATTTTATTTTCTACAATTTTAGTCCCACTATTTTTAAAATTTCAAACTTTTAGTCCCCCTCTTATTTTCTTCTTCAATTTAGATGGCACGTCATCTCATTAATTGACATGGAGTCATCCATTACAAATTTTACGATGATGTGACAGCCACATCAATTTTTTTTAATTTTTTAAATATGACATGTTATTTTCATTAAAAAATATAATTAAAAAATAATAAAAAAACATCGGTTAAATATGTTTTTGTCCATACATTTTGCAAAATTGTCAAGAATAGTCCCTACATTTTAAAAATGGTCAAAAAAAATTCCATAAGTTTTTCCGTTATCAAGAATGGTTCATTCCGCCTGTTTTTTTCCACATCAACTAACAAAATGATTATTAGTGGACCTCAGTATTTAAATTTTACTCCATACATTTTGCGAAATAGGCAAGAATGGTCCCTCTATTTTTAAAAATTATGGGATTAATTTTTTAAAATATATGGACCATTCTTGCCTATTGTGCAAAATATAGGACTAAAATTAAAATGGTGGGGTTCACAAATAAGCATTCCGTTAGCCGACCTTGAAAAAACAGAAAAGAATAGCCCATAAATTTTAGTCCCTATATTTTGCGAAATAGGCAAGAATGGTCCCTATAGTTTAAAAAAGGTAAAAAAACAATCTCATAATTTTTTAAAATATAGGGAACATTCTTGTCTATTTCGTAAAATGTATGGACTAAAATTTAAATAGTAGGATCCACTAATAATCTTTTTGTTACGGAATAGACCATTCTGGATAACGGAAAAACTTATGAGATTTTTTTTGACCATTTTTAAAATGTAGGATCATTTTTGACAATTTCACAAAATGTAGGGATTAAAAACATATTTAACCCAAAATTAAAAAAAATATTGTTCTTTTCTTATTTTTTAATTATATTTTTTATGAAAATAACATGACATATTTTAGAAATTTTAAAAAATTGATGTGGCTGCCACATATTTATAATGGATGAGTCCATGTCAATTAATGAGGTGACATCTCATCTAAATTGAAAAAGAAAATAAGAGGGGGACCAAAAGTTTGAAATTTTGAAAATAGAGGAATTAAAATTGAGAAAAATAATATAAGGGGACTACAATTGCAAATTTAGTGAAATATGGGATCAAAACTGCATTTAAGTCTTTAATTAAATAAACCAGACCAAAGCTTTTTTATAATTCTATTTAGTTAAAAAAGTCAGACTATTAAAAAAACCTTTTAGATCTATTAATTTTTTTTTTCTCTTCAGTAGTTTAAGTTTATTAACCTACATTAATTTCTCATGTATATAAATGTATTATTGAAAACTAAAATTGAAATATGTCATAAATAAGTCATATTATTTAAAATATCAAGTTAAATATCTAAAAGAAGTTTAATCTCGTTAGTTTATATAAAAATAAATAAAATTATTTATTTAAATATATTCAGGTGAAATAAACTTTTAAACAAGCTAATAGATCATGTCAGACGTTCAAAAGGTCAAACTCAAACTTAAAAATTAAGCGTATAACAAACCATAAACAAAACTCAGACCTTCAATTTTTTAACAGATCAGGCTCGACAAAGCCTATCCCGACCTAATCTATTGCTAACTCTAGACATCCAACCTTATAAATACTAGTTGTCTATTAGAGCTCGGTACAATGCACTGATGCATGACTTTCACATTTTTTTTTTTTTTCAATTCACACAATATTAGCTCTGGATCTGAATTTTTGGTGTTTAAGTTCCAAAAATATGTCATACGTCATAATTCTCTCATAAAGTCTTATTACAAACGCTTTACGCTTATATCAATGGGTAAATTCAAATAAATCTATCTAAATTATAAAATAAGAAATGAGTGTTGCCCATGCAAAATAATGAAAACAGAGATCTAGGAATATACGTGTATAGTGTATACCATGTGTTCTTGTTATTGTGACACGAGATTTAAAAAGAAAGAAGGGATATTAATCACAGTATGGTCCATAATAAGAGTTCCGCAATGAGTAATTACAGGGTCTATCCGAATTATTTAGATGTCCTGTTTGAACAGGGCCATTTTTTAATTTTGGTGGGTGAATATATAATTTAGACCTTAATTAATAAGTTTTATAAAAAATCAAATTCCTAAAAAATATTGAATATTTTATTTAATATATTGAATATTCATACAAAACAATTATATCCTAATAAATGTATCTACATCAATGTATTATATTATATCCTTCTTAATATATAGAGGTTTAAAAGCAATTTTGATCCTTTAAATTTCACAATTGTGCGATTTTAGCCCTATAAGTTTCAATTGTGCGATTTTAACCCCCTAAAATTGAACAATTGTGAAACTTAGGGGTTAAAATCGCAATTGAAACTTGGGGGACCAAAATCGCTCATTTGTAAAACTTGAGGGGCCAAAACTGCATTTAACATTTCTTGTGATATTGACAATCTCAAGTAATTTTTTAATTTTTTTAAATTTGAAAAACTTCGTTATGCAAATTCAACTGCCACAAACATAGTTAAGATAATTAAATAATTGAAACATTTGTGTTATGAATTCGAGAGAAATTAACCACACCAATGAAAATTTTCATGTGTGGGGCAAGATTAACTAAGCAACCAATAATTATGTAATAGAGATGATGATGATAATGATGATGATATAATCCAAAAGAAATAAACGGCGAGAAATAAAAGAACACGATAACAATTTGTTTACCCAGTTCGGTTATAACAACCTACTAGCTATGGGGGAAATAGCAGCTCTCTATTCTACTAGAATCAAATAAACTCTTTATAAAGAAATCTCAATTGGGTTACAAGTAATTATCACCTAATTTTACCCAACACCTGAATCTCTTCCTCTAACCAAGAGACTCAATTTGATGCCCAAACCCATAGAATTATACCAAGTGCAATTCTCTCTAAAACTCAAGCATTTGGGGTGCGACAAACCTCAATTCTAATTGCTTTCAACCTTATTTTTCTATGAATAAAGTACTCCATATTTATAGAAAAATATATGAAACAAATCTGTTTTTAAAATAAATCAGAATCAAAGTCAGATATCATACGAAAACTAATTTTCCACAAAATCAAATCTGCCTTCAGCGAGCTGCGCCTCGCGCTGGAGGCAGCCAGGCAGGTAGTCAGCCAAGAATCAGGTGTGCTTCTGAGCCTCGCGCAGCAGCTCCTGCTGCAGGGAGATTCTCCAACATGAATTTCTGACTTCTTGTAACTGAGATTTCAAGGCATATCCAACAATTTTGATAACAATACGTGGTTTTGGCAAACTCAAAAATTTCAAATGCCGACAACAATACATTTGATAAAAACATATCCAACACTTATTCAAAAAAAGATCATCTGCATCAACATTTAATAAATCCTTCAGAAAAATTCAATTTTAAAATTTGTGTAAAAAATATTATTTAAAGTGAACAATATTACAAAAATTGGTAAGAAAATAATATAATAAGCACGATAGAATATTATTTAATGCATTCGTGCATTATACTATATATAGCAGAATAGAGAGCAGAGCATTGAGCTTAGCAGAGTTATATCTGATGAAGGAATAGAAAGAATAAAGCAGCAGCAATAATCTTATTACAAAAAATCAAGGTGATGGTGATGATATGGGAAGATCTAACAGTAACAATTGGTGCAGACAACAAGAAGTTGCTTGATGGTGTCACTGGTTTTGCTCAACCTGGTAGGATCATGGCTGTCATGGGTCCTTCTGGTTGTGGCAAAACCACCCTACTCACCTCTTTGGCTGGTCTCTCTCTCTCTCTCTCTCTCTCTCTCTCTCTCTCTCTCTCTCTCTCTCTCTCTCTCTCTCTCTCTCACTCTAAATAAGTATTATATGCACAGGGTTTGGTGTTAATATGATCAATTCTATTAACAAAATTAACCGTTAAATTTTGTCAATAATTTATTTTGTTTTTGTTTCTATTTTAAATTACAAATTTGAGATATTGTTTAATTTTTCAAGATTTGTAAAATTAAAAGTTAAGGTGTAGTTTAGTAATATCAGTTTAAACACTAAATAAGTACAGTATTATGTACTGTCCAAAAATAAAAAATTAATTAAGTATTATGTAGGTGTTTTACGTAGGATTGTATCTCTCGTACTAACAAATTAACCAATAATATATGTTTATAATTTTTCTCTGTTTCATTTAATTACACAGGATCTTATTGCACTATATTTCTTGATTTGTAAAGTAAAAAGTGATTTGAAGACAAGAAAAAGTATTTGTCTGTTTCATACATCAATTTTTTTTTACAAATTTTTACATATAATTAATTAGCGACAAAAAAGTATCTATTTACTTAGTACAAAGTGAAGTGAGCCTAAGGATTGATAATTTTTTTTTTTTGACAAAATAAACGATATTCATTCATTCAAATAAAAAGAGTACATCGATGTAATACAAATTCATAATCGCTACAAACAAAAAGGATGAATCTGCGAACAAACTCACATCATCCATGTTAATAGCATAAAACGGCAAATTACATATGCCTACAAATATGACTATATTGAAGTGTCCGGAATATCCATGTCTCCGGATCTGTAGCGTTGATGACACCAAAGTCGACATTGATTGGATTTGCACTTGATCGAATCTACTCCTTCAACCTGAAACAAAGAACACCGCACAAAGACGGGAAAACAAATACACCGCACAAAGACGAGAAATCAAAACAAACATGTGAAAATCACACTTATTTATTATAACGAGAAGAAAAAAACAATTTGGAGGGATGATTTTAGGCCAAAAATGACCTAAAATCACCCCTCTTCAATGGACAAAGAATAAAAAATAAGTAATGATTGTAATTAAAAACCTCACTGTCTGCTAATATTATTTAGTGATCAGAGCAACATTCTGTTTTTATAGGAACACATGCTGCAGTTGTTGCAGTGAGTGGCAACATTCAAATCAACGGCAAAAGGAGAAATTTGTACTCCAAAGAAGTGGTAAGACAATACTAATAAAATGAATGCAATGATATGGTAATCATTTTATCATTTATGTCATATACTATAGTATTTATCTTCCTCATGAGATGAGGTTATAATTAGTGGCAAGAGTATACATGTGCATGTAGTCATTTTTGACACAGTTATCACACAGTTTTAGATTAGGATCTCTGATATAAAACGTATGGTCAAGATTGTTTGTAATAATTAATTTCATAACTATATTATTTTAAACCGTGTAATCTCAAATGAACAGCCCGGATTAATTATTGCGTGAAATTGCATGAATATTTCACATCAAGTAATCTTGATCCGTAATTTTCAGGGACATAGTCTAAATTTATTCGGAAAGCAGGGGCAGAGTTAGAGTATATTGAGAGCATAGTTTTAAAATTTGGACAGATAATCAATCCGGTGAAAATTTTGGCTGTCACTGTTGAACTGCAAAACTGTTGAACTGATTTATATTAAAAAAAATTAAAAGTATTTATACTTAATTTTAACAACTATACAATTTAATATAATATAAAATTCCTTTCAATCTTTTTTAACAAATGTCCATATAAAGCTCCTCATTCTATCATTACTTTTATTTTGATACATATCTAATACATCATACTTTTTATGAATACAATAACTAGGGAAATATATATATAAGTAAATACTATGGTTTTTACTAAAATAGTCTTTCTCTACATTTCTCTTTCAATGACACATATTTTATAAATTTGGGATTATCTTTGTTTTTTCATATCAAATTATAATAAAATAATATTATTATAGTTTATTTTCTCATAATTTTTAATGGGACTTATATTTTGTTCATATAATAATACCCGTGTTTATTATTTTGTAATTTTAACACGGACCTATATTTCCACATGCCTACGTTCTTATAATTTTTAGGAAGGCTTATATTTTTACTCATATATTAATACAATGCCTATTTCCTTATAATTTTTGTAGGGACCTTTATTTCTACTTATATATAATACTCATGTTTATTTTTTTACAATTTTTATGGGATTTTATATTTTTACTCATATAAAAATACAAGTGCCTATTTTTTTTATAGGATCGAGATTTCTATTCATATATTAATACAAGTTTCTATTTTTTTAAAAATTATGAGAACCTATAGTTCTACTCATATATTAATATGCATGCCTATTTTTTTAAAAATTTCTACTAGGATTTATATTTCTATTCATATATTATTACGATGACCTATTTTTCAGACCTCTCGACCTCCTTATCTATCACTCCACTCTCCAACTCACCGGCCTCTAAGTCATCCTTATAACTCCCATATTTATTTTTATATATCAACAATACTTTAACCATTAGATCATTTTGCTTATTTTTACTACAAGTAGTTTTTCATTTTAAATTTTCCATAATAAAATAAAATACTAAATAATTTTAAAAAAAGTATTACAATGTGATTTGATTAAAAAAAATACAATATATTCGTCATGGGTTCGATTCCCATGGAAGGCAAAAACTACAATAGTGAAGGGGGTTGGAGAAGATCGTGAGATGGCAGTCGGGACCACCTATGTTGGTGGGGCCCGGGCTACTACAATAACAATCTTGTACTGGTGAGTAATTTTGTAATATGATTAATTTTGCACTATACAATATTCGACCAATTATAAATTACTTTATTAATATTTTCTGCATCATCTTAATGGAAAAAGTGTAAATCAAAATTAAATTATGTAAGCTCCTCTACATTATTATTCAACACGCACTAGTTACATTTCGAATTTTTTAAAATATTTAAGGCAAAATGCATCCAGAGGTCCTTTAAGTTTTATGTTTGTAACAAATAGGTCCTTTAAGTTTTTTATGTAACAAATAAGTCCTTTAAGTTTTTTAAGTAACAAATAGGTCCTTTAAGTTTATAATTTGTAACATCTAGGTCCTATTTTTTTAAGTAATTGGAGGACCTAAATGTTACAAATTACAAACTTAAAGGACCTATTTGTTATTTAAAAAACTTAAAGGACTTATTTGTTACTTAAAAAACTTAAAGGACCAATCTGTTACAAACGTAAAACTTAAAGGACCTATGAATGCATTTTGCCAATATTTAATCAAGGTCCGGTATGGTTCACCGTGGATGGGTTTTTTAGTTTGCGGTTCAACCACAGACCCAACCGGTTCACACAAATTTTTACTGAGTTAGTTGCAAATCTGGTCTGTTGGTTGCACCAAACCACCGACACTGCCATTTTCTGACCAGATCGATCCAACCGGTTTCAAAACATTGATTGAGATGGTTTAATTGAATCCTCTGATAGTGTAAAAAAAACAAAAAAAATAACTGCACATATGTTTAATTTTAGGTTAAATATGTTTTTAGTCCCTATATTTTGCGAAATTGTCAAGAATGGTCCATACATTTTAAAAATGGTAAAATAAAACTCCATAAGCTTTTCCGCTATCAATAATGGTCAATTCCGTCTATTTTTTCAAGGTCGACTAACATAATACTTATTAGTGGACCTTACCATTTTAATTTTAGTCCCTACATTTTGCAAAATAGACAAGAACGGTCCTTATATTTTAAAAAATTATGGAATTTTTTTTGTTACCTTTTTTAAAATATCGGGACCATTTTAGCCTATTTCGCAGAATATAGGGGTTAAAATTTAAATGGTGGTGTCCACTAATAATCATTTTGTTAGCTAATGTGCAAAAAAACAGACAGAATGGACCATTCTTGATAACGAAAAAACTTATGGAATTTTTTTTGACTTTTTTTAAAATATAGGGACCATTCTTGACAATTTTGCAAAATATAGGGCTAAAAACCTATTTAACCCTTTAATTTTTTCATATATTTTGTATTTTGAAATTTTTTTTCATCACTACTTTAGTTTTTTTTTCTTTCCATCACTAGTCTATGTGAGTTAAACAAATTTCACTTCATATATTTTTTTTAACCCTTTGGACCAGAATGCTGACTGCGCCACTATTAAAAAGGGAGAAAATCTTACTTGCGCACAACCCCAAATAAAAGTATATGAGCACACTCACATAATTGAGTCAAAATAAAAGCTAAATAATTAAGTCACATCATCTTATTATAATCCATTTTTTTATCTTTAATTTTTTTAATTTATATATGTGTGCCTAAATATAATATATTTAGTGTTGTGCCTATGAAAGAATAATAATGTATATTTCTTCAATTTTCAGTCTTATGTGGGTCAAGAGGAACTTTACTTGGGAACTTTGACTGTAAAAGAAACCCTCACATACTCAGCAAACATGAGGCTTCCTTCTAAAATGACAAAACAAGAGATAAACAAAGTGGTGGAAGAAACAATAATAGAAATGGGACTTGAAGATTGTGCTAATAGCAAAATTGGTAATTGGCATTTAAGAGGTATTAGTAATGGTGAAAAGAAAAAACTTAGCATTGGTCTTGAGATTTTGACACAACCATTTGTGTTACTTTTTGATGAACCAACTAGTGGACTTGATAGTGCCTCAGCATTCTATGTTATTCAAGCTCTATATAACATAGCTTTTAAAGGAAAGATAGTCATTTGTTCAATTCATCAGCCAGGGTGTGAAACTTTTAATATTTTTGATGATTTGCTTTTGCTCTCAAATGGTGAAACTGTTTATTTTGGAGAAGCAAAAATGGCTCTAAAGGTAATAATTATAACCACTTTGACTCCATAATAAAATTTGTCTCCATGATCCATTTTAGTTGAAAGTTGAGTGTCTAATAAATAAATGTATGGATTAGTTTTTTGCTGATGCAGGTTTTCCTTGTCCAATAAAAAGAAATCCTTCAGATCATTTCCTTATGAGCATTAATTTGGATTTTGACTTCATTAATGAAGCTCTAGCAAGATGCCATGTAAGCATAGAATTTTATGGTTTTGATGCCTGCCAAATAGTACTTTATGATTTTCTTTTAAGGTAAATGTTAGTGGTTGATTTGTTTAGGGAAGGAGAAATATTAGTAGTGGAGATCGAACTTTAAACTTACATATAATACTTCTTTGATCGGTGTTCCAATCCAAACAACTGGCTTAATAATCTTTCGAGGACTTCATATTTGAGTATAACATTTTCAAAATTAGTTCTTTTATGGTATGTTTGATTTTAGAGAGAAAAATAGAGAAGAAAGAGAAATACGGATTTCAATGATTGAATTTGGATTAAAGTTAATTCAAATTCATTCATCATAATCCGTATTTTTCTCTCTTCTCTATTTCTCTCTCAAACCAAACTCACCAATAGTTTTCCTCCGAGTATACTTGTTTATTGCGTTGAGTTGTTTAATAGGAATATCACACTATTAATGTCACACAAATACATCTTGATCATTCCGAAATATGTTAGAGATCAATATAAGAATAATTTCTTGCAAGAACTAAAAAATACTATTCCCTCTGTCCCTTTTTATAAGAGCTAGTTTGACAAAACACGGGTATTAAGAAAGTGAGATTTAATATTAAATTGATTGACAAATTATATTGATTTTACATATTTACCCTTACAATTAATTGTAGTGCTTTGTATCAAACAAAAGAAAATTTAATGCTATTAAAAAAACTATGCAAAGTAAATAAGGGTAAGTTTGGAAAATAAATAATTAATATCATTGATAATTGTAAAAGGGTCTTATAAAAAGGGACAAATTTTTTGTCAAACTAGCTCTTATAAATAGGGACGGAGGGAGTATTTTAAAAATTTAAGGGTTAAAAATATCTCTAATTAATGTCATTTTTATTGATTATATTTTTGAATGTACATATTCTCATTGACAGCCAATATCGTCAAATTCATCTGTGGAAAAGAGAACAGCAAACATCAGAAAGAAACTCATAGAAAGTTACAAAAATTCAGAGCTAATCAATGCAAGAAGAAAAATTCAACAACTAAAATCCAATGTAATTATTTGTTACTCATTATTTATCTTTTACATTATGGAATTTTTATACCAACTTTACTTTCATTATCTTTTAATTTTATTAATTTGCTTCTGACTATTAATTTTATTTACTTTCATTAACTACAAAGATTTCTTAAAATGAAGCATGGAAGTTTATGTTCCATTCTGAATACTAGCTTTCTACCAGACAAAATATCAGGATATCATTCACCTAATTAAGGCCCAACACGTTTAAATAATGGGATGTTCCTCCGTAGGAGGTTCGGTTGAGATATTTTCCCTTAAACATATGAGGGATAGGAACCAACTCTGTCAAGCCCTAAAGGGTGAAGGCTGAATTTATAGCCCATATGGGTTATACATTCCCAAAGAGGCAAAGCCGCTGGCTCCAAGTCATTGGCGGGGATATATATATATATATATATATATATATATATATATATATATATATATATATATATACACGCTAGAGCTGTTAAAATGGGCTTGTCCGAATGGGCCGATCCGAATATTCCAATTTTTCTAGACTTTTTTGCCTGGTCTGTCTAAGCCCACTTAAAACATGGGCTAGCTCGAATGGGCCGCGGGTATCCGGAAGCCCGAATAATTTATATTTAAAAAAAATTATAAAAATAAATTTGAGTTAATATGTTACATTTTATGTGTTATTTTTTTATTCGGTGCAACTCAATTTAATATCTTGTTGATTTGTTTTTCTATGTGAATTAATATTTCTAAATTCTCTTATGTTGAATTTATATGTGAACTTAAATATGACTATATGAGTAACTCTATTCATTTAGTTTTCTATGTGTTTTTTTTAACTTAAATATGTTGAATTTATGGAATAAAAGAAAAACAACATTTATTTTAATTGAGCATTAATAACTAAAAAAAAAAAGCAAAACGGGCCGGCCCGAAAGCTCGACCGCCCGTTCCGAGCCGGGCTCTGGCTCTTTTATTGGAGCCCATATTTCATCCGTGCTTTTTAGCGCAGCCCGATGAAGTCCGAATTCGGGCCGCCCGTTTTAACAGCTCTAACATACACCCATCTCCAGAGGCGGATCCAAGGCCCAGCTAGCCTGGGCACTTGCCCGGGGTCGGCCGAAATTTTTTGATATTTTAGGGGTTAGTTTAGGGCAAAACTAAAATTTTTAGAGATTAATTTAGGGCAAAATTGAGACATTTTATTCAAAATTGAAATTATTCGGTGTAATACCTTAATTTTTTGGTATTTTAGGGGTTAGTTTAGGGCAAAATTGAAAATTTTAGAGATTAATTTAGGATAAAACTGAGATATTTTATTCAAAATTGAAATTTTTCGATGTAATACTAAAATTTTTATTTAAAACTGATATTTTGCCCAGGCTTTAGAAATTTTCTAGCTCCGCCACTGCCCATCTCCAGCTTTGTAATTAAAATCGTCACTTTCTACGTACTCACCTACTCTTAGATTTAGATCTATAATCATCTTTAGCTAAGTATACACCCCTAAAATCTCTGCAGAAACAACAAACAAATAAAAACAAATTTTTCAATAGAAGTGACAAGGCAAAGAAAAAAAAGGGATTAACAATCGAATTCCATATATATCAAATTTAAAAAATGAATCATGATTCCACTGACTAATTTTGAGAAAATGTTGAAAATGAATCATGATACCATTGACTAATTTTAAATGCAAATTAAGGTGATGGAAGAGGAAGCAACTAATTCCAATATTGTAAGAAGCGGTGCTGAATGGTGGAAGCAACTTTTCACATTGACCAAACGGTCTTCCCTTAACATGAGGAGAGACTTGGGCTACTACTGGCTAAGGATAATATTCTACATACTTACAGGAATTACTATTGGCACCCTCTTTTTTCACATTGGCACAGGCAACTCCTCAATTTTGGCTAGAGGAAAATGTGTATCATTCATTTATGGTTTCATGATTGCTTTGTCATGTGGAGGATTGCCATTTTTCATTGAAGAATTGAAGGTATAATTTTAAATAATTCATTTTTTCTAGATATACATTTAATTAGAATTTACTAAAATGAATATCATATTGTTCTCATGTGTTTTCTACCTACCTAATGAATTAATCTCATGTCACCAAAAAATTTAGGTGTTCTATGGTGAAAGATCCAAAGGGCATTGTGAAGAGGCTGCATTTGTAATATCAAACATTATATCATCATTTCCTTTCCTCCTTTTAGTATCACTCTCCTCTGGAATAATTATTTACTTCATGGTTCAATTTCATCCTGGTGTTACAAACTGTGCATTTTTTTGTATCAACTTATTTTGTTGTCTATCTGTTGTTGAGAGCTGCATCATGGTTGTTGCTGCAGTGGTCCCCAATGTCATGATGGGTATAGGAGCAGGAACTGGTTTTATAGTAAGCATCTTCTTTCCTCCCCCCCACCCCACCGCACACTTACACATTTGCAGCGTATGTTAGATGTGTCTGTCACATGTCAGTGTCTGACACAAACACATGTGTAGAGATAATATGAGATTTGTTAGAGTAAGTTGAATATTTAAGATAGTTATAGCTTTACAGGTTGACTATGATTAGTTGATAAAAAAATACATGAATGAATGGTAAAGTGTTTGGTCACAAAATTTGCTCATACTCACATAAAATATGTATTATTTAATTATTTGAAAATATACGTTATTTAATAATTTTCTCTTTTTATCTTTTTCAATTTTGTGAGAGCAACTAAATCAATAAACCAAACTCTTGTGACCACACAAGAGTTTCTCATCAACCAACTAATCATATATAATTTGGAACAACCTTGAACAATATTTAACTAATTAATAAATTGTAAACTATCCTTAACACTTTTAATTATTAGTTAGTGTTGACAAGTTTGTGTCATGTTTGATATGTCAATGTTCCAAAATTGTAAGAATGATTAATTTATAATTTGATGGTTTGGTGTAGATTTTCATGATGATGCCTTCCCAAATATGCAGACCGCTAAATGACATTCCTAAGTTCTTTTGGCGCTATCCAATGTCCTACCTCAGTTTTGCTACTTGGGCAGTGCAGGTACAATGTTCATTATTTTGAAAAAGATACAATTCTCATCAAATTCCTCATGCAAAATTGAGAGTACACTTTAGCATAGAAAAAATAGTATATGCACACAAAGTTTAAACTAATTTCACATTGTCATTCAATATTAACCGTGTATTTCGTCAAAGCACCCTATGACATTCGACTTCAATTATATAGCATGGAGAAATGCTTGATTTTTATTGAATGTTAGTGTAAAATTAATTTATACCGACAGAGCATATCTATTAAACTATTTAGCATAAATATTGTATCTTTCTCCATATAATGATGGAGGATTTGGACTCCTCATAACAATTGGAATATATGGACCCGCAGTCAAGATAATCATGCTATCATGTATCTCAACTGTCAAACAAGTAATTTTAAATACAAAACCAAAATATGGATTGTCTCATCAAAATAGATCCGCAACAACCTAAATTTGCAACTGAGGACAACCTAGCTATTACTATTGGCACAATATTTACTATAAAGTGGTCAAACTTTCAACTTTTTCTTGCAAAATTGCCGTTAAATTTAAAAAAATTATTTTCAATCTCTTAATATAACAGTCTACAATTGAGTATACCATAAAAGTGACTGGAGATGATTCAATTTGGGATTGCATGACTTTTGAATCTTTCAAAGTCACTCTCGACGGGAGAATCCAGTCTATTCAGGAAGAATTGAAGCAATTTCTCAATTTTAACGAAGTAGTTCGTCTGGAATCTAATGAACAACAACAATTACTTGTTTGGAGAAGAGAATCAAAGGTCAACGACCAATGGAGGATTTTTTTCTCTCGCCTGGATTCATCTTAAACCGACCGATATGCCGAGTCTTTTTGGCATTAGCCCTCCAATTCTCAGGGGAAGGAGGTCCCGATAATCTAAAGTTTGGCCGCGAGGATAGAAAAGTCTGACCAAGAATTATTCCTACCAAGAATTGAACTCTGAATCCCTTGAACGATCCATCATAGGAAGAACTCATTAACCTTGAGCTCAATGTCATAAATTTTGAATTTTGATGAATTGATTGTGAGGATTCTCTTGTCACATTAAATTTGGGTCCACATCAATTAAATAGAAAAGTTAGCTCTAACTACTTGCTCACAATAATAGCATATAACTTTGGTGGGAAAACTCTGCTATTTTTGGTATGATGATTTGATTTACTCCTAATACTAATAATTGTTGCTATGCATTTTTCAACTATAGGGACAATACAAGAATGATATGTTGGGGGTTGAGTTTGATCCTCTACTACCTGGAGGCCCAAAAGTTACTGGAGAACAAGTATTGCCAATATTATTTGGTGTTCCACTAAGTCATGGAAAATGGTTGGACCTAACAGTTTTGGTTATCTTATTATTTCTCCATAGAGTGCTTCTATTCTTGGTGCTTCGGTATAACAAAAGAGGAATATCACATTTGCTATGGTTTTATGCAAAGGGAAATCTAAAATTTGCAAAACGAGGTTTCTTGAGGAAAAAGCCATCAATGTCTTCTAAGAAACAAGAACCAACACGTCCACTATCCTCTCTAGAGAATGCCATGTCCCCAGACTATGCAATATTAAAGCTTTGATATAATGCATATTGTATTGGACACTTATATTTTTATTATATACTTACTTTCCTTTTCTTTTTTCTGTCAAATAATCTAATGACTAGATTCGCATGTACTATTAATGTAGAGAGTGAAGAATCTTGAGTTCAAATTCAGACCTCTATAAATAATGTGCTTGAAAGCTACCGACTATACTTACAAGAGACTTCTATACTTTGCTTTTAATATGTGTGTATTAAGTAATCCATCTCAATAAGGATGTAATTATGCATTATACTACTAACTTATATATTTGTATACTTGATTTCAATATGCCCCCCCGACTTTGATATAATACTATTATATTTTAAAATTTAATGGCTATATTCTGACAATGTAATTTTCCATTGACATTCAATAAAAATTGAACATTTTGTCATATTATATAATATACATTTAATGTAAACGTAGTAGGGTAATTTGACGGAATAAACTATTGCTATCGGATGATAATACATAATTATTTTAGACGGTCGGTACATATCTTATTTTCTTTATATTATAGACACTTATTTTCTCTAATCATATTAAAAGTTGTTTGCTATTGGCTGTCTCTGATATAAAATTTAGGTACATATATTAATTGATGTTATAGATTGCTATTGGATTAATTGCACTATCTCAATACACAGGTTTGTTTGAGTTCTGATTGAAATTGAAACATTGTTGGGACATTTACGTTTGGCCCAGCTTTTTTCAAGCATAAAAGCTACTTTAAACTTAAAGTTGAAATTAAGAACTTTAAAAATAAAGTTAAAGTCGTTTGGTAAATATTTCTCTATTTCACAAACTTTTACACTTATTATATATCCTAAGAAAACGCCAATCAAAATATAATCTCTCATTCTATTATGAAATATTTTTTTTATATAACCATTCTATCATAAATTCTAATAAATAACTAAAATATTTAAAAAATTAAACAATTTCTTACAAAAAAATATTATATTCAAAGACATGATTTTATTTATTTATTAAATTCATAAAGTTTTGTCAAAAAAACAAATCATAAAGTATCATATTAAATAATTTGATAAAATATCATGTCTCATTTCCTTAAGAGTCAAAGAATTAATTAACTTAAAAAAATTAAATAGATTCATAAGATAAATAATATTAACAGTTTTACTAAAATTCATGAATAAAAACTTGTATCATTGTGTATTTTTATTATTGTTTCAATACCATTTTCTTTAGTTACAGTGTATTTGTTGTCATAAGAGAAAGAACAACGGTTAAAAAAAGAGTAGAAAATGGTATTGAAACAATAATAAAATATAATGGATCATGCATAATTGATATCATATGCAAAATAAATACCTCAATTGTTGCCAGCGTGTGTCGAAGGATGGTAGATTCTTAGGCTTTGTTTGCGAGTTTGAAGGGGAAGGAAAGGGAAGGAAAGACTAAAAAGGAAGAAACAAGTGGAAAGAGTAGAGAAGTTTGGGAGGGAAGGAGTTTGGAGGGTTATTTTTTCTTCATAACACAAAAACCCCCCAATTTGGGGGAACTCAAAAATTGTATTGGATGGTGGTTTGGAGGGTTTATATGAATTCTTCAAATTTAATTAATGTTGTTATAATATTCTTAAATTCTTAATATATTAATCATAAGTATTTATTTGTCATTCTCTATAAAAAATACTTTCTCAAAAAATGTAAAAGATTTCTCTAATTTTCTCTCTATTTCCCTCTCTCCAAAGCCCTTCCCTCCCCTCCCCTCCAAACTCGCAAACAAACCCTTAAAAGCTCCGAGAAGTTGATAGAAAGCTACTAAAATCTACTTTAACTAAAGTCCTTATTTTGGGTTTTTTTCTTCATAAAAATTAAGCTCCTTAATTTTGCAAGTACTTTGAATGAAAACATGTTTGGCCCAACTTCTTCTTAAAAAGAAAAAATAAACTTAAAAAAGCTGGGCCAAACGTACCTGTCCATCTCTGCTTTAATTCTCAAACAATCACTATCATCATGAATTCCTTCACGCACCATCAATTATGATCCGCGAGATATTTTAATATAAAGTTATAACAAACTATTTCGTGGCATGTGAAAATAGTCAAAATACATTGTTTTTTAGGATTTATTAGTCTCTGCTAAAGATTATCTAAGTTGACTTTTTTTTTACCATGTGTTTAAGGGACAATTTTTTTACTATTTAATTAAAAAAAATTTATTTCTCTTCTTCCTCTTTAATTACTTATAATTTTTCCATCCACTAAAAGATATCATCCGATAATATAAATTTTACCCTAAGATATCTTTTGATAATATAAAGGATTAACAGGTCTTTACCCCCCTCAAAGTAGGCGAATTTTGCTTTACCCCATGTAATTATTTTTTTTGAGATTACCCCCCTGCAAAATTTATTTTTTTGATTTACCCCCTTGGATGCACTTTTTAAATCGGTTACGTTATTTTGTTCAACCGATTTAAAAAGTGTTGTTTTTTAAATCGGTTATTCTATTTCTTTTGTCTGCCACTGTTTACCCCGATTTTTAGTAAACAACCGCTAGTTTAATTATTACAAGAAGGATCAACTAGTAAATCCTGGGACATATGGATTGTGCATAAGATTGACGAAAACATGTTTATATTTTCTGGGTTAAATCGGATAAATTGATAAAAAAACAGTAAAAGGCTTCAAAGTTTAGATTTGCAGAAAACTTGTAAATGAATTGCAAATAAAATTTAAAGAAGAACTTTGAAAAGTAAAAGCATGCAACGAAATAAATTGCAGAAGGCTTAAAGTGCAGAAAGCTTAAATGAAAAGCAAGTAATCAATACTTTAAAATGTAAATTGCATTGACAATTGTAAAATGTTTACAGAGGATGGTACACAGATTCGTACATGTTCCATATTGCATTCATTTCGCTCGTTGACATGGGTACTCTGAATATTTTTAGGAATTTGCATGTGAATTGTGAACCCGTTTCTTCTATCAGAAACTAATATTTATAGGCAAACTAGAATAACTGCCAAAAACTACATCATGTCTAAATAAACTCCACGTGTCTTTGACAATTTGAATTTCTTGGACACTTGGTGAGGCTTTTGAACGTTATCCACTTTTGAATATTTCGCTAAGTCCAGAGTATGCTTTCTCCGTACTGCACAATACGTTAAACTAACAAACAAACATATATATACATAAATCTTCGACAAATACACCTCCGTCGAACTAAACATGTTTATTTAGATAAACAAGTTTTCTGTCGAATTCGACAGATCTCTAGGCCTCGACAAACAACCTTACACATTTAAAGTTTTTGATGTCAAATGCCTTAATCTTCTCTTGATTTATTACTAGAATCAATTCCCAAGAGAATATTAAAATGCAGTCATGCACATTAAATGAGATTTCATCACCTCACTCCAATTCATTAATGCCTGTCAAAAATACAGGCAAATAAATTGCCCCCTCAAAAATGTCAGTTTCGACTGCACGTCGAATACAAAAGGGAGAAATGACAATTTTGAAGATTCTCATCTTTTCCACTTCTGCACGTTTGTTAGACTACTTGGCTATCACTTAGAAGGGGGGTTGAATAAGTGAACCTTGAAACAATGTCGTTTTTAAAAAATTATTTGTTTCAATCGAGCGCAAGCGGAAAACCACCGGATCGGTAGTCTATGCACCGATTGACCAAAAGAAAGGTAGTATAAGCCTTTGAATGTTTGATGAAAAGATTCGAAACGATAGCGTTCAAAATTCGAATATAAGCTATGAATTGATTTCAGTCCCAAGCAAGTTACAATATCAAATTTAACACAATCTCAATCAAGCACAACAATTGAATTTTTGATGTTCCAATACGAACATGAAAAATTCAATCGATTCAAAAAATCAATGAAATTATAACAAGTAAAATATTGAGAGAGAGAGAGAGAGAGAGAGAGAGAGAGAGAGAAACACACAACAGTTTGATTAGGGAGTTCCCCGGATTTCGCGTCGTCCACGCGTTTGTCCGAGTACGTCTCCCCCCAAATAACCAAATGGGTTATTTGAGAGTGTATAGATCAAAAATGATTAACAACACGTGCACAGTTTACAATTGAATCTTATAAACCTATAACGAGACAAAACGTAAACTATGCAACAAAACCTCGACACACAACGAAATTTCGCCCTCTGATTCCAACGATCCGACCCGTGCCAAACCGCACTCGATCGTCCAGCTGAGTCCTTCGTTTCTTGTTGTCGATCCTTCAAGACAAGCACGATCTTGAATCCTTTGAGAGAAACTAGAACCTTCAACACACAATCCAACCCGACTACGATTCTGATTCACCGCGAACCGTATCGAACGTTATCACACAAAGAAGCAACCTCTATTAAATTGATCCCATACTCAAACTTCAATTTTGATTGCAACCTTTGATGAGGATGATGAATTTGTGTTGAATGAAACCTTTGATTCAAATTCTCACTCAATTTGCAACCCAAAGCGTTTTCTGATCTTTCACACTAGTTTCCTCTGTTTACAATGACACATCACATTGCTATTTAAAGAGAGAATAGAATTGAGCAAATTTGGGCAAAATTCAACATTCGTGTATCGATACAAATGATGGTTTGTATCGATACAAACCCTTTGACCAGCGTTCAAATCGAAAATTTTGACCTATGTATCGATACAAAGATGTATATGTATCGATACATATATCAGTTTCTTGAAATCTTGACTGATATGTATCAAATCATGCAAGCATGATTCGATACATCAAGCACTAACTGGTTTTCTGAGAGACATAGGTGCGTATCGATACATGCAGGCATGATTCGATACACAGATGACCTTCTGCCTCTGAGAAACCACTTTTGTATCGATACAAGTGATATATGTATCGATACAAATTGCACAAAATCAGTCTGAAGTAATTTCAGGACATTTGTATCGATACACATGTTTATGTATCGATACATAATACCTAAAAATCAGTTTTTCAAAGTTTAAAAATAGTTTTTCGTTGTCAAGTCATTTGTAACATTGCCAAAATATGTTCTACTCTATTTTCATGTGTTTTGACAATTATTAAAACAAGAGGATGAACTGGTGCACTTACATTCTCCCCCTTTTTGATAATTGTCAAAACTATGCATAAGCTAACTAAGCCTATACCTAATATGCAAAAAAAATAGCAATATGTATACAGACGCAAAAAAGAACACCAAGGCTAACAAAACGCGCTCCCCCTGAGTTGATGCCATAATGCGATTTGTCATAGTTGATAATTTTCAAGATTCTTTTAGCTATTCATCCTTAGCTTGTGCATCCAAATCTCTCCCCCTTTGACAATATCAAAAAGAAGAAGAGAGTCTATTAGAAGTATCGTGTTCAAACAATTTTTAATCCAAAGTCATATAGTGCACTTACATTTGTCGAAATGCACTTATATGATAGAAGTTCCTAACCAATATAAATACATATAAAGATATGCCAAAATGTATCAATGACGAATACCAAAATTTCATGACAAATATGGAATGTAGAATAACAAACCAAAACCAACGCATGAATATTGTAACCCATCGACATTTTAAATCAACCAACATATCAAAATATGGGACGAAATAAACAAAACAATGCAACCAAATGCATAATCTCATGTTGCCATATCATATAATGATGTTCATGAAGAGATGAAATACATGAATAGTATTTATGTAACAAGGCAAGCTATAGACATATTAAGTAATCAAAATTTTCACACCTTGCCATTTGATACATATGGACTTTAAGAATTATTACTCATCTTAAAGCAAAATTTTTGGAAATGAGCAATCATATGAATGTATTGAAAAGCACTAATATGTGAGATTGATAATTGAAAGGCATTCACATAGACATAAGAGAGGGAATTTTAAGAAGAGAAGAGTAGAGATGATACTTTTTAATCTTGTACCGTAGGATGTTGATGCACTTTCCATAGTATAAAACTCCAAGTTGCCAAGAAGTACGATATGTATATAAAGTGCATGTTTGAAGATACTTATTCTAGGTTAGAGATATCTAGGATCCCTAATTCTCTGCGAATGAAGATAAAGGGCTCCGTTGCAAGTGGTTTTGTAAAGATATCCGCAAGTTGGTTTTTCGAGTCCACATGCTCAAAGACAACATCCCCTTTTTCTACATGATCGCGAAGAAAGTGATGCCTAATCTCTATATGCTTAGTCCTTGAATGCAACACGGGGTTCTTTGTGAGGTTTATGGCACTAGTGTTGTCACACAAGAATGGAACACGTTGTAGTTTTAGATCATAGTCAAGAAGTTGTTGTTTTAGCCAAAGTATTTGGGAACAACAACTTCCGGCCGCAACGTATTCCGCCTCGGTGGTTGACAAAGCAACTGAAACTTGTTTCTTGCTATGCCAACTTACCAAGCTATTAAAAAATAGGTGACATGTCCCACTAGTACTTTTCCTATCCAACTTGCAACCGGCAAAGTCGGAATCGGAATAACCTACTAAAGAACAATCATTCCCCTTAGAGTACCATAGACCAAAATTTGATGTACCTTTCAAATATTTTAAAATTCTTTTCACGGCTTTTAGGTGTGATTCTTTGGGGCATGATTGATATCGTGCGCACATGCAAACACTAAACATAATATCCGGCCTAGATGCCGTTAGGTAGAGTAAGGATCCGATTATACCTCTATATTTTGTGACCTCCACATCTTTACCTTCTTCATCTGTGCTTAACGCACAAGTTGATGCCATAGGAGTTTCCATATGTTTTGAGTCCGTCATCCCAAACTTCTTAAGCAACTCAAGGCAATATTTAGTTTGATATATAAAAGTTCCTTCTTCTAGTTGCTTGATTTGTAATCCCAAGAAGTAGGTAAGCTCACCCATCATACTCATCTCAAATTCACCTTGCATAAGACTAGAGAAACTCTTGACAAGAGATGGGTTAGTGGAACCAAAAATAATATCATCAACATAAATTTGAACCAATAAGACGTCCTTTCCTTTACGTTTAATGAAGAGTGTAGTGTCAACTTTTCCCCTTGAATATCCATTTTTAATTAAGAACTTGCTAAGTCTATCATACCAAGCTCTAGGAGCTTGTTTAAGACCATACAAAGCTCTCTTTAATTTGAAAACATAGTCCGGATGTTCATGATCTTCAAAACCGGGTGGTTGTTTGACATACACTTCTTCATTTATGTATCCATTTAGGAAAGCACTCTTAACATCCATTTGATATAATTTGAAATTCATGTTGCATGCGTAAGCTAGTAAAAGTCTGATAGCCTCTAGACGAGCTACCGGAGCATATGTCTCTTCATAATCAATGCCCTCCTCTTGGTTATAGCCTTGAGCTACCAACCGTGCCTTGTTCCTAATAATAATACCGTTTTCATCTAGTTTATTTCTAAAAACCCAACGTGTCCCAATTACTTGATGACTTGGAGGAGGTGGTACTAAATCCCACACATCATTTCTTTTAAATTGATTTAGTTCTTCTTGCATAGCAAGAATCCAATGTTCATCAAATAATGCGGTTTTTGAGTTTTTAGGTTCAACTTGTGAGACAAAAGCATAGTGAGAACAAAAGTTACATATTTGAAATCGAGTAGCCACTCCCTTTGAGATATCACCTAAGACTTTGTCAATGGGATGGTCTTTTAGAGTACGCCATTCCTTTGCAAGACCGGCTCCTCTTTGCTTGTGATGATTCTTCGATGAAGAAGATCCTCCATCATCTTTGTCTTTATTGGATGGTGACGGGTCATCGTCTTTTTCTTTAGGAACTTCTGTTGAGGGTTGATCACTTCCAACAACTTCTTGATCCTTCAAAATATCCATTGTGTCGACACCTGTACCAATAAAATCACCTTTCCCGTTTTCTTCCGGAAGAGTCTCATCAAAGTTTACATGAACCGATTCTTCAACAATTTGTAACCTCTTATTGTATACTCTATATGCCTTGCTAGATAATGAATAACCTAAGAAAATGCCTTCATCCGTTTTTGGATCAAATTTGCCAAGATTCTCCTTTCCATTATTTAAAATAAAGTATTTGCATCCAAACGAGCGCAAATGACTAAGATTAGGTTTTCTTCCCTTAAGTATTTCATAGGGGGTTTTGTCCAAAATAGGTCGAATGATCGCCCTATTTAGAACATAACTTGCGGTGCTTATAGCATCGGCCCAAAAATACTTAGGAAGGCCACTTAACATAGTCCTAGCTAACTCTTCTAGAATACGATTTTTCCTTTCCACTACCCCATTTTGTTGTGATGTTCGTCGAGCCGAAAAATTGTGTTCAATGCCATGTTTGGAGCAAAACTTATCAAAGTTATTGTTTTCAAATTCGCCTCCATGATCACTCCTAATGGAAATGATCTTAAGGTCTAGTTTATTTTGAATCATCTTAGCAAATTGTTTAAAGGCGGACAAAGTATCGCTTTTACTAGATAAGAATAATGTCCAACAAAATCTTGAGTAATCGTCTACAATCACAAGTCCATAGTAATTACCACCAAGGCTTTTGGTCCTTGATGGTCCAAAAAGATCCATATGGATTAACTCTAAAGGCTTAGTAGTTGAAATGAACTTTTTAGATTTGAAAGAAGCCTTAGTTTGTTTACCCATTTGGCATGCGTCACATAAGTGATCTTTTGAAAAACGTATTTTAGGTAGACCGATTACAAGATCTTTAGAAGCTATCTTATTTAGTAAATCGAAATTGAGATGTGCCATTCTTCTATGCCACAACCAAGATTCATCATTCTTGGTGATGAGACATTTAGCACCAGTTAGGCAATTATCATCTAGGTCCAACATGTATACATTTCCATGCCTAATAGCCTTAAGAATCACATTCTTGTCTTTGTTACTTTCGATTGTGCAAAAGGTTGGTTTTGAAATTGATTATAAACCCTTTATCACAAAGCTTAGCAACACTCAACAAGTTGTGCTTAAGGTTATCCACAAGTACAACATTAGATATGGTTATAGTAGAGGGATTACCAATAGTACCTACACCAAGAATAGTACCCTTATTGTTGTCTCCATAGGTGACGTAGCCTTTCTCTTTTGCTTTGAACTTAATGAAAAGCGAGGCATCACCCGTCATGTGCCTTGAACATCCACTATCTAGAAACCATCTCCTTTCTAGACTATCAAGGCACTTTTCCTACAACGGTTTGACTAGGGAGTTCCCCGGATTTCGCTTCGTCCACGCGTTTGTCCGAGTACGTCTCCCCCCAAATAACCAAACGGGTTATTTGAGAGTGTATAGATCAAAAATGATTAACAACACGTGCACAGTTTACAATTGAATCTTATAAACCTATAACGAGACAAAACGTAAACTATGCAACAAAACCTCGACACACAACGAAATTTCGCCCTCTGATTCCAACGATCCGACCCGTGCCAAACCGCACTCGATCGTCCAGCTGAGTCCTTCGTTTCTTGTTGTCGATCCTTCAAGACAAGCACGATCTTGAATCCTTTGAGAGAAACTAGAACCTTCAACACACAATCCAACCCGACTACGATTCTGATTCACCGCGAACCGTATCGAACGTTATCACACAAAGAAGCAACCTCTATTGAGTTGATCCCATACTCAAACTTCAATTTTGATTGCAACCTTTGATGAAGATGATGAATTTGTGTTGAATGAAACCTTTGATTCAAATTCTCACTCAATTTGCAACCCAAAGCGTTTTCTGATCTTTCACACTAGTTTCCTCTGCTTACAATGACACATCACATTGCTATTTAAAGAGAGAATAGAATTGAGCAAATTTGGGCAAAATTCAACATTCGTGTATCGATACAAATGATGGTTTGTATCGATACAAACCCTTTGACCAGCGTTCAAATTGAAAATTTTGACCTATGTATCAATACAAAGATGTATATGTATCGATACATATATCAGTTTCTTGAAATCTTGAATGATATGTATCAAATCATGCAAGCATGATTCGATACATCAAGCACTAACTGGTTTTCTGAGAGACATAGGTGTGTATCGATACATACAGGCATGATTCGATACATAGATGACCTTCTGCCTCTGAGAAACCACTTTTGTATCGATACAAGTGATATATGTATCGATACAAATTGCACAAAATCAGTCTGAAGTAATTTCAGGACATTTGTATCGATACACATGTTTATGTATCGATACATAATACCTAAAAATCAGTTTTTCAAAGTTTAAAAATAGTTTTTCGCTGTCAAGTCATTTGTAACATTGCCAAAATATGTTCTACTCTATTTTCATGTGTTTTGACAATTATTAAAACAAGAGGATGAACTGGTGCACTTACAACATTTACCAAAGACGGCGCAAACGTCACAACAAATCATAATCAATCATGACAAAACTTGTAACCGTCACCTCAATCCCCACAAACCATGATTTCCACTTTTTAAGCTTAGTGGTGGGACACGTGGCGAAATCTGGATGATTGAGATGGAATAGTGGTGATGTTTCAGTTACCAAATACATGCAAACTTGCAGTGCCTATAAGTAGAAAACGTATTCCACACTTTCATTTTTCTGAAACTCTAAACTCTTCACTTCCTTTTTACAGAAAAAACCTTACGCATTCTCTAAGGAAAAACCATCAAACAAACCCTTAATCTTCCCTTGTTCTTGCGTTTCTGTCAAATCCACACCAGCGATCGTGATCGTCCCACATTTTCGTCCACTGCCACCGTTTCCATTCTCAGATTTGAGCAAGGAACAAGTTTGTTTTGAAGGTTTTTAGTTTTTCTGCCACTGTCACCTGTCAAATCATCAACCTCTCAAGAACACCAAGAACAGCAATGGTGTCAACTTCCTTTCCCAGAAATGTGATACCTCTTGCTGTTGATGACAAAGAACCTGTGATTATTGATGGTTCGGGGTTTGTGTCGGAACCAGCTGTGACTGCTGTCGAAGGCACTATATGGGGAGAAGAATTAATGATTCCCCACAAGCTTGAAAGTAAGACTCTTGCCTTTGCAGGCCCTTTCCCCTCATCTGATAACTTTGGTGAAGATATAAGTAATATTTTTCCACTTCATGTTACTTGTGAGCCAAAGATATTCGCCAACTCTGTCTTCGACATGAGTTTCTTTGAACCAGGCTATATGGCTTTTAGATCTGCACCTATAGTTAGTGAGAGTTACCTAAAATGGCTTAACAAAGTCGAAAAGCAATATGCTACTTTCTGGAAAGAAAGTGGTATATTCGACTTGATTCAACTGTCGAGAGAGGGACCTAAATACAATGCAGAAATGCTCATAGCTGCCCTTCACTTTTGGGAAAACTCTACCAACACCTTTCACCTAAAAGCAGGGATGATGACCCCAACTCTATTCGACGTTGCTGCCATCACTGGCTTGAGACCCACAGGACCCACTTTCGACCCTAAGTACACCACTGTCAACCACCAATTCGACTTCAAAGTTCTATCCTTCTCAGGATTCCTCAAAAATCATCATGATCTTAGCAGTGAAGATGTATCCCCTGAAGAACACATAGCCTTCCTTACTTATTGGCTATCACACTTTGTTCTCTGCACCTGCTCACTGCAAGTTGTGAAAAGACTTGTTCCTCTTGCCATCATGCTTCACCAAGGATTAGATGTGGCCTTAGGAAGATTTATCTTAGCATCTCTTTATGATTCCTTAGGACAAGCTAGTGACTTGCTTAAGAAAACAGACAAAGGATCATAACTCACCCTCTCTGGACCCATATGGCATCTGCAACTTTGGCTGAATGCCACTTTTGAATCAAACTTCAAACTTTTTCTTCCCACTCATATGGAATCCTCAGTTGCTTCTCGACAATCAGAAGGCGCTAGGTTGGCCTTGTTGAGACACAGAGAGATGAATCTGACCACTCGACAGCTTTTCTTCCATTACTTCAAAGCCCTTCTCGCTTTCGACGAGATTACTCCCAAAAATACCCCCTTCGTCAAGAGAACAATTGGGCCAGCTTAGTTTAGAAGACCATTCCCTGCTACCAATCCAAATGAGGAAGAGGACACCAACAACATTTGGTCTATGTTTTTGAATCCAACAATTTTACCTTCAAGACAAGGAATTGACAGAAGGCATTTAGGCTTGGTTGGGTACCAACCCAATCTTGTTGCTCGCCAATTTGGATGGGAACGATAAAAACCCAGGGATTGAAGACATTTCAACGACTATCCTTGATTCTGAAAAGACTATTTCTGCTCATCCTACTGAGTCCACTCAATCATCAGAAGGTACAGATGTCGAAATGGCATTCGACAATGAGGATGAGGCCATGCCAGAGGCTGCTGAGGGAGGTTCTGAAATACTCCCAGTCTCTTCAACTTCAAAGTTATCTGCTGACATTGGATTGTCAGAGATGCAGTTCATTGCCATGAAAGATTCTGATCCTGCTGCAGCACTCAAAATGCTCCTCTCAAGCAAAGGTAACAAAGACCAGAATAAGAGTGCCCCTCATCACAGCAGTTCGACAGCTTCTGATTCAGAGATCTGCTCGACAGTGAGACAAGACTCTTTGCTCCTCAAATTGCACACAGATTATATCAACCAAGATGTCTTCTCACTGATTGAGGCGACTCCTAGCAGTGCATTTTATCACTTAGGCTTCCTGAAAAAGTTTCACAATCCTATGACTGATGGTGCTACCCTTAGCAAGGTTATTCAACTTGAAAACCTTATTGATGGTTTCAACCAAGCCATTCAGAAGAGGACAATCAATGCTCTGAAGCTGGAGGCTCAAACTCATGCACATGCTGCATTGGTCGAAAAAGCCAAGACTGCTCAAGCTAATGTCGAACGCCTTGAGAAGGAGATAGAGTCGAATGCTGAGATCACTGAATAAAATCAAAACATTGCTGCTTGGGAGAATGAAGTTGCAGAATTGAATTTGAAGATTCAAAGTCTTAACGCCAAAATTGATGCAGAGAAAGTTAAGCGCGACGAAGCCAAAGCTAACATTTCCAGTGCAGTCAAAGCCAGGATTGACAAAGAGGCTAATGAAGGCATTAAATTTTTTAGTGCTTCAGCAGCTGTGGATGAAGAGATTAAAAATCTGGTGAACTCCAGCATGGTTCTCGACGCAGAAATTTCTTCTTTCAAGAACTTATATGAAGATTTGAAAAAACAATTTAATGTGTAATGGTTTTACTTGTTGCCATCTCAACCAAGAAAGTCATCTCCATTGGAAGAGTTACTCAATAAGTTTGCTAGCATGAGCAAAACTAACTTTGAAAACATCCAGACGACAGTAGCCAACCAGGGGGCGACGATAAAAAGTCTTGAAACCCAGATTGGTCAACTCTCAAAACTGGTAAGTACTCATGTTTCTAAAGATATTGCAGGTAACACGGTGGACAATCCAAAGGAGGAATGCAAAGTTCTAAAGGATATGAAATCAGAGCACGAACGGAGAGAAGAACAGATCAAAGACTACGAAGAGTGGTACAAGCTGTTCGATATGACATTAGACGAAGCCTATGATGAGTTCATGAGAGAACTGAAAGAGTATAGAGAAAGCCGGGCACAATTGCCAATCAAGAAGACAGATCCTGGAAGCGTCACCATACTCTGTCAGATTGAGGAAGCAGAAGTCCGAGCATTATGTGATGTGGGTTCAAGTGTTAACGTAATGCCATTATCTCTGGCAGACAAGTTAAAACTCACAACAATAACTGCAGGGAAGGACAAGTGCTTCATGCTTGAGTGGAAGGACAGAGAAGCTACACCACCGACTCCAACTCAAGAAGTACAGGTAAAGATAGAGATAGAGGAGTTGGAGAATGAAATGGCGCAGCTAGAGATAGAGACAGCTCAGGAAGAGGAGGTACCCGAAGAACTAACTAACCAATTGAAGAGGCTAACTATTGAAGTGGACATCCGAGCAACATGGGTCAAAGCATGGGGTAGAAACCGAAAAGTGGCTAGAAAATCTAAGTTTGGGGTTAATACGCCACCTCTGAAGAAGCCTGCTGCTGAGAGAAAAGAGGAAAGAAAGAAGAACAACTGGGTCAATACTCCAAAAGAACAAAAGAAGGAACATCCACCAAGAAGCAAGGGGAAGTCCATCATGAAAACAGTACCATCAGAAGATGATGAACGACTCTGCTTTGCTACCTTGAAAGAAAAACAGAACCCAGAGAAGTATGAAAGAAGCAACAAGAAAGAGGGAGGAGCTAAGGCGAAAGCTCCTACAGAAGAGAGAGCCATGCGAACCTATCCTCTGTAATGGAGGAAATGCCTCAAGCTAATGAGAGGCTAAACAAGCGCTGCTTGGGAGGCAACCCTAGGATGAGTAATTTTAATTTCAGTATTTTTAATTCAGTATTTTCAATTCAGTAATTTCAATTCAGTTTTTCAATTCAATAAAGTATGCCTAGAATTCTGCATGTCATTTTCATCTGTAAATAGCCCTTATTCAAACTTACAAAAAATTAAATAACTGTTTGCTGTTTATTATCTAGTGCATGATAAACTGTTATAGGTAAGATTGCGGCGAAGTAAGTTATAAATTCTGATGAGCCGAATTTCACGCCTTCATACAGAAACCAAAGGTGATTGCTCCGAAGTGCGAAGTTCGGGAGACAGAGAGATGAGTGATGAAGCTGGTGTCCGTGAGACAAGTGTTCAACTTTCAGATACCTAAGCCATGTGAGGATTTGAGCCAAATATTTCCAAACGGTATTACCACTTTCTTTCGAATTACTATGAGAGTACCGTGCACTTGTTTATTTTCTAGAACTAGCTCTAATTCTCTGCTGACTAGTTGATTTGATATTATATGCATTGAGGCAATTGTTTGTTATAACTCAGAGCCTTTTCAAGCCACCCTTTATTATATTACCCTTTGCTAGCCAATTTTGAGCCGTAAAAAATAAATTATCCCTTTTTGTTTCGGTGACAAACCACGTTACAACCCTATAGACAAGAAAAACAATGAAATTACCCTCTTTGGAGTTAAGGTAATAGTTCTCAAGTCTTGGCAACAAAATAAGTTTGGGGTTGCTCATGGAATTAGCAACGTTTAAGTTTTGGGTGGGTATACAGAGAACTATCACTACAAAAAGAAAAAAAATTGAAAAAGAGACGGGAAAACATCAAAAATTCCCTAAAAAAATAGTCTCTTAAAAAAAAGAAATGAAAAAGAAAGAGCAAAAGAGCAAAAAAGAGCCAAAGGGCAAAGATAGTGATAGAAAAGAACCACACAAAGACACATCCGGTTCTTAATCTCCAATACCAACACAAAAAGGCACCCTAAGGAACAAAGGTTGTGTACACAAAAAGGAACAACAAAGTAGAACTTAACTCCAATGTTTAGCCTACTATTCCCAAAAAAAATGTCCTACCTTGACCTAAGCCACGTTATAACCCAGAAAAGACCTCCAAAAATGCATGTATATTGAATTTTGACTGGTTGCTTAGAGTTCTTGCAAGCCTATGGTAAAATGGCAGGTTGCACGATGATTGAGAGATAACCCTTTCAATTATGAGCGAAAAACACAGATGTGAGAGAGAGAAAAAGTTGAACATGGACTCTTGCAGGCATTTGTCCGATTTGCTACTATTGACGTCTCCTGAGCCTAACAGGACTGAGCATGATCGCTGCGGTAAGAAATCGGCGGTACCATTGCTGAAATACAAGCAAGGTTGTGAAATTCCTATCATCATTATTTATCTCTTATTTCTCTAACGATCTTGTCTGACAGCATGTTACTTGAGGACAAGCAACAGTTTAAGTTTGGTGTTGTGATGACAGGAATTTCTATGGTATTTTTAGTATTATTATTAGTAGTAAAATGACCAAGACAGGCCCAAATACGAAGGAAAACCTACAAAACCAGGAAAAAGCATCAAGACAAGGTCCAAGATGCCAAAAGACAAGAAAAAGCCCAAAAAGTGAAGAAAATGAGCATTCAATCGCAGCACGATAACTTCCATCGTGCCACGATGGAAGCTGCTTGCTCGCCAAGAAAACCGAAGAATAAATCTGAAGAAAATCTGTCCATCGCAGCACGATATGGCATATCGCAGCACGATGACATAACTTGGCGCCCAAGCTGATGAAATGCACAGGATCAGTTATAAAATTGAACTGAATCTTCACATCGCAGTACGATGGCTTCATCGTGGTGCGATGCCTTGCTGTGGCCCATTACGAAAACTATAAATAGAGCCTCTCATTCATTGTTTTATTCATTCAGAAATAGTAGAACATTCTTTACTATAAGGAGAGGTTCAGAGGAGCTCTATTGGGCATAGTTTTCTCCCTTTACGGGAAAACTAACTCAGCAAGGTATGTTTTCTTTAGGCTTTTATATTTAGGTTATAATTTCTTTATTGTAATTTAAATATGTAGTCTTTTGTAATAGATGCCTTAGGTTGTGGTGGAGAAGATGAACTCCCCAATGAATATTTGGAGTCTGTAACTGAGTCAAAGTTATAATAAATGATATTTATGTATTATGTTTGTTATTTACTTTCATGCACTTAATAACGTTTCTCGTAATCTGGCCGGATAAGCGGGAGCGCCCATAGAATTGATATTAGGTTTCTAACTTAATATGGTCCGGAACTAGTAGTAAATAATGCTAGTTGTATAGAGACGGTAACGTCCTGAACTAGTCGTGAATGAGCGATTAGAGGAGGAATCATGAACTAGGTGTGAACTGAGCACTTAGATGATGAATAGCCCGATACTAGGATCTAGAGGTTAATTGGTGAAGATAATAATGCATGTTTATAAACAACTCACTTAGTAATTAGGGTATGTGACACATCGAGGTTAGACTCTCGTAGGTACCTTAGTTATGAAAGTAGGGAAACTATAATAGACATAGTGTAACAGTAAGGTGTTACTACAACAAGGAAAAGTCACCGCCGAACATTAATCTAAATAACTATGTTATACACCGGTCATGCCAAATATGAAGAAGGGAGGGAGTCCAACCACCATACCTATCCTCTATGTTTCTGAATCTATTATTATTTATTTATTTATGCAAGCATTACGCTATTTATATAAAACCTTTTTTAAAACCCAAAGCGAATGCAAAACTATTCAAACTTAAATAACGCTAGTGAAGCTTCGGCACGATCCCTGTGGATACGAACTCATTCTAGACACCTAGAGTGTGAATTATTACTCGACGACAGACTGGTGCACTAGCCAGACCGTAGTCAATGGCCTATATTGCAGCACGATGACATTACTTGGCGACCATGATCAGTTATAAAATTGAACAGAATCTTCCCATCGTACTGCGATGGCTTGCTGAGGCCCATTACGCAAACTATAAATAGAGCTCTCCTCCCATTGTTTAAATCATTCAGAAATTGTAGAACACTCTCTACTATAAAGGAGGTGTTCGGAGGAGCTCTAAGGGCATAGTTTTCTCCCCTTACGGGAAAACTAACTCAGCAAGGTATGTTTTCTTTAGGCTTTTGTATTTAGGTTATGATTTCTTTTGTAATTTAAATATGTAGTCTTTTGTATTAGATGCCTTAGGTTGTGGTGGAGACGATGAACTCCCCTATGAATATTTGGAGTCTGTGATTGAGTCAAAGTTACAATAAATGTTATTCAGTATTATGTTTGTTATTTACTTTCTTGCACTTTAATAACGTATCTCGTAATCTGGCCGAATAAGCGGCAGCGCCCGTAGAATTGATATTAGGTATTAATTTAATATGGTCCGGAACTAGTAGTAAATAATGCTAGGTGTATAGAGACGGTAACATCCTGAAGTAGTCGTGAACTGAGCGGTTAGAGGAGGAATCAGGAACTAGGTGTGAACTGAGCACTTAGAAGCTGAACAGCCCGATACTAGGACCTAGAGGCAATAGGTGAAGGTTATAATGCATGTGTAATGAACAACTCACCTAGTAATTAGGGTATGTGACACATCGAGGTTAGGCTCTCGTAGGTACCTTAGTTGTTAGCGTAGGGAAACTTCAATATACATAGTGTAACAGTAAGGTGTTACTACAATGAAGGAAAAGTCACCGCTGAACAATAATCTGAATAACTATGTTATACACCCTTCATGCCAAATAGGAAGAAGGGAGTGAGTCCAACCACCATACCTAGCCTCTATATTTCTTCAATCATTTATCTTTATTTTCTGCAAGCATATCGCTACTTTTTATAAAAACTTTTTCAAAAACTAAAGCGAATGCAAAACCAACAACTTAAATAACTTAAAACCTTTGGCACGATCCCTGTGGATACGAACTCAATCTAGACACCTAGAGTGTGAATTATTACTCGACGACAGACTGGTACACTTGCCAGACCGTAGTCATGTTTTTGGCGCCGTTGCCGGGGATTGTGTCTACAAAGCGTCGATAGATTTAGTTAAGTTTTCAAAAAAAAATTCAAAAATACAAAAAAATTAAAAAATCAAAAAATCTTGTTGATGATTGTGAATTTCGATCTGTGAAAGTTCTGGCTAAGGCAAAGTCTTGGTATTTAAGTGATCCATTGTGATCCACGTCACTTACCTCCGACCTTTCTCATTCTCTTTCTGAAGCAACCGACCTTCCATCGCAGATTCATAGTATGAGGTTGGTTTTTCATAAACCAAAGCTGGTTCGGTGATTAATTGATCATATTATGTAGAAGACAAGACCAAAGGATAATTTTTTGTTGCTACCAAATTGTTTCCATCATAGGTATCTAACTACTAAAACAACCTAATCTTTTTTCCTAAACCTTCAAGGGTCCTTGTGCTGCATTTGTTTTCAATTCAATGGACAATTAAAAGAATGGCTTTGTCGAATTAGTTTTTTTTTACTTTCAGAGTGAGAAGATGAAGGTACAAGAACAATTCATTATCCCAAATTCTGTCATAATATAAACAAAAGTGCCATGTCTGTCTAAAGAAACATTCGAAAGTCCTGACTTTTTACAAAAATAAATAGATACGGCTGATACAACAACGACCTTGGGCTATTCTGGAAGTGGAGAAATTAAATTTGAAAAGTAACTGTGAGAGAGAAGATGCAGAAAGCTTTTGGGTTTTTATTATAAGAACTTTCAATTAATTTACATAAACACAGCAGAAATTGAAATTGCAACTCACTTTGAAAACAAAAAATAAAAAAATTATGTTTGAATTGTTGGGTTTTAGCATTGAATCTTGAAGAAGAAAGATGAGAGATGGGAGGAAGAGAAGTAAACAGTCAAGGACGATGGGAGAGAGAAGACTTGTAAAGGAACTAAAAGATTGCCTACAATTTAAAAAATGAAAGGTCACTATAAAGATTAATCTAATGGCTGAGATTTAATCCTATCATCCTCTCATTTTAAAGTTCCTCTCACTTGAAACTTCCCATATATATATATATATATATATATATATATATATATATATATATATATATATATATATATATATATATATATGTTGAGATTTGTGTAAATTATAGATAGACATTTTGTGTATATAATATTTAGAAATAATTTTAAATATAGAATGAAACCATAGTCAATATATTAGCTAAACTTGTCTTTAAGAACACCTGAAGTTGAAAAAGTTCATAGAGTAATCATAAAAACCTACATAACTCTTGTATTGCTAGAGTTTATAACATCAAGTTTTCATACACATTTTAGTCAACGAAAATAAAATTTTCCCTCAATCTTTTTCTCTCATTCACCTTTCTACAAATCCCAACTTCATCCTCTTTTTTCAGATCGAAGAGATTTTTCAATATCACAATTTCCATCTTCTATGTTAGATCTCTGCCACTATATTCCACCTTTTGAAAAATCATCACAATAAGATGACCTCCCTTCAGCTTCTCTGCAAAACCCACAAAAAATAAAGATCAAAATAACTTAGCCGGAGACCACCGTGCAGGAGACCACCGCTCCCAAAATTCTAGCATATTCTTTTTTTTTTCTTTTCTTCGTATAGTTCTGATTTTTTTTATCTTTGTTAGAGTGTAATGACGTTGGTTCCAATTTTTTTTAAGATCTAAAAAATTAGGTTGAAGAAATAATCCATTTATTTTGAATTTGTTATTGTTATATAGTTTGTTTTTGACCGTTTGTTTTCTAGTCTGTTAGTTATTACTCAGCAATTTTGGATCTTGTTTTTTTATCTATTTATTTTGTGGATCTACAATTAATAATTAACAATATATATACTCTAAATAGTTTTATCACAGTTATCATATACTACGAAAATAAACTTCATCTCCTTCCTTTTGTTTTTTTATTTTTCTTTCATCCTCACCTGCAAAAAATGTAGTTATGACTGAATAAGTAAACTGACTATGATTCGTCAAAAAAAGGTGACTATGTTTTGTTTCTGTTATTCCAATAAAGTAACCAAGTTAAGGTTGATTCATGCATGTTTATTTTGGATCTAGTTTTATGCATCTTATCATATTATTTTAATTGTTTGATCATATTTTTTTAAGATCTGAATTAGGAATAAAGACTTTTTATTCAAATTTAATTTATTTGATTTTATCATCCCCTCTCTCTCTCTCTCTCTCTAGTTTCTGGTATTTTTGGAATATGGATAGCATAAATTAAATGAAAAAGGACGAAACATTGTTTCAAATGTTCATTGTATTTTTTTTATTTTGGAATTGTTTGTTATGAAATAAAGGAGTGAGTACATCAAAAATGTAAAACATGGATTCAATCTTTCTACATACATGTAAATAAATTTAAAAAAGAAGGAAAAAATAGTATAATAGTAGATTTGTTGGCAAATCCTTCCTCATTTAATATCCTGAAAAGAAATATTACATTGATTAATTATTCATTTAACTCCTTCATGCATTTGGAGTGAAACACAACAAAACATTAACAGTGAAAAATAATATGCAGAAAAAAAAAAATATGCAGTGAGTGGTGGAAGTGTTTATTTGTTATTTGTTTGTTGCATATTTCTGGGTATGGTGGTTTAGATGCATGGTTTTTGTACGTTTTTAGTTCTTATTGTTTATGAATCTTTATAGTTAGTTCATGTTTAGGACTTTGTATTTCTTTGAGCTGTTCTTATACTATTAGATTGTTTTCTAATAAATATGGCTCCATAAAAAAATGATATGAAAGATGGAAAACATGAAGAAGATAAATGAACAATGAATTAGTGAGTTTGATAATCATATGTTCATACCTTTGTTAAGAAGATTGTAGCTCCATTTCACTTTTGCTCTTCTTTTTGTAAGATAAGAAAAAAAGAGAATAAATATTAGAAAGATTCACAAAGATGAAAAAATGCTTCTAAAAATGTTAGAAAGAAGAGAAAGAGGAAAGTAAATTTGTTATTGTGAAAAGAAGGATATTATAGAAATCAAAATTATGAAAGAGAGGGAAAAGATTTTTGAATTTTGAATTAAAGTAGAAGGTGGTGGGGTCAGTAATAAAGAGGAGAAGACTTTTGCTACAGTGCATTGCAGACTTTGCTTCACCAAGTTGGAGTTCTCTCTTCAAGTTGGAAGCCATAGGACACGTGGAATTTTTTCAAAGCATGACAGGTGGCTTTCTCCATGCTAAGGGATTGCAAAAGGGCATTATAGTCATTAGCAATCCATCATCTTTATTGGATAGAAGAGATAAAAGATTCCATTTAAAAAAAATGCATAATTACATCCTTAAACCTTAAACCTTACACAAGTTTTATACACACCACAAATTATTAAAAAAATTATTTTTGTGCGACAACTCACTATTGAAAATAATGTTCCTGTTTCCTTTGATTCTTTCGGTTTCTCGATATTTGACTTTTAGATAGGGATTCTTCTCATGAGATGTGATAGCCTTGGTGATCTCTATCCAGTTACCTCTCCCTCCCACTTTGCTGGTCTTGCTTGCAATCTCTGGCATAGTCGGCTTGGCCATCCTATAGTTCTTCTACTTTGCAGTCTCTTCATAGAATTAAGTTCATTAGTTGTGAACATTTTAGCTCTAAGACAATTTGTAACTCGTGTGTGTTTGGCAAACATGTTAAGTCGCCTTTTAATTCTTACAAAAATGATACTTTAATGTCTTTTGATATTTTACACAATGATTTATGGACATCACCGATTTTAAGTTCCTATGGTCATCGGTATTATGTTTTATTCTTGGATGATTATTTTGATTTTTTGTGGACGTTTCCTATAAGTCACAAATCTCAAGTTTTTGAAACGTTCACTTCACTTTCTAATCAAATTAGCACCCAATTTTTTGAAATTGTCAAATGTTTTCAATGTGATAGTGGGCGTGAATATAACGATACACTTTCATAAATATTGTGCGATAATGGTCTTATTTTCCGTTTCTCTTGCCCACACACTTCATCTCAAAAAGGCAAAGCGGAACGTAAAATACGCATTATTAACAACATGATCCAACCTCTTCTCTCTTATTCATCTATTTGTTGAGGCAAAATCCAAAATTGATGTTTTAAAGATAACAAACATCTTAATTATATTTTAAGAGAAATTCTGATCATATTGTTATCTAACAAGTGCTCTTGAGTGTTTTAATCAAGTCAGGAATAGTCTAGCTTTTCATATCATTATCTACTCAATTTCGTTTTCAAGAACAAAAGCTGCAAGAATGTTCTGAGAACATTCTCTGTGTTTCGCTCAAGAACAAGCTACAAAGACAAAGTACTTACTTTTCTAAGTCAACTATGTTCAAGACAAATGAGCACTTTTCCTTGGTATTTACTCACAAGATCACAACAGTATACATATCAAATAAGGCAAGGAATATTTGAAGTGAAAAGTATGACTTTCCCTTTTAGACAAATTTTGAAGTTCAAGCATGTGCTCATGGTTTTAATACAAGACAAAGATTTTATGCTGTCCATTACCATTAAAGACAGATGATTCATAGACCTATGAGAATGTACCAACTCATTTGCAACTAAGAGTTGGCTTGTCCTTTAGTTGAATATTAAATGAACATTCTCCCGTATGATGATTGCTTTTATGACAAGAAGTACCATACAAGGACGACATGAATAGTGCTTCAAGGACTATACAGCTGTATTTCTGATATCTCACAGCTAGCTATCAAGATAAGGATCAAGTCTCCTTGAAGATCAAAGTTTATCTCCGCCCAGAATGGAGAACGCTCTCAGAAGGTTCTAGGAGAATGATGTTCTTGTCAATTCTACAATCTAGCTCTAGAACAGCTAGATAAAGCATGCTCAAAGTAGTCTAACGGCCACTCTTGGAGAATGTAGTGTAAAGGACACTTTACAGCTCACTGCAAGCTCATTTCCACGCTCCTTTGAAAGAATCATAAGGATCCGATCCAAGAACATTCTCAGATCATTCTTTCAGTTTGAATATCTATCAACAACAACTAATGAGCTGTCAATTTTTGAACAAGTATCTGTTACAAACGGACATATTTCATCACCAAGCTTCAAGTACAAGCCTCTGCTATAAATAGAGCCTTTGGTGACCTTTGAAGAACATGAGCTTTCACTACAATTTGATCACTACTTGTTTTTATCATACAAACAATCTTAAAAGCTCTCTTTTGATCTCTTTCACTCCTGAATTGTAATTCTATACTAGAGTTAGTATATACATCTGAGTGTTTGAGAGTTTCTATTTTTCTCTAAGCTTCTCACGTGGTGAGTTTTGTAAAAGCTTAGAACAAATTCATCATCTTTGTAAAAGTTCTACTCAAGTCAATAGGGTTGTATTGTTTGAGTGTTATACCCTTACTAGCTTGGAGGGCTGGGGTATCTTTAAGCTTGTAGGGCTTAAAGGATTTTATTGATCTTGGGTATAAGATCAAAGGAAGAATTTGTATCTTGAGATCGGTAGCATCTCATAGTGGAAAAACTCACTGGAGCGTGAGGACTGGACGTAACCCATCGTTAAAGGGGTGAACCAGTATAACTGCTTGCGTATTTTTTCTTTCCCTTACTCTCCTTTAACTTGTGCAAACAGATCACACACATCACTTATCATTTACTTTATTTTATCTCTTGAGATTAATCCAAGAACGTTGTCTAGTTTATATATATTTAACTAACCAAACGTTTTGAGAACGTTCTAACGTTTGTTCTTCCAAAAGTGTTTCTCTATTAATTTTTAATAGGTAATTTTAAAGGTTCACAATTCAAACCCCCCTTTCTTGTGAAAAACTTTGCTACTTCAATTGGCATCAGAGTTCTGCCTCTAAGGTTGAGCATCTAACAAGTGCTAGAGGAAAAGATCTAGGAAGGAAGTATGACTAAAGGCGCAAAGTTTATCTCTGAAGGAGGATCCTCAAATAGACCACCTATATTTGAAGGAGATGATTATTACTACTGGAAGGATAAAATGGAACTATTTCTTAGATCACAAGATAACAACATGTGGTCAGTCATTGAAATAGGAGAATATGTACCTTTGGTTAAAGATACAACTACACCAAAGACACAAGGAGAATGGTCAACACAAGAAGCTGATAGAGTACTCTTAAATACAAAAGCAAAATTGTTCATTAAAAGTGCTATGAGCAGAGAAGAGTATGATAGAATCATGCAATGCAAAACGGCAAAAGAAATGTGGGAAACTCTCGAAATTCATCATGAAGGAACTAGTCGTGTGAAAGAAACAAGGATTGATATTGGTGTAAGAAAATTTGAGCTATTTGAAATGCAAGAAGATGAATCAATAGACCAAATGTATGGAAGATTCACAATCATCATAAACGAGCTAAACTCTTTGGGAAAGACATACACAACACATGAAAAAATAAGGAAACTCCTTAGATGTCTAACAAAGAGTTGGAGGCATATAGTGACTGCAATTACAGAATCAAAAGATCTTTCACAAATGAAACTTGAAGATCTAATTGGATCACTAAAAGCTCATGAATCAATCCTCCAAGAAGACAAACCGGTCAAAAAGAAGATGATCGCATTAGACTCTCAAACCAGAGAACATTCTCAGAATGTTGAAAATAATTTTGAGAGTGATGAAACACTTCAAGAAGATGATAGTGAGGAAATGGTGCTTCTATCAAGAAGAATTCAAAGGTTGATGCAAAGAAGAAACCAACTTAAAAAAACTTTTCAACCTAGAAGAAGTGGAACCAAAGAAACCGATATAAGTAAAGTCAAATGCTATGGATGTAATCAATTTGGGCATTACAAAAATGAATGTCCAAATCAAAAGAAGCCCTTCTTCAAAAAGTAATCCATGATGGCCACTTGGGATGAAACAGATGAAGAATCAGAAGGAGAACAAGAGGAGCAACTAGCAAATGTATGTTTAATGACACATTCTGTCACCGAAGAGGTAAACACCGAACCTTGTTCTTCTTGTCAAAAAACTGAACATCTGTTTGATAATTTATTATATGATACTCAATTGCTAAATCAAAAAAATGGTAAACTTAGGGATGAAGTAACCAAGGCAAATGTAGAAAGAGATGAGTATAAAGCAGAGAACATCATTCTACATAAGATGCTTGATAATATGCGAAATGCTCACAAAGATATGTCAAAACAAGTTGTTGAAATTAGAAAAGATCGGAATATTCTAGAATGTTCCAAACTGAAGGAAGAAAATGTTTTCCTAAAAAATAAAGTTTCTGAGTTAGAAAATGATTTAAGAAAATTTATTACCTCTACAAAAACTTTTGATAATATTTTGGGATCACAATTTGGAATGTTTGATAAAGCCGGTCTTGGGTATAGACCATATCAAAAAATGAAATTATATGAAAACTTTTTCCTTCCTCAGAAACAAAAGAAAATTCAAAAATATAAATGTACCTTCTGTCACAAAGAAGGACATCTTGAAAACTTTTGCTTTACAAAAAGAAAACAATCTCTACTACGTAAAGAACATTCTCAGAATAATCTCAGGAAAAAGGTTTATAAACCTCCTCATAAAAGAACTCCTCACCATGTCATCAATAAGCATGCTAAAGTAAATTTCACTAACCTTCAAGGACCCAAGAATCTGTGGGTACCTAAAATCTTATTAAAATCAAATGTAGGAATGTCTTCTAGCAGTCAAGAGAAAGCCATGGTACTTGGACAGTGGTTGCTCGGGACATATGACAGGAGATAGAAAAAGCTTTCTTACATTTGAAGAAAAAGAAGGTGGATCTGTTACTTTTGGGAATAATGAAAAAGCTCTAATCAAAGGTAAAGGAACCATTGGTAAGGTTGGTTCTGCTAAGATTGAAAATGTTCACTATGTTGAAGGTCTTAAACATAACTTAATAAGCATAAGTCAACTATGTGACAATGGCTTTGAAGTTATATTTAAAACTAACACATGTGAAATTAAGCAATCCTCATGTGAAACAATTTTATTTATTGGATCAAGGATTAAAAATGTTTATGTAGTATATTTAGATGAACTACCTATTGAGTCATGTTTTGTCTCTCTTGAAAAAGATAAATGGACATGGCATAAAAGGGTTGGTCATGTAAGTATGAAAACTATGTCAAAACTTTCCAAACTTGATCTAGTAAATGGATTGCCCAAAATAAGTTTTGATCTAGATAAAGTATGTGAATCATGCACAAGAGGAAAGCAAGTTAAAAGTAGCTTTAAACCTAAAAAATTTATTTCAACTAACAAACCTCTTGAAATGCTTCACATTGATTTATTTGGACCCGTCAAAACTACAAGTCTTGGTGGTAAGAATTATGGCTTTGTCATTGTTGATGATTTTTCTAGGTTCACTTGGGTACTTTTTCTAAAACACAAAGATGATGCTTTTGAAGCTTTTAAGTATTTTTGCTTAAAAGTTCAAAATGAGAAAAGTTCAAATATTGTATCTATAAGAAGTGATCATGGAGGAGAATTTGAAAACTCTCTCTTTGAAAATTTTCTTGACAATAGTGGAATATCTCATAAATTTTCTTGTCCAAGAACACCTCAACAAAATGGGGTTGTGGAGAGGAAAAATAGAACCTTACAAGAAATGGCAAGAACTATGATAAATGAATCAAATGTTGAAAAATATTTTTGGGCTGAAGCCATAAATACCTCTTGCTATATCTTGAACAGAGTCACCATCAGAAAAATTTTAAACAAAACACCCTATGAACTTTGGAAAGGAAGAAAGCCAAACATATCTTACTTTCACATATTTGGTTGTTTTTGTTATATTTTAAATATCAAAGACAACTTAGGTAAGTTTGATTCAAAGTCAGATAAGGGAATCTTCTTAGGATATTCTCTAACGTCAAAGGCTTATAGAATCTATAACTTAAGAACTCAAACCTTGGAAGAAAGCATGCATATCAAATTTGATGAGTTTGATGATCAACCAAACATAATGGAAGATGGATTTATAAGAAGTCAAAACCTTGATCCCAATCAAGAGTCAACTCCTCAAATACTTCCAAGGACTTGGAAAACTGTTACAAATCACCCACCAGAGCAAATCATTGGAAATACAGAAGATGGAATAAGAACTAGAAGATCATTGCAGATTATAGAGAACAATCTGGGATTAATCTCTCAGTTAGAACCCAGAACACTAGATGAAGCTATCATTGATGAATCATGGATAGAAGCTATGAAAGAAGAACTATCACAATTTGAAAGAAATGAAGTGTGGAATTTAGTACCATTACCTAAAGATCATTCAATCATTGGTACTAGATGGGTTTTTAGAAACAAATTGGATGAAGATGGTAAAGTAATTAGAAACAAAGCTAGGCTAGTAGCTCAAGGTTACAACCAACAAGAAGGAATTGATTATGATGAAACATTTGCTCCTGTGGCCAGGTTAGAAGCTATTAGAATATTACTTGCATATGCATCTCATAAGAGCATTAAACTTTTTCAAATGGATGTCAAAAGTGCATTTTTAAATGGATTTTTAAATGAGGAAGTATATGTTCACCAACCACCTGGTTTCATTGATCAAAATAAATCAAATCATGTTTTCAAACTTACCAAAGCTCTTTATGGACTTAAACAAGCTCCAAGAGCATGGTATGAAAGGTTGAGCAGCTTCTTGCTTGAAAATGATTTTTCTAGAGGAAAAATTGACACCACACTTTTTAGAAAAACTTATAAGCATGATTTACTTATTGTCCAAGCATATGTTGATGATATTATATTTGGTGCCACTAATGAAAAAATGTGTGAAGAATTTTCTAATCTTATGCAAAGTGAGTTTGAAATGAGCATGATGGGAGAACTTAGATTTTTCCTTGGCTTACAAATCAAGCAACTAGAAGATGGTATTTTTATTTGTCAAGAAAAATACATCAAGGATCTTCTCAAAAAATATAAGATGAATGAAGCAAAAATCATGTCAACTCCTATGCATCCATCAACTAGTTTGGACAAAGATGAAAATGGCAAAAATGTGTCTGAAAAGGAATTTAGAGGAATGATTGGATCACTTCTCTACTTAACTGCAAGTAGACCTGACATTGTCTTCTCAGTAGGACTATGTGCTAGGTTTCAATCATCTCCAAAAGAATCACATTTAGTTGCAGTAAAAAGAATTTTTAGATACTTGGTTGGAACACAAAATGTTGGCTTGTGGTACAAGAAAGGAACACATTTTGATCTACAAGCATACTGTGATGCAGATTATGCTGGAGATAAAATTGAGAGAAAAAGCACAAGTGGAGCATGTCAATTCCTTGGTGAAGCTCTTGTTAGTTGGTGTTGTAGAAAGCAAAATACCATTGCACTATCAACTACTGAAGCAGAATATGTCTCTGCATCAAATTGTTGTTCTCAAGTGATATGGATCAAAAACCAACTTGAAGACTTCTCTTTAAGGTACACAAATGTTCAAATATTTTGTGATAATACCAGTGCAATTAATTTATCAAAAAATCCCATTCAACATTCAAGATCTAAACACATTGAAATCAAACATCATTTTATTCGTGATCATGTAAACAAAAATGATATTTCTTTAGTGTTTGTTGATACTGAAAATCAGCTTGCTGATATTTTTACTAAACCATTGGTTGAGGATCGTTTTAATTTTATCAAAGAAAAATTGAAAATCATCAAAAATCTCAATCAAAATTAAATGCTATATTTTCTGTTCATCTTAGAGAACATTCTGAGAATAATCCTCTATTTTTGAACGCATGTATGTGTTGTGTGTTGCCTGCGTTTTATTTCTGTCTTATTTTTTAGTTTTATTTATTTAAAAAAAAAAATTAGGATTGGCTCTCCGTTTAACTCTCAACGGTTACCTTCTCCAACTATTATCACTCTCTCTCCAACTCACTTCTCTTAACACAAGTACATCATTACTATTCCTAAGTACACCTAACCTACATTTTCCTTCACACTTCCCCACGATTTCTGTCCTTCAAATACCAACTTCCATCATCAACTCTTTTTACAAACCGTTCTTCTTCTCTTCTTTCTTCAAAAAATTTCTAAACACTCCTTCTTCAAAACAAAATCACAATGGCTCGAACCAAAGGAAGAGGTGCTCGAATTCGAACATCATCACCTACTCCATCTCCTCCTCTTTACAATCCATCATCACCCCAAAAAATCCCTAATGTTGTTGAAGAAACCCCTGATTCAACTCAAAATCCGAACCCCCGAAATGCTTAAGAAATCATCAAACCTATTTCAATCATCTTTCCATCTTCCACTAACCCAGATTCTTCTGAGAATGATCCCTCCGAACCTGAAATCGAAATTCAACTTACCCAAAAACAACCAATCAACACTGACGGAACAACAACCCCAAATCCCACCATTGTTGTTCCTAGCCAAGCTGAAACTCCACCCGTTTTGGTCAAAACCAAAAAATCTCAAACCAAATCCCAAACCAAATCTCGTGACTCTGCTAAAATTAGAAGATCAGCACGAATTCTGTCTGGAATTGGTACAGGAAGAAAGGTAGTGAAAGATACCACCGTGCATGTCATCGATGATGATGAAGAAGATTCTGAGAACACTCTCTCAAATCTTCATGAAGAAGATATCACTGTTGATGATGAACCTGAGACCGTTACCTCCACAAAATCACTTCCTCCCAAATCTAAACCTAAACCATCCCCTGCTTCAATCAAAAAATCTCACTCTGTTTCGAAAACCCCCAAACCAAAAGCAAAAACCATGTCAGTCAACAAAGGACCAAAAACCAAATTAGTTCCAATTCCTCTCATTCACCCTGATGATAAAGAGAGATTTGAAACCTTTTGGAAAGTGAAGCCAGTCACTGCAGGAAGAACTTATGAGTTTGAGGACTTAGCAAAAGGTGGAATAGATTTGTTGAAGTACACTGAACCTTTAGGGTGGACTAGCTTTTTCAAAATCAACGAATCCATCTTCCCTCTCCTTGTTCAAGCATTTTACTTCAATGCTAAGGTTGATATTGCTAAAAGTGATATAGTCTCTTATATCAAAGGAGTAGAGATTCACCTTGATCCAAAAGTCATTGGAGACATACTAGGATTAAAAGCTGAAGGGGTAGAGACTTAGGGAGAAGATTGGTACACCGGATCAGGAGTAAGCAAGGATGCTTTAATCTTGAAGATGTTCACTGAGCAAGGTGCTCAAAGGGAAAAACCTCCATCCTCAATGCTAAGAAAGGAATACAAATTGCTGCACAATCTCTGTCAACATTGCATTTTCCCAAGGACGGGTAGCTTGGACAAAGTAACTGACAATGATCTACTCATCATGCATCATCTGTCCAAAGGTATCAAACTGAACCTCCCCTACATAATCATACAGCATATGATTCATGTTGCCAACACTGGTGTCAAAAAGGTAACCCTGCCTTATGCAATGATTTTGACCAAAATCTTTAGAACTTTCAAAATTGATGAAACAAATCAAAGGGTTGAAAACTCTTGTACTTCATTTGGTTTCAAAAACATTCATCATATGAAGAAATATTTTGTCTCTGAAGACTCTATTGATTTGGGTAAAAGAAAGAGAGCTGAGTTTGAGAAAGAATGATTGAATATCCTTGCTGATGCACTGGGAGATCAACCTGAGAACAATCTCCAAGCTGGTAACAGTGCAGGAACAAATGTTGGAATGACCTCTGATTCAATCCCCTCTCATATCTGTACTTCTCTTCATTTTGGTACTCCATTCTCTCATGGATTTAGAGCATCTGCACCCCCAAGAGCTGGTAAGGAACTTCAAGGTTTTCTCTCTACTACTTCACCCTACAATACCACTCTCTTTTCACCACTCATGACTTCATCTCAAGGAAGTCTTGACACTTTTAAAAGCTCTGAATTTTTCAAAAATTTTGATGACAATGTTCCAATATTTCCACAATTCACACAACCTATTTTTACTGCTGGTTCACTCCCATCACTGCCCACTGCTTTTGGTACTCTTGATTCTTTTTGTTCCTCTGCAAATGCTGCTGCTACTGATGCTATTAACCCACGTGTTGGTTTTGAACCAAATGTGAAACTTTTTGAACCAAATGGAAAAAGACTTGTCCAAAACACAGAAAAATGTTGCAAAAATACTTGATGGAATGACAATCCAAAACAACATGCTCGTGTATCTCATGATCGAGCATCAAACCTTAAGGAATTGGCTGATTGCAAATGTTTGCCCTGCTATGAACATTCCTCCACCACCACTTAACCCTCCTCCACATATTCCAGAATTTCCACCACAAGATGATGCCACCTCATCCGATGATTCCAGCCCTACCGTTCCAAAGTAACCACCCTTTTTAATGTTGACAAAAGGTGTAACACCCCATTTTTCAGAGACTGAAAAGAAGAGCGTCACAGTTCTCTACCCAAATTTAAATGCTTAAATACAAGCAATTGCAATTATGTTGATTTATTTTTGTGAAAGGAAAAAGTACAAGTGAGAAATAATATACTATATTTTTGTCTATAAAAACTTTTCAAAATTCTCTTTATATAAATTCAAAGTTAAAGTAAGCCCATGAATAATATGCGTCATTTATAAATAAAAGATCTGTAAACATAAAATATATATTTTTATTGCACATAAGTATCTTACAATCTTCCAATTGAAAATAATCAAAAGATAATATCTACAAAAGACTCTAACCCACAATTGATCACGAGCTAGTCAAACACTAAAGATGTCATCGAGAGAGTACTCCAATGACACCATCAATACCTTAATCTCAAAGAGATCTTTCTCTTCAGACTCCAAAAATAAAACTAGATCTCTAATCAACACTAACTGTCTTGATATTAATGTCTCTCACAATGCCGTTTTCCTCTTTCCAATGAACTTTAACTTGAGGTCTATGGTATCCTGCACTAACTGTTGTAAGGGGTGAATTACTCGTATACAAGTTACCATCGTGATGATGTCACAAGGCTACACATAGTATTATACAAGTACATGCATTTTTATTTAACTAGTATATATACATACCTGAGTATCTAATCACGTATTTAAATCAAATAGAATCAAGTAATCAAATAGTCACATATAATCAAATAATCACAAAGATATCAATTATGCAAAACATTATATCAACGTCACAAATCAACGTACAATTAGTCAAAAACAAATATATTTTATCAAATATATCAATTATCAAAATTTAGTCGTTTATAATAAATATAACATCCAATCCAATCTCTTCACTCAAAGTTAGTCTTCTAACTTAGTTAGTAATATCTTTCTTCAACCTACTCCATGGAGACCTCTATTATGAGCGTAAGGCCGTTTCAACTGCCATAACATGGTCGTTTGCAATGAACATATATCAAATATGTCTCAACCATTATGGCCCAAGCGCTGCACCTTATTATAGATAGTCCTGCACAGTCAGGTTTCACCACGTCGGGTTTTATGATTTCCTCCAGTCAGAGTTGCTATCACTGACTATTGGTAGGAGTTCAAAACGTAGGTGAACCCCAGGAGGTCTGTAGGCGACCCAGCCGAACCTATCCTCAGTCTTACATACATTATAGTACTGTGAGAAACAACCTGTTTTGCTCTTCACCTACCCAAGGTGATTAGTTATATTATCTTCTTCAACTTAAAATGTCCATGACAACATCCAGCTTGACATTTTAATCCTCGAGACTTACAATCCAACTTATGAGAGATCACCTCAAACTCTCACCATAAACACTCAACCACATAAATATCATTATCAATAAACAAATTAAAGATATAGATACTTTATTTGTTTTTCTTCATAAAATATTGATAGTAACATTTTCAATTGCCAAATCAATTAAAAACATTTTCAAATCATATATTGAAGAAGATGTAGTCACACATATCATCAAATTAAGTCAATCACTCATCATTTTGCATATATCTCAAGAAATTTAAAATTACTAACACTAAGTACACAACTTCCCTGCTTATAACTAATAATAGATATATACAAGTAACACATTTCTTGTGCTCATCGAAACTTATTATTAGCAATTCCCCTTACCTCAAAGCTTTCCAAAATAACTTGAGCAATCACCTTCTTCTACGATACCTATTCACTAATCAAAACAAGTATCCCTTAACTAACTATCATTATAATTAAAATTCTAACATTATTAAAGGAATTATTCAAAAGCTGGAACCTAACATAATCACGAAAATTGCATGACATTTTTGCTTCCAATTATATACATATTTTTCACGTGCATATTCTTGTTTATCAAGGGAGGACAATTATTTTAACTCATCATATTAATCCAAAATTTTCATTTTGTGAAGTACTTTGTTTTTCTTTTAAATTTCTAAACAATTAACTAAATAAATGTTGCTTAGTTAAAACATAGGGATTTAATATAGAGTAGTGATTAAGTCAAGTATCAAAACAAAACCAAATAAAAGTGAACAACCAGTAACTAACACAATTTGAACAAGTAACCTGTTTTGAAAGAAAATGAGTTTTATAGCTTGATTGAGTTAATTGTCCAAGCTACAAACTAGAAGAATAGAACACTAGTGACATAATCAATATTTGAATTATTGAATCCAGGGACTGTTTATAGAAGTTTAGAAAGAAGGACCAAAAGAATTTAAACTAGTAGATCATGGAACAAATTTAGAAATCAAGTGTATAAACTAATAATTAAGAGAATAGAAAGAGAAGAAATTAAAGAACCTAACCTGAAAGCTATTGAAAATAGAGTGACTAAAGGTTTTAGAATGAAGGAATGAATGAAAGAGACAACTTTTAAAAGAATAGAAACAAACATAATAAGAAAATATTAGACTATGTGAAGAATAAAAAGAAGGAAGAGATTCAGACCTTATTGCTGTGAGAGTGATTGTTTTAGTGTGATTGATATAGATTAAGGCCCTATTTATAGAAGAGTTTGAATGATTTATGTGGGCAATTAGGAGACCACATTTTCACTTTCATTTGTGAAGAAAGTTAAACCACGTTGATACATGCACGTGTGAAATTCTTATCTCTCTGGTAATTCTTATCTCTATGACTTACTTGGCATTCTTATCTCCAAATTATCCCATTTAATTTTTAATTTCTTTTTCTTTTATAATATAAATGGTTAAATTGATGACACCATCTTAATCTACATATTTCTGTGATTTGAAAAATATTTTTCTTTTCTTTTTATGTGATAAAAATTTATACAGTCGAGTAAATCACTATCCGAAATCCGGTAGAATTTTAAGCCAGGAATTTTACTACATCCTACTAAAATATTTCATAATTGATTTCTAAAATTACTTTTCTTATATCTACTTTAAAAATAATAAATTAGTTATATGTCTATACAAAGTAAAAATACTACCAAAGAACACACAAAAGTTAATCAAAATTTGTTAAAATTAAATTTTCAAAATATAGCCATAACTTACGTTACTTTAATAGATTAGATATATATTTCTATATCTAAAGTTTAGTTTTATGAAAATAATTATTTACACATTCTCATACACTTTAGACACTTAACTAGTACTAACATAGTATTCTATACATATTAATAATATTATTTTCTCAAAATATTATGAAAAATATAAATAAATAATCAAATTGATTTTATAAAAATACTTAAATTAATACTATAAAGAAAAATACTAGTTTATAAAATTTAGGGCGTTACAAAAGGGGGAGAATGTGTGCTCTGAGTAATTTAGGGGGAGCTTTAGTATTTTGAAAATGTTTGCTAATGTCTGCTGTGCTGCTTTTAATTATGTAGCTGTTTATCTTGCTTATCTCCTAGTTAGAGGACTAGATATTTTGGGAAGTTCTTTTTGCTAATAGGAACTTCTCTTGCTATGTTTAAATTCTAAACTAGGTTTTAATTTCCTTTTGAGTCTTTTGTATTAATCTTGCTCTCTAAACCGTGTCTGGATCCTCACTTTGTGAGCATGATGATTAATGATATTATGTTTGACTCAAAAATGTGATTTCTCAATTCTTTATCCTTTAAAACTTGAATGCTTGAATTGAGGGGGAGTTTTAAAAAGATAAATCAAAAACATTTTCACAAAAACTCTGCACTAAATTTACTTAAATCAGAATTACTTTAAAACATAATTCAAGAAGTTTGTCATCATCAAAAAGGGGGAGATTGTTGAGGCAAAATCCCAAATTGATGTTTTAAAGATAACAAACATCTTAATTATATTTTAAGAGAAATTCTGATCATATTGTTATCTAACAAGTGTTCTTGAGTGTTTTAATCAAGTCAGGAATAGTCTAGCTTTTCATATCATTATCTACTCAATTTCGTTTTCAAGAACAAAAGCTGCAAGAATGTTCTGAGAACATTCTGTGTTTCGCTCAAGAACAAGCTACAAAGACAAAGTACTTATTTTTCTAAGTCAACTATGTTCAAGAAAAATGAGCACTTTTCCTTGCTATTTACTCACAAGATCACAACAGTATACATATCAAATAAGGCAAGGAATATTTGAAGTGGAAAGTATGACTTTCCCTTTTAGACAAATTTTGAAGTTCAAGCATGTGCTCATGGTTTTAATACAAGACAAAGATTTTATGCTGTCCATTACCATTAAAGACAGATGATTCATAGACCTATGAGAATGTACCAACTCATTTGCAACTAAGAGTTGGCTTGTCCTTTAGTTGAATATTAAATGAACATTCTCCCATATGATGATTGCTTTTATGACAAGAAGTACCATACAAGGATGACATGAATAGTGCTTCAAGGACTATACAGCTGTATTTCTGATATCTCACAGCTAGCTATCAAGATAAGGATCAAGTCTCCTTGAAGATCAAAGTTTATCTCCGCCCAGAATGGAGAACGCTCTCAGAAGGTTCTAGGAGAATGATGTTCTTGTCAATTCTACAATCTAGCTCTAGAACAGCTAGATAAAGCATGCTCAAAGTAGTCTAACGGCCACTCTTGGAGAATGTAGTGTAAAGGACACTTTACAGCTCACTGCAAGCTCATTTCCACGCTCCTTTGAAAAAATCATAAGGATCCGATCCAAGAACATTCTCAGATCATTCTTTCAGTTTGAATATCTATCAACAACAACTAATGAGCTGTCAATTTTTGAACAAGTATCCGTTACAAACGGACATATTTCATCACCAAGCTTCAAGTACAAGCCTCTGCACTTGTTTATTTTCTAGAACTTGTGTTAGAGTATACTATGTCAAGTCTCTATTAGATAGAGTCAAGGGTGAAGTCACCCTTTAGGGATAAGGTCAAGCTTATAGTTGTAAGTGTGTTAGTCACTATGTAAGAATAACACACCCTTAGCCCTATAAATACATGTACTGTACTCATTCCAATGATCAATGAAATGAAAGATTCAATAAACAAGTTAGTTACAATCTAATAGAATCTAAAACAGAAAATCATAACTGAATTTCAATATGGTATCAGATTAGCTCTGGTACGCATCCATGGAACCTCCGAGCCCTCCACCGTCACCTGATCATCATTCAGACGACGGTATCCTCCGTCCACCGCCGCTGCACTCGTTCAGAGAGGATGAACATTCCGGCCGTTCCAATCTCAATTTTACGCTTCGTATTACAGAGAAGAACTTCCATCTTTGGAAGCAACAAGTCCAACCGTACATTTTTGCTCACGATCTTGATGAGTTCCTTCTTCCGTCATCTGCGCCGCCGCGATTTCTTAACGCAACGAATAATGAAAATGCGTGACATTGCAGCTCAACTTAAGAAACTTGAGGTTAATATGTCTGAGTCCTTCCTGGTGCACTATATTCTGAACTGTCTTCCAGCTGAGTATGGGCCTTTCAAGATTTCATACAATACACAAAAGGATAAATGGTCAATCAATGAATTGATGACCATGTGTGTTCAGGAAGAAGAAAGGCTTGTGATGGAATAGGGTGAGAGTGCATTGTTGACTACTACTCGCGGGAAGAACAAAGTTATCAAAACTGATAAATCTCAAGCAAATCAAAAGGGCAAATTCAAGGTATCACCTCAAGGTGATATCAAGAAGGATGCAAAGTGTTTTTTCTGTAAAAAGATAGGACACATGAAGAATGAATGCCCTAGATTTAAGGAATGGCTTAAGAAGAAAAGGTATGCAAAACCTAAGGAAGCCAGTGAGAAGTGAGCAGACTGTCCTATCAGGAACCATGATGGGCTCACATGTGGAGGCTATTAGAACTTGCATTTTAATTTTGAATAATGGTTTTATTTTGAAATTATTTAGGACCTTTTATGTACCAAGTTTCCCACGAAACTTGATTTCAGTTTCAGACTTGTACCTTTTGGATATTCCTTTCATTTTGAAAACACGTCATTTGAATTATTTATAATTCAGAATGTGTTTGGAATGGTATATTGTCTGGTGGTCTTTATGGTATTAATTTACAAAATTAATCCATTTCAATGCATGTTCAAACCGGCATTAAGCGGTGTAATATTTACAAGAATTAGAAATAATTCATACAGATATATGTTGTCCAGATATGGATGCACATGGTCAGAAAAATTTCACCACCTTCATAAATGATTACTCACGATATAATTTATTTTCTTCATAATAAGAATGAAACATTGGATGCCTTCAAAGCCTTTAAGGCTGAAGTTGAGAACCAATGTGGAAAGCAAATAAAAATTGTGAGATATGATCGGGGTGGTGAATACTATGGTATATACACTAAAGACGGCTGTGTATATTCTCAACTGGGTTACATTTAAAGACTGCCCCAAAGATACCTTTTGAATTATTTAACGATTGGAAACCGAGTTTGAGACATATGCGCGTTTGGGGATATCCGTCTTAGGTGAGGATTTATAACCCACGAGAGAAGAAACTAGTGGGTATTTCATTGGATATGCCGAACAGTCTAAAGGTTATAGATTCTATTGTCCATCTCACACAACTAGGATTGTGGAGTCAAGAAATGCAAAGTTCTTGAAGATCACTTGATTAGTGGGAGTGATCAAATCAGGAACATAGTTTCTGTGCATGATCATATAGAGTCCCAACATTCGGTTTCAAGTGACAGATTAGTTGTTGTTCACAATATCCCTCAAGTTCAATTGGATGTTGATCAACCACCAATCATTGAGATACCACATAATGTCGATATTCTAGTAGATCAATTGATCATCAAATGCCTGAATATGATGAACAATTAGTTGGACAACATGATCCACAAGAAAATGTTGATCCAACATTAAGAATGTCTACTAGAACAAGAAAACCAGCTATTCCTAGTGATTACATTGTGTATCTACAATAATCTGACTATAACATTGAAGTTGCAAATGACCCTGAAAATTTGCACATTTTGACCTTGAGTTGCACCAAATAGATGTGAAAACAACCTTTCTTAATGGTGATTTAGAGGAGGTGTTTTATATGAAATAGCCCGAAGGTTTCTCCTCTAATGATGGTGAGCACTTGGTTTGCAAGCTTAAGAAATCCATATATGTTTTGAAACAAGCATCCCGTCAGTGGTATCTTAAGTTCCATGGGATAATTTCTCATTTGGATTTGTTGAAATCCCCATGGATCAAGGCATATACCAGAAGATTAGTGGGAGCAAAATTTGTTTTCTTATTCTGTATGTGGATGTAATTTTACTTGCTACCAATGATAAAGATTTTCTACATGAGGTGAAACAATTCCTCTCTAAATTTTTTTGATATGAAGGATATGGGTGAGGCATCTTATGTCATTGACATAAAGATTCACATAGATAGAGATCGAAGGATTTTTTTGGTCTATCTCAAGAAACCTATATCAATAACGTTTTAGAGAGATTTCGGATGAAAGATTGTTCACCAAGTGAAGATATCAGAGTAATCCAAGTATGGACCACTATTTCATGGAGAAGCACTAAACAAACTTTGGCTGCTATTTCTACTATGGAAGCCGAGTTTGTCTTCTATTTCGAGGCAACTTCTCACGGTGTATGGCTTAAGAGTTTTATTTATGGGCTTAGAATCATGGATTCTATCTCTAGGCCTATGAAAATTTTCTGCGATAATTCAGTTGCTGTCTCTATGGCTAAGAATAGAAAATAGTGGAAGTCGAAGTAAACACCTCGACATTAAGTACTTAGCCATTAGAGAAAAAGTTAAAGATAAAGTAGTGGTCATTGAGCACATTAACACTGAATTAATGATCGTTGATCCTTGACTAAGGGCATGCCACCACTAAAATTCAAGGATCATGTAGAAAATATGGGACTTGGTTCCTCTTTATGATTGTATACATTTAGTTTATTAATAAAACTCTTATATATTATGGTATTTTCTCATATTCATGCGCGCACTTCAGTTTTGAGAAAATACATTTCATGTTGGACCAAGAATAAACATATGGTTTATTCATTAAGTTTTATTGTTACCACATTAAGTGTATACTTGAGAAATTAAATATGTTGTAATACATAGATGATAATACTCGCGTTTAAGAGGAACTATCGCTATGATTCACATATTTGTTTCTTAAGGAATGTACTTGCTGACTCATTTAGGCCAATAATTAGGCCCTATATATGGACCAAGTGGAAGAATGTAATAATTTGATGGTTTTATTTTGTAAATTATTGTTAATAAAACCTCATTTTAATGGTCCATAGGTTATGGATGTTTTAGTTTTCAAGAGTCACAAGATTAATGATAATAATATTTGTGGTAATGGGTTCTAATTCTTGATGGTAGAATTAAGCCTATATAAAGTAGTCTTTGGTCCCTAAGCTTGATCATCCCACTATTCAGAAAATATATACACCATCTATATTGTGGAGAGTAAGAGCTTAGAAGACTCAAAGAGTGGTGATTGTGATTCATAACACTGTAACAATGGCTGGAGGTAAAATCTTAATTTCAATTTTCCGCATTTGGTCTATTGATCTTGTTGTTCATTTTATTAGCAGGAACACATGATCAATGAATTAAGTCTAACAATCGTAACTTGTATGTATCCCTTTCACCATTTGGAATGAAATCAACACATTACATTACACTTTTATATCGTATTTACGTTTCTACAAAACTTGACAAATATTTTGGTTCAAGAGCACAATGTATGTGTTTGTTAAATATATTTTGGTTCAATATGTACCAAAGAAAAATATTAGTTCAGAGCTTCTTATCATGTACTTTCATATCATATCATTAATTAATGTGTATACATTTGTTTTTTGGTATTACATATATGGTGGACAAATATATGCGAAGAACTCATTAACACATTTTTAAAAGTTCAATGCATTCAATTGCTTCTCCCGGCCGGATGTGTTACTGTGTCGTTGTTGTTGGTGGGTTGAAGAAGTTGCTACGTTTCCATGTGTTACTGTTGAAATTGTGCTATTAATTAATTATTAACACATCATTTGAAAACTAATTATTATTAAAACAAATTAAAGTTCTTTGTCATTTTTATAATTAAAAATACAATAGTGTTGACACATGTAACTGCATCATTTATCCGCTAAAAGTTAGAGATTTTCGAAACTTTTAAAAATGTAGAAAATATTTTTAAAATTCATCCGAAATGTAAGAATTAAAAAATATATTTAACCTTTACACAATGTGGTATATGAGTCTTTGTTTATGTGTGAGATTATTTGGCCAAGATTAGTGGGGTCAACCTTTTGCAAAATACACTAAAGTTAGGAGGCCAAAAATATTATATATTATGAAAATTAGGAGGCTAAAATCACAAATTTGTGAAAGTTATGAATTAAAAGTGCAATTTAGCCTAAGATATATAATATTTTGTAGTGGTATTTTATGAAATTGCTTAACTCTTTTCTTCTATTCTAGTTCTTTTCTGATGCAGGGTTCCCTTGTCCAACAAGAAAAAACCCTCCAGAGCACTTCCTTCGCTGTGTTAGCACAGAGTTTGATAGTGTTGCAACCTTTATGCAATCTAAAAATGTCAAGGTTAGTTTGTTAATTAATTACATATAAAACTCATCCAAATTTGTTTAAATATTTTTGTTAATTCTCATTCTGAGATATTGACTGCAAAATTTGTATTTAGGAAGTCTCATCATCATGGAATTCCCAAATTACTATGACAACAGAGGAGATTAAATTTAAGCTTCTAGAAACCTACAAGAATTCCATGCATTCAACAAATACAAAGAAAAAATTAAGACAAATCAAATTAAGGGTAAGTCAACTTACTACAAGCCTTTTAAAAAAGACTTAAATGCAGTTTTGACTCCTCAAATTATACAATTGGGCTATTTTAGTCTCCCTAGCTTCAATCCTCCAAATTTTACAATTGTTTGATCTTAGCCCCTTATTGTGCAATTTTGGCCCCCAACTTCGTCTTTTGCATTTGTTAGCCTCTATTGACTTTTTTGACTAAAAATTGAATATGTGGCATTTTAAAATTTCTAAAAATATTTTTAAAACAAATGAAAATTAAAAATAAATGATTTTTTATTTTGCTATACAAAAATAGTTTACAAATTTTTTTATGAACTATTTTTTAAAATTATTTTCAAAATTTTATCAACTATTTTTTTCAAAAAATAATTATGAAATATTTTATTAAAAAAAAGTATTGCATCTTTATAAAACGAATAATTTCATTTTCATTAATGTTTTTTTAATTTTAAAACCATTTTTATTTATTTTAAAAATATTTTTTATAATTTTAAAATGCCACATAATCATTTTTTTTTTGTCAAAAAAGTCATCGGGCTAGCAAATGCAAAAGAGGATACATAAGGCTATATATTAGCCATATCAATTGTGAGACATTACGCTCATTTCATGGTCATGAATCCATTTAGAATTGAATGAATCGACATTTTAGTACTTGATATTTCCGAAATACTCATTGAAATTGAAATCTATCATATTAGTTTCATTTAGAAAATTTCATGGAATATAAATTGGTCCACCTAAAAAGACTAATATGATAGAAGATTTTCAATTTTATATATAGTTATCAGAACGCTTATAATTTCAGGATTAAATTGATAATTCAATCATTTAAGACCCATTTTTGTAAAAATAAAATAAATTGATTATATTTTTTTGAGACCTATATGTTTGCAGGAAGAAATTTTCATTGGGAGGACACATACAAGTAGGTTGAAGCAATTATGCATACTGACAAGAAGATCATTTCTAAATATGGTGAGAGACATTGGTTACTACTGGTTGCGTATTTTATTCTTTATCTTGGCATCAGTAAATGCTGGTTTTATTTATTACAACATAGGATCAAGTAATGAAGCAATCTTATCAAAAGGCAAGTTTTATGGTTTTGTCTATGGCTTCATGATCTTCATCTGTGTAGGAGCCTTACCCTTTTACCTCGAGGAATTGAAGGTACGCAGAACATCATATATAGCGATGCTTTTGCATGCTATTTAAGGTTTAATCATACATATAGTCCTTGCAAATATAGCGAATTTTGATTTTAGTCTCTGTAAAACCAGGTGTTCAAACGTGAAAGGTTTGGGAGGCATTATTGGGAGGACATGTATGTACTGTCACATTTCCTCTCATCATTACCTTTTGTCATTGCAACTTCACTCTCTTCAGGAACAATACTTTACTATATGGTGAAATTTCATGAAGGATTCTCTCATTACTGCTATTTTAGCATGAACCTATTCTTATGCATTTCTGTGGCAGAAGGCTGCATGTTATTTGTTGCAGCACTTGTGTCCAACCAATTAGTAACCATAGTAACAGCAGCTGGTGTAACTGTAAGCAAATATATTCATTTAACATGCATCCTCCTTACATATATATTCTTATCATAATAAATAAGAAATCTTATGATGCATTGCACACAGGTATTTATGTTGATGCCATCTAGTATATTCAGAAGGCTAACAGACCTTCCAAAATTCTTCTGGCGCTATCCGATGTCTTACATTAGCTACATTGCATGGTCAGTACAGGTAAAATAACTGATGTCTAAATATTATCTATTTCTGATGAGAATTTAATTTGTAGAGTGTGTCGTATCGGATGAAATATGATTTGAAAATATGTTTATAGCAGGAGTCGTCTTTCACTTTACAAGTCAGTTTTTAGGGGCAAGATATAGGTTGCGTCAACTTTCTAGCTTATATAGTAACTATCAATTAGTTCTAATTATATCATAATTGATAGATGTTGATGATTTTTTTTTTTTTTACCATGAAACATAGGGGCAATTCAAGAATGACATGATTGGACTTGAATTTTAACCACTAGTGGCAGGGGATGCTAAGCTAAAGGGAGAAGTGATGCTTCAAGATTCATTTGGAATTCCAACAGACTATTCAAAATGGTGGGACTTAGCAGCTCTTGTCTTCTTATTAATATCTTATAGATTTCTCTTTTTCTTGGCTCTTAAGCACAAGGAGAGAGCTTCATCACTGTTACAAACCACAAGGACTTACTTGGACATTTTACTCCAAGAACCCCATTGAAGGACACAAATGTTGCTTCAAGAAGACACCAACCCCTCTATCCTTTGTCAGCTCAGGAGGGTCTTTCCTCTCCAATGTCTTAGTTCTTGATTTTTCTCTTCCAAATTATTTGTGTTTGTGACCATACAAGCTTTGCCTCACTCCAAATGTCAATATATGCTAATTTAAACATAATATGGACCATGAGCTAAACCCGACTTTTATACAAAGTCGATTGAACTTTCGCAGTTGTGTTAAATTTTCATTTGCCTAGTTAATTATGTAGTCACATTTGCAAGATCTCTCAAGATTATTTAACCAACATGAATAAATAGACCAAACAATCAATCAAAGAAATAACACAAAAGATCAGATAATAGGTAAAGTGTACATAAAGGCTTGCAAAAAATTGCCACAAAAATAAGATTCTTATCAAAGTTAACAGCACTGATGTCCCTTATTATTTGGACTGTCTTTGGCAAACTAAAAGAAATACCTACAACATCACAAGAGCATGCCATCATAAGAGAACTATATATTCACAATCACAAAAGACAATGACATATTAGCATTGACTAGTTACAATAACACTCACCTATTTTGAGTGACTTTTGATGGTGGTATACATACACTACACAATAAAATATTCTATGAAAACTACAAGACTCGTATTTAATATTTTCCTTATTTATTTCTACCACTCATCCATATAAATAAATAGTTTCCTCAATTTCTTCTTCTCTGCAATTTCAATTTTTCATATTTATTAGCTACCTATTTAAAAAAGTGTTTGAACTATTAAAATCTTCATCGTATTTTATATAAATGAAACCGAACCAAACTAACTAGTTGGGATGTGTTTGATTGATCGGTTATAATCGTTTTTTTTCAAACAATACATCCATCAAGTGTAGTAGTGTATTAATTCCTTTCTCTTTTGGTGTATTATATGCTGTCTATTTTTCAAACAAAACAAATTTATACAACATAATGATTTCCTACTGTTGTTGTTAAAGAAAAATAAAATCAAGTTTCCTACTAAATAAGGATTTTGCGTATAAGGGGCGTTTGATTTGCTGAAAAATAAGCAATTGGACTGTACAATTTCAGTTATACTGTATTTGATTTTAAATTTAAATTATTTTTGAGAATGGACAAACTCGTTGCTAAAGAACTAGACAAACTGAAAATTTTGTCCCTTGTTAAAACACAGAACAATTTTTAGTCCCTTATAAAAATTACGTAAAATACCAAAATAACATTGTCTCATTCAAACATGTACAAAATAAAATCTATTCAATATCTTAAACGTTTGTTTTGTGTTATTCTATCATGTATTGTTTTGTTTAATATTTACATTTTACTAATCAAACGAGCTCTAAGACTCACATTCAACATTTAATAATGATAAAAAATGTAAAATGATTGAAAAACAAATAAAGGAATATTTAGTCATAGCTATATAAATAATTAAAAATATATTTAAACCTTAAATTTTAGTACTTCAATTGAAAATATATTTTATGCCCTCCTTCCCCGCCTTTTCTTTTATTTTTCATTTTAATAATACTTTTGGTAGGATGGTACTAGAGGGGTGTGGTAGTGCATTGGGGTGCCAACATAATTGGGTTGTAGGTGAATTACTATGATTCCATACTATCCAATTTTGCTTAAAAAAATATTGACAACTTTCACATTAACACCTAAAATACTTATAGGTAAATATCAACCGTTAGATCTACACATACATGTCCAATATAATTTATATGAAATTTTATATCTTTGATCAATAATATATATATATATATATATATATATATATATATATATTCAACAATTAAATTGGTGAAATTTAATATACTTAAAAGACAAAAAATAATTATTAAAATATTAAATTAATAATAAATAGAAAACAAAATGAAAAGAAGGAAAATTGATCATTCTGCAAAATCGATAAGACATTAAGTTTAGCTAGGAAATGTGAATGAACTTCAGCTAAAAAGGATTTTTTTTTTTAAAAAAGAAATTTAGCTAAAAAGGTATAATGTTTAGATGATGATCAAAATAGAAATAAGTAGAGAAGTAAGTTTAATTTTCAAATGTTCCAGAGTGAAAAGATGCAAACTCTTATCCGCCATAGTGGAGAATGGTTTAGGCAAAAAGACAAGAAAACATCACTTTTAAATTAAATCTCATGCCTTTGGTATTTTTCAATGTTAAGACAAAAACAAAAAGTCACCAACCCAATAATTCTATAATTAATTGGAGACAACATGCATGCTTCTAATCAATCAGAAACTTCCATGTCATCATTTTAAATATGCATGCGGTTGGTTTATAAATAGTATATGTATAGAAGATACAGTCATATTTGAATGGAAGAAAATTTGTACTTGGAATATCACAAAAAGTCAACTAAAGTCACTTATTTCATAGAAAAAACCTTCCAAAAGTGTTAGGTCACTTTAGAGGAAAGAAATCAATCTCAACAGCTAGTGAAATTAAAGCCTTGGATGGAGGAATTTGTATGAAAGAATTTTATAACTTATATGTTATATATTGCAACGTATTTATCGATCGATTTTTTATGATTAATTTCTGTTAAAGAGCTTGATCGACCATTTTTAGTGAGATTTTCTTAACCATTTTTCTTAATTCACAAGACTCAAATTCAAAATTTTATTTAAAATTAAGAGATTTGAATTTAATTTTACTCTAGATTACGATTGATTGCATGAAAGATTTTTAAACAAAAAAAATTGTAATACAAGAAAGTATTGACTGAGCACCTAAATGACTTAAACTAACATTATTTTCTTAGGAAAAAATGCATTTTAATTAATTTGATACACAATCCCACCAAACACTCCCACGTGCATCATTCAACTTTGTTCAATTCAACATTCATAATATCATAAACAATGTATTCAAGTTAGTCAAGTTGCTTTATGTCATTCGTGCATGGATTTCTTTTTTTAAGAAGAAAGAATATTATATTTGGCTATCAATACGTGTCATTTTGTTGTGTATTAGTATATTAGCTTAAGGTAATAGAAAGTTTTGGGAAATGAATTTGGTGCGGTTACTGCATGATGCAGTAACTGCATCCAATCCGTTCGATCACGATTCGATGGATCAGATTTAAAGTTTTTTTTTTGCTGTATTTAATATAAGCCATTTGATCAGAAATGGATGGTCGAGATTCAAAACAGCATGAAACTGCGTGATATTTCTACAGCAGCAAATCCAAATCCAAAATTTTGAAACATAAAAGGGAAATATATTAAAAAAGAATGATGAAAGTTCATGCATAAATACCTTGAAAGGCTTTTGTGACTATATAAAAGAGAGACAAACTTAGTGTTTACGTTTCAACTATATATTTATTCATTAGATGGTAGAAAGATAAAGGAAAGAAGGAACACTAAGCTATCTAGCAATAGCTCTTGCATTTCTCATGAACTGTGGAGTCGTGTTGGGTTTCTATTGTTGGGGTTGGGAGTTCTTAACTGCCCTTCTTCTCTTCTCTTCTCTCATCTTCCATCAATCTTAAGTATTTTCATTAATTAGCTTATATATTAATTAATTAATTAATTAATTAATTAGTACTCTATTATATATATATCCTTATCGTCATCATATTTTTCTTAAGAAAAGAAACCAATTTTCTCTTACACATACAAGTTGCTAGCTAGAGAAATATTAATTCAAATACAAAATAAAAATATGGAAGGAGTAGTAATTAGTGAGAAAGGATTGTTGGAATGTGGAAGAAAGTGCACTCCATCACCTTTCTTGTTGAAGACATATATGTTAGTGGAGGATCCGGCCACCGATGATGTGATATCGTGGAACGAAGAAGGATCGGCGTTCGTGGTGTGGCAACCGGCGGAGTTTTCTCGTGATCTCCTTCCAACACTCTTCAAACATAGCAACTTCTCTAGCTTTGTACGCCAGCTCAATACCTATGTACGTATATTTACATATATTGATTTTGTTAATTAGATTCACTTGTTTCTAGATATCATTTTTTTCTCTTCTTGCCCTTTAATCTTTTAATAAAAAAAAACATCTTATAAAAAAATTACAACCAAGAGAAGTAATTCTATATATTAATTTTAAAGACATTTTTTATTAATAGAAGAAAAATATTCCATTCCATATTGACAGTATATTTTTTTAAATTTTTTTATTAAGAATTGTTTCCACCAGAAATTGAACTTGAAATTTTCCGAATGATTTGTCTTTGGAGAAGCTCATTAATTACTTGAGCTTAATATCTTGATTTTTTTTTAATGACATCTTAATGTCTTGGTTATATTGATGGTATATTTAGATTTAGATGAAACTTAAATAAAGAGTTTAATAAAATTTACTTGAAAAACATGTTGCAAAGAGTGTGAATATGAATTCCCCAAATTTTGAAATAATAAACAGAGAAAATAATGGATAGTTTGACAACGTAAAGTTTTGTTAAGAAAAAGGATAGACTAAAAAAAGCATCCATTTTCTTAAGTGTGAAACAGGTTAACAATATTTGTTTGACCTAGTTTATAGTTTTCTTCTTTTTTTTTTTAAGTCAAAGTTTAGGTTTTCTTAATAAATGAAGTAATTGATACTATAAAATATGTTGTCCCTATTCAATACCAAACCATCTTCGTTTCTCCTTTTACACTTGACATGATGGGTCCGAATTCAAACTATTGCAAGTCAAAGTACATAGAAAATTCAATGTTAATGGGATATGACTTTGTCAGCAAAAAACAACCGGTTTTTATTTATTTATAAGCAAAATAAATTACTTCTTATATCAATACATTAAATATAAAGAATTAAATTAACGTTCAATAATAAACATAACTCAGAGACATTTAAATTAATATATACTCTCCCTCTGAATGAACCAACTTGACAAAGTTTTGATAACATTATATTTAACAAAATTATTAAGATTTTCCGGTACATTACAATCCACAAAATACGAATTCCTCCTTAAAAAATGCAAATGATATTTGTTCTTTCATGATGTACTTACGAGACAACTTTTATATTTAATTCATTAGTAGAATGAAATACTTATTTGTGGTAAATATATGTATAGGGGTTTCGTAAAGTTGCAACAAATAGATGGGAGTTTTGCAATGAAAAGTTCAAGAAAGGTGAAAGAGAATTGCTATCCGAGATTCGGCGAAGAAGAGCTTGGAGCAACAACAAGCAACATCACACCCTACAAAACCAAGATTCCGATGAAGATCAAAGGTCATCATCAACCTCATCATCGTCCGGTTATATTAATCTTGTCGATGAAAACAAGCGACTCAAGAAGGAGAATGCGGTGTTGAATTCTGAGCTAACAAGCATGAAATGGAAGTGTAAGGAGTTGGTTGATTTGGTTTCAATTTATAACCAAAAAAAGGAAGAGGAAGAAGCTAAAGAGAATGATAAAAGGCCAATGCTGTTTGGAGTGAGATTAGATGTTCAACAAGGAGATAGAAGGATAAAGAAGAATAGAGCTGAGATTGGTGAAAACGCAAGTATTTTGTTGTCTCAATCATGCAAATAGAAACATAGATTATAAATATATGTTGTAATAGAAGCCTGAAAACATTAGTTTATAAATATAGCGGCTGTAAATTAAAGTAATAAAAAAAATGGAAATCATACATATTGGGTTAATTAATCAGATAGGCATGCAAGTTCCCTCTCTCCCAATCTGTTACCAATTTGTTATACTAAGTTAATTAGATTGTATTTCAAGGTATTCATGAAACTAAGTGTGTTATGTAATTTAAGACAATATATAAAATAGGGTTCATGTTTTTTTATGTATAACAGATTCAAGTGTTAATGAGTTCATTGTTGTGTTTGGTAAAAAATAATTGACTAACTTGAGACCAATCCACTATTCTTTTCATTCCATCACAGATGACCAATCCTTCAAGAAATGGTCGGTAACTGGAGTTGTTAGCTGATGGGTGCAATCTGACATGAATAACTAAATTCAAATCATCTATCCCTTTTATCTGTCTCTTTCTCATACTTGAAGAATATGACAGTTCTGCTATTTTTATAGTGTATTTAGCCAAATCAATGAGATACGAAAAGTAAGCATCGATTGATTTCATTAGACGTAAACATGCATACTTACCATATGGTTGCATTGGATCATTTGATCAATAAGCAAAAATCATTCAAGCAAAGAAGAACCACATGAAAGATTGAAGATAATCCTAAAAGAGATTATCCTAAACAACTCCAAAAGTTGGTTTGAATAAATAAGTCCCGTAATGCCACAATTTTACAACTGGGAGTCTATTTACAATTCAATGTCACTATAATAACTGACTGTACAATATACAAGGCCTTAGAATCTCACCCAAGGCCTTCTGTTAGATTTCACTACTAGTAAAATTGTTGAAGTTAAGAGAATGTTATAATTTTGATACATCATTTTATGAAAGAAGGGCATCTCATGAATTAGCTGCAAAATGATTAAATATGGTCTCTAGAGTTGATTGGCTGAGGCTGTACTCTGCAATTCCTAATCTATCTCTGCAAAAGTGGTAAATTTTAATCGCTTTGTGTAACAAGATTGTGGAAAAAAAATTAAAAAAAATTAAAAAAAAAACATGTATTTATTTGTGCTTTACCTGTTTGCTTCAAGAAGTCCAAAAACATCTGCCAGGGAAAAGTCCTCATCACAAGGTAACTGCAACAAAGAATCAATGAATTATTATTATCATTTACACAGTTCTGCCCATGGAAAAACATCAACCAACTAAAGATATGTCTAACATTATTGAACATTAACACTATGTTTGGATGTTCAAAGAAATAGGAAAGAGAGAAATAGTGAAGAGAGAATTAAGAGAGAAGACGAGTAAAAATTATGTATTGTTTGGATGAATAGAAATAGGGAAGATGATGAGTAGAAAAATGAATAGAGAGAAATTAATAAAAATAATAAAAGACAAATTTATCCTTTATATTTAAAATTCAAATATAGTTGAATATTAAACCTCAACCGAAATAAGGAGAAGGGCATTGTGGGAAACTGCAGCTCTCCACTCCTTCAACTCACAAATCTCACCTATTGGGAAGAGATTTCTTTTAGCATGGGACCCACCTAAAAAACTTCCCTCTCTCCTTATTTCTCTCTTCATCCAAGCTGAAGAAATACCTTATTTTTTTGCCATCTCTCTCTTCTTTATTTCTCTCTCATAAATCTATCAACACAAACATAGTGTAAACCCAACTCTTCTAACAGTGATTTGGTCCAACAGTGAAACAAACAAAGTATGTAGATTGAGGAAAGTTTTATATGAGCTAAAGCAGTCTCCCCGAGCGTGGTTTGGGAGATTCACAAAAGCAATAGTGTGCTTGGAATAGATCCAAAAAGTGTCGGATCCTTTCCTGGACCTTTAATGACAGGAGTTTGGTAAAACCAAGTGTATGCAACTCTAAGATTTTGATATCTGTAACCAACAAAATGGAGAGAAGAACAAAAAACAAAGGGATTTTCATATCTATATGTTGTTTGTTTCCCATAAAGTTAGAACGTTGAACTAGTCTACTTCAAATTCAATTCAATATTACACATGTTAACATTTAAATGTGATTTTTCAACCATAATGTGGAGTTTTACCATAAAACTAATGTGGTAACTCAGGAAATACCTGGTATCTGATGCTTAAACCATTGTATCCCTGGCATCTTGCTCCACGAAATGAAGATAGAATAAATGAGTCAATTTCTGAGAATTTTTGTTTAGACAACCACCACTCAGAAAACACGGGCAATGGAATACCACCTAGATTACCAACAGAATAGAAAAGGGGGAATTAATACTAGAATAGCATTTATGCATTTTAGTTGAAATATAAGAGAACAATATGTTATCGTCCAGGCTAACAACTCTCTGAAAACCTTGAGCTATCAGGTGAGGGCTAATAATTGGTTTTATATAAAACACATGAAATGTGTCCATCTTTCTCCCTGATTTATGGGGGAGGGGTGCTTGAATACCGAGTTCAAACATTTAAGCAAGAACACTTCATAAAGAACCTTGAGCAGTATGAACTACAAATAAGATATTTTGCCTGTCCAAAAAGGTGATGAAAGTTTAAAGCACCATGTGATTCATATTACTCCCTCCGTCCCTTTTATAAGAGCTAGTTTGACAAAAAAATTGTCCCTTTTTATAAGATCCTTTTACAATTATCAATGAATAAATTATTTTTTTTCCAAACTTACCCTTATTTACTTTGCATAGTTTTTCTAATAGCATTAAATTCTCTTTTGTTTGATACAAAGCACTACAATTAATTGTAAGGGTAAACATGTAAAATCAATAATGTCAATCAATTTAATACTAAAACTCACTTTCTTAATACCCGTGTTTTGTTCTAAATAGGGACGGAGGGAGTAATTTTTAGTTTAATTTAAACAGGACAAAGTTAAATTTTATGCCCTAAGCAACAGCTAAGGTTTGTAGTCACCAATGCTAAATATAAATATTTGTTGGGCATCTTTTAATTATATAAAAGATAATACTGACACATTATAATGGAAAACAGAAAGTACACCAGATATAATATACGAATATTCATGGATTTTTTTCTATACAATTCAAACAAAAGTTAATTTTGAATATTTAACTTGCACTTTGTTCACATATTTAAAAAATAATTTATCAATCCTAATAGACAAAAGGGGATACCACCACAAAGGAAAAAAAAAATCAGATATTTATCATTAAGAGTTTGACTATATGACACAAACAAAGAGGGAAGTAATTGTTTAAATAGTTGCACCTTTACAGTTTTGAACCTTTAGCTCATATATCTATGTAATATGAAAGAAACCCAAAAATATATCGCACATCCAAACATGATCAGAAGCGGGCTAGTGCAAAAAGACATCACGCTCAATGATGAAAAACTGATTTGAAAAATAATTTGGTAGAAATAACATCATCATTGTTCAAAGTAATGCTTTTTTCTCTATTGCTGTTAATTTTCTTTTTCAGAAGAAAAAACTGAAACAAAGGGGTACAAGTGCAATGGATAAGATAACCTCCCTAAAAAAAAACAGCAAAACACCGAGATTCTGTTAATTTGAATCAGGTTATATCTTGGCCTAAATGGCCGGCTAGGAAGAGACCTATATGATATACCCTCATAGATCCAGGCTTCCTTAAGACCTGATATTTGCAGCTAGCATTATATTGCTCTTTCCAATAATTTTTCTTAAAATATACTTTTCATATCAAAACCATACTAACTACGAAGAGATTAAAACTTCATAGATCTCCAAAAGATCATGAAATTTCAAAGATCTCTAAAAGAGAATGAAATTCTGAAGCCTTTGTTTTTACACTGACCTACTTTATAATGGAAATAAAGGGGACTAGTACTAAGTGAAAGTTTAAGACAATGAAATCTCATTTTCCTATCAAGAAAGTAATCACCGTACATTTGTTAAGCCTGGAGAAGTCTATATGGTTTATGCTAGAAGTAATTGACAGTATCAATTTATTGATACATTACACATTAAAAAAAAAAAGTATGAACAAGTAAAAGAATAAGCTTGTAACCACCGATCTTACATATTAAACACAGTGGAAAAATGGGAATTCATCGAAGAAAAAATTTCAGTATAAGGCACATGTCCATTTTCAGATACACAAACACATTTTCCAATAAGAAAATTAGCTCATAATACTGAAAATAAGAATCAAAGCTTTGAAAGGAAGTTTCACACATACCATCTCGAAATAATTGTTCGGATAACTGTTCCTGAGAGGCCCCTTCACAGACAGGTGTGCAGCGCATTAGAGTATTCACTCTTTCTTCGTTGCCAAGCCAGTGTCCAATTAAGCCTATCATCTCGGATGTCAAGCTAATCTCTGCAATGGAGGTATTTCCTGAGGTGCCAGAGTCAGCACCTCCAATGCAAATTTCAAGGTCATTAAGTAAGCTTCTAGGTTGAGAAGGGACATCAAAAAGCATTTCCTGAATAGCTTGGCAGAGTGTTTGCAAGTCCACAGAGCTCACTTCAGTAGGTTTTACCTGGAAACAGGGAAACTAAGAATTACATATTTGAAGGTGCTTTTGTCAGGGAAAGACAAGGAAACACAAAGAAAATGTGCCTCTTGTTGTCATAACCATAAATACCTCTAGTTCTAGATGATTGCCAAATCTTGTTTTTAGATGCTGCGGACTTCCAATGCATCTTAGTTGCCCACCAACCTTTAAAAAACACAATATAAATTTATCAGTATATGTTTTTGGGTGCATGCCGTGGCTTCAAAAGTGTAAAGAGAATCGAAAATAAGCTTGTACCATAATGCCTATTCTGGTACACAAGGCTTGAGCTTCATTCATGCTATGGGTGGTAAGAATGACTGCAGTCTTTCCTCGTCTAGTTGAGATTCTAGATATTACATCCCACATGAATCTTTTGGCAATGGGATCCATTCCTAAGGGAAGTATAAAATATCAGATCTGACAGGCAATAACTATGCAAGTCATCAAGCATATGCAAATATGAAATATCTTGCACGTAGCTAATCTATATGTATGTTTTAGAAACTATTTTGTTTCAAATGAGGCTCAGTTGCTTTGGGTCCCAGCTACCTAGACCAAAGTAAGTCCCATAACTGGATGCATGCCCCTTCAATTTAAAGCTCACCAGTATTGATACATTATGAACAAATAAAGTATGCGGCAACATTTACTTAATTCTAGACCACTAGTTGATCTGGGTTCCCAAGCATGTCAAAGAACCAATTGAACTAAAAGTTTAGAATTTTAAACCAAGGTCCTTAAACTGTTTTTTGAAACTCTAAAATTAAAATAGATAAAGGCATTTGGATGATGTTCAAAAAAATATAATAATTTGGAATAACTACCTGTTGATGGTTCATCAAGAATGACAATAGGAGGATCTCCAATCATTGCAATTGCAACGGATAGTTTTCTTTTATTCCCTCCACTAAGTGAAAATGATGGTTTATTAGCATGCTTCAATAAGTCAAACTCCACCAGCTTTTCCATAACAACCTGTACAAATTATAATTGTCAATTGTTGAAAATTTGATAGATCAGGATCTTTGTAATTATTGTATAGTTTATTTTAGCAATTGTGTTATTTTAACAACTAAAATGTGATAACTTTTGCGACAATCAACATGCAGTAGATGGTTAATTACATTCAGTAGATGGCTAATGGATATACAAGGTGCCAAAACTCAATAACAATCAACATAACTTCGTTAACCCCACATTTGGATGTGATTGACCAAAACAATTTTTAGGTGTTCAAATCTGCATGGAATTTAAAGAAACATATCTGCCAATCAATATCATTTGCATATAAATAATTTTCTCTCGATGTAATGGAGTTTTTCTTCCTTGGTCTCGTGTATATTTGGTTATGACCGACACAAATATTGATCGTTTGGTGAAGAATTTGAATTTACGAAGAAATTTTCAGACACTTGCTCACAACTCTTTCCGTTGAGGGTACTTCAGTTCAATAATTTTCCATTCCTATAAATTTCAACACTATATAAGGAGGTTGAATGTCTGTAATGGGTTGTAATTTCTTGGCCTGTTCATGATCATTTAGCTCAAGAAAAAGATGAAAGAGTAAAGCTTATATTATTTTCAAGATTTGTGGTGAAAATCATAAAATGATTAGCTATTCGACACACAAAAAATGGTATTGCAATAAATCATCCAAACGAAGACAAGCACAAAAGTAACCATGAACTGCTTACACATACATTGTCTATTGTGTAGTCTGGAACACTTTTTATTCTAGCATAGAGCTCAAGATGTTCTTTGACAGTTAAGAAGTCCAACAGAGCATCAAATTGTGGACAATATCCAATCTGGAAGTACACATCAAGATAAAAAAGTAAGAGCCGTATGGATTTAGGTAAATCTTCAATCTATGATTTTATCTTTTTGTTTGTGGGGAAGGAGAAAAATATGCCTACATATTTACGAGCAGCCTTGGGATGGGAACAGATATCTTTGCCAAAAATAAAAGCTGTCCCATCAGAAGGAGATTCTTCCCCTGTATGGAAACAAAAAACACAACTTTTAGCAGCCAGCCCATAAGAACCAGATAGAAAATGCCAACTTTAAAGTATCCAAATTTTAGCAATCATAACTACGAAAAAACTTTTTACTGGTATAATTAGTTTGAGATCTGTCACGAGTTTTGCCTAAATTGCATAACCCACCACCTTTTCGTTGTCTAAATTAGAAGATTGTGCTTATGCAGCAAATAAACACAGCATATTCAGAAGAAAAGGAAGAACAAAGCAACATTTTCCTTTATGATATAAGTAAATTATTTTTTAACAAAAAACAATGCAGGTTTTCATAGGATTTTAGAAAACAAGTTTGCTAGCAAAAAATTGGCATATCACACAGTATGACTTGAAGTATTATCATGTCAAAAAATATGATATACCGCATAGCATAGAAAGTGTTGTGGTCTTTCCAGCTCCATTTGTTCCTAAAAAGCCAAAACATTCTCCTTCCTGAACTGAGAAGGTTAATGAATCTACTGCAACCTTTTTCCCGTGTTTCTTCTCTTCATAATACACCTTAAATTAAGAAAAGAAATCACCATGGTAATCACAAGAAAATGTTTTTAATGGAAAAACAAGTTGAAGAAAATAATCAGGGGAGATACCTTGCGAAGATTGCGCAAGTAGATAATGGCATTGTCAATGGAACCAGAGAGTACTCTACTTCTTTCTGTTTTCACATCCACGTCTTCGTTGAGATCCATAAATATAGTTTCTGGAGAAGGTTCTAATAAAGGTTCCAGATAAGTAGTATTGCGTGGGAAAATATTAATTTTACGCCACCACTTCTTCACCATGAATGGAGTTAACTTGAGTGAAGGAAAAATTTCAAGCCCGAGTGTCAATAAAAAATAAATAACGCTCTGTGATAGAAAATAAAATGGAATTAGATAGAGTGAAATAATTTTCTGTACAAATCTTTATGTGTAAATGTGTTTTGTTTTATACTATCACTAATGAATTACTTTTCAAAAAACCATCTTCATATCTTTGCAGTTTTAAACTTCAAAAGTTAAAATATCAATAATAAAAAACTTAATAACAGCAAAATTAGATGAAAAGAGGACCTCAACAGCAAGATAACAAATGGAGGCACCCGTAACATTCCAGTCATATACTCCATCACTTGTTTTATCTTTCATTCCTTGCCGCAGAAGAGCTAATGAAGCAAGTCCATCAGCAAAACAAAATCCAGGAGATATTCTGAAAAAGTTCTGATGAAGAACATAAAACAGAAAAGAAAAAAAACTCTGGTGAACCACAGTAACAAACAAAGAGCAATTAAAGCAGCTAAACACTAGTTGCATATCATTGCAAATAGCCTTTCTTTAATTTATATAGAGGTACAACCAAAAATAATAATATAATATTTAGCACTTCTCTAAGTTCTGTTCTATTGTTCTTCTCCATCACAGTGAACGCCCACAAATGAGACCACTGACTAAGTAACATAAAAAACTCAAACCCATATCTTATCACACGGGATAGAAAGTAACTAGTCAGTTTTTAGTATCCACTCATAATGGAATTGTTGGAAATAGTCATTTTCGTGTATGTTTCCCGTTGAAAATAGGAGCACTTTAAGTATTAGGTTCATGTATGTATAGATTCATGTATTTAGGGAGTTGGAATTGTATTTATTTCTCCTTGTATATATAGCGTGCAATTAATTGTGGAGTGTATATAGTAATATTCATGGTTGCTGAGTGTTTTACTCAATGAAGCACATTGAGAAAAATTATTCTCCCTATTTTTCACAAGAATCATTCCGAGATACGTAAAGTAGAAAATGGTAAAAGTAATATACAGCTCAGGGAACATGACGGAAGCTAAAAAGATGAAAGTGATATGATTTGTTTTTAGAATTAGTTCCGCCTAAAATGTTCTCCCTCTGTTTTTAGCGTTTAGGGAAAACATTAGCTTGAGTAAGGGCATGAAAACAATGCTTATAAAACCTGACAAAAATAATTCTCTGTACCTTAAGAAAAGAATTGGCACTTATTGTGGATGGGATGAGTCCCATAATGAATGAGATAACCATCAGTATCAATCCAGAAAAAAAGTGCACCAGAAGAACCACATTCTGTCAAACAAGTGAACATCTTAGCATTTTATAAGATTGATAACAAACAAATGAAAAACTGATGTCACTTGATACCTGAGCCACGGTATGGTCAAAAAAGAAAAATGTAAGGCAATAAGTTGACGATGCAATTGCAAGTCCATATTCCAAAAGCATAATGATCGTGGGTAACAAAGAAACTCCTCCAACAAACTGATCCAAACCTATAACAGTATTCAATTGGCAAGTGACATCATTGAAAACTATGTTGTAAAACAAAATCCAATTAGAGGATAAGGCATGATTGTATCGTGGTACATCAAGAATCATTTTTATCATTTCTACCTATAGTCATATATCCTATCAACCACATGCAAAAAAATTGTGAGGAAAAACAACATGAAGAGGAAAGAGGTAAAATACAACTACCAAGCAGACAAGGAATATCTCTAGGTATATGACAAACAACATTCAAACTTACGAGTCATTGGCTCAGTCTACATATAAGAGCTAATGAAAGGCCTGATGTAAATAGGATAAATTGGGACAATGACTACATTTTTTTTAGTGGGGACACTTACTATATTCCATATAGCATTGTTTAACTAATACTTAAAACAATGAAATCAATACCAGATAATCTTATGATAAAAGAAGAAATTTACTAGAGAGAGAAATAAGCACAAGGAGAGATGGGCAAGACCAATAAAAGAAACAGAAGAATAAAAACAAATCAAGCAAGCAAAGCTTGCCAATCTATTTAGAGTACAAGCACTCATGTGCTTATATAAACTAAGCCTAAACCTAAGGGGCCTCGTTAATGGGAGGAATACAATTGTTACAGAAACAACACACACACACTGCCCCCCCCCCCCTCCGCTCTCTCAAGATTCGGGATCTGAACAATGGGAGACAGGGGGCTAGCAATGAACATTGAAGGTCCCGAAGGCTGCGATGTAGGCAACAAAAAAGGGAACCACAATGAAGGCAGCTAGGGTTTTTGCCCGGAAACAAGGCCCCCAAGACCAGGATCTCAGATACCGTGTGGAAAAATATTTCTAGTGTTATTTCACTTCTGCTTATATATATATATATAAAAACTTAACTGGCCTTGTAATGAGCCAGATAATTACATAATATAACAACTATTTGCAACAATCAGTAATAATGAATTGTAAACATACCAAAGATGTAAAAAAGAACTATGGCGAAAGAGGCCGGAAACAAGAAGCTGACAAAGTCCCAAATAAATGTAGAGGCCCAATATGAAAGGACTGAAACCTGATTAAGAAGACCAGCATCAGATTTATATTCAAAATGAGAAAGAAAACCATATACTGAATGTGGAATCTTTTAAAAGAAAAGAATACCCCGCTGATTAGTTGTTGGTGCTTAGCTTTCACTTCGCGTTCCTGCACCAATCAAGAGTGTATTAATGTTTAGCCTAAGTAACTAGCATTCTGAGAATGTCATTAGTTTGGATACTCTTGTAGCAAGAAGTTTCCTCTAGAAAATCATTGACGCTTAAAATGAAATTTTGGAAAAAATGAAATTACTGTATCTAAGATTGCAATGACAAACTTTAGTGGATACTCAATAACAACAATAGAAAGCAGGTTTAAGGTATATAATGGAAAGAAAAATAGTCTGTAAGGGAGCCATATTCAGATACTTTACCATTAGAAACAAATAATAATAGCTTTGAACATTATTCAAAAACAGTTCCATAAGAAAGAAGTAGTTGAAAAGAATAGAAATACTTTCCAATCAAAATCCTATCATGTATGTTAAAGATACGAGTCAATGAAATTGCCCTCTTTGTTAATAGGATATCAGAGACAATTAACGGTATCTTAATGATAATCAAGCCTAGGAAGTTACACTTCTGATAAATAGGACATCAGAGGATAATCTAATTCCATTAGTTCATTCACAGAAATAAGGGTATCATTATCTTCTCTCAATAAGATTGATATGGTATATATAACAAAGAATTAACAATTACAATTATCAATGGCATGACCTTACACAAGCCATAAGGCTAATAGTCTCAAGGAGGAATGTAAGATGTTAAACTAAAAAAATGAAAGACTAAGAGCAACTTTTCCAATTTACAGAGATTCAAACCGGATCAAAGCTTTGGGGTATCCCATGTATAGAGAAGATGGTAATGGTAGAGTATTCTTGGGGATTTGGGCATGCATGGAGAAGACGTGTATCAACACCAGCGAGGAGAATAATCGGATAGAGGACAGTCAGATCATTGAGAAATATTTAGAAGCAACTGGTCTATCTTACTTAAAAAAAATTATTATGAAATTGACTAATTCATCTACTGCCCCCACCTAGAGAGAAAAGACTTGGTGGCTGTTCTTTTTGTTGTGCATAGTTTCTATTCCATTTTTCTTCCTACCCCACCTAAATCTATATAATTAAACAACAAAAACAATGCTGAATTTCCACAATGAAAAATCTGTCAATACTGCTAAAAGGTTATACCATCATTTTCAAGTAGTTGGGATGTCACATGAGATGACATAAGAAAACAGTACAAGGCTATAACAGATCCATAAATGTATAGGATGCTTTCCTAAATAGAAAATATGCAAATGAACAGAAAAACGTGCCTTCAGAAAAAAATAAATAAATAAAATAGGAAAAGGATTGATGCAATACATAAACATACTTAACTGATTCTCATTTGTAAACTTAAAAATGACGAGCTGGAAGCAGTGTAACACAACTCACCTTAACAATTGAAACAGCAAATGAGGCAGGAATGAAAGAGAATGCTATATTGACAATGATAGCAGCAGAGAAGGCATCCAGATCCTACAAAATTTCATAAACAGCTCATCAAACCATTGATTTTCTGAAGAGCATGGAGCAGATCATATAACAAAACACCAATACAAGGCATCATATCTTATTATGTGATTTTAATGCTAAAATATGCACTGTAAAATAATTCTTAAAGTTCGGACAATAGGCCTAACTCAACCCCAAAAGCTAGCTTTAGAGATGAGTATTGCTCAAACCTTGTAAGGATCCATTTGGTCATATGTCTAGTCAACGTGGGGGATCTCAACACTCATGCTCAGGATTGGACATGTAAATCATGGACAAATATAGGTGGCCCAGTAACAAAGTTCTTAACACCACCCTCATACTCAGTACTGGACATCTAGAGCAAGGACAAATATGAGTGGCCCAATGACATATCTAGGGTAGGCTCCAATATGATTTTAGAATTTGGACTTTAGGCCTAACTCAACCCCAAAAGCTAACTCTAAAGATGAGGATTGTCCAAGCTTTATAAAAACTCATTTGGCCATCCCACTAGTTGATGTATCTCAATAAGAATAAAATAACATGAATACGAAGTAATTCCAATATAATAAAGCGATGTATCTCAAAGTATAAGCCATTGTCATTTCTGATAGGGCCATGCATCATGATGTTTTTGTGATTAATTTATAAAATAAATAAAAAACTGTTAGCATACATGACGTTGTAAGTGCTGGCTTTGAGTCATTGGCAGAGGATGGTTGCGTGTCTGAATTGTTGCATTCATGTTATGACTAGCAAGCCTAAGAATTGCAGAATTCATCAGATTGATAAAGGTGGGAGCAGCATGTTGACAAGAAAAGTTGTGTAATACAGTGTAGCCTAAGCTTCCATCCGTGTTCTGATCATCCATCACAATTGCCCCATACCTGCATATCAAAATACACTGCAATCAGTGTTGTTAAATAGCGGATCGCGGAAAATAGAGGATTGCCAAAAACCGATATGAGAAATATCGGATAGCGTAGCGGGCAAATAGCGGAAGCCGCAAAGCGCTTAAAATAAATAATTATATATAAAATAAAATAAAAGCTACATGATATTAAAAGAAATTGAGTGACATTAATCCAAAATCTAAAATTCAAACAACTAATAAGCAAAAAACAGAAATTAAAAACAACTTAAAACTCAAAAACAAAGTAGTTCAAACTTCAAAACAACTAATAATTGGTAGTTCTAGCTCTAACTAGTGATATGAGATCTAATTATCCCTATAGTTGTATCTCCTGAGCCAGGCTTGATTATATTTGACATACACCAAGTTGTGTAGTCTCTTATGCTCTAGCCTATTCCTTTATAGTATAAGTGTGGAGGGAAAAACTTGTTCACTTGGAGGGAAAAAGGTAAATCAAAAGAAAGGAAAAGCAAACAGTGGAATAGGTAAGTCAAAAGAAAGGAAACAGTGGAAAAGGTAATAGTGAAATGGTGGAAAAGCAAACAGTGTGTTTTGTATTTAAAACAAAAAGGAAACAGTGCATTTTGTCCCGGGCAAAACCGATATCCAGGCAAATCGTTTATACCGGTATATCAGAAAAGCGGCGATATTTTCAGCATAGCGGAGTCAAGATTTCATACCGGCTTTCGTATCGGATGACCAAAATTCTGATACGCAATACCGGTATACCGGCGCTATACCGGATATTTAACAATACTGACTGCAATAAAGTAAATTGTATTGTCATTATCATAAGAATTGTATTTAATTTATTTTAAGAGTTGACTTGTAATAGAATAACATCCAATCAAAATCTCAGTGAGTTCTCTTGACTTGATGAACTAGTTTGGTTTTCTTTTCCTCTCTTTTCTGTAATCTACTCGTTTTTAAATGGATTGGGATTCCCCTATAATAAATCAGAAAAAAAAAAAATTTGAAGGACAGATATTTTAATCTCATTCTCATGGATTCCCCAATACCAACATGGATCCTATTCATAAAAATAGTAGTATCTATGAGATGAGCTACAAGCAAAACCTAAACATATGCTAATAAGTATTAATTGCTTAATAGTTAAGAGATAGAACATAAGAATGAAGTAGAGATTCAGATTTCACACCTCGATTGGTAGGATTCATTAAAGCTAGACATCAAATATTCACTCATTGAAAGTAGAGAAGGTCCCAAAGTTGGCCCTGCTGCTTCCACTGCATCAGCTAATGCTTTTTCTGAATTGGGAAATTTGTATGAGCTTGGGTTGCACCTTTGAATCCAACCTCCTTTGACATTTTGTGCTACCTTCATCATAATAGAAATTCCAGTAAAAGTCCATCAGGATGCACCACAATGCATTTGTAAGCAGCAGTGAGTCTACGATTACAGGGAAAAGATAAAACATGATTCAGCAATCAGTGACAAACCTTTTCAGCAATTGGAAAAGATAGATTGAACGGAATTGGACCACCCCCACCCCCACCACTCAATAGAGGATTAAAATAAGAAGTTGAAAGAGTCAGTGGAATCTGATCTGGATGTGGCTTGAGCTCCATAAATAGAAGACCAATAAACAAGAAGATAGCGGGAATCAGTAGCTGAAACATAATTGTTTTGTGATCTCTCCGAGCAGATATCGCCCTCTTAATAAATAAAGCTTTAGAATGTTGCCAAAAGGTGGACGTAGTAATGAGACAACAGCTACAACACTGCAGGCCTATGAAGTTGATGAAACTAATAACTGCAGCAAAAATTAAATCACAGGCTCTCCCAACCATGGTAGACATGAAGCCAATAATCTTCTTATAATTTCCAAAAACTTTATAATAACATATTTTTGTTGATGGACGATCATTAGAAGGAAGAGAAACCACAGATTCTGATATAAGGGAATGGTTATTTTCTTCAAAACATTCAACTTCATCATAGTCGCATCCAGCTACTCTCAAGAATACCTCCTCCAGGGTTGTTACAGATATACCATAACTTTCGATACCGTAACTGTCTTTTTCACAACTGCCCCTTATTTCCATGCTCAAAACTGTCTTTTTCATGCAACCTTCAATTTCCCTGAACATCCTCTCAAAGGTTGAGGAGGATGCCATAGGGAGCCTGAAGGAAATCTCAGTTCCAACCTGGAAATGCAATATCCAATAAAACCGGATAAAATCTAATCAACATATAAAATCAGAATATCTCATTTCAAAATTGAGTTCAAACTTTACAATGCATGACCACAGGCACTGTTAATAATTCAAAATAATGTTCAAATCCACTACACTGTATAATTTTTACGGGCATCATATGAAATGAGATGGACAATAAAATCATCCTTCACAAAAATAAATGGAAAGCTACGGTTTAATTTATAGCTAAACATGAACTCACCAAAATTTTCATGACAACAAAATTAACAGAACTGGCATATTCAAGTCAAAAGCAATTGTTTCTCTCAATAGCTAATTTATAAATGTTGCAAAACCAGAGGAGTTATATTTTCATGATTAAGAGTTTATTTATAACAAGCTAAAAGCTTAGTAAACTTTTTGTGCATTAAATGTAACACTGATGGAGCAGCAAAAGGGGCTCCGGACCCTGGTGCATGTGGTAGTATTTTCTGTGATCATTGCGAGGCTATTCATGGATGTTTTGGAGTTAATCTTGTGGTATTTTTCTGAATTATTGGGTGATGTGTTCGCTATAGAACTGCTTAAGAGAAAGGGTGGCATCATCTATGGCTTGAATGTGACTCCTCCTAGTTAGTCATTCAAGCTTTTAAATTTGAATGATAATTATATTTTCTCTCTGTAAGCTCAAGAGTTGTGCCTTTGTTGGGTCCTTAGGTCAACATTCTTAGAAGGGCTATTCTATATTTATTTTTTTATTTTTCATGTTTCAAAGGAGGATAACCAACCTTAGTTCATAAATGCACACATAAACTAAAGGAGAGAACCCAATTCCCACCTCGACTAGAGCTATGTCCCGAGTTATGCTTGGACAAACGTCTTTTTCAAGCCTATTTGGTGGGGTTGAAGTAGGTCCAAAATATAAGGTATACACAGAATATTGCAGGAAAAAAATAACTGTCAATGAACACAACTACCATACCCATTTGAAATTTCATGTACCAGTGTCTACATTGACAAATAAAAACAAATTCTAAGAGTTTGATATTAACATGCATCTAAATGAATAATACAGTGAGAAAAATACCTCGCTTATACAGGTTGCTGTCGGAATATATCGGTATACAATATCACCAGCTATAGAAGCAGTAGGAGCGGACTAACGACACAGATAAAAATCCAAACAAAAACAACCTTTAGATTATGAAACAGAAACTATAGGAGTCAAAAACAAGATGCTCAGGAATAGAACAAACCTTTACGAGAGTTAGCGTGTATCCGACTCCATAATGATGCTTCAAGAAAAGGGAGCTGCCAAAATGTAATAATAAATATGGCATGAGAGAGAGAGAATTGTATAGTACAGTTATATAAGGATTACAGGGGAAAAGATTAAGATTAATGAACTTTTCACCTTGCTTCTAGAAATCAAGTTTTAAAAACAAAAAACTAAAACTAGTAGGTTTTAATGGATTTCCCTTAAGTTCAAAGCTAAACTGAACCATAAAATTTCATGATATTTACAAATCTGAACCAATGTAGTGTATGTTTGGTTCCACTTCTGGAGCAGCTAGAATTGATTCTGGACATGTAGAATTGATTCTGACTTGTTTGGTTTCTCAAAAGTAGAATTTATTCTGCCTCCAGAATTGATTCTACTTGAAGCTAGAAATCGTAGCTTCTGATTCTAGAATTGATTTTTACACTCAAAATTTTTGTTCAACTCACTTTTACATGAATATATCCAAACATAAACCACTTTAACTTAAAATCAATTTTGACCAGAATCAATTTTACAGAATCAATTCTATCAAAATCAATTCTCGTCACCGCAGAACCAAACATACACGTAGTCAGGGTCGAGTTTCTACGTAGGGTCGTTAGGCTGGTGACGGATCGTAAGCACGAGGGTTGTAGCACGGTTCGTAAGACCCTGCTCAAGGGCAAAATTGTAACTTCACATATATACACATACACACAAAAACAAAAAAATACAATACATTAACAAAATAAATCTAGTCAATTAATATTTCATATTCATCATTCCAATTGTTCATAATAACCAAGTATTAAGTTCATAAAATAAGAAAGAAAAAAAAACAGTGAGGTGAATGAAAAGAAAAAACAGAGAGTGAGAAAAGAAATTAGACTCAGCCATTACTCTTGAAAAACAAACTAAGAGAACAAAAAGAAAGAAAAAAAAAAGCTGAAGGTGAAAATGAAAACAGAATCGTAGAAGACCATGGCTTAGGGTGCGAAAACAGAGAGTGAAATGAAAACAGAATCGTTCTATTCCGGCGCCGGAAAAACACCATGGCTTAGGGTTTCGGTGAAGGTGAAAGTGAGAGTGAGAGCATGATGCTGAAACGAAAGGAAGGTGATACTGAAACGCGTGTTTTGGAATTGGGATTTAGGGTTAAAATGAAACCCGGGTTATGAAATAACCCGACCCGATTCGCTCCAGCCCAACCCGTTTGAAGTACCAAAACAGCCCAGCACTACGACCCTGCAACAAGAACGGGATCCTGACCACGGCGAAGCACAAAAAAGACCCCGAACAAAGTCTAAGCACGGGCGGCCAGCCGGAGCACATAAAGTCGTGGGACCCTACGACCCGGGTGAGACCCTGACTATATTGATCTGAACAATCAAAGATTGTGTGTGTGTACGTGTGTGCGTGCATGAGCTTTATTTAGGCCGTAGGCGCTCTAGGCAATATTGGCCTTGGACTTTTCACCTATATTTTATGTGAATTTTTTAAAGAAGGTTTGTTATCCTTCTTTGAAAAATAAAATCAAAGTAAAATTAACATGGAATAGCTATTCCAATTATATTTGACATCCAATTAGAACTTTCCTTATAAGTTCAGACAACAACAGTTCTCTAACTATTGTGGCGGTTCTTTCCACGGCCATGGCAGCCGTTTTGACTGTGGCAGATGCCATCCAATGTCAAGTGTTGTTCAAGCTTGGTCACACAATTTCAGTTTAATCATAGGTTTTTTCAGCAATGTCAAACTAATTGCAATCCTTCACTCTACATTTTTTAAGCCTGGATTTCAAAAGAGGTTCCAACATCCACCCAATTCACAGCTCATTACACCTGGTAATGGGAATTTAACTGCTCATTGGCTTATGGCTGCTCCTCCTCAGTAACATCATTCTTCAGCTCCTAAATTTCAGCAACCTCAAGCTATGCTTTATAGCTAATCTGCGCAACCAGCAGTGAGTTGGTTCCCAAACTCAGGGCCCTCTTTTCATGTGACTAGTGGTGGACAAATATTCAGAAAACCACAACTTTTGAGGGGCCAGGTCAGATGTTCATCGGCAACGGTCAAGGTCTGAAAATTCACACTACAGGTTCATATAATATAAGTATATTTCTTTTTCAAATCCTAAAACTTCCTCTGTTCTACACACTTTGTTGCATGTTCCTCAAATCCAAAAAAAAATCTCATTTGTTCAACAGTGTGTATAATATGTAAGAAAATATTAAAATGTAATTAACCTTCCACAGCATTTCAGAGAACCATTGGCCATGATAGCTATCCGGTCACCTAGTTCATCTGCTTCATCCATAGAATGTGTTGTTAGCAAAATTATCCTGCCCTTCTTGATTTTTTTTATTAACTGCCAAGTCAAACGCATCGAATATGGATCCATTCCACTTGTAGGCTCATCAAGAATTATAACCTGCCAAATAAGTCCAAAAATTCTAGCTTTGCTCAACATCCGAAAACAAAATCAAGTGTTGTCAATGTACCCTACCTTACTGTTTCCAATCAACGCAATTCCAAGAGACAATTTCCTCTTCATGCCACCAGAAAGAGATCTCACGACAGTGTTGATTTTATCAGCCAGGCCCACCTGTTCAAGCAATAGAAATTATCTAGCATTGTTTTGCTGATTCTTAAAACAACAGAGAAAATTATTAAAAGGGAAAAAAGTAACGTGAGAGTGGGAGGCAGGATGACGTTTACATTGGTAAACGGAAACTTAAGTGTTCAGTATCCTTGTAATTTTCCTGATTACTTTCCATTTTTAATTAGGAATATAAGTCTAGTATTATTAAACACAAGGGAAAGTGAATAGTCTTTTGTATAGAACTACAATTACAACTGAAAGTTTTTATTCTTTATGTTGAACCCTATGATTTCAACATTTACACTTCATTTACTTATAAAAAAAAAACATTTACACTTCATTTAAGGTGAAGAAGTTTTCCAGAGTCCAGTGTTGAAACTTAAAAAAATGAAAAGAAAAAAAGTACTCCCTCCGTTCCAAAATGTAAGTCACTTTGGGAAAAGTATTTGTACCGAAATGTAAGTCTTTTTACAATATCAATGTATAATTATTGACGATCTTCCTAAATTACCCTTTTTATTCTCTTTTTCCAAGGAGAAGTTATTAAGTCTTTTTTTCTTTTACAAAGCTTTAAATGTTATGTAAAGGGTAAAAGAGGAAAAACATTATAATTTTTTACAACATTCACAAAAGTTAGCAATTCCTTAATATGCGTAAAAATGCCAAAGTGACTTACATTTTGGAACGGAGGGAGTATACCAATTAATAAGATAAGTTTATATTTTTTTCGAACATACTTGCACATTTTGGTGATAAAGATTATAATTTTAGACTTCGAATTACCAAACACGCACCTCATCAGCCATATTAATAATAACGGTCTCCAATGTGTCTTCCTCTGCACCCTTCAATATTGCAAATAGTTCTAAATGTTCTTTCACCTGCAGAGTCAGTAAATGAACCCGCATATTGTACTCGGTAAAATAAGTGTTCAAAAGTATAACAAAAAAAATCTCAGTAACAGAGCAATCGAAGAGAGAGAATATCTTAACGGAAGAACCCTTATTTCTTTAAACAATTGAATGTATAACACTGCATCTAAGTGTTGTTGATAAAAGGGAAAACAACTATGCAAAACAAGCAGTGGTGGACTGATAAATTATGGATGGAAGGGGGAAAATGGAGGTCAAACATATACATTATTCGGTTCTAGAGGGCAACATATACATGGTAAAGATAAACATTTCATACACAAAAATAGTACCAGAAAATAAATAAATAATTCAGTTTCAATTATTTCCAATACTTTGCTTCAAAAAAAAATATTTCCAATACGATTGCATATGAATATAGGTAATAGGTCTATAAGAATATGTTGATTACATTCTTATGAGTTATGACGACTCAAAGTAATGGTAATGCAAATCCAAAATGGTTTAAAGCCTGCCAAGATGAAAGACAACAATAATTGGAAAACACTCACTATATGCTCAGGTTATAAATTAGGTGTATAACACGAGACATGCATTTAACTATGGAGAAAACGGCAATGATTCATATTAAAAAATCAACATCAGCAAATATGAAGACAACGATAATTGGCTCCAATACAGAGAACGGGAAAAAAAATTATGCTTCTACTTACCGTCAATTCAGGAAAGAGTATATCATGTTGTGGGCAGACACCCAAAACCTTCCGTATCTCATCCTACAAAACAAGACAACAACATTATGAATGACACAGAACCAGGCAAGAATGAAACAGAGGGAAAGTAACAAAAAATTTCAGAAAGAGCATATTCATATCTGGCTGCACAGTGGATGAGAATATAAGAAACATTTTAGGAGTTAGTTACATGGGGAGGTATAGGATAGGGAGAGAGAGTGTGCAGTAAACTCTTGTGAGCTGGAGTAGATGTAGCAAACTAAAATCTAGGAGACCATACCTCCCTGTAGGTTTAGCAACAGCAGAATAAATCACAGAGGATCAAAGCTAGCTCTAGATACCGCATTAAAGTTAAGGGTTTTAGATAAAAAGGAGAAAAATTATAAAATCTCGAATATTGTTAATACAGTAATAGTTTGATAGTAACTAAAAAAACAAGGATCCGGCTGGGCTCCTCTCCTCTAAAGTGAGCAATTCACTTTAGAGTGTAAAGTGAGTAATCTTAGCCATTGATTAACAAATCAAAGGTAGATATTATATAGATACACCATAACAAGTCATGGGGTTGTTAAAATAACAACCCTTGATTTCCTCACTTTAGAGGATCCTAATCCAAAAAACAAATACTAATCCGAATAACATCCAAGTAATATAGAAACTAATCCTAAGAGGTAATCTAAGATACTAGCTATAAGTACTAATCCATATTTATAGGAATAGGAATACAAACTCCTAATCCTAAATAAATAGAGAAAGGGTCTTGCTAACGTGTGCCCTAAGGGCACATGCTAAGGAACCCAAAAGTAGAATTTTTGCATTGAAAAATATAACAATTTGACTTTTGAAAGTCGAATGCATAACTTTAGAGAAGAACATTTCTATATTAAGTTGCTTATCATGTGCACTAAGGGCACATGTTAGCATTTGCCATAGAGAAATTAGGGATAGCCTCGCCTACTGGAAAATTAAGAAATAAAATATTGTTTCAAAGTCTAGGGCAGAATTCAATAGACTATCAAGCCATGGCATCAGCTACCTATGAAACTCATCTAACTCGGACCTTCACTCCAAGAACTTAGATTTTGAAAAATAAGCAAATGATAATGATCGGTATAAGGTATTCATGTTACTATTGGGAGTAGTTAGTAGTAGCAAATATATGTACATAGTAAACCATATACTTAGGCAATATCATACATGCACTTAGGAAGTAGCAATATCATTAATTAATGCAAATCAATCAAGCCTTACAGAAATTTCTTGATCACTAAGACGCTAACAACTGCAAATCATTAGTATCACCACTGTCTTCGCTAAAACAAATTACTTATGTCCTCCTAAGTTTTTCAACAAATGGTATTCATGGCTATGAACAAATGTTATTGTACCAAAAGTGTAAAACATAAACTTACAATATCGGAGACAATGTTCTTTCCAAATATTAAAGCATCCCCAGAAGTAGGAGGAAGAAGACCAACAAGCATTGATATTGTTGTGCTTTTCCCAGCTCCATTATGTCCTTCAAAATAAAATGATTGAGGAATAACTTAATCCCAAATTATTAATGTAGATAAAACCAAATTATAAGAGTCAATCATAAGAGATCCTCCTAAAACAAAAAACAGTAATAATAATAATAATAATATTAAAAGCTTAAAAAACTCATTTCATCCTTGGAATATACCCCATCTCCGGTTTTAGTCCTTAAAAAAATGGTATTTTCGTTCTTCCTAATTGATAGCTAACTTTTAAGAAAGAAACCCGAAGGGCTTAGATATTTATCATATGGTACCAAATTTGGTTGACAATGTCTCGAAAAGGGACACCAAAGGGAGGGGATGACCATAATAACCAAGTTAAGTGCCGTAGAGTGCAGCCGTTGGACGTCGACACTTCAGGACAGTTCTACAATAGGGACGTGGAAATTATGGGCACCTATGTCCCAGGCCGAGTAGTATGGGATACTTGATAGAGTATTAAGTGGCTTAGTTCACCCACTTGATAGTCTCAGAATTTAGGCCAGACCTAACTCAACCCTTACAAAACCGGCTTGTAAGATGAAGACTACCCACCGCTTATAAATACATTGTCAGGCATGTTTCATTCAATGTGGAACTCTTAACACAGTCTCTAACGCCAAAAACTAGAGATCTGGAGTGTGACTTGAGTGGCGGAAACTTGATAGAAAGTGACCTAACGGATCTTGGATAGGCTCTACCACCATCTTACGATTTGTGTTGATTCAAACTCAACGCTTACAAAACCGACTTGTAAGGTGAAGACTACCCACCATTTATATATACATTGTTATGCCATATCCCATCCAATGTAGAACTCTTAACAGATAGCTTGCTTTTAGGAGGGTTCTCCAAGTTCTTTGATACTGTTGGAAAATATTTAGTTTCCTGGTTTGTTATTTCTAGGGGATTCTAAACTTATCTATTATTTCCTTTTATTTCTCTTTGTAACTATTTTCTCCTTAATTCAAGGAGACAATTAATTGTACTCTTTCTATTTAAACCAGCCTTGAGCTGAGGAATAAATTAGTACAGCATTCACCTATTATTTTCTACAGATACTTATCTCTAACTTTGGTGCCACAGACGTTGATCACAAAATTTTCTATGTTAACTGGTTCTTACTAACTCTGTCCAGATTATCATCGATATCGACCGAGGTTTGTCTATTTACTTCAGTTGGTAGCTCCCAATTCCAATCCCCATTACATTACAACTGCACACTTCCTTGGTTATTAAAAAATTTCCACTTGTCCCTTCTATCACTAAAATAAATTGAAGATTCAAGCCCGGCATAGAGCAAGAGAGCTCTCTTTCTCTCACACACACAAACAAACATATTCATACGCATTAACAAGAAAGAACTACTATACTTACCTAGAAGAGCAAGAATCTGATTTTCATATAATGTCAGCTGCAATGAGTTAACAGCACAGCAATCTCCTTTTTTAGTAGCATACACTTTATGCAAATTCCTAATTTGAATGCACCTATATTTAAAAATAAATAAATAAACTTGTAAGAAAGATACAATGTATTATATTATACAAAGTTGATGTAGTTGGATTGTATATCATATATACCTGCCATCAATCTCCTGTTGTTTCATGTCTAAGCTTATTGCTTCTATAGCAGAATTGGAAGTATCTTGCCCCAAAAGATTCCCTTCTGACTCAGAACACTTACCAGCAGTTTTAACTTTAAAACCGGAGGAACAATTATTTACAACTTTTTTCTTTCTCCAGAAGTCCTTTTTGAAAATAAAGTTCCATGGATATCGCAGTCCATACTCCCTTGGAAGAACCTTCAAAGATGAACAGAATTTTGATTGTTTTTGTATCATTCAAAAAGCCAAATAAAATAAAAATCATTCAATTGGTCATATGTGTATGTGAACACACAAGCACGTGTGCGTGTCACCACTGTTTTAGAAATAAGGCAATGAAGAAATAAAGAAATACACAATGTTTTAGAAGTAAAGCAATGAAGAAATTTAAGAAATACACCATAAAAAACAAAGTTAAAAGTAAATTTTAATGATGCTGTACAGGAATTCACTGCTTATAGACATAAGAGTATGAAGTGTTCAATACAAACAAATGAAACAATTGGTCTTTTAAGTGTCTTCACGCATAACCATAAGTCATATAAAATAATACATCACTAAATCAATCAACCAGCTTATGCCTCTTTCTCCCTACTAAGTAGCAAAGGGTTCGACTTCGTCTAGACATATGTAGGCTCCATGTAGGAAAACAGGACACTCTAGAGTGCTGCACTTCAATTCTAGTCTAATTACTAAAATAGCCTATAGTATAAGAGTGTATTCATATAAACAAAGACATACCTTATCGAAATAGAGGCCAATTGCACAATAGAGCAGTGTATCAAGTATCATCATCAGAAGACATGCGGAGAAGTTCACTCCAGAGGACTCCTGCAAACTAAATGTCTTAGAAATTTGGACAGAATAGTAAAGGCAAGGGCCCTACTGCGGAAACTCACCCGCCATATGTTGCTCCAACGAAGCCCAACATGAGCACGCTCATAATCAGCAAAGTTGATAGAACCCAGAGCAAATGCCGTAGGTGAAAGCAGAGAAGCAAGAACCTTCAAGATCCTGAGGTAGGCAACCTCAAATGAATAAAATTTACATTCAAATATGAAAATTTGGACTAAAAATATTAGTCATTGGAAGGACAAGCACTCACATAGAGACTCCCTCATCGTTGACAGTGTAATAAGGTAAAAAGGCACCAAGAAATGACATAGTTCCAACAGCTACAGCTGTTTTGGCCCTTTTGAAAAATGTTGATATAAAAAATGACAGCATGATTGCACTAAGCCCAAAAATGAAGAAGTATGCAAACACCAGTGTCTTATCGCTATACTTGAATATATTATCCATGGTGCAAGCTGTAATGACCGCAGAAGAAATTGCAAACTGTAAAGATCAAATAATGAAAAAATGATATTAGCATAATTTCTTCATCTAGAAAACTAAAGAATCAACTTATCACAGAATAAGTTATATAGTAATGTTCAACGCACAAAAGTAATGGCTTGAGGAATTAAATTCCAATGTAATTTAATTGTGCACCAAAGCAATTTCCTTTAGTTTATATCAACAACGATGGAAACAACACGACTACCTAAAGCATATGAGTTTTCTAGAGATAAAAATTTGTTCCTTGACCCCCTAAACGAACAGAGGAATCTCCGGAAAACCAATTGGGACAGACGACTCGTCAAACGGAGACACATAGGGTGGTGTGTGCACTTCATGCGCCAATGAAACTGAGGTTCTGATTGCGCATTTCCAGCAATGAGTAAATCGGAGGTCTCTGACCCTAATTCTTCCAGCCAAACTTTGATTATGATTGATCATGGAACAACTTGACAGGTAGAGTTTCTGATTTGGGACTTTCTGACTTAGATTTTTTTTCTTAATCAAGCTCATAGAATCTGGCTCTTATACCAACTTGAAGATAGAGAAAGAATTTATCTGAATTATGCGAGATTAACCCTCAATGTGTTTATTTATACTAATCAAAATGTGTAAAACCAAATCCCTTGGTTAGGGTCCCTAACTTAGGGTAGGGATACGACCATAATCAAATCAGATACAAATCTATCCTGTTTAAAACAGAATATTCATAACATAAATTCAAATATCTCAACAGAGTTTCATGCTACCTAATCAAGTAGCTTCTGCACAATTAGTTTTTTGATGGTTCAATTATTCACAACATAACTCATTGATCAATCAACTTCTCACAGAATGTTAAGATTTTGTTTGCACTCGGCTATCCAAGTTCATCGTGTGATCACTGGGAGGTGAAACCAAGCAAGATCACTGCTCAAACTTGCAAAAATGTGGGATTCACAGTCAATTTTCTCTCAAATTCTCTCTACGGTGAAACTCTTTCACTCACAACACAAGAAGCTTCCAGAAAAAAGCACTTATAAAAGCCCTTATAAGATAAGGTTGAGCTTATCAAGTTCAAACACCAGGTAGTCTGGCATAAGAAAAAACCTCTCTAAAAAGGATTATTTTTCAATTTTCATTTCTACAATAAAAAATTAATATGTTCTATTGTTAGAATATTTAAAAAAATATATAAGTGATATATATAAATTTTCAATTAGATATTATTTATGATTGTTTTAATTAAAATCAAGGCTACTGTAAAAATATTTCTTCAAATATTTTCGCTTAAAAGTAGTTTTTTAGGTTAAAAAATTAAGAATCCCAGACAACTTTATCGTTGCATTTAAAGCTCTTATTTTTAACTTTGATTTTAAAGTAGCTTTTAAGACCCAAAAAAGCTAGGCCAAATGCACCCTAAGAAAACATGTGTTCTAAACACTTAAGCTATTAGGTTAAGGCTTTAGAATCATTTTATTTAGAATCATTTTATATCTCCAACATCAACATGACAAAAAGGTATATTTTGGAAAAGAAAATAAATTAACACTTCACAAATGGTTTTTTCAAAGGCATGACACGTTCTGGTGAACAGAAATGTCATCTTGCTTTAGTTTATCTATACAACTTGCGGTAGCATTCTCCTTTGGTTGCTTTTTCTCTATGTTAAGATGTTGAATAAGGGAATGTATTTGGGCAGAAAAATAAGTAGAAAGAAAGAGGAAATCGTCTTAAATCAAGGAAAATGACAAAGAAATTAAGAACAAAATTTAGCTTAAATTAAAAGGGGAAATCCAAATCCCTTTGCAAAGAAATGTACCATAAAGAAAAGCAATGGTCAATTACTTACAAAAATAAATGCAAGAGAAATTCAACGGAAGATTACAATATCGTCCTAATCCTAAATGTGGAAAATAAAAGAAATATTGTACATTTAAGAATGAGAAGGCAAATTACAAAAAAACAGACATAGAGAAGTAATATTAAACACTTCCCTAGTGAAATATTCTCATTTAGGGTAATAGATGTCTTAAGTTCAGTTCTCGAAAAGCCTCTTGGGCTTTCTTACATATTAATCCAGACGAAATGTGTGTAAAAGTTTAAAAAAAAAATATTAAAAAAATAAAAAGAGAAAAGAAACCTGCAATGGATTGAATAGCAAGAGTTACCTGCAAAGCATATGTGATAAACCAAGAGAGATGAAATATGCCATCTTTTAAGCCCATCATATAGAGTCCTTCTTTGATCTTTTGTTCCTGAAATGTTACATTGATAAATTGAGACAAAAGCTCGACAAAGAGAGGATGGCTTTCTATATCCCTATAATATTAAAAAATAATGTTCATAAAAATAAGAAGAAATAAAGGAAACAACAAATAATGAAGGGAATAGCTTAATCGGACAATTCCAAACCTTCTCAAACACAGAATAACTTATCAGGCGAGAAACTGGATAGAGAAACCCCAGTAAATACCTGCACATACAAGTTTTCGTTAAACAATAAAGCTTATCGAAAATTTAATCTAATAACACTCTATAAAGTTTTGAAGACAAGCTTACAATATTCCCATGACTTCCTTCACTATTGCCTGGAACTGGTCATCAGTGTACTCTCGAGTGGGAAATGGAGCTATTCGTATGTTGGTAGGGATAAACTGAGTCCATGGAACTTTTAGGGAGAAATCAGTGTCACTAAGTTCTAGAAGAGGAAGTTTTACAGTTTTGGCATTTGACTGTAATTCAGGTTGTTGAGTCGTTAATATTATGAACGAATCAACCATTTGCTGGAGCTACAAAACCAGATAATATCAATGCATTAGTACAAATACAAGTGATGAAGAATGCCAAGAGAGGCAAGGATCACAAATAAAAGAAAACATGTTAAAAAGTATACAAGATCAAGTATACAATATATTGAGGCAAGCAATACATTAAAAAGTATAGATTATGCAACTCAATGGTGTACTCAATTCTTGTTTTTTTAATACACTCAATGAATGAAAAATTATAAGAATGAGAATAAAGCAATCATACTGTCAAAAATCCACTGAAGCTGTACTGCATTGTTGGTACAGAGCTAACACCAAGTTCCAAGTCATTAAGAAAAGGGCCATTTGTATCCATTATTGTTGTAACATCCGGAAAACCGGAGAAAGCCCATGTATGATTGAGGCGTATGCTATAATCAAATAACTGAGGACCTTGTTCGTAAAATACAATTGCCCCTTTAATTTTGGGATTCGAACAATTCCTACACGGGTATAAGGAAAAAAATAATCAGAAAACAGACCATATTTCTGCATCTCACAAAATTTCAAATGAATACACAAAGTAATCATTTTTGCATCTTGTATTAAACAGTGTATGAGATATAAACTCCACTTATTCTATATGGCAAAACTAATCCTTCGAAAAACTACATCCATAGACCTAGGGGAAGCCACATTGTTATGCATGGCCTTTTGAACTCTTTTCAAAAGATTCACAGCTTCTGGCGCTAGGAAGCCAAAAGTGTCAAATGCATATGATATAAAAGCGTGTTCATTGTTAGAAAGAGTTACTGAAATATAAATTATTTTTGGAGATAACGAAAGTAACTACAATTGAGGCGAATAGAAAAAGTTACCCCCCAAGATAGTAATAAAGTATTGGGAAATGCTAATATGTAAACTTAATGAACTTGTTAATGTACTAAAGATAGCAGCTTTGTATTGGAAATTGTGCATTCCATTTCACATAAAGTTAAAAAATTGCTTTTTTCAAGACATAATTACTATTTATGGATTTGTTAACATGTGCACTTAGAGCACAAGTTAGCATGATGACCCATAAATTATTAAAGGAAAATGCTAACGAGTGCCCCCGGGTAAGTTTTTATAGAATTTTTATGGAAATGTGTAAAGTCAACGCATTGGAAATTGTCGTGTTTAACTTTTTGAATAAAAAATTTCTTCAAATGGAATGCTTAAAGAGTGCCACGGGGGCACTTGTTAGCAAGACCCACTATTAAATAATCTGCAAAGCAACTTCTCAATATGCCGGACCTCTAAACTATTCTTGTAACAAGATTATTTTTGTTTGCCTCATGGCCACTGACCCGTGCCAATAACACATTATTCCAGTGGTTGATAGATCTACAAAGCTTTAAAGCCATAAAAGGATTTTACCTTACGTCACTGCAGGTACCATAAGCATCTGATCGGATGTATGTTTCCAACTCTAACTCATCTTTGTATACAATACTAACAAGCTGCATATAGGAACCAAATTTTAATTAGATAGATTCAATGACAACTCTTTCAGAAGATGGATGGAGAAGACATTTACATTTGCTTAATGTACAATTTGAAAAGATAAAGGTTCTACGGAACTTGCTTGAACACACATTTACTCACATGAAGACACTCCAAAATGGAGGAAGAAATCAAAGCAGTGAATTAATTTAGCAAAGTGGTGGATTTTGGTTATATGCATGCAGTGGACAGAAACAATCAATGATATTTTTTTTCAAATTTTAAATCCTCCCTTAAACAAATACAATAAATTTTCTGATTGGGCGTTATGAAAAACCAAACTATTATAAGAAAATTACGTGCACTAATCAACTGGCTTCAACACCAAGTTTTTTTTTTCTATAAGCCATGGATATAAATGAAACATTGTCAAATATAACTCTTAGAATTGAGTATCGGGCCTAACTCATCCTTACAAATCCGGCTTTGTGAGGATGAGTTAGGCCCAATACTCATTTCTAAGATGGTATCAGAGCCTCTCCACGATCTGTTGGGCCACCTGTTATCAGGTTTACGCTATCGGACCACCCACCATTTATATCCACGCACCAAGCCCAATAGTGTTGGGCGTGAGGGGGTGTGTTAAGAAGTCTCACATCGGTTACGAGATAACCTGAATGTGTGTTTATAAGTAAGAGGCAATCCTCACCTTACAAGCCGGTTTTGTAAGGATGAGTTAGGCCCAATACTCATTCTAAGATGTACTAAATAGATTTTCCAAAAAGTCACAATCTGAATATCTAAACTATTTTTCTTAAAATGAAACCCTGAATACCACATACTGAAATACAATGAACCACAAATGAGTAGGTACCTTCAAAATCGGAAAATTGATCGACACGACGTCTATCATCCTCCTTGTTTCATTGGTGTCTGGTGCAAAAGCTAAATATTCTCTCTTATCCAATAAGGATTCCAAAACTTGTTGAAAGTTAGGGGATATACCTTTCCCCACTTCTACAAACATATCTTTCTGAATGTGCCTGTTCCATTTCCACATTTACAATAATCCTCAGTTCCTCACAAAATACTAAACATAAAAGAAGTTCATAAAGAAACAACATTTGCTTCATTTACATTCCCTCTCTCAATACAAGAGTTAAGAGTACTCAAAGTGGAGTTCAAATTTTATATTAAAAACCCCTGCATTTCACTTTCTTCGTTCGTTCTCCATACACCATAGCACTGAGAACAAATCAAAACAGAAAAACAAACACAAAAACCAAACAGATAGCAAGTAATGAATAGAAACACTAACGATTGAGCAGGATGAATTTGTGTATCGACTCGCGTTCTTACAGCTGCTAATAGCAACAACACAATCGCCGGTAGCAAAATCTGTCATAGATTCAGTAATAATCATCAGAACTCAAAGCATTCACAAATTTCACATAATTGAAATGCAATCAAAATAGAAACAACCATCAAACCCACACAAAACCCTAAAATATATATATTATTAACAAAAATTACATTCATCCATAATGCATGTACCATAAAAGAAACAAATACTAACAGTTAAAATTAAAATTAAAATGATCATATAAACTTACTTAAAACAATATCAAATTCAAATCCAAAAAAGCAACAGTTGAATCAAATATAATAAAAATTAATATTATATTATTATCGAAAATGAAGAACGGCGTTGAATTGGTGAACTAAGCATAGGATCGGAACAGAGAAACAGAGTAATAGAAGAAAAATAAAGAGATGAAAAATTGCAAGTTGAAATTGGGAAGAGAAGAATGAAGAACCTCAGCAGCAGTAATGAACGGGTGGCGTTTTTTGAGGAGCCAATTTTTTCTGAGCATAACCTTTAACTGTCTTGAAGCGGTTCCCATGGTTGCAAGAGAACCCTAGGAAATGGAAGCGATGGAAGAATGTGAAAAAGGAAAGAAGAAGAATCGTAAAGTTCACGTTGTTGTTGAATTCATAGTTTGGTGGAAGTGAGTGTGTGAGGGAAGGTGGTGAATGGAATGGACTAACGGAAAAAGACAAAAGGCTAAAAAAGCTACTCTACTTGCCTTCATAAAAGAACGCATCTTCCTTTTAGACAAGTGGTTTTATACTTTTTTATTTCTTGTTAAAAAAATATAAAAATAAATAAATAAATCAATAAGTGGGTTGTTATGTTATTTTCGCCTTAGAGTTAGAGGTTAGACTAGAGGCCGAGGGAGTATGAGAGAAATCAAAAATGAGAAGGAAAATGGTAATTAAAATATCTTTTTTATAATCTATAAAAAAAATTAAAATATAAAATATAATTGTCTTAAAATATCTGTAAAAATATTTTAAAATATAAAATATATTATTTTTTATATAAAAGTTTATTTTTTTTTAATTATTTAACCGGTGTCTTGAAGTACATGATCCAAATAAAAAAATAAGGAAAATGCTAACTAGTGCCCCAGGGACACTAGTTAAGTAACACAAATATAGCAAAAAGTGCATTAAAATTTATGTAGTTAAAGTATTAAAAGCATATAAAGTGTTATTTTCTATATAAAATTACATCTTTTATTATCTTAACTAGTGCCCTGGAACCACTAGTCAGCAAGACCCAAAAAATAAATAAACGTGAACTTTTTAAATTCTCAAACATTGTGTGTTAACTTTTTCTGTTTAAAATAGCATAGCAAGCTACGGAGGAGTATTTTATTTCTTTCTTGGAAACATCTGAGGGGTATTAATTGCAATATTTTTATAATGTTTAGTGGGGTCGGTTTCTTCCTACTCCCTCCGGTTCTATATATAAGAAACAAATGACTTTTTAGATACATTGATTAATTAATGTATCCGGTCTAGAATATAGACCAAATACATTAATTTTTCAATGTATCTAAAAAGTCATTTGTCTCTTATATATAGGCCAGGAGGGAGTAGCTTATCCATCAGGTTTCAGTTGGAATTGGAACTTGGCGCCACGAAGCATGCCTTTATTTTATCATCGGATAAGATCTTCTTTTAGGTTGGTTGGTTTTATAATATTTCAAATTTTATTTTTAGTCTTTTAAATATGTTGTCACAATTTTTTATCTTATTTTTAATTAAACTTTTGTGTGTTTTCACATTTTTAAATAATATTCATTTATTTATGTTTATAATATTATAAAAATCTCTTGCATTAAAATTTAAATTTTTTTAAAATAAGATGAATTATTTATGAATTTTTATGCCAAAAAACTAAAAAAAATCATATTTGATTCTTAAAAAATTAAAACTTTTACAAAGAGATTTATATAATGTACTTAAGGTTCAACACTATAAATAAGACGACTCATAAACCTAACGTCTTAAGATTTTGGATAAAAATATGGTGTTCAACTCACTTGTATTGTTGTTCTGAGCCTAATATGGATGATCCCCTTGGTTTCCTTCTTGCGACCCAACAGAAGTATAAGAGTCGATGGTTCAACGAACGGTTCTACCGACTCATTGTATCAAAAGTCTTCCTGACAAAGGTGATTAAGCGTCGTGTTCGTTGAGTAGTGGCAACGACGGTGCAAGTGTATGGAAGCTTTCGCTTGAGGGGAAAAATAAAAAATTGGAAAGCTCACACTTGAGGGGGAGATTGTTGCGGCCAGGGACGGATCTACACCCGATATACTAGTGTGGCTAAAAAAACATGTTCACAAACTTTATAGCTGGAAAAAAAAAAACTTTTCACACTTGCAAATTAGTCGAAGAAGTACATTTGTCTCTAAAAAGCACGAGAAAAAATAACAAAAAACGAATAATCAAATATGTAGTTGTAGAGTTTAGAGGAGAAAGGGAAGTAGAGGAATCAAACCAGGAAAACGATACTCGGAGAGAGGAGGCAGGAGGTGAGAAAAATATAAATTCAATTTGGATATTCATAGACCATTTACATTCAAATAATATTGTATTTTTCAATTACATCTAAAATAATTTAATATATTATCGACATCCATTAAAATTAACGGTATTCAATAAAAATGTATAAATGCTAAATTTTTGTGAGTTTCAATAACATATCAAATGATTTTAAATTTTTATAAAATTTCACAAAATTATCTATATGCTATAAATTTTAAATTCAACAATACATTTTATAAATTTTATACTCATTTAAATGTGACGATACAATTTAATTTATCTAATATGTATATAATATATATTGACCACTCTTTTAAAAATATATAGCGACTTTAGTAAACTTTTCTTGTGATGTAGTGACTTTAGTAAACTTGAAACATGGCAAATTTCTTTGTTAAAAATTCAATTAAAAGTCCAAAAAGCAAAAATTATTAAAAATTGAATTAAAATCCAAAACTACAACTTGCAAGCAAGACTCGAACTCATGCATATCATTAGAACACGACTTAACCATTAGGTTAGAACAATTCTTGTGTCAAAGTTTGACGGTAACACATGTACATAAGATAATAAATAACAAAATTATGTATATACTAGTATACCTATCAAAACTTAAAAATTCTGGTGTGGCTATAGCCACATTGTGCCTCCATGTAGCATCGCCCCTGGTTGCGGCAAGTGTGAAGTGAGTTAAATCTTTCATTGCTTAGAAAAATGGAGATATAACATTTTATAAGTAAGAGGACCACAAACATAATGCCTTAACGTTTTTGGAAATATTATGTTTTCCATCTCAGTTGTATTCTTGTTCTAAGTCCAATGTGGATGATCCTCTTATCTGCCCCTCGTGATCTGACACTAATCTAACTTAAGTATAAATCATTTTTTTGTCAAAAAAAAAGTATAAAAAGTTCTTGTAACTATTTTTCTTTTTACCATATATTATCGATTCCAGATAGGTGGCTGTGGCGATCTGATCTTGACAAAGGATATACAATCTGGGGTGCTTATCAGCTACTGACTTCCCATCCACCTGATGTTTTGGACGTTGCAACAGATCTTATTTAGCACAAATAGGTTCATTTGAAGGTGTCTGTTTTCGCTTGGAGATTGTAGAGAGACATGTTGCCAACTAAATCCAATTTGGCGATTCGAGGCATCATTCCTCCAGAGGTTCAATTTTGTGTGGTGGGTTGTGGCGTTGTAGAGTCAGCTCATCATTTATTTCTCTCATGCAGTATTTTTGGCTCTCTTTGGACATCAGTTAGGTCGTGGATTGACTTTTTCGGTGGATTCTCAAAACATGGCTGATCATTTTATCTAGTTTACTTTTTCAGCTGGCGGTCTCAGAGCGTGACGCTCCTTCCTCCAGCTCATCTGACTCTTATGTGTCCGGGTTATTTGGAACGAAATAAATCAACGCCTATTCAGAAATTTGGAACAATCCTTACCTCAATTGTTGGACAAGGTTAAACTCTACTTTTATTGGTGGTTGAAGACAACAAATAGTAGTTTGGTCTCTAATTATCATAGTTGATGAACGAGCCCGTTTACTTGTTTGGCATGTTGTAATTGTGTAACTTTGTCTTTCACGATTGTTTAGTTTCATGTATCTGTAGACTCTTGTAGTCATTTTGGAACACCTTATGCTGATGGGACTCTTTTGGTTGGTTAATATATATTTTATTTTGGCTTATTCAAAAATACTATTATAATTAAAATTTAATAAATTAAAATATAGCAGGATATATTACTAAAAAATTTATGAGATAAATAGACGCATTTGTTGTAGATTATTGTAAAATAACGAAAGTGTTTTTGATATAAATCATTTATAACTTCTTTTGAGATTTTTAAGAAACTTAGAGCATATCCAATAAGGGTATCATATAGAGTATCATAGACTAATGATCCGTACCTTAACTTTTTTTATCATTGGAGTTCCATGACGTGGCATAGAGGGTATCAAAATTGATGATACTGGTACCTTATTTAAGGTACCGTATCATCAATTTATTGTTACTTTTTTTTGTATATCGAATTAAATAGAATTAATAACTTGTTAATGATGTATGATACCTAGAGTGGTATCACCATTGGAGCAAAACACGTATGAGTTGCATAAATATTATATGGCATTGTAGGGACTACTTTTTAGTGATGTATGATTCCCAAAGCAGTATCACAATTGGAGATGCTCTTATAAGTTAACTTGTGTTTGTTTAAATGTATGAAAATAAATTTTGTTTTTCTCTTTCTATTAAAAATATCAACTTCAAGGTAGATTTTTATTTTCAAGATAAATTGGATTTGAGATGTTACAAAGTATCTTGAGCTTATAAGCATTTGGTCTATTTAAAAATATAGAAATAATTTAAAGCGGAAAGGAAATACATATGCCATTCTTGACATGGTAATTTTTTTTCATAGACCTGAATTAGAACTACATTGGGTTTATGTTGGTAAAGTTTTTTTCATAGACATGAGAATAGAACTATTTTAGGTTCATGTTTTTTTGTGTTACTGAGATTTGAGATTCGGCCTTCGTTGATTTTATTTCTTTTATAATTATTTTACAAAATTAAAATAAGTATATTTTATATTTACCTTTTTTAAAAAAGTATATTTTGTATTTAAAATGTTTTTTTATATATTTTTAAAAGTTTAGAAAAAATAGCAAGTTATTAAAAATTCATACATACACACAAAATGGAGGAATTATGGTTAAAAATTCAAACTCCGATCATAAAATGTTCGACATCAATAATTTTGATATTTCTATCGCTTGAGTTAAAATTTGTGAACCATTTAAATAATCTTTTAAAAAGAAAATTATGGAACTGAATTTCATTCACATATGTATTTCATTATTTTCAAAGGGAAGAATTAGGACGTCACTAGCATTTACTACAATTTACGCATTCATTCATTTCCTAAAATTTACAATTTATTGTGGAGGTTTGATGTTGACAATGTTAGCGCCATGCATATTGGACTTTGTGATGAGTCAAATTGGCAATGGCATTGGTACTTGCATGTTTGAAAAGTCTCAATACGCCGCCGGCACGGTGCAAGATAAAGAAAAATATTGCCAACCTCTTTCAAGATATCTTTTTTTAATTCTAAGCCACCTATTACCATAGAATAATGGATAAGTAGGTTTTTAGCCCTCTGTAAAGTATACGAATTTTATTTTATTTTCTGTTAAAATAAAAATGAAAATATCCCCTTGTAATATTGAATAATTTTGTTTTATCATCCTCTGTTGACTTTTCGCTGATGTGACAGGGAAAAAATCACTACCACGTCAGCAAAAGTCATTTTTTTGCTGACGTGGCAATGCACTTTTGCTGATGTGACAATGACTTTTTTGTTGTCACATCAACAAAAAGTCAGCACAAGGAGTAAAACAAGATTCGTCAACATTATAAGGGGACATTTTAAAAAAAGAAAATATTAACCCTAGAATAATAATAATAGAAATAAACCAAAGAGATACGATGATTTATTTTGTTCATTGTTTGTATAGAACTAGTATAACAACCCGTGATAAATACGGGTAAGATGTTCATTACTCCATCCGTTTCTTTTTAAATGTCTGTTTTGAATAGTAACACAAAATTAAAAAGTATATTTTTACACCTTATCTTCCTATTATACCCTAATTTTAATTCACCGATAAAATCCTATTTTTTTATACACACTTTCTCTTTCCAATAAATTTAAAATATTATGCACACACAAAAAAAAAACAAAATTTAATATGTTATGTAACAAAAAAACAATAAAAAAAAGATTTAGTTTTCCAAATATATAACATTAATTAGTTTTATTGAAAAACATGAGTAATTGACAAAGGGTATAATTAACAAATCGTACCCTTGAAACACCAAATGGACAGTTAAATAGAAACGCTAAATTCGACGTTTTTGGACACTTAAAAAGAAACGGAGGGAGTATAATTTTTTAACAGGTTTTATACATTGTATATATAAAATAAATTTATTAAATTTAGATTTAATTAAATGTTCAATTTTATTATTTTATTATACTAACGAAATTTATACGGATGAAGCTGTGGTTCGAATCCCAGACACTTCACTTATTCACCTTTAAAAGTGGAATCCTAATCATTAGCCTACTTGACGAAAAATAAAATAAAATTGGAGAAATAGATCATCATTTTTTTAATAAAAAAATTTAATTTTAAAAAAGGAATTATTTTCATGGGAGTGGTAAAATAATGACAACTATACATAAAATATATGTAAATAATATGTATATTCTTAAGCTCTATAATAAGAATATTTTTTTAAAAAAATGTAATTAAAATAACAGATAAAATATATTTCGCGTGCTTTGTTACTTTATCTGTCAGCGCTTTGCATTCCTCCTTTGGATTATCCACCGTGTTACCTGCAACGTCTTTAGAAACACGAGTGGTTACCAGTTTTGATAGCTGGCCTATCTGAGTCTTTAGGCTTTTGATTGTTGCGCCTTGATTTGCCACCGTTGACTGAATGTTCTCGAAGTTAGTTTGACTCATGGTTGCAAACTTGTTAAGTAACTCCTCCAAAGGAGATGGCTTTCTTGGTTCAGTTGCACCGCCTTGGGCTTGATTTCCTGTTTGTGCCCAACCAATGTTTAGGTGGTTCTTCCATCCTGGATTGTACCTGCTAGAGAATGGATTATTTTTCTGATTACCCATAAACTTTGCTTCCTCGGTGTTGTCTCCTGGCAAACACTACCCGTTGGGGTGGTCTTATAGGCAGAAGTCACAGACTCCTTCTACTCGCTTTGCACTTGCCTCTTTGGTTTCTTTTTCAGCTAGTTGCTTTTTGAGTAGCTCAATCTATACTTTGTAGGCGACTTCTTTGTCCACTTTGATGACTCTAACTGTCTTTTCGTTCCTGTCATGGCTCATGTTGTACTCGTTGTGACACATCTGCTCAACTAGATCTTTGGTCTTCTCGTGGGTTTTGATTTTGATGGACCCACCAGCCGAGGCGTCTAGTATCATGTGATGCTGCATCTTCATACCTGCAATAAAAAGTTGCATTTGTTCCATGACACTAATGCTATGGTTCGGGCATCTCCTCATGAGCAGCTTGAAACGCTCGTAAGCCTCGCACAGTGATTATGACTCGTGCTGCTTGAAGCTCAGGATCTCAAACTTTCTCTCCTGGAATAGTGTGTGAGTGAAGAACCTTTCAAGGAATTTGTCTTCAAGCTCCTTCAAAGTTGCTATACTTCCCCTTGGCAAGCACTGTAGTCAATCTTTAGCTGGACCTGTAAGACAAAAAGCAAAAAGCCTTAACTTTTTCTGGTCCTCTGTAACGGCATCTGACACCTTATGTATCTGACAGGTCTCTGAAAACTTTGCTAGATGATCCCACAAATCATTGTTGGTGCGTTCGTCGAACTGGTTCTCCCGCAACCCTGTAAGAACATTCCTTTTGATATCAAAGTTAGCTGGGTTGGCTGGTTGGAACCCAAGAGAGATCTGATCATTGTCAATCCTCTGGCAGTAATCTCCCATGGTGATTCTTGGTTGTGCGTCTCCCATCGTTTCAGTTTTGATAGCTTTCGCTTGTTCTTTGGCTAACATGTTCGCCCTTCGTCTTCTCTGAAACGTTATCTTTGGCTCTGGATTAAATTCAAACTTCAGGGTACCTGTTTGTCAAGCACAACAAATGAATACCTTAGTAGCACTGGAAGATATATTCATATTTTTGGTTTGTCTCATGCATCTCTATCACCGTGAAAATTCTCAGGTTAAATTTTCATTCATGAAACCAGAACGAATGAACTGTGGTCTCGCATGACACAATCAGGTGAGAGATCCAAAATATTTTGAACTTTCTTGCTTTTATTTTCTGATATTTCTGGTTTTTTCCCCTCATTTATTGTTCTCTTTCTCCACCAATAACTATTGATATTTCTGTCTTTGTTACTCTTTTACTGGGTGCGAAACTCCTGTTTTTTATGTAGCAACAATGAGGATTGCTTTGGATTTTTAACAACAACATGGGAGTAAAACTGACCTTCCACTTATGCAATTTATGTTAGCTGATAACTAAATTATTACTATTTTTATGAGTCCAAGATGTTTTAGGCTGCCTTTTGATTTAAATACTCCTCTAGCTGTTTTTTGGAGAAACTTTTCATAGATTACTTCTATACTCTGATAGTTCCATGTTCTTAAGCCAACAAAAATACTTTCTCATGATATTTGACATTTTCAATTAATTGATCTCCTCATGTAGAATATGTGCTCCATAATCAGTCTTTCCTTTACAATTTATGTTAATGAAGAGATGTTAAACTCAAGGTTTCTGATTGTGCTTTCTGTGCAATTTTCAATTGTTTCAGATCAGAAGAGAGTTTTTTATTGCTGCTCAAGTCACTTATCCGAGAACTTTTTAGAATTTATGTTCACAAGTACTGATGTATTGAAAAATGTTTTTTTTTCTTTCTTTTGACAGTTCCATATCTCTATTTTGTAATAATGCTCAATTCTTTACACTTAAGTAGCACTAATTACCTTAACCATGTACATTAGGCAACTGCCCTTAACTTAGCCAACTTTTGATTGTGGTATTTGGTCACACTATATATAAAATGAGATTAGTTATCAAATGAATGAGATTGCTAATAGTTTTTGTTCCTATGAAGCTAAAGTCAAGATGACATTTGATAAGATTAATAGTTATCATTTAAATCAAATAGGTGTCATCATTTGAATCATAAAGACTATAATGGTACAATTTCTTAGTAGTATATTTCAGCTTCAATTAGGCAAATTTGAGATTGAAAGCAACATTTATAATTTATGTGCATCATTTCATTCAAACATTAGTTGCACAATGGAAATTTTGAATGGACTGTGTAGTAGCAAAACAAAGACCCAGCAGATATAGAAACTCATATAGATTCTCATCGGTTTTATTATAGGCTTTAATCATTTATATTTGTTACATATAGATGCATCTTTCGATATATCAGTATTGACATAAAACACGGGGACAAGAAGCAAATCCTATGGTTGCATTTAGGGCTGAGCATCGGGCGGTTTTGGGCCCAAAACCACCAATCCGAGAAGAACCGCAAGCTAAAATACCAGACCCATTTCCGACCATTTAGAGCATCGATTTTGACGGGTTGCAGATTAGGCGGGTTATGGGTTGTGCGGTTGGATTTACTCGGATCTAGAGTTCATTCCCCAGAAAAAGTAATATGAAGATGAACTGGTGCTATTGTTTGACCGAAAGAAAGAGAAACAGAGAAGAAGATGGTAACTTAGTTGTTGTTTGTTTTGGCGGTGAAAGATGAATGAATGCTTAAGGCTGAAACTCCAATTTTTAACTTCACAAAAATCATTGCCAGAGAACATTTGGACACAAGAAATATAAGTACACACTACACATGTATCCAAACAAACGTTTAGAAACAAAGGAGGATTTAAATTGGAAAGAAGGAACTCAAGCATAAAATGCAAACAACACCATTGTTTTCAAAGTGATAAATAAAAAAGAAACAAAATGTTTGCACTTACCCTGAACATATGTCTTGCGATAGACATGGATTTGTGATAAGAAAAATATTGTGTACTACTAGTATTTTCTTGGGAAGAGGACATTGAGAAAGACAAAAGCTACAAAAAATATAAATAAATTAGATTGAAGGGACATAGCAACATTGTGGCAGTGGTGGTACAGAGAAAAGTTGACTAAAACTTTATTTTGTGTCAGATAACATTTTCTAGTATACTCCCTCCGGTCTTATATATAAGAAAACTTTTACTTTTTAGGTTCATTGTAAAATGGATGAATCTAGACAATAATATAGTCTACATACATCCATTTTACAATGAATCTAAAAAGTAAAAATTTTCTTATATATAAGACCGGAGGGAGTAGCTTTGTACAGGCTTCGGGCGGGTCTGGATATCAACAGATTTGATTTTTTAAAACCGGGCCTGCCCACATAAACTCACACCAAACTGAATTTTCCATTTAGAATACCCGAACTCCGACCCGACCCGCCCGTACTATCTTATTATTTTTCGGTTTTATCGGATTTCGGACGGGTCACTCTTTTGTGCTCAGCCCTAGTTGCATTATGTAAATTAGCAATTGTCTAAATTTAAAAATGCATCTTTCAATATATCACATATATTATGATATAGTTGCATTATGTAAATTAGCATTTGTCTTAATTTATTATTAAAGTACATTATCTATAATAAAACAATTTTATACTGTCAACCAATATTAACGATATTTTCTATCATGTCACCACACTTCACCCAACATTTTTTTATATGGCATGAAAAATTAATAATTTTGTGTTGAACTTGCATCTTCATTAAACTCTAAAAATATACTTTAGAAAATATATTTTATTAACAATTTGAGTTGTCTAATTACTTTTTTGAAAAAAATGTATGTACTATAATTTATAAAATTTTATTTATTGAAAGATTGAATTTCCAATTTCACCACTATTTACTATTTTTACTGTTTTAGTTTTTATAATTACTATTACCATGCTTCCAGCAGTAGCAGCTGAGTGCAGTAAACTGTAAACCCGACCCAAAACAACAAAAACCCTTCATCCTTTCCTTTCTCTATGCCACCGCCGCTATCCTGTTTATGTTCATTTCTCGAACCTCATCGTCGCTCTCACAAAGGTACTTTCATCATCACTAACCCTAAACCCTTTCTCTAATCTCATTCACCATTAATCAATCAATTATTATTAATCAATTTTCTAATCACACAGGTTTAACAAATATCTAGCTTCAGCGCTGAATCATTCTCGCGGAACATCCGATATGGCGACGGAAGGTTCTAGAAGTTTCGTCCGTCGCGATCGTCTTCGCGAAATCGAATCAAAAGTTCAAAAATGGTGGGAAGAGAAACAAGTTTTCAAATCTGAACCTGGTGATAAACCACCAGAATCAGGTGAAAAATTCTTCGGAAATTTCCCTTTTCCTTACATGAATGGTTATTTACATCTAGGTCATGCCTTTTCACTTTCCAAACTTGAATTCGCTGCTGCCTTTCATCGTCTTCGTGGCGCGAATGTGCTTTTACCTTTTGCTTTTCATTGTACTGGTATGCCGATTAAAGCTTCTGCTGATAAACTTGCTAGAGAGATTCAGCAGTTCGGTAATCCTCCGGTTTTTCCGAATGAAGTTGAGGAACTAGAGAATGTTGTTGCTGTTGTTGAGATTGGTGGTGGTGATGGTAATACTGGTGAGGAAAATGCTGTTGCTGGTAAATTTAAAGGGAAGAAATCGAAAGTTGCTGCGAAATCGGGTGGACAGATTTATCAATGGGAGATTATGAGGAGTGTTGGGATAACTGATGCTGAGATTTCGGATTTTCAAGATCCTTATAAGTGGTTGTCTTATTTTCCGCCGTTGGCTATTGAGGATCTTAAGGCTTTTGGTTTAGGTTGTGATTGGAGGAGGTCGTTTATTACCACCGATATGAATCCTTATTTTGATTCTTTTGTTAGGTGGCAGATGAGGAAGTTGAAGTCATCGGGAAAGGTTGTTAAGGATGTTAGGTATACTGTTTTTTCGCCTTTGGATGGACAACCTTGTGCTGATCATGATAGAGCTAGTGGTGAAGGTGTTCAGCCTCAAGAGTATACAATTATTAAGATGGAGGTGGTATCGCCTTTTCCTGAGAAGTTTAAGGTTTTGGAAGGGAAGAAGGTTTTTCTTGCTGCTGCGACGTTGAGACCTGAGACTATGTACGGTCAAACAAATGCTTGGGTGTTGCCTGATGGGAAATATGGTGCCTTTGAAATCAATGAAACGGAGGTTTTTGTTGTGGCGCATAGGGCCGCGCTTAACCTTGCTTTCCAGAATCACTCTAGGGTGCCTCAGAAACCAAATTGCTTGCTCGAGCTTAAGGGTCAAGATTTGATTGGGCTTCCACTGAAATCTCCTCTTTCGTTGAATGAGATTATATATGCACTTCCTATGTTGTCTATTTTGATGGATAAAGGTACTGGAGTAGTGACCAGTGTGCCTAGTGATGCCCCTGATGACTACATGGCCTTGCATGATTTGAAGTCAAAACCAGCCTTCAGAGAAAAGTTTGGTGTTAAGGATGAATGGGTGTTGCCGTTTGAGGTTCTACCTATCATTGAAGTTCCACCATTTGGAAATAAGTGCGCCGAGACAGTTTGCTTGCAGATGAAAATCAAAAGTCAAAATGAGAAAGAAAAGCTTGCAGAAGCTAAGAAACAAACATATTTAAAAGGATTCACTGAAGGAACTATGATTGTCGGAGAATTCTCCAGGAAGAAAGTTCAGGAAGTTAAGCCCTTGATTAGGAGCAAGCTTTTGGAAGCAGGTTAGTATTCGACTTCACACGTTTTGTTTAACTCTTTTAGTGTAATTCCCTTTTAAAAGTACCAATATAGTGTAAATTTCAATTTTTTTACCAACTTTGTGAGTTGGTGCAAGTCAATTAAAATTTAAAACAGAGCTGAATCATCATTTGCCAATTATTGACAAGTTTGTAACAAGAACAACCCTGCAGAATTTTGCTTTAGTGAACGAAGTCCTCAACTATGCACAAAACTGTAGCTTTAGATATACTTAGTGGTTGTAGATTTACAGTTTATCATAGATATTGCCTACCATAAAACCAAGAGGCTAGTTTGTTATCAATAAATTGACTTTTGAAGGGTTAGAATACTACATTGTTTTTTGTATTTGGCGCTACTATTTTGTCCTTTAATCCATAAGGATACCCATGAAGAAGCCCTTTTTTGAAATTAATGAATCAAGTTATAACTAAGTACATAAAATCCTTCAACAGCAAAGTGTTAGAGTTCTTCCGTTGTGGAGTGCAAAGTGGCATGACAAATTTCCTACATTTTAAAATTTCTTCTATTGTTATAAAAGTGATTTTGCTGATATGTCAAATGTTCATAATGTATAAGCACCGCTTCTATTTTATTCATCATATATGCATGGTTAGTTTTTTATTTTTTTTAGTTTGTTGTTTTGAACTTTGACTTCTTTATGATATTTTTCAAAATAAGACGGTTGTGTTTCCTATGCTATGCAATTCGTTTGCCTCAATGATTACAAATAACATTTCGGTTTCGAAATACGACTTCCTTAAGATTTTTGTCTCTCTTGTCCATAACTTCGTTATTTTATGCTATTAAATATCAAACACAGTCACATTTGATTTAAAATAAACAATTACTTATACATAATACATCATTAGTATGACTCTCCTCTATAATTTTGTATTGAAGATGTACGACATGCTCCAAGTAAATTTTGTGAATCCTGCACTACATTGGTAATTTTAGAAGGAATTTACAGTAAAAGAGTAAAAAAAAAGTCTTCACATCATTTTCAAATATGGATAGTCTATTAATAATCTTATTATGCTCATACATCGCAGAACTCGTAAGAATTTTCTCCCACTTCCTGTTTAATACAATTAGAGGTTGATTTTTCAAAATATTGTAGCAATACACTCCATTGTTAAATGAAATATGAAAGTGATTTTGCACTAATAATGAAATAAAATTAAACTAATTATTATTATTACTTTGCACATAAACACTGTTATTTATTTATTTTTCTAAGTGGCTGTATTATCCTGAGTCATCTTGTTCTCATAAATTGTTGGTTGTACTTCTAGGTCAAGCTATTATATACAGTGAGCCAGAGAAGCGGGTGATGTCAAGATCCGGCGATGAATGTGTTGTAGCTCTGACAGATCAGTGGTACATTACATATGGGGAATCAGAGTGGAAGAGGTTAACTGATGAATGCTTATCTAACATGAGCCTGTATTCTGATGAGACGCGACATGGATTTGAGCATACTTTAGGCTGGTTGAACCAGTGGGCTTGCTCACGATCATTTGGTCTTGGCACACGCATACCATGGGATGAACAGTTTCTAGTCGAGTCTTTATCGGATTCCACCATTTACATGGCTTATTACACCATTGCACACTATTTGCAGAACGGTGATATGTATGGAACCAGTCAATCATCTATCAAACCTCAACAACTGACTGATGATGTCTGGGATTATATTTTCTGTGGTGGACCTTTACCTAAGTCCACTGACATTGAATCATCCCTTTTAGAAAAAATGAAGCTTGAGTTTGAGTACTGGTATCCATTTGATCTTAGGGTTTCTGGTAAAGATCTCATCCAAAATCATCTCACTTTTTGCATATACAATCATACTGCACTTTTCCCTGAGCGTCACTGGCCTCGTGGGTTTAGATGCAATGGCCACATAATGCTCAATTCTGAAAAAATGTCCAAGTCCACCGGAAATTTCAGAACTATTCGTCAGGCAATTGAGGAATTTTCTGCTGATGCTACACGGTTCTCTTTGGCTGATGCTGGTGATGGTGTTGACGATGCCAATTTTGTCTTTGAGACAGCAAATGCGGCAATTCTCAGGCTCACCAAAGAGCTTGCTTGGTATGAAGAGAATCTGGCTGCAGAAGCTACTTTGAGAACTGGTCCACCCTCTATTTATGCTGATCGTGTGTTTGCAAATGAAATTAACATTGCTGTCAAAACAACTGAGCAAAATTACTCCAACTATATGTTTCGGGAAGCCCTCAAGTCTGGCTTTTATGATCTTCAAGCTGCCAGGGATGAGTATAGATTGTCATGTGGGGTTGGTGGTCTCAATCGTGATTTGGTCTGGCGTTTTATGGATGTGCAGACGCGTTTGCTAGCACCTATCTGTCCGCATTATGCAGAGTTTATTTGGAGAGAGCTTTTGAAGAAGGATGGTTTTGTGGTGAAGGCAGGTTGGCCAACAGCGGATGCTCCTGACCTTACTCTAAAGAGTGCCAACAAATATCTACAGGATTCTATTGTTCTGATAAGGAAGTTGCTTCAGAAGCAACTTTCAGGCTCAAAGAAAGGAAATAAGAAAGGCGCTCCAGTTGCACCGCCAAAAGAAATCAAGTTAACATGCTTGATATATGTCAATGAACAATTTGATCGTTGGAAAGCCGAGTGCCTCAATATTCTCCGGAATAATTTTAATAAAGATACTCGAACATTTGCTCCGGATTCCGACATAATGGAGGCTTTACAACAGAGTTCTGTGGGCCAATCTTCTGAATTTAAACGAACTCAAAAGTTATGCATGCCTTTCTTGAGGTTTAAGAAGGATGAAGCAATTGGACTAGGGCCTCAAGCCCTTGATTTGAGATTGCCATTTGGGGAAATTGAGGTTCTTCGGGAAAACTTGGAATTGATCAAGAGACAGATAGGTTCAAAAGATGTGGAAGATTTAGAAATTTTATCTGCAGCAGATGCTGATTCTGTGGCTAAAGCTGGACCTAGTGCATCTGTACTAAGAGACAATCCTCCATCCCCTGGAAGTCCTACTGCCATCTTCTTGCCTAAGTAGCTCTTAGGTAAGTTTCTAGAAATTTCCTCTTTCTTAAAATAATTTCATGCTTCCTATTTTTTCCATTTATACATTAACATAGTTTATCTTCCTCTGATTTATATATCTGGATTTGGGGTCAGTTAAGTTTTTGTGAAGTTTAAGGTCGAATCTTTAGTGTTGTGATGCTTGTCTTGATCTGACTCACCTTTAGTGTTGTGACGCTTGTCTTGATACTTGATCTGACTTGAAGATTAGTTTTGTTTTCTTTCATATTTTGTCATGTGTTTCTTTTTTCGATGGTGCATCATCCTACCCCAACCTATGAATTATTCAGAGTTTAAGCCCCAATTCCAATAAAAATATCATTCACTTAGCCCCTTTCACAGTATTTAATATTTGTTGTTTGAAATTTGGATGGGTGTTTATGGAAAGATGCTCTTCAGGTCTACTTGTATGGATGGATTTGATTTTTTTTTTTTGACAAACATGGATGGATTTGATTTAGTTGCTTTTAAGGTGTAGTTCTCTCCCCGCCCCAATTCCAAGGTCTACTTGTATGGATGGATTTGATTTAGTTGCTTTTAAGGTGTAGTTCTCTCCCCGCCCCATTTCCAATAAAAATATCACTCACTTAGCCCCTTTCACAGCATTTAATATTTGTTGTTTGAAATTTGGATGGGTGTTTATGGAAAGATGCTCTTAAGGTCTTGTATGGATGGATTTGATTTAGTTGCTTTTAAGGTGTAGTTCTCTCCCCGCCCCAATTCCAAGGTCTACTTGTATGGATGGATTTGATTTAGTTGCTTTTAAGGTGTAGTTCTCTCCCCGCCCCATTTCCAATAAAAATATCACTCACTTAGCCCCTTTCACAGCATTTAATATTTGTTGTTTGAAATTTGGATGGGTGTTTATGGAAAGATGCTCTTAAGGTCTTGTATGGATGGATTTGATTTAGTTGCTTTTAAGGTGTAGTTCTCTCCCCACCCCCATCCCAATGTAAAAATTGATTTAGAACTAGAAGTAAAATCGTTAGAGACAAAACTGAAGGGTGAGGTACGAAATTGATGGTAGAAGACTCTTACTCGTAATACAAGACATAATGTAAAAATTGATTTAGAACTAGAAGTAAAATCGTTAGAGACAAAACTGAAGGGTGAGGTACGAAATTGATGGTAGAAGACTCTCACTCGTAATACAAGACATATCCATAAACTGAAAAGCAGAAGCCTTAAGCCCATTCCCATTTGTAATTTGACAATACAAACAGGTCATCGGCTTATAAGGCAAAGACTACACACACATTTGCCATATTCAAGTCAAGATGAAGGATTTGCAAAATGCATGTCACTGTTTGTTAATGTCTCTCTTGTCATAAATGCATTTTCAAGTATCACTTCATGGAATTGTATACTAGTTAAAAAAAATCGTAATACATCCATTTCGGTTTCATATTGCAGGATCTCAACGAAATGAAGATGTGAATCTTTAAGATAATGATTGGAACCACAGCCGGCAAGCTTGTTTCTGTTGGCAGAAATCCTTGTGAGAACAGGCTGAAGTTTTGTAACATTGTATCTGTTTTGCAATTGTTAATTTAGGATCGTAGTACAGATTAATCTGTTTTGCTTTATCTTTTGTTTTTAGTTTTGTTTACTGGTATGTTGTGCTATCAGAAAGGCTGTTCGAAGTTTTTTATTTGGAACATTGATTTTTTAAATTTGAGAATTTTATGTGATAATATTAACCAACTAAGGTAACACGAGTTTAGATGCTAGATTCCCATGTTTTTTTGGACACAAACCTGATCCTCATGTTTAGAAACATGCTTCGAATCAATGTTTTAAAAACCGGACCGGTCACCAAACCGGTGAGGGTATTGAGTCACTGGTTCATTGGTCGAACCACTGGGTCACTGGTCGAACCGCATGACTAAACCGAATAAAATTGATATTGATATAAAGTTATAGTCATTCGAGTTGTTGCATGATACGATGTTCAATAGAGTTGTGTGCTCCGCTAGTGTCTTTGGAGGGAGGTAAATGTAATTACCTTTGCAAGTGTTCTTTAAGCTCTAAGGTCTTCCCTGCCTTGGACTGGGGCACCATCCCCTCATCCTAAATTTCACTTATAAACAATAAAATAAAAATAGAGTTGTGTGTTCCCTGGATATGTTTGGATGAGCAATGGGATTAAAAATTCTCGTTAAGCTATGTGATTTTTTGAATCTACGTAAGTGTTGTCCAAAAATCATGATGGTTAACCGTACAAAATATAAGATGGTGAAATATGTGGATTGGACGGTAAACAATGCACCCTTTGCATGAGTATAATCCCCCTTCTACTTTGTTTTTTCTTGTTTATGCTTTACTATGCTGCCATGCCACTGCATTCAACTTTGCATAACCACATGAATCATCTACACATTCCTAAAATTTCACGTTAGCATACCAATTTTTTTTCAGGACTTGCATCAAATCAAATATCTTTTATGCTCCCATTCTGATGTTGACTTTGTGAACTCCTAAACTAAATAATATTTTCTAAATGAAATCTTCAATTGAGCCCTTTGTGAAATCTTCATATTTGTCACGTTTATTTCCTTTACCATTTAAAGGATTTTAAAATACTTTTCTCTTGTTGGTTGTTGAATTTATTTTCTTTGAAGAATCTTACTCTAATAAGAATAAAGTCAATTTTTTAAATAACAAAATTAATGGCCATCTATTTTATTTTTTGACGAAAATAACAAAAATTACATTTATAATGTATATGTATATTTATTACAATGAGTATTAACTTTAAATTGATTTAATTTATATTATCTTATATATAATTAGATAAATATTTTGTAGTAGATTCTAATTTTTTCATAATCAAGTAGAGTGTTTACATGTACAACCTCTTAGAGTAGTCGATATCATCAATTATTCAACATTTCTTAGACCTTCAATCAAAATTTACTCCAAATCATAATTTTTTATTTTATTTTTATAATCTTAGTATCTCATATTATCATGATATAAACATTTAATTAAAATATTTAACCAAATACATCCTCAATATTTCTAAAAAGTGCAAATTTTAGTTCAACCGATTTAATTAAAATATTATCATGATATCTTAGTTCAACCGATTTAAAAAGTGTAAATTTCTTGCACCCAAGGGGGGAAACCAAAACAATTTACTTTGCAAGGGGGAATCTTAAAGGAATTTTTAGTAGGGGGTAATATTGCAAAACACGCTCACTTAGCAGGGGTTAACGACCTATTAACTATTTATTTTATTATTAAAATGCAAATAGAGTTATCTCAATTTTTTTCTTAAAAAGAAAAATCTCATGGTTTTATTTACATCTACTACTCAACAAACACACAAAGTCCCCACTTCCCCCTTCCTTTCTATTTCTAATTCTAACACCTCCCTCCACCTACATTGGATTCACATCTACACCCCCTCTGCAACCTTCTCCATTTCCATGTCCATGGCAATTTCTTGGTACCCTCTTTCTTCCTCTTCATCATCTCTAACCTCACCCTCTCTTCAACGTTCTCACTCAACCCCCTCTTTCTCCACTCTTCCACTTTCAACACCAGCTAGATTACTCAAGAATTTGCTATGAAGATTCAATCTTTATATAATTGTTTTAACCATTGTACTGTTGTCAATCACTGAAAACAACCGTTTGTTCAAATTCTGCTACACAATATATTTGACAACGTTTACTAAATAGTGTATCGCATAACAATAATGATTTATTCAAATTTTGCTACGCCATTAGCATTAAAGCGACACTATAGCCGCTATTTAACAACACTGGACCATTATTTGTAGGTTGAAAAGTAATATGTAAGCTAACAATATAAGGATGCAATGGTTTTATGTGATACAATCAAATGATATAGACTTATGAACAATGATATCTGCTTTTGTCTGAAACAGCAGTAATATCGATGTGGTTCAATAAATATTTTTGCCATTATCTGTAGTAGAAGAGAAGTACATAATACTTGATGTTTAAGTAAATTTATCATTTTTTTGGATTTCAAATTACAGTATGGCCTGCTCATAATTTGGCACTAGCTCATGGGATCAGAAATGTCAGTGTCAAAGAAGTTAGTGCAAAAATGGTGGATGACAAGGTATTACCCTTTTTGTTTATTTTTTATTTTCTTTCTCTAATTCATTTGCTGTTTCCTATGAATGTTTTTGACATACACATACAAAAGGTGGTGTAATCCCTTTCTGTATGAAAGTATAGACCATTCTAGTTTAAGCTTAATGTGGAATATAGACATGCTAATTATTGTTAAAATATTCAACTAAAATATACTATTCTTAGTCTCTAATATTCTTTTAAAACAATGGAGCTATGGCCCCAAATGTAAAACAAAATATTCAAAGAAATGATTGATTAGATTCCCTTAATGCATGACATTTACTCTCCTCACTTTTGAATTCAAAACTTCATCTTGATCTCTTTTTTTAAGGAGTGGATCCCTGCTTTTAAGTTGGCCAAGCATGATAAACTTGAGAAGAGACAACCTGGCCGATCAACCATCAGGCCAGCTCCGCCTAATGAAGAACAAGAAGTGGTTGTCGAGGTTGGAACTGCCGTTGATGCATGGTGGAGTGATGGCTGGTGGGACGGCGTTAGGGATGAGCATTTTAACCGGTTATCATGGATTAACCATAACCAAATCCATATCCAATTTTAAAAACCAGTTATTTATATTTGGGTTTTATAACCAAACCAAATAGTTTTTTATTTAGATATCCATAACCATAACCACAACCAAAGTTAATTCATAACCAAAGTTAAATTACTCAATGTCCAAATTTTATCCATAACCAAATTTTATATTTCTCCCAAATTAAAAAGATGAACCCTAATCCCCAAATCTATTCTCTCAATTTCTCACTCAGTTCCGACTCAGTTTCTCAGTTTCAGTACTCCGTTTCTCAATTTCTCGGTTTCAATACTCAGTTTCTCACTTTTGGTAAGTTTCTCACTCAATTTCCTTTGTGGGTTTAGTTGAATTAACTTTGTGGGTCTTAGTTGAATTTGTGGTTTAAATTAACACTGGGTCTTAGTTGAATTTGTGGGTTGAATTTGTGGTTTAAAATTATTACTTCTCTTAGTTGAATTTGTGGGTTGAATTTGCATTAAACATGGTTTGTATTGCTTCTCTGAGTCTTCATTTGTTTCTGGTATATATCATTGTTGAATATGATTCTTTATAAATATATGTTTTGAGTTTTGAAGATAGTTTTGTTGTTTTAGAAATTAATATAATCTTTGAGGTTGAAATCTTGTTATATGAATTTTTTTGTAATGCCATTTAATAAATTTAGAAGCCATTAGAAATTAATATCATGATGTTTAAATTCATATTATGAGTAGGACAGGGAGTGTTAATGTGTTGCAGCATGTTTATGAAATCTAAAATCTAGCATGAGGTAGAGATAGACATTATGTTGGATTGCCCCTCATAGACATTATGTTAGATTTAGTTGATAAGTACATGGCATTATGTTTATCTTTCAAAACCAGTATTATTGTTTTCATACAGGTAGTGCTTGTTTTCATACCAGTAGACTGTTGCTATCAGACATGACTTATTGCTTGCTGCTTGTGCTTGGTTTCAAAGAAACTAGGTTTTGGAATTACTAGTTTATATATTTAGTTCCTTTATACAGGTCTGGAAAAGGTCCAGTCTCTTAATATTATATTTCTATAAGGATAGGATATCCTGCATGATGCAGTTGCTAGTAGCCTGGTTCATTGCATAGTATACTATTGGTTGTATATTAGCACTTATTGTAATGATATAGTTTCTGTTGATTAATATTGGTTGTGTATTAGCAGGTTAGTAAATTAACTTTGGGTCTTAGTTGAATATGGTTATGTTACTGATTTAGTGATATTGATATTCTTATTGTTGCAGGAAATGACAACCTTTAATGTTGAAACACAGAATTTGGAAACTACTGATCCATCCATTGGGTCAAATGTTACTCGAGCACCTCGTAGAAACAGATCTAGTGTATGGAATCACTTCACTCCCGATCCGGTCTTGATTGGAATAGCTATTTGTGACTACTGTAAAGCCAAACTCAAGTCGAGTAATGGAACGACTTCCATGGCTGCTCATACGAAAGGTTGCAAGAGTAACCCAAATAATGGAGCAAATAAGAGACTTGCAACAACATCATCAAGCGGTTGTTTCTGTGTATATATGTACATAGTTTATGCTTGAAGTTTTTCTCTTGCTAAAGAGTAGTTTTTCTTTGGCGCATATGTTCTTCCCTCTTGGACCAATATCACATGCTATCTATGGAGGAGTTGGTGCTATGATTTTCTCTGCTTATATTGTCTACGACACTGACAAATGACAATCTGATCAAGCGCTTCACTTATGACGAATACATTGGGGCCTCTGTCACTCTTTATCTTGACATTCTGAACTTGTTCCTTTCCATCTTGAGGATTCTAAGGGAGGTAAACAATTAGTCATCCTTTGTAAATTGAGGTTGACCAAAAATAAGTGAAACTACTTTGTTGCATGCTGTAGTAAGCATTATGCAGATATACACAATGCTTCTCTAGTATTTCTTTATGGCTGACATACAACACTTTTGCTGAGATTGAAAAATTGTAGGTTTACAATTGTATTTAAGTGTGTTATAAGAATCTCATGTGGCATTTGTTATTTTAACTTTGAATTTAGTGTTTTCTCTCTATATATATACTATATAATATAATTATATTATATAGGTTATCATAATATCACGCTACTATTGTAAATATAGAAAATATATATGTGTTGGATTCTTGTTTTGTTATTAATTAGTTATATCTACCAAAAAAAAAAAATTTGTTATATAGAAAATATATAAAAACTGGATTTTTTACTCAAAAACCGGTTTTGGAAAAAAAACCAGTTATTAAACAAAAAACCGGTTTTTAAAAGCAAAAACCGGTTATAAAAGTGGTTATGGATATAACCAGTTTTATAACCGGTTATGACATTTGGTTTTAATGTCCAGTTATAACAAATGGTTATGGATTGGTTATGGACGGTTATTTTGGATTATCCAAGATGCTCATCCCTAGACGGCGTTGTAACTACAATTGACAACTGTGGTGATGACAGTGTTCAAGTCTACTTTCCTGGTATGCTGTTTTATCGTTACATTTATCCCTTTAGGCCCTGTTTGGACTTTGGATAAACCATTCATTTTAGCCCCTATCACATACGTATAAATTATTTATATAACAAAAGATAAAATAAAGTCAAACTATTTTTATATAAACTAAAAGCTGTTTTCATAAACTATCCTAGAAAGCTTATAGAAATAAACTGAAGAAATGAAACTTATGAACATGCTAAAAGTTATTTCCATAAGCTCTCCCGAACAATCTCACAAGTGGTTATGTTAGTAGATAAATTCAAATAAATCAATTCAAACATGCCTTAAAATTTGTCACCCTTCTCCAATTGGTACACCAACCAAGCCTTATCCCACTAAGTGAGGTCTGCTACATGGATCAAACGGCGCCTTAGTGTTCTATCATATTACCATATTTCTGTTCAACTAAATAGTCTCTAGATCTTTCTTAATAGTTTCTCGTATAGCGACGTTGTGGAGGTGATTGTGACTTCGGGAGCTGACTGTAAAGGTGTAGAACTAATGGATGTGGACGTGTAATCAAATTTTCAGAAATCATGCTTAAACATATGATGGCGTTGAACATAGTTTTAAATTGCGGACCACAATGCAATTGCGGCTACTATTACGACTGCAATCACAACATAACTGCAAACGCTATTTAAAACCGTGGTGCTGATTGTAGAGTTTTGCCATCATTTCATGCTTTGTTGTAATCTGTGTTTCAATTTTAGTCTGTTAGAATGTAATGTAAATAGTAGTTACAAGGGATATGGTTAAGCTGATTGATTTTTAACTTCTTTAGTTGCCTTCATAGATGTACAGTGTTGAGTGTAACTTAGGAGTGTAACTTCTTTAGTTGCCTTCATAAATACAAAAAGAACAATGAAATAGAAACGCTAAATCTGACAATAAAAGATAATTAAAAAGAAACGGAGGGAGTAAATCAACAAGCAAATTATGAACCAGACCGTCAAACCGAACCGCCTTGTTAAATATTGACATAAGTAGTATTTAAAATTGTTAAGTTGTTTTCAACCTATTTTTATAAGTTCAATAAGTTTATTTATGAAAATAATTTATAACTTATATGAAACAACTTAAATTTATTTTCGCTTATTATACATGAATCATAAAAATCTATTAAAGTAAGATACTACAGAAAAATATTTCTACTCTTATTTGCACCATATTTAGCCACATGACTTTGCCATATTTAACCATTTGCCTTTGCTTTGCTTGCACCATTTACTTCCCTATATATATATATATATATATATATATATATATATATATATATATATATATATATATATATATATATATATTGTACTGTTCATTTAAAACCGTGAACCGAACCGTTAAATTGAACTGAACCATAAATTTATGAACCTGACCAATAATTAAGGGCAGTTCAGTAACTATGAACCGAACCGTTAATAACCAAACCAAACTGTTTGAACCGAATCGTTTAATAACTTAAACTAAATATTGAAAATTTAATTTTGAACTTAATCTAAAATTGAGAATTTTACTTTTAATTTAGACATTTAAATGTTGCAAATTTTATTTAAAGAAATGATGAAAACACAAATAATATATACCATAACATTTTAATTTTTTTAACATTAGATAAATAAAACAAAATTTGTTTTCCCTCATTTTCATGTGTTAAATATATGAATCACCAAGAACACCACCAGCCAATTACATGCATGACACCAACAATCAATCATGATGTTTAAATTTAAAAAGTAAAATTTTAATATTAATGAATTATACACAACCCCTCATACTCATGTATTAAATATGACAATTCGAGTCATGCATCATAAAAAACATCCACAACCAATTATTATATGCATAACACCATAAATATGTTAATTATAATTTATTCTCCTTAATTTTTCATATATCTTTTTGAGCGGCTCCTTAATTTTTCATTTATTATTATAGGCATTTTTTTCTCTTATTTCTTTTCATATTTTCTGTTTTATATTTCTCTTTTCTTTCCTTTCATCTTTATATATATATATATATGAGGCCCTAAATAAGAGTATGATATATCTTATATGTATATAATAAAATAAGGGTTAATAGGCTTTTACCCCCTGCAAAGTAGGCGAGTTTTGCGTTACCCCCTGCAAAATTTACTTTTTTTTATTTACCCCCTTGGATGCACTTTTTAAACCGGTTATTTTGTTCAACCGATTTAAAAAGTGTTGTTTTTTAAATCGGTTATTCTATTTTTTTTGCCTGCCACGTCAACAAAAGGGGGTAAATCAAAAAAATAAATTTTGCAGGGGGGTAATCTCAAAAAAAAATTATAGGGGGGTAACGCAAAACTCGCCTACTTTGCAGGGGATAAAATCCTATTAACCCATAAAACTATCATGGCAAACATATTAGTATATTTAATTTATTATAAACTTAATTAACATTCATATTTTCAAGCTTATGAAAATACCTAATGTAAATATTAAACTTTTATGTTAATTCATAAATTTTTAATACAAAAATTGTATTTTCATAAACTACATTGAAAAACTTATAATAATACTAAAAGTTTATTTATTTGCATAATTTTTTTATAAGTTTAAAAATAAGTCAATCTAAACGTGCCCGATCTATATAAATTACAAAAAAAAATTGGTGACAAAATCATGTATATATTTAAAAATTAATTCTTAATTATTTTATTTTTAATTTAATATTAAATTATTTTATTAATTTCATTGTTTATTTTAAAATATATTTTATAGTAAATCAATAAATTATTTTCTTATCCAATTATATTGATTTTTAATCCAGCTCAAATTCAAGATAAAATTTTTAACTAAAAAAATAAAATAAGTTTCAAAATAAACTCATCTTAATTTTCTGTCTCATCATTAAATTGAGATAAAATATAATACAATCATAATATCATGTCACTTATTTTTGACATCAAACAATCCCTATTAGTATACATTTTTATTTTGATAAGCGGTTTTTAATTTTAAATATAAATGCCACGATATATGTTTGTTACGTGATTTGCAGTTAAAAAAAGGAAAAAAAGTTTGTTACCTATTTTCTACGATTTATCAAATTCCAATATAAATTTGTTACATGATTTGATGATAAGATTAGTTTTTTTTACATAAGATAACGTTAGTTTTTTAAAAAACGTGTGACCAAGTATCCCTGTAAATAATATGTAATGGAATTGTTAATAACATACAAAACCTAATCAAATATTTTATTTTTTTAAATCATGGCTTTCACCCAAAAACTTCTCTTGTTTCTCATATTCTTCGTTCAAGTGAAAGAGATACAACCATGTATCTTCTCAAATCATAAAACGATTCATAGTATTCAAAAGAATCAAAACCCTACGATCTTAAAACCATGCAACAAATACACTTTTCCAAACATCCGTAGTTACGCAACATGTACGATTTACCTGTCTTAGAATCCTCTTTGCATTGGAACTACTATCCAAAAACTAGCAAAGTTGATATTGCATTCAAGAAAAACAATGCGAAGGATTCAAGTTGGATCGCTTGGGCCATAAACCCTACTTCGAAGGGTATGATAGGATCACAAGCCCTAATCGGTTATTGAAGATCCGATAGAAGTTTCAAAGCATATGCATCGTCGATAACAAGTGTAACGCCCCGAACCCGAGACTAATAATAATCTAATTTTCAAGATACTTTTTCGAAAATTCCTTTTAAGAGACATCATACAGCGGATAAAATAACTATAAAATTGGATCCAAAGTTATTGTTATAAAGATAAAACATAGTAACTTCCTTTCCAATAAAATACATTAGTTTAAAAAATAAAGTAGCAAAATATCCTAGACTCTAAGACTTCTTCCCAAGTGTCACAATCAGAGCGGGCTTCCCTTGACTCGAACTTGAAACTCGACAACCTGTAGATACTGCGACTTCACAATCGCAGGGCCAAGCCAATGTATCAACACACAAGAATAGGGAAAACATAGACACAAAAATATCGTCCTTTGGGACGATCAAACATATCACAAGTATTAGCAAGTAGTTCATCAACACTACAACAATACTCGACATTTAAATTCATAGTTTCTCAACGTAATTAAAATGTATTCTCGACATAGTTCTCAACGTAACGTAATTAAAATGTATTCTCGACATAGTTCTCAACGTAACGTAATTCTCGACATAATTCTCAACGTAATAACAACACGACAAACGATGATACAACAACCACCACAACATTAAACAACAACACTAATTATATTTAATAAGCATCACCAATTAAAACAACACCAAATAAGTCAAACACTAATTAATTCGACACCAATTAAATCCAACATTAATTTAACTCAACGACAATTTATTAATAATATTCAACATTAATTATCACAAAATATTTCTTAATCTAATTAGTCAATCATATATACACGACTACAATTTGTTAAAGAGAAATTCAACACTAAAATATCAATTAGACTCATCATACAAAAGTAACCTATAACCAGACTAATAAAACTCTGTGTTGAATCAAGATTTCTTAAAACAAATAATATAGAGATGAAACCTATAAAAATTGATGAAGGCCTTATCTATTCATCATGACATGCAATATATTAAATAAAGAAGAAACCGAAACATAGTGTCATTCTATAGAAACTTAAACAAATCACATGGTGTGCATGCCTTAATAATTATATTCTTATTCTTAACTAAACCTGAGCATTCTTATTCTTAACTACTCTTATTGTTAACACTACCCCTATGCATGAACAATCTCCCCCTTATTTCGGTTATGCAGAAATTCTTTAATGATTTATTGTTGGTGATCCCTGGTGCTATGCCCCAGCTCTCCAAGGTCTTCCCATGTTTCTATTTTGCTCTCCTAATTTTTGTTCACTTTAGTCTATTTATAAGCAACTAATTAGGTTTCTTTTCCTAAAAGATATCCTTATCGGATTTGTTTCCATAATATATTATCCTAAAAACTCTCATCTTATTTTTCATAAAAATCTAATCTTTTATTTTCATAAATATATTCCTAAAATATATTTCAAAATTATATCTCCAAAATATGATTCTAAAATATATCTTAATTAGTTCTATTTTTCAAATAATTCTCTCGCTCTCACCAAATTAAATAAATTCTAACTTATCAAATAATTTACTTAGCACATAAACACTTAAATAAAATATATTCTAAATAAATAACTATTTTTAAATTTTGGGGTGTTACAACAAGCTATGCAACTATGCTACAAGAGGGTAATCTTACATTTCCTATTTACGATGTTTCAAGAATGCATGTAAACGGTAAAATGATTATTTTTGCAAGTTTGGAACTTCCTACGAACACAAGTTTGGTTAATCAAGTTTGGCAAGAAGGGTTGGTTTCTGATGATGGAAGATTGGAAGCACATGCTATGACGGGACCTAATATTCAAAGTTTTGGAACTTTGGATTTTAAATCAGGAATTGTCTTTGAGAATAATATCGGTGGAAAAGTGAAGTAAAAAACCATGCTAAGAAATGTACTTTCTTGTTGTTAATGGGCAGACAAACGACCCAACTTTTTGGCGTCGCTCTATCTTTATCTTGTCTTGCTGGAGTGGAGGTAGATTTTCTAAAAATGCGGTTGATTAGGTTCCTGCGAATTCTGTGGAAGGTAACAAGACTGTAAAATATTCGAGGGACCACAAAAAGGGGAAGTCAACTGTTGTCGGAAGGAGTCGGTTATTGGGCACTGGATCCCTTTGGACCTGGAGAACGCGTGACGCTGGTTCGGGAGCTTCTCCGAGATTTCGGAATCTCTTGACTTCATAGCAACGCACCTTTCAAACATACTTTTCTTATCTTACTCCAAGAGCGAAAATAGATCGAAGTACCAAATGCTTAGGTCACCCGAGAGAGGCCTACGGGGCATTACGAGATAAAAAGCTCGCCGTGGGTCAAGACCAGAGCCATGCATTTTGAATTTCCCCATTTATTTTCCGCTCCCGGGTCGTCGCTTGCGTCTTATGGCCTGTCCTCTAGGCACCTTTTGAAGGCAGGGAGTAACACTAACTATAATATAAAGGCCAGAGGGAGCGGGAATATTCCTTATCCGCGCGGGGCTAAGCTTGAACTCGAGTGAAATCTTGTCTGAGTTCAGAAAGAAGTGAACCGAGGGAAAGCTATCATAACAGACTAGTTCTCTTATCCGTTAGGGTAGGTCCACCCCGAAAGGGGTACTAACTAACAGCTGAGTCCTCTCCGAACCGCAGAAGATAGTTATAACATGCTCATTGATTTTATTTTATTTTTCTTTTTAATTTAGGTGATCATCTTCTTTTTTTGATCGATGATATAACATATAAATATGGAGGAACTCTAAAAATTGTAATTTTTTTTTTGTCAAACCACCTTAGTGATGAGATTGCCGGTTTGTTAATGTTGTTAATCTTAAAAAAACAAAAAATAGATAAACAACTTTTCTTTGGAACAGTTAGTAAACAACTTAAGTTTTTCTTTTTTTGAAAGGAGTAAGCAACTTGAGTTTTTTTGGTAAAGAGTGAGCAACTTGAGTTGTTATATTTTAAATTTATCTTATCTTCATTATATAAATTTCATGTAAATCAATCACGATGAAACGGTTAATTATTAAGATATCGTTAGTTGTTCTTGCACTAAAATATTTATTCTTCTGTTTGATACTTAACTCCTTTATCTTTATTTAGTTGTGTAATTTGTAACATAAAGTTGCAGTCATTATATACTTTGTGGTATAGTTTGAATATTAAACATAGTCTCGTCCGTCCTTTCTTTAAAACTTATTTTAAAAGTGATGATCCATTCTCATCTCTGACAAGAAATCGGGGTTTCATTTTGGTTCCTCAAAAAAAATTAGGCCTTGACAAAAATAAACTAAGGCATAATTTTGCAAATGTTTTCTCTCTTCAGTGACATGGCAGACAAACACAGAAGGGAACAAATTAGTCGGTCAAACAAATGGACAATATAGTCCCTTTATCTTACGGTAGGCACACACAAATTAAGGTTAATTAGGAATTTTGTTTGTGTTTGGCATGTAAGAAAAATACTTTATCCCACGGTTGCAAGGAAGGGTATGTATTGTAATAGAATGTAATGGAGAAGAACCGGAGGTACTTCCACTACAACTCACGTCACAATTGGAGAGTAATGAAGTTTGCAATCTAAACTCTATCTAATCCAAGTCCTAGATTGCCCGTTGGATTCATTGTGTTGGAGTGCAAAAATACCACTTCGTAGTGTTAATATACCATTGTCAACACCATGCTCATATTCTCAAACATTTTTTTTGTCATTGTACCACAAAGAAGCAATTTTCATGTGCGAGCGTCAAATGAAAAAATCTATATATGAATCTCCAGTCACATTGGTAAATTAGCATCCAAAAAAGGTTTGAACGAAGGTTTATGAAAAGCTTAAAATTGGAATTATAAAAAAATGAAAATTATATTAATTTATTTAAGGTTTCAATTTCCATAGATTTTTTTTAGTTGGATGTAATATAGTGAAAGTGCGATGAACACAAAATATGAAAAAACTCCAGTAGTTGGAATTCAAATTTTAATTAATCAATGTATATTTTCAATAGTACAGAGTGAGAAGTGTTTATGTTTCCTATTATATACCATTAAGAGATTCTCTCTCTCTCTCTCTATTTCTATATCTCTCCCGTCTCCGTTACACGACTCTATAAGGGCTCCATCAATAAAAAATTGTTGTTAATTCTATATTATTTTTATAATGAATATTAATAAAATTCTCGTGGTCATTTATCACTATCTTCTACATACATTTTTCTTTACGACGAACCAATTTTCATCATGTTAAATAAAATTTTGAATAAGGGATCTCCATGATAAAATATAAAATATGGATAAGTTTTGTAGTCGAAATTCAAATTTTAATTAGTCAATGTGTATTTTTAATAGTCGGATGGAAAGTGCTCCTTGTTTTCCATTCTACACCACTGAGAGATCCCCCCATTTCCCTCTTTCTCTCTCTCTCTCTCTCTCTCTCTCTCTCTCTCTCTCTCTCTCTATTTCTATCTCTCTCTCCCGTCTCCGTTACAGAACTCTATAAGGACTTTATCAACAAAAAAGTTGTTAATTCTATATTTTGTTTTAACGAGTATCAATAAAATTCTCGTGCTCGGTTCTCATTATATCTGCAGACACTTTTCATCACGGAATCATTTTTCATCGTGCTAGATAAAATTTAAATAAGTGATCCCATAAAAAAATGAAATATGATTTAAATTTATTTTAAAACAAATCAACATAGAAATATAACATAAGTCAAAAACAAAACATAGAAATATAAGATATAATTGAATGTTTGGATAATAGATATATGTCGAATCAAATTTTAGTCGAGGTGTTCACATAGTTTTTATATAGAAAATATATAATATTTAATCATGGAATAAATAAGTTTGTCGTCATTAAAAATATATAATATATATTAATAATTAAAATATAATATTTGAATTTCTACAAAAAAAAATATAATATTAGAAAAGCTTTAATTGAATTTCACCTACGCAATAATATTAAAATATAATATTAGAGTTTCTAATGGCTAAGATTTAACCCTCTCATCCTCCCTCTCATTTTAAAACTTCTCTTACTTGAAACCCTCTAATATATATACACTAGATCTTCTGTTATAACAAATTAAGATTAATTTGTCTTCCGTATAAAAATAGAGTTTAATTGTTATGCACTGACGGTGTAAAATATTTTACACCATCAGCATATCATAACCACTCATACCCACTACTTTATAGGTAGTTATCAAACAAGTCAAACATTTGTAAAAATCAGATGGTTATGATTCACTGTCAGTGTAAAAACTCTTTACACTGACATTGCATATAAATTAAATCCATAAAAATATGAGAAAATGACTATACAATAATAATATAAAACAATTTTACACTATCAACCAATATTAACCATATTTTCTATCATGTCACCACACCAGAAGCCAGAAGAGATCGCGCACTCCTCCTCATTTCCGTAGATCGCTTTGCCGTCGCCATTCATCATCGCCGCCGACCGATTATCATCATTGCCTCTCATATCTTCGCCACACCAGAAAGCTTGTTCCATTTTTTATTTTAAAGTAGTAACCGGTTTTACACTCTCACTCTCTGCTGTTTATTTCACTCTCTTATCCATAATCCGCAACTAACAACAACTAAGCTTCGAAACTGTGTTTAAGTATGGCGGCGGAGGAAGACTGGTGTGTAGTCACCGGAGGTCGTGGTTTTGCTGCTCGTCATTTAGTTGAAATGCTAATCCGATTAAACACTTACTGTGTCCGCATCGCCGATTTAGGACCAACCATTGAACTTGAACCCTCCGAACAATTAGGTCTTCTCGGTCAAGCTTTACACTCCGGTCGCGCTCAATATTTCTCCGTCGATCTTCGCAACAAAGCTCAACTCTTAAAAGGTAACCTCAAAAACCAAACCAAACCATACCAATCTGATACACAGTGTACATTGATTAATTAATTAATTAATTAACATTGTTATTTTTTTTTTTGTAATCTATGCAGCATTTGAAGGAGTTGAAGCTGTGTTTCATATGGCGGCTCCGAATTCGTCTATTAACAATTACCAGCTTCATTATTCTGTTAGTGTTGAAGGTAAAACTGTAAAACCTTGATATTTTGTTGTTTGCTGATTCATTTTGTTTCTTTTGAAGGTAATCTGATTCATTTTGGTGTTTCTTGTTGAAGGAACAAAGAATGTTATTGATGCTTGTGTCGAGTTAAAAGTGAAGAGACTCATTTATACTAGTTCTCCTAGTGTTGTTTTTGATGGAGTTCATGGAATTCATAATGGAAATGAATCATTGTCGTATCCACCTTCGGTAACTACTTTACCAACTCTTCAATTCAACTTGGATTTGGATTAGGTGCAGTCACACTCACACACATCTCGGTCATTCGATCAAGATCAGTTGGTTTAGGTTTTAAAGTGAATTTTGATTTTCTTTAAATTTAAAATTCTGGGTTTGAAATCTGGACCATCTAATCTTGATTAGATGGCCGGGATACGTGTGACTGCAGGGTTGTCACTGCACATAATTTGGATCCATGATAATCTAGCAATTGGGATTGGAGTAGATTTGAAATGTTTGTTATGGTTTTGATCTGAATCCTACTGTTTCCAGCATAATGATCATTACTCAGCAACTAAAGCTGAGGGTGAGGAATTGGTTATTAAGGCTAATGGGACTAGTGGACTGCTAACGTGTTGCATACGCCCTAGCAGCATTTTTGGACCCGGTGATAAACTGTTGGTGCCTTCATTGGTTGATGCTGCCAAGGCAGGGAAATCCAAGGTAAATGCCGTTTATTCTTCCGTCATTTGGTAAATGTTTGACATCTTTTATTGCTTATAAAATGAAAAATTGAATACTTATGACCATTTCATCTTTATTAGGACATATTTATACTATTGAACTTGAAATTAACCACAAGAAAAAATTGGACCGAGATTGATAAATAATTGTTATTTTTTCTTGGTGAAATTAAGAGGAGGGATATAGAAATATGATTGGCAAGCCAATATGCATTTCTAGCGTACTTATTAGCAGAAACCTTCTTAAACCTTTCATTTATGATTTATATTTTTCTCTTACCAGTTCATCATTGGTGATGGCAATAATGTATATGATTTCACATATGTTGAAAATGTGGCTCATGCCCATATATGTGCTGATCGAGCTCTTGCTTCGGAGGGAACCATTTCAGAAAAAGCTGCAGGACAGGTACCGTATTACTTTTTTTTAGTAATGTTCTATTTTTGTGGGTAAATGAAAGTTAAAGGACACATAAGAGAAGTTTTGATGATGTATTTGAAGATTTAGACAGTGAAGCTCTTTGCTAAATCATTGTTTGTTCGTCATGCACATCCTTTAAGAAGTAAATTATTTATAGAATGATGCTAATATGTTGCAAGTTAGAAACTATTTATTTGGGCAAATGAGGAGGCATTAAAAACATACTTGTTGGCAAATACTTGCTAGTTAAACTTAGTTAGATTGAGAATGAGTATTCCATTTTTTTCCACTAAGGAGGAGAAAAGCGATAGATCTGCATATTAAGCTTGGAAAACTTAGCCATTCCTGTAGTGCTTTCTTGCTGATAAGTATTTGTTTTGTAGGCATATTTCATCACAAATATGGAACCTATAAAGTTCTGGGAGTTCATGTCTCTAATTTTGGAAGGTCTTGGATATCAAAGGTGACTTCTTTTGTACTGTTAATCATTAGATCTTTCTTGTTCTTATTACGTAATGCTTATTTTTAATCCGTGATTCACCCTAGATGCAAAACAATGATCCAAATCTCGTGATTTTAGGCCCCGTTTAACTTGGAGAAAACATCTTCTCTTTCATTTTCTAAAATTTGCGTTAATTTTGCTTACAAACCAAGCGATAATAGACTCTTAAAGTGAAAAATTGTGTGCATCTTTTGGAATACTATAGAAAGGACAATAGAACCACTTTCATTAATTCTAGAAATGCATCATCCCTAGCTAGCATTTCATCTTCTATCCATCACAATTGTTCACTTCAAGACTCTTACATCTTAATAGCAAGGTAAAATGAACTCATATTTTAGAAAATGAAAATAAAAAATATTTTCACAAAGTAAACAGACCCTTATATTTATAATCATGCAGAAAATTTGTAGTCAAATTCTAAGCAAATGCCGAAATTAAAATTAAATAATTTATCAGGAAGTATGGGAAATTCTTAGATTAAAAAAATATAAAAATACCTAATTTATCTTAAATTATGCAATTCATTTTGCTTCATCCCTGCCCTATTTGCCGTATAAAGAGATAGGCTGGCATGTGACTATACTGCGGCAAATATATACATTCTTTATTTTTTATTCCATAATATGGAGTACAGATTTAAGTTGGACTTTGACATTAGGATTAGACGGGAGTTTCTGTCAAATCAGCACTGGGGTTATGAATGTTTCGTCTTGGTTTTTAATTATTATCTTTTTTTGTGTGTTTGGAAGAGCCTATTTATAGCTTATCTGGATTTACTTACGGCATACATATTTTTTTATGGCATTAATGCTTGTGTAAGTGTTTGATAGAACTTTTGAAAATAGCTTATGATATATTTAAGCTGTTTCTAACTTATTTCAATAAGTTTAATATGAAAATAGTTTAACCACATCCACTCTTTGATTATAGAAATAGTTCATATGAAAAGTACTTATGTAATACGTGCTAAGTTATTTATCCAAATGTATTCTTATTTAATAAGTGCTTGATCAAGTTTCTTAACCTAACACGCCCGTAACTGTGATTTTATATGCCCAAGAGAATATTGGCTGTCTATTATAATAAATTCTTTTGCAATTATACTTGATTTTATTTTTTAATGAAATAAGGAATACTTTATTGGTTTTTCTTCTAAATAAACAATTACGAACATAATTATGGTGCTGCCAGTGTCTTTCCTTTGTTATCTGAGTTATGTACCTTGCAGGCCAAGCATAAAGATCCCTGTCTTTGTTATCATGCCAATTGCACATTTGGTGGAGTGGATATATAGGCTGCTTGGTCCATATGGGATGAAAGTGCCTCAGCTGACCCCTTCAAGAATAAGACTCACATCTTGCACCAGATCTTTTGATTGCTCAAAAGCAAAGGACCGCCTTGACTATGCACCCATCATAACTCTACAGGTTCTGCGGCGTTTCAGAAAAGTATCTGTGCTCTGTTTTAACTCCAATATTCATGGCTCTGAACTGTGTTGAGATGCTCAAATTACTTACTAGTGAAGTTTCTAATTTCATGCATTAACCATGTGATTATATTGTTGTTCTTGCACCGTAAAAAAACAAAAACGTGGAGTTAAGATTTATCTAAATATATTGAAATCGAGTATGAGATGTGATTCTAAAATGGATAATGTTTCTGTGCAAAATTCTTGCATGGGATGTTCTTCACGTGTAATTAAGGGATTGTATTTTTTCTTGCAGGAGGGCATACGGAGGACAATTGAATCATATCCACATTTGAGGGCCGAAAATCAACTTAAGTTTAAAAGAGAAGGTCCCTCTAAAGCTTCTGTATATCTTGGAAGTGGAAGAGGTATTCATAATTGATTATACTCATCTAACTTCTTTGTTTGTGATATATGGAATTGCCTTTTGCTATTCTTGATTTGGTTTTGTTGTTGTGAATTAGAGTTAAACTTCTAAAAGCCATTTAAAAGTCGTCACATTTACGTAATTGTAGCAAACATGTGAAAGACATATTCCAAGACAAATGCATTAGGTAAAAATTGCAAAGATAATGCAAGAAGTTATAATTTAGGAACCCAATTTGTCCATGACATATCCTTTCTATTCCATATATCTCATCTTGATATGAAGCAATGCATTATAAAATTTTAATAAAGCATGTATATGGTTGACGTGCAAGCTCTAAGAAGACTGAAGAATTTGAACTCTGAAAGTTCAAATTCTGGTATTTCTAACTTAATCCATTATCGTTCCTAGATTTTTCACCGGTGATCACTTTTTTGTGTATTCAGCTTCATCGTCTTCTACTTGCTATACAAACACATAGGTGCATCTAGCTAATAGTGGGAGTTGTATTACAATTTTCATTATTTTATCTAGTAGTTTTAATTGATCTACCATGTTGCAGTTGCTGACACGTTGCTTTGGAAGGATAAAAAGCAAACTTTCACTACATTATTAGTCTTGATAGCAATATATGTCAACTTCATCGCATCTGAAAATACCTTCATTACTGCTCTTACAAAGCTTCTATTGTACTCATCAATCGGTTTATTCATTCATGGCATTCTTCCTGCAAAAATGTAAGTACACCGTCTACCAATGAATTTACCAGAGTGTCAATTAACATTTTATGTTGTCGTTAACTTGTCCAATGATGTATTACTAAATATAATTATTGTTGGAAAATATCTCCTATTTAAGGAGAATATAATATAGTTAGTGTTGTGTATATGATGTTTTATTTGTGTTGCTGTTGTTTAATTAGTTTATTATTTTTCATAGTTTCCTTTTCATGTAGTTTCCAGTATTAAAGATAATATATATAGTGTAAATATGTAATTGATTGTCCTAAGTATTCCTTATTCAAGAAATAATTTGTCCATCTCAAGAACTACAATGATGAACTAGCTGTTCTGCTGTCGGACACATTGCACTTTCTGTTAAGAAGTCCCACATCGGTTGTGAGAAGGCCTGAACAAGACTTTATAAGTAAGAGGGAATCATCACCTTACAAGCCGGTTTTGTGAGGATGAGTTAGGCCCAATACTAATTTCTAATATGGTATCAGAGCCTCTCCAAGATCCGTTGGGCCACCCGTTATCGGGCCACCTGCCGTTTATATCCACGCACCAAGCCCAATAGTGCTGGGCGTGAGGGGGTGTGTTAAGAAGTCCCACATCGGTTGTGAGAAGGCCTGGACAAGACTTTATAAGTAAGAGGCAATCATCACCTTACAAGCCGGTTTTGTGAGGATGAGTTAGGCCCAATACTAATTTCTAATACTTTCTAATGTGAATACAAATGCTAACTTTAGTTGCATTTTATGCTTGTTCAGATTGGGGTACACTGTTGAGAAAATGCCCACTTCATGGTTTCACTTGTCAGAAGATATGTCAAATCAAATTGCTCTCTCCTTAGCCTCAATGTGGAATTTTGCTGTGAATGCTTTAAAATCCCTTGCAGAAGGGAATAACCGGGAGTTGTTCTTCAAGGTATACACACCGCTTCAAAATTTTGTCGATAGTCAATCTTACATATTCTGATAAGGAGATTGTGGGTTTGGATGTGCTGACACATCTCTCCCTTGTGATCAACAGGTTGTTTTCTCTTTGTTCGTTCTTAGCTTCCTGGGTGCCTTTTCACTTAAGAGCTTGTATACAATAGGTTCCCCTCTCTCTCTCTCTCTCTCTCTCTCTCTCTCTCTCTCTCTCTCTCTCTCTCTCTCTCTCTCTCTCTCACTCTCATGCTGTGTGGTTTATTTGAATTCCATGTGCTTGGATGATAATAATACTATTAGTTTCTTGTCTTGTTTGCAGGACTTACCTTAGCATTTATAGCTTTCTACGTTTATGAAAAGAAGGAGGAAGACATTGACAGCTTATTTATAAAAACACATACTTTTGGATGCAAATTGAAATCTGATCTCACCAAGAAGTTTCTTACTTCAAAGAAGATTTGATTGGTAGTTTTTTTCTTCTGGTCTATAAGATTGATTTATAGCTTCTAGCCCTAAATTTTTCTTAGATGAGTGGGCTGATGCATCTTCATTTACTCCATGTTGGAGTTCCCTGTATCATTGTACAATTCTTGTAATGTAATTTGATATTCAGTAAAGACTCTTTTTAGTTGGTTGCATCAAAACTTGTCATATGGCCCGTGTCATAAATAATCAATTATACCTTATTGTTCATTAGTTAGAAATATGAACAAGACCGGTATTCACTCGCTCTCGCGGTTATTCTTACATCACTTTTATCATATCTGAAGGCAGAGATTAGAGAATTGAAGAGTCCATGAAAATGATGTAGTGTCAATTTGTTCAACATCATTTGATTGGAGAATTGAAGAGTCCATGAAAAAGATGTAGTGTCAATTTGTTCAACATTATTCGATTGGAGAGAGTGATACAGGGCCGATGTAGGGGGTTTGAGGGGGTTCAATTGAACCTCTAAACTTAAATATTTGAGAGCAACAATGTTTGTACCACACAAATTGAATCCAGAGAGAAATATATATAATAAAGGGGATTATATGTGGCAACAATGTTTGAGAGCAAATAGTAACAAGGACCAGTGATGTGGTTTACATCTCACGAATGAATTTTATTCCATCAGATGGAAAGGTCTCAATTAATTTTTGTCGTTGTCGGTTCCTTTTGTGTGTTTTGCTTTGCAATGACATTTGATAAAAGCCAGAAATAATCCCAAGACCAATTTTTACTCACGGTCAGTTATATGTTATGAAACACAGATTCTGACGCTGACACCGCGACATGACAAGACACGGCCCGGTTGCCTGTATAACATTTTGATTTCTACTATATAATGAAACACAAATGATTTAGCTCACAAGTCGCGACCATTTTATGTCTTCAGAGACAAGAAACCTAGTCAACTTGACAAAAATTGATCAAATTATATTCTTCCCACACATAATGTCCTGTATGAAGCAAGAAGGGGATCAAATTAAAAGAATAGAATGCCTCGAGTAAAACTACTGCAATTTTGCACACAAAATCTTGAGAAATTAGCGTTTTAATTTTGAAATGAAAACTCAGATTACATAAGAACCTCAACAAAGTTTGATGGTACTTCAGTGATAACCTTAACTAATTAAGGAACCAAGACATAAACAAGAAGTCAGCAATCACACCCTCCAGATTTGTGTTTTTTCTTTCCTTGAACCAAAAGTAAACAATGTAGTATGATTATGTACACACAAGGTTACAAACAACCATTCACGTAAGTCCTAAACCCTGATTATAGACTAAATTAATCCACATAAGCTAAATTAGAATACCAAGTTTGAAATGGCCACCTCCAAATCCATGATTTACACCCCCAAACCCAGTAACACCAATAAACTAATTCACATTTCAGAACCATCATATCCTCTTCAACCCCCCTCTGACTACTTACACATTTCAATTCATCAGGAGTGTCAATTTGACACATGGTATTATCAATATTTGAACAAACTCTATATATACCCTATTGTTTGTTGATATATTGTCATAGAAAATCAATTTGAGGTATACCATATATACTCATCAAAATCATTAGAAAAATGAAATCCAACATCATCATTTTCTTATGGTATTGTTCCAACATTATCTCTCAAATTGTTTGAAATTGTATGCAGTGAGCTCATACATGATAATGGTCATTGCTTTGAAGAATTTCAAGCTGACCCAAGAATTAGCTCAGCCACACATTATCAAGATCTCTCGAAGTATATCTTGGACATGCCATTGCCAATGACAGAAGCTACACGTGCTCATAGATATCTTGTCAAAATCCTAAATCGTACTCCTAATGATCAAGCCATTTCACAATGTGCAAGTGCATTTTATAATAAAACTATTGGAGCATTAAGAAGTTCAATGCGTGAGTTGGTTCAAGATACTCAAAGTGCAATAAATGATGCAAAAATTGCTGGTGATGGAATTACAAATTGTGATAATGCTCTTCAAGCTCAAAGGACGAGAAACAAATTTGCAATTGCAATAGGGTAATTCATTAAATTTGATAGTCATTAATTTTATTATATAAGAGTACATATATAAATAAAAATATAGTAGAATTGACTGAAACAAAAAGACGATTATGATCATTAGATTATATACTTTATTATATAATTAAGAGTAAATATATAAATAAAAACACTAAGGGTTTGTTTGGGAGGGGGTTTTTTTGGAGGGGAGGGCTTTGGACGGATAAATTTATAATTTAACATATGTTTGATATTTAAAAATAATTCAAAGAACATGATAAATGATCATATAATACTTCAATCTCACTTAATTGATTTCAAAAAACATTTGTAGTTTCCGTAATTTAAAAGAGAAAACTAAACCCTCCCCTTCAAAATCCTCCATCCAAACATACCCTAAAGATGCTGTCTCCACCATACATCGTTAGTTGTCCTTGCACTAAAATATTTATTCTTCTGTTTGATGCTTGACTCCTTTATCTTTATTTAGTTGTGTAATTTGTAACATAAAGCTGCAGTCATTATATACTTTGTGGTATAGTTTGAATATTAAACATAGTCTCGTCCGTCCTTTCTTTAAAATTTATTTTAAAAGTGATGATCCATTCTCATATCTGAAAAGAAATCGGGGTTTCATTTTGGTGCCTCAAAAAAAAAAAAACTAGGCCTTGACAAAAAAAAACTAAGGCATAATTTTGCAAATGTTTTCTCTCTTCAATGACATGGCAGACAAACACAGAAGGGAACAAATTAGTCGGTCAAACAAATGGACAAATTAGATTACTGGTATAGACCCAATCTTTGGCAAACTCACGTTATAGGAAAAAATACGTTAGAGATTTTCCTTGATGTCAATAAAAGTAGCCGAGCAGATTGTCGAGTTGTTCATGTTCAAGGGATGAATGTCATTATTTCAATATCCCAAGCTCACATTCAGTAAATGTTTGTCAAGTTAATAACAAAGAGTCCTACCGACATGATGAAGAGCAAACATATACGCCTTAATAAATTTTACATATGGTGGATTGTGAAATGGTATAGGCCGACCTTATGAAGAACAAACGTCTACGCCTTAAAAAGCTTGACGCTTGCTGGACTGTGGACTGGATATACGTCGACCTGAGGAAGAACAAACGTCTACGCCTTAACAGACTTGACGCTTGGTGGACTGTGGACTGGTATGAAGGACCATACCATGTGAACTCTATTATACTTTGATCATTCATGTCATCGTATGCCCAGCTCAGCTCAAGCAAGAGCCCCTCCCTCTACAAGCTCAGTTAAACCCAACCTTAAGCATGTCCAGCTCAGCTCGACCACGAGCTTATTCTTTAGCTGGTCCAGCTGAGCTCGACCACGAGCTCTTTCTTCAGCATGTCAAGCTCAGCTTGGTCATAAGCTTACCCTTCAGCTTGGTCAGTCCAGCTCGACCATGAGCTCCTCCTTTAGCATGTCCAGCTCAGCTCAAGTAGGACCTCTTCCTTCAACATGCTAAGCTCAGCTCGGTCATGAGCTTCCTTTTCAGTTTGGTCATCTCAGCTCGACTATGAGCTCTTCCTTCAGCATGTCCAGCTCGGCTCGAGTAGGAGCTCTTCTTTCAGCATGTTAAGCTTAGCTCGACCATGAACTCTTCCTTCGGCATATTAAGTGCAGCTCGGTCAGCTCAACTCGGCCTTGAGCTCCTCCTCCAGCATGCCCAACTTAGCTCGACCAAGAGCTTCTCCTTCGGCATGCTAAGCTCAGCCCGGTCAGCTCAACTCGGCCTTGCGCTCCTCCTCCAGCATGCCCAGCTTAGCTCGACCATGAGCTCCTCCTTCGGCATGCTAAGCTCAGCTCAGTCAGCTCAACTCGGCCTTGAGCTCCTCCTCCAGCATGCTCAGTTTAGCTCGACCATGAGCTCTTCCTTCGGCATGCTACGCTCAACTCGGTCAGCTCAACTCGGCCTTGAGCTCCTCTTCCAGTATGCCCAGCTCAGCTCAACCATGAGCTTGCCCTTTATCTTGTCCAGCTCAGCTCGACCATGAGATCCACCTTCTGCATGCTATGCTCAGCCCATCCTTCAGCATGCTAAGCTCAGCTCGGTCATGAGCTTCCCCTTCAACTTGGTCAGCTCAGCTATACCACGAGCTCATCATTCAACATGTCTATCTCAACTCAACCATAAGATCAAACTTCAACATGCGTAACTCAGTTGGATCATCCAGGTCATGTTAAGCCCAACCTTCATCTCGGCAAGCTCAGTGTGGTCATGCAGAGCTCCACCCTTAGTCTTCCACGCATCATGTACGAACATAGTGACTTGAGTTAGACGAGCTCTAGCTCCACGTGATCTGCACGGACGAGTGACGTAGGTCACATGTGCTTTAGCTCCACGTGTCCTGTACGTACGAGCTACCAATGAATATCAGAGTTATAGCTTATTGAGCCTAGACATCCAAATCTTGTGAAAGGCCTATTAAGCCAATGAATTGTGGACTATAAAAGGAGGCACTTAGAAGGAAAAGAGAGGTCAGATCTAATATATCGTAAACAAGGTATTTTGAACTAAGTCATTTTCTGAAGTGCTCTAGGAATCCCTAGAGCAGCTTACCTGTTATAACTCATTTGTGTTTTACAAACGTGAACACCTTTAAATTTTCAATGTCAGGCAAGGTGTTATACAACATATGATGAGGTGATTTTTGATTAAGAAAAGGTGAAGGTAATCTGTTTATGATATGTGTAGCATGACCTACAGCATGACACCAAAAAATCTTAGGTAAATTAGATTGGAATAAGAGAGCACGAGCTATGCCTAAGATATGCTGGTGCTTTCTCTCCACTATACCATTTTGCTGAGGTGTAGCTACACATGAACACTGATGCAAGATGCCATTCTTAGAGTAAAACTCTTTGAGTAAAAACTCAGGACCATTATCACTTCTAATGCTCTTAATATTAGCATTAAATTGAGTTTTGACCATAGCATGAAAAGATTGAATATGCATGGATACTTCAGATTTTAGTTTCATGAAATAAAGCCATGTAAATCTAGATTTGTCATCAACAATAGTAAGAAAATATCTAAATCCTAACATGGAAGGAATGGACAAGGGTCCCCATATATCTATGTGGACAAGATCAAAATTATGAGATGAAATATGAGTACTATTATGAAATGGTAATCTTTTTTGTTTTGCATAAAAACAAATATCACAAGGTAAATGAGATTTGGACAATGTAACAAAAGGAAACATTTTATTGATTTCAAGGAGTTTTACATCAGAAGGGTGGCCAAATCTTCTATGCCACAAGGTACAATCATCACTCTTAGGTGTTTGTAAGGTATTAACAGAATGAATACAAGCAAGTTTAGGTAAAATTTGAATCTGTCCTAAGCTAACAACAAGTGTTTTGAGGATGTAAAGACCATGATTCATCTCAGCTGTACCAATCATCATCTTTGAGTAGCTGTCCTGTATCATGCATTTGTCATTATCAAAAATCAATTTATAGTGCAAATGAGAGGTTAGTTTAGGCACATAAATCAGATTAAAGGAAAAATTAGGAAAATATAATGCATCAGTTAAGTATAAGTGCTGATCAAAGACTATGGTGCCAGCATAGCAAGTTGTAACAATGGTTCCATTAGGTAATTTCAAATTAATGGGTGGAATTCTTTTGATGCATTGAAAAAATTTAAGGGAGAAACAAATGTGATCAGTAGCACCTGTATCAAGTATGAAGCTATCTGATTCACTAGAAGAAGGAATGGTACATAATATACCTGAATTTGTGGTTACATGGTTTAAGCTATGAGAGGGCAATGCTTGAGAACCTTGAAGGAGTGCTAGTAAAGCTTTATGTTGAGCTGGTGTGAAGAACAATTTCCCAGCTTCTGAGTCAACATTATCCCCATCATAATGAACTGATTGGGTTTCATCATCATCACCATTGGTAACATTGTTCACTGCTCCATTACCATTTTGCAAATGTTGCAGATGAGGTGGGTATCCATGCTTCTTCCAGCATGAGTCAACAATGTGGTTGGTTTGTCCACAGTAAGTACACAATTTTGAACCTCTACCACGACCACCATTGGATTTTCCACCTCTAGAACCTCTACCTCTACTAGATTGACCTCTTCCTGCATAGTCTCTCTGTCCAGAAGCAGCCAAAAGTTTTGACTCATCTAAGGGAATAACAACTTGTCTTTCTTGCTGCACAAGCAATGAATAAACTCTCCCTATAGGGGGAAGAGGTTCCATCAACATTATCTGGGATCTAACAGCTGAGTATTGTTCATTAAGACCCTTAAGAAACCTTATGACTTGATCACTGTCTTTGTACTGTTTCATTCTTGCAATTGCAGCACAGTTATCAACACAGTTAGAGATTGGAATTGGCCTAAAATTATCCAATTCTTGCCATAACTTTTTCATCTTGGTAAAATAGGTAGAGATAGAGCTATCACCTTGTTTAAGGGTATAAATTTCTTCTTGAATATCAGAGATACGAAATATGTCACCTTGATAAAATCTGTCTTTCAAATCCTGCCAAATTTCTGAAGCTGTATCCATCCAAAGAACACTCTGAAATTTCTGCATCAACAACATTACTAATCCATGACATGATCATGGTGTTACACCGATCCCAAGCTATAGAGTCATGATCTTCATCATCAGGTCGAGGGAAGGTTCCATTGATGAAGTGAAGCTTGTTCATGGATCGGAGAGCCATTGTCATTGCACGAGACCAAGAATGATAATTGGGCCCTGAAAGAGGAGGATTGACCAGTACAAGACCTGGATTTTCATTAGGATGAAGAAAATAGGGATTGAGTGTATCAGTTTGATACCCTTTGTTGTGATTGTGAGTACCAGAATTACCCCCACCATTAACACTACCAGTGCTTTCAGCAGACATGATGAATCAAGGTAAAGAAGATGAAGAAAAAAGAAAGAAAGAAAAATGCAATCTTGATTTGCAGAAATGAGAGAAACAGAAGAACAGAAAGGCAATTTTTACAGAGAGAAAAAAAAATTGCAAATGAGAAGAACTAAGGAAAAGGAAAATCAATGGCATACCCCTATAAGAGGCCTGATACCATGTAAAGAATGAACAATGTGAACTAAGTATGCCATGAAAGTATAACAACCCGTTTTTCAAAGGCCAGAAAAGGCATTATTTTTTTTTTATTTTTTTTACACATCAGAGTTACGCATAAAAAATTTTAAATGAGCCGGCATTCAAATATACAAAAGAACTCATTACCATAAGGTGCTTCGACAAGCAAAGTGTATTCCTGAATAATTACAATCCAAATCTAAGTATTCAAATACTTGCAACAAAACAAGTTAGAATCCTATGCCTAAACCCAAAAAGCACGGTGTACAACCCACACCGGCGCATAGTCTAACTAAGCTAAAGGTCCAACATCTCACTGGGGCCTGGAACAGCCACCGTCGTCACCACGACCTAACCCATCATCTGGGTGGGATGAGCCCGCAAATGAAAGAAAGGGTCACCACAAAATAAAAGTATGTATATATATAACCGGTGCGAAAGATTGTACACATAACAATAATTCCACAAACACAAGAGAAAGCTCTTAACCACCAAAGCAATTCCCACCAACGGGTTTATATATATAATGCACACCAAGCCTAATGCAGACTTCTACAATGGGTGTGACAACCTCTCCGGTTTGCCACATGCATGATTTTAAATTCCGGAATTCAACATCTCTATAGAAGGCGTAGGTCTCAGGTGGGATAACACCTCCTACTATTGGTGGGATAACACCAGGTAGAGTCACTCCGACAATACCAAAACAATCATGGTGGGATAACACCGGGTGAGTCACACAGACAAACACCAACTCAATAAAAATCCAGTAGGATTTGGCGAAGCCACACAGTCAAACGCCCGGTACGTAGGCAAAGTCACACAGACATACACCTAGGCACGCAACTATGAAATGCATGGCATATATTCTCTTTAGCATATACAGGATAGTCACACAGACAAAATCCCCGCGTAGTCCTATCCGACGCACGCATTCATATATGCTCATGCAAACAATCACATAGCCTAAAGCCTATGTACAAACCATCACAACATACATACATTTTCTTAATCATATGTAAATTGCACACGTATTTATAACCACGTTCTCATCAACGAGAATACATAAGTACAAACGTGCCAAAGCACACAGCAAATGCATAAACAGCAAAACCAAGCATGTCGTAACCGTTTTAAAAGACGGAAATAAAGTGGAGCCCTTACCTCGGCAAGCTTCCGTTTACTAAAACTCGTCCAAACAACACAACACGCTTCCTAAAACAAGCAGCGTATTATCAATACATTGTTTTCCAACCAATCGTATTGAAACTAAACCAAAACCCTAAAAACCTAATGTTTTCTAAGGTAAAACATCTCTTTCGGATACTATACCAAAAACTACCGTATTGATCAACCCCCATGAGTTATCTGTACTATTTTTAGGACCCAAAACAATAGGCAAAAGTCTTAAATAATTTGAAATGCAAAATGGCCGTTTTCTGCGTTATAAGTTACGTACTTTCCGAGTACCCGAAAAACCCGTTTCCAATCCCAACCACTTCCATAAATTAATAAAAAGGGATTAGAAAGTTAAAAACCAAGTTAGGACATCAGGATCCAAAATTTTAGGTCCCAGGGGTCGCTAGCGGTCGCTGGGCGACCACCTGGCGACGACAAGTCAGAAGTTCCACGCCCATGGCGAAGGCTGGCGACCAACTCGTCGATGAGCTACCAGCTCGTCGCTGAGCTACCACACCAGAACATGATTGGTTTTCTTCATGACAGCAGCAACAAAACTTGTTTTATTCAATTTTTACCCAAAACAACTTTTCACGCAACACACGACATACGCATAGTAGTGGTTCCCAACAACCGTTTTCACAACAAAGCAATACATTTTCGAAAGCATGTCGGTTGCTTCGAGTGCAAGTTATTTGGTTTTCATTTCCAAAATTAAAACCAAACCCAAGCACAAGTTTTATTACGGGCCTCAACCGACCGGTAACCATTTTCAAACATGTTTTCAAGGCAAAAGCAACGCCACATAACACAAGAGTTTTAAACCACTTGGAATACCAAAAACACCACACAAAACACTTAGTAAATATTTTCAGAAACACCAAAATATTTTTCATCGGATTTTCTAAAACGAAGCCATGCAACACCATTCCCTTTCGCCTAAAGGTTCAAAAACAACGTTTCCTTTCAAAACCTTACAACCTAACCACATGTTATTGATCAATACACTAAACTTTCAAAACCCTAACTTTTCTCATGAGATTCTCACAAACTCATGAGAAATTGAAGTAACAAAGCCTAGCATGCTTACTAAACCCTCATGAACAACTTTCATGGAACAAGAATCAATTCCTAACCTTTCCATCTCATGAACATAATCTAAAACTCAATAATCCTAAGAGTTTGAACCAACAAAAAGGAAAGGAAAAGAGTGGTTACCTTAAGCAAGTGATTCTCTACAAATTCCCTTTGATCCTACAAGCTTGTAATGGAGTGAAATGGTGAAGAATGAAAATTTGGTGAAGGTTAGAAAGTAATGGAGTTTCACGTGGAAGAGAGAAAGAAGAAGAGAGAATTTGTGATTTTCTTAAGTCCACAATGTCATCAACTATTACATGCCTTGGTCACCTATCCACCCTTGGATCAAAGTCAAAAGTCCAAGCTTAAACCCTAGCCATTGGATCAATTTGCTTTATGAAAAATCACAAGATTTTATCAAATCTTCCATAACAAGTCACGTATTCAGCTCTCGCGCGTCGCGACGAACGAAACTCACAAAAACAGAAAATCTACGGAAAGAACGTCTATCGTTAAACATTTCCAAAACTTATCGTCGAATCTTTTTCCGCGACTGTAATTGTCTTCCATACCTTGGAAAATTATTCTCAGAACATAACCTCACTCCCGCAGATATATAAAACTCCCAACCGAAACCTCACTTAAAGCAGACGCAGTAAAATTTTACATCAGCGGGTAAAATCCTACTCGTTTTTCCAAAAACAAGAATAATCCAAAACTCGTTATTCTGAATCCACATCAACCTTCTTGTTCACAAAAGAGGATTACAAGACAAAAGTCTGTGCCTTTACAGCGCACGAGCACAAAACAGACTCAATTACAGCAAAATCCTATAATTACATGATGTTTCACCACATGAACACATCGAAACCCTACTTTTCCTTAAACCAACTATACAATGAAATCTTGGGTCTTACAATACTACCCCCTAAAAGAAGTTTCGTCCTCGAAACTTAGACGTCGTCAAACAATCCGGGGTACAACTCTTTCATCTTACTCTCGAGCACCCAGGTGGTATCTCCTGTAGCTTCGTTCCATATTACCTTCACCAAAGGTATCTCTTTCGTTCTCAGACGCTTCATCTTCCTATCCGCAATCTTGATCGGCGGAACTTCAAATGACAAGTTATCCCTCAGCTGGATGTCATCTGGTACGATCACATGTGATGGATCTGGTGTATACTTCCGCAATTGCGACACATGGAACACGTCATGTATCAAAGATAGTACCGGTGGTAACGCGATCCGGTAAGCTACCTTCCCAATCCGTTCTAAAATCTGATAAGGCCTTATAAACTTTGGAGTCAACTTCCTCGCTTTCAATGCCTTTCCAACGCCAGTCGTTGGAGTAACTCGGAGAAATACGTGATCTCCCTCCTCAAACTCTAAAGGCCTCCGACGCCTATCTGCATAACTTTTCTGGCGATCTTGAGCAACTTTCATCATTGCCCTTATCTTTCGGACCTTGTCCGTCGTCTGTTGTACCATATCCGGTCCTACTATCATACTCTCCCCATCTTGGTACCAACACAAAGGGGTCTGACATCTCCTCCCATACAAAGCCTCGTATGGTGCCATTCCGATAGTCGAATGGTAACTGTTGTTGTACGTGAACTCTATCAATGGTAACACGTCGTCCCAACTCCCACGGTCATCCAATACACATGCTCTCAACAAATCTTCCAAAGATTGATTTGTTCTCTCGGTCTGCCCATCTGTCTGAGGATGATAGGCGGAACTCAATCTCAGCTTCGTCCCCAACGCCTCATGCAAAGTCTTCCAAAAGTGTGAAGTAAACTTTGGGTCTCGATCCGACACTATACTTGACGGAATCCCATGTAACCTCACAATCTCAGAAATGTAAATATCGGTCAACTTTGCCGCTGTATCCGTAGTCCTTACCGGTAGAAAATGAGCGGACTTTGTCAAACGATCTACTATCACCCAAATGGAATCATGCTTCCTCCTGGTCTTGGGTAAACCAGTGATGAAATCTATAGAAATGCTATTCCATTTCCACTCGGGGATATCTAATGACTGCAGCATCCCTGCTGGTCTCTGATGTTCAATCTTCGCCTTCTAACAAGTCAGACACGACGCCACATACTCAGCCACATCCTTCTTCATACCTGGCCACCAGAAATCATGCCTCAGGTCTTGATACATCTTTGTTGCTCCGGGATGTATACTAAGTTTACTCTTGTGTGCCCCCTCTAGAATGGTGTTTCTCAAGTTCATAGCATCGGGTACACACACTCTCCCTTGACACCTCAAAATGTTGTCCGATCCCACCTTGAAATCTCGGTTGGTTTCCCGAACTATCAACGCTCTTTTCTCCATGAGAAATTCGTCATTCTGACAACTAGCAATGTCCTCCAAGTGGAAATGGTAATCATACCCAGTCTCATATTCCCTAAAGCAAACTCTACCTCCAAGTGCAAGTCACGAAACTCTCTCAATAACTCTTGTTGACTAGCCATTTGTGCCGAACAAGCCGTCACACTCTTTCTACTCAAAGCATCGGCTACCACATTAGCCTTCCCCGGATGGTATTCTAAGGTGAAATCAAAATCTTTCAATGTTTCCATCCATCTCCTCTGTCGCATATTTAGCTCTTTCTGATCAAACAAGTACTTGAGACTTTTATGGTCACTAAAGACGACAAAAGTGCAACCATAAAGATGATGTCTCCAAATTTTCAATGCAAAAACAACGGCCGCAAGCTCCAAATCGTGCGTCGGATAATTCTTTTCATGCACTTTCAGCTGTCTTGACGCATAAGCCACTGCTCTCTTGTGTTGCATCAACACACAACCCAACCCTTGATGAGAAGCATCACAGTAAACCTCATACGGTTCATCCGACTGTGGTAACACCAAGACTGGTGAAGTCGTCAACCGTTCCTTCAACAACTGGAAACTCGACTCACACTTCTCAGTCCAAACAAAATGTTGATCTTTTCGCGTAAGTTGTGTCATTGGTGCCACAATCTTAGCGAAACCTTCAATGAATTTCCGGTAATAACCGGCCAAACCCACAAAACTCCTCACATCAGTCACTGTTTGAGGCTGCTTCCATGAAAGTACCGTATCAATCTTGGCTGGATCCACGGCTATTCCCTCTTTTGATATAACATGGCCAAGGAAATTAACTTCTTCCAACCAAAAGTCACACTTTGACGGGTTTGCATACAGCTTACTTTCCCACAAAACTTGCAATACTAGACGAAGATGCTCTACATGTTCCTCTTCACTCTTCGAATACACTAGAATGTCATCAATAAATACCACTACAAACTTGTCCAAGAATGAGTGGAATATCTGATTCATGTAGGCCATAAAGATAGCAGGTGCATTCGTCACTCCAAACGGCATCACTAAAAACTCATAATGCCCATACCGCGTCCTAAACGCCGTCTTCTGAATATCCTCTTCTCGTACTCTTATCTGGTGATAACCAGATTTCAAGTCAATCTTTGAAAACACTGCGGCTCCCTTCAACTGATCCATCAAATCATCAATTCTTGGCAATGGATATCGGTTCTTGATAGTCACCTTATTAAGCTTCCGATAATCCACACACAGTCGAGATTTCCCATCCTTCTTCTTAACCAATAAGACCGGTGCTCCCCAAGGCGACACACTAGGCCTTATGAAACCTGTCGCGGTGATTTTCGGATATCAAAACTATTGATTAGTTTTGACTCACAATTTTATGATTCACCACCGAGCTTTTATTTTTCCAAGGAAAAGGGGAAAAGTTCGAATAAACCCTATTTTTTAGAGATTAAAGGTTCGGGGGTTGGTTACGTTAAGGGAAGGTATTAGCACCCTAAACGTCTATAGTACTCTATAGGAACCTCTTGTTTTTATTTATCTTTGTGCTAAAATTATTTGTTTACTTGTAAATTAAAGTCTAAAAAAAATGTAAAAAGTTAAAGTGATGATTGAAGAAAGAAAAGAAAAATGTTTTTGTTATTTTGTTGATTTGGGAAGACGCGAAGTCTTTTGCACTACGTACCCGTGAGGGATCAAAACCTCGTAGTTCGGGGTAAAAAGAGTGAAATGGTTTGTTGATATTTTTTTTAGTTTTTGAAAATATTTTAAAATAAAAGCCAAGTGGCAAAAAGATTTGAATTGTTTGTGTATTTTTTTAGTATTTTGAAAATGTTTAAATATGCTTGAGTGTGTTAAAGCATTTATTTGAAAAAAAGTTTGAAAAAGTCTCTCGACGAAAGTCGAGGTTTGTTATAAAAGGATTTCTTTTTGAAAAGATTTTTTGGACATTTGAATGTTTTTTGATTTTTTATTATTTAAAATAAACTTAGGGTTCGGGTAAACAGATGAGATAGTCAATAACATGAAGTTAATAAACGATCACTCATTCCCTTGGACTTAAACAGAGATAAATTATAAACAACATATTTTTGTATTTTTTTTGACATATAAGAAATGAATAAGAATAAACAAACATTGCATGTTTTTGGTATTTTGATGTTAGTTAAACATAGAATATAACGTATAAATAGTGTGAAAATAAATAAAATTAAATGACATAAAAAAATAGAACAAATTAATAATTAAAAGATAAAAATAAATAAAACAGTGAGGTGCAGACAGCAAGTCAGGGGGTGTGTTTAGCAGTAACAAGGCCTGAGGCCCAAATCAACAGATAAAAAGTGGTGAGAAAAATCCAATAAGGGGATCGAACCCGTGACATGCTGCATCCAGGGCTTGCACCCTAGCCAGCTGCGCTGCATGCGCGCGTTTGTTATGTTACCAGCATTAAACCATATAAACCAAACCTAAAAGGGGGTGCACGGAGAAAGTTTGGGGGCGCGCGGAGAAACAGAGAGGAGGGGTGTATATTTATTTTTCAGATTTTTTACTCATTTTCTCAAACAAACTTTCTCTCTGTTTTCTTTCACGCTCTGTTCTCTCTCTTAGGCTACCCCCACCGGTGCGGTGGTCGCCGGAGCTAGACGGCGGCGCCACCGCACCGGAACCCAAAACTACCCTAAAATCAAACCTTTTTACATCAAACCTTATTATTTTTTCATGCTTATTTCAAATCCGGAATCCAAAAAATAAAAAGGCTTACCAATCGACCGGATCGGAGAAGGTAAAATCGCGGTGGAAACTTCCTTTCTTTCTCTCGGCCTCAACCTTCTTCTCTTTTCCTTTTTCTTCTTTTTTTCGGTTTCTGTTATTAATTTTTGTTTTGGTTTCTGAGGTTATGGCTGTGATTGTTAATCAATTTGTGTGGAAAGTTATTGTTAATGATGGTTGTTCTTTGAGGTTATGTGGTGGAAGGTGTGATTGATTTTACGTTGTGTTTGATTTTGTTGGTGAAGTGGTTACTGAATTTTTTGTGTTATGCTGTTGATGATTTTTTTCGGTACCCCCTTTCCTTTGCAACTCAACCTCTATTTATAGTGGCAAAGAGGCAGTGTGAATATGTTTATGAATTTTCAACTTCATCAAGCTCTACAGTGTGTAAAACCTGTGCCATCAATTTTCTTCTTCTCAAACTCTGTTTCTATGCACCGAAAGGCTATGTCATAGCCCTGAACTCAGAAGAAAAAATGGTTGTATGCATTGAAAAATTTGCTTGCAAGATCTTCTGACTGACAAAATAAATCCTGCAGAATACTGTTTTTGGTTTGAAAATTGAAATGGGAAAGAGGGGAGGCATGGATGCTGTTCTGCTTTTCCTATTTCTCTTCTTTTTTAATTTTCTTATTTTAATTAATAATAATAATAATAACAATAAAAATAACAAACAAAAGAAATAAAAGAAAGGAAGGTGAGGAGGAGGGGGCAGCGTATGGCTGCCCTTTTTTTTATATATATATTTTTTGTTTTATTTTAATAATAATAATAATAATAATAAAAGAAAATACTAAAAAAGATAATAGACCATTGGACCAAAAATAAAATAAAAATGAGGTATTTTAAAATATCTCTTTGTCGAATTTCTCTCCGAAAAGAGTAAAAATATTTCGGACTAAAAGACACACAAAATGCAAATGAGACGGGATCTTAGGTCAAAAATTGGGGTATGACAGATGCCCCTATTTAAATTTCTTTATCCGGAGAGATGAAAATGAAAGTTTATCTTGATGAGATAAAGAGACTTAAATATAAAAAATAACACAATTTTGGACCTATGATACCAAAAATGTTTATGATGCAAATGTGAATGCAAGAGGTAAACTACTAACACTGGGGAACAAATTGATAGCCATTATCTACCATTAGTGTAAGGTAATTTGACTGTCTGTAAAACATAGAAAGAAAAGACGTTGGCTACTGTCAATGTGAGAGAGTAAGGCCAAAGTATAAAAGGGTAATATCGTCTGTTGTCAATGCAAGAGAATGAGACACAAGATAAAGACATTGTCCGCTGTCAGTGTAAGAGAGCATGGACACATGAATAAAAGATATTGTCTGCTGTCAATGTGGGAGAGCAGAACAAGAAATAAAGATATTGTCCGCTGTCAATGTAAGAGAGCAAGGACTCGAACGAAAGACAATGTGCGCTGTCAATGTATGAGAGCAGGACATGAAATAAAGACATTGTTTTCTATCAATGTAGGAGAGCAAGGCATGAAATAAAGATATTGTCCGCTGTCAATGTGGGAGAGCAAGACACAATCAGGAAGAGGTTTTGTCTGCTGTCAATGTAGGAGAGCAAGACAGGAAATAAAGACATTGTCTGCTGTCAATGTAAGAGAGCAGGACATGAAATGAAGATATTGTCTGCTGTCAATGTGGGAGAGCAAGACACAATCAAGAAAAGGTATTGTCTGCTGTCAATGTAGAAGAGCAAGACATGAAATAAAGATATTGTCTGCTGTCAATGTGGGAGAGCAAGACACAATCAAGAAAAGGTATTGTCTTGACCAGATAAACTGGAGATGATTTTTTGGGGAAATTAAATGTAAATTTGCAGATTGGTTGTTTGCAAAGTATGCTACTTGGAATATGTTTGATGATGACATCTCTAGACCAGACACACTGGGGATGACTCTTTTGTGAAATACGTTTGATGGAGACATCTCTGAACCAGACACACTGAGGAAGACACTTTTTGTGAAATAGCTGAAGCAAGACATAAGATGGTCAATGCAATCATGTATGAATGATTTTGTTGGCATGTTGTATGTATGTATGTATGTATGTATGTATGTATGTATGTATGTGTGTATGTATGTATGAATGCTTATATGCATGTAGGTATGAGTGTATTATGTATGTATGAATGTGTGTATAATGTATGTATGAATGTATGTATGAAACTTGTATTTGTATGACTGTATAATAACTGGATGAGACAAGATTGGACTGGTAAGATGGGAAATGGACCAACATATCAGTACAACCACTCGGCAGTCTTCATTGGGGATAACATTGCTAGAGATGAATTAAGCCAACATCGGGGCAAGGTCCGACACATATCAGCTGATGGTGAAATAAGCATTTCTTGGGGATAAAGCCCATTAATCAGAAGTCTGGCAGAAGTCGCCATTTGCAAACCGTACTAGAGTGCTTTTCTCATGGGTGTGCTTCGGCAGTCATGCTTTTTTTTGTTTTTTTTTTTTGAATCCCTAACTTTTGCCTGGATTGCCCTTTCGGGGTTTCAATCCACCAGGACGCTTTTTTTTGCCTAAGCCGCCTTTTCAGGTTTTCGACTTAGCGAGCTCTTTTTTATTCTTTTTATAAGAATGAATGTGTTTGTGTTTGTAGAATCTACCTGTTCTTGGAACGCATTGTTGTTGTATGCTTCTATGACTCATGAATTTAAATAAATATGTTTGATATTTATGCTTTTTTCAAAAAGATCAAAAATTTTGATTTATTTTTGAGTTTTTGCTTCAAGTATTTAGAAATGAAAGAAAACTTTGTGAATAAAATGTGAATTCCAAATAAAAGGGCACAAACTCAAGTTTGATTAAAAGAGTGGTGGTCGGCCAAAAGCGCAGTCCCACTGATTATTACAAAATTTGGAAAATGGTAATTATGTGGGAAAGGTACATTGGACACAATGACCACTATTCTCCCTAACAACTTCGACTTCCATTGTCTATGATGCTGCAGATCGGAAGTATTTTGACAATTGAGGTGCCCCAAGTGAGTGATGTCTGATCTGATGCAGTTACTTGTCATAATCCTTAACTTTTGCATAGATCGCCCTTTCGAGTTTTCAATCTATCAGGATAATTATTTTCTGTTTATGTCTCTAACTTTTGCTTGGACCGCCCTTTCGGGTTTTCAGCCCACCGAGACACTCATTTTTTGCCTAAGCCGCCCTTTCGGGTTTTCAACTTAGCGAGCTGTTCTTTTATTATTAGACAAAGTATTTCTTGACTGCATCGGCGTTCACAGGACGAGGGAGCTCATCACCATCCATGGTTGCAAGGGTCATAGCACCACCAGAAAAGGCTCTTTTGACAACATACGGGCCTTCATAATTAGGAGTCCACTTGCCCCTAGAATCAGGTTGAAAGGATAAAATCTTCTTGAGCACAAGGTCACCTTCTCGGAATTCACGAGGTCTGACCTTCTTATCAAAAGCTTGTTTCATTCTTTTCTGATATAACTGGCCATGACATAAAGCTGCCATGCGTTTCTCCTCAATTAAATTCAACTGATCGTATCTGTTTCTGCACCATTCAGCCTCAGTTAACTTGGCTTCCATCAAAACTCTCATTGATGGGATCTCGACCTCTACAGGGAGCACTGCTTCCATGCCATATACTAAAGAGAAAGGGGTTGCCCCTGTTGAAGTACGTACCGAAGTACGGTACCCATGTAGAGCAAAAGGTAACATTTCATGCCAGTCTTTGTAAGTGACCACCATTTTCTGCACAATCTTCTTAATATTCTTGTTCGCAGCTTCTACCGCACCATTCATCTGAGGTCGGTAAGGAGAAGAATTGTGATGCTCAATCTTGAATTCATCACACAAATCTTTCATCATTTTGTTGTTCAAATTTGTTCCATTATCTGTGATGATCTTGTTAGGGACACCATAACGGCAGATAATATGATTTTTGATAAACCGAACTACCACTTGCTTGGTTACATTGGCGTAAGACGCAGCTTCGACCCACTTGGTGAAATAATCGATGGCCACTAGGATGAAGCGATGTCCATTGGAAGCCTTTGGTTCGATCCGTCCGATCATATCAATGCCCCACATAGAGAAAGGCCAAGGAGAAGAGAGAACATTAAGAGAAGTTGGCGGTACATGAATCTTATCCGCGTAGATCTGACACTTGTGGCACTTCCTGGAATGCTTGTGACAATCAGACTCCATTGTCAACCAATAATACCCTGCTCTTAATATTTTCTTAGCCATTGTGTGCCCATTGGGATGTGTCCCGAAAGATCCTTCATGTACTTCATGCATCAATAAATCAGCTTCGTGTCTGTCCACACATCTGAGCAAAACCATGTCAAAGTTTCTTTTGTACAATACATCTCCGTTCAGGAAAAAAACTGCTAGACAATCTTCTTAAAGTCTTCTTGTCTCTATTGGATGCCCCATGCGGATACTCTTGACTTTGGAGAAATATCTTAATATCATGGAACCACGGCTTGTCATCAACAACCTTTTCAGCTGCGAACACATAGGCTGGCCTTTCAAGGAATCAGATATTGATAGTTGGTATGACATTCTTGTGATTAACTTTATACATTGAAGATAAAGTAGCTAGGGCGTCTGCCATCTGGTTCTCATCACGAGGAATGTGATGTAGTTCAACTTTGTTGAAGAAAGTCAACAACCATCTCGCATAATCTCTGTAAGGAATTAGACCAGCATGACGAGTTTCCCATTCTCCTTTGATCTGGTTAACCACAAGAGCTGAATCTCCATAGATGTCAATATTTTTAATCCTCAAATCAATAGCTTCTTCAATACCCATGATGCAAGCTTCATATTCCGCAATATTATTGGTGCAATCAAATTGTAGTCTTGCAGTAAAAGGGATATGAGCGCCTTTAGGAGTGATGATAACTGCCCCGATTCCGTTACCATAAACATTAACGGCCCCGTCGAATATCAAACCCCATCTGGATTCAGGATCTGGCCCTTCTCCGAACAATGGTTCATCACAATCCTTCATCTTCAAATACATAATCTCCTCATCTGGAAAGTCGAACATGATAGGTTGATAGTCCTCAACTGGTTGGTGAGCCAAATGATCGGCAAGGATACTGCCTTTGATTGCTTTCTTAGTACGGTATTCGATATCATATTCGGACAATAACATCTGCCAACGAGCAATTCGTCCGGTTAAAGCAGGCTTCTCAAAGATGTACTTGATCGGATCCATTTTAGATATCAACCATGTAGTGTGATTAATCATGTAGTGACGGAGACGTTTGGCAGCCCATGCTAAGGCACAACAAGTCTTCTCAAGCATGGAATACCGAGACTCACAATCTGTGAACTTCTTGCTCAAATAGTAAATTGCATGTTCTTTTTTTCCGGATTCATCTTGCTGCCCGAGAACACAACCCATAGATTCTTCTAGCACAGTTAAATACATGATGAGTGGTCTTCCTTCAACTGGAGGGATAAGGATCGGAGGTTCGAGTAAATACTCTTTGATGCTGTCGAAGGCTCTCTGACAATCCTCTGTCCAAACAATCCCTTGATCTTTGCGGAGTAACTTAAATATTGGCCCACATGTGGCAGTCATATGAGAGATGAATCTGGAGATGTAGTTCAGTCGTCCGAGAAAACCTCTAACTTGTTTTTCTGTTTGTGGAGCAGGCATTTCTCTTATAGCTCTGACCTTGTCTGGATCTACTTTGATACCCTTCTGACTAATGATGAAACCCAGGAGCTTTCCAGACCTAACACCAAAAGTGCACTTGTTAGGATTCAAACGGAGTTGATACTTTCTCAGTCGTTGAAACATCTTCAATAAATACTCCACATGTTCTTCTTCGGTGCCTGACTTGACAATCATATCATCCACATAAACCTCGATTTCCTTGTGCATCATGTCATGGAAGAGAGTGGTCATGCCTCTTTGGTATGTAGCACCTGCATTTGTTAAACCAAAAGGCATCACTTTGTAACAGAAAGTGCCCCAAGGCGTGATAAAGGAAGTCTTCTCTCTATCCTCAACTGCCATCTTAATCTGGTTGTACCCGGAGAAACCGTCCATGAAGGAGAAAACTTTGGATTTGGCAGTGTTGTCAACCAATACATCAATGTGGGGTAAAGGGAAATCATCTTTCAGACTAGCCTTGTTCAAATCTCGGTAGTCAACACACATTCTGACCTTACCGTCTTTCTTTGGAACCGGCACTATGTTGGCCAACCATTTGGGATATTCGAACGTAATAAGGAAACCTGCATCAATCTGTTTTTGTACTTCTTCCTTGATCTTGAGGGCCATATCAGGATGAGTTCTTCTCAACTTCTGTTTTACCGGAGGACATTCAGGTTTCAGAGGCAAATGATGTTCCACAATCTCAGGATCTAAACCCGGCATATCTCGGTACGACCATGCAAATATATCAACATATTCTCTGAGAAGCTCAATCACCCTTCCTTTGATATTTGCACCTAACAGTGCCCCGATCTTGACCTCTTTCTTCTCTTCATCAGAGCCCAAATTAATAACTTCCACAGCTTCTTCATGAGGCTGAATGGCTTTTCTTTCTTGATTCAGTAATCGTCTGATCTCATCAGGAATCTCTTCATCTTCTTCTTCTACAGCTTCGTAAACAGGGAACTCAAAGTTGGGAGAGGGCCTAGGAACATTGTGTTCAGCGGGTTTATTGATGTTCAGTCTGCATATGATTTATGATTGATTTTAGCAAACAAGTGAATGCAGACTTTTTACAAAAAGAAAAAGAAGAAAAGAAAAGGAAAAAAAAGAAGATATATATTTTGGTTTTTTGTGTTACCATTTTCTGAAAAAGAAAAGAAATAAAAATAAAAAGTCATAATAAAAACGACGATTTTTATTGAAATACTTGAAGCTGAAAGAAAGCCCTACATTAGTTCACTTTTGTCTTGGGCGGGACAAAAGGTTTTTTTTTTTAGGAAAAGACAAACAGACAAACATATTACTTAGATAAAGGAGTGACAGAAGGGACATCAACAGCGACCCAATTATAGCAAACTCCTCCTGGTATCACAAAAGAAAGTGGCTCTTCTTCAACCTTATCTTCAATAATAGCATTAGTCTCCGGTGGAGGGTGGAGAAACCCGGCATTGCGGAAAGTGTCTTCAATTGGCTCAAGGATACCATTCGGCTTGGCCTTAGCCTTACCTTCAAACGGAGTGAAACCCAAACCTTCCTTGTTCTTGTTTTCTGGCAACTGTACTATCTTCCCCCACCTCGGAGCTACACCTTCTTGCAACACCTTTAGGGCATCCTTCAAAGAGGCCATAGATGTTTCAACTTTCTTTGAATCTTTTCCCTCAACATAGAGTCCTTGAAAAGATGTGCCATCTGCACCATCAGCACTAATGTAAGAAAAGGCTGATAGATGACTCACTAACAAAGCTTCTTCTCCACTCACTGTCACCATCTTTCCATCTTGTACAAACTTTAACTTTTGGTGAAGTGTGGATGTTACTGCTCCGGCTTCATGAATCCACGGCCGTCCTAGCAAACAACTGTACGTAGCTTGAATGTTCATAACCTGAAAGGTGATTTGAAATTCATGGGGACCGACCGTGATGGGCAGACCTATATCTCCGATTACCGATTTTCTTGAACCATCAAATGCCTTTACTATCATTCCACTTGGCCTCAAAGGCGCACCATTATAAGCGAGCTTGTCCAGAGTAGTTTTGGCCATTACATTCAGAGATGACCCAGTATCCACTAGCACGTTGGATAGAGCATCTGATTTGCAAATTACTGAAATGTGTAATGCCAAATTGTGGTTTCTTCCTTTTTCAGGGAGTTCTTCATCACTAAAGCTTAGGTTGTTGCATGCAGTGACGTTCCCCACTATGCTTCCAAATTGACCTAAGGTCACATCATGATCTACATAGGCTTGATCCAAAACTTTCATCAATGCCTCTCTATGGTCGTCAGAATTCATCAACAGAGACAACATGAAAATTTTAGAGGGAGTCTGCAACAATTGATCCACTATTTTGTACTCGCTCCTCTTGATCAACTTTAAAACCTCATCAGACTCAGAGTTACCATTCCCGCTGGACTGACCCACAATCCTACTAGGGTCCTGAACTTGCACTTTCTCCGTAACCCTCGTCTTTTCTTGAACAATTGTCGGGAGAATGCGTCCACTCCTCAACACTTTACTACTATCTGCGATGTTGTCCACAGAGATTAAAGGGGGTATATGTGTCTCTTTACCATCTTGTAACATTGTGGCATCATACTTGTAAGGCACAGCCTTCTGAGACGTATATGGAAAAGGCCCCGGCAAACGGATCACAAGAGGGGCAACAGCCGACTTCTCACTATTGAAAGTTACTTCAATTCGTTTAGGGATGTTGAATTCAGGGATTATAACACAAACATTCTCATCTTTCCTTGTAACAACAAGCTCTCTTATATTCATCAATCCTTGTATGTCATTTTGAACTCGTAAGCATCCTTGAGGATTCATTGAGCACACCTCACAGATTGCATGGTTATGACTGAACAAATCTGCTTCACACATCTTAACATGTATTGGGACCAGAGGAGTTTTGATATCCCGCACACAAAGGACAATATTAGCTTCTTGACAATCTTGAATCATGTGAACAGAGGACTCATGGTTTGGCAAAGGGTTAGCTTGGACATTAGGATTTGAGTCTCTGAAAGATAACAAGTTGGCACGGACCAAGTTTTGAACCTCCCTCTTGAGGGCATAACAATGTTCAACATCGTGTCTGGGTGCTCCTTGATGGAAAGCACATGTAAGGTCGGTACGGTACCAAGCAGGCAGTCTTTCTGGTACAGGGGGAGGTGGTTTGGTTTGGACTAGGTTTTTTGCAAGGAGGGAAGGAAGCAAATCAGCGTACTTCATGGGTATAGGGTCAAAGGATTGGGTTCTTTGAGTGCGATTTGGTTGGTTGAAGGGTTGTTGAGGCGTTGATGGACGAATTTGTGGTTGTTGTGGGTAAGGTTGTTGAGGATATGTTTGTTGGTATAATGGGGAGGTCTTTGGGTTATTTGTGGTTGGTAAGGTGGATTTTGAGGAATGAGCGAGACAGCTGCGATATGTGGATAGACCGGGTATCCCGATTGGGGCTTTCCATGGGTTACCATACCAACCTCTGATTCTTTCTTTCTCGGAAAATTATTGCCAAATTTCTTTGAACTACTAGTTGGGCCACTTCCCTTCGTTAAACGCCCTTCTCGGACTCCTTCTTCAAGACGCATCCCAATTCCTACCATTTTAGTAAAATTGTTTGGCGCACTGGCAACCATCTTCTTGTAATAGAATGGGCTGAGAGTATTAAGAAACAACTTGCACAACTCTTTTTCTTCCAAAGGCGGACGGATCTGTGCAGCAAGTTCTCTCCACCTCTGAGCATACTCTTTGAAAGACTCCTTCTCCTTTTGAGTCAAGGCCCGTAACTCATCCCTATCTGGGGCCAAGTAAGAATTGTAGTTGTATTGTCGAATAAAGGCACTAGCCAAATCATTAAAAGTGTGGATATCAGCACTATCAAGATCCATGTACCACCTCAATGCGGCACCAGTCAAGCTGTCTTGAAAGTAGTAGATGAGCAACTTGTCGTTGTCGGTCTGGGTCGACATCTTTCTAGCATACATCACTAGATGGGCTCTTGGGCAAGTGCTTCCCTTATACTTCTCAAAGTTTGGGACCTTGAATTTATGTGGAATCACAACATTGGGAACCAAGCAGAGTTCATGCGCATTCTGACCAAACAATTCTTTTCCACGGAGAGCTCTCATCTCTCGCTGCATCTCATTGTACTTGTCTTGTAGGTCATCCACCCTATCAAATGCTTCTACACTTTCAGTATGAAAAACAGGTCCCTAGTCTTGCAGATTGGTGTGAACCAGAGGTGCTGAATAGGTCACTGTAGCTTGAGGGACTGACAGGCCGGGCGGAGGAACTGGCACTGCCTGTTGTGCAAAAGAGGCTTGAATTCCAGAAACCACAGGACGAAATCCTTCGCTGAACACATGTAGTGGCATGCCCCATGGGTAACCTTCAGATATAGTAAACTGAGGAGTGCTAGTAAGCACAGTTGAAGTCGGCTGAACCAAAGAAGTGTTGGTGAGCTGAGGGACCGATGCCTGAGCTTGAGCCTGAGCAGCCAATATACCATTCATCATAGTAGTTAACCTCTCTATCTCATCTTTCATGGATGTCACTTCTTCACGAAGAGCCTGATTCTCTTGTTCAAGATGATCCATTTTTCCTTAAGTTGGCTCGAGTGTTGTAGTTACGGGTAGACTTGTAATGAATACGCCGGGCCACTTTTCCCTTTGACATTGGCAGAGAGAAAAAAAAATAAAAAATGAGACTCGATGTTGAGACTTATGAATGCGATATGATGCATGATATGTGTATGCTAAAATATGCCAATTTTATTTTATGGAAGGACTTATTAATTATAACCATTGTAAAAACATTATTACACTTTGATTACAAAATAATTCTCTTTTTTCTTAGTGTTTCCTCTTACAAGAGTCATATCTACAATGTTTACAACAAATTCGTATAAGTCCTTCAATGTTGGAAGATTTTTTTTGTTATGAATGAATGCATGTATGCATGATTATGCTTAAAACATGGTGGGGTTAAGGTATACAATGATGGAGTTAAGGGTAAGAACCACCCACATGGTAAATACTATGGTTTAATTTGTACCTGCATCACGGGTTCTACAAGGTTCCCAAAGTTATCAACCGTCTTCTGGATATTACCGGCTTACAAGACTACTCTTGGTCCAATAATATCCACAAGACAATCTCGTTTGAGTGTAGTTTCGCGTGTCGACCAATTCAAGACTACTCTTGACTAGCCACCGCACTACGTCCTAAGAGTCAAGATGGGTTAAGGGTAATTCTAAAGGTCCACAGCGTCGTCGGACACTCATATTGCAGTAATAACGCCAACACGACTACTCGTGCCAACATAATATCACCGTCATGAGGCCTCAGCTGAGCGGGGTTGTATCACATGTGAAGCATGGTCCAGACTACTCCGGGCATGTCACTTTGATTATACCACCATCCTATCTTATTGTTTTACTCAAGCCCGGGTACAGGACTTATCTCACCACTCAAAAGACCCAAGCAAAAACTTACATACATAAGCAAAATAATAGCACAAAAAAAATAAAATTAAACAAGTTAGGCTCAACCCTCTTAAGGGAAGTCCCCAGTGAAGTCGCCATTTCTGTCGCGGTGATTTTCGGATATCAAAACTATTGATTAGTTTTGACTCACAATTTTATGATTCACCACCGAGCTTTTATTTTTCCAAGGAAAAGGGGAAAAGTTCGAATAAACCCTATTTTTTAGAGATTAAAGGTTCGGGGGTTGGTTACGTTAAGGGAAGGTATTAGCACCCTAAACGTCTATAGTACTCTATAGGAACCTCTTGTTTTTATTTATCTTTGTGCTAAAATTATTTGTTTACTTGTAAATTAAAGTCTAAAAAAAATGTAAAAAGTTAAAGTGATGATTGAAGAAAGAAAAGAAAAATGTTTTTGTTATTTTGTTGATTTGGGAAGACGCGAAGTCTTTTGCACTACGTACCCGTGAGGGATCAAAACCTCGTAGTTCGGGGTAAAAAGAGTGAAATGGTTTGTTGATATTTTTTTTAGTTTTTGAAAATATTTTAAAATAAAAGCCAAGTGGCAAAAAGATTTGAATTGTTTGTGTATTTTTTTAGTATTTTGAAAATGTTTAAATATGCTTGAGTGTGTTAAAGCATTTATTTGAAAAAAAGTTTGAAAAAGTCTCTCGACGAAAGTCGAGGTTTGTTATAAAAGGATTTCTTTTTGAAAAGATTTTTTGGACATTTGAATGTTTTTTGATTTTTTATTATTTAAAATAAACTTAGGGTTCGGGTAAACAGATGAGATAGTCAATAACATGAAGTTAATAAACGATCACTCATTCCCTTGGACTTAAACAGAGATAAATTATACACAACATATTTTTGTATTTTTTTGACATATAAGAAATGAATAAGAATAAACAAACATTGCATGTTTTTGGTATTTTGATGTTAGTTAAACATAGAATATAACGTATAAATAGTGTGAAAATAAATAAAATTAAATGACATAAAAAAATAGAACAAATTAATAATTAAAAGATAAAAATAAATAAAACAGTGAGGTGCAGACAGCAAGTCAGGGGGTGTGTTTAGCAGTAACAAGGCCTGAGGCCCAAATCAACAGATAAAAAGTGGTGAGAAAAATCCAACAAGGGGATCGAACCCGTGACATGCTGCATCCAGGGCTTGGGCCCTAGCCAGCTGCGCTGCATGCGCGCGTTTGTTATGTTACCAGCATTAAACCATATAAACCAAACCTAAAAGGGGGTGCACAGAGAAAGTTTGGGGGCGCGCGGAGAAACAGAGAGGAGGGGTATATATTTATTTTTCAGATTTTTTACTCATTTTCTCAAACAAACTTTCTCTCTGTTTTCTTTCACGCTCTGTTCTCTCTCTTAGGCTACCCCCACCGGTGCGGTGGTCGCCGGAGCTAGACGGCGGCGCCACCGCACCGGAACCCAAAACTACCCTAAAATCAAACCTTTTTACATCAAACCTTATTATTTTTTCATGCTTATTTCAAATCCGGAATCCAAAAAATAAAAAGGCTTACCAATCGACCGGATCGGAGAAGGTAAAATCGCGGTGGAAACTTCCTTTCTTTCTCTCGGCCTCAACCTTCTTCTCTTTTCCTTTTTCTTCTTTTTTTCGGTTTCTGTTATTAATTTTTGTTTTGGTTTCTGAGGTTATGGCTGTGATTGTTAATCAATTTGTGTGGAAAGTTATTGTTAATGATGGTTGTTCTTTGAGGTTATGTGGTGGAAGGTGTGATTGATTTTACGTTGTGTTTGATTTTGTTGGTGAAGTGGTTACTGAATTTTTTGTGTTATGCTGTTGATGATTTTTTTCGGTACCCCCTTTCCTTTGCAACTCAACCTCTATTTATAGTGGCAAAGAGGCAGTGTGAATATGTTTATGAATTTTCAACTTCATCAAGCTCTACAGTGTGTAAAACCTGTGCCATCAATTTTCTTCTTCTCAAACTCTGTTTCTATGCACCGAAAGGCTATGTCATAGCCCTGAACTCAGAAGAAAAAATGGTTGTATGCATTGAAAAATTTGCTTGCAAGATCTTCTGACTGACAAAATAAATCCTGCAGAATACTGTTTTTGGTTTGAAAATTGAAATGGGAAAGAGGGGAGGCATGGATGCTGTTCTGCTTTTCCTATTTCTCTTCTTTTTTAATTTTCTTATTTTAATTAATAATAATAATAATAACAATAAAAATAACAAACAAAAGAAATAAAAGAAAGGAAGGTGAGGAGGAGGGGGCAGCGTATGGCTGCCCTTTTTTTTATATATATATTTTTTGTTTTATTTTAATAATAATAATAATAATAATAATAATAAAAGAAAATACTAAAAAAGATAATAGACCATTGGACCAAAAATAAAATAAAAATGAGGTATTTTAAAATATTTCTTTGTCGAATTTCTCTCTGAAAAGAGTAAAAATATTTCGGACTAAAAGACACACAAAATGCAAATGAGACGGGATCTTAGGTCAAAAATTGGGGTATGACAAAACCCGTCTCCAACAAGTCCTCAATCTGACTTTTCAACTCTACCAACTCGGCTGGAGCCATCCGATAAGCTGATTCTGAAATCGGACCCGTACCCGGTTGCAAATCAATAAAGAATTCCACCTCTCTACACGGAGGAAAAACTGGAATCTCCGATGGAAATACATCTTGAAAATCTTGAACCTCTCGAAATTCCCCAATTCGGATCTCCGACGTCACTCCTAAACTAGCAAGTGAAACTATCTCAGGTTCTCCATTACACATAACCACAGAAAGCCGATTTGCAGACAAGTACCTTCGCACACCTGGCTCGGGAAAGAAAACCAATTTCCGAGCACAATCTAGAATTACATAATGATAGGACAACCAATCCATCCCGAGGATGATCTCGAGAGATAAGAGCGGTAGACACACCAAATTGACCAGAAAATCCCTATTCTGGATTACTACCAAACAATGCAAACATGCAGTATTTACCACCAAATCCTTAGCAGGAGTCAAGACATTCAAATCGAACGGAAGCATAGAAACATTCAAACTCAAACGATTTGCACAAGCCAAAGATATGAATGAGTGGGTTGCCCCCGTGTCAATCAAAGCAGTTAAAAAATTACCTGCGATGTGACAGCTCTCGTGGATGACATTGCTATCCTGCCCACTCAACTCAGTGCCCATACAGTAAGCACGTGCCTTTGCCGCAGGTCTGGCACCCTGTGCGCCTTGTGCCGCATTCGCCGACGGCCCGGCCCTTGGGACTTTGCAATCTCTAGCCAGGTGACCCGGCTTCTTGCAGTTAAAGCAGAGTTCTCCTTTTCGTGGCTGATCACACTCACTAGCATAGTGACCTTCCGTCCCACAATTGAAACAAAACAACTTGTCACCACTTGACCTCCCTCGATTCCCCTGACTCACCGTTCTACCCGGTCCTTTACTATGTTGAGGACGGTTATACGGCTTATTCCTTTGCCTCCCACTAATCTGACGTTGACTCGGACCACTTGAACGACTTGGTCCCCCAGCACTAAAATTCCCTTGACGGTTCACCCGCTTATTCCTCTTGTCTTCCACCTCTTGACATTTTTCCACCAACACTTGAAACTTTCGGATACCCAATGGCACAACCGCATCCTGCAGTTCGTACCTCAGCCCATCTTGGAAGCGACGACACATATAAACCTCATCTATCCCATCCCTAAAGAAGCGGAAGAAACGGGATAGTGATTCAAACTTCTTGGCATATGCTTCAACATTCATGCCTCCCTGACGCAACCTCAGGAATTCCTCTCCATACCTTTCCCTTGCAGTCTCAGGAAAGTACTTGGCTAAAAACCTCCTCTTGAAGTTCTCCCAATTTAATTCTTCATGACCATTTTCCATGATAATTCGGGTGTTCCTCCACCAATACTCTGAACCTCCTAATAACTGATAGGTAGCTAAGACTACCTTCTCCCCTTCCGGACAATGAATTGCCCCGAATATTCTCTCCACAGATTGGAGCCATAAGTCAGCAGTTTCCGGACCTCCCTCCCCATTAAACTTTGGAGGAGTTTGGTGGTTGAAACTTGAAAGAAGTCTAGATCCAGCAGTAAGTATTTCCCTTTCGCGCTTTTCCAGATCCCTCTGCGCCTTAGCATGGCTCTGAGCAGTCACAGCCGCTGCCATTGTATTCATGGCATAAGCCATTTGATATATATCAGCATTGTCCGCCATAGGTGCTGTAGGTGCCCTTCTTGGAGGCATTATATTTCTGCACAATACCAATTTTGATTAGATTCCTTATCCAAACATTTCTGAGTCTCAACAGAAAATCTCATTCAATGGTTACTAACTCGTAACCCGACACAGAACAAACACTAGAACTGTCACTACTCTAGCTATGTTCTAACCGACTCTGGACTAACGACTCAAATATACACTTTCCCTTTGAAGATTTAAAGCCGTGCTCTGATACCAATTGTAACAACCCGTTTTTCAAAGGCCAGAAAAGGCATTATTTTTTTTACACATCAGAGTTACGCATAAAAGATTTTAAATGAGCCGGCATTCAAATATACAAAAGAACTCATTACCATAAGGTGCTTCGACAAGCAAAGTGTATTCCTGAATAATTACAATCCAAGTCTAAGTATTCAAATACTTGCAACAAAACAAGTTAGAATCCTATGCCTAAACCCAAAAAGCACGGTGTACAACCCACACCGGCGCATAGTCTAACTAAGCTAAAGGTCCAACATCTCACTGGGGCCTGGAACAGCCACCGTCGTCACCACGACCTAACCCATCATCTGGGTGGGATGAGCCCGCAAATGAAAGAAAGGGTCACCACAAAATAAAAGTATGTATATATATAACCGGTGCGAAAGATTGTACACATAACAATAATTCCACAAACACAAGAGAAAGCTCTTAACCACCAAAGCAATTCCCACCAACGGGTTTATATATATAATGCACACCAAGCCTAATGCAGACTTCTACAATGGGTGTGACAACCTCTCCGGTTTGCCACATGCATGATTTTAAATTCCGGAATTCAACCTCTCTATAGAAGGCGCAGGTCTCAGGTGGGATAACACCTCCTACTATTGGTGGGATAACACCAGGTAGAGTCACTCCGACAATACCAAAACAATCAGGGTGGGATAACACCGGGTGAGTCACACAGACAAACACCAACTCAATAAAAATCCAGTAGGATTTGGCGAAGCCACACAGTCAAACGCCCGGTACGTAGGCAAAGTCACACAGACATACACCTAGGCACGCAACTATGAAATGCATGGCATATATTATCTTTAGCATATACAGGATAGTCACACAGACAAAATCCCCGCGTAGTCCTATCCGACGCACGCATTCATATATGCTCATGCAAACAATCACATAGCCTAAAGCCTATGTACAAACCATCACAACATACATACATTTTCTTAATCATATGTAAATTGCACACGTATTTATAACCACGTTCTCATCAACGAGAATACATAAGTACAACCGTGCCAAAGCACACAGCAAATGCATAAACCGTTTTAAAAGACGGAAATAAAGTGGAGCCCTTACCTCGGCAAGCTTCCGTTTACTAAAACTCGTCCAAACAACACAACGCGCTTCCTAAAACAAGCAGCGCATTATCAATACATTGTTTTCCAACCAATCATATTGAAACTAAACCAAAACCCTAAAAACCTAATGTTTTCTAAGGTAAAACATATCTTTCGGATACTATACCAAAAACTACCGTATTGATCAACCCCCATGAGTTATTTGTACTATTTTTAGGACCCAAAACAATAGGCAAAAGTCTTAAATAATTTGAAATGCAAAATGGCCGTTTTCTTGCGTTATAAGTTACGTACTTTCCGAGTACCCGAAAAACCCGTTTCCAATCCCAACCACTTGCATAAATTAATAAAAAGGGATTAGAAAGTTAAAAACCAAGTTAGGACATCAGGATCCAAAATTTTAGGTCACAGGGGTCGCTAGCGGTCGCTGGGCGACCACCTGGCAACGACAAGTCAGAAGTTCCACGCCCATGGCGAAGGCTGGCGACCAACTCGTCGCTGAGCTACCAGCTCGTCGCTGAGCTACCACACCAGAACATGATTGGTTTTCTTCATGACAGCAGCAACAAAACTTGTTTTATTCAATTTTTACCCAAAACAACTTTTCACGCAACACACGACATACGCATAGTAGTGGTTCCCAACAACCGTTTTCACAACAAAGCAATACATTTTCGAAAGCATGTCGGTTGCTTCGAGTGCAAGTTATTTGGTTTTCATTTCCAAAATCAAAACCAAACCCAAGCACAAGTTTTATTACAGGCCTCAACCGATCGGTAACCATTTTCAAACATGTTTTCAAGGCAAAAGCAACGCCACATAACACAAGAGTTTTAAACCACTTGGAATACCAAAAACACCACACAAAACACTTAGTAAATATTTTCAGAAACACCAAAATATTTTTCATCGAATTTTCTAAAACGAAGCCATGCAACACCATTCCCTTTCGCCTAAAGGTTCAAAAACAACGTTTCCTTTCAAAACCTTACAACCTAACCACATGTTATTGATCAATACACTAAACTTTCAAAACCCTAACTTTTCTCATGAGATTCTCACAAACTCATGAGAAATTGAAGTAACAAAGCCTAGCATGCTTACTAAACCCTCATGAACAACTTTCATGGAACAAGAATCAATTCCTAACCTTTCCATCTCATGAACATAATCTAAAACTCAATAATCCTAAGAGTTTGAACCAACAAAAAGGAAAGGAAAAGAGTGGTTACCTTAAGCAAGTGATTCTCTACAAATTCCCTTTGATCCTACAAGCTTGTAATGGAGTGAAATGGTGAAGAATGAAAATTTGGTGAAGGTTAGAAAGTAATGGAGTTTCACGTGGAAGAGAGAAAGAAGAAGAGAGAATTTGTGATTTTCTTAAGTCCACAATGTCATCAAACCTCCTTACTATTACATGCCTTGGTCACATATCCACCCTTGGATCAAAGTCAAAAGTCCAAGCTTAAACCCTAGCCATTGGATCAATTTGCTTTATGAAAAATCACAAGATTTTATCAAATCTTCCATAACAAGTCACGTATCCAGCTCTCGCGCGTCGCGACGAACGAAACTCACAAAAACAGAAAATCTACGGAAAGAACGTCTATCGTTAAACATTTTCAAAACTTATCGTCGAATCTTTTTCCGCGACTGTAATTTTCTTCCACACCTTGGAAAATTATTCTCAGAACATAACCTCACTCCCGCAGATATATAAAACTCCCATCCGAAACCTCACTTAAAACAGACGCAGTAAAATTTTACATCAGCGGGTAAAATCCTACTCGTTTTTCCAAAAACAAGAATAATCCAAAACTCGTTATTCTGAATCTACATCAACCTTCTTGTTCACAAAAGAGGATTACAAGACAAAAGTCTGTGCCTTTACAGCGCACGAGCACAAAACAGACTCAATTACAGCAAAATCCTATAATTACACGATGTTTCACCACATGAACACATCGAAACCCTACTTTTCCTTAAACCAACTATACAATGAAATCTTGGGTCTTACAGAAAGTGATCTTGCAAGGTACAAGATGAAGAACTTGAATGTTACTTGATGGAGAAGAAAGAGTAATTGAGAGAATTGTAAAGAGAAATTTTTATTCATCAAGTTACAGATACAATAGCTATGCTTTACATTATATAGAGTTTAGTCATAACTAACTTTGGTTAAGGAGTTACAACCAACTCTTAACAACCTATAACCAACAACTAACTAACTAGTGAAACGGTTAACTTGTGGTACAAGTAATTACAAGATAAGCATAGTTCATGTATTATTAACATATGCCAATGATGTTACAAAAAATGTATAAGGATGAAAATATAGGCAAGTCGAACACCACCACATACGCATATGAATCTTCCTCTAGCTTTCTCATCATTGTCATCATAAACTCGTAGTTAGATAACTTATTTCATAACTGAATTCACTTGTACCTATTTGATGCGGATAATAGAACCAATAAGCAAAACACAAATTGAATCCATAGAGAAATATATATATATATATATAATAAAGGGGATTATATGTGGCAACAATGTTTGAGAGCAAATAGTAACAAGGACAGGTGATGTGGTTTACATCTCACGAATGAATTTTATTCCATCAGATGGAAAGGTCTCAATTAATTTTTGTCGTTGTTGGTTCCTTTTGTGTGTTTTGCTGGTACTTCAGTGATAACCTTAACTAATTAAGGAACCAAGACATAAACAAGAAGTCAGCAATCACACCCTCCAGATTTGTGTTTTTTCTTTCCTTGAACCAAAAGTAAACAATGTAGTATGATTATGTACACACAAGGTTACAAACAACCATTCACGTAAGTCCTAAACCCTGATTATAGACTAAATTAATCCACATAAGCTAAATTAGAATACCAAGTTTGAAATGGCCACCTCCAAATCCATGATTTACACCCCCAAACCCAGTAACACCAATAAACTAATTCACATTTCAGAACCATCATATCCTCTTCAACCCCCCTCTGACTACTTACACATTTCAATTCATCAGGAGTGTCAATTTGACACATGGTATTATCAATATTTGAACAAACTCTATATATACCCTATTGTTTGTTGATATATTGTCATAGAAAATCAATTTGAGGTATACCATATATACTCATCAAAATCATTAGAAAAATGAAATCCAACATCATCATTTTCTTATGGTATTGTTCCAACATTATCTCTCAAATTGTTTGAAATTGTATGCAGTGAGCTCATACATGATAATGGTCATTGCTTTGAAGAATTTCAAGCTGACCCAAGAATTAGCTCAGCCACACATTATCAAGATCTCTCGAAGTATATCTTGGACATGCCATTGCCAATGACAGAAGCTACACGTGCTCATAGATATCTTGTCAAAATCCTAAATCGTACTCCTAATGATCAAGCCATTTCACAATGTGCAAGTGCATTTTATAATAAAACTATTGGAGCATTAAGAAGTTCAATGCGTGAGTTGGTTCAAGATACTCAAAGTGCAATAAATGATGCAAAAATTGCTGGTGATGGAATTACAAATTGTGATAATGCTCTTCAAGCTCAAAGGACGAGAAACAAATTTGCAATTGCAATAGGGTAATTCATTAAATTTGATAGTCATTAATTTTATTATATAAGAGTACATATATAAATAAAAATATAGTAGAATTGACTGAAACAAAAAGACGATTATGATCATTAGATTATATAGTTTATTATATAATTAAGAGTAAATATATAAATAAAAACACTAAGGCTTTGTTTGGGAGTTGGGTTTTGGAGGGGAAGGAGAGGCTTGGAAAGAGGTCAACCCTTGTTTGGGAGTTTTAAAAAAATAAGGAAAGGTTTTGGGGGGTTTTGGGGGGCTTATTTTATCCAATTTTAAAGTTCCCCCAAATTGGGGGGTTTTGGAGGGTTAACTATATAAATTGTCTATTTTACCCCTTACAATAATTCAAAATTCCAATTTTAGCCCTAGCCTAATTTAATTCCAAAAGATAAAAAACTTTTTTCCGGAAAAAATAGGAAACATTTTTTCCGGAAAAAAACCTAATTTTTTTTTTCAGAAAAAATCGGAAACTTCTTTCCGGAAAAATCGGGAACTTTATTTCCCGGCAAAAATACATTTTTCTGGAAAAAATCGGGAACTTTTTTCCGGAAAAATCGAGTACTTTTTTTCCGAAAAAAATCAGGAACTTTTTTTCCCGGCAAAAAATCGGAAACTTCTTTCCGGAAAAATCGGGAACTTTATTTCCCGGCAAAAATTCGGAAACTTTTTTCTGGAAAAAATCGCGAACTTTTCCGGAAAAATCGAGAACTTTTTTCCGGAAAAAATCGGAAACTTTTTTTCCGGAAAAATCGGAAACTTTTTTCCCGGCAAAAAATCGGGAACTTTTTTTCCCGGCAAAAAATCGGAAACTTTTTTTGGGAGAAAATCGGGAACTTTTTTCCGGAAAAATCGAGAACTTTTTTTCGGGAAATAAATCGGAAACTTTTTTTCTGGAAAAACCGGGAACTCTTTTTCCCGGCAAAAAATCGGGAACTTTTTTTCCGGAAAAAAAAGAGAACTTTTTTTCCGGAAAAAATCGGAATATTTTTTTCCGGTACAATCGGAAACTTTTTTTCGGAAAAATCGGGAACTTTTTTCCCGGCAAAAAATCAGAAATTTTTTTGGGAAAAATTGAGAACTTTTTTTCCGTTAAAATCGGAAATTTTTTCCCGGAAAAATCGGGAACATTTTTCCCGACAAAAAATCAGATACTTTTTTCTGGAAAAAATCGGGAACTTTTTTTCGAATAAAATATTAGATCTTTTTTCCCGAAAAAATACCGTAAACTTTTGTTCCGAAATTATTTTTTATCTGAAATCGAAACTTATTCTAAAAAAGGGCAAAATAATATAACACAGTGTATTAATTTTAAGGGAAAAAAGGGTAAAATAGTAAAATCGTCACATATGCCCCCTATGTCCTTCCTTGTTGGTTTTTCAACTCCCAAACAAGGGGAATGATTTCCCTTCTTTATCCCTTCCCTCCCTTTCCTTCCCCTCCCCTCCTTAACCTTTCCTTTCCTTCCTCTCAAAACTCCCAAACAAAGCCTAAGAGTGTGTTTGGATGAGTCAATTTTTTGAGGGAATGTATTTTTTTAGGGGAATTAAAATGATTTGCTTCTAAATCTCTTGTTTGGATAAAAAAAATGGGAAATTTTTAAAATGACATCATTTTAAGAGTTATTTTACAAAGACCAATTTAGAAGAATTTACAATTCCACCTGAAATGAGAGAATTGTGAAATTCTCAGAACACGCGTTGTCTCAACGCTCACAGACAACGCTCACTCATTCTCTCAACTCTCACCGTCATCGATCTCCATCATCGCTCACCATCATCGATCTCCATCATCGCTCTCCCTCTCACGCTTCATAGCTCTCTCTCTCTGCAACTCCATCGAGCTTTATCTCTCTCTGCAACTCCATCGAGCTCTCTCTCTGCAACTCCTTGGAACTCTGATCTGAACGTGCGCTGCTCTATCTCTGGTAAGTTCGCTGAATATGAATATCTATGAATCTATTTTGGGATTTCTAGGTTTAGTATATATCAATGAAAATCAATTTTGTGATTTGGGATTTTTGGAATTTGGGATTTCTGGGTTTAGTATATATCAATGAATCTACTAATTACATGTGGGTTTGAGATTTTGTTTGCAGTTTACTTTTGATATTGATATTGTTGTTTAAGTAATCATTTTATGTTTAAGCTCAATTTCTATTTGATTTCAGGAAAGCATGTTTACTATTGATATTGTTGTTTGCATAATTTCTATAGGGTATAGTATGAATATGTATGTGTGTTTGATAGAATATTTGATGTCGTATATGTGAGCTGAATATGAATATGTTGATAAGAATAGTGTTTTGTAACACTTTGGATTACTATTGATTATTTTATTTGTATTGCACATGTTCTTTATTTTTCAAATCAATGGGATTAAACACAAGGTGTGTTAAAAGCAAAACTTCTATATTCTTGAGAACAAGAGATTGGAAAACATTTAACCTATAGAAACATTCACAACGGTCCACGGGGTAAACATTGTGTTTTAGCCAACCACTTGAAAGAGATTTGAAAACAAGAGTCAATAGTGGAATTCATTTTGTTTGATGCGATTTTAATATCAAAGTGGTTAATGTATTTTTTTTTTTGTGTTTAGATTTCAAGGAAATATGGACACTAGTATAGTTGAGATTACTTCAAGAAAACGTAAGAGAAATGAAGAGATGGAAGAGGTTGAGGAAACAACATTCGTTGTTGTTAGTCTTGTTACTATGCTATTAGGTGTAATGTCTTGGTATTATGATAAATATTTTGTTAAGGAACCAGCTCGAAATTGGGAATTGGAAAGGCGCATTTTCCTTAATCGGCTATATAGAGGAACAGAGGCTGATTGTATTGAACAATTAAGAGTTAGTAAGGGGTCATTTTTTAAGCTTTGTAAGATTTTAAAAGAGAAAGGACAATTGGTACGGACAAGAAATATCCCTACAACTGAAGCTGTGGCTATGTTTTTGCATATCCTTGCTCACAATCTAAAATATAGAGTAGTGCACTTTAGTTACTTTAGATCCAAAGAAACAATAAGTAGACAATTCAATAATGTCCTTCGAGCTGTTATGAAAGTGAGCAGAGAATATTTGAAGTTTCATGACTATAATCTAGAGGGCCAAGAGGCAAGTAAATGGAAATGGTTTCAGGTAAGTTTGAAATTTGTTTTTGTTTTTAATATTCTTAGATGTTTGTTTTTGTTTTTAAGTCTCATGAAGAAGCCAAACGATTTCGATTCAAGGTCATTCCGAATTGGGATGACATTGTTGACATATGTGCTAAAGATAGAGCAAGTGGAGTTCAAGTGGAACATCCATTCGAGGCAGATGATGTCATGGACAAAGAGGCAAATGCAGTTGAAGAAGGGTCAAGTGTGTTTATTGATTTAGAGGAAGCAAGTTCCACAACAAAGAAGAAAAACATACAATGTAGTCGTGCTAATAAGGGTAAAGACAAAGACGGGATTATCAACTTCATGAGAGAGGTCGCCGGGTCATTAAAAGACTTTGTAGAAGTTAGTAAAAGAAGGATAGGAGGAAATGATCAAGTAGTGCAAGAAGTGTTGAATGAAGTGGAGATGATTGATGACATTGATGAGGCACAAAGCTACAAAGCAATTAATTGGTTGGTTGAAAATCCAAACAAAGTTGCGGTTCTCAAAGCACTTCCGTTAACTAAGAAGAAGAAATATCTCTTGGCTTCTATGTCTTGAGACCAAGGTAATATGGTTTTCTAATATGATTTTTAGGATTCTGTTATGAAATAGGTTAGATGAATTAAATTGTTGTTTGCTATGGTCTGATGGTTAAGAATGCATGATTTTGAAGGCTAAGAATGCTGAAAAATTCTTAAAAATGAGCTAAATAGTTTACTGTTTGGTCATATCAGTCCATTATTAGGCCTTTTTCCTTTATTTCAAGAAAATTGGCAATGTAAAAGCTTTGCTTCAATCAGCTAGAATTTTCATCAGTTGTTGATGAGTTTTTCTAGTAAGTTGATGATGAAATAAAATCACCCTTCTCCATTGCAACTTTGTTTTTATAGCTCCTAGAATATTATTACTTTGCTTGCTGTCATTATTATTAGGAATGCTTTATGCTGTCATTATTATTAGGAATGATTAGTAATTCCTATCATAAGTAGACTAGAGTGAGAAAGATAACACCAGGAATGAGATTAGTTCAGAAATTATCTTCAAAGGAAATTCAAGTATCATCCGCCTCTGCTGTCCTACTGGTTTGCTGGTTTTCTTTTTGTTGTTGTGAGCTAGACTTTGGTTTTGATATTTGTGGTCTTATATATATATATATTTGTTTCTTCTTTGCAGGATTCAGTTACTCTTGGTCTCGCTTATGCCACAAAGTTGTGTAAGGATCTAAAAAGCGGAAGATGGTACTCCATTTTGCGGCAGCAGTGATGTACCTCCGAAATATGACAGGGGTTTTATGACACAAATAGATACTCTTTGAGAACCCTTTGAATAGAATGAAATTTATTGGTGTATTGTTTATATTTTAGATGTTAAAAATCATTCGAGTATGATAACATTTATCGATACATTGCTTATTGTTTTTGTATGACATTCAAGAAGTAATTAAATCGAGATATATAGAATGAAATTTATCGGTGTATTGTTTATATTTTAGATGTTAAAAATCATTCGAGTATGATAACATTTATCGATGCATTGCTTATTGTTTTTGTACGACATTCAAGAAGTAATGAAATCGAGATATATAGAATGAAATTTATCGGTGTATTGTTTATATTTTAGATGTTAAAAATCATTCGAGTATGATAACATTTATCGATACATTGCTTATTTTTTTGTACGACATTCAAGAAGTAATGAAATCGAGATATATTTTTTCTCAAAATCGGAAGAATTTTTATCTTTTATTCTTGAAATTGATAAAAAAATCGAGTACATTTTTATCAAAATTGGGAGAAAAAAAAAATGACAATTTTGAAAATGAATTACTTTGTAATTCATTACTTTTTCCAAACAAAGAATTTTGAAATGAAGGGAATTCAAATGTGTCATCCAAACAAAAAATTTTGAAATGAAGGGAATTCAAATGAAAGCATTTGAATTCCATGAAATCTCAAAATCCCTTGAATTTTAAAATGACTCATCCAAACACACTCTAAGGGTTTGTTTGGGAGGGGGTTTTTTTGGAGGGGAGGGCTTTGGACGGATAAATCTATATTTTAACATATGTTTGATATTTAAAAATAATTCAAAGAACATGATAAATGATCATATAATACTTTAATCTCACTTAATTGATTTCAAAAAACATTTGTAGTTTCCGTAATTTAAAAGAGAAAACTAAATCCTCCCCTTCAAAATCCTCCATCCAAACATACCCTAAAGATGCTGTCTCCACCATACATCGTTAGTTGTCCTTGCACTAAAATATTTATTCTTCTGTTTGATGCTTGACTCCTTTATCGTTATTTAGTTGTGTAATTTGTAACATAAAGCTGCAGTCATTATATACTTTGTGGTATAGTTTGAATATTAAACATAGTCTCGTCCATCCTTTCTTTAAAATTTATTTTAAAAGTGATGATCCATTCTCATATCTGAAAAGAAATCGGGGTTTCATTTTGGTGCCTCAAAAAAAAAAAAAAAAACTAGGCCTTGACAAAAATAAACTAAGGCATAATTTTGCAAATGTTTTCTCTCTTCAATGACATGGCAGACAAACACAGAAGGGAACAAATTAGTGGGTCAAACAAATGGACAAATTAGATTACTGGTATAGACCCAATCTTTGGCAAACTCACGTTATAGGAAAAAATACGTTAGAGATTTTCCTTGATGTCAATAAAAGTAGCCGAGCAGAGTGTCGAGTTGTTCATGTTCAAGGGATGAATGTCATTATTTCAATATCCCAAGCTCACATTCAGTAAATGTTTGTCAAGTTAATAACAAAGAGTCCTACCGACATGATGAAGAGCAAACATATACGCCTTAATAAATTTTACATATGGTGGATTGTGAAATGGTATAGGCCGACCTTATGAACAACAAACGTCTACGCCTTAAAAAGCTTGACGCTTGCTGGACTGTGGACTGGATATACGTTGACCTGAGGAAGAACAAACGTCTACGCCTTAACAGACTTGACGCTTGGTGGACTGTGGACTGGTATGGAGGACCATACCATGTGAACTCTATTATACTTTGATCATTCATGTCATCGTATGCCCAGCTCAGCTCAAGCAAGAGCCCCTCCCTCTACAAGCTCAGTTAAACCCAACCTTAAGCATGTCTAGCTCAGCTCGACCACGAGCTTATTCTTTAGCTGGTCCAGCTGAGCTCGACCACGAGCTCTTTCTTCAGCATGTCAAGCTCAGCTTGGTCATAAGCTTACCCTCCAGCTTGGTCAGTCCAGCTCGACCACGAGCTCCTCCTTTAGCATGTCCAGCTCAGCTCGAGTAGGACCTCTTCCTTCAGCATGCTAATCTCAGCTCGGTCATGAGCTTCCCTTTCAGCTTGGTCATCTCAGCTCGAATATGAGCTCTTCCTTCAGCATGTCCAACTCGGCTCGAGTAGGAGCTCTTCTTTCAGCATGTTAAGCTTAGCTCGACCATGAACTCTTCCTTCGGCATATTAAGTGCAGCTCGGTCAGCTCAACTCGGCCTTGAGCTCCTCCTCCAGCATGCCCAGCTTAGCTCGACCATGAGCTCCTCCTTCGGCATGCTAAGCTCAGCCCGGTCAGCTCAACTCGGCCTTGCACTCCTCCTCCAGCAGGCTAAACTGCATATTTGGTCCCTTACGTTTATTTTAGGTTTCAATTTGGTCCCTTACGTTTAAAAAGTTTCAATTTGGTCCCTTACGTTATCAACGTTTGCATTAGTTGGTCCCTTCCGTCAAATTCCACTGTTCCACTATTTCAATTGGACACGTGTCAATGTGTCCATGTGTCCACGTGTCAATCCACGTGTGCAAACCGTCTGCCACGTAAGCAAACTGTCTGCCACATGTGCAAAAACTGACGGAAGGGACCAAATTGAAACATAAAATAAACGTAAGGGACCAAATTGAAACTTTTTAAACGTAAGGGACCAAATTGAAACCTAAAATAAACGTAAGGGACCAAATGTGTAGTTTAGTCCCTCCAGCATGCCCAGCTTAGCTCGACCATGAGCTCCTCCTTCGGCATGCTAAGCTCAGCTCAGTCAGCTCAACTCGGCCTTGAGCTCCTCCTCCAGCATGCTCAGTTTAGCTCGACCATGAGCTCTTCCTTCGGCATGCTACGCTCAACTCGGTCAGCTCAACTCGGCCTTGAGCTCCTCTTCCAGTATGCCCAGCTCAGCTCGACCATGAGCTTGCCCTTTATCTTGTCCAAGCTCAGCTCGACCATGAGATCCACCTTCTGCATGCTATGCTCAGCCCATCCTTCAACATGCTAAGCTCAACTCGGTCATGAGCTTCCCCTTCAACTTGGTCAACTCAGCTATACCATGAGCTCATCATTCAACATGTCTATCTCTACTCAACCATAAGATCAAACTTCAACATGCGTAACTCAGTTGGATCATCCAGGTCATGTTAAGCCCAACCTTCATCTCGGCAAGCTCAGTGTGGTCATGCAGAGCTCCACCCTTAGTCTTCCACGCATCATGTACGAACATAGTGACTTGATTTAGATGAGCTCTAGCTCCACGTGATCTGCACGGACGAGTGACGTAGGTCACATGTGCTTTAGCTCCACGTGTCCTGTACGGACGAGCTACCAATGAATATCAGAGTTATAGCTTATTGGGCCTAGACATCCAAATCTTGTGAAAGGCCCATTAAGCCAATGAATTGTGGACTATAAAAGGAGGCACTTAGAAGGAAAAGAGAGGTCAGATCTAATATATCGTAAACAAGGTATTTTGAACTAAGTCATTTTCTGAAGTGCTCTAGGAATCCCTAGAGCAGCTTACCTGTTATAACTCATTTGTGTTTTACATACGTGGACACCTTTAAATTTTCAATGTCAGGCAAGGTGTTATACAACATATGATGAGGTGATTTTTGATTAAGAAAAGGTGAAGGTAATCTGTTTATGATATGTGTAGCATGACCTACAGCATGACCTACAGCATGACACCAAAAAATCTTAGGTAAATTAGATTGGAATAAGAGAGCACGAGCTATGCCTAAGATATGCTGGTGCTTTCTCTCCACTATACCATTTTGCTGAGGTGTAGCTACACATGAACACTGATGCAAGATGCCATTCTTAGAGTAAAACTCTTTGAGTAAAAACTCAGGACCATTATCACTTCTAATGCTCTTAATATTAGCATTAAATTGAGTTTTGACCATAGCATGAAAAGATTGAATATGCATGGATACTTCAGATTTTAGCTTCATGAAATAAAGCCATGTAAATCTAGATTTGTCATCAACAATAGTAAGAAAATATCTAAATCCTAACATGGAAGGAATGGACAAGGGTCCCCATATATCTATGTGAACAAGATCAAAATTATGAGATGAAATATGAGTACTATTATGAAATGGTAATCTTTTCTGTTTTGCATAAAAACAAATATCACAAGGTAAATGAGATTTGGACAATGTAACAAAAGGAAACATTTTATTGATTTCAAGGAGTTTTACATCAGAAGGGTGGCCAAATCTTCTATGCCACAAGGTACAATCATCACTCTTAGGTGTTTGTAAGGTATTAACAGAATGAATACAAGCAAGTTTAGGTAAAATTTGAATCTGTCCTAAGATAACAGCAAGTGTTTTGAGGATGTAAAGACCATGATTCATCTCAGCTGTACCAATCATCATCTTTGAGTAGCTGTCCTGTATCATGCATTTGTCATTATCAAAAATCAATTTATAGTGCAAATGAGAGGTTAGTTTAGGCACATAAATCAGATTAAAGGAAAAATTAGGAAAATATAATGCATCAGTTAAGTATAAGTGCTGATCAAAGACTATGGTGCCAGCATAGCAAGTTGTAACAATGGTTCCATTAGGTAATTTCAAATTAATGGGTGGAATTCTTTTGATGCATTGAAAAAATTTAAGGGAGAAACAAATGTGATCAGTAGCACCTGTATCAAGTATGAAGCTATCTGATTCACTAGAAGAAGGAATGGTACATAATATACCTGAATTTGTGGTTACATGGTTTAAGCTATGAGAGGGCAATGCTTGAGAACCTTGAAGGAGTGCTAGTAAAGCTTTATGTTGAGCTGGTGTGAAGAACAATTTCCCAGCTTCTGAGTCAACATTATCCTCATCATAATGATCTGATTGGGTTTCATCATCATCATCACCATTGGTAACATTGTTCACTGCTCCATTACCATTTTGCAAATGTTGCAGATGAGGTGGGTATCCATGCTTCTTCCAGCATGAGTCAACAATGTGGTTGGTTTGTCCACAATAAGTACACAATTTTGAACCTCTACCACGACCACCATTGGATTTTCCACCTCTAGAACCTCTACCTCTACTAGATTGACCTCTTCCTGCATAGTCTCTCTGTCCAGAAGCAGCCAAAAGTTTTGACTCATCTAAGGGAATAACAACTTGTCTTTCTTGCTGCACAAGCAATGAATAAACTCTCCCTATAGGGGGAAGAGGTTCCATCAACATTATCTGGGATCTAACAGCTGAGTATTGTTCATTAAGACCCTTAAGAAACCTTATGACTTGATCACTGTCTTTGTACTGTTTCATTCTTGCAATTGCAGCACAGTTATCAACACAGTTAGAGATTGGAATTGGCCTAAAATTATCCAATTCTTGCCATAACTTTTTCATCTTTGTAAAATAGGTAGAGATAGAGCTATCACCTTGTTTAAGGGTATAAATTTCTTCTTGAATATCAGAGATACGAAATATGTCACCTTGATAAAATCTGTCTTTCAAATCCTGCCAAATTTCTGAAGCTGTATCCATCCAAAGAACACTCTGTGAAATTTCTGCATCAACAGCATTACTAATCCATGACATGATCATGGTGTTACACCGATCCCAAGCTATAGAGTCATGATCTTCATCATCAGGTCGAGGGAAGGTTCCATTGATGAAGTGAAGCTTGTTCTTGGATCGGAGAGCCATTGTCATTGCACGAGACCAAGAATGATAATTGGGCCCTGAAAGAGGAGGATTGACCAGTACAAGACCTGGATTTTCATTAGGATGAAGAAAATAGGGATTGAGTGTATCGGTTTGATACCCTTTGTTGTGATTGTGAGTACCAGAATTGCCCCCACCATTAACACTACCAGTGCTTTCAGCAGACATGATGAATCAAGGTAAAGAAGATGAAGAAAAAAAAAAGAAAGAAAAATGCAATCTTGATTTGCAGAAATGAGAGAAACAGAAGAACAGAAAGGCAATTTTTACAGAGAGAAAAAAAAATTGCAAATGAGAAGAACTAAGGCAAAGGAAAATCAATGGCATACCCCCATAAGAGGCCTGATACCATGTAAAGAATGAACAATGTGAACTAAGTATGCCATGAAAGTGATCTTGCAAGGTACAAGATGAAGAACTTGAATGTTACTTGATGGAGAAGAAAGAGTAATTGAGAGAATTGTAAAGAGAAATTTTTATTCATCAAGTTACAGATACAATAGCTATGCTTTACATTATATAGAGTTTAGTCATAACTAACTTTGGTTAAGGAGTTACAACCAACTCTTAACAACCTATAACCAACAACTAACTAACTAGTGAAACGGTTAACTTGTGGTACAAGTAATTACAAGATAAGCATAGTTCATGTATTATTAACATATGCCAATGATGTTACAAAAAATGTATAAGGATGAAAATATAGGCAAGTCGAACACCACCACATACGCATATGAATCTTCCTCTAGCTTTCTCATCACTGTCATCATAAACTCGTAGTTAGATAACTTATTTCATAACTGAATTCACTTGTACCTATTTGATGCGGATAATAGAACCAATAAGCAAAACACAAATTGAATCCATAGAGAAATATATATATATATATATATAATAAAGGGGATTATATGTGGCAACAATGTTTGAGAGCAAATAGTAACAAGGACAGGTGATGTGGTTTACATCTCACGAATGAATTTTATTCCATCAGATGGAAAGGTCTCAATTAATTTTTGTCGTTGTTGGTTCCTTTTGTGTGTTTTGCTGGTACTTCAGTGATAACCTTAACTAATTAAGGAACCAAGACATAAACAAGAAGTCAGCAATCACACCCTCCAGATTTGTGTTTTTTCTTTCCTTGAACCAAAAGTAAACAATGTAATATGATTATGTACACACAAGGTTACAAACAACCATTCACGTAAGTCCTAAACCCTGATTATAGACTAAATTAATCCACATAAGCTAAATTAGAATACCAAGTTTGAAATGGCCACCTCCAAATCCATGATTTACACCCCCAAACCCAGTAACACCAATAAACTAATTCACATTTCAGAACCATCATATCTTCTTCAACCCCCCTCTGACTACTTACACATTTCAATTCATCAGGAGTGTCAATTTGACACATGGTATTATCAATATTTGAACAAACTCTATATATACCCTATTGTTTGTTGATATATTGTCATAGAAAATCAATTTGAGGTATACCATATATACTCATCAAAATCATTAGAAAAATGAAATCCAACATCATCATTTTCTTATGGTATTGTTCCAACATTATCTCTCAAATTGTTTGAAATTGTATGCAGTGAGCTCATACATGATAATGGTCATTGCTTTGAAGAATTTCAAGCTGACCCAAGAATTAGCTCAGCCACACATTATCAAGATACTTCCACTACAACTCACGTCACAATTGGAGAGTAATGGAGTTTGCAATCTAAACTCTATCTAATCCAAGTCCTAGATTGCCCGTTGGATTCATTGTGTTGGAGTGCAAAAATACCACTTCGTAGTGTTAATATACCACTGTCAACACCATGTTCATATTCTTAAACATTTTTTTTGCCATTGTACCGCAAAGAAGCAATTTTCATGTGCCAGCGTCAATTGAAAAAATCTATGTATGAAAAAATCATTAGTTTTTCAAATATATAGCATTAATTGATTTTATTGAAAAAGATAAGAGCAATTAACAAAGGGTGTAATTGACAAATCATACCCGTAAAATACAAAAAGGACAATTAAATAGAAACGCTAAATCTGACAATAAAAGACAAGTAAAAAAAACAGAGGGAGTATATATATAACAATACTTAATGCCATAAAAACCCTAAAATAACCCTATCTAAAAAATTGACACCTGTCCAAATATAAGGTGGATCCCATAAAAAACCTAAAATGCCCTTATCTTATATATATATACTTAATGCCATAAAAACCTTAAAATACCCCTATCTAAAAATTGACACCTGTCCAAATAAATTTAATACTGACTCAAAAAAGATATATTTTGTAAAAAAAATTGGTATATTTCTAAAAAGATAAGTGTGACGAACAAAAAATAATCGTAAAAAAACAAAAAAGACAAGCTTAAAATTGACTAAAAAAATGTTAATATTGTGTAAAATGGAGGGGCAGGATTCGAAGCAGGATCTTTTTTCATAAGCTCCTTGTTAAGTCCAATGATAAGCATATTATTATAGCTTATTAAAATATGATATAAGTAGCTTATTGAATTGTGATAAGCACTTTTTGTTAATTTACCCAAACACTAATATAACAACTTATATCAGTAGATAAGCTCTCATAAGCTTAAATAAGCCAATCCGAACGTGGCTCGTTTGGCCTAGCTTATTTTTGAGCTTATGCAAACGGCTTATGCAATATAAATTATGTTTTATGCTATTTTATAAGTTCAAACTAATGAAAATTGAATTTTTATAAACTATTTTATCATAAACTACCTTGAAAAACTTATAATAATACATAAAAATTGCATAAGCTGATTGCATAAGCTCAAAAATAAACTAGGCCAAACGGGCACTCGTTTCTATGAGCTTATAGCTTACTTACTAGCTTATAGCTTATTTGCTAGACACTATTTCAAGTAGCTTACAAGTTTACAGCTTATTACTTATCATTTTTCTCTCTCCAATTTTACCCCTTAAAAAATTAAATATTAATTGAACATATATTTTTACGTCATTTTGTATTTATAAGCTAGTTCAACCGCTAATTTTATCAAACAATACAAATTCAATCAGGTAACTTATTCACCGCAAGCTCATCCGCTATTTTTTACCAAACAAAATCTATATGTTACAAATAAGGGTTTTTCAATCATGTGCAAATTTGTAAATGTTAAAAAGTTAAAAATAGTAAATTTGTATTGAAATTTGTGCATTTTATATTAAATGTATAGACAAATTTTAATATGGACCACTTCTTAAAGTGGTCCATAGTGAACCAATCATGAATAATATTATAACGAATGCGAATTTCACAAAATCTACCGTTGGATTGAAAATTTATATTATATAGATTATCTATAAATTTTTTTTAGAAAAATTAAAAATCTTTTGATATGTTATTGAAATCTTTTAAAATTAACGGTTTATGAGTTTTTATTAAATATCATTAATCTTGATAGATCTTAATAACATATCAAATGATTTTTCAATTTTTTATGGATGATCTATATAATATAAATTTTCTATCTAACGGTGAATTTTATAAAATTCATATTCATTATAGCAAATATTGATCACTTGTCCACGATGAACCACTTGTGAAGATGGTCCAACATAACATTGGCCTAAATGTATAACTTGCTATTTTTTAATACTTATTTTTTCTTTCACCATCAGTTTAATCTGGTTTTAGAGTCAGTTCTGGCATCAAGTGGTTCCAGCCCCCTCCCAATCGCAGTTGCGGGGATCGAACCGTGATCCTTCATACCAAATTCAGCATCAATCACCACTGAAACAACTAATGATTATTTTTTAATATGTGTTGCACGTTGCACATGTTACACAAACCCTATATGAATAAAAGAAGAAAAAAAAAAAGTAGAAAGTGTTTCTCTTCGTAAATTGCATTTTTGTGTTAAAACAAACACAAACAATAACAACTCTGTTATACGCCGCACTGTCTTTTTCCTCCTATAGCTGCTCCTCTCTCTCAAAACTGCAAAACCCCTTCTTAATTCTCCATTCAAATTCATCCATTTAGCATCACACAATCCTCTCAAAACCACAAAAGGTAACGATTTTCACAATCTCAATTGCAATTTCTTCAATCTAAAACATACCCATGATTTTATTTTATGTAAGAAAAATTGGGAATTTTTTCAGGGTATAAAAAAAAAAATCAGTTTTTGAAGAAAACCCAGGTTCTGAAATTGAAATTGGAAGGGATATATGGAGAGCAGCATAGGGAAAGATAGCAACGAGCGTTTTCCTCTTTCTGGGGTGGTGGCAGATTGTGTCAAGCGTTGGTTTAAAGATACTCTAAGGGAGGCTAAAGCTGGTGATGTTAATATGCAGATTTTGGTTGGTCAGATGTATTACAGTGGCTATGGTATTCCTAAAGATGCTCAGAAGGTACGGTTTCTTTGTTTTTTGGTGATTTGGTTTAGTTGTTTTTAATCAACTTTGCATTGGATTGTGGTTTGTTTTTTTGGTTGGTTGGTGTTGATTTTTGGGGTTCTATGGTAGTTATAGAATTCAATATTGTCTCACAATAGAGAAAAGAACAAGTTAGTGAATTTTAAAAAGTGAATAAAATCTATGAAGCACCGACACAGACACAAAAACAAACACCATATATGACAACACATAGACACTAATGAGTAATGAATTATGATAAATTTAGAAAATGGAATTGATTGTATGTAATTACCGGTGTCGGTAATGTGTTAGACACTTATACATGTCTTTAATCTTAAGTGTTGACGCTACAAAGAACAAACATTAAGTACTTTATGTGATCCTAGGACTTGTATATGCTAACAATGTTGCGATGATTGGTATTGCGAAGAATTCCAGCTGATATGGCCACGCCTCAGTTGTGGTTGCGATCGTGGAGTCATAAAAAACTTAGATTCCGTTGCGTAGATTGCAGTTGCAAACCTTTAAAAAAATATCGTGTATACCAAAAATCACACACATTTATATGAATTTAATTGAGTGCTTGTGTTTGTCTATATATGTGAAGAATAGCAAAACATTAGAAGATCTGTTCTGGGTGGATGTAATGACTTGAAAAGTATTTTTAAGTTAAGTATGCAATTATAAGGCCAGTTTACTTTTTAATAATGTTAAAACTTAATGATTTGTTTTATGGTTTCCTTGTTATTATGTGTAATATACATTGGCAATATCAGAAATGGATGTGAGTAGTTTCTATTGTAAAATATATGGATTTTATGAACTGTTATTTGAGTATAAAAGAGTAGTGGGGTGATTATGATGTATGAACAACGAGTGTAGTGTTTGGAGTGTAAATGTACTTTTTTAAATGTATTTTGGTTTGGGAGGTGATATTGTTGGTTTGGAAATGAAGGGAAAAATTTGGCTAACGAAAGCATCAAGGCTTAGATCTCAAGTTTGGAAAGTTGGAGATAAGCGTCCAGGTAAACCCCCTCCTTTCTCATTGGAAGCTTATCATCTTTCTTTTTCTTTGTTATTTAGTGTAACTATTTTTTGTTTGGCGCATTTTTATTAGGTTATAATGCAAGTGATTCTGACTCTGATGAATCAAATGAGGATTCTTAACAAGGCTAAATTTGGTTCTGTCCCTAAATTATGAAAGGTAAGTTTATCCCAATGTTTTAAACACTTCTCATGTTGTTATGCATTAATGACTTTTTGTGCCACATTTACTATCTAATAATGGAAAATGTGAGCCTCAAGCTTTCAGATGTGTGATTTATTTCTTTGTTCTTTCAGATGATTGATGTGTTTTGTATCACGTAGCCTCAAATATATTTCTGACAAAGAAATGTTATAGCTTGTTTTATTATTGGTTCTATTTGTGTCATATTTTAAGAATGATGACGGGGGTTATTGAGATTCGAGCAACATGTAATTGATGAAATTCATGTTGAGAATTGAGATTCAGAATTGTGTTTGGCGTAATGAGACATGTGATTTGGTTTCATACATAGTAGTTAATCCCGGATCCCGGAGCGGAGCGGCGAACCCCAAAACTGGGATAGCGGCATCCCGGGGAGCGGGATGGCCGGGATGCCGCTATACATTTTTTTTAATTACATAAATAATAACTATATATAAACATATAATTCTAAAATTAAATAAACATATCAAAATCCATAAAACATTCATAAATTAAAAATTAAAAACACAAATCACAAACTCAGAACTGAAAACAGAACAAACTCACAAGGTAAGAATTAAAAAAACAGAGTAAAAAAAAAAACAGAACTGAAAAACAGAACAGACTCACAGTCACAGAGTAAAAAAACAAAACTGAAAATATAGTAAGAATTAAAAAAAAAAAATAGAACAGAATCACAGAGTAAGAATTAAAAAAAAAAAAAAAATCAGAACATAGTCATAGACTAGTGTACAGAACAGAGTAAGAATTAAAAAAAAAAAAAAGAAACTAGAAGAAACAGATGAAGAATAGAAGTATAAACTAACAATGAAAGGAAGAAAAAAAAAAGAAGAAGAAACTAGAACAGAACAAACAAGAAAGTGAAGAAACTAGATGAATAGAAGTATAAACTAACCTTGATTGAAGAGGTGAAGCTTAGAGAAGAAACATAAACTTGAAGAAGAAACTTGGATCGGATGAGAAGTTTGATTGAAGAGGTGAGAAACTGAGAATACGATGAAAATACGATTGAAGAGGTGAGATGAGGAACGAGGTACGTGTTTCTGAGTCGCGTAGGCTAGGGTTTGTTTGTGTTAACAACAAATAACACTTGAAAACCCAAATTTGCCCTTACTAAAATGTATCAAATTTCAAAACTACCCTTATAATCAAATCCCAGTTTTGACCCGGGATGGGGGAACCGAGAACCGCTCCGCACCGATCCACCGGGATCTCACGTATCGCGCCCGAGAAGCTTAGGTGCGCCGCTCCCACAGTACCCGTAGCGGCAGGAGGCCGCTCCGCTCCGGGAGGCCGGGATCCCGCCGGGATCGCGCGCGATCGACTACTCTGGTTTCATATATAGTTCAAGAGTTTATATCGAACCACATGAAAAGGGGTTTCAGGAGTTATAGATGTTAATATTTTCTGTCCTTTTTTACGTAATAACCCTTGGATTTGAATTTGAAAGCTTAATACGGCTGCATGTTCTCTTTTATTGTCTGTTGTTCCTTGTTACCTTACCTTTGATCTTAGTCTCATGCATTTATAATGAAAAGTAATTTTCACAATAAAAAAAATGAGGCATAGTGAATAATGTCAAGACTCAAGATGCTAAGTTTTTCATTATTGCTTTGAATCCTTGAGGCTTTTTTGTGAGTTTGGAGGGGAGGGTTTACAAAAAAAGGAAGAAACAAGTGAAAGGAATAGAGGAGTTTGGAGAGTTCATTTTTCTTCATAACACAAAAATCTCCTGATTTGGTGGAACTCAAAAATTGTATTGGAGGGGGTTTTGGAGGGTTTATATGAATTTTTCAAATTTAATTTATGTTATAATATTCGTAAAATTAAAAATATTTTAATCATAAGCATTTATTTATCATTTTCTATGATAAAACTCGCTCAAAAAATGTGAAAGATTTCTCTATTTTTGTCTATACTTCCCTCCCTCGAAAGCCCTCCCCTCCAAACTTGCAAACAAAGCCTAATTGTTTTGGTATCATGAATTGACTGTTGTCAACATTCTTCTGAGAAAAAGCTTTAAATTGTTCATTAGATATAAAGATAAGGCAAATGCTAACAACATAACAAGTGCCCAGGGGCACTAGATAAGAAACTAAATGTAGAAATGTTTTCTTGAAAGTTGTGCATTTAACACCATGAAAGTTTAAATTTTGGTTTTTTCAAGACAAAATTCTTCTTTTATTTCCCCTATGGCACTTGTTAGCAAGTCCGTAAAATAAATAGTACGAAGCAACTGGTATGGTGGTTGAGTTTGGTACTTGGTTTATTGCAATATACTTTTTTTTGACTAAATTGCAATATACTTTTTAACCTTCAAGAAGTTTGATAGTGTTTCTTGGCAATGTTAAATAGCCGCTATAGCAGCGCTATACTGCTATAGCGTAGCGTAATTTGGACAAACTGACACTGTTCCGCGATACGCTATTTAATACAAAATGTTGTCTAAGATAGTGGGTACTATAGCACTACTGCATAATGGAATTTTAACAATCCGCTATCCACAATTGACAACATTGTTTCTTGGAATATCCGGTTCAAGTCTTATTTAGACGCAGGGCCGTCCCTGACTATTTGGAGGCCCGGTTTAAATATTAAAAATCGGCCCTAATAAAAAAATACAAAATTATTAAAAATTATTCTCTATTTAAATTATACGTAAGAAACAAATAAAAAATAACTATCATTATATATAACGTCAAAAAGAGAATCCTAATCTAAGATTAAAATGTACTAGAACAATATTTATGTGTATAGATAACTAATCTATTAATACTCATATAATGTTTTATGAACATTAACAATATATAACTATTATTTTAGGGCTTTAAAATTAATCCATTAATACACATCTGATATTTTATGAGTACAAATAATATATAACTAATATTATAAAATCTTAAAATTTTAAATTGAGGCCTAAAATCTTGGAGGCCCGGCACCGGCGCACACCCTGCACATGTGTGCAGGCCGGGCGACTAGCTAGGGCTGGGATTGTGTGCATATGAATTTTGGATAAATATGCATTTCAATTTATCTTATTTGCACAAAGTGAGAGGACATTTTTTGCTGTGGTTTGTGGCAAATTATGTGCAGTGAAGCAGTAAATTACTAAAGCTACATCACATCTAGAAATAATTAATTCTTTTACTTGTGAACATATTGCAGTAAAATATGAAAAGATTTAATGTTGGTTCTATTAATTGGAAATGTAACATACAATGTTGTGAACTAGTGGCTATAGCACAACGATTTAGTACAAAATATTGTCAAATAGTGAACATAGCAGTGCTACAGCGTAGAGGAATTTGAACAAACCGCCATTTTCTGCTATCTGCAATTGATAACATTGCTAACATACTGATATGAAAATACTTGATGAAAAGTGTAAGGGAAACTGATGTAGTACAACACACCGGACTAAGTTAACTACCTGCCCTCGAGTTTTGTGTTCCAAAAGACATCTTTTTCACCAATTGATGTTTTTTTGCAGCAAGTTGATGGATTTGTCGAAAGGTTTAACTACCTTGAGTCTTTTCATTATTGTGCTTCACATTCACAACAGACCATTCTTGATTTTCAGGTTAAATTGCTCTTTCTGGTTGATTGATCTTGTGCTCATTTGTTTTGTAGGTGTATGCATTGCGCGACATCATGCGTCTTCATAGCCACCATATGGATGTTGTTCTATTTATACATTTGCTTTGTGATCAATTATATGGTTTACCACCATTTTTTTCTATCAAAGAAAAAGAAATGTAATCTTATTTGATTTTGAGCAAACATTGTTGGGTGGTAATTTAAGGGTTCTTTCTCACTTTCCTTGACATGACACCATATCTTGCAAATAGAATAGTGATTGAGTCTAACTTTATAGTTTATATTTCTCTTTTAGACTTGTACTTGACATCATTTTATAGACTCATTTGTCTCTAAAATGATGTAAACCCCTTCAATTTTAGAGACTCATCTGTCTGGTTTCATGGCATGCTTCATTCTGTCACATGTTTTAGTTAATCTGTTACATTAAGGTTTGGATATGATATAAGCATATGCATTCCGTTGTCAAATGTTAGTATCGTTAGTTTTTGCTGAGGACGGAGATTAGCACTCAGCTCTCTAACTTCTCCACCCCTCCCACCAAGTTATCCTTATATCCCCTCTATTGGGGGTTTATATTCACCTCTAGTGACATAAAACTTTGCTTGTTAGATCAAATATTGTATATCATCATCAAATCCACCCATGTTGATGTATCTTTAGGTAATCTTCTTTTGTCTTAGACTTTATCTTAATTAGATCTTAATTAGATTTACCAATACAGTTTTTTTAATTGACAGTGGAGTTCAAATTTAAAAAATTGGTGTGATTAAAAATTTAGGACCAACTTGGAAATATTACTAGACATGGTTTGGTTCACATAGGATCAAAACATATATTGGTTTAGATTCCTTTTATGGGAGATTTTTCTTTACTTAAAACAAGGTAAGATTTTTTTAATTAAAAAAAAACCTTACAAGCATCTAGGAGTTTGCAAAGAAGTTAAACGAGATGACTAGTTTCGAACTCTTCCTGAGTTTCACCAAGCACTTCTAAACAAACATGAAAAATAATAATATTGTAACGATTGAATGTTGGCTGTCCTGTATAAAATAAATATACATCTTGAATTGAGTTTAGAAAGAGTGATTTCCCTCACTTTATAAGTCTATATTTAGTAAGAATGACTTAGATTCAATATAAAAATCTAATATGGTATTATATGCTATTAATTGGGTCCAATAGTGAATTAGTGATGGGTATTGGAAAATTTTAAGTACCACATAAATTTAAATTTTGAGTTGAATTTATAAAGTGACTTTTATCTTACAAGTTGGTTTTAAAAGAATGACTTCAATAATAAAAAAAAGTAAAACATACACCAACTGAGAAGGGTTTCACAAAGTTTAAGCCTAATTAACTAATTTATTACAGCCATAGTAAGAGAAAATGTGAGTATGGAGAGGGGGTAATTGGAAGAGGGACATCAGTGTGTGTGGGGGTTGTGTGGTGGAGGAGTCAGTTTCACATTTATTCTTTGAATGCTCGTTGTTCTTGCAGGTATGATACAAAGTTTTCAAATGGTTGGGGGTATATTTAATTATGATCAATAAGGCAAAGGAGAGTTTGGATCAATTTAAAGACCTATTGGAAGGGTAACAGAAGAGAATACATTAGTATTATGGCTTGCAATTACATGGATAATTTGAAAAGCAAGAAACGGACACATCTTTAAAAGCAAATCGTCAGAAATAGCGTCCTTGGTGGAGACGGCAAAAGCTTCGGCATGGTCCTCGCTCCAAATCGAAATATAAAGGGTTCAATTTTTCAATTGATCAATAGAGTGCAAATCCGATATGTTGTATCGGACGGATTCTGGGTGTATAAGCAAATCAGTGATTGTGTAATGTGAAGATGCACATAAGTGTGAACTTAACGGTTCGTTTGGATCAAGAGAGATAGGAGCGAGAGAAATAAGGGCGAGAGAAAGAAGTGAGAAACTAGCAATTTCTGCTGCTTGGAACACCTAAGAAACACAGAAGAGAGACTGAAAATTGGTGGGTCCTACCACCTTTTTGTTTCTCCCCTTATTTGAGAAGAAAGTCCCAAAAATGCTTTCTTTCCATATGTGCCCTCTATTATAAAACACCATTTGGGCCCACCGCTGGTGTAGTGTCAGCCTATCACTATTGACAAGCATACTTTATCAAAGTAAAATAATGTAGGTAGTAATGTGATTTAACTAATTAATAATAATAAATATAGCTAACTAATATTTTATTGATAATTTTACAAGGTTATTTTTGTCAATTTATAAAATGATTATACTTCTCTCTTTCCTATTTCTCTTCACATTCTATTATACCAAACAACCACTCAAATCTACTCTATTTCTCACATATTTCTCTCTTCTCTCACTCTCTCTTACCTATTTCTCTCTTCACAAATTCTTCTCCAAACCAAGCAAAGGCTAAAAGTATGGAGTTTAGGATGGTTGATTTGGAAATTGTGGTTGATTATGAACGGTTTAAGTTCTTTATTTTCACACTGGCTCCTGATTTCCAAATGTTACTGTGATAAACATTATAGTATGAAGTTGGCTGCTATGGTGGTAAGTAGGGGTCAGCAACAAACTATCATCCGACCGAAACCCGCTATATCCGTTGCCAAATATGATGCAGCGGGCGAGTTAGTGCGGGTTTCGGATTCACGGGTCAAAAGAATTGAGTTTAAACGGTTTAATATGATCGGTTGCGATTCCAGAATTTGTTAATTCTCGGTGGCCGAACCGACCGAAATACTACTAATATTGTGGAAGATGTATGTTGCGTTGAACTTCAGCCATTGAAAAGTCATGTCATAGCCTCACAGGTCTGCAACTGGCAGCAACTCTATGCATCTTTCCTATCAATTGTGATGTGAATGATATTTTATAATAATAATTAAAATAATATTGTGTCTATAACAATACAAAGTTCGAGATGTTAGCTTTATTATAGCACCCATTATTTTATTTATATAACCAGTAGTATTACTAGTACTTACTACTAGTACCTATTTTTATTTGACATAATAAAAAAATGGAGATAATAACTCATCCCCTTCATCTAGCTTGAGAACAAACTCCAACAAACGCCATGGATATTCTTCATTTTTTCTGGTTTTCACTTTGTTGCGATCCTTGCCAAAAAAATGCTAATTTAACTACGAACCCGAAGAAATCCAACCGCACAATCCGAGACCCATCCAACCCGCAACCCGATAAAACCGGTGATTGAACGGTCGGAATTGGGTGTATATTTTCTGTTGGCGGTTTCATTTAGATGGACCATTTTCAGGCCGAATCCACCCGTAACCGCCCGTTGATCAGCCCTAGTGGTAAGAGAGATTTTTTGACCTAAGGGCCCCTAAAAAAATAAATTTGCTATGGTGTATACAATGCTACTTTTCTAAGACTTGTGGGTGTATTTGATTTGGTTATCATCAGTTATGGTTCTGGTTTGAAAATTCAAGTTTGAAAAATAAACCCTTGAGTGGCTAGTTTTAATGTCAAAACTAGCTTAACACAATTCAATACAGAAGTAATTTTTATGGACTAAAACTTTCTCATTTCTCTTCCACTGCTTACTTTTTGGTATAGCTTTTTTTCTACTTGAATCAGAGAAAGTATTTTATCTTCTAAAATTTAACTAATAAAGTATACCTTAAACCCCATCCGATATTGTAATGTAATACTCCCGCCGGTCCTTTATAAAAAGAAAATGTTTCTCCATTCTACTGAGCTGATAATGTCCATGTTAATTGGCTCGACTCGCCAAGTTAATTGCAAGTTTTCCATAGTCCAAATTGTGGTTCACAGTAATGGCAAAAGAACGAAGCTACTTCTAGCAGATAAATGAACGGACAAGCATCAAAACTAAGAAAAGGACACAAACTAAGCACCAAATTTTGGCATCACAATTCCAACTTTAAACACCAGAAGCTATGATGCACTGATACAAAAAAAATTTCCTTCGGTTTAGGGTTTAAACAGAAGATATGCTATGATGCACCATACAGCATCAAGAAGATATGCTATGACTCAAACTAAACAACAAACGGCACATGATAACTTGGTGGAACAAAAACACTTATTACAGAAAAACCTTATGAACATGGTGTTTAATAATGGCTCTTCACTACTATGATATCTTGAACAATGAACAAGAAAAACAAAAAAGCACCGAAAAATTCATCCCACATAGTACAGAAAAATGAGTCAGACACTAGAACTGGATAATTATTTTATAAAAAATAAACTCTTCATATTGAAATGACAAATACCTATAAAACTTGATATGGCACATTCTGCTTAAAACCAGAAGTATCATTGCTTGACATTCTCTAAATACCATTTATAGGTATCAACAAGCCCATCCTTGAGTGAGACTTTCGGAGTCCAACCAAGAGCTGCAAGTTTCGAGCTATCCATCAGCTTTCTTGGTGTGCCATCTGGCTTAGTACTATCCCAAACAAGATCGCCTTCGAATCCCACCACTTCCTTCATCGACTCAGCCAATTCCTTAATAGTAACCTCCTTTCCACTCCCTACATTCAAATGCTCAAGTCCACTGTACTTTTCCATCATAAAGACAACAGCATCTGCCAAATCATCAACGTGCAAAAACTCCCTCAATGGACTCCCGGTACCCCACACCACAACCTCTTTGGCACCATTGACCTTTGCCTCATGAAACCTCCTCATCAAAGCAGGTAAAACATGTGAATTCTCAGGATGGAAATTATCATTTGGTCCGTATAAGTTGGTCGGCATCCCTGAAATTGCATCCCACGTGTGTTGAATTCTGTAAGCTTGACACATTTTGATCCCAGCAATCTTGGCAATAGCATACCATTCATTTGTCGGCTCTAAGGGACCAGTAAGCAAAGCATCCTCGGGGATCGGTTGGGGTGCAAATTTAGGGTAAATGCAAGAGGAACCCAAAAACAAAAGCTTCTTAGCACCATTATGATAAGCAGAATCAATGACATTGGTCTGGATTTGAAGGTTGATAGCAATGAAATCAGCTGGATAAGTGTTGTTGGCATGGATACCACCAACTTTGGCTGCAGCTACAATGACAAACTCAGGCTTTGTGGATGCAAAAAAGGCTTCAACATCAGATTGTCGAGTGAGATCAAGCTCAGCATGAGATCTCAAGATTAGATTCGTGAAACCGAGTTCGGTCAGCTTGCGAACAATGGCCGAGCCAACAAGACCCCGGTGACCGGAAACAAAAACCTTGGCAGATTTGTCCTCTAGAAATGAACTTGATGACAATGCTGCTGCAAATACACACACAAAAATCATAAATCCAAATATTAGAATTCTATGTAGTAATATTTTTCTTTCTCTCTTTTATTCATTTAGGTTCAGAATATTCGCCAGAATGAGTTAGCATTGTTATTGACTCCTGGATCACTATGATTAACCCAAACAACAACCACCTTTGAATCTAATAAAATTCTGCATTACTATTACTATAAGTATTAACTAATCTAAGAATTAAGGAATTCAATTAAAATTGGTATTTCAAACAGTTACAATTTTCAATGAATATAATCAAACAGTTGAAAGGCATAAATGAAGAGAAGAAGAATAATAACCCTTACCGTCTTGGCTTCCCATAATTGAGGATTGATATAAAGCTATTCAAACTTCAAAATTCGAAATCAAATCCTGAAACAAATCAAGTTACAATCACCATTTCAAAATTTAACAAAAACCCACTTCGAAAATCAGAAAACAACAAATGGGTGGAAGAAAAATCGAAACTTTACCTGAAATTTGAAGCGAGTGAATGGAGCTGAAAGGTGTTCGTGAGAGGGTTGAATGAGTTTGTGAGTAAAAGAGAATCCGATCCAACGGTTGAATTAGACTCCGGTGAATCGGATTCCGGTGGTGGAAGATGAGATCTGAAAGATTCCGGTGAGATGGAATGAGAATGGATTATTACTCTCTCACACTGAAAAGGTGCTAATGACCTTATTAGCATTTAGCACAAACTGGAATTCTCTTTACCATACCGTCACGTCAACGTTTTTATGTCATTTGGTTAAAAAATAGGCTAATGCTACATTGGACCACCTTCACAAAGTGGTCCACCGTGGATCAGTGACCAATAATATTATCATAAATATGAATTTTACAAAATTAATCGTTAGATTGAAAGTTTATATCATATAGATCATCCATACAAATTTTTAGAAAAATTAAAAATTGTTTGATATGTTATTGAAACCTATTAAAATTAATGGTATTTAATAAAAACTTATAAACCGTTAATCTTAATAGATCTTAATAACATATCAAATGATTTTTAATTTTTCTAAATTTTTTTATGGATGGTCTATATGAAACAAACTTTCAATTCAACGGTGGATTTTGTAAAATTCATATTCGTTATAGTGTTATTCATAAGTCGTCCACCATGGACCACTTGATGAAGTAGTTCATTTTAAAATTTGCCTAAAAAATAAGGTGGGGACTAAAAGTGAAAAAAAATCTAAATAAAGGGGCAATAATATTTTATTTTAAAATAAGAGGATTAAAATCATGGATCTTATAAAATAGGAGAATCAAAAAGTACTATTAAGTTAATTTTTTAAAACAATATCATTTGATTTTTTTTTAATAAAAATTATCTAATGCTATACTCAAGCATTTTAAGTATAGAAAATGTTTTCTTAAAAAAATATATAGAAAAATGACAATTTTTGAATAATATCTTTCTAATAATATTCTGATAGCTATCAACTGAACTATACTTATGATATTGCAAAATCGTTGTAATCTAATTTTGGGAGTGCCATTTAGCTTTTTTTTTTGAAGTAAAACAAACTCATTGTATTTCATCATTTATAATAGAAAAGATACAATCCGGAGGATAATAGTAAATGAACAATGAGGCTAGATTGGGATAAAGACGATCTAGCAAGATTATGAACGACTCTATTTAATTGGTTTGCCTCAGAGTGAAAGCTATGTTGTAGCTGGCGTTTGTGTTAAGTAAGGACGTACAAGATGATAACAAAGTTCATAGTTCATTCTCATACATGCAATAGCAAGGCATTCACTACTTGTTGACAATCACTTTCGAAAATAACCCTGTCATAGCCATTTGGTATGGCTAGAGAGAAAGCTTGCTTCAAAGTTGGAGTTTCGCATTCAGCTGCAGTAACTTCAAAAGGAAATTCTATGGTATGAGGTTGAATGAATGAGCCTGTGCTATCTCGAAAACATATACCTATGCCAAACTTTCTTGTTGTCCTGCATAAAGCTCAGTCGACGTTACATTTTAGCCACATCGCGGGTGGTTTCGACCAAGTCATCTCGTGAGTAGGCGAATGGGACGAAATGAGGTTGTTGCTGCACCAAGTCATGTATAATATATGAAGCGAGTACACATGTTGTGACTGGATTGGCTTGCTTATTCTCCCAAATACAAGCATTATGTGCACACCATATGCTCCAAAGCATAGCAACAAACAACTGTTGTTTTGCATCTTCCAGGGCCAAGAAAATGGAGAAAATAATGGAAGGAAAGCTGCCACTTTGATGGAATTGAGGTTCTAAATTGTTCCAAAGATTTACCTCCTTCCAACACGTGATAGCATGGGCACAGTCCGTAAAAAGATGAAATTCGTCTTCAGCTGCATTTGTACATATAGTGCATATAGTTTGACAAGGTATACCACGTCTGTGAAGGTTGATTCTTGTAGGAAGACAACCTCGAAACATTCATCAACAGAAGTGTTTCATTTTAGGAGGGAGAGACATATCCCAGATTTTGTCCCACTCGTCGTTGACCCCTAATGAAATGTCATGCTACACAAGGTTCAAACATAAACGGTAAGCAGATTTTATAGAGTAGTTACCATTAGGTGATGATAGTATCTTGAGGTGCTCTAGTATGGAGTGGGATCTTGCTAAAATATGCTGCATCTTCAACATTAAAGATTGTGTGAAGCAACTCCTGGTCCCAAGTATTTGAGATAGGGTCAAAAAGATTGGAAACACACAAATTAGCATAATTCACATGAGGAGTGGTTAGGATAAAGAGCGACTTTACTTAATTTGTTTGCCTCCGAGTGAAAGCTATGTTGTAGCTAGCATTTGTGTTAAGTAGGGACCTACAAGATGATAACAAAGTTCATAGCTCATTCTCATACATGCTCCTTGGGCATCAACGTCGACGTCATCCACCTCGTCTACTATGTTCTCAACCAACAAATCCACATTGCATCGGGCTTCCGGTTCATCGTGCCCCGCATTGTCATCATCCTGAGACGACTCCGACCCATTCTCCTCCTCGAAAAGACACGTGTCCTCTCCCATAGCATACCCCCACTCCTCGACTATCTTAATTTCTACCTGAACCCCATCCACAAGAACCCGCTCTATTTTGGTGACAATCTGTAAATCCGACGTGGCAATTAAAACCTGAGCGAAGTCTAGTATGTCCTTCCAATCTGTACTAATTAATTAAAGAGTATGTTACTAAGTTTTTTTTTGAAAGGGAGTATCTTACTAATTTTATTTTTTTTGACAGTTTGGGCACTACACATGTTGTGATGATCGTTAGTGTTGGTTTGTTAACATTGTTCTATTATATGACTATGTTGTGCTTGGATTATTAAAAAAAATGCAAAAATTTCTTTTTTAGAGGCTCTATCATTTCCAGTTCTATGTATATCACTCAGATGGACTACAACTTTTTTATTCTGATTTGTTACAACTTTAATTTTTATGTGAAAAGCCATTTTTTAAAAATAAAATTATCACTTTTAAAAGTACTATTTGTATTTGTTACGTATTTTGAAAAAAAAAAAATCAAAATCTAAGAATAATAAGAAAACAATATTTAATTCATCTCAATTTAAAAAATTCTAAAGTTTTTGTAATTAAATAACTTTGAGTTAATAACACTTTTACTCCTATTATTTGGACGAGTTTTAGTTGTCCCTTCTTAAATTGTTTTTTGCAATTTCAATCTTGTAATTTGAAGATTTATTGTTTTTAGTGTCGTGGTATTTAATGGCATCTGACTGTATTAAATACTCCCTCCGGTCCTATATATAAGAGAATTTTTTCTTTTTAGATTCATTGTGAAATTAATTGTTACTATCTTAGGTTCTTTCCATATAAAAATTAGTTGATTTTTTAGGTTCATTGAATAAATTATGTATCTGATCTATAATACAAACTAAATACATCAAATATTCAATGAATCTAAGAAATGAGTTTGTTTCATATAAAAAAACCGAAGTGAGTATTATATATATCCTATCAAATAAATCATTATATACTAAAATACTACAACTTTATGCTCTATTAATACTTAATAATTTTAATACGGTGAGTTCTCAGGGATTGGTTAGAGGGTGTGGTTCTTGTGAAGGAATGGAAGTTATTAGAATGAAAAAGTGTTGAAGGGTACCCAATTGAGGATCTAGTTGTGAGACTACCAGGCCAACCTAAGGTTAAATTCAAGCAATATGCTGGCTATGTTGATATTGATGTAAAACATGGGAGGAGTCTCTTCTACTATTTTGTTGAGGCTGACCATGACCCTCATAAAAAGCCTCTCACACTTTGGCTCAATGGAGGTAATAGTATTTTATATTATATTATTGTTGTAATATTTCATCTCATTTTTTAATCCTGATTATTTTATTTTTTTAGAAGTTTTTTTAATCCTGATTATGGATGCATGCTTATGTACTCAATTTTCATTCACACTCTTCATTACCATGTTGTCTCCATTTTTTTTTTGTTCTTGTTGATAGCACACTCTTATTGTTGCTTATGTACTCAATTATCAGGTTGTGTTATTGTTTTTGTTGGTAAAAAATCTTGTTTGGTTGACAAAAATAAAACATTTACACCAAATTTGATAGAACACACACTCTCTCTCTATATATATAGAGTGTTATATCAAGTATGAGTTTTTCTAACATGTGCAAGATTGCACAGGATAACCACATATTAATGCCTTATTTTGTGGACATTTCTCTCTCCCTTTAATGACTCAATTAATTGTTTTTCTTAAAATCTGTTTTTCTCTCACTTATTTTTCTCAACAATTTTTTTCTCCTTACTAGTAATTAATGCCTTTTTTTTTTCTCTCTCTCTCTCTTTCTTTATCTCACGGTAGAACAAAAGAAAAAGAAAAATTGTTCAAATCATGAAAGTGTAACTAAAACACCATGAAATCAACCACTTCATAGTTACTTGGCACAAATGAATTACCACATTATTCATTATTTGGAAGATTGTTCAAATCAACCCAAATTTGTGATTCTCAATCTACATAAATAAATTGAAAAAAAAAAACATACGAGTATAAATAGAAAGCAGTGTACAGAACATATCAGTATATATGAGTACAACAGCACAACCTGTACATAAGCAATAGAAAGAAAAAAAAACTGGGAGAAAAAATTGTTGAGAAAAATAGAGATAGAAAAAGTTGTTGAGAAAAATAGAGATAGAAAAAATTGTTGAGAAAAATTACCATAGCACATAAAAGCACAACACGTAAAAGCAAATTATCACAACATGTAAAAACACTCACGTTTAAATAATAGAGAGAGAGAGAGAGAAAAACAAATGTTGAGAAAAATAAGAGAGAGAAAAAAAAACAATTAATTGAGTCATTAAAGGGAGAGAGAAATGTCCACAAAATAAGGCATTAATATGTGCTTATCCTGTGCAATCTTGCACATGTTAGAAAAACCCATCAAATATATATATATATATAAGTTTTGTTGATAGAAGTTGATCTAGGTACATCAATTTATATCGATTTAATTTTCTCTTATATGGTTTGGAGGGAGTATATTATACCAAACACACAATCTTTTAACATGTAGAGATTATTTTATTTGCTATAAATTATAACGCCTACATCAATTCAAATCATCTTACAAAGATTATAAATAAATTGTCTTCAATAGAGGGAAATTAAGTAATCTGGTTAATTTTTAGGTCCGGGATGTTCTTCACTTGGAGGAGGTGCTTTTACTGAATTGGGTCCGTTTTATCCTACTGGTGATGCACGTGGTCTACGAAGAAATTCAAAGTCTTGGAATAGAGGTATGTACATGACTATGACTTAGAATTCTCTGCCATCGCCAAAATCTTGCATTATTGTAGCACAATATTAGCTTAATTGATATATGCACTGTCTGATCTTGATTCAACAGTCACTAGCTATGTAACACTTGACGAAGAGAACAATTTGGGTGTACATTAATTAATTCCTAACATATATACATTTTGTTTGTGTATACTCTTTTTAATTATAGCTTCCAATCTCCTCTTTGTGGAGTCTCCTGCTGGAGTTGGTTGGTGATATTCAAACACAACTTCCGATTATAACACTGGTGACACCTCCACGGGTACAATTAAAACTAAATTTGTGTAGTTATTATCTATTCAAATTTATTTTTTTTATGTTATATATTTAATATGTTAGTTTTATAATAGGCATGAGCACATATAATTCTTTAATTTGTTTATGGCAGCCAATGATATGCTTTTGTTCTTTCTGAGATGGTAATATGGTATGAGAAGTTTCCTTCATACAGATCAAGGAAGTTGTTTCTTACCGGAGAAAGCTATGCAGGTCCAATTTTAATAATTTATCGTTACATTTTTAACATTCATTTTTAACATTACATGTTCTTCTTTCTTCTTTCATTTTTATATATTACATGTTTTTGTGCTCTGTTTTTTTTCATGATCAATCAATTTTTGTTTCTTATATACTATGTTTATAATGTTAATCAGGACACTACATTCCTCAATTAGCCAATGCTATTCTTGACTATAATGCTCATTCAACCAATTTCAAGTTCAATATACAAGGACTCGCTGTAAGATCTCATTCACATGCAATATTTAATTGAATCACTCATAACGTTATATTTGTGTCTATTTGGATTGATCGTGTATATTTGATGACTTATTGATTATCTAATTCAGAAATTACTAAAGTTAATTAATTAAATTATTCTTACTTTTCCCTTGGCTTTGTTAGATTGGAAATCCACTTATGAATTTGGGTCGTGATACACATGCAAGATATGAACACTTCTGGTCACACAGAGTGATTTCTGATGAAATTGGCCTTACAATTAGGAATGTTTGTGATTTCAATGATTTTACCGATGATTCAGATTCTCATAGCGTATCAAAGTCATGCAACAAAGCCCTAAATGAGACTAATAAAATTGTGAGCGGTTATATAGACGGCTACGATGTGCTTCTAGATGTTTGTTATCCGGCCATAGCTGAACAACAAATCATATTGAAAAAAATGGTACTTTGTACTTCTCATTTATTATATCCTATAGTTATGATATTTTTAATAAATAATCAACTCAATTATTTCATTAATGCAGGCTACTAAAATAAGTTTAAGCGTAGATGTTTGTATGGGTTATGAAAGTGAGTTCTACCTTAACCTCCCACAAGTTCAAAAGGCTCTCCATGCCAATCGCACCAATCTTCCGTGTGCATGGTCTACCTGTAGTAAGTAAGTATAAACTATAATACATACTTTGATATAATTAGTATTGATTTTATTTTTTTTTTTGTAAATAAGAGTATGTTCTTTTTTTATATATATATAGAAAATAGGAGTATGTTCTTATATATAGAGTTTATAAATATAGGCAACCTTGTCTTATTATATATTGCTATTTTTCTCTAAAAAAATTAATATTGCTAGTTGATTTTCTTAATCTATTTTATTATTTTTTTTAAAAATTATATGAAATATATTGTCTATTATAATCACAGTGAACATGACATTTTTAATCGTCATTATTGATGAGCAAATATCTAATATGCATATTTTTTTTTCATTGCAGTATTTTAAATTACAATGAAACTGATCTCAAGATTAATATTCTTCCAATTCTTAAACAATAGTTCAAAACCATATTCCAATTTTGGTTTACAGGTGATTGTTTTTAACAAATGAGACTAATTTCTAATTTGTAATTATTTATTTTATACTATTTTTTTAATAACTTATATATACATCTTTATATTAAGCTAATCATTTATGTTAAATTATTATGATAGTGGAGACCAAGATTCGGTTATACCATTACTAGGTTCTCGAACACTCATTCGTGAACTTGCCCATGACCTTAAATTCAAGATTACTGACCCATATAGAGTTTGGTTCCACAAAGGCCAGGTAAATGTTTATTTAACAAACCCTAATTTTTTGCATATTGAAAATTGATTTTCTAATGTTTCTTTTTAATAATTTTATCAACTATATTTTTCCAAATTAATGTATATGTAGGTTGGAGGTTGGGTAACTGAGTATGGAAATTTGTTGACGTTTGCCACCATAAGAGGAGCAGGTCACATCACATGGTACCATACGCACAACCTTCTAGAGCATTACATTTATTTAGTTCTTTTGTACTTAACAAGAGACTTCCAAACACTACTCGACCTTCAATTGAAAATTGAATTATGTATATTTGAATTGTTGATGAAATAAATGTGATGATTGAGTCTACCAAATTATATATAACATATGGAAATAGCAAATTCTAAATTGGTTCTTAATACTATGGATGTGATAATTTTATAGTTTAAATAGATGGAGCACATAATTATTGGGCTCGAACTTCCGTGTGAGACCAAATCATATAATGTCACGGTGAAAATATAGTTTATAACTGTTGAACTTCTGTAGGTTGTATTTATATTTTTAGTTTGTGTAGTTTAATTATGTAAATAAATATTGTAAATAGTAAACTTTAGGATGAAGATGAACTTTAGGACCCAGATTTAGGACGAAGATGAAGTTTTTAAAAAAAATATATCTTATTTTGTTGAACACAAGTATCGAACGTACACAAAGCAAGACAAAAAAAGTCAAACAAAATTATTGTACGTTTGGGCCGGACTAGATTATTGAGTTTGGGACGAAATTATTTGTGTGGGCTTAGCCAGCTTTTATAATGTATGTTTGTCATATTCATTAGTGATCAAAGTAGGGGGCGTGCATATTAAATAATTGTGAGACTTTATTACTTGATCGGACTTCATAAGTGATATGGGAAATCGATTGACACTAGTCGATTTGAATGTAGTCACAATTGAATGCATGCAGTCATGGATGCTGACTGCACACATTCCAGATCTATCAAATAAGGTATCGAAACCTTGATAATTAAGACTTTATCAATTGAATGGGCATCCTAAGATCAATTAAGGTATGAAAATCATGATAGTTAATATTATTTATTTATAGTTTAAACTTTGATTAAGTTTCAAATATTAAAAAAATGTTATATTACTTTTTATTTTTTCCCTATAGAATTTCATACAGAATTTATTTCTTCCTTTTATTTTTATCGTAGAATTTGTATATAGGGTTAATTTGGAATTGTTGGTGCTGGTATCGGGAGTTACTATTAGTTAATGTATTAATGAAATTTAGGTTTTAGATGTCAAGGGTGTTGATGACGGTAGTGCCATGATGATGATGAATTTGGTATTAGATGATGATGAAGGTAGAATTTTTTTAATTGATTTAAAAAGTTAAATAAAATAAATAACATTATTCTGGTTTTGAATATAAGAAAAACAATTTTATAGATTTATTGAATAAAACATGTATGTGGACTATAAAATTATCCAAATTAATGGTTTTTTAAAGTTCATTAATGCCGACTCAGCACCGCCTCATTAGTGAGAATGCAATATAATTAAAATTGGTGTGGTTAAATTTTTTTAGTTGAGTTTCATAATAGGAGGACCTAAAAGCTTATTTAAAAAAATAGAGGACTAAAAGTAAAAAAAAAAAAAAAAGAACTCTAACTATTAGATCCAGATTCTAAGATCGAATTAGGTATGAAAACATTGATTGACTTGATCAAGACTTCTAAGATTGAATTAGGTATGAAAAGCCTGATTATTAATACTTTAGTACTTGATAGAGACTTCAAAGATTGAATTAGGTATGAAAACCCATATTATTATGACTTTATGACTCCCAATTGGTGCACATGATCTAATAGTAATATGATAGGATAAAAAAATTGGATAATAATAGAATATGATAGTGTTCAGTATTTTTTATACCAAAAAAAATAAAAATAGAATATGATAGTGACATGATAAATATTATCCTACTATCATGTGTTTGGTGCACACCTGATAAGAGAGATGATAAGATTTTTATTTTATTATATGTTTGATACACACTTGATATTGGCATGATAATATATATGACAAAATTCTCTTTGTGAAACAAATACACCTTTTCTGTAAAAAAAATATTTTTCATATTTTTAATTGGCTTTAAAAAGATAATAAGTAATGGCACAATTTCATATAATTGTAAAAATAGTTCATTGACACAACAAAAATTAAAATTGTCATACATAAGTAGCACAAAAAAAGTAAATAGTCCCTACCAAAAAAAGTTAAATAGTCATTATAAAAAAAATAGTCACAAAGAAATATGTTGATGAAATTAAAAAATAGCAAAATCAGCCGCAAAAAAAATATTATGATGTGTAATGTGTATTGCCTTCTCTTTGAAATCACCACTTATGAAGCACAAACACCTCTATGATTAGGCATGTTGCGATGTCCGACATATATCAGTGTCTGACACTCGTATGACACGTACGACACATAAGTGTTGATGATAGGAATTTCTATGGTATTTTTAGTATTAGTAATAAAATGACCAAGACAGGCCCAAATACGAAGGAAAACCTACAGAATCGAAGAAAAACATCAAGACAAAGCAAAGAATACAAAAAGACAAGAAAAAGCAAAAAATGTGAAGATTTGTGCTGTTCATCGTAGCACGATGGCTTCCATCGTGCCACGATGGAAGCTACTTGCTCGCCAAGACATCAACAGAAGAAAATCTGAAGAAACTCTGTTCAACGCCGCACGATGGCACTCATCGTGGCACAATGGCCTTACTTGGCGACCAAGCTGATGAAACGCACAGGATTAGTTATAATTCTGAACTAAATCTTCCCATCGTGCTACGATGGACTCATCGCAGCACGATGGTTTGCTGAGACCCATTACGAAAACTATAAATAGAGCTCCAATTCCTCATTATTTTTTATTCAGAAATAGTAGAACATTCTCTACTATACTAGAGGTGTTCGGAGGAGCTCTAAGGGCAGAGCTTTCTCCCCTTACGGAAAAGTTATCTCAGCAAGGTGTGTTTTCTTTAGGCTTTTGTATTTAGATTATTCTTGTAATTTAAATTATGTAGTCTTTTGTAATAGATGCCTTAGGTTGTGGTGGAGAAGATGAACTCCCCTATGAATATTTGGAGTCTGTGATTGAGTCAAAGTTATAATAAATCGTTATTCAGTGTTATGTTTGTTATTTACTTCCTTGCACTTTAACAACGAATTCTCGTAATCTGGCCGGATAAGCGGGAACGCCCATAGAATAGATGTTAGGGTTAGCTTTAGTATTAATATTAAAGTTGCTTTAATATTTGTCCGGAACTAGTAGTAAATATGCTAGGTGAATAGAGACAGTAACATCCTGAACTAGTTGTGAACTGAGCAATTAGAGGATGAATCAGGAACTAGGTGTGAACTGAGCACTTAGAAGCTGAATAGCCCGAAACAAGGACCTAGAGGCATTGGATTGGTGAAGGGTATAATGCATGTATAATGAACAACTCACCTAGTAATTAGGGTATGTGACACATCGAGGTTAGCCTCTCGTACGTACCTTAGTTATTAACGTAGGGAAACTTCAATATACATAGGGTAATAGTAAGGTATTACCACAACAAGGAAATTCCTGGCACGCTATACACGATGCTCTACTCGATGCTCTAGCAATCTATCCGGCCTCGCGCGTAACAGAATAAAAATAAGCAAATGAACAAATAAAGAACACAGGATATTTGTTAACCCAGTTCGACGAACCTACGTCTGGGGGATACCAATCCAGGAAGGAATATCACTATAATAGTCCTAGTCCTAAGTCTACAGCAAACGCCCCGTTTACAACTTAAGAACCTAGGCCCTACCAATGACTCTTCTACCTAGGAACTCCTAGATATGAGATCCCATCTCACTCCCTTACAACCTTACGACCAGCAAGGATTTCAATACACTAGACAAAAACAGTTTTGGAGACACACTCCTAAAACTACACACTCGTACCTAAAGGCTTGGAGTGTTACACACACAAAAGTCCTAACTCCGTGCTTCAAAGCTTGGGAGAAAGAACACACAATTACAACACTTAGAACACGTCCTAAGCTTGCATCAAGGTGACACAAGAAAGGCTCACAATTACAAAACACACGCAAAACCTAATTCTAAGAACTAGCACAAAGACGGCGTGAACAACTAACTAGGATTAGGGTTTTGCAACTCTTTAAATACTTCAGAAAGTAACACATGCATGGGCTTTTTTTCTTTGACCCAAGCATTAATTCCACATAAATAAAATGAGATTCTTTAGCAAATATATTCTTCAAAGAGATTCTTCTCAGAATTATTCTTGAACTGAATCTGAAGCATTAACAACCTTCCTTACATAAAAACATATCAAACGCGCCATGCAAGATTCATGAAAGAGAAACGGAACATTCCATAAATAGCATTTGCCATGAGCGCTCCTCCTGAGCATTATTCAATGCTCTACACAATGCCAGAGCATTGGATCGCACATCTTGCACAAAGTTTATTTCCAAAAATGCAGCCAATTATCAAAGACTCAACAAACTCCCCCTTTGGCAAATTTTTGGCTAAAACAAATTATGACCATACAGATAGTACTTAAACAGATACAACAACTACATTTCTTTTTCTCAACATAAACACACAAGCATAAAGATCTGTAGAGGCTATTCTTCAAAACGTTACCATACTACTCCTTCATGGAAAACAGTAGAAAAGAATAATTGTATCTTTTAAGATTATCAGAGAGGCATGCAACAGCGGAACACAAAATAACTACTTAGCCTTAAATGGTCAGGAAAATAAACTTGATGGGATGTGGGATAGAATGCTTCAGCATTGCCACAGTTCTACTCCCCCTGCACATATGCATGGGATGTTGGAGCCTTGCGTCCAACATCTCCTCCTACATCATACAATCACAACTCCCCCTTAACACCTGCATATCAGATCACATCACAAACATACCAGCTACATACTTCAATCAGGCTACACTACACTACACTACAGTCACATCATAACCAGAAGCAGATAACATCAATAACCAGAGTAGTGCAGATCAGAATTAATCGAACCAGAATTAATCAAACCAGAACAGGAACAGTTCTCAGTCACAACCAGAAACAAGAGCAGGTAACCAAACCAACAAATTAATCAACACATTTACCAGAAACAAAAGCAGGTAACCAAACCAACAAATTAATCAACACATTTACTCCCCCTTTTGGCCACAAATTTGACAAATACGCACCAGCAGAGAGTACAGAAGTACAGGACTTTAATGCACACCAGCAGACGGGATACAGATAAACAAATACGCACCAGCAGAGAGTACAGAAGTACAGGACTTTAATGCATACCAGCAGACGGGATACATAACTCACCAGCTCCCCCTCACTACCATCATACAGAGAAAAATAGATTCTCGCACATAAGGAGCACATACAAGAATAGTAATAATCACCACCAACTACCACAAGAGTTACTCATCCCCTCACTACTCAATCTCATGCACATAGGCCAGACCGGCTATATGCAACCATACCACAACTGCAAATGAACATGGGGCAGACAAGCTATGTGTAACCATCATAACATACGCATGCTTCTATAGGCAAACATGCTACAACTACTCTACAACTACCAACATCAGAACGATCAGGAATCAGTAGACAAATGCAAACATATAGATAACACACACCTGATGATAGGACATATGATAGCATATACCACATGTAATGAGAGGAAAGAATTTGATCTGATTCTCCTAGGATAGCGTGCAAACATAGGTTGGAGAAAAAAATGACAGTTGCACGCCTCAAGCTCATTAACTGCTATAACTCCTCATAGAGGCAAATTCCTAACTTGCCCCTTAGCTTCTCAAATTGCACAGCATCAAGCGCCTTAGTGAAAATATCTGCCACTTGTTCCTTTGTACCCACATGCTCCAGAGTCACAATTTTATTCTCAACCAAATCTCTTATATAATGATGGCGAATATCAATATGTTTTGTCTTGCTATGCTGAACTGGATTCTTTGAGATGTTTATGGCGCTCATGTTGTCACAATACAATGTCAGAGCATTCTGTTCAACATCGTATTCCTTCAGCATTTGTTTCATCCACACCAGTTGTGAGCAGCTACTCCCAGCTGCTATGTATTCTGCCTCAGCAGTGGATAATGCCACACAATTCTGCTTTTTACTAAACCAAGATATTAGATTAGTGCCCAAAAAGAAACATCCTCCTGAAGTACTTTTTCTATCATCTGCACTTCCAGCCCAATCAGCATCACAATATCCATATAGAGTAGAATCTTCACAATGGGAATACATTATCCCATAATCACTAGTTCCATTCACATATTTCAAGATTCTCTTAACTTGAGTCATATGACTTACCTTAGGATCTGCCTGATATCTAGCACACACTCCCACAGCATAAGTGATGTCAGGTCTACTTGCAGTCAAGTACAACAAACTTCCAATCATACTTCTGTAGAGACTTTGATCCACACTTATTCCCTTCTCATCTTTGGTGAGTTTCAAATGAGTAGGTGCTGGTGTTCTCTTGTGTGCAGCATTGTCCATCCCAAATTTCTTGATGATGTTTCTAGCATACTTGCTCTGGGATATAAAGATGGTGTCTTCCATTTGTTTGATTTGAAGACCAAGAAAGTAAGTCAATTCTCCAACAAGACTCATCTCAAACTCTGACTGCATTTGCTGGACAAAATGTTGGACCATTGTGTTCGACATTCCACCAAACACGATGTCATCAACATAGATTTGAGCTATTATAAACTTTCCTCTTTCTTCTTTCACAAACAGAGTTTTGTCTGATCCTCCCTTTCTGTATCCTTGCTCTTCCAAGAATTGAGTCAACCTTTCATACCATGCCCTAGGTGCCTGTTTTAGACCATACAAGGCTTTCTTCAACTTGTAGACATAGTTAGGATGTTTTGGGTCCACAAACCCTTTAGGTTGCTCAACATACACCTCTTCCTGTAGGTATCCATTTAGAAATGCACTCTTCACGTCCATTTGGTATAGTTTGAACTTGAGAATGCAAGCCACTCCTAGAAGCAATCTAATGGATTCTAGTCTGGCCACAGGAGCAAAAGTTTCATCAAAGTCAAGCCCTTCAATCTGGGTATACCCTTGTGCCACATGCCTTGCTTTATTTCTGGTAATGGTACCATTCTCATCTGACTTGTTTTTATACACCCATTTGGTTCCAATTACATTCACATCTTCAGGCCTTGGAACTAAGTCCCACACTTCACTTCTCTCGAATTGGTTCAGTTCCTCTTGCATAGCCTCAATCCAAGCTTCATCAGTGAGAGCTTCTTTGACATTCTTTGGCTCGAACATAGATACAAAGCAAGAGTTTGCAATTACATCATTTGTCCTCCTAGTGGTTATTCCTTGTTCAGGATTTCCAATAATGAGATCTTTGGGATGATTTTTCTGAACACGAACTGAGGGACCTTTGTTTTGGACTTGAGGTTCAGTACTTGTCTCAGCATCTTCTTCAAGAGGCTTTTCATCAGATTTTTCTTTACTGGGATGTTCTAATGCTTCAACATTTTGTTCAGCATTACTGGATGGTTCTGATGCTTCAACATCTTGTTCAACATTTGTACTAACCGGAGCACCTTGATTTATCCCTTCATTTTCTTTCAAGTAGGAGTCCAATACAACAACATTTACAGATTCCATCACAACTTGAGTCTTTGAGTTATAGACCCTGTAGGCTCTACTGTTTGTGGAGTACCCAAGGAAGATTCCCTCATCACTTTTAGGGTCAAGCTTCCTTCTTGGCTCTCTATCGGCTAGAATGTAGCACTTGCTCCCAAAAACATGAAAGTGTTTGACTGTTGGCTTCCTTTCTTTCCATAGTTCATATAAAGTAGAAGAAGTACCTTTTCTTAGAGTAACTCTGTTGTGTATGTAGCAAGCAGTGTTCATGGCTTCAGCCCAGAAGTGATATGGGATGCTTTTGGCATGAAGCATGACTCTAGCTGATTCTTGGATGGTTCTGTTCTTCCTTTCAACCACACCATTCTGTTGTGGGGTTATAGGAGATGAGTACTCATGCTTGATCCCTTCAGTGGAGCAGAATTCGTTGAATTTGGAGTTCTCAAATTCTCTTCCATGGTCACTTCTGATTCTAACAACATTACTTCCTTTCTCTCTTTGAAGTTGAATGCACAGCTCCTTGAACACATCAAAAGTGTCTGACTTCTCCCTGAAAAAATTTACCCAGGTGTATCTGGAATAGTCATCAACAACCACGAAAGCATACCTCTTACCTCCCAAGTTTTCCACCTGCATGGGTCCCATGAGATCCATGTGTAACAGTTCAAGAACCTTTGATGTTGTCTGATGCTCCAGCATTGGATGCGGCATTCTGATTTGCTTTCCTATTTGACATTCACCACACACTTTTCCCTCAATGATTTTGAGTTTGGGAAGGCCTCTAATGGCTTCAGCAAATATGGCTTTCTTCATTCCCTTCAGATTGAGATGTCCCAATTTCTGGTGCCATAGTTGAACTTCATCTTCTGTGGTGACTAGGCAAGTGGATGTAAAGGCTTCTTCTTGAGGTACCCACAAGTAGCAGTTGTCTTTGGATCTAGTGCCTTTTAACATCAATTTCCCTTCTTCATTTTGAACAAGACATTCAGACTTGGTAAAGTTAACTTTCATGCCTTGATCACACAGCTGGCTAATGCTAATAAGATTTGCAGTGAGGCCTTTAACCAAAAGTACATTCTCCAGGTTGGGCAATCCATGGCTGATCAGATCCCCAATTCCTACTATTTCTCCTTTTGCACCATCTCCAAAAGTTACAAAGCTCGCCTTGTAAGATCTTACATTTATGAGGTACTTTTCTTCACCAGTCATATGTCTAGAGCACCCGCTATCAAAATACCAATCTTCCCTAGAAGAAGCTCTTAGGGATGTGTGAGCAATTAACCCAACATTTTCTTCTTTAGGTAGTCTAACATTTTCTTCTTTAGGTCTCCATTCCTTCTTAATAGCGTTCTCCTCTTGTACCCCATTTGGTTTAGGCTCTTGGTTGGGGTATCCATGCAGCTTGTAACAAAAAGGTCTAATGTGCCCTCTTTTACCACAATGGTGACACACCCACCTACGATATCTCCTTTGATTTTTAGGCCTTTGATCAGCAAAAGGTCTTGGTCTTTGCTGAACTGAGACTTTAGGATCAAGGGCAAACTTTGGAACTGGGTAGGCTTTAGAATGTCGAGTCTGATGCTCCAGCATTACCTTTCCAGTACAAGGATCAATGACATTTTCTCCTGATGTGAACTTGGTTTCAGGGTCCTGTTGGTACTGATTCAGACTTGAGTAGTTGTATCCAACAGACCTAAGCTTCCCACTTGGCACATTATCCAGAATTTCTTCAAGAAGATATGCTCCTGAGTTCAGCTGACTTACACGTTTCCTTAGATCATCCATTTGAGCATTTACTTGGATGACCTTTTCTTCAGCTTGAGTAGCTTTTTGAACTTGGATATTTACTTCAGCTTGAAGTTTGTTGATGGTCTTCTTTTGCTTCTCAAGAATCCTACACATCTCCTCATATCTGGTGACCAATTCTTTATAGGTACTGGCAAGTTCCTCATAAGATACATCCTCATCTTCATCAGATTCCCAATCCTCAACTTCAACACATGTCCCAGTGAGGGCAGTCGCATGTCTTGCTGATTCATTTTCTTCATCAGTATCTTCATCTGACCAAGAAACAGTTAGCCCTTTCTTTTGTCTTTTCTGATATGTTCCACATTCTGATCTTATGTGACCATAACCTTCACACTCATGACACTGAACCCCTTTGCTTTGATTGCTCTTTTCTTCAGGATTGGTTTTCTTCATACTATGCTGCTGCTTGTTGATGTCGAGCCGGATGCTTTGCCCATTCTGTTGATTCCTACTTCCAACTCTTTTCAACACTTTATTGAATTGTTTACCAAGCATGGCAATAGCATCAGCTAAGCTATCTTCCTCTTCTTCCTCACTTTGATCATTGCTATCTTCAGTGTTTGAAACAAAAGCAATGCTTTTGTTCTTCTTGTCACTACGTTCATTCAAAACAATTTCAAAAGTTTGGAGGGATCCAACAAGTTCATCCATCTTCATGGTGGAGATGTCACGTGCTTCCTCAATTGCCGTTACCTTCATGTCAAACCTTTTGGGAAGAGATCTGAGAAGTTTCCTTGACAGTTTCTCATCAGAAATTTTTTCTCCTAAGGCTTCAAAAGAATTTGCAATGTCTAGAAGGCACAAGTGAAAATCTTGAATACTCTCATCATCTTTCATTCTTAGGGCTTCAAACTTGGATGTGAGGTGTTGAATCTTAGACTGTTTCACTTTGGTAGTCCCTTCATAGCACTTTTGCAATATTTCCCACGCATCTTTGGCTGACACATAATTTTTGATGAGTTTGAAAACACTAGTGTCTACTCCATTAAATAGGGCATAGATAGCCTTGTGGTTATGATTGGCTACAGCTTCCTCTTCTGTCGTCCATTCTACTTCAGGTTTCACTATCCCCGTTGAGGTACCTTCCTTGCTTGCATACGTGGGTTGTTCCCATCCGGTCAAAACAACCTTCCAAACCTTGCTATCAATGGATCTCAGAAAGGCCATCATCTTTGATTTCCAAGAGTCATAGTTTGCGGATCCAGTAAGCAAGGGTGGCCTGTTCATGTATCCTCCTTCTTTCTCCATAGTGCCAGACATTTCAGGTCCTGAATCTCACCCAAACAGGCAGGGTGCCTGCTCTGATGCCAATTGAAATTCCTGGCACGCTATACACGATGCTCTACTCGATGCTCTAGCAATCTATCCGGCCTCGCGCGTAACAGAATAAAAATAAGCAAATGAACAAATAAAGAACACAGGATATTTGTTAACCCAGTTCGGCGAACCTACGTCTGGGGGATACCAATCCAGGAAGGAATATCACTATAATAGTCCTAGTCCTAAGTCTACAGCAAATGCCCCGTTTACAACTTAAGAACCTAGGCCCTACCAATGACTCTTCTACCTAGGAACTCCTAGATATGAGATCCCATCTCACTCCCTTACAACCTTACGACCAGCAAGGATTTCAATACACTAGACAAAAACAGTTTTGGAGACACACTCCTAAAACTACACACTCGTACCTAAAGGCTTGGAGTGTTACACACACAAAAGTCCTAACTCCGTGCTTCAAAGCTTGGGAGAAAGAACACACAATTACAACACTTAGAACATGTCCTAAGCTTGCATCAAGGTGACACAAGAAAGGCTCACAATTACAAAACACACGCAAAACCTAATTCTAAGAACTAGCACAAAGACGGCGTGAACAACTAACTAGGATTAGGGTTTTGCAACTCTTTAAATACTTCAGAAAGTAGCACATGCATGGGCTTTTTTTCTTTGACCCAAGCATTAACTCCACATAAATAAAATGAGATTCTTTAGCAAATATATTCTTCAAAGAGATTCTTCTCAGAATTATTCTTGAACTGAATCTGAAGCATTAACAACCTTCCTTACATAAAAACATATCAAACGCGCCATGCAAGATTCATGAAAGAGAAACGGAACATTCCATAAATAGCATTTGCCATGAGCGCTCCTCCTGAGCATTATTCAATGCTCTACACAATGCCAGAGCATTGGATCGCACATCTTGCACAAAGTTTATTTCCAAAAATGCAGCCAATTATCAAAGACTCAACAACTATGTTATACACCGTTCATACCAAATATGAAGAAGGGAGTGAGTCCAACCACCATACCTATCCCCTATGTTTCTGAATCATTTATCTTTATTTTCCGCAAGCATATCGCTATTTTTATAAAACCTTTTTCCAAAACCAAAGCGAATGCAAACCAACGAACTTAAATAACGCTAACGAAGCTTTGTCACAATCCCTATGGATACGAACTCATTCTAGACACCTAGAGTGTGAATTATTACTCGACGACAGACTGATGCGCTTGCCAGAATGCAGTCAAGTGTCCAAAAAAATGATTTTTTCCTTATTCTGACACTTTTTAAATTGGAGTCCGTACTTCTTTTTTTTTTGAAAATGGCTAATATATTATTGATATAAGAAAAACAGCACAAGGAGTGCTAGTTACAAAGGAAACAACTGCCAGAAGAGGGGAAACAATTGTCGGAGTCCGTACTTCATAGATCATTGGGACTTTAAAATATGTCAAAGAAACAAAAATGAGAGTAGATGTTCCATAAAAAAATAAATCGAGTAATTGTACTTGTAACGATTGGAAATGGGAATAACATTATTACAATTGCAGAAAGAACAAAATAGATTGTAGTTAAATAAAACATATTTTACTTTTAACAAATAATGATTATGCAGTAGCAAGCAATTGTAGCAATTGGAACAGTAACAGGATAATTTAGAAATTAAGAAGAAAAAAAAAGAATGAAAAATCAACAAACAAACGCACCCTTTATTTAAAAAAAAAAAAACCCAAAAGTTACGTATATGAAATCTTCATGATCTTTATGATATTGATTGTGTATAGATTACTAGTTCAATATTTAATTTCAATGGCTTACTATATATCAACTATCATGATGCTGAAATTGTTCATTGTCTTTTTATTGTGTGATTATGATCTTCATCGTTAACAACTTTTCCTGTGATTATGACCTGCCATTAAATTCATTAAGGTCGTGGAACAAAAAAAATCTGGGCTTTAAGTTCAGAATTTTATACAGAAATTTGAATGAAAGAGTATAATAAATGATCAAGTGTAGGCAGGAGTATGATGCACTTGCAAAAAATTTAATCTCCCGCCGTGGGAGACCCATTCCCCTTTCCCACTCTATAACGGGCCTATTACCAATAATAAAAACCAAGCAAAAACTCGAAACCATCCACTCACACTATTTGAACCCCTCACCAAACAACAACACCACACAATGTGGCAAAAATAGTATTAAAGATGACGACAGAGGAACTCAGTTACCAACGACGTTTTACTGGTTTTGCAAACCTCTGAATCTACAACCAACATCAAGATAAAGACGCAACGCTCAAAGCAACATTAAACCCCCACCATAAAGGCAAAAATCTGGTTATAAACCATTACAGATTACGGGATCAGATATGGGTGACCCACGAAACAACCACTCAAACCTTTCACTGGTATGTGGCCCAAACTCCATATTCAGCGGCGCAGTGACCACCGGAAAACGATAAAAAAAACCATCATCCAATTAAAAGCCACAAGAACCCATGATTTAGACCATTCAACAGCCTAAACAAATCAATCCTACACCATTTAGCAAACACAACATTCACCAGAACCACCCCATCGGTGAACCACTTTAGGAAGAAAAGAGTTGAGAACCAACACCTCTACCTCTGACAAAGGAAACAAACCCTCCCAATACCCTCCAGATTTGCCGCATAAAACCACACCACAAGGGTGTGTCGTCGGAGGAACTGAATACAACACCACACCACTGACTAGCGACCACCACGACGATGACGACAATGCTAGTTGAAACCAAACTAATACACCAACGCAAACATAGTGGGAAACAGAGAAGGGAAACACCCAAACCGAAAAATACCTGATCTACGGCCTTCACCACCACAGAGAAGGGAAACAAAGTTGGGCGGAGATTTGGGTAGAGGATATTGTAGAGGGAAAACACCACTCATCGCACCACCATCAGTTGGAGCTACATCTTGGAATAAAGCTTTGGACAAAGGGGGTTATCTTCTTTAAATTTAATGATATTAAAAATTGAGAATCTTGAAATTATTACTAAAATTTGACAATTTGTGAAAGAATTTAGTCTAATTTTTAATATTTAAATTTTGATTTCCTAATATTTATAGATATTCTTCCTCACTCATTTCTACTCATCTTAAAATATAAGTAAAAATTATTCCAAAATCTACTATACTTCTAGTTATATTGCTACTTATGATTATATTACTACTATTTTGACATAGAAAATTTGAAATGAATTATATTTATTTGACAGTAAAAAAGACAAAGAGATATTGTCAAAATAAGAGAATTTAATACAAAGAAAACATTTGCCCACGGTAAACTGCCGAGTCAAGTGGTATATCCATTCACCACTAATTGACACATGATGACATGTTTGTAATAATAGCAAAGTAGTTGAAGTATATGTTGTGATGGTGAATATGTGGTGATCTGCAATGATTTTATAGAAACTATAGAGTGTAGCTTCTATAAAATCACCGTGATTCTAAGATACTTACCGTGATATCAAACATAAGCGAAGTTTGAAATTATTAAAACTTCAAACTTCAACCTATGACTACTATAAATTGGTGTGGTTCACTCTACCAATATCATTGTGAATCGAAACATACACATAATTACATTGCACTCCTACACAATATTTTGATAAGAATTATATACTTTTAGAGGTTGAACAAAATTAAGGTGTTATCGTGCTTTTTCCAATTCCAATCTAAACATGCAAGTCATCTAAAATTTGTAGAACTCTAAAATATCCAATTTTGTATAAGTAATTTTTTTATTTTATTAATTAAATAATCTAGCAACAACAATCAAAGTCGCAATCAACCACACACTCCCACCTTCATAGGGTTGAAAACAATGCAATCTATCATTTGCTTAAACTAGATTGAAAATGCAAAGCATGGCCTTTGTTGGGTTCCAACAGGTCTCTAAGTGGAGAAGGGTGATGGAATATGAGAGAGGAAATAGAAATATTAGATATTAGATTTTAGGCTTAAACATCATTTTCGTCCCTGTAAGTTCATAATTTTTTTATTTTAGTCCCTATATTTTTTTTGTTGCAAATTAGTCCCTGCATGTGCAAATCATTTTGATTTTAGTCCCTAAAGCTAAAATCCGCAGGAAAATTCGCTGGTTTCCTGCGGATTTTCCTGTGGATTTTAGTTTTAAGGGACTAAAACCAAAAGATTTGAACATACAAAGACTAATTTGCAACAAAAAAAGATACAGGGACTAAAACGAAAAAAACGCGAACTTACAAGGACAAAAATGATATTTAAACCTAAATTTTAATATCAGCCTAAAATCAACTTGTAAAATGAGCGGTGTCACTCTTTATAAACCCTAGTGAAACATTACCTTTAATCGATGTGGGACTTAGTTTTTTCAATACTAAAAAGAAAGAAAAAAGAAAAGAAAGGGGCAGCTGTTAATATCTACATTTTTTTCAAGCCAGCAATTTGCAAAACAAGCCAAGGCAATGCCACCAAAGTATCTCAAGTCATCCTCCTTTAACCAAATATTTTATCCTACTAGTATTTATTTTCTTTTCTTTTGGTGAATGTCGTACCAGTATTCTAGTTCTAGTAACCAATGATGAAAATATATTAGCTTTTCCAAAAAAGAAAAAAAGAAATATGTTGTCACTTTTAAAAAATGAAATATATTAACTTCAATGCAAGTCAATTGATGGCTGTATTCTTGCATAATTCCACTCAAACTCTAATCCTGTACAAAATATTCCGCATGAAATCAAAATTTGTCTAACGCTGACTTCATATACATGACAGAGATATCAACTGATACATATCTGGCTTGAAATGTAAAAACTTGTGCTGTAATCCTATATATAATATAATATATCTATCTCACAATGTAAAACTATGATACTTTCTTTTCTTCCACCTCTACAACCTATGTGATATTGCATAAAGTCATGGGGGCATTATTTAAGATTTGCTTTGAGCTCTTCAGAGTTTAGAACTTTACACTGTTGTTTGTTTCGTACATGCTCAGCTTTTAGGCGCATGGCTTTCTTCAATTAGAAATTCATCAGTCCAAAGTCCAATCACTCCTCTGGCTGATACATAGTGTATGTTGAATCGGTCTCGGTCTTTGTAACCTGCACATTAATCCAAACATTCCTGGTAAGTTGAGGTGAACCTACAAAGATGTAATAAATAATTTTTATCTTACCATGTACAGCCCTCTCGCGTTACTGGTTATTATGAATTGAAGTAGTGATGCCTAAATTGCAGTTATCATTTTTTGTTATGAAAATACTTGATAATGTTCATATTAGGTTCAGAAAAATGTGATATAGACTCCATCAAATATTGTTCGGTGTAAAATTGCACTCATCATTGATCTAACTCATCCAAGAACCAGTTTGGAATTTGGATGCACTTATCCAGAAGTACTTGAGAAAAAAGAAATATCAAAAGAATCTCACAAAAACTGAACTTTTGAAACAATGGTTTTTAATAACTTATGTATCTCAATTTTTTGAGAAGCTCTCTCATATAAATTATCCATTAGCATCTAGAAACTTATAATGAATTGTTTCACAATTGAAGAACCATAACTTAACTGAGAAGCTTCCATAAGTTATAAACTAATTCAAATTGGGTCAAAATAAATTTGCTGACACTAGTAACACTATCTTAGTGGTCTAATGGAAAAGGAAAACATATCTTCAAACATGTAATTTAATCACCAGACAAGTAAAAATAAAAACAATATTATGGTAATACTTGAAAGAATATTCTAATGAGAACAATTGATACACAAACACTCATGCAGATTATTTTGAGTCTTGCTAACAAATGTTAAACAATCAAAAGATAGAAAGTATTTTGAGCCTTTGTTACATTGGAAGCTAATGCTTTACTTTTCATTAACTACTTTCAATTTTTAATCATTAACAAGTGCCCAAAAAACAATCGTAAGCATTTTCCTTAGTTTATTTATATCGAGTTTCCTTTCCAATTCAAAGTATTTTTCATTGATTATCAACAATACATGATTTTATAATGCAGATCATTACTAAAGACTATTAAAAGTAACTCATTGAGCCTTTTTAGCATTGTTAAATGATTTTCATGTAATCTTCTTCCTCGTATATCAAATAAAAGACTTTAGTCATTATACCAACCTCAGCTGGACGAGAAAGGCTGGCAGGAAGCATTGGAACGAGCGATGTCCAGAGAACAGGATCTACCAATGGATCAACAGTGTTGTACGTTGTCATAAGTGGTGCAGATAAGAATGGTGTCAATGGGTAAACATTTCTTTGAAGAGACAACGCCCCACTCATTCCCATTGCAATATCAAGTCGATCATTGCCACCATCACGATTCGAGGGTTTCTCTACTGCCTTTCCACGATCCAACTCATTGACTATATTCTTGTTTTCATTCTCATCATTATCAGTGCTATTTTCCTGTCTTTTTGCCACTTTCTCTTGCATGCTCTTGTAAGCAGCAGACTGTGACAATATACTTAAGGCAGACATTGAAGAACTTTTATGTTTTTTCTCATTGTGGAGCCGTCCTAACTCTGGCAACTTGTATGGTTCTGTCGGTTGGACTTTCTGTTCCAATGTTTTCAGTTCACTGTAAATATCTCCTCCGGCAAAACCATGTTTCTTTTCTTCTGATAATCTTGTTCCAGCATCAGGTTGTCGATTCTTATTAGATCCCCACCATTTTATGTGATTTGTTAAATCAATCTTTCTTTCTATACAGAAACCACTAGCATATTCACTTTCCGCAGCTGAATCGTCCCCTGTACCTTCAATGTTTATAATAAGGTCAGATGATAGTGATCTTTCTGGTAAAACAGTTGGAATTAATTGAATAATATAACTTTTTTCAACAGCCAAATGTGGGCCACAAATGAATGTGGTTCATATAACTCCATTCAATCGAAGAATAGTTTGGACTTAAAATTGATTACCACATACCATAATGCATACTACTGAAGTAATCCGATCCAGTTAATCGGCCATATGATGGCTCCCATCGTCTAATTTTTTATACCACCACATGCAAAATGAAATGCACAATTCAAGTTAGCATCAAATCTATGTCAAAATCTACACATATGACAGCTACACCATATCAGGAAGAACTGTAGCCCACAGCAAAGACGAGAAGGACAAAGTCAGCTTGGTTAATGAAAAATTAGCTCGAAACACATATGATATACCCACACAGACTTGCCTGTGAATATAGATAAAAAAGAATTTAATTGGCAAACAAATTCTGTTAAAACTTTTGATCGATGCACACCTGGAGAGTCCACGATATTTTGCTAGTCCTCTTGAAAAACCACTGCTCTTCCTGCATGAAGCATATCATGTAAGCAGCAGTAGGTTGCATTTTAATATTTTTGTGAGAAGTATACACACACACACACACACCGTCGCAAAGAAGCAAGGTATTCTTCTCTCGAAACATTCTGCATTTCTTCGAGATCTCTTGTATAATCAGTCACCTGCAGTTCACCGATAAAAATTACTCTATTTATCAGAATTGGTTAGATATCGCCATTTTCCTATCAAAGAGAACACTGGATTTATACTGTCAAAATCTAGTTACTAACAACACATTTTCATCTTATCCAACTGACATGATAATCTTATATACTAAAATAGATACGAAATTGGAGGTAACTTAATAGTAATAGCCAACTCCCAGATCCACGGAAAAATAACCGAGTAAAAGACATTCTAGCCATTTCAACAAAAACATTATTTGAAACAAAATACAAAGCAAGGAAATGAGTGGCCACCATTTCCATCAAGCAATAGGAGAACACAAATCACAAAACCAGATGGGAATTTCTGAAATAAAGCAACTAATCCAAACCATCTCCAAATTAAGTAAAAAAAAACCATGTAAGCAACAATCTTACTGGGAAATTAATAAGAGTCCCAGGACCCCAATATTTGAGAGCAGCAAGATCATACGCTCTAGCTGCTGCTTCCTCATCATCATAAGCCCCTATCAAAAACATCATCAAATCACCAATCAGCAAAAAATCCAATAAAAAAAACAAGGGAGCATCACATGAAAAACTCACCCAAGTAAACTGCCACCAGCCCATCACCACAAACACGAATTTTCGTCAAATCAATACATGCACATCACGAAAACAAAAAACATCAGCAATTTCACCATCAAACAAAACCTTAAACATAACTTAAGTTCAAAAACTCAAACCTTGCTTTCCTTTCTTATTCTGATTCTGATTCCATGTACTTTTATCCCATAGATGCGCTTCATATCGACCAGTCCATCTATGCCTAATACACAATCCACCAAATTCAGTTACAAACAATCAAACTAACCTAAGAGCCATCAACAACAACCCTTAATACACACAAAAAAAAAATCTTGCAAATTGCAATAAGTAACCATGTTTACTATAACTTTTAGGATAAATTGAAATTAAGTTAATTAACTGAAACTTTTAAGCTATGATCGTTAATCAATTTCAATCGAAAGCTCAAAAATCTAATCCAAACCGAATCTAAATCTAATAAACTCTTTTGAAATTTGAACTTAGCAAGAAGCTAGCTACCTGGTGACACCACGGTAGATGGAGCTACGTTTACCGGCGGCACACGGAGGCATTTTACTGATTCGTTCTTTAGCAGTACAACCTCTCTCTTTCTTCGCTTTCTTCAATCCTCTGTACAGTAAAAGCTGATCGTTCGCAACCGCCAGAGCTTCTGAGTTTTCCGCAGATTTTCCGTGATCGGAGGAAGACGAAGCCATCGAAGAAACCAAACCCTAACCCTAGAGAGAGAGAGAGTGATAGTGATAGTGATAGTTCCGTTATTTGAGGTGAGTGTATTTGTTTGCAATGAAGTGCGAGAAAGATAGCTACAAAGGAAGAAGAAGAAGAAGGAAAGTGTGGAGTTACGGAAATGTCCTTTCTTGGTTTTGAAAAGACGGGTGGGTCAATTGGGTTAATAGCGGTTTTTGACGTATGTAACGGCTAGGACGCTTTAAGGGGTAATAATGTCATTTGAAATGTTTTATTATTGCTATGACACATTCATGCATGATATTGTTTGGTGTCACCTTGTCTGCTGTTTGTTCCATTATTTTTTTCAAACCAAATCCAGTCACTACTGTCGAATCTTATATAATTAATCAATATTTTATTTGAAAAGTTTCACAAATCCAATTTTTAATTCCCTACTTTCTGCCTAATTTTTTATTCTTATAAGCAAAAGTATTTAAAAAGTTAATAATATATTTATCTAAATTTTAAGTTAAGTATAATTATTTTCTTTGATTCATTTTCGTTTATAATTAAATATGGAGTGGTATATTTTTAACATTGTCATATCCAAAAATATATAATTATTTGGAGATTTGATAATAGCCGCATTTACACAGTGTCTATAGAATCTATGATAAAATGTTAGTTGATCGAGATAAGCATAAAATACGAATTTGGATTCTCTTCCGTCACATGAAAAGGGAGATAACAAAAATCAATTTGTGGAAACTGTATTTTTCTGCACCCAAGACCTACTTGACTCTTGGCAACATGCTCACTAAGTTAACAATCAACATATGCGAGACTCTTCGTCTAAACACATACAATGGTGCCCTTCGTCTCATGGTGTGTTTAGATGCAACACTGATGTGATGGTGCCATATTTCAATATGGTTCTATTATTTAGGATTGTAGAAGTGTATTCTATCTAGTTACAACAATTTTAAGGCTGTTTACTTGTTTTTACTATGTGACAAAATTAATGATAATGCTCACTCCCTAGCAAGGACATCTATCTCTTATGCGACTTATGCTCCTCGCAGTGATTTTTATCACCCCGCAATTGTATCTTAAACTCTTTACATAATAATATGAGTAAAGTTGGTTTGTGAAAAAAAAGAAACAAAAGAAAAACAATCCTGTGTAATTGTAATTCTGTTACTTTTCTTTGTCTTCATTTATTTATTTTTTTGAGTAATTTTTTGTTAAAATTAAAACTAATTACTCTTGAAGGTGGAGCCATTCATTTATCCTTTATCAAAACTAAATGAAGAGAAATTAATTCATAAAGTTTCTCCTTTTAAAATATTTTCAATTAAAGTTTTAGTAGAGAACTGTAATCATTTGATGTCAGAACGAAACTCTAATTAAATTAATTGTGTCAAAAAATATTTTTACAAACACTTTTAAAATATGAAAATATACATATAGCTGTTATAATTCTTCCATATTAACATGTCTTACATTTTTGGATCTACAATATACAATTTTGTAATTTCCACTTTTTTCATTAATAATAAGTTATGATAAACAACCTTTATCCTTTTCACCGAAATTCTTAGATCCGTCCCCGAACCTGATGACGGGAAAAGTTATTATGCATAAGGATTTTCCTTATGCATGGTGCATAAATAAATCTCCACCATTTATACTCTAAAACTATTAGATGTACTTAATCATGTCAATGCTACAAATGGTGGAGATTTGTTTATGCACCATGCATATGGAAAATCCTTATGCACCATAACTCTTCCCCCTGATGACTAGCATGCTTTTTTTTAGTAATAAAGATAATTAGCATGACCGATTCTATGATTTAGGGCGTGTTTAGATTTAACTTATTTTTGAGTTTATGAAAATAACTTATACAAATAATTAAATTTTTATGTTAATTTATATGTTTTCATTAACAAAAATTGTATCTTTATAAATTGTAATTTCATAAACTATCTTGAAAAACTTATAATTATACATAAAAAGCTTATTTATTTATATAAGCTATTTTGCATAAGCTCAAAATAAGCCAATAAAAACAAGATCTTAAGGCTTAACTCCAAGTTTTACCGAAAACATTTGTTGTGGTGAGAGGTTGTAAGTTTCAAACTATGATAAAACTTCATACAGTACTATAATAAAACATTTGCCAAATATTGTTGAGTTTGTCAACTTCTATAAATTAATAATTGGAAAAATCAATCCACCTCACCAGACACCAAAGACACCGCTGATCAGAAATTTCAGGGAATAATTTTGACTACTTTTGTGAACAAGTTGAAAAATCCTCAAGATGCTAGTACATGATTGCATGTAAAACTTTACTACTTTAAAAGTTTAATGTAACGACCATTTCTATCAAATTACAGGACTCTTATTGTGACTTTATTCTTTTCCAGTACCAAATTCCAACTTTTGTAATTGTGTTTTATTTTACAAACATTTTTTTTATTACAATTACAAGGTTAATTATACTTCTTCCTCTTTTTCATTTTTAATTACAAACAAACAGTGGTGTTGGACTGATAAACAAAGGGTAAAAAGTATGTATTTAATTAGAACAAAAAATATATTTAAAACACATTTATTATTAAAAAAGATAGGAGGGAGAGAAAGTGGAAATGGATTGTGAAACAAAAGCTTCAGGCTTCAGCAGCGTTAACCCTCTAAAATAAATTAAATAAATCAACATGTTATATTTTCATTGGGAAATGGTCAAAAAAGGACATGTAGAACAATTTACTAGTATTGAACATTACTAGTATACACTCTACACAAGAAGGATAATAAAATTTTATTTACAGAATTGCAGTTGGTTTCAAAGAAAGTAATCTTATACAGATTCAGATGTGATTGATCAAATAAATTTACTTGAGATCCAACTCACAAACTTGGAAATATAATTCCTCCAGCAGTTCCGAACAGTGTGTCAAAGCAATCCATGACTCAACTATGAACATGAGATTCACAAGGTTGGCTTGGAGAAATTTGATCCTCAGCTTTTCTTTTCAAGGATTCTGTTAAAAGTCATGACCAGGATAACTATAAGTTAAGTCAAATCCCCTATAAACTTGTGAATAGGACTTGTAAACAAAGGGACTAGAAAACAATATAAATAAAAGCATAAGGTATTATTCCGTGGTAAAACAAACGATCACTTCCTCAAAATTGCGCACACAGTTTAACTGCCAGGAGTGGCAAGAGGAAGTTAATACAGACAAGATGTCTATTGATGAGTGTTTGTGTGATTTGGCGGTTTCTGTCCATCATGTTCGATGAAAGGAGAAAGGTGTTGCTCTGTTGTGAACTTAGACCTTGTGGGATTGGTTCCACAACAAGTGGAATGTTTGCCTTACTGAAAGCTTATATTCAATTTACACCAGTAGCCTTAGGCCTAGTGGTATAACTACCTACCCAAAGTATACATCAAAGAGACCCACTGACCAATTCTGGATTCATGTCCCATCAAGTTTCTCCACATGTATGTTTTTGAAATTTAGCACAAAGAATCTATACAACTTAACTGACATGCATTTGGGTAAACAAAAAAGGAAGAGTGAACGAGTCAGGAGAGAAGGTAGTTTTAAGTCTTAACTACTTTGAGTGTTTTCAGCTTGGGAGGTGGGCCATTTTGTTAGCAGCATTGCTCAAGTTATCCCTATTTTTAGTATTTTCCAATGAATAACAGTATAACACACTTCCATATTCCCCTCAAAAAAAGAAATGGAAGTTCAGGCACACGCCTAAGCAAGATCACACAGATTGATTGAATAATAGAGTCATTCAAACAGGTAAAGCGCAACAAAAGAATGAAAGCACATGCGTATGAACACGACAGAGCAGAATTCTCAATACTACAATACAAGAAAGAGCGTATACATACCAAGCCTTTCTTTTATGACAGCAGCATTTTCAGCCCCACAGCACTTTTCTGAAAAGGAGGATATATCATGGTACATTTCATATGAGGGACGAATTCCTGCATCCTCCATCCATTGTAGTACCTGCATCAGAATTTACTTGATTTTTCATATGTGATTTATTGCAATGCCAAATACTAGAAAAATGAAACTGCATATTCATAACTGAATATTCATGAATAAGAAAAGTCTCTACAAGATTAGCAAAAGTGGCATTGGAGACACTTATGATATATAAACATCTATCACTCTTATCAATGAAACTTATACTTTTGTCTCTCTCCTCCTTTTCCACTAATCCCCTATTATTTCAACAATATTTAATTTGTCAAAGTTCCTATGTTGTTTCGGTCACCATTATGAACCTCTCAGTACAGACCTACCTATATGATGAATCGAGAGAGAGAGAGAGAGAGAGAGAGAGAGAGAGGTGAAGGAGAAGCTGATACTAACTTGATTCAGATAAATGAGTTCTAGTCTTCTAGATACAAAGATAGCATTTAAGCTATTTATACAAGTACCCTAGCATGCTTTGTGAGTTGTTTGCTTAACAGTTAACAGAAAGCAAATAATTGTACGACAACAGAGGTCCGCTACAGTACTTTAACAGAGTAAAAAATGTTCTAAAATGACCAAATGATTGGATGTGAATGGTAGGCTAACAGCTAAAAGTATACAGAGCCACCAAAAAAATTCAGCATGTATCATCATTACATTAAATCTTAATAGTGCGCGCAAGAGAGATGGAAAGAGAGGTTGGGAGAGCACTTACCTCTAAATACTTCCTCCAATTTCCAGATGATAAAAGGTTTTTCAATAAAATAGAATAAGTATTGATGTTAACATCGGCACCCGATTCTGACATTTTGAAGAATAGCTGTACACATGAAAAATAAGATAATAAAAAGTCGGAAAGAGATATCTAGATGTCGGGAATCATATTTAACGTGTTTATGTGTTTGTTCACATTAACTTCATAAATATCAGAAGGAAGATTCGCCATATACCTTCAACATAGTTTCAATCTTTCCACTTTTTCCTAAAGAGTTCAGGAACAAATTCAAACATCCAGAAGAAATTACATGAAGTGAGGGCTCCATGTACTTGATCACATCAACGGCTGTCTTCCAATCATGTAATCTTGCAGCAAAAGAAAAATTCAGTTTTGAAAGAAATATAGTAGCAAAATACAGCGACTGAAAAAAATGACATGCTGTAAAATGTGGTTACCGAACCAAAGCAAAGTCCTATTATATTAGAGAAACTTGGGGTTTTTTGTAACACCATGATGCTATTTTAGGAACCCATAACTCACTTAAAGATACACAATTAATATTATTATTAACAAAATCCTAACACATTATTATTGTTAACAAATCTATTTTCTGATAACCAATTTTTATTGACTTGTATTGGAAGAATAAAGACCTGTATCATAAGCAGCAGTCAAAGTGGGAAGTAATAAACTTCAAGTTCTGAAAAACTATAAGCTATTAGCCATTCTAATTTTGTCATGAATCAAGATGTCTTTATCAGGAAGATACTAAGCAAATTTCAGTCTCAATTAGCTTAACTTAGAACAACAAAGAAGGCAATAAGGTAAGATGCCAAATCTGAACTTACAAGCTACAGGCAGATACCATTTCAAAAAATATGGTATCACTTAAAGGAATGTCTTTTTCTCTCATACTTTGTGCAAGACTAAAGACCCTTCCTGGTTGGCCACCTTTGTTAAAAGCTCTCATCAGAGCTGCACATGCGATGGTATCTAGCTTGATGTCATTTGCTTCCATTTCTTCAAAGAGTGCATATGCTTCCTCCCACTTCTCTGATTATAAATATAGTTACTTAGGCATACATTTTGACATACAATCCTAATATTGCAGCAATTAAAAAAATATTTTACCCGCTGTATTGTAAGCATCAAGCATTGCAGTATATGTAACCACATCTGGACTGCAACCCGATGATTTCATCAAGTTGAATGTAGACTCTGCTTCTGTGATTTGACCCTAAAACATTATCACAAATAAAAAACAAAATATGTAGGAAAAGAAACAGAAGTCTGATATGAATATGCAGCATTGACATGAATCCTAACCTAAATACTTGCCTGTTTGCTATAGGCAGATATGACGGATGAGTAGACCTCTTTAGACATAGGAAGTTTTAGATGCATCATTTCTTCCAAAAAAGATAGGGCTTCCCCAAATTTTGACATCTTACAACAACCACTAATCAAGACAGTGTAAGTAACAGAATCAGGTCTTATTTTTTTCTCCCTCATAGATTTATACAAGTCTACAGCTTTGTCATATTCCCCCACATTAATATAGCTTCCTATAGCTGAATTAAATGCCGCTGTGTTAAATTTAATGCCTCGCATCTCAGCTGCTGATAGCACAGTATCAATCTTCACCTTCTGACAACACCGTCCACAGGCAGCCAAGAGTGTGCATATTGAGACAACATTCGGATGAATCTTATCTTGTTCCATTTCTCGCAAGATTCCAATTGCTTCTTCAAGCAAACCATTAGACCCATAGGCATCAATCAGTGCATTGTAAGTGATAATGTTTGGCTTCAAGTTGTTTCTCTGTATCATTTTGAATATTTCCCTTGCTTTTTGAGGCTTTCGTGATCTTCCATAAGCATTAAGTAGAGATGTATAAGATACAATATCTCGGCGGAAACCATTTTGTGTTATCTCATTAAAAACCCGAAGGGCCTCATTTTCCATCCCACGAGCAGCATATGCACCTAGTAGTGCATTGTATGAGACTATACTTGGTTTCAGCCCTTCTGCAAGCATCATATTGAATGCAGCCTCACAATTTTCAATTTGTCCATACGCAGAATACAATTTAATGATACTAGTGAATGTTACAACATCAGGGTGACATTCTGACTTCTTTTCCCTCATGGAATTAAAAATATCAATGGCTTTGTCATATTGTTTAAGCTTTACTAGACAATCGATAATGATACTGAGTGTGGTTTTGTCTGGTCGAATGTGAGTTCCCTTCATTAGTTCAAAGTACGACAAAGCTTTTGAATACTGAGCTCCACTTTTAAATGCAGATAACATAATATTGTGAGTGACAAGATCAGGTCCAACTCCATTGTCAGTCATTTTCTTGCAAATATTAAGTGCTTCTTTCCAATTTCCACTAGATCCACAGGCATTAATCAAGTTGTTGTAAGTTGACCGACTTGGCGGAATCTGCAACAATATGATAGTGTCACAAAACAGCATTTATAGTCAAGATAGCAACGCTCTGAGTGTATCAATTTAAATTCCCACTTAAGAAGTGCATAGAATCTGAAGATTTAATGAAACCTGTTAAGATCACATCTATCACAAATATCTTGCCATTAAGATTAATTATTCATTTCAAATGTGCATAAAGACTTCATGAATCATAACCAACTAGTCTAGTGTGCAGGTAAGCAAAGTAAATGAATCATACAAAAAATCAACACAGACCATAATCAAACCTATTTAGTTTCTCATTTCCCAGAATTGATGTCAAGAAAAATATTCTACCATAAAATAAAACAAATATAATTGATATGCATATAATAATGGAATCTCAATAATGTCTGCAATGGGATGGAGCACCTGAGTAGATCTTTATTAAATATTAAGAACATGGATTGCAGAAGGCATGAATCATCATAAACCAGGTCCTGCAAAATGGGACAGACTTATTTGTGCCTAACTTGACTATGAAACAATGCGGCAAATGCGTGAAAGCATTTATGCACATGTTCACTCTCCCTTCACATAACTTACTACACAGCCTAAATGATTCACCTATAAACACTATAGAAGATATAACAGGCAAAAGTCAAACAAAAAGAAACAATCAAATCGGAAACACTAAATATATATTGCATTTTCAAGCTCAACTACAACATACAATTACGACCAAGAAAGGAACCTAACAGGAACAAGAATGATGATGATCAGATAAAGTTGGATTCACTAAAGATTGATAAGGGAAGAAAAATACGAATTACACACAGCTGCACGCAACATGTCTTCCATGATATTCATAGCCCAACGCCACTGTCTAGCTCGACCATGCGCATTAATAAGAGCATTATAAGTCTCAGCATCAGGTTTACACCTAGAAACCACAACAACACATATACACACACAATTACTAACAACTAACAAGGATTAAATAACTAAACCTTCACAAAACTAAAACCCTTCGCCAGCCATACCTGTATTTTTGCATCTCGAAAAACAACCCACGAGCCTGATCCGTTCTATTATGCCTAGCATGCAACCTAATCATCATGTTGTATATATCTGTTCTAGCAAAATAATTCTTCTGCTCTTTCATCCAGCTGAAAACTAAGTTACAATGTTCAATTGAACCTCTCTGTGTCAATTCCTACCAAATTTGAACATACAATTCACATTTAATTACAATTTGCTTATATAATCTATAAATTGATTAAATTCAAATTAATTTTAACACATTTTTATTATTTTAATCATTTGATTAATTGTGCTGTTTAAGCCAAAATTGAGTTAGAAGCTCCGAAGCGAGAAGAAAATTGCAATACCCTAATTAGAAAGGGGAAATTCTTGCGTGCGAAGCGACCTATCCAACGGTTGAGTAAGCCTTCAACGTCGTCACGGAGGGTGAGGGAGAGGACAGAGTCTACAACCTCCGACACAGTCCAATCCTTTTGAAAGCGGTTTCCGGTGACTCGGAGACGGTAGCGTGCCGGTATATCTTCCTTGCGGAGGCCGGCGATTCTGGTGGATACTTCGTGTTGTCCTCTGTCGTAATCGACGAAACCATCCTTTTTCTCCTTGAATGCTAGTTCGTTGGAGTTATTCTTGCGTGTGATTGTGGATTTTGGAGGGTGAGTTGAATCGGTGGCGCCACCGAGTTGAGTGTAGTGAGGTGGTGTTGTGGCCATTGAAATGGGAGTGACACTGTTGAAGAATGAATGAATGAAGATAATAACCGCGCGTTTAGAAATCGGATAAAATTTTTTTTTTTTCTGTTTTTTCTTTTTGTTAAGAGTTTGGGCTTGGTAAAATTGTTGTTCCTTGGGCTTGATGTAAATTATGCATTGAGAGATTACCTATCCACACCTCCATCTTTATTTGTACATTCCTTTTCTTTTCAAAGTCCACCTCTTTCCTTATGTATGTAACTAACTTTGTATGAAAGATAAGTTATGTGCTATTTTATAAATTCATCTTTCGTTAATGGTATAAGAAAGATAAGTTTAAAAATTGAAAGAAAATAGAGTATAAAATAGTTAATGGTATAATATTGTAAAAAAAAAAATACTCCACACCCAATTATATTGTAAAATATTATAAAATAGTTAATGGAGTAATATATAGTTAATGGTAAAATAAGAAAAGTAACCTTTAATGTTATAATTTGATTTATATTTGATTTATAATTTGGGACAAAATGAGTATTTCTTGGAACCCCACACCCACTTTTATTAGCTTTCTTTGAATTCTGGTTATGATTTTTCATATCCAATTGACATGGGATGGGCATGAATTTGTATAGTGAGAAGTCCAATATTGTTGTTGTTTTAACGAACTTATGATTTGTTATGATGTATTTATTATATCTACATTTGATTTATTAATTAATAGTTTATATTACTTTACATTTGGAAGTGATTTTCACTTTAGAGATATTGATTTGTAGGGGTTTAAGAATGAACCGGAATTCCCCACTTCTTTATGGTATGGTTAAAATGTTTGATTCTGAATATCAAAAAAATGTGTTTGAATTTAGGCGTTAGATCACTTGATAAAAAAAAAAAAGTTCTTTTGAATATTTGAAGGCAAAATGACATCCAAGTTTGATAGTTTTCCCGAATTGTATGGTCATTTAAGTTTTTCTTTATATATATATATATATATATATATATATATATATATATATGTTGCATTTAGTTTGCATTGTTAATCTTTTTAACGAGTTTGCTTGAAAAGAAGCATGTGCATCATTTTAATGTTAAAATAACTCAAATAGATATGTTAGATTTCTCCATTTTGTTTCTCCCTTCATTTCTTTAAATTTAAATTTTCAATTTTTCAAATCTTAGATCTATAGCACCTAATTTTCCCCTACAACATCTTGATACAATTATTTGAATTCACGAACCAAAATAGCAAGTGCAATTTAATCTCCGATTTAGGTGTGATGATTGAGCACATGAAAATCATTTATATCTAGTTGTAAGTTGTAACATGTAACAGCCCGATCCCATTTTCTACGTATTTAATAGGAAATTTCGGTGTTGTAACTCATGATCTTTTCTACCCCTCTCTAATTACATATACATTCAATAGTACATATGGGTTTGAGTTAAGGACCATTTTGTGGACCAAAAAGAAAAGAGTTGAGGACCATTTTGCATATTCTAATTCTAAAGCTTAAGGTTCCTTTAATAAAGAAAAAAAAAGGAACTTAAGGATTTTTTTTACAGAAGGAACTTAAGGATTAAACTATACCTATTTCAAATTTAAGAATGTAAATTAGACATTTCCCCTCAAAACCTAGTGTGCTAGAATACTCCTTGTGGGACACCAACAAAAAAAAACTTGTGCAAATGAGTTTGTTTTTCAAAAAAATTCGGTCTCTAAATATTTTTTGCAACGCGGAGTTAGTGATGCAAAAAAAAAATTGATTATAAAATTCAAAATTTCAATTTTTAAAGTGATCAAAAAATTTCGATCTCTAAATCGATTACTTATAGTATATACACTTTAGATGGCATTGCAAGCAAAAGCCACTTCATTGCTCCAATCATAATCAGATTTTTGCTCACCAAAATTCAAAAGCAGTGCTATCATAAAAGTAATGATGTAGAAAAAAAAAGTACTATAGCTACTAGTACTAAATAAACTGCAATCATTAAGATGATCATGACCATTCTACTAAAAAATATATGACCATGATGATAAATTATGAATTTCAGTCTTTTGTATCCTTTTATTATTCTTCCACATGGCTGTGCAACTCATTCTTGTGAGCAAGAATGAGAAGCGATAACAGATACTCAAAAAATGTGACGAATCGTGTCCGATACGTCCTCGATACCGATACTCTTTCGATACGTCTCAATACTCGTATCGGAAGAGTATCGATTAAATCATTATTTTTAAATAAAAAGTAATACCCGATACACGTGTCTGATACGTCCCGATACACGTATAAGAAAAGTATCGGTTATATCATTATTTTAAAATAAACAAATAATATCTGATATGTGTCCGATACAAAGATTATTTTTTGGATAGTATTTGTGATTTTGTTTGGATAGTTTTAATGGTGTTCTTTTTGTATAATACACTACAATAAAACGTATAGCTTAAGATGTATCAGTAATGATTATGTTCTGGGGACTAACTTAAGATGTTCTCATGTATCAGACCTTGGGAGTTTCCAGTATTGATTAACTTTGGGTTATTATGATGCTCCTGTATCAGACATGCTTGTTTGTATCTTTAGCACTTCTTGTGTTTTTCCTTTGTCAATATAATTTTTTACTTTTCAAAAAAAACAACTATGGTATCCTACTATATTGTAATAGGTAGTTAAGCATTTGAACTTGTCCCAAAATTTTAGTATAAAAATAGATGTTTTCTGCCTTTAATTATTAATATTATTGATTTTATGTATGTTTATATATTGTGTATTTATATATTTAATTTTAACTTTAATTTTTAAATAACGTATCGCGGCAGTATCGGATTGGAAATTTTAAAAATTTTTACATATCGGCGTATCGGTATCGTATCATATCCGTATCGTGTCCCGTATCGGGGCTTCATAGGATAACATTGAATCAGCAAGGATCGCGGAATAAAGGCTAACACAAGATACCACCAAATAAAAAGTCACATATAATGATAAAATGGAATATATGTGATACACCACAAAACCATTTTCATTGGCCACAACACAAGTATCTATCATGACCAAATAATTGTACAAACAATTGGAGCAAAAATAATAATACTAATACTAGAAAATAGACATAATTTTTTAGACCTTAAACGTGCTCAACTATAAAAAGTGCTTATTTATTTGGTCGGTTGTTTCAAACCCCACATGATAGGTCAATTTGAATTGGTGGCTACATGAAAAATACAGAGTATCAAAATGTGAAAATGCTTTGAGGGGGAAAGTACATCAAGACATCAAGACATTTGAGTAAAAGGGTAGAGGAAGGAACATATTGTGAAGTGTTTGTTAGCTGTCAACAAGGTTAAAATAAACACAAAATAAGTTGAAAATGACTTGTTGGCTAAGGTTGTCAATGAAAACTTCCATTGGTTGCACACTTGAACTGCACATGGGTATAAATTCTAATTAGTAGTAATTAATTACACTCCCTTGTCACCAATGATTCCTTTGTTTATGTTTTACTATATCTTGTGATCATGTTCACTATTCTACCTATTCCAAATGCTGCCAATGATTGTAGCCAGTCATAGAATGTGCTGACAACTTATTTAATATTTAATGAATCATCATTTTACTTAGAATTATAAATAAGTATTTCGATACATCTTTTTCTTTTCTTTTTTGGTTAAGTAAGTTTATTAAAGCGGTCTACTAAAAAATACTACTCCCTCCGTCCCATTTTAAGTGACACATTTGATCATTTCACACATATTAAGAAAAGTGTATAATTAAATGAGAGATAATATTGATTTTACCAAATTACCCATGTATGCACTTTTTCTGCCCAATAATGATTAGAAAAGCATATTCTGCAAAAGCATTTATAAAGGGTAGAAATAGAAAAGTAACACAGAAAATTGAAATGGGTCAAGTATTATGGGACAATTTTTTTTTGCAAATGTGTCATTTAAAATGGGACGGAGGGAGTACTAGACAAAATGAATAGTACAAAATGAGAAGCACAAAAGCCAACCAAACACTTAAAAAGAAAACTCTTAAATATTAAAAGACTCGTGAGAAAATACCGATACATCTTAAAATCTTTTATTGTTTAGAAATTGAGATCAAATATATTTATATATAACAATCAAACTCTTCGACACAATGAGACGCCTTTTATAAAAAACAAAACTGTGAGGGTTCACACAATACTCAAAGCAGAATAGGACAATACCTCAAAAATGCAATTGATGTGTAGTTTATAACAATGTATGAAGTGCATAATAATACCTCGTAATGTATACAATGACACTATGCAATATCCATTAATTTGATATCAAAATGTAATACGTAGATATGCATAATACTAACAGCAGAATTGATTTTGCCCGTCCGATCTCTAATTGATGCATGAAATCATTTTAAAATATAAAATTGTATTTTAAATTTGAACCGTCCGATCTTAAATCAACAATCACGATTGATTACTGCGTGTTACTGTGTCATTATTGGACAACACTAAATCCAGATTCCATCGCATGTTGCTAATATCAAGCAATCTGTAGGGGGGCACTTGAGGGAAACAACACAAGTATAGGCAACATGTTTGTGATTTCCAAAGGAACCGACACTTATGAGAAGAAGTGAATGAACACTTTAGCCAGCGTAGTACTAGTACGCCTGTAGAAGGTGTTCCTAGATTGAGACTTGGTAGTGTTTGTGTGTCCCTATTACCACGTGTGTTTTGTTTCTCGGAACCTTCCACTTCTACCACTGCTTAATCAATTTAATTTTGGTACACAATCCTATGTGAGATGCGTAGAGATTTGGGACGACCCTACACACATACACCTTCATTCACTACCCTGATATTTTCTGCTGTAATCCCATCAATTTACTCTCCTATCTCTAGTTACTACTACTTCACTTCTTCTTTCATGCTACTCAACATTACAATGCTAAGCTTTGTTTGGAAAAGAAAGTGGAAGAAAGTAAACATGAGGAGAGAATAATGTTATAAATTTTGGTTGAATTTAATTCAACTTTATAAAATTTCGTTTGTAAAGTGAATATTGTCTTTATTTATAAATATAATTTTATCCTCTCACATCCTAGACAATTAAACTTGGTGCATGGATATAAAAAAAGTTGGTAGCCCGATAGCAAAAATATGATAGTAGACGACTCAACGAATTTTTGAGGAGGCACATGAAACCATCTAAGAATGTTGTGTTGAATCTTGTTCAACTCTACAAAATCAGCTTGTAAGATGAAGATCCTCTCTACTCATAAACTCATTTCAGACTATCTCACATCCAATATGACTTAGGCCGATAGTTTCTCTTGGATTAGTGGATTCTTGAACTGAATACCAAATCTTAATTAAAAATAAATAAAAGAATTAGAGTAAGGATAAATAGTTTAATTGATATGCACTGGCGGTGTAAAATAATTTTACACAATCATCCAATAAGAAACCATCAATCTTCTATGTCATATGAAGAAAGTGGGGTAAAGTGGGGTGACATGGCAGAATACATGGTTGTCATTGGTTGACAGTGTAAAAGTATTTTACACTGTCAGTGCATATAAATTAAATCCAAGGATAAATTGAGTGAAAAACAAGATTATTTTGTTTTATTTAGTCAGAGTAAACGGGCCCACTTTGTCATTCTTAATTAAGTTTAGTGTAAATAAAAACTTCCAATACCGTAAACTCTAAATATTTGAAATCAAAACAAATAGTAGTAATATTTTAACTAAGTAATTGAACTTAATTGATTAACTAAATTTCGTCTAAGAAGAACCGTTCGGGAGATCCCAAATATGATTATTCTAGAAACTAGATTGTTAATATAATTTTTTGAAAATAAACAAGTATTTCTTTACATTTAAAATTCGTTTGGTTCAGATTGTCTAAAAATAATTTAAAGATTATTCTTTAGATACTTTAAAAAAAAAGTATAAATCATGGTTAAATTTATGTATGTTAAAATACTTTTTCATTTATATGATTGAAAAAACATAGTTATACAGACACTATAAATTATATTTTCTTTATTAATAAGAAAATAATTTTTCTCAAGTTAATCAAAATAGCTATTTTATTTTCAATATAATTTTTTTAGAAAATATAGAAAAGGAAAGAATAGTCTACACAACATACACATAACAGTAACATATACACATAACAGTAACATCAAAATGAATTTTTTAAAAATCTAAACAAAAAGTCCTTAGTCTATGTAGGTAATTATAGCATGCCATGGACCACCATCAATGATGGTCAACTATATAGATCAATAACTTGCAAAAAAGAAACTAAAGAGTAATAAGTTTAATTCATAGTAGTTGTCAATTTTGTTAACATTTAGGTTTAGTTATAGTTTTGCTCCTCTTATTTTAACTATTTTGTTGAATTAGCCCCTTATGTTAAAATATTTTCTCTAAAAATTGATGATGTGATAGTAAGTTTTAAACGACGTGGTATATGATTTGATGATGAAATTGTAAGAAAAATCATTTATAAATTTAATTTAAAACATGTCGTATCACCATAATTTAGACAAAATATTTAATTGAGGGACAAAAATTGTCAAATTTTAAACTAGGGAACCAATTTCTGCAAAATGGTGAAAATAAAGGCACAAAAACTGCACTTAAATTTAAATTTAATAAATGAAGCACACAATATTCATAAATTTTATGTAAAATTGTTTATGTCTTTCTTTAAGTTGTGCATTTGTAACAGAATTTTAAAATTGTATATGTCTTCTTCCTTTCTAATATGCTTCAAGGTTTGACGACTAATGAACCATAATCCTAGCTATCTTAGCTCCTTCAGCAAACACTGTTGCACCTTCGAAGCAAACATCAACCCGTAGCTCAATAAATCAAAGTTGAAATCGTTCTTTTCCTATTATCATCTTGTTCTTCGCAATTAGAACCCTTGGGTGTGCATAAGGGGAAAAAGTGGTGAGAGTTATCATTTTTTTCAGCGATTTCATCCTTGGCTGGTGACCATTGGATCTCGTCAACTGAGATGAATGGCGGTGAACTCACCATATGTGAGATTGACACCAAATCAATGGGGTTGAGAATGGCGACAAGTGTAACAACCCGTTTTTCAAAGGCCAGAAAAGGCACTATATTTTTTTTTTTTTTTGTACACAATCAGAGTTACGCATAAAAGATTTTAAATGAGCCGGCATTCAAATATACAAAAGAACTCATTACCATAAGGTGCTTCGACAAGCAAAGTGTATTCCTGAATAATTACAATCCAAGTCTAAGTATTCAAAAACTTACAACCAACAAGTTAGAAACCTATGCCTAAAACCAAAAAGCACGGTGCACAACCCACACCGGCGCATAGTCTAACTAAGCTAAAGCTCCAACCACTCACTGGGGCCTGGAACAGCCACCGTCGTCACCACGACCTAACCCATCATCTGGGTGGGATGAGCCCGCAAATGAAAGAAAGGGTCACCACAAAATAAAAGTATATATATATATAACCAGTGCGAAAGATGTACAGATAAAAAGTTTCCACATACACAAGAGAAAGCTCTTTAACACAAAAGCAATTCCCACCAACGGGCTTAAGATATAATGCACACCGAGCCTAATGCAGACCTCTACAATGAGTGTGGTAGATTCCCCATTACCACATGCATATGAATTCCGGAAGTCAGTAATCATAATCAATAAAACCACAAAGGGTTAGGATGGATCCATTCCCGATAATCGCACCTCGCAGTCCATTCCCGATAATCGCTTATTGGACTCAATAATTCCCGTAGGAGTAAGGTGGATCCATTCCCGATAATCGCACCCCGTGATCCATTCCCGATAATCACGTACTATGAATGCATGAGCATACGATTCCCCTTATATGCTAATGCAACACATACATATCGTACACGCATATGTAATCACACCACAACAACACATACATATACATCTAGTCATATGTATTTAATCACCTGCTCATACACATATTTCACCAAACATATGTAAGACAACAAATCATGTATTTACCACGATCTCATATCGAGAATACATCACAAAAACATGCCAAGCACACCACCAATTGCAACACAACAAATCTAAAGCATGTTTAACAAAACTGTTTGAAAAGACGGAAATAAAGTGGAGCCCTTACCTCGGCAAGCACTCACAACAAGCAACGTTCACACAACACTACGTGCTCCCTAAAACAAGCAACGGACAATCAATACATCGTTTCCAAACCCAATGTAATGAAACTACATCAAAACCCCAAAAACTCTAAAGGTTTCTAAGGAAAATTCACTCTTTCGGATACCATACCAAAATCTATCGTATTGATCAACCACCATGAGTTATTTGTACTATTTTTAGGACCCAAAACAATTGTCAAAAGTCTTAAATAATTTGAAATGCAAAATGGCCGTTTTCTTGCGTTACAAGCTACGTACTTTCCGAGTACCCGAAAAACCCGTTTCCAATCCCAACCACTTCCATAAATTAATAAAAAGGGATTAGAAGTTAAAAACCAAGTTTTAGAAATCAGAATCCAAAATCTCAACTCCCAGAGCTCGCCCTGGCGAGTGAAGGCAGTGAGGACTGGTCTTACTCGCCCTGGAGCTCGCCCTGGCGTGTTGTCATGACCTGTGACACTCACCCTGACGAGTAAACACTCGCCCGGCGAGTTGCACCTGTCATGACAGCAAAAGACAGCAACTCACACCACCTTTTTCCACCCAAGCCTAGTTTGATTCTATTAGTTCCCAACACTTTTTCAAGGCACAAAAGCAAACCATTTTCATAAGCAAGCAATTCGTTTCCGAAAGCTTGTTGGTTGCTTCGAGTGCAAGCTTTTTGATTTTCATTTCCAAAATCAAAACCAAATCCAAGCACAAGTGTTATTACGGGCCTTAACCGTCCGGTAATCATTTTCAAACATGTTTTCAAGGTAAAAAGTAACACCACATGTCACAAGAGTTTTAAACCACTTTGACCCCAAAAACACTACTCAAAACACTTAGGAAATATTTTCATAAACCCCAAAATATTTTTCATCGGATTTTCTAAAACAAAACCATACAACGCATTTCCCTTTTGCCCAAAGGTTCAAAGACAACTTTTCTTTTCAAAACCTTACAACTTAACCACATGTAATTGATCAATACACTAAACTTTCAAAACCCTAACTTTTCTCATGAGATTCTCACAAACTCATGGAAAATTGAAATAACAAAGCCTACACATGCTTCTCTAAACCTCATGAACAACTTTCATGAAACAAGAACAATTTATGAGCAACCTCTCACAAATTTCTCTCAAGAATCATAAACATAAAACCCTAACATAAGATGTTTTAAACCAACAAAGAAAGGAGAAGGTTTACTACCTCAAGTGGAGATGAATTCCTTTCAATCTCTATGATCCAACAAGCCAAAAATCCAAGTTTTTGGTGAAGAATTGAAAATCTTCTCATGGAAGGAAATGGAAAATGAAGCTCACGGCCAAAGAGAGGAATGATGAGAGTTTTGTGATTTTTCTTAAGTCCACTAAATGATCAAAAGTCTCCCCTTAAGTCATGGTCTTGCTACATGAGGGCCATTGGATCAAATAGGATAAAGTTCTAAGATCACATCCTAGCCATTGGATCAATCCAAGTCTATCCTCACAAGATATTTTCCACAACATCTTACAACAAACGCACGTTCAGTTCTCGCGCATCGCGACGAACGAAACTCACAAAAACAGAAAACCTACGGATAGAACGTCTATCGTTAAACATTTCCAAAACTTATCGCCGAATCTTTTTCCGCGACTGTAATTTTCTTCCACACCTTGGAAAATTAATCTCAGAACATAACCTAACTCGCGCAGATATATAAAACTTCCAACCGAAATCCTACTGAATTCAGAACCAGTAAAATTTCACAACAGCGGGTAAAATCTTACTCGTTTTTCCAAAAACAAGAATAATCCAAAACTCGTTATTCTAAAACCACAGAAATCTCCTCATACTTAAAAGAGGATCACGACCCGAAAGTCTGTGCCTTTCCAGCGCACGAGCACAAAACAGGCTCCGTTTCAGCAAAAATCTCATTAATGCGACGATACTCACAAAACCGCTTCTACTAAAAACCCTAAAACTTAGCCGACGCTAAAGTTCCTTAGGAAAACCGCACAGTAAAATCTTGGGTCTTACATTACTACCCTCCAAAAAGAAGTTTCGTCCTCGAAACTAAAGGTAAGAGTAACAACTCAACTAATTATTACCATCACCAACACAACAAAATCCCTCAGGATTAGGTGTAGCCACACAGATGCTAACACCGGGTGAAGTCACACAGATACTCTCACCAACACGCTGGCACAACCGTGCACCAACCGTGCACCAACCGCAACTCTCAACGAGTTCACCACTAAAAAAATTAACCTCACAACAGAGGTTCACAACCTCTAGTTCCCAAAGATCTTCGTGCCCACAAACAAAAATTTCCAAAGTCACCTCTTTCGCCTCCGCGACATAGCCAATTTCCCTAGGTTCACGCGAAGCAGTTACTGGCTACCCTCCAAAAAGAAACACCGAAACTTTCTGCGCACCAGCAAAACCGGCAAACTAGTCATTTCCAGTCAACACGACTCCGTCTATTATCAACAAGAGATTAAGGATGATCAGTTCCTCAATTTGTCAATAAATAGTCGACAATCATGATGGTGGTTTAGACCATCTTTACCCAACTTAAACGATGCTTCATTCCTCTTATGCTCAATGTCCTCCGAGTCACAAGGGTTCCACAAATCTTTCGAGGTTTTTCTTAATGTTTCCCTCGATCTCTTACGATTACACGTCGAAATCGCAAGACACAACGCTCAAGACACGTAGCTTAAGCTATCATACTTCCTTTCTTGAAGCACCCGTGGAGTATCATCCACTAGTAGTACCGTGCCACTACGGCAAGTACCACCAAAACCATTTCATTTCAAACAAGTTGTCTTCTCTATAGAAGATTTTCCCTTTCTCTCTTTTCCATATCCCTCTGCGCCTTGGCATGAGCCTGGGCAGTTAAAGTTGCTGCCATGGTATTCATTGCATAAGCCCTCTGGTTCACATGATTGTCATCAGTCCCAGGAGCTGCAGGTGCCCGTCTTGGAGGCATGTTTTTCCTGTACAAACCACTTTACCAATATCCATCAGTCCGCGACTCCATGGTTATGCCGAACCGTCTGCTCACCTATAAATCTCTTTCCAATCACGACTTAAATAATACCACCCCAACCCCTGGTTGGTGATTACACTCCTCATAGTCTTGGCACTTGCCAAACTGAACCATCTACTTCTCTTGGACTCCCTTATCCAAATCTCCAATTCCCCAGAATCGGTTCCTTATACGTTAACATTACTTCCAAAATGGCATTTAGACGAATCTCGCGTGCCTTAAACAAACGTTTGTCCTCGTCGACGGCCATCGTCGGCGCACATCCTCTTCACAACGTATTCTCATTCTATTCCTGAACTCTCCTGAGTTCCTTTTTTTCTCTTACAATAACATCCTCTCTTACTCAAAAGAGTTGGTCACCCTGACCATTCCTAAACACTCCGAACATCACCACTCTCGTCGAGGTACATACCTTCAAAATAACACTCAGGGCATTCCTCACATTACTATTGTCTAACCATCCTTGTTGACAACATCCGAATCCCTTATACTTACTAACTACCGATTTCCATCATACCACATCTCTTTTCATTGTAACCACTACAATGAACCAAAGCTATACTAATTTCCACCAAACTTTGCCATTAGACAATTGCTTACCCTTTTCATTTCCACATAGAACTCACACACCGCCATGATATCCATTCAGGTGGTGCTCTCAAATCCTTAATATACACGCACAAACATAATTTTCCAAATTATGTGTGAGGTAATTCCTTTCGCCAATCCTCAATTGACATAAGCTACATTCTCATGTGCTTCTCTCTTACTTATTCTCAACACGTATTTCCAATGACTAACTTCCCCATTCAATCCTTTGTACTTTTATTCAAATATGCCACACCCCACTTTCATTGGCATACATTGCTGATGTGGTTCTTAGCTCAACCTCGACTCTACACGAGGTACATCATTGCACTCCGTCTTACAATTCCTTTCTCATGCACAACTTGAATTTTGCACAGCGATTACCATGTTGATGCTACGACCTCTACAAGACTCCAATCAGGTCCTCCTTAACTCTCTAGTAAGTTGCAACTTCCAAGTTCAACAACCGCCTAAAGTTTGTTCCCAAACCACCATGACCAATAACTTGTTAAATCATAACAACATCTTTAATTCGCCTTACACAATCCAAATACTCTCTCATTCCACATAATTTTGAATCACCACAAGCATACCCTTCTCCGTTCGACCAATCTCAAATCTTCATAACCATCTAAAGCTATAGTATTCTCCAATACGAATAAACCACTTCACACATACGTTCGATACGCAAATCAAACTCTTGAATCTCAACATCAAGAACTGAAATTACATACTACACCATCTTAATTCCTCCATTACATCTAAACATTCAACAACAAGTCCCTCCAATTATCGTACTTAAATCCAACTGACATCTCTGCCTGGTCCACAATTTCCACAGTGGCCGCATCCCCTTGGCAACCGACAGACTTCATCAAGTCCCGCCCTAACTCACCCGACGAACATCCAATACCTTCTTCAAAAGGTCGTCCCAATCTGATCCTTACTTAAAATCCTTTATCAATTGACGTTCCCTCGTCCATAACCAGCACCTCTGAGTGGCAACATCCAACGCCACTTCCCATCCATTATATTACTTTCAAGAATCACTTGTAGTTCTTGTTCGCTCAAGTCCGTCATCTTCGGACTGCCGCAACTAAGGAATTTAGAGACACTTGTCGACTAAATTCGACCAAGGCTTGGGGGTTTCACAATTCCACTTACTGAAGCCTCATTCCCTGCATTACCTCAGTAAGACACAAACTAGTGTCTAGGCATATCCCATGCTAAACACAAAATAACCTACCACATAACCCATAACACAACAAAAACAACCGCTAGAACTAACACAACTCTAGCTATGTTCTAACCGACTCTGGACTAACGACTCAAGTATACACTTTCCCTTTGAAGATTTAAAGCCGTGCTCTGATACCAATTGTAACAACCCGTTTTTCAAAGGCCAGAAAAGGCACTATATTTTTTTTTTGTACACAATCAGAGTTACGCATAAAAGATTTTAAATGAGCCGGCATTCAAATATACAAAAGAACTCATTACCATAAGGTGCTTCGACAAGCAAAGTGTATTCCTGAATAATTACAATCCAAGTCTAAGTATTCAAAAACTTACAACCAACAAGTTAGAAACCTATGCCTAAAACCAAAAAGCACGGTGCACAACCCACACCGGCGCATAGTCTAACTAAGCTAAAGCTCCAACCACTCACTGGGGCCTGGAACAGCCACCGTCGTCACCACGACCTAACCCATCATCTGGGTGGGATGAGCCCGCAAATGAAAGAAAGGGTCACCACAAAATAAAAGTATATATATATAACCAGTGCGAAAGATGTACAGATAACAAGTTTCCACATACACAAGAGAAAGCTCTTTAACACAAAAGCAATTCCCACCAACGGGCTTAAGATATAATGCACACCGAGCCTAATGCAGACCTCTACAATGAGTGTGGTAGATTCCCCATTACCACATGCATATGAATTCCGGAAGTCAGTAATCATAATCAATAAAACCACAAAGGGTTAGGATGGATCCATTCCCGATAATCGCACCTCGCAGTCCATTCCCGATAACCGCTTATTGGACTCAATAATTCCCGTAGGAGTAAGGTGGATCCATTCCCGATAATCGCACCCCGTGATCCATTCCCGATAATCACGTACTATGAATGCATGAGCATACGATTCCCCTTATATGCTAATGCAACACATACATATCGTACACGCATATGTAATCACACCACAACAACACATACATATACATCTAGTCATATGTATTTAATCACCTGCTCATACACATATTTCACCAAACATATGTAAGACAACAAATCATGTATTTACCACGATCTCATATCGAGAATACATCACAAAAACATGCCAAGCACACCACCAATTGCAACACAACAAATCTAAAGCATGTTTAACAAAACTGTTTGAAAAGACGGAAATAAAGTGGAGCCCTTACCTCGGCAAACACTCACAACAAGCAACGTTCACACAACACTACGTGCTCCCTAAAACAAGCAACGGACAATCAATACATCGTTTCCAAACCCAATGTAATGAAACTACATCAAAACCCCAAAAACTCTAAAGGTTTCTAAGGAAAATTCACTCTTTCGGATACCATACCAAAATCTATCGTATTGATCAACCACCATGAGTTATTTGTACTATTTTTAGGACCCAAATAAATTGTCAAAAGTCTTAAATAATTTGAAATGCAAAATGTCCGTTTTCTTGCGTTACAAGCTACGTACTTTCCGAGTACCCGAAAAACCCGTTTCCAATCCCAACCACTTCCATAAATTAATAAAAAGGGATTAGAAGTTAAAAACCAAGTTTAAGAAATCAGAATCCAAAATCTCAACTCCCAGAGCTCGCCCTGGCGAGTTGGTGGCGAGTGAAGGCAGTGAGGACTGGTCTTACTCGCCCTGGAGCTCGCCCTGGCGTGTTGTCATGACCTGTGACACTCGCCCTGGCGAGTAAACACTCGCCCGGCGAGTTGCACCTGTCATGACAGCAAAAGACAGCAACTAACACCACCTTTTTCCACCCAAGCCTAGTTTGATTCTATTAGTTCCCAACACTTTTTCAAGGCACAAAAGCAAACCATTTTCATAAGCAAGCAATTCGTTTCCGAAAGCTTGTTGGTTGCTTCGAGTGCAAGCTTTTTGATTTTCATTTCCAAAATCAAAACCAAATCCAAGCACAAGTTTTATTACGGGCCTTAACCGTCCGATAATCATTTTCAAACATGTTTTCAAGGTAAAAAGTAACACCACATGTCACAAGAGTTTTAAACCACTTTGACCCCAAAAACACTACTCAAAACACTTAGGAAATATTTTCATAAACCCCAAAATATTTTTCATCGGATTTTCTAAAACAAAACCATACAACGCATTTCCCTTTTGCCCAAAGGTTCAAAGACAACTTTTCTTTTCAAAACCTTACAACTTAACCACATGTAATTGATCAATACACTAAACTTTCAAAACCCTAACTTTTCTCATGAGATTCTCACAAACTCATGGAAAATTGAAATAACAAAGCCTACACATGCTTCTCTAAACCTCATGAACAACTTTCATGAAACAAGAACAATTTATGAGCAACCTCTCACAAATTTCTCTCAAGAATCATAAACATAAAACCCTAACATAAGATGTTTTAAACCAACAAAGAAAGGAGAAGGTTTACTACCTCAAGTGGAGATGAATTCCTTTCAATCTCTATGATCCAACAAGCCAAAAATCCAAGTTTTTGGTGAAGAATTGAAAATCTTCTCATGGAAGGAAATGGAAAATGAAGCTCACGGCCAAAGAGAGGAATGATGAGAGTTTTGTGATTTTTCTTAAGTCCACTAAATGATCAAAAGTCTCCCCTTAAGTCATGGTCTTGCTACATGAGGGCCATTGGATCAAATAGGATAAAGTTCTAAGATCACATCCTAGCCATTGGATCAATCCAAGTCTATCCTCACAAGATATTTTCCACAACATCTTACAACAAACGCACGTTCAGTTCTCGCGCATCGCGACGAACGAAACTCACAAAAACAGAAAACCTACGGATAGAACGTCTATCGTTAAACATTTCCAAAACTTATCGCCGAATCTTTTTCCGCGACTGTAATTTTCTTCCACACCTTGGAAAATTAATCTCAGAACATAACCTAACTCGCGCAGATATATAAAACTTCCAACCGAAATCCTACTGAATTCAGAACCAGTAAAATTTCACAACAGCGGGTAAAATCTTACTCGTTTTTCCAAAAACAAGAATAATCCAAAACTCGTTATTCTAAAACCACAGAAATCTCCTCATACTTAAAAGAGGATCACGACCCGAAAGTCTGTGCCTTTCCAGCGCACGAGCACAAAACAGGCTCCGTTTCAGCAAAAATCTCATTAATGCGACGATACTCACAAAACCGCTTCTACTAAAAACCCTAAAACTTAGCCGACGCTAAAGTTCCTTAGGAAAACCGCACAGTAAAATCTTGGGTCTTACATTACTACCCTCCAAAAAGAAGTTTCGTCCTCGAAACTAATGGTAAGAGTAACAACTCAACTAATTATTACCATCACCAACACAACAAAATCCCTCAGGATTAGGTGTAGCCACACAGATGCTAACACCGGGTGAAGTCACACAGATACTCTCACCAACACGCTGGCACAACCGTGCACCAACCGTGCACCAACCGCAACTCTCAACGAGTTCACCACTAAAAAAATTAACCTCACAACAGAGGTTCACAACCTCTAGTTCCCAAAGATCTTCGTGCCCACAAACAAAAATTTCCAAAGTCACCTCTTTCGCCTCCGCGACATAGCCAATTTCCCTAGGTTCACGCGAAGCAGTTACTGGCTACCCTCCAAAAAGAAACACCGAAACTTTCTGCGCACCAGCAAAACCGGCAAACTAGTCATTTCCAGTCAACACGACTCCGTCTATTATCAACAAGAGATTAAGGATGATCAGTTCCTCAATTTATCAATAAATATTCGACAATCATGATGGTGGTTTAGACCATCTTTACCCAACTTAAACGATGCTTCATTCCTCTTATGCTCAATGTCCTCCGAGTCACAAGGGTTCCACAAATCTTTCGAGGTTTTTCTTAATGTTTCCCTCGATCTCTTACGATTACACGTCGAAATCGCAAGACACAACGCTCAAGACACGTAGCTTAAGCTATCATACTTCCTTTCTTGAAGCACCCGTGGAGTATCATCCACTAGTAGTACCGTGCCACTATGGCAAGTACCACCAAAACCATTTCATTTCAAACAAGTTGTCTTCTCTATAGAAGATTTTCCCTTTCTCTCTTTTCCATATCCCTCTGCGCCTTGGCATGGGCCTGGGCAGTTAAAGTTGCTGCCATGGTATTCATTGCATAAGCCCTCTGGTTCACATGATTGTCATCAGTCCCAGGAGCTGCAGGTGCCCGTCTTGGAGGCATGTTTTTCCTGTACAAACCACTTTACCAATATCCATCAGTCCACGACTCCATGGTTATGCCGAACCGTCTGCTCACCTATAAATCTCTTTCCAATCACGACTTAAATAATACCACCCCAACCCCCGGTTGGTGATTACACTCCTCATAGTCTTGGCACTTGCCAAACTGAACCATCTACTTCTCTTGGACTCCCTTATCCAAATCTCCAATTCCCCAGAATCGGTTCCTTATACGTTAACATTACTTCCAAAATGGCATTTAGACGAATCTCGCGTGCCTTAAACAAACGTTTATCCTCGTCGACGACCATCGTCGGCGCACATCCTCTTCACAACGTTTTCTCATTCTATTCCTGAACTCTCCTGAGTTCCTTTTTTTCTCTTACAATAACATCCTCTCTTACTCAAAAGAGTTGGTCACCCTGACCATTCCTAAACACTCCGAACATCACCACTCTCGTCGAGGTACATACCTTCAAAATAACACTCAGGGCATTCCTCACATTACTATTGTCTAACCATCCTTGTTGACAACATCTGAATCCCTTATACTTACTCACTACCGATTTCCATCATACCACATCTCTTTTCATTGTAACCACTACAATGAACCAAAGCTATACTAATTTCCACCAAAATTTGCCATTAGACAATTGCTTACCCTTTTCATTTCCACATAGAACTCACACACCGCCATGATATCCATTCAGGTGGTGCTCTCAAATCCTTAATATACACGCACAAACATAATTTTCCAAATTATGTGTGAGGTAATTCCTTTCGCCAATCCTCAATTGACATAAGCTACATTCTCATGTGCTTCTCTCTTACTTATTCTCAACACGTATTTCCAATGACTAACTTCCCCATTCAATCCTTTGTACTTTTATTCAAATATGCCACACCCCACTTTCATTGGCATACATTGCTGATGTGGTTCTTAGCTCAACCTCGACTCTACACGAGGTACATCATTGCACTCCGTCTTACAATTCCTTTCTCATGCACAACTTGAATTTTGCACAGCGATTACCATGTTGATGCTACGACCTCTACAAGACTCCAACCAGGTCCTCCTTAACTCTCTAGTAAGTTGCAACTTCCAAGTTCAACAACCGCCTAAAGTTTGTTCCCAAACCACCATGACCAATAACTTGTTAAATCATAACAACATCTTTAATTCGCCTTACACAATCCAAATACTCTCTCATTCCACATAATTTTGAATCACCACAAGCATACCCTTCTCCGTTCGACCAATCTCAAATCTTCATAACCATCTAAAGCTATAGTATTCTCCAATACGAATAAACCACTTCACACATACGTTCGATACGCAAATCAAACTCTTGAATCTCAACATCAAGAACTGAAATTACATACTACACCATCTTAATTCCTCCATTACATCTAAACATTCAACAACAAGTCCCTCCAATTATCGTACTTAAATCCAACTGACATCTCTGCCTGGTCCACAATTTCCACAGTGGCCGCATCCCCTTGGCAACCGACAGACTTCATCAAGTCCCGCCCTAACTCACCCGACGAACATCCAATACCTTCTTCAAAAGGTCGTCCCAATCTGATCCTTACTTAAAATCCTTTATCAATTGACGTTCCCTCGTCCATAACCAGCACCTCTGAGTGGCAACATCCAACGCCACTTCCCATCCATTATATTACTTTCAAGAATCACTTGTAGTTCTTGTTCGCTCAAGTCCGTCATCTTCGGACTGCCGCAACTAAGGAATTTAGAGACACTTGTCGACTAAATTCGACCAAGGCTTGGGGGTTTCACAATTCCACTTACTGAAGCCTCATTCCCTGCATTACCTCAGTAAGACACAAACCAGTGTCTAGGCATATCCCATGCTAAACACAAAATAACCTACCACATAACCCATAACACAACAAAAACAACCGCTAGAACTAACACAACTCTAGCTATGTTCTAACCGACTCTGGACTAACGACTCAAGTATACACTTTCCCTTTGAAGATTTAAAGCCGTGCTCTGATACCAATTGTAACAACCCGTTTTTCAAAGGCCAGAAAAGGCACTATATTTTTTTTTTTGTACACAATCAGAGTTACGCATAAAAGATTTTAAATGAGCCGGCATTCAAATATACAAAAGAACTCATTACCATAAGGTGCTTCGACAAGCAAAGTGTATTCCTGAATAATTACAATCCAAGTCTAAGTATTCAAAAACTTACAACCAACAAGTTAGAAACCTATGCCTAAAACCAAAAAGCACGGTGCACAACCCACACCGGCGCATAGTCTAACTAAGCTAAAGCTCCAACCACTCACTGGGGCCTGGAACAGCCACCGTCGTCACCACGACCTAACCCATCATCTGGGTGGGATGAGCCCGCAAATGAAAGAAAGGGTCACCACAAAATAAAAGTATATATATATATATAACCAGTGCGAAAGATGTACAGATAACAAGTTTCCACATACACAAGAGAAAGCTCTTTAACACAAAAGCAATTCCCACCAACAGGCTTAAGATATAATGCACACCGAGCCTAATGCAGACCTCTACAATGAGTGTGGTAGATTCCCCATTACCACATGCATATGAATTCCGGAAGTCAGTAATCATAATCAATAAAACCACAAAGGGTTAGGATGGATCCATTCCCGATAATCGCACCTCGCAGTCCATTCCCGATAACCGCTTATTGGACTCAATAATTCCCGTAGGAGTAAGGTGGATCCATTCCCGATAATCGCACCCCGTGATCCATTCCCGATAATCACGTACTATGAATGCATGAGCATACGATTCCCCTTATATGCTAATGCAACACATACATATCGTACACGCATATGTAATCACACCACAACAACACATACATATACATCTAGTCATATGTATTTAATCACCTGCTCATACACATATTTCACCAAACATATGTAAGACAACAAATCATGTATTTACCACGATCTCATATCGAGAATACATCACAAAAACATGCCAAGCACACCACCAATTGCAACACAACAAATCTAAAGCATGTTTAACAAAACCGTTTGAAAAGACGGAAATAAAGTGGAGCCCTTACCTCGGCAAGCACTCACAACAAGCAACGTTCACACAACACTACGTGCTCCCTAAAACAAGCAACGGACAATCAATACATCGTTTCCAAACCCAATGTAATGAAACTACATCAAAACCCCAAAAACTCTAAAGGTTTCTAAGGAAAATTCACTCTTTCGGATACCATACCAAAATCTATCGTATTGATCAACCACCATGAGTTATTTGTACTATTTTTAGGACCCAAAACAGTTGTCAAAAGTCTTAAATAATTTGAAATGCAAAATGGCCGTTTTCTTGCGTTACAAGCTACGTACTTTCCGAGTACCCGAAAAACCCGTTTCCAATCCCAACCACTTCCATAAATTAATAAAAAGGGATTAGAAGTTAAAAACCAAGTTTTAGAAATCAGAATCCAAAATCTCAACTCCCAGAGCTCGCCCTGGCGAGTGAAGGCAGTGAGGACTGGTCTTACTCGCCCTGGAGCTCGCCCTGGCGTGTTGTCATGACCTGTGACACTCGCCCTGGCGAGTAAACACTCGCCCGGCGAGTTGCACCTGTCATGACAGCAAAAGACAGCAACTCACACCACCTTTTTCCACCCAAGCCTAGTTTGATTCTATTAGTTCCCAACACTTTTTCAAGGCACAAAAGCAAACCATTTTCATAAGCAAGCAATTCGTTTCCGAAAGCTTGTTGGTTGCTTCGAGTGCAAGCTTTTTGATTTTCATTTCCAAAATCAAAACCAAATCCAAGCACAAGTTTTATTACGGGCCTTAACCGTCCGGTAATCATTTTCAAACATGTTTTCAAGGTAAAAAGTAACACCACATGTCACAAGAGTTTTAAACCACTTTGACCCCAAAAACACTACTCAAAACACTTAGGAAATATTTTCATAAACCCCAAAATATTTTTCATCGGATTTTCTAAAACAAAACCATACAACGCATTTCCCTTTTGCCCAAAGGTTCAAAGACAACTTTTCTTTTCAAAACCTTACAACTTAACCACATGTAATTGATCAATACACTAAACTTTCAAAACCCTAACTTTTCTCATGAGATTCTCACAAACTCATGGAAAATTGAAATAACAAAGCCTACACATGCTTCTCTAAACCTCATGAACAACTTTCATGAAACAAGAACAATTTATGAGCAACCTCTCACAAATTTCTCTCAAGAATCATAAACATAAAACCCTAACATAAGATGTTTTAAACCAACAAAGAAAGGAGAAGGTTTACTACCTCAAGTGGAGATGAATTCCTTTCAATCTCTATGATCCAACAAGCCAAAAATCCAAGTTTTTGGTGAAGAATTGAAAATCTTCTCATGGAAGGAAATGGAAAATGAAGCTCACGGCCAAAGAGAGGAATGATGAGAGTTTTGTGATTTTTCTTAAGTCCACTAAATGATCAAAAGTCTCCCCTTAAGTCATGGTCTTGCTACATGAGGGCCATTGGATCAAATAGGATAAAGTTCTAAGATCACATCCTAGCCATTGGATCAATCCAAGTCTATCCTCACAAGATATTTTCCACAACATCTTACAACAAACGCACGTTCAGTTCTCGCGCATCGCGACGAACGAAACTCACAAAAACAGAAAACCTACGGATAGAACGTCTATCGTTAAACATTTCCAAAACTTATCGCCGAATCTTTTTCCGCGACTGTAATTTTCTTCCACACCTTGGAAAATTAATCTCAGAACATAACCTAACTCGCGCAGATATATAAAACTTCCAACCGAAATCCTACTGAATTCAGAACCAGTAAAATTTCACAACAGCGGGTAAAATCTTACTCGTTTTTCCAAAAACAAGAATAATCCAAAACTCGTTATTCTAAAACCACAGAAATCTCCTCATACTTAAAAGAGGATCACGACCCGAAAGTCCGTGCCTTTCCAGCGCACGAGCACAAAACAGGCTCCGTTTCAGCAAAAATCTCATTAATGCGACGATACTCACAAAACCGCTTCTACTAAAAACCCTAAAACTTAGCCGACGCTAAAGTTCCTTAGGAAAACCGCACAGTAAAATCTTGGGTCTTACAACAAGGATCTTGGCGAGGACCTCTTTGGTGGTTTCCAGTAGGACGAAGATCGAATTATGAGTGATGCAGTTGGAATGTCGCCGGGAAAGAGATTTTGAACAAGATAATTGAAGTCAATTTAAGGGTAGAGATTTGATTGGAAAAAGGAAGGAGGATGTGTGAAGGGACAATAATGAAAAATGGTAGAAGGAGAAGTGTGTTTTCTTATTGTTAGGGTTTGGGTTCTTAAATTTTTTAATTTGGGAAAAAAATAAAAAGGTAAACATCCACGTGGGCAATTTAGGCGGACTAATTTGCGAGTCCTATACCCACAAACAAATGTTTCTACTTTTGGTTGTATATGAAACCTATACATACGAATTGAAAGTTGATATATGACAATTTTCTTGTAGTGATATGAATGAACAACAAAAATGTTAAAAAATGAAGAAACAAAAGGACATATATAATAACAAATCTATGAAGATATATAGATCTACACATAGTAAATGAAGATATATAGACGACGATGAAACCTACACATTTAGAATGGAGAGAAGCGACAAAAAATTTATACATGTTAAGTGATATCAAAAAATTTATACATGTTAAGTGATATCAAAAAATTTATACATGTTAAGTGATATCAAAAATTTTTTCGACGATGCTAATTTTTTGTAGATGCTATCATATACTTGTATCAAAATTAGCATCTACAAAAAAAAATTGTTTATTCATTTTAAATTTTTTTTATTGTAATTTCTTTGTTTATTGTATTTAGAAAGTAACTTGTCAAAATAATTAATTACCAATAGAAGTTTAGATATTCTTTTATTCAGTTTAGATATTTATTCTTTTATTGTAATTTTTTTCCAACAATGCAAAATAATGATTATATTTTTTCATTTTTTCCAAAAATGAAAAATAATCAATTGTCCTTTATTTTTTATAAAAAATTAATGTTTTTTTTGTCAAGTAGTATTGCGGTTATAAATTTACTAAGTGAAAGTACTAGAATTTGAACCTCAGTCTCTATGTATTACCTGCAATGTCCCTATCAACTTTACTAAGTTCATTATTCTAAGGAAAATGTTAAATACTGCACCCGGTGCATTAGTTAAACATATAAATATTTAATTAGTTTAAACTTGAGTTGCCAAGTATGGTATTAAAATCTTTTATTTCGGAGATTGGTTCTTTAATGAAACTTTTTTTTTGTCAAGTAATTAATTGGTTAGAAATTTCATACTTAGACTCTGTTTGATAAAAATAGCGGATAATTGATAAGCTAGCTGATGGCTGATGACTGATGGTTTATAACTTACTAGACTTTTTACCCGTGCTCGCACGGGTCAATCATTTAATTCAATTATATAATAGAAATGTTGATAATGTGTGATTATTTATAGTAATAAGCATTTAGTGCCCGTTTGGATAAATAACTAATACAGGTGCTTATAACATTAGAGCTTATAGTATGAGACCTTACATCATAAGCTCTTATACTCAATAAGCCTTTTGTGTTTGGATATGTACACTAAAAAGTACTTATATAAATTAAAAAGTACTTATATAGAATGTTAATATGATTTTAATTTCAAAAAACAAAATTAAAAAATCAAACCATGATTAAAAATATAATAATTATATATATATATATATATATATATATATACACTAATATATAAAGGGGATATAAATTTTTGGGATGATTTTTTCAATATTCCTATTTTACCCTTAAAAAAAACTACAAAAAAAAAGAACTAAGCACAACTTCCACATAAAAGTAGGTTTTCAATATTTTGTATAGTAAAAATATATATATATATATATATATATATATATATATATATATATATATATATATATATATATATATATATATATTTTCTTCTTAATAAGTAGCCACAACAAAAAAGGAGGTTAAGTAGTTATCAATTAACTAAGTCCAATAAAAAAAGAGATTAAGTAGTTATTTATATTTGCACAATAGAGAATATCGATCAAAACAAAAAAAAAATATCGATCACACAAACAGACACTGGCGGCTAGTATATATAAAGTAAAAAAAAATTCATTAAGCTATGTTATAAAAAAAAAAAACTTAAATGAAAAACAGAAAGTTTCTGTAAAAAAAAAAGACAAAAATAAAATAAAAATTAGTTAAAATAAAAGTTTAAAAACCATTATCTTCAGGTGATGTGTAATAGAGATCATTAGGCATGGATAATACTTCAATTCCATTGATGAAAGCATAGTTATTAGAATTTCCATTACTTGGAATGAAACTCAAATCAAGCCTTTGATCCTCACCAACGTTAATAACATATTCTTTCAACAAAGTATCAACACCTTCAACATCAGCGTTTAATGAAGCATTAAAATCCTTAAGAAGTGTGAATCCGTTGGAAATAACAGTGAAAGAAGCATCGTGACGGTTAAAACCGTTGGTATAAGTAGAAAGGTAGAAAAAAAGACGGAGGAATTTAGGACATGTAGCAACGGGAAAAGAGTAATTGAATATTGTGTGTGATAAACGTGCTGATGAATAAAGAATTTTGCATCTACACATAATTTTCGTAACTGATTATTAGTTATTTTTGTTTTATTAATGTTTATCCATTTTCTCTTTTTTGACAGATCTCAAATTTTTTTTAAACACATGACGTGTCACATTCATTAATTGATGTGGCAACATAATATTGGTTTAAAAATTGATTATTTAAGTTTTTATCATAGCCGTTGATATAATTTTTTTTTCCAAGTGTCAAAATCTAGACCATTCATATTAGGGTTAGGGTTTAGAGTGCCTCTAGTTACTCTCGTTTTATTATATTAAGATAGCTGATAAGCTAATTGAAGTGTTTGGTAAAATCGGCAGTTCAAGTAGCTAATAAATATAAAATGACATAAAAGGACATTCTTCGTTAATAATAAAATTTATATTAAACTAATATTTAAAATATTTAGAATTTAGACATTTATATCCGATCATACATTTTAATTTTTTTTTTATATCAAATCTTTATTTCAAATTAAATAAATATTTATCTTTATTAACTTTTTTTAAGATATTTATTTTAATTATATGTACAGAAATATTGTATAAAATGTGTATTTTTTAAAATGCATAGCAGGGTTATCATTGCATTTTCTTCAAACTGACTATTCAATTGTGTTTTTTGGTACAACATTTTAATTTTTTTAATTAAATGCAAAAATTTTATTGAATAATCTGTAAAAGAATAATTTACCAAAAAAATATACCGTAAAAGAAAAATAATAAGAGAAACTCTTTTTTTATTAGAAGCAAAAGAACGGAATGCGTAGAAATTCAAAACAAAGTACTACTACTATTTCATATTCAATCATAAAAATAATAAATTATAAAAGGTAAAAGTTGATTTTAGTTAAAATAATAAAAAGGAAAAATAGAAGAAAAAAATAATAAATTAAGTATAAGCTTTAAACTTATAAGCTATTTAAAAGAGCGTCTAAAAAATAAGTTATAAGTCTGTAAAATAAGTTATAAATTCATGGTAAAAAGATCGTTACCAAACAAGTATTTTAGCTTATAAGATATAAGACCAAAACTATAAGTCAGTTTTGTGGTCTAGCCAAACAAACCCTTAAGATGAATAATTGATATAACCGGGATTCGAAACTCACCTCTATATATATAATGTAATATTTCTATCAATTGAGCTACCGTAAGTCTAGAACCTTCCCAACCACGATTGTTTTCTAAGCTCACGGGCACTATATAATCTATTTTAAAATTATAAAAATATTTTTTTAAGTATAAGATTTAGATTTAATTTTTTATTTTCTTAATACAAATTAACTAACGCTATAATAAAAGCGTATTGTGTGTTGGTGTGGTGTTGATGAAAATCTATCTATCTGTGTGAAGCAAATGACCCAACAACAGTATCTCCCATACCCCCACCTTTTTTCCAAGCACAGCAAAACATCAATAACAACACAAGAGAAACAGCCATCAACCACACACATTCACAAATCACATTTCTCCCTCCATACCCCACCATTCTTCTCCCTCTCCCTCTCCCTCTCCCTCCCATTTCCACCCTCTCACACATAAACACCACCAAAAAACACATCTCAACACACATTTTTCTTCACAATGACAAACTCACCAAAATCCCCTAACAAAAATAACACTAGTAGAAATAACATGAGTCTCCTCTTAGTATTATTCCCACAAGATAAATCCAACACAAAACTAACTTCCCCTTCATCTTTATCTTTATCTTCACCTTCGTCTTCGTCTTCATCTTCATCGTCGAAATCACTAATTACCTCGAAAGCCCAATCCACAATCTCAATATGTGCCCTCCTCCTATTCACAACTCTCCTTCTCTTCACCCTCTCCACACTCCCCACCACCTCACCACCACCATCCTCCCAATCCCGCCGCCGCTTCCTCCTCCATAAAAACCACAACCCCAACCACAACAACCACCACTTCGCCCTTCAAAAAATGGGCACACTCTATCTCCGCGGCACAAAACCCATGTCTGATCTCCTCATCTGCCACGTGGCAGATGAAACCACCCACGATGATTTTCGCTTCTTCTTAAGACTCCTACATCGCTCCACAATTACTTCCTCAACCGACGTCGTTTTCATCTTCTCTTCACCTTCTTTTTCTTCCTCTTTCTCACACATTATTCAACAAGAGAATAAATCTTTCGCAACACTTATTCATTCCAACAACAATAGCAATAGCAATGGCAACGCTTTTTTCGACACTTCTCGTTTTGTTCACAAAGGTAATAATAATCATCAAATTGGTGAACCATTATGGGGTAACAAAATACGAACTCAGAATACCACTTACAGCAACACTACCAATTCACTGAGTTATGGATCGGTAGTGAGTTTCGATGCAACTGAACTCGACCCGGAGAATTCACTCGCCGGGTTTCTTGACCGAGTTCCATTTAGTCTCCGACGCTGGGCGTGTTACCCAATGCTACTCGGTCGTGTACGACGCAATTTCAAACACGTGATGCTCGTTGATGTGAAAAGCGTTTTGATACTTCGTGACCCGTTTGGACGAGTCAAGAATCGGAGTCCGGAATCGGTTTTACTCTTCAACAAACACGGGAAGAAGATTTCGTCGAATCAGAAGGTTGTTTTACCCGCCGTTGTTATAGGTGGAGCTCGTGGTGTTCGACGGTTGTCTATTGCGGTGATGATTGAGATCGTTCGGGCTGCGACTCAGCATAGGAAGAAGAGAAACTCGGTTTCTGAATCGAGTGTTCTGAGTCAACTCGCGAGTAACGAGTTTCTATTGAGGAGTAAAAATGTTCAGGTAATTGTCTCGAACGAGTTGATACCAGAAACGAGTTCACTCAGTGGTCACAATTATGCAATAATTCAACGCGGTATGAATAATCATGATTTTAATTCTGTTATTAAGAGACAAATTTGTTCGTCGGTGGTAGATTCTTCTGTTTATAAAGATTGTTAGTTTAGTTAGTTATTATTACCACAAAAAATAAAATAAAACACGAAGGTGTAAAAAAAAAATAAAAAAAATCTCATTTATTATTTTTTTATAATGATAGTTTTAAATTTTAATTCCATTCTGCTATAATTTGATGCTTGTAGTTGTACATATTATTCACCTTGGAATTACATTTTTGTATTCTTTTAATTAAATTTTATGGACTGTCGTGTGTTGATGAGTGTGTAAATGAATAGAGTTAAGACAAGATTATTTTGACCATGCAAGACTATATAGTAATAGTGTATATTTACATTATTATATAGTAATATAGTATTTGATTTGATTGTACAAATCGTTAGTTGGTTCAGTGGTGATTGGCGCTGAACTTAGTAGGGAGGACCACGGTTCGATCCCCCGCAACTGCGATCGGGAGGGGGCTGGAACCACTTGATGCCAGAACTGACCCCCGAACCAGATTAAACTGGTGGTGAAAAACAAAAAAAAAAATATTTGATTTGATTGTGAAATAAGGTTATTATTAGAACATGCCAAAAAAAATTCACAATCATTATATATAATTTGATTTGATTTTGGATTGGTTTGGCTTGTTGTTGTTGCACTTTATTTTTTATTTATTGGCAATTAGTAATAATATGCTAAGGTACTTTTTTGTGTGTGGCAATAATAGCACTTTTGATTGTTTCATCCAAATTAGAAAACATGAAATGCATGGAAAGTGGAAGAGAGTGTAATGTGAAGAGAAAATAGGATACTCCTATATCTCACTTCAATTATATGATATGGATGAATATTTAACTTTTATTAGAATTTGGTGTAAATTTTCTTGTATAAATTGAGTATTCTCTGCATGTAACTATAAAAATTAATTTTTTTGAGTATTGTGAAATTCAAATAGACGATAAATTCTCTCTAAAATTTGAAGGTTGTTGTGTTGCATGCCAAAATTACAGATTAAATTCAGAATTTTAGTTAAGTTGAACCGAGACGTACGCTTATCTCGTAGTGTCTTTGATAAATTTAATGTGAAATTAATTTAAGCCGAAAGATTATGTTCAATAAACTCAAATGTGAAATGTATAATAAAGGAATGTTAATGATGAGGAAAGTGTGAAGGAGGAGCAGGATGAGTTGTAAAAGGCATTGATGAGTGCATGTGCTTTGAGATCTTTTTGGCTCCGGCAGCGTACGCGTTTGCAATTAATGTAATTAAGCAATAAGCAATTTTTTGAAAGTGCAGCTAAACGTGCTTATTACGCTGCTAAACTAGGCCAAATTCACTTCGTGCAGTGTTAAAGCAGTTTATTTAGGGTTTTGTTTTGCTCTTATTTAATTAACAAATGGATGAAAAGGGAAAGTTGAGAAGTGTGCATTTTGATGTGCGGGTGCTTGTTGCTCCCAACATTGTTTCCTTTTTTCTTTCGTTATTAATAAAGGGTGCCAATATTGAAAGGACCATATTAAGTCATTGACTTTCTAGATTTTATGGTAACTTGCAAATGAAGCTATTGTATGGTTACAATTGATTTCTTTTTCTTTCTAATAAAAAGTAATGACTATAGGATTTGGATATCCGTTGTAAATGTTTTACGCATTAGACAATCTCAATCATAGATCTGTGTTAAGATTTTGAGATTTTGAAGAAATTGAATGATAAAGTTTTTGAGAATAAAAATCATTTTAATCCAATGATTCCAACTTATGTAATGTAGATTTAACAAATTAACACAATATTTGATTTTAACTATTATATTTTGATCAAACAACCAACAACAGTTACTATATGCATGCGTGTTATGGATACGCCAAAACAGTTCTACATCGTTTGGTAATCGAGACAAATAGTAGTTTGTATAAAACACTCACACCTTTTAAATCAATCGATGCGTCTTTTCTATAAAGGACAAAACTGTGACGGGTTAACCTCAAAGCGGACAATCTCTCAGAAATGTGGACTTGAGGTCGGATCAGAACATTGGCGCCGTTGCTAGTGAACAGACCCGCGCATGCTCGTGAGCCGACACCCTTTGGCCCCTTAGCCTCGACTAAGCACCTTTTCTACAAAGGATAAAATTGTGATGGATTAATTCTAAAACGAACAATCTTTTAAAAATTTGGACTTGAAATCAGATCAGAACAATACAATAATTGCATGAAATTCAAATCTCCCTATATAAATTTTTTCTTTTTATAAGGCGTGCTAATTGTTGAATTTGTTGTATGATAGAAGACATGTGAGGCTAGGATAGTATGCAATCCTAGCATATTTCTAAAGTGCTAATTTCAGCTTCCTTATTTTGTAGTGGCCACTAGGCGCACTACACCACACCATGACTATAGTTAAAAATATAATGAACAATTTTTATTCTTTTTACCATCAACCTTTTAAGTAGCTGTTGCTTTCTCCTAATTTTATTCTCTAGTACTTTTTTTTATCTCTTTATTTAAAGAAGAGTTGGAGGGATAGAAAGGATGAAGAGGCATGTAGATGGAAGTAAAGAAATAATATTTTATTTGTTGTGCATCATTATAAAATAGTCACATATGGTCTAAAACATATATATACATATCAATGATTGTTTTAAATAGTTTAAACTTTAAAGTATCAACATAATATAAGATGATTAAATAGTTGGATTGATTTAATTCGTCTAAATAAGTAAAGAGTTACTAATGAAATCTAAGGAGGCTAAGATTCATATTTCGTAACTCAATTGAATTGGTCTAGTAGTATTGGTTTGAGACCAGGAAGTGTGCTCCTCTTAAGATCTCAGGTTCGATTCTTTCTGGTGCCAATTTGGATGCGTTAATTTAATTTCTTCAAAAATAAATAAATCATATTTCATATCAACAAATCTAATTAATAAAATTACGGTTAAGAATATTAAATTTTGAGCTTATATTTTATAGCTTAAAGTTTATAAACTCGTTTAAAAAAACTGTTTGATAATTATTTTTCTCTCATGAACTTATAGTTTATTTTATTAATTTATAGGTTATTTTGATAAGCTAATTCAATTAACTTATAACTTTTAAATTTTGTCATTTTTTCTAACAATTTTGTCTCTATCATTTTAATTAAAAAAATTAAATATTATTTAAGCATATCTTTTTTACATCATTTTATATCTATAAGTTAATTTAATCGTTAATTTTATTAAAAATTACAAATTCAATCAACAAACTTATCTACTAATATAAATTATAACTTAACTGATAAATTAGAAGACTATCTGCTATAAACTAATTTATCAAACTATTAGTTATTTTTTACAAAAATAGAACCTTACTCTTTAATTTTAATGATGTTTTATTAGTAAGAAATTGCAGATGATGTAAGTAGTTCATTCGTGGCTTAATCCGAGAGAAGCAAAGAGATTGTGAAAGCGAAGGAACAAGGTGTTGAATGTTTGACTTTGTATGCTTTCTCAATGGCCAATCATCGTTTCCTTTTCATAGTGAAAGCCAATTAATCACCGACACTTACAATATGGCCCTCTTGTTGGCTTGTTGCGGCACAATTCATACAGCAAAATATAGTCACATAGACCCCATTTCAATTTTAAATTCATAACGTACGTGGACCAATTATGTTTTTTTATTCTACATGAGTTTATTATTATGTTATAGGTATAATTTTTTCTTTTATTCGAAGTTATAAGTACAAATTTCTGCGTCGATCTAAGATATTGACTTAATTGATTAAGATTTCTGGTGAAAACAATTTTTTAGTCAAATTTTACTTATTTTGCAGTCGAATTTTAAATTATCGGAGTCCACTTTACTTAGTTTAAAAAGAAATTTCTATGTCAATAACATTGACGATCTACTTAAGGCAAACTTTTTTTATACAGGAGCATTTAGAAATTGAATCATTGATTATTTGCTTAAAAAATCCAACACTTATATTATTTAGACCAATTCATTGTTTGTGACTCATGCCTAAAGTTACATATAGGCTATTAAAAGTTCTCATTTATTTGATAATTTTGTTTACATATATTATATAGATCATTTGATAATTTCAAAATGTATTTTTGTCGACATTTTTGTATCTCTATTAAAATTTAAATTTTAACATATGAGGTACATGAAAGTCTTGAGTCACTTGGTATGTTGACTTTAATATTTAATGAAGTGGAAGCTTTTTGATTTATTACACATTTTTATAAATTTAATTATTATTTATAATTGAAATAATTTAATATTAAATATTGGAATTTAGGAATTTTAAGATGAAAAATTCTTAAATTTCCAAATCAATTGTATGCACCTGGTTTCAAGGAGAACATCAATCAATGTCTTAAAAACTGAGTATGTGATAATATGATTGATGGAATTTGAATTTTTTTGGGCTGTTGTTAGAAAATACCTAAAATTGGCAACAAAATAAAAAATTTATTTCAATTTTTTTAATGGGTTTTCAATTTTAAAAGATTTAGCTAGTCCGTGTATATATTTAATAAGATAGAGTAGAGACGTATGAAATTTTTTAGAATCTTGAGCTCAAACGATACTTATGTGTAGAACAATACAAAACATTTAGCAAAAGAAAAAAAAGAACAATACAAAACAAATAATATAAACAAGCGTAATGATGTTTATATAAACTTGTATATTTTGCACATATATATGTCATAGCTTCTACTCGTATTTTTTTTTAATGGTTTGGTTTACATGATCAATTTGTACATGACGTACAAATAATTAGTTTAGGTGTCTTTTTCCTATGGACACTGCCAGAAATATATAAGTACTACAAGGAACGTAGGTCCTCTAAATAATATTAATAATGTTAGTATATGACAATATGAGAATTGTGGACTTGATTACTTGAACCATATTATGTGAAGGAATTAAACTTCTTTAATTACTCTTAATTTTAATTAGTGTATATCTTTGGTAGCTAGCTTCGGGTCCATATATTTCCTTTTCGACGTTTAGCTTGTAAGATTGATGTATTTATAATTATTGTCTTTCAAGTGCAGTTTTGGAAGAGTTTTGTCTAACCTCAAAATAATCAATGGAATTATTCTTATATATCTTTTGCTCTTATAATTCTCCTTTTCCAAAAATGATTAAATAGTAAATTTGTGTTTCCATTCCCCACTCTTGCAATTTTGTGCAGTTTAGTGAAAATGTATGCGTGTTTAAAAGGGTCTCAATCCAATTACAAGACGTGGTTAAATTACAAAATTACATCTTGTTGTTTTTGGATTTTCAAACTGTTGTATTTTGGTTATCCAAATTCTATTTTAAAAGAGAATATCTACCGAAGTTGTTACTAGGTTGAGTCACGACCAGGTCGCTCTCTTTAATACGTTTCGTGGCACTCCCCAAAATTGTGCAAGGTAGACTATCAACCACGCCGCCTCCAGGATAAAACAAGCCCAGTTACAACTGTGCGATTAACTACTGCACTGTAGAAAACCGTTCGAGAGTTACACCTTCAATATGGTACAGAGACCACTCTTTTAATACTGAAACCACTTTAGTATGATAATGTTACCACTAGGTTATGGTGTTGAGACCACTCAAATATGGTGTTACCACCATTCTAACTTTAAGTTCTCCAAACTATCAATATGGTACTACGACCACTCAACTATGGTGATACCACCATTCCGACCTTTTTAATTTCTCCTCAAATAAAAAATATTAAAAGAATATTTATATACTATTAAGTTCATTCTTAATTCCGACGGGACATCGTTGTTTCAAACGAGACTATGATCTTAAAGTTACTCTTTATTCTAAAGGGACATACTTTATCAAAGAGACTATATTTTTAAGACCTTTCTTAATTTCGAAGGGACATTATACCGAATAGGGACTAAGGTCTTAAAAACACTCTTATTTCCGAAGGGACAGAAAAAGGAGATGAGAAGAAGAATAGCTCGTCAACACAAGCTGGAGGGAGAAGAGAGAAAGAGTTCTCGACAACTCAATAGAAACTCTTTGGTGTGATTTTTGAACTGAGTGGAGTCCTCTATTTATATAGAGATTTTGTAACTGTTTTAGCAAAAATTGCGGCAGCAGTTAGTCTAATGGATAAGATCAAAAGAAACAAATCCACAAAAGTTGATGAAACAAACTAATGAAGAAAAGATAGGAAATTCAGTTGGATTCTGAATCTTATCACAACAAACATAAGTTTAAATTATGCGAAGTGATATCCATGAATAAAAAATAATAGTTAATATTATTTTCATCATTATCATGTATTTAAAATTAAATATCACAATTTAAACACTACTAATATGTGTGATCAATTTTATGTGGGACCCCCACACTCTATTTTTTCAATTCACACAATATTATATTAAAGTTTAATTACTTGGTGTTTAATCTTCCAACCTTCCAATTTCTTTCCATCTTCACATAAATGTTCCAACAATCCCCCACTTGAATTTAAAAAATGGTTTCAATAATAACGTCAAAACGTTTCTATAAGGTTGCTAATAAACAAAGGTGTCGCCAACAACTTGAACCTTTGCATAGCGGGTAAAATTCCGATTAACAAGAGTGGCACGTAGCATTGAACTCAATCTCAGACATAGAACCCACACACAACCTTTTCTTAAGGTGTATGCTAAAAGCCCGTGCATTTATGGCCCTGCACGTCTATCCCAGTTTAACGAACGCTCTAGGTATTCTGCCCCAAATTCCATAGGAACCGGCCTCAGTTCCACATTCGCATAGGTGAGTCTATCAAGAGTACTCTTGTAGCTGTATACTCCACTCCATATGAAGTATAGATCTCATTAAGAGTTTCTATTATCTCATCCTCTATTCGCTGCAGGAATCATGCTTTCTTTATTTTCTCTCATTGCATGTTCTATCACTTTATGACTTGTTATTACCCATTGAACCTATTTCTTGGGATCTCCAGTCAGTTAGGTCGGGTTACCATCACTAGTGAGCTCTAGGCATTAGTCCCATCTTGATAGATGTATTTAAGACTTTCTCTCTTGCCAGTCCTTTCGTCAAAGGATTGACTAACTCTTTATCAGTACGTACATGATATATTTAACCGTTCCTTTTGAGAGTAGCTAACTCTCTAATACTTTATGTGTTTGTGCCTTAATAATCGTTGCTTGCCATTGTAGTAGCAATTCTTAACTTTTATAATAGCTGCAGTACTATCACAATTAACACTCATGGCAACGGTTTTATCCACTAGGGGATCTCAACTAGCAGTCATTTTCTGAACTTGCTTCTTCACTAGTTTTCTCTAGTGTTCTCATCTCAGATTCATTTCATAATGGACTGAGTTAATATCATTTGTTTTAATAAACAACTCCTCCAGTTATGCTCAATGTGCAGTCACTGGTCGCTTTAAGACTCATATGAAAGATGTTCTATTTTGTATCTTGTACCATTCAAGTACGATAAGATACTTCTCATTTGTATCTTGTACCATTCAAGTACACTATGATACTTTTCATAATGTAATTCTAGAGTCATAATCTTCTTAAGGCATCTTATGACTCTTTCAATAGCATGACAAGCTTCTCATCAGTCTATTAGTAAACTTGAATAAGAGTCTCATGATGTGGCCAACGTTGAGTCTAATATATTCAATGGCATATCTAAAGATTGCCAATGATGCTCGCATATTCTTTTGGTCCAACACCATCTCAAATGTTCTTGAAAAGTTTCATATTTGGATCACAGGGTGTGCTTGCAAGTTTACATTCAAATAATTTTATTTCCTTAGGAAATTCTCACCTATGTGAGATTCATCAGAAAAGTTCTCTTTTTCTGATCTAGTAATCTTGAAAACAAGAATTACTTCACTTGGTCTATGTTTTTCTTATCAATGTTGTTGATAAACAATGATTTCACATAATTCATAACATGAATCTTTTAACTGATATGAACAAGTCGTCTTCATAGAGACATATGATTGTGCAAATATTATTTCCTTATTTGTTGTAAATACATTTGTCACTTTCATTCACTTTATACTCATTTGATAGCATTAAAATGTCAAGTTTTTCATGTCATTCCTTAAGAGTTTATTTTAGACCTCACAAAGAATTATCTAACATACAGATCTTGTTTTCTTGTTCATGAATCACAAAACTTTCCGGTTGTTTCATATAGATTTCTTCTTCTAGTTCACCACAAACAAAGGAACTTTCACATCCATTTGAAGTACTATCGGGTGATGAACATCGCCTAAATTCTTGTGACTGGTAAATTAGTGTCGAAGAAGTCTATATTTTTCTCTTTGTCTAAAACCTTTTACTATAAGAAGAGCCTTGTATTCATCAACCGTACCATCAGGTTTTAGTTCTTTTCCAAAATCCAATTACAACCGATTAGTTTGCAACTATGAGGCAAGTCAACTAAGTGTCATGTTTCGTTAGAATCTAGAGAGAATCCATTTCATCGTTTATTGCTTCTTGCCATACCTCAGCATCTAATGATGATATAATTTCTTTAAGGCTTAATGGATCTTCTTCCAATGTATAAACTAAGTTCATACTCTTTAGCAATTCTTGCTTTCTTACCTCTTCGAGGTTCTATAACATCTCGCATCATGTTTTCGTAATTGTTTATGGTCACTGGAATGTGATTAGATATTGTGCCCCCACTAGTTCTTTTTTTTTTTTTGAAAAAGGGATTTATTTTGCCCCCACTAATGTCTTGTTCCCACTAGTGCCCCCACTATTCTTTATTTAAAGGGGTAAATATTTATATAGAAATCACCATCTCTTTATTCTATGATCACTTTAGCATTTAGGTCATAAAACCTATATGCTCCACTATTTACAGCATACCCAATGAATACACATTCATAGACTCTACTAGTGAGTTCAATTCTATTGGGGTCTAGAATCCAATTATAGTCCACTATCCCAAGTTCAAAAAATAAGACAAGTTGGGTTGTCTTTTCTCCAAAATTTCTTAATTAGAATTTTTGTTCTTAGACTTAGGTACTCTATCCAACATAAATTTCAATTTTTGTTATAGAAATTGAACACACCAAACATAACAATTTTATTTTTCAAAATTCACAGTCATCAAATAGATATGATAAAATATCATTTTATCACTTCTAGCTTATGTCCCATCAAGTTCGGACATGTCATAATTTATTAGTTTTAGAGATTCAAATTCTCTAAACACTGATTTATATGAACTTTTGGTTCATTTATCTTGACTGCAATAAATAAAATTTTCTAATCATATAACGTTGGAATTAAGTCCAAGTTACTCAAGTTTAAAATCAACCGCTTCAAAGACACGGTCTTTTTCCAACAAGAATGCATGATACACAAGTCTCTTTTTAAGTCTGAGTTAATTCAGTCTTATTCATTAGAAATCTGAAATACAGATTCTTTCGTATCTTTGTGTGAAACATTTGGAACAAATTTCACATTTCTAGTTCATAGAAAATTCTTTTCAATTTGGTCCATCAACATTTCATAGTACCAATTTGAATAGCATCACGTGAGTATGCGACTTTAGTTTCATAAAAAAAAACTTTAGAGTTCATAAAAAACGAAAGAGCAAGCACACATCATTTTTCTTTTCCGGTCCAAGCCTTATGTTTTGTAACAAACTTGTCAGTTTTATCATTATCGATGATAACTAGGTACCATTACATATACAAATTTCTTAGTGTTGTTGTTATAACAACAATCACTTCATTGTTTCAGTCAAAAGATGTACTTTTATAGCTTGATCTATCCTTAATGTATTTAGGGACAACTTAACCATAATAAGTAACTTCTTCGGTAGACATAGCAGTTGAAACGTCGTAAAATTGTTGTTTTTGGATTTTCAAACTGTTGTATTTTGGTTATCCAAATTCTATTTTAAAAGAGAATATCTACCGAAGTTGTTACTAGGTTGAGTCACGACCAGGTCGCTCTCTTTAATACGTTTCGTGGCACTCCCCAAAATTGTGCAAGGTAGACTATCAACCACGCCGCCTCCAGGATAAAACAAGCCCAGTTACAACTGTGCGATTAACTACTGCACTGTAGAAAACCGTTCGAGAGTTACACCTTCAATATGGTACAGAGACCACTCTTTTAATACTGAAACCACTTTAGTATGATAATGTTACCACTAGGTTATGGTGTTGAGACCACTCAAATATGGTGTTACCACCATTCTAACTTTAAGTTCTCCAAACTATCAATATGGTACTACGACCACTCAACTATGGTGATACCACCATTCCGACCTTTTTAATTTCTCCTCAAATAAAAAATATTAAAAGAATATTTATATACTATTAAGTTCATTCTTAATTCCGACGGGACATCGTTGTTTCAAACGAGACTATGATCTTAAAGTTACTCTTTATTCTAAAGGGACATACTTTATCAAAGGGACTATATTTTTAAGACCTTTCTTAATTTCGAAGGGACATTATACCGAATAGGGACTAAGGTCTTAAAAACACTCTTATTTCCGAAGGGACAGAAAAAGGAGATGAGAAGAAGAATAACTCGTCAACACAAGCTGGAGGGAGAAGAGAGAAAGAGTTCTTGACAACTCAATAGAAACTCTTTGGTGTGATTTTTGAACTGAGTGAAGTCCTCTATTTATATAGAGATTTTGTAACTGTTTTAGCAAAAATTGCGGCAGCAGTTAGTCTAATGGATAAGATCAAAAGAAACAAATCCACAAAAGTTGATGAAACAAACTAATGAAGAAAAGATAGGAAATTCAGTTGGATTCTGAATCTTATCACAACAAACATAAGTTAAAATTATGCGAAGTGATATCCATGAATAAAAAATAATAGTTAATATTATTTTCATCATTATCATGTATTTAAAATTAAATATCACAATTTAAACACTACTAATATGTGTGATCAATTTTATGTGGGACCCCCACACTCTATTTTTTCAATTCACACAATATTATATCAAAGTTTAATTACTTGGTGTTTAATCTTCCAACCTTCCAATTTCTTTCCATCTTCACTTAAATGTTCCAACACATCTTATCTAAAAAACAAAACTATTTATTATTCTTATCTAAAATCAACATTGATTAAAAAAAATTCACCAATAATGAACAGTGGCGGATCCCGAAATATTCTTTAGTGGGGGCTAAAAAATATTGCAGCTGATATTTTATTGTGATATTTTTTATTTATTTTAATAAAACACAATTAAAAAACATAGAAAAAAACCCTAACCATTTGCAATTCTTCAACAGAAAAAGAAGAAAAAATAAAATTGATTAAACTAAAAATTATAACTTTTAAATATTGGTTGTGAGAAAATCAGTGGAGTATGAGTACACCATTTGAAGGAGAGTATCAGTACTGAGTGTGTATCAGGTACTGATACGCGTACAATATTCATATGATCCGCACCAAAGTTGTATTTTTTTTTTCATGTGACGCACACATACTTTAATTTTTTTAAAAAGTCATATTTTGTACCGGTGCATATATACTCGCACCTAGACAATGCGGGAGAGAATCACAAAACCGAAGAGACAAAAAAAAATTTTAAGTACCATCAAATAAAATCCTTTTTGATTGGAGAAAACTAAAGAACAAAAATAAAACATACAAACAAATAAAGAAGAGTTAAAGTTAAGAGAGAAAAGAAGGTGTATGGACAATTTGATTGGAGAACATGAAAACATACATACAAATAAAACTAAATTTTTATTTTTTTTTGATTTTTTTACTTAAGATAATGAAAAGTCAAAGAATAAAAATGTGAACTTGTGGTAAGTATAAGTTAATAAGCTAACTAAATTTTTATGGGGGCTAATATAAATGTATAATAGAAATTGTCTTAGAATAATTGTATTATTAGACAAAATAATTATTTTCTTGTGGGGGCTTGAGCCCCCAATCCCTTTGCCTTGCATCCGCCCCTGATAATGAATTGATTTAATTTATAAAATGTTTATTTCCTTTAACACGTGCATGGTTATGAGTTCAATCATTGATTTTATTCGTAAATATTAGAATATAAAATATTCCTTGTAATATTCCTCGTAAATATTAATGCTATTTAATTCATATAAAGCTATTACTAAAAATATGATAGACAAGGAATATTACAAGGAATATTTTATATTCTAATAGTAAACGTAATGACAAATATACTACTTCATACAATTCTGATGTTTCGTGTTCGAATTCAAATAAAACAAAATATAGATAACATATCGATATTGTAAATTTAACTAGATCCTAAGAATAAACTAAAGTTTTCAAATGTCATTAGCCTTGCCTAACATTCCAAGATTAAGTTTGCCAGCTTAATTTAATTAATGAAGTTGTTACTCGCTCTTTTCTCATTGCCCTTTAAATCTTTCGCCTTAACCAATCGTTAGTTGGTTCAGTGGTGATTGGCGCTGAACTTGGTAGGGAGGACCACGGTTCGATCCCCCGCAACTGCGATCGGGAGGGGGCTGGAACCACTTGATGCCAGAACTGACCCCCGAACCAGATTAAACTGGTGGTGTAAACAAAAAAAAAAATAAATCTTTCGCCTTAGCAAACACGCAATATTATATAGGGTTAATATAATACAATATCTAGCATGACCTGAGAGTCCAATGTGTGATTAAATGCTAGATATCTGTATTAAGAATTTTACATTGGACGAGATTTATGATATGAAAATGTGATTAAATGATATATAATCTAAAAATGTATTTATTGATGATGTATAATCTTCACCTTACAAATCAGTTTTGCAAACTGAAATCAAATTAACCAATTGCTTTCAAAACTTGAGAGAATTTGAGTTAAGTAATAAAAAAAACATAATGAGATTTGAAACCCTTTAAAACTTTGGAAAAATTCTTAAATAAAAGTGAGCATTGTTTAAGATAAGATGTGAATCATGTTATGCCAACAATATAATGATGCACACAAGTATAAGTGCTGTCAAATTAAGCAGAAAACTATATATGTTGTAAAATTGAACACTTGGGAATCATGTGAATGTTGCACTAATAACGTGTAATAGGGGTAATTAATTTCCCTCAAAATATTATATATACATGTCAAATAGTCAGCCCCAGCCAGTGAAAATTGAACAAGTCACTATAGTATTGAATGATATTGGTTAAATGTGTGAATCAATTTTATATTTTATTAATCAATAATCTTATCTTAAAGGACAGAAAGATTCAAACACATATTTTTCTCATCATACCACGGGTGGCTCATGAAGCTTAATATAATGACAACTCTCTCAGCTTCATCAGTACATTTTTCTTGTGACCCCCTGCCCTATACATATGTAGTAGACTAGCTGTAATTGCCCTTAAGCTTAATTCAACTTAATTAATTTAATTCGATTGAAGCATCTTCATTGCTCATATATAGCTTCATCAACACATTAATTATCTAACTCTGACTTTAAAAGCAGAGAAAGATAAAAAAAAATATGCGAAGGAAAATTCCTAGTTCTATATACTTTTTTTCATTTGGAACAAAGGAATAAAAGTATAAAAAGGTGGTGTGAATCCACGATTATGGTTTTATTTTATTATTATCTCATATTTATAATAAAGATGATCTCAATTTTTGAAAGTAATATTGAACATCTTTTATTTTTTGGCACAAGAAATGAAAATCTCTATTACTTATTTTTGGTACAAGAAATGAACATCTCTATTATTAATTACGACTTTGGTGTATAAAGGCTCGAATTCATGTATCCAATTTTGAAAATTTGTGTCTCTATATATAGTAGTAACTACCAATCATGCATTGCTCATTTGTCAATATTATACTACGTCCTAAAATATTTACTCAATATTATATATGAAGAGAAATGGCTCATTGGTCAAAATTATTGTGTCGTTTCTAAATTTACCCTCATTGATTTTTCACACATCTCAATTTTATATTTAAGAATATTTATGTCATTTTTTAGATATCATATTTATTTCATTTCGTTTTTTTTAAACAGTTATTTTTTTATTTTTTTTACAAAATAAACGATATTCACTCATTCAAATAGATAGAGTATATTAATGCAATACAAATTCATAATCGCTAAAAATAAAAATGTGATAAATCTGCGAGCAAACTCACATCATCCATGTTAATAGCATAAAAAGACAAATTACATATGCCTACAAATATGACAATATTGAAGTGTCTGAAATATCAATGGCTCTGAATCTGTTGCGTTGATGACACCAAAGTCGACATTGATTGAATTTGCACTATATCAAAACTACTCCTTCAATCTGAAACAAATTAACATCGCACAAAGACAGCCAAATACACCGTATGTAGACGAGAAATCAAAACAAATAAATATGTGAAAACCACACTTGTTTATTATAACTAGAAAGAAAACAATTTGGAAGGATAATTTTAAACAGTTAATGTTAGTAGATAGTATTGTTAGCTTTTGGCGAGGGTGAAAATCGAACTCCAACCTCCTTATATTATTCCATTTCCTATCTCATCCACCAGCCACTAAATCATCTTTGTAATTCATGTTCCTTTTTGCTTTCTACTCAACCAAATGCAAGAAAAAACCACTTTCTAGTTTTTACTCATTTATAATAAAGGGTTAAGTAAGTTTTTGTTTCCTATAAATATTTCAAATTTTATTTTTGGTACTCATAAATAATTTCAATAAATTTTGATTCCTCAAATATTTTTCATCACAACTTTCGGTTTTTACTTGGGCATTTTTGGATGAATTTTTGTATTCATTTTTATAATATTTTATAAGAATCTCTCCCAAAAAATTTAGAATATTTAACATAAGATGAATTAAATGTGAATTTTTAAGCCCCAAGAATTAATTAAAAATTCATAATTAATTTATCCCTTGTTAAAAACAATTAAAATTTTGTAAGAAAGACACTAAATATGACCGTAGAAAAATTCAAAATTTCGAATGAAACACATGAGTTGTATTAAAAATCAAATTTGAAATATACTTAAGGAACTAAAACTTGTTAAAATAATTTATAAAGACTTTAAATTTAAAATATTTATAGGAACCAAAAACTTATTTAACCCATTTATAAATCAATTGAATAAGCAATGCTGGAATAGTATGACAAATAAAATGTGTCTTGGCTAAATTATTATGAACAATCAAATCAGTTAGCTTCTCCAAAAAAATGTACTCTATTTTATAGTTAGAGTGGTAATTAAAATGCCAATGACCCAATGTGATACTCAGAGACAATGGAGTTTAGTATAAAATATTATCCTCTATATATGATGTATTGATGTTGATGTGTCTTTTACTTCTAACATGCAATGAAATGCAAAAGTAGCATGGTCCAAACCCAGGTATTTGAAAGGTGTGGAGAGGGCCTAAAGCTTCACCCTTGAATTGGCAGAATTTGCGGTTTGAGTTAGAAGGAAAGCTCCATTCTGTGTTGCCTAGGTGCGGGTACGGTACCGGTACCCGATACGGGTACTGGTACGAGGTACGTCATTTTTAAAAAAACTAATGTACGTGTCTGGGCATAAATTAAGGTACGGATATGTACCCGGTACTGATACGGGTACGTACCCGGTACCAGTACTCTCCCTCAAATGGAGTACCCGTGCATCATAGGCTCCATCTCATGATCATAGAGACATGAGCAACTATCCATTGATTTAATTATTAAAATCAAAATATTTGAATTGACTTATAGCAACGGCCAAATTCCGTGGGTAAAGGTCCAAAAACCGTGGGTATAGGCCGTAAAACCTATACCGACGGACGTTTCTTTCCGTGGTCTTTATTTCGCTATACCCACGGATATTTTCCGTCACTAATAGCCTATAGCCACAGAATTTTTGGCGTTGGTGAAAATCTTAGAGCTATACCCACGGACATTAACCACTACTGTAAATCAATTTACCCACAGACATGTCCGTTGGTATAGGTTTGGATTTTTTTTTTTGCTGCTTTTTTGGCAGATGGTACATCTTTTATAATAATAATAATAATTTGCCAATATGCATATTTTCAACACACCAAATCCACTGTAAAATATAAAAGATAATTTCAATTATATTAAGAAATTAATAAGTGTTTCAAACATCTCAAACTAACGGAGTACATTTAAACATCAAAACAATGTCATCTTGCTAACAATGTACATTTAAAACACCAAAACAATGTCACCTAGCTAAATCTCCCAAAATGAAATTGCACCAAATAACTTAGAGAACCACCGATTACTTCTAAGCCATCTCTCTCTTCAATCTTCGTCGGTGTTTATTTTTACTCATATATTTTTATGGGAACTTTATATTTATATTTGTATATTAATATATGGAGCTTTTTTATGATTTATACGAGGTTCTATATTTATTTATTTTTTGAAAGAAATTATACGATGTTCTATATTTATTTATTAGTTGGAGGGTATTTATGTGGAAATTAATTAGTTTTGTTTGTTTGACTCTTTTGGCTATCATTTGATTAAAATTCTCAAATTTGACTATCATTTAATTACATTAAAGTTTATTGGTTTATTTTTTTTCTTACGTGTAGTTTTATTTAGAAATTTCATTGGCGATTTTTTTTTTTAATTTCTATGAGAACTTATATTTCTATTAATATATATTAATATTAAGACCCATTTTATTTTATTTTACAAAATCTATATTTTTATTCATATTAATACGAGGACTATTTTTCTAATTACTACATAAATGTGATCTATTTTATTTTTGTAATTAATACCGTAGTTAATATTTCTACTCATATATTAATACGAAAATCTATTTTTTTTTTCATTTCTATGTGGCCTATATTTAAACTCATACAAGCTGGTTCGCCTGTATTAGAGCCTGCTGCAATTGCAAGCATTCAAGTTGTGGCTACTAAAGATCTGAATTTTGAGAATCCTACAAGAGATAATGAGCCAAGGCAAGTTGAGATTGTTCATGCTATTGAGCTAGCTAAGAAACCAAGTGTGGAGCCGCAAAGTATCACTCCGGACTTGCGGATTGTTGGTTCCTGGAGTGATGCAATGACAGACGCAGACTACATCCAAGATCCCCCCTTCTTGGTGCGGTACGACTTCTTCCATCGTCACTGCTTCTGATGCTGTTATAAATCCTCATGTTGCTCATGTCATGGAGATTTTAAGAGTTTGGAAGGATAAGGAGGCTGGTAACATTAGTCACAAGGTGTATACTGATGAGGAAGAAAATGCGGCAGCTATTAATTATTTGAAGAACCGCCTGCTGCTATGGAAGAGCCTTTTACTGAGGTAGTGTCTAAGGCTAAGAAAAAGAATTCACATAAGGGTGTTAATGTTCATAATATCCGTGCTAGGGGTAAGAATAGGTTGTAGTTCGAGTTTCTTTTTGCTTTTCTTTTGTCACTTTTGTTTTTCTTTTCCTTTGTTTTGCCTTGCTTTTATTTTCTTATTTTTTTCCCGAGAAGGTTTTTGGTCTTGTCCCCCTTCTCTTTTTGTATCTATCTCTTTTTATTTATCTATTTAGGGAGTTGTAGTTGGTTTTCCAGCTGCATCCCTTTTGCTTAAAAAAAATAAATTATTTAAACTCATACATCAATACGAGAGTCTATTTTTTATTGTAATTTCTACGGGAACATATATTTCTACTTATGTATTAATACAGATAACTTTTTTATTTTATTTTATATAATTTCTAATTAAATCTATATTTTACTCATATATTAATATGAAGACCTATTTATTTTATAATTTTTACGGAATCTATATTTTTAGTCATATATTAATAGGGAGATTATTTTTTTTTATTTCAACGGGAACCTATGTTTCCTGCTTAAGTATTAATATGTGAATCAATTTTTTTATGTTATTTATATTGCAGTTTATATTTCTGCTGACATTTTTTTTTGTAATTCATATCTACCTTAAAGCCTTTTTACGAAACCTCAAACCTCTTCCAGATATCCCATAGAGAAATTATTTTCCATCAACTTTATAATTCTTTTAGTGGAGAACAATAGAAACAACAACTATGATACATTTTAAAATTTGATAAAAAAAATACGAACCATTGGGATCTTCCCTAAGAAAATCTATGACACTGTACATAAATTTTATAGTTAACTTTTATCACATAATGTTATTTTAATTATCAAATTATATAAAATAGTGAATATTTACGTAGGTGTTATTAATTATTTTCAATTAGCAATTACAATTTTAAATTTAAAGTAAAATATATTAAAATATGTTATTTATAAGTCAATAAATTTACAAGCGTATTTATACCCGTGCTTGACACGGGTCTTGATACTAGTTATAATTAAGAAGAGGGTTATGAGCCAAGAATTTGGTAATAACTATTTGGTTAATTTATCGTGACACTTATTAAGCAATTACGAATTAAATGATTCGACGAGATCTAGTCATTTTTTTAACATTATTATTTTTATTCCAAAAGTCTGAAACTCTTGCAATGAAATTAATTGTTTTTAATTTTCACTTAAGCATGAGTTTAATTGTTTTAGTTTAGATTAGTCTCAATCCCCAAGGATCAATATTGTGGTGCACTTGCCTAAATAATCCATCAATAGGGATCCAAGACCAAATATCCTCCTTTTTTTTACCAACTGACTATACCCATATATCCATATAAGCGGTATGTCGATGGTAGGTTGACAATTTACTTCATCCTCTCCCTAAACAAAATATTGCATTTTGAGAAGATATCTAAAGTTTTTTCTGTTCAAATATCTACTACAAGAATATAAAAATTATAGTTTTTTTTTTTGACAAATAAAAACTTATCTCATTTCATTATGCAATAACATAGCAATACAGTTAGGTAGTGTCTCAAAGGTACAGCGACGAGGCCAAAAAATGGCCGCTCTTGCAACCATATTCGCTCGCCGCTTAATATATAAACTCAACCTTGAAGTTTGGATTACAAGATAAAATATTATTGATACTAGTAATAATAAAACTAAACTCGGAACTACCGCCATAGGACGATGGATGGCATCCACAACGCTCTTGGATTCCGTCTCAAATATAACTTGAGAGATGCCTTTTTGTTCCACGACTTTCAAAGCTTCAGTTAAGGCAATAGCTTCCCCTTCCACAACGGAGCAATTTCCATCCATCCAAGTAGTCGCGGCCATAATAAAGCGGCTCATGTGATCACGCAAACACCAACCGGTACAAGTTTTATTTAATTCTTGATAAAAGGCTGCATCAATGTTACACTTGTACCACCCACATAAAGGTCTCTCCCATGTTAAAATATGTTGTTGCTGTTCATGAAACCCCACGGTTGGTTGCTGTTGTTGTACCAAGTGCCACTCTTCCCACAAGTAATGTGCCTTCAAGCCTAGACTTCTCCCCGGTTTGCTAGCATCGTTCCAAACTTTATTTTTCTATTACTCTACACCACCAACAACATCATAGCAAAGACACCAGCTGTTTCTTTATTTTCTACTGAGCATATAGAATGAATCAGCTCGTGTACATTGTTGCATTGCTGAAGCCACAGTTCCAAAATACTGTCCAAGCATGCTGATTGTCGAGCTTGAATGCTAGCCACACAACTAAAAAACACATGCCATTCATCTTCATAATCTTGGTTATACAATGGGCATAACAAAGGACAAGGAACATGCTTTTCTTGAAGATGCATTCGGGTCGGTAAACATCCTTTACTAATTCTCCATAAAAGGTGTTTTGCTTTCGGAGGAGCAAGAATTTTCCATAAACTAGTTCAATCCTCTTGTTCAGACCAGGTTTCCACCTTCCCTGTAACATTCAACATTAATTTGTAACCACTCTTGACACTATATTGGCCATTTGTGTTATCCATCCAAACAAGCTTATCATCATTAAGCATATCAAATAAAGGGATTTCAAGGATACGTTTAGCAATATGCAAAGGAAAACTTGACTCAATTTTTTCCTTATCCCACAATTTCATAATTGGTATCATAAGATAATTAACATGTAAATTATGCGCACCTTTGTCTTGTGGCGACGGTATCCATGCACCACCTAATCCCCTTAGCCAAGGATCACTCATGACTTTTATGCTAGCTCCATTTCCAACACTCCACCTACAACCGTTCATAAGTATTTGCCTAGATTTCCAAATCCCTCCCCAAGCATAACTCGGATTATAACCAATTTTAGAATAAAAAAGAGAAGAATTTGGAAAATACCTTGCTTTATAGAGCTTAGCCACTAGAGTGTGAGGCTTTGTCATAGTATTCCATCCTTGCTTTGCTATCATTGCCAAATTGAAAGCATGTCTCTAAAACCCATACCTCCTTGTACCTTTGGTAATGTCATCCGATCCCAAGCTAACCACCGGATACCTTATTATTCACGTCTCTACCCCACCAAAATGAATTCATCATCCGCTCAATATCTCTAATAGTGGACTCCGGGAGTAGATAAACACTCATAACATAGGAGGGGAATGCCTGTAACACTGATTTAATCATCACCTCTTTCCCTGCTCTTGACAAAGCTCTACCTCTCCATGAATTTATCCGCTTCCAAATTATGTCCTTAAGATAAGCAAATACACCCTTCTTCTTTCGGCCAATCATAGATGGAAGTCCAAGGTAGCTACCTGTTCCTATCACGTGCATGACTCCCATAATTCTTGAAAGATCTTCTTGGGCTGCTATGCTTAGATTCCTGCTAAAAAAGACCTCCAATTTTGTTAGATTAATCTCTTGCCCTGTTGCTTCTTCATACGTCTTAATGATATGCATCAAATGATTTGTTTCATCTATTGTTGACCTGTAAAACAAGAAGCAATCATCAGCAAAAAGGAGGTGGGACACCATCGGTTCCCCTTTGCAGATTTGTACTCCATGAAGATCTCCACTAGCTACTGTTGTTACCGGAGTTAAAAAATCGATAAAAATAAATTTCAGCCACCGAAGAGATTACTGGGTTGAGTCGCGGACTAGGTCGCTCTCTTTAAGACGTTTCGTGGCACTGCCCAAAATTGTGCAAGCAGACTATCAACCACGCCGCCTTCAGGATAAAACAGTCCAGTTACAACTGTATACCGATTTGCTACTGCACTATAGAAATCGGTCAAGAAATACACCTTCTTGAATGGTACTACAATACCACTCGAATTGATGCTACGACATCAATCTATGATTCATCGGTGATTCAGTGGTACTACAATATCAATCTATGAATCACCGGTACTACGATACCCGTATTGATACCACAATATCAATCACTAATGGTACTACGATACCATTATCATATATGGTAACTAAAACCATTCTTAAAATTAAAGGGATTATGGTACTATGACCATACTAAATTTGAAGGAAATAATCATAATACTAGCTACTACTAGTTTTATTAAGGCATTTACCGATACAAATAAAATAAGAACAATCATATAGGTTGATATATACAAAAATTAATATAAAAGAAACTTGTTCTTATTTTACCAAGACTAATTCAATATAATATTTATTTTCCATCAATCATTTATTATGAATCAAGATTTATGTCCAAAAAACTAGAAACTCAAGATGACTTGTAGCTAGCCAACTTCAATTTTTCTAATTGAAAGACAACTAAAGCCATGTGAATTGGTTATAACTAAATGTTCTATTCACAGTAACAATCATGAAGATAATCAAAATTAAAGTATATAGCAGCCACTTTAATTACCTATCAAAACAATAGTTTACAGAATATTATAAGAAAAGTTCAATGGTATAGTGGTGCATCCATGATCTATTTTTCTAGCAAATATACACACTCACATAATGACATACTTGCATCAATATTTTTTCATAAAATCACTTGAACATTTTCAAATCAAGTAATATAAATTGTAGCATACCTTTAATTACAAGAGCAGACCATAGCTGCTATTAAACAGAAAGTCACGAAGGATGAAGGAAGGTTTAGCCGTCAGCCGCTATATATAATAACCTTTCCTTATAGTATATATCAAAACTAGGTTTTCTTTCTTCAGAAAAATAACACTTATATAGTGTAGAAAAATAAATAATAAATAAATGAGGTGTTTAATCTCACTAATGTGAGACTTCATTATACAATTAATATATTTATTTTTCAGTTACATACTAGTATGCTACAACAACTAGTATGCTCTAGTACCCATCGAGAGACTCCAAATTTTATTTTCAATTCACACACCAATGTGAACTTTGTTCCAACAATCCCCCACTTGAATTTAAAAGAAAATTCCAAAATATCGTAGGACGATTCTAAAAGATTGTGCATAAGCAAAGGTGTCTATGACTTGAACCTTTACATAGCAAGTAAGAGCCCGATTTAGTAAGAGTGACACTTGTCTTGAACTCTATCTCGGATTTTTCTCAAACCCGCACACAACCTTTTCTTAAGGTGTATCTTTATAGCCCGTGCTTTAATGGCCCTGCACGTGTATCCCGGTTTCATGAACGCACTAGGAATTCTACCTCAAAAATTCCATAGGAACCGGCCTAAGTTCCACATTCATATAGGTGAGTCTATCAAGAGTACTCCTGAAGCTCGATACTCCACTCATACAGAGTATAGATCTCATTAAGAGTTTTATTATCTCATCCTTTCGCTTTCAGGATTCATGCTTCTCTTATTTATATTTGCATGATCAACTTTAACTCCTCACAACTTGTTATTACCCATTGAACCTATTTCTTGGGATCTCCAGTCATTTAGGTTGGGTTTCCATCATGAGAAATTCATTTAGGCGTTAGTCCCATCATCTAGGATGTATTATGGACTTCCTCTTTAGCTATTCCTTTCGTCAAAGGATCTGCTAAACTTTCAGCAGTGTGTACATGACTCATTCTTACAACACCTTTAGCGACTAACAATCTCACTGTGTTGTGCTTTCTTTTCATTTGACGTCTCTTACCGTTATAGTAACGGTTCTCAATTTATGCAATAGCCGCGGTACTATTGCAATGGATCAACACATCTGGCATAAATTATTCCATAAAGGAATTTCAAATAGCAAGCAACCAACTTGCTACTTCATTGGCTGACGCTAATGCTATCATATCAGAATCCATAGTGGACTTAGCCAACATGGCCTGTTTCCTTGATTTTTCAAGATACAATTTCTCTAGCTATATAAAAATATAGCTACAAGATGTTTTGGAATCAAATGACAGTGTATTCCAATCTACATCACTGTATCCGCCAAGTACAACAGAAAATTCGAAATTCATGGTCCTTTTAAGGTATCTCATGAATCTCTCAATAGCACACAAATGCTTGTTATTCGGTTTACTAATAAACCTGCACAACAGTACCACGACATATATGCAATGCCACTACATATGCAATGTCGGGTTTAGTACAATCAGTGACATACCGAATGCCAATAATGCTTTCATATTCTGATTGCCTTACACTTTCATCAGTGTTCTTCCATAGTTTTTACACTAGGATAATATAGTATGCAAACAAGTTTGAATTCAACAAACATATTTCTTTAAAACTTTCTCATCATAGTGAGAATGATTTAAGGATATTTGCATTCATTAAGTAATAATCTCATCTAAGATTACATTTACTTCTTTAAAGTATTTCATATCAAAGTTGTTAGACAACAATGATTTCACTTCATTCACAACATGAATGTTTTCTCTAAACATGAGTAAATCATTTACTTAGAGACATTTGATAGTGCAAATGCTATTTTTCATTTTTAGAAAATACATTTGTCACTTCCATTCACTTTAAACTCATTTGACATCATCAAATTGTCAAACTATTCATGCCATTTCTTATGGCTTATTTAAGACTCTGCAAAGTCTTATCTACCTTATCGACTTTAATTTTCTTGCCCATGAGTTACAAAATCTTTAGTTTGTTCCATAAAAATTTATTCTTCCAGTTCACTATTTAGAAAAACAGTTTTAACAACCATTTGGCCTTATGGATATTATTCTTTGGATTGGAGAAAAAAATGTTCAAAAGATCTTTTTTCCTTTCAAAAAATTTATTTACAACCATTCAATTTGAGTCATGAGGCAAGTCTACTAAATGTCGAATCTCAAATCTTAATAGACTCTAGAGAATCACTCTCATCATTTACGGCCACCACCATAAATCAACATAGAGAATCCATCTCATCATTTACGGCTACCACCATAAATCAACATTCAAGAAAGACAATTTCTTGGAGGTTCGTTGGATCCTCTTCTAATTTATAAACCATCTAATCAGGTTTATACTTTTTAGCAACTCTTGCTATCTTACCTCTTTGAGGTTCTATTACATCTTGTTCGATGTTGTCATCATTGATTCTGATCACTGAAATGTGAACATTTACAATGCCCCCACTAGTGCCCCCACTATTTCTCAATTTGAAGAGAGATTCAATTTCATAGAGATCAACATCTTTTGATTCTATGATCATTTTAGCATTTAGGCATACAACCTATAAGCTTTGATGTTAATTGTGTATCAACAAATACACATTTATAGGCTCTACTAGTGAGTTTAACTCTCTTGGAGTCGAGAATTTGAACACACGCCAAATTACTCCAAGTTCAAAAATAAGACAAGTTAAATTGTCTTCTCTTCAAAATTTCATGAGTAGAAATTTTGTTCTTGTGCTTCGACACTCAATTCAACACAAAATAATCAATTAATTAAATTTCCCCCACTAATGAGAGGCAATGCCGAAATTAAAAGGATTGTAACAACTACCTCAGTAAAGGATTCTTTATTTTTTTTCTTCGCTTAACCATTCATCTCAAAAGAGTAAGTCGCAGTTGTTTTATGAATAATTTCATTCTCATTAAAAAATGTGGGAATCATATTTTGTGCCTTAACAAAATGAAGTTACTTGACTTTCTTATTGAAATAATTTTCAATTTCAGCTCATGGAATTGAAACATGTCAAGAACATCACTTTTCATTTTTCTTTTACATAATATTTATGAAAGAATAATCTGAACAGTCATCAACAAAAACGATGAAGTATCTGTTTCTATTTCTAGTGTTATTGTTCGAGACAACAAACACTTCATTTTTTTTCTGATCTTGCTTTACATCTTTTTCTTTCAAAAGAAGACAAGATTTCAGACTTTCAAAGGTATATACTTTAGACTTTGTTTATCCTTTCCGACTTGTACATCTATTTTATGTACAACTGAAATATCATCCTTCAACATATTAGCAACTCTTTATTTTAAAAATATAATTTGTATTGTTGCCAATGTCTGAAATGATTCCCTACAAACAAAAATGGTTTGTCATAGTCAACGACATTAAAATCTGAACCAGTAATCGGTAGTTATGGCAAAAAGAAACGTCTTAAAATTGTTGTTACCGGAGTTAAAAAATCGTTAAAAATAAATTTCAGCCACCGAAGAGATCACTGGGTTGAGTCGCGGACTAGGTCGCTCTCTTTAAGACGTTTCGTGGCACTGCCCAAAATTGTGCAAGCAGACTATCAACCACGCCGCCTCCAGGATAAAACAGCACAGTTACAACTGTATACCGATTTGCTACTGCACTATAGAAATCGGTCAAGAAACACACCTTCTTGAATGGTACTACAATACCACTCGAATTGATGCTACGACATCAATCTATGATTCATCGGTGATTCAGTGGTACTACAATATCAATCTATGAATCACCGGTACTACGATACCCGTATTGATACCACAATATCAATCACTAATGGTACTACGATACCATTATCATATATGGTAACTAAGACCATTCTTAAAATTAAAGGGATTATGGTACTATGACCATACTAAATTTGAAGGAAATAATCATAATACTAGCTACTACTAGTTTTATTAAGGCATTTACCGATACAAATAAAATAAGAATAATCATATAGGTTGATATATACAAAAATTAATATAAAAGAAACTTGTTCTTATTTTACCAAGACTAATTCAATATAATATTTATTTTCCATCAATCATTTATTATGAATCAAGATTTATGTCCAAAAAACTAGAAACTCAAGATGACTTGTAGCTAGCCAACTTCAATTTTTCTAATTGAAAGACAACTAAAGCCATGTGAATTGGTTATAACTAAATGTTCTATTCACAGTAACAATCATGAAGATAATCAAAATTAAAGTATATAGCAGCCACTTTAATTACCTATCAAAACAATAGTTTACAGAATATTATAAGAAAAGTTCAATGGTATAGTGGTGCATCCATGATCTATTTTTCTAGCAAATATACACACTCACATAATGACATACTTGCATCAATATTTTTTCATAAAATCACTTGAACATTTTCAAATCAAGTAATATAAATTGTAGCATACCTTTAATTACAAGAGCAGACCATAGCTGCTATTAAACAGAAAGTCACGAAGGATGAAGGAAGGTTTAGCCGTCAGCCGCTATATATAATAACCTTTCCTTATAGTATATATCAAAACTAGGTTTTCTTTCTTCAGAAAAATAACACTTATATAGTGTAGAAAAATAAATAATAAATAAATGAGGTGTTTAATCTCACTAATGTGAGACTTCATTATACAATTAATATATTTATTTTTCAGTTACATACTAGTATGCTACAACAACTAGTATGCTCTAGTACCCATCGAGAGACTCCAAATTTTATTTTCAATTCACACACCAATGTGAACTTTGTTCCAACAGCTACTGACTTTTTGATCAAAGATGTCAGTCCTTCAGTACTTAAAATGAATAGATAAGGAGAGAGTGGGTCTCCCTGCTTTAGCCCCCTTCCTGGAACGAAAGGGCCTACTTTATCAAAATTCATCAAAACCGAATAATTAATCGAACTAACGCATAGCATCATCCAGTGAATCCACTTGTTAGAAAAACCCAATCTTTCAAGTAAAACTCATTTAATTTAGAGCTTATCAATTCGATTGTAAGTCGTGCCTTTATTTTATCATATTCGACAAATTTTATATGAAGAAGTGTTACTTGAGTGTTACTTAGAGTGTTACTTGAATTAACTTTATATATATATATATATATATATATATATATATATATATATATATATATATATAGTGAAATTCCGGTAGCAAGTCACAGATGTGCAGCGTGATGTGGAGCACGTTAGAGTTAGGATATACGATGTGGTTCCTAATGTGGTAACATCATAGACATACAATAACTTGATGAACAAGGAAAATAAAGTGCAGAAGATAAAGAACACAATGAGTTTGTTAACCCAGTTCAGCGCAACTCGCAACCTACTCTGGGGGATACCAATCCAGGAATGAATCCACTATGATAGTTCCAATTCAAAGCTAAACAATCTCAGTTTACAACTTATCACTTAGACACTGCCCGTGCTAATTCTACTTTGGTCCTCCCTAGATATGACAACCTCTGGTCACTTCCTATAACCAGCTTACAACATCGTAAGGATTTAAATAACAAACTCAATGATGGAGACGCACTCCTATCCTAAAGAACCAACTCGTGCTTCAAAGCTTTGAGTGATTCAAAAACAACTCTTTGCTTAAAAGCTTAAGAGTGACAAACAGTCCTATTCTTGTTTCAAACTAGAACCAAGAAAGGAACACAACAGCTCTGTGCTTAAAAGCTTAAGAGCTAAATACAACCCTAGTTCAAGTCTCAATGGAAACAAGAAACAAAGGGACAAAGACACGAAATCCTAATGACTATTTTCTAAGATATTGATTTCGGTGAATAAAATATGTCTTCAGTCTTCCTTTATATAGAACGAGCTTCATGGGCTTGGATCCCTGATCTGATAGCTGGCCTTCTTAATCTCCAAGAAACAAACTCAATCTTTTACAAAGATTTGTTTGTTTTAAATCTTTTTAAATCTTCTAGTAACAAACTGGCCATCTTTTAAATCTTTCTGAATTTTTTTCAATCTTTCAGCTCGTTCCTTGGCGCGCAAGCTAGCGTGGATGTGTTTGTTTCAAAACAAATCTTTTTCAAAGATCATACGCAAAATAATGAAAGCGCGTTATTCTAGGGCGTTCAGGTCAGGTCCCAAATGTGTGCACATCAGTCACCACATCTGGACCAAAGGCTTATTTTAGCAAATGAAGCCAACACCCTAAAACAAAAACAACCTTGCAGGTTGAATACACTAACAATCTCCCCTTTTGGCAATTTTTGGCTAAAATAATCTTTGGAGTCAGCCAACTGAACTTTGGAGAGAATCATCAGAACATCAGAGGTGTGCAACAGCGGAATCTTGCCTTATATCTTCAGAGAGAATAAGACTCCCAACATACAAGCATGGTGATGAATCATGCACAGAGGAAAGAGGGGAAGCATCTTCAGTAATAATTTACTCCCCCTAAATACAAGCACCATCTTCAGCAGTCTTCAAAGTTTAAGTCTTCATTCGTCTGGTCTTCAAAGTCTTCAAAAGATGTGCAAAATACAAGCACATTTCGTTTTCAACGATGTGCACACATCTGGCATCACATCATGTACCAGAACACACATTTGCACTACTTATACCTTACTCCCCCTAGATATACTACCTATATTTTCTCCCCCTTTTTAGCCATAACATTGACAAAAAGTTAACATCATAAAGAGTATTCGAAATGCTGGGGCCATTAATTGTGCAAATTACAGAGTAGATTGATTGCAGATAGACAAATGTTTTTAAGCATCAATTAAGGTCTTCAGAAAAGAGATGCTTCAGTAGTCTTCAACTTCACCAGTATTTGTCTTCACACAATCCATATAGTCTAGCAATCCATAGCCTTGTAGTAGCGGAAGCATTTAATCAGAGTGATCAAGGCTTCAATGGTTGCTATATGTGCATTCATAATTAAGCATGTACAAGTTACCCATATTTCTATGACTGTGACTCAAATCACCCATATTTCTATGATTATGACTAAGCACGATGAATCATCCATATTTCTATGATTATGATTATGACCATGCCCTATGCTACAAGTTTACATGCTTTTGAGTTGCTTTGCATGCACATATTCTACTCCCCCTGTACCAGACATACCAGAAAGGTCATTCTTTGACCTTGCCTTCAGTAATGCTCTTGCAGATAACATCATTTGTAATCTTTAGCTCTGGATAAGGCTTTTTACTTCTTCTCAGAGGCTCCAATGTGGACCACATCGAGCTCTACATCCGGATCTTCTACATAGTTCTTCATCACAGTATGAAAGATGGAATAGTCTTGATATATGAATTTGAGAAACACTTGTGATGATTGCCTTTGGATAGCGTGCATAAACAAACGGAGGGAAAAGGCAGGTATCCGTTGCACGCTTAAATAGCATAAGTTGCTATTGATCATCAAGAAGGCAAATACCAAGTTTGCCCCTTAATGTCTCAAACTTACTTGCTTCCAAGGCCTTTGTGAAAATGTCAGCCAGTTGATTTTCTGTGGCTACATGTTCTAAGGTTACAACCTTATCTTCCACTAGATCCCTAATAAAATGGTGACGAATATCAATGTGCTTAGTCCTACTATGTTGGATAGGATTCTTGGAAATATTTATAGCACTCATATTGTCACAGTATAATGTGAGCACATCTTGCTCCACATTGTACTCACTCAGCATCTGCTTCATCCAAAGAAATTGGGAACAACTGCTTCCTGCTGCAATGTACTCAACTTCATCTGTGGAAAGAGCTACACAATTTTGTTTCTTGCTAAACCATGAAATTAGGTTGTTGCCTAAAAAGAAACATCCACCTGAGGTACTCTTCCTATCATCTGCACTGCCTGCCCAATCAGCATCACAATATCCTATCAACCTCGAGTCTTCACCATGAGAGTACATAATACCATAGTCACTTGTGCCATTCACATACTTCAGAATTCTCTTGACTTGTGTGAGATGACTCATCTTAGGCTTAGCTTGGTATCTAGCACATACACCAACTGCAAAGGAGATATCAGGCCTACTTGCTGTGAGGTAAAGTAGACTGCCAATAATGCTTCTGTATAGGCTTTGATCAACACTGACACCTTTATCATCTTTGGTAAGTTTAAGATGAGTTGCTGCAGGAGTTCTTTTGTGAGTTGCACTCTCCATTCCAAACTTCTTCACAATATTCTTGGCATATTTGCTTTGAGAGATGAATATTGTGTCCTCCATTTGCTTTACTTGCAGACCAAGAAAATAGGTTAATTCACCTACAAGGCTCATCTCAAATTCAGATTGCATTTGATGTACAAATTGTTTCACCAAAGCATCTGTCATGCCACCAAACACAATATCATCTACATAGATTTGTGTTATCACGAGCTTCCCTTTTAAACAAGTTCTTGTCTGTTTCACCTTTTCTATAACCTTGCTGTAGAAGAAACTTGGTTAACCTTTCATACCAAGCCCTAGGAGCTTGCTTCAATCCATACAAAGCTTTCTTCAATCTGTAGACATGATCTGGTAGATTAGGATCAACAAATCCCTTTAGATGTGCTACATAGACTTCTTCATTCAAGTACCCATTGAGGAAAGCACTCTTCACATCCATTTGAAAAAGCTTGAACTTCAAAATACATGCCACTCCTAGAAGTAATCTGATGGACTCAAGACGTGCTACTGGAGCAAAAGTTTCATCAAAGTCTACTCCTTCAATCTAAGAATACCCTTGTGCAACAAGCCTAGCCTTGTTCCTTGTAACAACACCACTTTCATCAGACTTGTTTCTATAGACCCACTTGGTGCCAATGATGTTGACCCCATCAAGTCTTGGAACTAAGTCCCACACCTCATTCCTCTTGAACTCGTTCAACTCTTCTTGCATTGCATTAATCCAGCATTCATCTGTCAAGGCTTCCTTAACATTCTTTGGTTCTATGGTGGATACAAAGCAAGCATTAGAGATTACCTCCCTTGACCTAGTCATGACTGGTAGTTCTGGATTTCCTATGATGAGTTCTTTGGGATGATTCTTCTGAACTCTGATGGAAGGACCCTTGCTTGTCGGACCTTCTTCTAACTCTGGATCTGCTTTCTCAGAATGTTCTTCAACTTCAGAGTCTTCAGGTTGGAGGTCTGATGTGACCACATCTGGTTCCACATCATGCACTTTAGATGTCACCTGATGTTGTAACATTGGATGTGACTTCTAGATTTGCTTGCTAATCTGACATCCACCACATATATCTCATTCTTCAATAGTGAGCTTTGGTGTCCCTCTAATGGCTTCTTTAGAAGCAAGTTTCTTCATTCCCTTTACATTCATATGCCCAAGTCTTTGGTGCCATAACTTTTCTTCATCTTCTTGACTGATAAGACATGTGGTAGAATGAGTTGTTTCTTGAGGAACCCATAAGTAGCAGATGTCTTTTGATCTGGCTCCTTTCATTAGTAATTCTCCTTTGTCATTAGTGACCAGACACTCATTCTTTGAGAAGTCAACTTTAAGCCCTTGATCAGATAGTTGGCTTATACTGATTAGAATAGCTTTCAGTCCTTTGACAAGCAGAACATTATCAAGCTTGGGCAAACCATTATTGATTAGTTTCCCAATTCCCATGATTTGTCCTTTAGCACCGTCACCAAAGGTCACATAGCTTGAAGTGTATGACTTGATATCTACCAAAAAGCTTTCTACACCTGTCATGTGTCTGGAGCAGCCACTATCAAAGTACCAATCCTCTTTAGATAAGGCTCTGAAGGATGTTTGAGCTATATGAGCAGCTACTTTGGCTTTTGGCTTCCATTCTTTCTTGGTTATGGCTGTTCCATGATATGCTCTGGGTTGAGGTTTCTTCTTTAGGTACCCATAGAGCTTATAGCAGAAGGGTTTGATATGACCATGCTTCCCACAATAGTGACACTTCCAAGAAGTTGACTTTCTTTTGCTCACAGGTTTCTGATGTGGTGCAGGATGTGGCAACATCTTGAAATCAAATATGTTTTGAGCAGGAACAAAGTTTGATTCTAGGGTTTCATTGTTGTAAATTTTCCCATAACATACCCAAGTTGAATCATTAGCATGATTTCTGATACTGAGAATTTCATTAAGCTTCTTTGTTCTAGTGTCAAGCATTCTAACAGACTTGGTCATGTTTTCCAACTTAGATGTTACTAGCTTGACTTCATCTTGAAGGCTGGTTACTGTTGCTTGTAACTTCTGCTTTTCCATCTTGAGTTGATCAATGATAGCCTCTTGTTCTGCATTTGTTACCTTTTCTGACTTGAGTTGATTAATGACAGCCTCTTGTTCTACATTTGTTCTGCATACTTCCCCACTTCTGATGCATAGCTCTTTGTATGCTGAGGCTAGTTCCTCATAAGTGAGTTCTTCATCACATGACTCTGTATCATAATTACACACACCAGTCAAGGCACTTACATGGTTGGCAGCTTTACTCTCCAATTCATCTTTAAAGTCATCTTCATCAGACCAATATACAAATAATTCCTTCTTATGTTTCTTCAGATAGGTAGTGCATTCAGATCTGACATAATCATAACCTTCACATTCATGGCATTGAACACCTTTGTCATCAGTTTCAATTTTTGCTGAAGTGTTTCCTTGTTTGCTGATGTCAGGTTGGATGTGTTGCACATTCCTCCTTGGTCTTCTATCCACGTTCTTCAAGATTTTATTAAATTGTCTTCCAAGTAGAGCTATATCATCTGAGAGATCTTCTTCATCAACTTCCTCACTATCAGTGTTGGAGGTAAAGGCTATGCTTTTCCCTTTCTTCTCAGGTTTATTACTGAAGTTCATCTCAAAGGTTTGAAGGGAGCCCACAAGTTCTTCAACTTTCATGCTAGCAATGTCTTGAGCTTCTTCAATAGTTGTGACCTTCATGTCAAACCTCTTAGGTAAAGATCTAAGAATTTTCCTTACCATCTTTTCATCAGACAACCTTTTTCCCAAGGAATCAAAGGAGTTTGCTAGGTCAAGAACACTCATGTGAAAGTCATAGATGGTCTCTTCTTCCTTCATTCTGAGATTCTCAAATTTTGAGTGGAGAAGTTGAAGTCTTGAGGTTTTTACCTTGGAGGTCCCTTCATGGGTTGTCTTGATTATCTCACAAGCATCTTTGGCAATAGTACATTGTTTGATGAGTCTGAACATGTTCTTGTCCACTCCTTTGAATAATGCATTTAAAGCTTTATTGTTGCCAAGAGCAAGTGTCTCTTCTGCTGGAGTCCAATCTTCTTTTGGTTTGAGTACTTCTGTATCAGCTCCATTAGCATCCTTGACTTTGGGATGTTCCCAACCTCTTAGCACTGCTTTCCAAGTTCTACTATCAATGGATTTCAAGAAAGCAGCCATGCGTGACTTCCAGTAGTCATAGTTAGTGCCATCCAGAAGAGGTGGTTTGCTGACCAAAGTTTCATCCTTGTCCATGGTTCCAGAAAGTATCTTCCCTGGAGCTCACCCTAAAACAGAACAAGGTGCCTGCTCTGATGCCAATTGAAATTCTGGTAGCAAGTCACAGATGTGCAGCGTGATGTGGAGCACGTTAGGGTTAGGATATACGATGTGGTTCCTAATGTGCTAACATCATAGACATACAATAACTTGATGAACAGTGAAAATAAAGTGCAGAAGATAAAGAACACAATGAGTTTGTTAACCCAGTTCAGCGCAACTCGCAACCTACTCTGGGGGATACCAATCCAGGAATGAATCCACTATGATAGTTCCAATTCAAAGCTAAACAATCCCAGTTTACAACTTATCACTTAGACACTACCCGTGCTAATTCTACCTAGGTCCTCCCTAGATATGACAACCTCTGGTCACTTCCTATAACCACCTTACAACACCGTAAGGATTTAAATAACAAACTCAATGATGGAGACACACTCCTATCCTAAAGAACCAACTCGTGCTTCAAAGCTTTGAGTGATTCAAAAACAACTCTTTGCTTAAAAGTTTAAGAGTGACAAACAGTCCTTGTAAGACCCAAGATTTCTTTGTATAGTTGGTTTAAGGAATATTAGGGTTTCGATGTGTTCGTGTGATGAAACATCGTGTAATTATTAGGTTTTGCTGTAATCGAGTCTGTTTTGTGCTCGTGCACTGTAATTGTACAGACTTTTGTCTTGTGATCCTGTTGCTTGAATAAGAAGTTATATGTGTATTCAGAATAACGAGTTTTGGATTATTCTTGTTTTTGGAAAAACGAGTAAGATTTTACCCGCGGATGGAAAATCTTACTGCGTCTGTTTTAAGTGAGGTTTCGGATGGGAGTTTTATATATCTGCGCGAGTTAGGATATATTCTGAGAATAATTTTCTAAGGTATGGAAGAAAATTACAGTCGCGGAAAAAGATTCGGCGATAAGTTTTGGAAATGTTTAACGTTAGACGTTCTTTCCATAGGTTTTAGGTTTTTGTGATTTACGTTCGTCGCGACGCGCGAGAGCTGAACGCGTGACTTGTTATGGAAGAGTTGTTTAAAATCTTGTGATTTCTAATAAAGCAAATTGATCCAATGGCTAGGGTTTAAGCTTGGACTTTTGACTTTGATCCAATGGTGGATTGGCTATCAAGAGCTTTGTAATAGTAAGGAGGTTCATGACAATTGTGGACTTAGAAAAACATCACATATTCACTCCATTCTTTCTCTCTTCCACGTGAAACTCCATTTCATTTTCTAACCTTCACTAAATTTTCCATTCTTCACCATTTGTGTCCATTTCAAGCTTGGGAGCTTTGTGGAATTGTTATAGAGAATCACTTTCTTAAGGTAACCACTCTTTTCCTTTTCATTTTGGTTGATTAAAACTCTTGGAGTTATGAGTTTTAGATTATGTTCATGGGAGGAAAATGTTGGGAATTGATTCTTGTTTCATGAAAGTTGTTCATGAGAGTTTAGTAAGCATGCTAGGCTTTGTTATTGCAATTTTTCCATGAGTTTGTGAGAATCTCATGAGAAAAGTTAGGGTTTTGAAAATTTAGTGTATTGATCAATAACATGTGGTTAAGTTGTAAGGTTTTGAAAAGAAACGTTGTCTTTGAACCTTTGGGCAAAAGGGAAATGCGTTGTATGGTTTTGTTTTAGAAAATCCGATGAAAAATATTTTGAGGGTTTATGAAAATATTTCCTAAGTGTTTTGGGTGGTGATTTTGGGGTCCAAGTGGTTTAAAACTCTTGTGACATGTGGTGTTGTTTTTCGCTTTAAAAACACGTTTGAAAATGATTACCGGACGGTTGAGGCCCGTAATAAAACTTGTGCTTGGATGTGGTTTTGATTTTGGAAATGAAAATCAAATAACTTGCACTCGAAGCAACCAACATACTTTCGGAAATGTAATGCTTTGTTGTGAAAACGGTTGTTGGGAACCAATACTATGCGTATGTGGTGTGTTGCGTGAAAAGTTGTTTTGGGTGAAAATTGAGTAAACCAAGTTTTGCTGTTGCTGTCATGAGGAAAACCAGTTCTGTGCTGGTGTGGTCGCTTAGCGACCAGATGGTAGCTTAGCGACCGTTGGTCGCCAGAATTCGCCCTGGGCGTGGAAGTTCTGACTTGCCATCGCCAGGTGGTCGCCCAGCGACCCCTGGGACCTAAAATCTTGGATTCTGATGTCCTAACTTGGTTTTTAGCTTTCTAATCCCTTTTAATTAATTTATGGAAGTGTCGGGGATTGGAAACGAGTTTTTCGGGTACTCGGAAAGTACGTAACTTATAACGCAAGAAAACGGCCATTTTGCATTTCAAATTATTTAAGACTTTTGACAATTGTTTTGGGTCCTAAAAATAGTACAAATAACTCATGGTGGTTGATCAATACGATAGATTTTGGTATGGTATCCGAAAGAGTGAATTTTCCTTAGAAACCTTTAGAGTTTTTGGGGTTTTGATGTAGTTTCAATACATTGGGTTTGGAAACGATGTATTGATTGTCCGTTGCTTGTTTTAGGGAGCACGTAGTGTTGCGTGAACGTGGCTTGTTGTGAGTGCTTGCCGAGGTAAGGGCTCCACTTTATTTCCGTCTTTTCAAACGGTTTTGTAAACATGCTTTAGATTTTGCTGTGTTGCAATTGGTGGTGTGCTTGGCATGTTTTTGTGATGTATTCTCGATATGAGATCGTGGTAAATACATGATTCGTTGTCTTACATATGTTTGGTGAAATATGTGTATGAACAAGTGATTTAATACATATGATTAGATGTATATGTATGTGTTGTTGTGGTGTGATTACATATGCGTGTACGATATGTATGTGTTGCATTAGCATATAAGGGGAATCGTATGCTCATGCATTCATAGTACGTGGTTATCGGGAATGGATCACGGGGTGCGATTATCGGGAATGGATCCACCTTACTCCTACGGGAATTATTGAGTCCAATAAGCGGTTATCGGGAATGGACTGCGGGGTGCGATTATCGGGAATGGATCCATCCTAACCCTTTGTGGTTTTATTGATTATGATTACTGACTTCCGGAATTCATATGCATGTGGTAATGGGGAATCTACCACACTCATTGTAGAAGTCTGCATTAGGCTTGGTGTGCATTATATTTTAAGCCCGTTGGTGGGAATTGCTTTTGCGTTAAAGAGCTTTCTCTTGTGTATGTGGAAACTTGTTATGTGTACATCTTTCGCACTGGTTATATATATATATATACTTTTATTTTGTGGTGACCCTTTCTTTCATTTGCGGGCTCATCCCACCCAGATGATGGGTTAGGTCGTGGCGACGACGGTGGCTGTTCCAGGCCCCAGTGAGAGGTTGGAGCTTTGGCTCAGTATAGTTAGACTATGCGCCGGTGTGGGTTGTACACCGTGCTTTTTGGGTTTAGGCATAGGATTCTAACTTGTTTTGTTGTAAGTATTTGAATACTTAGACTTGGATTGTAATTATTCAGGAAAACACTTTGCTTGTCGAAGCACCTTATGGTAATGAGTTCTTTTGTATATTTGAATGCCGGCTCATTGAAAAATATTCTATGCGCACTCTGAGTGTTAGTTGAAAAAAAAATAAAAAAATATTGCCTTTTTGGCCTTTGAAAAACGGGCTGTTACAGTCCTATTCTTGTTTCAAACTAGAACCAAGAAAGGAACACAACAGCTCTGTGCTTAAAAGCTTAAGAGCTAAATACAACCCTAGTTCAAGTCTCAATGGAAACAAGAAACAAAGGGACAAAGACACGAAATCCTAAAGACTATTTTCTAAGATATTGATTTCGGTGAATAAAATATGTCTTCAGTCTTCCTTTATATAGAACAAGCTTTGACTACGGTCTGGCAAGTGCACCAGTCTGTCGTCGAGTAATAATTCACACTCTAGGGATCGTGCCGAAGCTTCACTAGCGTTATTTAAGTTTGTGATAGTTTGCATTCGCTTTGGTTTTTGAAAAGGGTTTTATAAAAATAGCGAAATGTGTAACAGCCGTAATTAGATAAATAGGATTTTATGTGATTATTTATTTACTTATCTATTTGAATATGTGTGCTTTCATGATTTTATGAATGTTTTTATGCTTTTGATTAATTAAAGGGTATTTTATTAATCCACTAGAATTATTAATTTAATTAGGAAGCTTAGGTTGAGATAGAATGAATTAATTGGTTAATTGATTGATTATGAGAGTTAATGAGATATGAGTTAGAATTATTAATTTGGATAGAGTTATGTTGGACTCATAGTGTGAATGGGCCAAGCCCAATAAGGAATAAGAGATAAGGAGGGTATTAGAGACATTCTAATACTAATTAGGTTAAGATAAGAAAAAGATAGAAAGAGTGAAGTCATAAGATTGAGAAAGAAAAAGGAGGTAGAAAGAGAATGGAGAGAAGAACCCATTTTTGAAGAAGAGAAGAGCAAAAGGGAAAGCTAGAGGTAGAAGAAGGACTAGAGAATTCAGAATTTCTAAGGTAAGAGAGTAGTATTGATTTCCTAGAGTGACTAAGAGAGGAGGAGAAAGTCTTACTCTCTCCAACCCAATCCTCTCTCACTCTTTTTCTTTGGGTTGGGTTTGATTCTTAAAAATGAATGATTTTTATGTTGAAGATAGATTGCTCACATGTTTTGCTGAAAGAAATTTACAAACTTTGGGGTTCAATTGAGGGAATTTGCTAGATGTTTGTAGTTCTTAAGTTTTCAAGAAGATTTGATAAAAATGATAACTTTTATGGATGAAATGTTGTTGATTCATGAAATGAGCTGTACTTCTATATTTAACATGATTATATATGCTTAAAGTTGATACCTTTTCGAATTGGCATGTTGAAAATATGAGATTTTGAGCTTTTGAACCAAAACCCGAGAACAGGGTATACCTGTGCTGTCTAACTCGCTGCAGCGAGTGCAGGGCGAGTTGACAGCGAGCTCACCAGTTGCTCTCTGGTTTTGCTCGCTGCAGCGTGCTAGGAGCTCGCCCGACGAGTTACTCAGGGCTGAACCTTATGATTTTCTTGAAAATATGAGACCTATGCTTATGCTATGTTAAGGATATGATCCTATGGTTATATTATATCATTTATATGTGTAATTTGACTAGATTTGATGGAGATATTGTACTTAAGGTTGAAGTGCATAATTGTGATATTCTTTTGAAGTGAATTGATTACATTCATGGGTTGATAATTACATTCATGCATCCATATATGCATGATGAGCAGGTATTTTAGTAAGGTGACTAAAATATGGAATATTTTAACGAGGTGGTTAAAATATAGTTAGAATAAGTTTTCTAACGAATGACAAGGTACCTCATACATTAGAAGAATGCTAGGGAGCATTCATGATTCTTGCATTAGTTTGCATTAGGAGATGAAGTTGTTTATCTATGTGTGATACTTGATAAATGACATTATTAATTGTACATCGATTTTGTTATGTGCCAATGATGTAAGATTTGATTATGCTAATTGATGAAGTGGTATTAAATGTATTTAATACTTGATTTATATACAACTAATGTTATGCAATTTCTTTATATGGTGTGGATGTTGCATTTCCTTTATTATTTATTATAAATGTTTAGTATGCGATATACTTGCATTATTTTGCGGGATTCCTTACTAACTCTCTATTTTGTGTAAATGCTGGACCTTTGGGGGTTCAGGTGTGCAGGATAAGGATTTAGCTTCGGCGGATTAGCGTTGTCTGCGCTTTTGCTTACTAGTGGTGAGGAGTCAAGCTTTATGCTTCTCCTAGTTAGACTTATCTATTAGTTGGTTTGTATTAAGTAGATGCTCTGATATTTTGTAACATCGAGTCGGGTAGACAGTTTTCCTTATTCGAATGTTTTGAGCATGATTTGTTCTTATGGTTGTTTGAACTATGCTACTTATTGTGTCCATGATTTGGTGTATGGATAAGTTGAGACTTGTTTTATTTATTTATTAGAACTTAAGTTGAGGTATGATATTTATGGTTTAAGTTGTATGGACTTAATTCATTATCCGCTGCTATATGTATGATTCATCATATGATTATGCATGTATGTCTCATTGGAATTGTATGCCTTGATTCTTTATATATTTAATTGTTTTAAGTTAAGTAATTTATATATATGGGATTAGGGTGTTACAATAAGTGGTATCAGAGCCTGGTTGATTCATGTCGGATCAATTAGGCCTAGATTACCCGTGTGTGCAACATGTGTAGGAAACACTGTTAGTACTTAGTTCTAATCATTAGTTGGACTTGCTTGATTGATTATCCAGGTGATGTCTCAAAGGGCGATCGCGGATGCCTTGACCATGATGGCTAATGCCATGGCTCAAGAGGCGACGAATAGGAATGCCGAGAGGGTTGCTCAAGAGAACCTTAGAGGAAATGAAGAAGAGGCAAGATTGGAGCGATTCTTGAAGAACAAATCCACAAGCTTTCAAGGGTGGCCATGACCCCGATGGAGCTATCAAATGGTTGGAAGCTATGGAAAGAATCTTTGGAGCAATGAAGTGCTCGGAAACACAAAAGGTGACTTTGGGAACTTATATGCTTCATGAGGATGCTAGTTATTGGTGGAAAAATGCAAGTCAAAGGTTGAGTTTTGGCAATACCGTGATTACTTGGGAGAGCTTCAAGAGAGAGTTCTTGGTCAAGTACTTTCCATCCGATATAAGGAATAGGAAGGTGGTTGAGTTTATGGAATTGAAGCAAGGAAACATGTCCGTGGCGGAGTATGCGGCAAAATTTGAAGAGTTGTGTAGGTATAGCCCACACTACAACACGGTTGAAGCGGAAATGGACAAGTGTGTGAAGTTTGAAAGTGAACTACGTCCCGACATTAAGTTGCTTATTGGTTTCTCGGAGATTAGGAACTTTGCCACCTTGGTGAACAAGAGTAGCATTTGCGATAGAGATGCAAAGGCTAAGTCAAGCTACTACAAGCTAGCAAATGACAAGAGGGGAAAAGATGGGAACCGAGGAAAACCTTATGACAACAAGGGAAAGAAGAAGAGTGGTGAAGGTAGTGGAAAGAAGATGAATGAAGGCTTTGACAAGGAGAAGGCTAAGTGCTATAGGTGCAAGAAACTAGGACACATGGCTTATGAATGTAAAGAACCAATTAGTTGCTATAATTGTGGAGAGTTGGGTCACAAGAGTCCGGAATGCAAGAAGCCAAAGAAGATTAGTGGAAAAGTGTTTGCTTTGAGTGGAGATGGTACGGGTCAAAAGGACAATCTCATTAGAGGTACGTGTTTCATCCATGGCACTCCTTTAATTGCGATTATCGATACCGGAGCAACACACTCTTTTATATCTATTGATTGTGCAAAACGTCTTAATATTCCTATGTCTGAAATGCCTAGTCGTATGGAAATAGAAACTCCTGCTAGTGGTTCTGTGACTACTCAGTTTGTGTGTCTTAAGTGTCCTGTTGATGTGTTTGATAGATCTTTTGGTATGGACCTAGTGTGTATTCCACTTAGTAATATAGATGTAATCTTTGGTATGAATTGGTTGATATTTAATCGTGTTCACATTAATTGTTGTGAGAAAACCGTCGTATTCCCTAGATCGGAAGAGGATTCATTGTTGATGAGTAAGAAAGAGGTAAAGGAATCTTTGAAAGAACATGGAGAATTGTTTGCGATGTTTGCGTCTTTGAAACTTGAAGGTGGTGTAGAAATTAAGGAGTTACCAGTAGTACAAGAATTTTCCGACGTGTTTCCGAAGATGTGTCAGATGTACCTCCTGATAGAGAAGTGGAGTTCACTATTGATTTGGTGCCAGGTACAAGTCCTATCTCTATGGCGCCATATCGGATGTCGGCATCGGAATTGAGTGAATTAAAGAAGCAACTTGAAGAGTTACTTGAGAAGAAGTTCATCCGACCAAGCGTGTCCCCTTGGGGAGCACCAGTTTTGTTAGTAAAGAAGAAAGAAGGGAGTATGCGTTTGTGCATCGATTATCGACAATTGAATAAAGTGACTATCAAGAATAAATATCCACTTCCAAGGATCGATGATTTGATGGATCAATTAGTGGGTGCTTGTGTGTTTAGTAAGATTGATTTGAGGTCGGGGTATCACCAAATTAGAGTTAAGTCGGAAGACATACCGAAGACGGCGTTTAGAACTCGTTACGGTCACTATGAGTATGCGGTGATGCCTTTCGGTGTGACTAATGCACCCGGTGTTTTCATGGAGTATATGAATCGGATTTTCCATCCATACTTGGATAAGTTCGTAGTGGTGTTCATTGATGATATTTTGATTTACTCTAAATCGGAGGAAGAACATGCCGAGCACTTGAGGATTGTACTAGAAACCTTAAGGGAAAAGAAGCTTTATGCGAAGTTGTCAAAGTGTGAATTTTGGTTGAAGGAAGTGAGTTTTCTTGGTCATGTTATATCTAACGGAGGTATTGCGGTAGATCCCTCTAAAGTAGATGCGGTGTTGAAGTGGGAAACTCCGAAATCGGTTTTTGAGATAAGAAGCTTCCTTGGTTTAGCGGGTTATTATCGGAGGTTTATTGAAGGTTTTTCAAAGCTAGCCTTACCGTTAACTCAATTAACTCGAAAGGGTCAAGCTTTTGTATGGGATAGTCTTTGTGAGAAAAGTTTTCAAGAGTTGAAGAAAAGATTGACATCGGCACCGGTTTTGACCTTACCGAAAGCGGATGAACCATTTGTTGTGTATTGTGATGCTTCTTTGATGGGGTTAGGAGGTGTACTCATGCAAGATGGTAAGGTGGTTGCTTATGCGTCTAGACAACTAAAGGTACATGAGAAGAATTATCCAACACATGATCTTGAGCTAGCCGCCGTTGTGTTTGTTTTGAAGGTTTGGAGACATTATTTGTTTGGTTCTCGATTTGAAGTATTTAGCGATCATAAGAGCTTGAAGTATTTGTTTGACCAAAAAGAATTGAATATGAGACAAAGGAGATGGTTAGAGTTCTTAAAAGATTATGATTTCAAGTTGAGTTATCATCCCGGAAAAGCGAATGTTGTGGCGGATGCTTTGAGTAGGAAATCTATGCATATGTCGAGCCTCATGGCAAAGGAATTGGATTTAATTGAACAATTTAGGGATCTTAGTTTGGTTTGTGAAATGACTCCACATAGTGTCAAGTTGGGAATGTTGAAGCTTACCAATGATTTTCTTGATGAAGTGAAAGATGGTCAAAAGGGAGATTTGAATTTAGTGAACCGTTTGACTTTGATTAATCAAGGGAAAGAGACCGACTTCAAAGTGGATGAGAATGGGATCATAAGATTTCGCGAAAGAGTTTGTGTACCCGATATATCGGAATTGAAGAGAAAGATTTTGGAAGAAGGACATCGAAGTGGGTTAAGTATTCACCCGGGGGCTACTAAAATGTACCAAGATTTAAAGAAATTGTTTTGGTGGCCTAGTATGAAGAAGGAAGTCGCGGAGTTTGTTTATGCTTGTTTGACTTGTCAGAAATCTAAAGTGGAACACCAAAGACCTTCCGGATTGCTACAACCTATGTTTATACCCGAATGGAAGTGGGATAGCATTGCAATGGACTTTGTGAGTGGGTTACCAAGGACTACCAAAGGGAATGACTCAATTTGGGTGATTGTGGATAGATTGACAAAATCCGCTCACTTTATTGCTTTTAAGACCGGAACCTTGATACCTAAGTTAGCGGAGATTTATGTGGAACAAATTGTGAAGTTGCATGGTATCCCTTCTAGCATCGTATCGGATAGAGACCCGAGGTTCACTTCGAGATTTTGGGAAAGCCTACAAGAAGCCTTGGGGACTAAGTTAAGATTGAGTTCCGCCTACCACCCTCAAACGGATGGACAATCGGAAAGAACCATCCAATCACTAGAGGATTTGTTAAGGGCTTGTGTATTGGAAGGAGGAGGTAATTGGGATGGATATCTACCATTAATAGAGTTCACATACAATAATAGTTTCCACTCTAGCATTGGAATGGCACCTTTTGAAGCTTTGTACGGTAGGAGATGTAGAACTCCTTTGTGTTGGTATGAAGCGGATGAAAGTGTTGTACTTGGACCGGAAATAGTTCAACAAACAACGGAGAAAATTAAGATGATACAAGAAAAGATGAGAGCATCTCAAAGTAGGCAAAAGAGCTACTATGATAAAAAGAGAAAGAATGTAGAGTTCAAGGAAGGTGATCATGTTTTTCTAAGAGTTTCGCCAACTACCGGCATTGGACGCGCTTTGAGGTCAAGGAAGTTGACACCAAGATTTATTGGGCCTTATGAGATTCTTGGAAGAGTAGGGGAAGTGGCCTATCGGATTGCATTGCCACCATCTTTGTCAAATCTACATAATGTTTTTCATATCTCACAATTGAGAAAGTATGTTCCCGATTCAACCCATGTGATAGAAGTGGATGACATACAAGTGAGAGAGAATCTTACGGTTGAGACCATACCTTTGAGAATAGAAGGAAGAGAGGTGAAGAAGTTAAGGAACAAAGAAATTGCATCGGTTAAGGTAGTTTGGGGAGGACCGGCCGGAGAGAGCGCAACTTGGGAGCTAGAGGATGAGATGAGGAGGTCATATCCGGAATTGTTTCCAGGTAATTTTCGAGGGCGAAAATTCTTTTAGGGGGGTAGAGTTGTAACAACCGTAATTAGATAAATAGGATTTTATGTGATTATTTATTTACTTATCTATTTGAATATGTGTGCTTTCATGATTTTATGAATGTTTTATGCTTTTGGTTAATTAAAGGGTATTTTATTAATCCACTAGAATTATTAATTTAATTAGGAAGCTTAGGTTGAGATAGAATGAATTAATTGGTTAATTGATTGATTATGAGAGTTAATGAGATATGAGTTAGAATTATTAATTTGGATAGAGTTATGTTGGACTCATAGTGTGAATGGGCCAAGCCCAATAAGGAATAAGAGATAAGGAGGGTATTAGAGACATTCTAATACTAATTAGGTTAAGATAAGAAAAAGATAGAAAGAGTGAAGTCATAAGATTGAGAAAGAAAAAGGTGGTAGAAAGAGAATGGAGAGAAGAACCCATTTTTGAAGAAGAGAAGAGCAAAAGGGAAATCTAGAGGTAGAAGAAGGACTAGAGAATTCAGAATTTCTAAGGTAAGAGAGTAGTATTGATTTCCTAGAGTGACTAAGAGAGGAGGAGAAAGTCTTACTCTCTCCAACCCAATCCTCTCTCACTCTTTTTCTTTGGGTTGGGTTTGATTCTTAAAAATGAATGATTTTTATGTTGAAGATAGATTGCTCACATGTTTTGCTGAAAGAAATTTACAAACTTTGGGGTTCAATTGAGGGAATTTGCTAGATGTTTGTAGTTCTTAAGTTTTCATGAAGATTTGATAAAAATGATAACTTTTATGGATGAAATGTTGTTGATTCATGAAATGAGCTGTACTTCTATGTTTAACATGATTATATATGCTTAAAGTTGATACCTTTTCGAATTGGCATGTTGAAAATATGAGATTTTGAGCTTTTGAACCAAAACCCGAGAACAGGGTATACCTGTGCTGTCTAACTCGCTGCAGCGAGTGCAGGGCGAGTTGACAGCGAGCTCACCAGTTGCTCTCTGGTTTTGCTCGCTGCAGCGCGCTAGGAGCTCGCCCGGCGAGTTACTCAGGGCTGAACCTTATGATTTTCTTGAAAATATGAGACCTATGCTTATGCTATGTTAAGGATATGATCCTATGGTTATATTATATCATTTATATGTGTAATTTGACTAGATTTGATGGAGATATTGTACTTAAGGTTGAAGTGCATAATTGTGATATTCTTTTGAAGTGAATTGATTACATTCATGAGTTGATAATTACATTCATGCATCCATATATGCATGATGAGCAGGTATTTTAGTAAGGTGACTAAAATATGGAATATTTTAACGAGGTGGTTAAAATATAGTTAGAATAAGTTTTCTAACGAATGACAAGGTACCTCATACATTAGAAGAATGCTAGGGAGCATTCATGATTCTTGCATTAGTTTGCATTAGGAGATGAAGTTGTTTATCTATGTGTGATACTTGATAAATGACATTATTAATTGTACATCGATTTTGTTATGTGCCAATGATGTAAGATTTGATTATGCTAATTGATGAAGTGGTATTAAATGTATTTAATACTTGATTTATATACAACTAATGTTATGCAATTTCTTTATATGGTGTGGATGTTGCATTTCCTTTATTATTTATTATAAATGTTTAGTATGCGATATACTTGCATTATTTTGCGGGATTCCTTACTAACTCTCTATTTTGTGTAAATGCTGGACCTTTGGGGGTTCAGGTGTGCAGGATAAGGATTTAGCTTCGGCGGATTAGCGTTGTCTGCGCTTTTGCTTACTAGTGGTGAGGAGTCAAGCTTTATGCTTCTCCTAGTTAGACTTATCTATTAGTTGGTTTGTATTAAGTAGATGCTCTGATATTTTGTAACATCGAGTCGGGTAGACAGTTTTCCTTATTCGAATGTTTTGAGCATGATTTGTTCTTATGGTTGTTTGAACTATGCTACTTATTGTGTCCATGATTTGGTGTATGGATAAGTTGAGACTTGTTTTATTTATTTATTAGAACTTAAGTTGAGGTATGATATTTATGGTTTAAGTTGTATGGACTTAATTCATTATCCGCTGCTATATGTATGATTCATCATATGATTATGCATGTATGTCTCATTGGAATTGTATGCCTTGATTCTTTATATATTTAATTGTTTTAAGTTAAGTAATTTATATATATGGGATTAGGGTGTTACAAAATGCTTTGCAGAAATATAAAAGCGGAATGTATAAATAATAGATTCAAGAAATATAGAGGCTAGGTATGGTGGTTGGACTCCCTCCCTTCTTCATATTTGGCATGATCGGTGTATAACATAGTTACTTAGATTATGTTCGTCGGTGAATTATCCTTGTTGTAGTAATACCATACTATTACACTATGTCTATTAAAGTTTCCCTACGTTAACAACTAAGGTACCTACGAGAGCCTAACCTCGATGTGTCACATACCCTAATTACTAAGTGAGTTGTTTATAAACATGCATTATAACTTTCACCAATTAACCTCTAGGTCCTAGTATCGGGCTGTTCATCTTCTAAGTGCTCAGATCACACCTAGTGCATGATTCCTCCTCTAACCGCTCAGTTCACGACTAGTGCAGGATGTTACCGTCTCTATACACCTAGCATTATTTACTACGAGTTCCGGACCATATCAAGTCAAAACCTGATATGAATTCTATGGGCGCTCCCGCTTATCCGGCCAGATTACGAGAATACGTTATTAAAGTGCACGAAAGTAAATAACAAACATAATTACTAAATATCATTTATTATAACTTAGACACAATCACAGACTCCAAATATTCATAGGGGAGTTCATCTTCTCCACCACAACCTAAGGCATAATTATAAAGACTACATATTTAAATTACAAGAATTCATAACCTAAATACAAAAGCCTAAAGAAACATACCTTGCAGAGTTAGTTTTCCCGTAAGGGGAGAAAACTATGCCCAATAGAGCTCCTCTGAACCTCTCCTTATAGTAGAGAGTGTTCTACTATTTCTGAATGAATAAAACAATGAAAGGGAGGCTCTATTTATAGTTTTCGTAATGGGCCTCAGCAAGGCATCGCACCACGATGAAGCCATCGTGCTGCGATGTGAAGATTCAGTTTAATTTTATAATTGATCCTGTGCATTTCATCAGCTTGGGCGCCAAGTTACTCCATCGTGCTGCGATATGATGCATCGTGCTGCGATGAGAAGATTTTCTTCAGATTTATTGCTTCTGATTTCTTGGAGAACAAGCAGCTCCCATCGTGGCACGATGGGAGCCATCGTGCTGCGATGGAATGCTGATTTTCTTCACTTTTTGGGCTTTTTTTGTCTTTTTGCATCTTGGACTCTGTCTTGATGCTTTTTCCTGCTTTTGTAGGTTTTCCTTCGTATTTGGGCCTGTCTTGGTCATTTTACTACTAATAATAATACTAAAAATACCGTAGAAATTCCTGTCATCACAACCCCAAACTTAAACTGTTGCTTGTCCTCAAGTAACATGCTGTCAGACAAGATCGTTAGAGAAATAAAGATAAATAAAGATGATAGGAATTTCACAACCTTGCTTTATATTTCAGCAATGGTACCGCTGATTTTTTTACCGCAGCGATCATGCTCAGTCCTGCTAGGCTCAGGAGACGTCAATGGTAGCAAATCAGACAAATGCCTGCAAGAGTCCATGTTCAACTTTTTCTCTCTCTCACATTTTTGTTTTTCGCTCATAATTGAAAGGATTATCTCTCAATCATCGCACAACCTGCCATTTTACCATAGGCTTGCAAGAATTCTAAGCAACCAGTCAAAATTCAATATACATGCATTATTGGAGGTCTTTTCAGGGTTATAACGTGGCTTAGGTCAAGGTAGGACATTTTTGGGAATAGTAGGCTAAACATTGGAGTTAAGTTCTACTTTGTTGTTCCTTTTTGTGTACGCAACCTTTGTTCCTTAGGGTGTCTTTTTGTGTTGGTATCGGAGATTAAGAACCGGATGTGTCTTTGTGTGGTTCTTTTCTATCACTGTTTTTGCCCTTTGGCTCTTTTCTTTTGCCCTTTGGCTCTTTCTTTTGCCTGTTGGCTCTTTCTTTTTCATTTATTTTTTTGAAGAGACTATTTTTTTAGGGAATTTTTTTGATATTTTCCCGTCTCTTTTATTATTTTTTTTCTTTTTGTAGTGATAGTTCTCCGTATACCCACCCCAAACTTAAACGTTGCTAGTTCCATGAGCAACCCCAAACTTATTTTGCTGCCAAGACTTTTGAGAACTATTACCTAACTCCAAAGAGGGTAAATCATTGTTTTTCTGGTCTATAGGCTTGTATCGTGGTTTGTCACCGAAACAAAAGGGATAATTTTTTTACGGCTCAAATTTGGCTAGCAAAGGATATAATATAATAAAGGGTGGCTTGAAAAGGCTCTGGGTTATAACAAACAATTGCCTCAATGCATATAATATCAAATTAACCAGTCAGCAGAGAATTAGAGCAAGTTCTAGAAAATAGACAAGTGCACGGTACTCTCATAGTAATTCGAAAGAAAGTGGTAATACCGTTTGGAAATATTTGGCTCAAATCCTCACATGGCTTAGATATATGAAAGTTGAACAATTGTCTCACAGACACCAGCTTGATTACTCGTCTCTCTGTCTCCCGAACTTCGCACTTCGGAGCAATCACCTTTGGTTTCTGTATGAAGGCGTGAAATTCGGCTCATCAGAATTTATAACTCACTTCGCCGCAATCTTACCTATAACAGTTTATCATGCACTAGATAATAAATAGCAAACAGTTATTTAATTTTTTTGTAAGTTTGAATAAGGGGTAAATAGATGAAAATGATTAACAGGAAATTCAAAGTACAATCGTTAAAAATAAAAAAGTACATAAAAAAAAAGTACATAAATAGTAAAGAGAAAAACAAAATAACTGCGGCTCTAGTGTCCGCCCTTTTCATCACTATCAAGCTCAGCCTCTAACTCGGCTGCCAACTCCTCAGCACCTGCCTGATCCCATCTGTCCTGAACCTGCTGCTGATGCTGCAGCATGTTCTGGGTCTGCCTGTTGAAGTTCCTGGTCAAATCTGGCTGCTCCGGATACTGCTGGCGGTATGAAGGCAGAGGGTGCTGTGCTCTGTAGCTCTGAACAACATCCATCATGTGGGGGAGTACCTGGGTAACCCCCAGTCCATCCGGACATGGATGTCATACTGTGTGGCCGCCATCCCCAGCTCATACTCTGAGAACTGGTGCTGCTGAGGTGGCGGCTGGTGTACCTGTTGCTGCTGTGGTGGTGGCTGCTGTGGCTGCCCCTACTGGGCCCTCTCAAAATCCCGCTGGGCTCGGGAAAGGAACCTCGCTCCAAGAGGAATCTCCGGCCCAATGATATCATCATTATCCTCCTCTGGTACCCCAGCTAGGGAACAAAGATGAGAAATGACGAAGGGGTCACCAATGGTGGCCTCAGAAGATGTGATCATGCGCCTGATACTCTGCGCAATCACACGGCCAACCTGGATGGGCTCCCCCATCAAAATAGAGTAGATTCCCAGGCACCTGGAAGTGATGATCTCTGTCTCGTTGGAGCATGCCTCAAAGTTGTGGGTCCACCATTTGGCCCACAACTTTGCTAGAGGCAACATCTCCGTCGCCTGTAATCTCTGCCTCGCTCCCTATCTCGAGTAGCGTCAGTCCTTGTGTAACAGCCCAGGCCCTTTTCTACGTATATAGTAGGCAACCCCGGCGCTGTACATCACGATCTTCTCCACCCCCCTCTCTAGTGGAATTTTTGCCTTTCGTGGGAATCGAACCATGTACCATGGGGATAAGTACATGTTCAATCCATTCCCACTACCAATTGGGCTAGTAGCTCAATTGGTAGTGGGAATGGATTGAACATGTACTTATCCCCATGGTACATGGTTCGATTCCCACGGAAGGCAAAAACTCCACTAGAGAGGGGGGTGGAGAAGATCGTGATGTACAGCGCCGGGGTTGCCTACTATATACGTAGAAAAGGGCCTGGGCTGTTACAAAAAAGGCTGTAACAGCCCAGGCCCTTTTCTACGTATATAGTAGGCAACCCCGGCGCTGTACATCACGATCTTCTCCACCCCCCTCTCTAGTGGAGTTTTTGCCTTCCGTGGGAATCGAACCCATGTACCTGGGGATAAGTACATAGTTCATTCCATTCCCACTACCAATTGAGCTAGTAGTTCAATTGGTAGTGGGAATGGAATGAACTATGTACTTATCCCCAGGTACATGGGTTCGATTCCCACGGAAGGCAAAAACTCCACTAGAGAGGGGGGTGGAGAAGATCGTGATGTACAGCGCCGGGGTTGCCTACAATATACGTAGAAAAGGGCCTGGGCTGTTACAAACTCAATTGGTAGTGGGAATAGATTGAACATGTACTTATCCCCATGGTACATGGTTCGATTCCCACGGAAGGCAAAAACTCCAATAGTGAAGGGGGTTGGAGAAGATTGTGAGGTAGCAGTGCCGGGAACGCCGAAGGCCCGGGCTGTTACACCTTGCCTGGCATAGCCAGGGCTGCCCGAATCTGGTCGTACTCGGCATCGGTAATAGCTCCCTCTCTCCAGGAAGCACGCCTAGCTTGAACCCCGCATTGATCCTCCGGGCGGAATCCAAAGGTAGCATCAATAGTGTCTGGGGAGTAACTGACATGAACCCCCCGAACATAGGACCTGTAGTTTCCATTCCCGAATGCTATACCATTGCCATAAAACTCCTCCACAAAGGTCCTGTTGCACTCCCCCAACATGTTGTTGAAGGGCACCTATCCATATCCCAGCATAATCTCCCGAACTCGTGGAACTGAGTCGAAAGCAGGGATCTCGATACCGATCTCCTGAACTAGCATCTTCTCCCCCACCACACCATGTTGCCTTTGAGTAACACTACTCAAGAAGCGAGGGGGAGCAGACTGTGAAGCGGATCCTGATACTCTGGATCGTTTTGGTGCCATGTGGTAAAAAGGTTGGATTTTTCTAAAAAGTTTGGTTTTTTTGTTGAGAAATTTGGTTGGTGGAAGGTTTAGAAAGTGTAGAAGAAGAAGAAGAATATGAGTTTTGGAGTTTTCGGAGGGTTAGGATTGTTGGTAGGTCTCTGGGTAAATTTGAGCAGAGTAACAGCGTGAAATTTTGATGTAAAAAGTGAAAAATTCGTGCTTTATTTATAGGCAACGTTCACTCATCGCATCACGATGCATCGTATCGTATTGCGATGGTTTGCTGTTGAATTTTGAATAATTGGCCGTTCACATCGCAGCACGATACGATACATCGTACTGCGATGGATTACCGTTGTTTTTGAAAAGTTGAACGTTGTTCATCGTAGCACGATGGGATGCATCGTGCTGCGATGGACTGCCTAATTTTTGTAAAAATTTGATTTTTCAACTTTTTTCTCAAAAATTATTTTTCTAGGTTTTTCTCTAAAAAATGTGGTACTTTTATTTTTCTAAAAATTAAAATTTAAAAATTAAAAATGCGGAAAATCAAAATAAAGCAATAAATTATACCTTGGGTTGCCTCCCAAGCAGCGCTTGTTTAGCCTCTCATTAGCTTGAGGCATTTCCTCCATTACAGAGGATAGGTTCGCATGTCTCTCTATTGTGCTTCTTCGTTCCTGCTTGAAGCACTGACCATCTTCCTTTTTCATTAATTACTGTCTAGAAGGACTAGGTCTGTTTCACCAGATCCTCAACTATCCGGTTGGCGACTAATTTACTAGTGCAGTTTCATAGAACACAGTGATTTCACCCCAAACTTATATTCGTGCATGTCTATCTTTTTGATTCTTTCTTCAAGGAAGAAGTTGTTCTCCTGAGGTGACTTTGCAGACTGGTTTTCCTGACTGTAGTAGTTCATCCTTGATGGCCTTTCTCTATTCACTTCTCATCTTTTCAATGGTTCCCGTGTATCCGAACCATTTCTGTAAACAGCCCTTTTTTTCTCTTGCTTCCTGTAGAAGCTTCAGTCAGATGATCCTCTTGACCATTGACTTTTTGGTTGCAGTTTCTCTTCTTCAATTTGCTCCATCTCTCATCACTTTGAGAGTTTTCCTGCGAGAATGCTGTCTTTGATTTTATTTTTTTGCTGTTGCCAGCCTTTGTAATCCTTAGCTCTTGAGTACCTGTCTGCATGCACTTTAAACAAATACCTCAGTAGCACTGGATAAATATTTTTCTGTGGAACTATTTTTGGTTTGTCTCATGTGTCTTTGTCACTATGAAAATTCTCAGGTAAGTGAGGTGGATCACAATGGATCGCTTAAATACCAAGACTTATCCTTAGCCAGAATCTTCACAGATCAAAATCCACAATCATCAACAAGATTTTTTGATTTTTTTTTAATTTTTTTGTATTTTTGAAAATTTTTTGACAAACTTAAATAAATCTAGTAATGCTTTGTAAACACAATCCCCGGCAACGGCGCCAAAAACTTGACTACGGTCTGGCAAGTGCACCAGTCTGTCGTCGAGTAATAATTCACACTCTAGGTGTCTAGAATGAGTTCGTATCCACAGGGATCGTGCCGAAGCTTCACTAGCGTTATTTAAGTTTGTGATAGTTTGCATTCGCTTTGGTTTTTGAAAAGGGTTTTATAAAAATAGCGAAATGCTTTGCAGAAATATAAATGCGGAATGTATAAATAATAGATTCAAGAAATATAGAGGCTAGGTATGGTGGTTGGACTCCCTCCCTTCTTCATATTTGGCATGATCGGTGTATAACATAGTTACTTAGATTATGTTCGGCGGTGAATTATCCTTGTTGTAGTAATACCTTACTATTACACTATGTCTATTAAAGTTTCCCTACGTTAACAACTAAGGTACCTACGAGAGCCTAACCTCGATGTGTCACATACCCTAATTACTAAGTGAGTTGTTTATAAACATGCATTATAACCTTCACCAATTAACCTCTAGGTCCTAGTATCGGGCTGTTCATCTTCTAAGTGCTCAGATCACACCTAGTGCATGATTCCTCCTCTAACCGCTCAGTTCACAACTAGTGCAGGATGTTACCGTCTCTATACACCTAGCATTATTTACTACGAGTTCCGGACCATATCAAGTCAAAACCTGATATCAATTCTATGGGCGCTCCCGCTTATCCGGCCAGATTACGAGAATACGTTATTAAAGTGCACGAAAGTAAATAACAAACATAATTACTAAATATCATTTATTATAGCTTAGACTCAATCACAGACTCCAAATATTCATAGGGGAGTTCATCTTCTCCACCACAACCTAAGGCATAATTATAAAGACTACATATTTAAATTACAAGAATTCATAACCTAAATACAAAAGCCTAAAGAAACATATCTTGCTGAGTTAGTTTTCCCGTAAGGGGAGAAAACTATGCCCAATAGAGCTCCTCTGAACCTCTCCTTATAGTAGAGAGTGTTCTGCTATTTCTGAATGAATAAAACAATGAAAGGGAGGCTCTATTTATAGTTTTCGTAATGGGCCTCAGCAAGGCATCGCACCACGATGAAGCCATCGTGCTGCGATGTGAAGATTCAGTTTAATTTTATAACTGATCCTGTGCATTTCATCAGCTTGGGCGCTAAGTTACTCCATCGTGCTGCGATATGATGCATCGTGCTGCGATGAAAAGATTTTCTTCAGATTTATTGCTTCTGATTTCTTGGCGAACAAGCAGCTCCCATCGTGGCACGATCATGTCTTGGTCATTTTACTACTAATAATAATACTAAAAATACCGTAGAAATTCCTATCATCAAGCTTCATGGGCTTGGATCCCTGATCTGATAGCTGGCCTTCTTAATCTCCAAGAAACAAACTCAATCTTTTACAAAGATTTGTTTGTTTTAAATCTTTTTAAATCTTCTAGTAACAAATCTTTTTCAAAGATCACACGCAAAATAATGAAAGCGTGTTATTCTAGGGCGTTCAGGTCAGGTCCAAAATGTGTGCACATCAGTCAACACATCTGGACCAAAGGCTTATTTTAGCAAATGAAGCCAACGGGTTTGGTTATTATGCATAAGCCATCCTTATGCACCATGCATAAGTTACTTAGTGCACCCCCCCAATTACTCGTGCACCCCCAAATTACTTGTGCACCCCCAAATTACTTATGCACCCCCCAAATTTCTCGCGCACCCCCAAATTTCTCATGCACCCCCATATGACTTTTGCCCCCCAATTTTTTTTTCTCCCCTCCACATTTCTATCCTAAACCATTTTGCTGTGGGAATGGTTTCAGAGATATGCACTCAAAAACCATTAAGTGCATAAGATGGTTTTGGAGTACAACCCTATAATTAGAATAGAAACAATAATTGTGGTTTAATGGTTTCGATTGTCTTATATGAGAAACCAAAATTATTGTTAAATGATTTTAAATAATGATTATAATTGTACCAAAAAAATAAAAAATAATGATTATAATAAAAAACCGTTAAACCATTTTGCTGTGGGAATGGTTTCAGATGGTTGTAATAAAAAACCATTAGGTGCATAAAATGGTTTTGGAGTACAACCCTATAATTAGAATAGAAACAATAATTGTGATTTAATGGTTTAGATTGTCTTATATGAGAAACCAAAATTATTGTTAAATGATATTAAATAATGATTATAATTGTACCCAAAAAAATAAAAAATAATGATTCTAATTATAGGTTGTACTTCAAAACCATCTTATGCACTTAATGGTTTTGGAGTGTATATATCTGAAACCATTCCCACAGCAAAATGGTTTAGGCTAGAAATGTGGGGGGACAAAAAAAGAAATTGGGGGCACAAGTCATCTGGGGGTGCGTGAGAAATTTGGGGGGTGCACGATAAATTTGGGGGGGGTGCATGAGAAATTTGGGGGTGCGCGAGAAATTTGGGGGGGGTGCATTAGAAATTTGGGGGTGCGCGAGAGATTAGGTGTGAGTGTGTGAGTTGAGATTTGCTAGGATTATTACATGTGGATGCTCAATCTAATGAGTGTTATTGACTTATGTACCATGCATAAGGATTACACTTATGTATAATAACTTCTCCCGAAGCCAACACCCTAAAACAAAAACAACCTTGCAGGTTGAAAACACAAACATATGGTAAATAGGTCTTTACTCACTTGTAAAGTAGACGAAATTTGCTTTATCCTTGTAAAAAAATTGCAATTCCCCCTTCGAAATTTGAAAATTTCTTCAATTACCACCCTAAGTGGTCAACGAATCATCATTTTCAATGACATGCCATGCATATGTGGATTTTTAAAAAAAAATTATTGTCACGTCAGTTAAATTTTTTTAACAAAAAATTAATAATTTTTTTGTATTTTTTAAAAAAATTGAAAAAAAAATCTATTTACCCTTTTGATTTGTAAAAAAATGTAAAAATAAATTTTTTATTTATTTTGAAAATAAATTAATGATTTTTTCTTTGTTTTTTATAGATTTTTTTTTTAAATAGATATTTTAATTTTATATTTCAACAAATATTTTGTTTTTTTTTTTCAAATATATTTTTTGTATTATTAAACAATTTTTTAAAATTTTAAATTTATTTATTTTTTAAAAAATACAACAAAAAATTAAATTATTTTTTTTAATAAATTTTGAAAACTTTAATTTTTATTTATTATATTTTTCTAAAAAAATTAATAATTATTTTGTATTTTATAAAAAAATTTGAAAATTTGAAAAAAAAATAAAAAAGATTTTTTGATTTTATATTTCAATATATATTTTCTTTTTTTTTTTCAAATAGATTTTTTGTATTTCTTTTAAAAAAATTATTTATTTTTTCAATATTTTTAAAAAATATAAATAAATTTTAATTTTTTTTAACTGATGTGGCAATAAAAAATAAAAAAATCCACATATACATGTCACGTCATCGAAAATGAAGATTATATGTACAGTTGGTCATTCAGGGGGTAATTGAAAGAATCTTCACATTACGAGGGGGGAATCACAAATTGTTTTTACAGGGGGCAAAAGACCTATATATATATATGGGGATGAATCAAATTACACCGGTGTAACATTTGAGTAATGTTACACCGCTCAATAACGCTTGAACGAATTCAAATTTTACAAACTCCACCCTTGGATTAAAAGTTTATATCATATAGATCATCTATGTTGAGTTTTACAAAAATCTAAAATTGTTTGATATGCTATTGAGACACTTCAAGATTAACGGTTTATGCGTTTTTATTGAATACCTTTAATCTTTATGTGTCTCAAAAACATATCAAACGATTTTAGATTTTTGTAAAATTGAACATAGATGATCTATATGATATAAACTTTCCATCCAACGGTGGATTTTGTAAAATTTGAATTCGTTAAAGCGTTATTGAGCGATATAACATTACTCAAATGTTACATCATTGTAATTTGATCTCTCTCTCTCTCTCTCTCTCTCTCTCTATATATATATATATATATATATATATATATATATATATATATATATATATATATATAGATATATTATAAACATTTACAAAAACTACTTATAGAAAAAAGGAAAGAAAAAAAGAAAGAAGAACTGTGTACAAGAAGAAGTGAATTTTAAACATCATTGCCCTCTTGCCAAAGACTCCCGAAGCCTCTTCCATTGATCGATAAAGGCCAATTGCAATGGCTAATTTTAAATTCAAAGTAATATCCAAGGTTATTGCAGATAGACTTGCTTCAATTATGCTAACTCTTGTCTCTAAAGAACAAAAGGGATTTATACATGACAGAAAAATCAAAGAGTGTTTGTGTGTTGCTTCAGAAGCTGCAAATCTTCTTCACAACAAAACTTTTGGAGGTAACTTAGCTCTTAAGATTGATATCACAAAAGCTTTTGACACATTGGAATAGTCTTTTCTTTTGAAAGTTCTTAAATCTTTTGGTTTCAATGAAGTGTTTTGCAAATGGATCCATACTATTCTTCAATCTACTTTTCTTTCAGTTTCAATAAATGGAAAATCACATCGTTATTTCAATTGCACCAGAGGTGTGAGGCAAGGAGACCCCATTTCACCATTCTTATTTTGCTTAGCAGAAGATGTTTTGAGCAGACAAATATCAAAGCTTGTTTCTGAAGGCAAGATTAATCTCATCAAAGGTACCAGACATGTTCATGTTCCCTCACACTCATTCTATGCTGATGATTTGATGATCTTTTGTAAAGGAAATATAAATGGATTAAGAGAGCTAAAAAATTTGTTCACTAAATATGCTCTAGAGTTTGGTCAAGCTATAAATAAATCAAAGTCAACGATCTTTTCTGACTCAATAACTCCAAGGAGGTTGGCTTTAATGGTGCAACTTCTGAAATTATCTATAGGATCTCTGCCCTTCAACTACTTGGGTGTTTCAATCTTTAGAGGTAAGCCTAGAGCTTGTCATCTTCAACCAATAGCAGACAGAATAAAATTCAAGCTCTCAGCTTGGAAAGCTTCACTTCTATCCATTGCTGGAAGAGTACAATTGATTAGGGTTGTGGCACAAAGTATGCTCATTTATAGTATCTCAATATACTCTTGGCCTGAGGCATTGCTTAAAGACATTGAGAAGTGTATGAGAAATTTCATATGGAGTGGTGATATAGAAAAGAGAAAGTTGGTGACTGTTTCATGGAAAAATCTTTGCAAACCTTTCATACAAGGGGGTTTGAGCATCATATCTATTTCTAAATTAAACAAAGCAACTAATCTTAAGTTGTGTTGGTCCCTTATGAACTCTCAAAGCTCTTGGGCCAGGTTGTTGAAAGATAGAGTTTTTAGAAATAATAGACCTATTCAGCATCACATTTTTTCTTCTTTATGGAGTAGTCTCAAAGAAGAGGTTGGTGTCATGATGGAAAACTCTGTTGGGATTATTGGAAATGGGGAGAATATCAATTTTTGGAATGACAATTGGTGTGGCACCCCTTTATCTGATCTCTATAATATACCAGCTCATACTAGACTTTTACTTACTTCAACAATTAGTGACTATTTGGTTGATGGTCATTGGAATCTTCCTCCATAGTTGACTCAAGCTTTCAATAACTTGAGTTATATTGTTAATCAAGCTACTATCCCTCTAGAGCAAGATCAGGATCATATGCTTTGGAAACTCACAGATACAGGCGACTTGAGCCTCAAGGAAGCTTACCTCTTCAAAATGCAGAATTGTCAAGATCTACATTGGGCAAAATTGATTTGGAATTTTGATATACCTCCCTCTAAATCATTTCTTGTATGGAGATTAATGTATGATAAAATTCCAACTGATGAGAATCTTATGATTAGAGGCTGTTATTTGCCATCAATGTGCAGCATTTGCAAAAACCAAGGGGAATATACTTTTCATGTCTTTTTTGAATGTGGTTTTGCTGTCAAAACTTGGTCTTGGTTGGTTGCTTGAACTTGGCTATTCAATTCACTTCTATGGAGGATACATGGAAGCTTTGTGACTTAAACTGGTCTCCTCAGTGCAAGATCACTGTTACTGCAACCATCATTAATTTGATCAACACCTTATGGTTTGTCAAAAATCAAGCCAGATTCAACAATAAGATTTTGCCTTAGAATTCTACTATTGCAATGATCATATCCAACACCTCCCTAACAGGTAACAACACTACCAAATCCTCTTCTAGCTCTATTATGGATTTTGTTCTTTTGAAGCTGTTTTCAATTAGTATACACCAGCCCAAGGAGTCTTATCTGATAGAGGTCTGTCGGCAACCCCCTCTTACTGATTGGTTGAAATGCAACATTAATGGTGCTGCAGTTGGTTACCCTGGCAATGCATCATGTGGTGGAGTTTTTAGAAATGACTCTGCAGAATTTATTTTTGGGTTTGCTGAACCTCTAGGTCTTACTACTTCTTACTTTGCTTAGTTATGTGGAGCAATGAGGGCAATTGAAATTGCTTTTCAAAATAACTGGCACAAATTGATTCCACCCTTGTTGTCTCAGCTTTTCAAAGTCCAAATAGAGCAGTTCCTTGGGTGATAAGAAACAGATGGAAAAATGTTATTCACATGGAAAACTGCATGAATTGTATTGTAACTCGCATCTTTGGGGAAGGGAATCAAGTTGCTGATCTTATGGCAAACCATGGTCTTACTTTAGCTTTTATTGTATATTGGCAGGTAGCTCCTCTGTTTATTAGGGACTGTTTTGATAAAAACAAGTTAGGCATACCTTGTTTTAGATTATGTTCATAGTAATGAAGTTTTGGTTTGGTCCCCTCTGACTACGGTCTGGCAAGTGCACCAGTCTGTCGTCGAGTAATAATTCACACTCTAGGTGTCTAGAATGAGTTCGTATCCACAGGGATCGTGCCGAAGCTTCACTAGCGTTATTTAAGTTCGTATAGTTTGCATTCGCTTTGGGTTTTTGAAAAAGGTTTTATAAAAAGAAGCGTAATGCTTGCATAAATAAATAAATAATAGATTCAGAAACATAGAGGATAGGTATGGTGGTTGGACTCCCTCCCTTCTTCATATTTGGCATGAACGGTGTATAACATAGTTACTCAGATTATTGTTCGGCGGTGAATTTTCCTTCATTGTAGTAACACCTTATGTAAGTGCACCAGTTCATTCCCTTGTTTTAATAATTGTCAAAACACATGAAAATAGAGTGGAACATATTTTGGCAACATTAGAAATGACTTGACAGTGAAAAACTATTTTTTAAACTCTGAAAAATTGATTTTAAGGTATTTTGTATCGATACATAATCACTTGTATCGATACAAATGTCCTGAAACTACTTCAGACTGATTTTGTGCATTTTGTATCGATACATACTTCGTTTGTATCGATACAAAACTAGTGTCTCAGGGGCAGAGAGTCTCTTGTGTATCGAATCATGCTTGCATGTATCGATACACACCTATATCTCTCAGAAAACCAGAGAGTGCATGATGTATCGAATCATGCTTGCATGCTTCGATACATATCAGTCAAGATTTCAAGAAACTGATGTATGTATCGATACACACACGTGTTTGTATCGATACATAGGTCAAAATATCACATTTGAACGCTGGTCAAAGGGTTTGTATCGATACAAACCTTCATATGTATCGATACAAGTCTGTTCTTTTTTGCCTAAATTTGCTCAATTCTATTTTCTCTATAAATAGCAATATGAGTTGTTGTTGTAAGCATGAGAATCCATCTGAAAAACACATTTGATCAAAATTTGAGAGAGATTTTGGATCAAAGACTTATTCAACACAAGTTCATCATCTTCTACCAAATCACTTCCAATTTGAGATTGAGTATGGGATCAATCAAGGGTTCTTAGTTGATCTGGTGGATAACGTTCGGTGCAATTCGCGGTGAATCAGAATTGCGATCGGGTTGAATTGCGTTGGAGGTTTGGGTTCTCATCAAGGGTTCAAGATTGTGCGATATCTTGAAGGTTCAACATCGAGGAAGCGAGGTAATCAGCTGGACGTTCGTTGCGGGGGTTTTCGGTTCGAAGACGGCGCAAGATTGGATCGTTGGAATCAGAGGTAGAAGCTTCGCGAGGTGTTGAGGTTGCATCGCTCAATTTGCATTAGATTCAATATAGGGTTATTCGAGTCTTTGTAAATTGTGCACTAAAGCGTTTTTAATAAAATCGCTCAAATCGTCCGTTTGACGATTTGGGGGGAGACGTACCAGGCCGACTGCGAGGACGACACGAAAGCTGCGGGAACTCCCTAATCAACTGTTTGCGTTCTTCTTTCCTTACACTCTTTACTTTTCGAATTATCATTAATTGATCAATTGAATTTTGTGATCGTAAGTGTTCATCAAAATTCAATTGAACTTGTCTTGAATTGTGATTGTGTATAACTTGAATTGTTGGAACTTGTGTGGTTTATCTTAGTAATTTGATTGCAATACATAACCTAATTCAATTTATCATTAAACGCTCTAAGGCTTATACTACCTTTCCTTTGATCGAAGGGTGCAAAGTAGACTACCGATCCGGTGGGCTTCCGCGTACTCGAAAATATTTTGAAAAACTCATTGTGTAGAAAGAGTCACTTATTCACCCCCTCTAAGTGATCGCCAAGTAGTCTAACAAGTGGTATCAAGAGCCCGGTTTGATTTAAAACGATTAAACCGGGTAATTTATGCCTATTATTAGAAAACATGGCGTTTGCACCCAAAGGGGCTTATAATAGGGCTCTTATATTCAATGGAGACCATTTCGATTATTGGAAAAGTAGTATGCGCATACACATCAATTCTTTTGATGGTGAAGTGTGGAATGCTATTGAGAACGGTCCGTTTGTTCCGACAAACACCGATCCTAATGGCATTGTCACCCATAAGCCTATGGCACAATGGACGGAGGATGAAAAGAAAAAGGTCAATTACGATGCAAAGGCACAAAACATACTTATTTCATCCCTTGGGATTGAACAATTTTATCATGTGTCGCATTGTTCAACGGCCAAAGAAATGTGGGATACATTAGTTACTCATTTTGAGGGTACTAATGAAGTCAAAATATCCAAGATAAACACCTTAACTCAAGAGTTCGAATTGTTTCATATGCAAGATGGTGAAACCATTGCGGATATGCAACAAAGATTTGTAAAAATTACCAACAAGTTACATGGTCTAGGTAAACCAATCACAAATCAAGATGCTACTAATAAGATTTTGAGATGTCTTAACAGGTCATGGCAACCAAAGGTCACCGCAATCAAAGAAGCGAATGATCTTACAACTTTGAGTCTCACAACCTTATTTGGTAAGCTAACGGAACATGAACAAGTGCTTAATTTGTTGGAAAAGCATGAGAAAAGTGAGAAAAAGGAGAAACACAACGAAAAGGAAAAAGAAAAGGATAAGAGGTCCATTGCTCTAAAGGCCTCCAAATCCAAGTCCAAAAAGGTTGATCAAGTGGAGAGTAGCTCAAGCGAAGACGATTCCGATGATGAGGAAATGGGGCTCTTCGTTCTACGCTATAATAGATATGTGAGAAAGAATGGGATAAGACATTCCGATGACAATCTTAAGAAGTTTCGGAAAGATAGTGGTTACCGCCGGAAGAATGAAGGTGCTAGGAACTCCAAAAAGGGAATATGCTATGAGTGCGGCCAAGTTGGTCACTTCAAGCCGGATTGTCCCAAGCTCAAGAGAAAAGAGAAAGAGTCATCATCATTCAAAGGAAGGAGCAAAGGCAAAGGTAAGAAAGCCTATGTTGCATGGGAAAGCGGAAGCTCATCTTCCTCTTCATCATCAAGCTCTAGCTCAAGTGGTGAAGATGTATTGGCCAATGTGTGCTTGACATCCTATGATCGAAAGAAACCTGCTCCCAAAAAGGTAAATCAAAATCCCTCTAGCTCATATACGCTTTTGGAATATCATGAGTTGCAAGTCGCTTTTGAAAAGTTACACAAAGAAACTAAAGAGGTTTTTCAACGACTAAAAGGTTTAATGCAAGTTAATAAATACCTTGAGGCAAAAGTTTCAGAAACAGAGCTTGAGTTGAAAGCCCTCAAAGAGTCTATGATTCAAAAACCTCTTGCGACTTTTGATAATTATGGTAACGATAGGACCGGATGTGATGGATGCTTTTACTTATATAGAGACTTGCGAAAGTTACAAGATAAGCTAAAAGAACCACCTAAACCGGAGATTACATATTCGGTTGATTTGACTAAGTTCAACAAACCTTTGAAACCTAAAAATAAAAAGTATAAGTTTGTTGAAAAGAGTCATAAGAAATGTAATCCAAACATCGTGTGTCACTATTGTTGTGATAAGGGTCATACTATTGCCAAGTGCCAAGCTCGAAAAACTTTAGTACCAAAAGGCAAAATGCAATGGATACCTAAATCAAGCAATAGTTTTGTTACTAACCACCTAGGACCCAACATGAGTTGGGGACCTATTTCAAATGTCTAAGTTTGTAGGGAAAACGTCTTGAACCATTGACGAGAGACACCGACAACAATGGAGTTCAAGACATATGAAGAAGTAAAGTGATGAGAAAAGCTTCAACTCGACATTTGCAAGGTTATGGAAATTGATCACTTCCTACATCTAACACTTAAGGGAAGATTCTATTCTCTATCTTTGCTTTTATATTTTTTTTACTTAGCATTTGTACATTGGTTTCATATACATATACCTTTTCATCTTAATATGAAGTTTGTATTGATAGTTGTCTAATCCTCCATTTCCAAGAATTTTGCTCAAAAGTATTTATAAGTTTTTGAGACTCATATGTTTAAAATGGGGATTTGACAAAGATCATTACAAACACCATATTAAGTCCATACTTGTTTTGTATATGTTTGTTCTATTCTTATGTGTGACTTATTGTGCATACATACACATACAATGAATTACGTATGATTCATCTTGGTACTTTAAATTCATCTATGTGAATATCTTATCATGCATTTTATGGTTTAACATGTGTTCTCATGTTATGATATGCTTTGATAGTGTTTTGATCACATGCATAAGTGTGTACCTTGTTGATTATATGTGTTTAATACATACATGTTATTTGGAAGTCATAAAAATTTTTTATAAAAAAAAAAAAAAAAAAAAAACCTATAAGTTCATGTGTTTTTGAGAAAAAATTGAAAATAATGCATTTTGCATCGATACAAATAAACTTTGTATGGATACATGTTAGTTATTCTGCAAATTTTCAAAATGAACCGATATGTATCGATACATATGATGCTTGTATCGATACATAACTCTTCAAATTGGACAGACACTGTCTCATGTATCGATACATGCTCGCATGCTTCGATACATGCTTGCAGAAAACTGACTTGTATCGATACAAACACGAGTTTGTATCGATACAAACACATGAAAACACCTTTTATGAATCAATTTTCATTCATTCATTCATCAAACACCAAAACCTTCTTCTTCTACACGAGAAACACTCTCAAAACCCTCATTCCCAAATTTTCAATCTCCCTCAAACTCAACCAAAACTCACAAAACTTGACCCTAAACCACTTCAAATTCATTACCCATTCACATTCCTTCATCAATTTCATGGTTCAAGCTTCATAATCTCCACATTCAAGACAAGGGTTTCTTCAATTTTGGTTGTGAAATTTCTTCAAGTTCCACATCAAAATTCAAGGTAATTCGTTCTATTTCTCACTCTCCTAGAAATGGCACCAAAAACTAAGGCTAGAAAAGAAAAGGAAGTAGGAAATAGTAGCAATGATGTTCCAAATCTTGGACTTAGGGAAGAAGAATTTGTTCACAAGGATTGCATTACCACTTATACGCAATATTGTAGAACTAGGAGCATTTTGCCTCAGAAATCTGTTAATACTGAAACTCTTAGAAATTTACGTCTCAATGATATTGCGGAAATTCTTGAAAACGAACAATTTGACACTTTTTGTGATTTGCAAACCAAATATAATGATACTTTGGTTAGGATATTTTATGATGGGTTGCAGGAGAGAAATGATGCTGAATTTGAATTTTGTTGGGGACGTAAGGTTTATAGGTTTAGTGCGACTATGTGGTTTGACTTGTTTGGAATGAGTACCGGTAGTAGGATAACCGGAGAAGATCTTTTGGCCTATTCGGAATCTAGCCAGGTTGATTATGATTCTAATGTCTTCATCTCCTCCATCACTAGAAATGGAAATATTCCGGAAACTATGGGAACCGGAAAATTAAATGTGAACGCTAGAGTGATTTATTGGATTGTAAGTCACATATTGCGTCCTAAGAGTGCAAGTTCTAGAATGGATAGGAAAGACATTGATCTCATGTTTTTGATAATGGAAGACCGAAAAGTTGATTGGCCTTTTTATATTGTGAGTAGAATGTTTGACTTGAGGAACTCTAGCCGTGATCAAAGCTTTGGATATTGTAGTTTGATAGCTAGCATCTTCAGAAAGTTTAAGCTTGGACAAAACCTTTCCATTGAGTACACTACCCTTGGAAGGTTACAAAAATTTAGTGATACTCAAATGGCAAAGATGAATTGGACCTTAAATGTTGACAATGTCTATGTCTACCATGGTCAAGAGGAAGAAAATGTGGATCAAGCTGCTGCTCCAAGAGGTAGGAGACCAAGAAGAAATGCTAGGCAAGGTGAAGGTGAAAGTGTAGGTCAAGGTGAAGAAGGCGGCAATTGGAATGAAATGATGGGCATGCTAAGGAATATGAGCTTGCAACAAACCACCTTCTACAATGAGTACACTCAGAACTACCAAACTCAAAATGCTAGAATTGAAGAGTTGTACACCAACACCAATGATCTCCGAACCTATGTGACTACTCGCTTTGATGAGATGCAAGCCCAGATGCATGGCTACTATCAACCTAACCCTCTGTCTAACCCGGACAACATGGATGAATGATGATAATACCTGACTTTGTGTTTATTGCATTTTATTTTCTTTTTCCACATGAACAATTTTATTTTAGTTATTTCTTATGACTTTCTTTATTTCGATTTGGTTGTACGGATAATTTCTTATGTTGTCATGTTTTGGACAACATTACATTTTGGTTTGTATGACTTTATATTTTGGATAATCTTGTTTGTATGGATTATTGGTTATGGTTATGCATTGGTTGCATGGTTTGTTTATTTCGTCCCGTATTTTGATATGTTAATTCTTTATAATGACGAATTGACGATGTTGTTACAATATTCATGCTTTGGACTTGGTTTGTTGTTCTACATTCCATATTTGTCATGATATTTGGTTTTTCGCCATTGGATTATACTTGCATATCTTGTACGTATTTATATTGATTAGGATATTCATCATAAAGTGCATTTCGACAAATGTAAGTGCACGATATGACCATGATAAAAACGTTTTGGACTTGATACTTCTAATGAGTTCTCTTCTTCTTTTTGATATTGTCAAAGGGGGAGAGATTTGGATTGCACAAGCTAAGGAAAGAATTCTTGATTATCAACATATCAAACGCATTATGGCATCAACTCAGGGGGAGCTTGCTTATGGTTAGCCTTGATGTAATTGCGATTGTATACATATTGCTATTTTATTGCATATTAGGTATAGGCTTAGTTTAGCTTATGCAAAGTTTTGACAATTATCAAAAAGGGGGAGAATGTAAGTGCACCAGTTCATTCCCTTGTTTTAATAATTCTCAAAACACATGAAAATAGAGTGGAACATATTTTGGCAACATTAGAAATGACTTGACAGTGAAAAACTATTTTTTAAACTTTGAAAAATTGATTTTAAGGTATTTTGTATCGATACATAATCACTTGTATCGATACAAATGTCCTGAAACTACTTTAGACTGATTTTGTGCATTTTGTATCAATACATACTTCGTTTGTATCGATACAAAACTGGTGTCTCAGGGGCAGAGAGTATCTTGTGTATCGAATCATGCTTGCATGTATCGATACACACCTATATCTCTCAGAAAACCAGAGAGTGCATGATGTATCGAATCATGCTTGCATGCTTCGATACATATCAGTCAAGATTTCAAGAAACTGATGTATGTATCGATACACACACGTGTTTGTATCGATACATAGGTCAAAATTTCACATTTGAACGCTGGTCAAAGGGTTTGTATCGATACAAACCTTCATATGTATCGATACAAGTCTGTTCTGTTTTGCCTAAATTTGCTCAATTCTATTTTCTCTATAAATAGCAATATGAGTTTTTGTTGTAAGCATGAGAATCCATCTGAAAAACACATTTGATCAAAATTTGAGAGAGATTTTGGATCAAAGACTTATTCAACACAAGTTCATCATCTTCTTCCAAATCACTTCCAATTTGAGATTGAGTATGGGATCAATCAAGGGTTCTTAGTTGATCTGGTGGATAACGTTCGATGCAATTCGCGGTGAATCAGAATTGCGATCGGGTTGAATTGCGTTGGAGGTTTGGGTTCTCATCAAGGGTTCAAGATTGTGCGATATCTTGAAGGTTCAACATCGAGGAAGCGAGGTAATCAGCTGGACGTTCGTTGCGGGGGTTTTCGGTTCGAAGACGGCGCAAGATTGGAACGTTGGAATCAGAGGTAGAAGCTTCGCGAGGTGTTGAGGTTGCATCGCTCAATTTGCATTAGATTCAATATAGGGTTATTCGAGTCTTTGTAAATTGTGCACTAAAGCGTTTTTAATAAAATCGCTCAAATCGTCCGTTTGACGATTTGGGGGGAGACGTACCCGGCCGACCGCGAGGACGACACGAAAGCTGCGGGAACTCCCTAATCAACTGTTTGCGTTCTTCTTTCCTTACACTCTTTACTTTTCGAATTATCATTAATTGATCAATTGAATTTTGTGATCGTAAGTGTTCATCAAAATTCAATTGAACTTGTCTTGAATTGTGATTGTGTATAACTTGAATTGTTGGAACTTGTGTTGTTTATCTTAGTAATTTGATTGCAATACATAACCTAATTCAATTTATCATTAAACGCTCCAAGGCTTATACTACCTTTCCTTTGATCGAAGGGTGCAAAGTAGACTACCGATCCGGTGGGCTTCCGCATACTCGAAAATATTTTGAAAAACTCATTGTGTAGAAAGAGTCACTTATTCACCCCCCTCTAAGTGATCGCCAAGTAGTCTAACACCTTACTGTTACACTATGTATATTAAAGTTTCCCTACGTTAATGACTAAGGTACCTACGAGAGCCTAACCTCGAGTGTCACATACCCTATTTACTAAGTGAGTTGTTTATTACACATGCATTATTACCTTCACCCATCCAATGCCTCTAGATCCTAGTATCGGGCTGTTCATCTTCTAAGTGCTCAGATCACACCTCTTGCATGATTCCTTCTCTAACCGCTCAGTTCGCGACTAGTTCAGGACGTTACCGTCTCTATACACCTAGCATTATTTACTACTAGTTCCGGACCACATCAGCTTAATACCCAACATCAATTCTATTAGCGTTCCCGCATACCCGGCCAGATTACGAGATACGTCGTGTAAGTGCAAGAAAGTAAATAACAAACATAATACTGAATAACATTTATTATAACTTGGGACTCAATCACAGACTCCAAATATTCATAGGGGAGTTCATCTTCTCCACCACAACCTAAGGCATCTATTACAAAAGACTACATATTTAAATTACAATAAAGAAATTATAACCTAAATGTCGCGGTAATTTTCGGATATCAAAACTATTGATTAGTTTGACTCACAAATTATGATTCACCACCGAGCTTTTATTTTTCCAAGGAAAAGGGGAAAAGTTCGAATAAACCCTATTTTCGGAGATTAAAGGTTCGGGGGTTGGTTACGTTAAGGGAAGGTATTAGCACCCTAAACGTCTATAGTACTCTATAGGAACCTCTTGTTTTTATTTATCTTTGCGCTAAAATTATTTGCTTACTTGTAAATAAAAAGTTTAAAAATGTGAAAAAGTTAAGGTGATGAATAAAAAGGAAAATGGAAAATGTTTTTGTTTTTTTTTATTTGATTTGGGAAGACGCGAAGTCTTTTGCACTACGTACCCGTGAAGGATCAAAATCTCGTAGTTCGGGGTAAAAATTGCAAAGTGGTTTGTTGATTGATTTTAGGAGAAAAGACGAGTCGTCATCTTAAGTTTAAACTCCTTTTCTCCACCACGAACATACTGAAAAGTTTAACTTCCTTTTCTTGCCATATGTCATGGGGAATAATCGAAATTCTCAACTAGAGATGACTCACGTCTAAACTCTTTGAAAAAGTTTTAAAGTCAAAAGCCAAGCGGCAAAATGGTTTGAATTTGTTTTTGTATATTTTAATTTTTGAGAAAAAAGGTTTAAGTATATTTACATGAATTAAAATGTTTATTATGAAAAATGTTTTGAAAAAGTCTCTCGACGAATATCGAGGTTTTTTTTATGAAAGAGATTCTTTTTGAAAAGGGTTTTGAATTTTTTGAATGTTTTTGTTGTTTTTTTAAAAGAAAAAATGGTAAGCGCGAATAAAATAAACTAAAGGTAATAAAATAAACGCGACGGATTTCATAATGACGTTGGATCAAAATGAGAATCCCCCTTTCCTTGGAATTACTACACTACTATTTTTGGTGTTTTCGTTTTTTGACATAAAGCGGAATAAATAAATATGCATGCAATGCATATTTTTCATTTATATTTACATTAATCCTAAATACATTCTAATTTTCAATGAAATAAATAATGATGCAAAAATAAAAGAAATGCAATAAAAATAACTAAGTCCTAGTAGACAATAAAAAAAGATATGAGATGCACTAGCAAAAATACATGGGGCTAAGCCCAAGTCCAATCTGCAAGAAAAAAGTTAGTCCTCACACAAATAACAAAAAAAGAAATAAATAAAAATAAAAATAAAAAGTAGAAATCAGATGGGGGTGCGTCGAGCAACCAAGGGGGTGCAGAAAGTAATTCGCAGCTGGGGGTGCATGGACTAATTGGGGGGTGCGCGGATAAGACAGTATATGTTTGTTTTCCTTCACAAATTTTTTTCATTTTTTTCTTATGTTTCTCTCTCTATCTCTCTCTCTCTCACTTTTCTCTCATGTTCTTATTTTCATCAAGAACACCATGAAGGTTCCAGCCAGTCGTTCAAGATTCCGGTGGTGGTGACGGCGGCCGGCGCGGCGGCGCCATCACCGGAAACAAAAAAACACCTTTTTTTTAAAAAAGAAACCTTTTTCTAAATCCTTTTTCTATCTAGATTTCGGATTTCAAACTAGTTTTTTTAAAAAAAAGCTTGAGTAATCCTAAATCTAGATTTTAAATTTTGGAAGAGAAAAAAAAACAAACTTTATACCTTTCTTTTTCGATTTCGATTAGTTTCCTTTTGTTTTCGTTTCTGATTCTGATTGTGTGTGTGTGTGTGTGTGTGTGTATCTATGGGATTTGAGAAAGAAAAAAAGGTTTTGGGAATTTTCTCTTTGTTGAAAATTTTCTTTTGTGGTATTTGTGATTCTTTTTTTTGCCTCCTCTTTTTTCTGATTTTCACTCCTATTTATAGATCAAAGCAATCAATTTTTTATTCCTTGGTTGAAATAAAAATCAGATCTTTTTGGTTCCTTTTGCTGAAGATTTGATTTATGCAAGGCTCAAGAAGATATGTAATGATGTATTATGAAGAAGTTCTGAAAAGAAAAGGAAAAGGGAGAAAACATGCTCCTGCTGCACTGCTTGTTCAGATCTTTTTTTAATTTTTTGTCCTTTTCTGTTTGTTTGATTTTGTATAATAATAATAATAATAATAATAATAATAATAATAATAATAATAATAATAATAATAATAATAATAACAAAAAACAAGAAAAGAGAAAAGAAAGGAAGGTGGAGAGAAAGAGGTAGATGCAGCCACGTGCTGCATCTTTTTTATTTTTTATATATTTTTTTTTTCTTATTTCTCTTTAATAATAATAATATAATAATAGTAACAACTAAAATAATTAATGATAATAATGATAAAGGATAATGATAGAAGGAAACAAAATAAATATTCAACATATTTTTTATTGTTTTCAAATAAAATAAGAACTTACCTAATTAAACATATTTTTTTGGATTTTTGTGAATAAAAGAGAAAAGAATAAATAAAAAGAACTAAAGTAGGATTTGAACCCATGACCATACCCTCATAACTCTTTGGACACTCTACTCACCACCAAGTGAGCTACTTCACATAATTGATAACAAATGCGACAAAATTTAATATGATAATAAATAAAAGTGGACAAAATTTAGGGTATGATGAATGAATATGAGGTGGAATCTTAGGTCAAAAATTGGGGTATGACAGATGCCCCTATTTAAGTTTCTTCATCTGGAAAGATGAAGATGAAATCTTCGTCTGGACGAGATGAAGGGACTTAAATACAAAATACCCAATTTTGGACCTAAGATGTCGAGAATGCTTATGATGCAAATGTGAATGCAAGACTCTGAATCTTGTGGAAAATGGGATCACAAGAGACGAACTTTTTTTTTTTTTTTGACAATTAAGAGACGAACTTTTATTACTGGGAAAAGAGTGACGTTCGCAGGGGAATGACACAAGTGACCCGACTGGGGAAGAGAAAATGATAAAAGGGGTACCCGAGTCCATCGAGGAAAAGGATCCAACTCCACTGGGGAAGCAAAGTAGTTTCATTGGGGAAGAGACTGCCTACTATCATGCAAGTGATAGCATGTCAATGCAATATGAAAAGACGAAACATTATCTACTATCCAATGAAGTAATAGCTTAAAGGACAATGAAATCAAATATTACCAACTATCGTACGAACGATAGCTTAACTGGGTAACACAGAGAGATGAGACATTATCTACTTCCAACCAAGTGATAGCTTAAAGGACAATGACCAAATATTACCAATTATCGTAGAAACGATAGCTTAACTGGGTAAAGCAGAAAAATGATGTATTGTCTACTACCAATGAGGTGATAGCTTAAAGAAGACAATTGCAGAACCGATGAAATACCGTCTACTGCCATCAAAGGGGCAACTTAAAGAAGACAAATGTAGAAATAATGAGACATCGTCTACTGCCAACGAAGGGGCAACTTAAATAAGACAAATGTAGAAATAATGAGACATCGTCTACTGCCAACAAAGGGGCAACTTAAAGAAGACAGATGTTGAAATAATGAGACATCGTCTACTGCCAACAAAGGGGCAACTTAAAGAAGACAAATGTAGAAATAATGAGACATCGTCTACAGCTAACAAAGGGGCAACTTAAATAAGACAAATGTAGAAATAATGAGACATCGTCTACTGCCAACAAAGGGGCAACTTAAACAAGACAGATGTTGAAATAATGAGACATCGTCTACTGCCAACAAAGGGGCAATTTAAAGAAGACAGATGTATAGGTAATGAGATGTAGTCTACTACCAATGAGGGGGTAGCTTAAAGAAGACAGTGACAGATGTTACCTACTACCGTAGTGATACCTTAATGGAGGTATTGAAAATGATAAGACATTATCTACTATGAATGTGGTGATAGCTTAAAGAAGACAATGACAGATGTTACCTACTACTATAATGGTAGCTTAAAGAAGGTAATAAAAATTGTGAGACATTATCTACTATCAGTGAGGTGATAGTTTAAACAAGACAATGACAAATATTACCTACTACTGCAATAGTAGCTTAATAAAGGCACTGTCTACTACCAATAAGTGGATAGCTTAATGAAGACAAGTGACAAATATTGCCTACTACCGTATAGATAGCTTAACGAACGCAAATGACAGGTGTTACCTACTACCGTATAGGTAGCTTAATGAAGGTAATGAAAATGATAGATATTACCTACTATCATGAAGGTATGCTTTTGTTTAGTAACATCTCTTGACCAGACACAATGGGGATGACACTATGATGAAATTTGAATATGTATGTGCAAGTTGTTCACATGAAGAGACTTCCCCTTGCTGTTTGGGACCAGGATTCAATCCAGGAATGAAGCGGAGAGATACGATCAAATAAGACTATATGCCCGATGAGGAAAGAACTCAACTGGGATTCTCCATCCGTGTAATGGGAATGGAAGTAACTGAAACAACCTTCTTCCACGAGGACTAAACTCGGTGGGGAATTCGAAAAGGATATGTACTTTTCTGCTTATGGCTGACACTCTAATTGGAGAGAATGACACGCCCGCCCTATTTTCGGGGATAAACAAGACAAGTGATTTAACTAGACTTCGAGGAGATGCAATAATGTATGAATGATGTGAATGTATATGTATGTATGTATGTATGTATGTATGTATGTATGTATGTATGTGACAGGTGTACTGACGAATAGACAGGACAAGTGAGACTGAAGTGTATTGACATCACATCACAAATACTCGGCAATCCTTAACATGGTGAAGATATTACTGGATGTATACATCAGGCCACTGACGGAGCAAGTTCCGGTTATGAGGCTCAAACTTTGCAGGGAAGAAGATGCTTCCTAGGGAGAAGACCCAACATTAATCAGAAATCTGAATCAAAGTTCAGATGGTGATACCGGGCTTAAAGTCCACTGGTAGATAAGAAGTCGCCATTTGTAAACCGAACAAGAGTGTTCTTCCATTGGCGTGCGCTTCGGCAGTCATGCTTTGATTTTTTTTTTAGAATCCCTAACTTTTGCCTGGACTGCCTTTTCAGGTTTTCAGTCCACCGGGAGTATATTTCCTTTTTTATATGCCCCTAATTTTTGCCTGGACCGCCCTTTTAGGTTTTCAATCCACCGGAACGCTCTTTTTTTGCTTAAGTCGTCTTTTCAGGTTTTTGACTTAGCGGGTTTTTTCTCTTTTAGCAATGACTGTTTTTGTTTTTGTAGAAACTATCCGTTCTCGGGACGAATGTTGTTGCATGCTCTTATGACTCATGATTAACGACTTTGAATTCCACTATTTAAGATGCTTCAAATCGGAGATACTTCGACAGCTGAGGTGCCCCAAGTGAGCGGTGTCTGATCCGATGCAGTCACTTGTCACAGTCCTTAACTTTTGCATAGATCGCCCTTTCGGGTTTTCGACCTATCAGGACAATTATTTTATGTCTCTAATTTTTGCTTGGGCCGCCCTTTCGGTTTTGCAGCCCACCGAGATGCTCATTTTTGCCTAAGCCGCCCTTTCGGGTTTTCAACTTACCGAGTTGTTCTTTTATTTTTTTAGACAAAGTATTTCTTGACTGCATCATCATTTACAGGAAAAGGGAGCTCATAGCTACTGACTTGAATCCTTGAAGGGTATGCCCCTGGATATAAGGCCTTGCCCCTGATTGGCAGGATCCTTAGATAACTTGCCCCAAGTTAGGAGCGTTTTGAGTCGGTTCACCCTAGATCAGATCATTTGCTTGGATTTCTTTAATGCCAAATATATATTTGCAAACAAAATTGTTTCTTTTGAAAAGTATTTCTGATGCAATGCAAATGCAAGTTTTGGAGTCGTATGTGGTGTGTGTAAAAGACAGTTACCCAACAAACATGTGGAGTCAGTTTTAACGACAACTTTAGTGAATATGCTTTCATTAGTGAACCTAGTTTCAATTAGGTCTTTTGAGGGTTATAACGTGGTCTGGTTCATGGTTTTGAAAAAAAAAAGATTATTAGGCTCAAAGTTTTGTTTTAACGCACCCATTCTTCTTTGATGTCCTCCATTTCTAGATTCAATTAATTCGGCTGACGCCTTAGTTGACAAGAGAATTTCGACAATGATGTTTGAGGTTGACGCTCCAGTCGAAGCTTTGATGAGATTCTTGAAGTGGCAGTCACTTCTTTTCATTTACAAGCTTGTTTTCAATTTTTTTGTTTTTTTTTTTTGGATGGACCAATTCTTTTGGATTTTGTGGTCCATCAAGATGCCCTAAATTTTGCCTAAGTCTTTTTACTTAGCGGACCTTTTGATGTAGGAGAATTGTGACTGCCATAGGTATTTATGAGTTTTGTCCTCTCATGAGCTTCTCCATTTTAGATGGATTGATCCCCATGTATTGGGATGTATCATTGAATTAATTGAAAGACTACCCTGCCCCTGGTTAAGATTAAGGGTTTTTGAAAAGTAGAAAGAACGCTAACTTCGGGCTCGAATGGGTTGACTACGGATTATCTCCTTATATCTCCAGTGTTTGGGAAATGAAACAATGCCTTACATCATCAACCGAGCCTTACTAATGAAAGCATATATCAGCAAATTTAATCATTTAGTTTACATCATTCTCCCCTCAAGTTTGTTAACATGAAAAGTGAAATGGAAAAGCATTGCCATTTGTTTGATGGCACAAGAAAAGAGTGAATATGAATGGATGAATTCCAAAAACATGCATGCTCATTTTATTTTAAAAATACTAATCAAAAGGTACAATTTTAAAAAGCAAACAAGTACTTGGCAAGAAAGAAATTACAACTTGCAAAAAAAGGCCTAGTTACCATAGGGACGAATTTCCTTGTCGGCATTCTAACTTTAGAAGACGCTTGAGAAAGTGGTTTTGGCTTTTGGTGAAGATGGTTAAATGAATCCTGCATTGTGGAAGGTCTCTTCAAGCGTCTTAATAGCAACATTTGACCCAGCAGCTTTTGCGGATGAAGGGGAGAAACCCAACCCTTCACCATGATTGTTCTCTGGCAGGGTCACAACCTGTGGACAACCCACTCTGAACAACCTTTTGTGCATCCTTCAAGGAAGAAATAGATGCCATATTCTCCTTGGCCTTCTTATTGCCTAATGAGACCCCTTGGAATTGGCTAAGCACCATCTTAACAAATGATGTCTCATGTTGTGTAGCTTGAAGGTTGAGATGAGGAGAAGTTGGTGGCTGATTCTGCACAACCACCAGCGAAGTTACTATGGCCTCCAACTGTTCCAACTCTGATCGAAGTGTTACCACTTCTCCACGGAGTTCAATGATCTCTTGCTCGACTAAGTCCATTCTCCTTTTTCGTTTGCACGAGTATTGTATATGCAAGTTGGCTTTGGACGAGGTTGTCAGGTCACTTTTTCCTTGACTGAGGCAGAGAGAGAATAAGATATGAGACTTGGTTTTGAAACTTTTATGAATGAAGTATGATGCATGATATGTTTATGCTAAAATATGCAAAGTTTTATTTCATCGAAGGACCTTAACATTGATTGTAAACATTATAGAGAACATTTAACACACTTGATAATTGAAAACACTACAAAGCAATTCTCATTTTTCTTTTTCATTACATACAACAGCAATGAATGAACTAAAAAAATACATAAGAAAAAGAAAAACCTTCAAACTTTTGAAGCAGGCGAATCATCTGAATTTGATTGTGAACCGGAAAACAAATCCATATTTTGCTTCCTCCTTTTAGAGTCATGCCTAAGTAAAGCGTCCTTCCATCGGAGTAGGACATTCCCCTGAACAATTTGTTGGTTTTGGGTAAGGATTAGGTGATCCTTTTGTTCTAACTTCCCTTTCAATGTCTCGTTCTCGAGTTCAGCTACTTGGCATCTGGTTTTCCAAGCGTCTCTCTCACGGCTTAGCTTGGCCAAAATCTCTTGGAACTCCTCCTTGGTGTCAAAGGGTAAAGGTAAGGATGATGGTGGGGTGGTTGCAGACACACCCCTAGACATTTCATAAGGCATACCAAAGTTATTTGCTCTATCAATAACCCACTGAAGATAGGATTCATGCACAACATCAGATTTCCTTCCCAATTGGCCTCTACCAAGTCTTCGGATAGCATGCCAAGCTTGCACGAATTTTCTCCTTTTGTTTGAGGGATCCTCGTGGTTGAGGTAGAATTCATTGGCTAAGGTAATGTTATCTGGCTTGGCTTTTATCGGGTATCCGAACTGGCATTTAGCAAGGGTAGGGTTATAGCTGATTCCTCCACGCATACCAAGAAGGGGTACATTAGGGTATTCACCACAACTAATGATGATTTCTCCAACGTCACAAGCTGGATGGTACCAAACTATATCTGATGGGGTAAGGGACATGATTATCTGAGACCATGGAAGGTTTTCAGGATTTGCTTTGCGTGAATGAGTTTGGGGTAGATGTGAGATGAACCATTTGTATAGTAGGGGTGTACAACAAAAGATGGTTCCACGTCCAACTGAGGTTCGATCATGGATGGAATGGTATGTGTCGGCTAGCAAGGTTGGGACGGGATTTTTAGTGAGGAAGATTTGGATGGTATTGATGTCAACAAAATCGTCAGTGTTTGGGAAAAGAACAAGGCCATATGTGAGTAGAGCTAGGTTGGAGTAGAAGGCATCGTTACTTGCCATATCGGCGAAGGTGGAAGCTTGTTGGTAAATGAATTTGGTTGATAGGCCTAGGAGACCTCCTCTAGATATGAGGTTTGCTTGGATGATGGAGGTTTTGAGATGGAGGGAATTTGCGATGGTTTGGGGTTTAGGAGTGGGTTCAAGGCCACTGAAGGGTACTTTGTCGAGTATTGGCAAACCGACCAAGTAGGAGTATTCCTCAAGAGTGGGTACGAGTTGATAATCGGGAAAGGTAAAGCAATGGTAGAGGGGATCATAAAATTGGACCAAAGTTCCCAAACTTCCATTTGCAATCGGGAGTATTCCATGATTTTTGCGAAAGTCTTCCGGTGAAGCTACTTGAGATCCTAATTCCCTTAATCTTGACAAGTCCGGCTCCTTGAAAAAGTACTTCTTGGTATTTCTTTCTACAATATCCATATCTACAAGGTTTACAAAATAATGACTTAAGTCCTTCGATATCAGATGGAAAAAGAAAGTTTATGAATGAGTGCATGCATGCATGCATGATTATGCTAAAAACATAGTGAAAACATGGTGGGTTTAAGTTCGTAATGTTGGAGTCGAGGGTAAACACGCTTTGTGTAAGGACTAAGGTTTCACATGTACCTGTATCACAGGTTCTAATAAGTTCCCAAAGTTATCAACCTCTTTCAGAAGTCATTTGGTCACGGAATTACTTCTGATTCCAACAACGTCCGTAGGAAAGTCTCGTTTGGGTGTAGTATCGCGTATCAACCAACTTAAGATTACTCTTAATTAGTCATCGCACTACGTCCTAAAAGCCAAGATGGGTTAAATGTAACTCTAAAGGTCCATAGCTTCGTCGGTTCCTCGAAAATAGAACGCGAATCGCAATTACTTATGTTGACATTGTTACTTCCAAGGTTCCTCGGCTAAGTGTGGTTATCACATATGCCAACACCTAAATTCACTCTCGGATAGGCATTATGAACATTACCACTATCCTATCTTATGGTTCCCTCAAGTCCGGGTGTAGGACTTATCTCACCACTCACGTTTGCAAAAATTTGAACACATACACAAATATACAAGTATAAGAGCAAAAACAATAAAGCGCGAAGATAAAAAGAAAACAAGTTAGGCTCAACCCTCATTTAGGGGAGTCCCCAGTGAAGTCGCCATTTCTGTCGCGGTGATTTTCGGATATCAAAACTATTGATTAGTTTGACTCACAAATTATGATTCACCACCGAGCTTTTATTTTTCCAAGGAAAAGGGGAAAAGTTCGAATAAACCCTATTTTTTGAGATTAAAGGTTCGGGGGTTGGTTACGTTAAGGGAATGTATTAGCACCCTAAACGTCTATAGTACTCTATAGGAACCTCTTGTTTTTATTTATCTTTGCGCTAAAATTATTTGCTTACTTGTAAATAAAAAGTTTAAAAATGTGAAAAAGTTAAGGTGATGAATAAAAAGGAAAATGGAAAATGTTTTTGTTTATTTTATTTGATTTGGGAAGACGCGAAGTCTTTTGCACTATGTACCCGTGAAAGATCAAAATCCCGTAGTTCGGGGTAAAAATTGCAAAGTGGTTTGTTGATTGATTTTAGGAGAACAGACGAGTCGTCATCTTAAGTTTAAACTCCTTTTCTCCGCCACGAACATACTGAAAAGTTTAACTTCCTTTTCTTGTCATATGTCATGGGGAATAATCGAAATTCTCAACTAGAGATGACTCACGTCTAAACTCTTTGAAAAAGTTTTAAAGTCAAAAGCCAAGCGGCAAAATGGTTTGAATTTGTTTTTGTATATTTTAATTTATGAGAAAAAAGGTTTAAGTATATTTACATGAATTAAAATGTTTATTATGAAAAATGTTTTGAAAAAGTCTCTCGACGAATATCGAGGTTTTTTTTATGAAAGAGATTCTTTTTGAAAAGGGTTTTGAATTTTTTGAATGTTTTTGTTGTTTTTTTAAAAGAAAAAATGGTAAGCGCGAATAAAATAAACTAAAGGTAATAAAATAAACGCGACGGATTTCATAATGACGTTGGATCAAAATGAGAATCCCCCTTTCCTTGGAATTACTACACTACTATTTTTGGTGTTTTCGTTTTTTGACATAAAGCGGAATAAATAAATATGCATGCAATGCATATTTTTCATTTATATTTACATTAATCCTAAATACATTCTAATTTTCAATGAAATAAATAATGATGCAAAAATAAAAGAAATGCAATAAAAATAACTAAGTCCTAGTAGACAATAAAAAAAGATATGAGATGCACTAGCAAAAATACATGGGGCTAAGCCCAAGTCCAATCTGCAAGAAAAAAAGTTAGTCCTCACACAAATAACAAAAAAAGAAATAAATAAAAATAAAAAAAAGTAGAAATCAGAGGGGGGTGCGTCGAGCAACCAAGGGGGTGCAGAAAGCAATTCGCAGCTGGGGGTGCATGGACTAATTGGGGGGTGCGCGGATAAGACAGTATATGTTTGTTTTCCTTCACAGATTTTTTTCTTATGTTTCTCTCTCTCTCTCTCTCACACTTTTCTCTCATGTTCTTATTTTCATCAAGAACACCATGAAGGTTCCAGCCAGTCGTTCAAGATTCCGGTGGTGGTGACGGCGGCCGGCGCGGCGGCGCCACCACCGGAAACAAAAAAACACCTTTTTTTTTAAAAAAAAGAAACCTTTTTCTAAATCCTTTTTCTATCTAGATTTCGGATTTCAAACTAGTTTTTTTAAAAAAAGCTTGAGTAATCCTAAATCTAGATTTTAAATTTTGGAAGAGAAAAAAAAACAAACTTTATACCTTTCTTTTTCGATTTCGATTAGTTTCCTTTTGTTTTCGTTTCTTATTCTAATTGTGTGTGTGTGTATCTATGGGATTTGAGAAAGAAAAAAAGTTTTGGGAATTTTCTCTTTGTTGAAAATTTTCTTTTGTGGTATTTGTGATTCTTTTTGTTGCCTCCTCTTTTTTCTGATTTTCACTCCTATTTATAGATCAAAGCAATCAATTTTTTATTCCTTGGTTGAAATAAAAATAAGATCTTTTTTGTTCCTTTTGCTGAGGATTTGATTTATGCAAGGCTCAAGAAGATATGTAATGATGTATTGTGCAGAAGTTCTGAAAAGAAAAGGAAAAGGGAGAAAGCATGCTCCTGCTGCACTGCTTGTTCAGATCTTTTTTTAATTTTTTGTCCTTTTCTGTTTGTTTGATTTTGTATAATAATAATAATAACAAAAAACAAGAAAAGAGAAAAGAAAGGAAGGTGGAGAGAAAGAGGTAGATGCAGCCACGTGCTGCATCTTTTTTATTTTTTATATATCTTTTTTTTCTTATTTCTCTTTAATAATAATAATATCTATTTTAATATATAAAGGGGATACAAATTTTTGGGATGACTTTTTCATTATTCCTATTTTACCCTTAAAAAAAACTACCAAAAAAAAACTAAGCACAACTTCCACATAAAAGTAGGTTTTCAGTTTTTACAACAAAAAAGGAGGTTAAATAGTTATAATTAAATAAGTCCAATAAAAAAGGAGATTAAGTAGTTATTTATATTTGCACAATAGAGAATATTGATCACATCAAAAAAAAAAAGAGAATATCGATCGCACAAACGGGCACGGTAGTAATAATAGTAACAACTAAAATAATTAATGATAATAATGATAAAGGATAATGATAGAAGGAAACAAAATAAATATTCAACATATTTTTTATTGTTTTCAAATAAAATAAGAACTTTGAAGGTGGAAAAACACAAGAAGGGGGGGTTGAATTGTGTTTTAAAAGTTAAAACTTTTTCTCAAATAAAAACTAAGTTTGCAGCGGATTAAACACAAAACAATAATGAGACAGAGAGAGAGAAAGAAGGACACAGAAATTTATACTGGTTCCTCTCACAAAACGAGAGTACGTCCAGTCCCCTTGCACTTCCAAGGGCTTCTAACTAAAATCTCACAAGATTACAAGATGCTCAAGCACAATAGCAAGAGACTTCTCTAATGCTCAAGTTACAACTAACAAGAGACTTCTCAAATGCTCAAGTTACAATTAACAAGAGACTTCTCAAACAAACTTAAGAATAAGAATGAATGTTAATGAACACTTGATATACTATCAGAGGTGTTTACAAAATACAACACAGATTTGCCTTAAGACTAAGAATGACATATAGAAGCTGTAATGTCAGAATATTTCAGAGTCTTAAACGCAGTGATAGAACAGTAGTCATTTCTTCCATTTGAGTCTTCTATTTATACTTGAATGGAATGGTAATGACCGTTGCAGAGAGATAAGGTGCCAGCTGGAATTTGCTCGTACAATTTGATAGCTGTACATTGCCTTCTTTGGTAAGGAAATCCAATTCCACTACCTTGCAATTTGAAATATCACTCAACCATTTTGAGTAATAATAGTACGATTGTACAATCCTCAAATGCGCTCCACTTATGGATAAGGTTAACGTTATACCAACGAATATTCCTTCCTGTGGATATGACAGAGTCCTTAAGTTGATTGTTCTTCAATCATTGATTCTGATTTTGTCAGTTCTTGAGTGACGCAAATTCCTTTTGCTTCAGAGTCTGTTGACGTAGCTTCTTAAGGTCTTCAACTTCTGAGCTTCTCAGAGTCTGGCTTCTGTCTTTAGAGCCACTAACTTCAGAACTTGAATTTTAAGCTTCTGATGATCAGCGATATGCTTTCAGGGCTTCTTAGCTTGGCTTCTCTGCTTTTGTTCGTAGTGCTTCTGAATAAATTTTAACTTATAATTCTGCACACTAGAACAATCATCAGTAATACCAATTGCAATTTTAATACTTTGTTATCATCAAAACCAATTAAAAACTTAGAGGTTTATGTCAGACCCACTTTGTTCCAACAATCTCCCCCTTTTTGATGATGACAAACTAAAGCATTAAAATTCAATTGTTGTTGATTTAATTATTTATGTTGACTTCAGGTTTCAGAGGTTTGCAATCTCCCCCTGAGTCTGATAATCCATAGGGTTAGGTTTGTAAGCTCCCCCTAAGTCTTATCCATAATTAATTAAAACAGTTTAGGAGTTAATTTATTAACTTGAAATAAATTTTCATATTTGACTCTCAGAGGCAGAGGTTTGTAAGCTCTTCCTTCAGAGTCTGATAATATTCAGAGAAGGTTTGCAATCTTCTCTCATTTTATCTATGAAAATGTATTTCAAATTCTTAAATTTTCTCCCCTTTCAATAAAGTCCAGAATGAATCATATAATCGTTAGTTCAGAAGGGATAGAAATTGATTCATAATATATGAGTATAACAGTTTCAGGTCTTTAGCAGTTAAGAAATCAATTAACATTAATTTTAACGCTATTCTTACTCCCCCTTTTGTCATTATTCAAAAAGTAACGAAAAAACAAAAATAAATGAGTCAAATAACGCATATCTCAAGACAGTCAAGTCAAGAATTGGTTACAACTATGTTCAATTAAATGGAGATGATTCTTCACATTTTATTCACAACGAATAATCAAAGAATATAATATCAAGCACACAAATAAAATCAAGCAATGAAGAAAGCTTCAGGATCCAAGAAGGAGATCAGGAAGGAAGCAACATCTTCACGCTCGAGAAGAAACAAGCAGCCAAAAGAAACAACCAAGCAAGTGATTGAGATATCAGATTCTGATGAAATAGATTCTGATTATGCAGAGTTCCTTAGAACATATGATCCTGAGGAAGAGTACTTAGACCCTGAGATCCACAAAGCCATTCTTGACTCTCTTTCTGATGCAAGCTCTGCTGAGAAGCCAGAAGTGCCCAAGAAAGAAGAGTCAGAGGCTGAATCTGATGTAGAGTCTAAGTAGTTTTCTCACTATCCATGTAATAGGACTTTGCATCAATTAATAAAAAATTTCTTGCTTTTAAATTGTTTATTTTTCTTGCATGTTTCTTATATTCAACTTAAAATGTCAGAACACCAGTTACCAGACACGCCTCATTCGGTATTGGTGCCCCGTTTATAAACAGGCGATTATACTAAAAAGCTATTTCATGAGTAAACAGGAATACTGATGTGGGGGAACCTTAGGTTTTCAAAAGCCTATATAAGTTTAAAAAACAAGATGTTCTTCAACACCTTACTGTAGGTTCAGAAGCCACAAGAGTATCAGACATAATAAGTGAATATAAATTTTAATTTTTGAAAACAAAATAAAATGAACAAGCATTCAGATACGCAACCAAATAAGCATGGATAATCAAGGATTAATTAAACAAAATAAAATTATCCAGGAATTACATAACCAAAACAATAACAAATAAGATTTGTGCTCAAACATAAAGGTTAAGGTTTTTGCATTTGGCTGGCCAGATTCTTCAAAAAATCCATCATCTCATCAAGCTTCTTGTTGGTGGCCTCAGTGGATGCATTCATATCAGACCACATATCCGCCCTGAGTTCATCTATTTCATTCTTCATCTCTTCTTTTATCTCATCTAATGCTGTTTGAACAGCTGGAGGAATAGATGAAGATCCAGAGTCTCTGGTGAGTCTGGTTGGAGATGTTGGAGGGGTAGTGTCAATAACAAGATGTTTGCCCCTATCAGAAACTTGCTCATCTAACATCTGATCAAGCATTATGGTGTCCTCACCCTGTTGTGGACCCATTTCTTGAGCTTCACGAAGCTTCTGAGTTTCAACTTCAGCAATTCGAGTAGCCCTTTCAACCAACATCCTTAGAGCCTCTTGCTCAGCCAACCTCTTTGTCTCAGCTTTAGCAGCTATCCTAGCCTGCTCAGCATCAAATACTCTGCTAACATATGCAACTTCCTCCGCTGTTAATCTCTTAGCTGCTTCCAGTGATGTTCTGATGCTTTCATTCACAGCAGCTAGCAATTCTAAACGTTGACACTCTTCTTCATGGTTAAAGAAAGTGAGCCTTGGAGCATGAGATCGTTCAGCAGCATCCATAATCTGTGTAACAGCATTCATCCCTCTACCTTGAATTTTGCTCATCACATATCCTCCCAAGAGCCTCAGAGACTGACTAAAATTATATTCCAATTCCCTGATCTTAGCATCAACATCTGAGGGAAATATCAGTACTTCTTCTTCCATGCTTTTAAATTTCTTAAGACTAATACTAATAGCATTGTCTAAAAGCTCAAGATTTGGTTCAGAATTTGGATTAAAGAAGGGCTGATTTCTGTTGAAGGGAATGGTGGGTTCAGGTCTCTTTCTTTTGAGAGGAATGATTTTGATTTTTCTCAGTTCATCAAAGGGGTTCTTAGAGGTTGTTATTATGTCATCATTAACATTTATGTCTACTTTTAACAGAGCCTCAAGAATTGGTAGAGCAAAATCAATGGGTAGGTTTAGTTCATCTATGGTCAGAGGTTTATAAATTGGACCATAAGAGAGGGGTGATGATGGGAGTGTATTTTCACGGGTTTCAGAAAGAATGGGTGATGTAGAGATGTGATGCTCGTGATTGTCAGAGGGAATGTCATCACATTGGTCAGAGGGTGGATTTTGTATATGTTCAGAATTTGGTTCAGCAATGTTCTGTTCTGGTTGAGGAGTGTGTGGTTCAGGTTGTGGGATTTCATCATTCTGAGGGGGTGGTTGATTGTCAGGTTCAGAAGTGATGGTTGTGTTTGGATTTTCTTGTTCAGGAGCAGCAAAGTTCAAAGGTGGTGTTTGAACAGTGATTATGGGTGGTTCATGGAATGCTGTAGTGGTAGCATTCACGAATTTGTTTATGGGGTGATTTGGAGAGTTTAGGTTTGAGGTGGTAAAGGCATCACCTGAAAGATGTGGTGTAAGATGGTCTAAGAAGGAAGTATCTTCAGAGACAGTTGCTTTGAGTGGATGAGTTTTGGTTTTGTGTTTGGGCTTTGATTTTGGTTTTGGTTTTGGTTTTGGTGCCCTCTTGATGATTTCTGAAATGGTTTCACTGCTAGAGTCAGTTTGAGTACCTTCAGATGATGATGATGATGATGGTGATGATGATGAATCAGATGATATTGGTATTGTTGGTTGAGTTTGGTTAGGTAGGATCATGGATATGGGTTTGGACGGGTCTATATCAGGGTTTGGTGTGGGTGCATGTTGAGCTTCAGTAGTGCTAAAAGTATTAGTCTCAGAAGTCTTACCTTGAGTATCTTGCACAGGCTTTCTTGGAGGTTTAGAGGATGCAGTCTTCTGCCTCTTGATAAGGATCCTAGCAGACAAAGGAACATTGTCATCATCTTCAGAAGATGATGGTCTTTCATTTCTTTTCTTTGTCCTCCTCTCCTTCTGAGCATCAGCATTATCTTCCTCAGAGACTTCTTCTGCCTTGTCTTTCTCAACATTCTCAGCTTCATCAGGAGTACCCTGCTTCTCAGCTTCAGTAGCTGGTTCCTCAAACACCACTGGTTTGGTCTTCTTACCTTTTGTCTTAACTGTCTTTGGCTGCTTAGTTCCAGTTCTCCCTTTTTCTTTTGGATTATTGAAGATGTCCCAATCTAGAACTGCAACCACCATACTTCTATCCACCTTATAGCAAGTTTCATTCCTAACCATTTGTAAGAAGTTCTTAATGACATCCTCATTGTCGTGTTCTGATATCGTTGGAAAACCATCACACCAGAAGTATTTCTCATAGATTTTCTGAAGAGGATTCATAGGTGTTATCAGATTCTTGGCCTTAATTAACTTCAGATTTATGAGATTTTTGCCATCAAACTTAGAGGTGTTGAATACTCTTAGTTTCTCTCTTGTTCTCAGAATTTCTATTAACTTTGTCTGTCTGAAATCAGTCTTGGATGGTGGATCATAACAGTAGCTTTGTGATGACTTTCAGAAATGCAGTGACAGAGATGTTCAAACAACATATCTGCCAAGTTTATCTTCACCCTCTGAAGCATAAACCAGATAAAATGCTTATGTGGCCAAGAGATGGTATCCGTTCCTCCATCTCTGGTAATAATAGAGGCTATAAGGATCCTGAAGACTACAAAAAATTCCTTCTTTAGAAACTTTGCTTTTCCAAATCCTTCTAGACTTGTATTAGGAGGAAACAAGTCTTCTTTGATAGATTCTGCATGTTTACTATTCGCTTTGCATTGGTTGATCAGTTCACCCTCATTATCCAATCCGAGCAACTTAGCGATGTGTTCTTGAGTAATAATAACCTCTATTCCAACCAAATTTGACCTAATCTCCTTTCCTTTGAACGGTCTCAAACCCATTTGAACTCTGGTTTTCCCTTTTAGAGAACCATCCTTCTCAATCTTCTTTCTAACTTCTTCATCAGCAGCAACTTTATCAAACACATAAGCCTTGTTCCAGAAGTTCTTCACAAGGTCAAAGTAAACAAACCCATTCAGCATCTCAAAGTAGTTTTCCCATTGTTGATCAAAGAAGAAGTCTTTTACATCAAAACCATTGACTCTTAAGCTTTCAAAATCTACAAAGCTTTCAGAACAGAACTCCATTCCTTCTCTTCCACAGTCATTCGTGTTATCAGGTTCAACAAACGAAGCTTGAGATTCTAAGTCGATGACAGGTGGTAACACAGGGTTGAAAGATTTTTGTACGATTTTGCGAGATGATGATGGACGAGCAGCCATTGAAGAGAAATTTTGTTGATCGAAGAAGAAATAAGGATTCTGAGTTTTAGGGTTCGTGTAGGTTGTGATTGTGATTGTGTAAAGTTTGTGCTAAGTGTTTGTTGTGACTATATATAGCAAGTAATAAGCACACATAAAGAAGAAACAAACTAAAACAAACCAAAGGAGGGAGCGCGAACAGTTTAAAATTAAATTTAAATTGTATATAACTGTAAATTCATCATTAACTGTTCTCCATCCAATCAGAAACTAGACACGTGCAAGAGAGAAGATAACAAACTGACACGCGTAAGGACAACGGTTTTACACTTACTAGTACAAAACGTTTCACTTTTGCTTATTTCAGTGCCTGATTCATTCGTATCTTACACCTCATCAGAACCTGTTATTCTTCAGAACTTCCTTCACTCAGAGTTTCCCATTAGAGGCTCTGAGCGTTAGAGACTCTGAAGATGTTTCAGACCCTGATTCTATTTTACATCTCAGAGCTAGTTTTCTTCAGAGATAAAATGCATGTTCAAATTCTTTTTAATAAAATCAAATCGTTCAATAGCTAAAGGTTTAGTAAATATATCAGCCCATTGATGGTCAGTATCAATGAATTGAATATTTATTGTACCTTTTTGAACATGATCTCTTATAAAATGATGCTTAATTTCAATATGCTTAGCTCTGGAATGTAAAATTGGATTTTTAGATAAATGAATGGCAGCAGTATTATCACAATAGAGTGGAATACTACTTTCAGTTATGTTATAATCTTCTAACTGATATTTCATCCAGAGAAGCTGTGTGCAACATTTAGCAGCTGAGATGTATTCTGCTTCTGCTATAGACAAAGCAATGGTTGTTTGTCTCTTACTGGCCCAAGATATGAGATTCTCACCAATAAATTGGCAATTTCCACTAGTGGATTTTCTCTCAATCTTGTCTCCAGCATAGTCAGCATCACAGAATCCAACTAGCGTACTATCTAGGGATTTTTTATAAAGAAGTCCTAGATTAGTTGTTCCTTTCAAATATCTAAAGATCCTCTTAACACCAGTTAGATGAGGTTCTCTAGGATCTGATTGAAATCTTGCACATAGACATACACTGTATAAAATGTCAGGTCTAGAAGCTGTTAGATAGAGTAAAGAACCAATCATACCTCTATATAGCTTCCGATCCACTTTGCTACCAATTTCTTCCTTGCTTAAGCTGCTTGTAGGATGCATGGGTGTTGACATTATCTTACAATCTTCAAGATTAAATTTCTTCAGAAGCTCTTTTGTATACTTGCTTTGATGAATGTAAGTACCATCTTTTCCTTGGTTGATTTGGATTCCAAGAAAGAATTTAAGCTCACCCATCATACTCATTTCAAATTCATCCTGCATAAGCTTGGAGAAATTCTTAAATAGAGAAGCATTAGTTGAACCAAAAATTATATCATCTACATATATTTGAATAATTAAGATGTCTTTCTTAGTTGTCTTTCTGAATAGTGTATTGTCAATTTGACCTTTTTGGAAACCATTTTCTAAAAGGAAATTACTCAGTCTTTCATACCAAGCTCTTGGAGCTTGCTTGAGACCATAGAGTGATTTCTTAAGTTTAAAAACATGTTCAGGATTTTTTAAGTACTCAAAACCTAGGGGTTGTTTGACATACACTTCTTCAGAAATAATACCATTTAGAAAAGCACTCTTAACATCCATTTGATATAAAGTTATTCCATTATTCACTGCATAAGATAGCAATAACTTGATTGCTTCCAGTCTTGCTACTGGAGCAAAAGTTTCAGTGAAGTCAATGCCTTCTTGCTGACTGTAGCCTTGTGCTACAAGTCTGGCTTTGTTTCTCACAACTTCACCTTGTTCATTGAGTTTATTTCTGAATACCCACTTGGTTCCAATAATGTTCTTATGTATTGGTCTTGGCACTAGATCCCACACATCATTTCTTTGGAATTGGTTGAGCTCATCTTGCATTGCCACAATCCATCCATCATCAGTTAATGCCTCATCAACAATCTTAGGTTCAATCATAGATATAAGTCCTAATAATGAATCACTTTGTTGATAAGCTGATCTTGTTTTTCTTGGACTTTCTTTGTTTCCAAGTATGAGATCCTCTGGATGTGATGACTTATATTTAAATTTCCTTTTTGGAGCTTCAGCATTTTCTTGCATTTCATCCTCTGAGATATCATCATGTTCTTCAGATGCTTCTATGGGAGATGCTTCTTCAGAGATTAGTTCCATTTCAGCTTCTGAAGTTTCATTTGCTTCTGATGTTTTCTCAGCTTCTGGATAGTTGTATTGATATGGAACTCCTGCATAACTATCATCTTGCTTTGACATTTTATTGTCAGGCTCTTTGTCATCAAATCTTACATGTATAGATTCTTCCACTGTGTTAGTTTCAGAATTATACACTCTGTATGCCTTTGAGCGTTCAGAGTAACCTATAAAGAATCCCTTACAAGCTTTGGCATCAAATTTCTTTTTATAGACCTTATTGTTTAAGATGTAACAAGTACATCCAAACTGATGAAAGTAAGAGATGTTGGGTTTTCTTCCTTTAAAGAGTTCATATGTTGTTTTATTCAACATAGGTCTGATGTAGATCCTATTTTGAATATAACAAGCTGTATTTACAGCTTCTGCCCAGAAGTACTTAGCAAGCTTAGTTTCATGCATCATGGTTCTTGCCATCTCTTGTAAAGATTTGTTCTTTCTCTCTACAACACCATTTTGTTGTGGTGTTCTAGGAGCAAAGAACTCATGGATAATTCCATGATCTTCACAGAAAGTTGCAAATGGTTCGTTTTCAAACTCACCACCATGATCACTTCTGATCCTTAGGATCTTAAGACTTTTCTCACTTTGTACTTGTGTGCAAAAGATGTTGAACACATCATATGCATCATCTTTTACTCGCAAGAATTTAACCCATGTCCATCTACTGTAATCATCAACTATGACAAGTCCATATTTCTTCCCATTGACTGAGGCTGTACTAACAGGCCCAAACAAATCAATGTGAAGCAATTCAAGAGGTCTTGAGGTGGAGACAATGTTTTTGGGTTTAAAAGAAGTTTTAGAAATTTTTCCAATCTGACAAGGACCACACAGAGCATCTGAGTGATAGTTGAGATTGGGTAGACCTTTAACCAAGCTTAGTTTGCTGAGCTTGGAGATTAATCTCCAGTTGGCATGACCTAAGCGTTGGTGCCAGGCCCATTTCTCATCACTCAGAGATAGTAGACATACTATCTTTTGCTCTGTGAGTTCTGACAGATTGACCTTATAAACATTGCCTTTCCTTAGGCCTCTGAAAACTACAGACTTATCAGAGTTTCTAGTTACAGTACATGCATCTTTATCAAACATCACCACAAATCCACTGTCACAAAATTGACTAATGCTCAGTAGATTGTGTTTAAGGCCATCAACAAGCCATACATTATTAATAGATAAGGATGAATTACCAACTGTACCTGTCCCAATGATCTTCCCTTTTTGCTTTCCTCCAAACCCCACAGTGCCTCCCTCTTTCAGAGTTAGGGTTTGGAACATATGCCTTTCTCCTGTCATATGTCGTGAGCAACCACTGTCCAGGTACCAGGACTGTTGCTTTGGCTTTCTTGGAGTGCAGATCTGAAGCAAATACAATCTCAGACTTTGGTACCCATACTTTTATGGGTCCTTTGGAGTTAGTCTTAATTGCCTTAGGTGATCTTTGTTTGAAAGATCTTTCAGAAGTTCTAGAGTTATCAAGTCTTTTTGAAATTGTTTTGGGCTTTGGATAACTCTTAGACTTAGCTCTAGTGTGTATCAGAGTCTCTTTTGATCTGACATTAGTCTGAGGTTTGGAAGTCTTTGGTTCTGAGATTTTAACATTCAGAACCTCTGACTTCTTTACTTCTGACTTAGATGTCTCTTCAGAGTCTGATGCACTTTTGACTTCTGATTGACTTTTAACAAAGATAGCCTAAGGTTTAGTTTTATCAATGTTAGAGGGTTTAGAAAATAATGGATTATCTTTAAAACGAGAGAATCCAAGACCTTCACCTCTATTTCTACTTACATGATAAATTAAAGATGCTATCTTACTTCTTTGCATGCCATTGATAAGAAGTTCTTGAAGAGCAAATTCATGCTCTGGAGGAACTTTATCATCATAAACATAATGAGTTTCACGAAATGTGTTTCTACTTTTAAGAGACTCATTTTCTTCAACTATTATGTTTGCCTTTTCAGTAAGGTTGTTATAGGCTTTTTTAAGGACCTTACATTCCCCTGCCTTTTTTGTAACAAGTTTTAAGGCATCTTTTAAAGAATCTATTAATTCAGTTCTAGAGAGTTGAGCAAGTACCTCATCTTCATCTTCTGAGTCTGAATCTGCTTCATGCTCAGAGTTTTCTTTATCAGAGGTAGTTGCCATCAGAGCCAGATTGGCTTCTTTGTAAGACCCAAGATTTCACTGTACAGTTTTCCAAAGGAACTTTAGCGTCGGCTAAGTTTTAGGGTTTTTAGTAGAAGCGGTTTTGTGAATATCGTCGCATTAATGAGTTTTTTTGCTGAAACGGAGCCTGTTTTGTGCTGATGCACTGGAAAGGCACAGACTTTCAGGTCGTAATCCTCTTTTGAGTATAAGAAGGTTGATGTGGATTCAGAATAACGAGATTTGGATTATTCTTGTTTTTGGAAAAACGAGTAGGATTTTACCCGCGGATGTAAAATTTTATTGCGTCTGTTTTAAGTGAGGTTTCGGATGGGAGTTTTATATATCTGCGTGAGTGAGGTTATGTTCTGAGAATAATTTTCCATGGTGTGGAAGAAAATCACAGTCGCGGAAAAAGAATTCGGCGATAAGTTTTGGAATGGAAAAACGATAGACGTTCTTTCCGTAGGTTTCCTGTTTTTGTGTTTTACGTTCGTCGCGATGCGCGAGAACTGAACGTGCGTTTCGTTGTAAGAGGTTGTGGGAAATATCTTGTGAGGATAGACTTGGATTGATCCAATGACTAGATTTGAATCTTAGAACTTTATCCTATTTGATCCAATGGCCATAAACTAGCAAGACTTTGTTAAGTAGTGGACTTAGAAAATAAATCACAAAACTTCACTTCTTTCTCTCATTTGGCCGTGGCTTTCTTTTACACATTCCCAACTTGTGAAGTTTTGCATTCCTTCACCAAAGCACTTGATCTTAAGCTTGTTGGAAAGCTTGGAGTTGTGAGATTCTTCTTCTAAGGTAACTAGAACCTCTTCCCTTCTCTTTGCTAGCCAAACTCTTGGAGTTTGATGGATTATTAGTTGATGTTCATGAGATGGAATATTTTAGGAATTGGTTTTGAATGGTTTTTGTTCTATGAAAGTTGTTCATGAGTGAATATCTAGGATGTTTAAGCTTAGTTGTTTTGATTTCCATGGGTTGATGAGATTCTCATGAGATTTTGAGATAGGGTTTTGATGAAAAATTCTAAATTGATCAAGAACATGAAATTTTGTTTGATGCTTGCATTAACGATGTTGTTTTAAGACTTGTTAGGGAAATGGATATATGAAAATGGTTTTGTATTGAAAAACAAGAAATTTATTTTTGTGTGTTCATGAGAAATTTTGAGAAAATTTCTATGGATTGTGGATTGTGTTTTGAAAATGTTTTGTATGTTCAATTAAATGATTTTGTCAGCTAAATGATTTATGCTATGGTTTTGAAATGGAAAATTTTAGGAACTAGCCATGCTTTGTTGTTCTTGGCCGTGGCACAATGTGTGTGTGTGAGCACTTGGCTTTCAAATTTTTAAGCCCTATGGGAAGGCATGATCATGGTTTTAAAATGAAGAATTAATGTGGTTTTGTTTTGAAAGAAAACTAGTAACTTGTGTTCTAAGTAAACAAGTTAATTGGTAAAGTTTTGAAAAGTTTTATGCTTTGATTTGAAATGGTTTTGGTGTAAGAGCTTGATCACTTTTGAGAAATTAATAATGGTTTAAGTATTTTAAACTATGTTTGATTTTTGAAAACAATGTTTTAGGTGTGATCTCAATACTGGCCGAAATTGAAAAGGGTATTTAGGTCCTTTTAAAATTGTTTTTGTGACCTGGAAAATTAACTATTTGATCCGTCTTTTCGAGACGAAGATTTCGGTGTATGGCTCGTCTCGATCGGATAAAGAATGAACGAGTTATGGCCATTTTATTTGAAAGGAAAAACTTGTAACTTGTGGCGCAAGTAAACTTTTATTTTTGTGAAAATTTTCAAAGAGTTTTTGGTTTGTTTTCAAATGGTTTTAGTATGTGAAAATTGATTGCCTTGGAGTTTGGAATCAAAGTGTTTCTTAGTTTGTTTTGAAACGAAAATATTTTCGCGTAGCGAGAAATAGTGCAATTAACTTCGTGAATTTTTAATCACTATGGGGAGGACTCGTAATCACTATCCGAGAGTGTTAGAAAGTACCTTAAGCCTCTCTAGAACTTAGAGAATGAGTTTCGTTTCGATAGGATACGTTGAGAGTATTTTATTGATATTACGCTGCTTATATTTTAGGTAGCGTGAATTGTAGAATTTCGTGAGAAAAGTTAACGGAAGCTTGTCGAGGTAAGGGCTCCACTTTATTTCCGTCTTTTCAACTGGTTATGACATGCTTGGATTTCTGCTGTAATGCTTTGCTGTGTGTTTGGCATGTCTGGTTGATGTATTCTCGTGATGAGAACGTGTTTAAAATACTTGCGCTGTTTACATATGATTAGGAGAATATATGTATGAACAGGTTGTTGGAATACATATGATTGGAAATGTATGTATGTCGTGGTGTTTGGTTTACATATATCTGTGTGATATGTAATTGTTGCATGAGCATGTATGGAACGTGTAAGTCAGCTGGGACTACACGGGTGGATGTGTCTGTGTGACTCCGCCGGGGCTGTGTCTGTGTGACTGCCCTATATATGCTTAATTAGAAAGTATGCTCATGCATTTCATAGTTGGCGACAGCATCTGTGTGGCTGGTAGCATCTGTGTGGCTATTTTCGCCTGGTGACAGCATCTGTGTGGCTGACAGCATCTGTGTGGCTGGTAGCATCTGTGTGGCTATTTTCACCTGGTGATAGCGTCTGTGTGGCATCACCTGCCCTTGTGGCTTTAGTGGGTTGGACCCACCTGATTCTTATAGGGTTTTATTGAGTTCAATACATGGTTGCGGGAGTGGACCATGGGGTGTGATTGCGGGAGTGGATCCACCTTAATCCTTTGTGATTTTGTTGAGTTCGATACATGGTTGCGGGAGTGGACCATGGGGTGTGATTGCGGGAGTGGATCCACCTTAACCTTGTGATTTCGTTGGTGTTTTAGTAGGGGTTGAACCTACAGTTCTGGAACTCATGCATTGTGGTAGCTAGGGTTAGTACCACACATTGTAGAGGTTGCATTATAGGCTATGTGTGCATTGCTTATATGAACCCGTTGGTGGGATTTGCTTTGGTGGTTAAGAGCTTTCTCTTGTGTTTGTGGAATTATTGTTATGTGTACAATCTTTCGCACCGGTTATATATATATATACCTTTATTTTGTGGTGACCCTTTCTTTCATTTGCGGGCTCATCCCACCCCAGATGACGATGTAGGTCGAGAGGATGGTGTTGGCAGCTCTAGGCCATAGTGAGCTCGTGTGGAAGCTTAGAGTAGTTAGACTATGCGCCGCTGTGTTTTGTGCACCGTGCTTTTTGGTTAGCATAGGATTCCTAACTTGTTTTGATACTTAGACTTGGATTGTAATTATTCAGGAATACACTTTGCTTGTCGAAGCACCTTATGGTAATGAGTTCTTTTGTATATTTGAATGCCGGCTCATTGAAAAATATTCTATGCGCACTCTGAGTGTTAGTTGAAAAGAAAAAAAAAATATTGACTTTTCTGGCCCTGGAAAAACGGGCTGTTACAATTGGTATCAGAGCACGGCTTTAAATCTTCAAAGGGAAAGTGTACACTTGAGTCGTTAGTCCTGAGTCGGTTAGAACGTAACTAGTGTTGAGTTAGTTCTAGTAATGGTTCTGTATCGGGTTATGGGTTAGTAACCGTTGAGTGAGATTTCTGTTGGAAAACTCAGAATATTTGGTTAAGGATCTAACCAAGAGGAATTGGTATGTACAGGAAAGAAAGAATGCCTCCGAGAAGGGCACCTGCAGAGGATGTGGATATTCATCAGTTGGCTTATGCCATGAATACAATGGCAGCTGCTGTGACTGCTCAAACTCATGCTAAGGCGCAGAGGGATGTAGAGAAGCGTGAGAGGGAGATCATAGCTGCTGCATCTCGGGTTCTTACGAGTTTCAATCAGCAGACTCCTCCAAAGTTTAGTGGGGAGGGAGGTCCTGATACAGCGGATTCGTGGCTCCAGTCGATGGAGAGGATCTTTGGGGCAATCCATTGTCCGGAAGGAGAAAAGGTGGTGTTAGCTACCTATCAGTTGCAGGGTAGTTCTGAATATTGGTGGGGGAACACCAGGCTCATTATGGGAAATGCTGATGAGGAGGTAAATTGGGAGAACTTCAAGAGGAGGTTCTTAGCTAAGTACTTTCCCGAGACTGCGAGGGAGAGGTACGGAGAGGAGTTCCTGCAGCTGCGGCAGGGGGACATGAAAGTGGAAGCATATGCCAAAAAGTTTGAGTCACTATCCTGTTACTTCCGTTTCTTTAGAGACGGGATAGATGAGACCTATATGTGTCGTCGCTTCCAGGATGGTTTGAGGTATGAACTGCAAGATGCAGTGGTGCCGTTGGGCATTCGTCAGTTTCAAGTCTTGGTAGAGAAGTGCCAAGAGGTGGAGGATATGAGGAAGAAGCGGGAGAACCGCCAGGGTGATTTTAGTGCTGGAGTACCTAGTAATTCAAGTGGTCAGAATCCGAGTTCGGGTCAAAATAAGAGGAAGCAAGGGAATAAGTCTGGTAACCGTTCCCAAAATAATAGAGGACCGGGTCGCTCTGAGAATCAAGAGACTCAGGGGAGTCGGGGTGGAGAGAAGCAAGGTTGCTTCAAATGTGGGCAAGCGGGGCATTATGCAAACGAATGTCCGAGTCCGGGGGATATTTGTTTCAACTGTCGGAAACCGGGTCATTTTGCTAGGGATTGCAAAGCCCCAAAGGCCGGGTCGTCGGCGGATGTGGCACAAGGAGCTCGACCCGCTGCTAGAGGAGGTGCCTACTGTATGGGCACTGGAGTGAGCGGTTAGACCGGTAATGCCATGCATGAGGATTACTAGTTGCAGGTAACACTTTACTGCATTGATTATTGTTTGGGGGCAACCCACTCTTGCATGTTTGGATGTATGCTGTTTTGATTGGGTTTTGTTTGTTAGTCATGGCTTTTATTTTGTTTTGAATGTTCTACTATGTAAAGGACTTAGTAGTAGTTATAGCATGTTGCGCTGTTAGTGGTAAGTTGGAATTACATGTGTCACACGTCAAGGGTCAGTGGACCTAGTGTCGTTAGATAACGAGTATGCGAATAGTGGATACCTTAAGGGTTAAGGTAAGCGTGTGGGATCTAGTAGATCGATGAGTTAGCTGCGAAGGAATGTTAGTCGTTGGAAAGAGTCGCTGAGAATGAGTAAGAGAAAAGCACATGATGATGTGGCTTATGTCAATGGAGGATTGGCGGAAAGAATTGCCTCACACCTAGTTGGAAAATCATGGTTGCGCGGGTATAGTACGGATTCAAAAGCACCACCTGAATGGATGTCATGACGGTGCGTGTGTTGTATGTGGAAATAAGAAGGATAAGAAATTGTCTAATGGCAAGTTGATGGAAGTTAGTAGAGCTTTGGTTCATTGTAGTGGTTACAATGAAGAGAGACGTGGTATGATGGAAATCGGTATTGAGTAAGTATAAGGGATTCGGATGTTGTCAACAAGGATGGTTGGACAATAGTAATGTGAGGAATACCCTAAGAGTTATTTTGAAGGTAGGTACCTCGACGAGAGTGGTGATGTCGAAGCAATTAAGAATGGTCAGAGTGACCAACTCTTTTGAGTAAAAGAGGATTTAATTGCAAGAGGAAAGGAACTCAAGAGAGAGTTTAGAATTAGAATGGAAATACGATGTGAAGAGGATATGCGCCGACGATGGTAGTCGACGAGGATAAGCGTTTTGTTTAAGACACGCAAGAGTAATCTAAGTAGTAATATGGAAAATATGTGGATGCATAAGAGATTGATTTTTGGAAATTTGAGATTTTGGATAAAGGGAGTCCAAGAGAAGTAAATGGCATAGTCTGACATGCGCCGAGAAAAAATTTGAGGAGTTGTAATCATCAACCGGATGTTGGGATGATATTATTTAAGTCGTGTTTGGAAAGAGATTCGAATGTGAGCATACGGTTCGACGTATTCACTGAGTTGCGGACTTATGGATATTGGTAGAGCGGAAAATTCTTCTATAGAGAAGACAACTTGTTCGGAATGTAATGGTTTTGGTGGTACCTGCCGTGGTGGCATTGTATTACTGTTGAAAGATGTTCAACGGATGTTTCGTGAGTGGAAGCATGAGAGTTTAAGTGACGTATTGGAGAAATTGAGGAAAATATTGAGAAAGCCTCGAAGAATTGTTGGACTCTTGTGCCTCGGAGGGCCTTGAGCACAAGTGGAAGGGAGCATTGTTAAAGTTAGGTCAAGATGGTCCAAGCCACCATCATGATTGTCGGATATCTATTGACAAATTAAGGAACTGATCACCCTTAATCTCTTGTTAATAATAGACGGAATCTTGTTGCCATGAATTGACCAGTTTTTGCTAGCTTTAGTGGTGCGCAGAAAGTTTCGGTGTTTCTTTTTGGAGGGTAGCCAGTAACTGCTTCGCGCGAACCTAGGGAAATTGGCTATGTCGCGGAGGCGAAAGAGGTGACTTTGGAAATTTTTGTTGTGGGCACGAGGATCTTTGGGAACTAGAGGTTGTGAACCTCTGTTGTGAGGTTAATTTTGGAGTGGTGAACTCGTTGAGAGTTGCGGTTGGTGCACGGTTGTGCCAGTGTGTTGGTGAGAGTATCTGTGTGACTTCACCCAGTGTTAGCATCTGTGTGGCTGCACCTAATCCTGAGGGATTTTGTTGTGTTGGTGATGGTAATAATTAGTTGAGTTGTTACTCTTACCTTTAGTTTCGAGGACGAAACTTCTTTTTGGAGCGTAGTAATGTAAGACCCAAGATTTCACTGTACAGTTTTCCTAAGGAACTTTAGCGTCGGCTAAGTTTTAGGGTTTTTAGTAGAAGCGGTTTTGTGAGTATCGTCGCATTAATGAGTTTTTTTGCTGAAACGGAGCCTGTTTTGTGCTGGTGCGCTGGAAAGGCACAGACTTTCGGGTCGTAATCCTCTTTTGAGTATAAGAAGGTTGATGTGGATTCAGAATAACGAGATTTGGATTATTCTTGTTTTTGGAAAAACGAGTAGGATTTTACCCGCGGATGTAAAATCTTATTGCGTCTGTTTTAAGTGAGGTTTCGGATGGGAGTTTTATATATCTGCGTGAGTGAGGTTATGTTCTGAGAATAATTTTCCATGGTGTGGAAGAAAATCACAGTCGCGGAAAAAGAATTCGGCGATAAGTTTTGGAATGGAAAAACGATAGACGTTCTTTCCGTAGGTTTCCTGTTTTTGTGTTTTACGTTCGTCGCGATGCGCGAGAACTGAACGTGCGTTTCGTTGTAAGAGGTTGTGGGAAATATCTTGTGAGGATAGACTTGGATTGATCCAATGGCTAGATTTGAATCTTAGAACTTTATCCTATTTGATCCAATGGCCATAAACTAGCAAGACTTTGTTAAGTAGTGGACTTAGAAAATAAATCACAAAACTTCACTTCTTTCTCTCATTTGGCCGTGGCTTTCTTTTACACATTCCCAACTTGTGAAGTTTTGCATTCCTTCACCAAAGCACTTGATCTTAAGCTTGTTGGAAAGCTTGGAGTTGTGAGATTCTTCTTCTAAGGTAACTAGAACCTCTTCCCTTCTCTTTGCTAGCCAAACTCTTGGAGTTTGATGGATTATTAGTTGATGTTCATGAGATGGAATATTTTAGGAATTGGTTTTGAATGGTTTTTGTTCTATGAAAGTTGTTCATGAGTGAATATCTAGGATGTTTAAGCTTAGTTGTTTTGATTTCCATGGGTTGATGAGATTCTCATGAGATTTTGAGATAGGGTTTTGATGAAAAATTCTAAATTGATCAAGAACATGAAATTTTGTTTGATGCTTGCATTAACGATGTTGTTTTAAGACTTGTTAGGGAAATGGATATATGAAAATGGTTTTGTATTGAAAAACAAGAAATTTATTTTTGTGTGTTCATGAGAAATTTTGAGAAAATTTCTATGGATTGTGGATTGTGTTTTGAAAATGTTTTGTATGTTCAATTAAATGATTTTGTCAGCTAAATGATTTATGCTATGGTTTTGAAATGGAAAATTTTAGGAACTAGCCATGCTTTGTTGTTCTTGGCCGTGGCACAATGTGTGTGTGTGAGCACTTGGCTTTCAAATTTTTAAGCCCTATGGGAAGGCATGATCATGGTTTTAAAATGAAGAATTAATGTGGTTTTGTTTTGAAAGAAAACTAGTAACTTGTGTTCTAAGTAAACAAGTTAATTGGTAAAGTTTTGAAAAGTGTTATGCTTTGATTTGAAATGGTTTTGGTGTAAGAGCTTGATCACTTTTGAGAAATTAATAATGGTTTAAGTATTTTAAACTATGTTTGATTTTTGAAAACAATGTTTTAGGTGTGATCTCAATACTGGCCGAAATTGAAAAGGGTATTTAGGTCCTTTTAAAATTGTTTTTGTGACCTGGAAAATTAACTATTTGATCCGTCTTTTCGAGACGAAGATTTCGGTGTATGGCTCGTCTCGATCGGATAAAGAATGAATGAGTTATGGCCATTTTATTTGAAAGGAAAAACTTGTAACTTGTGGCGCAAGTAAACTTTTATTTTTGTGAAAATTTTCAAAGAGTTTTTGGTTTGTTTTCAAATGGTTTTAGTATGTGAAAATTGATTGCCTTGGAGTTTGGAATCAAAGTGTTTCTTAGTTTGTTTTGAAACGAAAATATTTTCGCGTAGCGAGAAATAGTGCAATTAACTTCGTGAATTTTTAATCACTATGGGGAGGACTCGTAATCACTATCCGAGAGTGTTAGAAAGTACCTTAAGCCTCTCTAGAACTTAGAGAATGAGTTTCGTTTCGATAGGATACGTTGAGAGTATTTTATTGATATTACGCTGCTTATATTTTAGGTAGCGTGAATTGTAGAATTTCGTGAGAAAAGTTAACGGAAGCTTGTCGAGGTAAGGGCTCCACTTTATTTCCGTCTATTCAACTGGTTATGACATGCTTGGATTTCTGCTGTAATGCTTTGCTGTGTGTTTGGCATGTCTGGTTGATGTATTCTCGTGATGAGAACGTGTTTAAAATACTTGCGCTGTTTACATATGATTAGGAGAATATATGTATGAACAGGTTGTTGGAATACATATGATTGGAAATGTATGTATGTCGTGGTGTTTGGTTTACATATATCTGTGTGATATGTAATTGTTGCATGAGCATGTATGGAACGTGTAAGTCAGCTGGGACTACACGGGTGGATGTGTCTGTGTGACTCCGCCGGGGCTGTGTCTGTGTGACTGCCCTATATATGCTTAATTAGAAAGTATGCTCATGCATTTCATAGTTGGCGACAGCATCTGTGTGGCTGGTAGCATCTGTGTGGCTATTTTCGCCTGGTGACAGCATCTGTGTGGCTGACAGCATCTGTGTGGCTGGTAGCATCTGTGTGGCTATTTTCACCTGGTGATAGCGTCTGTGTGGCATCACCTGCCCTTGTGGCTTTAGTGGGTTGGACCCACCTGATTCTTATAGGGTTTTATTGAGTTCAATACATGGTTGCGGGAGTGGACCATGGGGTGTGATTGCGGGAGTGGATCCACCTTAATCCTTTGTGATTTTGTTGAGTTCGATACATGGTTGCGGGAGTGGACCATGGGGTGTGATTGCGGGAGTGGATCCACCTTAACCTTGTGATTTCGTTGGTGTTTTAGTAGGGGTTGAACCTACAGTTCTGGAACTCATGCATTGTGGTAGCTAGGGTTAGTACCACACATTGTAGAGGTTGCATTATAGGCTATGTGTGCATTGCTTATATGAACCCGTTGGTGGGATTTGCTTTGGTGGTTAAGAGCTTTCTCTTGTGTTTGTGGAATTATTGTTATGTGTACAATCTTTCGCACCGGTTATATATATATATACCTTTATTTTGTGGTGACCCTTTCTTTCATTTGCGGGCTCATCCCACCCCAGATGACGATGTAGGTCGAGAGGATGGTGTTGGCAGCTCTAGGCCATAGTGAGCTCGTGTGGAAGCTTAGAGTAGTTAGACTATGCGCCGCTGTGTTTTGTGCACCGTGCTTTTTGGTTAGCATAGGATTCCTAACTTGTTTTGATACTTAGACTTGGATTGTAATTATTCAGGAATACACTTTGCTTGTCGAAGCACCTTATGGTAATGAGTTCTTTTGTATATTTGAATGCCGGCTCATTGAAAAATATTCTATGCGCACTCTGAGTGTTAGTTGAAAAGAAAAAAAAAATATTGACTTTTCTGGCCCTGGAAAAACGGGCTGTTACATTCTTCATCTCCATCAGATTCTGAGTCTTTATCTAGATCTTCCCAAGTTGCAAGAAATCCCTTTTTGAGTTTACTTTTATATATTTCCTTGCTAGAAGTTTTCTTGGATGATCTATTCTGATTTTCTGGACAGTCAGCAATGAAATGCACAGGCTTGTTGCATTTAAAGCATTTGTTTTGTTCTTCCTTTTTCTCTTTGGTAGCACCAACTTTCTTGGAAGAACTTCCAACCTTTCCTGCATATTTCTTGCTTCGTTTTGCCCATTGAGATACTTTAGCAGCCATCAGCACCATTTCTTCTTCATCTTCAAACTCAACCTCATGACTTTCTTCAGAAGCTTCTTCTTCAGATTCTATAACCTTAGCTTTCAGAGCCTTTGATGAACTCTTAGAGCTTAAGGCTATCCCTTTTATTTTCTTGGTTGACTCGTCAGTCATTAACTCCATTTCATGAGTTTTTAATGAACTAATCAGATCTTCAAGAGATACTAGATCCAAATCCTTGGCTTCTTGAAAAGCAGTCACCTTAGGTCTCCACTTTGGGGGTAGGCTTCTGAGAATCTTTCTAACATGATCAGTAGTAGTATAACTCTTGTCCAGTACTTGAAGTCCAGAGACCAAAACTTGAAACCTAGAAAACATAGCTTCAATATCCTCTCCATCCTTCATTTTGAACAACTCATACTGATGAACTAACAAGTTTGCTTTAGCCTCTCTAACTTGTTTGTTTCCTTCATATTTAGATTTCAGAGACTCCCAAATAGATTTAGCAGTTCTTTTGTCTACAATCTTGAGATACTCATCATGCGAAATCGCATTAGTCATCATACCTTTTACATTGTGATGCTTCTTGTACTCTAGCTTCTGATAAGGTGTGAAAGATTTTCTATGTAGATGGCTAACCACTCCTTCTTTATCCATGTTGTCAAAGACAACACCTTCTTCTACCAAATCCCACAAATCAACATCAATACCTATGATATAACTATACATCCTTGTTTTCCAGAATGGGTAAGAAGTGGGATTTCCATTAAAAAATGGAATCCTGTCAGAAGACTTCTTATCATTTGAGCTTGTGTCATAATCAAATGGAATCTCAGTTTTCTTTCCTCCATCATTTCCAGCAGCGTCAGTCATGTTTTTCCTTTGGATCTTTTACTGTTTCACTGTAAGGTGAGTTAGGCAACAGACCTAGCTCTGATACCAATTGAAGGTGGAAAAACACAAGAAGGGGGGGTTGAATTGTGTTTTAAAAGTTAAAAAATTTTCTCAAATAAAAACTAAGTTTGCAGCGGATTAAACACAAAACAATAATGAGACAGAGAGAGAGAAAGAAGGACACAGAAATTTATACTGGTTCCTCTCACAAAACGAGAGTACGTCCAGTCCCCTTGCACTTCCAAGGGCTTCTAACTAAAATCTCACAAGATTACAAGATGCTCAAGCACAATAGCAAGAGACTTCTCTAATGCTCAAGTTACAACTAACAAGAGACTTCTCAAATGCTCAAGTTACAATTAACAAGAGACTTCTCAAACAAACTTAAGAATAAGAATGAATGTTAATGAACACTTGATATACTATCAGAGGTGTTTACAAAATACAACACAGATTTGCCTTAAGACTAAGAATGACATATAGAAGCTGTAATGTCAGAATATTTCAGAGTCTTAAACGCAGTGATAGAACAGTAGTCATTTCTTCCATTTGAGTCTTCTATTTATACTTGAATGGAATGGTAATGACCGTTGCAGAGAGATAAGGTGCCAGCTGGAATTTGCTCGTACAATTTGATAGATGTACATTGCCTTCTTTGGTAAGGAAATCCAATTCCACTACCTTGCAATTTGAAATATCACTCAACCATTTTGAGTAATAATAGTACGATTGTACAATCCTCAAATGCGCTCCACTTATGGATAAGGTTAACGTTATACTAACGAATATTCCTTCCTGTGGATATGACAGAGTCCTTAAGTAGATTGTTCTTCAATCATTGATTCTGATTCTGTCAGTTCTTGAGTGACGCAAATTCATTTTGCTTCAGAGTCTGTTGACGTAGCTTCTTAGGGTCTTCAGCTTCTGAGCTTCTCAGAGTCTGGCTTCTGTCTTTAGAGCCACTAACTTCAAAACTTGAATTTTAAGCTTCTGATGATCAGCGATATGCTTTCAGGGCTTCTTAGCTTGGCTTCTCTGCTTTTGTTCGTAGTGCTTCTGAATGAATTTTAACTTATAATTTTGCACACTAGAACAATCATCAGTAATACCAATTGCAATTTTAATACTTTGTTATCATCAAAACCAATTAAAAACTTAGAGGTTTATGTCAGACCCACTTTGTTCCAACAAACTTACCTAATTAAACATATCTTTTTGGATTTTTGTGAATAAAAGAGAAAAGAACAAATAAAAAGAACTAAAGTAGGATTTGAACCCATGACCATACCCTCATAACTCTTTGGACACTCTACTCACCACCAAGTGAGCTACTTCACATAATTGATAACAAATGCGACAAAATTTAATATGATAATAAATAAAAGTGGACAAAATTTAGGGTATGACGAATGAATATGAGGTGGAATCTTAGGTCAAAAATTGGGGTATGACACTAAACATAAAAGCCTAAAGAAAACATACCTTGCTGAGTCTGCTTGGGCACTTGGTTGAACCGGTACCTCAACAGCACTTGTCTTTGCCTCTCTCTGAGCAAGGTATGTAGTTTTCCCGTAAGGGGAGAAAACTATGCCCAATAGAGCTCCTCTGAACCTCTCCTTATAGTAGAGAATGTTCTACTATTTCTGAATGATTTAAACAATGAAAGGGAGGCTCTATTTATAGTTTTCGTAACAGGCCTCAGCAAGGCATCGTACTGCGATAGGTCCATCGCAGTACGATGTGAAGATTCAGTTCAATTTTATAACTGATCATGTGCATTTCATCAGCTTGGTCGCCAAGTTAAGTCATCGTGCTGCGATGGCACACATCGTGCTGCGATGAACAAATTTTCTTCAGATTTTATTCTTCTGTTTTCTTGGCGAACAAGCAGCTTCCATCGTGGCACGATGGAAGTCATCGTGCTGCGATGGAATGCTCAATTTCTTCACTTTTTGGGCTTTTTCTTGTCTTTTGGCATCTTGGACCTTGTCTTGATGCTTTTTCTTGCTTTTGTAGGTTTTCCTTCGTATTTGGGCCTGTCTTGGTCATTTTACTACTAATAATAATACTAAAAATACCATAGAAATTCTTGTCATCACAACCCCAAACTTAAACTGTTGCTTGTCCTCAAGTAACATGCTGTCAGACAAGATCGTTAGGTCAAGGTAGGACATTTTTGGGAATAGTAGGCTAAACATTGGAGTTAAGTTCTACTTTGTTGTTCCTTTTTGTGTACGCAACCTTTGTTCCTTAGGGTGCCTTTTTGTGTTGGTATCGGAGATTAAGAACCGGATGTGTCTTTGTGTGGTTCTTTTCTATCACTGTTTTTGCCCTTTGGCTCTTTCTTTTTCATTCATTTTTTTTAAGAGACTATTTTTTTAGGGAATTTTTTTTTGATGTTTTCCCGTCTCTTTTTCATTTATTATTTTTTTCTTTTGTAGTGATAGTTCTCCGTACACCCACCCCAAACTTGAAATGTTGCTAGTTCCATGAGCAACCCCAAACTTATTTGTTGCCAAGACTTTGAGAACTATTACCTTAACTCCAAAGAGGGTAATTTCATTGTTTTTCTGGTCTATAGGCTTGTAATGTGGTTTGTCACCGAAACAAAAGGGATAATATGTTTTTTTTACGGCTCAAAATTGGCTAGCAAAGGATAATAGTATAATAAAGGGTGGCTTGAAAAGGCTCTGGGTTATAACAAACAATTGCCTCAATGCATATAATATCAAATTAACCAGTCAGCAGAGAATTAGAGCAAGTTCTAGAAAATAAACAAGTGCACGGTACTCTCATAGTAATACGAAAGAAAGTGGTAATACCGTTTGGAAATATTTGGCTCAAATCCTCACATGGCTTAGGTATCTGAAAGTTGAACATTTGTCTCACAGACACCAGCTTCATCACTCGCCTCGTTGTCTCCTGAACTTCGCACTTCGGAGCAATCACCTTTGGTTTTTGTATGAAGGTGTGAAATTCGTCTCATCAGAATTTATAACTTACTTCGTCGCAATCTTACCTATAACAGTTTATCATGCACTAGATAATAAACAGCAAACAGTTATTTAATTTTTTGTAAGTTTGAAAAAGTGTGTTACAGATGAAAATGACATGCAGAATTCTTTAGTATACTTTATTGAATTGAAAAACTGAAATGAAAATACTGAATTGAAATACTGAATTGAAAATACTTATCCTTGGGTTGCCTCCCAAGCAGCGCTTGTTTAGCCTCTCATTAGCTTGAGGCATTTCCTCCATTACAGAGGATAGGTTCGCATGTTTCCCTTGTGCTCCTTTGTTCCAGCTTGAAGCATTGGCCATCTTCCATTAATATTTATCACAATCTGATAGGACCAGGTTTGTTTCACCATACCCTCAACTATCCCTGTTGACGACTTATTTTTCGGGTGCAGTTTCATAGAGCGTGGTGATTTCACCCCAAACTTATATTTGTGCATGTTTTTCTGTTTGGTGCTTTCCTCCCGAGGAAGAAGTTGTTCTTCTGAGGCGATTTTGCAGATTGATTCTCCTGATTGTAGTGGTTCATCTTTGATGGCCTTTCTCTTCTCTTGTCATCTTTGCCAATGGTCCCTGTGTCTCCGAACCATTGCTGTAAACAGCCATATCTTTTCTTTCTTCCTGTGTTTCTGGAAGTTTTGGGTCAAATGATCCTCCTGACCATTGACTTTCTGTTGCAGCTTTCTCTTTTACAACTCGTTTCATCTCCCATCTTCTTTCTTAGGAGTTTTCCTGTGAGAAATGCTGTCTTTAGTTGGCTGTTGGCAGCCCATTCAATCCTTAGTGCCTTGAGTACCTGTCTGCATGCACTTTAAACAAATACCTCAGTAGCACTGGAAAAAGTATTTTTATTTTTTTTGGTTTGTCTCATGTGTCTTTGTCACTATGAAAATTCCCAGGTAAGTGAGGTGGATCACAACGGATCGCTTAAATACCAGGACTTTGCCTTAGCCAGAACTTTCACAGATCAAAATCCACAATCATCAACAAGATTTTTGATTTTTTAATTTTTTTGTATTTTTAAAAAAATTTATTTTTATTATTATTTTTTTTTTTGACAAACTTAAATAAATCTAGTAATGCTTTGTAAACACAATCCCCGGCAACGGCGCCAAAAACTTGACTACGGTCTGGCAAGTGCACCAGTCTGTCGTCGAGTAATAATTCACACTCTAGGTGTCTAGAATGAGTTCGTATCCACAGGGATCGTGCCGAAGCTTCACTAGCGTTATTTAAGTTTGTATAGTTTGCATTCGCTTTGGGTTTTTGAAAAAGGTTTTATAAAAAGAAGCGTAATGCTTGCATAAATAAATAAATAATAGATTCAGAAACATAGAGGATAGATATGGTGGTTGGACTCTCTCCCTTCTTCATATTTGGCATGAACGGTGTATAACATAGTTACTCAGATTATTGTTCGGCGGTGACTTTTCCTTCATTGTAGTAACACCTTACTGTTACACTATGTATATTAACGTTTCCCTACGTTAATGACTAAGGTACCTACGAGAGTCTAACCTCGAGTGTCACATACCCTAATTACTAAGTGAGTTGTTTATTACACATGCATTATTACCTTCACCCATCCAATGCCTCTAGATCCTAGTATCGGGATGTTCATCTTCTAAGTGCTCATATCACACCTAGTGCATGATTCCTCCTCTAACCGCTCAGTTCGCGACTAGTTCAGGATGTTACCGTCTCTATACACCTAGCGTTATTTACTACTAGTTCCGGACCACATCAGGTTAATACCCAACATCAATTCTATTAGTGTTCCCGCATACCCGGCCAGATTACGAGATACGTCGTGTAAGTGCAAGAAAGTAATTAACAAACATAATACTGAATAACATTTATTATAACTTGGGACTCAATCACAGACTCCAAATATTCATAGCGGAGTTCATCTTCTCCACCACAACCTAAGGCATCTATTACAAAAGACTACATATTTAAATTACAATAAAGAAATTATAACCTAAACATAAAAGCCTAAAGAAAACATACCTTGCTGAGTTAGTTTTCCCGTAAGGGGAGAAAACTATGCCCAATAGAGCTCCTCTGAACCTCTCCTTATAGTAGAGAATGTTCTACTATTTCTGAATGATTTAAACAATGAAAGGGAGGCTCTATTTATAGTTTTCGTAACGGGCCTCAGCAAGACATCGTACTGCAATAGGTCCATCGCAGTACGATGTGAAGATTCAGTTCAATTTTATAACTGATCATGTGCATTTCATCAGCTTGGTCGCCAAGTTAAGTCATCGTGCTGCGATGGCACACATCGTGCTGCGATGAACAGATTTTCTTCAGATTTTATTCTTCTATTTTCTTGGCGACGATGGAAGTCATCGTGCTGCGATGGAATGCTCAATTTCTTCACTTTTTGGGCTTTTTCTTGTCTTTTGGCATCTTGGACCTTGTCTTGATGCTTTTTCTTGCTTTTGTAGGTTTTCCTTCGTATTTGGGTCTGTCTTGGTCATTTTACTACTAATAATAATACTAAAAATACCATAGAAATTCCTGTCATCACCCTCCATTTTGTATATGTTTCCTTTTCTCTTGTTTAATATATTTTAGGGTGGTTGCACTTTGCATCCACCTCTTTTGGTTAAAAAAAAAGAAGTGAATTTAATATATAGTCTCATAAAAGAAATGAGTGAGGGAGGGAATACCCCGTGCCCGTCTCTTTTCCAGTTCTGACTCACCCTCTATTCAATGTCATCGTTCCTTTCAATTTATCCCTTTATTTATCGATTTTCCATTTCCATTCAATCTTCCTTTTGCAATTGTGATCTGGTCCTTGATTTTTCCGTTGCATAGTTCGTCAGAGATATAATTAAAAAGAGTCTAGTTCAAAATACCATACTTGGGTACTTAAAGTGATAAGTAATGTGCAGTTACATTGAAATGTGATGGTTGTCAAAATCAACGGAGTCTAATGAGTGGTTAATGATTTGGGAAAGTTACAAGCCAGATATTGCATAAATGTTAATAATGTTGTGAGCTTCGTGTAGTGCAGTCTAGAAAAATTTCATCATGTAAATACTATAATTGATATTGTACCTAAATATCCTTTAATTATAATAGAAAAACTTCATCATGTAAATACTATAATTGATATTCTACCTAAATATCCTTTAATTATAAAAGTCATTCGAGGATACTACTAAGATATTGCTTGAATTTTAAATTCAAATTAGAAAAATACTATATCAGTTATATCAAATACCATGAGCTGATCTTTCTATTCTTGATGATAATATGTTGGAAAGCTAATAACCAATGGCACCAGTGTCAATGGAGAACTTGTGAATGGAGATAGTTTCAAAGGTTTGGCGGCGGTGGAAGGATATGAGCTTCTTTTTTTTTGTCTCAATTTGGCTTTCTCTCGTTCAATAAAAATATATTTAAAAAAGTTAAAATTCAATACTTCTTAATAAAAAATGAGATTTTCTTTAAAATAGAAAATTGATCAATTTTATTGATATTGTAGCTTTCCGTACAATTATAGAGAAGGTAATAGTTGTGCTGATACCTTACCAAACATTGGTTTAACTCTTATACACCCAACTTTTTGGATTGATTTACCCCAAGCTATTTTGGAATGTTTTACTTCTGATAGACTTGGTAGAGCCAAGTATAGGTTTGTTACTATGTAGGGAGGTTTTGGTTTGGTCCCCCTCATTTTTTGTGTGTATCTTTCTTCTCTTTTTTTACATACAGTATATCACAGTTTTAGGTTGTAGCTCCATGCTACTTCTTTTTTGCTTTTAAAAAAAGCTTTCCGTACAATTGTGGGTGGAAAGAGTTTTTGTGGGTCCACATGTTCATTCTTCTTTCCTTCCTCCTTTCTACTACAACCAAACGGTGGAATTTGAGCTTTCTCTCCCCAGATTTCTTTACTTCTACCTTCACTTGAAACAAACAATGTGTTAGGGCGATATTGCTTTAATCACCTCATTAAACACATCATTTTTTAGATTTGCAAATTCACATTACATAAAATCCATTATCTTATCTTGCTTATCGTTCACCGCCTTTTGAACAATGGGTCGGAGCCATTCCCCACCCTTTGTTGTTTCTTTCCCTTTCTCGGATGTCGCTTTTTTCTTACGCTTTTTCGTTCCTGATACCGATTATGATCCTGAGGGTTCGTATTATGATCCCGGATCCTGAGGGTTCGTCTTTCTTACGTTTTGGTTTTTTGCTTCCCGATCCTTTTTCCATAACCAATGGAGGGACCGGAGGGTCAGCACCGGAGACCACCACCCCCACCTGGATCCGACGGGATCTGGACCTTCGATTGTTACTTTGAACAGTACTTCTTCTACCTCTGCGACCTGACCTTACTCTGCGAGGAACTGCAACCTGAGGTTCCGTATCGTGGTAACAAGTATGGGCAATGAAGAATGAAAAGCGGCACCAACTTCAAAAGCAGAGCTTCTGAAGGGGGAGAGAGAGTATGAGGAATTTGGATTTTAGGGAGTCAAAAAATGAGAAAAATAATTTATATGTGCGTGTTATAAGAATTAAAGGACCTAAATGGAAAAAATATAAAGTACTAAAGTGTTACAAATAAATAAGATAAAAACGCCCTAGTGTAATTTTACCAATAAGTAATAGAACTTCAAAAAAATGCGATTATTTTAAAAAAATATTTATTATTTGATAGAAAATTGATACATAATACATAAACATTTCTAGTCAGTGGCAGAGGCAAGGGTGGCTTGGATGGGCCACGGCCCATCCTAAAAACATTAGAAATTACTAAAATATATCCTTAGTAGTATTTAATAAAATCACAAGTATATACTCTATATATATATTAATTAATTTGCGCATAATTATTTCGATTTGTAGCGTAAGGTTGTGAGTTAAACCCCCTGCCATCACAAGCTGTTGCATTTTTTTTCTCCTGTGTATTACACCACTACTAGAGCTGTAAAAATGGGCCGGGCTATCGGGCCGGCCCAGTAGCCCTATAGTTTTATACGGGCCGGGCCGGGCTGGGCTTCCCAAAAAATGTTATTGGGCCTTATTGGGCTGGGCTGTCGGGCCTATGGGCCATCATGGGCTGGGCCAGCGGGCTTTTGGGCCGGCCCAATAAAGAATTAAAAAAAAATTCTAAAAAAAAAATTTACCTAAAAATAAGGAATTTTAGTTAGTATAAAATCTTTAGATAAAGTAAGTAACAAAAGATGAGATTTGTTTTTTTTTTAAGGAAAAAGATGAGATTTTGTTAGTTAGGAGATAATTATTAAACCAAATTTGTTATGATTATCTTTATTTAAAAAAAAATAACAACTTAATCATTCATTATAAATAGAGAAGTATAAGAAGGAAATTATAAGTTTTATCTTATCTAAAGCACAAAGATATAGATTATAGTGCTACTATTCTCAACAAGGTATATGTCTTCTACTACTTTTCATCTAACTAGTTTCTTGCTCAATAATGGTATTTGTATGTCTATATGTCAATTTATATGTCTCGAATATTTTATAACTGTATGTTTTATTTTTAACTTTGTTTTAGTAGGTTTCTTAGAAGACATATTCAATATATACCGCAATATTGAAAATCTCGCAAGTATAATCAGCCAAATAATTGGCTTCAAACTTGGTTAACAAGGGAGAGAATCATTAGAGCTCTAGAGGTAAGGTAATGTATTAATACTTAGTGGTTCGGTTCATTCAGGGACGAACCCAAAAATTTTGAGAAGTGGGGGCAATATGTATATTATACTATAGTCTATAATATAAGTAAAAATTAGTCAATTTTTTAAAGAGGGGCACATGTTAGTGAACTCAATATAGAAAAATCATCTTAAGAGATGTGTATTTAATTTTTTAAAAGTCTTTTTTTTTTTCAATGTCAAATTTCTACTTTTGTGTTCTTAACACGTGAAAACCTTTTTTAAGGGTCATATGCTAACTAGTATCCTATTTGATACTTAAAAAACTTAAGAGACCTATCTGATGCTTAAAAAATTTAAAGGACCTATCTGATACTTATAAAATTTAAAGGATCTATTTGATACAAACGTAAAATTTAAGGATACCAAAAGAAGGAATTTTTGTATTAAAAAAAACATTATTTATATTTTCAAAAAGTAGATTACACATTCTAATCCTTTCATACTTTATTATAAGAGTTTTAAGTCTGTGTTGATTGCTTCGTTATGTGAACAGTATGAGCTACATAAAATTTGACCATCTTATCTTATATACATAATGTTATAATTATATGTCCAATGTAAATTGACCATGATTTATATATGTTTGATATAGTGATATTGTCATGTTCGGTTGAGTGTATTATAAGCCAACAAGATAGAAAGAAACAAACATGACACTTGATTTATATATGTTAGATATTGTCATCTTATATAGTTATATACCTCCTTAACATTTGATTGCCTCTTGTTTCTTTCTTGTGTATAACTTATAAGTACTTCTTGTGCTTATCTTTTATAATATAATTTAAATGCTCAATTTAATTTTAATGTGTTTGTACTTTGTAATGTAGTCATGGAAGATGTTGATCCAATTTTGCAAACTATTAATGAAGATGGTGATTTGGTAATGTCACAATCTCCTCCGGCTGCTAATACGAAAAATGTTATTGAGGGAGACACTGTTGAAAAAAATACTAATAACAAAAGGGTAAGGAGATCTAATGTTTGGAAACATTTTACAAAGATTGGTAAAGTTGATGGGGGGCAAAAATGTACATGTAATGGTTGTAGGGGTATGTTTTCATGTGGTGGAAGCACTTCTCACTTAAAGCGTCATATAAAGCTGTGTCATAAAATTCCAAACAGTGATGATGAGGAACTCATGTTGGATGATGAAGAAACATTATTGAAGAAGTGGCAATTTGATGATAAGGCTTACAGAGATTCACTTGCTAGAAGCATTATACGACATGATCTTCCATTTAGCTACGCCGAGTATGATGCAGTTTTGGCTACAAACAAGATATTGAATCCTGATTTTGTTCCCATTTGTAGAAACACTGCAAAAACCGATTGCATGCTTGTGTTTTCAAGTGAAAAGGAAAGGCTAAAGAGTGTGTTAGCATCCATTCCAGGTAGAGTTTGTCTAACTTCTGATGTATGGACAGCTGTAACAACACAAGGTTATATGACTGTCACTGCTCATTATGTTGATCAAGATTGGAAGTTAAATAGTAAATTGCTTTCATTTTGTCACTTGGATAATGCACATACAGGGGTCGAATTATCTGGAAAATTGTTTGGTGCTCTTAAGGATTGGGGAATAGATCGTAAAATATTTTCACTCACATTGGACAATGCCTCTTCAAATGATAACATGATAAAAAAATTGAAACAGAGGCTTAATTTGCAAGATGCGTTGTTATGTAAAGGTAAATATTTTCATGTCCGTTGTTGCGCCCACATCTTGAATCTCATTGTTCAAGATGGTTTGAAGGCGGCGGGTGATGCTTTGCATAAAATTCGAGAGAGTGTCAAATATGTGAAGGCCTCAGAGGGGAGATTGAGGGAGTTTAGAAAATGCATCCAAGAAGTGCATCTAGATAATGTAGAAGGTGGATTCTTAAGGTTGGATGTTTACACTAGATGGAATGCCACATATATGATGCTTGAAAGTGCTATTAGGTATCGACCTGCATTCATTAGCTTGAGCGATAATGATAAGAACTACACGATTTGTCCAAGCACTGAGGAGTGGGAAAGAGCACAAACTATTTGTAATATCTTGGCTCCATTTTATAATATTACATGCTTAATTTCTGGGTCATCTTACACAACTTCAAACTTATACTTCATGCAAGTTGCATTTATAGAGATGGCTTTGAATAAAAATTTGAATAGTGAAGATGAAGTGATCAAAGATATGACCAAGAGGATGAAGGATAAGTTTGACAAGTATTGGAGTGAATATTCGGTTACTCTTTCACTTGGAAATGTTCTTGATCCAACATCAAAGTTAGAATTTTTGAAGTTTTGCTTTAAGAAACTTTACCCAAATAATTATGAAGACAAGATAAAAAAAGTGAAGGATGGTTTGCATGATCTCTTTGATGAATATAAAAAAGACATGGTTCCAACAAGCTCATCTTTAGATAGTTCATCAAGAAACACTCAATCTCACTCAGTTGGTCAATCATTGAAGAATACATCGTTTTTTAAGGTAAGATTTATAAATTGTTTCAAATTTTTATGAAAGTACTTATAGTTATTTCTATTGATGTAAGTCAAATAATAAAAGTTTAAATAATAGTGCATGTGCTAATTCTTTAATTAAAGTCTAAGTAGTAGTAAATGTGTCAAATAATTATTGTGTTGCTGTCATTAATATGTTAATATGGTCCCCTTAGAAAAGTTAAAATAAGGTAATATAAGTTAATTCCACTGTTATACTTATTTCTATTGTTGTTGTCAAATAATTGTTGTGTTTCCCTCTTAGTACTGCTTGCATTTATTTGTTTGCATGAATGGGGCTGATTATATTCTATTCAAGCTTAATTTAAATAGTTTTTGTTTGTCGAATTCTAGGAATACCATCAAGAAATGATACAAAAAATGTCAAATGATGGTAAGTCTGAACTTGAAATATACTTGGATGAAAAATGTCTTCCGAATGATGATGTGGATATTCTTCAATATTGGAAGTTAAATAGTGTTCGATTTCCTCAACTTGCAATAATGGCGTGTGACATTTTAAGCATTCCAATCACAACAGTGGCTTCTGAATCTTCTTTTAGTATCGGAGGTCGTATCTTAAATAAGTATAGGAATTGCTTACTCCCAGAAACTGTGCAAGCTCTTATTTGTACACGTAATTGGTTGCATGATTTTAAAGAAATCGGACCTTCTGGTAAGTTTAATTAATAATCCTTTTGTTTTATTTGCAATTTGAATTTGCTTTTTAGTTGATGACTTATCAAATTATCGTGTATTATGAATTGCAGATATACCTGAAGTAGAGGAGATACAATTGTATGAAAAATCAAGTGGTCAAGATCAAGAAGAGACTTAGGCCGAGAAGTTACCTAATTTATAATTTACTTTTTTTTATAATTTATAATTTAATTTATGTATTTTGAATGATTATGTTAAAAGTTTAGTGTCTGATGTAAGCTTGAAATTTATTAACTTTGAGGATGCACTTTATGAATCATCATCCACAGATCTCTCGACTTTTGCGTGGATATTTTGAAGTATTTATTATTTCATGAAATCATGACACTCACTTTTTTATGGATATTAATTTTTGTGCGATGCATATGTAGTTTTATTGTCCATTGATTTTTTTTTTTATAAAAAATTTGTCAATATTTTATAAAAAAAAAATATTAAAAAATTTGTCGGGCCTGGGCCGGCCCATCGGCCCATACATATTGGGCTGGGCTAAGCGGGTCGGGCCTTGGGCCTTAATGGGCCGGGCCACTTGAGCCCAATAGATGTCTTGGCCCTATGGGCCCGGGCCGGGCCGGGCTGGGCTGGCCCATTTGACAGCTCTCCACTACACTGACAACATATCATTGTTTTTCATATCTATATACTTCTAAATTACTATACTTGAAAATCTAAATGTATCAATACACTTGATCTTTAAATTAATAAACATCTTTTTTATGAATCAAAAACTTATTTGCTAACTATTTTATTTAAAAAATAATAATTTAATTATGAAAAAACACAATTTCATTGTTTAACATTATACTAGTTTTTTATGTAAAAAATTCAATATTCACTATTATGAGTGATACAAGTTTTTTTAAAAAAAAAAATTCAATTTTTGTTGGTAGTTTTGGTAAATAATAGTTAGTTACTATAATTTTTAAAACTATAGGAAAAAAAAATATTTTAAAGAATACTCATTTACCTATTAATTTAAGGACCCAATGTAAAGATAAATTCAAAAATTCCTTTTTTGTGTGAATAAAACACAATTTTTTTATCAATAAAAATTTAGTAGTTTCTATTTTTTTCAAAGAAAACCACAACTATTTTCAATTAAGAACAATCATTCTCCTTTTAGTATACATGTAATATAGTAAAATATATATTTTTTATCATCAACTTTGAGCAAATATTATAACTTCAATTTTTGTATGTAATATAATTTTTTAGTGGCGCACCCGAATATTTTTTTCTGGCTCCGCCATTAATTACACACACACATATATAATTTATTCTCATATGACATAAATGACTCAAAGAGTCATATTTAATACATTAAGAATGAGGGACATATATGCATTCTTTGCAAAATATATTTGTGGGTGGTGATGTTGTTTGTGATTAAAATGCATGACTCTTAGTCATATTTAATTCATGAGAACGATAAAAACTTTAAGGCTTAATTTAACATTTGGTCCCTTATATTTATTTTAGATTTCAACTTTGTCTCTTATGTTTTAAAAGTATCAATTTGGTCCCTTATGTTTCTACCATTTGCATAAGTTGGTTTTTTCCGTAAGTTTTGTCATTAACACCGTTTAATAGGACACATGTCCAAGTGCCCACATGTCTGTCCACGTATGCAAGTTGTCTGCCACATGTGACAAAACTGACGGAAAGGACCAAATTGAAACCTAAAATAAACATAAGGGACCAAATTGAAACTTTTAAAACATAGAGACTAAATTGAAACCTAAAATAAACAAAAGAGATCGAATCTTGAATTAAGCCAAAAATTAATTATGTATGATTTATCTAATATTTAATTTTTTATAAATTTAATGATATATTAATTGCATTTTTATATTTTCTTTAAATAATAAAGCATGGATTCATCAAGGTTCGAAAAGTTTTTAAAATGTTTCTCTTTGTTAACTAGTTCAAGCACACAGCCTCTTAACAATTGAAGCACGCAGCCTCTTTGTTTCTCTTTGGGCATTACTCCGGACTCGGGTAATGGATCGGCTTTTCGGTGGTGGATGCACATAATCTCTTGGATTATTTTGTTCAGTTCACTTATTCGGCTGGTGGTCTCCGTGCTCGACGGTCCTTCCTGCAGCTCGTTTGCCTTGCTTGTGTTTGGTTGGTGTGGAATGACAGAAACCACAGAGTCTTCGGAAATTCGGCAAACTTTGTGGATCAGCTCTTGAACAAAGTAAAGATGATCTCCTATCGGTGGTTGAGGACGACGGATGCGACTTTAGTCTCCAACTGTCATTGTTGGTGGTCGAACCCTTTGTTTTGTCTGGGTATCGACAAATGTAGTTTATCTTGTTGCTTGCTTGGGATCTAGGCAAAATGCATTCATAAGTCCTATAAGTTTTACATTTGTAACAGATTGGTTCTTTAAGTTTTTTAAGTGACAAATAAGTCTTTTAAGTTTTTTAAATAACATATAGGTCCTTTAAGTTTGTAATTTGTAACATTTAGGTCCTCCAATTACTTAAAAAATAGGACCTAGATGTTACAAATTATAAACTTAAAGGACCTATTTGTTATATAAAAAACTTAAAGGACCTATCTGTTACAAACGTAAAACTTTTGGATTGATGGAATACAATGTAATGGAGCGGAGCGGAATGAAATATATAATAATGTTCCAAATTGGAACATTATGATTATATTTCATTCCGCTCCGCTCCATTCCATTGTATTCCATCAATCCAAACGGAGCCTAAATGACCTCTGGATACATTTTGCCCTTAGATCTATTGTAAACTTATGTAGCTCTCTTTGATACGTCTTTTGCTGAGGGGTCTACTTGTTCCTGCAGTTATATATATATATATATATATATATATATATATATATATATATATATATATATATCATTTTTGCTTGTTTTTAAAAAAATAATAATAATTGGCGGTGTTATCTTATGTTGTTTGTTGTGATGTTTCTTAGACTTATTTAATTGCTATGCAATGAATTTTTTTTATTAATTTTTTATTTATTTTGAGCATTGTACATGCACTCCTATTAGCAAGGTTGAAAATGTGTCAAGTTGAACTCGCCTCAACTCGACTACTAGAGAAGAGTTGGTTACGTTTGACATTCCTCTCAAATTTGATAAAAATATATTTTTTTTAGCTTAAACTCGCCTCAGTTTAAATTTATGAACAACTCAATTCAACTTATTTATCATGATTCAAAAATAATTTTTTAGATTTAATCTTTTAGTTTTTATTTAAAAGATAAAGATTAAATTAAACTAAAAGTTACCGATCCCAAGTATTTATATGGAAATGGTCGGTTTTCTGATTTTTTTTATCGTTGATTTAGTGATGACCCCTCCCACTCAATTGGAATCATCTTTTTTCGTACGCTTTGAAAAAGTTCCAGAACCAATTATTCTCTAAAAGCTCTTTCAATAAGTACTTTATATGAAATGATGGTTTGTGTCTGCCAACTCCAAAATAATATATCAAAACCTTCATTTTCATTGTTTGGTGAAGGGAAACTCATCACTCAAGTTCATTTCTATAATCAAATCATACAAGCAAACAAATCAAGGCTTATATAGTGGCAATTATCCAAGAGCCAAATCACCAAGCTTTGACTAATGACTAAGTTCTTTATTATTATTATTTTTACACAAGTTCTTTATTATTTAGCACTTCTTTTTGTTGTTTATAATTAGTACTTTATTCAAAATTATTGTGACACAAGCTAGGGATAAGGATACGATTGTTATATAAATATATAAGCTAGCCGTGATCAATTGGCCAATGACTAGAAAAGTTATTTAAATTGCAATGTTAGGAATTATAGTACCATATATCATACTCATATAAAAGAAATAGAGCATATAGAAATACTCTTGACTGAGATAAAAGTTTATAAGAAATTATACTTATATAATTGATAAAAGGTGAATGAAATACATATAAAGTTGTTCTATATTTATATTGTCTAATTGCACCAACTAATTGAATAACACTATAACTAATTTGTAACTAATAAACTAACATTATCAAAACTCTAACTATCTTAACACAAAATTGTTGCATATATATCAAGCTCATATATAAAGCATTAAAAATTATATATAGATATGTTAGGATTGAGTAATTTGAGTTTATCAAGTATATAATAAGTTCTGTAAAATTGTTTAGAAGAATTGGTAAAAATAGCTTGTTGCATTGTACATAAGTCGCTTACAACTTATTTTCATAAGTTCTTTATGATAGTTTATAAAGACATATATTTTAGCATATATATAAACAATTTAATATAATCTATTATTTGCTATAAAAATAACTTATAAATGTTTATCATGATAAACATATGTACTGTTTACTATATAATAATAAACGCTTATGAAAAATTAATTATAGAGAGGGTGTGTATGAGAAACTCTAAAGCCCGATACTCAAAAAATGGTGACGAATCGTATCTGATACGTACTCGATACCGATACTTTTCTGATACGTCTCGATACTCGTATCAGAAAAGTATCGGTTAAATCATTATTTGTAAATAACAAAATAATACCCGATATTCTTCTGATACGTCCCGATACTCGTATCGGAAAAGTATCGGTTAAATCATTATTTTTAAATAAAAAAATAATACCTGATACATGTCCGATACGGAGATTATTTTTTGGATAGTACTTGTGATGTTTTTTTGGATAGTATTAATGATATATTTTTTGTATGATACTTAACTTAAGATATATAGCTTAAGATGTATTTGTGATCATTATTTTTTGGGGATAATATTAACTTAAGATGTTCTCATGTATCAGACCTTGGGAATTTCTAGTATTGTTTGTATATAATTTTTTACTTTAAAAAAAAAATTATGGTGTCCTACTATATAACAGGTTGTTAAGCATTTGAGCTTGTCCCAAAATTCTGGTATAAGAATAGATGTTTTCTGCTTTTAATTATTATTAATTTAATATTATTGATTTTAGTCATGTTTATGTATTGTGTATTTATATATTTAATTTTAAATTAAATTTTTAAATAACGTATCGCGGCAGTATCGGATTGGGAATTTAAAAAAAATTCCGTATCGGCGTATCGGTATCGTATCTGTATCGTGTCCCGTATCGGGACTTCATAGATGAGAAAACGTGGAGGTGCAAAAAGAATTACTTGATTTTTTTATTGGTCGAGGTATCTCAAAAGCTAGAAGCTCGTCTCTCACACAAAGTATGCATTTTTCTTTTACTCCCTCCATCATTCTCATATCCCCTTAAAATTCTATTTTTGCTCCTGGGAATAAAGTTCGGAACTCCGAACTTTTTTTAGTTTTAAAAAAAGTCCACAAATTAGAGTTAGCCGTCACTTTTTTCAACTTTCTCTCTATTCATTCTTCCATTGTAAGGGGTGGTTTTTTGTCATTTTTGGTCTAAAATCACTCCTCAACACCGTTTTTTCCTCTTTTTATTTAAATAAGTGGTTATCCACACAAGTTTGCTTCTTCGTTTTTTTAAGTTTTCGCCGTCTTAGTGCGGCGTTGTGTTTGTTCGTCGTCTTGTGCGGCGTTTTGTTTGTTCGTCGTTTTGTGCAGCGTTTGTTGGTTTTTTGTTTTAGTACGGAGCTCGTTGGTTCAAATTGACATATTTAGAGTTCAACTTATTACAGATCGGATAAAGACTTGGACGTTAATGTTGCAGATCCGGGAGTATGTATATTCCGGTGACTTTTATTTTGTCATATTTGTAGGCACTTTCATGTTACCGTTATATACTATTAACCTAGGTGCTGTAAATTTGTTTGCAGATTCACCTTCTTCAGTTTTTAGCAATCTTGAATTTGTAATGATATATGTATTTTTCAATTTGAATGAATGAATTTCGTTTTCGATCCAAAAAAAAAGTCCACAACTGCATGTCCAATTATTTAATAACTTTGACATCTTTGAATCAACCGTCAATAATTTAATAACTTTTATCAATTGATATTTTGGAATGGTAAAAATGTTATCAGGAATGATATTATGACACTACTTTTTATACACCAATATATACACGAGGCTACTTTTGTAATTTTCCACCATCATTTTTCTCTTACTTTAGCTTCATCAATAAAGTTATCAATCTAGTATGTCTTTTGCACAAAAATTTCTATATGCCAACTTTAGAACTAATGGCTGAAAATTATGAGAACCAATACTATAAATTTGGTAGTTAAATCTATGGAAGTAGAACGACACGGGAAGAAATTCCTAAGAAGTCCAGCTGGAAAAATACTTTATCCAGTAATTACCCTTAGACCAAATTTAAATAGTCTTGGACTTTATAAGGTTCAGATTAAATGGTTTAAACATCTAGAATATTGGTTTAGAAATATTGGAGATGATTTTTTATCCAAAGAATATAAAGAATTAGCTGAAAATCTTCAGAAAAAACTACAGTCTATGGCAAGATGACTGAAGAGAGTATAACAAGTGTTCTTCAGAAAGTTTTAGATAACTTAGACAAGCAAACATCCTATTTAGAAAACTTACAATCCAAAGAAAGTAAGTATAAACCTCATGAAACATGGAACTTTCATGAAGAAAATTTTGCTTGTTTTGAAAAGGATGAATTATATCCTCACATTTTTCATACAGCAAATCCCCAACTTAACAATATAGCATGTATGTTAACTTATATTCTAAAAAATGTAGAAAGTATCTGCATTAAATTAGAGGTTTTAGATGAAATATTTAAATTTCTTAGAAGAGGGGAAGATAAGGGAAAACAAATAGAAGTACCACAAAACCAACCTCAAGAGAAAACTTCTAAACCTGAAGAAACTTCTGAATCCACACAATTAAGAATCAAACCTCAAGAGAAAACTTCTAAACCTGAAGAAACTTCTGAATCCACACAATTAAGAATCAAACCACCATCTAATTACTTTTAGATATGGATGACACAGAGGAAGCCCTTAATAGGCAGTTAGAAAATTTAGAAAGACTAATGGTCTCTCTAGATATTAGTGGTAAAAGTCAGGAAACTTATGATGACAAATTAGAGGATAATAATCAGATTATTTATGACTTTAGCTCAGAAGAAGAGGCTAACGAAAATGAGATAGAAAATCCTCATTATGTCAAAATAGAAGAACAAGGAGAAACTTCAGGAACTAAAAGACCTGCAGATTTTGAAAGAGAATTCACAAAACAAAAATTCCAGAAAGTACCTCACTACTATGTACCTTCACAAAATCCATTCCAAGGACAAGGAATTTTAGATATAGACTGCAGTGTTGATGCAGCAAAAGATCTTAGGGATTGGTATAATACAAATAGTGTGTTAATCCAGTTAAACGAAGATCTTAAACATTTAGGAGCAGTTGAAGTCTTCAACTACCTTCAATATAAAACCAGAGGAAATGCTTACAAATACATTTCTACTCTGCCATCAGAGGTTATGGGAGAATTACCTCTAACAGGAACCTTAGTAGTTGATTGGGTCTATGGATTACTAGTAAAAGAATTCAAGGGATGGAAAAATTCCATTCAATCAAAAATAGCATTTTCCGACCAAAACCTTTGGAAAATCACCAACCTAAAAATTTGCAATATGTGCTATGTAGATAATTTCATTTGTGAATTTCAGGATTATTACTATAATATAGATAATAGTACTAGAATCTCTAGGAACTTGTTAGAACTATTTTATGACAAGTTACCAGAAAAAGTATCGGCTCAAGTTAAGGTGTTCTTTACCTCAGCGTTAGCAGAAGGAAAGGTAGACGATACTTTAGGAGGAAGAATAACTTCCTTAAAAATTTGGCTTCAAGAAATGTGTAGTCAAAAGATAGCCAAAAGAGAAGCTCAAGTATCCCTTTGTTGTAACAAGCTACAAGACAAAGTAGGAAATTATGGTTGTAACTCTAGAAAGAAAACCAGAAAAGTAAGGTCACAAAAACCATATAAAAGAAAGAAATTCAAGAAGGTCCCATTTAGAAAATTCAGAAAAGGAGACAAAAAATTCTTTAGGAAAAAACAACCTTACCCTAAGAAGAAAACATGCCCACAGGGTAAAAAATCATGTACATGTTGGCTATGTCATGAAGAAGGTCACTATGCAAATGAGTGTCCTAAAAAGAAGAATCCTAAGAAAAATGTCTTACATGCAATACATGCAATAGGATATGAACCTATAGAATCAGATATAGAATCTGGTGAAGAAATTTATGAATACTGCACAGAAACAGATTCAGATGTCGAAGAAGATACTTGGTAAGGGAAATCCAAGCGCTACATTTATTAAAATAGTACTAAAAAATAGAAATCTTTTAGCATATATAGATACAGGTGCAACTCTTTGTTTTGGGAAAAAATCTATCTCTAGAAACTGGGAAAGATTAGTCAAACCAAAAGAAATAATAGTTGCAGATAAATCAAAACATCAAATATGGTTTAACCTTAGAGATGTATCTATAGAAATTGAAGGGTATAAGTTTTTTATCCCAACAATATACCTCCATGATTCAGGATTAGATCTAATTATAGGAAATAACTTTTTAAAGTTATATGAACCCTTTACTCAAAGAAAGGATACTATATCACTTCAATGGAAGGATTTAGGAAATCCTAAAAATAATAAAATAGTAACCACCAAAATAGTTACTAGAAATGAGATCTTAAATCTTATTAAGGGAAACCTTAGAGAATTAAGAACAATATGGGAAGAAAGAAGTTTCCATATCAATATAGAAGAAAGACTAGATGAAGTTTGTTTAGACAACCCTTTAGATAATCTTAAAAACACTAATCATGAACTTATAGTTATTAAGCTCAAAAACCCAAATGACGAGATAAATGTTCCAAATAGGATTCCATATTCTATTAGGGATGTTGAAGAATTTCAACAAGAATGTAAAGATTTACTTGATAAGGAGCTTATTAGACCTTCATCAAGTCCACATTCTGCACCAGCTTTTTATGTCGAAAATCACAACGCAATAAAAAGAGGTAAAAGAAGAATGGTAATCAATTATAAGAAACTCAACTTAGCAACTGTTGGAGATTCTTATAAACTACCAAGAAAAGATTTTATTTTAGAAAAAATAAAAGGATGCAATTGGTTTTCTTCCTTAGATGCAAAGTCTGGGTATTATCAACTAAGACTAGCCGAAGAAACAAAACCATTAACAGCCTTTTCATGTCCACCTCAAAAACATTACGAATGGAATGTTTTGCCTTTTGGATTGAAACAGGCACCATCAATATACCAAAGATTTATGGACAAGTCTCTTGAAGGTTTGAATCATATATGTTTGGCATATATAGATGATATACTTATTTTCACAAAAGGAAGTAAGGAACAACATCTTCAAGATGTAGAAACTGTTCTTTTAAGAATTAAAGAAAAAGGTATTGTGATTTCAAAAAAGAAATCAAAACTTTTACAAAAAGAAATAGAATACCTTGGTTTGATCTTAAAGGAAAATGGGGAACTAAGTTTAGCACCTCATACCCAAGAAAAAATACAAGCTTTTCCAAATGAACTTTCTGATAGAAAACAAATCCAAAGATTTCTTGGATGTTTAAATTATATTGCTAATGAAGGATTTTTCAAAGACTTAGCAAAAGAAAGAAAACATTTGCAAAAGAAAATTTCAGAAAAAATTCCATGGTCTTGGACCAAAACAGATTCTGATATTGTTAAAACAATTAAAGAAAAAATTCAAGTTCTGCCTGAACTTTACAATCCAACGAAAGAAGATTTTTTAATTATAGAAACAGATGCATCACAAACAACCTGGGCAGGTTGTATGAGAGCCTTACCTAATGGTAAAGCAAAACTTTCTCTTAATGAGAAGGGATATAAAATTGAAGAATCTAAGAATCTTCAATCAAAAGAATCTGAAACTTCGAGGGAAGGAACAGATACTATAAAAGGCATTGATTACAGTGCTTCTAAAATCCTGATAAAGGATACCGAAAAATTACATTTATGTAAATATATTTCTGGTACATTTACAGATACAGAATCTAGATACCATATCCAGGAACTAGAAACTCTGGCATGTGTAAAGGTATTAGAAAAATGGAAAATTGATTTATTACCATCAAGATTTCTTCTTCGAACAGACTCTAAATATCTTACAGGATTTTGGAGATATAAAATTAAAGCTGACCATAAACAAGGCAGACTAATAAGATGGCAGATGAAATTACAACAATTCGAGCCATATATTCAATACATAAAATCTGAACAAAACAGTTTTGCAGATACACTAACAAGAGAATGGAGCAAGCAATAAAGCTACTTCAAAACAACATAAAGCAGAAGGATGAGCAGCTCGCTGCCATTGATTCTAGAAGAAAAAAGATCTCCGACGAGAGGGGGGAGATGATTACAACACTCAAAAGTTTGCAAAATATGACAACAAATACAGACCAGTCTTCAACACTAACAGCAAGCTTAGACAAAGTTCTCAAAGATAAAGAAAATTGGGACTTGCTTGGACAACCTTCTGGAAAGTATGATTACTATGTAAAATATACAGCCCCAGAAAGTTCAGAAATTCCCATTGAAGCAGTAACACCTAACGGATGGAAATCAAATTCAAATGAAGAACAGGAAGCCGAATCATCAGGAACAACTTCAAACAGCAAGAAATCATGGGCTGAAGAAGTTGAGGAAGAAGATGAAGCCAGAAAAAATGGTTTATCAACAACCATCCAAATAAACGATCCCGTAGACAATGAAATGGGAAAGTTTGAAGCTTATGTCATATTTGATGGTCCAATGAAAGGGATCTACAGAAAATGGGCAATAGCTAAACAACATATCATTGGCAAGAATGTACGTCACAAAGGATATAAAACCATGAAAGAAGCAGAACAGGCACTCTATGGAGCCTACAAAGAAATTACAACAGCAAAAAACTTCCAAAGATCTCCCACAATGGAGTCAAAAAAGAAGTTGTCAATCGACAAAATTCGCCAGCTCGAACATCAGAAGAACCTTCAGATAACTGATCCAACCTATATGGAATTTAGTCTCAGATGGAAATGGCTAAACCACTATGTAGAAGAATTCACCACTGAATGCTTCTATCCAGTTAACAGAATTGGCTGCACCAAGGCGGTCGTACTACCTGGAATAGACAGTACTGTATGTCTATCCTTTTTTCAAAATGGGTTGATCCATACTATATATCTGGAAGAACAAGCCGGAAAGACTTTTGGAGAACTCAAATTCCTTCCAAAGGAGTTACAAAATTTGGCACAAAAATTCAACAACTTGTTTGCCAAAGGAAAAGAAATTTTTATTCAAATTGAATCCACATATCCTTGGTACGATGAAATTACCCTAGAACTTATAACAAAACCTTTATACCTCATCAAGATTGGAATTTCAAATAAAGAATATCCGGTGATAAACAGAGAAAAAGCTGAATGGCACCCTGCTATTTACCTTAAACAAATTAAGCACTTTCGCCAGAAAGTCACTAGATTGTCCTCCCAGACAAATTACAGAGTTGTTTACGAAGATTCATCAATGGTTGTATACAGCGACTCTAGAAGTCCTGCAAAAGACAAGGATATCAAGGCAATCAAGAACCTTGAAGAAAAAGTTGACCAATTGAAAAATGGTCACGAAAAATTACTCAAGGTAATTCAAGAAGAATGCTGTCAATACTTTTCACAGTATTACAAAGGGCATAATTGTGAAAACTGCCTAGAAAAATCGTCGGCACAAGAAGACAAGGAAGCAAACAACACAAAACTACACATCACAATGTAGACAATAATGTACAGTGGTATCTTATCACATCTGAGTCAGATGGGAACCACTTAGTGATAAACTTTGAAATAATGTAGATAACTGTTTGTCGTTTTTCTTTAGTGTGTATTACTTTAAGTTAGTGCATGATGCTTTTCTGAGTGCATGTCACTATAGTGTGCTGTCATGGAAAGGGACGTCTTACCTATGTGAGCCCTTCTCCACTATAAATAAGAGCATTTAGCTCATTTGTATTCACAGTTGAAAAAATATATGAAACTTCTATCTAGTTTTATGAAGAAATATTTCTTATGTCCTTAGAATCATTTCTAAGAAGTAGCTCTTGAGGTAATACTCTGGAGGAGCTAGATCCTTGAGGTAATACTCTGGAAGGACCACTCATATCAACAATATAATCAACAGATTATATCTCAAAACACAAACATCTCCAAAAATATTCCATTAACAACAAACTGAGAGTTCAATCAGGTATGATTACATCTCTTTTAAATTCAAAAGTTACATTTCAATACCATATTATTGGTATAATAAACGAAAAAATAGTGCCAATTTTAATTGATACAGGAGCTGCATGGTCACATGTATCAAAAGAAATTTGTGATAATTTTGAAATATTATCAGAATCAAGAACTATTTTAAAATTTGATGGTTCTTTAAAAATTATGTCACAAAGCACTATTATTCGTTTAAAACTCAGAAAATTAGAAGAGTTTCAATTACGAATACTAATTGATGAACAACCAAATAAATTTCTCTTTGGTATAGATTTTCTAGAACAATTCGAATACTCAATTACTTCTGAATATTTATTATTAAATGGTTTGGTACAACCAAGACATAAACTTCATGAAGAATCTATTAAGTCCTTTCTGAAAAATCTTCAAATATGACTGAAATTTCTCTTTTAGAAAACAAATCTAGTTATTTTGCTGATGGCATATTAGATCATAAAATAGAAGAAGCAGATTTATCCTTAACTGCAGAAGAAAACTTTAAACGAAAGTTTAATAAATTCAAGGAATTTTTCTCAAGAAAAAATATTTTAAAATTTGGAATAATGACTGGAGAAGAAGCAATTCCAATTGACTCTACTTATGGAAATATAGTCGTATCTACTATAGATAGGACACAAATTAGAAGAAGAATTGAAAACCTTTCTGAAAAAGAAAAAACTAAAATTGGTTATATACACATATCAACCATTCAGGTTTTGATTAAAAGTACTTTCATGAAAGGTATTGACTCGCCCCTAGAAATAATTTTAGAGGATTCTAGGATTGTAGATAAAAAACAATCAATAATTGCACAAGGAAAATGCAATTTGAAATATGGAAAAATTAAGTTTGATATAAACTTACAAATAGGGTTATCCCTAAAAGATAAAGATTTAGACAGATCTATAGTTTTTCACTATAAACTGGAAAACCCAAATCTTATGAAAAAAGGTAACCATCCCTTTACAATCTACTACAGGATTAATTATGCTCTAAGCAATTCACACCACAACATAGAATTTACAGGAAAAGATACTATTCATATTGATGAATTATTCACACCACTAGTAACATTAGAATCACCTATATTTAGAAATCCTGCAAGAAATAGTTGTTCTTTAATAGAGGTTGACAAAAATTTGTTTGAAGAAACAGAAGAAAGAACATTATTTAAAAGCCAAAGCCTTAGAATAACACCACCCAAAAGAGATTTTGAAATCTCAGAACAAAAGGAGCTACATAAGCTACAAAGCTCAGTAGCAGGGTTGTCTTTACAGCTCGAAAAATTAGATAAAAGAATCTAGATTTATCATGTCTGTTAGATTAGATTCTAGACATAGATTATGTCAAAACTCTGGTATCAGAGCATAGTTCGATTTCAGAACAAAGTAGTTTAAAAATACACCATTGATTTCTGAAGGTGTACCATGTATCATAATAAAAAATAAATAAATTGAATGTATAAATGAACAGTAAAAGTATGTGTGTAAGTATTTTATAAAAAATAAGTGTAAGAATAACATTTCTCAAATGTTATTTATATTTTATCGGGATTCTAAAAAGAATATGAAACTCAATCCTTTGAGCATAACTCTATTGGTAGATACATTATAGGTAATATGTAGAGATTAAGGTTCGAACTTTGGTGCACCCACTTCACTTTAAAAAATAAAATTCTATTAACTATAAAGGTTAATAAAATCTCCCCTAAATTTGAAGTTCTTAAATTTTGTTTAATAATTTTTTTTTTTGTAAAACCAGCTCCGAATAACTGTTTTGCAATAAAAATAGTTTTACAAGTTTTCTTTTTTACTAAATCTGCATTACATGCAGGTGCGGAGGCACAGGGGGGGACAAGGGGTGGCTGCAGTCCGCCCTAGCTTTTAGATTTTTCATATAGTATTAGTAATATATCATTCCCTTTAGCTACTATTATAAGGAAAAAAATTACTTTTTAGGTTCATTGAGAAATGAATTTATCTACTTAATAATATAAACTAGATACATTTATTTACCAATGAATTTAAATAGTGATTTTTTGCTTATAATAGTGACCGAAAGAAGTATGTTTTTGATTCCTATAAAATTAACAAGTTTTTGTCCCTATATATAAAATGTACATGTTTTATCACATAAAATTTTTTATTTTGTTTTTAATCCTTAATGACCAATTTATATTCATTTTAATGTCAATATTAAAACTCGTGTTCAAAATGTGACTATATTATATCTATACATTATGCTCAATACGGAATATATATCTACTAGGTCTTTGTCTGTGACTTTGAACATTACTCATATGTTCATAAATTTCTTATATGTGTAGTAGTGCATATAAAACAAATTATTTTATATACTAAATTATACCTTTTAAACTTGGTTCCCGTATGTTTAATTTATGGCTCCTCCCCTGTTTGTAGTAGTGCATTTAAAAAAATTATTTTATATATAGTAAATTATACCTTTTAAACTTGGTCACCCCTATGTTTAATTTGTAGCTCCGCCCCTGATTACATGTTGTTTGTATTGATTCGGATTCAGAGCGATAAAAATTGTTTTACTCAAAGCAAAATCACCACTGTGCCATGCCAAAAGTTGTAAATAACTTGGTTGATGAATTGGCATGATCATGATGCTTCTTCCGCTTTGTGCGATTCTTTGAAGAACACACTTGTAGAGTGAAGTCCTGAGATATGTTCGTCGAGGAAAAGTATGACTTGATCGTGGATTTTGTCAATTCTTCCAATTAATTGAGACTCGACGCCTATCTCTGTCGGGGACTCTTGGATAACCTTCTTTGCCGATGAATGTTTTTGCGGAATTGCATTTTTCTTTGATTTTGAGAGTCATCATAGTAATCAGAATTCGGCGGCAAAGGTTTCTTCTACGGTGAGCATTGGAAAGAGAATATCACCTTCAGAAGACGAGACACTACCCAAGAACAAGAATCCCCAATTATATATAGTTATTTTATTTTAATCCCTATAAGATTTTTGTTTAGATTCAATCTATGTAAATTTAAAAATTATTGCTTTTAGTCCCGTGAACTTAGCTCAGTTGGTTGGACAATGCATTATACTCCTTCCGTTTCTTTTTAATTGTCTTTTATTATCATATTTAGCGTTTCTATTTAATTGTCCTTTTTGTATTTTATGGGTATGATTTGTCAATTATACCCTTTGTCAATTGCTCTTATCTTTTTCCATAAAACCAATTAATGTTATATATTTGGAAAACTAAATCTTTTTTTTTTTAATTTTTTTTTGTTGGTACATAACATATTAAATTTTGTTTTTTTTTTGTATATAATATATTAAATTTATTGGAAAGAGAAAGTGTGGGCAAAAAAATTGGAATTTATTGGGGGATTAAAACGAGGGTATAACAGGAAGATAACGTGCAAAAATACACTTCCTTAATTTGGTGTTATCTTTCTAAAAAGACAATTAAAAAGAAACGGAGGGAGTATATGCAGGGGGTCAGGGTTCGAACTTCGGTCATTCCACTTATCTACTTTAAGGATGGAATTTCGAGCCACTAGACTACTTGACAAAAAAAATAAATTATTGCTTTTAATCCTTGATGTGATACATGATGTAAGACCCAAGATTTCATTGTATAGTTGGTTTAAGGAATATTAGGATTCCGATGTGTTCATTTGGTGAAGCATCGTGTAATTATAGGTTTTTGCTGTAATTGAGTCTGTTTTGTGCTCGTGCACTGTAATTGCGCAGGCTTTTGTCTTGTAATCCTGTTTCTTGAAAAAGAAGGTTGCTGTATATTCAGTTTAACGAGTTTTGGATTATTCGTGCTTTTGGGAAAACGAGAAGGAATTCTACCCGTCGTTGTAAAATTTTATTGCGTCTGAATTCAGTGAGTTTTCGGATGGAGGTTTTATATATCTGCGCGAGTCGGGATATATTCTGAGGTTAATTTTCCAAGGTGTGAAAGAAAATTACAGTCGCGGAAAAAGATTCGGCGATAAGTTTTGGAATTGTTAGACGATAGACGTTCTTTCTGTAGGTTTTCTGTTTTGGTGAGTTTCGTTCGTCGCGGCGCACGAGAGCTGAACGTGTGAGTGTTTCTAAGAGGTGTTGAGTTTTATCTCAAGTGGGTTTGGTTTGGTTTGATCCAATGGCTAGGGTTTTGTCTTGGCATTTTGTCTTTTGATCCAATGGCCATGAGTTAGCAAGAGCAATAGCATAGTAAGGAGGTTTGTTGATGGTGGACTTAGAAAATTTGCCCAAGACTTTCTTTCTTCTTCTTCTCAACCGTGCCATCACTTTCTTAACCTTAACCTTCACCAAATTTTCCATTCTTCACCATTTCACTCCATTTCAAGCTTGGAAGCTTTGAGGAAAATTGTAGAGAATCACTTTCTAAAGGTAACCCTCTCTTCTCATCTCCTAGGTTGGTAGACTTATAGAGTTTAGGAGATTTTGGGTTTATGTTCTCATGAGGGTTTGTTAGGAAATGTTACTTTACATGGTTTGTGTTTCATGAATGTTGTTCATGAAGTTTAGAGAAGCATGTCTAGGCTTTGTTACTTTTGTTTTCCATGAGTTGGTGAAAAATCTCATGAGAAAAGTTAGGGTTTTGAGTTGGTTATGTATTGATCAATAACATGTGGTTAGGTTGTAAGGTTTTGAAAAGAAACGTTGTCTTTGAACCTTTGGGCAAAAGGGAAATGTGTTGTATGGTTTTGTTTTAGAAAATCCGATGAAAAATATTTTGGTGTTTATGAAAATATTTACTAAGTGTTTTGTGTGGTGTTTTTGGTGTTCCAAATGGTTTAAAACTCTTGAGTTATGTGGCGTTGCTTTTGCCTTGAAAACGTGTTTGAAAATGGTTACAGGTCGATTAAGGCCCGTAATGAAACTTGTGCTTGGGTTTGGTTTTGATTTTGGAAATGAAAACCAAATAACTTGCACTCGAAGCAACCAACATACTTTCGGAAATGTAATGCTTTGTGGTGAAAACGGTTGTTGGGAACCAATACTATGCGTATGTGGTGTGTTGCGTGAAAAGTTGTTTTGGGTGAAAATTGAGAAAAACAAGTTTTGCTGCTGCTGTCATGAAGAAAACCAGTTCTGTCCTGGTGTGGTCGCCCAGCGACCATATGGTAGCTTAGCGACCAGTTGGTCGCCAGCCTTCGCCCTGGGCGTGGAAGTTCTGACTTGCCATCGCCAGGTGGTCGCCCAGCGACCTCTAGCGACCCCTGGGACCTAAAATTTTGGATTCTGATGTCCTAACTTGGTTTTTAGCTTTCTAATCCCTTTTTATTAATTTATGGAAGTGGTTGGGATTGGAAACGGGGTTTTCGGGTACTCGGAAAGTACGTAACTTATAACGCAAGAAAACGGCCATTTTGCATTTCAAATTATTTAAGACTTTTGACAATTGTTTTGGGTCCTAAAAATAGTACAAATAACTCATGGTGGTTGATCAATACGATAGATTTTGGTATGGTATCCGAAAGAGTGAATTTTCCTTAGAAACCTTTAGAGTTTTTGGGGTTTTGATGTAGTTTCAATACATTGGGTTTGGAAACGATGTATTGATTGTCCGTTGCTTGTTTTAGGGAGCACGTAGTGTTGTGTGAACGTTGCTTGTTGTGAGTGCTTGCCGAGGTAAGGGCTCCACTTTATTTCCGTCTTTTCAAACGGTTTTGTTAAACATGCTTTAGATTTTGCTGTGTTGCAATTGGTGGTGTGCTTGGCATGTTTTTGTGATGTATTCTCGATATGAGATCGTGGTAAATACATGATTCGTTGTCTTACATATGTTTGGTGAAATATGTGTATGAACAATTGATTAAATACATATGATTAGATGTATATGTATGTGTTGTTGTGGTGTGATTACATATGCGTGTACGATATGTATGTGTTGCATTAGCATATAAGGGGAATCGTATGCTCATGCATTCATAGTACGTGGTTATCGGGAATGGATCACGGGGTGCGATTATCGGGAATGGATCCACCTTACTCCTACGGGAATTATTGAGTCCAATAAGCGGTTATCGGGAATGGACTGCGGGGTGCGATTATCGGGAATGGATCCATCCTAACCCTTTGTGGTTTTATTGATTATGATTACTGACTTCCGGAATTCATATGCATGTGGTAATGGGGAATCTACCACACTCATTGTAGAAGTCTGCATTAGGCTCGGTGTGCATTATATTTTAAGCCCGTTGGTGGGAATTGCTTTTGTGTTAAAGAGCTTTCTCTTGTGTATGTGGAAACTTGTTACGTGTACATCTTTCGCACTGGTTATATATATATATACTTTTATTTTGTGGTGACCCTTTCTTTCATTTGTGGGCTCATCCCACCCAGATAATGGGTTAGGTCGTGGTGACGACGGTGGCTGTTCCAGGCCCCAGTGAGTGGTTGGAGCTTTAGCTTAGTTAGACTATGCGCCGGTGTGGGTTGTATGCCGTGCTTTTTGGGTTTAGGCATAGGATTCTAACTTGTTTTGTTGTAAGTATTTGAATACTTAGACTTGGATTGTAATTATTCAGGAATACACTTTGCTTGTCGAAGCACCTTATGGTAATGAGTTCTTTTGTATATTTGAATGCCGGCTCATTTAAAATCTTTTATGCGTAACTCTGATGTGTAAAAAAAAAATAAAAAATTAATGCCTTTTCTGGCCTTTGAAAAACGGGTTGTTACACATGACCCAAAAAAGTCATGACACATGGCCCAATAAACTAATTGGGGACTCAAAATAACAATTTTAAAATTTATAAGAGACTAAATTCAAATAAAAATCTTACAGAAACAAAAATAAAAAAATATTATAATTGTAAGGACTAAAATTATATTTAAATTTAAATTTTACCTAAAATTAAATTTCAATGAATATATATATATATATAGTCAGGATCCGTTGACACCAACTAGTTTGACACCAAATGTTACACCTCTCAATAACGTTTTAACCGATGTAAATTTTATAAAATCCCCCATATATCATATAGATCATTTATGTAAAGTTTCAGACAAATCCAAAATCATTTGATATGTTATTGAGATACATCAAAATTAACAGTTTGCGTCTTTTTTTAAATGTCGTTAATATTTAGTATGGGACCAAATTGAAATTTAAAATAAACGTAAGGGACCAAATTGAAACTTTTAAAACATAAGGGACCAAGTTGAAACCTAAAATAAACATAAAGGACCAAATGTTGAATTAAGCCAATAAAATTTTAATGTATATATTGTTGGAACGTAGAGCACATTATGTATGAATTGAAAATAAAATTTTAATCTCACATCGATAGTAGGGCATAGTGTTATATTTTTAAAAGTAAAAATAATAAAATGTATACTCTACATTTTATTATCACATTTTGCATGTTGTGACACACTTGCAGTTGCTAATTAATAGGAGTAACTTACCCTAATCTTAAAACACTATATAAGTGTTAACCCTAGAAAAATACTGTAGGTCTTAAGCTCTAGACTGCAGCCGTTGAAAGAAAAAAACGGCAAGCTTCTCAAAGATTATGATGCGTATCATATTTTAAAAATCCATTGCTTGTTATAATGTTAGCATTACAAGTTTAGAGGTTGAGAATATCATAACAGAATTGAGAATTTGCATTATGGAAGTTCTGTCTTCGTCCTCTTTGTATGAAAAATTCATTTTGTATTGCTGTGTTATGCATAATGAAAATTAGAGCTGTAAAAATGGACTGGGCTATCGGGCCGGCCCAGTAGCCCTATAGTTTTATATGGGCCGGGCTGGGCTTCCCAAAAAATATTATTGGGCCTTATTGGGCTGGGCTCCCGGGCCTATTTTTTTAATGGCCCATCATGGGCTGGCCCCGCGGGCTTTTGGGCCGACCCCTTAAAGAATTAAAAAAAAATATCTAAAAATAATTTTACCTAAAAATAAGGAATTTTAGTTAACATAAAATCTTTAGATAAAATCAGTAACAAAAGATGAGATTTGTTTTTTTTTTTTTTAAGGAAAAAGATGAGATTTGTTAGTTATGAGATAATTATTAAACCAAATTTATTATGATTATCTTTATTTGAAAAAAAAAATAACTTAATCAATCATTATATGTAGTTTTATTGTCCATTGATTTTTTTTATAAAAAACCATTTGTCAAATTTTTATAAAAAAAATATGAAAAAATTTGTCGGGCCGGCCCATCGGGCCATTGCTTATTGGGCTGGGCTGCGGGCCGGGCCTTGGGCCGGCCCACTTCAACCCAGTAGATATCTTGGCCCATAAGCCTTGGGCCGGCCCACTTCAACCCAGTAGATATCTTGGCCCTATGGGCCCAGGCCCGGGTCGGGCTGGCCCATTTGACAGCTCTAATGAAAATGTGGTCTATGCATGAGGATTGTAAAAATGTTATTTCCCAGTGCTGGAGTGATAGTGCTAAAGTTGGTTGCCCTATGTTTGTCTTGAATTCCAAGTTAAAAAGATTGAAGACTAAACTTAAGATTTGGAACAAGGAATCTTTTGGTAATGTCCATTCTGGAGTTAAAGATGCTGAATCTCATCTTCATAGTATTCAGCTTTTAATTCAAGATTGTTTTTGGAGAGAAAAGGCTAAAGTCAATTGGCATTTGGATGGTGATAGGAACACTTCTTATTTCCACAGAATTGCTAAAATAAAAAATACCACCAAAATTATCTCCTCTCTCAAGAATGGTGATGACATTATAACTGATCCCACTCAGATAGCTTATCATGTTGTGGATTACTATAAGAATTTATTTTGTACTAACCCCATTTTGCAGGATCAGTTACTTGTTGAACAGGTTATTCCTAATTTGGTGGGGCAGGATGTCAATGCTTTGCTCACTATGACTCCCTCCAAAGAAGAAATAAAACATGCTGTGTTTGATCTCAACAAAGATAGGGGCCCTGGACGTGATGGATTTGGTGCTCATTTTTATCAAACTTATTGGGATATTATTCAACATGATGTGACTAATGCAGTTCTTCAATTTTTTACAACTGGTTGGATTCTTCCCAATTATAACTCAAATACTATCATTCTTATTTCTAAATCTGATAGTGCTGATTCTATTGATAAGTATAGGCCTATTGCTCTTGCAAATTTCAAATTCAAAATCATTTCAAAGGTCCTTGCTGACAGGTTGGCTTAAATTTTGCCTACAATTGTGTCCAAAGAGCAAAAGGGTTTCATTCAAGGAAGAAATATCAAAGATTGTATCTGTACTGCTTCTGAGGCCATTAATCTTCTGCATAACAAGACTTTTGGTGGTAATTTAGCTATGAAGATTGATATTACTAAGGCTTTTGATACTCTTGATTGGTCTTTTCTCATTAAAGTTCTTCTTCAATTTGGCTTTAATACTACTTTTTGTAACTGGATCAAAGCAATTCTTTCCTCTGCCTCCATGTCTGTCTCTCTTAATGGTGCCCAAAAAGGTTTTTTCAAATGCTCGAGGGGTGTTAGGCAAGGGGATCCTCTTTCCCCCCTTCTATTTTGTTTAGCAGAAGAAGTTCTGAGCAGAGGTATTTCTCTTCTGGTTGATGAGGGCAAAATTGAGTTAATTAAAGGCTCAAGGAACACTAGAGTGCCTTCTCATTGTCTTTATGCTGACGACATTATGGTTTTTTGTAAAGGTAAGTTTTCTAGCTTTCAGGCTCTTCAAAATCTTTTCAACAAGTATGCTAATTGCTCTGGTCAAGTAATTAATGCCTCAAAATCAACCATATTTGCTGGTGGTATTTCTCAAGTCCGTCTTAATCACATTGTGAATCTCATTGGTTTTAATGTTGGCTCCCTTCCTTTCAACTATCTTGGTGTCCCAATCTTTAAAGGTAAACCCAAAGCCTCTTTTTTTTATCCCATTGCTGATAAAATCAAGGCTAAATTGTCTTCCTGGAAAGCCTCTCTCTTATCAATAGCAGGTAGAACTCAGTTAGTTAAATCTGTCATTCACAGCATGCTGATGTATAGTATTTCAGTGTATGCCTGGCCTGTTTCTCTCTTAAAATCCATTGAGACTTGGGCTAGGAATTTCATTTGGAGTGGGGATATTAGCAAAAGAAAATTAGTGACGGTTGGTTGGAAAAAGGTGTGTATGCCCTACTCTGAGGGTGGTTTAGGTGTAAGATCTTTGATTAGCCTAAATGAAGCCTCTAATTTGAAGTTATGTTGGGAGCTTTTACATTCTGATGAAAGTTGGGCTACTATTCTTTGTAGTAGAGTTATTAGACAAAGACATGTCATTTCTCATCATATTTCCTCTTCCATTTGGAGTAGCATTAAATCTGAATACTCTTGTATCATTTGACAATTCTAGCTGGCTGATTGGTAATGGTCAGGATATTAAGCTTTGGGAAGATTCTTGGTGTGGTGATGAGCCTTTGAAGGATACTTTTCAAATCAGCAACAATGTTCTCTTTGGGCTTCCATCCAAAGTTTGTGACATTATGCTTGATAATTCTTGGTCTATTCCTCCTGATATTGATATCTTGTTCCCTAATCTCAAGAATATCGTGAATCAGATCATTATTCCTAGTCAATGCACTCCTGACAAGTTAATTTGGAAGCATAACTCTAGTGGTGAATTATCTATGAAAGATGCTTATGAATTTAAAAGAGTGAAATCTCCTAAGAAATCTTGGGCTAAGATCATTTGGTGCAAAGATATTCCTCCTTCAAAATCCCTCTTGGTGTGGAGGTTGATGCTTGACAAAGTCCCTACATGATAAACTTATGGAAAGAGGGTGTTGTCTTCCTTCTATGTGCTCTCTTTGTAATTCTACTGTTGAGTCAACTTTCCATTTATTCTTTACTTGTCGATTTGCTTTCTCTATTTGGTGTTGGCTAGCTACTGTTCTCAATTTAACTCTTCATTTTCAAAATATTGAAGACATTTGGAATCTTTGTGAAAGATCATGGTCCCCCAGTGCAAAATAGTTGTTAAATCTGTCATTGTTAATATCATAAATTCGATTTTGATGGCAAGAAATAATGCTAGATTTCTTGATAAAGTTACTCATTGGAGGAATGCTATCTCTTGGATATCAGCAAATTCTGCTCTTGCTGGTAATAACACCTCCCTGTGTTCAAATTCTTCCATGTCTGATTTTAAATTTCTTAAGCAGCTCAATATAAATATTCATCCTCCAAAAGCTCCCAAAATCAAAGAAGTTATCTGGATGCCCCCTTTGGTTGATTGGGTGAAGTGTAATTGCGATGGTGCCTCAAATCAGCTATCTTCAGCTTGTGGAGGCATTTATCGAAATCATCTTGCAGATTTCATTTGTTGTTTTGCTGAGAACACAGGTACTAACTCTGCTTACTTTGCTGAGCTTTGTGGGGCCATGAGAGCCATTGAGATTGCAGCTGATAATGGTTGGAGAAATGTTTGGCTCGAAACAGATTCTTCTTTAGTTGTCCTTGCTTTTCGTACAGCTTCTCTAGTCCCTTGGAAGATAAGAAATAGGTGGAACAACTGCATGCATACTATTACTACTATGAACTTTTTGTTGTTGCGGATGGCTGGAAACTAATAATCGGAGGCGTGTCGTGACACTGAACTAAGGAATTATCCGCAATATTGCGCAACTCCCCCAGAGTACAACCGGTTCTTCTCGATGATAAACATACCGAGGCTATCAAGACACGAGAATATCACAAGGTAGGCAACTCAGGCATATTGGTATCATCAACTTATATGAATCCAAGTTCTTAGTTTGAAAATATGATTTCACACAAAATAATGATAATGAAAAATGTTCTAGTGAGTATCTTTTCTTCTTGATAGTATGTCTCACTTCTAAGCCATACCACCTAACTTGCATGTATATATGATTAGTATCAAAATCATAGTGAAGATGAAATCTTAGACATTACCGTTTTTACATTAATCATTTGCACTAAATAATAATAATAATAGTTAATAGTAATAAAATATGAGGAAAGCAAATAGTAACCATAAAATTATTCTTTCAATGTGATAAATAACATTAAGTTGAAATAACTCTCAATAAAAGAATATTAACAAAAATATGTTTCTATTTTTCTCATTTAAAATTATTTGACACACTTAATTAAAAACTTTAGAAATATACTCAAAATTTACAACAATCCCCCACATATTTCAAAAGTTTTAAACCAAGAATAAATCAACATTGTTTTAATAAAAATTATGTCTGAGTAAACCTTATAGATGCAATGCATCAGAACAGTGTAGCAAGCTATGGAACCTGTCCCTAGACTGATAGACTTAACACACAGTGAATTGGTTTTGCAAGCAATGGAACCCAAGACACTTGATGTGTGTTAGCGGTCTACTAATCACATTACACCCCCACAATTCTCGTGTTACGCGGTGTGGCGCATTTAGGCCGTGCGCGTGTCTGGTATTCATGAGTGCTCTAGAGACCCGCCACAGTCTCATGCAAGCGGCCCCACTCGACACTCATATAGGTGATTCCATCTAGTGTATGCTGCAACCATACACCACCCATAAGGGCTTATGGTAATCATTAAAAGTCTTTAAGACTTACCCGTCAAATTTATTTTAATTTAGCACTTCTTATAGCCATTATTATAACACATAGGAAATGGACAAAATTTCAGTGCTAACATAACTAACAAGTAACTTGTTTTTCCCATTAAACCTTCTTCATGGGGTCTCCAATCACAAAGGTTGGGTTTCCATTAGTTGTCGTTTTCAAGTGGCATAGTCCATTCCTATTAATTTTCTTCCCAGGGGTTAGTATCCGGATCCGCTAAATTCACAAATATTGACTAAGACGTCTCAAAGTCAATTAATCTCATTTTCTTGAGTCTATATAATAAACTCAATTTTCACAATAAGTTTATACAAGTCTGCTTATATGGCTACTAAGCGACAACTTATTCATCAATAAAATAAATCTACTTATAGATTTATCTCATTGGTTAATATCCAATTATCATCATCATTGCATTATCAAAAACATACAATGGTTTATCCTCTAAAAATAATATCACAATACATATGATCATATCTTCAAATATTTCGTGAGTTTTAAACGTCACAAAATATTTCTACAATAAACTGATTAATTGGATAATACACTAGCCCTCCAATTATAAATTTGTTATACAAGTCTACTTAGAATATTTTCTAAGCGACACCCCCACATTGGATAAATGTGACTTCATTTGTGGATTTATCACACAAGCTTACTTGAATAATTTTCAAGTGATAACATTCACAATAGAGAAATGAATCTCAAATATACATTTTTACGCAAACAAATCTCATGATTCTTAATTGTATTATTCTAATACAATTGTTAATCCACACTATATACCATATAAACTTTTATGGTAGGTCTCAAATATCTTTACTCAAGTAGCATTAGAATCATAACGGATACACTCAATACTTTAATTTCAAAATATTTAAACTTCCTAACAAGCTTCCCAATATACTTATGATGGAATTATATATACTATCACACATCCTTATAATCATATGCTACAAATCACATTTGATTTTTTTTTTCTTTTCTGTAATACACATCATTTTACATGGCTCCTTTTCCTCTTTAAATAAAGGTTAACATCATAACATGTATAGTCAATAAAACCATCACAAGTAAAATGCATCCGTTAAGAAAATTTCAATTAATAGCATTTTACGTTGAACCTTTCTCTCTGTCACTCTTCAAACATGAGTGCATCTCAATATTAAATAATTTAAATTAGTTCATCCATTCTCTAGTTACCATGCTCAAAATTAAATCACATAAGCTCAAACTAGCAGAGCCACATAACACTCAAAATTGGTAAATAACATGATAAGGATATATATTTCCACATTTATACCACACAAAGAGATAAAGTTCTTTCAAGAAGATATTACCAATTTATCAAATAAATTTTTAACTATGCAAATACGATGGCTATATTGAGACAGGAGCATAGTAAATCATTTCCAATTTTAAACTACTTCATGGCATATCATCTCATTATTGAGAGTAAAGAAAATTAAAACTATTCGACTAAGAATACCAATGATCAAATTGAAGAATAGTTCCTCAAAACAAATTTTTATCCACAAAAATATTTCTTAAGAGAACAAGATAATATGTCTTAACAAAAGATTTTAATCATCACAAAAATAAATCACACAATTCTCATCCGAAAAATAAATTACCAATTATAACATATAATAATCACTATATTTCTAGACAAATTCAACTCGGTCACAAATTCACCATAAAAATTAAAACTTACGAGATTTAAAGGTTATAGAATTTGTACCTGACCCCTTGTTGATGATTTCAAGGGGAGAAAAATATTACACTTACATAGAAAGTCTATCACACCATGCTCCAGTTCTTTTAGCATGGCAAACCCACATTTTTGCGTCATAAAATAATTAGAGAGAAAACAGAAAACCGCATCGGTAGCGTAGATGACCATCACCGGAGTGCCTGTAACGATAGAAAGTGTGGAACCATAAATCTAGTTGCCATTGTTATAATTCTCTCCAGCCATAATTCCTTAGATTGTTGTTGCGGATGGCTGGAAACTAATAATCGGAGGCGTGTCGTGACACTGAACTAAGGAATTATCCGCAATATTGCGCAACTCCCCCAGAGTACAACCGGTTCTTCTCGATGATAAACATACCGAGGCTATCAAGACACGAGAATATCACATGGTAGGCAACTCAGGCATATTGATATCATCAACTTATATGAATCCAAGTTCTTAGTTTGAAAATATGATTTCACACAAAATAATGATAATGAAAAATGTTCTAGTGAGTATCTTTTCTTCTTGATAGTATGTCTCACTTCTAAGCCATACCACCTAACTTGCATGTATATATGATTAGTATCAAAATCATAGTGAAGATGAAATCTTAGACATTACCGTTTTTACATTAATCATTTGCACTAAATAATAATAATAATAATAGTTAATAGTAATAAAATATGAGGAAAGCAAATAGTAACCATAAAATTATTCTTTCAATGTGATAAATAACATTAAGTTGAAATAAGTCTCAATAAAAGAATATTAACAAAAATATGTTTCTATTTTTCTCATTTAAAATTATTTGACACACTTAATTAAAAACTTTAGAAATATACTCAAAATTTACAATACTTTTTAATATCTCACATTTATAGAGAAGGAAATGGTTGTGCAGATACTTTAGCAAACATTGGATTAACTCTTGTGCACCCAATTTTTTGGAATGATTTACCCCAAGCTATATTGGAATGTTTTTCTTCTGATAGACTTGGTAGGGCCAAATTTAGATTTGTTAATATTTAGGGAGGTTTTGGTTTGGTTCCCCTCCTTTTTTTTTGGTGTATCCCTTTTCTCTTTTATTTCTATTAAAGTTTGTGGTAGTAGCTCCATGCTACTCCTCTTTTGCTTAAAAAAAAAAAAGGGTACTTTATTTGATTTTTCCAATTAGCTCAGGTAGTAGTGCTTACATGTATAGTTGGAATTCTCTTGCACCTTGATTCATCGTAGGTTCGATTTAGAGGTTAGTTAAAATCTTGTGATGTTAATAAGTCATGAAACTTATCATAGAAATTGATATGAATATGAACCTGATATAGAAATAAAATTGCAATTGATGAAACACTGAAATAATTGTTAGAATTATACAAATGACTTCTAGTTGTTAACCAATCCTATATATGATATTAATATGGCATCGAGCTATATTAAAATTAGAATGAACAAGTTAGCCATATATATTAATTGGTTTTCTTTAATTTGGGTATACAAATTAATTAGGAATATTTGTGTTAGGTTTTGTTCCTAATTGTTTATAGAATAGTTAAGTTTATTCTATGTTTGTGTGATACTAATATTTATTATTTGTATTAATCTGTTTTTAAGAGTGATCAAAGTATATATCACTGGTTTCTTCAAATTAAGAATGGTCTTAGTTACCATATGTGAATGGTCTTAGTACCATATAGAATGTTCCATATGCCATATTTCAATGGTCGTGATCATCATATTAGAGTGGTCATAACACCATATTAGAATGAGCTTAAAACCATAGCGCACTAGTTATAGTACAATATTAGATGATGTAATTCTTGTCTGATATCTATAGTGCAATAGTTATCGGTATCGGTGAAACTGTGATGTTTTATCTTGGGACTTCATGGTTGATAGTCTGCCTGCATAATTTTGGGCAGTGCCGCGAAGCGTTTTAAAAAGAGTGACCTAGTCCGCGACTCATCCTAGTAATCTCTTCGATGGCTGAAAAATATTTTAACGGTTTTGTAACTCGGCAAACAACAATCCTACTTTTTTATTTTATATGATCAAAGAGGATTTTTTTTAATGAGTGAAAGTATCATGTTTTTTTATTGGAGAAGGTCTAAAGAGGGAATGCCTAGTTATTAGTACATCATTATAGTAGTATTATAGTATAAAAATTTGAAAATGTTGGGGGGACCGCAGCCTCTCATTAGCCCCTGTTGTTCTTCCGCCATTGTATGTATGTAACTTCTATAAAAAAAAAGGAAAAAAAGAAGAAGAAGAAGAACTATGCACAAAAAGAAGTGAATCTTATATATAGTCTCATAAAAGAAATGAGTGGGGGAAGGATTACACCACATGCTCTATGAATACGTCGTTGAAACTCATTTTGTGTTTTTAACTTAAAACTATAGGTGAGGTTGTTGAAAGAGAGAACAAATGGAAGTGAACAAGCATCCATTATGGCAACATCAAGAGTGATTCACTTGTGTCTCACTGCCGTCGCCAATAATTTCCTTATGTACATGTACATCACCAACATGTTTTAGAAGCTGTCTGAACTTGGGGGGCATGTGGTACGGAGGCACGTTTTGTAGTATATTTACATAATAAAGTCGAAATAAAAATTAGCAGCATCCTCTACTTCAATGCGATTTGACATCATTTATTGAAGAAGCAACAATTTAAATTTGCAAAATCTAGATTAGTTAATTTACTTTAACGAGATTTGAATTGGATCGTTTGTGTGGATTTATCGATTTTGATTAGTTAATTTATGGGTTTTTAGGATTTATTGAAAATTTGGGGGTTTTGATTTTTGTGTTTAGAAAAAAATTGAGGTGAACATAATATAGATAGATGATATTTGAAGGTGTAATTGAGTAGAAATTTTTTGATTTAAGGAAGATGATGAAGAGACTTCATCATTTTTCAATTTTTAAAAAAATATTAAATTCAGTATTTTTTTTTAATAAAAAAATGGGAAAAATGATTTATATGTGTGTGTTATAAGAATTTAAAGGACCTAAATGGGGGAAAAAAGAAAGAAGATAAAGGACTAAAATGTAACAAATAAATAAAATAAATAACCTGTGTGTAATTTTGCCAATAATTAATAGAACATTTACAAAATATTATGCAATAATTTTAAAAAAATATTTATTATTTGATAAAAAATTGATACATAATAGGTGGAGGCAGAGGCTGTCTGGCTGAGTCATGGTCCACCCTAAAAACTTTTTAAATTACTAAAATATCCTTAGTATTTTAATTAATTTGCGCATAATAATTTGGATTTGTACAAATAGCGTATTGGCGTATGATGCCATCACAAGTTTTTGCATATTTTCTGTGTATTAGACCACTAGGCCAATAACATATCTTTGATATCATTGTTTTTCATATCTATATACTTTTTTTATTAAAGCATTCATATCTATATACTTCTAAATTACTATACTTGAAAATTTAAATGTATTGATACACTTGATTTTTAAATTAATAAACATTTTTTTATGAATCAAAAAATTAATTGCCAACTATTTTTAAAAAAAAATAATAATTTAATAATAATAAAACACAATTTCATTGATTATAAACATTATACTAGTTTTTTACATAAATTTTTTTAATATTCACTATTATGAATGATACAAAATGTAAACAAAGTTTGTTTTTTTTGTCGAAAAAAATTATTTTGTGGGTAGTTTTGGTAAATAATAGTTATTTATTATAATTTTTAAACTATAGAAAAAAATCTTTTAAAGAATACTTATTTACTTATTGATTTAAAGACCTAATGTAAAGATAAATTTAAAAACTCTTTTTCTGTGTGAAAAAAATCACAACTGTTTTCGATTAAGAACAAACATTCTCCTTTTGGTATACATGTAATATAATAAAACGTATAATTTTTTTATCATCAACTTTGTGCAAATATTACAACTTATTTTTTTGTATTTAATTTATATATTATAATTTTTTAATGGCACATCCAAATATTTTTTTTCTGGCTCCGCCATCACACACACACACATGTTTGTGATTAAAATACATGACTCTTAGTCATCTTTTTTTTTTTTTTCAAGTAATCTAGTGGTTAGAAATTCTACCCTTAAATGAAAGATATCATTTATCACTTGCAATGTAGTGCTTTGTTCATATTAATTTCATTTGCAAAACCAGAGTTCAAATACAAAACGCAAGGATTGAACTTGCACCATTCACACAACTGGGCGCCCTCCAAAACCACTAGAACACATTACATTGTTGTTATAAAATTGTAAAGACTAATATATATCATATACGCCTAAACAATGTGCATACACCTATAAAAAATAAAAATAAAAAATTGAAACTTGTGGCTGACCATGTTCCAGCCCATGAGTGTCTCCGCCGGTGCTTGTTTGTCACCCACAAGGAATTGGCAACAAAACCTCATTTACTCTTTTAATTGGATTATTGTTCTTACTATTATTGATTTTTTTCAGTAAATATGTAGATCTGGTTCAAGAACAAAACAGAATTGCCCACGTGTTGCGAGTCACCGGTGTGCCGCAAGATTGTCGTATCCTGAATCTTACTTGAAAAGGCTCGTTGAATTTTTGGAGATTTCTATCAAGGCGAATCCTTAAGATTGTTCCTCTGTATGCCTCAACGCTACTTTGTTATTCACTTTTTTGTGATTCTGATACTCTCAACTTTGTTATTCGTTTAATAGGTTAAAGAGTTTAACGTATATTTACCTCGACAATTCTTAACCCAGCCAAAAATCTGCAATTCAATTTCCATATCTACTATTCCACTAGCACATAATAAGAAAACCAGAAAGAAAGCACCACATTTATATAATTCACAGCTACAAATAACAAACAAATTTTCATTCTTTATATTGAGATTCACAGTATAACAAGCAGCAATACATATACACCCTCCACCAAACCAATAGCAACAAGGAAAATGGAAAACCACACCTTTAAAATACAAACATGACAAAATGAAAGAATAGAACCTGTCCACTGTCTTTGTTGCTACAACAATATGTGAACATTACAAGAGGAAGAGACAACATAAAATTTAAACAGACAAACTATAAATCAATCTCCACACTAACCACAACTACTTCCATTATAGGCCAAAACCAAAGTGTTATGCATAGGAATCCAAGTATGGTATATACCAAAAACAACCACACTATTCAATAGATAACTGCATTTCAAGACAACTCAAGAAAGGTATACTCAGAATGCGCATAAGCAGCATGTGTCACTCATCGTATGTCTGAGTGGCTAGAACAAATCAAATTTTCTTTTCAGCATGTCTTGCTTCCATCTTGGTAACTTATTGAATGCTTCTTTTGTCATTGCAAATACTGTTTCAAACTCTTGGTCTGACAGATAAGCCTAAACAACATCAACAGAGAAGAAAAAGGAAAAACATGTTAACATCACAACATAGCATTGAATTAATGTTATAATCATGTGACATGTACATGGAAACATAGACTAACCTCCCTGCGTTTAAGATCAACCCCAGATAGATGACTCCCAGATTTAGCTTTTAATTGCTCATAACTGAAGACACTTTGACTATTTTGACTATCACTGCCATCCTCCACATTTTCTTGTTTTGATTCCGAATTTCCATTGCTACCAGTTTCAGAAGCAGGTTCCTCTGTCTCCTTGGTTTCGGTAACTTCTTCACGGCCTTCTGATTTAGAAGGGACACTTTCACTTTTAGCATCTGCAGCAAGAAATCAAACTTATCAAATGATCAAAAAAACATGTTTGGTTCGTAGAAAACAAGAGCTATATTTCTCACCAAAAGGGCTACTTTCCACAACAGGACTACTGGTTGCCACAGGAGAACTGTCAGGTGAATGTGTCTTCTTTTCAGCAGTGAGAACATTAGAAAGAGCAGCAACTGCTGCTGCTCTTTGTGATCCTTGACCTCTTGGAGATTTTCTAGGTGTAACAGGCTTACTTCCGGATGATGAACTAAATGCAGAGTTTAACGCAGCTAAAGCTTCTGCCCTTTGCCTATGTCCTCCTTGATTTAGGCTATTCAATTTATCCTGTATCAGTAAGAGTAGAATATTAGAATGAAACACTAATTTCTTCGTCTGTTTTTAACTATTACTTATGCTCCAATTAAATGTTATGATGTCATTTAAAAATCGGTGCTCTGTAGCCTTCTAGGCTTTAGCTCATGTATGACATTTACACAATTTTTTTCACATATCCAAGATTTAGTTTGGTTAACTGTTGGAGTATGTTCCAAAACATGTTCAATACCAACACAACAAAATTGTTTTTGTAAAAGTAGAAGGTATGTTTGTGTCAATTAAACAGAACTAAGGAGAGAATAGTGCATTTTGTCGCAACAAATAAGGGCGGTGACTCCGGTGAGTATTCATTTAAAAAATAAAGGGGGATGTGTATGCTATTTAAATATACATCATGGGGGATGTGAGTGAAATTTTCCCACAAAAATTAATAGAATATGTATTTGGTTTAACGCCTCGTATTAACAGATGCCCTCTTATCACATCAGGAATTCTGTGTTTGGTTTGATGTTCACTGACTGTAAAATAAAGAAAAGGATGGCAAGCCATCGATAAACACATTGCCATACCGCACTGGATGTTGTCTCAGGAGATGAATTGAATGCATTATTTAAAGCAGCCAAAGCTTCTGCTCTTTGTCTTGGCCCCCCTTGACTTGACCCGTTATTAGATTTATCCTGTCAACAGATTCAGCAAAGCCTGGTTAAGCATATAGAGCTACAAGCAAGAAACCAGTTAAATGAGAAATAAGAATCATATATTGAACGGATAGAAAGGTAAAAAGTGGCTCTTAAATTACACCAAATGAAATAAAGAAAAACAGGATTAGAATATAATTCATAATGTAGAAAGAATCAAAACTCTGTTTTAGTACGAAATAGAAAACGGAGGAATTTCTATAAGTCATTCAACATTATGTAGCATATTTATTGCAATTCTTATATGATCTTCACAGATGTTGATATTCTTACCAGATTTACTTAACTTTATTTTTGGCAAAAACATTATATTATACTGTAGAAGAGAAGCAGCAAAGGAAAGTTTACAAATAAAAAATTAATCATCAACAAAAGATTAAGTGACGTCAAAACCAATGATGAGGGAAAAAAAAAAGTGAGCATTAGTTCCTTAATGTTTCTAAAATTTTCTCCCATTTTACAACCCAATTTGAAAGCAAAAAAATTCTTGTGTCGACACTAAATGTGGATAATATTAGAGCACAATGTATAGGAAGATTAATAAATTTCTCAAAATTTTATTACAAAGTATAATGCATTTATGATATTACCTAATATAATATTATGAAACGTGAGGAATTCAATATAGACATTGAATCCTATAAACCAAATAAATAGTGCTCAGTTTTGGTAAATGTATTGAGAGTCCCATTTGTCACATAATTATGAAAAAAGTACTTAATTGTGCAACATTATTGTAAGAAAGATGAATGGAGCTAAAGCAGCGTGACATGAATTACAATATCCTACTGTTGGATCTAAGCAATACATTGTTCATGGTAGAAGTTCATTTTCTACTGTTGCTTTTAACACAAAAAACAAAATTGAAAGATTTTGCATGGTTCAACAGCCACAAGCCACAATTTTTTCTATCAAAATTACATGTTAGGGTTATACCTCTACGGAATGACCAATTCCAAATAGTAGGGCCATCTTTTTCATGAATGAGTTCCCTTGAACCTGCATTTTATCACAAAGAAATTGAATGAGTAATGAGTATGCAATAATGTCCTATTTGGTTTAAAGAAATATACTTTATTTCCATTTTTTCAATTCACTAATAACTCACAAAATGTCATGTTGTTTTCACTTTGTTTCTTGTTATCAAAGATTTAAACAGGAAATGGAGAAAATAATTGATCCTTATAACATCTGATACACTTTGCATATGTAAACATACAAATAACACTCAGTAGCACTGTTTCATACCTGGGAGCAATTGTTTTGTACTTATAATCGAGCTTCAATAGTTTTATTTTTAAAAGGAAACTGTCACAAAACTTCAAAATTGTTGTCATCTCTATATTTGTTGACAATATGTTTTAGCTAAGCTACACTTAACCATGAATTATACTATTTTGAACCAAACACAGACAAACGGAAAAGGGATCTCCTTGATGTCATTTTAAGTACATACCGTAGCTTTTGCATGATCCCAAGAAAAGTATGTTGTGAAAAAGCAAGGTTCATTCCCTTCTGATACTTTATATAATGGTACATAAGGAGATAGTCCCTCCAGAGATCCAGCCTTTTCTATGTATTTCTGTGGGAAAAGTTTCCAATAAACAATCAAGTAATTTCTTTAGTAGCTATATATATTTTTTTTAATTATTAAAGCACCAAATATAGAAAACAGAATTACAAATAGTAACATAGAATGCAACCTGAAACCGGGCAAAATGAAATATAGAGAGCATTCTTACCTGGGAAATTTCAAAAGCATTTTGCTTTTCTTTTGGGTCCACATTCTGACCAATCCAAACAAACACTTCTGCATGTGTGTCAAGAATGAGGATATCCTCTGTTAACAGATCATCCTGGCCAAAGTTGTAAATCTCTTCTTCCTGACAAGTAAAATTATAAAAATAGATTTAAAAGATATGAAGAGCTCCAAAGTTATTGACTCACTGCTGACAAATTTCTTAGCAATAGTGTGAAAATTTAAAAATGAAATTGTAATCACAAACTCACCTGTAACTTTCCCGCTACATACATATTGCAAAGAGAGACACAAAATTAATAAAGGTCAGAATAACATTCATATATCAGTAAATAAAGATACTATTTTATAACAGTTGTACAGATTAGTAAAATCACAAGAAATGTTACCTTTATTAAATGATAAAGTGAACAAATGTGGGTCTCTGACAATGTCATTAGTGACTTTTTTGCTAGTGATACTTTGTTTTCCTCCAACAGCAAACCAGAAAGCTGAGGTTTCTGTTCCTTCTTTTGCATGCTTTAAAGCAACTCCTGGCTGCACATGGATTTGTAACATGTTAACAAATAGAGAAATATTATTTGGACAACAACTTTGTTGTCCAACACAGTATATATATGGTTGGGATACAATCTGACCTTTATATTACATCTTTTATCGCTCCAAGTCATATCAACAGTTATAATTTATAAATGGTGTATTTTTATATGATGCCAAAATACAATGTTGGATTTTTTAAGGTCAAATAACATCACTCTAGGGTATAACCCATTTGGAAGTATAATTAAAGACATAAGAAATATGGAAGTTATTTCCATATGTTTACTAAGTTTTCATGTATAGAAGAAGTTGAACTTCTTTCCGGAGAAGTAAAAATTGCACCAGTCAGCTAGACATTATAAACTCAGCGCTTGAATTATATAAGATGAGACAACTAGGTTGTGGTTTTATTTGATAGTGGTTGAATAATTTAGTGGATGACCTAAAATTCAGGACTTCTTCAATAATATTAGTAGAAAAAGGTGAAAATAAAAGTAAGGAAAGGATGAAAAGTCCTACAAGACATAAAGGAAAAACATGTAAGCTACCCTTAAAAATTCAGCAACTTTTGCTGCAAGCTGATGCTGCTCAATGGAAGATTGATTGCCATGCCAATTAAAAACAGTTGAGCCAGATTGCAGAAGAAAACACTCGGTAGAGTTCAACGAAGTTGCTACCTGAATAATAAAAGCATAACTTTGGTCAAGTAGTAGAGAAAGAAGCCCTATCCACATAACCAAGGTGGACAAAAGTGAATAATTTAATGGCTACTTACTGCATCAACTTGCATTGTTTTATTATTGTGAATGGATGTTCCAGAAATCCTAATAAGAGCAATATTCTCTGCTGTGTATGTCTCATCTGGCAAACCTTTATCTGCAATTAATTTTTTGTAGCCAGAGCTCACTCCACCCTGGAAAAACACAAGTCATCTAAATTAGCGAACTTCACACAATATGTACATGTTACTTGTTGGGTACGGTTCAGGGGTAATCTTGTAAATTGGACTGTAGTATTCAAACACGGTGTAATCTATAACCCTAAGCTTGAATAATAGAAAATTACTACAGCCACTATGCAGTCAGAGGTTAATGCACAATTGGCCGAACTCTATGATCAAATCTTGTGTGTTGTCTGTTTTCATTTTTCGTATTTTTTTTTAAACCAAGGTTTCTGTTGTAACTTCACTCAAAATAACATTGGATTTTGCAAATGATACCTTGAGGACCACCATAGGTTGGAAAAGGGCAACAAACTGTGGTGATTCTTTACCATCAAATATGCGACCCTGAAAGAAAACACAATAATTATACACAGTTCCGAAGTTACATACCCAATTTGACACTCACATTACAGTACCTGAACAGGTCTACCCTTTAGTGAGTTGGACATTGTAGTAGCCAACCAAGTAGCCATCTTCTGGTCCTCCTATAAAAAGAAGCATAGCCAAGTCAACTTGCATTAATTTTTTCAATACCAACATACCCCTAATTATTATGTTACATCTTTTTCTACGACCTATAATAAATACTACGATGGAACATAAACCAATTTTCTATCTTGAAAGGTAAACATATAAAACAAGGAAAATGCTAAAGAGACCACTAAGGGCATTGGTTAAGGAAACAAATATAGAAATTGTCTTAGAAATAGTGTATTTAACTTTTTATTAATTTGAAATGTATTGTTTCCAATACAAAACTTCTACCTTTAGCTTCCTTAAAACATAAAACAAAGGTAGTAGTCAATAAATTTAATACTACTACCAACTTTCTTAATTTTCGTGGTTTAGTCAACATGGTCCTATATTTAGGAACAAAGGTAGTAGTCATAAGTACATGAAAATTCCAACTTCCAAGCAACCAAAATGACTAGCAACAAAAGTTATGACAATTCAAGGAAATTTCATGTACTTTTGTGTTGCATTACCTCAATGCTGTCTTTTCCAAACCAAGAGCACAAGAAGTAGTCTTCCTTCCTCTCACCAGAATGATAAGTGTACAACACTATGTAACAATCTCCACTATAAAATTTACCTATATCCTCCTTAGGTAATGGAGTCTTAGCACTTCCATTGATTATCCATACCTGGAACCATTATATAGTATTACAGATTGAATGGTATTATTTCATTTGAGCCAAGAAACTAGTTATTTATTTAATTTTCTTTGATAAATCACCTCCAATTTTCCACCTCCTTCAAGCAAAGGTGGAATTTCCTCATTAACTGGGGCACTTTTTGCCGCTCCCTTGACACCCATACCTTGTTGCTTCAGCAAAGCTGGGAGTACAAAAATATACAGACCAAATTACACTAGAGTTTTTTTAAAAAAGGTCTGGGGTTGCAACACGACATCAAAGTTTTTTATATTTGCAACAGCAATTATGGCAACAACATTAGCTGCATTTGATGTGATTTTCCACAAGACCATGGCCCTGTTTGGATAAACAGTTTAACTTGCTGCTGCCTATCATGATAAGCACTTGAGTATAAGTTATTTTTATAACAAAAAAAAAGGTTAAATTATTTTCATATAAGCTATAAGTTGTTTTCATAAACTATCTTGGAGAGCTTATGCAAATAAGTTGAAAACAGCTTATGACCATGTCATTAGTTGTTTTCACAAGTTCTCCTAAACAGGACTCACAAGTGCTTATGTCAATAAATAGGCTCAAATAAGTCAATCCAAACAGACCCAAAAAGTAAGAAGAAACTGTGCGCACCTGCAACTTTTCCTCTCCCTTCCTCAGCACCAGCAGTAGAAGCAGAACCAGATGGCCAAGAATCAAAGTTGGATTTAAATGAATGTGTCTCATAACCTTGAATAACCCTTGTTATCCTTGTAGCTTTTGGCCTTTTTTGACTTGCAACAAAGTCCTGAACAAGCACTTAAAATCAATGTCTCTACTTTTAATCATTCATAAAAAGAAACAAATTCCGCAATGGAATTACCTCAGCAGCTTGACAAGCTGCTTTTCTTTCATCAACTTGTGTTACCCGGCCAACCCAGACAAATATCTCAGCACCACAGTCCAATAAATAGCATTTGCTGTTCTCCAACAGTGACTTAGAAAGTTCACCTTCCACTGTCTTGACTTCACCATCAGCAATACTGCAAACAAATTCTCATAATCATGATTCACATATCCTCTAATCAAGAAAGATAAATGCATAATGAAAATATCATAAGAGCTATGAAGCACAGCCACCGGACACAACACTATCACAGAAACGTCGGCACCAATAAAAATTTAAGAAAATGACACAAATCAATGTAATCATAAATGGCGGTGTTGGATACCGACGCGTATCTAGCACCGGGACATGCCTAATCCGAGGAGTGTCCGTGATTCGTAGGATAAGACTACAAAAATAAAAATAAACTTCAAACGAGTATTAATATAATACCTCTTAAAAGTATTAAGTAGAGAAGCTTTGAAATAGCTAGGTTACACAAGTTATGGATTTAGAACATAGTGTCATAACGTTCATGTTTCTTTCATTTCTTTGATTTTCCCCTCAAACTGAGTTAATGTGATGTGAAATTTTTTCTTTTTCTCCACTCTCTCTCTCTCTCTCTCTGTGTATATATATATATATATATATATATATATATATATATATATATATATATATATATACTTTCTATATTTTGAAGATACTGAAATGAATGGTTATTTCTCAAAAAGCTTACAATGAAAATGTATAATTGCTAACAAATTTTTAAAATTTTTTATTTATATAAAGTCTTATAGAGATGTCATCATCAACTCAACATTCAATTCAACTATGAGGCATGTTAAGAGGAAAACTGATCCGGCTTGGGGACAGAAAAGTTGGTTGGTAAGTAAAGAAGATTCAGAAAAGGCTGACCTTGCTATTGCAAAATGGATGGTTGATGCTTCTATTCCATTTGATGGGGTCAATTCGATAAATTTCCAACACATGGTTGATGTTATCCGTAGTAGGGTCCGGGGTATAAAGTTCCAAACATGCACAGTCTTCGTGGTTCTTTGTTAAGTAAGTGTCTTGATGATGTGGAGAAATGTGTAGAGGGTTATCCTAATGTTTGGACACAAATTGGTTGTACTCTTATGGCAGATGAGTGAATTGATCGTTGTGGGCGAACTATTATCAACTTTTTTGCTTATTGACCTAAAGGAATTGCTTTTCTAGAGTCTGTTGATGCTTCTCACGCTTGTATAAGTGAAGAATTTTTTGCTTAAATGTGTTTTTCTTCTTTCTTTTTATTAAGGTATGGTATGTGTTAAAAATAATCAAAGCCATATATTTGTTATTAGTATTAAAATCATAGTTTAGGATAGCAAACTATATCAATTAGTATGTATTGTATTTATTTGATATGCTATTATAACTTATAAGTAGAGGTAGGTGTGGTCTGATGTAGACAGAACTAACAAATTCAACATGCTATTAGAGCATGTTTTAATTATTTTATCAGTGGGGTTCATTGATGCTGCTGCCTGTGGCGAGCTGCCGGTACCGGTCACCAGCAGAAAAGTTTCCCAGCAGGTTTCCATGTTGTTCAAGCAGTTCAACATCTCTTTTCCCTAACCCTTACTATTGGGTCTACTGTTTTCATCTCTACAGTCCACAAGTGCCACCTAATGCTGCCACACGCGTGGCCGAATAATTTTTCGGCAATCTCTTCCGGAAAAACCACCACAATCAAGTGTGGAATAACCCAATATGTCCAACCACAAAATTTTAGCTTCGGAGGATCTTCCACACATCCATACAAGCACAGTGAAGTCTCTAGGTTTTCTATCATCACCGATTTTACCAACAGCATGTGGAGGCATGTCCGGCATTATCTCCATCCTAAATACAACCTTGTTTTGGAGTTTTGGAACAAGGTGCATAGTTTCGTATGCAAACAACCCTTATCCCGCACACACTCTCTCTCTCTCTCTCTCTCTCTCTCTCTATCTCTCTCTCTCCTCTACAACTTATTGTGCACATTTACTGTACTTCATCACGTGCTTTCCCTTGGTGCGTTTCTATCCGCATTCAGTTTTTTTTTCAACCAACCGCACTTTCGGTGAGACCCTTTCCCAACAATCACCACATCCACCATCCACCATGGGATTCCTCCCATCTTTGCTAGTCACCTCTGGCCATGAGACAACTTCACGGACGCAGCTTCCGACTTTGCCATGAAGAAACTTAAATGTTGTGATTTTTTTATTAGTGACTGGGTCATGGTTCAACCGTTCAACTAGTAGCACACTAGTTCAACCATTAGACCAATGACAGGTCCGATTTTAATATTGTTGCCCAAATGTACATATCTCTAAACAAACATTCACAGTCTAAAATGCAAAAAAATAAATCAAATTTCAAAGTAATGCAAGAAAAAGGAAAAAAGGGAGGATAAGTATGAAATTCACAAAGTAGTGAAATACATTCATACAGTTAGTGTTGACCCAACAAATTCTTACTTACATTATGGATTTATCTTAAAGTTAGATTATCTTTTCAAAACAAGTGATTTGGGAATGAAGGTGTAGGGGGGAGGGGTGTGACCAGGATGAAATTAACACACCTATAAAGTTGAGCAGGAATTGTCTCTGGAACGATATCATCTTCACTGATTACCTTCTTCCCAATGGGAGCAAAACCACCAAATAGGACCCAAAATTCACCTGAGTCTGACTCAGTGTCCAACTTTCCATCATCTGCAATGTGGAATACATTTTTTAGTTTCAAACAAATCAAAGTGCATATCTGAAGAAAAAATATATACAAAATTATATAATAAACTTTTCAGCGACTGATAGGAAAATATGCGCCCTTGTGTCCTTACCAACAATTGCAACATTGCATGTCCCTTCATGATACTTTTCCTTCAACAACTGAATAACTTCCAAAGCCTTGGCTCTTTCCTGAATATTGGAATTTGCTCCATTGAATTGATAAATCTTATCCTGAGTGTCTAAGATGAATACATCATCATGATTCAGCGAAGACCGTGCAAAAGGGATCTGCGCAACGAAGATGTAAAATCACACATTTGTAGCCAATGAATGTGCACTGATTCAAGAAGTTAATAAATAGAGAACACCATACCTGTTTTATTCTAACAACTCGTTTTCCTTTGCATACATACAAACGTGTTTCAAACTCCTCCTCTTCTGGTGTTTTGAAACCAGATGCAACACCTCCTTCTAATGGTATAATACATGGCTTAAAGTATGACAAAAACTTGTCAGATTCATGCCCTTGGATTTCCCTGTGCTGCACTGCACGTCCACCAAGGGATGCATCAAGTTCAATAGTTTTAATTGCTGCAGTTCCAGCCTCATCCTACAAGGAAAAGCCCCATCATTAATAGGGATTACTCATACAAGGTTCAACATTTTAGTCAATTTCTTACTTTGTGGGAAGAAAAAGATGAATAAGACAAGAGTCAAGTTAAGATAGGGAAGGTTGAAAAGTCCAAACTAACCTGACTTGTATCCTTTCCAATCCAGAAGTGAATATCATACAAATAACTGCCTCCTTTGCCTTGTGTTGTCTGCACATGAAATTAATTAACACTTTTGCATGATAAAGTTGAAGCTACTTTGTCTATTATGCTGGTTATTGCTTTGAACTATTATAGCCTAAACAGAACAAAGATTAACTGATTCCAGAACATTTACTTTCTAGTATCTAATATTGGATATAGTGCACACCTGCAAGATGATGTAAGAATCTCCCATGTAGAATTTCCCATAATCAGATTTCGGCAATGGAACTGGCTGAAAATTCTCAATCCTCCATATTTCAGTCCCTCTATAAAGAAGTTAAGTCTAAAACCCTTCAAGTATCAAACATATAACAATAGAACTAGGAACAAAAATGCTGATAGCTAAGTATCATTTTTACTTGATCCCTATAGAAATACTTAATGAAGAAATTTTGATTTTCACATGTTATTTTATAAATTGCCCTTGTATTAAGGATACACTTTTTGGCCTACTCCTTGGAATGCTGGTTCCAACACTTTTGTAGAGCTAGACATGGCTGAATCCTCCTAAAATACTGTTTTTTCAGAAAAAACTGTAGAAATTCCAATGTATTCCACTGCATGAAAAGAAACAGAGTTAAGAAAAACAAGAGAAAATCATACATCACTTTGTAAATAATATAACTGAATAACCTCCGACTCCACAATACCATTTGCAAAACATGAACCATCATCATAACGATCAAGAAAAATGTAACTTTTTTAGGAGATGACAATCACAAAAACTGTAAACATTTATCTATAAAATGAATATGAGAGTCTTATCCTTTCAATTTATAATATGGTTTATTGGTTTTTAAATTTGCATCATGCTAACTAACTTCAGGACTACTGTTGTATCAGGCTTTAGCCTGCATTCTATATGGCATCATGATGCAGTCAAGAACCAACTTTCCTAAAAGCTCAACCTATTAGGTGAAAGCTCGAGAATGATTTTATATACAATATGCCTCCTTGCGCGGAATCCCCTTAGGTTTGAAACAAGCAAATCCTTTTAAGTAATTTTCAGAAGCAGTTACTATCAAAATATGTCATTAGACTTGGGAAACTTTTGGTAACTTTTACAATCTCCAAAACTTTTCTCTTCAAGTACACAATCCTGCTTAATCTCATTTCTCAATTTCAATTCGAAGTCACAAACCGTATCATGATTAATGGTACCGGATCCTCAACTACCAGACACATAAGTTTATGTTTTTTAATCCTATTTTCTTTCTCTTTCTGCTACATTTACCAAATATGCATTAGAATACTCCATAGTTGCATAACTCTCGTGGATGATATCCATTCTCCTCATATGCGTACAACATCTGCTTCCTCTCTTGCTTAGATCATGGACAAGCAACTTTGAACTTCAGTGAACTGCATCTCTTTTTCCTAAATAGAACTACAATGTTCACATTTTTCTAAACCTATCCATCATCCATGTGAAATTCGAAGAAATTCCATAAATAAGAAAAACATAAAGAAATTCAAACTATAACATAGACGATCAAGTAATCAACTTGATTTGTTGATTCAAAGTTGGATACTAAGATCTAATTGCTCCACTTTTCTGTTTACCAGTTAGCCATTTCTCTCTCAAATTATTAAAATTAAAAATAAAAATGGCAATTGATCAAAGCTTGGTTAACAAAAATAAAATGCAAATCATAACAAATGCATAACGTAATGAAATCACAAAAAAGAAACTAACATAAGAATCAGATGATCAAGGAGGATATGTAACAGAAAGAAATAGATCAACAAGCATCATAATAATGATCATAAAATGAAAAGCCAAAACAAGAAAAACCCATCAAAATTACCAAAATCTGTGGCCAACCCAGATCAATAATCACAATACTGAATCAGAAAAACATGAACTTGAGATCAAAGATTATACATAACATAGTGATATGAGTATAAGATGAAAAAAAGGGTAGAATTATCAGAGAGAGATGGAGGTACCTGAGATCTCAGGGTGTGATGGTGATGGTGAGGGGGTGTGTGTGAGAGAGAGATAAGAAGAAAAAGGTTATGGGGGAGGACAAGGTTGCAGAGCTGGCAAGAGAGAGAGAGAGATACTTTGTTGAAAAGAGAGGAAAAAAAAGTGAATTATTGCTGTTTTTGTGAGTGTTGTTTTTGTATCTCTCTCCAACTTTTTTAGCCTTTTGAGATTTGCAATTTCAGAGAATTGCAGAGACAAAGGTATGAATGAATTATGACGATGATGCTAAAGATGCTCAAACAATTACAATGGAGAAAAAAAAGAACAAATTTAATTCAATAAAAGGAAAAGAAAAACAATATATATGAACAAAGAAGAAAAGAAACCAATGACCACGAGGTTTATTTTTTATTAAATTATTATATTTGTTGTTTTTTTTTTACCAAAATTTATATTGTTGTTGTTTTTTATTACATAAATAATAACATAAGATAAAAAGGAATGAAAGAAAGTCGTTATTTTAAGGTAAGAAAGATCCGAACAGTGTGCAAACCGTCCATTTTATGCTTCTTCTCTTTGCTTATAAGGATATTCTCTTTTGGATTTCATAGTTTACCACTCACTCACTCACTCACTCACTTTCCTTTCTCTGTATCTATCTATTATTCTTCCATAATATCAAATAGAGACATACCTTGATTTATCCAATAAGTTAGGCTTAACCAACATGGTATGTCTAGGTTGGCAAATATCAATTCACCAGTCATTGGCGATAAATTTGATAGTAAGGATCACGGTTCAATCTTCCGCAATTGCAATCGGAAGGGAATTAAAACTACTTGATATTAGAACTGACCTCTGAACCAGATTAAACTAGTGAGGATAAAAAAAAGTTAGAGTTCAATTCCTAATAATAAATCCCTATTTTTGTCATTCTAGTAAAAAAGTATATATTTTAATTAATATTAATATTACTTACATCACTCTTGATTTATTATATTTTATTTTGTATTTATAATAAACGTAAATGCATTAATACATAATAAAGACATTTTAGTTTTTTGTTTTGACAAAAATAAAGATGTCTTGGTTAAAATGTTACTCTTTCTCTTTAATATTAAGAATCAAACTTGATATATCTAAGAATTGATTAACTAAATTAATTATTTTAAAACAGAAAGAATATTCTTTTAATATTAAGAATCAAACTCGATATCTAAGAATTTATATCTCTAAATCGCATTATGCATTGACTACTTGCACTAAATTTTTTATGGTCCTAATTAACATTATATGTCAATAACATCCGTTATAAGATGTCAACATTTTAAATAGACTCTAGACTTTGAGAAATTTGTTTATTATTTTTTACCAAATAATACTCTAAACAATTTGGCAAATTTTATGTGTCCATTTGAATATCAAAATTTTCATAAGATATCTTTACCCTCCAATTTTTATTTTTCCTAAAAAATCATCTGGACAACAACGAAATAATTAGGCTCTTTAATTCTTCTTTTTTTTTGTTGCTAAGATAGGAGTTCTTTTCTTTCAAGTAAATGGATATGCTTGCAAGTCACAACCTTTGTCTAAGATAGTGACATATTTAACGTCAATATTGACATGCCATTATTTAATCAAATATAAATATCATTAGGAAAAATATAAAATATCATTAGAAAGTTTAAATGTTGAATTTAATTTATAACATGCTCTAATAATATATTGACATATATGTGTTATTGTGTTATAAAACATATAACATCTCACATTTATTAAATGATGTGATAATATATTATTAAATACACATGCAAAAAATATTTTTACACTAACAATGACATAGAAATTAAACTCTTAAAGTTAATCTTGATAACTTTAGTCATATGGTAAAAAGAAAAGGAGAGAAGCAAAGTACAATATTTGATCATTGATATTGAATTATTACTATTTTTTTTTCATTTGACTCCATATACTAATGAATGAGTAACTTATAAAACACTATTTTTTGGTGAATTTTATAATTATACGTGGACATTAGTTGTAGGCCCAATTAAACAATTAGAAATATATACTATTTGATAGATACATTGAAATCAGATAGCAAATATATATACTAAACTAGAAGATAAAAGGAAATCAAATGTGGGGGAGGAACCACTAATTAAAAGAATATGAAATGCTTACTTTGTTGTGACTCAGAATTTTCTGTCTAATTTGCATATAAAGACATTGAATTGCTGAAAGTAGAAGGATACATGGTCCATCACTCACTCAATAATAGAACGTGTGCTCATTGAAAATGTTACTAAAATCAAGAATGGAGAAAAAGAAAAAATAGAAAAAATAATTATATATGCCACATTAATTGTGATAGGGATTAGGGACTACTAAATTAAATTTTTCATGCGTTTAATTTATTTTTTCTATCGGGTAAGTGAAGTATTTTCAATAATTGGTAAAGTGCACTGATTATGTTTTAAATTTTAATGAGAATGAACTTTTCTAAACATTAAAGAAGCTCCTTATAAGATTATAAAAAATAAAATAAAAAAAAGCTCCTTATAAAAAAATATGTAGAATGCTTTTTTTTTCCACATTCTCATTGTATTGAATGAGATTAGATCAATTAAGTGATTAGATTCAAGTTATTAATCAATTCCTCTTAAAAATAAAATCAAGTTTAACTTTCAAAGAAATAACTTTTAGACAAATTTTACTTACCTTTTAGCGGACTCGGGTTACCATGCATAATCTTCTTTTTTTGGGACGATCAAAAAATTTAAAAAAAAAAAAAGAAGAAGAAGAAAGAAAGAGATGGGATCAGTTTTTTATGAATGAAATTATTAATCCACCTGTTACAAAAACAAAATTAATAATCTACCAATTAAAAGGACGTGTTAGTATAGTAGTTAGTTTTTTGAACACATAATAAGGCTGGCACACCAGCTTCTATTACTATATATGCCTAACCAGTGTTCCATATATACATAGCTGGAGAATGTAGTGTTTGCATTTTGTAAAATATTAGCTTATTATTAACAATATCATTACTTAATTTATCCATCTGAAACAAATTCATAGGCTTGTTTTGTTTTATGGTTTCAAAATTTATTTTTAGAATTAGCTTTTTTAGGAATTCTATTATCAAAAATAATATTCCTACAAATGTGTTTAGTAAATTCATGATATTTTGCCGGAACCATCTTTAAAAATTTATTTAGTTTTCTAATGAGAAAGAATTTAGTCATGATTATAGTTTATGATCATGGTTAATGCCTTATGTTTTTTGGCAATATTTTTGTTGATGAATGTTATTGTATCTTTTTGTATGCTTTACTATTAGTATATAATATATTTTCTTTAAAATTTGTACCAACCTTAAAAATGTTATATTCACAACCTCACTTTTTCAAGAATTTTTGTGGCAACCTTGAAACAAACACACCTTAAAAGAAAGTTTTTTTTTTCATCTTAATTCCTCTACAACAAGAATAATAAAATAGGCACTTGTCAAAGGTATTTGAGTCAACTGCCTAAAAAAATTATTTGAGTAAAAACTTATGTAAATAATTTATTATAAAATATATCTTATATGATACATTTTTATATAATATACATGTTTACCCTACAAGAAGTTATTTGAATTGTTTATCATGAATCTTTTATTTTTATTTATTTTAACAAAAATGAGTCTTTTATTAAACAAGTGAAAAATGTATGATTTTGTTTAATTTTAAACTTCAATAAAATAAAATAAAAACTAAGCATTTGTTGGCATGTACTAATTAATATGAGAAGAGAATCTAGAAAAAGGAGTGGCAAAAAAAAAAGAAGAAGGGCAAGAAAAAGATAAAGGGTCTACATGAAGTTGGAAAAAGATATCTTAGACCATAAAAATCAAAAGGGGGTCAAGCATACAAAGAATGTAGCTCTTTATTTAGATAAAAGGAGTACATCAAATAATATCAAAGTAATTAATTTGAAGTGTATTTGACTAAAGACTGCTTCATTAAACAATGATTTATGTTTAGATTCAGAAAATTTCCAAACATTGTCCAAGCATTGTGGATGGATCTCATCTAAGTATATTGTTCATCGGTCATCAAATTGAAACAGTAGCAAATTTGGTTAAAGGGAAATGATAAAATGATGCAAAGGTGGATAATGTAGTACCAATGTCAACAACCACATAGGCTGGCTTGTACTTTTTGCTGTTCATCTTATATTCCAATTTAAATAACCTTAACAACTTCAAAAACTTTACAACAAACACATTATTCCAATTAATGAATAGAATCACACACACACTATTGAGGATAAATTATTCAAAATTGAAGTAGATAATATGGTCCAACAGGGGAGATCATTTTTCATTTGTGATATGTGATTTATAGATCAAATTTCAATAATAGTTACTACAAACTTAACCACCAAAATTGATGGAGAATTAACACAAACATAATATCAAAGTAGTACGTAGCGGAAACAAAATCTCCTTAACTTGTAAGAACTTGTGAGGAGCAACAACAAATATAAGACAACAAACCAGACAAATAAAATACATTAGAGATATCAAGATTTTTAACTTTAAAAATCACTCAAAGTAATGGTAAAAGCCACAAATCATTCAAACGAAAGAAATAGATCTATTATATATATAAAAAATAAAATAAGGGTATAAGAGAGAGAGAGAGACTTAATATACCGTACAAATTGTACCACAACTGTCCAAAACAACTATAAATAAGAAGAAAAAAAGATATAAAAAAGTACTAAATCGCAACTAAGGGTGCAAATGTGATTACTCTCACTCAAGACTTTATACTTGAATAATTAAGTGAGACATAGACTAAAAATATTTAGATTTTTTTTCTACAAAAAAATGAGCCTAAATACCTAACAAATCTTCCCTCACAACTATGTAGAGGTAATCCCCAAACCAGCAACATCACAAGTTTCAAACTTCACTCTTAGTATAAGTTATAAGTTATTGAAGATTTCTCTTCCCACCCCCTGTATCTCTTTTTCACCCCCCTAAAATCCAATTTTACCCCTCAAAGTTCGGTTTACGTAAACCGAACTTTTTTTTAGTGTAAATTTTACACTAAAAAAAAGTTCGGTTCAATGTAGGGGGTGAAAAAGTTCGGCCCGCGTTTACCGAACTTTTTTGTCAGGGGCATAAATGGCAGCACAGGGGGTGGAAAAGAAAACCAGGGGGTGGGAAAAGAAAACTTCTAAGTTATTTACTACAAATATAACCACCAAATTAACTGGGCCAAGACAAGACACCCAACACATACTAACACAAGATTTTGTAAGAAGTCACTTTGGCTTAAAGAGAAGATTTTGCTGGTTGGTACAATTGTATTTAATGGAAATGAACAACAAAGGAAATTACAGTGTGAGTTTCGTATTACTTTTTTTCTTTCTTAATCATTACATACATAATTTTTTTTTAATCAAAAGCAATAAATTCTCATTGGTTTTTTTTTAGTAAATACATATATTTTAACCAACAATGAATTGATTTAAGAGGTAAGGGTCTTAATCCTCTAAATATGTGCTAGGAGTTCAATTTTTAGCTCATGTGCGTGAAAAATTTGGTTGGTAGTTGATAACTCACCTTATGTGTCCCATAAATTTTCCGTTGGAGATTAATAATTGCTAACAGCGGTGGAAACTTCGTACTGATATCATTATGACAAAAAAAAATGTATATTTTAGTACTATATATTCGATCCGGAATGAATTATAAACAAAATTTGTTTAAAAAAAAGAAGTCACTTGAGAATTGAGGGAAAATAATTATAATATTGTTACTGTAACATGTTTGAGAAATGTTATTTGTACAACCAAATTGTACAACTTCTTGGACAACCCTCTCTCATACTCACATTATATTTTTACTCTCTCTCATAATATGAGTATGAGAGAGAGTGTTATCCAAGAAGTTGTACAATTTGGTTGTCCAAATAACATCTTTGTTTTGACAGGAATCTATCAGAAACATCAACATATGATTAAGGGACCATGAGTCCTTAACAAGTTAAAAAATACTGTAGTGAGTAGTTTTAATCCACGTGCAGACAATTTGGTTGTCCTTAATATAATTAGTTTTTGCCTTTCCAAAAAAAAAAGATGAAACAAGTTGACATTTAAGCATCATATCATTTTCATGGTGAAATTGATACCTTGAAAGAATGCATAATGCATGAATGATACTGTAAAGAAAACTGTGAATTATTTATTTATTTTTTTTATGTTGAATCGAATTAAAGAAAAGATCGAATATTAGCATTTACCTTTGTTAAATGATTTTGTGTTTATAATTATTTATTTATCATATTTCATGAAATTGAATGAAGTTGCATTATCTGCCATGTGACTTCAAATATACTAGTAATACTTTTAAGATTCTGGTACATAATACTATATAAACAAAAAAAAATTATTTTCTAATTTATCAAATAATTAATATATCTAATTTATAATATATATTGATAAGATATATTAATCATTCAGTGAATTTAAAAACCTTTTTTTTTTCTTATATTTAAAACTAAAATGGGAGAATTTTTTAATGGTTATATAGAGTTTGGGTGGGTCAGCATACTACATATACATGTATGGCACACATCATGGTCGGGGAGGGGTGGTAAAGGGAAAAGATGATCAACAATGCAATGATATCATGGTAGGGCACTAGATATTTAATATATATGCACCAAATAATCAATTAAAAACTTCATAAAATGCATTTCTTGGTAAGTTTAAAAATGAACATGTTTGTAGTATTTTGTAAGAGCATAGGGTCTAACTCGACTGACTGTGTTTTTAAATCACACTTTCACTCCATATAAAGATAAAAAAAATAGAGAAATAAATAATAAATTGTAGTTTAAATTCCTAATCAAAGTTAACAAAATTGATTTTAAAAAGCCAATCGTCTCATTCCCTACCATACACGTGGTTATGTAAATATATGAATGAATTGTAAACACGCCAAAATGAGTCAGATGGAGAGATTGTACAATTAACAACAGCTAAAATATGTCTATTATTTTGTTTTTCAAGAGCTCATAATAACTCCATTGTTTAAGTAACGTGCTTGACTTGAAGAAATTATGACTTGAACAACCTCACAAAAGTTTTAAAATATTAGTATATAAGATTAACCACGTTAAAATAGTGATGGTTATAAAAGTTCAAAGTCTAAATGGGTTTAACTGTACTTTTTTTAAAGTCCTTTTGTGATTTGCAGATGATATTAGTGGGATGCTTAAGCTTAAGTAGATTTACTACAAAACTTCCCAAGAATAATTTAGGAGGATTAGAGACTTTTATTTAAATATAAAAAAGGCAATTAAAAAAAAAGGACTACTAACTGTTTTCTCAAAAACAAAAGAAAGGGAATGAAATCCTTAACCGTTTCCTTTTTAAAAATCAGTTTTGATGTTAATTTTTGTAGTGACAAAACAACTATGGCAGCTTTAAGACCACTAACATGTGGATTGTTGTGGTGGTAGCAATTTGTTGCAATGGCCTACTGGTCACAACTTTCCTGTATCCTCGTGCAGAATATTGTATATAAAATATGTTTGTCCTCAATCAGTGGCGTCGCCGCATAGAGTAACTGAATCCCCTAGACTTAAAAAAAATACATATATAATCCAATTTAATTTATATTTTGAACCCCCTCATTTTTCTATATTGTACCACTGACCCAATTAAACTCAAAACAATTTTAACTTACTTATTTTCAGATTTTATTCTCTCTTTATTAGGGCTGACAATAAACCTAAACAAGTCGAATAAAGTTTGAGATCGATTTGACAATTAATTCGTTTAACTTGCTTGGTTCATGAACTAAATGAGTCAAACTTAAGCTAAATATTAAGTTCGTTAATTAAATGAGCTAAACTTGAGCTATATATAGTTCGGCTTGTTTGGTTTTGAACTTGGTTCATGAACCAAATGAGTCGAACTTAAGCTAAATATTAAGTTAGTTAATTAAACGAGTTGAACTTGAGCTATATATAGTTCGATTTGTTTGGTTTTGAACTTGGTTAAAGAACCAAATGAGTCGAACTGCTAAATATTAAGTTTGTTAATTAAACGAGTTGAACTTGAACTATATATAGTTCGGCTTGTTTGGTTTTGAACTTAGTACATGAACCAAATGAGTCGAGCTTAAGCTAAATATTAAGTTCGTTAATTAAATGAACTGAACTTAAGCTATATATAGTTCGACTTGTTTGGTTCACGAGCTGACTTGATTATATATATAATACTTAAAAATATTTTTTTAAATAACACTTCAAAAATAATTTAAAATTTATATAATTTAAAATTGAGAATAAATATAATGAAAAAAAAATCATATCGAATTCTTGATTTTAGTTTCAAGTTGAAAATGAATTGAACCTAATGAGCTGAACCGAACTGCTCGCAAACTATAAACGAGTCAAACTCGAGCTGAAAAAAGAGTTTATGTCAAACTCAACTCTAGTTTCTAATCGAACCAATTCTTATCGAGTCTAGTTTTTATGTATTGACTTATGATGTTTTATGTTTTATATAGTATGAAATTATAAATATTATCTAATTTTATTTATTATTATTTTATATAGTATTTAAAAATATAAAAAATATATATATATATATATATATATATATATATATATATATTTAATTAAAAACAGTTCGATCTGTTGACCTCCGGCCCGACCTATTGAACCTTGAATCGGTATGTACATCCGTTCAATAATTGATCCGATTCTGATTTTTAGTTAACTAACACTTGTTGGTAAGATACTAACCCGACTATCAATTTTGGTAGAACATTTTTTTGGATGAATTTAACCTTAGGATAATCTTTTTTTAAAATATTTTCTATTTTTTTAAAACTATTTATTAATTTAAAGCCGTTTTCAATAAAATTTTCCCATTTAGAAAAACAATTGCTAACTAGAATATAAAAAATATTTTGAAGCAAAATTTTTCTTAAAGTAAAATAGTTTAAACCCCCTACTCCAGGTTCCTGGAGACGCCACTGTCCTCAATGATTATTTCTGCAAGAAGAGAATTCTAGTAGGAACTACATATAAACATCGAATTGTCTTGTTTTGCCAAGTTTTAAGCACTACTATAATTTGGACTGAAAGATTCAAAGTTTTTTTATGTGTGTATGCACATCATGCAAATTAGTGAATTTTTAAAGATTTTTATATAACAGTATTTATGTCAATTATAGTTTCATGGACCAACCTTCTAATGAAAATATATTGTCTGATATATAATTAGAGATATAGATGCACAAATGTTCTATTTTAAAAATAAATAAAAAACTACTTTATCTTACACTTTTGCTTTTGGAGTTTGATTTCTCAAATTTTGGGTTGATCATCACAATGCATTTCAGGATTTTCCTGTCACATTTCATTACCTGTCATGTCCATCACTGCGCCTCTGGATGTTTACCCTATCATGGCCTCATCATCTTCTGAGATCAATTCAACCCTAAGTTGTTCTGGTGCTGCACAAACAGAGAAAGGATGAGGGATAGATATTTGTGGGAACGGGGAACAAACGCGACAAGTGGGAGAGAAATTAACTGGCCAAAGTTAACATGGGACACAGATGTGAAAAAGCAAAATATGTAATATATTATTGGTAGTGTTTGTTCAAATCATTTGTTCAACAGTAAAAACAATAGAAGATAACACTAGTAATGGTACCATATCATAAGAGTAGAATAACATTAAAATTTTGGTAACCAACTGGAGAAGGACATTGTAGATGAACTGAAGAAAAAATCTCCACCACATGATATCCTTTCCATATTACTACTTATTAGCCCATCTTCTTGAATCAATCTTCTAAAGTTGCTTTATTGAATTCAATTGAACCCTCAAATGAATTTCACACAAAGCTCCAAACTGTTGAGTGGATTGGCGACACTTGAATTATGTGTGCATTCATGCTTTGGTTACTCCACAAAGTTCAACCTCTCTATTGATCCATTTCAAAAACTACCGTTATTGCTGAATTCTTGCTTTCGACATACTTTAGCAGATGTCTACATGCAAGTTACTAAGAAATATTCATACGAGAGCTTTAGTCATTTGAGTGTGAGCCATGACCATTGCTTTCGCTATCTGATAGCTTGCCTCTTGCTATAGCTTGAAAATTCAAACTAGTTCCTAAGACAAGACACCACTGTCCTGACGCTTCTTGAGGCCGCTAATTCCTAGGGCATTGGTTCCTGAAGAATTCATAGCATTTGAGTAATGTCAATGCACGGTTTATTGGGATATCCATACAGTGCACATGTCGATCATATTAGTGATTAAATTTCGTATGGGGTTTAGTTTACCATTATAGATTTTGCATTAATATCTCCTCTTTAGCAACCAGTCTTAAACATCAATAATATAAATATCTGAAATATATATTTTACTTTTACTTTCACATTTCCCAGAACAGATAGAAGCATAAATTTTAAACTTAAATGAAATAAATAGTATATGTATGTACAGAAGTTCGGTGACTTAATTACAATCTTTTTAAATTTATGAGTCTAATTAAAATCTCTAAATAGTTCAAAGACCTAGAGTAATTAAACCAGAGAGAGATACCAAACTTATGGACGATCAAATATTCATCAGGATGGCACCCAATTCTTGATTGCTATTGCTTTCCCATTTCCAATGGGTTCAATTTAAATATTAAATTACTTAAAACAAAAGCATGTGAATTGCAAAAAAGAAAGTGTGACAAGGGCTATACATTAATTTATACTTATACAATTTAAACTCGAAAAACTCAAATTCAAATGATAAGGTAATATGCTATTGAAATTTTTTTTATGTTTTCTTAAACTATCTTCAATCAGAATCTCCTTTGGAAAAAATAAAATTGAACAAAAAAAGAGGATAATTCTTACCACTTACCAGGTTGTATTGTAACATGGTTGGGTTCTCTTGATTTAACAAAGCATTGAAGGACATTTAGCACAATTGAGCAGGGGAGACATGTTTAAAGATATGGCCGATCAAAGAATGCCCAAGTTTCAATATTCAGAAGTAAGAACTTAAACATCAGAAACATATTTCTATATGGATATAGATTTACAAAGAATCAGAAAAACCTTACAAATAACCATGTTCTGCGCTTGAAATGGTTGACCAGGATAGAGGTTTATGAGCTACTACAGAGAAAGAGGAAGATGCAGATTCAGAGGTACCAGTAAGAAGCTGAGGCAGCAGAGCGGACTTTAGAGATAAGAGTACACGAATTGTGTGACAAATAGGGTTGGTTCATGCAAAAAATGGAAACTGAAGCAAAGTGATATGGACATGTAGCTGATGGAGCAGAAAGGGTGAGGTAGAAGATGACGGACGGATTTTTTGTTTTGGAAACCTCAAATTGAATGATGTTTTGATGGGGGTGTAGCATGTAAGTTAAAATTTTAGATGACAAAAATATCCTTTGCGCAGGAAATGATGTAACCTGAATCTAATATGCGTGATTTGTAAGACTGACGGTATGCAGTTTAATATGGTCATAGACAACAAATTAACAATTTTTTAAGACCATTTTATTTCCTTTTTAAGTATACTTACCCTCTATCATTGCCTGGGACAGTATGCAGTTTTAACATATTTTGATATCAAATGTAACTTTTATTTCATAATATATTTCTACGTGTTATATAGTTATTACCAAATATTTGCCTATCTCTCATAACTGAAAAGTGATGCCTGAAAGAGCAAGCAATACTTAAACCAAGAGGACTCTCTGCCCAAAAGTATAAGAGTAGAGAGAAATTTTTGTATATATACGTACCTAACACGTCATTTTTAGTCACAAACATGACATTTCATTTAATTTAAAAACAAAACAAATAAAAAAAATTAGAAAGAAGAAACCACTCTCCTTCTGCCATTTTTGAGCAACTTATACTCCACGCCGGTGACTGATTGTCCTTCCTCCGAATCGGCATTGACTAACTACAATTCCTCCATGGCGTCATCAGCAGATAACAACCCAATTTGTTTTCATAGCCAAAGCCAGTAACTTCGGAGAAATCTTCTGTTGCGCTTATTGTTCGCAAAGTCGGAGAAATCTTCAGAGAAATCTTCGTATAAAATGTACATAGAAGTCAGATTATCGCAAAGTCGTCACACAGGTTGATGCTGTCGAAAATTTCACATGAGGTAGAAGATGATGGTGCAAGAGTTGGTGACTGAGTGCTTAATTGTTATTACTAACATGTTTAAAACCAATAAACCAAAGAACTAATACTGTAGAAGAAAGAAGCTTCTCGATGTGTTGTGTTAAAAAAAGACTCATCAATTTTTAATATTTTTATTTTATTTACTTCTTTATTTAATTTTTAATAATGTGTCATCTTTTGATTAGCTGTTCCTAAAACTGATGTGTTACATCCGTTCCTGTGGAAGAATTTCTCAAGAGTAGAATAGTAAATTAAGTCAACAAGCAGATCTAACAAATATATTTTTATTATGTTTTCACTAAGTTTGCAAATAATGTGATTGCTCTTCCATGTTCAGTAACGTGAAAAAAGAATAGTAGAATAGTAAATTAAGTCAGCAAGCATATTAAAGAACTTACCTGAAGTATTCCTACAGCACCAATCTTGTCTACATCAACTGTAGTTTTGGAATGAACTTCGATACCTTCGCCAACTCATGCCTTTGATATTGTTGCCCACACTCACCAATGCGTGTATGGCTCCCAAGGAGCGATTAAATTGGCATTTGCTGAATTATTTCTGTATATGACACAATTCCATGACTTGTGTGCACACAATTTCCATGACCATTAAAATCAAAATAACAACAATTCTATTTTGCACACAATTTCCATGACCATTAAATTTAAGGCCAATAAAATAACACATGGTAAATAAGAATTTTTTGCTTTCTACATTGAAAAAGTGAAACTTGCCGTTAAGAGTCTCACATTAGATGAGATAAGAACTGAAAATAAGTTTATAAGTGGGGGGCATCTCTCACTCTGCAAGGCAGTTTTATAGGGATTGAGTTAGGTCAAACTCAAATTCTAATACTCCCTCTGTCTCAAAATATAAGGGAAAATTGGTAAAACAAAGTTGATGTATTTAGTCCAATTTTTTAACCAAATACATCAACTTTCTTTGACCAATTTTTCCTTATATTTTGGGACGGAGGGAGTATGATATTAGAGTTTATCCAAGATCCATTGGGCCGCCTGCTATCTAGCGACTTAGGTCCTGAGTGAGAGCGGGGTGTTCAAGAGTCTCACATTGGATACTTGAAAATGAGTTTATAAGCAGGAAACATCCCATAAATCTTAAAATGCAACAAAAAAAAACTCACAAATTTATTGAAATTTTGAATATGGAGTCTAAATGAACTCTTTGTTTTTTTGGAATACAGAGTCTAACTGAACTCTGCTGAAAAACTGAAAAAAAAAAAATCTTTTTAGTAATTTCCCAACTAATTTTTTTCATCAAAACAAGGAAATCAAAGAGACATCCAACTTTATTCAGTTTGTCAATATGATGAAAGATTACAGTAATTAAACAATAAGTTCCATACTAGTATGTTCAATTTCCTATCAAACACTATAAACATGGGAAATAAACAACTTCATATTTATTTGCAAGTTTTTCATATTTGTTAGAAGAGCAATAGTGGGCATTCACCTTTTATAGCTTAAGCTTCTAGGGGATTTGGTCTTTTTCCCAAATGAAAGCAACCATGAGCATGACTAACTGCAACTGAAAGTTGAAACCATGCTTAATCAATCTTAAAGCCTCTCAGTGTGTCATACAGTCCCAGCAACACGACAAAAATAGGTCATGGGCAGGTAAAAGCTAGATTTAATATCATACACTTTTCTACTGTACAAGGATTTAAATTTACTTACAAAACATTCGTCATTGCCTGAACTTTAGCACATTCAACCACACTTCAGACTAATAATGGTCTGTAGGCCTCAGAATCTCAGATGCAAACTATGCTTCCACATCAGCCCTCTAAAAGGATATAGCTGCAATTATCCTTCATGAAGAAATAAAGATAAACGCACTCCAGACTGGTAGTAGCAATATCTAATGATATTCACCATAGAAAAGATAGCCAATATTTCCTTGGTTTCTTACGGTTTGTGCCACTGCCACATGTTTTCTAACCACTTGTTTGTCGCAATGCTCAAGTAGCGAATTAGTGCTACTTATTGATTCGTGATTGCATAAAACCTTGGAACATGTCCAGGATAATCAAAAGGTGAAACAATCAAGTTCATAAAGCAACATATTGACTTTCAATCAGCTTTAAACCATTCTCATTCTCTATGTTATGAGGTCTATTTCTTGAAAAATGATCAAATGTAATGTACATTAAGAAATCCAAAAAAAGACTCTTTTCATATGTTCCTCTCACAAGTTCAACCTCATTCTGCATCAAATGGTTAGCTCTGTCCAGTATTATATGGGAGATTTCATCAAAATCAAAGCAAATATCTCTTAACTTTCCTTCCCATAGTAAGGCCCTCTCTGGCATTCCTTGTTTGCAAAAGTGAGACAGCAATATATTTGTCGTAATCACATTTGGAATAAAACCCATCTTAATTAGTTTTGCAGTAAGAATCATAGCACGATCCAAAATATCACTACAAATACCACCCATCATAGTGTTGTATGTCACCGTGTTTGGAACAATACCAGCAGAGACAAGCTCATCCAAAATGACAATTGCCCGATTCATTTTTCGAACTCTGCAGTAACCATGCATGCGCATATTATAGGTTGTGATATCTGGGTCAAGCCCGCATGTGTACATTTTATTAACAATATCATCTGCACCAACCATGTCAAATGCCTTACAATATCCACCAACTAATATGTTAAATGTGAATATATCAGGCATCAAACCAATCCGGTGCATATCAAGAAATGCATCAATTGCAGATTTCATGTTTCCTTGTCTACAAAATCCATCAATGATGATATTGAAGGTAAATGTGTCAGGAAGAAGGCCTCTTAGCCTCATCTCTTTCTCCACCTTTAATGCTTCAGCCATCCTCCCACAGTTGCAAAACCCGCCAATTAAAGAATTATATGAAAAATTATTAGGAACAAAACCTATAGCTAGCATTTCTGAGAACACTTCATATGCCTCGTCAACATTACCTTGCTTTGAAAGTCCATCTATTAAGGCTGTAAATGCAACAACATCTGGATATATACCTTTTTCTTTCATTTCCTTCCACATAAATAGAGCCCCATCCATATCATTCATCTTGAAATATCCATCAAAAAGAAGTGTGTAAGCCACTTTTTTTATAAGAAACCCCTTCTCTGACATCCTATACAAAAGATTCCTGGCTTGTTGCAGCCTCCCTTTCTTACACAAACCCATAAGCAGAGAATTACATGTGGATGACGAAGGAGTGAAGCCACATTTAACCATAATATGATAGGCATCGAAAGCTTTGTCTTCTAAACCTTCCCTGCTATAGGCTGCAATTAATGTGTTAAAGGCACTCACACTAAAAGTTATTCCTTTTTCAAGGGAATCCTTCAATAATTTCATAGCCTCATCAATTCTACCAGCCCAACACAGCCATGATACCGACACATCATAAAGTGGACAATCCTGGAAAAACCCCGTTACTATTAAACCATTTAACATCTTGTTCCAATCCTCTTTTCTCCCATATTTATAATGCCCTCCAACAAAAATATTGAAAGTCACACAATCTGGAGGAACCCCTTTAATCCTCATTTCTTCATAAAGCGAGCTAGCTTGACCAATCTCCCTTGCCTTCACATATCCATCCATCATGGTGTTATATACTGCGGTATTTGGATTAATCCCCGTAGCTAAAACTCTATCAAACCATTTCCTCGCCTCCACCACTTTTCCTTCCCTACAAAGTGCATGCAAAATAGTATTAAATGTGGCAATACTCGGCTCACAACCTCTTACCATCATCAAACGCAACCAAGCAACCGCAACGGAAGTCTTCCCCCCAACACAACAAGCATTAATAAGAACATTATACGTAAAAACATCAGGATCACACCCAAACTTATACATCAAATTGAACAAACTCTCCCCTATAACAACCTTACCCTGTCTACAAAACCCACAAATCATCGTAGTAAAAGTAATATTATTAGGAATCGGCCCTTTTCGAATCATATCTTTAAACAACCTCCACACACTAACATAATCACCAATCCTAAACAACAACTTAAAAAGAATAGTCATTGCAGTTAAACTAGGCCTAACACCAACATCTCTCATTCTATGTAAAACCTCCAACGCCTCTAAACTCATACCTACATTCAAAAAACCCCTCATTAAAGTATTCAAAACAGAAAAATCAGATTCATATTGAGAATGATTCCTCCACATAATCTCCACAAGCTCTTTACTCCTAACAGCCCCAATACTACCAAAAACCCACGAAATTAGGTCTTGTGCAATAATTTGAAGATTCTGAGCTGCTAAAACATGAGCAGAAATACAACAAGAACGAACGAATTCATCAGAATCGGAATCTAGAAATGCTAGTTTGAAGAAAGCGAAAGCGGCATCGCGAGATTGAAGAAGGTTCATGATGTTGACGAGAATGAAAGGACAGAAACGAAGAGAGAATGATTTTAAGATGAAAGTGTGGTTGTTTTTGATAATGGTGGATAATCCGAGAGCAATGATTCGGCGTTCTCTTGGAGTGATGAATGTGAGTGGATTGAAATCGGTTGTTCGATGAGGAAGAGGTAGGAATTGAGTTAGGTAATGAGAGGAATTAGGTTGAAATGATGATGAAGAAAAAGTGGAAGAGAGAGAGTGAGAGTGTTGAGTGAAGGAATGGCGGTGGTGGCGGGTTTTGATTCTGAAGAAGAGAAAGAGGAGAGGAAACTTGGATGACATTCGGAGCGGAGCACACAAAAGTGCTCTCGCGGATGGTAATGTCGAAGTGGTGACGGTTGCAGAAGAAGAAACAACGGTGGTGAGTTCAGTTTTACGGTGGCGGCATTTTCCGATTTCCGAGTTTATTGGGCTCGTCTTTTGCTATCATTCTTTGGGCTTTTCTTTGTTTAAAACTGTACAGTTATAGAAATACGGGGGGGCAATATTAGCTTTGCACACCCCTCACCGTTTACTTGTACACCTTTCTTTTCTCTTTTTCATTTTTCCACCAAAATATCACTTTTTACTTTTTTTGGGCAACTAATAATTAATTACAATGCGTTTCAAGAATGATTAGTATTGGGTTTCATTGATATGGAGTCATTTTGTGCATTTTTTTCCTCTTCTTTTATTTTAATATCAATAAGCAGTTATCATATATTTCAGACTTTTCTTTTATGTTACAGACTTTTCTTTTATGTTTTATTTTGGTGATTTTGACTTTTAAATTCGGCGTTGTTTGATTTCTAATCTAGATAGTGTTCGTTTGGTTCAGATTGAAAATTTAAACTTTAATCGATTACTGATTCTATAACACCCCAAATTTTAGAAATAATTATTTAATTATTAATTAATTAGGTTTGATGTGTTTATATGACAATTGAAGTAATCAGTGGGTGAAGGTATTGAATTAGAGAGGGAAACTATAGGATATAATTTGTTTAATTTAATAATTAAATTAGGAAAAATAAGAAGAATGATACGAGAGAAAAATAGTTTTGGTTAAGATAAAGTTCAGCTAAAAATAAAGAGTTTTAATTACCATAAAATCTTTAAATAAAATAAGCAACAAAAGATTATATTTTTAGGAGATAATTATTAAACTAAATTTGAGATTTACTTGACTTTTAGGGAAAGAAACCAAAACTAATCCCTTATAAAAAAGACTAAAGTGAAAAGAAACTCGGAGAGTTGATACTATTGTGTTGTTGGTGTTGATACTATGGTGTTGTTTAACGGTGTTGTTATTAATTGGTGTTGATACAATGGTGTAGTTGACGGTGTTGTTTTTGAGTTGGCAATTCTAATTGTTTGTTTTGGTGTTCTTTGATTCATTGTTTGAGCATTTAATTGGTGTGAGAGTATGTGTCCATGCATCCATTCATGTGTCAGTTTTGGCGTTGATAATTCGGTATAGAGGAGTGTTTTCAGGAAAATAATTATGACCTCCGACCTTGGTATTATATTCATTTAGGAGAAATTCTTACATAGTCTCTCCCCTAACAATTAATGCTTAGTCCCAACCAACCATAATTAGACACATCATTCAATTAAAAATAATAACAAAAATTAGTTTTTTTTTTTTTTTGAAGAAGAAGATAAAAACAATCCCTTTCTTCTTTTGTGTTCCTTTTGATCCGTTCTGTTTCTTTGATTCGACCAATTTAAACTAAACACATTCAAATTAAATTGAACTTTCCCCTCACCCCCATCAAAGAAACTAAAACAAAATCTGATTCATATGCCTCTCCATCTTGTACTCTTGTAAAACAAAATCTGCAAATTGATTTCTATGTTTTAGTATACCAAAGAAAGTAATTGATATAAATAATAAGATATTAATTCATATGTCCAATTAAACTCTTGTTTTCAAAAAAATATGTTGTGATTTTGCCCCAAATTTTATTGTTTAACAGTTATATTTCATCACTCGGTATTATTTTTGGAATTAGTCATAGCACAGAAACCATGCATTACCAGACAATAATACAAAAAATTGTGAATCTGTGATTATATGTGTTTGGTTGGGGAAAAAGTAGGGAATGATAAAATCTGCAGAAGCAACCTTACAGTAGTGATGGTTGTTGATTGAGCAATGTGAAAAGTGCAAAAATAATTAACCGAGAAAGAAGGAACACGGAAGAAGAAAGGGATTGTTTTTATCTTCTTCTTCAAAAAAAAACTAATTAATTTTTGTTATTATTTTTAATTGAATAATGTGTCTAATTATGGTTGGTTGAGACTAAGCATTAATTGTTAGGGAAGAGACCATGTAAGAATTTCTCATTTAGAGAGTCTAAAGTGCATTGCATTTGCATTCATTATATAATTGAGTTAGGTTTTAATTAAAGGGTTAATAGGTCTTTACCCCCCTGCAAAGTAGGTGAATTTTGCGTTACCCCCCTGGAATTTTTTTCTTTGAGATTACCTCCCTGCAAAATTTATTTTTTTTATTTACCCCCTTGGATGCACTTTTTAAATCGGTTATTTTGTTCAACCGATTTAAAAAGTGTTGTTTTTAAATCGGTTATTATGTTTTTTTTTCCTGCCACGTCAGCAAAAGGGGGGTAAATAAAAAAAATAAATTTTGCAAGGGGGTAATCTCAAAGAAAAAAATTCCAGGGGGGTAACGCAAAATTCGCCTACTTTGCAGGGGGGTAAAAGCCTATTAACCCTTAATTAAATTAGTCGGTCGATATGTTTGAGAGTTTGTGCTTGTTTGTGTGTTTGCTCTTCCCAAAGAACTTCTATTACTATTGTTTAGTTGATTTATATGATATTGCCACTCACCCCTTCTAGTTTGATCCTATAATGTGCAATCGTAGGTTTTTAGGTAGATGATCAGCTTTAGTTTCGAGTCTTGGAAACAGTATATGACTCTGACAAACACTGTACAATCAAAAAAATATAATAATTTTTTATTAAACTCAAATTTGTATAAAAATTATGCATGACTTTATTTGATGAGTCTTGTGAACATTAATCACTATTTGCTTTCCAACCTCCTCTCCCTTTACTTATACACCTTTCTTTTCTCTTTTACATGAGTTTCAAGAATTTTAAATCTAATATTTTTTCTTTAGCCGACCCTAATTTTTCTTAAAGAGATTAACTTTATCTTCTATCTAGGTCTTTCTTCTTCACTGACCGGAAATGAATATTGGATCGTTCATTGATATGGAATCATTTTATGCATCATTGCTCCCTTCTTTTATTTTAATATAAATAAGCAGTTATCAATTATCATATCTTTCAAATTTTTCTTTCATATTTTATTTTTGTGATTTTGTTTTCTAAATGTCATGTTGTTTGATTTCGAATCTTGACAGTGTTCATTTGATTTAGATTGAAAATTTAAACTTCAATCAATTACTAATTCCACCAATAACTAGGAGTTAACATTACAAATGAGAGGCATGTGTATTCTTTTATGCTTTTAACTTAAATTTATGAATTTGTTCGTAGATTTATCTTTTTTGCTTTGAGCCATGTTAAATTTGTATTTATATCTGATGTACACTACCAATAATTTGAATGAATAAATATCATTTTTTAGTAACAAAAAAAATGGAATTTAAATCCAAATATTTTTCTTATTGAAACTTAATTTTTAAATGGTTAATAGGTTTTTACCCCCTGCAAAGTAGGCGAGTTTTGTGTTATCCCTCTGTAATTTTTTTCTTTGAGATTACCCCTGCAATGTGTTTTTTTTTTCTTCGCAATTCATTTTACCTCCTGTAATGTTGTTTTTGTTTTACCCCCTGTGTCACAGGGGGTAAAATACACTGAAAAAATAAAATAAAACACATTACAGAGGGTAATCTCAAAGAAAAAAATTACAGGGGTAATGCAAAACTCGTCTACTTTACAGGGATAAAAGCCTATTAAAATATGTGTATATGCATCCTATAAATTTGATTAGAGAGTTTTTTTAACATAATCTCACATCAAAACTTTTTTCCACACAATCTCAACATCAATACCGTATATTGTCTGAAACTAATTAAAGGATGCACAAATTTGTTTAGTTCCAAAAGGGAAGAAGCTTTGCTTTAACTTTTAGTACTGGTAGGGGTCGTAAACATTCAATTGATTACTTCATTGCAAATATACAATAACATCAGCATATGGTGTGTCAATTTTCATAATTAGTTTGGCCAATCATATGACTTTCTCTTCATTTTTCACCAAGTGTTTGATTTTCTAAGACTCGAGTCTTATGAGAGAGGCTTAATCTTCCCGTTCAGGTTGTCAATTCATGATCTCGCCTCTGACAGACAGTGGTGCGAAGCTTTAAACAGCATCGGCATGGCCTTCTTGCATTCTCCTTTCTATCAAATAACCAAGCACATACCAACAAAGTGTTATAAAATTCAAAAATAAAAATTAAATGTACAAAGTAAGAACAAAATGTGCGATATACAATTACAAACCATATGTACAATAGTATAGATCAATGAGAGTTTAGGAATGGGTGGCTCATGCAAAATGTACCATTACCATAGTCTCTAAACCTAATGCAAACTATGGAAATGTTCAAACTAGAAGCTCACGATTGTACACTGGTGATCACAAATCTGTATATTATAGTTCTCCTGTAGTTGGTTATACCATTTGGAACCTTCATGGAAAATGAGATTTACACATCAAATTAACCATATGCTAGTGAATGCAGCACAACATCAGTGAAATAGTTTCTATGATGGTGCAACATGGCTGATATGAGTATATGACAGTTGATGAAGCAATATCAATCATTCATGGCTTGGTTGCTTCTCTGTATCCATTTTCCATCATTCTCTTCACCATCTTCTTCTTTCAATTTCTTATGTCATCATGATGAGAGCTCTTCTTTACTTCAATTCATATCTTCGTTCACTATACGTACTTATTGTGATGAACCTACTTCAAAAACAGCAACATGGATAAATGGGACTGGTTGTTCATGGAATGGTGTCACATGTGACACCATCAATGGTCACGTGACTGGTCTCAACCTTGGCTGTGAAGGCCTTAAAGGTATGTTAGATCCTAACAGTACCCTTTTCAATCTTGCTCATCTCCAATCACTTAACCTTTCTTACAATGATTTCTCTGACTCTCATTTTCATTTTAAGTTTGGTGAGTTTCTAAGTCTTACACATCTTGACTTGTCTGAATGTTACTTTAAAGGTGAAGTTCCTATTCAAATCTCACATCTTTCCAAATTAGAATCACTTCATCTCTCTGGGAATTATGAGTTAGTTTGGAAAGAGACTACCTTAAAGAGACTTGTACACAATGCAACAAATTTAAAAGAGCTATTTTTGGATTACACAGATATGTCTTTAATAAGACCAAACTTTATGGTCTTGATCTTCAATCAATCTTCCTCTTTGGTTACTCTTAATCTTAAAACTACATTTTTAAGTGGAAATTTGAAAAAGAGCTTTCTTTGTTTACCAAATATTCAAGAGCTAGATATGTCATCTAATGACAACCTTGAAGGCCAACTTTCAGAATTGAGTTGCAGCACTTCTCTCAGAATCTTGGATCTCCCATCATGTCAATTCAAAGGGCCGATTCCTCTATTTTTTTCTAACTTCACATACCTTACTTCCCTAAGGATTTCAAGAAATAATCTTAACGGTTCAATCCCATCCTCACTTTGAGCTTTGACAAACTGTGATATCAAATTATGTCTCTCTATCAGTCTGTTAAGTTTTTTTTTGTTTGGCCATACTTTGTTAGGCTCAAAGGGTATATACTATAGACATTTTATGGAGTTTTGATTGATCATCATGTCAAAACTCAACAGTATTCTCTATGGTGGCAGTTGATAAACCTAAGAAACTCGGTCCTATACTCCTTCACGTAGCTCTTTTTATTTTTCTCTACATGTAAATCATGATTCATGAATCTGGTATATAATGAGATAGATTTGTAATGGTGACTGGTGTGGTGAGAATCTAGACTTAGACCAAGTTGATTTGACGTGTATGATGTTCCAACCATTTGTGCTCGTGTGCATTCCTACAACACTTGTCTAGCAGTATGAGTATCTATAGATATTTGACTTCGTCACTGTTTGAGAACATGAAAGAAAATAGCCAGTTTTGTAAATCAAAATTGATGTGATGAGAAGAACAAACATACGAGAAAGTTTCCCAGGCCCCAACTGACTTTGGACTTATAGTGATTGAAATAAATACAAAAGGAATTTATGATCACAACAAGTAAAAAGTTAAAAGGGCAGTACCTGAGGAAGGCTAGCGGAGATAAAGACTCTGCTGTCTCCTCTTATTTCTCATTGTCGTGTCCTTCTGTTCACATCAATTTGGACCAGCAAAACTTGTCCTTTTCATAACTTATTCTTGAAAAGTGTTGAAGGAAAACCACACAGAGAGAACATAGTCCTGTTTGTATAAGAGTTTTACTCAACGTGTAAAACAGTAGCCAAACTCTCCGTCTTGCAACACAATTTACCAAAGCTCCTGTTGTGCTCCTTCAGTCAAACACAATTTCTGGTAGCTGGAACACTGTACAAGCCAAACCAACCAAAACTACATGCTTGGATTCTCACCAAATCAATTTTCCATGTAAAATACCAGCATCATGCAGAAACTGAGAACCAATTGACTTTCTTTTGTTTTACTACCAACCCTGAATCACAACTTTTCTGAAACAGAAACCAATATTATGTTATAAATATATTTATCACTTTCAAATGAGATGAACTACAACATTAATATGCATAGTCATAATCCTCTATTGTGTTAACATATATATATCATCACTTTCAAATAGCAAACATATCACACTATAGCGCTACAGTGCAGCGGAAGTTTTAAAAACCTCTATTGTTCCACGAGTTAGTACAAAATGTTATTAAATATCAGTTATAGCAGTGCTATAGCGCATCAGATTTCGAGCAACCTATTATTTTCCTGCAATCCGCAATTGACAACACTTGTCATAAAGAGAATCCAAATTCCCCTGCATTTTCTTAACATGTAGCAGCAAATGGAAATGCAACTTGTTCATTTGTTATCTTACTACTCATTAGTTACAAGTAGTAAGATCATTAGCTTCTTTTGCCATGAAATATGTAGCCTCAACAATTTAGATTAAAGATGTTTTCTAGTGCCCGACATCAACATGACACTAACACATGTGATTATACTCGACCATTTATATTTTCTCAAATTATTACTGGTGTCACGTGTCAATGGCAGTGTTATGTTCAACGTTCATGTCATCAATGCTTTGTCGTATAAATAAAAACTACCTAAACAAAGTTTCCTCGCCTCATAAAACTACGAATTCAGTATCAAACACAAAAGAAGCAACTAACCATTTTCAGAACTCTCATTGTTTTCCACTTCCTTAAGCTTCTTCTTCTTCAACAACTTGGGCCTTGATTTCACAGGCTTTAAGAAACCAGCTTGCAACCTCACCATTTCCCTCAAAATCTGAATCAAACTAGCCTCAATCTCAACCCCATTGGGCTCAAGAACTCGCAATGCTCTAGCCACAGCTTCCATGGTACTCACACAACCACCAAAAGGTTCCTTCCTCAAAATCAATTCAGAATCATAAATGCTTCCGCCACTGGATTTCTCATCTTCAATTCCCAAACAAACCCTAATTGCAAATTTCGACAGAAAATCCTCGCTCGCTTTCACCATCTCCTTCGCATGCTTCCACGTCGCGTCGAATGCTATCAACACCAGCCCGTTCTCACCATTACGTTTCAGTTCCGAGGGATTCAGGTCGGAGATGTTGATGGCTGGCGAGGAGGTGGTGGATGGAAAGAGGTAGATGGCGGGAGGAAACTTGTCGAATAGAGGGGAGGTGCCGCGTCGGAGGCGGCGGCCGGTGATGGCGGTGGCGTTAAGGAGGGATTTGGTGAGGATTGGAGTGGTGGAGAGTTTGTGTTTAGCCTCTTGAGGGTGGTGGAGGATGAAGATTTGGGTGGTGGTTTGGATTGGGTGCGCGGGAAGTGCGTGACAGAGACACACTGCATTGGGGCGGCAACAGTTGGAGCAGATGGACCGGCGGTGAGTCTCCGGTGATGTTGAGATTGGGAGGTGACGAGTGTCGCCTTCTTCTGCTTCGAGGTCCATGCAATGATGCATAGCAGCGGCCAACGGCGATTTTCTCAATTAAACTATCTCTTGCACAAAAATACCCCTACTCTTTTCAAATTTTCAATTTATTGTCCTTTCTAAATTTCTCCTTATTTTTATTTTTTTAAAAAAATCTTTCTCTTTTATTTTCTCTTTAACTTTTTTATCATCTTTATTTTTTTGAAGTAGGGTAAACATTGGACTAGTTCGAGCGGATTCAAGTCCAAAATAGTTTAGTTGAAAAAAAAAACTGTGAAAATTTTTAGTCAATCTCTATCTGTTTTAACTTTTGACTTTTTTGAGTGTCGATTTGTGTGGGTTATGAATTGATCGGTGTTTGTAAATGATTTACAATTTTTTAAAAAAGAAACAATGTTTCAATATTTAAACTAAGATACAAAAGACTAGTGATGTTAGCACCTCGGTCAGATTCGATTAACAATATGTTTACATTTTTAAAATTGAATCCAACTATGTTTAATAATATTTATCCATTATACATCACTCGTAAACCTAAAAATTTGTATAAACCTTTGTGAATTGTGATGCACCAAACTTAATCTCGGTTAGTAAAAGTTCAATTGGTTTAAATATTTGTACTCACGTCTACTTTGAAGTGTATGTTTTGGAGTTTGAAAGGGGAGATGAAGGTGTTGAAAAAACAAAGTGATGTGTGTGTGTGATGTAAGTATAAAGCTTAACAAAAAGTAGAGAGTAAGATAGAGTATGACACACAAATGTTATTCTCATTCATCCAATTTGAGCTAGTTAAGCATTATAGATGTGAGTTGTGTCAAAAAAAGTATTATAGATGTGAGATTTTTACTATGGTGCTTGAGAATGTCTTCAACTCATGCCCCTTCAACCTTATAGTCACAAAGACTATTGCGGCCTATATTCTCTTTAGTCTTAACAGGCAACTATATTCTTTTAACCTCAATAGGTTAACAACAAAGGATAGCTGCAGAAAATTATAAGAATGATTGTTTGGTTGAGATCAAATGATTGATCAACATATATAGACATAGTGAGACAGTGGAATTTTTTTTTTTTTGAAGAAAACTTATAATTATACGCACTTTGATAAGTGAGATACACACAGGTCAATTGAATTCTCTTAAATTTCAATGTACTGGATTCCCTTGTATATAAAACAATGGTTTGCCTTTCTTCTGTTTTTGTATGGACACTTTTTACTGTTGTGCATAGTCCCTAATACAAGAGATATAATAGGGTCCACTTAGTTTGAAAGCATACTTGATTGTTCTGAAGTATGTTCTTTGATTTGTTGAACGTCCTCAACTTCATTGTCTTGAAGTTTGAGAGATGTGCGACTTTGAGTACAATTTTGGTGGTTGAGATGTGACACGTAGGCAAGCACATTTTTGTTGCTATCGTCTTTTGTGTTAGTACAACCTATGTACTTTATGTCATTGCAAATACGGATCATCGTAAAGTGCTTTGAATGTTGTTCTTTGATTGGTTAAGGTTGTTTTATGCATATTCCAAATGACATTTTTGAATTTGAAGATTTTCCCTGCATGTGGGTCGTGGCATCAGATGCTGTGAATATTTTGTAGAGAGTTCAAAGAGTCATGCATAGCAATGTGGTATCTTCTAGGTCTCTAGATGTAGTTTTTAAGAGGATTAGTTTTGCCATCCAAAAGGATTAGCGGCGCAACTTGTTGTCCGTTTGTGTTCTATTCAAGTGTAATCATCTTATATATATATATATATATATATATATATATATATATATATATATAATCAAATTACATTAAAAAAATACCATTTGATAAAAGTCATGTAAGATTCTTTGTTGGAAAGTACATTCTTAACCGGAAAGTACATTCTTATTTAATATTGATGTATTAAATTCTGTAATTTATTGTCACAAATATGTGAAAAGTACATTCTTAACTTGAATCATGATGCTCATCATCTTGATCTCATAAGGACAAATGTGAACATCCTGAACCTTTTTTATTTTCTATTTTTTTTTATATAACATTCTGAACTTGTTATAAGAAATATGTTTCTTTCCCTTCAACTAGACGCCGGCCCGTGCGTTGCACGGGTTCGACGGAATAGCATATATATATCAATCATGGCTATTGCTTGAAGAAAGAAGTTTAATCATAGATAAAACCAAAAGGATTCAAGGGTTCGACAGAACACGATAGATATAACAATTATGGTCATTATCAATCATGGTTGTTGTTTGAAACAAAGGGGTTTAAATTGATAGAGAAAGTTTAATCGCAAAAACTTCATTGAATGCTTAGTGAGAAATTATTATTGAAAATATAAAGAAACTAAAGAGAATATTTAGCGCAAATTTTTATCAAATACACGGGTTCGGTGGAATGCAATATATATTTGGCATAAACTTTTATCAACATTAAAAATTGTCATATTCTTGTGAACTATAATTTTTTACCAGTAATAACTTGTAATACTCTCTTCATGTTTTATTGAGTTGACTCAATTATGCTTTGGTAATTTTTATTTTAACTTTTTATTAAAATTTATTAGGCACAAATATCAGTGGAACATATATGCAGTTGCAGAAAGCATTCAAAACATATATGTACTATTCAAAAAACAAAAAGTCACCCGTCTAGGATGCCAAGTAATATCATCGGAATGCTTTCTGCAAAAATAAAAATATTACAGACTCAGTTCCAACCATGTTAGAGATATCACAAAACCAATAATTACTTTTGTTATCAACTTATCATCAACACTCCTGAACCAACTTTGTTCCAACACTGTACAGCCATAATTGTTATTATGGAGATAGGGCAATGGATTTTGGAAAGCTAGTGGAAAAGACCACACTATTAACATTATGTCAGCACAAAAATTATTAGAATTAAGAAGGGAAAATGGTCCAAATAGAAGCAATTTCAACCTTAATCCTAATAATCTGGATCATGGCTTAATAATATTAGTGGTGGGATCCTCTCCAGTAACTCTTCAAAATCCAACTTTCTTGTCCTCTTTAATTTCTAATAGCAACGATACAATACTTTCATCTCAACAATCCACAGCATGAAAATAAAAAAAGTTATGGACTTACATTAGAGAAACATAAGAACCACCAAACACTAAAACATCCTTAAACTTTTCCTAATCACGTACAAAAAAAGGCATATATTGCACATGCTTATTTTCACAAATAGCCTGCAAATGGGCATAAACAATAAAATAAATAAACAAAGCTCAACACAAAACTGCAATTCAATTCATGTTGAGAGGTTCATACCTCACTATATTTTTGTTCTTCAAATTTTAGAATAAGAATGTAACATCTACACTGCAAAAACAAAAAAGTTATTGATTAGTTTTCTTTTTCTTCTTAAAAACCAAACTTCTTGAAATCAATAAAGTCCAACATTTGCAGGTTCCACTCTTAAGACTAATTTCTCATTTAAGGCTTACTAACAGTACCAATTAACAGATTCTTTACTCAATTGAAATAACGTTTGCAAAAAATCACTTATTCAAAACGCAGAAAATTGGTCCAAGGCACAGCCATGATGAAAATTAAAGATGTTCATATCATTTTCTATTAGTCATATTATTTGCTAAAAATTGGATTTTATCTTCTAGATTTTTAAAATCAACAATAAAATGCTCAAAATTAGTTATTTGTATCACTATTGGTTAAGCTACGTTATTTCATTAGGATAACATATTTTTGTGAGCACTACACATGTATTAGTTCTACAGAATTTGTCACAAATGACTCTAACATGTTGTCAAATGCACAATTAAGCATAGAATGAGCAAAAATATGCAAATGATATGTAAGCACTTTTTTATTTGTCATGTTGTGTAATGCACAACCAGGGCCGTCTTTGAGCCCGTGCAAGGAGGCCTATAGCACGTGGCCTCAAAAAAATGGGGCCTCAAAAAAAATATAATTAGGTAATAGGTAGTTATATTGGGGGGTTTAAGTAGCAGTAATAATGGTCCAGCAATAATAATGGTCCAACATAGCAAAATTATACCAATCAAATTATATCAATAATGGTCCAGTAGAATAAAATTATACTAATAATAGCCTTCGTGCTTATGTCTTGTTGTTGTTCTACTACTTTTTGAGTTTTTTGTGTGATTAATATTTGTTTGTTCACAAAAATAAATATTAAGTTCTTTTTAAAAAACATATTTATTTTTATTAGGGGATTCATTTTTATTATTAGCTCGGGGCCTCTAAATACTCGGAGACGGCCCTGTGCACAACTAAGAACATCTATATCATTTATCAGGGGGAGGTTATAATAAGAGACATCCTATCCAACAACATGATTACTTACTTCACAAAACATTTTGATGACTTCAAGGCCAGCTGTGATTATACATGTTCAAGTAAGTGTGTAGAAAGATATACTATCTGATTACTACCAATGAAGTACATATACCATGACAAAGAGATTCTATTGGATTATCATAAACAAAGAGATTCTATTGGATTCCCACCTCTCAGCAGCCACATGTATCTAATTTACAATTTTTTGGTAGCGGTTGCAAAGGCTGTAACTAATTGCAGTAGTGTCCAATAGCATCCGATAAGTATATCATAATAATAATACTTGAAGTGCAGTATCCGAGGGTGCTCTAACACATCCACAGAGACTAAGAACTTTCAGTTTTCTACAGAAACCAGCAAGGTAGGCCAGAGCATTGGCACTAAATGTTGAGCATCCACTGATGTTTAGTTTTGTGAGATACAATACAAATGTCATCGATATCTTTAATTCTAAATTAAAAACTCAATCTGAGGGCAAAACTAATATTTTGAAATATCATAGCTATTTACTCAGTCTCATGAATAACAATCTCTGATTTCACATGCGCAAAATAAAATATGATGTGAGTAGAAGCAAGAAGAATAATCACAAACAAATTGAGGACCAAAACAGAATGGATCTGAAATCCTTACCTCTACGTCGGAGGCTGAGTCATTAATATTAATTGTGCAGTGTTTATCAACTTCACCTCAACTTTGTAAAGAACAAAATAAAACATGAAAGTAGAAGAGTAAGAATACCATGAAACCCAGGCTAAGAAAAACCATAGAATGATCAACAACCTTGGCTGGAAATTGTGAAATAACAACATGAATATCATATAGATACAAATTAAAGTATTGTTCAGAAGTGCTTTTAAAGATTAATCGATAAGAGAAATAGCAATATACAAATGAATCAAATTAGACAAACACATCAAAGCAAAGAGGAGAATGTGAGAGTACATTTAAGAACCTAAAAGAAAAATAAAAGGAATTGTATCTAGGAACCATCACATGTCAGTTCCTTGAAATCCAATACATTTCCTGCACAATGCAACATAAACCACTTGGAATTTGTTCAACCTCAACAGCATCAATCATTCACATCCATTGTGAGTGTAAACTGAAGCACTAAATGATCTCAACTATTTTAGCTACAACCTACGGATCAAATGGACAAAAGAAAATTAGCCAAGAGAACAAAAACTTTCAATTTACAATGGAAACAACATCAGTCATTACAGCTGAAGCCAATATAAGTTTTTGCATCCAATTTTATTAAGTGTTAAGCAGAACACTTATTTATGGCCAAACAAATTCACCGAAATTCTTCGAGATGTAGAATGCAACACTGTATTTTATTTACATTGCCCTATTGCTTCATGTTTCAAGAAGAGAAAAGCTATCAAATCAAATTATAAATTTTAAAAACAATTATAAATTTACAACTTTTAAAAAGATTAAAGATGAATAAAAACAAATTATGCATTAAATTTTTATTACCTTTCCAAGGCTTTAATCTCCATTCTCCCATTCCTCTTTAACTGACTGGAAACAGAGCTTGTTCCTTCATAACAAATATTATTCTAGAAAAAAAAAATTTAAAAAAATCCTAATGAAAATTGTCATAACATACGTGACCAACCAAACAGGCCCTTCACATTGCTTATACATATGTGACCATTTGTTTATCTAAATAGGACCTAAATGACATACAAACCATTTATGGCATCCTTTATTTTAATAACAAAAACATTTTTTAGTAATCAATCATGTTAAGCTATGCAATTAGAATTTGAATAAAAAAAAACAAAACAAGATATAGGTTAAGCAATTAGAATTTTAATCCAAAGAAACAAAACAGGATATGGTTTACACTTTGAGAGGCTAAATTTATCTCACCACCAAAATCAGCGTGTCCAGGAGTATCTACCAAGCTGAGCACATTTTCTTTCCACAAAACAGAAGTAACCTGAAAAACCATGTCGCAGGCAATTGGGTTAACCTATGAGTAACACGAAACTGCACATCAGTTGGTGCGTGCATCACTACCACTTTCATCACCATCTTCATCAATTGTGGTTTGAGTCTGCAATTTCCTATTCAATGTGTAGTACAATAGAGCAGTCATTGTTGCAGTTGTCATGATTAACCTCTCCCTATATAAAACAATCCCAGAATCATAAAGTTGAAAAATTAAAACTTCTTTAGAAAAAAATTCACAATAGATAACAGTGAACAAATTCCAAATATAATCCAACTTCAAATTTCAAATTTTAAAATCCTTCATTTTCAAATTTCAATTCAATTGTATATCATCAAATCAAACAAAACCCACCAGAAAAAGTTAATATTTTTTGCAACGCTTTTGATCAATTAAGGAAAAAATTCAAAAAACAGTGATGAAATTAATTGAGATAATGAACAAAAAAAAAAGGGAACCTGACGAACATGAAGAAACATCGAAACCTAAAGAAGAAAGTAGTCATTGATCTTACTTGTTTTGAAACTGTTTCTGAACATGTTCTTCCTCTTGGTCTGTAGAATTCGTTCCAACCACATGGCTTAACAAACCCTCCTGTAATTGCAACAAATCAAATTGAGAATCAATGATTTTTCAAGAACAAAACATCAACATCCAACATCAACAGAGGTGTTCCCTGTTGTTCATCTAATCCAGAAGTAACAACAACAACATCAACAACAAAACACAATAATAGAATATCAACAACATCAAATTCAAACCCAAAAATAGAACATCAACAACATCAAATTCAACACCATAAACAACCATAATAAAGAAAAACAAAACACATACAGAAATAAAACCAAAGAGAAAGAAGGAGGAAGAAGAATCAATCGGAGCTTGCGAAGCTTCAAATCACTACAACCCACCATATGTCACAATTCCAAAATAAAACCCAATGTACCAAACAAAAATAGAAGAAAGAAACAGGGGGATGAAAGAGAAGACGACACAAAACCATTACCTAACACCGCCAACATTGACAACATCAACAGAGGTGTTCCCTGTTCTTTGTGTTCCTTGTTGTTCATCTAGTCTAGAAGTAACATCAACAACATCAACAACAAAACACAATAACTGAACATCAACAACATCAAATTCAAACCCAAAGAATAATATTTGCATCTTAATGTAAAAAAAAAAAATCAAATCAAATTGAGAATCAATACCAGTGACGAGTTTTAATGTAAAAAAAAAACCATGAATAGCAGCATCAGTGTTGCACACCTCCACCTCTTTCACTTTTAACCTTTGCTCAAAATTTCTGCATTAAAAAAGAACATAACAGAAATTCGAAATCAGAACTGAACATGAGAAGAAAGAAAAACTTTTGCACTCAAAATTGGCTCAGTTTGCACAGGAAATTGAAATTGGGAAATTGAAAAGTTAAAAGCATGAAATTAAAATTTGAGGAATTGAAATTTGGGGGTTAGGGTTGATGAGAAAGAAGAACAGTGAGTGAGAGAGAAAGCAAACCGAGAGAGAGAGCGGCGGCCAGATAAAGAGAGAGAGGCTCTGACTGGGAGTTGTGGTCGGCCGGAGAGAAAGAGTGGCGCGCGAAGCTCCGGACGGAGGTGGAGGGGCGGGTGCGGCGGTGGCTCTCTTTTCCTTTCTCTGTTTGTACGATGGTGACTGGTGTGTGTGTGTGTTTGGATTATTGTAGAAAAAAGAGTGTAATTTGTTATCCAATAGGATTTCATGCAGATGAAATAATCAAACACCAATCACTTCATTGTTGGTACATGTGTCAATTAGCATTTATTCCACAACTATGTAAGCATTACATCAAAGATTACATCAGCATATAGGGTTTCTTCAAGTGCATTAGGGTTTAGCATCACCAACCCTTAGTATAATAGAAAGATTAACTTGTATGACGAGAAAATGTATTATTCTATATCATAAAGAAAGCAATGCAAGGTTATATAATTTGTAATTTGTGGGGTCCAGACCCAATTAAGAGTTTTTGGTGAGTTGTATGAATATTTAAAAAATATGATTGAATTGTTTAAATAATTGAGAAATATATAATAATATTAAAAATTGAATAGAACCCGCTTAAAGAATCCATATGGATGCAATGATAATGGTGCTCTAAGAGCACCTTGAGCATTGGTGCACTACCGGACATATCTATATTATAAACAAATGCAACTCTATTCATAAGAACATGACACGTGTCCTTTTGCATTACAATTATTTATTACATTTGTTCTAGTGAACAAATAATGGGGGTGATAATAGTTTTAATTGTATATATGATAAATATATTTCCTCAACGTATGAAAATTGTGAACCCTTTACAATGAGATATCAACCTCTATTTATAGAGATTTTTCCTTTAATAACCGTCACCGGCCACGTCATGGATACCCCATGATCGTGGCGGTTTTCTCCTTCACCACCGTCTCTTAGTGGAGATAATGGCCGGGTGGTTTCCCTCCTACTGCGGTGTTGATCATAGAGGTGGGGGGTAGTTATCTTCTTCCACGTGGTGGATCTGTGCTGAGTCATGGATCAGCAGTTACTCTTGGGGCGAGGGCATCGCCTTCGTGTTGTCTCACCTTTGGATGCCTTTGCCGCCAAGTTGTAACAGCCCGGGCCTTTTTTTGTAACAGCCCGGGCCCTTTTCTACGTATATAGTAGGCCACCCCGGCGCTGTACATCACGATCATCTCCAACCCCCTTCTCTATTGGAGTTTTTGCCTTCCGTGGGAATCGAACCCATGTACCTGGGGATAAGTACATGTCCAATCCATTCCCACTACCAATTGGGCTAGTAGCTCAATTGGTAGTGGGAATGGATTGGACATGTACTTATCCCCAGGTACATGGGTTCGATTCCCACGGAAGGCAAAAACTCCAATATAGAAGGGGGTTGGAGAAGATCGTGATGTACAGCGCCGGGGTGGCCTACTATATACGTAGAAAAGGGCCCGGGCTGTTACACAAGTTATCTTTTTGATTCTAATGGGTTGGAAGATTGAGCCATCTTGTTATTGGGTCATCTTGTTATTGGGCCTATACCACTTATTTTTGGGTCGTAGTCCAGTCCAACATTAATTTTTATTTAATATTTTATGACGTTATATTTTTAAATTAATACTAAAATAAATAATATTTATAATTTTATTCTAAAACGTTACATTTTATTTAATAATTGATGACGTTACTCTTTACATTAAATATTTTTTATATTTATTTGAACGTTACATAACAGATTTGTCGGTTACATACAAATTAGAATTAATTAAATAAACGTTTTAGAATAATAAAGTTGTAACTGATATTTTGTCATAAAATCGTATTTATTTTTTGTCTTTCTAAAGGTATCTATAAATACATGTCATTTTTGCCACAAAAACTCATAAAGTCATTTGTTAAAATTGGCAAGTTCAAAGACCAACTTCAAGGGATATGGTTTACAGGATATCCTCATAATAATATTTTATGTTAATTGTATTTATAAATTTCATACTTCACACTCGAAAGAAAAATATTTTTGTTTCTTCATATTTTGTGTGTGTGTCTGTGTGATTTGACCTAATATTTGTGTCAATCTAAGTTTTTTATGATAGGTAAAGAAAAAGAATCCACAAATTGTGAAAGGGGAAGTGTTGTTAGCTTGAAGTCTATCTTCGTTGTTTATGTTAAGAAGAGAATGTTTTTATTAGGCCAGACATGAGTAACATCCAATGTAAATCTCTAAGTGGGCAAAAAGATTATTAAAATAAAGAAATAATTGTTGAACATGAATATGTTTCTTTTGAGTTTTGCTTAATGTTTCTTGATTGAAATTTTAATTTAATATAAAATTGTGTTTTCAAATATTATTTTTTACAAGCAGATTATGTGTCTATGTACCTATATTATTGTCTTCTATATAAATTCATATAAATCGATTGGTAAAAACATTTTGGTCATATGGAGCTCATGTTAAGCACTAAAATTATGGTCTCTTTACCTTTCTCTTTCCTCTAAAATGATGGTCTCTTATGTATTCTTTTTTGTGTGCATTCGACAATTAATTCATTTATGTAAAGAAAAAAACATTAAAATTTACTATTTCAATCACATATGAAATATTTCCGCAAAATATTAAATATAAAATATTCTAAGTTTAAGTTTTAAATTATATTTTTGTCGGTTATAAGAAAATATTAATTTATAATTTAACTGTTTCAATAATAATAGTGATGACATAATAAATTAAGCGTTACAAAAAAATTATAATTAAAAAATTAAATGATTTGATATATATTTAAATGTCAAATGAAAAATGTGTCGGTTACATGCAAGTCTTAATTATTAAAATAAACGTTTATATATATTTTTAAATGCAACATAAAAAAAATCGATTACATGCAAGTCATAATTAATAAAGGGATTTTTCTATCACGTGCAAGTTTGACATGTTGATAAGTTCAAAATAGTATGTTTGTATTGGAACTTGTACATTTTATATTAAATGTATAACTTTTTAATAAATTAGTATTATTTTTCAATAAAAAATTACTAATTTTGGATATTGCACATGTTAAACAAACCTTTAATAAAATAAACGTTTCAATATAGTGAAGTTGTAACATTTATATTATTTAAAATTATTAAAATGAAACGTCTCAAGATTAAATTAATTATCATAAATATAAGTAATTTTGCTACAACAAATTCACAAAGCCATTTCATTTTTATCTGCACTTGATGATTTGTATTGTGTGTGCTTCTCTCTTTTTTTTTGTGAAGACAATGTTTCTTAAGCACAATTTCATTTTAGGCTAAACTACACATTTGGTCCCTTACGTTTATTTTAGGTTTCAATTTGGTCTCTTACGTGTAAAAAGTTTCAATTTGGTCCCTTATGTTATAACGTTTGCATTAGTTGGTCACATCCGTTAGTTTTTACTATTTCACTGTTTCAATTGGACACATGTCCACGTGTCAAGCCACGTATGCAAACTGTAACATCCCACATTTTTTTATTCAAGACATTATGACCAATTCTCTTATTTAATAGGAAAAACTTTATACTTTTTTTTCTTCTCAGAATCGTTTCAAAACGAGTAACCGTCAATATTTTCTGAAAATTAGATATTCAATTATTATAAATATTTAAGAAACTCATTAAATCCAAAAACACTACAAGTCATTAACTTCAAAATATCTTAAATTTACAATTATAAACTAATAAAAATTGTTAAGGAGCCTTATTTGAATTTACAAGTATAAAATAATTAAAACTCTTTATATTTATCCCCGCGCACGTACAAGCTGTTGGGTATCCCTCCTATTTGGAGTGACCCAAATTAATGTGAAAATCATTTAAAATAGAAAAACGGGTGTATTTAGTATTGGGCTTGGCCCATGTGACATTTCCTTGTCACGTGAAGACAAGAAGAGAGGGGAATTCTTTAATCCCTAGTTTCAGTATGATACAACAACACATAGCTACAGTAGCCGTGTTAGAAGAAGAAATAGAAACTGAGTTCCGACGGCAACTGGAAGGAGAGAAGAGGTTTGTGGGTTCTAGGTGATAACAAGTGTGTAGCAAAGTTGCTTGTTTTGAGCTACAACTTGAGTATGTATTTTTTATCACTTAGTTAGTTTTTTCTAGTCAATTAAATTTCTCTCTAGATTGTGTTAGTTTACCCATTTTATATGGAAGTTGATAGTTGTTGTTGATTCCACCATAGGTGATGATTATTGTTGTTCCTAGTGTTCACTAGATGACTGATTGTACCCATTATTTATTCATAGTTGAAGATTTATCTGGCTTGGTCCCGTGGTTTTTTATTTTCTCACATTGAGGGGATTTTCCACGTTAAATTTCGGTGTCTCATATTTATTTTATCGTTATCATTATTCTGCTTGGTTGGATTTTCTGGTTGTCGATTTAATTGCACATGTGATTTGGAGAATTAATTCTGCATTATAAAGAGACTATTTAGTCTAGTTTTCCCCAACAAGTGGTATCTAGAGCCATGGTTTGATTTGTGCAATGATGGAGACGAACACAACTAGAATGATTAGTTTGAATGGATCCAACTATAATGTATGGAAAGGAAAGATGGAAGATTTGCTTTATGTTTGTGGACTTTGTTGCATAGACAAGTTTGTGGTTACATTCGACAATGGGTGGATGATAATGTTTTGAATCATGTGAGCTCGGTGACTCATGCTCGCTCTCTTTGGATCAAACTTGAGGAGTTGTATGCAAGAAAGACGGGGAACAATAAGTTATTCTTGTTCAAGCAATTGATGTCATTGAAGTATAGTGATGGTTCACCAATGACCGATCACTTGAACACTTTCCAAGTGATCCTAAATCAATTGTCGGAGATGAAGCTTACTTTTGATGATGAAATTCAAGGTTTGTGGCTTCTTGGTACTTTGCCTAATTCTTGGGGAGACCTTTAGGACATCCTTGTCTAACCCCGCTCCAAATGGTATCATCTCGATGGACTTGGCTAAAAGTAGTGTGTTGAATGAGGAGTTGAGGCGTAAGTCACAAGGTTCTTCTTCATATTCCGAGGTGTTGGTTACCGAATCAAGGGGGAGACAACAAAGTAGAGGTCCAAGTAATCGTGGGACTTCACGTGGTAAATCACAAGGAGGCTCTAATAGATTCTCTAATGTTGAGTGTCATTATTGCAAAGAAAAGGGACACATAAAAAGATTTTGCCGGAAGTTGAAAAGAGAAAACAAGAAGGGCTACAACAACGACAACAAAGAAGGTAACAATAATTAAGATGTTGCTATTGTTGATGATTTCTTTATTGTTTGTGATGATGTTGTAGAGAATGTCAATCTATCATGTGATGATGGATTGGGTGGTTGATAGTGGTGCTTCTACTCATGCAACCTCGAGACGTGATCTTTTTTCAACTTACGAGACCGGTGACTTTGGGGTTGTTCGTATGGGAAATAATGGGCAAGCTAATGTCATTGGAATTAGAGATGTTTGTGTCGAAACTAGCAATGGTACTACTCTAGTTCTCAAAGGCGTGAAACACATTCCGGAACTTCGATTCAATCTTTTATCCGTTGGAAAATTGGATAATGAAGGATATGATAATTCTTTTTCAGGCAATGAATGGAAGTTAAAGAAAGGCTCAATGGTGGTTGCTAAAGGAAAAAGAAATTCGAACTTGTATGTCGTCCAACTTGGAGTTTCGAAGTGCTACATCAACACTTGTGACAATGATACCTCATCCGAATTATGGCACAAGCGTTTGGGTCATATGAGTGAAAAAGGTTTGAGCATTTTGGCAAAGAAGAATGTGTTGAATGGTGTTTCCGATGCAAAGTTGAAAAAGTGTTCACATTGTTTGGCGGGTAAGCAAAGGCGAGTTTCCTTTATGTCATCCGAACCAAAGAGGAAATCGGAAGTGTTGGATTTAGTACATTCCGATGTGTGTGGTCCGATGAAGACACGGTCACTTGGTGGTGCATATTACTTTTTGACTTTCATTGATGATTGTTCTCGGAAAACATGGGCTTATACCTTGAAGACGAAAGATCAAGTGTTATATACCTTCAAGTCGTTTCAATCAATGGTTGAAAGAGAAACGGGGAAAAAGCTCAAGTGTATCCGAACCGATAACGGGGGAGAGTATGTTGGGCCTTTCGACAAGTATTGTCAAGAGCAAGGAATACGTCATCAAAAGTCTCCTCCAAAGACACCACAATTGAATGGGTTAGCCGAAAGAATGAATAGAACTTTGGTTGAAAGGATGAGATGTTTACTTTCTCAATCAAAGTTGCTGAAATACTTTTAGGGAGAAGCATTGAACACGGTTGTACATCTTTTGAACCTCACTCCATGTGTTCTGTTGAAGTTTGATGTTCCAAATCATGTTTGGAGTGGTAAAGAAGTTTCCTACAACCATCTTCGGATGTTTGGGTGCATGGCTTATGTGCATATTCCGAAGGATGAGAGATCAAAATTGGATGAGAAGTCGAAGAAATGTGTGTTTGTTGGGTATGGACTTGATGAGTTTGGATATCGATTCTTTGATCCGGTTAAACGGAAGCTTATTCGTAGTCGTGATGTTGTATTCATGGAGGATTATACCATTGAGGACATCGACAAAGTTGAGAATAAAGATCCAAATTGTGAAGATGAAGAATTTGTTGATACGGACTCAACTACTCCAACCCCTATCACTTTCGAAGATGTTCCAATTGAAAATCAAGGTATGGATTTAAATGTTGATAATGTTTTAAATCCTAATGATGTTGTTGATGTAGGTGCTACGGAAGACGTTGTTGAAAATGAGGTTGAGCCAGAGATTGAAGGTGTTGAGCAACCTATTGCTTCTAATGAGTTGAGGCGGTCTACTCGTGATAGAAGGCCTTCCGTTCGATACCCCTCGAACGAGTATGTTTATCTTACCGATGGTGGAGAACCTGAAAACTTTAAAGAAGTTTTGGAGGATGAGAACAAAAAGGAGTGGATGGATGCCATGGAGGATGAAATGCAATCACTTCGTGAGAATAATACCTTTGAGTTAGTGAAGTTGCCAAAGGGTAAGAGAGCATTGAAGAATAGACGGGTTTATCGGATTAAGCAAGATGAATGTACTTCTCAAAGAAGGTACAAGGCTCGCTTGGTGCTAAAAGGTTTTAAACAACGGGAAGGTATTGACTTTGGCGAGATTTTTGCTCCGGTTGTGAAGATGCAATCTATTCGAATGGTTCTTGGGCTACCCGCTAGTCTTGATTTGGAAGTAGAGCAAATGGATGTGAAGACGGCTTTCCTTCGCGGTGATCTACATGAAGAGATTTACATGGAGCAACCAGATGGATTTGTAGAGAAGGGCAAAGAAGACTATGTTTGCAAATTGGTGAAAAGTCTTTACGGTTTGAAACAAGCACCTCGCCAATGGTATCAAAAGTTCAACTCGGTGATGATTGAACATGGGTACAAGATGACCAAAGCCGATCATTGTGTATTTTTCCGGAATTTTTCCGAAGGTGATTTTATTATTCTCTTACTTTATGTGGATGATATGCTAATTGTTGGAAAGAATATTTCAAGAATTAAAGAGTTGAAGAACACTTTGAGTGAATCTTTTGCTATGAAGGATTTAGGAGAGGCTCGGAAAATTCTTGGTATTGAAATTGTTCGAGATCGAAATGAGAAGAAGTTATACTTGTCACAAGAAAAGTATGTGGAGAAAGTCCTTCGACGTTTTAGTATGGATAAGGCTAAAGCGGTGAGCATTCCACTTGCTTCTCATTTCAAGCTTAGCCATAAACTATGTCCATCTACAAATGAAGAAAAGTTGAGTATGAAGAGCATTCCGTACTCGTCGGCCGTTGGTAGTTTGATTTATGCTATGTGTTGAGTCTTTGGTATTGGCTGTATTTTTGGTAAAATAAACTTTGTGCAAGATGTGCGATCTGATGCCTCAGGCATTGCGTAGAGCATTGAAATGGCTCAGGAGGAGCACTCATGACAAGTTCCATTTATGGAATGTTGGTTTCTCTCTCATGAATCTTGCATGGCGCGTTTTATAAGGTTTTATATAAGGAAGGTTGTTTAATGCTTCAGATCCTGGTCAAGAATATTTTTGAAGAGTATCTCTTTGAAGAACATATTTTTAGAGAATCTCATTTAATTGATATGGAGTAAATGCTTGGGCCAAACAAACCAAGCCCATGCATGTGTAGTTGTCAGAAGTATTTAAAGGAGCTGCAAAACCCTAATTCTGCAGTTGTTCACGCCGTTATTGTGATTGAGTCTAGAACTAGGTTTTGCGTGTGTTGTGTTATTTTGTGAGCCTTTCTTGTGTCACCTTGATGCAAGCTTAGGACATTGTTATTGAGTTGTATTACTTGTGTTCCTCTCCTAAGCTTTGAAGTACGGAGTTAGGATCTTTGGTGTTGTAACACTCCAAGCCTTTAGGTACGAGTGTGTAGTTTTTAGGAGTGTGTCTCCAAAACTCTTTTGTGTTTATGTTAGTTAAATCCCTGCTGTTCTGTAAGGTTGTAAGGAAGTGAGATGGGATCTCTAATCTAGGAGTTCCTAGGTTAAAGAATCATTGGTAGTGCCTGGGTTATAAGTTGTAAACGGGGCGTTTGCTGAGAACTTAGAACTAGGACTATTATAGTGATATTCCTTCCTGGATTGGTATCCCCCAGAGTAGGTTGCTGTTTGCGCCGAACTGGGTTAACAAGTAACTTGTCTCTTTTATTTGTTTTCCTTTATATGCTTTGAATCATTACGTGTTAGACCGGACACAGTGTTAGAGCATCGTGTAGAGCATCGTGCTTAGCGTGCCAGGAATTTCAATTGGCATCAGAGCAGGCACCCTGCCTGTTTCTAGGGTGAGATTCAGGACCTGAATTCTCTGGCATCATGGAAAAAGATGGAGGCTACATGAACAGACCACCATTGCTCAATGGATCCAGCAACTATGACCAGTGGAAATCCAAAATGACGGCCTTTTTGCGGTCAATTGATAGTAAAGTGGGGAAAGTTGTGCTAACTGGATGGGAACATCCTGTCTATACTAGCAAGGAAGGTACCTCAACGGGGGTAAAGAAACCTGAAGTAGAATGGACTCCAGAAGAGGAAACTGCAGCGCATTACAATCACAAAGCCATTTATGCTCTCTTTAATGGAGTAGACGCTAGTGTTTTCAAACTCATCAAAAACTGTGTGTTAGCCAAAGAAGCATGGGAGATACTAGAAAAGTGCTATGAAGGGACTACCAAGGTAAAACAGTCAAAGATTCAACATCTCACATCCAAATTTGAATCCTTAAGAATGAAAGATGATGAGAGCATCCAAGATTTTCATTTGAGTCTTCTTGACATTGCAAATTCTTTTGAAGCCTTAGGAGAAAAAAATTCTGATGAAAAATTATCAAGGAAACTTCTCAGGTCCCTTCCCAAAAGGTTCGATATGAAGGTAACGACAATTGAGGAAGCACATGATGTCTCCACTATGAAGATGGATGAACTTGTTGGATCCCTCCAAACTTTTGAAATTGTTTTGAATGAACGAGGTGACAAGAAGAACAAAAGCATTGCCTTTGTTTCAAACACTGATGAAAGCAATGACCAAAGTGAGGATGAAGAGGAAGATATCATAGCTGATGCTATCGCCATGCTTGGTAGACAATTCAACAAAGTGCTGAAAAGAGTTGGAGGTAGGAATCGACAGAATGGGCAGAGCATCCGGTTCGACATCAACAAACAGCAGAATAGTCTTAAGAAAACCAAGCCTGAAGATAAAAGCAGTCAAGGCAAGGGGGTCCAGTGTCATGAGTGTGAAGGTTATGGACACATAAGGTCAGAATGTGGAACATATCAAAAAAGACAAAAGAAAGGGCTAACTGTTTCTTGGTCAGATGAAGACACTGATGAAGACAATGAATCAGCAAGACACGTTACTGCTCTCACTGGGACATGTGTTAATGTTGAGGATTGGGAATCTGATGAAGATGAAGATGTGTCTTATGAAGAACTTGCCAGCACCTACAAAGAATTGGTCACTAGATATGAAGAGATGTGTAGAATTCTTGAGAAACAAAAGAAGACCATCAACAAACTTCAAACTGAAGTGAACATGCAAGTTGAAAAGGCTACACAGGCAGAAGAAAAAGTCATCCAAGTGAATGCCCAAATGGATGATCTAAGGAAACGTGTTAGCCAGCTGAACTCAGGAGCAAATCTTCTTGAAGAAATTCTGGATAGTGTACCAAGTGGGAAGTTAAAGTCTGTTGGATACAACTACTCTAATCTCAATCAGTATCAACAGAACCCTGAGACCAAGTGTACATCCAGTGAAGAAGTTTTTGACCCCTGTACTGGGAAGACAATGCCGGAGCATCAGACTCAACATTCTAAAGCCTACCCAGTTCCAAAGTTTGCTCTTGATCCAAAATCCTCAGCTCATCAAAGACAAAGACCTTTCGCACATCAAAGGCCTAACAATCAAAGGAGATATCGTAGGTGGGTGTGTCATCATTGTGGAAAAAGAGGACACATTAGACCTTTTTGCTACAAGTTGTATGGATACCCCAACCAGGAACATAAACCAAATATGGTACAGGAAGAAAGTGTTGTGAAGAAGATGTGGAGGCCTAAAGAAGAAAATGCTGAGCTTCCTATAGAAGAAGATGTTGGGTTAATTGCTCACACATCCCTCAGAGCTTCCTCTAGGGAAGATTGGTATTTTGATAGTGGGTGCTCTAGACATATGACTGGTGAAGAAAAGTATCTCAGAAATGTAAGATCCTATAAGGCCAGCTTTGTAACTTTTGGAGATGGTGCAAAAGGAGAAATAGTAGGGATTGGTGATCTAATCAGCAATGGATTGCCCAACCTGGAGAATGTACTGTTAGTTAAAGGCCTTACAGCAAATCTGATCAGCATTAACCAGCTGTGTGATCAAGGCATGAAAGTTAACTTCACTAAGTCTGAATGTTTAGTTAACAATGAGGAAGGTCAACTAATACTGAGAGGGACTAGATCTAAAGACAATTGTTACCTGTGGATGCCTCAGGAAGAAGCTCTCACATCCGCCTGCCAAATCACCACAGAAGATGAAGTTCAACTATGGCACCAGAAACTGGGACACCTAAATTTGAAAGGAATGAAGAAAGCTATATCAGTAGAAGCCATTAGAGGCCTTCCCAAACTCAAGATCGTTGAAGGAAAGGTGTGTGGTGAATGTCAAATTAGAAACCAAATCAGAATGTCGCATCCAATGCTGGAGCATCAGACAACCTCCAAGGTCCTTGAATTACTACACATGGATCTCATGAGACCCATGCAGGTTGAAAGCTTGGGAGGAAAGAGGTATGCCCTTGTTGTTGTGGATATTTACTCTAGGTACACATGGGTGAATTTCATTAGAGAAAAATCAGATGCTTTTGATGTCTTCAAAGAGCTGTGCATCCAGATTCAAAGAGAAAAGGGAAGCAATGTTGTAAGAATAAGGAGTGACCATGGTAGAGAATTCGAGAACTCCAAGTTTGATGAATTCTGTTCAACTGAAGGGATTAAGCATGAGTACTCTTCTCCAATAACCCCTCAACAGAATGGCATAGTAGAAAGGAAGAACAGAACGATTCAAGAATCAGCTAGAGTCATGCTTCATGCCAAAAACATTCCTTATCACTTTTGGGCTGAAGCTATGAATACTGCCTGTTATGTACACAATAGAGTTACCCTCAGAAAAGGTACAACCTCTACTCTTTATGAACTATGGAAAAATAGAAAACCAACAGTCAAACATTTCCATATCTTTGGAAGTAAGTGTTATATCCTAGCTGATAGAGAACCTAGAAGGAAACTTGATCCTAAAAGTGATGAGGGAATCTTCCTTGGTTACTCCACAAACAGTAAAGCTTATAGGGTTTACAATTCAAAGTCTCAAGTTGTAATGGAGTCTGTGAATGTTGTTGTAAATGAATCTCCCTTGAAAGTTAATGAAGGGATAGATCAAGGTACACCTGTTATTGTGAATGTTGAACAAGATGTTGAAGCATCCGCACAACCCACTACTGCAGAATCTGATGAAGACACTCCTGAAGAGGAAGGTGAAGAAAGTGCAAGACCTCAAGCACAAAGCAAAGGTCCTTTGTTCGTGTCCAGAAAAATCATCCCTTGGATCTGGTTATAGGGAACCCTGAACAAGGGATAACTACAAGAAGAACAAATGATGTAGTTGCAAATTCTTGCTTTGTGTCCTTGTTTGAGCCAAATAATGTCAAGGAAGCTTTGACTGATGAAGCTTGGATTAAGGCTATGCAAGAAGAGCTGAATCAATTTGAGAGAAGTGAAGTATGGGACTTGGTCCCAAGGCCTGAAGATGTAAATGTAATTGGAACAAAATGGGTGTATAAAAACAAGTCAGATGAGAATGGTACTGTCACCAGAAATAAAGCAAGGCTTGTGGCACAAGGATATACTCAGATTGAAGGGCTTGACTTTGATGAAACTTTTGCACCTGTGGCTAGACTAGAATCCATCAGATTACTTCTAGGAGTGGCCTGCATTCTCAAGTTCAAGTTATACCAAATGGACGTAAAGAGTGCATTTCTAAATGGATACCTACAGGAAGAGGTGTATGTTGAGCAACCCAAAGGATTTGTGAACCCAGAACATCCTAATTATGTCTACAAACTGAAGAAAGCCCTATATGGTCTCAAACAAGCACCTAGGGCCTGGTATGAAATGTTGACTCAATTCTTGGAAGAGCAAGGTTACAGAAAGGGAGGATCAGACAAAACCTTGTTTGTAAAAGAAGAAAGAGGAAAATTTATAATAGCTCAAATCTATGTTGATGACATTGTGTTTGGTGGAATGTCGGACACGATGGTCCAGCATTTTGTCAAGCAAATGCAGTCAGAGTTTGAGATGAGTCTTGTTGGAGAATTGACTTACTTTCTTGGCCTCCAGATTAAACAAATGGAAGACACCATGTTCATATCTCAAAGCAAGTATGCCAGAAACATTGTCAAAAAATTTGGAATGAACAATGCTACACACAAAAGAACACCAGCACCTACTCATTTGAAACTTACCAAAGATGAAAAGGGGATAAGTGTTGACCAAAGCCTCTATAGAAGCATGATTGGGAGCTTGTTGTGTCTAACTGCAAGTAGACCTGACATAACTTATGCTGTTGGGGTGTGTGCTAGATATCAAGCAGACCCTAAAGTAAGCCACTTAACTCAAGTTAAGAGAATCCTGAAGTATGTGAACGATACTAGTGAGTATGGGATAATGTATTCTCATTGTGAAAATTCTACTCTTTATGGATATTGTGATGCTGATTGGGCTGGGAGTGCAGATGATAGAAAAAGCACTTCTGGAGGGTGTTTCTTTCTGGGCACCAATCTAATATCCTGGTTTAGTAAAAAGCAGAATTGTGTGGCCTTATCTACAGCAGAGGCAGAGTACATAGCAGCTGGGAGTAGCTGCTCACAATTGGTGTGGATGAAACAGATGCTGAAGGAATACGATGTCGAACAGAATGCTCTAACATTGTACTGTGACAACATGAGTGCCATCAACATCTCAAAGAATCCAGTTCAGCATAGTAAAACAAAACATATTGACATCCGTCATCATTATATAAGGGATTTGGTTGAAAATAAAATAGTGGTTTTGGAGCACGTTGGTACAAAGGAACAGGTTGCAGATATTTTCACCAAGGCTCTTGATGCTGTACAGTTTGAGAAGTTAAGGGGCAAGTTAGGAATTTGCCTCCATGAAGAAGCATAGCAATTACCGTTATTTGTGGAGTGGCGTGTGGCAGTTATTCTTATCTCTCCTCATCAAGTGCAACACGCTGATCAAGGTAATCATGGCCAAAACCGTCACATTTGCACGCCACCATCAACGGTTGGTTATTTCCATTTCAGATCTTTTCTAAATATTTTCCTTCCAAATAAATCTCCCTACACTTACAACTTCCCAACTTCTTCTCCACATCTCTGCATCAAAACAAAACACACTTTTCTTTGTGAATCCTATTTTCTGAACATCATCCTCACCACAATGTCTCAACCATCAACTCAAACCTCACCAACCAAGACCTCTCCGCAAAAATCCTCACCATCGCAAACCACCACCACTCCCAACGTCACTGAAAATCTCTCCGTACCCTTACCACAACCTTCCGATATCATTACCGATGCTACTCCTCTCACCATGATTCACCCCTCATTCGCTTCTATCCTTAAAACCACACCATCAAACTCTTCATCTTCACCCAAATCTAAACCTAAAAGGAAAACCAAAACTGCAACCACAAGAAAACCCAAATCTCAGAAATCTAAGTCACGATATTCATCCAACTTCAACATGCAGCAGCTTTATCTAGATGATACAGGTAACGCGACCACTAATGTCGCATCTGATGTCGCAACACCGTGTGCTGATGAACAAATTGAAACACGCAAGGAAGATTCTACTCAAACCCTAATTTCTCAAAAAGGGAAAACTGCTGAAATAACTGAACAACATGTTCCTAGCACTCCTAGTGATGAAGGAGATGATGAAGATGCTCAGAACATCAAAATTGCTGAAGATGCTCTCAAATCGCTAGTGGACTCTGTTTCTGGTGTGAAGGTTGTGCCGGATGTTCCAACATCCTTGGCACAAGATCAACCACAAGATGATGTGATAGATAATATTGCTGCTGATGTGACTGGTAATCCTAGTATACAACCAGGTGAGACTGTTGTTGATTCACCTGTGCAACAAGAAGAAGCTGTGACTGGTGACATGAACACTGACAATGCTATGTCAGAAAATTTGAATTATGTGACTGCTGATGAAGATGAAGGTGCTAATGAAGATGACAACATTGAAGATGATGTGACAATCATGAAGATTGTTGGTGACTATAGGAAGAAGGGTGGTAAGACTGGTGTTGGTAGCAGGCTCAGAGTGAGAAAAGAAAGATTGACTGAGGTTGTAGCTGAAGAACCAAAGTCAACAAAGAAGAAGAAGAATGTTGTAGCTGAAGCAACAAAATCACCTAAGAAAAAGAAGGTAGCAGCTGAGGCTACTACATCCACAAAGAAGAAGATGTATGGTCCTGTTAGGAGATCCAGCAGAGTAGAGATACCTGCTAAACAGAAGAAGCAGGCATCAAAGAGGAAGACTATTGATTTGAGTGACTCAGATTCTGATGCTGAGGAGGATGTTCCACCAATCTCTACAGCATCCAAGCAAAAGACTCCAAAGAAAAGAAAGATTGCTGCTAATGCTGCTGCTGAGAGTGCTGAGCAGAATGCTCCAAGTATTGTGTCTACACAGAAGAAGAAAGCTGGGAGATCCATTCCACAAAATGTCCCTGATGTGCCAATGGACAATGTGTCATTTCACTTCAGTGCCAGTGCTGCTAAATGGAAGTTTGTTTACCATAGAAGATTGGCCCTAGAAAGGGAACTGTCTGAAGAAGCCCTAGAGTGTAAGGAGGTGATGGACCTGATTAACCAAGCTGGTTTAATAAAGACTGTGTGTGGGCTAGGGAAGTGCTATGAGAAGCTGGTGAAGGAATTTATTGTCAACATTGGTGAAGACTGTGACAATCGCCTCAGCAAGGAGCTTCATCAAGTCTTTGTCAGAGGTAAATGTGTCCACTTCTCTCCTGCAGTGATAAATAGCTACCTTGGAAGAAAGGAGGATGGTTATCCTGGATTTGAACTAACCACTAACCAGGTTTGCAAGACTATCACTGCCAACCAGGTCAAGGTGTGGCCTCTTAAAGGTAAGGTTCCTTCTGCAATGCTATCTGTGAAGTATGCAATTCTGAATAGGATAGGTGCTATCAATTGGGTTCCCACTACCCATTCTTCTACTATAGCCACTAGTCTGGCTAAGTTTATTTATGCCATTGGAACTGGTGCTGATGCTGATTTTGGATCCCTGATATTTGATCAAATTGTTGAACATGGAAAATCCTGGGCTGTGAAATTGATAATTGCTTTTCCAACTATTATATGTGGTATTATCTTGGATCAACACCCCAACATCCTACTTCCTGAGGATGTTCCATGTAAAAGAGAATCACCCATGACTCTCTCCTATAAGCTATTTGAGGGACAACATGCTGCTGATATCTCTGTGCATCCAAAGAAAGTAGCCCCTCAGGAGAATATTGTATCAACCTCCATGAGCAGGAAAGCTATGATTATCTCCATGGAAGCTGCTGTTAAGGCATTGGATGAGCAGAAACTTGAGCTTGTAAAGGTTATTCTTGCCCTGAAGCAAGAGGAAGCTGAGGAAGAAGGGTTGGTAGCTGAGAATGCTGGTGAGAATGCTGCTGGTGATGGTGTTGATGCTGCTGATGGTGATGCAGCTGAGAATGAAGAAGCTGGTGGTGATACAGAAGAGCTGGAGGTGTCTGAGTCCAGCACTTCTTTTTAGTTTGAATTGTGTATTCTGCTGATGCCCTTGTTTGTTCTGTTTCTGTTCTGTTTATTATGGGCTTAAACTACTTTAATTCTGATGGCTTGTAATAATCTCTATACTTCTTCACTCTCTATACTGCTAGCTTTGTCAAATTTGTGGCAAAAAGGGGGAGTAAAATTTGGCATGCTTTGGATATATTCTGGTTATGAATTGATTAGACTGCTGGTTGTTTTATTTCTTCACATGCTCTGGTTATGATATATCTGTAGTGTAATTAGTAGTGTAGTTTTGGATGGAGTATGTAGCTGTGTGGTTGTGTGCATGATCTGATATATGCAGGTGTTGAGGGGGAGCTGATTTGTATTTTGCAGGGGGAGATGTTGGACACAATCCTCCAACATCCCATGCATGTGTGCAGGGGGAGTAGATTTGTGAAAATGCTGAAGCATTCTATCCCACATCCTATCAAGTTTATTTTCCTGACCATTTAAGGCGAAGTAGTTATTTTGTGTTCCGCTGTTGCATGCCTCTCTGATAATCTTAAAAGATACATCTTGTTCTTTTCTACTATTCTCCATGAAGGAGTAGTATGGTAACTGTTTTGAAGGATAGCCTCTACAGATCTTTATGCTTGTGTGTTTATGTTGAGAAAAATAAATGTAGTTGAAGTATCTGTTTAAGTAGTATCTGTATGGTCATAATTTGTTTTAGCCAAAAATTTGCCAAAGGGGGAGTTTGTTGAGTCTTTGGTATTGGCTGCATTTTTGGTAAAATAAACTTTGTGCAAGATGTGCGATCCGATGCCTCAGGCATTGCGTAGAGCATTGAAATGGCTCAGGAGGAGCGCTCATGACAAGTTCCATTTATGGAATGTTGGTTTCTCTCTCATAAATCTTGCATGGCGCGTTTTATAAGGTTTTATATAAGGAAGGTTGTTTAATGCTTCAGATCCTGGTGAAGAATATTTCTGAAGAGTATCTCTTTGAAGAACATATTTTTAGAGAATCTCATTTAATTGATATGGAGTAAGTGCTTGGGCCAAACAAACCAAGCCCATGCATGTGTAGTTGTCAGAAGTATTTAAAGGAGCTGCAAAACCCTAATTCTGCAGTTGTTCACGCCGTTATTGTGATTGAGTCTAGAACTAGGTTTTGCGTGTGTTGTGTTATTTTGTGAGCCTTTCTTGTGTCACCTTGATGCAAGCTTAGGACATTGTTATTGAGTTGTATTACTTGTGTTCCTCTCCTAAGCTTTGAAGTACGGAGTTAGGATCTTTGGTGTTGTAACACTCTAAGCCTTTAGGTACGAGTGTGTAGTTTTTAGGAATGTGTCTCCAAAACTCTTTTGTGTTTATGTTAGTTAAATCCTTGCTGTTCTGTAAGGTTGTAAGGAAGTGAGATGAGATCTCTAATCTAGGAGTTCCTAGGTTGAAGAATCATTGGTAGTGCCTAGGTTATAAGTTGTAAACGGGGCGTTTGCTGAGAACTTAGAACTAGGACTATTATAGTGATATTCCTTCCTGGATTGGTATCCCCCAGAGTAGGTTGCTGTTTGCGCCGAACTGGGTTAACAAGTAACTTGTCTCTTTTATTTGTTTTCCTTTATACGCTTTGAATCATTACGTGTTAGACCGGACACAGTGTTAGAGCATCGTGTAGAGCATCGTGCTTAGCGTGCCAGGAATTTCACTATGGTTTGTACAAGACCCGATATTGCTCATGCCGTGGGAATGGTTAGTCGTTATCTCTCAAATCCGGGAAAAGTTCATTGGGAGGTCGTGAAGTGGGTGATGAGATATTTGCGTGGCTCGTCGAATTTGAAGCTAACTTTGGGATGCAAGAAGCCTATGTTGGTTGGGTATACGGATTCGGATCTAGCCGGAAGCATTGATGATCGAAAATCTACTTCGGGGTATATGGTGACTTTTGCCGGAGGAGCCGTGGCTTGGCAATCAAAGTTGCAAAAGTGTGTTGCTCTCTCTACTACCAAAGCCGAGTTTATAGCCATTGTAGAAGCGTCAAAAGAGTTGTTATGGTTGAGGAAATTTGCAATGGAGCTTGGTGTGAAACAAGAAAAATATATCTTGTTTTGTGATAATCAAAGTGCTATTCACTTGTCGAAGAATTCTTCCTTTCACTCGAGGTCGAAGCATATTGATGTTCGTTATCATTGGATTTGTGATGCGTTAGATTCTAAGTTGATGGAGCTTGAGAAGATTCATACCGATGACAACGGTTCGGATATGTTGACGAAGGTGTTGCCGAGGGGAAAGTTTGAATTTTGTCGTATGGAAGCCGAATTGGTATTGCCCTCCAGCTAGTCGGTCGGGGGAGTTTGTTGGGTATCCCTCCTATTTGGAGTGACCCAAATTAATGTGAAAATCATTTAAAATAGAAAAAAGGGTGTATTTAGTATTGGGCTTGGCCCATGTGATATTTCCTTGTCACGTGAAGACAAGAAGAGAGGGGAATTCTTTAATCCCTAGTTTTAGTATGATACAACAACATATAGCTACAGTAGCCGCATGAGAAGAAGAAATAGAAACTGAGTTCCGACGGCAACTGGAAGGAGAGAAGAGGTTTGTGGGTTCTAGGCAGTGGCAGACACAAGTAGAGGCTGGCTGTGGCTTTAGCCACACCAGATTTCTAATATATTTTTTTTTATATTGAAAAAAATATTGTGTGAGTGTGACAAAACATATCCTGCCAAAAACAAAACACGCATGCGCGTATTCTTTTCTCAATCCTCTTTCTCCCTCTTCATCGCAGCTCACTCTCTCCGACCCTACGACCATCACCACGTCGCCGGCCACCCTACAACCATCGCGCTCACCGTCACCGACCACCAGCTACGTACCGTCAATCATCTAAAAGGTAATTTTGCTTCCAATTCCAAACCCTAAACCTCTTTATTTCACCGCTTTTCTGGATTCAATGTTGTTTGTTAGTTGTTACTGGATTCAATGTTCTATTCTTTGTTAGTTGTTTGTTTTGTTCCTGATTCAAGAAGTAGTTGTTACTGGATTCAATTTTGCTTTCAATGTTCTTTGTTGCTATTCTTTGAAAAAAATTTGGATTCAATTTTGCTTCAATCATCTACTGCTGTTACAAAATAGAAATTAAAGAAATAGAATTGTTTTTACAAATAGAATTTTATTTGAGTATGAATAACTATTTTAAAGGGTTTCATTGTTTTTTATATAGGATGAAGAAATTAAAGAAATTTTATTTGTTGTTACTCTGGTTGTTTGTGATAGCCTTGTTGCTTGTTTTGTTCATTGTTTTTATAGGAATAGGATGAAGAAATTTTTTCCTGTGCTTTCTAGAGACAAAGCTAGTTCTTCGGCTAACGTAGAAGCAATAGAAACGCAACATCCAAATGAGGGTATTGAAGTTGTTGATTATGAATTGTTGAAAACGGATCCAGGAATTAGACCTCCAATTTCAAGTTATCATCCTAACATCCAAAATGAGGTAAGGAAAGCTTATTTAAAAATAGGTCGTCATAAACCTCCTCACAATTTTGTTTACCCTTGGTCTGTTCAAGGTAAACAAAGACGTCGATTTTGCAAACATTGGTTTGATTTGTATGAATGGATTGATTATAGTGAATCTAAGGACCTAGCATTTTGTTTGCCATGTTTTTTTATTTAAAAATGTCTCTAAATACGGGGGGATCACTTTGTGGGAGACGGTTTTGGTGACTGGAAGAATGCTCATAGGTTGGCTAAACATGCTACTTCTTGCAATAGTCATATTGATTGTGTGCATATGGGTTATGCTCTCATGAACCCAAACCAAAGTGTTGAGGCTGCGTTTGTTAAGCAAACTAAGCAAATGAATGATGAGTATCGTGTTCGTATAAACACATCCCTTATAGCTACTAAGTATCTTTTGAGGTGTGGCTTGCCATTTAGAGAGCATGTTGAGAAGCATGACACTTTATTTAAGGGACCATTTCTTGAGTTGGTAGGAACTTTAAAGGAAGCTAACCCAGAGATAGCTAGTGTATTAGATAATGCTCCGGGAAATAACTATATGACTGCCCCTAAGATTCAAAAGGATCTTGCTGCTGCTTGTGCATTTGAAATAACTCAACAAATTATATGTGATATTGCGGATGATGTGTTTTGTGTTTTGATTGATGAATCTGGTGATGTTGCTGGGAAAGAACAAATGGCGGTTGTTATTCGCTACGTTAATAGTGAAGGTTTGGTAAGAGAGAGATTTCTTGGCATTGGAAGTGTTAAAGACACAAGTGCTAAGTCACTTAAGGAGTCACTTGAGAAGTTGTTGTCTATTAATGGCTTGAGTTTGTCTAGCATTAGGGGGCAAGGATATGACGGAGCTAGCAATATGCGAGGTAAGTTTGGTGGTTTGAGAACTTTAATCCAAAATGAGGTTCCTTCTGCTTATTATGTGCATTGCTTCGCCCATCAACTTCAATTGGCACTTGTTGCTTGTGCTAAGGCTCACAAAGGTGTTAGTGCTTTTTTCGGGAACGTCAATATTCTTGTTAATTTCATAAAATCTTCTAACAAGAGACAAGAATTGCTTCGGGACCAACAAGTAGCTCAGTTTGCTATTTTTGTTATATTTGCTTCAATCCTTTGATTTTATCTTCATGCTATATATGTTGGTTGAAATTTTAGGATTTACAAATGATTTGAGTCTAGCACTACAAAGGGGTGATCAAGATCTTATCAATGCTTTGTCAATTGTCAATGCTACCAAACAAGAATTACAAGAAATGAGGGATGATGGATGGGAAGAACTTATATCAAAGGTTGTGAAAATTTGCAATAAGCATGATATCGATGTTCCTGATATGGATGCACCGTGTGTGCCATTGAAGAAACCTAGGGGACCTACAACTTCTAGTGTTTCTAATTTGCATCATTATAAGCATGATTGTTTGTTTAATGTTTTAGATTTGCAGTTGCATGAGCTCAATGTTAGGTTTGGTGAAGAGAATACTGAACTTTTACAATGTGTTGCATGTTTGAGTCCCTCATCGTCATTTAAAGCTTTTGATGTTAAAAAATTATTGAGGATGGTTGAGCTTTATCCAAATGATTTTGTAGATGTGCCGGAAGTCGTGGTTCGACATCAACTTCAGGCTTATTTTAGAGATGTTCGATTGGATCCACAATTTGCAAAATCAAAAGGACTTTCAGATCTTAGTGCAAAACTTGTGGAAACAAAGAAGTGCAACACATTTGATATAGTTTATAAGCTTTTGAAGTTGGCTTTAGTCTTACCGGTAGCAACTGCAAGCATGGAACGTGTTTTCTCAGCTATGAATTTTGTGAAGGGTCAGCTAAGTAACAAAATGAGTGATCAATGGTTAAATGACCGTCTTGTAACTCTTATAGAAAAAGATGTTCTTGCAACAATTGACAACGATATTATTTTAGCTCATTTCCAAAAAATAGATAATAGACGATTTTCATTGTAAATGTATTGCACTAAACAATAGTATTTATTATAATGTGTATAATTTAATTTGTGGTGTCTTTCATTTTAGCCTCACTGGTATTTTTAGTCTAGATCCGCCACTGGTTCTAGGTGATAACAAGTGTGTAGCAAAGTTGTTTGTTTTGAGCTACAACTTGAGTATGTATTTTCTATCACTTAATTAGTTTTTCCTAGTCAATTAAATTTCTCTCTAGGTTGTGTTAGTTTACCCATTTTATATGGAAGTTGATAGTTGTTGTTGATTCCACCATAGGTGATGATTATTGTTGTTCCTAGTGTTCATTAGATGACTGATTGTACCCATTATTTATTCATAGTGGAAGATTTATCTGGCTTGGTCCCGTGGTTTTTTATTTTCTCACATTGAGGGGATTTTCCACGTTAAATTCCGGTGTCTCATATTTATTTTATCGTTATCATTATTCTGCTTGGTTGGATTTTCTGGTTGTCGATTTAATTGTACAGGTGATTGGGAGAATTAATTCCGCATTATAAAGAGACTATTTAGTCTAGTTTTCCCCAACACAAGCAACACATCAACTTCATATTTCTTTGATATCTACAACCATATTTAATGTAAGGGTCAATTTCCTTATCCAAATTGAATCATACCGAACGGAAGGTAAATGTTATAAAATAATAATAAAAGATTTGGCCATAAAGAAGAAATCAAATAAAACCGATTCAAGAAACTATTTTTAATGACACCTTATACCAATTAATAATGCATGAAATGCAACCTAAATGATCCAGATATCAATATCTCCGCAGAGCAAAAAGTCCCCCTTGGACAGTGTCCCACCTGGACACAATACCCCCTTGGGTATTAAGGTTTGGTACCCCACTTGGATATTATTCCGAACCAACCTATCAAACCGCTATATGTCATGTCATGCATACTATAGATTTTCTCTCATTGAATATTCAACTAAATCGAAACCCCTCTAAATCTACCTGATTAAGAGACAAGATTAACACATTTGGTAACCATTGGTATCAATCGTAAATACCACCAAATTTAGTCATTTAAGTTATAACCACAAACATAAACAACTAAAAATCATAAAATAATCCACAACAACAATACCAACAACAATCAACAACCACAATACCAATAACAACAATCAGCCACACACACCACTTACAGTGTATTAAAATAGCATAAAATGTAATAAAAATAATTCTATCATTCCTTCCATCATCATTCCTCTATCGGTTAACTATTCCATTATTAATCTATAACATAAACCCTAAGTGCATGAGTGTATGGGAAAAAACCCTTACCTTAGCCGCTTTACTTCCAAGCACAAAATAAAGCCTAATTCGCAGCTATAGTGCTCATGTAATATCTCTCGTCTCAGAGTTTGTTCCGACTATCTGACCGTTGAAAACAAGGAACCACATCTCCTAAAAGCCAGTGACCAAAACTGAGCACGATCCGACAGTTAACAAATGCACCATCACAATTATACAGTGACATATTCGATGAAAACAGGATTGGTTATTATTGAAGTTCTCATAAGGCAAATAGAAAAAATTGAATAGAAGGGCTAATGAGAGTGAACTTACGCATATTGAATTAGTGGAGAATGGAACCTAAAACAAAGCTTCATAATTACTTGAGATGATAAAGTGGCTATATATCTGTTATTTTCATTTTCTCGTTTGCAAGGTAATTTGTGGGACAGAGAATATTTGAGAGGGTAATTGATTTAAGAAGACACACAGAAAACAGTTGCAGTATGAATTAATATGCTTTAAAGTAGTGATTTCAGTTATTTAACACCAATCAAAATAGATGTGAGGGAGTAGATCGTGGCAGGGGTTAAGAGGTTTTTAACAAAATCGGTGGATAGAAAAAAGAAGAAAAGGAACTGCCGAGTCATATAATGAAAGAGGAGGAATATTGTTTCACTTAATAGATCAGTTACACGTTCTCTATTTCCTATTCATATTCCATACCTATCACATACCCAAAGCTCCCTATTTTCATGCCACTACCAATTATATATAATCATAGTTCATCATTTACTAAATTTAAAAGGTAAATATTAATAAATAAATAATAATATTTGAAATAAAACAATAACAATAAATAATTATAATTCTAAGCATATGATAATTAATAGTTGAATATATAATAAATTAAGAAAATTAAAAAAGAATATATATAAACTTTTGGGATGTTACATTGCAAACCGTCTGCCACATAGGACAAAACTGACGGAAAAGACCAAATTGAAACCTAAAATAAACGTAAGGGACCAAATTGAAATTTTTTAAACGTAAGAGATCAAATTAAAACCTAAAATAAACTTAAGGGACCAAATGTGTAGTTTAGCCTTTCATTTTACAAATGGTACAATTATTGATATTTGTTGTAACAGGTTATCCGTATTTGTGGGGTTCAAGATTACCAAAATAAAAAGCTTTCATTTTTTGTCAAGAAAATTTAAATTATGATGAACAGTTTTTGTGCGATGAACATTGATCTGCAAGTTTAACAACTCCAAGGGGTATGGTTTATAGAATATCTGGATTTGATATTGGCTTTAACTGTGGTTCCTATAATGTTGTGGTTCATGGAATTAATATTCGTTGTTGGAGCTTCAAATATAATTGGTCTTGAGAATGATAATGTTGCCAATGTATCTTATAATCTATCAATGTTTGTAACTTTATTATATAATAATATTTTATGTAAATTTTATTTATAAACTTCAATGTCACATAAATCATTTTAGTTTGTAGTTAAACATGTTTTTTGTCCCATAAAGTATACCAACTTTTCATTTTTATCCTTTTATAAATTTTCTTTGAACAATATTGGTCCCTCTATATTTTATGTTTTCAATTTTAATCATTTATTTTTTTTATAAAGTTCATATTGCATGCTCAAAATGACTTTAAATTAATCCAAAGAGTTGAATTTAGCTCAAGGATGACAAGTGGACTCATACACAGTAAGTATTCGAAAAAAATGGACACGAACATTGGTAATTATCGGCAAAAATGAGCGGGTATGAGTACCGTAATACCCACGTCACCCCAAACTCGCATAATATATATATTTAAAATATTTTATTTATATTATTATGTAAAACTATATGTATATCAATTTAAATAATATACAACACTACTAAACTATTACACTTTTTCAATAATTTGTTTTCTTTATAACATGATTCAAACACAATGTGAATATGTCAATTAAGATATATATATGAAATTTAGCATGATTAATAATAAATTTATTTATAATTTTAAAAGTCAACGTTAAAGTTTTGGCTTAAATATGCAGTTTGTCCCTTTAAGTTCGCGCTTTTTTGGTTTTCGTCACTCTTTTTTTTTTTTGAAATAATCCTTGAAAGACCATAATTGCCCGGTTTTAGTCTATGACGTTAGTTGACTGTTAAATGAAGATGAGGTGATTATCAGAGTCACACTTATATCAATGATGATGTGTCTTTTTTGTTTACAAGGCATGCCAACTCATTTTCTTAATTATTTTTTTAAAAAAATCAAGTCAAACCAAAAAACACATGAAAATTAATCTAAAGTTCAGAACATGAAACTTATATCTTTTTCAACCCAAAAAACAAATTCAAAATAAAAAAACTCATTTATCTCTCTCTTCATATGCAGCACGCACACAACACAATCATCCTTGATTCACCCAAATTGCTTTCTCATTACACTCAAATATCTGACGAATTGCTTGATAGCAACTGTCCAATTAATCTCCGCCCCAGTTGCCGCCACACGAACATTCAAATCTCTCTCTCGGGTTGCTTTGTTACAAAATCCAAATGTCAATAACAATAGTATCGGAACAACAACAATAACAGAACAACACCAATTCAAAAATGAACTCCCTTTTCACTCTTTCATTTACCAAAATTAATTTCATAACCCCCTCAAAATTAATTTCTCTCGGGTTATTTTGTTGTCATGGGTGATGGGGGTATTTGTTGTTGTTGTGGTGCTGATCAAATTAAAGAGGAAGGATTTAAAGAAACAACGTTCTAGGTTTAAGGTTGTATAATAGATACTTCGATGGAACCCATATTTTGCTAAAAAAAAAATTGGATTAAAAAATCATGTCAAACTTTTTGGGTTGATTGAACCAAATTTTGCATATGACAAATATATGGGACTAAGATATATATGGGTCTAAGATGCAGCAATGGCAGAAGAAAATAGAGTGAGATGAAGAAGAGAGAAGATGAAGAAGAAATTAGGAATTTTGACAATTGTAATTTTTATTTAGATTTAGTCATTCGATTTAAAGAATTGGTTAAGTTGGTGTTCAATGACCAAGTCACTATGTGACACGTGTGTCTATGTTTGCTATCTATGTGTTTTTTTTAACGATGGCTAACGTCAGAGACCAAAATCAAACAATTTCAATCTTTCAATGGCTATTTCCTACAAAAAAAAATATACAGGGACGAAAACTAAAAAACGCAAACTTATAGAGAAGAACCACCTATTTAAGCCTAAAAATTTTGACAAATTTTATTTTATATTAAAATGATATCATTTTTTTAATTGATCAGTTTATTCTTAGTAAAATTGTGGGTAATGGGTGCAGATATGAGTACTATAATACCTCAAAAGTTCTTGTACAGATACAAGTGCAAATATTGAAGGTGTGGAAAAACACAAGAAGGGGGGTTGAATTGTGTTTTGAAAGATTAAATCTTTTTCTAAAAACAGAGTGTTATGCAGCGGATAAGAACATAGAAAACAGAATCAAAGAGAAGTGAGTGAGAGAGAGAGAGAGAGAGAGAAACACACAAGCAATTTATACTGGTTCCCCTCACAAATCGAGAGTACTCCAGTCCTCTTGCACTTCCAAGGGATTTAACTATAATCTCACTAGATTACACTTGCTCAAGCACACTTGCAAGAGACTTCTCAATGCTCAAGATTAACAACAAGAGACTTCTCAAAATACAAAGTATATGAAAATGATTATCAGACACTTGATATAATATCAAAGGTGTTTACAAAATACAACTCAAATCACAAGACCCAACTTTCTAATTTTGAGACTGTAAGAACGAAGAACAGAAAGAATGACAAATTTTTCTAAGTGTCAGAGCTTCAGAGTCTTGTGTGTGTATTGGAACGGTAGTCATTTCTTCAAATAAGGTCTTCTATTTATAGAGAAATATTTGATGATGACCGTTGCAGAGATATAAGGTGCCAGTTGTGGATTGTACTATTTTTTGTGTAGTGAATTACCTTCCTTAGAAAGAAATCCAATTCCACTACCTCACGTGTTTGAATATTACTCAACCATTTTGAGTAATAATAGTACAATAGTTCTTCCAAACACTCCCTTTATGGATAAGGTTAATGTTGTAATCCATAGATATTCCTTTACTGAACATGACATAGTCCTTTATATGATTATTCTTCAATCATATGATCTTAACTGTCAGGTTCTGCAAGATGTAGATCATTTTGCTTCAGCTTCTGATGAACTAGCCTCGGAAGATCTTCAGCATTTGATATACTTCAAAGTCTGTTTTTGCATGCTTCATAGCACTTCTTCAAAACTTGATGCTTTAACTTCTTATGATTTTCTGATGACTTTCAGAGCTTCTTAGCTTAGCTTCTCTGCTTTTGTTCATAGTGTTCTTCTTAAATTTTAACTTATAATTCTGAATACTAGAACAATAATTAGTAACACCAATTGTAATTTTAACACTTTGTTATCATCAAAATTCATTTCCACTGGGAAAGTATTGTCAGACCCACTTTGTTCCAACAAATATTGTTACCCACGCATGTATGAGTTACAATACAAACTTATTTAAAATTGAAAGGAGTATTAATTACCCATGCTTGACACGAGCTCCATAAAAATACTTATTTTGTCATAAAAAAATCATCAGAATAACAAAAATACTGAAATTCAATTCATAAGTTAACTCTCATTTTTTATCCTCCTTTAATTGTTGGAAAAATCTAGAGTTGTCCAAACAGACTATCCGGCCCTTAACGGGCCAACCCGATTGGGCTTCGAGCCTTATCGGGACGGGCAAAAAAATCCATATATAAATACGGGTTTTTTCTTGTCATGCTAAAAAAATCTAAAAATATTCGGGCTAATATTTTAAGGCCGAAGCCCTATATTTATCCATGCTCGGTGTAAGACCCAAGATTTCATTGTATAGTTGGTTTAAGGAAAAGTAGGGTTTCGATGTGTTCGTGTGATGAAACATCGTGTAATTATTAGGTTTTGCTGTAATCGAGTATGTTTTGTGCTCGTGCACTGTAATTGTACAGACTTTTGTCTTGTAATCCTCTTTTGTGAATAAGAAGGTTGATGTGGATTCAGAATAATGAGATTTGGATTATTCTTGTTTTTGGAAAAACGAGTAGGATTTTACCCGTCGTTGTAAAATTTTACTGCGTCTGTTTTAAGTGAGGTTTCGGATGGGAGTTTTATATATCTGCGTGAGTGAGGTTATGTCCTGAGATTAATTTTCTAAGGTATGGAAGAAAATTACAGTCGCGGAAAAAGATTCGGCGATAAGTTTTGGAAATGTTAAACGTTAGACGTTCTTTCCGTAGGTTTTAGGTTTTTGTGATTTACGTTCGTCGCGACGCGCGAGAGCTGAACACGTGACTTGTTTTGGAAGAGTTGCTAATATCTTGTGACTTATTCATAAAGCAATTGATCCAATGGCTAGGGTTTAAGCTTGGACTTTTGACTTTGATCCAAGGGTGGATTGGCTATCAAGAGGCTTTGTAATAGTAAGGAGGTTCATGACTTTGTGGACTTAGAAAACATCACATATTCACTCCATTCTTTCTCTCTTTCACGTGTGAACTCCATTACTTTCTCAACTTCGCCAAATTTTCCATTCTTCACCATTTCACTCCATTTCAAGCTTGGAAGCTTTGAGGAAAATTGTAGAGAATCACTTTCTAAAGGTAACCCTCTCTTCTCATCTCATAGGTTGGTAGACTTATAGAGTTTAAGAGTTTTTGGGTTTATGTTCTCATGAGGAGTTGTTAGGAAATGTTACTTTACATGGTTTTTGTTTCATGAATGATGTTCATGGGGTTTAGAGAAGCATGTGTAGGTTTTGTTATGTTGTTTTCCATGAGTTGGTGGAAAATCTCATGAGAAAAGTTAGGGTTTTGGTTGATTTATGTATTGATCAATAACATGTGGTTAGGTTGTAAGGTTTTGAAAGGAAACGTTGTTTTTGAACCTTTGGGCAAAAGGGAAATGCGTTGTATGGTTTTGTTTTAGAAAATCCGATGAAAAATATTTTGGGGTTTATGAAAATATTTCCTAAGTGTTTTGTGTAGTGTTTTGGGGTCCAAGTGGGTTAAAACTCTTGTGACATGTGGTGTCGCTTTTTACTTTGAAAACATGTTTGAAAATGATTACCGGACGGTTAAGGCCCGTAGTAAAACTTGTGCTTGAGTTTGGTTTTGTTTTTGGAAATGAAAACCAAATAACTTGCACTCAAAACAACCAACAAGCTTTCGGAAATGAATTGCTTGCTTATGAAAATGGTTTGCTTTTGTGCCTTGAAAAGATGTTGGGAACTAATAGAATCAAACTAGGTTTGGTTGGGGAAAAAGGTGGTGTGAGTTGCTGTTTTTGCTGTCATGACAGGTGCAACTCGCTGAGCGAGTGTTTACTCGCCAGGGCGAGTGTCACAGGTCATGACAACACGCCAGGGCGAGCTCCAGAGCGAGCTAGACCAGCCCTCACTGCCTTCACTCGCCACCAACTCGCCAGGGCGAGCTCTGAGACCTAAAATTTTGGATTCTGATTTCTAAACTTGGTTTTTAGCTTTCTAGTCCCTTTTTATTAATTTATGGAAGTGGTTGGGGTTGGAAACGAGTTTTTCGGGTACTCGGAAAGTACGTAACTTATAACGCAAGAAAACGGCCATTTTGCATTTCAAATTATTTAAGACTTTTGACAATTGTTTTGGGTCCTAAAAATAGTATAAATAACTCATGGTGGTTGATCAATACGATAGATTTTGGTATGGTATCCGAAAGAGTGAATTTTCCTTAGGAACCTTTAGGTTTTTGGGGTTTTTGGTTTAGTTTCAATACTATTGGTTGGAGAACAATGTATTGATGGTACGCTGCCTGTTTTAGGAAGCGCGTTGTGTTGTTTGGACGAGTTGTTGTAAAAGGAAGCTTGCCGAGGTAAGGGCTCCACTTTATTTCCGTCTTTAAAACGGTTACGACATGCTTTGTTTTGCTGTGCATGCAATTGTGGTGTGTTTGGCATGTTTTTGTGATGTATTCTCGATATGAGATCGTGGTAAATACATGATTCGTTGTCTTACATATGTATGGTGAAAATATGTGTATGAACAGGTGATTAAATACATATGATTAGATGTATATGTATGTGTTGTTGTGGTGTGATTACATATGCGTGTACGATATGTATGTGTTGCATTAGCATATAAGGGGAATCGTATGCTCATGCATTCATAGTACGTGGTTATCGGGAATGGATCACGGGGTGCGATTATCGGGAATGGATCCACCTTACTCCTACGGGAATTATTGAGTCCAATAAGCGGTTATCGGGAATGGACTGCGGGGTGCGATTATCGGGAATGGATCCATCCTAACCCTTTGTGGTTTTATTGATTATGATTACTGACTTCCGGAATTCATATGCATGTGGTAATGGGGAATCTACCACACTCATTGTAGAAGTCTGCATTAGGCTTGGTGTGCATTATATTTTAAGCCCGTTGGTGGGAATTGCTTTGGTGTTAAAGAGCTTTCTCTTGTGTATGTGGAAACTTGTTATGTGTACATCTTTCGCACTGGATATATATATATATATATATACTTTTATTTTGTGGTGACCCTTTCTTTCATTTGCGGGCTCATCCCACCCAGATGATGGGTTAGGTCGTGGTGACGACGGTGGCTGTTCCAGGCCCCAGTGAGCGGTTGGAACTTTAGCTTAGTTAGACTATGCGCCGGTGTGGGTTGTACATCGTGCTTTTTGGGTTTAGGCATAGGATTCTAACTTGTTTTGTTGTAAGTATTCGAATACTTAGACTTGGATTGTAATTATTCAGGAATACACTTTGCTTGTCAAAGCACCTTATGGTAATGAGTTCTTTTGTATATTTGAATGCCGGCTCATTTAAAATCTTTTATGCGTAACTCTGATTGTGTACAAAAAAAAAAATATAGTGCCTTTTCTGGCCTTTGAAAAACGGGTTGTTACACTCGGCAGGCCGGTGCGTACGGGCTAACCCATTTTGACAACTCCTGAGCTGTTAAAACTGGCCCAGCCAAAAAGTCCATATTTAAATCCAGACTTTTTTGGATTGGGGTAAACCCTAAAAAAATCCGGGCTAATATTTTAAGGTACAATTCTTAAATTTATTCCGACTTTACTGGCCAGGCCATATGGGCCCATTTTGATAACTCTAAAACTTTATCTCGAAAAGAGTTACTGTCGTTAATGCATTATACTAATCGACAAAAAGGGGTGAGGGAACGATCTGAAAAGGTTCCTGTCACCCCATTTTCATCTCAGTGATAGTTTATATGATTACAGTTTCACAATAGTGGGCTCAACGACAGTTTCACAATTACGGTCATAAAGGCATTCATGGAACAAATAGTGGGCTCCGCGACAATTTCACAATTAGGGTCATAAAAATATTTCATCCCAGCGATAATAGATAGATATCATCCCTTAAATCATACGATTACAGTTTCGTATGAAAATTGCATTGAAGGTCATCATCCAACTTTTGCATTATTTCCATTATCATAACAAACAACAAAACTGTCTTTCAAAATATACACGGTCTTGGGACACTACATGTTTACTCAATTAAGGTTTTTTTCATCAGAAGATTGAATTTTCTTCAATTATCAAGAATGAAAAAATCAATATCACAACATGTATCAACCAACAGCAAACTAAAAAATTGACTTTCAAAACATTGATGCCAAATAGGGTCTCAGACATAGAACACATTTGCTCAATTAAGGTTCTTTTTTCATTTATTTCTCAAGCAAAAGATTGAATGTTGTTGAATATTCAAGAATGAGAAAAAGGGTAAAAGATTCTACATTTTTTTAAGCAGAAGATTGAATGTTGTTGAATATTCAAGAATCATAAAAAGGGTAAAAGATTCTACCTTTTTTTAAACAGAAGATTGAATGTTCTTGAATATTCAAAAATGGGTCGACCTAAATGGTCCGGCCTATGTGAATTATTATTTTTAAGTTCTCTTATGTTCGATTTATATGTGAACTTAAATATGAGTAACTCTATTTCATTGTTTTCTATGTTTTACTAACTTAAATATGTTGAATTTCTGGAATGAAAGAAAAGCCACATTAGTCACATATATTTTAATTGAGCACCAACAGGGGCGTCTCGAAGTTTTTGGAGGCTCTGTGCAAAATATAAAAGTGGCCCTTTTAATAATAAAAAAGAAACATAATTTTTTTTATAAAAAAAAACCACATCAATTTAAATTGCAACTAAAATAAAAAAAAAATAATAATCATTCTTGTAATTAACAAAAAAGGGATTTATAGTCTAATAATAACATTAAAATAACTTCTAGCTACATATATTTACAAGAATGTTGCAATACAATTATTTTTACACCCCTTATTTACTAATACTACTACAATATAATTTTTTTTTGAGGCCCTCAATTTTTGGAGGCCCTGTGGAACAGCCCATGCTGCACATGCAGTTGGGCCGCCCCTGAGCACCAATAGCTAAAAAGAATTTATGAGAAAAAAAACGATCGGCCTGAAAGCTCGATAACCCGTACCGGGCCCAGGCTCAAACACTGTTTTTTGCAGCCCATATTTCATCCGGGTTTTTTCCCCCGTCCTATGTAGCCCGAAAACCGTCCTGGTCAAGCCATCATTTTGACAACTCCATCAAACACTATCCGCTATTTAAGTAGCGAATGATGTTTTTCCTTCAAACTAGTGATGTACCCGTGCGTACGCACGGGACGCGCCTTCGGCGCGTTATATTCGTGGGAGACGTTGGGTCGCCAGGGGTGTGATATAAATTTTTTTAAAAATTGTTTAAAGTGAAGTTAACTGGATATAATCAACTTAATTTAGGTTGAGCGGAAAAATAAAAAAAAGTTGTAATAAAAATAATTAATGAAATAGACATAAATTATAAGGACTAAAATAACAGGGACATAGTCTGTCTCCCGAGAAGTCACTTGGTTGAGGATTTGTTCTTCAATCTAGCGAAATTCAGTTTGAGATCCGACACCAAAAAAAAAAAAGATAACATGGACATAATACTATTGATAATTAAAAATAGCAATTGTCATTGGTGATAATACATAAAAAGTTTGATTAAGAACTTAATAGACTGCATAAATAGACATAGACAATTTATACGGATTAAATAAAATTTGAAATATTTATATGGACAAAAAAACTTCTTCAACCCTTTAAATTTTTATTCAGCAGTAACTTGTTCCCCATGTTTAATAGTTTTAGTTTTTCATCAACAAAAATTTATTCCCCATGTAGAGTAGTGATTTAAATTTTTCATCAACAATAACTTGTTTTTCATGTACCCAGTTAATTTTTTTTTTTTTCATCATCAACAAGGTCCTCGTGTATTGTAGTTATTTAAATTTTGCATAAAAAAAATAAACTTTTTCCTCATGTATAATAGATAATTTAAATTATTCATCTATAACAACTCGTCTTCCGTGCCCTACATTTTAACGTGTTCAATATATAATAGTTATTTTAAAAAACTTATCAATTTATCATGTATATTTTAGTAATTTTAATAGCTATAGTTTGTCTAGTGTATATTAGTTAATTTAAAATTTTATCAGCTTCTCCTTTTTTTTGAAGCAATTATCAGCTTCTCCTTGGTATGAAAATTAATTTAGAATTTTGATCAACAATTTAGAAGACCGTGTCTGTAAGACCCAAGATTTCATTGTATAGTTGGTTTAAGGAATATTAGGATTCCGATGTGTTCATTTGGTGAAGCATCGTGTAATTATAGGTTTTTGCTGTAATTGAGTCTGTTTTGTGCTCGTGCACTGTAATTGTACAGACTTTTGTCTTGTGATCCAGTTTCTTGTATAAGAAGTTATTTGTGGTTTTAGAATAACGAGTTTTGGATTATTCTTGTTTTTGGAAAAACGAGTAGGATTTTACCCGTCGTTGTAAAATTTTATTGCGTCTGAATTCAGTGAGGTTTCGGATGAGAGTTTTATATATCTGCGCGAGTCGGGATATATTCTGAGGTTAATTTTCCAAGGTGTGAAAGAAAAATTACAGTCGCGGAAAAAGATTCGGCGATAAGTTTTGGAATTGTTAGACGATAGACGTTCTTTCTGTAGGTTTTCTGTTTTGGTGAGTTTCGTTCGTCGCGGCGCGCGAGAGCTGAACGTGTGAGTGTTTCTAAGAGGTGTTGAGTTTTATCTCAAGTGGGTTTGGTTTGGTTTGATCCAATGGCTAGGGTTTTGTCTTGGCATTTTGTCTTTTGATCCAATGGCCATGAGTTAGCAAGAGCAATAGCATAGTAAGGAGGTTTATTGATGTTGGACTTAGAAAAATTGCCCAAGACTTTCTTTCTTCTTCTTCTCAACCGTGCCATCACTTTCTTAACCTTAACCTTCACCAAATTTTCCATTCTTCACCATTTCACTCCATTTCAAGCTTGGAAGCTTTGAGGAAAATTGTAGAGAATCACTTTCTAAAGGTAACCCTCTCTTCTCATCTCATAGGTTGGTAGACTTTTAAAGTTTAGGAGTTTTTGGGTTTATGTTCTCATGAGGGTTTGTTAGGAAATGTTACTTTACATGGTTTGTGTTTCATGAATGTTGTTCATGAGGTTTAGAGAAGCATGTGTAGGCTTTGTTATGTTTGTTTTCCATGAGTTGGTGAAAAATCTCATGAGAAAAGTTAGGGTTTTGAGTTGGTTATGTATTGATCAATAACATGTGGTTAGGTTGTAAGGTTTTGAAAAGAAACGTTGTCTTTGAACCTTTGGGCAAAAGGGAAATGTGTTGTATGGTTTTGTTTTAGAAAATCCGATGAAAAATATTTTGGAGTTTATGAAAATATTTACTAAGTGTTTTGTGTGGTGTTTTGGGGTCCAAGTGTTTTAAAACTCTTGTGACATGTGGTGTTGTTTTTCGCTTAGAAAACATGTTTGAAAATGATTACAAGTCGGTTAAGGCCCGTAATGAAACTTGTGCTTGGGTTTGGTTTTGATTTTGGAAATGAAAACCAAATAACTTGCACTCGAAGCAACCAACATGCTTTCGGAGATGTATTGCTTGCTTATGAAAATGGTTTGCTTTTGTGCCTTGAAAAGGTGTTGGGAACTAATAGAATCAAACTAGGTTTGGTTGGGGAAAAAGGTGGTGTGAGTTGCTGTTTTTGCTGTCATGACAGGTGCAACTCGCCGGGCGAGTGTCACAGGCCATGAACACGCCAGGGCGAGCTCCACAGCGAGTGAGACCTGTCTTCACTGCCTTCACTCGCTATCAACTTGCCAGGGCGAGCTCTGAGACCTAAAATTTTGGATTCTGATTTCTAAACTTGGTTTTTAGCTTTCTAATCCCTTTTTATTAATTTATGGAAGTGGTTGGGATTAGAAACGAGTTTTTCGGGTATTCGGAAAGTACGTAACTTATAACGCAAGAAAACGGCCATTTTGCATTTCAAATTATTTAAGACTTTTGACAATTGTTTTGGGTCCTAAAAATAGTACAAATAACTCATGGTGGTTGATCAATACGATAGATTTTGGTATGGTATCCGAAAGATTGAATTTTCCTTAGAAACCTTTAGAGTTTTTGGGGTTTTGATGTAGTTTCAATACATTGGGTTTGGAAACGATGTATTGATTGTCCGTTGCTTGTTTTAGGGAGCACGTAGTGTTGTGTGAACGTTGCTTGTTGTGAGTGCTTGCCGAGGTAAGGGCTCCACTTTATTTCCGTCTTTTCAAACGGTTTTGTTAAACATGCTTTAGATTTTGTTGTGTTGCAATTGGTGGTGTGCTTGGCATGTTTTTGTGATGTATTCTCGATATGAGATCGTGGTAAATACATGATTCGTTGTCTTACATATGTTTGGTGAAATATGTGTATGAACAGGTGATTAAATACATATGATTAGATGTATATGTATGTGTTGTTGTGGTGTGATTACATGTGCGTGTACGATATGTATGTGTTGCATTAGCATATAAGGGGAATCGTATGCTCATGCATTCATAGTACGTGGTTATCGGGAATGGATCACGGGGTGCGATTATCGGGAATGGATCCACCTTACTCCACGGGAATTATTGAGTCCAATAAGCGGTTATCGGGAATGGACTGCAGGGTGCGATTATCGGGAATGGATCCATCCTAACCCTTTGTGGTTTTATTGATTATGATTACTGACTTCCGGAATTCATATGGATATGGTAATGGGGAATCTACCACACTCATTGTAGAAGTCTGCATTAGGCTCGGTGTGCATTATATTTTAAGCCCGTTGGTGGGAATTGCTTTTGTGTTAAAGAGCTTTCTCTTGTGTATGTGGAAATTTGTTATGTGTACATCTTTCGCACTGGTTATATATATATACTTTTATTTTGTGGTGACCCTTTCTTTCATTTGCGGGCTCATCCCACCCAGATGATGGGTTAGGTCGTGGTGACGACGGTGGCTGTTCCAGGCCCCAGTGAGATGTGGGAGCTTTAGCCTAGTTAGACTATGCGCCGGTGTGGGTTGTACACCGTGCTTTTTGGGTTTAGGCATAGGATTCTAACTTGTTTTGTTGTAAGTATTTGAATACTTAGACTTGGATTGTAATTATTCAGGAATACACTTTGCTTGTCGAAGCACCTTATGGTAATGAGTTCTTTTGTATATTTGAATGCCGGCTCATTTAAAATCTTTTATGCGTAACTCTGATGTGTACAAAAAAAAAAGTAATGCCTTTTCTGGCCGTTGAAAAACGGGTTGTCACAATTGGTATCAGAGCACGGCTTTAAATCTTCAAAGGGAGAGTGTATACTTGAGTCGTTAGTTCAGAGTCGGTTAGAACATAGCTAGTATCGTGTCCGTTCTAGTGTTTGTTCTGTGTCGGGTTTTGAGTTAGTAACCGTTGGATGAGATTTTCTGTTGAGACTCAGAAATGTTTGGATAAGGAATCTAATCAGAATTGGTATTGTGCAGAATAGAATGCCTCCAAGAAGGGCACCTACAGCACCTATGGCGGACAATGCTGATTTAAACCAGATGGCTTATGCCATGCATACGATGGCAGCGGCTGTGACTGCTCAGAGCCATGCTAAGGCGCAGAGGGATCTGGAAAAGCGCGAAAGAGAAATACTCGCTGTTGGATCTAGACTTCTTTCAAATTTCAACCACCAAACTCCTCCAAAGTTTAATGGGGAGGGAGGTCCGGAAACTGCTGATTTATGGCTCCAATCTGTGGAGAGAATATTCGGGGCAATTCATTGTCCGGAAGGGGAGAAGGTAGTCTTAGCTACCTATCAGTTAGTAGGAGGTTCAGAGAATTGGTGGAGGAACACCCGACTGATCATGGAAAATGGTCATGAAGCATTGAATTGGGAGAACTTCAAGAGGAGGTTTTTAGCCAAGTACTTTCCCGAGACTGCGAGGGAAAGGTACGGAGAAGAGTTCTTGAGACTGAGGCAGGGTAGCATGAATGTGGAGGCTTACTCCAAAAAGTTCGAGTCATTGTCCCGTTTCTTCCGTTTCTTTAGAGACGGGATAGATGAAGTGTATATGTGTCGGCGGTTTCAAGATGGACTGAGGTACGAGCTGCAGGATGCGGTTGTGCCGTTGGGTATTCGACAATTCCAGGTCTTGGTTGAAAAGTGCCAAGAGGTCGAAGACATGAGAAATAAGCGGGTGAACCGCCAAGGAAATTTTAGTGCTGGAGGACCAAGTCGTACCAATGATCGTGGTTCGACTCAGAATCGTGGGAAACAAGGTGGTAAGCCGTATGATCGTCCACAAAACAGTAAGGGACAAGGAAGGTCGGTGAATCAAGGGAACCAAAATAGGGTGAAACAAGGTTGTTTCAAGTGTGGCGAGGTGGGCCACTATGCCAATGAATGTCCGACCGCGGAAAATGTTTGTTATAATTGTAAGAAGCCGGGGCATGTGGCTAGAGAGTGCAGGGCCCCAAAGGCCGGGCCGTCGGCAAATGCGGCGCAAGGCTCACAAGGTACTAGACCGGCGGCAAAGACACGTGCTTACTGTATGGGCACTGAACTGAGTGGGCAGGCTAGCAATGCCAACCACGAGAGCTGTCACATCACAGGTAATTCTTTAACTGCTTTGATTGACACGGGGGCAACCCACTCATTCATATCTTTGGCTTGTGCAAATCGTTTGGGTTTGAATGTTTCTGTTCTTCCGTTTGATTTGAATGTTTTGACTCCTGCTAAGGATTTGGTGGTAAATACTGCATGTTTGCATTGTTTGGTAGTAATCCAGAATAGGGATTTTCTGGTCAATTTGGTTTGTCTACCGCTCTTATCTCTCGAGATCATCCTCGGGATGGATTGGTTGTCTTATCATTATGTGATTCTAGACTGTGCTCGGAAATTGGTTTTCTTTCCCGAGCCAGGTGTGAGAAGGTACTTGTCTGCGAATTGGCTTTCTGTGGTTATGTGTAATGGGGAACCGGAGATAGTTTCACTTGCTAGCTTAGGAGTGACGTCGGGGATCCGAATTGAGGAAATTCGAGTGGTTCGGGATTTCCAAGATGTGTTTCCATCGGAGATTCCTGCTTTTCCTCCGTGTAGAGAGGTGGAATTCTTTATTGATTTGCAACCGGGTACGAGTCCGATTTCGGAATCAGCTTATAGGATGGCTCCAGCCGAGTTGGTAGAGTTGAAAAGTCAGATTGAGGACTTGTTGGAGAAGGGTTTCATAAGGCCTAGTGTGTCGCCTTGGGGAGCACCGGTCTTATTGGTTAAGAAGAAGGATGGGAAATCTCGTCTGTGTGTGGATTATCGGAAGCTTAATAAGGTGACTATCAAGAACCGATATCCATTGCCACGAATTGATGATTTGATGGACCAATTGAAGGGAGCGTCTGTATTTTCCAAGATCGACCTGAAATCTGGATATCACCAGATAAGAGTGCGAGATGAGGATGTTCAGAAAACGGCGTTTCGGTCACGGTATGGGCATTATGAGTACTTGGTGATGCCGTTTGGGGTGACGAATGCACCTGCGATCTTCATGGCCTACATGAATCGGATATTCCATTCGTTTTTGGACAAGTTCGTAGTAGTGTTTATTGATGACATTTTGGTGTATTCGAAGAGTGGAGAGGAGCATGAAGAGCATCTTCGCTTGGTTTTGCAAGTTTTGAGGGAGAAAGAGTTGTATGCTAATCCGTCCAAGTGTGACTTTTGGTTGGAAGAGGTGAATTTCCTTGGTCATGTTATATCAAGAGAGGGAATAGTCGTGGATCCAGCCAAAATTGATACGGTACTTTCATGGAAGCAGCCTCAAACAGTGACTGATGTGAGGAGTTTTGTGGGTTTGGCCGGTTATTACCGGAAATTCATTGAAGGGTTCGCTAAAATTGTGGCGCCTATGACACAACTTACGCGGAAAGATCAATCGTTTGCGTGGACAGAGAAGTGTGAGTCGAGTTTCCAGTTGTTGAAAGAACGGTTGACAACTTCACCGGTGTTGGTGTTACCACAATCGGAGGAACCGTATGAGGTTTATTGTGATGCTTCTCATCAAGGTTTGGGTTGTGTGTTGATGCAACACAAGAGAGCAGTGGCTTATGCGTCAAGGCAGCTGAAAGTGCATGAAAAGAATTATCCTACACACGATTTAGAGCTTGCGGCCGTTGTTTTCACATTGAAGATTTGGAGACATCATCTTTATGGTTGCACTTTTGTCGTGTTTAGTGACCATAAAAGTCTCAAGTACTTGTTTGATCAGAAAGAGCTAAATATGCGACAGAGGAGATGGATGGAAACTTTGAAAGACTTCGACTTTACGTTAAAATACCATCCTGGAAAGGCTAATGTGGTAGCCGATGCTTTGAGTAGGAAGAGTGTGTCGGTTTGTTCGGCACAAATGGCTAGTCAACAAGAGTTATTGAGAGAGTTTCGTGACTTGCACCTAGAGGTAGAGTTTGCTTTAGGGAATATGAGACTGGGTATGATTACCATCTCGAACGGTTTGTTGGAGGACATTGCAAATTGTCAAGATGACAAGTTTCTCATGGAGAAAAGAGCATTGATTATTCGAGGAACCAACCGAGATTTCAAGGTGGGATCGGACAACATCTTGAGGTGTCAAGGTAGAGTGTGTGTACCCGATGCTATGAACTTGAGAAACACCATTCTAGGGGAGGCACACAAGAGTAAACTTAGTATACATCCCGGAGCAACAAAGATGTATCAAGACCTGAGGCATGATTTCTGGTGGCCGGGTATGAAGAAGGATGTGGCTGAGTATGTGGCATCGTGTCTGACTTGTCAGAAGGCGAAGATTGAACATCAGAGACCAGCAGGGATGCTGCAGTCATTAGATATCCCCGAGTGGAAGTGGGATAGCATTTCTATGGATTTCATCACTGGTTTACCTAAGACCAGGAGGAAGCATGATTCCATTTGGGTGATAGTGGATCGTTTGACTAAGTCCGCTCATTTTCTACCGGTAAGGACTACGGATACAGCGGCAAGGTTGACCGATATTTACATTGCTGAGATTGTGAGGTTACATGGGATTCCGTCAAGTATAGTGTCGGATCGAGACCCAAAGTTTACTTCACACTTTTGGAAGACTTTGCATGAGGCGTTGGGGACGAAATTGAGATTGAGTTCCGCCTATCATCCTCAGACAGATGGGCAGACTGAGAGAACAAATCAATCATTGGAAGATTTGTTGAGAGCATGCGTGTTGGATGATCGTGGAAGTTGGGATGACGTGTTACCATTGATAGAATTCACATACAACAACAGTTTCCACGCGAGTATTGGAATGGCACCATACGAGGATTTGTATGGGAGAAGATGTCAGACTCCTTTGTGTTGGTACCAAGATGGGGAAAGTATGATAGTAGGACCGGAAATGGTACAACAGACGACGGACAAGGTCCGAAAGATAAGGGCAATGATGAAGATTGCTCAGGATCGCCAGAAAAGTTATGCGGATAGGCGTCGGAGGCCTTTAGAGTTTGAGGAGGGAGATCATGTATTTCTCCGAGTTACACCAACGACTGGCGTTGGAAGGGCTTTGAAAGCGAAGAAGTTGACTCCAAAGTTTATAGGGCCTTATCAGATTTTGGAACGGATTGGGAAGGTAGCATACCGGATCGCGTTGCCACCGGTACTATCTTTGATACATGACGTATTCCATGTGTCGCAATTGCGGAAATATACACCGGATCCATCACATGTGATCACACCAGATGACATCCAGCTGAGGGATAACTTGTCATTTGAGGTTCCGCCGATCAAGATTGCGGATAGGAAGATGAAACGTCTGAGGACGAAAGAGATACCTTTGGTGAAGGTAATATGGAATGAAGCTACGGGAGATACCACCTAGGAGCTAGAAAGTAAGATGAGAGAATTATATCCCGGTTTGTTCGACGATGTCTAAGTTTCGAGGAAGAAACTTCTTTTAGGGGGGTAGTATTGTAAGACCCAAGATTTCATTGTATAGTTGGTTTAAGGAATATTAGGATTCCGATATGTTCATTTGGTGAAGCATCGTGTAATTATAGGTTTTTGCTGTAATTGAGTCTGTTTTGTGCTCGTGCACTGTAATTGTACAGACTTTTGTCTTGTGATCCTGTTTCTTGTATAAGAAGTTATTTGTGGTTTTAGAATAACGAGTTTTGGATTATTCTTGTTTTTGGAAAAACGAGTAGGATTTTACCCGTCGTTGTAAAATTTTATTGCGTCTGAATTCAGTGAGGTTTCGGATGGGAGTTTTATATATCTGCGCGAGTCGGGATATATTCTGAGGTTAATTTTCCAAGGTGTGAAAGAAAAATTACAGTCGCGGAAAAAGATTCGGCGATAAGTTTTGGAATTGTTAGACGATAGACGTTCTTTCTGTAGGTTTTCTGTTTTGGTGAGTTTCGTTCGTCGCGGCGCGCGAGAGCTGAACGTGTGAGTGTTTCTAAGAGGTGTTGAGTTTTATCTCAAGTGGGTTTGGTTTGGTTTGATCCAATGGCTAGGGTTTTGTCTTGGCATTTTGTCTTTTGATCCAATGGCCATGAGTTAGCAAGAGCAATAGCATAGTAAGGAGGTTTGTTGATGTTGGACTTAGAAAAATTGCCCAAGACTTTCTTTCTTCTTCTTCTCAACCGTGCCATCACTTTCTTAACCTTAACCTTCACCAAATTTTTCATTCTTCACCATTTCACTCCATTTCAAGCTTGGAAGCTTTGAGGAAAATTGTAGAGAATCACTTTCTAAAGGTAACCCTCTCTTCTCATCTCATAGGTTGGTAGACTTTTAAAGTTTAGGAGTTTTTGGGTTTATGTTCTCATGAGGGTTTGTTAGGAAATGTTACTTTACATGGTTTGTGTTTCATGAATGTTGTTCATGAGGTTTAGAGAAGCATGTGTAGGCTTTGTTATGTTTGTTTTCCATGAGTTGGTGAAAAATCTCATGAGAAAAGTTAGGGTTTTGAGTTGGTTATGTATTGATCAATAACATGTGGTTAGGTTGTAAGGTTTTGAAAAGAAACGTTGTCTTTGAACCTTTGGGCAAAAGGGAAATGTGTTGTATGGTTTTGTTTTAGAAAATCCGATGAAAAATATTTTGGAGTTTATGAAAATATTTACTAAGTGTTTTGTGTGGTGTTTTGGGGTCCAAGTGTTTTAAAACTCTTGTGACATGTGGTGTTGTTTTTCGCTTAGAAAACATGTTTGAAAATGATTACAAGTCGGTTAAGGCCCGTAATGAAACTTGTGCTTGGGTTTGGTTTTGATTTTGGAAATGAAAACCAAATAACTTGCACTCGAAGCAACCAACATGCTTTCGGAGATGTATTGGTTGCTTATGAAAATGGTTTGCTTTTGTGCCTTGAAAAGGTGTTGGGAACTAATAGAATCAAACTAGGTTTGGTTGGGGAAAAAGGTGGTGTGAGTTGCTGTTTTTGCTGTCATGATAGGTGCAACTCGTCGGGCGAGTGTTTACTCGCCAGGGCGAGTGTCACAGGCCATGAACACGCCAGGGCGAGCTCCACAGCGAGTGAGACCTGTCTTCACTGCCTTCACTCGCTATCAACTCGCCAGGGCGAGCTCTGAGACCTAAAATTTTGGATTCTGATTTCTAAACTTGGTTTTTAGCTTTCTAATCCCTTTTTATTAATTTATGGAAGTGGTTGGGATTGGAAACGAGTTTTCCGGGTATTCGGAAAGTACGTAACTTATAACGCAAGAAAACGGCCATTTTGCATTTCAAATTATTTAACACTTTTGACAATTGTTTTGGGTCCTAAAAATAGTACAAATAACTCATGGTGGTTGATCAATACGATAGATTTTGGTATGGTATCCGAAAGAGTGAATTTTCCTTAGAAACCTTTAGAGTTTTTGGGGTTTTGATGTAGTTTCAATACATTGGGTTTGGAAACGATGTATTGATTGTCCGTTGCTTGTTTTAGGGAGCACGTAGTGTTGTGTGAACGTTGCTTGTTGTGAGTGCTTGCCGAGGTAAGGGCTCCACTTTATTTCCGTCTTTTCAAACGGTTTTGTTAAACATGCTTTAGATTTTGCTGTGTTGCAATTGGTGGTGTGCTTGGCATGTTTTTGTGATGTATTCTCGATATGAGATCGTGGTAAATACATGATTCGTTGTCTTACATATGTTTGGTGAAATATGTGTATGAACAGGTGATTAAATACATATGATTAGATGTATATGTATGTGTTGTTGTGGTGTGATTACATGTGCGTGTACGATATGTATGTGTTGCATTAGCATATAAGGGGAATCGTATGCTCATGCATTCATAGTACGTGGTTATCGGGAATGGATCACGGGGTGCGATTATCGGGAATGGATCCACCTTACTCCTACGGGAATTATTGAGTCCAATAAGCGGTTATCGGGAATGGACTGCGGGGTGCGATTATCGGGAATGGATCCATCCTAACCCTTTGTGGTTTTATTGATTATGATTACTGACTTCCGGAATTCATATGCATGTGGTAATGGGGAATCTACCACACTCATTGTAGAAGTCTGCATTAGGCTCGGTGTGCATTATATTTTAAGCTCGTTGGTGGGAATTGCTTTTGTGTTAAAGAGCTTTCTCTTGTGTATGTGGAAATTTGTTATGTGTACATCTTTCGCACTGGTTATATATATATACTTTTATTTTGTGGTGACCCTTTCTTTCATTTGCGGGCTCATCCCACCCAGATGATGGGTTAGGTCTGTTGAGACAAAATCCATTTTGATGTTTTAAAGATAACAAACCCTTAATTAAATTTTAATATGATTCTGATCATTTTGTTATCTAACAAGTGCTTTTGAGTGATTTAATCTAAGACAGCTTTAAAGGATTAATTTCAATAAGTATTCACTTACAAGATACAAACAAAACATCATTTGAAGATTCTGCCCAGAAGAACATTCTCAGAATGACACTGTACCATGATTTAAGTTCATGTGATTAAAGAATAATCACTTTTCAAGAGTCAACTTGGTAGAAACAAGAAAGAATTTTTTCATGGAAGTAAATGCAAGATCATAACAGTGTATAAGTCATTTAAGGCAAGGAATCATTTTTGAACAAGGCATCACGTTCAAATAAGCACTTTTAAGGAATAAGTTCAAATTGTTCATAACAAGGCTTCATGTTATTAATATATTCCTTCAGAATTAATCTAGTCCAATGGAAATGATACAACACAACTGAAATGAGACTAAAGACAGCAACCCACGTTTTAAGGGAACAAGGACAAGGAGTTGCTCATTCTCCCATAAAGTCTTACAAGGACAAAGACTTTATGAACCAGCAAGGACAAGTGAATAGTTCTGCATAGTTGCTCTATCTTAATAGACTGAAGCTCTCCAGCTGCAAGACAACTATCAACAGCTCTTTTAATCACGTGTGATTTCATCCATGAGCTTGGAGAATGATCAGAGAATGATCAGAGAATGATCTCCCAGTTTTACCAGCAAAGTGTTTCTACTGTTTGATATCTGTCCAGCTATTTGATGAGCTGTTTTAATTCAAACTCAACACCTTTGCAACGGCTATATGATCAGGAATCTCTCAATCAAGTTCCAAGAACTCAGATCATCATTGTACGTTCTGCCCCAATGTCAGAGAACAATGGGAGAACGTTCTGGGAAGGTTACTTTATGAGACAGATTTTTCTCTTTCATCTCATATGTCTCACAACTGCTATTTCTTCACTTACAACGGTCATAATTGGAGCCCAAGACATCAAGGAGCCTCCTCATCTATAAATAGCACGTTGATATCATTTGAAGAGCAAGAGTTTCAAATTACAAAAAGCCATACATACTTTTGTGACCTCCATATCACTTTAAGCTCTTCTTTATACACTCATACTCCAAGCTCTAGAACTTAGGATCTTAATCCATTTGAGCATTTCTGAGTGTATTTCATTTGTAAGCTATACAACTAGTTTAGGTTGATATAGGCTTGTTAGTTTCAACAACCACTTCTTAAATTGTAAGATCTTGCTCAAGTCAATTGGTTAGAATTGATTGAGTGTTCAAATCAGTTGGTGATAACTGATTTGTGAAGTGTTTCAAATCAGTAGGTGATTACTGGTTTGTGAATTGATTCAGATTAGTTGGTGATAACTAATCTGTGACTTAACCTCGGTTTTAGGTTAAGGGACTCATTGTAATCTCGGACTAGATTATAGTGGATAATCTCACGCAAGTGGGGACTGGAGTAGCCCATTCTGTTAAGGGGTGAACCAGGATAAATTGCTGTGTTTGATCTTCTCTTTCCCTACTCTTTTATTTGAGCAAACACATCACACACAAATCACTTTACATTTTCTTATCGCTAACTGGTTTCGTTCTCAGAACGTTCTCACAAGTTTTCTGTGTTAAGTTATTTGTGTTGATCATAACTTGCAGCCAAATTTTTAAAGGTCACAATTCAAACCCCCCTTTCTTGTGACAAACTTTGTTACTTCAATTGGCATCAGAGCTCTGCCTCTCAAGGTTGAGCATTTAACAAGTGCTAGAGGAAAAGATTCAGGAAGGAAGTAATGGCCAAAGCTGCCAAATTCATTTCAGAAGGAGGTTCTTCAAATAGACCACCTCTCTTTGAAGGAGATGATTACTACTATTGGAAAGACAAGATGGAACTGTTCTTAAGATCACAAGACAAACACATGTGGTCTGTCATAGAAAATGGAGAATATGTGCCATACATCAAAGATACCTCCACTCCAAAGCCTCAAGCTGAATGGCTCTCTGATGAAGCTAATAGGGTACTCCTAAACTCTAAAGCTAAATTATTTATTAAGTGTGCTTTGTGCAGGGAAGAATATGACAGGATTATGGAATGCAAAACTGCACAAGAAATGTGGAACACACTTCAAACTCACCATGAAGGAACTAGTCGTATCAAGGAGACTAGAATTGACATTGGTGTCAGAAAGTTTGAGCTGTTTGAGATGCAAGAAGATGAAACTGTAGATCAAATGTATGGAAGATTTACAGTTATCATAAATGAGTTAAACTCTCTTGGAAAGAGTTATACCATACATGAAAGAATCAGAAAGTTACTAAGATGTTTACCAAAACATTGGAGACACATAGTAACTGCTATTACTGAATCCAAAGTCTTATCTGAGATGAAGCTAGAAGACTTCATTGGTTCTCTAAAAGCCCATGAAGCAATTCTTCAAGAAGATAAACCTCAGATGAAAAAGATGATTGCTCTTGAGTCTCAAACTAAAGAACATTCTGAGAATGAACAGACAGAAGGTGATAATGTCTTTCATGAAAATGATGAAGAAGAGCTAGCCTTTCTGTCAAGGAGAATTCAGAAGCTGATGTTGAGAAGAAATCAACTCAAAAAATCCTTTCCAGCAAGAAGAAGTGATCCAAAGCCTGAAACTGACATGAGTCAAATAAGATGCTATGGATGTAATCAACTAGGTCACTTCAAGACAGAATGTCCAAAGCTAAAGCAAAGCAAACCATCCTTCAAAAGAAAGTCTATGATGGCTACATGGGATGACTTGGAAGAACTGTCAGAAATGAAGGAAGAAGAAGCAAATGTTTGTCTAATGACAAAATCAGACAATGAAGAGGTAACCCTTGAACCTTGTTCATCATGCATTAGAACTGAACATTTTTGTGACAATTTGTTATATGACTGTCAAATTACAACTCAGAAAAATAATGAACTGAGAGAAGAAGTCATAAAGATAACTCATGAAAGAGACTTGTATAAAAATGAAGTAGAAACCTTAAAGGAAGCTCTCAAAAATATGCAAGTCAGTCTTAAGAGTTCATCTAAACAAATCACAGATTTTAGCATACAAGAGGAAAATGCTAAGTTAAAAAAGGATGTGTCTGTTTTAGAAAAAGATCTTTCTAGATTCTTAACATCTACAAAAACTTTTGAAAAGATCAATGGATCATGTTTAGACATCATTAGTGCATCTGGTTTAGGTTTTGGACCTCATCAAAAAGAAGAGATATGCAAAAAATCTTTTATTCCTCATAAGGAAAAATATGTCCAAAAACTCTTTTGTTCCTTCTGTCATAGACATGGTCATGTTAAATTTTTCTGTTTCAAAAGAAAAGCTTTGAACAAGAAAAAATATGATTCTCAGAACATTCTCCAAAACAGGTTTCAGAAAAATGTTCCATATAGGAAACCAAATGTTATGAGAAATCAAAACAGGTTTCAGAAAAATGTTTTATATAAGAAACCTACTGTTATGAGAAACACTAACTCTCAAGGACCCAAATCAGTATGGGTACCAAAAGTCTTACTAAACTCTCATGCAGGAATGTCTCCTAACAAAGAAGAGCAAGCCATGGTACTTGGACAGTGGTTGCTCAAGGCATATGACTGGAGACAGACATAGCTTTCTTTCTTTTGAGAAGAAAGAAGGAGGACTTGTTACCTTTGGAAATAATGAAAAAGCTAGTATCAAAGGTAAAGGTATTATTGGTAAGATTAATTCTGCTAAAATTGAAAATGTTCACTATGTTGAGGGTCTTGAACATAACTTAATAAGCATCAGTCAATTATGTGACAATGGCCTTGAAGTTATTTTCAAAACTAACACTTGTGAAGTTAGACAAATATCTTCTGGAAAAATTCTGTTTAATGGATCAAGAATGAAAAATGTGTATGTTTTATACTTAGATGAATTGCCTGCTGAATCTTGTTTTGTGTCTCTTGAAAAAGATAAATGGATTTGGCACAAATGGGCAGGACATGTAAGTATGAGAACAATGGCTAAAATTTCTCAACTTGATCTAGTAAGAGGATTACCTAAGATAAGTTTTGACAAAGACAAACTATGTGAAAGCTGTACAAGAGGAAAACAAGCTAAAAGCAGTTTTAAACCAAAAGATTTTATTTCATCAAAAAGACCTCTTGAATTACTTCACATAGATTTATTTGGACCTGTCAAAACTACTAGTCTAGGAGGTAAGAATTATGGTTTTGTCATTGTAGATGATTATTCAAGATTCACTTGGGTCTTATTTCTTAAACACAAAGATGAATCTTTTGAATCATTTAAAAGCTTTTGTAAAAAGGTTCAAAATGAAAAAGGTACCAATATCATTTCTGTGAGAAGTGATCATGGTGGAGAATTTGAAAACTTCCACTTTGAATCATTCTTTAATGATAATGGCATCTCTCATAATTTTTCTTGTCCAAGAACTCCACAACAAAATGGAGTTGTTGAAAGGAAAAATAGAACCTTGCAGGAAATGGCTAGAACAATGATTGATGAATCAAATGTTGAAAAATATTTTTGGGCTGAAGCCATTAACACTGCATGTTACATTTTAAATAGGGTTTCAATAAGAAAAATTTTGAACAAAACCCCTTATGAGCTTTGGAAAGATAGGAAACCAAATATTTCTTACTTTCATATTTTTGGATGTTATTGTTACATTTTGAATATCAAAGATAATCTAGGAAAGTTTGATGCAAAGTCAGACAAAGGAATATTCTTAGGTTATTCTCTAACATCCAAAGCCTATAGAGTTTTCAATTTGATTTCTAACAACATGGAAGAAAGCATGCATGTCAAGTTTGATGAATTTGAGGAACAGCCTAGTCAAGCTAACATTGATGAAGATGAAGTTCAACCTTCAACACAAGATCAAGCTGTTGCAGAACCTTTAACTCCATCTCAACAACCTCCTAAGACTTGGAGAATAGTTGGATATCATCCACAAGATCAGATTATAGGAGAAACTGCTGATGGCATAAGAACCAGAAGATCATTTCAAGTTCATGAGAACGTTCTGGCAATGATCTCTCAAATTGAACCAAAATCTATTGATGAAGCTATCATTGATAAATCATGGGTTGAAGCCATGAAAGAAGAGCTACTGCAATTTGAGAAGAATGAAGTCTGGAAGCTTGTGCCTTGTCCTCCAGATCACTCCATCATTGGTACAAGATGGGTCTTTAGAAACAAGCTTGATGAAGAAGGTAAGGTAATTCGCAACAAAGCAAGACTTGTTGCTCAAGGCTATAACCAACAAGAAGGTATAGACTATGATGAAACTTTTGCACCAGTGGCAAGGTTAGAAGCCATTAGAATTTTGCTTGCATATGCATCTCATAAATGCTTTAAGCTTTTTCAAATGGATGTGAAAAGTGCTTTTTTAAATGGTTTTCTAAATGAGGAAGTTTATGTACATCAACCTCCTGGTTTTGAGAATGAACATAAACCTAATCATGTTTTCAAACTAACCAAGGCTCTTTATGGACTTAAGCAAGCTCCTAGAGCTTGGTATGAAAGGTTAAGCACATTTTTACTTGACAATGGTTTTTCAAGAGGTAAAATTGATACAACTCTTTTTAGAAAAACAAATGATCAAGATTTATTAATTGTGCAAGTTTATGTTGATGATATTATATTTGGTGCTACTAATGAGAAAATGTGTGAAGAGTTTTCTAATCTCATGCAAAGAGAATTTGAGATGAGTATGATGGGAGAGCTCAGATTTTTTCTTGGCTTGCAAATCAAGCAACAAGATGATGGGATCTTCATTTGTCAAGAGAAATACATCAGAGATCTACTCAAGAAGTATAAGATGAATGAAGCAAAAATCATGTCAACTCCTATGCATCCATCAACAAGTTTAGACAAGGATGAAAATGGAAAACTTGTCTCAGAAAAGGAATATAGAGGAATGATTGGATCACTCCTTTATCTAACTGCTAGTAGACCAGACATTGTCTTTTCAGTTGGTATTTGTGCAAGATTTCAATCTTCTCCAAGAGAATCACACCTCACAGCAGTCAAAAGAATCTTCAGATATTTAGTAGGCACTCCTGATGTTGGTCTCTGGTACAAGAAGGGATCACATTTTGACCTCAAAGCATATTGTGATGCTGACTATGCTGGTGATAAGCTTGAAAGAAAAAGCACAAGTGGAGCTTGTCAATTTCTTGGTGAAGCTCTTGTAAGTTGGAGTTGCAGAAAGCAAAACACCATAGCACTTTCAACAACAGAAGCTGAATATGTCTCAGCTGCAAATTGTTGCTCTCAAGTGATATGGATCAAAAACCAACTTGAAGATTACTCACTAAGGTACACAAATATTAAAATTCTTTGTGATAATACTAGTGCCATAAATTTATCAAAGAATCCCATTCAACATTTTAGATCAAAGCATATAGAAATTAAGCATCATTTTATACGTGATCATGTTTGCAAAAAGGATGTTGAATTGATATTTGTTGATACTGATTTTCAGCTTGCTGATATTTTTACAAAACCCTTAGTTGAGGATAGGTTTAATTTTCTCAAAGAAAATTTGAAAATCATGAAAAATCCCAACTGATCATTGTTGAACAAAATCTGAGAACAGTCTGAGAACGTTCTCTCTGCTCTGCGAACAGCAGGACTTGTGACTTTCTCATGAAGTCATTTTATTGTTCATTTATGTGTCTTAGTTTTTAACTGTTTATTCAGAAATTTTTAAGACAAACTTTTACTCTCCCTATGTCACATTTCAACTTGACTATCTCTCTCCCTCTTGTCATAACTTTTTACTTTACCCAAAGTACACATTAGCACTATTCCTAATTAGTACCTATTACCTAACCTACTCCTCCAATTCCAATTCTCAACACTCTATCATCATTTCATCTACTTAACCAAAGCCAATCCTTTCAGTTCAAATCAATCCACTACTCCACTCTCTTTCTCACTCTAGTAACCGTCATCTCTCTCTCCCTCACCGTTACTATTCAACCCTTTTTCTCTTCTTCATTCTTCAAAACAATCTCACCAATGGCTAGAACCAAAAACCCAGCAAGAAGATCAGAATACTCCTCTGATTCTCCATCTTCAACTCGTTCTCCTTTCCCTCCGCCTCAACCATCTCCCTTAACAACCCCTGTTTCTGAAACCTCAAATGTTCCAGAAAATCAATCCCAAAATGAATCCATTCCTACCATTAGCATCACTCAAATGGTAATGGAAGCCATTGAAGCCTCAAGCAAGCAAACCAGCATGCAACCCTCTATTCCTCAAAATCAAATCTTTGTTGGAACCATACCCATTTCTATTCCAACCATTGTTCCTACAGTTACACCAACTCTGAAAAAACCACCCACCACACATGAAAACCGCTCACAAACTGTAACCGTCTCAAAGGCCTCAAAAACACCAAAAACCAAGCCTTCTACCACCAAGAAATCCAAACATATTGATCATTCCAAAATTAGAAGATCAAACAGGATTGCTTCAGGCTCTGGAAAGAAACCAACCATTGATCCAACCATTTACTCAGTTTCAGACAGTGATTCTGAGAACACTCTCTCAGACAACACACCAGTTTCCAAACACCAAAGTACAAAATCGTCTTCCTCTGTCTCACCTTCCTCGTCTTCTAAGAATCCCTCTTCCTCAGAAAAATCATCATCCTCTAAACTCAACTCTGAACCCTCTGATGATGCCCTTCTCAAGGAACATGTTCCAAGCCGTCGTAAACTTCCAATCCCTTTAATCCATCAAAATGCTCAAGTGACTTTTGATGAATTTTGGAAAGACAAACCAGTTGCAGCAGGAAGAATCTACAACTTTGCTGAACTTGCAAACAAAGGTATTGACCTAACTCAATACACTCATCCCTTAGGTTGGACCAATTTTTTTCAACATCAAAGAAACCCACTACCCTAGCCTAGTTTCAGCATTTTACTTCAATGCTGTAGTCTATCAAGAAGAAGAGATGATTATCTCTTACCTTAAGGGAGTCAAAGTCATAGTCACAACCAAGCTTTTAAGTCAACTCCTAGACTTACCCAATGAAGGTGACACCCTTTATGGACCAAGTTGGTATTCCATGGCTCAAGTGAACAAAACCCAACTTTTTAGAGAAATGTTTGAACCAGGAGTTGATCTCAAGGAACCCCCAGCTTCTAAGCTTTTACCAAGCTACAAATTACTCCACAACATGTGTCTTCATGCTGTTTTTCCTAGGACAGGAAGCATGCACAAAGTCACTGACAATGATGCTATGGTCATGTACCATATGTTCAACAAAATTCGTCTGAACCTACCCTTTATTTTGTGGTGACCCTTTCTTTCATTTGCGGGCTCATCCCACCCAGATGATGGGTTAGGTCGTGGTGACGACGGTGGCTGTTCCAGGCCCCAGTGAGATGTGGGAGCTTTAGCCTAGTTAGACTATGCGCCGGTGTGGGTTGTACACCGTGCTTTTTGGGTTTAGGCATAGGATTCTAACTTGTTTTGTTGTAAGTATTTGAATACTTAGACTTGGATTGTAATTATTCAGGAATACACTTTGCTTGTTGAAGCACCTTATGGTAATGAGTTCTTTTGTATATTTGAATGCCGGCTCATTTAAAATCTTTTATGCGTAACTCTGATGTGTACAAAAAAAAAAAGTAATGTCTTTTCTGGCCGTTGAAAAACGGGTTGTCACAGTGTCCTTGATTTCTAAAGAGACAATAACTAAAAAAATGGTTTCGTATTTTTTTGAAAATACGAAACAAATAATTTGTACAGATGTCCCGTATATTTTTAAATTTTTACCATCCATAATTTATCCCGTGAAAAATTGTTATTTTTAAAAAATTATCAATGACAATTTGTCCCATATATAATCGTTATTTAGGTTTTTCATCGGCAACAATGTATCCCGTATATAGATGTCCAGCATTTTTAATATCAGTAACACATAATTTTTTCTCATATTTTAAATTATAATTGACAATTTGTACCATATTTAATTAAATGAATTTATTTTAGTCAAATATAATTAAATAACTGGAAGTAAAATAATAAACATACTTTATTATAATTAAAATTATTTTAGAGTCCACATATGTAGTTCAGCTGTCAAAATTTAGTCATTTTATCTCGGGTGTAATAATAACTAGAAAACATTGTGTAACCAAAAAAGAAGTTGAAAACATTGTCAAAAAATAAAATCATGATCCGTTTAAATTTTTTATTAGCGATAATTTGTTTTGTATTTGTCTTGTGTATAATAGTTATTTTAAAATTCTTATCAGCGATAAATTATCTCATTGATATTTAAAGATATTGCCCCCAATAATTTTTTCAACTAACATAGGAGATTAAAGTCACATGATCTTTGAAAAATATAAGAACTGCTGCTCCTTTTTTCTCCTTCTGCTTTAACCCTAGCCGTCGCCTCTTTTTTCATCTTCTTAGTTTATCACAGAGAGGTGATTTAAGGTCAATTTTGGCCTGAAATCACCCTTCCAAATTGTTTTTCTTTCTCGTTATAATAAATAAGTGTGATTATCACATATTTCTTTGTTTTGATTTCCCGTCTTCGTACGGTGTATTTTGTTGTCCCGTCTTTGTGCGGTGTTTTTGTTGTCCCGTCTTTGTGCGGTGTATTTTGTTTTCTCGTGTGTTCCTTTGTTTCAGGTTGAAGGATTAGCTCTGATCTAGTGCATATTCAATCAATGTCGACTTTGGTGTCATCAACGCTACAGATCCGGATGCTTGGATACTCCGGACACTTCAATATAATCATATTCGTAGGCTTATGTAATTTTCCATTTTATGCTATTAACACGGATACTGCGTGTTTGTTCGCAGATTTATCCCTTTTGTTTTTAGCGATTTGGAATTTGTATTACATCGATGTACTCCAACAATTTGAATGAATGAATATTGTTTGTTTTGAGTCAAAAAAAAAAGTCACATAATCTTTTAAGATATTGCTAAATGTAAATTCTTACATTTATTCTCTTAATTTTTTCGTAATAAATAGCATCTCTTATAAAAAAAACGTAAGAAAAATTTCAAAAAATCATCAACAATTACCCTTACTTTAGTCTTACTTAGTTGTTGATTTTAGTTTAGCATTTCTTTTATCCTGTAAATTTCATTTTCTTCTTAATGTTGCTTTTGTTGCAGTAGCTTTAGTAAAGTGTTAGATAGAAGTTAACAGTATCATGATTTTTGTGTTTATTCAAGTTGTTGAAACGTGAAGACTCCTATGGAAGAAGGCTGTCATAATTTTTGTAAGAATGTGATAATCGAGACATTCTTACTTAGGCACAGTAATATAGGCACAATGTTTAAACACACATCAATCAAAAAAATTAAAATGAAAATAAAATAGTCACATCAATTAATATTATTTTAATCATTTTCTCTTTAATTTTTTTTTTGCTTATGTATGTGTGCCTAACACATCAAATTTGAAATTGTGCCTAACCAAGTATTTTCCGTGATGATTTACCCTAGTTTATTGTACATATATACTATGTTAGTGTGATTTAGGTTGTTATAGAAAGTCTACTTGTGTTAGTTCACATCACTTCTTTTCATCACATGTTTGGAAAGTAGGTAATTTTATGGATCGAACTATGGTCATTCTGTAAGACCCAAGATTTCATTGTATAGTTGGTTTAAGGAATATTAGGGTTTCGATGTGTTCGTGTGATGAAACATCGTGTAAATTATAGGATTTTGCTGTAATCGAGTCTGTTTTGTGCTCGTGCACTGTAATTGTACAGACTTTTGTCTTGTGATCCTGTTGTTTGAATAAGAAGTCATTTGTGGTTTCAGAATAACGAGTTTTGGATTATTCTTGTTTTTGGAAAAACGAGTAGGATTTTACCCGTCGTTGTAAAATCTTACTGCGTCTGTTTTAAGGGAGGTTTCGGATGGGAGTTTTATATATCTGCGCGAGTTAGGATATATTCTGAGAATAATTTTCTAAGGTATGGAAGAAAATTACAGTCGCGGAAAAAGATTCGGCGATAAGTTTTGGAAATGTTAAACGTTAGACGTTCTTTCCGTAGGTTTTATGTTTTGGTGAGTTTCGTTCGTCGCGGCGCGCAAGAGCTGAACGTGAGAGTGTTTCTAAGAGGTGTTGAGTGTTATCTCAAGTGGATTTGGTTTGGTTTGATCCAATGGCTAGGGTTTTGTCTTGGCATTTTGTCTTTTGATCCAATGGCCATGAGTTAGCAAGAGGCTTTGTAATAGTAAGGAGGTCATGACTTGTGGACTTAGAAACATCACAAACTTCACTCCATTCTTTCTCTCTTTCACGTGAAACTCCATTCTTACTTTCCAACCTTTACTAAATTTTCCATTCTACACCATTTGTGTCCATTTCAAGCTTGGGAGCTTTGTGGAATTGTTGTAGAGAATCACTTTCTTAAGGTAACCACTCTTTTCCTCTTCATTTTGTTGGTTTAAACTCTTGGGGCTATGAGTTTTAGATTATGTTCATAAGGTGAAAATGTTAGGAATTGATTCTTGTTTCATGAATGTTGTTCATGAGGGTGTAGTAAGCATGTTAGGCTTTGTTGTTTTTGTTTTCCATGAGTTGGTGAAAAATCTCATGAGAAAAGTTAGGGTTTTGGTTTGGTTTATGTATTGATCAATAACATGTGGTTAAGTTGTAAGGTTTTGAAAAGAAACATTGTCTTTGAACCTTTGGGCGAAAGGGAAATGCGTTGTATGGTTTTGTTTTAGAAAATCCGATGAAAAATATTTTGGGGTTTATGAAAATATTTCCTAAGTGTTTTGTGTAGTGTTTTGGGGTCCAAGTGGGTTAAAACTCTTGTGACATGTGGTGTCGCTTTTTACTTTGAAAATGATTACCGGACGGTTAAGGCCCGTAATAAAACTTGTGCTTGGATTTGGTTTTGATTTTGGAAGTGAAAACCAAATAACTTGCACTCGAAGCAATCTACATGCTTTCGGAAATGTATTGCTTGCTTATTAAAATGGTTTGTTTTTGTGCCTTGAAAAGATGTTGGGAATTAATAGAATCAAACTAGGTTTGGTTGGGGAAAAAGGTGGTGTGAGTTGCTGATTTTGCTGTCATGACAGGTGCAACTCGCCGGGCGAGCGTTTACTCGCCAGGGCGAGTGTCACAGGTCATGACAACACGCCAGGGCGAGCTCCAGAGCGAGCTAGACCAGTCCTCACTGCCTTCACTCGCCACCAACTCGCCAGGGCGAGCTCTGGGACCTAAAATTTTGGATTCTGATTTCTAAACTTGGTTTTTAACTTTCTAATCCCTTTTTATTAACTTATGGAAGTGGTGGGGATTGGAAACGAGTTTTTCGGGTGCTCGGAAAGTGTGTGGCTTGTAACGCAAGAAAACGGCCATTTTGCATTTCAAATTATTTAAGACTTTTGACAATTGTTTTGGGTCCTAAAATTAGTATAAATAACTCATGGTGGTTGATCAATACGATAGATTTTGGTATGGTATCCGAAAGAGTGAATTTTCCTTAGAAACCTTTAGAGTTTTGGGGTTTTGATGTAGTTTCAATACATTGGGTTTGGAAACGATGTATTGATTGTCCGTTGCTTGTTTTAGGGAGCACGTAGTGTTGTGTGAACGTTTTGTTGACGGAAGCTTGCCGAGGTAAGAGCTCCACTTTATTTCCGTCTTTTCAAACGGTTTTGTTAAACATGCTTTAGATTTTGCTGTGTTGCAATTGGTGGTGTACTTGGCATGTTTTTGTGATGTATTCTCGATATGAGATCGTGGTAAATACATGATTCGTTGTCTTACATATGTTTGGTGAAATATGTGTATGAACAGGTGATTGAATACATATGATTAGATGTATATGTATGTGTTGTTGTGGTGTGAGTACATATGCGTGTACGATATGTATGTGTTGCATTAGCATATAAGGGGAATCGTATGCTCATGCATTCATAGTACGTGATTATCGGGAATGGATCACGGGGTGCGATTATCGGGAATGGATCCACCTTACTCCTACAGGAATTATTGAGTCCAATATGCGGTTATCGGGAATGGACTGCGGGGTGCGATTATCGGGAATGGATCCATCCTAACCCTTTGTGGTTTTATTGATTATGATTACTGACTTCCGGAATTCATATGCATGAGGTAATGGGGAATCTACCACACTCATTGTAGAAGTCTGCATTAGGCTTGGTGTGCATTATATTTTAAGCCCGTTGGTGGGAATTGCTTTTGTGTTAAAGAGCTTTCTCTTGTGTATGTGGAAATTTGTTATGTGTACATCTTTCGCACTGGTTATATATATATATACTTTTATTTTTGTGGTGACCCTTTCTTTCATTTGCGGGCTCATCCCACCCAGATGATGGGTTAGGTCGTGGTGACGACGGTGGCTGTTCCAGGCCCCAGTGAGAGGTTGGAGCTTTAGCTTAGTTAAACTATGCGCCGGTGTGGGTTGTACACCGTGTTTTTTTGGTTAGCATAGGGTTTCTAACTTGTTGGTTGTAAGTATTTGAATACTTAGACTTGGATTGTAATTATTCAGGAATACACTTTGCTTGTCGAAGCACCTTTTGGTAATGAGTTCTTTTGTATATTTGAATGCCGGCTCATTTAAAATATTCTATGCGCACTCTGAGTGTTAGTTGAAAAAGAAAAAAAAAATATAATGTCTTTTCTGGCCTTTGAAAAACGGGCTGTTACAATTGGTATCAGAGCACGGCTTTAAATCTTCAAAGGGAAAGTGTATACTTGAGTCGTTAGTTCAGAGTCGGTTAGAACGTAACTAGTGTTGAGTTAGTTCCAGTGTTTGTTCTGTATCGGGTTATGGGTTAATAATCCGTGGAGTAAGATTTTCTGCTGAGATTCAGAAATGTTTGGATAAGGAATCTAATCAGAATTGGTATTGTGCAGAATAGAATGCCTCCAAGAAGGGCACCTACAGCACCTGTGACGGACAATGCTGATATATATGAAATGGCTTATGCCATGAACACAATGGCAGCGGCTGTGACTGCTCAGAGCCATGCTAAGGCGCAGAGGGATCTGGAAAAGCGCGAAAGGGAAATACTTGCAGCTGGATCTAGACTCCTTTCAAATTTCAACCACCAGACTCCTCCAAAGTTTAATGGAGAGGGAGGTCCGGAAACTGCTGATTTGTGGCTCCAATCTGTGGAGAGGATATTCGGGGCAATTCATTGTCCAGAAGGAGAGAAGGTGGTCTTAGCTACCTATCAGTTACTCGGGGGTTCTGAGTATTGGTGGAGGAACACCCGACTGATCATGGAGAATGTTCATGAAGAGTTAAGTTGGGAGAACTTCAAAAGGAGGTTCTTGGCCAAATACTTCCCTGAGACAGCTAGGGAAAGGTATGGGGAAGAGTTTCTGAGGCTAAGGCAAGCAGGCATGAATGTTGTAGCATATGCCAAGAAGTTTGAATCACTATCCCGTTTCTTCCGCTTCTTTAGGGATGGGATAGATGAGGTTTATATGTGCTGTCGCTTCCAAGATGGGCTGAGGTACGAGCTGCAGGATGCGGTTGTGCCGTTGGTTATTCAACAATTCCAGGTCTTGGTTGAAAAGTGCCAAGAGGTGGAAGACATGAGAAATAAGCGGGTGAACCGCCAAGGGAATTTTAGTGCTGGAGGACCAAGTCGTACCAATGATCGTGGTTCGACTCAGAATCCTGGGAAACAAGGTGGTAAGCCGTATGATCGTCCACAAAACAGTAAGGGACAAGGAAGGTCGGTGAACCAAGGGAACCAAAATAGGGTGAAACAAGGTTGTTTCAACTGTGGCGAGGTGGGCCACTATGCCAATGAATGCCCGACCGCGGCAAATGTTTGTTATAATTGTAAGAAGCCGGGGCATGTGGCTAGAGAGTGCAGGGCCCCAAAGGCCGGGCCATCGGCAAATGCGGCGCAAGGCTCACAAGGTACTAGACCGGCGGCAAAGGCACGTGCTTACTGTATGGGCACTGAACTGAGTGGGCAGGCTAGCAATGCCATCCACGAGAGCTGTCACATCGCAGGTAATTCTTTAACTGCTTTGATTGACACGGGGGCAACCCACTCATTCATATCTTTGGCTTGTGCAAATCGGTTGAGTTTGAATGTTTCTGTTCTTCCATTTGACTTGAATGTTTTGACTCCTGCTAAGGATTTGGTAGTGAATACTGCATGTTTGCATTGTTTGGTAGTAATCCAGAATAGGGATTTTCTGGTCAATTTGGTTTGTCTACCGCTCTTATCTCTCGAGATCATCATCGGGATGGATTGGTTGTCTTATCATTATGTGATTCTAGACTGTGCTCGGAAATTGGTTTTCTTTCCCGAGCCAGGTGTGCGAAGGTACTTGTCTGCAAATCGGCTTTCTGTGGTTATGTGTAATGGAGAGCCAGAGATAGTTTCACTTGCTAGCTTAGGAGTGACGTCGGAGATCCGAATTGAGGAAATTCGTGTGGTTCAGGATTTCCAAGATGTGTTTCCATCGGAGATTCCAGCTTTTCCTCCGTGTAGAGAGGTGGAATTCTTTATTGATTTGCAACCGGGTACGGGTCCGATTTCGGAATCAGCTTATAGGATGGCTCCAGCCGAGTTGGTAGAGTTGAAAAGTCAGATTGAGGACTTGTTAGAGAAGGGTTTCATAAGGCCTAGTGTGTCGCCTTGGGGAGCACCGGTCTTATTGGTTAAGAAGAAGGATGGGAAATCTCGTCTGTGTGTGGATTATCGGAAGCTTAATAAGGTGACTATCAAGAACCGATATCCACTGCCGCGTATTGATGATCTGATGGATCAGTTGAGGGGAGCCTCAGTGTTTTCAAAGATTGACTTGAAATCTGGATATCACCAGATAAGAGTACGAGATGAGGATATTCAGAAAACGGCGTTTAGGACGCGATATGGGCATTATGAGTTCTTAGTGATGCCGTTTGGAGTGACGAATGCACCGGCTATCTTTATGGCCTACATGAATCGGATATTCCACTCATTCTTGGACAAGTTTGTGGTGGTATTTATTGATGACATCCTAGTGTATTCGAAGAGTGAAGAGGAACATGTAGAGCATCTTCGTTTAGTATTGCAAGTTTTGCGGGAAAGTAAGCTGTACGCAAACCCATCAAAGTGTGACTTTTGGTTGGAAGAGGTGAATTTCCTTGGCCATGTTATATCAAAAAAGGGAATAGCCGTGGATCCAGCCAAGATTGATACGGTACTTTCATGGAAGCAACCTCAAACAGTGACTGATGTGAGAAGTTTTGTTGGTTTGACCGGTTATTACCGGAGATTCATAGAAGGATTTGCTAAGATTGTGGCGCCTATGACACAACTTACGCGAAAAGATCAACCTTTTGCTTGGACTGAGAAGTGTGAGTTGAGTTTTCAGTTGTTGAAGGAGCGATTGACGACTTCACCAGTTTTGATGTTACCACAGTCGGAGGAACCGTATGAGGTTTATTGTGATGCTTCTCATCAAGGGTTGGGTTGTGTGTTGATGCAACACAAGAGAGCAGTGGCTTATGCGTCAAGGCAACTGAAAGTGCTTGAAAAGAATTATCCTACGCACGATTTAGAGCTTGCGGCCGTTGTTTTTGCATTGAAGATTTGGAGACATCATCTTTATGGTTGCACTTTTGTCGTGTTTAGTGACCATAAAAGTCTCAAGTACTTGTTTGATCAGAAAGAGCTTAATATGAGGCAGAGAAGATGGATGGAAACATTGAAGGATTTTGATTTCACTTTGGAATACCATCCTGGAAAGGCTAATGTGGTAGCCGATGCGTTAAGTAGGAAGAGTGTGTCGGTTTGTTCGGCGCAAATGGCTAGTCAACAAGAGTTGTTGAGAGAGTTTCGTGACTTGCACCTAGAAGTAGAGTTTGCTTTAGGGAATATGAGACTGGGTATGATTACCATCTCAAGCGGGTTGTTGGAGGATATTGCAAATTGTCAAGATGACAAGTTTCTCATGGAGAAAAGAGCTTTGATTGTTCGAGAAACCAACCGAGATTTCAAGGTGGGATCGGACAAAATTTTGAGGTGTCAAGGGAGAGTATGTGTGCCCGATGCTATGAACTTGAGAAACACTATTCTAGGGGAGGCACACAAGAGTAAACTTAGTATACATCCCGGAGCAACAAAGATGTATCAAGACCTGAGGCATGATTTCTGGTGGCCGGGTATGAAAAAGGATGTGGCTGAGTATGTGGCGTCGTGTCTGACTTGTCAGAAGGCGAAGATTGAACATCAGAGACCAGTAGGGATGCTGCAGTCATTAGATATCCCCGAGTGGAAGTGGGATAGCATTTCTATGGATTTCATCACTGGTTTACCTAAGACCAGGAGGAAGCATGATTCCATTTGGGTGATAGTGGATTGTTTGACTAAGTCCGCTCATTTTCTACCGGTAAGGACTACGGATACAGCGGCAAAGTTGACCGATATTTACATTGCTGAGATTGTGAGGTTACACGGGATTCCGTCAAGTATAGTGTCGGATCGAGACCCAAAGTTTACTTCACACTTTTGGAAGACTTTGCACGAGGCGTTGGGGACGAAATTGAGATTGAGTTCCGCCTATCATCCTCAGACGGATGGGCAGACCGAGAGAACAAATCAATCTTTGGAAGATTTGTTGAGAGCTTGTGTATTGGATGATCGTGGAAGTTGGGATGATGTATTACCATTGATAGAATTCACATACAACAACAGTTTCCACGCTAGTATTGGAATGGCACCATACGAGGCTTTGTATGGGAGAAGATGTCAGACTCCCTTGTGTTGGTACCAAGATGGGGAAAGTATGATAGTAGGGCCGGAAATGGTACAACAGACGACGGACAAGGTCCGAAAGATAAGGGCAATGATGAAAGTTGCTCAAGATCGCCAGAAAAGTTATGCGGATAGGCGTCGGAGACCTTTAGAGTTTGAGGAGGGAGATCACGTATTTCTCCGAGTTACACCAACGACTGGCGTTGGAAGGGCTTTGAAAGCGAAGAAGTTGACTCCAAAGTTTATAGGGCCTTATCAGATTTTGGAACGGATTGGGAAGGTAGCATATCGGATCGCGTTGCCACCGGTACTATCTTTGATACATGACGTGTTCCATGTGTCGCAATTGCGGAAGTATACACCGGATCCATCACATGTGATCACACCAGATGACATCCAGTTGAGGGATAACTTGTCATTTGAAGTTCCGCCGATCAAGATTGCGGATAGGAAGATGAAGCGTTTGAGAACGAAAGAGATACCTTTGGTGAAGGTAATATGGAACGAAGCTACAGGAGATACCACCTGGGAGCTCGAGAGTAAGATGAAAGAATTATACCCCAGTTTGTTCGACGATGTCTAAGTTTCGAGGACGAAACTTCTTTTAGGGGGGTAGTATTGTAAGACCCAAGATTTCATTGTATAGTTGGTTTAAGGAATATTAGGGTTTCGATGTGTTCGTGTGATGAAACATCGTGTAAATTATAGGATTTTGCTGTAATCGAGTCTGTTTTGTGCTCGTGCACTGTTATTGTACAGACTTTTGTCTTGTGATCCTGTTGTTTGAATAAGAAGTCATTTGTGGTTTCAGAATAACGAGTTTTGGATTATTCTTGTTTTTGGAAAAACGAGTAGGATTTTACCCGTTGTTGTAAAATCTTACTGCGTCTGTTTTAAGTGAGGTTTCGGATGGGAGTTTTATATATCTGCGCGAGTTAGGATATATTCTGAGAATAATTTTCTAAGGTATGGAAGAAAATTACAGTCGCGGAAAAAGATTCGGCGATAAGTTTTGGAAATGTTAAACGTTAGACGTTCTTTCCGTAGGTTTTATGTTTTGGTGAGTTTCGTTCGTCGCGGCGCGCGAGAGCTGAACGTGAGAGTGTTTCTAAGAGGTGTTGAGTGTTATCTCAAGTGGATTTGGTTTGGTTTGATCCAATGGCTAGGGTTTTGTCTTGGCATTTTGTCTTTTGATCCAATGGTCATGAGTTAGCAAGAGGCTTTGTAATAGTAAGGAGGTCATGACTTGTGGACTTAGAAACATCACAAACTTCACTCCATTCTTTCTCTCTTTCACGTGAAACTCCATTCTTACTTTCCAACCTTCACTAAATTTTCCATTCTACACCATTTGTGTCCATTTCAAGCTTGGGAGCTTTGTGGAATTGTTGTAGAGAATCACTTTCTTAAGGTAACCACTCTTTTCCTCTTCATTTTGTTGGTTTAAACTCTTGGGGCTATGAGTTTTAGATTATGTTCATAAGGTGAAAATGTTAGGAATTGATTCTTGTTTCATGAATGTTGTTCATGAGGGTGTAGTAAGCATGTTAGGCTTTGTTGTTTTTGTTTTCCATGAGTTGGTGAAAAATCTCATGAGAAAAGTTAGGGTTTTGGTTTGGTTTATGTATTGATCAATAACATGTGGTTAAGTTATAAGGTTTTGAAAAGAAACGTTGTCTTTGAACCTTTGGGCGAAAGGGAAATGCGTTGTATGGTTTTGTTTTAGAAAATCCGATGAAAAATATTTTGGGGTTTATGAAAATATTTCCTAAGTGTTTTGTGTAGTGTTTTGGGGTCCAAGTGGGTTAAAACTCTTGTGACATGTGGTGTCGCTTTTTACTTTGAAAACATGTTTGAAAATGATTACCGGACGGTTAAGGCCCGTAATAAAACTTGTGCTTGGATTTGGTTTTGATTTTGGAAGTGAAAACCAAATAACTTGCACTCGAAGCAATCTACATGCTTTCGGAAATGTATTGTTTGCTTATTAAAATGGTTTGTTTTTGTGCCTTGAAAAGATGTTGGGAATTAATAGAATCAAACGAGGTTTGGTTGGGGAAAAAGGTGGTGTGAGTTGCTGATTTTGCTGTCATGACAGGTGCAACTCGCCGGGCGAGCGTTTACTCGCCAGGGCGAGTGTCACAGGTCATGACAACACGCCAGGGCGAGCTCCAGAGCGAGCTAGACCAGTCCTCACTGCCTTCACTCGCCACCAACTCGTCAGGGCGAGCTCTGGGACCTAAAATTTTGGATTCTGATTTCTAAACTTGGTTTTTAACTTTCTAATCCCTTTTTATTAACTTATGGAAGTGGTGGGGATTGGAAACGAGTTTTTCGGGTGCTCGGAAAGTGTGTGGCTTGTAACGCAAGAAAACGGCCATTTTGCATTTCAAATTATTTAAGACTTTTGACAATTGTTTTGGGTCCTAAAAATAGTATAAATAACTCATGGTGGTTGATCAATACGATAGATTTTGGTATGGTATCCGAAAGAGTGAATTTTCCTTAGAAACCTTTAGAGTTTTGGGGTTTTGATGTAGTTTCAATACATTGGGTTTGGAAACGATGTATTGATTGTCCGTTGCTTGTTTTAGGGAGCACGTAGTGTTGTGTGAACGTTTTGTTGACGGAAGCTTGCCGAGGTAAGGGCTCCACTTTATTTCCGTCTTTTCAAACGGTTTTGTTAAACATGCTTTAGATTTTGCTGTGTTGCAATTGGTGGTGTGCTTGGCATGTTTTTGTGATGTATTCTCGATATGAGATCGTGGTAAATACATGATTCGTTGTCTTACATATGTTTGGTGAAATATGTGTATGAACAGGTGATTGAATACATATGATTAGATGTATATGTATGTGTTGTTGTGGTGTGAGTACATATGCGTGTACGATATGTATGTGTTGCATTAGCATATAAGGGGAATCGTATGCTCATGCATTCATAGTACGTGATTATCGGGAATGGATCACGGGGTGCGATTATCGGGAATGGATCCACCTTACTCCTACGGGAATTATTGAGTCCAATAAGCGGTTATCGGGAATGGACTGCGGGGTGCGATTATCGGGAATGGATCCATCCTAACCCTTTGTGGTTTTATTGATTATGATTACTGACTTCCGGAATTCATATGCATGAGGTAATGGGGAATCTACCACACTCATTGTAGAAGTCTGCATTAGGCTTGGTGTGCATTATATTTTAAGCCCGTTGGTGGGAATTGCTTTTGTGTTAAAGAGCTTTCTCTTGTGTATGTGGAAATTTGTTATGTGTACATCTTTCGCACTGGTTATATATATATATATACTTTTATTTTTGTGGTGACCCTTTCTTTCATTTGCGGGCTCATCCCACCCAGATGATGGGTTAGGTCGTGGTGACGACGGTGGCTGTTCCAGGCCCCAGTGAGAGGTTGGAGCTTTAGCTTAGTTAAACTATGCGCCGGTGTGGGTTGTACACCGTGTTTTTTTTGGTTAGCATAGGGTTTCTAACTTGTTGGTTGTAAGTATTTGAATACTTAGACTTGGATTGTAATTATTCAGGAATACACTTTGCTTGTCGAAGCACCTTTTGGTAATGAGTTCTTTTGTATATTTGAATGCCGGCTCATTTAAAATATTCTATGCTCACTCTGAGTGTTAGTTGAAAAAGAAAAAAAAAAATATAATGCCTTTTCTGGCCTTTGAAAAACGGGCTGTTACACATTCCTACGCTGTTTATTTATTAATGATAACTTGTTTCCTGTATACTAATGATTTTATAAATTTTATCGATAACACACTTGTCCCGTGTGTAATATTTATTTATTTATTTGTATCAGCGACAACTTGTCAAGTGTATAGTTGTTTTCAAATTTTTTGCAACAAAAACTTGTTCCATGTATAATAGTTATTTTAGAATTTTTATCAAAGACAACTTGTCCCGTGTTTAATAATTAATTTAGATTTTTATCGGCAGCAATTTGTCCCGTATATAGATATCATGTACTCCCTCCGTTCCTTTTTATAATAAACAGTTTGAAAAAATTACACATACCAAGAAAACACATTGTAAATAGTTCTTTTCATTTAATATTCTTATAAATTTAAACTTATTCCATTTATACCCTTATTTAATTTCTCTAAATTCAATTAACTTACTTATTTTTAATATTCTCTTTCATACTAAATAAGGGCATAAGTGAAATTTAACATTTAAAACATTTGAAAATTAGTCAAAGTTTCTTATAAAAATGAACAAAAAAAATTCCACTTTTGTTTCTTATAAAAAGTAACGGAGGGAGTATTTTGTACATTACTGATTTTAAATTTTTTATAAATGGCCAACTCATTTCTTAAGAAAATAATTGATAATATAATTAAAGAAGCTAAAATTGGACAACTCCCCATGTGTAATAATGATTTTTAAATTTTTATTAACGATAAAAATTAAAATTTCCCATGAATTATAAATTTAATCAGTAATAAATTTTAAAAGTCAGTTAAAATATTTTGACAATAATTTTTTAATGTCCAACTATAGATTATATTACATATGAAGTTATGATTAGTAAAACCGCACACTGTCTCACATGCATTTTTATCTCGCTGTTAGGATATCTTTTATACTCAAAACCGAACTAAACCGCACCGTCAACACCCCTAATGATTAAGGTTCAATTAGAATTAGACAGCACTATAGAAAAAGTAATTTGAAGCTATGAGACAGTGTGAAATAGCCCGTGATAAAAAGAGATCAGTAAAATGTCATTTGGTTGCAAGATGTGTACGTCTAGTGTGGTCAATAGACTAAAATTTCAATCAACACAGGCTGTATGGTTTTTTTTTTTGACGAAAACACAAGTTGTATGGGTGAAATAGCTTTTGCACGTGAAACCAAGGGACCAATAATGGATATAAAATATCAAAGTAGGTTTCATGAAGTTATCCTAGTGCAAAAAAATAAAAAATAAAAAAAACTGATCATTATAGTTATGTTAAACATATAAATATTGAATTGAGTGAATGTGTGTCAATCTATTAATTTTCAATTTCAATACAATAAGTGAAAATTAAAAGTGGCTTCCCACATATAATAATGATATAAATAATTTTATCCGTGATATAGTTAACAATTTTTTGGAAAATAATTGATTATGTAATTAAAGAAGATAAAATTGGCCAATTCCCCATGTGTAATAATAATTTTTAAATTTTTATCAGCTCTAAAAATTACAATTTCCTCGTGAATTATAAATTTTATTAGTAATAAATTTAATAAGAACATCTTTAACGCACATCATTTATCTCAAAGTTCTTTACAGTTTACGTTGGCTATAAGTAATTTAGCCTTGCACTAAGTATGAGCTGGCGTTAGATTAACTAAAACTTAGTTGCCGTGCTTTCTAGAGCCAACGTTGGCCATCCTTTTCTTTTATTTTTTGATATATGTTGGCTATATTTGAATAAAACATATAAATACTACTCTACTATTATTTATGTATTATTTTATTTTATTTATGTATACATTTGACAATAGAATTTAATTTATATACACTGTCAGTGTAAAGTTATTTTATACATATGTCCAATAATATATCAACACATCATGTATTGTGTTTAAAAACACATACTCCCTCCGTTTCTTTTTAATTGTCTTTTTAGAATGATAACACCAAATTAAGGAAGTGTATTTTTGCACGTTATCTTCCTATTATACCCTCGTTTTAATCCACCAATAAATTCCTAATTTTTTGCCCACATTTTTTCTTTCCAATAAATTTAATATATTATGTACAAAAAAACAAAATTTAATATGTTATGTGCCAACAAAAAAAAATTAAAAAAAAGATTTAGTTTTTCAAATATATAGCATTAATTGGTTTTATGGAAAAAGATAAGAGCAATTTACAAAGGGTATAATTGATAATTCATAGCCATAAAATACAAAAAGGACAATTAAATAGAAACGTTAAATATGATAACAAAAGACAATTAAAAAGAAACGGAGGGAGTATATGTCATATTCATTAAATGATGTGGCAACACATCATTGGATGCATGTGTAAAAAAGTTTTACACTGATAGTGCACAACAATTAAACTCTTGACAATATTAATAACCCAATCTGTATAAAAAAAATATTAGTAACCCAACGACATTATTAATTAAACCAACGGCTATATATTTTTTGATAAAAATAATGGCTATATGATAATTTTTTACCTTTGTATAAATATTAGTAGTAATTTATATTTATTTTTTGTCAAAAAATATTAATAATTTTATGCATATTAATTAAAATAATTAAATTAATGTTAACTTTGAATAAAAATTAATTACAAATAAAAAAATATAAATATGTGGGGTCAAGATTTGGTTCTTTATAACCAACCACCATTAAAGTAAAAACTACTCAAATCAACTAAAATTCTATAAATTACTTTGGGCCCACAAAAAGCAACTTAGTTCATCTAGTTAGTTTACTCCCACTAAAGATGCTCAAGTAATTTTAAAATATTTTCACAATAACTTTTTAATGTCCAACTATAAATTATTATATTGCATATGAAGTCTACATAACAAATATATTGTTCTTAGGAAATAATTGACTATTCAATCAAAGAAATTAAAATCTCAATCCATGTATAATATTGATTTTAAAAATTTAATTTGTGATATAGTTAACAATTTTTAGAAAATAATTGATCATGTAATTAAAGAAGATAAAATTGGCCAACTCCCCGTGTGTAATAATAATTTTTAAATTTTTATCAGTGATAAAAGTTACAATCGCTATATTCAATTTAAATTATAAATTTCAAAAAAGTGATTTTAAACTTTTAAAATCTCCCGTGCGAAATAGTTTTAAAAACTTGATTTTAAACATGTTTATAGTTCTATCAAAGAGTAAACTGTATTTGCAAAACTTAAGAAGTTGAAAAATTTAATTTATATTGAAATTTTTGTATTTTATATTTAATGCATATCTTTTTTATAAATAATTATTGTTACATTTTTTTTTTAAACCAAAAGTATCCTCCGCGCGCAACTGCAGAGACTAATCCCCTCGAGGTAACTGAGATCCATTTAAGGGTTGACCTCTCCAAAGACCAAATGATTAAGGGACCCAAGTATCTACCACTTGTGTCACATACTACATTTAATTGCGTTAAGATGTGCAACATATACATGTTAGACAAAATCAAATAATTATAACAAATTACAGCCACCAATGTGGTATACTGTCCAATATTACCAAATCAAAAAATATTGCACTACCCAATATATTGAGTCACTGCACAGTACAAGAAAAGAAGTAAAAATCAGAAGTCAAGTATCCAACTCTTTTCACTTTTCAATGATACATTTTTGCTTCTCATTTCTCTCTCATCATTTCTGTTTCTTATCACCACCGCCGTGAACCACTGTAACATCCCAATTTTATTTAATAGAAGAGGAATTAAATAAAAATTAGTTGTCGGAGACAAATTTGAGATTATGCGAAACTAGTACAGAGGAATAATCAATTTATACAAGAAAGTTGGTTATTAAGTGAAGGGCCAAAAGAGGAATTTAGCATGGGGTATATTATAATTGTGGTATAAGTACCAAGACACTCCAATTTCATTTCATTTCTCACATTACTGAAATTAGCAAACACAGTAAAGAACAAAACCCACTCTTCCACTCTCATCTTCTTCTCCACGCCTACAACAACATAAACCACACCCTCAAATCATTCACAACATGAAATCAGCAGCTTGGACAGAAGCAAAGCTAGAAAATCAACTCCCTATCCTTGTTCCTCTCTCTCTCGCAAAATCCATTAATCCCCAAATCTTCTTTAACTCTCAAAAACTCCAAATCAAGCTTATGCATGGCTGAGTTTTGTCCTGGGTTCAAGCTATGGATGTTATGCTAAAGTTTGAATCACTGTGTGCTACAGGATTCAGAGGTAAGAACTCAATTTCCACAAACTCATGAAATTCCTTTAATCTACCAAACACACTAATCTCACCCTACACTTGAAATTCTCTGTGCATGTGTGTTTCTCTGTCGAAATTATGAGTTTGGAGAAGGTTAGAAGGTATGGGTAGCATGGAGAAGTGGGAAATTGACCCAGAAATCGCAGAAATTCGTTTCAGCTCTGTCACGACTCGCTCTGGCGTGTGGAACTCGCCCTGGCGAGCTTGTCAGCAAAACCTGCATTTTTGCTACTGTGACAACTAGCTCTGGCGAGCTGTTACTCGCTCTGGCGAGTTCAGCAGGATCAGCAACACATGTTTTCGCTTCTGTAACCCACTCTCAGCCTCGGTAAGTTGTCCCTTAACCCTTATAATCCTTCCTCAGCTGCTGTTAGGATTGTTCTATGCTTCAACCATATTCAAACTCTAACTTACCTTTTTAATCATTCTTTTCCAATCCTTGATCAAGCACTCATGATGGGGTTCAAGTGAGTTGGTAAGAGTTCGTAGCTGTTGCTGAGCTTTGGTATGATCAGTATAAAGCTTCATTATCCAGGTGGGTTCTTTAGGCTAGTTTAGCTAGTTTCCCAACAATTAATGATTATGCATGATAACTATTAGGAATTTAGGAAATGTTGTGCGAGAGGGATTAAATCCCAAATCCCTCTCCGTTCTATTTTATATTATGTTGTTATCTGTTAATGCACTGGCTAAAATGAGGGTTGTAGGTGTTAGTTTGAAATATCATGATTTCTGCAAAAACAGGGCAATTCTGCATGAACTCGCTCCAGCGAGTAGTTGGCGAGCGTTCATGGCGAGCTGGGTTCTGGGCTGATGAAACTCGCCATGGCGAGCTATTGCTCGCCACAGCGAGTTGATTTAGGTCAGTACCTATAATCTCGCCATAGCGAGCTGGTGACTCGCCAAAGCGAGCTTGTACAGAATAGTCCATATTTTACAATTATTCTTGAAACTTCAAACACTCGTTTTATACCCTCATTAGAGACAGATAATTTGTATTAACGTAAATGACATAATGTCGAATAGCATGTTAAGCACAGATAATCCTTAGGGCATAACCTAGAATTATTTAGGAATGTATGCTCCCCGGGATTTTGGGAATTATGGTAGTAAGAACACAATTTTAGTGTCAGTCACTATGGGCGATTTATTATATCGCAAGTATGGACTCCCAATGGGATACTCCATTAGGTTATGTATATGTGAGCTTCATGCCGTGACCGAATCGGTTGACGGATATGTCAGGCCTCTGAGACATGCTCACCTCAGAGTGTCCTTGTGTTTAAAATGAATAAGATTCAGTTAATCTGTGATACACCTTTACTTATGTCATGATGAATTATGCTATGATTAGTATTATACGACTGATTAGGTGCCCCCGGTGTAGTCACCTCTAGGAGGGTAGTAGGACTCACTGAGGCTTAGTAGTCTCACCCCACTCCAAACCAATTTTTTTAGGTAGACAGGTTCACCGGAGCAAGGACCAGGACGGAGCTGATGATTGGAGCTGAGCTTGATTCATCAGACTTGAAGATTGTAGTCTTCATCTTTGTTTTAGTCTTATTCTGTTTATCTTAAAACCTTATTGATTCCGCTGTATTTTTATTCATCGGTTACATTGTATCTGAAACAAGTTGTATCTTGTTTAATTAAATTCAGAAATTTATTTGTACTCAGATTCCATTATGTATGTCTCGACTAAATATTCTAGGTATTTTAGTTGGGGCGTTATAACCACCAACACAACTTGTACTTCAGTAGACAAAAGTCCACAAAATCCTTCATTTTGAATTTTTTTTCAAATACCCAAAGTGTTTGCAAGGGGTAAAATTGGCAGACTGGTTAAATTTGTGAGAATGAAAAATGAGATTTTCAATCAAATATGACAATAATGTCCCTTCTTCCAATCACAAAAAACCTTATTCCGGCGACCTTTAGTTAAAAAGACTACATATTATTTATCATTTTATTCTCCTCTATCTTTCTGTTAAATTAGATTTAAAAAAAGAGTTTGCTTGTAAATTTGTTATTTTTATAGCTTGTCTTTCCGGCCACCGGCGTCCACCTTTGAACATGATGCAACAACCACTAAAATACTATCTTATTCCTTAACAAAACCCAACCAAAAATTACAGTCGGACCACCTTTTCAAAGCGACCGCCATACCGGAATTTTTCATCCATCATGCCGGAAATCGCAACGCGGCCTGCCAGAGTTTTCCTGTGACTTCATCTCTTTTTCTTTTTCATCACTTCTATCACACATCATGTAAAACAAAGTTAGAGATTTTAAAGATATATTTTATTTGTAGATCTGAATTGAAATTTGAGTGTGGTATTAGAGCCTACTCTTCTTATTTATTTATTTTTTTTAGATTTGGAATATCATGTACATTCTTTCTTCTTCTTTTTTTGCTGGTTTCTTTTTATAAGAAATTTTCCCGTTCTTTCTTTTTCTTCTATTTTTTGTGTACTTTCAAAAATAACAAAAACATAACTGAAAAGGAATAAAAAAATTGTGTTATTTATTATTATTTATATTTTTGATAAAAAAAAGATCATGATTTTTTTGGTAAATAAGTAGTTAAAAGTCATTTTTATGTCTACTATATAAAAAATATTTTGCAAAAAAATCCATTAATTTTTAAAATATTTTCAACATCCATTAAATTTGCAACTATTAATTTCAATTTTTATTCTCTCTTACCTACGGTTACAATTTTTATTTTTTATTTTTTATTTTTTTAAGAAACTTTCTCTGTTTTTCTATTTAAAAGCTATTTTTTTTTAAATAATAATATAGAGTAAAAAAGTAATCAAATGCTTTTGGAATAAAGTAGAGAAACTAATTAGTTGATATTGGATTTGAAAATAATTTTTGTTTATATACCCGTTTCATTGTTTATTTGATATATTTTTGTTTTTGAATGTATAATATATTTGAAATATACTTGTATTATTCTAGAAATGGTTGTTATATTTTCAGTTCAAGTGAGCTTATATATTTTTATTTATTGATCTGACAAGTTAAAAAAATGGTGGGTTATGAACTTTGTAACAAAAAAAAATGATGATGCTTCTATAAAAATGGATTTTTGTTGTACATGAATGAATAAAAAGAAAGGAAAAGATAATAGATAATGTTTGCTATATTTTTATATAGAATCATTCATGTTAACGAAGATAAAGAAAAAAATTTGTTTGTTATAGATGATATCAAGTATAGGAAAAAATGAAGATGTATGTTCTTACCTTTGTGAAGAGAATAAGAATTTCACTTGTTTTTATTCTTTTTCCTGCAAGATCAGAAGAAAATAGTAGAGATTGGTAAAATTGATAACATGAAAAAAATTAGATAAAATAAAAATTGAGAAAGAAGAGGATGAAAAATTTATATTTGAATGTTGAAATGAAAGATAGTAATAGTATTATAGAATTTGAAATTATGAAGAGAGGGAATTTGAAAGTGTATGTATGTAACCAAAGCAAATGATGTAGTAGTAGCAATTAAGTCCCATCCGCCAGCAAAAGGAAAGGAAAAGTAATCAAAGTGTATAAACTTGTACTTCAGTAGACAAAAGTCCACAAAATCCTTCATTTTGAATTTTTTTCAAACTAGCTGATCACCCGTGCGAGACGCACGGGGTCGCGGCGTTGCCGCTCCCCTAATATTAGGGAAGATATTGAAAATATTATGAAAATTAAAATCAAAACAATCTAAATACTTGAATATATGATTGTACTATAAAATAAAATCTAAAACTTTGATAAAAAATAACGTAAATTTGCCATTGTTTAATAGCGCATGGAAAAATTTAATTTTTTATGTAATAATAAAATGTTTGGACAATTAGTATATGTGTCAAAAATAGATTGTTACTATTGGCACATAATAAAAAATCGAATCAGATTACAAAAAATAGACATTGTATAAATTATAAAAAATAGGTTCCAGAGATAAAAAAAAAAAATAGACCGTCTTATATTAATATATGAGTAGAAATATAAGATTTGTACAAATTACAAAAATTAGGTTCCCGTGGAGATTAAAAAAATGGACCGTCTTATATATTAATATATGAGTAGAAATATAGGACTCCATACAAATAACATAAAATAGATTCCCGTAGAGATTTAAAAAAAAAAGATCACTATATTGATATAGGAGTAGAAACTAATATATATATATATATATATAGACTTTTATATATTAGTAAAAATATATGTTCCGTAAAAATTAAAAAAAAGAAACAAAGGCCTTCGTATTATTATATGGATAGAAATATATATATAAGACTTCGTACAAATCATAAAAAATAGATTTCCGAAGAGATAAAAAAATAGACAGTCTTATATATATTAATATTTGAGTAAAAATATAAGACTTAGTACAGATTACAAAAAATAGGTTCCCGTGAAGATTAAAAAAATGGACCGTCTTATCTTAATATATAAGTAGAAATATAGGACTCCATACAAATTACATAAAATATATTCCCGCATAGATTAAAAAAAATAGACCACTATATTGATATAAGAGTAGAAAGTACAAATATATATATATATATATATATATATAGACTTTCGTATTAATATATTAGTAAAAATATATGTCTCGTAAAAATTACAAAAAAGAAACAAAGGCCTTCGTATTATTATATGAATAGAAATATAGGACTTCGTACAAATTATAAAAAAGAGGTTCCCGTAGAGAAAAAATAGACCGTCTTATATTAATATATGAGTAGAAATATAAGGCTTCGTACAGATTACAAAAAACAGGTTCCCGTGGAGATTAAAAAAATGGACTGTCTCGTATTAATATATGAGTACAAATTATAGGACTTCGTACAAATTATAAAAAATAGGTTCCGGTAGAGAGAAAAAATAGACCGTCTTATATTAATATATGAGTAGAAATATAAGACTTCGTACAGATTACAAAAAATAGGTTCCCGTGGAGATTAAAAAAATGGACCGTCTTATATTAATATATGAGTAGAAATATAGGACTCCATACAAATAACATAAAATAGATTCCCATAAAGATTAAAAAAAAAATAGACCGCTATATTGATATAGGAGTAGACACTACAATATATATCTATATATATATGTCTCGTAAAAATTACAAAAAAGAAACAAAGGCCTTCGTATTATTATATGAATAGAAATATAGAACTTCGTACAAATTACAAAAAATAGGTTCCCGTGGAGATTAAAAAAATGGACCGTCTTATATTAATATATGAGAAGCATCATGATTCAAAAAAATAAGTTTATGTAGAAATATGAGTCGAAATATAGGTTTCGCTTTATTGGATGTTAATTCTCTCACTGAGGATTCGGTTTCGGCCAATGTTTTGAGGAAGAATAATGATTGTTATGGTGTGGAAATAATCTCTCTTTAATTATAAAAAAAAATAGACCGTCTTATATTAATAAAGAGTAGAAATATAAGACTTCGTACAAATTACAAAAAATAGGTTCTCGTGGAGATTAAAAAAATGGACCGTCTTATATTAATATATGAGAAGCATCATGATTTAAAAAAATAAGTTTCTGTAAAAATATGAGTCGAAATATAGGTTTCCGTTTAAAAAATAGTCTCCCATGTTAATACATAGATACAAATATTTTTATTTACAAATATATTTCATGTATTTTTTAATATTTTAAATTTACAAATGTATAAAAAAATAAAATTGGTCAAGTATAAATCTGTAATTGTGGCAATTAAGGCACCCATATAAAATTGGTCAATTTTACTATCATTTATTTTAAAGGTAATACTTTTATTAATTTTTTATGATAACTTTTGTAACAACCCGTTTTTCAAAGGCCAGAAAAGGCACTATAATTTTTTTTTGTACACAATCAGAGTTACGCATAAAAGATTTTAAATGAGCCGACATTCAAATATACAAAAGAACTCATTACCATAAGGTGCTTCGACAAGCAAAGTGTATTCCTGAATAATTACAGTCCAAGTCTAAGTATTCAAAACAAGTTAGAAAACCCTATGCTGACCCAAAAGCACGGTGCACAAACACACCGGCGCATAGTCTAACTACTCTAAGCTTCAACACAAGCTCACTATGGCCTAGAGCTGCCAACACCATCCTCTCGACCTACATCGTCATCTGGGGTGGGATGAGCCCGCAAATGAAAGAAAGGGTCACCACAAAATAAAAGGTATATATATATATAGCCGGTGCGAAAGATGTACACATAGCAAATTTCCACATACACAAGAGAAAGCTCTGTAACACAAAAGCAATTCCCACCAACGGGCGTATATATATAATGCACACATAGCCTACCAATGCAGACTCTACATGATCGTGACACCAATCACTGGCTGCCACATGCATGAATTTAATTCCGGAATTCAACCTCTCTATAGAAGGCGTAGGTCTCTGGTGGGATAACACCTCCTACTATTGGTGGGATAACACCAGGTAGAGTCACACAAGACAATACCAAAACAATCACGGTGGGATAACACCGGGTGAGTCACACAAGACAACCACCAACTCAATAAAATCCAGTAGGATTTGGCGAAGTCGCACAGACAAACGCCCGGTACGAAGGCAAGTCACACAAGACATACACCTAGGCACGCAACTATGAAATGCATGGCATATATTCTCTTCGGCATATACGGGATAGTCACACAAGACAAAATCCTCGCGTAGTCCTATCTGACGCACGCATTCATATAAGCTCATGCAAACAATCACATAGCCTAAAGCCTATGTACAAAGCATCACAACATACATACATTTTCTCAATCATATGTAAAGTGCACACGCATTTATAACCACGTTCTCATCAACGAGAATACATAAGTACAAACATGCCAAAGCACACAGCAATTGCATACACAGCAAAACAAAGCATGTCGTAACCGTTTTAAAAGACGGAAATAAAGTGGAGCCCTTACCTCGTCAAGCACTCAACTATCACACGATCACACAACACTTACTCGCTTCCTAAAACAAGCAAAGTATTCAATCAAAACCATATCCAATCAATCCTTAATGAATTGGACTCTAAAACCCCAAAAACCAAAGGCTTTCTAAGGTAAAACTACTCTTTCGGATACTATACCAAAAACTACCGTATTGATCAACCCCCATGAGTTATTTGTACTATTTGTAGGACTCAAAACAATAGGCCAAAGTCTTAAATAAATTGAAATGCAAAATGGCCGTTTTCTTGCGTTATAAGTTACGTACTTTCCGAGTACCCGAAAAACTCGTTTCCAATCCCTACCACTTCCATAAATTAATAAAAAGGGATTAGAAAGTTAAAAACCAAGTTTAGAAATCAGAATCCAAAATTTTAGGTCTCAGAACTCGCCCTGGCGAGTTGGTAGCGAGTGAAGGCAGTGAGGACTGGTCTTACTCGCTCTGGAGCTCGCCCTGGCGTGTTGTCAAGACCTGTGACACTCGCCCTGGCGAGTAAACACTCGCTCAGCGAGTTGCACCTGTCATGACAGCAACTCACACCACCTTTTTCCACCCAAGCCTAGTTTGATTCTATTAGTTCCCAACACTTTTTCAAGGCACAAAAGCAAACCATTTTCATAAGCAAGCAATTCATTTTCCGAAAGCTTGTTGGTTGCTTCGAGTGCAAGTTATTTGATTTTCATTTCCAAAATCAAAACCAAATCCAAGCACAAGTTTTATTATGGGCCTTAACCGTCCGGTAATCATTTTCAAACATGTTTTCAAGGTAAAAAGCGACACCACATGTCACAAGAGTTTTAAACCACTTTGACCCCAAAAACACTACTCAAAACACTTAGGAAATATTTTCATAAACCCCAAAATATTTTTCATCGGATTTTCTAAAACAAAACCATACAACGCATTTCCCTTTTGCCCAAAGGTTCAAAGACAACTTTTCTTTTCAAAACCTTGAAACTTAACCTCATGTTATTGATCAATACATAACCAAACCAAAACCCTAACTTTTCTCATGAGATTTTTCACCAACTCATGGAAAACAAACATAACAAAGCCTACACATGCTTCTCTAAACCTCATGAACAACATTCATGGAACAAAACCCATGTAAAGTAACATTTTCTAACAACTCCTCATGAGAACATAAACCCAAAAACTCCTAAACTCTATAAGTCTACCAACCTATGAGATGAGAAGAGAGGGTTACCTTTAGAAAGTGATTCTCTACAATTTTCCTCAAAGCTTCCAAGCTTGAAATGGAGTGAAATGGTGAAGAATGGAAAATTTGTGAAGGTTAGGAAAGAAAGTAATGGAGTTCACGTGAAAGAGAGAAAGCATGGAGTGAATATGTGATGTTTCTAAGTCCACAATAGTCATAAACCTCCTTACTATTTCAAAGCTCTTGATAGCCAAACCACCATTGGATCAAAGTCAAAAGTCCAAGCTTAAACCCTAGCCATTGGATCAATTTGCTTTATGAATAAGTCACAAGATTTAAAACAACTCTCCCATAACAAGTCACGTGTTCAGCTCTCGCGCGTCGCGACGAACGTAAATCACGAAAACATAAAACCTACGGGAAGAACGTCTAACGTTTAACAATTCCAAAACTTATCGCCGAATCTTTTTCCGCGACTGAAATTTTCTTCCACACCTTAGAAAATTAATCTCAGAATATATCCTAACTCATGCAGATATATAAAACTCCCATCCGAAACCTCACTCAAAACCGACGCAGTAAGATTTTCCATCCGCGGGTAAAATCCTACTCGTTTTTCCAAAAACAAGAATAATCCAAAACTCGTTATTCTGAAACCACAAATAACTTCTTATACAAGAAACAGGATCACAAGACAAAAGTCTGTAAAATTACAGTGCACCAGCACAAAATAGACTCGATTACAGCAAAACCTAATAATTACACGATGTTTCACCACACGAACACATCGAAACCCTAATATTCCTTAAACCAACCATACAAAGAAATCTTGGGTCTTACAACTTTCATTTTTTAGTTTTTATTTTTAAATAAAAATAAACACATGGTATTCAATTTCTTTTACTCTCTTTCCTTATTTTCCTCTAGACACGTTTTTTCTGATCTTAATGTTCTGATTTCTTTCTCTTTCTTCAACAAACAAATAACAGAGCTTCCATCTTCCTCAATAAACCCTAGCCGCCGCCCCCACTCTTTCAGGCCACCAACCGTCACTTTCCTCACCACCTTTAGTCAAACAAACCTCATATTATTCATCCTCTCCTTCTCATCCATCTTTCTATCAAACTGGATTTAAAAAATGAGTAATCTTGAAAATTAATATTTTATTAGAGGTGAGTTTTTCGGCCAGATCTATTGGTTCAGTGTAAATAAAGTATACCACAATGTTTTCCTCATCATGCTCTACACAACCCACAATTTTAATTCTTGGTTTGAGCGCTTTATCCGGCGACCACCGTACCGGAATTTTTCATCACCATGCTGGAAATTCTCACCATCTGCAGCAACAACAACAAAATTATCTCTTCAGTTCTCTCATATATGCAACAATAAATTCAGAGAATCCATTACACAAAATCAGATTTGTAACATTTTCTGTCATATACATGCTTTGTTTGTTTTATTTTATTTATCACTTTTTTTGTTGGTAAATAAGAAGAGAAATTTATAGTTTGATTTGAAAAATTAAAAGTAATTTTTGTAACAAATAAAGTAATAGTTCTTTATTTGAAGGGAATACATTTGTATAAATTTGTTGCATATAAATAAATTAAAAGAGGAACAAAAGGTGAAAAGAATGGAGTGTAGACCAAACTTAATAATGCAGACCCAACAATCAATTTAGAAAAAGGTGGATAATAGCAATGACCAGAATATAATACTATAATTTTGTACCAAACTTTCAAATAAGACACAAAATACCCTAGAAAAGATTATGTGTCAAAATATGAAGAAGGGGCAAATTGGGATTTTCATATGTATCTTCTCTATATATATTTATATGATACCCAAAGTGTTTGCAAGGGGTAAAATTGGCAGACTGGTTAAATTTGTAAGAATGAAAAATGAGATTTTCACTCAAATATGACAATAATGTCCCTACTTTATAGCAGTAAAAAAAAACATAAAAAAAATGAAATGAGGGATAATCAAGTAAATTTGGTAGTATATTATTTTCTTAGATTAATAGTAAATTTATCATTTTATAACATCTGTTACTTAAGTAGCGGATGAGTAAAAATATGATGTGTGAAAAACTCATAGAGTGCAAGAGAAACTCCCATTTTAATAAGTAAAATTTTCAAGCATTAAATTAAAAAATATCTAAAAGTTGTTATAGAATAAAAAAAAATAATTATATTTTTGAAAATGATTTTTGTGCGAATTTAGTCAAAACTAGTAGAAGCTACTTCAAACTTAATGGTACTCCCCCTAGTTCTTTTTATAAGAGATAATTATGTCAATAAAAGTTGATGTATTTGTTCTATAATTGATAATATGGTACCTATATTTTTGTTGTCTCAATTTTTATTTTATTTTTTTCCAAAGAAAAGAAGCTGCTAAGGTGTTGCTACTCAAAACTATATTAAAGATATATCACTTACAAAAAAGAGAGAAGGGGGCCGAACTACAACCTTCTCAAAATGATGTAAATAATTTTTTTTGGTAAATTAGGTATATTCCTTTGATAGCTATCAACAATCTATGAAGGAATATTATTCCAAAAAAAAAAAAAATCTATAATAGACAAGCTTATATTAGCCAACTTATCTACACATTGATTTTCCTTCTCTAAATCTATGAGAAACCGTAAAATTCATGCCTCGGAGCAAAACCTTACAATTCAACCATATGTTACTTAAGTTCCAAGGCACAATCAGATTTGACTTAAAAGGTACTAACAACCAGAAGCTCAGTTTGAATGTCAAAACCAAGTCCCAAATTCTTAGCAAAACAACCTAAAAAGTTTGCACTGTCTCCGTTGTCTCTTATAAACATATAGTAGTTTATATATCGTGATATTATATGAAATTAGAACGGACTTATTTTTATTTGGGTTAATAGGCTTTTACCCCCCTGCAAAGTAGGCAAGTTTTGCGTTACCCCCTGTAATTTTTTTTCTTGAGATTACCCCCCTGCAAAATTTATATTTTTGATTTACCCCTTTTTGCTGACGTGGCAGGAAAAAAAACATAATAACCGATTTAAAAAACAACACTTTTTAAATCGGTTGACCAAAATAACCGATTTAAAAAGTGCATCCAAGGGGGTAAATCAAAAAAATAAATTTTGCAGGGGGTAATCTCAAGAAAAAAATTATAGGGGGTAATGCAAAACTCGCCTACTTTGCAGGGGGTAAAGACCTATTAACCCTTTTTATTTTTGTCAAGTAGCCTAGTAGTTAGAAATTTCACCTCAGGCTTACGAGCACTGAAAGGATAAGTTGTCATAGGCTTGCAGGCCGGACACAGGTTGAAAGATAAGTTGTCGCGGGCTTATGGGCCGGACAAAGACAAATGTCACGGGCTTGAAGGCCAGACGTAGATTGAAAGATAAGTTGCCGCGGGCTCGTCGATCGGCCGGACCTAAACTAATACATAGAATTATATTGTAGACAATATTAGTATTTTTTTTTTCAAATGGAATTTAATACATTTGGTTAAAAATTATGGACTCTCAATGCAAATGAGCATATTAATAAAATAAAATGGGACAAGCTAATAGTGTTTCCTTTGAAGAAAATAAATTTTCTTTAAAAAAAATGACACAAGTGATAGCTAATACATATGAATTTTATAACCGGTTTTATAACACCCCAACTAAAATATCTAGAATATTTAGTCGAGATATAAATAAATGGATCTGAGTACGATAAAATTACTGAATAAATAATTTGAATTTACAAATTATAGGAATACAACGAGGTAGTTTCGATAAAATACAACGGAAACGAACAAGAATAATAAATAGACAAATGTAGCAAGGAAGAAAATATAAATTTTCTGCTCTGACGACCCAAGCTCAGCTCCGACTGTCAGTCCCCTTCCCGGTCCTTGCTCTGAATCACCTGTCTTCCTAAAAAAAAATTGAATTGGAGTGGGGTGAGACTATTAAGCCTCAGTGAGTCCTACTACCCTCCTAGAGGCGACTACGCCGGGGGAACCTAGATAGTGTAATAATCTAAGTTCATATGTTTTACACACACATATATTAATCAGTAATAGAAATAAGGTGTAACACAAAGTTATTATCTTGTCAAATTACTCTTCAAAGGTCGCCCGAGGCAAGCCGGTCTCAGGTGCCTGACTCTGCGTAATACCGAATATTGAGGTTCGGATTCCGCCGTTGGCTCACATAATAAAATAATCAGAATTCAGAGGAATTCTTTAATCATGGCATATAATTACCATTTAATTCAATGAGTATAAACAGTTCTAACCAATATATCCCACCCAGGGTATCCTAAGCATGTTACAGATAAATTTAAATATACAAATTAATCTCTGACTATATAATCTATTTTACACTATTAAACATGTTCATGAAATTCCAGTTGCATTCGGACATAAAACGAGTGTTTGATATTTTTAAAATAGTAAAATATGCAGGTTCTGTCCCTGCTAAACTCGCTACGGCGAACTCCTACTCGCTACGGCGAGCTTAGGTGCTGACAGACCTGTAACACTCGCCCTGGCGAGTCAGAAACTCGCCTGGCGAGTCATACAGACATCAACCACTCGCTGCAGCGTGTGAGTGCTCGCTGGGGCGAGCTTGTCAGTGAAAGCCCCTGTTTTGCAGAATACGATTTTTAAAAGAAAACCACCTACAATCTCCATGCAACCAGTTATGAATACATTATACAGTGTAAATTAAGTTATATAGGAGTAGGAATTGGGAGTGATTCCTGCTCTTTCATTATTTCGATCATAAATCCTAGATTTGCATGCATAACATATCTTTGGGGGACTAAGCTTTCTAAATAATTTTCTAAGGTTTAGAACCTAAGAACCCACCTGAATACGACGCTTGAAAAGAAACAATGACGACTCAGAAACTTGCCGGAACGCCGAAATTGTTTTAATTCCATAGCAGAATTTTCTGCATAATATTGCAGTAACGCGCCATCTTCGGAGCAACCTACAGCCCTCGATCCTTAGCCAAACTCCATGAAATCCAATATCAAAACAAAGAGAAAATCATAAGCTTTCTAACGGAAAAGGAATCACTCAAATCTAAGGTACGAGGAGAGATATCTTACCATTTCATTACGGGTGCAAACCACTCAAATTCTGCAGGATTTCCAAATTGAACATCCAACTTCAAAAATTTGTGCAGACTTCATTCCCCATTCAAAATGCACGCGGCCGGTGCCACAACGATTGCATTTAAGTCAGTTATCCATGGAAACTGGAATCAGTTCGATCAGAAATACAGCGAGGAATTTCTTACCGTTTGATTACAGACCTATTCCAACACAAATTCTGGAATTTCCACAGCATCACAGACCCAACTTCAAATGCATTTTCAGTAGCCGATACTAAACCAAATGCTACGAAACGAGTGACCAAACTGAAGGGAATTTTGTCTAGATTCTGAAAATTCAACAATCGTTTAAATCCAAGCTACAGGGTGGAAATTACGACAGAAATACCAGCAGTAGGTGCATACGAAAATTTCTTAGATTACCTCCATTCCTTAGAATATTCCAATTTCTAGCTTTTAGCTTCCATGGTTAGTCAATTCTCCTAACACATACAATTTACCAACACAGCAAGAACCTAATTTTTGGGGTTTAGGCTTCACTAGAACAGAAGATGAAAGGGAGGGAAATAAACTCACCATGCTTAACTTCCAAGGCTTCACTTAGCACTTTCCTCCTATTCCCAAATTTGTTCCTTCAAGTCCTTGCAATTTCTACTAACTTCCAGCTCTAATCCATTCATAACAGTTCCAAGAACACTAAAATGGGTACATGCAAGCCATTAAACAAGTGATGGATGCAACAATCATGTGAATCTTTGAGAGAGAGATAGAGGTTACGGTTAAGAGGGAAAAGAGAAATCAAAGCTCACTTTGATCTTTTAGATACCCTTGGGTATTGATTTATCTATTTGCATGTGGGATTTGGACTTGGATTGAATGCTATGAAGCCTAGACCATGGAGGAAAAAATGGGTTTATGGTGTTGTTGTTGTTCTCTGTCGTGGGAGAGAGAAGAGTAAGGTTGTGATTGTTGGTTTTGATCAATTAACAAAGTATAAGGAAAGGTTTGGTGAGTAGGGTACTTAAGATTATAAGTTGTGGGTCCCGCTTGGTATTGGTCTCCTTCCCAAGTTAAGTTAAATTACTCTAATATTCCATTCACAATTGACACAACTTATCTTAATTACATCTCTAATTATTATTACTTCTAATAATTAAAGTGGGATGTTACAGGTTTAGTAACCGGTTGTGAATCAAAAGTGGATTTGGTTATGGATCCTAATCCAAATAAATGATTAATAAATGGATATGGTTTAGTTTAGGAGAAAAACCAACCACCAACACCCCTAAAATATATAGATCCTGTAATCAATTAGTTCAGTGTTTCGATTATTGACCATGAATACCTTGGTTTAACCAAAAAAGTTAACCACAAGATTTAATTAACCCCCAACATAACTTCCACTAAAGTTTGGTTCTTAAGCAATTTTTCTACCCAAGTTTCATACATGACCCGTTTCCTTCAAAAAAGAATTCCGTATTTTCCTTTTCCAGAGCTTATTATATTCAAGATGTGTCATTTATATTTTGTAAGGAAAAAAATATATTAAATATGTGTCATACATTTTCAAAAAAAAAGATGTATCATATATTAAAGGAAAATGCTAACTAGTGCCCCCGGGATACTAGTTAAGGATACCTATTATAATAATGTTACATTGAGAATTATGTAGTCAACATTTATAAAGTATTAAAAGTGTTGTTTTCTATGCAGAATTTACCATTTTTGTCTCCTTAACTAGTGCCCCGAGGGCACTAGTTAGCATGACCCTATATTAAATATGCATATATATCTTGGTCAAAATTTGAACTTTAATTTATCATTTGCCTGAATTCAACTAGGAATGTCAATGCCTCAATAAATATCCAAGGAGACAGATAATGTGATATCCATATTCGTCCTGTTGAATAAATATGATATTCGTTTATTTTTAACCCCTTAAAAATCCAATTTTATTTCTAATTTACGAACGCAAAACTTTGGTAAATATAAACCGAATTTTTAAAAAATTCGAAAAATGTTTACCGAAGTTTTGCATTATAAAGATTTAGCCTAAAACAAATAACATAAGACACCAAAATTTAGCCTCAATGAGTATAGAAACAACTAACCAATATTCCAAAGTTGATTTCAAGCCGCCAATAGAATGAATCATGCAAACATCTCGCGGAAAACTTTTGATAGTGTGTTTGTGAAGAAGAACAAATGAGAAAGAAGGGAGATTTGTGTTATTTGATGTAACCTCAAGGAGGCCATTGCAATTTTCCCTAGTTTTTTTAAAAACAAAATATTAACACATAGTATTCATATATTTTACTCTTTTTTTTATAAAAAAAAACTACTAAAGAGAATTTTATTAAAAAGAAAATAAGGATATGTAAGAAGCTAAAAAGTTTTCCGTCAAAAATAAAAAAGGAATATGCAAAGCTTTCTCTATTTGAAAAGAAAACATAAAATATAAATATACTCTTATTTTTATACAAGAAAAATACTACAATTTATAGTAAGGTTTTGTAAAATTGTTATGAAAATATGATAAGTTAACACATTGGAAATTGAAATATTTTACGTTTTGAAGAAATCATTTCTTTAAATTGAATGCTTAACGAGTGCCCCGAGGGCATTTGTTAGCAAGACCCATATAGGAAAATTATAGAGAAATGATATTTTGACGTACACATTTTTTCTTACACAATATATACACAGAAGTAGTTTGGTAATATTTTCTCTCTTCATCTTCTTTTTTATTTATTTTTCTCTCATGTGTATGTATTGTGTAATAAATTTGTGTCAAAATATCGCTCCTCAAAATTATAACAACTAACTTATTCTCACTTACATGTACAAGTTTGATATTTGATAGCTCTTGGTCTATTTTTAGGTAGCATTATCCCACAAATTAGACACAACTACCAATTCACACAAGTTTGATAAGTATGATTTTCTGCATAATTATGCAGAAGATATTGTAGGCTTAATAAGAAGAATTTTTGCAACCATTATTCAAGAAAGATTAAACTTTAGAACATACACTCAACAATATGGACAATATAATATGTGGCCGAACATGTGAACTTCAGAAAACCCTTGGAAATGCATAGCTCCTGTATACTACAGCAGTGCACTAGTGTGCTACTGTTGAACAAAGCTTCTCTATATATAAGAATATGACAGTGTCTAAATATTGAAAAAAAGCTTGAATTGCTAGTCACTGGAGAATTCCATCTCTTGAAGCTGAAGTAAACTACAGGCAATAGATTACGCTTCGTACACAGTACACCGAGACTCGGTTTTATTGTTATGGTAAGATCATACCACTATTTAATTTATCAGAGAATATTAACACAATAGGATATCAATTTGCAGAAAAATATTTACTTATAAACTATGGTTGTATGAACTTAGAATTTATCCTTGTGTCCAACTGAGTACTTAACACATTTGCAAGTAGATATTTACCTTTCAATTCTCATGCTATATGTGTATAGTAGTAATTAATGGTAGCTAGCATTACCATTATGCCATATAAGGAAAGAGCTTAATTCCACTACTGCCAAGGTTAGCAACAATAAGCTGAAGATTACCACGGTGTCAGTGACTAGCAACATCGGACATAAAATTGTATATTAAGTAAACGAGGATAGCCTGTCCGGTGAGAGGAAAATGAATGATGAGTTCAACAATACAACATAATTCTATTCTCTGTCCTATATAACAAACCAAACTCGCCCTACTCGTAACTAACTTTCCCCTGTCTCAAATTTTCGTCTTTGAATGACTCTACGTGGACCTTGGACAGTTGGGTCTACAAGGACAACATATAAGGTACCTAACATAAACCTTATCTGTAAGCTAATTCAACACAAGCACACTCCACACCTTACATTTGCAAAATCATTTCATATTTTACATTGGAAGCACAATAGATACCATTCATATTAAACAGTTTTTTTATAATGAAGCTTTGAATATGCATATACACTTGAGTTAGTATTATCAGTTTATTTTAGGGTAACTATATATGTAGCACTAGGACCTTATTTATGCAGAAAATATTTGTATACTCTGAAGGACACAAAATCTGAAGGTTTGCGTCTTGAAATTCTAAGCCATCTTGCATCATCACCTATTTGTATGATGATCTAAACTGCTTGTCATTCTTGAAATGATTCATTTTTAATCTTATCAGAGCATATAAGCAATAAAAGTATGAGGTACTAATCCTTAAAACCCCCTTTCAAAATCCAAAATCAACATTAGATGTCATTAATTACCACTTGCCATTTGTCTAAGTATCATGTAAATAGTCAATTTACAAACAAGCATTCAAAGCATATTATGAAAGACTCTCGTCATACAGAAACTATCATTAACGTATTTATTTATGCACATATAGCAATTGTTTGTGGTTACTTATAAGGCATAACAAATCTTTGATGCACAAAACCAAAGCATGTAATCTCAATCATGTTCATCATATTCACAATCCTCATTATGCAGTGAAAGGGAAAGGAAACTAAATTGTTAGAAGATAGAAGTTTAGAGTTATCTTTCCCTTTCTTTACTAGGTTTCATCTCATTCTACTTTTATAATTTTGCTCACAGTACCTTTTAGCATCTTCTCTCCAAATAACAGTTAGTCCTACAAGGACATATAATGTACTTATGTACCTACAAGAAACCTAATAAGTAAGCTAATCCAACACAAGCACACTCCACTTTGCATTTGCAAAATCACTTCATATTGTAGTTGCAAAATTGCGCATTTAGGACTAGGGTCATCAAAGCACAATAGATACGAGTCATGCCTTTTGGTCTTTAAAGCAACAACTAGCTTTGACATTAGGCATCATCTAAAATATTTGGGTCATCAAGACACTCGGAACACGTTAAATAATTGAACCATGTTTGAACTCGGGGCACGTTTGTTAAATATTTGGGTCATCAAAACAGGTTTACAGAATTGTGCTAAATAATTCAACCATGTTTGAACTCATAAATCCAAGACAAACAACTATAATGAAAAAGTTTGGAGAGTTCCTCTCATCATTAAGTTGAGTAAACTTCAAGCAACAAATTGCACATCTTACGTACCGAGACTAGGTTTAATAACTGTTGTGGTAAGATCATATGGTTATTTATTTAAATTATTAGAGAATGTTCAGCAAGATAGAATATAAATTTGCAATTATTTTTTTTTTGCTTAGAATGGATACTACTTCATATTGAAGTTGCAAAATCACTTCATATTAAAGTTTAAAATTGCATTTAGGGATTAGGGTCATCAAAGCACAATAGATACCACCATCCATGCCTTATATTATGAATAAAATTTCATATTAAAATTGCATTTTAGGCAACAACTAGCATTCACATTAAGGCATCATCAAATCATTTTTGGGCCATCAAGACAATCCCTAACAAAAATCACGGAACAAAAAGTTTAGCAGTTCAGAATAGTACCAGTAAATGGTAGTAGAGATAATGATTGAGGAAACGAGAATAACCTCGAATAGCAATTCAGACAACAAGTGGTCAAGATTGAATACCCTGCCCATCAACAAAAAACAACACTTATCAATTACAGTCTCAAACAATTTCCTTCAAGAACACTTATAAGTTTGCCAAATATATAAATCATGGTCATCGAGTTAATCAAATTAAAAAGACTCTGCCCAAAACATTAAAACCACTTAGACTTTTGTCTCACTTATAGCATTTATCAGCACCACCATTCTATAGTTTTGGCTATTGAGTTAATCAAACTAAAAAGACTCCATAAAAAACACTATAACGAGTTAAACCAACATTTTGTCTCACTTATAACAATTAGCAACACTAACAGTCTATAGCCATACTTGGAAGTTCTTTGATTCAGCTCTGTGATCTCAAGGGCGAGGAGAGACAAATCCTCTGGAAACCATCATATCGACCAGTTTTTCATGCATTTTAAGCTGTCCAGCCTTCCTCAACAGCTCCAAAACCATTTCATAAATCGACAGATTTGGCTTTAGGCTTTTTTCTTCAACCATCTCCTTCATTAACTTGTACGCATTATTCCAGTGCCCCTTTTCACAAAACATCAAAATCAAAATTCGGTAAGAGTTCACATTCATATTATTCCACGATACCCCGTAATTCTATTCTATGTCTTATACAGCAAACTTAACTCCCTCTCCTTCTTCTCGCAACTAACCAGAAACCTTGGACATTTGAGTCTACAAGTACATATAAGGTACCTACCAGAAGCCTTATCACTCCACTTTGCATTTGCAAAATCATTTCATGTTTCACATTAAAAGCCATCTTGAAGGACACAAAATCTGAAGGTTTAGCTCTTAAAATTTCTAAGCCATATATCTTGGATCATCACCTATCCATATACTTCTATGATGATCTAAACCGCTTGTCATTCTTGAAATGATTCATTTTAGTCTTATCAGAGTATAAAGCAATTTAAGTATGAGACGCTAATCCTTACAACCCCCTTTCAAAATCCAAAATCAACCTTACATATGTCATTAAGTACCACTTGTCATACGTCTAAGTATCATGTAATTAGTAAATTTACAAACAAGCATTCAAAGCATATTAAAAGAGCTTCGCACACAGCAACCGTCATAATCATATCTTTTTATGCACATATATCAAATTGTTTGTGGTTACTTATAAGGCATAACAAATCTTTGATGCACAAAACCAAAGCATGTAATCTCAATCATGTTCATCAATCACACAAACCTACTCATGAATTTTCCTGTTGACCATGATACTTGAATTTTATCCTTTCATCAAATTGAGAATCAAGTCACACACAATCCTCATTATGCAGAGAAAGGGAAAGGAAACTAAATTGTAGAAGATAGGTTAGAGTTATATTTCACGTCCTTCACTAGGTCTAATCTCATTCTACTTTTATAATTTTGCTAACAGTTGGTCCTTTCCGCATCTTCTCTCCAAATACCAGTTGGTCCCACAATGACAAACAATGTACCTATACAAGAAACCTAATAAGTACGCTAGTCCAACACAGCACACTACACTTTGCATTTGCAAAATCACTTCATATTGTCGTTGCAAAATTGCGCATTTAGGACTAGAGTCATCAAAGCACAATAGATAGCATATAAATTTGCAGATTTTGTTGCTTAGAATGGAGACTATTTCATATGGAAGTTGCAAAATCACTTCATACTAAAGTTGTAAAATTGCATTTAGGGATTAGGGTCATCAAATTAAGCACAATAGATACCACCATCCATGCCTTATATTATGAATAAAATTTCATATTAAAATTACATTTTAGGCAACAACTAGCATTCACATTAAGGCAACATCCAACATTTTTGGGCCATCAAGACAATCCCTAACAAAAATCATGCAACAAAAAGTATATCCATCTTATTGTCGAATTTGGAGTTTGTGAGCTCATGTATACTATACCATCCTTCATAGATGATGGGAAAAAAAAAATTCATCTTAGTGACAGTTTCACAATTAGGGTCATAAAAGGACAATAAATACCATCCCTTATATCATGAATACAATTTCATATGAAAATTGCGTTGAAGGCCATCATCCAACTTTTATATTATGAATAAAGAGTTCATTGAGGTATCCATCCCTTAAAAATTTAACAAACAGAATATATCCATTGATTCCAACTGTCAGATTTGGTGTTACTAGGGCCATATACTCTACCCCTTTTTCAGATAATGAAAAAGCATACCATCTGATTATAGGGCCATATACTTTACCCCAGTCTTATAGGATTTGTATACTGTGTTAAATTTTGGTTTATAAAATTGAAGGTTCACTTTGTTTTTCAAGAACGATCTAATTTTGATTTATAAAATTAAAAGATCTTGAATAATCAAGAATGATAAAATTGGCAGCCCATCATTGTTCCCAGTAGGCATCGATTATAAACCAGACGAGGCAAATATGATGAAATGAAAATTCCAAAAATATGCAAAACTCCATTTCATAATAAACAAAAAATATTTTCTTTCAAAACATTGGTGCCAAACACCACAGACTCAGGATAGAGCACAAGTTTTTTTTTTCTTCTCAAGCAGAAGATTGACATGCAATTATGTGGAATGAAACTTACAGTGGGTATCCCAACATGAATCAATGCAAATATGTTGGAACAAAATTACCGTAGCAAACCAAAACAAATAGTATCTTTCAAAACATCAAAGAAACTCAATAAAATGGAAAATCAAAGACCAAAAAAAAAACATATAGAATGGTTAAACCGCTTGCTGTAAAAACCAAACTTACAGTTCTAGAAAAGGCAGCTGAAAATATGGCAACCTGCTATGTGTGCCAGTGTTACCCCTTGTATGCCAATCCTCAATGTCAAGCTATGCAGAAAATGTTGACACAATGATTTAACAACAATTTGTTTTTCCGAGCTCATATGTGATATATCCAAAATCTGAGCTCATAAAATCCGATCTCAGTTACATAAACAGTTTCGCATTCCCTCATTTTCTATTCATCAATCCTTCTTCTGTTGTGTGCTTCTCTTCTGCAACTCTTATTTTTTCTTCTTGCAGGAAGGCGTTGCTTTTTCTCTACTCCAACTAGGTACACTATATTTCTTCATGTATGCTTAGATAATTAAAAATCTTGCTGCTTTTGATTTGAGTCATCATTGTTCTTTCTTCTTCTTTTCATCCTACTTGTATTTTCAATGTTGCATACATGTTTCTTTCTTGTTACTTTGCCTTTCTTTGATTATTGTTATTAATATGGAGGAAAAATATTCTCAGCTTGATTCCTGTTTTTATTTGTAATATTATATACATTTTCTGATAGATTCATGATTATGTGCATTGTTCATATTGATCTTGAAGGGACTATAAAGTGGTAATTTACAGTTAACTTAACTCTCATTTTTTACAGAAGCTGTAATTTTTCATATGTAGAAATAAAACTGCCAATATTAAATGTAAAAATGTCAGACCAACTTAATTGTTTCACATCGAATCATTTCCCTTAAAACTGCCAATCATTGTCCCACCCTCAACCAAAGTATGGAAAATTACTGTGGAGTACGGCTTGTGCTATTTGTCAGCTCTAGTATTTGATCAGTAATATAAACATAGGGGTATAAATTGGTGAGATGTATAAAAAGTTCAAAACCATTCTAGCTGATTTTTTTTCCTTGCTTTTCCCTTTCCCCTTGAAATCCTATATAGGCAACAGTGACCAAACTTTATTCAACTAGGTGAGATTAGATACATGGATCAAACAACAGCCATTGGGATGTATCAAAATTCAAAATCTAAATTTTCAACAAATCAATTTAAAATAAGGTATTTTGTGGACATTTATATTAAGTAGCTAAATATGATAATCATTCACTTGGCATACATAGCTGGAAGAAAAAGACACAATTATCCACAGTATGACTCACCGGATGTCTTCACCCTTAGTAACAGTACAACGACGCCGTGTGCCAAATCCAATGGGATCCATGCCAGCAAAGCCGCCCATACTTGCCCAAAAAATGTCTCAAATAAATCAAATGGATTCGTCTGTAAGAAAAATATTATTAAATACAAGTCTTGCTTATAGAAGCATCAAAATATGGGAAGATAGAGTAGAAGACAATTTCAATTGGCAACACGTGACATTGAAGCATCAGTAAAATAACCTGTAATTCTCCTGACAAACAACTTTTTATCATTCTTTCAATTGTGTGGCTCCCTAATCTTACATACTAAACAAACAACCAAAAAAATCATATTGAATACCGCATATGCACTTGATCCTCCGCCCACTGAACTCTTAACTACTGCCTCGCCGTATTGATCATACAAAGCCCTCTTTTTGTCATCTGATAGCACCTGACAGTGTTGTAATCCAGAATTCAGAAGCTAATGTCATAAATATAATCCAAAACAGTTATATATTTGCTGATACAACTACAAGATGGATTTACGACCTTGTTCCAAAATGAAACAGGAGCTTAAGACATCTCCACCAACCCAATTAAGAGGAAAAAGTAATAAGTACCATGATGTTAAGTCCTTTATAGCAAGGCATTAGAAGGAAAAAAACATAGAAACAGTTCAAGCTATAAAACATTGTCACAATGCACATATGTGATATATCCAAAATTCGAGCTCATAAAAGAAAGTGAGTTCAAAATTTAGCAAAGTGACCTCAGGTTAATAAAAAAAGATTCTAAAAAACCACCTGATTCAAAATTTACCATAAGCGATAAGCCAAAGCTCATAAGAGACTAAATTGTGCCAGTATTTATGTAAGAATTGCTTATAACACTTCCAAACAGCCTCTTATTTCTTCTTCATTTGACAAGGCCACAAAAATCACAGTACTTATACAAGAACTGTCATCGGCCATCGCAAAAGGTTTAAATGCTACATATCCAAAGACGTGTACTGCCTGCCTACATGATCAAGTGATTCAGTTCATCAATAGCAATTTTTGTACCACACTTATAAGAGATCACATGTACTCAAATACTAAATCCGCAAAAGGTTTAAATGCTACATATCCAAAGAGGGTGTACTGCCTGCCTACATGATCAAGTGATTCAGTTCATCAATAGCAATTTTTGTACCACACTTATAAGAGATCACATGTACTCAAATACTAAATCAAAGACTTGCATTTATAATTATCAACACAAATCTAGTACTATCTGATTCTTCGTAATTGAGTACATAAAAGGTCTACAGTCAAAATATGGACCGATAGAACCTCATTATGGTTTTCTTCATTGATCACAAATGCAAGCATCGAAAGAGTTGGTCTACATAATACAATATATACCAGATAGATATTATGAGGAATAATTCACACTCCAAAGAGTTGGTTTCTTAGTACTTTGCCTCAGTTGACTGGTTCCTTCCTTTGAGAATTCCTTTGAAACCCTTACCAGTAGGGTAATCCAACACAAGTCGCACTCCATTTTGCATTTGCAAAATTGCATTTAGGGACTAAGGTCATCAAAGCACCAAGGCATCAACCATCCAAGCCTTAAATTGCATTGAAGACCATCATCCAACTTTTGCTTTATGAATAAAAAGTTCAAAATGCTAATATGCAAATATGTTGGAATAAAAATTCCAAAAATGTGCAAAATAAATAGGATCTTGGGACACAACCTGTTTACTCAAACTTAATTAAGATTTTTTTCCATGCAAAACATTGAATGTTCTTCTATTATCAAGAACTAAAAAAACTCAGTATCACAACATGTATCAACCGTAAACCAATATGTTAGAATGAAAATCCCAAAATTACTAGCAGCAAACTAAAAAACTTGACTTTCAAAACATTGATGCCAAATAGGGTCTCGGACATAGAACACATTTGCTCAATTATGGTTCTTTTTTCATTCATTTCTCAAGCAGAAGATTGAATGTTGTTGAATATTCAAGAATCAGAAAAAGGGTGAAAGATTCTACCTTTTTTTAAGCAGAAGATTGAATATTCTTGAATATTCAAGAATGAAAAAATGGGTAAAAGATTCTAACCTTTTTCTCAAGCAGAAGATTGAATGTTCTAGAATATTCAAGAATGAGAAAAATGGTAAAAGATTCTAACTTTCTAAGCAGATGACCGAATGTTCTTGAATAATCAATTATGAAAAAATGGGATCCAAAATCACTATAAAAAGACAATCTTTCAAAATAATATGTACCAAACAAGTTCTTATAGAAAAACACATTTGCTCAATTAAGGTTCCTTTGCTGTTGTTTTTGTTTCAAGCAGAAGATTGAATGAAAAAAAATTACCGTAACGAGAAAGAGTTTATCTTTGAGTTTGTATACTGAAGCCTCGAATATGCATATATGTAGCACTACGACCTTATTTATGCAGAAAATGTTTGTATACTGAAGGGCACAAAATCTGAAGGTTCAAGCCTTGAAATTTTAAGCCATCTTGCATCATCACCTATGGTTTTGTTAACAAACAAGCATTCAAAGCATACCATAAAAGAGCCTCGCATACAGGAACCGTCATAATCATGTTTATTTATGCACATATATCAAATTGTTTGTGGTTACTTATATGGCATAACAAATCTTTGATGCACAAAATCAAAGCATGTAATCTCAATCATGTTCATCATTCACACATACCTTATATCATATGAATACAATTTCATAATTTTCATATGAAAATTGCATTGAAGGCTATCATCCAACTTCTATATCATGAATAGAGTTCATGATTCATTTTACTCTAAGGTCATTGAGGCATCCATCCCTTAAAAAATTTAACAGAATATATCTATTGATTCCAACAGTTAGATTTGGTGTTGCTAGGGGTTACTAGGGCCATATACTCTACCCCTTTTCCAGATAATGAAAAGTCATACCATCTCACAATGATTCACAGTCTTATAGAGTTTGCATACTGTGTTGAATTTTGATTTACAAAGTTGAAGGTTCACTTCTTTTATCAAGCAAGACATAGAAAGATCTTGAATAATCAAGAATGAGAAAATCGGAAGCCCATTGTTCCCAATAGTTATCGATTAGAAACCAGACAAAGCAACGATGAAACGAAAATTCCAAAAATATGCAAAATTCCATTACGTAAAAAACAAAAAAAAATTGTCTTTCAAAACATTGGTGCCAAACACGAACTCAGGACAGCACACATTTGCTCAATTAAGGGTTTTTTTCTCAAGCAGATGATTGACCGTTCTTGAATAATCAAGAATGAGAAAAATGGATATATGTTGGAATGAAAATTCCAAAATTAGTGAAACCAGAACAAATAATATCTTTGAAAACATCGGTGCTAAATAAGGTCTTGGGACAGAGCATGCTCTCAACTACAAAGAAATTCAATAAAATGGAAAATCAAGCTTGCTGTTAAAACCAAACTTACTGCTGTAGAAAAGGCAGCTGAAAAGATGGCAACCTGCTATGAACGCCAATGCTATGTATGCCAAACCTCAATGTCAACAAATAATTCAAGTCAAGACGGACGCCACAGTATGTGCATCCACCCCTGATAGCATATCAATCTGTAGAAAAATATTTAGAATGAGGCCTATTTTTTTAAAATGAAGATCTCACAAGCTTTGAATATATCCTCGTGCCCATACCAATAATCAAAGGGGAAAACATTTCCACTGTCAAGCTATGCAGAAAATGTTATGTGATATATCCAAAATCATTTCAATAATGGACTAAAGAATCAACATAGTACACTACTACACTCACATTCCCATGGTCAAGCTATAAAGAATCAGCATACAACTCTATCGTAAATTTGAGACATGGAATCAGACAACAACAGAAAAGCCACATATGTGATATATCCAAAACACTAAAAACATGGCCTAGCCTAACAATGTGATGTAGCAGCGTGTGTTAAACATCGTTTTAGACTTAATTAATGATAAAACACTGAAAACATGGCCTAGCCTAACAATGTTCTAATGAGTTATAACTCAAACTTAATGTCTCCCTATCCTAAGGGTTCACCACCAATGGAAATAAAGATACATGAAATTGCAGTACTACAACTGATAGCATAACACACATTCTTTTGCAAAGTAACATAAAACTACTCATATATAACCAAAAAGTGAACAAAAAGAACCAAATTTCTGCATGATTAATAAGCCACGCATCCTCAATATCTAAAATTAGAAAGTTTTGAGAGCAATCAAGAACCACATATACAACATTGGCAAAACTAAATGCTGATAAAATTGCACATATACAAATATACAAACAATGCAAAAGATGCAGTAACTTCTTCAATGAAAACAGAAAGTCCAAAATCAGTAGCTTTGAGTGCTGCTCCTTCATCTTTACTAGAAAGCAAGAAATTCTCGGGTTTTAAATCGCGATGCAATACACCCATGAAATGACAAATATGCACACCATTAACAACATCTCTACAAATGGAAGCAGCAGCTCTCTCTGAATAATGACCCTGAGCAATGATTCTATCAAATAACTCTCCACCAGCACAACGTTCCATAACAAGATGACAGAAAACCTATCCTCATAAGCACCTTTGAATTCAACAATGTTTGGTTGGCCAGATAAATGCTGCAAAATCTGAATCTCTCTCTTAATATCTTCTCTATCAAACAAGCTTCCTCTTTAATATAGATTTACAGGCATAATTTAAGCAACATAACCTTGGGTTAGTAAAAGAAGATTCCAAAAAAACACCTCTCTATCAAACAAGCTTCCTCTTTAATATAGATTTACAGGCATAATTTAAGCAACATAACCTTGGGTTAGTAAAAGAAGATTCCAAAAAAACACCTGATATATCTACCATAAGCCAAAGCTCATAAGACACTGAATTGCACCAGTATGTATGTAAGAATTGCATATAACACTTCCAAACAACCTCTTATTTCTTGTTCATCTTTTGAATAGGCCAACATTTTAATTTTAATAATATATAAAATGCCACTCTTAGAACAAGGTGTCTCAAGCCTGGCCACAAAAGTCAAAGTACTTATACAAGAAACACCTATACTACATATATTTTCTGAAAGAGCTGTCATCTGTCATCGCAACAAGTTTTTCTGAAATTGCATTTAGGGACTAAGCTCATCAAAGCACAATAGATACCATCCAAATAGTGGGCTCAGCGACAGTTTCACAATTAGGGTCATAAAAGTATTTCATCTCAGCAACAATAGATACCATCCCTTAAATCATATGATTACAGTTTCGTATGAAAATTGCATTGAAGGATATCATCCAACTTTTGCATTTTGAATTAGGGTCATAAAAGTATTTCATCTCAGCGACAATAGATACTGTCCCTTAAATAGTTTCGTATGAAAATTGCATTGAAGGCCATCATCCAACTTTTGCATTTTGAATTAGGGTCATAAAAGTATTTCATCTCAACAACAATAGATACCATTCTTTAAATCATACGATTGCAGTTTCGTATAAAAATTGCATTGAAGGCCATCAACCAACTTTTGCATTATGAATAAAAATGTGCAAAACTCCATTATCATAACAAACAAAAAATTGTCTTTCAAAATATATAGAGTCTTGGGACACAACATGTTTACTCGATTAAGGTTTTTTTCATACAGAAGATTGAATGTTCTTCAATTATCAAGAATAATAAAATCAGTATCACAACATGTATCAACCAGCAGCAAACCGAAAAAAAATTGACTTTCAAAACATTGATGCCAAATAGGGTCTCGGACATAAAACACATTTGCTCAATTATGGTTCTTTTTTCGTTTATTTCACAAGAAGAAGATTGAATGTTCTTAAATTTCAAGAATCAGAAAAAGGGTAAAAGATTCTACCTTTTTTTAAGCAGAAGATTGAATGTTCTTGAATATTCAAGAATGAGAAAAAAAGAGTAACAAATTCTAACTTTTTTCTCATCCAGAAGATTGAATGTTCTTGAATATTCAAGAAAGAGAAAAATGGGTAAAAGATTCTACCTTTTTACTCAAGCAGAAGATTGAATGTTCTTGAAAACTGTGATGTTACAGAAGATTGAAGGAGCCGACATTGATTCATGAATGAGCCAACATTGATTCGTAAAATTTCGATGAAGAAAGGACAATGAAACAACACACATTGCATAAAACCCTAAAAGTAACGTAGAAAGAGTGAAGAAAATTTCTCTTCCGACCCCCCATGGTTCTTTTATACCCCCCTAAAATCCAATTTTGGCCCCCAAAACGGTATACTTTTTGCAACAATTGTCGCGGTTTCTGCGAACCATGACATTTATATATTACGGTTTCGCGGTTTATACAAACCATGACATATGTTTGTTTGTCATGGTTTCTGCGAACCATGACGAGAGTTTACTGAAAATTTAACAAGGGGGTATAAAAAGAGATCTGAGGGGGAAAAAAAGAAAGGTAGTTATTCAATGCATATTTTTAATATATCGGCAATACACCGACAATTATTTTTTTCCAGATGTTGCATCGACACTTCTTTTTGTGGTCGAGATTGCATCGAAACTCACATGTGGTTTAAATTGCACCATCTACCTTTTTTTCTGTGGTTGATATAACATCGGGAAATTTATGTGGCTATAATTATTCGGATTCGTGTATAAATACATAACCCTAATCCATATTCTCATACATCCAAAAACATTATTTACAATTTTAGAAAATGAACTCTTCCAATCGTAATTGTTCAGTGACATCTCATTCATTTACTGTCAGGTTTCGCGGTATCGATGAACTGTTCTGCGTTGAATTGAAGGACAATTTAAGGACATATCCAAGACAAGATTCAAGTTATGTACCATTTCAAATATGCCAGACATATCCAGATTGACAAACTTGGTTATTACGAACCATTCATCGATCTAGCCTGTGATCGTGTGGTTATTACGAACCATTTATGTGAGTGATTTTTTTTAATACGTTTTCACCTAACGCATTTCTAACGGATAAACATCCAACAACCTAATTACATTTCATCTACCACCATTTTATTGTTTCAATCAAGGAAGATGCTTCCAACTTTCACCATGTTTAATTTATGATGTTTCTAAATTAGCAAGGTACATCTTCCAGAGTCATGGTTTCTGAGAACCATGACAAATAAATGACTACCATGGTTTCTACAAACCGCGACGTCTTTAACATAAGAGAAGCAGTGTGTTACTATATTAACTCGTCGCGGTTTCTACGAACCGCGGAAACCTTAAATCGCGGTTTCTATAAACCACGATACCGTGCAAGGGCAAAAGGGTACCTTAGGGGGGTATAAAAGAACCACGGGGGGTCGGAAAAGAAATTTCCAAGAGTGAATCTGAAACCTGAGTGATGTATGTGTTTAACTGTTTATAGTCTATCTTATGGATTTTTATAATTTATTGGATTGATATTTGGCCCAATAAAGAGTTAATCATGTTTGAAGATTTCTCTTCCCACGTCCCGTATCTCTTTTTCACCCCCCTAAAATCCAATTTTACCCCCTCAAAGTTCGGTTTACGTAAACCGAACTTTTTTTAGTGTAAATTTTACACTAAAAAAATGTTCGGTTCAACGTAGGGGGTGAAAAAGTTCGGCCCGCGTTTACCGAACTTTTTTGTCAGGGGCATAAAGGGGATAATATTTTCTATAGCGGATAATATTTTTTCTTCAATTTTTCATTTTATGATATATATTATTTAAATAGTGGATAGATAAAAATAGGGTGTGCGAGAAATATATAGGGCAGTAAAAGAAGCTCTAATTTTAATAAATAAAATTTTCAGGATTAAATTAAAAAATATCTAAAAGTTTGTTATAGAAACTACTTCAAACTTACTTGTACTCCTCCTGATTTTTTTTTATAAAAGAGATAATTTAGTCAATAAAAGTTGATATATTTGTTCTATAATATGATACATCAATTTTTGTTATCTCAATCTTTAATTTTTTTTCCCCAAAGAAAAGTAGCACCTAAGGTGTAGCTACCCAAAACTATATTAAAGATATAGCACTTACAAAAAAAAAAAACAGAGAGAAAGGGACAAACCAAAATCTTCTCAAAATGATGTGAATCAAAAAATTGGTAAACCAGGTTTATTCTTTTGATAGATATCAACGATGTATGAAGAAATATGATTCCAAAAAGAAAAATCTATAATAGACAAGCCTATATTACCTAAGTTATTTGCACAATAATTTTTCTCTCTAAATATATGAGAAACTGTAAAATTCATGCCTTTGAGCAAATCTTATGATTCAACCATATGTTACTTAAGTTCCATGGCATAGACAAATTTGACTTAAAGAGTTAAAGGTACTAACAACTAGAAGCTCAACTTGAATGTCAAAATCAGGTCCCAAATTCTCGGCAAAATATCCTAAAAAGTTTGCATTGTCTCAATTATCTCTTATAAACAAATAGTAGTTTATTTATCATGATTTTATTTAAAATTAGAACGGACTTATTTGTTAAAACCATGACCGCATCCATTCCATAATTTCTTGTGGCCAAAAAAACAACATTCAAATTAGTATCAACTCCTTTTTTCCCTTCTCTCAAGACACGAAGGAGAGCAACAACAATCAAATGCATGATTTCTAAAAAAGATCATTAAATCATGAAAGTAGTTAAAAATAGTTACAATTCTCATGAAGATGCATTGATAATAAAAAAAATCTGATGTATTACATGTGAGTCATGGCGAATATTTTGTGCACTACTTGTGGTTTATGTGACATGTGAATTGCACTATCTCCATTAAAATAAATTATTGATCTTTTTTGTTTCAAAAAAAAAATTATTGATCTTTTTCGGACCTAAAATTTGGATGATAAACTTATAGTGAGTCGGTGATTATGGACTGTTGGTGGTTGTACCCTGTTGTGATAGGTATATGCACACATACCGATTATCAAATCAGTAGGTGTTGGATGAGAGAAATATTTATGGTTAGATAAGACCTACCTGACCTAGCCAGTAAGACATATTTATATAGAAAGAGAATCAATATTTAGGAAAAACCTATAACCTTCTCCTTACCACTTATCCTATGACATGTGTTGGTTGATCGTTAGGCGAAAAATATGGCAGCCCATGTGTCCCCCAACAAGTAGTAATCATGTGGGCTTGTCTACCGTATCGTCTTCTCAACTAAGTAGGTTTTAATTGACTTGATCCAGCTCGCAGACGAGTCTTGGCTAAGTCTAGAACAATTATATTATTATTTTATAAAAATAATTTCAATATTATATCTTTATAGTTTATTTATTTTCGTAATAATTTCAATAAGTACGTTTGCTTGTTGGAGGTGGCTCCGACAAACATTTGTTTGATTGATGATCAAATATAGTTTTAATGGTGGTCAAAAAAGTGGTCAAAGGTGATTAAAGTGGTGATTATTGGTTGTTGGAGTAGTGCTCCGTGGTGATTAGTAACCACGGGTGGTGAGTGGTGACATATTAAGCTTAAAATATTAAAATAATTATAAAAGATATTTTTGTAGTTTGAAATTAATGTAACAATTATTTTCAAATTAACTAAGAATTAATTCAATTACGCCTTCTGGGAAGTCCCTTGGTTGAGGATATTTTCTTCAACTTCTAGAAACTCGCTTCGAGACGCAACACCAAGAGAAGAACTAATTCAATTACAGTAGATTTTATTTAAACATATTTATATTTTAAAATTAACTAAAAAAGATCCAAAACAAAAACAACAAGATTTCGCAACTGCGATCGGAAGAGAGCTGCCGAATCAGATTAAATTATTGGTAAAAAAAATAAAAAAATAAATAAACAACCAGATTCAAGACCACCACATAAGTGTAGGCCAGGCCTAGGGTTTGGTCCAAATTCAATTTGATTTTTGATTCAGGAGCGGGAAAAACATATCCGAATCGTTTCTCTCTCTCTCGATCCACACTCTCTCTGCCATAGCTACTCCTTCTCTCTACTCTTCAAACAATCAAACTTCAAACTTTTCACCAACCCATTCATGTGAATTTTGCTGAAGATTTGGTTCAATTGACTCATTTTATTTTGAAAATTTTACAAATTTATTTAGTTGGATTTATGTTTAACTGATATAGCTGTTTCTGTGTAATTTGTGGCTGCTCTGCTTCTTCAGGAGGGTTCGATACAGGTGTATAGCCGAAAGGTTGAATATCTCTAAAACTTGGTCTTGCGTACTTTGGAGTTCCTTTCTCAGAAAATGTTTAATTTTTGAGATAAAGTTTCAGCATTTTTATTTGCTTTTTTTATTATTTGGATTGGGGGAAGAGGTTAGAATAATGGGGCTAAATCGAATTTTCATTTTCTAAATAACATTAGCATAATTACTAGATATAGACTGTGGTGAAAGTTGTCGTTTTCATGTTAATTGATGTATAAGTATTGCACAAAATCAGATCAGACTTAAATACAAATTCTAGCAACCTAGCCCGCTACTCACTCTATGGGCTCAACTAATTGATGTTTTGTGCATGACTATTACTAAGTTACCCTTGTGTATAAATGTATCATATAGATCATCTATGTTATGTTTTACAAAATCTAAAATTGTTTAATATGTTATTGAGAGCAATCAAAATTAACGGTTTATGCGTTTTTATTAAATATCGTTAATCTTAATTTGTCTCGATAACATATCAAACGATTTTAGATTTTTATAAAACTTAACATGAATGATCTATATGATATAGAGTTTCTATCCAACGGTGGATTTTGTAAAATTGGTATTCATTAAAGCGTTATTGAGTGGTGTAAGTGATCTTACCTGAGATCAGAGTCGACCAACGTCCGTTGTACGGTGCTCCGCCCCAAGTTCCGGTGAGTGGAAGGGGGTTGTGTACCTGTTTACACTCCGACGCTCAAGTTAGTTTAAGTGTGGAATGAAGGTTTTCAGATATAAGAGAATGTACCTGACTCCTTGCAATGAGGAGTATATATAGCCCCCAGCGCTGGGCTAAGGCCACTGATGGCAATAAATGCTCATCAAGTGGCTGCCGGAAAACGGCTGAAAAGCCATGATGAGCCTTTAATGCTCATCATTCCGGTGGTCGGCCGTTACAACACACAAGGATAGTATGACCGTTGACCAATGTTGAACGGATGTGGGCTGCTCCTAAGTGGGCTATGCTCGACGGCCCAAAGGAAGGTCTTCCTCAGCTGTTGGGCTCTAGGCCCAGTCCAGAACAGTAACATTATTCAAATGTTATACCGGTGTAATTGGATAGAAACTTTATATCATATAGATCATTTATGTTGAGTTTTACAAAAATCTAAAATCATTTGAGTTTTTGGAAGACATAAAGATTAACGGTATTCAGTAAAAATGTTTAAAGCGCTATATATATATATATATATATATATATTTGGTAGCATATGTTAACATGACTTGTGATTTGGATCCTCTCCTTTCATTTCTCTCCAATTTCCTCTCCAATTCTTTGTTTTGTGAGTGTGAAGAGAAACTTTATATTATATTAACGGCTATGATAGAAACTTCAATATTGTGTTGCCACATCAATTAATGAATGTGACACGTCATGTGTTTAGAAACACAATAGATGATATGTCAATATATGATTGGATGTATGTATAAAATAATTTTACATCAATCCCTAATTTTGTTACCTATTGATCCCTAATTATATGCTTTCATTTGATGATTGGATATAATCTATGAAATCTATTTTATTTATAGCCTTAAATTTATGCATCTTTTACGATAAATAGAAACCATTTTATTTCTTTCTCCCAAGACCAAAAGTGTATCTTTCACATTAATTATAGCCTTAAATTATGCATTTATTTTCACTTTTTCTGACATATTTCCCTTTTTTTTATTTGATGTCATTCAAAATAAATAATGTAAAATTGATCGAAAAGTATATGTATGAACAATATAGCAATTTGATTTTTAAATAATCGAATCTGAATTTGTATGACGAAGTCATCAATAATTGTTGATAGAAATAATTTGTTCTCAATCAAGCACAAAAAATTGTAGAGAACAAGATCTTCAGTATTTCTCTTCACTCTCATTCCCAGCAAAAACATAGAAAGAACATAGTATATTTCAAGCAAAAAAAAAGTCTTGATGAGAGTATGAACAATCTCAGGGTTTTGAGTGGGATTGTTGGAAGAGTGTAGTATTTATACTTTTAACTAAAAAGTCTCACAAAATCCATTCCATAAAAGAATCTTTCAAAATCCATAGACTTTTGAATACCAATTAACATATTATAAATGACAGGAAATCTCAATTGAATACCAAAAGATTTCATTGTCCTGAAAAAAAAATTATAATTGTCTTAATTGAATACCACAAGATTTGCTTATATTTTATAAAAGTCTTGATTGAATACCACATGATTTTTTTATCATAAAAATGTTTTTTAAAATCTCAATTGAATACACCCCCTAAACTTTACATATAATATTATAGATAATTCATGCATCGCACGATTAGTACTATAGTTAAAAATAAAAAATAAACAAGTGAAGATGAGAGAGAAGAAATGACGAAAGACAAAGACACATGAAAAAAAATTGAAGAGGGAATTGGAGAGAAAAAAAAGGAGAGATCCAAATCCCGTGACTTATGTAAAAGCGTAAAAAAACTGAAATTTCAAAAACCCTAAAACCCCAACCGGCCAAGTGACTGTAATCAAATAACTGAATCAACGTTGATGGCATGCAACGGCGCCGGCGGGTGTCAATCCGGCTGCTACAAAGACGAAGAAACCACATCCGACCAACCAACTGCGCCTTCAGAAACCGATTCAAAGAGCTCTAGCAATCTCTGCATCAAGTGCAAGCTAAACGATGTCGTTTCCGGCTATGGCGGAATCGACGACGGTCGTTTCTGTGCCGATTGCTTCAGAAGCAACTTGTTTGGAAAGTTTCGTCTCGCCGTTACTTCAAACGCTATGATCTCTCCCACCGATAAGGTCCTCGTTGCCTTCTCCGGTGGCCCTTCTTCCAGGTTTACAACACAAACCCAAAACCCTTTCTGTTTTTTTTTTTATTTTAAATTTAATTCATTATTTGTAATTTGTGATTAATATCAATTTAGTTTATTTGATTTATGCTTGATGAAAATGAAATTAAAAATTTGTTATTCTTTTTAGGGTAGCTTTGCAATTTGTGCATGATTTGCAAGAAAGGGCTTATAAGAATTTTGAAGCTAGTAGAGATAGGTCATTGCCTGTGTTTGGTGTTGGAGTTGTGTTTATTGACGAGAGTTCTGTTTTGCCGATTCCGACTCATGAAATGGAAGAGGCAGTTGAAGTTATTAATTTGATTGTGTCGAGTTTAGCCCCGCCGAGAAAGGTGTTGCATTTTGTTCCTATTGAGACTGTTTACTCGTCGGATTGTAGTGATGGAAAGGAGAGGTTAATTGAGTTGATGAATGTAGCGAGTGATCCTACTGGTAGGGAGGATATGTTGCTTTCTCTGCGCATGTTGGCCTTGCAAAAGGTTTGTTTTTGGATTTTGTGATGTTATCTTGGTTTGAAGTTTTTGGATTTTGTGATGTTATCTTGGTTTGAAGCTTATAGGCATACATATGCATTATGTTTGATAATGTGTTCAATTTAAAATTGTTAATCATTTTTCAGGTGGCTTCTGAATTTGGGTATAACAGGATTGTTCTAGGCTCGTGCATTTCAAGGATTGCTTCTCATGTCATTTCAGCCACTGTGAAGGTTTGTTAGTTATTTATAGGCAAATGTTAGGTGTTAGTATGTTATGTCAGTAGCCAGAGTTTGAACACCTTAGAGGCAGCGAGTGTTTGGCAATTGAAATCAACTTGGTTCAAGTTGTAACTAGGACTAAATTAATAAAAGTCTGTCAAGAGTCTTGATTAGGGAGTGTCCATGCCAAATTGACTATTTTGTGCTCAATCAAATCGCTTATTTGTTAGTTTTGTTATGTGCTTTGTCTAGTGTTTCTCGAGGCATTATGCTAGAACAGTTACTTGTTGAAGTTAAAAGATTACTTTTGTGCGCATCTGTTTGGTTGCATTAACTCCCCAGATATACATTTTATAAAGTGGATAAGAGACTTTGAACATTTCTTTAAATACATTTACATATGAAGGGTAAATTTGTCATGTTATCGTGTCTATTGAGCTTACAATATTTATGTCAGGAGTTTCAATGATGGAACTTTTGCATTCATTAGTACAATTCAATTTCGAGATTGCATTTATCTGAAGAATTTAGTATATGCCTAAGTTGCCATAAAAAAGCCTTTTACAAAGGTGATCATGATATGATTAGAGTAAAAATGTACGAGTACTGCTTGAACTGAGTAAATCTCTCCTACATTATCATAATGCCTGTCGTATTGTGCTAAGAAAATGTGTTAGCTTAGCTCCCTTTTCTTTTTGTTTAAAAATTATGTAATTATATGGATTTTAGGATTCATGTCCACATTAATCTTGTACAAATTAAAATCCTGATCGATTGTACTTAACAATTACAAACAAACTTATGTAATGGGTTCTCATTTCCATATTATAACAGGGTCAAGGATATTCGTTACCTGCTGATATACAGTATGTTGACGCTAGATGGGAAATTCCTGTTGTGCTTCCTCTGCGTGATTGTTTTGCCCAAGAGATCAACATGTTTTGCCGTCTTGACAGGTTTGTATGCCTCTGGATATCTCATAAACATTTTCAAAGAAACTCATTTGTGCTTTTTGTTTTTTCTTTTGGAAAAATTGGAATTATTATGCATGTTTTGTCATCTATGTTCGTCAGATTGAATTATGTAACCGCTACTGACTGGATGTGTCTCATCTCTTTGGCAGGGCAGTCTAAAGACTATTAAGCTGTCTACAGGTCCGAGTTCTAGCATTAATAGCTTGGTCTCATCTTTTGTGACTTTATTGCAGGTATAATTTGTTCTACCTGACCCTTTTGATATATAATTTGGTTGGGGGTTGGGACATTTCGGTGATGGGTTTAACTTTGGAAAGTCAGTGTGACCTGTTTTATGAGTTTTATAGTGAGATTTTTTTAGACCCTTCTCATATTTTGCGTCAATTTCTCTTGGCTTGTTATGTCCCGTATATTTTTGCATATATTTGACTTAATTTCTGCCTTTTATGGAATTAGATGTGCCACAGCCAGATGCATATTTAAAATACAATTTTAAATGAGCACTAGTAGGGTTTAGGGAGAACATGCTTTTGTTGATTAGTATTTCGTTTTCCTTTCTGGTAGAGACCTGACTTGAATTAGCAACTGGCAAGTCATTAATCGTTTACCTGTTTTGCAGGAAGAGAACCCATCTCGAGAGAGCACAATTGTAAGAACAGCCGGGAAACTTATTCCCTTTCATTTCAACAGGATTCCTGAGATCATTGATGGTAATGTTCCATTGGCAACTCGAAGACGCCAAAAGAGATATAATCTCAAATCCAATGAATCTGTTTCTTCAGAGTCTTTCTGTCCTCTCTGCAATAGCCCGCTTGACAAAAGTGAGATGGTTGATTGGAGCAATCACAATAACTGCAAAAGTAGCGACACTTTTTATACTTCTTGCTGTTCAAGTTGTCAGTTTCAGATACTTCCACCAGATTCCACATCAATGGAGAAATTTTACACTGACTTACCTCATTCAGTGGTTGCCCGGGCAAACCAAGTCAACAATGGTAAATTGGATGCACTAAGGTGAGTATTTGTTTCCTGCCATGGTCAAGTAAATACATTTCAAATTTGGTAATAACTCAGTCTAAGCCATCCGGCTATTGGTCTTGAAAACATATATATAGCAGTAGCACCAATACAACAGGTTCTCTTTTAGGTAAATAGGTTGTTGCACCATGCATGAGAGTAGGGTACAAAAACCCATTTTTTTACTCATTAAGGCTAAAGAAACTAGGAATGAGAAATTTGGATAATCTATTTCAGCTTTGCTAATATTTGTGAAATAAAATAGATAATTTTGATAGGCCCTGAGTCCATGACCTTTATTAAGAGCACAATTGCTTGGATTATGTTCAATTTATTGTGACTCTGGTTTTCTGTCTATGAAAAACACATGAAGAGTCTACTTATTTTATGGTGAGACATTTCTTCATGACATCAAATTTTATGTGGCAATATTATTGTCTTCAGGGAACATATACAAGATTGCTTGCTTTCAGATGGTGAAGATGAAACTTAAGTTTACTTGCCTACACTGAGACTCAGTTTAAAGGGATAAATCCTGGTTGTGGTAAATTTACTGTTTGAGTGACTTATGAGAATGCATTACTTTTGGCCTTTTTTGCAATACCAAGCGAGTTATGGAGTTTAACCGCTTAGCTATGGTGGTGTTGATTCTCTGGCTTAACATTTTGTCAGAATATTTAAAGTATACAGTAATGGTTTTTTTTTTTGCATTGGTTGTATTTTTATGGGAAGTGTTGAACCACGACAATAAAGAGTAATTATTTTGGAATTTATTTTATTTTTTGACAAGTTATTTTGGAATTTATGAATATCGTGAAATTGTTATTTTTCCCCCCTTGTAGTAGTTTCATTGTCAGTTTATTGCTTCTGCAGTCTTTAAATTGTTTTCAAAGAAGCCATTGTCAATTAAATGCTCAAATATCTAAAAGGAGAATTGTGAGGAAAAATAAAAAAAAAGTAAACAATGTCAAATGGACTAATGATATATCTAGGTATTTGATAAAAAGTTATTTAGTGTAAAACTTATTTAAAGGTCTAGTTGATAAGGGTTAAGCTTGTTCAGGGATGCCAATGTGAGGACTTAGTTGTATCTTTGAACTTTGAAGCTTTTTTGTGGCTTTGAGACCAAATTACTTAAAACTTTTTTTGGATAAAAAAAGCTATTTAAGGATTGCACTATTGTGATAGGACTAATTTAAAAGTATAAAATAACATAAATAAATATATGATTAATTAATATTTAATTTTTTTCAAGTACAATGAGAAAGGTAAAATGAAGAAGAAGAAAAATGATAAGATACAAATTAATTGAATTAATTTGTAGCATTTTATATGAAATATTTGTTGGAACATTGAATTGAATCATATAAAACTGAAATTTGTCATACCAAGTTACAATAGGGGGGATCAACTATTTTCTGAATAAATCAAAGATTTCAGACAAATTTTTTTTTCCTAAAAAATACAACGACGAAACTCATGCGCGTATGCGCGTGCGCGCACACACAAAGTGTTGAGAAGTGAGAAATATCGATGTTTACAATTTAGCCAACTTAATTATTCAAATAGTATCGATGTAGCAAACTTATTTAATCAACCATTTGCATATCACACTAACAAGCACAATCATTTGCACATTTTCAAGCATCTCTTACTCTTCCAATTCTCAAATATACTTGAAACTTGGCAATTATTTGCTTCAGCATTCAGTACACCAAATTCACGATGAAAACCCATGTTGCCTCTGCAGAAGCTTAGTATCTCTTTGCTTTAACGCTGGCGTTCAATGTGAAGCTACAATTTGTAGCTTCTCTATTTTCACGGCTGGCCAGAATGCTTGGGGACGCGATATTGCCACTCTTATCGCTAAACAAAACAAGCTATAGCATTAAAATATAACTTCTATAAATTCCGGTGAATGCATCACTAGATAATTCGTTTACTCATTTATGCCGCAGAACCAAACAGGAAATTAGCCATACAACATCTATTTCTATCTAAAAATTGGGAAAACTATGTAGTCCAACAAAGGAAAGCAGGCATAACAAAGTCAAAAAAAGTCAAGCGTTACACCAACCATATACTTCACATGTTAATAATGTTGTTATTATTATACTGCTGATTGGAGGTTGGCATGAAAATTGTTTAAATTTGTTGTGCAGCTTTGATGCTTGCTTTGATGCTTGTTTTACTAAAGCAAGCTTGTGTCTTCTTTTCTTTTATAAAGCAATAATATTATTATTGTATGAACCACTTATTTGATTCTTCTAACAATGATAATGTTAATAAATAAACACAGCTTTTAATGTATTTGATCTCTTCCTCCATGATTAAAATAAGTTGTAGATTGGCTATTCTTGTCAGTTGATCTGAAGCCACAACTAATATTTCTGCTATTTCCTTATTAACATTGAAATGGCTGAATCATTTGTGTTTGATGTTGCTAATTCACTGCTAGGGAAGCTTGCTTCTTGTGCTTATGAAAAAGCTTCTCGTGCCTATGGTGTGTATGAAGATCTCCAACGGATCAGAGACACTTTGTCAATTGTCTGAGGTTTGCTGCTGGATGCTGAGGAGAAGAAGAAGCAACAACATGCCTTGCGTGAATGGCTGAGGCAGATTCGTAACATATGCTCTGATGCTGAAGATGTATTTGATGGATTTGAATTGCAAGACAAGAAAATGCAAGTTCTGGAAACTTTTGGTAGCACTCGGATGAAGGTAAGCCATTTCCTTTCTTCCTCTAATCCACTTGCTTTCCGATTTAAAATGTCCCACCAAATCAAAGAGATTAAGGATAGATTGGATAAGGTAGCAGCTGATGGAACCAGGTTTGGACTTGTGAGAAACGATGTTGAGCCCCGACCTTCTGTCCAAAGGAGAGAATTCACTCACTCCCATGTTGATGCTTTGAGTGTGATAGGAAGAGAAGATGACAAGAAAGCTATTATTCAACTTTTGATGGAATCCAACCTTCAGGGTGACGGTGATAAAAGTCTTTGTGTCATTCCCATAGTGGGAATTGGAGGATTGGGAAAGACGACACTTGCAAAGTTGGTATTCAATGATAAGAGGATAGATGAAGTTTTTCAATTGAAAAGTTGGGTGTGTGTCTCCAATGGTTTTGATATTAGGCACATAATTATCAAAATGATCAACTCTACATTTGCTTCGGCGTCAACTCCACCAAGTGTTGGTTGTACTGTTATTGCTTACCAAGAAGACATTAACCACCTTGATATTGAGCAGTTACAAATTCGTCTAAGAAATAAACTTTCTGGTCAAAAGTTTATCCTAGTACTAGATGATATGTGGAATGATGATCGTGCGAAATGGATTGAGTTAATAGATTTGGTCAAAGTTGGTGCAGCAGGAAGTAAAATCATAGTGACAACACGTATCAACTCAATTGCTTCAATGATGGGTACTGTTCCTTCATATGTTTTGGAAGGTCTTTCGCCAGAGAATTGTTTGTCTCTATTTCTGAAATGGGCATTCAAGGATGGAGAAGAAGAAAAATATCCAAATCTGGTTGAGATCGGAAAAGAAATAGTGAAAAAATGTGCAGGAGTTCCGCTAGCCGTCAGAACATTAGGAAGTTCCCTATTCTCAAAATATGATTTAAATAAGTGGTTATTCGTAAGAGACCATGAGATATGGAATTTAGAACAGAAGAAAGATGATATTTTACCTGCATTAAAATTAAGCTATGATGAAATGCCATCCTATTTGAGGCAATGTTTTGCCTGTTTTTCCTTGTTTCCTAAAGATTATACTTTTAATGTCATTGAAACGACTGTTATGTGGATAGGCCTTGGATTAGTTCAATCCATGAATGGAAGTGAAAAGCTTGAGCATATTGGCAGAGAATATATACATGAGTTACATTCAAGATCATTGCTTCATGATTTCAATGACTTTGGGTACGACTGTGATTTCAAAATGCATGATTTGATACATGATCTTGCTGTGTATGTTGCAAAAGAGGAGTTTGTAAGGGTAGTCTCACATACTCAGAATATATCTGAACAGGCAAGGCATTTATCAATTGTTGAAAATGATTCACTTGATCATGTTTTGTTCCCCAAGTCCACAAGTGTACGAACTATTCTACTTTTCGGCAATGGAGCGGTCCTTGACAATGAAGCATTGTTAGATACATGGGTATCAAGATATACGTACTTGCGATATTTAGAATTAAAAGTTTCTTCATTTGAGACTCTACCTGATTCAATATCTAAATTGAAGCATTTGCGTATTCTTGTTCTTACTAATAATAGCAACATCAAAAGACTTCCTCATTCAATTTCCAAACTCTATAATTTGCAAGTTTTGCAATTCGATGGATGCACAGAGCTTGAAGCATTGCCAAGAGGGTTAGGGAAGATGATCGGCCTTCAATATTTGGTGATAACCACCAAACAATCAGTTCTGTCATTGGCTGAATTTGTTAACTTGAAACAACTTCAACTTTTGGCTTTTCATGATTGTAAAAATATGAAGTTTTTATTCAGCGGGGTACAACAACTCGCCTCCATTGAAACATTGTCTTTGCAGTCATGTTGGAGCCTTGAATCACTACCTCTTCATCTTTTTCCGAATTTAGAGTCTCTAATAATTTTAGACTGCAAGGTATTAAACATGTCGTTCAACAGTGAAAGCCCAATTCACAAATTGAGGTTGAAAAATTTGTATATTGGGGATTTTCCATGGATTTCAACATTGCCTGAATGGATTGAAGGGGCTGCACAAACTATAGAGACGTTGCTAATTTATGAACTTCCTAACCTTCTGATGCTTCCTGAGTGTCTGACAACAATGACTCGTCTTAAAAGGCTTGACATTATTGGCTGTCCTCAACTATTGAACCTTCCAAGTGACATACATCACCTCACTGACCTTAAAGAGTTGCGAATAGCAGGTTGTCCTGAATTGTGCAGAAAATGTAAGCCGCAATTTGGTGAGTACTGGCCTATTATCGCACACATAAAAAATGTTTTCATTGAACTTATAGGAGACGACGAGGAGGTGGATGAGAAGGAGGAGGAACAAGATGAGGAGGAGGAGGTGGATGAGAAGGAGGAGGAGGCCGAGGCGGAGGAGGTGGATGAGAAAGAGGAGGAGGTGGATGAGAAGGAGGAGGAGGAACAGGATGAGGAGGCCGAGGTGGAGGAACAGGATAAGGAGGCCGAGGAGGAGGAACAAGATGAGGAGGAAGAGGAAGAATGGATACATCAACCTTGAAGGTAAGAATATCTATATGTGCTGTAATCATTATGTTGCCTGATTTTAACAGCATTTAACTAGAACTATAGGAGTGACTATCAACTATGATGAAACCTGGTGCCACCTTTTCAATGAGCTCTACAAGGTTTTATGAGTAAGATGGTTAGTTAGGGATTAGTTATTTCCATGAGTTTGTTAGCTAATAGCTTCATGTAACACTACACCTTCTCAGTAACTTTAACCATTTCTTTTGTCATTTTTACCAATAGAATGAGATCACTGAATTTTAAAAGTAACATTATGTGAAATTTCACAATGGGGTTTCATAAAACACAAATAAGTATATATTTGTTATATCAATAAAAGAGAAGTTTATTTGAGAGTGATGTTTGCTTTATTTACTGGACTAGGTATGATGAAGCTGGAGTTGAAAAGGTAAAAACAAATTTGAAGGGACATATGCCGTATAAGATTCATGTGTAGAGCAGGTCCAACAATCAACAAAATTGCCAAGATATTTCCTTCAGCATGTTCGATGTAGCCAAATAATTGAAAAATATTATTTTCTTCCATCCTGCATTTCCAGTATTGAAAGATATCTGTATGAAAACATATCATTTGTCATTTGTTGAATTTGAATGTGATTTAATGGACCATGGATTTTATTTGTTTAAATCAGTGATAGACAAACATATTCAAGTAGCACAAATGTATAGATGCATGCATGAAGCTCAAAAGATTAACCAAAAATATATTGATCCTGATCAGTCTCATACCGGTTAGGAACCGGACATTTGACATCTCTTCAAGTATTAATGCATCACTTGACTGCCTTTGTTAGTTTCTGTTCTGAGGCATCTGCATTTTTTCTGTGGTCAAATGTTAAAGGTCGATTCCGCAGTGCTTATATGTAAATTTGTTAGAGGGAATTTGTTTTGAGAAGAATGGAGAAAGTGAGCTTCAACCTGTTTCACAACCGCAATAGAGTTATACAATCACTAATTCATCCCATGACTTTTGCTATAGCCCAATGCAGAAAGGAAGCAGAGTGAAAGTCAAATACCACACCAACCTTAACAGCCTATTTAATTTGTAGAATTTGATATGAAATATTTGTTGAAACATTGAATTGAAGCATAAAAAACTGAAATTCTTCATACCAAGTTACAATAGGGGGGATAAACTGTTTTTCTGAATAAATCTGAGATTTCAGACAAATTTTTTTTCTTTCCTAAGAAATACAATGACGAAACTCATGCGCGCACACATACACAACGAGTTGAGAAGTGAGTAATGGATGCTTACAATTTAGCCAGCTTAATTATTCAAATAGTATCAATGAAGTAACTTTATTTAATCAACTATTTGCATATCACACTAACAAGTACAATCATTTGCATATTTTCAAGCATCTCTTACTCTTCCAATCCTCAAATATACTTGAAACTTGGCAATCTTTTTACCATCTTCTCCCCAAGCCAGTTTGAATTTTTCAACAACATCATCCTTAAGAAGCTCAACCCCTTTATTCTTTGATATCTGATAACCTGATCTTGATCTTATATAATTCAAGAAATCATCAACATCCATCACAGTCTCCGCCTCAAACTCAAACGGTCCTGTATGATCAACTCCTTCCACAGGCTCAAATGGAAAATCAATGTTTCTATAATTATCCTCAAGTAATTCGCGTCTTGGATCCCAATGAGGCCTTGCATCAAACGAATATAACTTATGATGTAAAGCATCAACTGCATCATTAATACTGGGTGATGTGTAACACCAACTAGCAATGACACCATGAGGTTTCTTGAGAACCCAATTGACTTGTTTGTAGAATGTTGAGAGGTCAAGCCAATGAAGGGCTTGAGCAATGGTCACAAGGTCTATAGTTCCTTGAGGTGACACCATTTGTTCAAGTTCAGTCATGGACATTGTTGAAGGGGTGTGTTGGTATCGTATATTAGGAAGCTTGGTTGCAAATTCAAGTTGTTTCTCACTAGCATCTGTGGCTATCACATTCTTGTACAGTGTAGCTAACTGAAATATTCACAAATTAGTTTTTGACATAGTAAAAACAATTGTAAGAACAAAAAATGTACTATGTGTGTGTGGAAATTGACAAATTCATAAGCATACTTTGCAGTTGTGGACATAGCCACATAATTCTCAGGAAATGTGAAGAACCGCTAATTGCTTCGCGCGTGCGTTCCCACAATACTTTTGTGAATTAGTTCGCAGCAATTCACATGACATTCGCTCAAAAACACTAGAATATCTAGGCAAGAGTATGTTAAAAAAAAGGGAAAATCCTATATGTATAAGTGCATTTATATATGTTGTAAAGATAAAAGTACCCAATTTTTGCTTAAATGCAGGAAATGTAGGAAAGTATGACTTTATGGAATCCAAATCCTAGAAAGTGAGTCTCACCTTGGAACATTTGAAAAATCATTTAATCCACCAATGCAAAGACACCCATGACTCTTTGTTACTCAATGAAATCAAGGAGGACACTGCTCTATTTATACTACCCAGTTTCCCTTTCAATGGTTAACAAGTAGTATTAGATGTTGGACTAGCTGCAATTAGTACTATCTCAACGCTTTCATGATCATTTTTTTTTCTTATGTAAAAGTTATTTTCTCCATTTTTTAAAGTTAAATAATTTTTTTATAGGGTACAAATTATTATATTTAAACGTACCACAAAATACAAATAACGTACTAACTATGTATACTTCTTATGCACCTAATTCTTTAAGAGTCACAAACCGCATACCCGAACTTGTAACACATTCTGATCAGGATTGTGTCACAATCCTTTAATTGTAGCCTCAACCCATCTAGACCGTCATATCAAAATTAGACAATCCAAATTTAAACACAAATTTTAGATCTAAAAATAACTAACATTTGAACTATTAGATCTTGATCGGACGGTCCATATATAATGCACTGATCCAAATTCGTGGCATACATAAGCAAATTATTGACTCCAAATGTAATTGCGACTATAGCATATGAAAAGAAGAAAATATATACTATATATATGGCAGTATTTATATATCATCACAAAAGAAAAAGCAAAAGATTGAGTTAGAGAGACGCACAGATTTGGCAGCTTGACCGGTTCCGGTGGCAACATCCCAAGCGAGGTGGTGAGAGGGAGTTTTAGAAGCAATGAATTGGAAGAGCTGTGGTGGATAAGTTGGCCTTGAATCTGCATATTCCTTTCCCTGATTTGCAAAATGCTCTGCCATCTCTATTTTCCTAATGGACAATAATTCAGATCTGTAACTTTCTCATTGCAGGAATTAATGAGAGGGAAAAGAAGATATTTTATTCAATTATTCAAAAACAAAAAGAGAGGGAAAAGCTGAAATCTGCTACAGGCACTGCATAGTAAATCCTATCCTTTCTAATCTCCACCAATACCATATTCATAGTAAATCCTATCCTTTGTAATTTTCATCTATTTCCAAATAATAATTGTCATATTAAAATAGGCTTAAATAAGTTTATTATTAATTTTTTTATGGAAGGGTTAAATAAGTTTTTTTTTATTTATTTTTATAAAGGGGTTAAATAAGTTTACGTTTCTTATAAACATCTCATATTTTATTTTAGGTCACTATGAAAAATTTAGCAAGTTTTAATCTCCTAAATATTTTACGTCACAATTTTTGCTTTTAACCAAATTATGTGTACCCTTCATATTTTTGAGTGGTTTTTTTTATTCAAGTTTATAATATTATAAAAAAATTTCTCACAAAAATTTAGAATTTTTTACAAATATGAATTTTTAATAGCGTCAAAAACTTAAAAATTCATATTTAATCATCAGTTGTTAAAAAATATTAAACTTTGCAAGAAAGATTTTTATAATGTGCTAAACATTCCTGCGTAAAAAATTAAAATTTAAAATGATACACTTGATTTCTTAAAAACAAAGATAAAAAATTGCGACGAAAAGTATTTGAAGACCAAAACTTGCTGAAATTTTTTATAAGGAATAAAAACAAAATTTGAAAAATTTAAAGAGATAAAAAAATTATTTAACCCTTTAAAATATGAAGAAAACATTAATTATTATTTGATTTTTTTCTAATCACACGCCAAAAGATTTAGTTACATCCAACTTTAATTAAAATTTAGGCATAAATATAATTTTAGTCTCCAATATTTACTTTTTTTTGTTATAAATTTTAGTCCCCAATTTTTAATTGCACAATTTTGGTATCCCATTTCAAAAAATTTGTTCAATCACCATTCAATTTGATGACGTGACAACATTGTTTATTTTTAGCCATTTGTCTCCTTTCAATCTATGTTGTCTAGGTGTAAGTACGGTATCAGTACCCGGTACAAGTATTAATACAGCATACAATATTTTTATTAAAACTAAAGTATGGGTACATCTGTATAATTTTTTTAATATAATATTATAAATGAAATAATTGAATTATATTGTTAAAACAAGTAACTAAATCTAATAATACTATAGAATAATTCAAATAGTTCAAACACATAAAAATATCAAATTAAAAAACAATTAGCTCAAAAAAATTGTTTTTCTCTCCATCATTATTAAAAAGAGCGGACTCTAGTTCAAGTTCATTACGATGAAGACTAGCAACTTCAAGAATAACAGTTATATCAAATAGATCTCATTCATCTCTATCAACATCCGACATTTTTGTTGCGCCCCTATTCCTTTTAAATGAATGTCAATGAATGAGTGAATAAATCTCGTGGTTACTTTTTTATTATTTTTTAATAGCTACGTTTTTGATTTTGTGTATCATGCGAGTACTAGATGTGTACCACAATGTACCAATTGCAAAAAAAAAAGTATGCTATCGGTGTATATCAAAGGCGTACCGGGTACATACCAATACCTACTCTCTTTTAAATAGAGTACGTGTGCATCATAACAATTGACTTTTTTTTTTTACTTTGTATGCTTGGCCACAACTCATTTTAACACTCTATTCCTTCTATCCTTAATTATAAACAAAAGTTAACATTTTAGATTTATTGAATAACTAATATATTTGGTATGTATTATAGACCAAATATATAAGTTTTTGAATGAATCTAAAAAGTAGAGTTTTACTTATAATTAATGATGGAGAGAGTATTACCCTCAACGATTAGACCCTCATTTTAATGTTAGTTCACCTAATTTATTGTCTCAAATGGTTAAAATTATGGATTTGATCAAACAATTTAGTGTATGTTTGGTATCACAGTGAGCACGCCAGAATCACGGTGATTCGCCGTGATTTTGCAGAAGCTAAAGAGCGTAGCTTTTGATCACCGTGATTATCATATATCCACCGTGATACCAAAGAGACACTTAAAATGGGTACCAAAATTGCTCAATTAAAAATAGGAGACTGAAATTGAATTTTACCAAAATAGGGAAACCAAACAACAAGTAAGCCTAAAATGTATCGATTGCTCTTCTGCGTGTTGTTTAAATCTAGTTTGAGTACCATACATGAAATGAATTCATGTGTACATACGTCAACTGAGTTTAGGTAAAATGAATTCATGCTTACACCTGCAACCTTAAAAACCTGAATGCAAGAATGAAACTTAAAATCACAACTTGTAGAATTGGAGAGAGCGACGACATGAAGGGGAGAACGGTCTTCTCGGTGGAGCGAAGGAGAGAGCGGCGGCGACGAAGGAGATGAAGGCGAGGACGGTGGCAAAGGAGATGAAGAGAATGGCCAACGCCAAAGGTAACACGTTTAATGATTAGTTTTGTATACAATTGAAATTTTATTTCATTTTAAGGATACTTTAGTCATTTAGGATGCGATTAAAAAAATCCTATTATTTTTCTGCTAATATTTTTATTATATTTACAATTAATTAATATGAGTGTTTTAGTAAATGAAATTTAAGTTATCATTGAAAAAATTAATTATTTGTCCTGGATTCGAACTAGTCCCCGCATTTAAAATGCGATATTCTACCAACTGAACTAAACTCACATAGATAATTTATCGATCCGTTAATCTATTTAAAACATGTTTAATTTAAGGGAAATGCTTGTTTGTAAGAAACTAACAAGCAAGAAAGAGAAGAATAAATCATGGCCTTACAATTTTATAACCAACCTCCCCATGATTTCCTCTAACAGTAGTGCTATATGTTACGGGAGAAAAAACACAAGAAAAAGAAGAATTGTAGTATATTGTTTTAAAAAAATTAAAATTGCTATAAATTAGGAAGTTTAGAGGAAATCATGGGGAGGTTGGTTATGAAATTGTAAGGTCATGATTTATTCTTCTCTTTCTTGCTTGCTAATTTCTTACAAACAAGCATTTCCCTTCCTCTAAACTTCCTAATTTATAGCAATTTTAATTTTTTTAAAACAATATAGTACAATTCTTCTCTTTCTTCTACTTTTTCTCCCGTAACATATAGCATTGCTGTTAATTTAATTATCTTCTTAAAAACATTGATGTGACATATGCTTTAAGCAAATTAACATGTGGTAAAAACCATAAACCATGTCGATGCAGAAGCTTAGTATTGATGTTTATAAGATACGAGTGAATTCTCCAGGAGCACGGGAGAGAGACGCACACGTCTCCACCCAAACAATTCGACATTAAGTATACGAGTCACCTCTCTTATATATGATATATCTGACAATTTGCTCATTCATAGTTGATATGGAACCCAACAAATACTTGATGAGCGTTTATTACTTTCTGCCGCAGAGTCAAACAGGCAAATTAGCCATGCAACATATATTTTTATCTCAAAATTGGGAAAAACTGTGTAGTCCAATACAGGAAAGCAAGCATATTTAGCAGAGTCAAAATAAGTCAAATGTTACACCAACTATAATGATACAATATTTGCATACTTCACATGTTAATAATGTTGTTATTATTATATTGCTGATTAGAGGTTGGTATGATAAATTGTTCAAACTTGATGGTCTGCTTTAATGCTTATTTTACTTAAGTGAGACTGTGCCTTCTTTACTTTTTTTAAAAAAAATATTATTAGTGTGTGAACCACTTATTTGATTCTTCTAATAACAATGATAATGCAAACAAATAAACACAGCTTTTAATGTATTTGTTCCCTTCTGGTGAATAAAATAAATTAGTAGATTGGCCATTCTTGTTAATTGATCTGAAAGCACATTTTCTAATTTACTGCCATAGCCATAACTCCATTTCTGCTATTTCTTAGTTAACATTGACATGGCCGAATCGTTTGTGGTTGGTGTTGCTGATTCACTCTTAGGGAAGTTTGCTTCTTATGCTTATGAAGAAGCTTCTCGCGCCTATGGTGTTTTTGAAGATTTCCAACGGATCAAAGATACTCTGTCAATTGTCAGAGGTCTATTGTTGGATGCTGAGGAGAAGAAGAACAAACAACATGCCTTGCGTGAATGGCTGAGGCAGATTCGTAACATATGCTCTGATGCTGAAGATGTATTGGATGGATTTGAGTTGCAAGACAAGAAAAAGCAAGTTCTGGAAGCTTCTAGTAGCACCTAGAAGAAGGTACGCCATTTCTTTTCTTCCTCAAATTCACTTGCTTTCCGATTTAAGATGTCCCGCCAAATCAAAGAGATTAAGGATAGATTGGATAAGGTAGCAGCTGACGGAACGGGGTTTGGACTTGTGAGAATCGATGATGAGTCCGGACTTGCTGTGCAAAGAAGGGAATTGACTCACTCCCATGTTGATGCTTCAAGTGTAATAGGGAGGGAGAATGACAAGGAAGCAATTATCCAACTTTTGATGGAGTCTAATCCAAAGGGTCTTGGTGATAAAAGTCTGTCTGTCATTCCCATAGTGGGAATTTGAGGATTGGGGAAAACCACACTTGCAAAGTTGGTGTTCAATGATGAGAGGATAGATGAAGTTTTCCAAATGAAGATTTGGGTGTGTGTCTCCAATGATTTTGATATTAGGCAGATACTTATCAAAATTATTAACTCTGCTTTTGCTTCCGCATTAACTCCACCAAGTGTTGCTATTGCTCACCAAGAAGACATTAACCACTTTGATATTGAGCAACTGCAAATTCGTTTAAGACAGAAACTTTATGGTCAAAAGTTTATCCTGGTGCTAGATGATATATGGAATGATGATCGTGCGAAATGGGTTGAGTTGATAGATTTGATCAAAGTTGGTGCAGCATAAAGTAAAATCATAGTGACAACCCGTAGCAATTCCATTGCTTCAATGATGGAAACTGTTCCTTCGTATTTTATGGAAGGACTTTCCGTAGAGAATTGTTTGTCTCTGTTTTTGAAATGGGCATTCAAGGATGGAGAAGAAGAAAAATATTCAAATCTAGTTGAGATCGGAAAAGAAATTGTGAAAAAATGTGTAGGAGTTCCATTGGCTGTCAGAACCTTGGGAAGTTCTTTGTTCTCAAAATATGATTTAAATAAATGGATATTCGTAAGAGACCATGAGATATGGAATTTAGATCAGAAGAAAAACGATATTTTACCTGCATTAAAATTAAGTTATGATCAAATTCCATCCTATTTGAGGCAATGTTTTGCTTGTTTTTCCTTGTTCCCCAAAGATTATACCTTTCATGCCCATGACATCATTAATATGTGGATATCCCTTGGATTAGTTCAATCCATGAATGGAAATGAAAATCTAAGGATTATTGCAACAGAATATATAAAAGAGTTACATTCAAGATCTTTGCTTCAGCTTCAGGACTTCCATGATTTGGGGGAACTTGGCAGTTTCAAAGTTCATGATTTGATACATGATCTTGCATTGTATGTTGCAAAAGAGGAGTTTGTAACGGTAGTCTCACATACTCAGAATATATCTGAACAAACAAGGCATTTATCAATTGTTGAAAAGGATTCACTTGGCCGTGTTTTGTTCCCCAAGTCCAAAAGTGTAAGAACTATTCTATTTCCCATAGATGGAGTAGGACTTGACAATGAAACATTGTTGGATACATGGATATCAAGATATAAACACCTGCGATATTTAAATTTGAACAATTCCTCATTCGAGACTCTGCCCAACTCCATTGTTAAATTGGTACACCTGCGTGTTCTCAGTCTCATTAATAACAGAAAAATCAAAAAGCTTCCTCGTTCTATTTTTAAACTTCATAATTTGCAAGTCTTGGTACTTGCTGGATGTACAAATCTTGAAACATTGCCAGGAGGATTAGGGAAGATGATCAGCCTTCAATATTTGTTTATAACCACCAAACAAACAATTGTGTCATTGAATGAATTTGCAAACTTGAACAATCTTCAGGTTTTGGCTTTTCAATTTTGTAAAAATATGAAGTTTGTATTCAGTGGGGCACAACAGCTCACTTCCATTGTAACATTGACTCTGTTTTCATGTGGGAGCCTAGAATCCGTACCTCTTTATATTTTTCCGAAATTACAGTCTCTAATAATTATTGACTGCAATATGTTAAATATGTCGTTGAACAATGAAAGGCCAATCCAAAAATTGATGTTGAAATATTTGTATATTAGGGATTTTCCAGGGCTTTTGACATTGCCTGAATGGATTGAAGGTGTTACAGAAACTTTAGAGACCTTGATAATTTATGACCTTCCTAATCTTCATATGCTTCCTGAGTGTCTGTTAACAGCGACTCATCTTAAAGAGCTTCAAATTATTGGCTGTCCTCATCTATTGAGCCTTCCAAGTGACATACATCGCCTCACAGCCCTTGAGTTTTTGGTCATATTTGAATGTCCTGAGTTGTGTAGAAAATGCAAGACACAATCTGGTGAGTACTGGCCAATGATTGCTCACATCAAAAGTGTTTTCATCGAAGAACCAAGAGGACAGGAGGAGGAATGAAGACATCGACCTTGAAGGTAAACTATTCTCCATTTGAAAATTTAAGGTTATAGCCCATAATGGTTGTTTGATTTTAACAACACTTAAACTAAAATTTACTATCAACTATGATGACACCCGGTAGTATCACCTAGTTTAACGAGTTTGACAAGGTTTTCTAAGTAAGGTGGTAAGTTACAAATTAGTTATTTTCATGAGTTGTTGGTATTAATATTTGTTAGCTTATTGCTTCATGTACCAATAGCCTCCATATAGAATGAGATCACAGAATTCCAAAAGTATCATTATGTTTTCAAACCGATGTAGTTTGATAAAAAGCAAATAAGGATATCTTTGATATATCAGTAAAAATGATTTTTTTTCTTAAAGTGATGTTTGCTTTATATACCTAACTAGGTATGAAGAAGCTGGAATGGAAAAGGGATAAGCACATATGAAAGGACATATGCAGTCTACAATTATTAGGCTTAGCAGGTCTGTCATTCAACAAGATTTTCAAGATGTTTTCATCAGCACATTTGATGTATTCTTTCTCACTGAAGCAACAGAGGAAAATGGTGAATCTCCTATGTATTTTATCAACATTTAATTGATCATTTATTACCTTTTTATTAGTTATAAACTCGGGCTCTCGCCCTCTTTGTAATAAAAAAAATGTTATAAACTATTTATGCTCTGAACATTTAATTGATCATAGGCATTATTCATTACCTTTTTCTACTTGCATAACCCAACCCAACTGTCAAACCTTTACAGTGTGTTATTGTTATAAGCCCTGACCAAAATAGTACAAAATATGTTAATGCATTAAAGCATTTCCAAAAGTAAAAAAATTCAGAAACTGCATTCCAAAGGCTCTTTTCCACCTATGGTACACATTGAGGCTGAAATTTCAGCATTTTGGAATTGCCACAGATGGTTATACTATGCCTCAGTATATAGCATGCAAATTGAAGCTCTTGTAAAAGTTCTTCCTAAATATAGCTGCCAAAATTCTCACAACTTATGTAAATTACCTCTCTGATTGTTCAAATCAAATACAAATAAACATCAGTTTAGTCACTCGGGTGAACTGAAAAAGCAAACATTTTTCTTTTCTTTCAAACTGGCCTATACCACTGTTGTACATTCAGTCAAGTGTTTCTTTATGGAGATGAGGAAGTTTATAAACTTGGAAGCTACAATTTCATTCAGTACACAGAAAGTGTTACAGTATTTCGAAGTGCACCAACTTTGATATATTAATTGAAGATTTCAATCAATTCTTGAATAGTGAGCTGCCTTAGAGCTTCTTGTATATATCATAGACTGTATCATAGACTCTAGAAGACCAAAGAAACAATTCATAGTGTTTATTGATTTCCATTCATGTTAATTTCAACTCAACTAGCTAGGAATCATAATCTACGGGACAATACTAATTCCACAATGATTAAGAGACATTCTTACACAGTTGTCAGCAAGGTTACGGATAGCTTTCACAAAATTAATATAATAAACAAAAGTCAAATGCAATACCAACCTTCACATTAATATAGTTGTCAGTATCTTTGTAACATGTAAACCACTTGTTTTGTTCTTCTAACAATTATGTAAACAAATAAAGATGAATTCTATTGCATTTGTTCCCCCATGAATTAAATAAGTTGGTAGTTGTTTGCACATTTTCAAGCATTTCTTACTGTTCAAATTCTCAAATATACTCGCAACTTGGCAATCTTTTTACCATCATCTCCCCAAGCAAGTTTGAATTTTTCAACATCATCGTTAAGAAGCTCAACCCCTAACCTGACCTTGATCTTATATAATTCAAGAAATCATCACAATCCATCACAGTCTCTGCCTCAAACTCAAACGGTCCTGTATGATCAACTCCTTCCACAGGCTCAAATGGAAAATCAATGTTTCTGTAATTATCCTCAAGTAATTCGCGTCATGTAACACCAACTAGCAATGACACCATGAGGTTTCTTGAGAACCCAATTGACTTGTTTGTAGAAGGTTGATAGATCAAGCCAATGAAGGGCTTGAGCAATGGTCACTAGGTCTACGGTTCCATTTGTTCAAGTTCAGTCATGGACATTGTTGATGGGGTGTGTTGGTATCGTATATTAGGAAGCTTGGTTGCAAATTCAAGTTGTTTCTCACTAGCATCAGTGGCTATAACATTCTTGTACAATGTAGCTAACTGAAATATTCCCAAATTAGTTTTGTCATAGTAAAAACATTTGTAAGAACAAAAATGTACTATGTGTGTGTTGTAATTGAAAAATTCATAAGCCTACTTTGTAGTTGTGGACATAGCTGCATAGTTCTTAGGAAATGTGAAGAACCGCTAATTGGCTCGCGCATGCCGGTTTCCACTGTACTTTTGCGAATTAGTTCGCAACAATTCACATGACATTCGCTCAAAAGCAAGTATCAGGAAACCATCTCAAAAACACTCGAATATCTAGGCAAGAGTATGTTCAGAAAGAGAAAATGTTGCATGTATAAGTGCATTTATGTATGTTGTAAATACAAAAGTACCCAATTTTTCCCTAATTGCAGGACATGAAAGAAAATATGACTTTATGGAATCCCAATCCTAGAAAGTAAGTCTCACCATGGAACATGTGAAAAATCATTCGATCCACCAATGCTGTCAAAAATCATTTGATCACTCTTTGTTACTCAATGGAATCAAGTAGGACACTGCTCTATTTATATAACCTAGTTTTCCTTTCAATGGTTAACAAGTATTAGATGTTGGACTAGCGCAATTAGTACTATCTCAATGCTTTCATGATCAATTTTTTTATTATGTAAAAGTTATTTTCTCCATTTTTTTAGTTAAATAACTTTTATTTATTTATTTATAGCGTACCAATTATTATATTTAAACGTACACAAAATCCAAATAACATACCAACTATGTAAACTTCTTATGCGCCTAATTCTTTAAGGAGTCGTGAACCGCATACCCGAACTTGTAACACATACTGGAGCTAATTCGTGAACCGCGTGACTATGATTGTGGAGAAGGTAGCATACATATCAGGATTGTGTCACAATCCTTTAATTGCAGCTCAACCACATCTAGACCGTCATATCAAAATTAGACAATCCAAATTTTAAACACAAATTTTATATCTAAAAATAACTAGCATCCGAACTATTAGATCTTGATCGGGTGGTCCATATATACTGCACTGATCCAAATTAGTGGCATACATAAGCAAATTCAATGTTAGCTAGAGTGTAAGTCCGATCATTTCTTACTTGTTATAGGAGTACTAATATAGGAGTAATATATAACTGCGATTAAGCCATTAAATTTGGTCTAGTGGTGCAGGAATTAGATAATATGCACGAGGTTTTCTAGGTTCAAACATTATTGACTCCAAATGTAATTGCGACTATAGCATATGAAAAGAAGAAAATATATACTATATATATGGCAGTATTTATTTATCATCATAAAAGAAAAAGCAAAAGATTGAGTTAGAGACGCACAGATTTGGAAGCAAAATGAATTGGAAGAGTTGTGGTGCATAAGTTGGCCTTGAATCTGCATATTCCCTTCCCTGATTTGCAAAATGCTCTGCCATCTCTATTCTCTCCTTCTATACCTAATGGACAATAATTCAGATCTGTAACTTTGTCTTTGCACAGGAACAAATGAGAGGGAAAAGCAGAAATTTATTCAATATTAAAAAACAAATGCAATTTAATTACATCCAACTTTAATTAAAATTTAGGCATAAATGCAATTTTAGTTCCCATTTTATAATTGGGCAATTTTAGTATCGAATTTCAAAAAATTTGATCAATCCTTGATTTTGACCATTCAATTTGATGACGTGACAATACATTGTTTATTTACAGCCCCTTATTTCCGCGGATATGGTACTGGTACCCTATATAGTACGACATTTTTAGAAAAACTAAGGTACAAGTACATCCATATAATTTTTTTAATATAATTATATAAATGAAATAATTGAATTATATTGTTAAAACCAATAACTAAACCTAAAAAATAATAAAAGTAATTTAAATCGTTCAAAATTATCAAAATAAAAAATAATTAGCTCAAAAAATTGTTTCTCTCTCCATCATCATTAAAAAGAACAGACTCTAGTTCAAGCTCATCACGGTAAAAACTAGCAACTTCAAGAATAACATCTACATCAAATGGATATCGTTCATCTTTACCAACATCTCACATTTTTGTTGCTCCTTTATTATAAGTATTATTATTTCTCTTTCTCGAGAGAAGACAAAAATTTGTATGAATAAAAACTAAATCTTCAGCTCTCTTTGGATTGAGCCTATTGCTTTTAAATGGATGTCAATGAATGAGTGAACAATCCGCTGTCTATTTATTATTTTTTAGCAGCTACTTTTATATTGTAAATAAACAAATAAAACACTTAAATCTTCTTACAAAAACGAATAAAAGATAAAGAAAAAAAATCGTATTTTTTTGAATTCGTGTACCACGCAAGTACCATAGATGTACCGCGCATGTATCAATTGCAATAAATAAAATAAAATAGATACGTACTCAGTACCGGTACTCTCCCTCAAATGGAATACTCATGCATAATAACTTTCAATTGTTTCTATTTTTTATATTTAACTTTGTATGTTTGACCGCGACTCATTTTAACACCCTATTTTTGACGACCCTAAAAAACTAGACCTTCATTTTAATGTTAGTTCACCTAATTTATCGTCATGACATCAAATTGGATGGTTAAAATTATGTATTTGATCAAATAATTTAAAATAGGGCACCAAAATTGCTCAATTAAAAATAGGAAGACTAAAATTGAAGTTTTTACCAATATAGGGGACCAAACAACAAGTAAGCCTAAAATGTATTAAATATAAATTGAATTTGAGTTTAGGTATTCTTAAGTATTAAATATAACTAATAGTTAGTTGGTTAAGTGGTGATTGACGCTAGGGCTGGAAATGAGTCGAGCTGAGTCGAACTCGTCTGAGCTCGACTCGACTCAATAGGAATTGGTTCAGCTCGAAACTCGGCTCGAGTTTGATACGAACTATTTTTTCAGCTCGAATTCGGCTCGTTTAAAGTTCACGAACAGTTCGGTTCGGCTCGTTAGGTTCAACTTATTAACCTTTTAAACTATTTTTTAAAAAGAAAAAAGCAAATATGAAATTAAAATAAAGAATAGGAAGGTAATGGAAAATGAAAAGTCTTTTGAGAAAGAGAGAGTTTAAAGGAGTAATTTTTTTTCGTAAACAAATTTGTTAACCTCAAACATTGCTACTAATAGAATGATCAGATGGAATGAAATTACATTCCCTGAGTCATGGTCCTTAAATCAGGTTGTAGATCCTGAACCTGTCCTTAATAAGGATATAGACCAAATCATCCAAACCACTGAAGGTGATGTAGAGATAAAATTTAACTCTAGAAGAAGTTTTAGAATACCTAGAACTTTGTCTGAGAGACATTCAGAATCTGAATATTATTCAGCTCATTTTGCTCCTAGTAGAGCATCTACTTCTAGAATTAAAGAAGAATTTGAGACGGTTGAAAATATTTGTATAAGTGAAAATAAAATTCCACATGGTATTTACCAAAAATCTAATATTGAAGGTAGAAAATCTCCTACCCCTTCGGAGATGAGTTTTCATCTCCAAGAAGATTAGGTTTTATGGATCTAAGACCAAATAGTGCTTGGAGAAAACTCATCAATGATGAGTTTTATCATGAAAGATATACTGATTTTAGAAAATGGTATTTTAAGACTTTTAAACCCTGGGAATTAGCTCAGTTAAAGGAAGACTTTTATACTCATCTAAGTCAAACTCAAGATTATATTCCTTTTGTAAAATGGTTTACAAATTTTTTTGTTGAAAAAATGAAAAAAGAAATTATGGTTTTACAATCTAAATCTTGGATGACTATAGAAGGAAATAATATTACTTCTCCTTTTCCCCCTGAGAAAACTCTAAGTTTGGGAAAAAAGGTTGAAGCTACAGCCTATTTAGCTGTACAGAGTAAAAAGACTGATAATAATATTAGCACTATTCAAGAATTTAATTCGATAATTAAATCTCAAAATTATACTAATAGTTTTTTAAATTGTATAGGAGACCAATTAATATATATTGAAAAAGAATTAGTTGATATGAAAAATCTTTTTGAAAAACAGATTTTGCAATACAAACAGAATTCTGAAATAAAGGATTATGAAAAGGACCATAATGATGTTCCTATTATACAACCTCCTGTTAATATAGAAGGATTTAAAATCCAAAAAGATAGTGATGAATTCATTACTATATTGGATGAAAAGCTTAAACAATTACGTTTGAGTGTCATTGATAAAGACAATAGTTTATCAGAATCTGATGAACCTGTGAATTTAAAAGATGTTGATCAATTAGCAACTATGTTTGCTAATCAGGATATTAATGAAACTGTGAACATAAATCATGTTTATGCTCCTAAAGCTTTAGATAAGCATTATTATAAAAGACCTTCTCCTCAGGATTTACTTTTTGAGGAAACAGAGACTTTCCAGAATTCTTATTCTGGAAAATCAATTTATGAATGGAATATAGATGGATTAAATGATAAGCAAATCATTGATATAATACATAGAATGATTATGTATTCCACTGTCTGTAAACAACAAAATAATTCAGACAGCTCTATAGCCTCCTTTATTACTACGGGTTTTGTCGGTCAACTCAGAGGCTGGTGGGATCATTATCTTAGTGATGCCCAGAAGAAAGAAATTCTTTCTCATAAAAAAATTATTAAAATAGAAGAATCTAGTAGTTCTATGTTGGCTACCACAGCTATGACTGGTGAAGAAGATGCAGTTTATACACTGTGTCTCTCTATTCTTCAACATTTTGTTGGAACCAATATTCCCATAGCTGAGAAGCTGAATACCCTTCTTCAAAATCTTAGATGTCCATCTTTAACACATTTTAGGTGGTATAAAGACACATTCCTGTCTAGAGTTTTCCAATTAACTAATCCTAATTCAGTTCATTGGAAATCAAAATTTATTGATGGTCTACCTCACTTATTTAGTGAAAAGGTAAGGCAGTCCCTTCGCAATAAAAATGACGGAGTTAATATAAATTACTCTGATTTGACCTACGGCCAAATTATTAGTGCCTGTGTAAATGAAGGATTAAGTTTATGTAATGACATAAAACTCAAAAACCAGTTGAAAAAACAACGTCTCACAGAGAAACACCAATTAGGAGAGTTTTGTGAACAATTTGCCTTTGACTTAGGGAAACCTCCTTCTAAAGAAAGAAAGAGAGAAAAATTAGTCAAGGAATACAGAAACCCTAGAAAAAATAAGGGTTATACTAAACCTTTTAGAAAAAAAGGGTATAAATACAAAAAGGAAATAGACAACAAACCTTATAAATCTTACCCTAAGAGGAAGAGAAAAACCAAGAAATTAGATATCACTTGTCATAAGTGTGGAAAAGTTGGCCATTATGCTAACGAATGTTTGACTAAGAAAGCTCTCAATAATATTGAGGATGAGGATCTTAGGAATCATTTAGAAAAGGTTTTATTACTAAACTCAGATCATGAGTCAAAAGAATCTGATTATATGTCAGAAATTAATGAGGAATCTGATTATATGTCAAAAGAAAATGAGGAATTAAGCACTGGAGATAGTGATTCAGACAATAAGAATTGTCAATGTAATGAGTTAGATTACTGGAAATCCATTGTTAACATGAATGGATTAAATGTTCTTACCTCAGAACAAGATCAAGCTTTAAAAGTCTTAGAGTCTATTTCAGATAATAATCTGAAAAGGAAAATGATTGAATTTCTGATTAAAGAAAATTCCAGGGAAAAATCTCCTATGATTAATGAAGCTCCCTATCAACTCAGTGAAGTCTTATCTAGATTTCAACAGGTTAATATCAAAGAAACTCCGGTTTCAATAACAGATTTAAAAAGGGAAATTAATCAGTTAAAATCCGAGATTATTCAGATAAAAAATAATAATGATATCCTTAATCATAAAGTTAGTATTTTAGAAAATAATAATATTCTAATAAATAATAGTGATTTAATAAAAAATCCTTCTTATCACTCTGAAGGCTATTTGAATATTATTCAAAGTTACTTCTCAAAAGTGGTTTACTAAAATTACTTTGATAGTTAATAAAGTCTTTGTTTTAAAAGATGAAATAGCCCTTATTGATAGTGGAGCAGATCTTAATTGTATTCAGGAGGGTATTATCCCTACAAAATATTTTGTCAAAACTACCCAAAGTCTTACCCAGGCTGGTGGAAGTAAACTTCAAGTTAATTTCAAACTTGATAATACTTATATTTGTAAAAATAATATTTGTTTGCCAACTCCATTTATTTTGGTAAAAGATTTAACTCATAGGATTATTTTGGGTACTCCTTTTTTACATATGATAATGCCTATAGTTAAGATTGATCAAAAGGGCATTACAACTATTTTGGAAAACCAAAAAATTACTTTTGATTTTATTTCTGATCCTCAAACTAGAATGTTTCCTAGTTTTAAAGAAAAAAGAGAAACAAATATGTTTCCTTAAAGAAGAAATTAATATTTTCAATATTAAAAATCAACTTGATGATGGGAAGATCAAAATTCAAATTAAGAAATTGGAAAGTCAATTTCAAACTGAAGTTTGTAATGACCTTCCTAATGCTTTTTGGAATAGAAAACAACATGTTTCTTTACCCTATGAGGATGACTTTAAAGAGAGTCAGATTCCTACTAAGGCTAGACCAGCCCAAATGAATCAAGAATATCTTGGTTTATGTAAAAATGAAATAGAATCTTTACTTAACAAAAAATTAATTAGGACTTCAAAATCCCCTTGGAGTTGTACTGCTTTTTATGTTAATAAGGCAGCTGAAAAGGAACGAGGTGTTCCTAGACTTGTTATCAATTATAAACCCCTTAATAAGGTTTTAAAATGGATTAGATATCATATTCCTAATAAGAAAGACTTATTAGATAGGTTAAATGACTCATTAATATTTTCAAAATTTGATATGAAGTCTGGATATTGGCAAATTCAGATTAATGAAACTGATAGATATAAAACAGCTTTTGCCGTTCCTTTTGGACATTATGAATGGAATGTCCTTCCTTTTGGTCTAAAGAATGCCCCTTCTGAATTCCAGAATATAATGAATGATATTTTTAACCCTTATTCGGATTTTATTATTGTTTATATTGATGATGTGTTAGTCTTTTCTAAATCCCTAGATCAGCATTTTAAACATTTAAAAATATTCAAAAACATTATTATACATAATGGTCTTGTTTTATCTGCACCCAAAATGAAACTATTTCAAACAAAAGTCAGATTTTTAGGACATGAAATTAATCAAGGAACAATAGTTCCTATTAGTAGAAGTATTGAATTTGCTTCTAAATTTCCCGACGTTATCACTGATAAAACCCAATTACAAAGACTTTTGGGAAGTTTGAATTATATTTCAGACTATTATAAAAATCTAGCAGAGGATACCGCTATTCTCTATAACAGGCTTAAAAATAAACCTGGCCCTTGGACTGAGAATCATACCCAGGCAGTTAAAAGCATAAAAGCTAAAGTTAAATGTTTGCCTTGCTTATCCTTAGCTAATCCTAAGTATTTTAAGATTGTTGAGACTGATGCCTCCAATTTAGGATATGGAGGTATCCTGAAACAGGTTATACCCGAAACTTCGAAAGAAGTCCTTGTTAGATTTACCTCTGGAAAATGGAATGACACTCAGAAAAAATATTCTACTATAAAAAAAGAAATGTTATCCATTATAAAATGCATTTCTAAATTCCAAAGTGACCTTTTAAATCAAAAGTTTTTACTCAGGATTGATTGTAGTTCAGCTAAGTCAATAATTGAAAAAGATGTTAAAAATCTAGTTGCAAAACAAATTTTTGCGGGATGGCAAGCCCAATTATCTGCTTTTGATTTTGATATTCAATACATTAAAGGAGAAAATAATTCTCTAGCTGATTATCTTACACGTGAATTTTTGCAGGGCAACTAAGATGTCAGGCCCCTACGGGGGAAGAGGTCGTGGCAGAGGGAGACATGGCAGAGGCAGAGGGACTAGTATAGTGCCTTTGCAAGAATCTAACATTCCTCTAATAGTGGATTGGACCACAATTGCTTATAATAGGAATAAGCAAACACCCAGAAAAGAAGAAGCATCTTCTTCAAATTCAAATGAACAAAATAAGTTAATAACTTATAAGGATACTGTGATTAATAATCCAGAACAGGTTTCGGAATATTTTGAAAATCCTGTCACAGAGAAAATTATGCATGTTGAACATGATGACATAACCCAAGCCAATAATAATGGTTGGTCAATAAAAACAAAGTATCTAGATTCAAGAGGATATCCAGGTCTTTATGGAAAATCGAGACCAAATTTAGAAATTCTATTAAATGTTACAGAATCTGTAACTATAACTCATTATTATCAAGGTAATAACCCAGAAAATTTTATAAATTTTTCAAAATGCCATATTAATAAGATCTTACTCCCAAGAGAATGGGGATTTAACCCAAATGGGGAAAAAGCTATTAAATTAGCCGAAGGAAAATATATATATTTTAATTATTGGGACTATGTCCAAGCCTTTACACAGGTATTCTATTACCAGAATCCAAAGAATAAACATTCTTGGTTTTTCTCAATCAACCCAAATATTTTGGCCTATGAAATACCAAATTGGTTTTTTGAGTGGTGGATCAAATTTGGTCCTTCTCTAGAAATTTTACCAAAGGAATTATTAGATCTTTATAATTCTTGGTGTGATAATAGTCCTTTAATTTTAAAGATCGCTTCAGATAATTTAATTACAGGACAATGTCCAGCTTTATTCTTAATAAAATTCCAAATTCCATGGATTTGGAGGTGGTCTTTGAAGATTTCAAAAGATCGGTTTAATATTCCGATTCTAGAAAGAAACTTTTTCTTTAAATGGTGGAATAAAATGTCCCCAGAAGATGTTCAAAATATTGTTAGCAGTATTAATAGTTCAATTCAAGAAGATAAATCCAAAAAATTAAAAGGTCAAGATGCTACTCAATTCTCTTTGGATCAAATGAAGAGTTATTTCCAAAAGAAATATCCCAATGAATCTGAAGACGAGATCATGATTAGAACTCTTGATCATATGAAATCCCAGTTTTTGAAAACCTTTCCTTCATGCAAAGAAGATGCAATGTCCACATCTTCTCAGGGCTCAATAGACATCCTAGCAGGAGAATCTCAATCTCCCACTCCAGAAGATTTCTGGGACGGTCTCATAGAAGCAGTGGCTCAAGGGAAGAGGACACGTGGTTAATTTTCTCCCGTTAAGAAAAATTTATTACAAAGAAGCAAATGATGTTGCCGACAAATTACACTACTTTATAAAAGTAGTATATGCTTTTCAAAAAAGTGGTTTGTTTTATGTTGTAATTTTCTTTTTCTGTTTCAAAGTTGATAATTGTGTCGATGGGGCCCTCAGTGTACCCGGCATTATTAACTTTTGTCGTTTGCTTGTATTATTAATTTTGTCGTTTTTATTTACTGGTTGCTTTAGGTAAGAAGCACCTTTTACCGGAACAAATAGTGTTCCATATTTCCCTATATAAGGGAGTTTGTTTTGAGGAAGTTCGACACCACTTTCCTCACCACTTTGTAGAATAAATTTTTCAAATATATCAGCGAAATAAAACTATTTCCTACTATATTACACCATTACACCGCAGCGGCGCACTGTAGCACTTTCGTCTTATTCTAAATATACAGCGACGCACTGTAGCACTTTCGTCTTATTCTAAATATACATTTGCTACACACTTGCTACACACTTGGTATCATCGCCTTTTTGAATCCAGGTAATGGACCTTCTTGGCTAAATCTTTGTTATGGATGATTAAATATTTAATTAAAATCTGTTAAGTAATATAATTCTTATGAACTATTATCCATTGAATCCAACTTCAATATTTTATTTTAGTCAGGAATGATTTTAATGTTACTCGCTCTTTGTGGCATGTTGAAGGCTAGTTGTGCCGTTATTTTGTGCCTTTGGTGAGCTTGAGTATTTTTGTTTAAGATCATTACTGTATTAAAACAAAATTTTGCAGTTAGATTCTTTGGATAATAGACCATAAGGAAGATATTATGTACAAGATTTTAGTTATAATATTTGATCAACCATAACATGATAGCCAATCTTAATCTTTTTATTTTCCTTATGGAAGATAATAATAATAATAACATTAAAAATGAAGAACTCATGGAATATCCCATGGATGCTGAAAGGTTAAATAAATGGATTGTTCCATATGTACCTTCTAAACAAATTTATAAATTTGGATTCTTTGATATATCTGCAAGATTTGCTGTTAAAACTTTGGAACAAACAGTTCAAGTTTCTGGTAATCACCAGACTATCAAGTTATTGTCTAAAAAGGATTTAGAACCTTTTAAAGGATACAATTTTGTTCACATAGGTTTAATACAAATTGCTTTTAAACCTTTAACCTTATTAGGTTTAAATTCTAGTATAATGGCTTATGTTAGAGATAATAGATGTAAAGATTTTAAACAATCTTTGGCTGCAGTCATTGAAACTAGTCTGTGTCATGGACCGGTTTATTTTGATGTCTCTCCAAACTTAAGTTTATCCTTAACTGATAAACACATGGATGATGCTTTACAATTAAACATCCATACCAATGGTTATAATTTTAAACAAGGTAGTGAAGTTATTGCTGTATGTTATAGGATTTATTATAAAGTATTAAATACTTTAAATCCTAGGGTAAAACAAATCAGTTTTCCAGGAACTACAACGCCAGTACAAACAAATTTGTTAACCTCAAACATTGCTACTAATAGAATGATCAGATGGAATGAAATTACATTCCCTGAGTCATGGTCCTTAAGTCAGGTTGTAGATCCTGAACCTGTCCTTAATAAGGATATAGACCAAATCATCCAAACCACTGAAGGTGATGTAGAGATAAAATTTAACTCTAGAAGAAGTTTTAGAATACCTAGAACTTTGTCTGAGAGACATTCAGAATCTGAATATTATTCAGCTCATTTTGCTCCTAGTAGAGCATCTACTTCTAGAATTAAAGAAGAATTTGAGACGGTTGAAAATATTTGTATAAGTGAAAATAAAATTCCACATGGTATTTACCAAAAATCTAATATTGAAGGTAGAAAATCTCCTACCCCTTCGGAGATGAGTTTTCATCTCCAAGAAGATTAGGTTTTATGGATCTAAGACCAAATAGTGCTTGGAGAAAACTCATCAATGATGAGTTTTATCATGAAAGATATACTGATTTTAGAAAATGGTATTTTAAGACTTTTAAACCCTGGGAATTAGCTCAGTTAAAGGAAGACTTTTATACTCATCTAAGTCAAACTCAAGATTATATTCCTTTTGTAAAATGGTTTACAAATTTTTTTGTTGAAAAAATGAAAAAAGAAATTATGGTTTTACAATCTAAATCTTGGATGACTATAGAAGGAAATAATATTACTTCTCCTTTTCCCCCTGAGAAAACTCTAAGTTTGGGAAAAAATGTTGAAGCTACAGCCTATTTAGCTGTACAGAGTAAAAAGACTGATAATAATATTAGCACTATTCAAGAATTTAATTCGATAATTAAATCTCAAAATTATACTAATAGTTTTTTAAATTGTATAGGAGACCAATTAATATATATTGAAAAAGAATTAGTTGATATGAAAAACCTTTTTAAAAAACAGATTTTGCAATACAAACAGAATTCTGAAAGAAAGGATTATGAAAAGGACCATAATGATGTTCCTATTATACAACCTCCTGTTAATATAGAAGGATTTAAAATCCAAAAAGATAGTGATGAATTCATTACTATATTGGATGAAAAGCTTAAACAATTACGTTTGAGTGTCATTGATAAAGACAATAGTTTATCGGAATCTGATGAACCTGTGAATTTAAAAGATGTTGATCAATTAGCAGCTATGTTTGCTAATCAGGATATTAATGAAACTGTGAACATAAATCCTGTTTATGCTCCTAGAGCTTTAGATAAGCATTATTATAAAAGACCTTCTCCTCAGGATTTACTTTTTGAGGAAACAGAGACTTTCCAGAATTCTTATTCTGGAAAATCAATTTATGAATGGAATATAGATGGATTAAATGATAAGCAAATCATTGATATAATACATAGAATGATTATGTATTCCACTGTCTGTAAACAACAAAATAATTCAGACAGCTCTATAGCCTCCTTTATTACTACGGGTTTTGTCGGTCAACTCAGAGGCTGGTGGGATCATTATCTTAGTGATGCCCAGAAGAAAGAAATTCTTTCTCATAAAAAAATTATTAAAATAGAAGAATCTAGTAGTTCTATGTTGGCTACCACAGCTATGACTGGTGAAGAAGATGCAGTTTATACACTGTGTCTCTCTATTCTTCAACATTTTGTTGGAACCAATATTCCCATAGCTGAGAAGCTGAATACCCTTCTTCAAAATCTTAGATGTCCATCTTTAACACATTTTAGGTGGTATAAAGACACATTCCTGTCTAGAGTTTTCCAATTAACTAATCCTAATTCAGTTCATTGGAAATCAAAATTTATTGATGGTCTACCTCACTTATTTAGTGAAAAGGTAAGGCAGTCCCTTCGCAATAAAAATGACGGAGTTAATATAAATTACTCTGATTTGACCTACGGCCAAATTATTAGTGCCTGTGTAAATGAAGGATTAAGTTTATGTAATGACATAAAACTCAAAAACCAGTTGAAAAAACAACGTCTCACAGAGAAACACCAATTAGGAGAGTTTTGTGAACAATTTGCCTTTGACTTAGGGAAACCTCCTTCTAAAGAAAGAAAGAGAGAAAAATTAGTCAAGGAATACAGAAACCCTAGAAAAAATAAGGGTTATACTAAACCTTTTAGAAAAAAAGGGTATAAATACAAAAAGGAAATATACAACAAACCTTATAAATCTTACCCTAAGAGGAAGAGAAAAGCCAAGAAATTAGGTATCACTTGTCATAAGTGTGGAAAAGTTGGCCATTATGCTAACGAATGTTTGACTAAGAAATCTCTCAATAATATTGAGGATGAGGATCTTAGGAATCATTTAGAAAATGTTTTATTACTAAACTCAGATCATGAGTCAGAAGAATCTGATTATATGTCAGAAATTAATGAGGAATCTGATTATATGTCAAAAGAAAATGAGGAATCAAGCACTAGAGATAGTGATTCAGACAATAAGAATTGTCAATGTAATGAGTTAGATTACTGGAAATCCATTGTTAACATGAATGGATTAAATGTTCTTACCTCAGAACAAGATCAAGCTTTAAAAGTCTTAGAGTCTATTTCAGATAATAATCTGAAAAGGAAAATGATTGAATTTCTGATTAAAGAAAATTCCAGGGAAAAATCTCCTATGATTAATGAAGCTCCCTATCAACTCAGTGAAGTCTTATCTAGATTTCAACAGGTTAATATCAAAGAAACCCCGGTTTCAATAACAGATTTAAAAAGGGAAATTAATCAGTTAAAATCCGAGATTATTCAGATAAAATATAATAATGATATCCTTAATCATAAGGTTAGTATTTTAGAAATTAATAATATTCTAATAAATAATAGTGATTTAATAAAAAATCCTTCTTATCACTCTGAAGGCTATTTGAATATTATTCAAAGAGTTACTTCTCAAAAGTGGTTTACTAAAATTACTTTGATAGTTAATAAAGTCTTTGTTTTAAAAGATGAAATAACCCTTATTGATAGTGGAGCAGATCTTAATTGTATTCAGGAGGGTATTATCCCTACAAAATATTTTGTCAAAACTACCCAAAGTCTTACCCAGGCTGGTGGAAGTAAACTTCAAGTTAATTTCAAACTTGATAATACTTATATTTGTAAAAATAATATTTGTTTGCCAACTCCATTTATTTTGGTAAAAGATTTAACTCATAGGATTATTTTGGGTACTCCTTTTTTACATATGATAATGCATATAATTAAGATTGATCAAATGGGCATTACAACTATTTTGGAAAACCAAAAAATTACTTTTGATTTTATTTCTATCCTCAAACTAGAATGCTTAATGAGGTAAGAGATTTACTTTTAAAGAAAAAAGAGAAACAAATATGTTTCCTTAAAGAAAAAATTAATATTTTCAATATTAAAAATCAACTTGATGATGGGAAGATCAAAATTCAAATTAAGAAATTGGAAAGTCAATTTCAAACTGAAGTTTGTAATGACCTTCCTAATACTTTTTGGAATAGAAAACAACATGTTGTTTCTTTACCCGATGAGGATGACTTTAAAGAGAGTCAGATTCCTAGTAAGGCTAGACCAGCCCAAATGAATCAAGAATATCTTGGTTTATGTAAAAATGAAATAGAATCTTTACTTAACAAAAAATTAATTAGGACTTCAAAATTCAACTCATTTAATTAACGAACTTATTTTTTGACTCAAGTTCAGCTCATTTGGTTCACGAACCAAGTTCACGAGTCAATTATCGAATCGAGCTTCGAACTATTCACGAGTTGGCTCGGGTCATTGCCAATCCTAATTGACGCTGAATTTTATAGGGAGGATCTCGGTTCGATCCCCACAACTGCAATCGGAAGGGGCTGAAACCATTTGATGTCAGAACTGACCCCGAACCAGATTAAATTGACGGTGAAAAAAAAGTATTGAAATATAAAAATTCAATTATAAATTCATTTTTTTACAATTTTTTTTAGTAATTATAATACAAAAAAAATTAGATATTAATTATACCATCAACTTTTGCTAATACACATGAAAAATGAAAATAAATACTTAAAAGTAGATATTAATTATACCATCAACTTTTGCTAATTGTTAGTTGGTTCAGTGGTGATTGGCGCTGAACTTGGTAGGGAGGACCACGGTTCAATCCCCCGCAACTGCGATCGGGAGGGGGCTGGAACCACTTGATGCCAGAACTGACCCCCGAATCAGATTAAACTGGTGGTGAAAGAAAAAAAAAAAAAAAAAATACTTAAAAATAAGGACGGAAGGAGTATCTTGCAACCTAAAACGCAAGAATGGGTACCACCATACATGGAATGAATTCATGTGTACATAGGAGTTTAGGTAAAATGAATTCATGCTTACACCTACAACCTAAAAAACCTGAATGCAAGAATGAAACTTAAAATCACAACTTTTGAACTCAGAATCACATCTTTTCTACTCTGAAAAACTTGCAGAAATGGAGAGAGCGACGACATTAAGGGAAGAACGATGTTCTGGGTGGAGCGAAGGAGAGAATGGCAACTACGAAGGAGATGAAGGCGAGGACGGTGGCAAAGGAGATGAAGAGAATGGCCAAAGGTAACACGTATACGATGATGAGTTTTAGATACAATTGAAATTTTATTTCATTTTAAGGATATAAAATGCTATCTTCTTACAATTGAGCTAAACTCACGTAGACGATTTATCGGTCCGTTAATCTATTTAAATTATGTTTAATTTAATTATCTACTTAAAAACATTGATGTCCTTTAAGCAAATTAACATGTGGTAAAAACCACAAACCATGTCACTGCAGAAGCTTAGTATTGAAGTTTATAAGCTACGGCCTACGGGTGAATTCTCCACGAGCACAGGAGAGAGACGCACACGTCTCCACCCAAACCATACGACATTAGGTATATGAGTCACCTCTAACAATTTACTCATTCATAGTCGATATGAAACCCAACAAATACTTGATGCGGGTTTATTCATTTCTGCTGCAGAACCAAACAGGCAACTTAGCCATGCAACATATATTTTTATCTCAAAATTGGGAAAATCTGTGTAGTCCAACAAAGGAAAGCAAGCATATATAGCAGAGTCAAAATAAGTCAAATTTTACACCAACCTTAATGTTGTTTTTGGTTTTAAAAAACAGTTTTCGAAAGTTACTATTGAAAATATTATCGGCTGAGTTGCAGGTCGATGTGCTCTCTTTAAGACGTTTCGCGGCACTACCCAAAAATTCGTGCAAGGTAGACTATCAACCGCGAAGTCCCCAGGATAAAACAACCTTCTGAATTTAATACCGAAAACTACTGCACTGTAGAATTCGGACAGAAATACACCCTCTATTGATTCGATGAATCAATTTCAATAATCGATAGTCCACCGTTTACAAAACGGGGTACCGAGGCCAATTTTCTATATATACACACTACCAAGTTGTGTGTTCTAAGCAATGTGGGACTCAATGAGTCTTTTTTCAATTTACACTTAGTTTGGTTCTAACTATACCAAGTTTCTCTCCATTTCCTCATCATGTTCCAACACTTAATGATACAATATTTGCATACTTCACATGTTAATAATGTTGTTATTATTATAATGCTGATTGGAGGTTGGTATGATAAATTCTTCCAACTTGATGTGCTGCTTTAATGCTTATTTTACTTAAAGTGAGACTGTGCCTTCTTTACTTTTTTTTAAAAATATATTATTAGTGTGTGAACCACTTATTTGAGTCTTCTAATAACAAAGATAATGCAAACAAATAAACACGGCTTTTAATGTATTTGTTCCCTTCTGGTGAATAAAATAAGTTAGTAGATTGGCCATTCTTGTTAATTGATCTGAAAGCACATTTTCTAATTTACTGCCATAGCCATAACTCCATTTCTGCTATTTCCTAGTTAACATTGACATGGCCGAATCGTTTGTGGTTGGTGTTGCTGATTCACTCTTAGGAAAGTTTGCTTCTTATGCTTACAAAGAAGCTTCTCGTGCCTATGGTGTTTATGAAGATCTCCAACGGATCAAAAATACTCTGTCAATTGTCAGAGGTCTATTGTTGGATGCTGAGGAGAAGAAGAACCAACAACATGCCTTGCGTGAATGGCTAAGGCAGATTCAAAGCATCTGCTATGACGCTGCAGATGTGTTGGATGAATTTGAGTTGCAAGACAAGAAAAAGCAAGTTCTGAAAACTTTTGGTAGCACTCGGATGAAGGTACGCCACTTCTTTTCTTCCTCTAATTCACTTGCTCTCCGATTTAGGATGGCACATCAACTCAAAGAGATCAGAAATAGATTGAATACGGTAGCAGCTGATGGAACTGGATTTGGACTAGTGAGAATCCATGATGAGCCCAAAATTGTTGTGCAAAGAAGAGAATTGACTCATTCCCATGTTGATGCTTCAAATGTAATTGGGAGGGAGAATGAAAAGGAAGCAATTATCCAACTTTTGATGGAATCTAATCCAAAGGGTCTTGGTGATAAAAGTCTGGCTGTCATTCCCATAGTGGGAATTGGCGGATTGGGGAAAACCACACTTGCAAAGTTGGTATTCAATGATAAGAGGATAGATGAAGTTTTCCAAATGAAGATTTGGGTGTGTGTCTCAAATGATTTTGATATTAGGCAGATACTTATCAAAATTATTAACTCTGCTTTTCTTTCAGCTTCACCTCCACCAAGTGTTGCTATTGCTAACCAAGAAGACATTAAACACTTTGATATCGAGCAACTACAAATTCGTCTAAGACATAAACTTTCTAGTCAAAAGTTTATCCTTGTGTTAGATGATATATGGAATGATGATCGTGCAAAATGGATTGAGTTGTTAGATTTGATCAAAGTTGGTGCAGCAGAAAGTAAAATCATAGTGACGACGCGTAGCAACTCAATTGCTTCAATGATGGGCACTGTTTCCCCGCATGTTTTGGAAGGTCTTGCCTTAGATAATTGTTTGTCTTTGTTTGTGAAATGGGCATTTAAGGATGGAGAAGAAGAAAAATATTCAAATCTAGTTGAGATCGGAAAAGATATTGTGAAAAAATGTGGAGGAGTTCCGCTGGCCGTCAAAACATTAGGAAGTTCCTTGTTCTCAAAATATGATTTAAATAAATGGTTATTCGTAAGAGACCATGATGTATGGAATTTAGAGCAGAAGAAGGATGATATCTTACCTGCATTAAAATTAAGCTATGATGAAATGCCATCCTATTTGAGGCAATGTTTTGCTTATTTTTCCTTGTTTCCCAAAAATCATCCCATTCTTGTCCTTAAAATTATTTCTCTTTGGATAGATCATGGATTAGTTCAATCCAATAATGGAAGTGAAAACCTAGACCATATTGCTAGAGAATATATACATGAGTTTCATTCAAGATCATTGCTTCAGGATTTCAATGATTTTGGGGCTGTTAGCATTTTCAATGTGCATGATTTGATACATGATCTTGCATTGTATGTTGCAAAAGAGGAGTTTGTAACGGTTGTCTCAAATACTCGAAATATATCCGAACAAGCAAGACATTTATCGATCATTGAAAATGATTCACTCGGCGATGTTTTGTTCCCCAAGTCAAAAAGTGTAAGAACTATTTTTTTTCCCATTATGGGGGTGGGCCTTGACAATGAATCACTATTGAATATATGGTTATCAAGATATAAATATTTGAGATTTTTAGATTTGAGTGATTCTTCATTTGAGACTCTGCCTAACTCAATTGCTGAATTGGAACACCTGCGTGTTCTTATTCTATCTAATAACAACAAAATCAAAAGAATTCCTCATTTTATTTTCAAACTTCATAATTTGCAAGTCTTGGGATTAGATGGATGCACAGAGCTTGAAACATTGCCAAAAGGATTAAGGAAGATGACCAGCCTTCGATATTTGACAATAACCACCAAACAATCAGTTTTATCATTGACTGAATTTGCAAACATGAACAATCTTCAGGTTTTGTCATTTGAAGATTGTAAAAATATGAAGTTTATATTCAATGGGGCACAAAAGCTCACTTCCATTGAAACATTGTTTCTGTCTTCATGTGGGAGCCTAAAATCCTTACCTCTTCATATTTTTCCGAAATTACAGTCTTTGACAATTGAAGACTGCAACATGTTAAATATGTCGTGGAACAATGAAAGCCCAATCCAAAAATTGATGTTGAAATATTTGTGTATTCAGAATTTTTCAGGGCTTTCGTCATTGCCTGAATGGATTGAAGGTGCTACAGAAACTTTACAGACCTTGATAATTTATAACCTTCCTAATCTTCATACACTTCCTGAGTGTCTGACAACAATGACTGATCTTAGAAAGCTTCACATTATTGGTTGTCCTCAACTGTTGAGCCTTCCAAGTGATATACATCAGCTCACTAGCCTTGAGGATTTGTTCATATACGAATGTCCTGAGTTGTGCAGAAAATGTATGCCGCAATCTGGTGAGTACTGGCCATTGAGAAGAACCTATAGGAGAGGAGGAGCAGGAATGAAGACATCGACCTCAAAGGTAAACATATCAGTTTGTATCAAATAGTTATTGATTGCACCTCCTAAACTAGTTTACACATAAAAATTTAAGGTTAGAATTATATTTGGAAATTTATATATGTGCTGTAATCATATGTTGCCTGATTTTAACAGCACTTAACTAGAACTCTAGAAGTGACTATCAATAAAACACAAATAAATATATATTTGTTATATCAATAAAAAGAGAAGTTTATTTGATAATGATGTTTGCTTTATTTACTGGACTAGGTATGATGAAGCTGGAGTTGAAAAGGCATAAGCAAAATTGAAGGAACATCTGCAGTATAAGATTCATGGGTAAAGCAAGTCAAACAATCAACAAAATTGCCAAGATGTTTCCATCGGCACGTTTGATGTAGCCAAATAATTGAAAAATATTCTTTTCTTCCATCCTATATTTCCAGTACTGTAAGATATCCATATGAAAACTTATCATTTGTCATTTGTTGAATTTGAATATGATTTAATGGACCATGGATTTTATTTGTTTGAATCAGTGATATTAACCAAAAATTTATTGATCCTGATTAGTCTCATACATGCTATGAACAACACATTTGATATCTCTTCAAGTATTAATTAATGCATCAATTGACTGCCTTTGTTAAATCATTTTTTAGTTTCTGTTGGAGTTTTAAGCCCTGATGACTAAATAGTTTAATTTTTTTTTTAGTTTCTGCGCATTGAAGCATTTCCAAATATTTTTAATCGCGGCATTTTTGTAATTGCCACAGCTGGTTACTATGTCTCAGTATATAGCATGCCAATTGCAGCTCTTGTAAAAGTTCATGTTCTTCTAAATGGTTCCCAATTACAACTTCGTCAATTTTTTTTTTGGGTTACCATGACATTGGTACGAAGTTTCCACTGTCGTTAGCGATGACTAATATCCGTCTATGGGGCACGGCACACAAGGTGGGTTCTCCCCTCCCAACCGCATATTTTCCATACGCATGAGTCGTAAATCGAACTCCTGACCACAAAGACCAAGACCCTTACCACTTGGACCAATTCATTGTTGGTTGATTTTTCAACTTGTTTGACTTGTTTTTGTTTATATTTGGGAAAGAAGGAAGTATATACTTGTCTTTTCATACAATACATTTATAATTTTGTGTGTGTTTTTCAAGACTTAAATTCACTTTTAGTCAACTATTTTCAAAAAATTAAAGTTTTGATCCCCATTTTACTAAAAATCGATTTTTTGTTCCCCAATTAAACATGTTTCTTGACATTTTAAAAATCATTTTAAAAGAGTATTAGAGTAAGTGTTGCTATCCTTAGAGAAATACTTCTATAGTCACAAATACAAATAACATTTGTTAGGCACATTCACAACAAATACAAAGAAATAAAACAAAAATGGTTAAAGTAATATATAATGATGTGACAATTTTATTTTTCCTTTAAATTTTTTGATTTGTGTATGAGTGCCTAAATCTTGTGCTCAAAAGCTTGTGTCCAAGCCAATGTTGCTCGCTATCCCTATTGGCTAGTTTATCTGGTGAAATATTTTCCAATAGTAGATGGATTTTCTCATTTTACCACACATCTAATGGGTTAAGCAAACCTGCTCATATAAGTTACCACTTTTGAATGTGTTTGAAGTCTCACGTTGCTTATGTTTTCGGACTGTTGAGTATATAAATATGTGACGACAACCTCACCATATGAGTTAGGTTTAAATAAAATAACACATAACAACATAAATAAATCAGAATCTCAAATTATTTTTAAAACTATCCAATTTAAAAACAAAAATATAACTCTTTGTTTTGAAACATATATAATTTAAAACAAGAATGTTAAAGTTTTGTGATTATGTAAAAGACAAGAATGTTAAAGTTTTGTGATTATGTAAAAGGCTACTTTTTCATATATTGTCTTTATGGATACTAAAGTCATAGGGACGTTCCCTCAACCAATGAAAAATTTACTAAAGAATAGAAAGGACTTCATTGGTTATGTGAACATCAGATTGGCAAGGTTTTGGAAACAAAGATTGGCTATCAAAGAATTTAATCTTAGTGTAGACTGTTTTGAGCTCGGTTACATGTCAAACGATGTTGATCTTTGGTTGAAGTTGGCAAGTGAAAGTAGTGTCGAAGTTTTGGAGTTGTGTAATGATCCCAACAAAGATGAAGAAGGTTGAGGTGAATGTTATGTCTTACCGAAGAGTGTAATTGAAGCCAAATCACTTACTAAGTTAGTGCTAACGGGGAAAATTAGAGTTGACCAAGCATTCATAAATCATTCGCTTCAAATTTTTTCGTTGAGAGAATTATATTTTTCGAATGTCCATTTGGAAGATGAACAAACAATTGAGCATCTCATTTCTTATTGTCCTTTGATTGAAATTATAACTTTGACGTTTTTTCATGGCAGTATGAAGTCTTTGAGCATGCATGGTCTACAAAAACTCAAGATCGACACTTGAAAATTAGGAATTTAAAGTGATGAGTGAATGTTGATTTGAAGTGATGAGTTAGACCAAAACCCAATTTGATACAACCAGAGGCTAGAGAAAGAAGCAATCCTTGAAATTGCTCTAACTTTAAGCATCTTTTGTTGACCATGCATGCTCAAAGAATTCATTCTACTACCAAAAAGCATCAAAGTTATAATTTCAATCAAAGGGCAACAAGAAATGAGATGGTTAATTGCTTGTTCATCTTCCAAAGAGACATTCTACAAATATAATTCTCTCAACGAGAAAAATTTAATCGAATGATTCATGAATGCTTGGTAAACTCTAATTCTCCCATCCAACACCAACTTGGTAAGTGATTTGACTTCAATTACACTCTTTGGTAAGACATATCATTCACCCATGTCCTTCTTCATCCATGTCGAGACCATTATACAACTCCTAAACTTCAACACCACTTTCACTTGCCAACTTCAAGCAAAGATCAACATCCTCTGAGATGTAACCTAGCTCAAACCAGTTTACTCTAAGCTTAAATTCTTTGATAGCCAATTTTTGTTTCTAAAACCTCACCAATCTGCTCTTCACATAATCAATGAAGTCTTTTCTCTTATTCGGTTAATCTTCCATTGGTTTAGGAAACATCCCTATTATTTTAGTATTCCAAAAGACAATATACAAAAAAATGGCCGTTACATAATCACAAAATTTTAAGAACTTTCCCTTAGTACCCACAATATCTTCCATTGGCTGTATCGACTTTCCTATAAATTGAGAATCACTGAAAGACGAATTAGGATAAGTATATCATATCTCTAACCAAGCCTTTGACAAAACACTTGTCCTAGCAGCATCTTTCTCTGGTAGCCTCGATAATCTTCTATGAAGAATGATATTCGGTAAGAAGATGTCCCCAAAAGATGTCCCCATATGTTTCTTATCAAACTAACAAGCCTCTGGATATCTTGCTAGTTGCCAATGTAACATTTGTCCAAAAGATGTCCCTTTGTGACATCAAAAGATAATTGCCTATACCATTGGTGTTTATTCAGTCAAGTGTTTCTTTAAAATGGTGAAGTTTATAAACTTGGAAGAATAGGTTACAATTTCTTTAGTACAGAATGTCTGTTAAATGAATCATGGGATTCTGAAGCTTCTACATTTTTTACAAATATTACCAAAATTGTTTCTTTTAAAAATAGGAGAAAATAGTTATGTAGTTTTGGTATTTTTCAATGTAAAACAATAAGAACAGTACCTAGTACTGTACCGAAGTTTTTCCTTCATGTTCATGTAAGAATTAAAATTAGAGATCGATATATTATATGAAATTAGAACACACTTACTTAATGAGATGAATCATAATCGATTGTTATCGGAAGCGCCAATATCAGAAATCACTGATATGTTAGACTAGGGTCTTCCTCTGCCTGATCACTTGCTCCGGTCTTTGAGAACTTTGATGGGAAAAGTCACAAATGAGCTTATTGTATGTTTTTGTGCGTGACGGCAAATGAGACCTAGCCAATCTTATATACAAAAGATTTCAACCCTAGTACCACCCATCATGGACTCTAGAATTGGGCCTACACTTTATTCTACACAAATCCGAATCAGTGTCCGAAGCCCATTATTACTGATCACGTTTGTCGGGCTTAAGCATCATCAACTGGATCACATTAAACAGCATCAAACCCATTTTTCATAAAACCAAAACTACAATTGATTGTAGCCCACAAAATATTAGGAAAAATTCTAACATTCTTCCACTTGGGCAAAATCAATTGTGTATATTTAATTTGGAAAAATATTTTGAAAACGACTCTCGGATTGATAACACAATTCCTAATTTTGACCGGTCACTAAACGAGTGATCCCAAGATGCAACACTTGATTAAGACTCCATCCAACAAAAATTAAATGATATCGAATCATGGCGGTAGTTATATCCTTTTTGATACAACACCTTCCATGGTTACAAATACCACCAATTCCATCGACTAGTCATTCGTGTAGAGTGTAGCAAGAAAATGATATGTCGTCGTGATCCAACAACCATACTATCACTTTCTTTGTCAGTCCTAAATCTCTCTCAAATGCATCAAAGCCAGAGAGATTTTATTGTCCATAAGATACCACAATGTATGTGCTCCAAGACAGTGTTGACCACCGCGGTTTAATGATCTAATCAACACCGAGCACCAAATTTTAAACATAATTTCTCTCAAGTGCCTGAAAGCCAGAGAAATTATATGGTCCATAAGATACCACAAGTCCAAGCTCCAAAACAATGTTGACTGTCGCGACATAATGATCAAATCAACATTGAGCTCCAATATTTTAGACATAATTTCTCTCAAATGTATCAAACCAGAGAAATTACATGGTTCTTAAGATACCATAACACCTCAGCTCCAAAATAGTGTTGATCACCGGCTAAGTGATCCAGACAACACTGAGCTTTAATTTATTTATGTTTACACATAATGCCTCAGCTCCAAAATAGTGTTGATCACCGGCTAAGTGATCCTAACAACACTGAGCTATAATATTTATTTATACAATGCCGCAGCTCCGAAATAGTGTTAATCACCGGCTAAGTGATCCCGACAACACTGAGCTATAATAATTCATATTTGATAAAATTAATTTCAACATTATAAATGAGTTAATATAAAATTCAAACTCCCACTGATCAATAATTTCAAAAAGAATCTTAATTCATTTCAAACTCCCACTAATCAAGCATATTAAAATAACTTACAATGTCCGTGTCTGAAATATTACTCTTGAAAACAACGGACCTAAGTCTTTTGATTAAAGAATCAATTAATATAAATTTCAACAAAGATTAGTGTGGAACTCAAGTAATCAGTTCTCTCCAACTCTTTTCAATTTCTTATAATTTTAAGATGTTCATCATTTCAATGGAAATATAACAATTATGTGTGGAGAAATTTATTCTTGAATCAAAATCAGAATGCATTAAGATTATCATAACGAGGCCAATATAACAGTACAATCACCTTTAGGTAGAATGCACAAACTAAGGTCAAACCCTCAGTCAAAATCTCAGAAGAGTTAATCAATGAGTATACATTGAACTTTGAAAGTTGTCACCTTTAGGCAGGCAAATTCCTCCGTTCAACACATTCTCCAATAACCACTACAAGAAAAAAGGTGTTTAGCAACAGTTATGGGACGGTTTAGCAACGGTTTTTAACTGTTGCAGCATCTTTATCGGCGGTTGCCAAACCGTTGCAGATTTGAGCGTTGCTAGCTCAAATAGCGGCGGTTTGGAAAACCATTACACAAACGGCCACAATATGTTTTGCGGCGGTTTGAAACCGTTGCAATAGATGAAACGAAAAAACAAAATTTTCAACCAGTTAGCAACGGTTTGAAACTGCCGCTATTGTTTTTAAATTTTTTTGTTTTTAAGTTTTAGCAACAGTTTGAAACCGCCGCTATTGTTTTTAAATTTTTTTGTTTTTAAGTTTTAGCAACGGTTGGAAACCGCCGCTATATAATTTACTTTTTTTTTTAATTTATTTTCTGGTTTCTTTGAGGTCCATTTTTGTAGGACAATTTTTTACCCTATTTTTTTATTCATCGATTAATATTCAAAAGTAGTATTTTTAAATATTGAACTACTATAATAATTCATGCAATTAATATAGACAAATTCATAAACAAAATATCATCCATTTGATTCAAAAATAAGGTGTTTGCATTGACACATGCAACCTAAATAGTACATAAAGGTCGCAACGACACATGGTACTAAAGGTCACAATACATACGCAATACATCCAAAGTTTGCATTGACACATGCAACCTAAATAGTACATAACAAAAAATAAAAACGAAGGTCACAACACATGCGCCTAGTACGTCAAAATTAAAACAAATGGAAAAGCGTGACATCAAAAGTTCAACACGCCTAAACAAAAATTATATATCTAAGTTTAATCGTCTGGAGTTGCTTGATCACCCTCAACATTATGACTAGACTTAGAAGAGCGTCGTACTTCAAACGGTGATCCTATGTTAGACCCCTGAAAACAAAATTTAAAGTATAGTTAAAAACAAAAGTATTGAAGTTGATACTGAAGGACGACAACTAGAACCATTAATTTGAGATGGTGTTGGACCAAGTCCCATTCCTCGAATATAACCATGATGCTCTTTCCCAAACACGGTCACAAAAGCCTCATTATCAGATGATGTCTGCCTTTCTTTTTGTAACTCTTCCTACAAATACAGCGTTATTTAAATTCAGAACTATTATTATAAATTCAGAATAAACATAATTAGAATATTTACCGGCGCTATACCGAATATTTAATAACACTTAGTGTTATTAATTAATAGCGGATCGCATAAAATAGCGGATCGCCACAACAAAAATGCAAAGAGAACAACCTACTTCTAGGACCAAAAACGCAACAACATTAAAAGGGATTTAAACACCATTGTTATCCCAGATACCGAACCAATCAAACTACAGCCTCAGTATACAAATTGTCCATCATATGTAATGAGAATGATAAATGAACTAGACGATTAAATAAGTTGCTTTTGTGACAGATATAACCAAAGGAACCAGCCATCATCAAAATATAAAGAGGATCACCTATTCAAATCCCAAAACAAGATTCACCCACTCGATAGCTTTTGTAATTAGCAAGTTGGATCTGGCAAGCAGAGGTGCTACCTTGGCCTAAAAAGATCAAAAAGGGGAAATAGAACATCTCAATGTTAGATTTCAAACAAACACAACACATATTGTTCTTGAAGGATGCTTCGAGATTCAAAGATACAATATCATAGCCAACACCAACATTGCAAAATAAGAAAATTAATTAAATACAAACACCTCCAAAAAGAAACTATAAAAGCAATAACAGATTGATGAACTTCCCAAATTATTAACAATATTTTCAAGGATGCACCAATCAAAATAAAAATATCAACATGTGTGTATAATTATCGTCTCTCATAAGCTAAGTACATCACAAACAAGGTATCACTCAAGCGCCACCATCCTCTCCTTGCATGAGCTAGATAACTCGTCTCAATAATATTTTTCACAAAAGTATACACAACACATACAACCTCGAAAGCACCTTATAATAATTTATTTAAATCAAAGATTTAAATCTTTTTCTAATAACTAAAATTTTAATCCTCATTAAATCTATTTTTGTTCTCGTCAAATAAACCTATTTATATACTAAGAACCTTAAATCATAAATAGCATTAGATACCTCACCTGCATATTATAATTTCAAATCAGAAGCAAGACAAATTATAGGCTATCTACAGACATCTAACAAGTTCACTTTTGGGACATGGCTTCCGGGAATCAATTTTTCTATTCTACAATGACCTTCAATCAAGTCTAACAACACAACTAGTGTACCATACAATGCAATATAACCCGCACTTGATAAAGGGAAAGGGGGTGAGTTATTCAGCAGAATATAATTGGTGACTGAGAAACCTTGTATAGAGATTTTCCATAGCAGATGTAATTCTTTTTGCCTAAAAATCTTGCATTAACATGTTTAATAATCAACAATACATAATCATTTAAGTTCTTTGATAAACACTGTATGTGATTTTTCTTCTGAACTCAAACTAAAAGGTGGATGGTTGTTGAAAAGTTTTGAAAGAAAGTCTCTATCCTGATTCTCAAGCCTCTTAATAGTTAAATCTTATAGGACTCTGATGGAAATTGGCATCTATTTGATGAATTTTAAAAGGAATAACAGAGGACTTTAATGAATTAAGCTCTTGAGATTTGTCTCAAAACAGAGGAATAGTAGTTCATTCAGAATAATAGACACAAAATTGCTAGAGAATCTTCCCTCCAAGAATTAGAGAGCTAGGTCTCTACCTCCCAAATCCCAATCCTAACCAATTAACTGCCTGACCTCCAATTTTCAATAACTTGCATATGTATTTTTATTACATAAAAATGTGACATGACTTCTATAACTTCTACTTATTATTGTGTTCCATTGCATATTGAGTACATTCTTCTTTAATTTGTTCATTTCAAATTCTAGATTTAAATTTAAATCTCTTTCCATGCATCCATCCATACTCAAGAAGAAAGTTCTAATTTTCTTCATGATGTTTTGACCTTGAAGGAATGGAAAAAAGTTCACATGGATGATTTTGTCAAGATGACTGGTAGCTTCATGGAACAGTTGGAATTGCCAGAATCAAAGCCAAGAGTTCAGGCTTATGAAACCTTCTATAAGCAAGAGAACGATAAGCCACTTGACCCTTGATGCTTATAGCTTGTACAAATTCTCCATTATGTTTACTGTGTAGTATTGTATGATTTCACTCAGAATCATTCTATTTTTCTTAATAACTATCAGTTTCTCTTTGAATCATACATCTGATGATTTAATAAGTATATTAATATTAATGCTCTTTACAATGACAAGGTAGTGATATATTTATGATCAAATTCAGACTAGTCCTTAGTGTTAAGACTTTGTTGATAGTTAATTAGAGTTTGTAGTTAGTTAATTGATTAATTCTCAATATAATCTATATATAGAGCACTTCTATACATTTTACAATGCTAAAAATCAAACCCCAGAAAAATCAAATAAGTCAAAAATCACAATGCTAAAACATCATATCATAGAGATTAATCAACACACATTGATCATTAAAATAGATGTTACAACTTTAATTAATCATGGTAGATGATAAAGCATAACGCAGAAAATGGATCCAATCGTCGTCGTGTTGCGATTCTTTTTATTACGAAAACATGCAGTTAAATACAACTTATGCGACCATAGTTAAAGCAATTGCAGGGACATAGATATAAAAAACCTTGACATGTCACGCCAAAACAACTTTGAGAAAGATACCACAACAAAAAAAATCAATGCACATAAATATCAGACATGTCAAAAATCCCAAAGCTAAAACATGACGTCAATTCATAAAAACAAAATTCCTTTAATTTACACTAAACTACTAAAGTATTGAGTGAAATTCATAATACCATTAAAAATTCAAAATAAATTACAAATGTATAGTGATAGGCAAATAAAAGTCCACTAGGATTCAAGTCCCACTAGAAGCCATCTCTTTATTTTTAATTTTTATTTTTCTAAACCGACAAAGCCCATTCAAGTAATCAAGTGCTTATCCCCAACCTAAAGATAAGAGAATGGGTACATGAACAGTGAAGAGGTAGCAGGAAGGTGAAGGGTATAGCTGGAAACTATTATGTGACTTCCACAGAATTGATTTTAGTGGACGCATATGCTACACAAAGCAGCTTCGACTGGAATTGATTCTAAAACGAAGAATTGCGTTCGTATCTCTGTGCCAAACATCCTCCAAATAACTTAAAATCACGTTTGAAGTTGTAAACGTGCGTTCATGGATTCTAAACGCAGATTCAAACAGACATTGTAGTACTTAATTCACAGACAGAACCATTTAAAAACAGAACTAATAACTACCACAAGGAGATTTCTGGAAAGATTATTGCAACAGGGAGTGAATAACATACCTTATGGAAGATAAACAAAACGCCGATGGAGAACGACGGCTGAAGGAAAACGGCGGCGATTGGGTTTTGTGATGAAGGAGAACGGTGGCGCGATCTGAAGAAGAGATGGCGATTGAAGAAGAGATGGCGATTGGAGAACGGTGGCGCGTTTCTGGTTAGGGTTCAGAAGAAGATGAAGGAACGCGATGAAGAGAATGAACGCGCAGAAGAAAATTAAAAACATAAAAAAAGGAATGGTTTGCGGTTTTTTTTTCTATTTATCAATTAAAATGCTGGTAAACCAAATTAAACCGCCGGTTCATTAAAAAACTTACCAGCGGTTCACCAAAACTGTTGCTATTTTAATTTTGTTTTAAAATTACACCAACGGTTCGCCAAAACTGTTGCTATTTTAATTTTGTTTTAAAATTACCGGCAGTTCTATAAAACTGTTGCTATCCATTTGTTGCAATTTCCAATATTTTTTGTAGTGAACTTCATCTCAAATCAATTTTTAATTATAACATATAATCATCACCTTTAGGCAGAAAATCACATGTCACAATTAAAAACATTCCTCAAACTACAAAGAAAATTCCATCAATCAATATAAGCGGTCCCACTTTGATGGTAACGGTCTATACCGACGCACGAAATCTCTTGTATAGGAATCAATAATTCTTGTCATATAACACAACTCAGTAAAAATATGCACATTTAAATGCATCTAAACTGATCACTCATTGTTTTAATTTGTATTCTCAACATGTTTTGATTCATTCAATGCGATAAAATAGATATAAGAAAAGCACAATATGTTATTTGAGGGAGAGAGATCATTACTATGAAACAGTCAACTCAAAATATAATAGTTAAATAATTTATGCAGCGGAAAATGAGAGACTTCAATTTTAAATCAATTGAGGATATAAAAGAAAATAGTCCCGAACTTTTATAAATAACATAGGACTATATTTCCACGATTTAAGTCTCTAAAAACATTTATTAATAGTTGACATGTAAAACTCTCCCAGTTGATAGAGAACTATAGTTGAATTATCAATCCAAAATTTTTTAAAATATATATGTAAACATATATTTAATTATATTCTCTATCACACAATGGACATGTCAAGTAATGTCATAAATTTAAAATTGTATATTATCCAGAATTGAACTCTCAAAATATTAAACTTGAAATACTCCTACTCAATAGAGTAAACTTTTAAAAAATGGAGTATATAACAAGAAGTCAATTGATGATTGTATAGAGTTCATTGTTTTAGAGTATTCCGGAAAATAATAACACTTTCATATATAATTGCATATTTATTGTTTTAAAAGGAGTAGATAATATTGAAAACAAATTTCTCCTTATATGCAATTATATATTAAGTCACAAGAGGATAAAATAATTACACCACTAACCTCCAAAAGTGTGACTTTTATCCTTGCAAATAGAGTCGATCAGCATTGATAAATTTTTGATGATCATAAGATCTTCGACAGTGTCATCTCAAATAGCCATAAATAAACGGCAAACCGTTATATCATAATAAAATGACTTTAATAAAAAACCAATACAAGGATAATTTTCAATTGCCTTAATAATTGCTCAAAAACATTATTAGTAATATTTTACAATTGAGCACGTATATAAAAACAAGGCAATGCATATATAATATTTGGTGTCATAATTAGAAAAATTGAGCCTAAAATAAATTTCCAATTGTAACACTTTAATAAAATATTTCACATTTGTGTTACTACTTTAAAAGAGATTTTCTCAAATAATATTTCATGCTCAAATCGTAAGAATATATAATTTAAAAATTATATAATATTCTCACATTAATCACCAAATATAGAAAGACTACACAAAATAATTTCATTCCCAAAACCAAGAATATGTTCTTAAAATCAATTAAATATTCTTGAATCAATTATTTGAAGAAATTTTGGGCAGAAATAAAATCATAACTTTATTCCATAAATAAAATATCAAATTGAGAGAAGTAACGATTTTCCTACATATAATTTAAAACTGCAGCTCAAATATGGGAAAACAAAACCAAATCAATTCCTTAATATCATACCAACAATAGCACACAATTAGTGAGTACCCATACCGTACAAAGAATAATTCTTCACCCAAATTTTCTTAACATACTTCACACAAATTTCTCTCAATTAGTGGACATCCATTACAACAACAAAAAAATAGGAAAAATTTCGATTGAAACACTCTTGGAGAGTAATACCAAATTAACCTTAACAATTACTAGTATGCACTTTCTGTAGTCAATATTATGAGACTCCAAGAGAAATAGTATGCCGTACATCACTGTATCAAACTTTAATCTAGAAAGTCGGTACAATAATTTCATATTCATGAATTACACAAAACCTCAAAATCAAATTTGTTTGTTTTCAACAAAATTGGAAACATAAACCCCAAATCATGAAATTCATATACGTGCCAAGAAAACGAAATTAGCCGGAAAATTATTTATCCAACATTGAAACATGACTGATTCTGATGATTCACTATTGGTGACACTTAATCAGGAAGAATGACATATAAAACTCCATAAACGTTAATTTGGTATGCAGCACGTGTGGTTCATATATCAATAGAAATTAACAAACAACCACAAAATTCAATATAAGGATTCATATGAATAAAAATGGCGTCAACACGGCTTGGCCGGCATAATTTAAACAATTCTTTTCTTTCAACAGAATTTTGATTCAATCAGAATCGGTTAAGAATTTCATCCAATAAAAATTAGGGTTCTAAATCATATAATAATAAGCTCTGATACCACAAGTAAGAATTAAAATTAGAGATCGATATATTATATGAAATTAGAACACACTTACTTAATGAGATGAATCATAATCGATTGTTACCGGAAGCGCCAATATCAGAAATCACTGATATGTTAGACTAGGGTCTTCCTCCGCCTGATCACTTGCTCCGGTCTTTGAGAACTTTGATGGGAAAAGTCACAAATGAGCTTACTGTATGTTTTTGTGCGTGACGGCAAAGGGGACCTAGCCAATCTTATATACAAAAGATCTCAACCCTAGTACCACCCATCATGGACTCTAGAATTGAGCCTACACTTTATTCTACACAAATCCGAATCAGTGTCCGAAGCCCATTATTACTGATCACGTTTGTCGGGCTTAAGCATCATCAACTGGATCACATTAAACAGCATCAAATCCATTTTTCATAAAACCAAAACTACAATTGATTGTAGCCCACAAAATATCAGGAAAAATTCTAACAGTTCAAACCAAAATTTCTACTTCTTCCTCCTAATTATTCATATCTCATTATGTCTCTCTTGTCATATTCTAATCTCTGTAATATTTATGCCTTTTGTTTTCATTATCAATTAACTACATGTGAAGAAACCTGTGAAAATGCCATCTTTCACATAATTAGGTAGGTATATTTTGAAACAACCAATGTTCTTCTCTACAAAATGTCAATAGAATACAAAATCATTGGTTTCATTAATGACACCTAAATTTATTTCATAATCCAAGAATTTAGTGCATTAAAAAACAAAATCTGTTGGTTCACAAATTCTAATTCAACTGGTAGAAATGTCGAAATTGCTAGGTCGGAATAACTCATCAATTTATCTTTGGGTATATGTGAGTTGGTTTAGGAATTTAATGTTAGAGATTAGAGTAAGAATTGGAGGATTTTATGGGTGCATATGTTTAGTTACACTCTAGAATGACTTTCTAAATATTGATAAACCTTATTGATGTTCAAATTCGACAGATGTGGCTTTGACCGCTTCTCCGGGAGTCGTTGGAGAGCAAAACTAGCCGGTCTTCATAGTTGTGAGTTGATGATAATCATTATCACTTATTTTGAATACTATTATGAATTTCTATGTTATTTATTTTATGTTAAAATACTTATTATAAATGATTTTGGGGAAACTTTCAAAGTTTTCATCCTCCTCTTTTACTATTTTAAATCATTGATATTAATTTGTACTCTAGTTTGATTTGCCTATGATTGATAATTGATAAGGTAGTTTATTTAAATTTGAGACTTGATTGTTTATGTTTTATACAAATTTTGATACATTATGGATTTTTATAAATATGTTTTGAGAATAACAATTGCGGCGAATTTAGAGTAAAAGTCTAGGTGCAACTAGTTATAAAATATCGATTAGGGAGGATTAACCGTTAGATGAAGCTACCCCTATGGCAGAGGCCACCATTAGGAGGAGAGGGCTATCAATGAGTGTGTAGGCTCCCTAATTGATTATGATGATATGTTTTTGAATCGTAGAGAAAAGGGCTATCCATTAGATGGAGCCACCACTAAGTGAAAGACCACTCTTAGAAGGAAAGGGCTATCAACGAGATGGAGCAATCTCTCGATTCTCTCGTAACAAATTCTTTTATTTGATTGGATTTCTATACTTTCCCTATTTTAATTTCTAACTCAAATGATTTGGATCGAGAACTATTTTTATTATATAGTTACTACTTTACAATAATTGCCACAAGTTTTCTAAAAATCGAATGCTCGTGCCTTTGTATGTTTCCCTTCTAATTGGTGGTGGTTATTATCTCTCACTAAGTCCTTGTGACTTACCCCTTCTTTCTTATATTTTTTTCCAGATACCCAGTCAACCGAGTAGTAGGTTTCTAGTGTATATAAAGCTTCATCCGTCTCACTCTTTTATATGTTATAAAATGAAATTCCTGGCACACTATGCACGATGCTCTACTCGATGCTCTAACAATCTATCCGGCCTCGCGCGTAACAGAATGAAAATAAACAAGTAAACAAATAAAGAACACAAGTTATTTGTTAACCCAGTTCGGCGCTTAAACAAGCCCTACGTCTGGGGGATACCAATCCAGGAAGGAATATCACTATAATAGTCCTAGTCCTAAGTCTACAGCAAACGCCCCGTTTACAACTTAAGAACCTAGGCCCTACCAATGACTCTTCTACCTAGGAACTCCTAGATATGAGATCCCATCTCACTCCCTAACAACCTTACAGCCAGCAAGGATTTCAATAACACAATAACAAATAAGATTTGGAGACACACTCCTAAAACTACACACTCGTACCTAAAGGCTTTGAGTGTTAAACACACCAAAAATCCTAACTCCGTACTTCAAAGCTTAGGAGAAGGATCACACACTTACAACTCAAGAACACGTCCTAAGCTTGCATCAAGGTGATACAAGAAAGGCTCACAATGATAAAACACACGCAAAACCTAATACTGAATACTAGCACAAAGACAGCGTGAACAACTAACTCGGATTAGGGTTTTGCCACTCTTTAAATACTTCAGAAAGTAGCACATACGTAGACTTTAATTCTTTGACCCAAGCATTAACTCCACATAAATAAAATGAGATTCTTTAGCAAATATATTCTTCAAAGAGATTCTTCTCAGAATTATTCTTGAACTGAATCTGAAGCATTAACAACCTTCCTTACATAAAAGCATATCAAACGCGCCATGCAAGATTCATGAAAGAGAAACGGAACATTCCATAAATAGCATTTGCCATGAGCGCTCCTCCTGAGCATTATTCAATGCTCTACATAATGCCAGAGCATCGGATCGCACATCTTGCACAAAGTTTATTTCCAAAAATGCAGCCAATTATCAAAGACTCAACAAACTCCCCCTTTGGCAAATTTTTGGCTAAAACAAATTATGACCATACAGATAGTACTTAATCAGATACATCAACTACATTTCTTTTTCTCAACATAAACACACAAGCATAAAGATCTGTAGAGGCTATTCTTCAAAACATTACCATACTACTCCTTCATGGAAAAATAGTAGAAAAGAATAATTGTATCTTTTAAGAATATCAGAGAGGCATGCAACAGCGGAACACATAACAACTACTTCGCCTAAAAATGGTCAGGAAAATAAACTTGATGGGATGTGGGATCGAATGCTTCAGCATTGCCACAGTTCTACTCCCCCTGCACATATGCATGGGATGTTGGAGCCTTGCGTCCAACATCTCCCCCTACATCATACAATCACAACTCCCCCTCAACACCTGCATATCAGATCACATCACAAACATACATACCAGCTACATACTTCAATCAGGCTACACTACACTACAGTCACATCATAACCAGAACCAGATATAACATCAATAACCAGAGTAGTGCAGATCAGAATTAATCAAACCAGAACAAGAACAAACCAAGTTTTTACTCCCCCTTTTTGCCACAAATTTGACAAATGATAAAGGTGCAGAGAAGTTATGGCTACATAGCCTTAGTACAAACCAGCAGAAACAAAAGAACATACCCATTACAGATTAAAAAAAAAGAGACAGGGCAACACATCATTACATCAACCTAAAAGGACCCACTGGAATCAGACACTTCCAGCTCCTCTGTGTCTCCTCCAGCATCAACATCAACATTATCAGCTGCATCACCATCAGCAGCATCATCAGCATTCACAGTTGCATTACCAGCAGTAACATCAACACCAGCACCTGCAGCATTCTCACCAGCATTCTCAGCTACCAACCCTTCTTCCTCAGCTTCCTCTTGCTTTAGGGCGAAAATGACCTTTTCAAGCTCAAGTTTTTGCGCATCCAATGCCTTAACAGTGGCTTCCATAGAGATGATCATTGCCTTCCTGTTCATGGAGGTTGAGGCAGCACTCTCCTGTGCCACAACTTTCTTTGGTGGTACAATGATATCTGCTGCATGTTTGCCATCAAACAACTTATAGGAGAGAGTCAGTGGTGACTCCCTTTTACAAGGAAGATCTTCAGGAAGCAAGATATTGGGATGTTGATTCAGAATGATTCCACATATGATAGTTGGGAAAGAAATAATCAGTTTCATAGCCCATGATTTTCCATGTTCAACAATTTGGTCAAAGATGAGTGACCCATAATCAACATTAGCACCAGTACCAATGGCATAGATAAACTTAGCTAAACTGGTTGCTATGGTAGATGAATGAGTAGTAGGAACCCAATTGCTAGCCCCTATCCTATTTAGGATTGCATATTTTACAGACAGCATGGCTGAGGGGACCTTACCTTTAAGAGGCCACACCTTGACCTGGTTGGCAGTGATAGTCTTGCAGATTTGGTTGTTGGTGGGTTCAAAACCAGGGTAGCCATCCTCCTTTCTTCCTAGATAACTATTGATCACAACAGGAGAGAAATTGATACACTTACCTCTGACAAAAACTTGATGGTACTCGTTGCTGAGTCTGTTAGCACAATCTTCTCCAATATTGACAGTAAATTCTTTCACCAGCTTCTCATAACACTTTCCAAGCCCACACACAGTTTTAAGTAACCCAGCTTGTTTAATCAGCTCCATTACTTCTATACACTCCAGAGTGTCTTCAACAAGTTCTCTTTCAATGGCCAACCTCCTGTGGTAGACAAACTTCCACTTAGCAGCACTTGTAGGGAAATGGAAGGACACATTGTCCATAGGAACATCAGGGACATTCTGAGGAATGGATCTCCCTGCTTTCTTTTTCTGTGTAGATACTATGCCAGGAGCATTCACTTCGGCATCCTCAGCAGTAGTAGTAGAAGCAGTCTTTCTCTTCTTAGGAGTCTTCTGTTTGGATGCAGTAGAGATTGGTGGAGCATTCTCTTCAGCATCAGAGTCCGAGTCACTTAAATTGATCGTTTTTCTTTTAGAGCCCTGCTTCTTCTGCATGGAGGGTATCTCTACCCTGCTTGATCTCCTCAGAGGACCATACATCTTTTTCTTCTTTGTGGATGTAGTAGCCTCAGTTGCTACTTTCTTTTTCTTAGAAGGAGTTGTTGCCCCAACTGCAACATTCTTCTTCTTCTTTGTTGACTTAGGTTCTTCAGCCATAACCTCAGTCACTGTTTCTTTTCTTTCTCTTAGTCTCCTCCCAACGCCAGACTTGCCAGCCTTCTTTCTAGAGTCACCTACAATTTTCATGATAGTCACATCATCTTCAGTGCTATCACCTGCAATGTCATCTTCAGCATTCACATGAACCAAATTCTCTGACATAACATTGTCAGAGTGAATTTCCCCAGTTGCAGTTTCTATTTGATGTGGGTTGTCATCAGCAACCACATTATCTGGGTCATTACCACCATCATCAAGCACATGATCAGTCTTGTCCTTTTGCTGCACATTGAGGTCATCAACCACATCAGTATTAGTATCTTGTGGTTGATCATGTGCCAAGGATGCTGAAGCATCCGGCACAGCTTTAGCGCCAGAACTTGATTCCCCTAGTGAGTTTAGGGCATCTCGAGCAATTTGAATGTTCTGGACGTCAGCAGCATCTTCTTCTTCACTGGTAGTGTTGGGAACAGCATTTTCATCAACAACAGTACTTTCCCCCTTTTTAGGACTTAGGGTTTGAGTACTTTCCTCATTCTTTTCTTCAATCGGAGGATCAGAGACAGGTGTTGCGACATCAGATGCAACATTGGGTTTGGTGTTACCAAGATCAGTAAGATACAGCTCCTGCATGTTGAAGTCCGATGAATATCGAGATTTAGATTTTGGATTCTTGGGTTTTCTAGTGATTACAGATTTGGTTCTCTTTGTGGTTTTCGAGTTGGGTGAAGATGAAGGGTTTGATGGTGTAGGGTTCAGAATAGCGTTGAATGAAGGGTGGATCATGGTAAGAGGAGTAGCATCGGTGATGACGCTTGAAGGTTGGGTTAAGGGAACAGAAAGATTTTCTGTGATGTTGGGTACGGTGGTGGTTGTTTGTGGTGGTGATTTTTGTGGTGAGGATTTGGATGGAGAGGTTTTAGTAGATGATTGAGACATCGTAGTAAGATTAAGAAAATAGGATTCACACGAGTAGAAGAGTTTAGGTATGGAGAGAATGTTTGGAGAAGAAGTTGGGAAGTTGTAGGTATAGGAAATTATATTTGGGAAGAGAATATTTGGTAAAGATTTGAAATTAAAATAACCGGTATTAGGGGGTGGCGTGTTTGTAGGTGGTTTTTGCCCATGATTACCTTGATTCGCGTGCACTACTATGATACAACGGAACGCAATAACTGCTGCACGCCACGCCATTACCAACGGTAATTGCTACAACTCCTCATAGAGGCAAATTCCTAACTTGCCCCTTAAATTCTCAAACTGCACAGCATCAAGAGCCTTGGTAAAAATATCTGCAATTTGTTCCTTTGTGCCCACATGTTCTAGAACCACAATCTTGTTCTCAACCAAATCCCTTATATAATGATGACGAATGTCAATATGTTTTGTCTTGCTATGTTGAACTGGATTCTTTGAGATGTTTATTGCACTCATGTTGTCACAATACAATGTTAGAGCATCCTGTTCGACATCGTACTCCTTCAGCATTTGTTTCATCCACACCAACTGAGAACAACTACTACCAGCTGCCACATATTCAGCTTCAGCTGTGGATAGAGCCACACAGTTTTGCTTCTTACTGAACCAAGAAATTAGATTAGTGCCTAAGAAGAAACAACCTCCTGAAGTGCTCTTTCTATCATTTGCACTTCCAGCCCAATCAGCATCACAATAACCATATAGAGTAGAGTTTTCACAATGGGAATACATTATCCCATAATCACTGGTTCCATTCACATATTTCAAAATCCTCTTGACTTGAGTTAAGTGACTTACTTTAGGATCTGCTTGGTATCTAGCACACACTCCCACAGCATAAGTGATATCTGGTCTACTTGCAGTCAAATACAACAAGCTCCCAATCATGCTCCTGTAGAGACTTTGATCTACACTTATTCCCTTCTCATCCTTGGTGAGTTTCAAATGAGTAGGTGCTGGTGTTCTTTTGTGTGTAGCATTATCCATACCAAACTTTTTGATGATGTTTCTAGCATACTTACTCTGTGATATAAAGATGGTGTCATCCATTTGTTTGATCTGAAGCCCAAGAAAGTAAGTCAATTCTCCAACAAGACTCATCTCAAACTCTGACTGCATTTGCTGAACAAAATGCTGGACCATTGTGTTCGACATTCCACCAAACACAATGTCATCAACATAGATTTGAGCTATTATGAATTTTCCTTTTTCTTGCTTCACAAACAGTGTCTTGTCTGATCCTCCTTTTCTGTATCCCTGCTCTTCCAAGAATTGAGTCAACCTTTCATACCATGCCCTAGGAGCCTGTTTTAGACCATACAGGGCTTTCTTTAATTTGTAGACATAGTTGGGATGTTCTGGGTCCACAAACCCCTTTGGTTGCTCAACATAAACTTCTTCCTGTAGGTATCCATTCAAGAATGCACTCTTCACGTCCATTTGGTATAGCTTGAACTTGAGTATGCATGCCACCCCTAGAAGTAATCTAATGGATTCTAATCTGGCCACAGGTGCAAAAGTTTCATCAAAGTCAAGTCCTTCAATTTGAGTATATCCTTGAGCCACAAGTCTTGCTTTATTTCTGGTAACTGTTCCATTCTCATCTGACTTGTTCTTATACACCCATTTGGTTCCAATAACATTCACATCTTCAGGTCTAGGTACCAAGTCCCATACTTCACTTCTTTCAAACTGGTTTAGTTCTTCTTGCATAGCCTCTATCCAGGCTTCATCAGTCAAAGCTTCTTTTACATTTTTTGGTTCAAACAGAGACACAAAGCAAGAGTTAGCTACCACATCATTTGTTCTTCTGGTAGTTATACCCTGTTCAGGATTCCCTATTACCAAATCTAAAGGATGATTTTTCTGAACACGAACAGATGGCCCTTTACTTGTAGCTTGAGGCCTTGCACTTTCATCATTATCTTCCTCAATAGTCCTTTCATCAGCTTCGTTCATAGATGCTGGTGTGGATGCTCCATCATCTGGTTCAGCATTCACACTGACAGGAGTACCTTGGTCTACTCCCTCATTTTCTTTGTCAGAACTGTCCTTTACTACAACATTGACAGATTCCATCACAACTTGAGTCTTTGTGTTATAGACCCTGTAAGCTCTGCTGTTTGTTGAATATCCCAGGAAAAATCCTTTTTCACTTTTTGGATCTAGTTTCCTTCTAGGCTCTCTATCAGCAAGAATGAAGCATTCACTTCCAAAGATGTGAAAGTGTTTGACGGTTGGTTTTCTGTCTTTCCACAGTTCATATAGGGTGGAGGTAGTTCCCTTTCTCAAGGTGACCCTGTTGTGTACATAGCAAGCAGTATTCATGGCTTCAGCCCAAAAGTGGTAGGGAACATTTTTGGCATGAAGCATGACTCTAGCTGACTCTTGAATCGTTCTATTTTTCCTTTCAACTATGCCATTCTGTTGAGGGGTTATTGGAGATGAATACTCATGTTTAATTCCTTCAGAAGCGCAGAAATCATCAAACTTGGAGTTCTCAAACTCTCTCCCATGATCACTTCTTATTCTAACCACATTGCTACCTTTTTCTCTTTGAATCTGTATGCACAGTTCTTTGAAAACATCAAAAGCATCTGATTTTTCTCTGATGAAATTCACCCAAGTGTATCTAGAGAAATCATCTACCACAACAAGAACATACCTTTTTCCTCCCAAGCTTTCAACCTGCATGGGTCCCATAAGATCCATGTGCAGCAGTTCCAGAACCTTAGAGGTTGTCTGATGCTCCAGCATTGGGTGTGACATTCTGACTTGCTTTCCAATCTGACATTCACCACACACTTTTCCTTCAACGATTCTGAGTTTTGGAATACCTCTAATTGCTTCAAGAGATATGACCTTCTTCATCCCCTTCAGATTGAGATGTCCCATCTTCTGGTGCCATAGTTGAACTTCATCTTCAGTGGTGACAAGACAGGTGGATGTGAGGGCTTCTTCTTGGGGCATCCATAGGTAACAATTGTCTTTAGATCTAGTACCTCTCAGCACCAGTTGTCCTTCTTCATTGTTGACCAGACATTCAGATTTTGTGAAGTTAACCTTCATGCCTTGATCACATAGCTGACTAATGCTTATTAGATTTGCAGTAAGACCTTTGACCAAAAGCACATTCTCTAGATTCGGTTGTCCATGGTTGATCAAGTCCCCAATTCCTATTATTTCTCCTTTTGCACCATCTCCAAAAGTCACAAAACTGGCCTTGTAGGATCTAACATTCATGAGGTATTTCTCTTCACCAGTCATATGTCTAGAGCACCCACTATCAAAGTACCAATCTTCCCTTGAAGAAGCTCTTAGGGAAGTGTGAGCAATCAACCCAACATCTTCTTCCTTAGGTAATGCAGCACTTTCTTCTATAGGTCTCCATTCCTTCTGGACAATGGTCTTCTCATGTGTTACATTTTGATTAGGCTTCTGGTTGGGGTAACCGTGCAACTTGTAGCAAAAAGGTCTAATGTGTCCCCTTTTTCCACAGTGATGACATACCCATCTACGATATCTTCTTTGACTATTTGATCTTTGGTAAGTACGTGGTCTTGGTCCTTGACTGGCTGAGGATTTTGGGTCAAGAGCAAATTTTGGAACAGGAAAGGCTTTCGAATGTCGAGGCTGATGCTCCAGCATCACTTTTCCAGTACAGGGATCAATCATGTTTCCACCTGATGAGAACTTAGTTTCGGGATTTTGTTGATACTGATTCAAACTAGAATAATTGTATCCAACAGATTTAAGCTTCCCACTTGGAACATTTTCCAGTATCTCTTCAAGAAGATCTCCTCCTGAGTTCAACTGACTTACTCTTTTCCTTAAGTCATCCATTTGAGCATTAACTTGAATGACCTTTTCTTCTGCTTGAGCAACCTTTTGAACTTGAGTATTGACTTCTGTTATGAGTTTGTTGATTGTCTTCTTTTGTTTTTCCAGAATCCTGCACATTTCTTCATATCTAGTCAACAGGTCTTTGTAGGTACTAGCTAGTTCCTCATAGGAAACATCTTCATCTTCATCAGAATCCCAATCTTCAACTTCAACACATGTTCCAGTGAGGGCAGTCACATGTCTTGCTGACTCACCTTCTTCATCAGTATCTTCATCTGACCATGAAACAGTTAACCCTTTCTTTTGTCTTTTCTGATAAGTTCCACATTCTGATCTGATGTGTCCATAGCCTTCACACTCATGACACTGAACTCCCTTGCCTTGAGTGCTCTTGTCTTCAGGTTTTGATTTCTTTAGACTGTTCTGTTGCTTGTTGATGTCGAACCGGATGCCTTGCCCATTCTGTCTGTTTCTGCGATCAACCCTTTTTAGAACTTTGTTGAATTGTCTGCCTAGCATGGCTATAGCATCAGCTATGCTATCTTCCTCACCATCTTCAGACTGATCATCTTCCTCCTCAGTGTTTGAAACAAAGGCAATGCTCTTGTTCCTCTTGTCTCCTCGTTCGTCCAACACACTTTCAAAGGTTTGGAGTGATCCAACAAGTTCATCCATTTTCATTGAGGAAATATCATGAGCTTCCTCAATAGCCGTTACTTTCATATCAAACCTTTTGGGAAGAGATCTGAGCAGTTTTCTAGCTAGCTTTTCATCAGACATTTTTTCACCTAGAGCCTCAAAAGAGTTTCCAATGTCAAGTAATTTCAAGTGAAAGTCCTGGATGTTCTCATCATCCTTCATTTTTAGGGCTTCAAATCTTGAGGTAAGATGTTGAATTTTTGACTGTTTTACTTTAGTGGTACCCTCATAGCACTTTTGTAATACCTCCCATGCCTCTTTGGCTGACACACAGTTCTTGATCATTTTAAACACACTAGTGTCAACACCATTAAACAAGGCATAGATGGCCTTGTGATTCTGATTTGCTATAGCTTCCTCTTCTGTCGTCCATTCTACCTCAGGTTTCACTATCCCAGTTGAGGTGCCTTCCTTGCTTGCATACATGGGTTGTTCCCATCCGGTTAGAACCACCTTCCACACCTTGCTATCAATGGATCTCAGAAAGGCCATCATCTTTGGTTTCCAAGCGTCATAGTTAGCAGATCCAGTAAGCAAGGGAGGCCTGTTCATATAACCTCCTTCCTTTTCCACAGTGCCAGACATTTCAGGTCCTGAATCTCACCCAAAACAAGCAGGGTGCCTGCTCTGATGCCAATTGAAATTCCTGGCACACTATGCACGATGCTCTACTCGATGCTCTAACAATCTATCCGGCCTCGCGCGTAACAGAATGAAAATAAACAAGTAAACAAATAAAGAACACAAGTTATTTGTTAACCCAGTTCGGCGCTTAAACAAGCCCTACGTCTGGGGGATACCAATCCAGGAAGGAATATCACTATAATAGTCCTAGTCCTAAGTCTACAGCAAACGCCCCGTTTACAACTTAAGAACCTAGGCCCTACCAATGACTCTTCTACCTAGGAACTCCTAGATATGAGATCCCATCTCACTCCCTAACAACCTTACAGCCAGCAAGGATTTCAATAACACAATAACAAATAAGATTTGGAGACACACTCCTAAAACTACACACTCGTACCTAAAGGCTTTGAGTGTTAAACACACCAAAAATCCTAACTCCGTACTTCAAAGCTTAGGAGAAGGATCACACACTTACAACTCAAGAACACGTCCTAAGCTTGCATCAAGGTGATACAAGAAAGGCTCACAATGATAAAACACACGCAAAACCTAATACTGAATACTAGCACAAAGACAGCGTGAACAACTAACTCGGATTAGGGTTTTGCCACTCTTTAAATACTTCAGAAAGTAGCACATACGTAGACTTTAATTCTTTGACCCAAGCATTAACTCCACATAAATAAAATGAGATTCTTTAGCAAATATATTCTTCAAAGAGATTCTTCTCAGAATTATTCTTGAACTGAATCTGAAGCATTAACAACCTTCCTTACATAAAAGCATATCAAACGCGCCATGCAAGATTCATGAAAGAGAAACGGAACATTCCATAAATAGCATTTGCCATGAGCGCTCCTCCTGAGCATTATTCAATGCTCTACATAATGCCAGAGCATCGGATCGCACATCTTGCACAAAGTTTATTTCCAAAAATGCAGCCAATTATCAAAGACTCAACATAAAAGATCCCAAACATATCATAAGTACAATTGGTAAAATAAAATTTGATGCATTTAGTCCAAAATTTGAAGTAAATACATCAACTTTGTTTGACTCGTTTTTGTTTATATTTGGGAAAGAAGGAAGTATTTATTTGTCTTTTCATACAATATATGTATAATTTTGTATTTTTTTCAAGGCTTAAATGCACTTTTAGTCATCTCTTTTCAAAAAATTAAAGTTTTGATCCCCATTTTATTCAAAATCCATTTTTTTCCCCCAATTTAACATTTTTTTTGACATTTTAAAAATCATTTTAAAAGAGTATTATAGTAAGTGTTGCAATCCCTATTCATTTAAAAATCTGATATATTACCTCTTTTGTTCTTTATCACTACAAGGAAAAAAAATCTATTTTTTAGGTTAATTAAATAATTAATATATTTGATCGATATTATAGACCTATTCAATGAATTAAAAATGATTTTTTTATTATAATAAGAAATGAGGGAGTATTGTACCAAAAAAGAAAAAAAGAAATGAGGGAGTACTTATTTAAAAACATTGATATGAAATATGTTTTAAGTAAGCTAATTTTTGAACAAACCAGATTTAGACATAAATATTTTTGAACAAACCATTACATACTTAGTCTTGAAAATCTAGCTAGCTTTGTTTGGTCCATTCTCACTCCAATAATGTGAACAACCGTGTAGTCCAATACAAGAAGCCGCCATGCAGAGTCAGTCAACTGTGTACCTTCTTTTCTTCTTCAATTATTATTATTATTATTATTATTATTATTATTATTATTATTATTATCATCATCATGTAGACCACTAACTAAGTTGACTTGAAGGGACAATAACTACCTCAAGCATTAAACTTACAATCCAACTCCTCGTTAATATTGATATGGCAGAATCATTTGTGTTTGATGTTGCTGATTCATTGTTAGGGAAGCTTGCTTCATATGCTTTTGAAGAAACTTCTCGAGCTTATGGTGCGTATGAAGATCTACAAGGTATCAAAAACACACTGTCAATTGTCAGAGGTCTACTATTGGATGCTGAGGAGAAGAAGGACCAAAAGAACAGGCTGCGAGAATGGTTGAAGCAGATTCAAAACATTTGCTCTGATGCTGAAGACATATTGGATGGATTTGAGTTGCAAGACAAGAGAAAGCAAGTTGTGAAAGCTTCTGGCAGCACTCGGATGAAGGTACGCCACTTCTTTTCTTCCTCTAATCCACTTGCATTTCGGTTTAAGATGGCACATCAAATCAAAGAGATAAGGGATAGATTGAATAAGGTAGCAGCCGATGGAACTGGGTTTGGACTTGTGAGAATCGATGCTGAGCCCAAACTTCCTGTGCAAAGGAGAGAATTCACTCATTCCCATGTGGATGCTTCAAGTGTAATTGGGAGGGAGAGTGACAAGGAAGCAATTATCAAGCTTTTGATGGAATCCAATCCTCAGAGTCTTGGTGAGAAAACTATGTCTATTATTCCCATTGTGGGAATCGGAGGACTGGGAAAAACCACACTTGCAAAGTTGGTATTCAATGATAGCAGGATAGATGAAGTTTTCCAATTGAAGATTTGGGTGTCTGTCTCCAATCGTTTTGATATTAAGCAAATAATTATCACAATTATCAACTCTGCATTCCTTTCAGCTTCACCTCCACCAGGTGTTGCTATTCCTCACCAAGAAGATATAAACCACTTTAATATTGAGCAACTGCAAATTCGTCTGAGACATATACTCGATGGTCAAAAGTTTATCCTTGTGCTAGATGATATATGGAATGATGATCGTACGAAATGGATTGAGTTGGCTGGTATGATCAAAGTTGGTGCAGGAGAAAGTAGAATCATAGTGACGACACGTAGCAACTCAATCGCTTCCATGATGGGCACTGTTCCCTCATATGTTTTGGAAGGTCTTTCACAAGAGAATTGTTTGTCTCTTTTTGTTAAATGTGCATTCAAGGATGGGGAAGAAAAAAAATATTCAAATTTAGTTGACATCGGAAAAGAAATTGTGAAAAAATGTGCAGGAGTTCCGTTGGCCGTCAGAACATTAGGAAGTTCCCTGTTCTCAAAATATGATTTAAATAAGTGGATATTCGTAAGAGACCATGCGATTTGGAATTTAGAACAGAAGAAAGATGATATCTTACCTGCATTAAAATTAAGCTATGATGAAATGCCATCCTATTTGAGGCAATGCTTTGCTTATTTTTCCTTGTTTCCCAAAAACCATTCCATTCATGTCCGTGAAATTACTTCTCTTTGGATAGCCCTTGGATTAGTTCAATCCAATAATGGAAGTGGAAAGCTAGAGCATATTGCCAGAGAATATATACATGATTTACATTCAAGATCATTGCTTCAAGATTTCAATGACTTTGGGGACCTTAGCATTGTCAAAGTTCATGATTTGATAAATGATCTTGCATTGTATGTTGTAAAAGAGCAGTTTGTAATGGTAGACTCAAATACTCGGTATATATCGAAAGAAGCAAGGCATTTATCGATTATTGAAAATGATTCACTTGATCGTGTTTTGTTCCCTAAGTCCAAAAGTGTAAGAACTATTTTATTTCCCGTTGAAGGAGTGGGCCTTTACAATGAATCATTGTTGGATAAATGGATATCAAGATATAAATACTTAAGATATTTAGACTTGAGTGATTCTTCATTTGAGACTCTGCCTAACTCAATTGGTGAATTGAAACACCTGCGTGTTCTTATTCTATCTGATAACAACAAAATCAAAAGACTTCCTCATTCTATTTTCAAACTCCATAATTTGCAACTTTTGGCAATATTTAGATGCACAGAGCTTGAAACATTGCCAAAAGGATTAGGGAAGATGACTAGCCTTCGACAATTGTACATAACAACCAAACAATCAGTTTTGTCATTGACTGAATTTGTAAATTTGAACCATCTTCAATATTTGGCATTTCAAGATTGTGCAAATATGAAGTTTTTATTCAGTGGGGAAGAACAATTCACTTCCATTGAAAAACTGTTGCTGTCATCATGTGGGAGCCTTGAATCCTTACCTCTTCATATTTTTCCGAAATTACAGTCTCTAGTAATTACAAACTGCAAGATGTTAAACCTGTTGTTGAACAATGAAATCCCAGTCCAAAATTTGATGATGAAATTTTTATGTCTTGGAGATCTTCCAGGGCTTTTGACATTGCCTGGATGGATTGAAGGTGCTGCAGAAACTTTAGAGCAGTTGCTAATTTATAAACTTCCTAATCTTCAGACGCTTCCTGAGTGTCTGACAACAATGACTCATCTTAAAAGGCTCTTCATTAGAAATTGTCCTCAACTATTGAGCCTTCCTAGTGGCATACATCATCTCACCGCTCTTGACGATTTGTACATAAAAGGTTGTCCTGAATTGTGCAGAAAATGTAAGCCACAATCTGGTGAGTATTGGCCCATGATTGCTCACATCAAAAGAGTTTTCATTGGAGAACCCTTAGAGGAGGAGGAAGAGGAATGAAGACATCAACCTTGAAGGTAAACATATGATTTTATATCATATATGTATTGATTGCACCTGCTAAACTAGTTTCCACTTCAAAAATTAAGGTTAGAAATGAATTTTGAAATTTTTATATCTGGTGTAATCATGATGTTGCATGATTTTAACAGGATTTTTATATCAACTATGATGACACCTGATTTCAACTAGTTTAATGAGTTCTACAAGGTTTTTCTAAGTAAGATGATTAGTTAGGGATTAGTTATTTTCATGAGTTTGTTAGCTGATAGCTTCATGTAACTTTAACCATTTATTTGAAGTGTCATTGTTAGCAATAGAACGAGATCGCAGAATTCCCAAAGTAACATTATGTGAATTTCCAAAATGATGTAATTTCATAAAATGAAAGTAAATATATCTTTGATATATCAATAAAAGTGAAGTTTTTTTGAGAGTGATGTTTGCTTTATATACTGGACTAGGTATGATGAAGCTGGAGTTGAAATGGGAAAAACAAACTTGAAGGGACATATGCAGTATAAGATTCATGGGATGAGCAGGTCCAACATTATACAAGATTCTCAAGATGTTTCCATAACCACGTTTGATGTTGTCAAGATTCATTTTATATTTCCAGTACTATTGACAGATATCTGTATGAAAACTTATCATTTGTCATTTGTTGAATTTGAATATGATTTAATGGACCATGGATTTTATCTGTTTAAATAGTGATAGAGAAAAATATTCAAGTACCACATGTATAGACAATAAGAACAGTACCTAAGTTTTTTCACCTTGAGTTGTGTGTCAGGTTTGTGAAGTGGGCATTCAAGGATGGAGAAGAAGAAAAATATTCAAATCTAGTTAAGATTGGAAAAGAAATTGTGAAAAAATGTGCAGGGGTTATTTTAGAACAGAAGAAAGATGCTATTTTACCTGCAATAAAATTAAGCTATGATCAAATGCCATCCTAATTGGATACATGGGTATCAAGATATAAATACTTGCGATATTTAGATTTACATTATTCTTCATTTGAGACACTGCCTTATTCAATTGCGAAATTGAAGCATCTGCGTGTTCTCATTCTCAATAAAAATGGAAAAATCAAATGATTTCCTCAATCTATTTCCAAACTCTATAATTTGAAAGTATTGGTACTCGGTGGATGCACAAAGCTTATAACAACCAAACAATATGTTCTGTCATTGGCCGAATTTGTTAACTTAAACCATCTTCAGGTTTTGGGTTTTCATTGTTGTAAGAATATGAAGTTTCTATATAGTGGGGAAGAACAACTCAATTCCATTGAAATATTGTCTTTGCATTCATGTTGGAGTGTGGAAACCATACCTCTTTATATTTTTCCGAAGTTAGAGTCCCTAATAATTATATACTGCAAAATAGCACATGCCAATTGCAGCTCTTGTAAAATTTGAAGTTCTTCCTAAATTACTACCAAAATTCTCACAGCTTATGTAAATTACCACTTTGTGTTAAGAATAGTGATAGTTAATTAGTTAGTTAGTTAGCTAGTTAGAAAGTAGTTATAGTTGGTTATGCATTAGTTGGTGTAATTAGATCCTATAAATAGGACTACTTTGTACACTTTTCATCTATCTTTTTTCAATAATTCAATATGAATAATATGAAGTTTTCCTTCATATCAATCTCTCAAGCTTACTTCTCTTATGAATGTGATCTTCATCTCTTCGATCCCGTGATGTCTAACACTTTGATTGTTCAAGTGCTTCTTTTTATTTCAAAACTAAACAAACTAAATGTCATTTAAATGAAACATTGGAATTCTGAAGCTTCTGCATTTTAATTTTTAATAGGCAAATGTTAATGGTGAGCTTGTTTGGGGTTGAAAAATATTGTTATCAGCAAAGGTCGAATCCTCACAGCTTATGTAACTTTGTTAGCAGGGAATTTGTTTTCAGAAGAATGGAGGTTCCTTATTTCATCGGTTTATAGAAAGTGCTAGTTGGACAACAATTTAGAGTCATTCTTACAAGTTGAGAACAATCACAAAACAGTATGTTTCCCGAGACTGATATGGAAACATTTGAAGCGATACACCACTGGAATGCCTTTTTAAATCATTTTTGAGTTGCTTTTGGAGTTTTAAGCCCTGACCAAAATAGTACAAAAGTCGCTTTTCTTTTCTTTCAAACTGGCCTATACCACTAGTGTACGTTCAGAAGAATGTCCTTTAAATGTGCTGAATTGAGTGATTCTTCATTTGAGACTCTGCCTAACTCAATTGCTGAATTGGAACACCTGCGTTTTCTTATTCTATCTGATAACAACCAAATCAAAAGACTTCCTCATTCTATTTTCAAACTCCATAATTTGCAACTCTTGGCAGTAAATGGATGCACAAAGCTTGAAACATTGCCAAAAGGATTAGGGAAGATGACCTGCCTTCGATATTTGTATATAACAACCAAACAATCAGTTTTGTCATTGACTGAATTTGCAAACTTGAAAAATCTTCAGGTTTTGGCATTTAGAAATTGTAAAAATATGAAGTTTGTATTCAATGAGACACAAAAGCTCACTTCCATTGAAACATTATTTCTGTTTTCATGTGGGAGCCTAGAATCCTTACCTCTTCATATTTTTCCAAAATTGCAGTCCCTAACAATTGTAGACTGCAACATGTTAAATATGTCGTTGAACAATGAAAGGCCAACGCAAAAATTGATGTTGAAACATTTGTGTATTCAGGATTTTCCAGGGCTTATGACATTACCGGAATGGATTGAAGGTGCTTCAAAAACTTTGCAGACCTTGATAATTTATAACCTTCCTAATCTTCTTACGCTTCCCATGTGTGTAACAACAATGACTCGTCTTAGAAAACTTCACATTTTTGGTTGTCCTAAACTATTAAGCCTTCCAAGTGACATACATCACCTCACTACCCTTGAGTATTTGGTCATAATGAATGTCCCAAGTTTTGCAGAAAATGAAAGCTGCAATGTGGTGAGTACTGGCCAATGATTGCTCGCATGAAAAGTGTTTTCATTGGAGAATCAGGAGGAGAGGAGGAGGAATGAAGACACTGACCTTGAAGGTAAACATATCATTTTCTATCAAATAACTGTTGATTACACCTTCTAAACTATTTTCCACTTGAAAATTTAAGGGTGGAGCTGAAATTGGAAATTTTATATATATAATGTAATCATTATGGTTGTTTGATTTTAATAACAGTATAACACTTAGGTTTTCTCAGTAACTTTAACCATTTCTTTGAAGTTTCATTTTTACCATCACATAATTTCAAAGGTAACATTCTTTGAATTTTCAAAATGTAGTTTCATAAAAAGAAAATAAGGATATCTTTGATATATCAATAAAAGTGAAGTTTTTCTGAGAGGGATGTTTGCTTTATACAATGGACAAGGTATGATGAAGCTGGAGCGGAAAAGGGATAAGGAAATTTGAAGTAACGGGTTGAGCAGGTCCATCATTCAACAAGATTCTCAAGATCGATCTTTCTATCCGCATGTTTGATGTAGCCAAATAATTGAAAAATATTATTTTGTTCTGTCCTTTATTTCCAGCATTGAAAGATATTTGTATGAAAACTTATGATTTGTCATTTGTTGAATTTGAATGTGATTTAATGGACCATGTGGGTGTGTTATTAGTCACAATCAGTGATAAACAAATATATTTTCTCAAAAGTGACATATACTTTGATTATTAAAAAATTCATACCACTACTCCTAACTAAAGGGTTTGACCTGTAAACTATACTTAATATGTTCTGAACATTCAATGGACCATAGGCATATTAATTACCGTCCTTAATTGTAGGCCAATGATTTAATTAGATAAACAAGTTGGAAGTTGGTAGCACAACCTTTTCTACTTGCAACTGTCAAACCTTTGCAAGTAGCACCGATGTAATGATTTAAGTAGCTAAACAAGTTGCTAAACTTATTAAACCTGAAATTTGGGAATAGCCACAAAACAGTTTATTTTCCTGAAAAACCAGATTGTTTCTGGTACAGCGAATGTTCCACACGACCAAAGGGATATAATATCCAAATCACTCACAAGGGTTGCATAAACTTCGCAATACTGTAATCCACAGCCATGCCAAACAGCAGCTGCTCGCCAGCATTGAAGTAAGCAACAGTATTTTGCAGGAAAAGAATTATGAAAAATTGAACGTTGACTGAGAGAGGTAGCATCCATGTCCAGTTCAAAGTCTCACAGGCGGCATCATCATTATCATGCGGAATGTGTGAGAGGAAGCTGGAGACAACGGAAATGGCGGCACTCAAATCTACATGGAATTTTTAGAAGTCTATTTATTTAAAAGGATAAGAGGATAGATGAAGTTTTTCAATTGAAGATATGGGTGTGTGTCTCTGATGATTTTGATACTAGGAAGATAATTATCAAAATTATCAATTCTGCTTTTTCTTCCGCTTCAGCTCCACCAAGTGTTGCTTTTGGTCACCAAGAAGACATTAACCACTTTGACATCGAGCAGCTCCAAATTTATTTAAGACATAAACTTGATGGTCAAAAGTTTATCCTCGTGCTAGATGATATATGGAATGATGACCGTGCGAAATGGATTGAGTTGATAGATTTGATCAAAGATGGTGCAGTAGAAAGTAAAATCATAGTGACGACACGTAGCAACTCCATTGCTTCAATGATGGGTACTGTTCCTTCTTATGTTTTGGAAGGTCTTTCGGCAGATGATTGTTTGTCTTTGTTTATTAAATGGGCATTCAAGGATGGAGAAGAAGAAAAGTATTCAAATCTTGTTGAGATCGGAAGAGAGATTGTGAAAAAATGTGCAGGAGTTCCGTTAGCTGTCAGAACCTTAGGAAGTTCTTTGTTCCTAAAATATGATTTAAATAAGTGGATATTCATAAGAGACCATGAGATATGGAATTTAGAACAAAAGAAAGATGATATTTTACCTGCATTAAAATTAAGTTATGATCAAATTCCATCCTATTTAAGGCAATGTTTTGCTAGTTTTTCCATGTTTCCCAAAGATTTTACCTTTCAAATCTATGAAATCTCTAGTCTGTGGATAGCCCTTGGATTGGTTCAATCCATGAATGGAAGCGAAAATCTAAACATTGCAAGAGAATATATAAATGAGTTACATTCAAGATCGTTGCTTCAGGATTTTGATTGTATCGGGGACTTTTGCATTTTTAGAGTGCATGATTTGTTACATGATCTTGCTTTGTATGTTGCAAAAGAGGATTCACTTGCCAAAAGTGTAAGAGCTATTCTATTTCCCTTCGAAGTAGACGGACTTGACAACAGAAAGTTGTTGGATACATGCATATCAAGATATAAAAACTTGCGATATTTAAATTTGAATAATTCTTCATTTGAGACTCTGCCTAAATCAATTGCTAAATTGGTACACCTGCGTGTTCTCGTTCTCAACAGTAACAAAATCAAAAGACTTCCGTATTCTATTTTTAAACTTCTTAATTTGCAAGTCTTTTCATTTGGCTGTTGTACAGAGCTTGAAACATTGCCAAGAAGATTAATGATGATGACCAGCCTTCAATATTTGTTTATATCCACCAAACAATCAGTTGTGTCATTGACTGAATTTGCAACCTTGAACCATCTTCAGGTTTTGACTTTTGACAAATGTAAAAATATGAAGTTTGTATTCAACGGGGCAACACAGCTCACTTCCATTGTAACATTGAGTCTGTTTTCATGTGGGAGCCTAGAATCCTTACCTCTTTATATTTTTCCGAAATTACAGACTCTTATGATTATGTACTGTAACATGTTAAAAATGCCGTTGAACATTGAAAGCCCTATCCAAAATATGATGTTGAAACATTTGCATATTAAGGATGTTCCAGGGATTTTGACATTGCAATGGATTGAAGGTGCAGCAAAAACTTTAGAGACCTTGACAATATATGAACTTCCTAATCTTCATACGCTTCCCGAGTGTCTAACAACAATGACTCATCTTAAAAGGTTCATATACGAATGTCCTCAACTGTTGAGCCTTCCAAGTGACATACATCACCTCACAGCCCTTGTGCATTTGTTCATATACGAATGTCCTGAGTTGTGCAGAAAATGTAAGCCACAATCTGGTGAGTATTGGCCAATGATTTCTCACATCAAAAGGGTTATCATTGGAGAATCATGAGGACAAGAGGAGGAATGAAGACATCGACCTTGAAGGTAAACATATCATTTTCTATCAAATAAGGGTTTATTACACCTACTAAACTATTTTAATTTCCACTTGAAAATTTAAGGTTAGCTTATAGCTTAATGAAACACTAAACCTTCCCAGTAACCATTTCTTTTAATTGTCATCTTTACCAATAGAATGAGATCACAAAATTCCAAAAGGAACATTATGTGAAGTTTCAAAATAATGCAGTTTCTTAAAAATAAAATAAACATATGTTTTGTATATCAATAAAAGTGAATTTTATTTGAGAGTGATGTTTGGTTTATTTACTGGAGTAGGTATGATGAAGCTGGAGTTGTAAAGGGAAAAGCAAATTTGAAGGGACATATGCAGTATTAGATTCATGTGTAGAGAAGGTCCAGTAATCAACAAGATTGCCAAGATGTTTTCATCAGCACATTTGATGTAGCAAAATAATTGAAAAATATTATTTTCTTCCATCCTATATTTCCAGTATTGAAAGATATCTGTCTGAAAACTTATCATTTGTCATTTGTTGAATTTGAATGTGATTTAATGGACCATGGATTATTATATTTGTTTGAATCAGTGATAAACAAACATATTCAACTATTCAAGTAGCACCAATGTATAGAATATATAGATGCATGCATGAATCTATTAACCAAAAATTTATTGATCCTTATTAGTCTCATACAAGTTAGAAAAACCCACAAAAGAGTATTAATGCATCAGTATATAGCATGCCAATTACCACTCTGATAGTTCAAATCCAAATAAACAGAAGTTATCCCTCCGGTGAACTGAATTTATTCTAAGTTTCTGCACTAATTTCAAGTCAATTAATTCAACTGTTAAGTCCTAAATTTGCTCCTAGTTTCTGCATTCAGCCAAAAGCATAAACAGCATATTGAAAGTCTAGGTTATAAATTGGGACACTGAAAGAGTATAATGTGGAGATAGAAGAATAACTTGTGTACGGAAAACACTAACCATCACTGATTTTAGAGATTTTTTAAGCTTCAAGATAAAGTTCCAAGATTGGTTCATAAATCTCTAACAATAAATATAAGTTCATAGACTGATTAGACTCTAAATCTCGTCACAGAATATTGCTCGAAAGAGAATAGTGATATTTGCATCAAACATCGATAAATAGTACTGTGGTTAGAAGCGGCAGTTAGTTAGTATCCATCATGTATAACGTCTACCTTTTTTTAGATTGTCAAAAAAATATTGGTATCTTTTAGCCTTTATATCTCTTTTCTTCTTTACTTGAATTGTAATTTGGATACTCTTCCGTGATTATATCTATTTGCTCAGGCTTCAAAATCCTGTACATTACTTACAGCCGCAACTATAGTTGAAGACTGGAATTTAAAAACATGATGAATTTACTCTTTAGTCCTAGTGTTTTTCTTGCCACTGATTCAATTTGCCAAATTCGGGATAACTTCTGAAACTCTGCTCTCTTAGAAGGAGTTATACTACCATTTAATTTAATACTCTTTCTAGAAATACCTCTCTGCAAGTTCTTTTGACGAACTCTTGTCGCATTTTCTCAGCCTATCAAACTCATCACTACTAAATCTTCTTTCAACCATCTTCTCTTTGTTGTAAAGTGTAAACCTCCCTCTCTTCCTTTAGAGACCTTAGCAATTTATAAATTTCCTAATCTTAAGACGCTTCCTTAGTGTCTGACAACATTGACTCGTCTTAAAAAGCTCTATATTTGTTTGTGACTGTCCTCAAATATTTAGCCTTCCAAATGACATACGTTACCTAACTTCCCTTGAATATTTGATAATAGAAAATTATCCTGAGTTGTGTCGAAAATGTCAGCCGCAATCTGGTGAGTACTGGCCTATGATTGCTCACATAAAAAATGTTTCCATTGGAGAACCAAGAGGATGGGAGGAGGAATGAAGACATCGGACCTTGAAGGTAAACATATAGTTTTGCATCAAATAAGTGTTGATTGCACCTCCACAACTATTTTCCTCTTGAAAATTTAAGGTTAGAGCTGAAATTGGAAATTTATATATGATGTAATCATGATGTTGTATGATTTTAACATCACTTAACTAGAATTGACTATCAACTATGATGATACCAGCTTCACTTATTTGAATGAGCTCTACAAAGTTTTCTAAGTAAAGTTTGATTTGATAGTTATAGATTTGTTATTTTTATTAGCTGTTTCAAATCACACTACACCTTCTCTGTAACTTTAACCATTACTTTTGAGTGTCATTTTTACCAATAGAGATCACATAATTTTAAAAGAAACATTATGTAAATTTTCAAAATGATTTAGTTTCTCAAAATGCAAATAGTATATGTTTGGTTAATCAATAAAAGATATATATGTTTTAGAGTGATGTTTGCTTTATTTACTGGACAAAAATGTATGATGAAGCTGGAGTGGAAAAAGGATAAGCAAATTTGAAAGGACTAGGCAGAGATGACAGCTTATACAATTTAAGACTCAGGTTAAGCAGGTCCAACAATAATCAGCAAAAGAGAACAAATTTGTGGTTGATGGCATTGAGAGAGCCTTTAGATTCTCAAGATGATTCCATCAGCATATTTGATGTGGCAAAATAATTGAAAATGATTATTCACTTCAATCCTGTATTTCCAGTACTTAAAGACATTCTTTATGAAAACTTAGCATGTTTGATGTAGCCAAATAATTGAAAATTTATAAATCTTTATAACTTGGATGTGTTTGGTAAGGTCAAATTTCGAAGTTATAGTGGATAAATTATAGGTTATAAGTTCATAGACAAAAATAGACTTGTTTGATAAGTATTTTTTCAAATGAGTTTATAGTTTTTTATTACTAACTCATAGCATTTGTTTTTTTGTTTTAACACCAGAGGAATGGGGTCCTAGTAGTCCAGAGTTCGGTTGCGAGGTAAGTATAGTCTGACAAAGAAATTGATCCACCCAGGAATCAAATCCAGGTTCTCATAGCATTTATTGATAAGCTAATTTAAGTAGTTTTTGAGCGCACAACTTATTACTTTTTGGTCAATTTTATCCTTATATTATTTTAATTGAAAATAAATATTAATTTTTTTGATATTCAATAAATATTAATTTAAAATACATTTTTATGTTATTTCATATTTGTCAACTAGTTCAACGGTTAATTTTATTAAATATACAAATTCAATCAACTTTTGTCAATAAATAAATAAAATAAAAATCCAATCAACTATATTGTTTGTTACTTCCTCCGTACCAAATAAATTATAAGTACCAAATTATAAGTCGTTTTATATTACAAATGAAGTATTTAATGCTATTTTTCTTATTATACCCTTAACTATTTATTATTCTCTCTTATTTCAATTCTTCAATTTCTTTTTTCTATACAACATTAATTACATTTTTTAATTTGTATAATATAGTCAAAACGACTTATATTGTGGTACGAAAGGAGAATCAACTATCAACTATCTTATTAGTTATCCATTATAATATATAAATACATCCGCTATCAACTAAATTATCTATTATCAACTATTTTTCTACCAAACATGATTCTACAATGGCATATATTGTGATACGAAGGGAATAATAATTAGTTTTTACAAAAATTATGAATATTTTAATAGAAATGCTAAAAAACGTGCCCTACAGGTTTTTCGATATAAATTAGTCACCGCTAAAAAGCGGTGGAATCTAAATCCCTATAACATCTTAACCCAAAAAAAAAAAAATGTTGGCATTTAATACTAAAAAAAGACTTGGTAAACTTGCCAAGTTTATAGGTTGACTTCAGTTCTGTATATAAATATACCAGTGAGTGATTTGGAAGAGCAACCACAAACTGCTCTTATCATCATTAATATGGCTGAATCATTTGTGTTTGATATTGCTGATTCACTGTTAGGAAAGCTTGCTTCTTATGCTTATGAACAAGCTTCAAAAGCCTATGGTGTGTATGAAGATCTACAAGAGATCAAAAACACTTTGTCAATTGTCAGAGGTCTACTATTGGATGCTGAAGAGAAGAAGGACCAAAAGCATGGCTTGCGTGAATGGCTGAGGCAGATTCATAACATCTGCACAAACGCTGAAGATGTGTTAGATGGATTTGAGTGCCAAAAGATGCAAAAGCATGCTGTGGAAGCTTCTGGCAGCACTAGAATGAAGGTATGCAACTTCTTTTCTTCCTCTAACTCGCTTGCTTTCCGCTTTAAGATGGCTCGTCAAATCAAAGATATTAAGGATAGATTGGATAAGGTGGCTGCTGATGGGACCAAGTTTGGTCTTGCAACAATGAGTCTTGAACCTGGACTTGTTGTGCAAAGGAGAGAAATGACTTATTCCCATGTTGATGTTTTAGATGTGATAGGAAGGGAAAATGACAGGGAAGAAATTGTTAAGCTTTTGATGCAACCACATCCTCAAGGTGATGGTGTTGGTGATAAAAGTTTGTGTGTTATTCCCATTGTGGGAATTGGAGGATTGGGGAAGACCGCACTTGCTAAGTTGGTGTTCAACCATAAGAGGATGGATCAACTTTTTCAGTTGAAGATGTGGGTGTGTATCTCTGATGATTTTGACATTAGGCAAATAATTATTAAAATCATCAACTCTGCTTCAGCTTCAGCTCCGACAGCGGCTCTTGCTCACCAAGAAAACATTAGCAACTTTGATATTGAGCAACTACAAAGTCTTCTTCGTTATAAGCTTTCTGGTCAAAAGTTTTTGCTTGTATTGGACGATATATGGAATGAGGAACGTGCAAAATGGCTACAATTAAAAGACTTAATAAAAGGTGGTGCAATAGGAAGCAAAATCATAGCAACAACACGTAGCAACTCAATTGCTACAATGATGGGTACATTCCCGTCATATGTTTTAGAAGGTCTTTCTCCACAAAATTGTTTATCTTTGTTTGTCAAATGGGCATTTAAAGAAGGTGAAGAAGAAAAGTATCCAAATCTTGTGGAGATCGGAAAACAAATTGTGAGAAAATGTCGAGGGGTTCCACTAGCAGTGAGAACATTAGGAAGTTCCTTATTTTCAAAGTATGATTTAAATAAGTGGATATTTGTTAGAGACTCTGAAATATGGAATTTAAAACAAAACAAAGATGACATTTTACCTGCACTTAAGTTAAGCTATGATCAAATGCCATCTCATTTGAGGCATTGCTTCACATATTTTTCCCTTTATCCAAAAGATTTTGGCTTCACTAGTGTACAAATCACTAAACTCTGGATGGCACTGGGATTACTTCACTCACAAGATGGAAATCTAAGGTTGGAGAATATTGCAAGAGGTTATATAGATGAGATGCATTCAAGGTCGTTTCTTCAAGATTTTGAGGACTTTGGCCATTTCTACTATTTCAAAGTACACGATTTGGTGCATGATCTTGCATTGTATGTTGCGAAAGTTGAGTGTGTAGTAGTAGACTCGCATACTCGGAATATATCTGAACAAGTAAGGCATTTTTCAATTGTTGCAAATGGTTTACTTGACAGTGCTCTATTCCCCAAGCCCACAAGTGTGAGAACTATACTATTTCCCATTGAAGGAGTGGGTCTTGAAAGTGAGTCTATGTTGGATAAATGGGTATTAAGATGCAAATACTTACGGATTTTAGATTTAAGTGATTCTTCATTTGAAACTCTGCCTAATTCAATCACTAAATTGAAGCACTTGCGTGTTCTCAACCTTTCTAATAACCGTAAAATCAAAAGACTTCCTCATTCTATTTGCAAACTCCAAAGTTTGCAAGTTTTGTCACTCAGTGGTTGCACGGAGCTTGAAAAGTTGCCTAAAGAATTAGGTAGTGTGATCAGCATTCGACAACTATATATAACTACAAAACAGTCTGTTCTATCGCAGAACGTATTTGCAAACTTGACCAATCTTCAAACTTTAAGTTTTGAATATTGTGACTCTTTGGAGTTCTTGTTCAATGAAGTACAACTCACTTCTCTTGAAACATTGATTGTTCGTTCTTGCGGAAGCCTTAAATCCTTACCTTTTTATATTCTCCCTAAACTGGAGGCTCTTTTAGTCATTGATTGTGAGAGGTTAGACCTCAGCCTACCAGAGAATCACACTCTTAAAAATTCAATTGGAAGATGGAAAATGACTTTTCTTCATCTTGAGAATTTAAATCGATGGCTACGGACTTTGCCTGAATGGATTGAAGGAGCTGCAGAGACTTTACAGACTTTGATACTTATAAATTTGTGAGAGTTTGGGAGGGCTCTACTTCCAAAGTGTTTGACAAGAATGAGTCGTCTTAAAATGCTCCATATCGCTGACTGTCCTCTTTTGGATTATCTTCCAAATGGCATGCAGAAACTCACTGCCCTTGAATCATTGAGCATAGATGGTTGTCCTAAATTATGTCGACAATGTCAGCCACATTCTGGTAAGTACTGGCCAATGATTGCTCACATTAAACGTGTTTCCATTGGAGAACCTAAAGAGGAGGAGCCTTGTGACTACAATAGGTAAAAACATTACTGTTTGTTCAACTTAGCTTTGAGACACTTCTCAATTCTGTTATTTAGAACATGTTTAGTATGAAGCAAGATAAATTAGTAAATCTTCCTTAACTAGAGTTGTAGACACTGTATTTAAGTTTATTTTTATATAATTTCAAACAAATAGGTTCTGCTTGTTGCAACTCTAAGACAATTTTCTGGTGTCAATCATTAGTAAGGCCCATCCATTTTCCAAGGAACATCAGCGCTGCAGTTGGAAATTTATATATAATATAATATATTATTATATTATGAAATTGTTACTATGATTTTACTCTTTTAAATTAGGATTGATATTGTTATAATTGATATTGTAATTAAATTAGGATTGATAACCCTCTATTTGTAATTACTTTTCTTTTCTCTTATCCTACAGTATAATTGCGAAGTACAATCCGTACAGAAGAGATGTCGATTTTCCCATTTCTGATTCAGATTGACACCAGCTTGGGTATGGCATGAACAAATTTAATGTGATGTAGAATTTTTTCCGAGTAAGATGGTTAGTTACGTATGTCTGTCGGTTGTTGTAAATGTTGACAAGTTCAGTAGTTCAAAGCTTAAACATACTAGCCAGTGATTGCTACTGTATGTAGTCACTGCAGTATGGTTAAATTGTAGTCTACATTCAGTTGCAACGTCAAATTTTGTTATCACAATTACGGCTGCATCAGCTACATTTTTTTGTAACATAATAAATCATGACTTAAACACAATTGTGAGCGGACAGCGCAGTAAAAAAAACTAAAACCACGCTTTCCATAGAATTTTAATGTTTTAAATAGTTAGATAGTGTTTTGATAGGGATAATATGCAATGCAAAAATGTTTCAAATAGTAAAAGAGAGTGTTTTTTTTATTTGAGATACATGTTTTTCATTTTCAGGTATGAGGTTGAGCAAGAGAGAAGATGAGGCTAGAGTTAACTATCGAAAGAGGGAGGTGCAAAGGCTGAGCACGAAGGGACACGAGTAGAGCAGAGAGCTTAGGAAATAATAAATTGTGGTTCGAAGTCAAGCAAGATGGGAATATGAATGTCAGGAGGCTTTTGATTCTCTGGAATTAGCAATGCGAATGGAAAATAATTGTTTCAACCTGTATGTTTGGCATGTAGTCAAGTAACTTAAAATGATTATTCACTGTTTCATTCCATTCATATATTTATTGATAGTACTTGTAGCATATATAAGAAAACTCGGCACCTATCATTTGTTGAATTGAATTTGAAGTTAATTTAACTGGTTATAGCTTCTGTTAATATTCTTCACCAGTGAAGGAATAGAGACTAATTAATATGGTGATGAATCTCCTCTCGTTACTGTGAGCCTAGCTAATGGAGCATTTTCTGTTTGCAACAGGCAAACGTTTGCAAATTGACACTACTATGAGTAAGATTTGAAAAGCATGCAGTTGGAAATTTGTGTATCCATGAAATTAGGACATTGGTGGTCATTGAATCAAGATTAAAAGATCCAAATTTTAAGATCATTTTTTAGATTTTGAAATATCAAAATATGTATGTTTTCTATTGTTGTTTCATGTACTCCGTAGTCACGAAGATTTATATTTTGTAGTAAACCGAACACATCAAGAACAAAATTGGTCCACAAGATTTGAATCAGTTTCTATGATTCAGTGATTCTATAATTTGTTGCCTTTAAATAGTATGTGAAGTCATTAATGCATTGGAAATTGAAATATTCAACTTTTTGAATAAATTATTTCCTTAAATGGTTTTTCTAAACAATACGGAATAATAATGTAAATAGACGATTTGAAACGCATTGGTTTCCCCGTGAATAAAATAAGTTGGTAGATTACCTATCAAGGTTAGTTAATCTGAAGCCACAATTACTACCACAACCACAGAATTACATCCTAACTCCATTTATACTATTTTCTGGTTAACCTTGCCACAGCTGGCTACTATGCTTCAGCATATAGCATGCCAAACTAGCTTATACCACTGGTATTCATTCAACCAAGTGTTTCTTAAAGTGAGAAAGATTATAAACTTGGAACATTCACGGGCTACAATTTCATTAGTACAAAATGTTGGAAAAATTAGACATAGAATTATTCTCATATAATAAATCAAATACATATTGGAACAAATAATTACAATTCATAATAATATAAAATATAGAATAAGAAGAACTTATCAAATTGTTGACTGAGGCGTGCAAATGCAATGGGCTTAAGAGTATTTCGCCACCACATGTAAGTTACCCAGTGCAGTTGGTCTCATAGCTAATACCCTCCAGGATACAACAGTCACTTCTTGCTAGCACTGGAGCTGAAAGCCTGAAATGCTCAGCGGTTTCTTATTCAACAATCTGCCCAACTGAAACCATAAATCTTGTGAACATTCTTATCTCTCATCAACTCTCTTACTTTTGCTGATCCTTCCCAGTCTCCAGAAGTTGCAAGTATGTTACATAATTGTATATAAGCGCCTGAATTTTCAGGATCAAGCTGAATAATTTGCTCTGCCGCCTTCTTTCCAATAGCCTTATTTCCATGCGATATGCAGCCTCTTAATAATGATAACCACATGTTTGCATCAGCCTGAAAAGGCATCTCGTCAATAAGATACATTGCTTCCCCAAAACAACCAGCTCTGGCAAAAAGGTCAACCATGCAAGAGTAATGTTCAATCCCTGGACTAATATCATACTCATGTTTCATAGTGTGGAACATATTTCTTCCTTGTTCTACCAAACCACAGTGATCACAAGCTGAAAGAACCCCAGTAAAAGTAATAGCAGAAGGCCTCACACCACTACACCTCATTTCATTAAAAAGGGATAGTGCTTCTATTCCATACCCATTTATCGCATATCCCATCAGCATTGTATTCCATGAAACTTCATCAGTTTTTATCATTCCATCAAAAACTTTTCGTCCCATCTTAACAAGACCACATTTACAATAAAAGTCAACAAGTGAGGTAGAAATGATTTGGTCAGATTCAAGCCCCAAAGCGATAGTTTTACCAAATACTTGCTCCCCAAGGTCGAGGAATGGTTTATTAGCACAAGCACTGATAACACTGGCAAAGCTAAACTTGTCCATTTTAACATCCAACTTATTCATCCTAAAAAAAGTATCCAATGCCTCACTTGGAGCTGCATTTTGATTGAGGCCAACCAAGATCGAATTCCATGAAATCAAGGTTTTATTAGGCATAGAGTTAAAAATCCATTTAGCATCTTCAATTCTTCCACAATTACAAAACACAGTAATCATAGTATTAAGTAAGATTGCATCATAGGCTTTGAGCTCGCCAAACAACTTGCAAGCTTCATGAGGGTGTTGACATTTGGAGTATGCATCAAGCAGAGCACTAGCAACCACAATATCATGAGTCACCCCAATTTTACAAGCATGATCATGCATTTGCTTAACAAGTTCAACATTGAGCAAGCTACTAGCAGCACTCAAAATGTTTGCAACAGCAGAGAAGTCTCCCCAAACACCATTCCTACGCATTGTATTGAAGAGAGCCAATGCTTCCATTTCCTCACCATTGGACACATAACCCGAAATAATTGAATTCCACAGCACAGCACAGGGATTATCCTTGTTATCAAAAACCCTTCTTGCATCACTCATTCTACCAGCATTTGCATAACCCGATACCAAAGCAGATAAAGAAAAGTCATCAACTTTCTTCACAAAACCCACAACACGAGCAGCACTATCCAAATCACCACACTTCCCATAAAAATTAACTATCGAACAGCACAAAACTTTGTCAAGTTCAAGTTCAAAACCATCAATGAAAAGACGGGCATGAACTTGTTTCCCACAATCAAGAGCAAACAAGTCAGCACATACACTGAAAATGGTTGACAACACAAACGCATCAATGTGCACCATTTCTGAAGGGTCTAAATTCATCTCCTTAAAGAGTAAAAGCGCTTTTCTGGGATGCCCATGTCGAGAATAACCGTGAATGATGGAATTCCAGACGAGGGGGTTCTTCATAGGCATGGCATTGAAGAGAGTGTGAGCTTGTTGAAGGTCACCGGTTTTGGAAAACGAAGAAACAAGGAGGTTCCAAGAATAATGGGTTTTGTGAGGCATGGCGTGGAACAATTGCAGGGACTTATTTCTGTTGCCTGAGTTGATATGTGCTTCAATGAGGGTGGTCCAGGAGAAAGGATTTGGTTGCGGCATTTCGTCAAACAGTTTAGATGCATCATGGAGAGAGCCACGGCGGGTGTATAGTTGAAGGAGGCGGTTGGTGGTGGTGACAGATGAATGAAGAGTACCGGTCTTGAGGAGCGACAGGTGGAGTTGACTTGCTTCACAAAGCGTGCGGCACACGCCAAGCAACTCCATAGTCATTCATTCCATTGACATCTCTTCTCCATTCCTTGTTCTCTCTTTCTCTGTCTACATTGATGAAAAGAATTCTGAAGCAACTCTATTATGAGTCCAAGTGTAGTTTTGTAGTTAAAAACTAATTATCAGTTCACATATTCTGAGTTTACCTACTAATTTCAAGTTAACTAATCCAACTTATTGATATGGATTTTTTGTATTTTTTTATTGCGAAATTTGGTGGGATATATTTTTGTGTGGAGAAATTCTAATTCTTGTTCTCATTAAAAATAATAGCTATATGGATCTTTATATAGAGTTACATAAAAACAAATAATATCTTTAAATAACAAACTAATCTTATAAATTATAAAGAAATCCTAAATATTCTAAACAAAAATATAAATCTTAAATTCTAATATTATATTATTCTAAATTTATAACAAAAATATATTTAAATATAAAATCTTTAAAAAGATATTATAAATATAATATTATAAGTCCTAAATTTCCTCCTTTAATGTATTTCTGCATTCAACCATAAGCATAAATAGCATATTGAAAGGCTAGGGACACAGAAAGAGTTTAATGTAGGAGGTCCAGGTAAAAGAGTAGATTTGAGTCATGTTCTTCATTTTCAGGTTTGTGAAAGGGAAACAATGAGACCAAAGGAAAGTGCAGAAGAGTCAGATGCAGAGGCTGAGGAGACAGATTAGGGAATACAAGCGTTGTTTCAGGTCCGGTACGAGAGAGCATGCCAGTTGTTGATAGTGTTTCAGAAGCTGGAAGCCAGAAGAGGGCTTTAGATTATCAGGAATTGGTAAATGGAATGAAAAATAATTGTTTCCATAATCAGTATGTTTGACATGTTGTCAAGTAACTTAAACTGATTATTCACTGTTTCATTCCATTACTATGTTTATTATTTATAGTACTCGAACTCAAAGCATATATAAGAAAACTATGGCAATTATAATTTGTCTAAGTGAAGCTAATTTAACTGGCTATATCTTTTGTTAATATTCTTCTCCACTGAAAAAATGGAAACTAATGGTGATGAATCTCCTCTCGTTACGGCGAGCCTTATCTGTTTGCAACAGGCAAAAGTTTGCAAATTTTATCAATCTATATTCTATATGGATGCACGAAGCTTGAAAAGAATAACAAAAGGTTTACCAATACTGATTAACCTTAAGGCAACATGGGGAATAACAGTCCACCATGATTTACAACAATAGAGGCAGAAGAATAGTTTTTTTGTGCAAATTCATTCCAACTGTAGCTGAATGTTGAATTTCAAGCAATATTTGGGACAAGAGTAAAAGAACAATCAGTGTATAAAGGGGCTTAGTTGCCGGTTGAAGTCGGATTTTGAATTCTGTAAAAATATATGATATGCTATAGTTTGCCCCCAAAAAAGCGACTATCCACAAAATTACATGCAAGTGAAATCCTAGCATGTAGTCAAGACATCAGTAGTTATAGATAAAGTTCAAACGGTATACAGTTTAAGCTCAATTTTTATATTTGAAAAAAGATATCAAAATTTGCATATTTTTATACCATTCAATTTTGATCCAACAACTGATATCCGGAGAATGCGGCGTTGTATTATTGTAGAGTGAGTAGTATGGATATAACTTTGAAATTCATGACAGTAAAATTTCATGGTCATAGTCATAAAATTGAATGAAGATTTTTTTCCTGCACGGCTCGTTTTTTTATCCTAACACCAGACCATTTGGCTGCCGATCACCGTTTCATTGTTGTAATTTTCACTCCATGCAGTTGTCTTTTCTTGTACTCCACAGTCACCAAGATTTATCTTTCGTAGTGAACCAAATAGTCGCCAAGATATATCTTTGTAGTGAAGCAAACACATCGAGGACAAAATTGTTCCACAAGATTTGAACCTGGCTATATGATTTAGTGAATATATACTGTGTTACTTGCTGCACTGGTTGCTGTTGATTAGACGGTGTCTATTTCTGGTGGAGTCAAGAAAATGAGTGCATATGTTGGATCCCTTTTGGTATAATTTGTTTATTTTTTCTCACTAGGAGATTATGCTCTGAGAGTTTTATCCTCCCTCATCAGAAATTGAAGAAATGATATTCATACCTTACCGATCTAATCCTTCAAATCCAAATAAATGGCATTTATCATTTCGGTGAATGTGAGTAAAAGGAAATATTTAGTTCAAACTGACTGATAGTACAGGTACACTTTCATTCAAGTGTTTCTATAAGCTGAATAAGTTTACAAACCTAAAGGATCCCGTGGCTACAATTTCACCTGCCCAGTAAGACCTTTAAATGAACCATAAAGAGACTGTGATTTTCTAAAACTGAAAATATTATCTATTCTAGACGAGTGTGATTCTGAAGCTTCTGATTTGTATTCAGAAGAATGGAGGTTTCCATGAACTCTTATACTTAAAGTCCTCTTTCGAGGAGCACCAACTTTGACATATTCATTGAAGAAATCTATCAATTCTTGAAGAGTGAGCTTCCTTAATTCTTCAATCTGTTCCAGAGCCACACAATAGAATCATTAATCCTGCTCAAGTATACGCTATAGCTAAAAACTCATAATTAATTTATATATTCTGATTTTCAGTATTTATTTCAAGCCAACTCACCCACCCATCTACACACCCGAACAAATAAAGGAAAGACCCTGGGGAAGGGGGAGTACACAAAAGGAGACCTGAAAATATGAAATAGAAGTTTGCAGTTATACCTCGAAGTCTCTCCTATCAAATCTCAGAGTACCATCATTAATCTCTCGCCAGAAAAATGTTGATTCTTCCCTCAAGTTCTTGTGCTTCTCTAATTTCATATCAATCAAAGCATTTACGTTACTCTGCATACAATCAATAGAGAAGTCAGATGGATAGCTGATATTTAGAACACAATTACCAACACAAATTATGGTAACGTTTGTAAAAACTTATTTCGTTGTCATTACATAAACACTTGTATTAATGTCTGCAACACTTGCATGCTTCAGCTTATTATAACTATTTTATTCAGTATTTTCTCTGCTTATTTATTTAAAATCCTATAACTTCTACGCGATATCAAATCAAAGTAGTACCATCCTCCATGACTTATAAGCTCACTATTTTGTTGTCGAGCTCCTACCCAGGAGCACTAGCAACAATGATATATCTACAATTCTGTCTAAATTTTGGTCATTGTTTCCTTCCCAAATTCTCTCTGTATCTTTGATTTTTAAACTCCTCTGCCATGCATTTTTTTGACTACCACAAAAAAAAAAAAATCCATCCACCACGGCAAGTTTCAAGTCTCCCTTGTCATGTGTAGACACTTCAGCACGATGTGAAACAAACTACTACCACCATCAGAAAAATTTCTGACAAGTTTTCAAACAACACCTGCAATCAGGAGCGGCGCCCGCCAATATACCAACTAGCGAAGTTTGACCCTCATCTGACATTGAAAGCTTGCTCACATGCTATTATGAGTGTTCATGCGCACTTCAAGTTGTGCCTCAAGACCCATTAAACCTCTTTCTATGCTGCAACTTGCACTGTTTTGATCACCTTCCTCTCCCCTACCCTGATTTAAACTCAGTTCAATGTTTTTCATCTTTGATAAAAAGCTATCATCCTATTACAGCCCCTATTCAGTGTGGTTCAGAGCTCTTTCGGATGACTTACAGACACTATCTGAGTAGCCCCAGTCTTCACTTTCTGGTTGGCTTATGTTTGTATCTTTATCTTAGGAATGATAGCATTTCTATCATTATTTTGGACTCTTCCTACTTCGTCTAGGTCTACACCCCATTATATCTTCCAATCTGCAGCAGTTCAACACTTTGCAGGCCCTAGGTTATATTAGCAACTGTTTGGAGCCCTTATCTCTCATCCCGCCGGCCCTGCCGCAATCCCAGAAGCAAGTCAGCCGCACGATTATAATGGAAATACCAGATGCAGACCTGGCTCCGCAATCATCAGACACCACCGTCCCAAAGAATCATTGTGGACCCACAGGTCTGAAGTCTTCAACTATACTTTTATTACATTTCTTTTTTCTAAAAGGTGTATTTGTAGCAAAACTATAACTTGAGGGAGAGTATTAAAATATATGAAGAATATCTTATGATGTCCAGAAGTTATCTTAAAATCATGTTCAAATATTCTCAGGATTAGTATGATGATCATGCTAAGTTCAATATTTGATTACAATTTAGAGTCTTGTAATAGTGTAAAACATCAGTGAACTAAATGAGGTGCGAATATTGTTGTCCTGTATACAGAATAATGGGTATGAATTCCTAAATTGCAAGTACATGAACATGCAAATAAATTCATGCTTCAAGTGAGAAGTTAATTCAAAACACAAACACAAGATCTAGAAAACAACCAGCGGCGAAGCTAGCCATATTTCTATGAGGTGGCCAAACACTACTAAAAAAATTTTAAATACCGATGGACAAAATTTGTCTCTAAAATGCAAATATTCTGTAACTAAGCATGCTAGAGACGGATTTGATGCTGTCGGTAATTTCCTCGTCTCTGAACTATTAGAGACGGACAGAATCTATCTCTAAAATGAAAATATATGTCTCTAAAATAAATATATTTGTCTCTAACTGCTTTTTTTGTCTCTAATTTCATCTCTATTAGAGAAGAAATATATTCCGTCTCTAAATTCCGTCGGTATTTCAACTTTTTCTATTAGTGAAATATAAAAACAATTCAAAAGTAATAGTAAAATAACCTAATAACCAAAAAGATTAACATTAACTTTTGGACGGGACTGTCACCATTAGTCATGTGTCAAAAAATAACGACGTTAAAAAAAATTGACGGAAGGGACCAATTAATGGTAACGTTCAAAACATAAGGGACTAAAGTGAAACTTTTAAAACATAAGGGACCAAATTGATACCTAAAATAAACATAAAAGACCAAATTAATAATTAATTTTTTTTCTTAAAATCCACGTGGCGTCACCGTTAGCCACGTGTCAAAAAATAACGGCGTTAAAAAAAATGACGGAAGGGACCAATTAATGGTAACGTTCAAAATATAAGGGACTAACGTGAACCTTTTAAAACAAAAGAGACCAAATTGAGAACTAAAATAAACATAAAAGACCAAATTATGAATTAAGCCATAATATTATAATAAAAATGGGTTATGGGCCTATATCTATTTGGACTAATAATAGACTAATATATTTGTTGTTCTTGTTAAACAAATAAATTTATTTAGGGTGGTCAAATATATATAATTAGGGGTAGCTAAATATAAATTTATACCTACTAAATAATTTTTTTTTTTTTTTTGGGGTAGCAAGGGCTACCCCATGGATACACTACCCTTCGCCCCTGAAAACAACTAACTAAAGTATCATTAAAACTATCAATCAAACCTTGAATTCTTCAATTGTCATCTCCTTAAGTTTGGTCTCGAACATCTTGAGAAATGACTCAACTCTCTGTTCAATGCTTCCAGGAGCCTAAAAAGTGAGGAATAAGATTAAGCAACAAGGTTGTAGAATGTAAGTCATAAATTATCTATTTTCCAAATAGTTAAGTACCTTTACTGTGGACTGAATGATAAACTGTAGTCCACGTACACCGCAATCATTCCTAGACAAGTTCAAAACCGAAGTCAAAAAACAAGTGCATGTAATTCTTTCATGCTGAATATGGATATTAGGGATGCTCCAGATTCACAGACCTCTGCATGAGCACAGTAATGTACCCCAGCTGCTCAACTGATCGAAGCTGGTGAAAGGTTGGTTGCTTTGCAACAAGGGCAAAAAGCTGAAGTTTTGCATTCAGCTTAAAGTCATCCCGGCCAACCTACAGATTTCTCGGCAGGGTTACAAACAATAGTAGCGTATAAATACAATGATGAACAATTCATCCAACCAAATGATAAGGCCAAAAGGTAAGAGAAAATAAGTCTATCATGCAACAAAACTTCAGTTATTCCGCAAGATGGATGGTCTAAGCCACATTAGGAATGCCAAAAAAAGCCTAAAAACATGTATAATGTGACACTGTAAGGCAGTTAAGAGGAGTGAAAATATATTCAGAAGCATAGAGTCCTAAATATATAACAACACTTTTTCCCACTAATTCAAATTAACAACTTAATATTGAAGGTTAAGTCCCCCCATGAAAATTAACAAGACTCCATTTCCAAGACTAGATAAAAGAATCAAACTAAAGGAATATACTGTTTTATAAACAATATATTCGTTTAAAAACTAGTTTTGACCAAATTTACGCAGAAGTAGTTGGCATCAATTTGGAACTGTGTGAACAGACAAAATAAATTACATGAAACAGAGATACTGTAAACAACTAGGTTCCATCCAAAACAATAATATTTATATAGATCGATGGAATCCGATAGAAACACTTGAATATGAATATTTCTCATTAACTTAAAAAAGGTTGAAAACAACTATTTATATACACAAGAGAAGGGGCATATATCTAAATAGGAATGATAACTCCAAAAGATACTAACAAATCATACTACAATAAATAACAATATCTCAACATAAACCATATATTAAAAACAGAAATTAAAAAAAATAAAAAAAAAATAGTGGAGCTCTGCTCCTTACACAAACTGAGGTTTATCCCTCTGTAACTCTGTAAAATAGAAATCAAAATATAGAAATGCAGAAAAAGAAAGAAGACAATAGGATAGAATCCACCCTCAGCCAAAACAGCTTGCCCAAACCTTTGCCCAAAATAATTTCACACCCCTGTGTTCCCCCTTCACTCCCTTTATAACCACCTCACCTCATTTCCCATTATTACAAAATCACAATCCGCAAATCCCCACTTTCCACCTTTCCATACATTCAATTATATTCCAGCCCATATTGAGCGAATTTTCTAAATATTTCCCATCACATCCTGTCTTAATAACCGTGGGTCTAATAGAATTCAGTCTGGGCAGCCAAACATACGTTAATAAAAATAAACATCAAATAAATATTACAAACAAGCAAGTTTACCTGTATATAGTGCACTAAAGCAGAATTCTCATCATCGGGATTAAGACATTGTGAAGTGTAAAAGTAACTTATGCCACTTTCAAGTTTAGCAACCCGATTTGTCAAATGCTGAGATGGGAATAAAGGTTGGCATAGAGGTTTTGGACACTTAAAGAGAACATCTTCTAAGTGACGTGTCATTGCCTCTGCTTCTTGGCTTTCAATGTTTCCTGTATAGGCAATTTCACTCTAACTCAAATAAAATTATTTAACCAACTAGAGAGAGAGAGAGAGGGAGAGAGAGAAGCCTAGAAACCTGCTATATAGCACTCTAAATAGGTCCTTGAGAGCATTACTGGCACAAATTTAGCAAGATCTTCAGCTTGAAGAAAAGGAAGTACTTCTAGCTGTTCTACCCAAGGCCAGGTTTGATCTTGTAGTATCAAAGAGCAATAGTACATAGCCTGCTGATAGGGTTGTTGGTACTTGAAATTTTGGTATTCCTTGGTCACCATTTCCTGATAAAAAGGTATAAAAAGCAAATAAATAAATTTTAGTAAACTAAATATAAACAGCAAGACAACTTTTTATTTTAAAAAGTACTTAAAGGGATACATCATAAATCAAATACTAAACATGAGCTCTTATTCTTTTGTTACCTACATGAGTACAGGTTTGATCTTATTCTTTTCATATAAATACAACTACAATATCCATCTATCAATTTGATATATTTATATAGGCTAGAATATATTGTTTGATAGCAAGTTTCACCATTTTTTAAATTATTTTTGTATTATTAATTAGACCGAATTAATTTTTAATCTTGTTTAAACAAGTTTATATTGTCAAGTTTTAAAAGAAATGATCTTACAATATATTGGTTTCAGAGACTATTAAAAAGAGAAAAATATGGTGATCAAATTACAAAGCGAGTTTACTTTAAACATATTTGATTAGATCCCCTTCATACCAACGGTTAAAATTTAGCAAATATTCTGTTGGAAAAAAATCCAAACTTGCATTATAATTTATAAGATGTGGTTGAAATAGTAAATATGACAGAAATACAATAGTGGCTAGCTTTGATAGTAAATGTCATTCCTAATTTGCAACACATGAAGAATTTGTATAATCAAACTCGCATTATACGATGTGGTTGAACCTCATCATGATGGCGTTATACATTAACTGTTTAAAAATAAATCAAATATACTTGATGTTGAGTGGTGTAAATTTATTTGGAAGATAGTTATGGAAGACAAGCCTGGTGGCCAAAAGGATGAGTAAAATGTGAAAGACTAGGGACAATTATGCAGTAATTTATATTTTGAATTCCACGAGCTGAGGATTTAAATGGCAACGAAGAATTAACTAAATAACATATGAGAAGAGCTTTGAACAGTACCTTGATAACTGAGAACCTGTCAGTTTTCACTCTGAATGTTGCAATCTCTTCAACTATAGTTTCAAGTAGAATCCTTAACTTGTGATTATAACCAAGGAGATTCACCTGAAAAAATATGGCAATTCTCAATTCGTACAATCATTCAAAGACACAGGAACAGAGACTTCGTCTGTTTTCTATTTTCATTTATATTCCTACACAAAATTTATCATGCACGGTAGCTGAAAAAATAGCATTTAGTAGAATGTTTCATTAATATACAGAAGAGGTGATACATAAATAAAAGTCAGAGTTCGTTATAATGAGTGGAGTCCTAAATTATGTCAACATTATACATCTTTGATATAATAATCAATTTAACCAGGTTATTGTGCTTTCAAGTTCATGACTATCAGCATTATTTAGTCTCACATTCGCTAGAGATTGGCCTGAATAGAGTCTATAATATTTGGCCAAGCTTCATTTTTCAAGCCAGTTATGTAAAGATGAACTACGCACAAACTCTAAAATAGCATATCCTCGGTCCAATGTTGGGCCCCCTGCATTATCCACGCACAAGGACAAATAGCCCTGGGAGTGAGAGGGTATATTTATTGGAGTAAAACTTAAGTCCTACATTGGCTAGAGATATGGCCTAGAGTTTAAAAAGCTTAGGTAATCATTTCCTTACAAGATGGTTTTGTCAAGATGAGTTTTACCCAAATCTATGAATCAATAACCCTATAGGGAAGTTTTAAATGATGTCTGTCTAAAGCAATCATAAAAACGTAGATTTAAAATAAATATACTAAACCCAAATACCTGGAAACCAGCATCTGTATGACTTATGCTATAATACAAACCAGCAACCTGAGCATAATAAGCTGAAAAATGAAATACAGTGAGTATGTCTTCAACCTGAATTTAGCAACTAAATAGACACACTAATGCAGAAATCACTTTGAACAAAGCAAAGTAAGCTTAAAAATAAAACCTACCATAATCATTCAAATAATCCATCAACAACTGAGTGAAAATATGTGTCAAAATTTCAGCCTCAGGAGAGTTTCCAGCATATGGGCAATTAAAGTTAATCTTAACATAAGCCTTTGGTGTGGAAAACAAAGTATCTGGCTTGTACCATAATGCTGAGTAAGATGACCTGCTTAACAAAACTGGAAATTTCACCTGCTTCAAAGTATCAATAATTTAGTCCAAATAACGCCATGGAGAAAATCATAGATAACTACATAAAAGTGGAAAATATGCAATACTTTCTCTGGCACAGTTTTAAGTGACAAGTCAGTTGGAATGAATTTGTTAGGAGCTGGAAGATGAATATTTTCATCAGGAGCAGAAAGCACCCACCCCTGCAAATACAAACATACATAGGATGATGGGTTTGTATAAGTAATTGAATAGAATAACGGAATGGAAATAACAGAATAATGGAATGAAAGTTATAATTGCATTAATGGTGGAACAATTACAACTATTATGGAAAGAAGAAGATAACAATACTGTAGCAAAAGAGCTAACAGTCCAAAAGAGCAAATGCTCCCCAAATCACTATCAGTGATACAAACTCTCGAATGAAATATTATTCTCCTACTGACACCACTTTATAGCACTCACTCCCATACATTCCTTCCATCACTGCGCCACGTCATCATTCTTAATTCCCTTCCCTTTCTTACGTGTGTACTACACTCTCCATACTCTTGGATTGGGCTCACCATCAAAGCCCATTGTCTGATCCACGTTTCCATCAATACCCACCCCTTCAAACAACCTTGTCCTCAAGGTTGAAATTTTGCATCCATCAAACTTGCCTCTATCAAAAACAAAGTTAAACCATCCATGAAAAATAAGTAAGTCACCCAAACAGTAGTCATTAGTTGTAGTTGCAATAAGAAAGTTGACTTCCCCTGGATCCCATTGTATGAATGCATGTCTACACATAATTCCCAAAACAACTGCAACCTTCATCCTCCCCAAATTCCAAGATTGCATAAGCATTTCAATCCAAGCAAATTGAGCGAGTGTTTCGACCAAAGCAGTTGACAGCAATTCAATTTTATCAACCAAAGATCTCAATGAACACACATTTATCTCCTGCCCCTTATTATATCTATCCAAATTTGGCCGCATCATGTGATGAATTATAATAAGCACCCTTGTATATTTCTCCGCTTTCAAGCCTAACAAATACTCCTTCAATTTTTCCAAATTCTTCATAATCAGAACTATTGCAAAATTGTAATTTTCCTTCATCACAATTAACCATTTCAAAGCACCAATAAATTCCCTTTGCAGCCCTTGTTGTGCAAACTCATCAATCCATGAGTTCCAAATTGTCGATTTTGATGACACCTTTTCCCCTTCCAGCCATTGACACACATCAGAATACGCATCGCCGGAAGCTATCAAATTCCATCCTTCTCTTTTATAGAAAATCTCAAACAGAAAAGTCCAATTAACACACATAAAATATGTATTACAAATTTCAATCACCTCCCTATCATGAATATCAACTTCCAATTTAACAATAAACCCCTTAACTTGCCTCCTAGCACAATTGCCCAACAGAGAAGCATATTCAGAAAATATAATAACCTTTTGGCACTCCTCACGTATTTCTATATCTCTAGGGAACAACTCAATAAAGCTATGCACCATTTGAAATTGGATAGGATTAACTATGAGGAACCATTGAAGTTGAATTAGGATATCGAAGAGCTTGTATTCTTTATCCATGGGCCTGATATTATTATTAAATTGGGCCTTTTCTCTCAATATTTCTTCAGCCCAAATTGTGAACTTCTTTTCCAATAAGCTAATGATATTTTGATCAATATGGCCTATTATTATTAGATTAAGAGAGGCAATTAACTCCCCAATTAAGGTAAACACGTGGATTACACTAGTGTTGGACAGCTTACCTTCAATTTCTCCTTTTACCTCTAGAACCTTGCCTCCTTCAGCAGTGGTGAAACGCACCCCTCGTGAACCCGTGTGTGATGCTTCAAGCGGTTTCGGTGACGGTAGAAGAACCGCATCTCGTGCAACATCCGGTGGCTCCGGTGGAAGTGGGGATAGCCGTGGTAGTGTCATCGCAAGTTGATCGGAGTCCCACGATTCTGACTGAAGTAATTCCGGCGAGAGTAGATCAGGTGGCTTTGGTTCGAGTAAAGTCTTAATTGATGCATCCAAGACCAGCAGTTCCGGCGTCGGAATTGGCTCAAAAACAATCACCTGATTCTTTCCTCTTTTTACCTCAATCACTTCCTTCGTCTCCGTCACAATCTCCACGACCTTTTCTGGCTTTGGTGTTAACTTTGGTTGTAATTCATTGCTAGACGTAACTTTTCCAGCGTTGTTCATCACCTCTAGCACTGATTCATTCTCACAACCCTTTAATCCATCGTTATTCTCTTTTATTACATCAACCACAGTCATGTGATTTTTCGTGACCGAGGATTTCACTATATGTGTCGCCAGCAATCTTTGAACCGACAGCTCCGATGAATTTTGCGGTGATCCAGAATCAATCTCTTTCTCTGCATATTTAACCTGCAACTGCTCCATCTTTGAATCATCACCAATTTCTATCCTCACCTTTTGAACCTCTTCTCTATGCGGAAGTAACATCCGATCGATCCGTTTTCTCAATTCACTCAACACAACACATTGTTGTTGCATTTTCTCTGATTCTTCACCAGCAGGTTCATGAACCTTCTTACCCATTTGTTTGCCTAACTCACCAATGGCGATACTCTGTGAGTGTATCTTTTCAATCAGTGTTTTCATCGTTGATTTCATATAACCCATATCATTCTCCAGAGCTGAAATGCGATTTTCCATGTTAACGGTTGCGAAACAGAGTAATTCTGGGGTTTGGATCCGGTAGGTCGGACCAATTGATGGGTTTGTATAAGTAATTGAATAGAATAACGGAATGGAAATAACAGAATAATGGAATGAAAGTTATAATTGCATTAATGGTGGAACAATTACAACTATTATGGAAAGAAGATAACAATACTGTAGCAAAAGAGCTAACAGTCCAAAAGAGCAAATGCTCCCCAAATCACTATCAGTGATACAAACTCTCGAATGAAATATTATTCTCCTACTGACACCACTTTATAGCACTCACTCCCATACATTCCTTCCATCACTGCGCCACGTCATCATTCTTAATTCCCTTCCCTTTCTTACGTGTGTACTACACTCTCCATACTCTTGGATTGGGCTCACCATCAAAGCCCATTGTCTGATCCACGTTTCCATCATAGGACCATTAAGTAATTACATTCTTTCCAGGAAATTTCACTATGAAAGAGGTCATAACAAACCCCAAAGTGCATGAAGAAAACAGTTCAAATTACTAATCCAGTCCAAAAATCAACCACAATTTTCCCTAAAAACACAGACCTCAATCCCCGAGGCAGTAATCTTTTCAATGGAATATGCAGTTCCATACCATGGTTCCACCTTATCAGTATGCCCTTCAAAACTTTTTGATTCCCAAAAAATTCTGCATAACAGAATGGGTTAGCTTAATTTCAATCCAGACAAAGTCAAAGGCTGAAATCCCCACCATTACACAATCACAAATGGTAATAAATATAAACAAAAATGAAAAAGCTATCTTTTTGCAAATAACTTAAAAACTAAATAACGAAGCTGAAATTTGAACTCCGGGTACTACTAGATAGGTTTCTGATACACCGCATAGAGGATAAATTTCTCAATGAATTTATAAAGATCAAACAGGACTTAGTAGCCTGCAACACAATCTGCCGCCCACCATCAAAAGCATACTACCACAATGATTACAAACCAAGTTCAATCATGATCACTTGAACAAAATATTTGCACACCGAACCAACCTTAAACATCCTTTCTCAATTATTTTTGGGAAAAAGAAGAAAAAAAACTATGACAGAGCACATAAAAGATCAAGTGAAAAAAAATGAGTTGGCCTTTTTGTAATCAGACACAAGATTCAATCAAATGAAATTTGTGAGCATGTATACAGATTATAATTATAGTCTTGAAAACGACATAAAGCGATAGTCTTATGTGATATATTTTAGATATAAAATTATTTATGAACCTCTACCTAACACTTCAATCTTTTTTATATCCATTGAATGAAATAATCCTTGAGCTTTTAGGAGAGTTGGTCCTTCACATTCTTCATATAGATAAATTTACTGCTTTTATTTTAGTAGACTTACCGAACATAGTTTGGAGAAAGCTGATCTAGTACCATTTGGATAACACTAGGGCTAAACTTAGAAGGCAGGGATGATCCTGCCAACCAATCTTTTGGAGGATAGTACTGTAAAATAACAAAGATTCATCAAGAAAACTGTTTCCATCACAAGAGTTTCAGGTAAACAACATACATCTCCACTAAGAAGTCATTGATCTAACGAAAAAGATGGAGTACCTGCATATTTGATGCAATATTAACGACATAATCACTAGGAGGAATTTTGTCCTGATAGTGAAACTTGGTCTCACATACCGCTGAAAGCTTCACGAACAGGGGAAATTGCATTAGAATCCATTAAAACCAGGTGTACAAGCAGAAACGTAAACAAGAGAAATTGATACCAAATTTACTGTAGTTCAGTGTGCTGTACAGCAAGCTATAGTCCTACTACCACAACCATAGAAGAAACTCACTACCATCAATGAAGATAGTGATTTCAAATAGTATCAACTCCAACACTCAAACCATATCAAAATCTTTATGAATTTTTACAATCATATCTTTCAAGTAATTATTTAAGAGATTTTTTAATTTGAAATAGAAAATCTTATTACCTGAAGAGAAAAAGAAACCCGAGATGGTTATATATATAAAAAAAAAGGTTCAAGTACCAAAATTGAAAGCAAACATCATGAAAATATCTCATAAACCATAATTATATATTATGGTATGTTTGATATGCATTGAGATACATGGCAAAGAGAACATCACAAGACAAATCCTTGAGTCACAGCACAACATTTTGTCCTGTATTTTGTTTGGAAGACAATGGACTAGACAAATAAAATAGTATAACAATTTGTCCTGTTTTTGTTTTGTGTATCTTTAACATATAACAACAACAACAACAACAACAACAACAATAATAATAATAATAATAATAATAGATTTTCTTGGTAAGACGTAAAGAAGCTAAGCAAGTAGAAAAATAACAACTGTTTAGGATATATTACACCATAACACATAGCCTATATATCCATACCTCTTCAAATATCCATTTGCAAACACCAGACTGTTGTAGAAGCTTAATGTACTTGAACAACAACCCAACGATATCTTGCATGTGTTCTACAAACCCAAGCCAAAAGCAGCAATGATTTTAATGAATCAACAAACAACACATAACAGAGCTTGAATTTAGTTTGGGAAAAAAGCATTAATGGTTATGCAATGTTTTTCATGAGGAGCATGCTCCATGCTTAAGAGTTAACATGGTTCAACTTTTTGAAAGTGAAGAACAATGTATAACAAATAAGAAAAGGGGACTTGCTAAAGAGTGCCCCCGGGGCACTCTTTAAGCATTCCATTTAAGGAAATAATATATGTAAAAAGTGAAACATTTCAATTTCCAAAATGCGTTGACTTCACACATTTCCATAATTTTTTCACAAAAACTTACTATTTAAAATGCTTAAAGAGTACCCCGGGGCACTCGTTAGCATTTTCCTAAGAAAAATAGAGAAGATTGAGGGGAAGAGAAATCTAACCATGACCAGCATCAGTAAGATCAATCACAACTTTAAAAAAGGAAAAGTCTAAACTCAAATCTGATTCACCCGCAAACAAGCTTGTGGCCCATCCTGCAAATTGGATTTTATTTTTTAGTAAAATGAGACAACTCAATACAGGGAGCTAGAATATGTCTATAAGAACGTATCAGAAAAACATCGATGAAGACTGCAGGGGATCATATGCATATTCATGATGAAGGCAGAGGCAGCAGAAAGGACATGCTATCATTATGTAAAGAATCGAGGGCCGGCCTTTAAATGGCTCTGATTCATTCCATGCAGCAGAAGAGGAAATGAGGGAGAAAGGATGTGGGAGAGAAATGATTCTTTTGGAAGAACTATTCAACTATTACGTTCAGGCAATTATATAAACAGCAAATAAAGTTTCAATTAATATAGATATAATATGTGCTAAGAAGCCCCACATTGGATGTGAGATAGCCTAAATATGGATTTATAAGTAGAGGCAACCCTCACTTTACAAGCCGATTTTGTAGGGTTGAATCAGGCTCAACTCCCAATTCTAAGAATATGATACGAGCTAATAAGTCTATAATCCAAAATTAAAAAATGGTTTTTTTTTCTTTACAACAACAGTAGATTCTACATATCCGTTTGGTCAAACAAGTGCCCACCCTGAAAATAAATGGCCAGCTGAAATTATTTCAATAAAACTAATCCAGTCCTCCTTTATTTATATTCACACCCATTTTGACATCTGTGGTAACAGAGAGGACTGGGGAGAATGCAGTATTGTGAATCTGGATATTTTTTACCTATGATCAGTTCAAAAGAGGTGACATTTGTGAGAGAATTGATAATGAAATATGAAACAGAGGTACAGTACCCACCCAATTTTTTCAGAATGTAATATAAAGACCCTTCTCCTTCATGGCCAATAAGATGACCAAGATACCTGCATGGCCCTTCCATGTAATGACGAATTTCAGGGGTCACTGGCCATACAATTCTTAATTTATGACCTTGTTTAATTGGGACAGTCCTGACAATAATCTAAAACAGAAAACCAAAATGGAATATGCATTAGAATCAATATTGAAGGAATTGTTTAGAATTTATTATTGAGTAACAAGTAGAAAACTAATACCTGTAAATGCTCTGATTTGCATGGCTGGCCAGAGGTGTGAAAAGACCCTCTATTGGTGTTTCTAATATCCTGGAACTTTTCTTCAACAAGGATTTGAATTTTATCAAGGCTTTCTGAAAGTATCCATACACAATAATTGTATTGTAAGCATTTAATAATAATAATAATATGTTGAGCATGTATTTTCACAACAAAATATTTGTTACCATTTGTATATACAACTAGGTGCATTAAATTAGCAGAATAGTTTTCTTCATGGAATTTGATAAGCTCGTTCCTTGTGTCTATTCCTTTTGCTTTTGGTCTGACTTCCAATGTGTCCCAGTTCCCTAACAGAACAGATATTTTAGAGCACTAAGAGTAGTGGTAATGATGATAAGAACATTAGAACCATGATAGTAATGACAAATACTTCAATAATGTGAAAATATTGAATAAACTATAACAAAGTTAAGCATGCTTCTAGAGTTTCAAACACTAGTCACCCGAGCAAGATACATGTAAAATCATATTAACAACATAGGACTCATACACACACATGAAATTAATGTTTATTTAAGAACTAATGAACACCGACTAGGAATAACATAGGTTAAGAGCAGCATTAAAATGTAAATAGGATGCAAATACTTTATAACGTTTTGTATAACATTAAAAAGATATCCATATATGTCTTCAATTTCTGACAAAGCTAAAATAAACACAACTCTGAAATCTAGCTCTTGACATTCACTGTCATATTTGTCAATCAGCCAAGTATTTTCAAAAAAGAAATTTTTATTAGGATGTGTTTGGGTAAACAACTTACTAAATAAGTATTTACTATCATATAAGCGTTATATATATATATATATATATATATATATATATATATATATATATATATATATATATATATATAATTAAAAAGGAAATATGAATAAACTGTTTTCATATAAGTTGTAAGATGCTTTCCTATGAGCTATCTGTGAGAGCATGTTGAAATAAACTGAAATCCAGGCACTTAAAGGAGTGTTTATGTCATAAGATAAGCTTAAATAAATTGTAAGTAAGCTCTTCCAAACGAGGTCTTAGGAAGAAATATAATATCACAATATTTTAAAAGATTTTGGACAAGAAAAAGCAGAGCTCGGTATTAGTTCTTCGATTAACTAAAATAGGAAGAAAAAAGGTAAAAGTTAAGAAAATTAACATTATCAATGAGAACGTGTATTTTTTTCTGCAAACATGCTCATTGAGAGAATGAATAGTAAAAAATTAATAGTGCAACCGGCATGGTGCCAATATTCAAAGTTCAGCAGTTTTAGAGTTATAAAAATAAATAAGTCAATCACGCACCTGTGCTAAATTTATAATATGGGTGATCTTCAGCAGTGAGATGTTTCTGAAGCTAATGTTTCACAAGAGGAGAAAAAAGAGAGATCATAAATATTTCTTCCAGAAGGGCCATAAAACATAACACACAATGCCAGTAAAATAGCAAAGTGCGTATTGACGAAAAAACAACTACTAGAGGAGGATAAACTAACAGAAATGGAAATGAAACAAATCACTACAATTGCCTCGAACAACAAAAAACACTCACAAATCCATTTTGAGCATGTTTTGGGTTGCATTTGCAGTACCCAAACAGTGTTTTCAAGATTCAAAAATGTGATTTTTTTAAAATATTTGGAAACATGTTTGCTTTATTTTTCAAACGTGGTTTAGAAGTTTAAATGTGTTTTTTGTAGAATCAAATCAACCCAGCTTTTACATTCAAGTGGGTAATATCCAAACATAAAGCACTTTACTTTAAACCCAATTTTGACCAAACCAGTTTACAGAATCCAGTTCATTCAAAACTATTTTTGCCAAACGCTCACCTAAACACACACACACTAACAAATTAAGTATATGCAAGATTAATAAAATTAGTTAATCCTATGATTAGAGACAAAACAGTTGATCCATTGACCTTTCCTCAACTTTGTTAAACACCTGATCCAGCTGGATGACTGAAAATTATTCCAATTTCATATCCTTACATGAATTAGGCATCCTCCGTCCAAATAATTTTAAGAGACCCTCCCTGACCTCAAGTTTGAGCGTAATTGACAAACTGAGTTTCAACGAGTTTCGTCAAATTCAACAATGCAGCAGTAAAAGGTATACAAGCCTTTCACAATTGAAAACAAGGACAAGACTATTTCAAGAAAGTGGATATTTAAAGCAATAATATAAGAAAAATAAAATTGTATCCAAAGAAAGAATGCATCACATTTTAATCGAATAACCACCAATAAAAGTTGCATATTAATGCAGCTTGGTGAAAAATGATATAACAAGTGCATGTTCACACTTGTTTTGGCTAACTATGTCCTGCATCTGATTGCAATAAATGAGTTATTTACATATTTGAAGCATAATCTACAGCCTTTTCATCCAATCAGGCATATCAGTTCAAAATAAGTGTGATGGATACAGAAAAGATCGTGAAAATTAAGACTATACTCCCGATCCATCCTAAACAAAAATACAGATCATTTTATCCACTGTAATACTATAGGAAATTTTCGTAACAGCACATTTTAATGTACTTTTCAAACAACCAAATTTAAAAAACAATACTCAAAAACCCACAGTAAAAGCAATAACAGATACCTGATTCATTCTCCACCCATCAGATAATAAATTTTTCTGATTTTCTGTAACAAAGCAGATAAAAATATACAGATAAATAACGAGAAAAATAAAACTTAAGGCAACAACTAAGTAAAAATATTAGCTAACCAGAGTCAACAGCTTTAATTTCCCTCATGGTGGCATCAGCAGACATCAATGGTTTAGTGAAGAATTGAGCAAATCTGGAACAAAAACCATACTCCAAATCACAATTGCTACAATATTATTTTGTTACAAGAAAATAAATGTGGATATAAAAAAGTGGGATCTACCTGTCCAAAGCCTCTTCAAAACCATCAGTGTTTACATCAAAAAAATAATTGGTGTTCTCAGAAGATGTAAAAGCATTGGTGCTTCCTCCATGCTGTGTGAGGGAGGCAAACCATGGCAATGACCAAACAAAAGCAATTAGCAAATAAATGTAATAATAACTTAAGAATGAAAAATAAATAAACAAAAACTATTTCAGTTTTTAAGCTCCATTTGATGATACAAAAAGATAAGACATCCTTAAACCTATTGACACACAAATGGAGAGAAAGTTCTCAATAAATCAAAAGGAACCTTGTTCAAATCCTGGCAAGGGCAGCTAGTTTGTTGGGAAACTAAACTCTTACAATAAGAATGTCATGGTAAAAAAATTGGAATAATGAATGTTGGGCCTTATTTTTTTGAATGGCAATGATTGCTATGTGAAGAAAAAAGGAAAAACTTTGGTAGCGAGGTACTCCAATGTAGATTGAACTGGTTTTACTGATGACAGGAGGTATATTTCAGGATACTTGGTTTAGCAGTTGCCTTGTATATCATGAAAAAAGGAAAATGTTGTTGCTTGATCCAGTCCAACTTAGAGGCTGAATATCAAGCAAGGCCACCTGGGAGCTAATATGGGTGAAACAGTTACTTTGTGGGATAAGATTTAGAGATGTTGATCGTATTAAATTATATTTTGATGATCAAGCAGTTATTCAAATCGCCTCAAATTCAGTCTTTCATGAAAGGAAATAAATATATAAAACTTGATTGTGACTTTGTCTATGAAAAAGTTCTTTCCAGGAAAATGACTATTGTGTATGTCAATCACTTAAATCAAGTAATCATGATGCAAATATCCTCATGAGGTCTTTTTGTGGTCATCAAAGCCACTTTATTAGTAAAAAATATTACTGTGTATTGTTTGGCTGCTCCGGCTTCAGGGTAGTGTTAAAATGTTTCTCTTATCTAGGGAAACTATATCCTTATAAACATGCTAAAATATGCCCGGCATAGTTTTTGAACTATTTTCTTATTTTCCAAGTTTCTTGAAAATAGAGATCATAAAAATGTTGTGCACACTCAATCATTATGGAAATTTCCTCGAGCAACTCAAAAACCCGATCTTCCTTTTTCAATTCTAGGAATTTCCTCGAGCAACTCAAAATCCTTATGATTTCTGGAAATTTTCAACAGTGACCAATTTGCGTTCTAACAAGGAGCAGATATTTCCTTCAACTTTTACATCTTCATAGGTATTTTCAACGAATATAATTGAAATGCTAAAGTTTATGCAGAACAAAAGGCTAAATATCTGGCAACCACCTCCATCCAGAGTTACAACAAAATCCAATGTCAAACATCTTTCTCAAGAAGAAACAGGGTCAGGCATAAAAAAACTACAGTACCTCAGTAATATACTTGGAGTAGCTATCTTCCACAGGGTACTTTTCGCTAGCATAAAACAGCATGTGCTCTGTCAACAAAAAAACAAACCATTTCAACCATAAAACAAAATTGAAATCAATAAGTATTGAACATCACATTCACACATATTTTAAGCTATCAAAATAAAATTTAATAAATAACCATATCCAAATTCTAGAACTTCACTTTTATTTCTATCATTCAGTTCCTTACTACACTACATAAAGGACATAAATCTTAATTCTAAAAGTATCAATAAGAACATATCGAAATAGCTAATTTATTTGAAGTCCACATCCAAAATCCATTGTTAACTTCTTATTATCACTAATCTTCAAACAATGAATTGAATTATAATCGGATTAAAATCAAAGCGATCAAAATCCTAAACAATAAAACAAATATGCATTCGAAGTGAAAAACAATGAACACCTAGAAAATGCGCGAGGCCTTCAAGACCATCAGGATCAGAGAAGTAACCGACACCAACGCTCATGGAAGCAGCACACTTCAACAACAAAAACAAAATCGAAATCAGATGGAGAAAGCATAGATATGAACGTTTCGCGATGAAATGGATAAAAAAAACGGAGATCGAAGAGAAATGAAACCTTATCGGTATCGGGATCGCTGATGAGGAGAACTTGAAGAGAGTTACGGAGAACGATTCTTTTGTAATTCCTTTTGTCGATACGTGCTTTTACAATCTCTGCGTTTTCGTTTTCCACCGCCATTGTTGTTGCTCTTCGGGTTCTCGTGCACGCAGTTGTGGAAGTTGGTTAGGGTCGAAAGTGGAATTGAGAAAAGATGACTCTTATTATCTGAATCTAAATAAATAAATAAATAAATAAATAGTGTGGGGTTTTGGGTGTTCCAAAGTATAGTCTTTGTTCGTTTCTTGTTACATTACATCACTACGACGGTACTTCTTATCTTGGCGTGTATCATGCTCTGTTTAATCTAACTAACAACCGCACCGTGCATTTGGGTTAGGTTCTTCTTCATTAATTAATCGCAAACCACATTTTGGTCTAAAAAATATAACTAAGTCTCCTGGATTCTCTAAAGTTGAAAATAAAATTGAGGAGATAATGTGCATTATAGACTATTAGATTATATATATAAAACAATATTTAAATTGAAAAAAATTGATTGATGGTTGAGATGTGAAAATTGAGGAAAAACAAATTGAGATGATTCATTCTCAAGTCTCCTATATCTTGTGTCAAAAAAAAAAGTCTCCTACATCTATATGTAATTTGATAGTAGTTTTATGGACTAAATTGACAAAATAATGAATATATTTGAGAACTAAATTGACTATCTAAAAACAAAATCAAGGACCAAATTGACTATATGTTGGCAATTTCTATATATTTAGGGACTAATATAACAACAAATTACATTTTCAGGGACCAAAATGGTGGTTTGTCCTTAATTAATCCGAAGGACCGCTTGAAAATTCTAATATGACCACTTATAATAGAGTTTTGAAGATTTTAAAAGATTATTTGGCAATATATTGATTTTGTGGGATTCTAAAAGTTTTTTTTAGGGGGTGTATTCAATTAAGATTTCAAAGGATTTTAAAATACTTTTTTATGATAAAACAATAGGCAAAATACATTTATAGGTTAAGTTTTATGTTTGTGTCAGATAGAAAACTTAAAAGACTTATCTGATACTTAAAAAACTTAAAGACCTATTTGACACAAACGTAAAACTTAAAGACCTATAGATGCATTTTGCCTAAAACAATATTATGATATTCAATCAAGATTTTTATAAAATCTAAATAAGTTTTGTGTTATTCAATCATGACAATTAAGATTTTTTTTTAGATAACAAAATCCGATGATATTCAAATGAGATTTCTCATAGCTTTTAAAATGTCTACATGTTTTAAAATGAATTTTTTCGTGGAATGGATTTTGTGAGACTTTTTAGTTAAAAATTTAAAGAAGACACACACTCAGCAATCTCACCAAAATTCATGAAATTTCGTGAGATTTTGCTTTTTTTTCTATTGTTATATATAGGGATGACAAAAATATCCATATCCGCGAATAAAATAAATAGATATTTTAATTATCTGCATTTAATGAATACAGATGCGGGTTTAATACTATCCGCGCTCGCGGATATCCATACCCGCTAAATAATTAGTAAAATTACTTAAATATCTCTACTTACATATAAATTCTAATATTTTTATATAAAAAAAATTGTATTGTTATATTTTATCTTTTGCAGTTTGCTCTTTTGCAGTACCCTGAGGTGATTTTTGTTTGTAGAATTGTGTTTTTGTTAAAAGTAGAGAACAAAATTTATGAATATTATGTATTAATGCTCTGTCTTTATAAAAACTATTTTTTTTTTAATAATTAGTTTTTTTTTAATAAAAAAATAACATCTATGATATCTGTTAATATCTGCGGATACTTCAATATCAATGGATTAGCCGTTTAGCGGATATCCGCACGGATATGAAGCGGACACGGATATTATATTTGTCTGACAGAGTTGACACTGATATCACAACATCTGCATCTATGAATATCCATTAAAATCCCTAATTATATCATTCTTCATCAACTATCATCATTATATTCATGAATCTTTGTCATCTTCCGCGTAAAAAACTCAAAACTAAACACAAATCAAAAGGAAAAAGGTATTGTAGCATGTTGTTGTGCAATGATTTTACCAACAAAAGAAAAAAAAAAACTTTCTATTGTTATTTTTTTGGCACTGTATACGTAGATCAAAATAAAATTTCATATTGTTTTTTCTTTTGTTTATCAATTTCGTCAATTTGTTCTTCTTTTTTGTAGATATCAATTATCAATTAGGATCTGTGTCGACAATTTGTTTATTTTAAAACGTTAATTATTATTATTATTATTATTATTATTATCATTTTTTATTGTTATTTTTATTAAGATTTTAATTGTTATTAGGTGTTATAATTATAATTATTGTTTTAACTTTGATATTATCTTCGATATTGATTTATAACTTTGAATTATTATTTTCATTTTTTTTACATAAAATTAATATTTTCTTTGTGACCCTGAAAATGAAAAGGAATTATTCAATCTTCATTATTGAATATGATTGTAATGATATTTGGTATTTTTAAATCATGATACAAACATTATAATTTATTTATCATCTTTTACATTCACATTTGTAATTTTCATTTTTTGTTTTTAAATATATTGAATCATTCAAAATCTTAAAAATTTATAAATTCCTTTGAAATCTTAAAAATCTGTATTAAAATTTTGTGTTAAGAATCCTGAATATAAAAAGTCTTTTTAATTGATGATTTGTTTGAATGTATAAGTTAATGGTTATTCTTATTTTTATGTTTAAAATAGTAATTTAATTGATATTAATTTGATTAAAATAAAGATGAAACTCGTATTATATTGATGTCAAGGAGGAAGGTTGTCGTCACGGTGGTTGAGGGAGGAGAAATATGGACGATCGGAGACAGGAGGTAGCTCGGCGGCTGGGCAGGCTAATCCGACGGTCAGAACTTCAGGAGGTAACTCCAGTAATGCTGAGCTGGCAGATCATCACACGTCCCATAACAGTCAACCAGCTAATTATTTACCAATTATGTCTCCCATCAATAACCTGGCCAACACTAATTACCAACCCACCACTAGCCAGACGGTAACAAATGCCATAATAATTCCTAACAGCACTGTCAGCAACACAGCCTTTAATACCTCATCACTACAATCCATAACCCACCCTTTGACCCTCCAAAACGCATCAAACATTCCTTTATTAACAACCAACCAAATCCCGTCACTTTTCCAAGACAATCAATCATCCATCATTAAAAATCAATCCTTTCCCATAACCTTAAACCAACCAAAAAACACTACATTAATTCCACAATCATTGACCCATAATATGTCATTTACTAGTCCTCCAATCACACGGGCCCAACCACATACTAAACAACCCAGCCAAAAAATAACACGTGTACACAAAACTGTATCGAACCGGACCGGAAATAAACCCGACCAGAACCCAATTCAGCCCAGACCTGAGAAAAAACCGAAATCCTATGAAATTTTCACCACCCCGACCCTGAACCCGGCTGGACCAACAACCCATCAGCATGACCCGGTTGACCATGAAGCTCAGTGCGAGAAGAAGAGAAGGAGGGAGGAGGAGAATTCTGAAAAGTCGGAAGTCTTGCAGGAGAATGATCATTTTTTTTTTTTTTTTTTTTTTTTTTTTTTTTAACGGCAGGTCCTGGCAGCCAGGACTGCCGGGACCAATGAAAATACTTAGTTGGAATTGCCGGGGACTGAGCACACCGAGCGCAATTCCTAATCTCCGTACTCTTGCTCAAGGTTACCGTCCAGATATTTTATTTTTATCAGAAACTTTATCCAAAAGCCAGCTTATGGAACGTATACGTGTGAGTCTAAAATACAACTCTTGTCTGTCAGTTGATGTTGAAGGGCGAAGTGGAGGTCTTTCTGTCATGTGGAAAGATACAGTCAGTTGTAGAGTCATGAACTATTCTCGTAATTTCATCAATTTGATAGTGAAAGAGGGGGAGGAGGAAGAATGGAGGTTAACCTGTTATTATGGTTATCCTGAGAGAGGCAGAAGAAGACAAGCATGGGACTTGTTACGAGAATTACGGGACATGTCAGACTTACCATGGTGCATAGTTGGTGACTTTAATGATCTGTTGGCGCAGGAGGATAAGCGTGGGGTTCATTCACACCCAAACTGGTTGTGTAATGGTTTCCGAAATGCAGTGTGTGATTGTGACTTGTCAGATATTTACTTGGAAGGATATCCCTTTACTTGGATCAAATTTAGAGGTTCATCCGATGTTGTTGAAGAAAGACTTGACAGGGCCATGGCTAACTCTCTTTGGCTGGCTCGCTATCCTAATGTGAAGTTAACAAATCTTTTAGCTTCTCATTCCGACCACAGCCCCATTTTGCTCCAAAATTTGCCAATGACCAGAAGTGGAGGTCCTTACTCTTTTCGGTTTGAGAATATTTGGTTGAAGGAGGAAGACATTGATGAGGTAGTGGATGATGGTTGGGGGCGTGAGAGAGGTGGAGATGTTACGTGTAGAACTGCTCGTTGTGCGGAGAAACTTAGTAGCTGGGGTAGAAGAAAAAGAATGAGATTTAAGCAAGAAGTGGGGGAATGTAGTGAGGAACTGGAAAGATTGCGGAGTTGTCATGATATGTGGGATTCTGGGAGGTTCAAAGAGGTTCAGGAGAAACATGCAAGATTGCTTATTCAAGAAGAGGCTTATTGGCGTCAAAGAGCTAAAACACATTGGCTCCAAGAGGGGGATCTTAATACCAAATTCTTCCACATGACAGCATCGTCAAGACACCGAAAGAAAAAAATTGAGAAGCTTGTAAATGAGGAGAATATTGTTGTCACCACTCAACCCGAATTATGTGAAGTAGCTTTAAATTATTTTAATCATCTCTTTAAAGCTAATTCAACCACTCATGAGCCAATTCTCTCTTTGATTTTCCCCAAAATCACTTCACAAGACAATGAACAGCTTGTAGCGCCCATTACTAGAGAAGAATTGAAGGCAGCCTTGTTTGAAATGCATCCGGATAAAGCTCCGGGTCCGGATGGTTTTAATCCCGCTTTCTACCAACACTTTTGGGACCGTTGTGGTGATGATATTTTTGTTGCTGTTAAGGATTGGTTAGACAGGGGATTCTTTCCATCATCTTTGAATGAAACAAATATTTGTTTGATACCAAAGTGTGACAATCCTTCTTCTATGAAAGATTTGAGGCCAATTTCGCTTTGTAATGTGCTCTATAAAATGGTATCGAAGTTGTTGGCTAATAGGATGAAACGGTTTCTCGACAAGTGTGTCTCGGAAGAACAATCGGCCTTTATTGAAGGAAGATCGATTTTTGATAATGCTCTTATTGCCATTGAAGTCATTCATGCGTTGAAAAGAAAGACCAGGGGCATGAGAGGGGCGTTGGCTCTCAAAATAGACATTAGTAAGGCGTATGACAAAGTGGATTGGGGCTTTATGCGTGGTATGCTTGAAAGATTGGGTTTTTCTGATAAGTGGATTCACTGGATGATGCTATGCGTTAGTTCCGTTAATTACTCTGTTTTGGTGAACTATGAAAAAATTGGTCCTATTTGTCCTGGTAGAGGGCTAAGGCAGGGAGACCCGCTCTCACCTTATCTCTTTATCCTTGTCACCGAAGGATTGACGGCGCTTATTAATAAGTCAATTGCCAGTGGAGATTTACACGGAGTACAAATATGCAGAGGGGCACCGGTGGTGTCCCACTTACTTTTTGCTGACGATTGCTTCTTATTTTGCAGGTCTTCAGTAGCTGAAACCAATCATTTGATGCAAATTCTTAACATCTATGAAGCAGCCTCCGGACAGGAAATTAATTTGACAAAATCAGAGGTTTTTTTCAGCAGAAACTTGAGCATAGCAGCCCAGGAAGATCTTGCTAACATAATGGGGGTCCGACACGCCCTTGGTACCGGTACTTATCTTGGCCTTCCATCTATGATAGGCAAGAAAAAAAAGAATGTTTTTGCGTATATAAAAGATAGAGTTTGGAAAAGAATTAATTCATGGCGAGGTCGGTCGTTGTCTCGAGCTGGTAAAGAGGTGATGATCAAGTCCGTTTTACAAGCTATTCCCTCTTATGTTATGAGTGTTTATCTTTTGCCGGATTCTACTATTAAAGACATTGAGAGAATGATGAATTCATTTTGGTGGGGAGGCGGAGCTAATAATAAAGGGATACGGTGGTTGGCTTGGGACCGTATGACTCATCCAAAAGCGCAAGGAGGTATGGGATTCCGTGATTTACATGCTTTTAATTTGGCGATGATAGCTAAGCAAGGTTGGAATATTTTGACTAAACCTCACACGTTAGTGGCTAGATTGTATAAAGCAAGGTATTTTCCGAATTCCTCCTTTTTTGAGTCTAAAATTGGTAATAATCCAAGTTATGCTTGGAGAGGTATTTGGAAAGCTAGGGATATCCTTTTGAATGGTTGTAGGTGGCGGATTGGAAATGGAGCAAATGTTAAAGTCATGCATGACCCTTGGTTGAGAGATTTAGAAGGTTCTTGGATGCCGTCTCCGCAAGAACAAGGTGTGCATAATTTATTTGTCAATGAGCTTATGTTGCCTAATGTGAAAATATGGGATAAGGATAAGATAGAATCTCTATTCCCCTTGCATGTTGCTAACCGTATTCTTGATATTCCATTACTTGATAATATGGATGATGACAAACTTGTGTGGGTGGAAAATGTTTATGGTGATTATACTGTTAGAAGTGGATACAAGTTATGGTTAAATGTAACAGGAAAGGGAGTACTTGCAGCTCACCAAGAAGATTGGTCTAGCCTTTGGGATATTCTTGCGCCTCCAAAAACAAAGCACCTATTATGGAGAGTTAGTAAGGGCTGTTTTCCGACTCGAGTTCGTTTACAGGAAAAGCATGTTTCGTGCCCTGTAACATGCCCGCTCTGTAGCGCTGACGATGAAAGCGATTGGCATGTATTGTTTTCCTGCACGGCTAGTTTTCAAGCGTGGCATACAGCAGGTCTGGGTGATCTTTTAGCGCGACATTTGCATCAAAATTTGGATGCCCGAACTGTTATACATAATATTTGCGCTAATGAGGATAAGAAGAGTGCAGGTCTGTTTGCAATGGTTGCTTGGGTGTTGTGGAACAATAGAAATAACAAAGTTTGGAATGATATAGCGGAACCGGGACGAAACTTGGGATTCAAAGCGAAGCAACTTTGGGAGGAATGGTTCGCTGTGTACAACCAGCAGCCCCGTGGTAGCATTAGAGAGCAGCAGCAGCACATTGTTTCTTGGCAAAAACCTCCTCAAGGTTGGTATAAGTGTAATGTCGACGCGGGTTTCCATAATGAGTTACGAAAAACAAGCTCGGGTTGGTGTTTAAGGGACTATAGGGGACGATTCATAAGAGCTGCAACTTCATGGAGGGAGGGGACATGTTCTATAGTTGAGGGGGAGGCATTAGCTTTGATTGAGGCTTTGCATACATTGGAACAACACGGCATCACTCATGTTATTGTCGAATCCGATTCAAAAAGCGTTGTAGATGCAATCAAACATGTTCGTGGTGGTAGTTCCGAGTTTAGTTTTCTTATTTCGCAAATTAATAATATTTTGTCATGTAATCCAAACTTTGTTGTAAAGTTTATTAAGCGGCAAGCGAATATGGTAGCTCACAACCTTGCTAGGGCGGCCATTTCACAGCCTCGCCGCTGTACCTTTGACATGTTACCTCATTGTATTTCGACTTTGCTATTTAATGAAATGATATAAGCCTTTGTTTGTCAAAAAAAAAAAAAAATCTTTGGCCGAAAAGATTTTTTTTTAATTTTAAAGAGTATTGTTTTTATTTGTTTGAATTTTTTAAAACTTTTAAACATTGATCCACAAATAAATTATTTATGTTTAATTATTTGTTTAAATTTTTTTGAAATACATAAATACATTCACAAACAAAGAATCGTTACACAAAGAACATAAATACATTCACTAACAAATCAACCTTAGAAATGGTGCCACCTTTATTTTGCATTATTGCAAATTGAACCCTCAATTAATGAACTTTAGTAGCTATAAATGTAAATCCTACAATATAAGAAAATGATAAAAATAAAAATAATACAGAATGATGCAAAATCAGTAGACTAGAGATCTCTTAAAGTACAGACTCGGACACATATAACACAGACACCTAGACACTAGGCAATTCAAAATGTACTCCTACCTACACTAGCCATGCTAGAACAAAATACAACATAATGAAAGCAAACACTAATTTAAAACCTGAGAGAAGTTCAAAATACTAATCTAATGGGCGATATTGATTGTTTGTTTGGTAAGTTGTATCAAAACTGATAACATCGCCAAATAGAAAATAATCAAGTTGCATAATTCCATCTGCCCAAAAAAATGCTAGCTATGTCCTCTGCAGCATCAACTTGGATATCATAATAAAAATATGGTTTCGAGAGAGCTTCGTTTCTAAAGAATTCTTCAATTATAGTTGCTTCACCAACCACCATCTCCTTTTGACGAATTGTCATTAGACAGTTCTTTAAGTCCAAAAACCAAAAAGGAAGATTCTCCGTGCCTCCAACTCCTTGACCCATAACTTCATAAGACGTTCTCATCGACATTCCAGCTTTAGAATTTATTAAAGCGAGTTATCCTTGAACTTTGTTTACTTCTCGAAATGATCTCAGTCAACGCAAATGCTCTGGTTTATGTAATGGATGACAGTGAGCCACATTCCATCTATATATCTTATAGACATTCAAAACTTCATCAAACTTCAAATATATTCCAGCTTTACAACCAACCGTTTCCTCAGGTTTTTCTTTCACTCTCACAAACTCAATAACCACTGGACTGTCTGATGTTGGCATGTTCTTAGGATTAAACAAACTTCCCCTCTTGAAACCTTGTTTGTTACAAACATAACGCACATAATGTACTTTATCCGATTTCTTATTTTGTGAATTGTTCTTCGACTTCAACATACTCCTAATAGAATATCCAGTGTTATATGCATAATTACCATAAAAATCTTCAATCTCTTTAAGAGATTCAAAGACTAAGACTCCCATGATTTTTTATTGCTAGGGGAGTAACATTGAGAACTATCAGCATGTGTTCCTGAACTATCAGCATGAATCAGTGATGAAGTTTCAACAGTCAATTGTCCAATTTCAGATGAAGTGGATGTTGAATCCATTGAGAACTGTAATGCAATTGAAAGTGTAAACAGTAAGAGATTGAATCAAAACCTAATCACAACAAACATAATTGAACAGGAAACACTATATTCAATCATAATTGAACTAAATTTGTTCAAAACCATCAACACACTTGAACGTGTAAACAGTACAAAACTGTAATGCAATTGAATGTGTAAACTGTAAGAAATTGAATCAAAACCTAATCAAAACCAAACATAATTGAGCAAGAAAACACTGTATTCAACCATAATTGAACTAAATCATGATTACCTCTTCAAAAATGCAACTGGAATGTGGCCGGAGAAATCACGATTAACAATTACGCCGCCGTGGGATGTTGCCGAAGAAATCACGTCGCCGTGCACCCTGGCCGGAGAAATCACGACGCCAAGTAACTGTCCGGAGAAAACAATGACGTTGCCATGGAATGTGAGCTGTGAGAGTGCGAGCTTCAGAGCTGAGATTGTGAGATTGCGTGCTGAGAATGCGAGCTGCAGTGTGAGATGAGGCACGTAAGATCATTACACGTGTAAACGAAATCTAATGGTCTATAATTGTTTATGCATCATGCACAAACAATTCACTTATGTACAATAACTTTTGCCGTACTACTACTACTCATAATTTCCTAAACGTGCCAAAAAAATAAACTACTTTTAAAGTTTGTTATTTTTTATGTTTAATTATTTGTTTTAACATTATAATTCTATTATTTTAGTTATATAACTATATTAAAATATAATTATATGGACGTACCCGTACTTTAATTAAAAAAAAAAAATGCCGTATCATGTACCGGTACCGCAGCGCACCTATGCAACGTAGCAATATATTATTTGTAAAGATGATCCACCTTATTGAGTACCTTATTGAGTACTCAGTTCGGGACGCGTACCAGGTTTTGACTTCTCAGGATGCGACTGTTATAGGGGAGGCTGAGGATCTTATATGGCACAGACATGTCCCCTTGAAGGTGTCTATTTTTCTATGGTGCCTCTTGCGTGATCAGTTGCCCACGAAGGCAAACCTTGTATCTCGTGGCATTCTCGCTCCAGATCTTCACTACTGCGCGGCAGGTTGTGGTAGCATTGAGACAACTCAGCAATTATTTCTATCATGCAACACTTTTGGCTCTCTATGGGCCTTAGTTCGTTCTTGGATTGGCTTCTCAGCGGTGGATGCTTATAGCCTCACAGATCACTTCCTGCAGTTCACTTATTCATGTGGTGGTCTCCGAGCTCGGCGTTCTTTCCTCCAGCTCATCTGGTTCGCCTGTGTTTGGGTAGTGTGGAATGAAAGAAATCTCCGGGTCTTCAGAAATTCGGCGAACTTTGTTCATCAGCTTCTGGACAAAGTCAAGCTCTTCTCCTACCGGTGGCTGTGTACGACAGATGTTACTTTGGCTACCAACTATCATTACTGGTGGTCGAGCCCATTGCTTTGTTTGGACATCGACTAATTGTCTTTTTACTTATGTTATTTCCTTGGACCTTGTTGTAAACTTGTGTAGAGCTCCTTGGCACGTCTTGTGCTAAGGGGTCTGCTCGTTTCTTCGTGATATATATATTCCATTTTCGCTTGTTCAAAAATAAAAAGATAAATGAAGTATTTTTATTTTTGTATTGATATATTGAATGAGATATTTTTAAGTGATGGTCGATGATGGATCACACTTGTAAGAGTGTGGTCCAATAGTAGAATTTATCCAGTCCTTGCATTTATTTAAATTTATTTTTGTATTTATTTAGATTGATTTTTATTTTATTTTTGACAAATTTATATTGAATTTATCTCCTTCATTCCCATTTATTTTGTAAGTATTTCATTGGCAATTTATTCAATTCCAAAGTCTAATAATATTGTCTTGTTAGTTTACTTCCATTCATCTCACCACCATTCCATGTCACACTACTTATGTTCATTTTTATGTTCATGCAAGTCTTGTCTCACTATGTGTAATCGGATACCTGGATCAAACAACGCCACAACATTCTATCAGACTATTTTCTATGCAACTTATTAATCTCTTGATCTTTCTAACATAGCCAGTATTGCTTTTGCCATAAATGTAAAATTTAATTTACAAAACATATAGGCATAATGTTAATATAATTCAACATATAACAATAACTATGTCAATAGTAATAACATCGCTTTCTTTTGACACGGTAATGATATCCAGGCTAAAAATACAGGTTATTGCAACTAGGTCAGTGACTTCCACTTCAGCTGATAGCCCTTATGAAGCATACAACCCTACAAGTGGAAACTAAACCACAATCTAAATTGCAAGAGTGAGTATCATCTTAACTAGACAGTAGCTTGTTTTGAAACTGAAGCAATACTGCGATATTTTAACAACAAAAACACATTATGGGGTTCATGAGCATTCAAAACAACAAACTCATGGCTGATGAACCCTCTCAAATAATTACCCTGCTATTACCAGGATTTCTTGCACCTCGAAATTTAGAATCAGGAGTGATGTCCAGACAGTCCCTATGAATTGACAGGTTTTCCATTTAACTTGGGGAAAGGGTCTTGCTTGCTCAATACAGCCACTTTGCTTTTGTGGGCAAAGTAACCTTTCACAAGATTCTTATATATCAATATGGCCATTATACACTCTACCTGCAAATGCATCAAATATCAATTAATCAAAAACAGTAATATCTTCCTTTATTTGTTTTTCAAAAGATATGAACAAATTAAAAGTAGGACAGAATGAAAAGGAAACTAAAGAAATTACCTCGTCCACATCCATGTCAATATCAAGCCATTTCAATGCTTTAACAATAACCTCCAACTTCACCTGGTGAGCTCTGGCTGGGTCTTTCTGCTTTTGAATGATGTAACTGTCATGTTACAATCAAGCAATAATAAATTAGTGATTTCGTAATAAAAAAAAAAAAATTTGTGATTTGAATAAACAGCTTAGTAATTTATGAAGCCTAAGCTTAGTGATTTGAGTAAACAGCTTAGTAATTTATGAAGCCTAATATACATCGAAATGGAAGAGGGGCAAGGTGATACTAGATACTTACATCTTCTTTACTAATCTCTGGTATACTTGAAGTTCTATCTTCTCTAGGACAAGATATACACCTGATCTCAAGAACCTATAAAAAAAATATATGAATTTGATTATTAGCAAACTTTGGAACAACAATCCTCATTATGAAACAATGATGAGCAAACCTACCAGTCCTCGTGATCTTGGAGTGCACACCGAAGAAGTCGAGGATCACCCCTTTTTAGAGCTTGTACAATATTACCATACTGTCCAAATGAAAAAACAATTACTTACATAAGAGACTTCTGAGGCACACAGTAATAATGTGCAAATACTGTAAACATCAACTACCAAATGCTATCAGGCTGTTGCATTGCATGTATTTTTGGGAAAACTGTTATTCCCACCAAGTGCTTGATTTGAAAGATCTATTTATTGAAAAATTCCCTTTGAATAACCAAACTTCACAGTAAAGTAACCATAATAAAAAGCGTGGTCAAAAAATTCTATAAGGTAACTGGCTATGTCCTTACTAATTGGGGATTAACTGGTATAAAACATAAATATGATGAGACATTATTAATACCGTGAGGATCACATTTTGTAGAAAAATGATTGTCATAAGGAGTGGTTATTGTAAGATTTTAAACAAACGGGACAAAGTGTGTATCCCATCATATACTTAATGAGAATACCGCCTGCGAACTGGGACTTGGAAAATAACAGTTTATTGATATATTTATTTGTTCTGGCTTATCTAAATTAGCTCACAGTGAGCCTAGTCATAAAAGTGAAGTAAGTTACTGCTCAGAAGGAAACATAACTGAGTTGGCACCTACAAGCTCTAAAAGGTTTACAATTTAAAAAAGTAAGACAGACTTTTAAAGTACACCATAAAGAGAGAGCAGAAGAGAATAAGTCATCAATAAGCACCAAACATACCTCAAGTAGATTGTACTTCTCCAAGAGTCTATGATTGGGTAATATGCCTATTGAAAGCTTCACTGGAATCAGATATTTAAGAATCATCCTACGTCAAACAAAAACTAGTTACAGATCGTCATATATAAGGACGGAGTTAAATGTTGCTTTCTTTTTTTGCTGTCTTTTGATAATGAGATAAACAATCAGTAAAGCCCTTCATAGATGAACAATTCATGCCCCCCCCCTTCTCTTTACTATGGTAGGAAGCTAAGATTTGGATTTTGCAATTTCTAAGGTAGTTGGCACTCACTAAGCATAAAACATTCCTACTCTTAAATACTTCCTTTTTGGCTTAACATCAATAAGAATATTCAACTCATAAATTATTTGCAGAAGTTTAATTTAAGAAACAATTTCTAAGTGCATGAGCTAAGCAATCACATTCTAAAACCTAGTCCTGCCCTATCCACAGATGCGTGTTTCATTTTAGGGAAATTAAATGCAACCTAAAAGAAAGCTCACTTCATGAAAATGCAATGCAACAGTTGATACACCTGAACCATACCTTATGTTGGCTTCATGCTGTGGGTTGCAATGCTTCAAGGCATACGATAATTTATAATCAGCCTGTCAAGTCACAAATGTAAACTGTATGAATGGTTTATAAATTTTACAAGTACGTTTACCATGTTTTCTGCTGTTGATTGACTGATTAAGTACAATTTAGGAAAAATTGGAGAAGAAAAGACCATGAGATAACAACATCAACTAGTGTATCGACTATCGAGAAGGATGCCTAAAATGTTTTTACAAATATTTTTTGAAAGGAAACAAGTCAATATAACATGTAGCTTTTGAACTCTTCATATTTAATTCTCAAAGTAGTTACTTTCGATTATCAAAAGAGTAAATAATTTGCAAATAGTACTAACATAGTTAGTTTACTATTTTGTCTTTTCTTTTCAATTTTTTCTAAATGAAAGTATTTGACAGTATGTGATTAACAAAACCATGACTAAATTAGGAATCCCCTTTATAATAATGATGATGACTTCAACAGCATCAATAATAATAATAATAATAATAGTAAAGCAATAATTCAATTCATTTGAGATTCCAATTGTATAGGAATACAGTTTTCTGTTGAAAGTAGCGTCAACTGCAAATAATTTAAACCAGAAGGAACCATCATAGAAAACTACAAAGCCAGCAGCATGCTTACATAAGGTGTGTCGGAACTCAGAACACAATCATGTCATAAATTATTTTAAATGAAATTTAGATTTAGATTACTTACAGATGGAAAATTTTCATTGAAAACTTCGAGACGACCAGTATAGTACATGTATGTGACCTGAAACATATAGTAAAGATAAATAATCTGGAAAATATGCCATGCATATACATACAAACATGCATACATATGCATATACAGATTCTAACCTTGTCTCTTTTAGGAAATTCCTCAAAATCAAATATGCGTGCAGTTTCAATACTTCTGATTACACTACGGCAAAGGTGAACTGTACCAAGCTGCAAAACATTTGTTCATAGAATAAAAGTCAAAACCCTAACCTTAGCTCGCATTAAGATGTATATTTGATCAACCCCAGATGCTAGAATTTCATATAAGTGCCAACACATGTCAACAAATGAGATCATAAGTTCATAACACGAGTGTTAAAAATCCCCGATAGAAAGCAAAAGGAGCAATAAATACCTTAAAGTAAATCTTGAATAACTGACAGGTTACATACAATGCTCCAACACGCTTAGCACCTTTTCCCTGGAATACAATCAAGGCATAAAATAGTTAGTAGAGCACCTCTGAAAGTGAAATTTCACACAATCACTTAATGCAGTGCAGCATGGAAGTATATGTTCACAATAACAACAGAAAATGTGGAGATTTTTGCTATAAAGGGTTTATATGATTACAATTTCTGCCTTGTTCAAAAGTATGTAGAAGACTATGTAGATGCAGAAGTAATTTTTTTTCACCGATAATACATGAATGAATAGGCTAAAATTGGCAAAACCATTTACTGAAAATTTGGGTTGAAGCCTACCTCAACTTTAACAGCAAGCTCAAAAGATGAGCATTTTTCAAGTTTTATAAATTACATAAGGACTACTTTTGTCGTATCTCGGGAACATGTGGAATCTACACATGCAACTATTTGGTACTATATATTTATTTTGGTACTTGACTGCCATCTCTCATGTTTGGTGCGTTTTAATACTGATGCGACTCTTGTCTGTCAGTGTTGGTGGGTGGGGGGATGCATCAGAAACCAATGGCCTCAGCCCTCAAGCTTATTCATTTAGCAGTGTTTAGTAGAATGGCTAATGATTAATGACCCGAAATGAATCATTATTGATTTAAAACTAAATATCAAGAACAAACATAATTGGGTTTCCACTTTTTTTATAGACAAATATAAATGTTAGCATGTTATGTTAGTAGTAGCTAACATTTGAATCCTACACCTCCTTCTCAAACTTCTTAGAGCCCAACCACTTGAGCTACCACTTGGATTTCAAATTAAAATGGGTAGACGAAAATGTTTACATACCGCAAGGATGCCAAAAACTTTCATGAGTAAAGAACCAGCACCTTTCAACTTCTCGGGTGATTTTCCATTTGAAGCCAATTGTCTGTCAGCCTAAAAGAAAAAACACAAAATCTGCACTTCAATAAAAGAACATAACATAAAATCCTACCAAACTCTAAGCAAAATATAAACATACAAGAAATTGTCTCTGTCCTATCAAAAAAGAAAGTTGTTTTTGTAAAATAATCACTTCGTGACATCTCAAAATTGATTTTTTTTTTCTTATTTTATTTTTGTAACCAAACACAATCAAAGACTTTTAGGTGGTTAATGAGTTCCCCGGGTGAATCATTTGGAAGAATTCGAGTTTAATTCCTGTGAGGAACAATTCTTGGCTATACTTTACCGAACTCCGGATTACTAAGCCCCTTTCATGGATAACCCGAGGGTTAGCACCAGAAAAAAAATGATTTTGATGTGCAATTTCCAATTTTGAGCTGAATCGTTTGGGAGAATTCGAGTTCAATTCCTAGAATGGCCATATTTTACTTAACTCACGGCCGAACTAGGGGCCCTTCCTGTGGGAACCAAGAGGGTTAACACCGGAAGAAAAAAATGATTTTGAGAGCAATTTACATTTTGAGCTGAAAATAATCTCAACCAAACAGTCACAAAAAAGTTCAGCTTAATTAATACAAAGCATACCTTTTCAGCAAGAACCCTAATCTCATAAACAATGACAAACAAAGCTTCAAGAGCCCACGCAGATTCCCAATTACGAAATTCCTGAACAAAGGCACTGAAAATTTCCACAATTACAATTCATTCAAATCCAATTCAAAAACAAAATAATCAAATCAATGAATGAATGAATCAAGGAATCAATACTTGGCGGTTTTTTCGAAAGCGTTATATGCTTCAACAAAATTGGACTGTTTATAGTGTTGAAGTGATCGGAAAAGAGGAACAATGATATCGGCGAACTGAGAGAAGTTTTCGTTTTGATTGATGAGTCTATTGGCGTCGTTGAAGATGGCGAGTGCGTCGGCGAGAGAGAGAAGTAAGTGAGAGTTGGAAGAAAGAGCGAAGAGAGATTTGAAGGAAACAGCGTTTTGGTAAGAAACGGCGTCGGAGAAACGGTTGAGAAATTCTGTGATTCTTCTGTGGGATTCACCCATGCTCAAATACGCCATTGTTGATGTTTCTCTAACAGCGTTGAAAGATCACTCCAAACTTCAAAGTGAGAGTGGTAATAGCGCCACCCAAAACTTGGGCGACTCAATTAATTTTGTTATTTACCGAAATATTTTGTTATTTTCCACTTGGTACCAATATGATTTATGACATTTTCAAATTTTCATATTTTTTATGTGTTGGGATTTGTTTAGAGTCCGATTCATCCGGTTTAATAACTATAGAGTATTGTTATAGTGACAGATTTATTCAACTGGTTTATCCGGTTTAGTTATGTGGTTCGACTTCGACAAGTAAACCAGTGATTCGACCAATAAACTAGTGAATTATGACCCTCGCCGGTTCGATGTCCGGACCGATTTTTAAAACATTGATATAAATCACTAAACTAAAAAAAAATATACATTGTAAAGAGCTTTAAACAAAAAAGAGCGCAGACTCGTAAATAGCTTTCATTGCATTCGAGACTATGAGTTATCTCGTAGCCTTTGGAACTACATTGGTTTTAACAATCTAGATTTTTTCTCCAATTTGGATGTGTACGATTGGCTCAAACTAGGTGTCACAGGATCACAGGCCCTCCTTTTCTCGGCTAGTGTCTAGTGGTCTTGGAGACACCGCATCCTGATATGCCTGAACAATGAGACCTGGTCCTTAAGTCGGCTTTCTTTCAAGGTTAGTTGATAGATATATCAAATGGAACAAGAATAATCATCTTGTCTCATTCTTAATGTGGATAGAAGTTGTCTTGGTTGTCTCGTTCGATGTGGATTTGACGGTATTATTAGAAACACATTTGGCCGCTATCTTGCAGGCTTCTCAGACTTTATTCAAGGATCATCTGACATTCTGCTCGCTGAACTGTATGCTATCTACAAGGGTCTCTTGTTGGCCAAAGGTATGAACATTAATGAACTTATCTGCTACTCTAATTCTTTACACTGTGTCAACCTCATCAAAGGTCCCCAAATTAGATATCATATTCATGTTGTAATATTGATCCGAGATATAAGTTGCTCTCTCATACCAACATTTATTTATCTCTATCACACACTTAGAGAGGAGAATCAATGTGCTAATTTCTTCGCTAAACTTGGTGCTTCCTCAGATGCCAACTTCTTCACTCGTGTTTGTCCTCCTGAAGGCGTCCGTGATCTTCTTAAAAACGACGCAATGAAAACCTTCTTTCTCCGTGATTAGTTTTTCTATTTAATTTTTTTTTTCTTTTAGTTTCCTTAAAAAACGATATTTATTCAAATTCAAATTGATTTGATCTACACTAGATCAACTTTAATCTTTCAACCTAAAATAAATAAACACCATTATGGGAACACACAATTCTGCAAACTAAGAACACAAATCAAAACAAATAACGTGGCTTTGCTTTGGATGAAGGGTCTCTTGGCCAAGACAACATAACATTCATATATTTTTAATCCATTGATTATTTAATAATATATCTAGATATAATATAATTTTAATATGCAATGATTACACATCAGTGATTATTTGAATTTTGCATTTATGAATATTATTAATTTGATTAATTAGATGTTTTTCAAAACCCAATTATTCATATTGTCACGAAAAAAAAGTTAATTTCAAAATATGTATAAAAAAATTAAGATCGATTTATACACACATCAACCCAATATAAATAGGCTCAAGTTTAAACCTTGAATTCCTCACTTCAACTCAAATTGTGAGTCTAGTCAACAGACTATTTAAAAAAAAAAAAATTAAATAAAGTTGTTTACTAACACTTTTTGTTTTAATGGCATAAGTTTTACACCTCACACTAAGGGAGGATATTTGAAAGAAAATAATTAGTGTTTATAATATGACAAAAATATATTTAGAAGAGTTGTTATGCATATAATTAATTTCAAACAAATTTCATAAAATCTGTAAAGTATAGTCTGCCGAAAGGCTTTTTAGAGTTTAGTCTATATATAAGATGTGTGGTGTTTCTCTTTATTCCCTCTTGGTCTGTGGAGATAACTCATTTCTAAGTATGTATGATGTATACATAATTCGTTGAGTGTTCATTGAATAAATAAGTATTAGGAAAGTTGATGACCGTTCTCGAAATACTCTTTAAGAATCTTGAATAATAATTTTTTATGAAAATATATGAAACAAGTATAAAAATTAAAAGGTATGATTTTTTAAATAAATAAATAATTTATTTAAATAGAATAAATAAAGAATGCTTTAGAAACACTTCCTAGCAAGATCCATAGATATTTAAGTAACTTGTTTATCATGTCTGTGCATCTTATGATTTTATATCACCGTACTTATTGATTGTCTAACCTCCTAACATGCTCTTAAAGCCATAAGCCTTCTTTGCAAGACAATTTAGAATTGAAATTAGTGGACTGTGCAGTTTGTCACTAATAGCAAAGGAACTATAATATGGAGTTCCTTCTATTGGTTGCCAAATGTTGTTAGCATTCCTCAATGTACTGAACCAGTGCACAACAATAAATGCTATAGCCAAAATATAACCTTTAGTTTTTGACTTGTGTTCTCCTTGAGGGTATAGAACAAGGTTCTCACTAAAGTAGAGACTAACAAAATAAGCATATGTGTCCAACTACAACAACATATTTAAACCTGATACAAAGACCCTTTGCCATTTTGAGAAGACCAACATCTTGGCCAGTTGAGTAATTGTCACCCTCTTAATTAACACTAGCACACTCCAACTCAAGATTTCATTTAAAGGTTGAAAAAATCTCATGAATAATGTCACGGCAAACCATTGTTTTTGTTTCGAAACCGTTGTAAACCTCCAAAGAAATAAAATAATATTTCCTTTTTTTTAACCATTTGCCACATGCATAACCCAAAAAGAACCTCACTCTTATTCTTATGCTAGGAACATTGAATTCAATAGTTTGACATCTTGAGCGATCTGGGTAACAATAGAACCTAATACTAATATTCATATGAAGCTGTAGAAACTGCAGACAATAACAAATATGACCATTCTCTTTCTCAACACCACTGGCAAGAGACAACAGATTCTTGTGGGTATATGTAATCCAAGCAGAAAGCCCATCCCTGAGTGTGAAGTGAAACTTCAATTCAAAAATGCGAGGTATTACAAGATATCTAACAGCATCAGTGATAGCACGCAGATATAGCTCAAAAAGTATACTATGTGAATATAGTGGTACTTTCCTGTCATGCACAAAGATAGAGCTTCGACAAAGTCACAAAATAGCAAGAAAGCTTATAGTTCTCTCCATTTTTTTTTGATAAGTTAAGAGCATCTAGACTTCAAGCAATGAATAGACATCCCAACTATGTTGGCACCCCTAATCATTCCTATCTTGAACCTATAGCTCATAATAATATATAAAAATAGAAAAAGATATTTACAAAATAGGGGGGGCGGGGGGCTAGGCCTGACCCCAGAAGAAATAACTGATGAGATTAAGCAAAACGATAACAAGGGAGTCCTAATTTATCATTGATGAAAGGTCCCCTGAGAAATTGCGGCAAAGAGTTCCACCAAGTAAAATCTAAGATTGAATGGCCATGGTTAGCAAGTCGATCCGCACATGTGTTGCCTTCACGAAAAATATGAGAACTTGCCAAATTAAGTCCTACCGACATACATTTATGCCATCTATTCCGTAGGCTCCAAGGCACAACTGCATGATTACCGAAAGCACAGAGCGCAGCTTGAGAATCACTCTCTATCCAAACATTCTGCCAGCCGTTATTATGGGCTGTTTCAATAGCTAAGATGATGGCCATAACCTCCGCATGTAAAACTGATACGGTGTCTAACTTCTTCGCAAAACAGCCCCGAAAAGTAACCAAATGGTCACGAAAAACTCCACCAAGAGCTTTTGCAACTATTAAACACAGAGGAGATATTTGTGCAATCAAAATTATTCTCAAACATTGTACCTAACCAATTCCATAGTTGTGCAGCAAAAAGAGCAGCTAAGGAATAAATGAGAAGTGGTCTCCAATCCTGCTAAACAAAGTGAACAGACCGAAACCACCGTGCAACCTCGTTTTATAAGATTTTCATCTGTCGGTAGCCTATCATGAAGTGCACGCCAGACCACGAATGAAGACGAGGGAGGTATAAACGAGTGCCAAATCCAAACAGCCCATGCCACTGTAGCAGTTGGTGGAAATAAGTGGAAATATGCTTTTTTTGCACTAAGCAAACCATCCTGTGAAGAGGTCCAGATCAATTTGTCATCCAAAGCTTCCTTAGGCAATATGATTTTATTTATTTGTGGGCCCAACGTGTGATCAAGCTCTAATATGCTCTTGGGAATTCTCCATCTTCCATGATTAATAAATTTGGCAACCTTAGTTATGAGGAATTTAGGATCTGCATGCTGCACATTTAACGTGTACACTAGCGGAGATCCTAACCAATTATCCGTCCAAAACAATACCGATTGTCCCGAACCAATGAGCCATATTGTGTTAGCCTTGACAGTGGCTACGTGATTTTTTATACCATACCAAATGGAGGACTTCACATAATTGTTGATAGGCTTTCCGTGTCTCAAGTACTTAGCACGACATAAACTAGCCCACTGTTCGTCGCTAGAAAGAAACTTCCAGCAGAGCTGCAACATGAGGGAGGAATTAATCTTGTCCAATGGTCTGAGATCTAAACCTCCGGCATCATAAGTAGTGCAAACTTTTTTCCATGCGACCGTGCAAATTTTCTTTGTATTTATATCTCCGCTCCAGATAAAATTACGGATCCACTTGTCCAATTTCTTAAGTAAGCTACGTGGCCATAAGTAAACATGAAAAGAGTAAACTAGCATACCGTGTATTATGGATTTAACCAATTGTACGCGTCCCATAATCGATAACAACAATCCTTTCCAAGAAGAAAGCTTAATCTTGATTTTATCTGCAATGGACTGAAAGTGAATAACCTTAGGTCGGCCCGTGAAAATAGGGCATCCGAGGTAAGTGAAAGGAACACTTCCAGGGCTGAAGCCGAGAAGGTTGGAGATCACAACATATCTAGCATTTGATATAGCACCTGTGTAGAACTTGCTTTTTTATTTGTTAATAACCTGTCCTGAGACTGCGCCGTATTCTTCAAATATACGCATCAGGTGTCGAATATTGCGTTTTGATCCCTGACAAAAAATCATGATATCATCCGCATATAGCACATGCGTAGGAATATCAACCCCTCTACATAGCCTCATAGGTTTAAGCCTACCGTTGGCTGAAGCTTGTGTAATGGTCCGACTCAAAACTTCCTCCGCAATGCAGAAAAGAAGCGGAGATAGTGAATCTCCTTGTCTGACACCCCTTGTGCAGTTAAAGTAACCAACTGCCTTTCCATTAATAAGAATAGAGAGACGAGCAGAGTGTAATATCTCGCGTATCCAGTCACAGAAAACAATACTGAAACCAAATTGATGCAGCACTGACAACAGAAAGGGCCAATCTATAGAGTCAAAAGCTTTTTTAATGTCGATCTTCAAGGCTAAGTTGCCACCATATCTCTTTTTTTGTAACACATTAATTGCTTCTGAGGCAACTATCACACAATCAGAGATGTGCCTATCCGGGATAAAACCACGCTGTTGTGGAGATATAATTTTAGAAGCAATAACAGACAATCTATCCGCGAGGATCTTTGTAATAATTTTGAATTGGAAATTAGCCAACGCAATTGGGCGAAAATTATCAATCGATTCAGCTCCAGGTGTCTTGGGGATAAGAATCAAGAGGTTGGAATTGAGATTCATATGCAACTTACCCGTCAGGAAAAAAGACCGCACAGATAACACGACATCAGCAGCAATAATTCCCCAAAAATGTTGATAAAAATGACCGCCGAAGCCGTCCGGACCAGGTGCACCATCACCATTCATACTAAACACGACCTCTTTAATTTCTACTGCAGATGGCACCTGAGTCAGATTAGCATTATCCTCTGCTGAGACCGTATTTGGTATGCTGTTCAGGATTAAATTGTTCTGCGTGCAATTGTTATTCTCGCAAAAGATAGTCTGGAAATAATGTAGTATATGTTGCTCAAGATCAAGAACATCGTTGCTCATCAATTCGCCACTCTCTCTGTTAATTAAGCGTATTGGCTTAGTGGCCGCTTTTATTTTAGCCAAACGATGAAAATATGATGTGTTACGGTCGCCGTGAATGAAGTGTTGTGATCTGGCCTTTTCTCTCCAGAATTGGTCCTGCCCCAAGAGTGCCTTGGTTAGAATTAATTGCGCATTATAATCTTGGCGTTGCAGCTCCTCAGTAATACCATTACAATCGATTGCTTCTTGCAGCCGAAGAACCTCATCAATAGCTAATTTCACAGTCATGTCAACATTCCCGAACACCTGCTTATTCCAATGACGCAGAGCAGTTTTCAGCCTTTTTAGTTTCTGTTGCAGACAGTACATAGGAGCTCCGTAGACAGGTTTGGACCAAATATCTTGGACAATTCTTTCGCAATCTGCATGTGCAGTCCAAGCTTTGAAAAAACGAAATGGTAAAACATGTTTCACCGTAACTGCGCATTGACTGACCAGCAGGGGATGATGATCCGAGCAATGCTTAAATAGAGCACAACAATGCACAGACTGCCAATGAGAAAACCATTCGTGATTGCAGATAGCCCGATCCAATCTTAACGCTACATATTCGGCACCAGCTCTACCATTCGCCCAAGTGTGATGGACTCCAAGAGTATTGATATGTGACAAATGATTAGCATTTGTCCACCGCAAAAAATCCTCGCAAGAGTTCTTAGGAGGTAGTCTCTTTCCTCGTTTTTCATGCGCTCCCAACACCGCATTAAAATCTCCAAGAACTATCCATGGGCCGCCATACTGAGATTGTAACTGAGTTAGAGTATCCCATAACCATCTGCGGGTGAGATATGATGTGCTAGCATAAACAGCCGCGATAAACACCTTGACATTTTGAGACAAAGTTTCCAATACTATACATTGATCAGAAGAAAAAATAGGAGTGAATGAGATAGAGCCATTCCATAAACCCCACAAATTGGGATCTTTATTTGTTCTAGAATTAACGCAGAATTTATCAATACGCAAACTGTGCCAATACCAGTAAGGAACCTGTTCCAACAAGACCGTAGGCTCAGCCAAGAAAATGATGTCAGGTTTGTGAGTATGAAAGTAGTTTTTTAGAGCAGTTCGTGATTCCTCATTACCAAACCCTCTAACGTTCCAAAATAGAATCTTCATAAAGACGAGTGTTGTAAGGTTGTCCGGCGCTACTAGCAAGTTGCTTGTTTTTCTTCTCTTGATGTTTAGATACATAGAGTGTAAATTGTTCATCCTCCACTATATTGTTTTTAATGAATTGCAGGTCCCGTTGAACCTCTTCATCAAACTCAGTGTCACTAACCACCTCTATATTGGGTTGGGTTTCAGGCACCATATCAGCAGTCTCCTTATTCTCATCTAAATCATTATTCTGCTCTGTAGCCGCATTTTCTACTAAACATAGAACTGGCGTATCTGCAGGAAGCTACACATGCGCAATTTCATCGAAAACATTATCAAGTGCTATGCTGAAAGAGGTATCCCCTTTGGTTGTACCATTTGTGTTCTTTTGCGGAGTATTTTCATTAATCTCTGCATCCTTTTTTCCATCATGTACTGCATCTGACTGTTGTTGTTGTGTTGTCAGGTCAACTACCTCCGTGGTCTCTACTTCCTCCACCTGCTTGGCTTCAGCTGAAGGACCAGGTAGAGTAGGCTTAGCTTTAGCAACATATTGAGTTTGTGGTTTGGAAACCACTACATCTTTTGCTGGCTTACGTTTTTCACGAGTATCCACTGGCTTCACTGTAGGGGGATGCAACCATTTACATGTTGCAAAGTTATGACCAATAATATTGCAGTGGTTGCAAAACTCTGGTAATCTCTCATAAACAACTCCGAGCTTAAACTGGTAACCATCACGCTCCACTGTAATTTCATCAAATATCCGGCGGGAGAGATCTATGTCCACAAGCACACGAGCATAATGGCCAAAACTGCGATGCTTGGTTGATTCATCGAGTGCTAATGGAGTGCCCACTGCACTTGCAAAACCACACCATATCCGTAAATAGTATAACCAAATGAACCAACAACTAGAAATGAATAGAGACTAAATTTACCATTATCAACAAGCTTAGCCAAGCCAAGAGCAACAACTGAGAATTCCAAGGCAGGGCCAATAATATAATCATAACATAATTCCTTGCATTCCACTGGTATGTCAATAAAATCTTGTACAAGAGATTCAAGGCTTTTTGAAAACAATGCATTTCCACCAATATCATGGACCAAACTCATAATTGCAATGTGTGGATAAGGATGCAATAAAAATATTCTACTAACATAGATGTCCAAATCCGTATGTGTGTATAGCCTGAATATGCATTATGATTAATATGTCTACTAGAATCACCAATTGTAGCTTGCAGTAGCCAAAGAGGGTATGTACCCGTGCCTTCGACAAATACCTCGTTGAATTTGAGATAAACAGAAAAGTTTGACAGCTCCACAATGCTTTTCATGTGGTTAACACAAGCATTTTCCCAAATAGATAGTAGGCAAATCACTGTTGCCACATAAGAAGGCAAAAGGATAGTGTTCACCGCTGTGGAAGTGGTGTTTGGAGGCACCGGAGCAGGTGGAGGCTTGCGAATGCACTTCACTTCGAATTCTAAAGTAATCAGTCTGTAATAGACATTTTGAATTAAAGAAATGATCAAGCACCACTCATTAGTGCTAGCAAGGCCAACAGATACAAAATATTCACAAGGCAGAAAACAAAGAGAAGAAACATTTGGTTTTAAGCCAACCACGTCTATGGTAATCAATGCAACTAAACAAGCCACATAGTCCTTTAATCAAGACAATTCAAAATCAGAAATACAAATTTTGGCATCCTCCCAATCATATGATAAACAGGGACTAACTCGAAGATTGGACACATTATCAGACAACTCATCCGATTTGTACTTCTTGATAGAATTTTGCATTTTGTAACTTTCATAAATACGGTGCAAGGAATGCAATGTAAAAATAATTCATTATAATCTTAAGAAGTTATGTAGAACAGAAAAACAAGTCTACGAATCTAGGAGGCAAAAACGAGTGGAATTGCTCAAAGAATCGTTTTCATTGTAAACTCGTAGAGACATTGTTTGGAGAACATGCCAACTATCAAACATTGGTTAAGTCATTATACTTTATTATGAAACTTGGGTAATTTTGTGTAACATTTTCTATGGTCATATGACTGACTCATATCATGACTCATATCAGGAAATTGGTAATGGTGTACCTATTAGTGAAGTTGTAACAACTCTTGAGATTGCAAAGGTTCTGAAATATACCTACTATTTTAGGTTGTAGCTATTAGCACGCAGATATAGCATTTTTGCACAACTTAATTCACCGGCACATAGTTACGTTGTAGCTCTATATACCAATATTAAACTTAATTTGGTATATAGATGCAATTAAATCACATTATTTATGATGATGATCCCCCACTTTTTAGTTGCACAGTACTTTCTTTAGCCTCAATTATTTCTAGAGATCAAAATTTTTAAATTCCTAAATTTGAAAAGAATCATATCTCTTTGCTTTCACCATATCATATTTTGCACTCTTTGCACTTTACCATGTACTACTGATTAAGTAGTTAGAACAAAAAAACCAGTCACTAATACACAATTTGAGTTAAAAGGAAAGTGCATAGAACTACTTTTGCCTTAGCAGTAGTAAATTCACATAAAGTACTTGGACAGTTTCCACACGCGCAAGAAAAAGGGAAATGGAAAATCATATGAAGATTGTCAAACCAAAAAAGCAAAACTAAGGGACATCAAATAAGTTGTCGCAAGTATCAATGCATCCCAAAGAATCAAGGGCTTCTCTGCATTCCCTTCATTCAATGATTAAAAATTTTACAATACAAATGCCAGGTCCAGGGTCAACGACCAATGGCACAAAGATATCAGCTCAAAATTCACATAACGAATATCAATTGGTCTTAAATCGAGCCGAAATTTAGCCATATCAATTATATGTTTTTAATAAAGTATTCACACATTACAATATCATCTAGGTCAAATGGCTCAATCATATCATCCTACAATTTTCATAGCCAATAATTATTGAATTATCACCGAGGCAACATTTAACCATTTCATAATTTATATAGCATTTCAATTGGACTTAAGGGTCATCGAGGCAACATATAACTATCACAAAATTTATCCGGTCAACATGTAACACCCCTTTTTCAATTTTAAGAGGGTTTTGTAAACCCAGTTAATGTTAAGATTTGATCATCAACTAAAAATGTATTCTAAAGCAAATTGATTAAGCTCATAAATAATACCTGTTTTTCAGTTTTGGTCACCGACTAAACAAAAAAAATTGGTGGCTGCTAGCTTCATGCTCCAATTTAGTATCAGCGAGGCCAACAGATGCAAAAAGCTTCATGAGGCAGAAAACAAAGCGAGGAAACATTTGGTTTTAAGCCTTCGTCTCAGTTTTTACAATATGTAGACTCTTGTTATTCTATTTGAAGCTTTTTCAATACTAACTCAAGTCGTGTAATTGTCCTCGTTGGACACATAACGGACCAGCAACTGCTTTCACAAACAAACATGTGTGACACCAACATTAGACTTCCACAAACAAACAATTCAGCCAAGTAGCACCGTACTGTCACTCCATAAAACCATATTGATAAACACAGAGGAAACATAGTGATTGAACTTTTAGCTTTTTGCATTGATATAGTGCCATAAATTTAACTTCAGCATCTTCTCCATAATATTTGCACCCTATACTGTCACTCCAAAATACCAAATTGATAAACCAATAGAACACATAGTGATTTAACTTTCAGATTTTTTCATCTTCATAATATTTACAAGCTCTTTATTCTTTTTTACTTCATTTATAGACAACTTTATTATGTGCCCATCAAATAGGCCAAATCGTTAAAAGAACCTTAGTGTTTACTACCCCTCCCTTTCAATCATATGATAAATAAGGAAAAACTGAACTGTAAGATTGAACTCATGATCACCTTACCAACAGTATGAAACTAAAGACAATTGTATTAATCTCCAAACATATTGTTATAAAATTTATACCAAGCATCAACAAATGTGTCTTCAGAGATACAATCCGCTCTATTGCGAGAAATCTTACATTTGACTAAAAATTGTTGCACAAAGACTAGAATGGTAGGAGCCGAAATTACTCTTGATCATGAAGTCTAAGTTAGCAGTCCTTTTGTTGCTTACATTTTTCATTTGGATCATAAAGCTCAAATTATACCATCTCAATTTTAAATGATGAATCATATTATGAATAAAGATTTCAAAATGCAGATAAATGAATAAGCTGAAACATCTCAAATTTGCATTATCAAGTGCATTTCATCAAAGGCAAGTCCCATCCCAAGAGTTACATTTTGAATAGATACTATACTTAAGGGTCAATTGAGGCTACACTTTACAATTGAGGGTAAATAAAGAATTCATTTTGCAATACCATCTAGGTTTAGAGTCATCAATATATGGATCAAACATATCATTTAGGACCACCAAGGCTTACCTTTTCCCATTCCAATTATGTGATGTGTTTACGCCAAAAGAGATAGGCAGTTGTCGACAACTCTATAATTTGAGTATATATATTCCAATGAAAGAATGTGCCTTTTGTAGGAGAGTCGAGAGAGTTCATAAAGACACTCTACAAATTATATAGCCAATAGAAATTGGGCTTAAGGGTCATCGAGGCAACGTTTAACCATCACAATCATCAAGGCAACATATAATAATCTCATCATTTATATAGCCAATAAAAATAGGAAGCATCACAATCATCAAGGCAACCTATAATAATCTTATCATTTATATAACCAATAGAACTTGGATTTAAGGGTCATCGAGGCAACGTTTAAGCATCTTAGAAATTTATATAATCAATAGAAATTGGACTTGAGGGTCTTTGGGACAGAACACATTATCCAATAAATGTCCTTTTTTGTTTTAAGATTGAATAATAAACGATAAGTATTTCAATATGCAGAAACGAAAACATTTGATCAAGAAACTGATATTACTCTATAGTATTAGCCAACATAAATCCCACAACGTGTGTTTCATTCTAAAACATTTGATCACTTGCTTAAGAATGTTGGAATGAAGAATTCCAAAATGACCTTAGCAAACAAAATAAAGTTCAGTATCCGGTATCAATTGTAAACCAAATGTTGGAATGAAAATTCCAAAATGAACTTAGCAAACAAAATAAAATCCAAAACATCGGTACCAAACATTTTCTCAGTTAAATGTTTGTTTTTCTCTCAAGCAGAAGATTGAATTGAATGCCCTTAAATAACCAAGATTGAATGTTGTTGATTATTCTACAACGAGAGAAATGGGAATCTTGATATACATCAATGAACATATGTAGAATGAAAATTCAGAAATTACCGTATCAAACGAGAATCATAGCACTTTAATGAATGATAGCGTCGATTCCTGCAACAACGATTGTGGATTTGTCATGATAGCGTCGAACACAAAATTAGGGTTTACTCGTGTGTTCAACAACCGTCTCCTTGTTCCATATCAATGAAACTTCTTGATCACGTAGAAACGAGCAGCACAAATGAAACAATGCGTGTTTCGTTATTGAATGAGAGAAGATGTGTGCATATAAAGGCTATCTCATGGGCTTTCTGTTCTAATGGGCCAAGGGCATTGGTCCATTCCAAATGAAGAATTCTTTCCCTACCCCCCGTGTCTCTTTTTCACCCTCCGGATTTCCATTTTTACCCCTAAAAAAAACTTCGGTAAATGAGAACCGAAATTTTAAACGGTTGAAAAACACATATTTTTCTATATTGGAAAAGTTCGATAAATGAAAACCGAATTTTTTGGGGGTAAAATTGGATTTTCAGGGGGTTAAAAAGAGACACGGGGGGTGGGGAAAGAATTCTTCATTCCAAATTGCACTTTATAAATTTTTAATGGTAAATTTAAATATGTGACTGTGTCCTTAAAATAATTTTTAATTGTAATTAGGTTTCAAACTTATTCATTTAATTACAAACTATTTATAGATTTAACTGGACATTATTCTTTAGGAATATTTTCACAATAAAATTTCCAAGGATTGAATTAAATATTTTCTCAAAGTTAATAAAGGGTATAATTATTTGTTAAAAAAAGATATATTATTCATAACTTAATAAAGGATTTTCGTAAAAAAAGAGCTCAAAATTTGAATTGTATCCAGATTTTTGTTGAACTTTTGGTTCTTAAAAAATTCATATGTAATTCAAACCATGTTAAATAAATCTAAATTTTTGTAAATGAACATTTTATAAAGTGCTAAACATATCTACAAAAAAATCTTTGAAGAATTTACAACTAATTAAATATATTTGATTTTAGCAAGAACTAATAACTGTGTGCAAATTATTTTCTATGAGCGAAAAATACTATAAAAATTAATTATTTCTAAGAGCTAAAAATACTATAAAAATTAAGTAAGGATTAAATTGAGAAGTCCCTATTTTATATAGTACTCAAAACATATTGACGTTTTAAATACATTAAGCTATATAAACATCTAGAAATGTTAAAACATTTTCCAAAGAAAAGAAACTATGCATGCAAAATAATTTAACCAATGTGTAAAATTCTTAAATTTCAAATATGTATAGGAGCCGTTCAAATTCTAAAACTTGAACGTTTAAATTACACACTCAAATTCTAGAACTTGAACGTGTAAAATTATGAATTTTCATATATTTATTGTGGGTGCTCGAGTTCTAGATCTCAAAAACAGCATTCGAGTTTTAGAACTAGATTTTTTAAGTTCTAGAACTTGAACATGATATTTTTGAAAATTCGAAGGGCACAAGAGAAGGCTAGGTGGCGCGAAAATATATTTTCTTGAATTGATTCAAGTGATAAGGGTTTTGGGCCGTTTAAGAAAGTGATCAAAGTTCAATTTTAGATTCATGCATATGAAAAAAAAATTGAATAAAAGAAAAGAACTCATTTTGTGTAAAAAATTTAGGATCAGGGAATGATGCTTCAGCCGAATTTGGTTTCCAAAGGAGGGTCATCTGCTTTCGATAACATTCTTGTAGTTCCACCAGGTAGATATTAATTTATGGATTACAAAATGCAAGTTATAAATCGACTTGGAATACCATATTCTTAAGACCATTTACTCTTGAATACCTAGGAAGAGTAGTTTTCAAAACTTATGCATTGCATTCTCTACCCTGATAGTGTGATTAGTAATGTGATTCACAACAAACTAAACAAGAATAAAAATCCAAAGTTTGCTCAGAAACCAAGCCAGCTAGATTCCTCTCTACACCAACCTAACAAAGTTCACAGTTAAGGAGATTGATCTCAAAAAAAACTGTCTAACCCTTACAATATCTTTTTCTGTTCTTCAGCAAAAACCTGTCTCACTTCTGCAGATAGCAACACAGAATTGCCATCACATAGCTCAATTAACATATGAAACCCTCCGTGTCTGATGATCACACGAGTTGTGTATTCCAACATGGACAACTTTTGAAGAGGAACAATATGCTTCTATATTCAGCAGGCCTTATAAGAGATAGCAAGTAGTTTCTTTATACTGCTATGTGTTGCAATATCTGATTCTGCTATGTGAGACTCACAAATGGATTAGTGCTCTAAATACAGAAAACAATTTAATGTTCTGGTGTGCTAGATTCCTATTAATATTCTTCCTAATAGATTGAAATGTTCATCATGATCTCTAGTTTATTCGGACATAGCAATCTCAACAACAATCATAATAAAGTAGCATAGAAAAAATCAAATCAAATCAAATGAGATAAAAACTAAGATCTAGTCCATAAATTGTTCTACTATTCAAAGTATCTGAGTATATATCAACCCAATGAAAAGCTAAATTCACCTTGAAAATAGAGTGAACACAAGTTTGTTATTTCCGCCCAATGAAAAACTAAGAACACATATACAAGATTGATGCTACTTCAGAATAAAAAGTCAACGAATAAAATCAGGAAGAAAACTAAAACTCAAGGTCAGACATGTAGCCGACAACGCGGCGCAAAAGTATGTGACAATGATACCAACATATCAGAAAAGGATGCTTCTTCTAAAATGATGAAGACAAACCAAAAAATGTGACACCAACATTAGACCTAAAGAAGCAAAACCAAAATACATGCCAAACAGCACCCTGTACTGTCACTCCAAAGTACTAAATTGATAAACCAATAGGACACACAGTACTTGAACTTTGAGCTTTTTGCATCTCCATAATATTTGCAAGCTATTTTTTCTTCTATTTTTTATAGTAAGGAAAAACTGGAAGATTGAACTCATGATCAATCACCTCACCAATGGTATCAAACTAAAGACTAAAATCACTATAAATTGTTATAAAACTTATACCGAGCATCAACAGATGTGTCTTCAGAGATTACAATCCGCTCCATTGCAAGAAATCTTTACATTTAACAAAAAATTGTTGCCCAAAGACTAAAATGATTGGAGCTGATAATTAATTTTTAGCATGAAGCCTAAGTTAGTATCTCTGAAGTTCAAATTATAAAGCTCATTTATTTTTCATCAACATCTTAATTAACTCTTGTGGCTATTACATTTTTCATTTAGATCATAAAGCTCAAATTATACCATCTAAATTTTAGATGATGAATCATATTATGAATAAAGATTTCAAATTGCAGATGAATGAATAAGATGAACATCTCTCAAATTTGCTTATGAATTGCATTTCATCAAAGGCATGTGCCATCCCAAGACAAGGAATCAAATTATAGAGAGTCATCCCTTTTTTTTACTTTGTGAACAACGAATTCATATTGCAGTACCATCTAGAGGCATCAATGGCCCAAACATAACATTTAGGAAGCAGGAATGTGTCCAAATGGATTAAAACCAAAACAGCATCAGCATTCCACATTCAGGATATAAAAATGACTGGCTGCAAAATTTAGCAACAATTATACCATATAAATCAAACTAATTCAGCCAAATCGTATAATCTATTATTCCGGCATATAAAAATTACATACCATCAGCCAAGTTTGATGATGATCCCCCACTTTTTTGTTGCACAGAACTTTCTTTAGCCTCAATTATTGATCGAGATCAAAATTTTCAAATTCCAGGACTAATCCTAAAAAGTTTTTTTTTTTTTTTGCTTTAGGAGTTAACCAGTTTACCTTGCAAAGAATCATATCTCTTTGCTTTCACCATATTATATTCTGCACTCTTTGCACTTTACCATGTAGTTATGATTAAGTAGTTAGAACAAAAAAATCAGTCACTAATACACAAATTGAGTTGAAGGAAAGTGCATAGAACAACTTGTGTCGTAGCAGTAGTGAATTGACTTCATGTACTTGGCCAGTTTTCACACGCACAAAACCAACTAATATAGCTCTTGATCATGACAGTTCAAAATTACAAATATAAAATTTGGTATATGAAATTGTAGTATGTAAAGTAAACCTACTTCCTCCTCGACTATGTTTATCCACTCCAGTTAAATGAACTTAGAAATGAAAAGCAACACACTGCAGATTAACTAAAATGGTACCTAATCATAGCCACCCAACATATAGAGATTAACTAAAATGGTAACTAAAATGGTCTTAATAGGTCCAAAGATAACAGCTATTTCATCAGCAAAGATTTAAAAATATATCTGCATTAATAAAATGCAGTAAGCATGTTGAATTAAGTTTCCATCTGATATTCCGATCTAGATTCAAGTACTCATTAGGAATAAAAACATCAATTCTGGTGAGCAAAAAAAGTTCAAGTATCCAAACCTAGTAGTAGCTACACATGAGAAAATGTATTCACGGTCGAATCCGCGCAGAAAAAAAGTATAAACTTGACCAATTATAAAAGAACAGAACCAAAACAGCAGCAAATCCCATCTATTACCCCGACATATCAAAATGTAAGGCTGCAAAATTATAGGAATATGCAACTCCAAGAGCACGAGGAATTTACGTGCCATGGATCAAACTAAATTTTGCATTGTGTAACACAGCATCTACTTTCATTTTCCATTATCATGGTCATTGGGAAAACACATATTAGTATATTCTTGTAGAGTGGAAACTACACTATAACAAGGCTCTTTGTTCCCAATACTGCTTGAACAAGCTAACTAATTAGAAAAGTTCTGATAAATCTATAGTATAAATCCTTTATAAGAATATCATACCATCTCAATTTTAGTATGAATAACTCATATTGAAGTTGCATTTAACACATCTGGGAAAAATGCCCCGTGCTGAATGTACAGCCAAGCAGCACACAGGAATGTACAGTCATTCCATAGAACCAGATTGATAAACCAAGGGGACACATAGATACTGTACTCGAGGATCATGAGAATCATGATCCTTTACCACCCAATTTCTTTTAATGTATTTTTTGACAAATATACCATTTATACTTTTGTGAATAAAAAATTCACATTGCAATTGCATCTAGGTCCAGGGTCATCAAAGCTGCCACTGGGCTGGTGAACACAATTGACATAAATTTGTATAATAGCACCGAAGTCATCAGTAGTACCTTAAAAGTTGATCTCCTAATAATATCCACAAAGCGGTGAATAACTCTTTCACTTTCTGCAATGACAAATCTTTGTGATTAGAACAATAGAAAATAGAATGTTGGCACACTTCTTATCGGTGTCTGTGTACTTTTAGAATTAATGGTAGAAGTTGCTCGACGAGTTGTTTAATGAGAGTCTATGTTGTGAAAGGATTTAGTAGTGCTGAAAGAAGAAACTAAAGCAGTTTATTCTGTGCAGAAAAACACTAGTATTTTTGCACAACTAAATTCATCTACAAATAGTTGTAGTTCTATGTACCAAATTGAACCCACATTTGTATATAGATGAAATGATTCCATGGCTTGTCTTGAAAAAGATTACTATGTTTACCTTATAGAGAATCATATCTCTTTCTTTCACAATATCATGTTCTGCTCTCTCTCTGCACTTTTTCCATAATGTATTCGCTTAAACAGTTTAATAGAACAGAAAAATATGCCACTAATACACAGTTTGAACAAAAGGAAAGGGGCATAGAACTACTTTTGCCTTTGCAGTACAGTATGTGTGTCCACTAATACACAATTTGAAAAGAACTGTGTAGCCACGCGTACAAATATAATCAAATGAACTTTCTAAGAATCTGTAAAAATATGATGGAATGAATTTTCATGATGATTTGCTCATATTTTTCCATTAAACATATCTACTGTTCTACAACCATAGTGGCCAATAATATGCCACTTCATGTGACAAATAGAAAAGGGCACAATGAATATACACTTTAATGAATAGAATAACACACAAAAATACTGAAAGATTCGGAACATTCTGCAAACTAGTACATACTACTACATACCACTAATTTGAGAGTGTTGCACTTGTATATAACCATAGTAGTGTCCAGCATGAACTCCACTGCTGTTAACAAAAACACTGCAAATAGAATTGTAGAGTCAAGATACAAGATTGATGCTACTTCAGAATAGAGTCAACGAATAAAACCAGGAAGAGAGCTAAAACTCAAGGTCAGGCGCTTAGGCAACGCTGCGCAAGAGTATGTGACAATGACAGCGACTCCAACATATCGGAAAGGGATGCTTCTTCTAAAATTATGAAGCCAAACCAAAAAATGTAACACCAACATTAGACTTCCAGAAGCAAAACAAAAAAATATGCCAAACAGCACCCTGTATTGTCACTCCAAAATACCAAATTGATAAACCAGTAAGACACATAGTGATTGAACTTTGAGCTTTTGGCATCTCCATAATATTTGCAAGCTCTTTTTTTTACTTCATTTATAGACAACTTTATCATGTGCCCATCAAATAGGCCAAACCCTTTCGATCATATGATAAATAAGGAAAAACTGGAAGATTGAACTCATGATCAAACACCTCACCAATGGTATGAAACTGAAGACTAAAATCGCTATAAAAGTAGAATTTAAGACAATTGCATTAATCTCCATACAAATTGTTATAAAATATATACGAAGCAGCAACAAATGTCTATTCGGAGATTACAATCCCCTCTATTGCGAGAAATCTTTGCCTTTAACAAAAAATTGCTGCCCAAAGACTAGAATGATTGGAGCTGACAATTACTTTTTATCATGAAGTCTAAGTTAGCATCCCAATGGTTCTTATTAATCCAATCCCACCACAAACCTTACAAGCAAAGCTGCTTGTGATTTCCATTTTTCATCAACTTAATTAACTCTTGTGGCTATTACATTTTCATTTTGATCATACAACTCAAATTATATCATCTCAATTTTAGATGATTAATCATATTATGAATAAAAATTTCAAATTGCAGAAGAATGAATAAGCTGAAACATCTCAAATTTGCATTATCAAAGGCATGTGCCATCGCAAGAGTTACATTTGGAATAGATACTATACTTAAGGGTCAATCGTGGCTACACTTTACAATCGAGGGTAAATAAAGAATTTATTTTGCAATACCATCTAGGTTTAGAGTCATCAATGGCTCAAAGATATCATTTAGGACCACCAAGGCATACCTTTAACCATTCCAATTATGTGATGTGATTGCGCCAAAAGAGATAGGCGGTTGTCGATAACTCTATAATTTGACTATATTTATTCCAATGAAAGAATGCTCCTTTTGTAGGAGAGTCTAGAGAGTTCATAGAGACACTCTACAAATTATATAGCCAATAGAAATTGGACTTAAGGGTCATCGAGGCAACGTTTAAGCATCACAATCATCAAGGCAACATATAATAATCTCATCATTAATATAGCCAATAAAAATTGGACTTAAGGGTCATCGAGGCAACGTTTAAGCATCACAATCATCAAGGCAACATATTATAATCTCATCATTTATATAGCATATAAAAATTGGACTTAAGGGTCATCGAGGCAACGATTAAGCACCTTAGAAATTTATATATCCAATATAAATTGGACTTAAGGGTCATCAAGGCAATGTTTAAGCATCACAATCATCAAGGCAACATATAATAGTCTCATCATTTATATAGCCATTTGAAATTGGACTTAAGGGTCATTAGAAATTGGACTCAAGGCAACATATAATAATCTCAACATTTGCTCAATTAAAGGTTTCTTTTTTCTCAAGCAGAAGATTGAATTTTCTTGAATAAGAATGAAAAAAATTGGTAATCCCAAAAATACTGTAGCAAACAAAAAACTGTCTTTTTAAAATATCTACGCCGAACAGGGTCTTGTGGTCTTTGAGACAGAACACATTTGCCAATTAAGGTTCGTTTGTGTTTTAAGATTGACTAATAAAAAATGAGTATCTCAACATGCAGAAACAAAAACAGTTTATTGAGCAACATTCTAAAGGTTTGATCAAGAAACTGATGTTACTCTATAGCATTAGCCAACATAAATCCCACAACACGTGTTTCTGAATTATCATGAAACTTTATTGAATGTTGTTGAATTATCAAGAATGAAAAATTCAGTATCCGATATCAATTGTAAACCAAATGATGGAATGAAAATTCCAAAATAACCTTAGCAAACAAAATAAAATTCAAATTCTTGGGACAGAGAACATTTGCTTAATCAAATGTTTGTTTTTTCTCAAGCAGAAAATTGAATGCCGTAAAATAATCAAGAATGAAAAAAAATTCCAAACTATTCGTTTTGTTTTTTCCTCAATCAAAAGATTGAATGTTGGTGAATAATCATCAACGAGAAAAATGGATATCTCGACATACATGAATGCAAATATGTAGAATGAATAATCAGAAATTACCGTAGCAAACCACATTAGGGCTTACTCGTGTGTTCCATCCTTGTCATGCATGTATCAAACAAAGATTGTATAGAAGTTTGATAAAAAATTTGATCTTACTCAGAGGTTCCGACAATAAGTGTTTCTTCTTTTTTGTTACCGACAATGTGTGTTTCGTTATTTTCTGTTTCTTCATGAAAAAAAGAATGAAACTAATTCAAGCCAACATAGCATACACACTAAGCTGCGTAAATGTATGAAAACAGTTTATTGAGCAACATTCTAAAGATTTGATCAAGAAACTGATTTTACTCTATAGTATAAGCCAACATAAATCCCACAACGCGTGTTTCATTCTTTTTTCTGAAAAGATTAAATGAAAAATTATCTTTCAAAGCATTTGTGTCAAACAGGGTTTTGGGACATAGCATGTTTCCTCAATTAAGGTGTTTTGGGATTCTGATTTATCAATAATGAAAAATTCAGTATCCGGTATCAATATATATATATACTAAATCATCTTTCACACAAACTTCAAGCTTATAAAAAAAAAAACACAAACTTCAACACACATGACAAAATTAAAAAATCAATAAGGGACTAACCTCCAATGAATCTACATAGTTTCTTTAAGCCTCAGGAATCAGATGTTGTGCTTCAGTTCAGTAGCTAAGCTTTCAATCTCATCCTCAAATGCCTTCTATTGAATTGATAGCTACATATCTAACACTTGGATTATATCACTGGAGGTATAAGCGGATGAACCTTATGAGTGGGATAAAGCTACCTGAGATGGTTAAATATTAGTTCTTCGCATACATTATCAGTTTCATTACTAACTATTAAAAAAATTAAGTACAGACTGTGTAAATGATACTTTAACAATATTGGTCAAACAAATTGTAAATCTTAAATAGATTCAGCTACTATATCAGAAACACACCTAAGACACAACTCACTAGGCTGCATACACCAAAGCAAAAAACAGAACCTGCAGTGTACAGATAAAGAAATACAAAAGCAGAATAAAATCGATTGAGAAGTAATAAAATGTACAAGGAAGAAGTATAACTTTTGATTGGGATTCTGATTTATGGAAGAAGTGTGAAGGGAAAAATGACCTTTTAGTTACCAACACTGAGTGAGAATAGGTTGAAAAGGCAGAGATTCTAGATGGGCAAGAATAATCATCAAAACAACCCAATGTGCATGTTTATCTTCAGCAAAATTTCTAAACCGTAATAATTTCGTATAGTCAATAATCAACCATCATCACAGTTGTTAAACCAAAATGACCATAAGATAGCATCAAAATCACTACAAAAATAAACAGAGAACAAATCCCAAATATGTACCATCAGATTACTACTTGGCAAAACACACACACACACAAGAAAATCACAAAACTCTAAAAAATCTACTTATCAAACATTAATAGAAAACAGAATTTCTGTAAAAGCAAACAACACTAACAAACCCACAAGCCTAATATTTCTCCTCATCACATTCAAAACAACTATAACAACAATATCACTAATTCTATTTGAGAACTTAAATTCAATAGAAACCCGTAACTTGCATACAAGCACAAAATTGAGGATTCCATTAAAAAACAAAAAATGGGACAAGTGACACCTAAATGAAAAACAAAAAAAATATATCAGTTATATGCAACAAAAAAGATAATACCTTTGAGAAAAGATTGATACTCAATGCCTCAGATAGAAAGAGAGACGAAATTCGTGAGATATGCTTCCGTATGAACTTGGCAATGTCGCAGCTAGGTTGTGTTAAAGATAGAGCGTTGTGACACAGATAAAGAGACAATCACTCGCTCAATGTCATGACATAGAGAGATATGTGTGTGATTTGGTTCTGTTGTGTGAGAAATTGAAAATTATTCTAGGGTTTGTGACTCATAGGATTTGAAGAAGACGATGCAATGGTTTTTTCTATGAATCGATATGGGTTTCTATGTGAATCACGCTGTGTAATTTGAGAAGGGTTTCGAGGAAGACGATGATAGGGTTTCTCTATGAATCATTCTGGGTGATTCAAGAAGAAGATGATGAAAGGGATTTCTCTGGGTTTCTATGTGTCACAGCAGAGGGTCAGAAGAGGAAGAGACGAAGGGTTTCTATTTGTGTAAGCGAACGGTTTCCTGGTATTGTGTGAATTTTGTAGATATAGGGTGGTTTCATTTGCAAAACGATAAATACCGGACAGAACAGTGCAGGATAAAGCAAGACAGAATATGATATAACAAAATTGCATCGGTGAAAGAAAGTAAGATAATACAATATTTGTTATATTTGAAAATAAAATGGGTATTTTTGTATTTTTTTATAGTTGTATCATGGACAAAAAGTTGTTTCGTAGTTTAGTGAGAGACAAAGAATTTTGTTTTTGTTCTGTCCCTTACTGTCTATTATGTCCAATACTATAACTAGTTTTTGAATCAAACAGAGTACAACAAAAGTTGTTCAATGCAATCATCTATTTTTTAGCAGATCAAACACACCTTTTCAATAGGTTTTTTTGAAATAGATTGACAAAAAAAACTAGATTGAATTTATCTGAAATCAAATTTTTTTTGAATTTTTTCCCCGAAAAAGATCGGAAAGTTTTTTTCCATAAAAAATCAGGAACTTTCGCAAAAAAAGATTATAAACTTTTTTTCCGAAAAAAACTCCGGAATTGTTTTTATTTGAAATCGAAACATTTTCCCACGAAAAAATCTGCAACTTTTTTTCCGAACTTTTCTTGTCTCCAAAACTATTTTTGAAAACTAGGTAATCAAACGAATTTTCTCATTTGTAAAATAGTTTTGAAAATTACATTACCAAACACTTTTTTTTTCTCTTTTTAAAAATAATTTTCTAAAACACTTTTATAACATATATTTTAAAAACTAAAAACCATAACTGTTTCAAACATGCCCTTGGTGTTTATAATATGACAAAAATATATTTAAAAGAGCTGTTATGCATATAATTAATTCAAACAAATTTCATAAAATCTGTAGAATATAGTCTGTTGAAAAGCTTTTTAGAGTTTAGTTTATATATAAGACGTGTGGTGTTTCTCTTTATTCTCTCTTTGGTCTGTGGAGATAACTCATTTCTAAGTATGTATGATGTATACATAATTCGTTGAGTGTTCATTGAATAAATAAGTATTAGAAAAGTTGATGACCATTCTCGAAATATTCTTTAAAAATCTTAAATAATAATTTCTTATGAAAATATATGAAACAAGTATAAAAATTAAAAGGTATAATTTTTTAAATAAATAAATAATTTATTTAAATAGAATAAATAAAGAATGCTTTAGAAACACTTCCTAGCAAGATCCATATATATTTAAGTAACTTGTTTATCATGTCTGTGCATCTTATGATTTTATATCACCGTACTTATTGATCGTCTAACCACCTAACATGCTCTTAAAGCCATAAGCCCTCTTTGCAAGACAATTTAGAATTGAAATTAGTGGACTGTGTAGTTCCTTCTATTGGTTGCCAAATGTTGTGAGCATTCCTCAATGTACTGAACCAGTGCACAACAATAAATGCTATAGCCAAAATATAACCTTTAGTTTTTGACTTGTGTTCTCCTTGAGGGTATAGAACAAGGTTCTCACTAAAGTAGAGACTAACATAATAAGCATATGTGTACAACTACAACAACATATTTAAACCTGATACAAAGACCCTTTGCCATTTTGAGAAGACCAACATCTTGGCTAGTTGAGTAATTGCCACCCTCTTAATTAACACTAGCACAATCCAACTCAAGATTTCATTTAAAGGTTGAAAAAATCTCATGAATAATGTCACGGCAAACCATTGTTTTTGTTTCGAAACCGTTGTAAACCTCCAAAGAAATAGAATAATATTTCCTTTTTTTAAACCATTTGCCACATGCATAACCCAAAAAGAACCTCACTCTTATTCTTATGCTAGGAACATTGAATTCAATACTTTGACATCTTGAAGCTGTAGAAACTGCAGACAATAACAAATATGACCATTCTCTTTCTCAACACCACTGGCAAGAGACAACAGATTCTTGTGGGTATATGCAATCCAAGCAGAAAGTCCATCCCTGAGTGTGAAGTGAAACTTCAATCCAAAAATGCGAGGTATTACAAGATATCTAACTGCATCAGTTATAGCACGCAGATATAGCTCAAAAAGTATACTATGTGAATATAGTGGCACTTTCCTGTCATGCACAAAGATAGAGCTTCGACAAAGTCACAAAATAGCAAGAAAGCTTATAATTCTCTCCATGGAATGCATATCAATCAGCACTTTTAACAAAACCACACCATATCCGTAAATAGTATAGCCAAATGAACCAACACTATAAATGAATAGAGACTAAATTTACCATTATCAACAAGCTTAGCCAAGCCAAGAGCAACAACTGAGAATTCCAAGGCAGGGCCAATAATATAGTCATAACATAATTCCTTGCATTCCACTGGTATGTCAATAAAATCATGTACAAGAGATTGAAGGCTTTTCGAAAACAATGCATTTCGACTAATATCATGGACCAAACTCATAATTGCAATGTGTGGATAAGGATGCAATAAAAATATTCTACTAACAAAGATGTCCAAATCCATGTGTGTATAGGCTGAATATGCATTATGATTAATATGTCTACTAGAATCACCAATTGTAGCTTGCAGTAGCCAAAGAGGGTATGTACCCGTGCCTTTGACAAATACCTCGTTGAATTTGAGATAAATAGAAAAGTTTGACAGCTCCACACTGCTTTTCATGCCGTTAACACAAGCATTTTCCCAAATAGATAGTGGACAAATCACTGTTGCCACATAAGAAGGCAAAATGATAGTGTTCACCGCTGTGGAAGTGGTGTTTGGAGGCACCGGAGCAGGTGGAGGCTTGCGACTGCACTTCACTTGGAATTCTAAAGTAATCAGTCTGTAATAGACTTTTTGAATTAAAGAAATGATAAAGCACCACTCATTAGTGCTAGGAAGGCCAACATATACAAAATGTTCACAAGGCAGAAAACAAAGAGAAGAAACAATTGGTTTTAAGCCAACCAAGTCTATGGTAATCAATGCAACTAAACAAGCCTAATACACAATCATTTAATCAAGACAATTCAAAATCAGAAATACAAATTTTGGCATCTTCTCAATCATATGATAAAGTGGGACTAACTTGAACATTGGACACATTATCAGACAACTCATCCAATTTGTACTTCTTGATAGAATTGAATATATGAACATATTAGTTCAAAAAATCAATACCTAAACTAAATAATACATTTCTTAGTTTGAGTAAACTCCACAACAATACTGCAGATTGCCAGTATAATAGTTATTTCATCTGTAAAGTAATTGCAGTAAGCACCTGCAGATTGCCTACGAATCTAGGAGGCAAAAACGAGTGGAATCGCTCAAAGAATCGGTTTCATTGTAAACTTGTGGAGACATTGTTTGGAGAACATGCCAACTATCAACCATTGGTTAAGTCATTACTCTTTATTATGAAACTTGGGTAATTTTGTGTAACATTTTCCATGGTCATATGACTGGCTCATATCAGGAAATTGGTAATGGTGTACCTATTAGTGCAGTTATAACAACTCTTGAGATTGCAAAGGTTCTGAAATATACCTACTATTTTAGCACATTTGGAGGAAATCATGCTTGTACTGTTGCGGGATTAGCTGTTCTGAATGTACTGAGACAGATAAATTTCAGCAAAATGCACAAATTGTGTCCTGTTGGATCATATTTAAAGAAGCGTCTTAATTCACCAATGGAAAAGCACGAGAGTAAGCTTCTTATTCTTTCAATTTTCTATGTTGTTGTCTATTGGATCATATACATCTCCAATCTACCAAGTTAAATTGCTAAACAAGCATAATGTCATTCACCAAAATTAAATGAAAAAATATGTGACACAAACATTAGAATTATAGAAGAAAACAATTCATCCAAGCAGCACCCAGGAATGTACAGTCATTCCATAGAACAAGATTGATAAACCAAGGGGACACATATATACTGTACTCGAGGATCATGAGGATCATGAGGCTACACTTTACCATCCCATTTCTTTTTATGTATGTTTTGAAAAATATCCCATTTATACTTTGTGAATAAATAATTCACTTTGCAATTGCATCTACGTCAAGGGTCATCAAAGCTGCCACTGGGCTGGTGAACTCAATTGACATAAATTTTTAAAATAGCACCAAAATCACAGTAGTACCTCAAAAGTTGATCTCCTAATAATAACCTCAAAGCGGTGAATAACTCTTTCACTTTTTGCAGTGACAGTTCTTTGTGATTAGAACAATAGAAAATAGAATGTTCGCGCACTTCTTATGGGACCACCAAGACTACTTTCAGAATTAATGGTAGAAGTTCCTCGACGAGGTTTAAAGAGAATCTATGTTGTGAAAGGAAGAATTAATGGTAGATACTATACTTAAGGTCAATCGAGGCTACACAAAGATTTCGTTTTGCAATACCATCTAGGTTTACAGTCATCAATGGCTCAAACATATCATTTAGGATCACCAAGGCTTACCTTTAACCATTCCAATTATGTGATGTGTTTACGCCAAAAGAGATAGGCAATTGTCGACAACTCTATAATTTGAGTATATTTATTCCAATGAAAGAATGCTCCTTTTGTAGGAGAGTCTAGAGAGTTCATAAAGACACTCAACAAATTATATAGCCAATAGAAATTGGACTCAAGGGTCGTCGATGCAGCGTTTAAGCATCACAATCATCAAGGCAACATATAATAATCCCATCATTTATACAGCCAATAAAAATTGGACTTAAGGGTCATCGAGGCAACGTTTAAGCATCTTAGAAATTTATATAACCAATATAAATTGGACTTAAGGGTCATCGAGGCAACGTTTAAGCATGACATTCATTAAGGCAACAAATAATAATCTCATCATTTATATAGCCATTAGAAATTGGACTTAAGGGTCATTAGAAATTGGACTCGAGGCAAGATAAAATAATCTGAACATTTGCTCAATTAAAGTTTCTTATTTCTCAAGCAGAAGATTGAATTTTCTTGAATAAGAATGAAAAAAATGGCTAATCTCAAAAATACCTTGGCAAACAAAAAACTGTATTTTTTAAATAGATAGGGTCTTGTGGTCTTTGGGACAGAACACATTTGCCAATTAAGGTCCTTTTGTGTTTTAAGATTGACAAATAAAAAATGTGTACCTCAACATGCAGAAACGAAAACAGTTTATTGAGCAACATTCTTAAGGTTTGATCAAGTATCTGATGTTACTCTATAGCATTAGCCAACATAAATCTCAAAACGTGTGTTTCTGAATTTTAAAGAAACTTTATTGAATGTTGTTGATCTATCAAGAATGAAAAATTCAGTATTTGGTATCAATTGTAAACCAAATGATGGAATGAAAATTCCAAAATAACCTTAGCAAACAAAATACAATATAAAGTCTTGGGACAGAGAACATTTGCTCAATCAAATGTTTGTTTTTTTCTCAAGCAGAAAATTGAATGCCGTAAAATAATCAAGAATGAACAAAAATTCCAAAATATTCTTTTTGTTTTTTCCTCAAGCAAAAGATTGAATGTTGTTGAATAATCATCAACGAGAAAAATGGGTATCTCAACATAAATTAATGCAAATAAGTAGAATGAATAATCAGAAATTACCATAGCAAACGAGATTAAGGCTTACTTGTGTGTTCCACAACAGTCTCCTTGCCAAGCATGTATCAATCAAAGATTGTATAGAACGATCAAGAAATTGATCTTACCCAGAGGTTCCAACAATGTGTGTTTCTTCTTTTTTGTTACCGACACGACAATGTGTGTTTCGTTATTTTCTGTTTCTTGAAGGAAAAAAAGAACGAAACTAATTCAAGCCAACATAGCATACACACTAAGCTGCGTAAATGAATGAAAACAGTTTATTGAACAACATTCTAAAAGGTTTGATCAAGAAACCGATTATTGAAAATTAAATCCTCAATTAATCAATTTGTTTCTGCTACTCTAAAAACCCCCCAACGAAATCTGTAACAACAACCAAATTTCAGTTTCCAAGGTGAGGGTCATAGTTAGGGTAAGACCCTTCCTTCCTCATGAAATCACAAGAAGAAATTGTGCTGACCCAGTTTCTTGTATCTCCCTTGTGGATCAAGATTTTCAATCTCGTGATGAAGTTGCAGTTTATCTCAAAGACCCACATACCAGGTTTCAACAAGTTCACTTTTTTATTACTACTGTGAATGATTAGTAAAGTCTTTGAATTTTTGGTTTTGATTTTGTTTCCTTGTTTGATTTTAGTCATAACAATTGGATTCATTCTTTGATCAAGAGGACAACAATGTGGGTCAGATATTTCATACTGAATTAAACCCTATGATACATGCTATCTTCAATCACATAGCAACCCTAGTATAAGCCAACATAAATCCATTCTTTATTTCTAAAACATTAAATGAAAAATTTAGCATTCAGTATCAACATGTAGAAAGAAAATCGAGAAATTACCGTAGCAAACTAGAATCAGAGCATCTTTGATGAATGATACCATCGATTCCTCCAATCGCCAGTGTACATGAAATTAGGGTTTACTCTGTTGGAACAAAGTGGGTCTGACATGAACCTCTAATGTTTTAAGTGGTTTTGATGATAACAAAGTATTAAAATTACAATTGGTATTACTAATGATTATTCTAGTGTGCAGAATTACAAGTTAAAATTCATGCAGAAGCACTATGAATAGTAGCAGAGAAGCCAGTCAAGACAAGCTCTGAAAGAGTATCGCTATTCATCAGAAGCTTAATTTTTGCGTGCTGAAGATAGCACTTCTGAAGACCAAAAGCTAGGCTCTGATGAAGTTCAGAAGCTGAAGATCTTAAGAAGCTATGACAAGAACATCAGAAGCAAAAGGAATTTACGTCACTCAAGAGCTGACCTATACAGAACCAATGATTGAAGAACAATCCACTTCAAGGCTCTGTCACATCCACAGGAAGGAATATTCGTTGGTACAACGTTAACCTTATCCATAAGTGGAGCGCATTTGAGGATTGTACTATCGTACTATTATTACTCAAAATAGATGAGTGATAAATTGAATAGCTAGGTAGTGGAATTGGAATTCCTTACCAAAGAAGGCAATATACAGCTATCAATTGTACGAGTAAATTCCAGCTGGCACCTCTCTCTCTGCAACGGTCATCATCTTCCTCCAAGTATAAATAGAAGACTCAAATGGAAGAAATGACTACTGTTCTAACGACTGTTCTATTACTACGTTCAAAGACTAAGAAGCATTCTGACATCATATTTTAAATCTGTCATTCTAAGTCTTAGAACATTTTGAGTTGTATTTTGTAAACACCTCTGATAGTATATCAAGTGTTCCTTAACATTCATTCTTATTCTTAAGTTTGTTTGAGAAGTCTCTTGTTAAGCTTAACTTGAGCATTTGAGAAGTCTCTTGTTTAGTGAAACTTGAGCACCTGAGAAGTCTCTTGCAAGTGTGCTTGAGCAATTTGTAATCTTTAGTAGATTATAGTGAAAATCTCTTGTTAGTAACAAGGGGACTGGAGTACTCTCGATTTGTGAGGGGAACCAGGATAAATTCTGTGTCTTTCTTTCTCTCTCTCAGCACCCTCTCTTTATTTTGTGTTTTTATCCGCTGCATACTTAGTCGCTATTAGGCAAAAAGTTTTAATTTTTAAAACACAACTCAACCCCCCCCCTTCTTGTGTTTTTCCACCTTCAATTGGTATCAGGAGCTGGGCTGTTGCCTAACTCTCACCTATCAGTGAAACAGTTAAGATTCAGGGAGGAAAAACATGTCTGCTGAGAAGAATCTCAATGAAGTTCCTTTTGACTATGACTCTAATTCTAAAGATAGAAGGTCTTCTGACAAAATTCCCTTTTTCAATGGAACTGGGACTGGTTATCCATTCTGGAAAACCAAGATGTACAGTCACATCATGGCGATTGATTGTGATCTGTGGGACTTGGTAGAAGATGGAGTGAACTTTGAAAATATGGACTTAGAAGGCGTTGTTAGCTCTAAAGACAGAAAGGCTTTTACACCTACTCAAAAGCTGGAATATAAGAAGCACCACAGTGTAAAAGGGATGATGACAAATGCCATCTCTCATGATGAGTACTTGAAAATTGGAGATAAGAGAACGGCTAAGTCTATCTGGGATTCTCTTAAATCCAAGTATGAAGGAAATAAACAAGTTAAGGAGGCTAAGGCCAACTTGTTAGTACATCAGTATGAATTATTTAAAATGAAGGACGGAGAGGACATTGAGACAATGTTCTCTAGGTTTCAAATTCTTGTTTCTGGACTTCAAGTTTTAGATAAGAGCTATACTGAGGCTGATCATGTAAGGAAAGTACTCAGAAGCTTGCCGCCAAAGTGGAGACCAAAAGTGACAGCGTTTCAGGAATCTAAGGATTTAGATACTGTGTCTCTTGAAAGCTTGGTTAGTTCTCTAAAGAGTCATGAGATGGAACTTATGACTGACGAATCGACTAAGAAGCTAAAAGGGATAGCCCTGAGCACCAAGAGTTCCTCTAAGGAGGCTAAGGCCAACTTGTTAGTACATCAGTATGAATTATTTAAAATGAAGGACGGAGAGGACATTGAGACAATGTTCTCTAGGTTTCAAATTCTTGTTTCTGGACTTCAAGTTTTAGATAAGAGCTATACTGAGGCTGATCATGTAAGGAAAGTACTCAGAAGCTTGCCGCCAAAGTGGAGACCAAAAGTGACAGCGTTTCAGGAATCTAAGGATTTAGATACTGTGTCTCTTGAAAGCTTGGTTAGTTCTCTAAAGAGTCATGAGATGGAACTTATGACTGACGAATCGACTAAGAAGCTAAAAGGGATAGCCCTGAGCACCAAGAGTTCCTCTAAGGCTCTGAAGGCGAAGGTTATAGTATCTGATGAAGAAGCTTCTGAAGAAGGTCACGAAATGGACTCTGATGAAGAAGAAGAAATGGTTCTGATGGCTGCAAGAGTATCACAATGGGCTAAAAGAAGCAAGAAGTATGCTGGTAAGTTTGGAGGTTCTTCCAAGAAGGTTAGTGCATCTAAGGATAAAAAGGAAGAACAAAACAAATGCTTTAAGTGCAACAAACCAGGACACTTCATTGCTGACTGCCCAGAGAACCTGAGTAAAACATCCAAGAGAACCTCTAACAAAGAAAGATACAAAAGTAAGCTCAAGAAGGGGTTCCTTGCCACTTGGGATGATTTGGATCAGGAATCAGATTCTGATGGGGAAGAAGAAGCAAACCTAGCCTTGATGGCAACCGCTTCTGACCAAGAGAACTCTGAGCACGAAGCTGACTCAGATTCAGAAGATGAAGAAGAGGTACTTGCTAAACTTTCTCGTTCTGAATTAATAGATTCCTTAAAAGATGCCTTAAAACTTTTAACCAAAAAGGCAGGTGAGTGTAAGGTCCTTAAAAAGGCCTATAACAACCTGACCGAAAAGGCAAATGAAATAATTGAACAAAATGAGTCTCTAAAATCAAGAAATGAATTTATGGAAACTCATTATGTTCTTGATGATAAGGTTCCTCCAGAACATGAATTTGCTCTTCAGGAATTCCTTATAAATGGAATGAAAAGAAGTAAAATAGCCTCTTTGATTTATCATGTAAGTAGAAATAGAGGAGAAGGTCTTGGATTCTCACGTTTTAAAGATAATCCATTATCTTCAAAGTCCTCTAATATAGATAAATCAAAACCTAAGGTTGTCTTTGTAAAAAGTCAATCAGAAGTTCTTAATGAGTCAGCTTCTAATAGAACATCAAAGCCAGAGGCTCAAAAGTCAAAGACTCTGAAGGATAAAACCTCAGAACCTAAGATTGTTAAGCCTCAAGCTAATGTTAAATCTAAAGAAGCTCTGACACATTCAAGAACAAAGCTCAAGAGCTATACCAAACCCAAAAACTTTTCAACAAGGGTGGTTAACTCTAGAAGCTCTGATAGGTCCTTCAAACAAAGACCACCTAGACCTGTAAAGACTAACACAAAAGGACCCATAAAGATATGGGTACCAAAATCTCAAATAATATTTGCTTCAGGTTTGCACACCAAGAAGGCCAAAGCAGCAATGCTGGTACCTGGACAGTGGCTGCTCACGACATATGACGGGAGAAAGGCATATGTTCCAAACCCTGACTCTGAAAGAGGGAGGTTCTGTGGGGTTTGGAGGAAACCAAAAAGGGAAGATCATTGGTACAGGTATAGTTGGTAACTCTTCTCTTTCAATTAAAGATGTTTGGTTAGTTGATGGCCTCAAACATAATCTGCTTAGCATTAGTCAATTTTGTGATAGCGGATTCATTGTTAAATTTGATAAAGAGGCATGTACGGTAATCAATGATTCTGACAAGTCCATATTGTTTAAAGGATTAAGAAGAGGTAATGTTTATAAGGTGAATCTGTCAGAACTCACTGAGCAGAAGATAGTTTGTCTTCTATCTCTGAATGATGAAAAGTGGGTCTGGCACCAACGCTTAGGTCATGCTAACTGGAGATTAATCTCTAAGCTTAGCAAACTAAAGTTGGTTAAAGGCCTGCCAAATCTTAAATATCATTCAGATGCTCTGTGTGGTCCTTGTCAGATTGGCAAAATTTCAAAAACTTCTTTTAAACCTAAAAACATTGTCTCTACCTCAAGACCCTTAGAACTACTTCACATTGATTTGTTTGGTCCAGTAAGTACTGCCTCAATCAATGGGAAGAAATATGGATTAGTCATTGTTGATGATTACAGTAGATGGACTTGGGTAAAGTTTCTAAGAGTGAAAGATGATGCATATGATGTGTTCAGCATCTTCTGCACTCAAGTGCAAAATGAGAAAGGTCTCAAAATCTTAAAGGTTAGAAGTGATCATGGTGGTGAATTTGAAAACGAACCATTTGCAACTTTTTGTGAAGATCATGGCATTGTCCATGAGTTCTCTGCTCCTAGAACACCACAACAAAATGGTGTTGTAGAGAGAAAGAACAGGTCTTTACAAGAAATGGCAAGAACCATGATGCATGAGACAAAACTTGCTAAGCACTTCTGGGCAGAAGCTGTAAACACAGCTTGTTACATTCAAAATAGGATCTATATAAGACCTCTATTGAATCTAACAACATATGAACTCTTCAAAGGAAGAAAGCCCAACATCTCTTACTTTCATCAGTTTGGATGTACATGTTACATTCTAAACAACAAGGCCTACAAAAGAAAATTTGATGCCAACGCCTGTAAGGGAATCTTTATAGGTTACTCTGAACGCTCAAAGGCATACAGAGTGTATAATTCTGAAACTAACACAGTGGAAGAATCTATACATGTTAGATTTGATGATAAAGAGCCTGACAGTAAAATGTCAGAGCAAGATAATAGTTATGCAGGTGTTCCATACCAATACATCGATTCAGAACCTGAAAGAGCATCAGAAGCTGTTGAAGCTTCAGAAGCTGTATTGGAAGAAGATGCTGAAGAAGCATCTCAATTAGAAGCATCACAAGAACATGATGACACTTCAGAAGAAGACACTCAACCAAGTGCTGATGTCGATGAAGCTCCAAGAAGGAAGTTCAAATATAGATCATCACATCCAGAAGATTTAATTCTTGGAAACAAAGAAAGTCCAAGAAAGACAAGATCAGACTATCAACAACTTGATTCACTTCTGGGGCTAATCTCAATGATAGAACCAAAGAATGTTGATGAAGCACTTACTGACGATGGATGGATTGTAGCTATGCAAGATGAGCTCAATCAGTTTCAAAGAAATGATGTATGGGACTTAGTGCCAAGACCAGCACATAAGAACATCATTGGAACTAAGTGGGTATTTAGAAACAAGATGAATGAACAAGGTGAAGTGGTAAGAAATAAAGCTAGACTGGTAGCACAAGGCTACAGTCAGCAAGAAGGTATAGACTTCACTGAAACATTTGCTCCAGTAGCAAGACTGGAAGCAATCAGGTTACTTCTTTCATATGCTGTTAACAATGGAATCACATTGTACCAAATGGATGTTAAGAGCGCCTTTCTTAATGGTGTTATTTCTGAAGAAGTATATGTCAAACAACCCCCAGGTTTTGAGGATTTGAAAAATCCTAATTATGTTTATAAACTTAAGAAATCACTCTATGGTCTCAAACAAGCTCCAAGAGCTTGGTATGAAAGACTGAGTAATTTCCTTTTAGAAAATGGTTTTCAAAAAGGTCAAATTGACAATACATTATTCAGAAAGACATCTAAGAAAGATATCTTAATCATTCAAATATACGTTGATGATATTATTTTTGGTTCTACTAATGCTTCTCTTTGCAAGAATTTGTCTAAGCTTATGCAGGATGAATTCGAGATGAGTATGATGGGTGAATTGAAGTTCTTCCTTGGAATCCAAATTAATCAAGGAAAAGATGGCACTTACATTCATCAAAGCAAGTATACAAAAGAGCTTCTGAAGAAGTTCAACCTTGATGACTGCAAGATAATGTCTACACCCATGCATCCTACCAGCAGCTTAAGAAAAGAAGAGATAGGAAGCAAAGTAGATCAGAAGCTGTATCGAGGTATGATTGGTTCTTTACTCTACCTTACAGCATCTAGACCTGATATTCTATATAGTGTATGCTTGTGTGCAAGATTCCAGTCAGACCCTAGAGAACCTCACTTAACTGCTGTTAAGAGGATCTTTAGATATCTGAAAGGAACTACTAATCTAGGACTTCTTTATAAAAAATCCCTAGATAGTAAGCTAGTTGGATTCTGTGATGCTGACTATGCTGGTGATAAGATTGAGAGGAAATCCACTAGTGGAAATTGCCAATTCATTGGTGAAAATCTCATATCTTGGGCCAGCAAGAGACAAACAACTATTGCTTTGTCTACAGCAGAAGCAGAATACATCTCAGCTGCTAAATGCTGCACACAGCTTCTCTGGATGAAATATCAGTTGGAAGATTATAACATAGCTGAAAGCAGTATTCCATTATATTGTGACAATACTGCTGCTATTCATTTGTCTAAGAACCCTATTCTACACTCAAGAGCTAAACATATTGAAATAAAACATCATTTTATAAGGGATCATGTTCAGAAAGGTACAATAGATATTCAATTCATTGATACTGAACATCAATGGGCTGACATATTTACTAAACCTTTAGCTATTGAAAGATTTGATTTTATCAAAAAGAATTTGAACATGCACTATATCTCTGAAGAAAATTAGCTCTGAGAAGTAGAATAGAATTAGCATCTGAAGCTCTATCAGAACCTCTTATAATTTAGAGTATCCCTTGGGAAGCTCTGAATAATTTAGGCTCTGAAGAGTAACAGGTTCTGATGAGGTGTCAGATACAAATGAGTGAGGCTCTGAACCTTTTGGAAATAAAACGTTCAGTACGAGTAAGTGTACAACAGTTGTCTATACACGCGTCAGCTATGATTAAACTTTTTCAACACGTGTCTAGATCCTGACGGGCAGAGAACAGTTAATGATGATTATGGCAGTTAAGTATATTATTTAATTTTTAAAAACTGCTCGCGCTCCCTCCCAATGTTTACTTTCTCTGTGTATGTGTGCGAGTTACTATTTATAAGTCACTTCACTCACTTTGCACAACTTTTACACATAATCACTTCCCACACAAACCTAAAACTCAGAATTTCCCAAATTGCTTTGCGTTGAAATCATGGCTGCTAGATCGTCAAACGAAATCGTTCAACGTCCGTTCAACCCGGTCTTACCACCCGTTATTGATCTCAAGTCTCAAGAAAAACTTGTATTCAAAGATAACGAAACCGTCGCTGGTCCAGAATCCTTTGAGTTTATAACGGAAAAGTTTGTTGATTTTGAGAGTTTGAAGGTGAATGGAATCGACATTCAGAGTTTATTCTACGATCAACAATGGAAGAATTATTTCGAGATGCTGAATGGATTTGTCTATTATGACATTGTGAAATACTTCTGGCAGAAAGCTACCATCTTTGACAAGTTCAATTCTGATGAAGAGGTTAAAAAGATGGTAGAGAAGGATGGTTCTCTTAAAGGTAAATCTAGAACTCAACTTGGCTTAAGACCCTTTAGAGGAAAGGAGATAAGATCAAATATCATGGGTATCAATGTTCTTATCACTCAAGAACATATTGCCAAAATTCTGGGTCTGGACAATGAAGGTGAGAATGTGGATGAATATGGTGAGAAGAGCAAACACATTGAATCCATTAAGAAGGATTTATTCCTGCCTGGCTGTGCCAACAATGACTTTGGAAAAGCTAAATTCATGAAGCAAAACTTCAGTTTTGCCTTCAAAGTGTTTCTGGCCTCCATCATCACTAGAGAAGGAGGATATGATACTATTTCTCTACCACATCGTCACTTCATCTGGTTTCTGTACAAGAAGGTGAAGATAAATTTGGCAAAGCTTCTGTTTGATCACCTATGCTTTACTATATCCAAAAGCAGATCCAAATCACCTTCAATGATTCATCATCCAAGGTTGATTTCTGAAATCATTCGACAGACGAAGCTTACTCAAATTATCAGTACCAAAGAAAAACTAAGGGTTTTCAACACGGCTAAGTATGATGCAAGTGTTTTGGTAAACATGCATCTGAAGACAAAAGAGGAGCTGAAGTCAGCCAAGAGCCCTCTGGAGCAAGTTTATGAGAAGTACTTCTGGTGTGACGGTTTCCCAACCATATCAGAATTTGATAATGATGAGGTTATCAAGAACTTCTTGGAGTTGGTTAGATTGGACTCTGGTGTAAGTGTGCCCAGGAGTATGGTGGTTGGTGTACCAAACTGGGACATCTTCAAAGGACCCAAGCAAATCACAAGGTCTAAAAGAAAACCTCAACCAATTGAACAAGATATTGTTGAGGAAGAACAATCTGAAGAAAGGGTTGATGGTGCTGAAAGGATAACCACTGAAGAAACAGAAGAAGTCAGTAAGGAGCAAGTAGCTAAGATTGCTCAGAGAAAGGCTGCTCAGAAAGAAAGAAGAACAAAGAAAAGGCAGGATAGGCCTGCAGATGCTGAGGAGGAACAACCTGTCAGAGCCACAAAAAGAAAGAAGTCAGTTGTGTCCAAACAAAAGGCTGCTGATTCAGGTAAACATTCTATGCCTAATATTGATAGTACTGCTAGTGCTCATCTCTCTACCCAATCACCTCCCATAGACTATACACAGCCTATTCGAATGATCCAACCTTCTCCTAAATCATCATCATCTGAAGAAACTCTTTCTGACTCCAGCATTGACTCTACTGAGTTAATTGCTGAACTTGACAAATTAGAGAAAGAGAAACCTGTACATAAACCTACCAAAAGAATCACTAAAAAACCCATCCTCATCGTTTCTGATGAAGAATCCCCCACTATCATTGATACTTCCATCCTTGACCAACCTACCAACACAACAACAATAAAATCACCCACCATTCTTGATCATCTGTCCACTCACCTATCTGGTGATGCCTTCACTCACTCAAACACAGCATCACCTGATCATTTTCACTTTGTAAATACTACTTCTAATTTACCTAGTGATTCACCTCTTCCAGAACCACAAATTCAATCTCCACCCTCCTCTCTTGCTGACATAGAACAAGAAGATCCACCCACATTCACACCAGCCCAGGATGAAGTCATAACTCATTCTGATCATATTACTAAACCACCCACACCACAACCTGAACTTTCCACTCCTGAACCAACACCAGAACCACAAACAATTTCATCAGAACCCATCTATGACCCAGTTTACAAACCCTTAACCATAGAAGAACTCTGTCTACCCATTGACTTTGCCCTACCAATTCTGGAGGATCTGCTAAAAGCAGAAATTAATGTTGATGATGATATCATAACCATTGATCCATTTGACAAAATCAAAAGAATCAAAATAATTCCCCTCAAAAGAAAAAGGCCTGAACCCACCATTCCTTTCAATAGAAACCAACCCTTCTTCAACTACAACTCTGAACCAAACCTTGGGCTTCTAGAAAGTGCTATTAATATTAGTCTAAGGAATTTTAAAAGCATGGAAGAAGAAGTACTGATATTTCCCCCAATATTGATGCTAAGATCAGGGAATTAGAGGAGAAGTTTAGTCAGTCTCTAAGGTTGTTGGGAGGCTATGTAAAAAGAAGGATTGAGGGAAGAGGAATGGAAGCTCTGTCTCAGATTATGAATGCTGCTGAACGCTCTCATGCTCTGAGACTTACTTTTTTCAACCATGAAGAAGAATGTCAGAGGTTAGCTTTTTTAGCTGCTGTGAATGAAAGTATCACAAGATCTCTGGATGATGAGCAGGCTAGGATAACTGCTGAAATGGAACGTCAGAGGCTTGCTGAACAAGAAGCCATCAAGTTATTGGTTGATAGAGCTGTTCACATTGCTGTCATTGAGACTAATAAGATTATTGAGAATCAAGGAGCTGCAGAAGATATTGTTATGAATGATCAGAACCTTAGTGAACCAGATTCTGATAAAGGTAAAGCTCCCATTGTTGCTTCATCTCCTCCTAGATCTCCACCAGTACTTGTCCAAGGCTCTTCTTCATCTGCTATACCCTCTGTTATGCAAGAAGCTCTGAATGCAATCAAGCATGACTTAAGAGAGGAACTAAGAAATGAAATGGATGAATTCAGGGCCGATATAAGAGAAGACATGAACAGATCTGGTGAAGCTACTAACAAGAAGATAGATGCTATGATGGAACTTCTTTTGAAACTTACTCAACAGCAATCCAAACCTTAACCCTTATGTCTGAGCACTTATTTGTTATTAGTTCTTGTGTAATTTTTGGATAATTTTTTCTTTAATTCATATCTATATTATCCATATTTGTGTGTTTGTTATTTGCTTATATGTTTGTTTTATATTTGTTTTTCAAAATTTAACTTTTCTATATACCATGATATTGTCTGGTACTCTTGAGAATTCTGACTCTAGTGAAAGATGCTGAAGAGCATCTTAGTTTTTAAACTAATAAGCCTAGGATTTCCAAAACCTAAGAGTCCCTCTCATCAGTACTCCTGTTTACTCATGAAATAGCTTCTTAGTATTAAAGCCTGTTTAACAACGGGGCACCAATACCGAATGAGGCGTATCTGGTAACTGGTTTTCTGACAATAGGAATAAGGTATATATATATAAGAAACTTGCTCAAAACAAAGGGAATTAATAGCATAAAACTTCTTTATTAATATTATTGAAGAATTTCTATTACATAGAATGATAAGACTCTACTTAGAGCTAGGATTAACTTCAGAAGACTCTGCATCTAGCTTCTTATGTTTCTCCTTAATGTAAGCAAGCAAGTTGGCAGTGGCTTTTTGCACTAGTTCTTCAGTGTTCTTCTGAACAGCAGCCTCGTACTCTTCGTATGGAGTATCATCATTGTATGTCCATAAAAATTCCTCCAGATCAGAGCCCAATTCCTCCTCCTCTGACTCTGTCAAAATCAGTTCTTGCTTGTTCCTTTCGTAGCGTAGCTTGTTTTCTTCGCAGCGCCAGGGCTCTGCTCCATTCTTGCTCTCTCCTTTTGAGCCTGAAGCATCCTTGGTAACCTGTCTTTCCATTGTTTGTTTTTCTTTTGATGTTACTTGATTACTCTGGATGAGTAAAATGAGAGGAATCATCCCTTTTTATAGTGTCATCAAGCTCTCTTGTCAGGACGGTTTTCAACACAATTCATTAAATGAATTTAGTTGTCATCACTATTTGACTTGACTGCCTTGTTATGACGCATTTGACTGCTTGGTTTTCTGTGTCTTTTTGACTGATTCCAAAAGGGGGAGTAAGAGTAGCGTTAAAATTAATGTTGATTCATTCATATACTGCTCAATCTGAAACTGTAATGTTAAATGCATTATGAATCAATATTTATCTCTTATGATTCTTTCTCATTCTGAACGATTTTTGAAAGGGGAGAAAATTTAAGAACCTAAAATAAAATTCATAGACAATGTCAGAAGAGCTTGCAAACCGCTTCTGAGCATTATCAAACTCTAAGAAGCAAAGCTTGCAAAACTATGCTTCTGAGAGTTAAATATGAAAATTTATTTTAAGTTAATAAATCAACTCTTAAACTGTTTTAATTAATTATGGATAAAACTTAGGGGGAGCTTACAAACCTACCCTTATGGATTATCAGACTCAGGGGGAGATTGCAAACCTTTGAAACCTGAAGTCATCATAATTAAATTAAATCAACAACAATTGAATTTTAATGCTTTGGTTTGTCATCATCAAAAAGGGGGAGATTGTTGGAACAAAGTGGGTCTGACATGAACCTCTAATGTTTTAAGTGGTTTTGATGATAACAAAGTATTAAAATTACAATTGGTATTACTAATGATTATTCTAGTGTGCAGAATTACAAGTTAAAATTCATGCAGAAGCACTATGAATAGTAGCAGAGAAGCCAGTCAAGACAAGCTCTGAAAGAGTATCGCTATTCATCAGAAGCTTAATTTTTGCGTGCTGAAGATAGCACTTCTGAAGACCAAAAGCTAGGCTCTGATGAAGTTCAGAAGCTGAAGATCTTAAGAAGCTATGACAAGAACATCAGAAGCAAAAGGAATTTACGTCACTCAAGAGCTGACCTATACAGAACCAATGATTGAAGAACAATCCACTTCAAGGCTCTATCACATCCACAGGAAGGAATATTCGTTGGTACAACGTTAACCTTATCCATAAGTGGAGCGCATTTGAGGATTGTACTATCGTACTATTATTACTCAAAATGGATGAGTGATAAATTGAATAGCTAGGTAGTGGAATTGGAATTCCTTACCAAAGAAGGCAATATACAGCTATCAATTGTACGAGTAAATTCCAGCTGGCACCTCTCTCTCTGCAACGGTCATCATCTTCCTCCAAGTATAAATAGAAGACTCAAATGGAAGAAATGACTACTGTTCTAACGACTGTTCTATTACTACGTTCAAAGACTAAGAAGCATTCTGACATCATATTTTAAATCTGTCATTCTAAGTCTTAGAACATTTTGAGTTGTATTTTGTAAACACCCTGATAGTATATCAAGTGTTCCTTAACATTCATTCTTATTCTTAAGTTTGTTTGAGAAGTCTCTTGTTAAGCTTAACTTGAGCATTTGAGAAGTCTCTTGTTTAGTGAAACTTGAGCACCTGAGAAGTCTCTTGCAAGTGTGCTTGAGCAATTTGTAATCTTTAGTAGATTATAGTGAAAATCTCTTGTTAGTAACAAGGGGACTGGAGTACTCTCGATTTGTGAGGGGAACCAGGATAAATTCTGTGTCTTTCTTTCTCTCTCTCAGCACCCTCTCTTTATTTTGTGTTTTTATCCGCTGCATACTTAGTCGCTATTAGGCAAAAAGTTTTAATTTTTAAAACACAATTCAACCCCCCCCCTTCTTGTGTTTTTCCACCTTCATACTCGTGTGTTTCGTTAGAATGCGTTCTTGAAGGAAAAAGAATGAAACTCGCGTTGCATTGCATAAATGAATGAAGCATAAAACATGTGCTTATAAAGGCTTATCTCATGGGCTTTTGCGTTCTAGGGCTTCAAAAGTGCACTTTATAAATTTTATTTTAAACTAGACTCTGACCCGTGCGTTGCACGGATTTATTATACTATATAATATTCAATTTGGTTTATATATATATATATATATATATATAAGAGCAAAATTGGCTAAAGGGATGAATCATAATTATTATGGATAACCCGCATGGCCTAAAGATCTTTTATATTTTTTTCAGTCGTAATTCTAGGTACTATTGCCTATAACGAAGGCTCTTAGTGGTTCTTAAATCATCAATGATTGGGGAACCCGCAGATCTGTTTGCAATTCCTTTAGAAATATTGCCTAAATGATATTTTTTTCCCATATTTTCAAATACAATGTATAGTACCCAATGCATTATTGGGCATTCTTTTAGAAATATGCATTCTTTTTAGGCTACTCATGATAGCTGTATTGCATTTTAAATCCACCAACATCGCAACTGATATAGAGAAACTATATATATATATATATATATATATATATATATATATATATATATATATATATATATATATATATATATATATGAATCACTGTAAATGGTAAAAAAAAAACTTTAATGGGAATAAAAATTTCAAACATAAGGCATGTGCATATGCAACTAATACATGGAATTTTTCTTGAGAGTTGCTGAGTATTTTGGGCTTATTTTTGAGAGTTGAAATTCATGTTAATCGGGTTTTAGTTTTGTGATTCGTTTTCTACCAAAATGTTAACTAACACTCCTCTGCATCAGCTACCAAAAATTCCCATGAGAACATGAGTATATCAAAGTTGTGTCTATCAAAAGCTATCATTGAAATCGAAACATGTGTAGGGAAATTAAAAATTAGACAAACAACAACCTAATAAACAAAAATTAAAATAAAAACAAATCACTCAAAATTAGATGCCAATCAAAATACAATGAGTATTTTACAGAAACTCAAATGCCTGAATTTATGACCATCTATATAAAATCAATGAATCATACTCAGCAAAAATTATATTCACAAAGTCATAGAATTCATTAGGCATATGGAAATGGATGAACTCGCTTGGCCAAAACACTGGTTTTGAATATCCTGTGTTGTTTTCTAAAATTATATTTCAATCCTTTTCAGATAATTTAGTAGATCATAGATCCAGTAGCATCCATGCCTCATTTTTTCTTCGCCGGTAAAAAACCCTTAAATAGATTTGCAGAAGGATGAGTGTCAGCTACCTAAACTCCATTGGTAAAGGATCGATGTTTGAAAATTGAATGCAGGAAAAACGACTCTGCAATTAGAACCCAAAATTGAAAAATCAAAATTCAAAAACATCAAAGCCAAATCAAATTAAAAATTTGAAATTGTAGCTTAGTATACCTGAACTATTTGTCCCTGGAAATTACTTGATGCTAGCTATTTGCCTGATAATAAGTTGTATATTTCCCTTATATTTTTAACTAAACCTTTCACCAATCATCATCCTCAGTAAAAGGCAGTCCATTCTCCATCATTACGCATAGAACAAAAATAAAGTACTATTAGCTGAGGAGTAATTTTGAAGTTTGTTACACTGCCTACACCCATAACTCACTTCCCATTTGAACCATCATACATAAAAATGCATCACATAGATACAATGATTTGAGTAAAATTCTTAGCTCAAGTATGTATAAACAAAACACCAATATACACCTAAAGCAAAAAATTCCTAAACAATTTTGAGAGCCATTTAGTGCTCCAAAACTAATGATTGGTTAGATTAGACAATTTGAAGCATCATACTCCTTATAATTGTAACCAAACTATAAATCCAGCAGCTGCAACTCTGCTTCCAGCCATCAGGCCCTACCTACATAAGGCAGTATAAAAACTAAATGATTCTGCCACTTGAAATTCTTTCAACATAACTTACATTGGCGACTTTATCGGTTTTATAGATGTTAGATATAGCAATATTTATAATGTCAAATAGTTGAAATCAATTAACATTTAAACTGTATAAACATGCAGCTAAATTTCATCTTTTTCAATCCTAAAAGGGAACAATAACAAAAAATTCATTCACATATGAAGCTTTACCAAACATATTTACCCAAGTTCCAATTATTATTACTTTCATTCTTTCTCTCAAAATTTATGAGATTGCTACCTTCATTATCTACACTCCTTCACATTTATTGAATTTGTAAAGACACTCCTCAAACATTAGTGAACTTTAAAGAGTGGAAATGGAAACTTGCATAAAAATTCTGGTCATGTGAACTTCAGCCCAAGCAAGATATCATATCGATTGCATAGTTTATTCATCTATTCTTCCCAACAATTTGAATTTTTTTCATTGTAATACACCAATTGTAAATGTGAGGCATCATTTGTGTTGATTAAAGTACTATAATGTATTAAAATAAAACTTCTGAAAAATACCTTTGAAAAATAAAGAAGAGAAAGGGTGTCGGTTGTTGCTGAAAGCTTCCACTGCAAACCACAACCCCGAGCTGCCTGTTGTGATTTCCCTCCTTCATCCAAATATGAAATTCATACAATGCAAAAATCACAAAGACGGGATAATTTAACTACTGGTTGAGAAAGACATTTGTGTTTCTTTCTTATTAAGAAGACCTCACGTATATTAACAATACTTTAAAGTAACACGCGACATTTTCAAATAGAATGCCAACAAAATAAAACTTTAAATTCTATTAAAAGAAAGTGGAATAATTTCAAAGAGCAAAACTGCACTTAAAAATAAAATGACAATTTTGTGATGCATTTTAATTCCTAGTGTCTGACTTCACAAAAAAATCTAATATTACATAGCTAATGTATAATGCATTACTTTAGTAATAAGCTAATGCCAAAAATACAAAGACATTTCATTGAGTTATAATGTCCTTTTATACTTAGTTGATTGCAGTGGTTCCAAATGGGCGTAGTAAAACATATATCAAGAGGTATCTTCAAGAACTCCAGCAATAGATACAAAACTCATACATTTTTAAGCTCATAACCTCATATCTATATTTCAATTCAAATAGTAATCTATAAAATGAATGAAAACAAATAAATAAAATTGTTACCTACGATATGGAATGAATACTTTCAACAAAATTAGAAAAAAATTAAGAAGATAGAAAGCAATTGTTACATGCAATGTGGAATGAAAGCGAATGGTGTAACCTATTAAAATTAATCCTTTAAATCGAATAAAACTGTTAGCCACTGATATAACAGAAACTCCAATAACAAAAATTCCAAAAACAAAAATCAGAAAGAAAAATCTAAATCTTGACAATCATAAACCACTACTTGAAGTATAAAAAAAGCCAATCCCCAAAATAAATTGTAAAAAAAAATAAAATTGTATCCAATTGCTAGTTTGTACAATTTACCCATGACCCAGATGAGGAAAAAAATCCAGCGATCGAAACATTAATCTGATCTCGTTAAGGGGCATCAAATCAAAGCAAAGTTGTAATCTCTCTCTCTCTTGAAGTTGTTTCTTCAACTACATGTCTGTCTCGTTAAGGTTGATTGTAAAACCACCATCACCGACTAATTTTGTTTTTTAATTTGGGAGAAGAAGAAGAAGAAGAAGAGAACTCTGATTCGACAGAGACAATTTTCGACGTGGTGGTCACTGGCGAAGCTGCTCTGAGCTCACAATCAAGAGATTAATCGGTTTGTTTCTCAAAAGGCAGCCAACGGTGGCCAAAATATAGGAAAGAAGGAGGTGGTAGCAGCTAAAGGGTTGGATACTGTGGATTGTTTTGAAGAAGTGAAAGAAGGGTATATAGTTAGGGAGAGAAGAGAGTGTACGATGAGAACAAAAAAATAGAAAAGAGATAAAATAGAGAGACGGTCTACAGTACAATATACTAGCATTAAAGTTTTGTGTGGCTCTATAAGAAAAAACAAAAAAGAATAGTAATATATAAAAACGTGTACATAGTGCTTGTAAATTAGTTGAGAGAATTAAGTAGTTGAGGTGGTCATTAAGAGACTGATTAGGAGGGAAAAAATTAGAGTTAAGTGGTAAGCAAAAAAGGTAACACAACTTACCATTTATAATAACTAGACTCTGACCCGTGCGTTGCACGGATTTAATTGTGTGATAAATATACGATTTAAATTTTAATAATTAAAATTGCAAATTAAAAAAACAAAATAAAATTTAAACATAAATATATTGAAATTTAAAATAGGCAGCACAAATGGAACTAAACAATATTAATATCATTACAAAATACTCCCTCCGTTTATTTTTAAATGTCCAAAAACGTCGAATTTAGTGTTTCTATTTAACTGTCCATTTGGTGTTTTAAGGGTATCATTTCTCAATTTTTATTTTTTTTTGAAAAAATATCATTTCTCAATTATACTCTTTGTCAATTACTCATATCTTTTTCAATAAAACTAATTAATGCTATATATTTGGAAAACTAAATTTTTTTATTTTTTTTTGCCACATAACATTAATTTTTTTTTTGTGTGCATAATATATTAAATTTGTTGGAAAGAGAAAGTTTGTGAAAAAAAATTTTTATTGGTGAATTAAAATTAGGGTATAATAGGAAAATAAGGTGCAAAAATAAAATTTCTTAATTTGTTGTTACTATTCAAAATGGACACTTAAAAAGAAACGGAGGGAGTAACTATTAAAATTACATAGAAGAGATCTATTCTAAGATTAATATAATTGAAATTTAATGACAATTCTTGATAGTGTATATATCAGTCTTTCTTGCAACTATAGTGAAAAAAATGCTAGATAATAATCCTCATCAATGTAGCTACATAATCAACAAAAGTACACTCTTTGACAATTTCACTGCACAATACGGTGACACTTCCTTGTATTGTATGGCTATGTCATGTAACAAAAATCAGGACATCATTGCAACAAACTTTGAAGATCAAAGAAAACAGCATTAGTACACTCATGATACAAAAAAAAATAAATGTGAACAAAATATAGCCGAATTATTTAAATCCAAAAATATTGTTAATTATCATAATTTTGCCTTAAGTGGCATGTTGGGCCATACAACATGTAAATCAAACTTGTTCACTTCAAACATGTAGAACACATAGGACGACTAATTAGTAAATTTGAACCTATAGAAGTTATACCACCCAAAACTTATAGAACTTATTTAAAAACAGAGCTCAATGAGTTAACAAAAATCGTGCAAGTCTATGCTCATAATTATATTAGAACTTATAAGATGATTAATTAGTAGATTTGAACCTATATAGATGTTATATTTAAATACCCTAAACATATAAAGCATTGGTTGATTCTTAAAAAAACACATCCGTTTATTATTTTAATCAAGGTTCTTACTTAATAGATAAATAAGTACAATATGTTGCTAATGTTACAAAACATCTAATGAACTCTAAACATATGTAATCCACTTTGTTGAGTACTAAGTTTTGATAAGATAGCTGTAGACATATAATTAGATTTGTACTACTAACTGCTACACCTATCTAAAGAAGATGAATGGCATACAGAGAAAGAAGTTTATTTATTTTTTAAACTCAGCATAGATTGAAAAATCATAATACTAACAATTAGCAAATTCATTTTTATTGGTTTTTAGACTTTGCTCGAAAACACTTCAATGGAGTGATCATTCTTTCACATACTTATACATCATGGCAAATTATAATAATATTTCATTTTAGGTGTTCCTGCTATTACACATTTTAGCTGTTACATATAAAAAAAGTGTAGCTATATTTTGGACGGGGTTTAAGTATTATAGGATATGTAATTAAATAAACAAAACAAAATGTCCAAATAAAAGAATTGCTAGTTCTATAAAGAATACATGCAGCATCATGTATTTTAATAGTAGTTGCACATTATATTCCTACATACTCTATAATTTTGAGGCAAAAGAAGTTACTGATATAATTATCAAGCAAGATGTGCAAAAGAGTACAACATTACAATCAATTCCAATCAAAGATAAATACATTTGCATATCAATGGCAGATCTGCATAATAAAAAACCAGTTGCCACATGCACCATGCAGTCTAAGTATAAAGGCCAAGGTCAAAAACTAAGCAGCTAGCTGCCCAAGATAACACAAACTTCACATCATTGAATTTTCTCATTATTTAGGAAGACATGATCAATCTTCTGATAAAAACTATCGCCAAACTTACAAATTAGTTGACTAACAGAATTCTCTTCAACTGATACTTCATTTTCAAATGCTAGCTAGAACTGGTTGACTTAAATGTAACTTCTTGCAAATATATGGCCATCTTCTATGGTGAATTTGAATGATTTCATAAGAGTTTAAGCTTCATCCCTGTAAGTAACAATATGGGAGAAAATACAAACATGAATCATAGGATAAAAAAACTAAAAATGAATTATAATTTTTCAAGATACTTTAGAAAACACTATAACATATGAAATAAAAATCTTCATGCAAAATTAATATTGTTCTCATTCCCAAATGACAGTTGAGGCAGGGTTAAGCAACATATACACAAAACCACCACCATGATATCACACTATTTTCACTCACCTTTGAAGACAACATATGCACCGCATAAACCATCACCGTAAGCTACAACGTCATCTTGAGACTTTACGAAATATCACCACTGCATGAACCGTGCTTACGTGAGGCTTCTAGTCACAATCAACATGATATCTAATAATCATAAGTTTGTAGCAAGAAATGAATTGAAGAAGCAAATGAGAAGGTAAAAATGATAGAGAAAAAGATGAGATGAATTAGAAAGAAAAAAAAAAGATGAGAATATTTGCAAGCATCCTAGAATTAGAACATAAACAAACATAATAGAGAAAATAACTGAGTGCAACTGCAAGGTATTCTTACATTGCTGGGATCAAATTTCATGTGGTAGGTCATCAGATTCAATAGGCTTTCCAGTAAGTGTTGTATTGTTCTCGTTAATCTTCAAACCCACTGTCATATATATATATATATGAGAAATGAGTAAGAAACTTATAAGTGAATTCAACAAAGAGACATCAACAAATATTTGAGTTAAAGGCTAACAAAATCAAACCTTTGACATCAAGCATGCACATATTTCTAAAACTTGGAATAGGAAAGAAGAGTAATCAGAGACAAATCGATTAGTTAAAAGAGAAGTTTCTCATAAAACAAAATGATGAAGCAAGGCTAACATAGTCAGATGCATTGGAAATATTGATCTCACCTTCGGCGGTTCTGGTTCAGGCGGCACAACCACATGTCCTTCGAAATCCGGCGCATCTGGTGATAGCTTGATAAAAATTGCTACCCTGTGCAACAGAACGTTCAGAAAGAAAAATATGAGAGGAGAAAGAGTGAAGAGAACAAAATGGAGAGATAAAAAATCAGAGAGAGACGATGGAGAGAAGAAATTTCAGAGATATATTAGATCAGAGAGACACATGGATAAAAACTTAGAGATAAAAGAGAGTGACCAACATTTTCGGAAAAATAAAACAAATAAATGCTATTAGTTAGGATGTGTATACACATAAATGCTGTTTAGTTTAGTGGCTCTATGTGATAATTTTTCTTTTTTCAAGAAACAAACAAACAAACTTGTTTAATTTTGCTCTATAGAGTGAATTTAATGAGGACATTTTTTTTAGAAGGATATGTCGTGCAACTGTTTCCAAGGCAGTTTTTTTAAAAAATAAACAGTTGGCAAATCTTAATTAATGGGCAGAAAATTAGGTGAGAGTTAAGGAAGTAATTAAGAGTGATTTAGGAGGGAAAAATTAGGGTTTAGGAGCCTGCAAAACATAAGTCATTTGGAGGGAAATTAATTAGAGATTAAAGGTTGCTGATTAGGGTTTAGAAGAGGAATCACAACTTACCATTTATAATAACTAGACTTTTTTACCTGTGCATGCACGGGTTTAATCATTCAATTCAATTATACAATGGAAATGTCATAATGTGTAATTATTTATAGTAGTAAACATATAGTATAGAATTTTCTTGACCTTTTACATGTGTATTCTAGATCTTTTTTGCATTAATCCAGGAATAATAATAGGAGAGATAAGTTTCAAAAATTTGATTATTTTTTGGTTTATCATTTGTGTGTGGCATATAATTTATTTGTTAACAATTTTTTTTAAATAAGAAAATCATTAATTAATATGATGCATAATTATCCTTCTCATACTTATCATGAATTTTTTTTTTTGGCTTTCTCATACTTATCATTTGCGCGTGGCATATAGTTTTTTGTTAACAAATATTTTTTTAAATAATAAAATCATTAATTAATATGATACATATTCGTGTATGACACAAAAAATTGCATCTATTTTTACTCATTTGAATGAATTCACGAAGAAAAAAAAAATTACGTTTGTTGCTAACTACTTACAACTATTTTTAACCCAACTTTAATTATTATTTTTAGGTTGGCACAATCATGAATAAGAAAAAAGTTCAAGCACAATAGAAAAACAACAACGCTCACAATATTTAGAATTATATGATTTATTATTAATTATAATAAACCATCTATGATTACTATTCATCTAATCCACAACAAATAATACCTATTTTATTTGAAAGAATGTTCAAATATATTCAAAATAGATTACATATTTGATTCAATGACATAAAACATTAAACAGTTACATAAAAAAATTATTAGCTACATAGATCTTTAATAATGGTATAACCTTCATCAACAACTTCGTGAATCTGCAAAGTAATATAAGAACACATCAAAGTAATTCAAATGTATGAAAACAATTTGCAAAACATAATTACATAATGATTAGATTAGATGAAGAGAAATTAACTCATTGAAATTGAATAAACTCAAATCAAATTAAAATTAATATATTGTAAACTGGTAAAATATAGGGACATAAACAAAATATATGAAAACAAATATATAAATTTTTTAAAAAAAAACATAGTGAGAGAAAGATACTTTGAGCGTGTTTGTCTCTACAAATAGTTACATAAAAATATCTTTGTTAACTATATAGATCTTTAATTGTATAATCTTCATCAATAACTTTGTTAACCTGCAAAATAATATAAGAACACATCAAAGTAATTCAAATGCATGAAAACAATTTGCATAACTTAATTACATAATGGTTAGGTGAAGAGAAATTAACTCATTAAAATTGAACAAAATAAGTGAAATCTATATAGAAACAAAATAAACTATATGAAGATAAATATATAAATTATAAAAATAAAATAAAAAATACAGTGAGAGAAAAATACCTTAAGGGTGCTTGTATTTATAAACCTCAATTAAAACCATCAGATGTGACTAAACTAATTCCAACAAAAGACAAAACCATCATCACTTTTGTAATGCAAATTTTTGACAATATTAATATGCATACTATTTAACAACTGAAATTTAAATTTTAAAATGTAATTTATAAGAAAAAAAACATAATTAAATTCAGGCAGAATTATCTTGAATATGTTGCAACAGAATTATAACATGTATGATATCAATTGTTGCTTGAACTGATGTACAAAAACCAAAACCGCTACCAAATTTACGGTTTATGTACCACTTCTACATGATCATATAAATTACTCTCTAGAATGTTTTAATACCAATTTGTTCAATATTATACATGTAAACTCCTAAAAAGATTGAAAAAACTTTAAAGCATTTTCTTATTGTCTAAAATTGAGATAAAATTTTACCTTAGTGATTTGAAACACTTATTAAGATAAAATAAAAAATTAGCGCTTTCATCACATTCTTTTGACGAATCTCCTAACAAATTCCTTTAGCTTGCTTGCTACAGTAATAAAAATCAATATTTTGGTAAATAAACTTGATGAAATCAAAATCTATAAAAAAATTAAGGAAATAGAGAGTAGCAAAAGCAAATTCCTTCTACCTCTATAACTTCAAACTCTATTTTAATCCATACACACAAAAAAAAAATGTCAAATTATATTTTTGAAACAAACTCTAATTCCAAAACAGTACGAATGAACTTTGATTAGGTTTTAGAAAATTAGGGAGCTTGAAACAGAAAAGGTGCAGATAGATTAAATGTTACCAGAAAAGTAGCCGCAAGGGTAAACATAGTTTATGAGTCATCCGAATCGACAACCCCCTGTCGAAATCAAATCACGGCCAAGATCTTCGGCGATTTTCCGGTGAAACTGAAACAACAAAAACACAAACATAAAAACAAAATCATATTCATATGAAATAAAGAAATTTTCTATCTTCTCTCATATGATCGTGTCATGCGATAAGGGTTGAATGAATATAGAGAAGAGATCAAGTGCAAACAGGAAGAGAAGGTTGGTGAGATTCCAAGTTTGACAATTTTGAATGTTGAGAATGACTAAAATTGAATCACAGAAAGAGAAGAAAGAAAGAGATTAGTTCAAGCAATTTTTTAGGGAAAATTATTTTACCAAATCCAAAGCGACATATACAAATATAAATATAAATTAGTTATACAAATACTATGCATTCAAAAACACTTAAAAAATAGACATGTTGTAATCAGTTTTTTTCTCATATTTCTACAATTTTTTCCTATTGTGCAGGCTATAATTGTAGCTTTCAAATATTATATACATATACTAAATTCAAAAAAAATATATAATACGTTCAAATACACACATAAAATACTTACCTTATCATCAAGGAAAAGCATTTGAATGGTTCCATCTTCAGTAGGTTTCATGCGATCTGGTACAATTCATAAATTAATAACCCTAACTCTGACTTGAAAATCAATTTTTCCTGCCACAATTGCAGAGATTGGTGTGGAAGGTAACATGATGGATGAATCTGCATTAAAAGCATAAAATTTAAAGTAGGTGAATAATAGATATCAAAGCTATTAGTTGTAAAATAAATAAAAAATAGGAAAACGGGATTGGACCTCTTCTAGGCATTTTTAGTGGAAGGAAGGACAATATCGTAACAATATTTGAGTTTGAGTGAATGTTGTATATGAAACATATAGAAAACATATATAGAAAACAAACCATAGTTATTTAGGATTCTATAGATTAAATACTGATACAGATTATTATCAATTGTTAAAGTATATCCGGTGCAATTATTAAAGCATATCTAGTGTGATTTTTAAATCATGATATAAAAAAATAAAGAAATAACAAACTATTGTTAGCTATATTTAAGAAATTGATTTAATTTAAAAAAGAAACAAATCAACAACACATGCTATATATAAGGAATAAAATATATAAAATTTAAATAATAATAATAATGAAAAACCAACTGTACATGCGTGTTTCTAGATTTTTTTTTTCTTCAGATGCCTTTTTTTTCTCCTTAAGATGTTTTTTTTATTCAATTGAATATTATCTTTATTATTATTATTATTATTATTATTATTATTATTAAATATTGAAGTTTTAATTGTAGCCGTCGATTTTATTTTTTTCAAATGTCAAAATCTAAACCAACAAAATTAAATAATAAAAAATTTATTATTTAAGTTTTCATCGTAGCCGTTGATATAATTTTTTTTTTTCACGTGTCAAAATCTAGACCGTTCATATTAGGGTTAGGGTTTAGGGTGCCTCTAGTTACTCTCGTTTTATTATATTAAGATTAAGATTAAGATAAGATTAAGATTAAGATAAGATTTATAAAAATAATCTCTATTTTGATATTTATAAAAAATGGATGCTTTTTGGTATTGTTTGGTCTGAGTTTTTTAAATTTTAAATGTTATTTGGAAATTAAAAGTAAAAATAAGAGTTTTTAGAAAAAAGTTAAAGTTGATTGGTAATTCTTTTTTAGCTTTAAAAGTTTTTTTTATCTATGTATTTTACTTATAAAAATTAAACAACTTTATTTTTATTAAGAACTTTTTAAAAATCTATTTGGCATAACTTCTTTTTATTAAATAAAAAAAGTCTAAAATAAGCTAGGTCAAACAATACTTTACTCTCTTTAGAAATTTTTTTTTTTGACAGAAAGTTTCTATAGAATAAACAGAGATTAAAGGTAAATAAATATTTTTGTGTGGTTAAATTTAAAGTTTGTAATTTTGTTTATTGTTTTTTGCATACATAAAAGCTCGTGATTTTGTGGAAACTAAAAATATATTAAATTATAGTTTTTTTAGAATAAATATTTTTGAGTGATTAAATTTAAAGTTTGTGATTTTTTTTGGATACATGAAAGCTCGTGATTTATATATGTATTAATAGTATTAAATTTTAAATGTGTAAAATTCTTAAATCTCATATATGTATAAGATACATTTAAATTCTAGAACATGAACTGTAAATTACATGCTCCAATTACATAACTTGATCATATGTAAAATCCTAAATATTCTTATATGTATTAAGGGTGCTCAGATTTAGAACTCAAAAACAGCATTGGAATTCTAGAACTTGAGCTAGCAAAAAGGTTAGGGGACGCGGAAAGACATTCTCATGAATTGATTCAAGGGTCTTAGATCTCTTAAGCAAATGATCAAGTTTGACTTCTAACTGTTACATATGAAAAATATATATAATGGGAGAAAAAAACAATTTGTGTGCCCACAGATTTTCCGGCGGAGATTAATTAGTGCTAAACGGCATAAAAACTTTATCCAATAACATTGTAACAAAAAAAAAGGCCTTATAATGTCTACATTACTTAGTAAATAAGCATAAAATCGCAGCAGCCAACATAGTTTATGGCTGAATAAATTCGCAGCGGCCAACATAAACTGCATTAAGCACCAAATCTCCCAAATACATCACAACACATAGGTATTAAATTTAACATGTTCAAAGTTCTTGAGGGTATGGCATGCTACCACATTCAAATTGTCAATATATGCATTTTTCTAAAACATAAAAGTCACAATAAAGTCTGACAATGAGCATATCAGTACACACACACATATATGTATATGTATATATATATATATATATATATATATATATATATATATATATATATATATATATATATATATATATACATATCACAGAGCTAGCAAATGAGAACACCTCACATGTTAATGAAATCAAAGTATTGAATGTGTTTACCTGCAAAGTATACATCTTTGAGGGTGAAATAATCCTGCAAAGTATACAACCTTGATTGTTGATGTGAGCAGGTTCACCGTGTGACGTGCTACAGATTTTTCATCAGGAACAACTCCAATGTATTGTGAAGAAAGCAACCTACTCAGAATGCCAGCATTATTTTCATTGGCACAATTCCTCTGTGTACATTGCTGATTGAGACTCTGAAAGGGTTGTACATGCTAAAATTCACTAACAAGATAATGTGATAAAATAAGCATCACATCACTAAATATACAATATTCATTAATTAATTTGTATTTACGAGTAACTTTTAGTTTTACTTCGATAGTTACATTTACTTGTAATGGTTTACGATAGTAGTAAAGTGTTATGAGGCTATAAAGAACAAAATGTTTGTCAATACAATGCCAAAAATGAGCTACCTAACCTACCTCTTCTATCACAGCTGCAACATCAAACTTGCTGATTTTTCTCAATACATAAACTTCTCATGTGCTTGTAGCCTGAAATCCAAGTTTTATTTGTGTTATGATCAAGAGAAAGGCCGATAAACTTATAATTTATTTTAAAAGGTCCTAAATTTCTTCCTTGGCAGAAATAACTTCACATGTTCATCTTTATTTACCGATGTGAGAATGGTTAAAGTAAGATCATATTTTTTTGAATGTTCATACTTAATTGTATAAGAGATTAGCTGAAAGTGTAAACCCGAAATATTGAGTTTTGTGGTGCAACTTATAATTAAAACACTACAATTCAAAGTGTTTGAAAGTCCATAAAGTGAGAATGGTTAAAATAAGATCATACTTTATTGAATGTGCATACTTAAATATATCTGTCATAACTCAAATCAATTTCTTCCAATCAATTTTGAATAGTTTGTTGAATCAACATATTTTGTTGCATAGGATACCTTGTTTCTTTATTGTTTCTTTGTTGTCCCATATTATAAAGGTTTAGAGCATCTCTTTCAATCAGATAAATTGGATGATAGTAACTATAATTAAGAACTAGTATCTGTTACTAAACAAATTTACATGTCTACAGCCCCAACCGCCATAAATAAATCAATAACACTAATGTTGTTCATCGCAAGTTGCCTCTCAATCCAAGATAAATTGTATAAAATATTGTCATAAGGTTAAACACTAATGTTTCTCACCACAAGTTTTTATTTGAATGGAAGAACCTACCTTATGTGTTTTGTGGCATGAGATTAGTTTTGTGAAGGAGCACATGAATCAAAAATCCAAAATCTAAACTCTAAAGTATAGTCAAACAAATCAATATATAAAGATGGGTTAGATGATTTGTGTTTGCAACATTATTCACTTACCAGCTAATGAGAATGAGTGATACAACTGCGCCAGTGAAAAGCTCTGAGAACAAGAATGAATATGCCCTTGAGCAAGAACATCGCCGATGATTAGATGATTTGTGTTTGCAACATTATTTACTACAAGTTATCATGTATAAGTTTAGCACAGAGGTTCAATCTATATTGCATACCAATATTGGAACCAGAAATCAAAGTTGTTCAGTTGCCGATTAATTCCTTAGAAGTTAGAACTATCTAATTTAATAAGAGTCACAAGATGGATAGGCATATCCAAAAACCATCAAGCCAGTACACCATAGTACAAAAAAAAATCACTAAACTTCAAAAAAATCACAATGCAAATCAACTACAAAATTAAGCAATGCATGAAAATAAATAAATCAATTTATTTATATTTGTTTAAAGTCCAGTGCAAGTGGCGAGGAAAAATGAATGAGATGAGAAACTTACAAATAACATGGGGAATTAGCAATCGTGCAGGAACAACAGAGCCTTTGTGCAGAAGTGATGGAGTCGTCGTAGACGAGACATAATTCTAAGCCTTGCTAACAGCTTACTATGCCTCTTCTTCCTTATTTCCTCTTGCTGTAAAACATTTGAAGAGAAGGTAAGTCAAGAAAAATAAGGCCAACTTGGTAAATAAGGACTGAATGCTACCTCTTAGCTCTTACTTAATTTTACACATCAGTGCCTCATCACAAATCTGCCACTAATACACAATTTGAAAAGAAGAGGAAAGGGACATCGAACTACTTTTGCCATAGCGGTACAGTATGTGTAGCCACGCGTACAAATATGATCAAATGAACTTTCCAGAAATCTGTACAAATATGATGGAATGAATTTTCATGGTGATTTACTCATATTTTTCCATCAAACATATCTACTGCTCTACAACCATAGTGGCCAATATTATGCCACTTTATGTGACAAATAGAAAAGTGCACAATGAATATAGCTCAAATGATGAAGCCAAACAAAAAAATGTGACATCAACATTAGACTTCTAGAAGCAAACCCAAAAGATATGCCAAACAGAACCCTATATTGTCAGTCCAAAGTACAAAATCGATAAACCAATAGGACACATAATGATTGAACTTTGAGCTTTTTGCATCTCCATAATACTTGCAAGCTCTTTTTTCTTCTTTTTTTTTTTACTTTATTTATACACAACTTTATGATGTGGCCATCAAATAGGCCAAACCCTTTCGATCATATGATAAATAAGGAAAAAATGGAAGATTGAACTCATAATTAATCACCTCACCAATGGTATGAAACTAAAGACTAAAATAACTTATAAAAGTAGAATTTAAGACAATTGCATTAATCTCCATACAAATTGTTATAAAATGTATACCAAGCATCAACATATGTCTCTTTTAAGACAATTGCAATCCGCTCCATTGTGAGAAATCTTTACATTTAACAACAATTTGTTGCCCAAAGACTATAATGGATGGAGCTGAGAATTAATCTTTTCATGAAGGCTAAGTTAGCATCCCTATAGTTCTTATTAATCCAATCCCACCAAAAACCTTAGAAGCAAAGTTGCTTGTGAATTCTATTTTTCATCATCTTAATTAACTCATGTCGCTATTACATTTTTCATTTTGATCATAAAGCTCAAATTATACCATCTAAATTTTAGATGATGAATCATATTATGAATAAAGAATTCAAATTGCAGATGAATGAATATGTTGAAATTTGAAACATCTCTCGAGTTTGCATTATGAATTGCATTTCATCAAAGACATGTTATCCCAAGAGTTAAATTTTGAATATATACTATACTTAAGGGTCAATCGAGGCTACATTTTACCATCCCTCTTTTACTTTGTGAATAAAGAATTCATATTGCAATACCATCTAGGTTTAGAGTCATCAATGGCTCAAACATATCATTTAGGATCACCAAGGCTTACATTTAACCATACCAATTATGTGATATGTTTACACCAAAAGAGGTAGGCGGTTGTCGATAACTCTATAATTTGAGTATATTTATTCCAATGAAAGAATGCTCCTTGTATAGGAGAGTCAAGAGAGTTCATAAAGATACTCCACAAATGAAAGAGTGATTTAAGGAATTAAAATAAAACACAATATGAAATCAAAATGTATCAGAGTATAATAATGATTAAATATTTCAACAGTTTCAATGCCAAATCTATGTGCAATTTATAGGAGGCATGAATGTGCAGCTGCACTTTAATTAGTAGCCCTAATAGTATGAAGTCATAAATCATTATGCAGCTATCTCAACAAATATTTTGAAGTCTCAATTCTCAGCTACCTCAACAAATATTTTGAAGTCTCGATTCTCATCCTCTCACTATTTTTGCTATGCCTTGTAGTTTTATACCTGCAGTTAGTCCGATAAATGGGGACTATCTTTCGAATTATATCTATCAAAGGAGATGAAATCACTTGATTTATCGTCATAATCCACCACTCTGTAGTTGCAGTGTGAAAAAATAAAAACAAGTCCAAGTCCACTAAACAGCATCAACAAAGTATCGCAGATTGCCTTAGTACAATAGCCATTTTATGAGCAAAGTAAATGTAGTAAGCATTTCATTCCACATTTTGATCAAGATTCAAGTACACCCTTAGACCAAAATATAAAATGTATATACTTGACTGAGTATAGAAGAATAAAAACAAAACAGTGGCCAAGCTCGTCTATTAATCCAGGATATAAAAATTACTAGTTGCAAAATTTAGCAAGAATTATCCCTGGGATTATTTATCAAACATATTCAGCCAAATCGTATAACTAGCTGCATATAAAAATGACATACCATCAGACAAGTAGCACCCTGTATTGTCACTCCATAGAACCATATTGATAAACCAAGAGGACATGTAGTGACTGAACTATTAGCTTTTTGCGTTGATCTAGTGCCAGAACTCTTGCCCTTCAAAGCTTACAACTTTACATTTATCAAAGAACTCTTGCCCAACTTTACATCTGAAAATAACTTTTATCATGAAGGCTAAGTTACCATCCCTGTAGCTCTTCTAATCCAAGCCCAACACCAACCTAAAAATCATCATGGCTCAAAGTTGCTAGTGATTCCTATTTAACATCATCTTAGGTAACATTTAGGATAATCAAGGCTCAAATTATACCATCTCAATTTTAGATTACAAATAATCAAGTCATATTACAACAGCAGATGAATGAAGCTGAAACTAACCGCATTTTCATCAAGGCACATGTCATCCCAAGAATTACATTTTGAATAGATATTTGTGACTTGAACAATAGAAAACAGAAGGAGAAACTAACCGCATTTTTTCTGTGAAGAAAAACACAAGCATTTTTTGCGCAACTTAATTCACCTGCACATAGTTGTACCTCTATATACCAAAATTAAACTTTATTTTGTATATAGATGCAATTAAATCACATTATTTATGATGATGATCCCCCCACTTTTTAGTTGCAGAGTACTTTCTTTAGCCTTAATTATTTCTAGAGATCAAAATTTTTAAATTCCTAAACTTGAAAACAATCATATCTCTTTGCTTTTACCATATCATATTTTGCACTTTTTACACTTTACCATGTACTACTAATTAAGTAGTTTGAACAAAGAAACCAGTCACTAATACACAATTTGAGTTAAAAGGAAAATGTATAGAACTACTTTTGCCTTAGTAGTAGTTAATTGACATAAAGTACTTGGACAGTTTCCACACCCACAAGGAAAGGGAAATGGAAAATCATATGAAGTTTGTCAAACCATAAAAGCAAAACTAAGGGACACCAAATAAGTTGTCGCAAAGTATCCTGGCAAGACCACAATTACAAATGAATGCATTCCCTTCATTCAATGATTAAAACGTTTACACTACAAAAGCCAGGTCCAGGGTCAACGATCGATGGCACAAAGATATCATCTCAAAATTCACATAACGAATATCAATTGGTCTTAAATCGAGCCGACATTTAGCCATATCAATTATATGGTTTTAATAAATTATTCACACATTATAATATCATCTAGGTCAAATGGCTCAAACATATCATCCTACAATTTTCATAGCCAATAATAATTGAATTATCGGGAAAAATAAGCAATAGCAATTGAATTTAAGGGTCACAAGGCAGCATTTAACCATCCTTGAATTTACATTGCCAATAAAAATTGGACTGTAAGGAACATCGACGCTGCATTATAAATAAAGAATTTATATTGCAATTTCATCTCATTCTAGGGTCATTGATGTCTTAAAGATATCATTTCAAATTATGTGTGGATTCGCATAATGAATATCAATTTGACTTAGGGATCATTGAGACCATATTTGCACATATTTTGAATAAAGTATTCACATATTATAATAGTGTCTAGTGCCATGGTATCAATGGCTTAAACATATCATCCAACAATTTGCAAGGTCGATAGCTATTCAACTTGAGGGTCATCGAGAGAACATTTAACCATCTTAAATTATATAGCCAATAGTAATTGAACTTAAGGGTCATTGGGACAATATTTAACCATCTCATAATTTATATAGCCATTAGCAATTAGACTTAAGGCTCATCGAGGCAACATTTAACCATTTCATGATTTATATAGCATACCAATTGGACTTAAGGGTCATCGAGGCAACATATAACTATCTCAAAATTTATTCAGTCAATTGCAATTGAACTTAAGGGTCATCGAGGCAACATATAACCATCTCATAATTTATATAGCCAACAATCATTGAGGCAACACTTAACCATCTCATAATTTATATCCAACAATTGGACTTAATGATCATCGAGGCAACATTTAACTATCTCATAATTTGTATAGCCAACAATTGGACTTAACGATCGTCAAGGAAACATTTAAGGGTCACTGAGGTTGCATTTAACAATCTCAATTCGCTTTATGAACAAAGAGTTCACATTGCAAATTCCAAGATCATCAAAAACCGAAAGATACCATGTGAAAATTCACATAATGATAAAAATTGGACTTGAGAGTCATCGACATTAAACAATATCAGTCCAGATTTACACCATACAAAAGCTTTTATAATGTGAATAAGAATTAATAATTCAGTTTCCAATAGAATCATCAAGACATCCCATCCATTACAAGAATGAAAAAATCAGTACCAGGTAAAAATCCTAAACCACTATGGGTTTTTTTTTTCCAAGTAGAATAATCAAGAATGAAAAAATGGGTTTCCCAATAAGGTATCAATTATAAATCGGTATGTTGCAATCAAAATAAATCCAAAATACTGTAGCAACCTATATTAGTGGCAAAAAGGGTCTTGGGACCGATCATATTTTTCTCAAGCACAATATTGAATAATGTTCTTGAACAATAAAAAATGAGAAAAATGGGCATTTCAATGTGTAGAACCAAAATAGTTTCTTGACCAATATTCATACATGTTTGATCAAGAAATTGATACAGAGTATGTTTCTTCAACCAAAGTGTTTATTTTTTCCTAGCAGAAAATTGAATGTTCTTGAATTATAAAAAATATAAAAATTGATACCTTTCTTAAGCAGAAGATTGAATGTTCTTTCTCCGAAGAAATTTCAACTTTTTCTTTGATCATTCTCGACAACGCCTTTAAGCTTGCTGTGTGTTTCAAAAAAAGAATGAAAAAGTAATTCAAGCCGCCGACAGATATCATAGACACAAAGCAAAGCAGCATAAAGGCGTGTGCTTATATATATCATGGGCTTTAATGTTCTAGTGGGTCAAGGGCATCCAATTAGGGTTTCTAAATTTTTTCATCCAATTATAAATTATTTAAAGGTTGAATAAAAATTTGTCTAAACAATATGAATATATCAAGAATAGTATTAGTAAAGGGAATCGAGAAAATTATAGATAATCTATGATGAGAATTTTAGAAATATATTATGAAAATAAAAGATATGGATTTAGGAAAAGAAAAATATAATCTTCCTCTATAAACGGATCAAAATAATTTAGAATTAGGATTATCACAATTTACAAACAAAAATCTCTGTATCCTTTATGATCAAATAGTGGAATTTTAGAGCAATACTAAGAGGGATGTACCGGATCGAGATTTCAGTGGATTTTAAAAGACTTTTTTATGTTAAAAAATTCCATTGATATTCAATCAAGACTTTTATAGAATCAAATCAAATCTTCTGGTATTCAATCGAGACAATTAAGATTTTTGTTTTCAGGGCAATGAAATCCGTTGTTATTCGATTGAGATTTCACAGGATTTATAAAATGTCAATTGGTATTCAAAAATCAACAGATTTTAGTGGATTCTTTTGTGCAGTGGATTTCGTGAGACTTTTTAGTTAAAAATACATTTGAGATACTCTTCCAACAATCTCACCAAAAACCTTGAGATTTTTTCAAACTCTCCAAGACTTTTTATTTTGCTTTCACAGTTCATCAGCACGGTACCAGAATTTTTCTTCTTCTTCTTTTCTTTCTTCACTTGCTTATCAAATATGGAGTATGTTTTTTTGCAAGTTTTCTTTTTAAACAAATTCTGCAACTTTTTTATTGAATTCCACACTTTCGCTATGCCTTGTGTTATTCCGGCCGTTGGTTTAACAATCAAAGATTACAATTTTTTTATACATGTGTTGGGCCGTATTTTTGCACATGTTTATTTAAGTAATTAAGTAAAGAGTTGGTCCAACTAAAGAGTTACTGATGAATATGATATGTTGTTTATTGAGTCATAATTGTAGTTCATCGAAGACTCCAAAGTTCGAATAGATCATTAATGGGATCCTGTTGTTCCAATCGAATCAAGCCATTGATGAATGGAAAATCGAAACGAAGTGTCAAAAGCTTATTGTTTCGAACCAAGTTACCAAAGCATCGAAATATCAAATTGTGGGCTTGGTGAATTACATTGAGGAATTGGGCCTGCTAGCTTGACCCAAAAGAAATGAAGGTGAGCCCGTTTCAGGAATTGGCGCGCTACAAGGAAGATTCGAAGAAGTGGAGATCGTGGGTGGACACGTGGAGCAATCTGAAGCGTCAAGATCAAAGTAGCGGTTTAGTTTCATTTCGAAGTATATATTGTATTTTTTCAGTCTGAATAAAGGTCACAAATTTCATACATTCACATTCTCTTAAAAAATTCTGAGTACTCATGCTGTCGAACGAAAGGAATTCAACAGGGAAAACAATGTATGTTTGTGTACCATTTACTTTGTAATCGCTTTTACGTTTAATGCAAGTTTACATTTTCACAAGTCTTTAATTTGTCTTTACCTTTATGCATTTTGATCCTGTTATTTCGAGGCGATTCGGAAGAACAGTTACTTTACATCGCAATTAAGTTTTCAAAAGTTTGTCATTTGTTGAAGTTCGTAAACATTCAAAGAATTTTCATAAAAAACAAACACAAAATTGTCCTGAGATTTCTAGTTTGATCTCGCAAGTTTAAAACGTAGAACTAGCGTTTGTTTACCACTTTTCAGTGTAAACAAATTGGCACGCCCAGTGGGACTGGTTTTGTGTTTTTGTTTGTGTTGAAATTATTTTCTGTATTAGTAACTGCCGTTTGCGGTTATGGCAAGAACTCCTCAAATGCATGGGTCTACTACTAGTCAACCTTCGAGTTCGACGAGTAGTGAAGGGAGTCCAGATTCAGGATCTAGCCCTCCCCCCAATTCAAACATGGCAAGTATAACTTCTACTTCGCCAGTTACTAGTCTTCATGACTCTGGGTACATACCAGGTTCCACAATGCCTATAACAACTATGGCATTTCATTCTGTGTCGTCAGGTTTTAGGCCAGTGAGGCCACCTCATATGGCTTCGAACCCTTTATATGGTTATGTACCAACACCCACAACAGGTTTCCAGTCTTTACCAGTTTCTGAACCTGAGAGATATACTTCATCTAGGGTTACTCCAACACCATTAACCACTGCATCTGTTTTATCGTTAAGACAACAAATGGATGAAAGTAACCATGATATGGTTAATCTTTTAACACAACAAATTGGTACTGTTTTTAACCCTTTAATCCAAAATACCAACGACAGATACCAAATGTTGGCCTATCAAATGAGTCGAATTGCTGACTTTTTTGGTACTCCTACCCCTCAAACTCAGCCTAGGATAAATCAAGTAGCACCACAAATGATTTTACCGGCGATGTCTACCACTACCCTTAACCCAAGGCCAACATATGTGGCTCCGCAAGTTACACCAAACCAAGAGCCAATACAAATGGCTCAAGAGGAGTACCAATACCAAAACGAGATTAATCAATAACCTCCAATAGTTATGGTTCAAAGGAACCAAGATGCTGATGAAGTGGTTCGAAATGTCCAAAACAATAACTTGGCTGGGCATAATAACTTAGCAACTTTGGTCGAAACGATTTTGAACCAAAATGGCCTTAATACTGGCACTCGAAGGCCAAATTTTGTGTCTGCATTGTCTGAATATATATATTGCAAACAAAATTACCTAGAGGTTGGAAAGTCCCCAAATACACTAAGTTCGCGGGGGATACCAACGAGTCAACTGTTGAGCACATTGCCAGGTACTTAGCAGAATCTGGAAATTTGGCAAACAATGAGAATTTGAGGATGAAATATTTTCCTAATTCTCTAACTAAAAATGCTTTCACTTGGTTCACCACTTTGCCTCCTAATTCAATTCATCACTGGACTCAGTTAGAAAGATTGTTCCACGAACAATTTTACATGGGCCAAACTAAGATAAGCCTTAAAGAGTTGGCTAGTGTTAAAAGGAAAACACAAGAGTCTGTTGATGATTATTTGAATAGGTTCAGACTGCTGAAGGCCAGGTGTTTTACCTCAGTGCCTGAGCATGAACTAGTCGAAATGGCTGCAGGTGGCCTAGACTATTCGATTAGGAAAAAATTAGGCACTCAGTATCTTCGAGATATGTCACAACTTGCTGATAGAGTTAGGCAAATCGAAAGGTTGAAAGCTGAAAAAGCTAGAAATTCTCGCTTTCAGAAAAAGAAAGAAGTAAATTTAGTTGAGTCTTTTGATGATGATTATGAGGATAGTGATGAGTGCCTAGAGTATGATGAAAGTGAAGTTAATGTGGCTGAATTAAAGCCAGGGCCTCCTTATATTTGTAAGTTGCTTAGGCCTTCGAATGGAAAAAACCCAATCGAACCAAAAAATGATAAGTTCATTACTAAAACTTATACTTTTGATATAACCAAATGTGATGAAATTTTCGATTTGTTAGTAACTGATGGCCAAATTGTTGTGCCAAAAGATTTGAAAATACCTCCTATCGAACAAAGAAAGAAAAGAGGTTATTGTAAATTTCACAATTATTTGGGACACAAAACTTATCAGTGTGTTCTTTTCAGGGATGTGGTTCAGAAAGCAATCAACGAAGGAAGGCTGAAGTTCGCTGATAAGAGCAAGCCTCCAATGAAAGTGGACACTGATCCACTGCCTAAAGCTGATGCAACCTATGTGGAAATCTATGATTGCAACATGGTAGATGATGTTGATCCTGCACCAATTAAAGCAGTTCCTGAGGAAGAATATGAGAAGAAAATTCAGGAGGTCTACCCCAATGCTGAGGAGGAGTTAGTGGATTTTCTGAACAGATGCAAGTTGAACAACTCTGAGGTGATGTTGTGCCCCAGGTGTAGTGCTGTATGCGACAAAGAGGCTACTGCTGGCCTTAGAAACTTCGTCCCATATGCTGAGCATAAAAGAAAGTGGCATAATGCTAAACCTGATCAAAGGGGTTGGCCACACAATAAAATTGATTGGAGTAAGTCTGTTGCAAAGACTGCTTCGATTCATCAAAGGTTAGGACCTCAGCGCACGTTCAAACCTTCGAACAAGGCGCCAGTGAATAGGTGGGTTGGTGGCCAATATGTTGCTGTGAACAAAAAGCAGATGGAGGGAGGAAGTTCCAGTAACGTTAATGTGAAGATTGTGGCTGCAAACAAGAGTTCAGCACCTGCTAAAGTACTTCAGGAAACCAAAACTGAATCAGGAGCTAACAAGTTCGGTTATAGAAATAACTACAAGGGTAAAAACCCTATGACTCGAACTCAGTGGCGCCGTTTTCAGCGAAAGAAAAAGATGGCTACTCAGAATGTGAATGCTGGGGGCAATGCTACTGTGGTGCAGAAAGTCGAAATGGCTAGGAGGCCAGCAAAGGAGAGACTTTCTCCAGTGGCTGAAGGTAATGAAAATGAGGAGGACTACATGGATGATGATGATCTCCTCGATGATGAACCAAATTTTGATGTGCTGGTTAATGTCATATCTATTCTACCTGCGGAGTATGATGTAGAGTCTGAGGTAAATGAGGTAGAAGATGATCTTGTTGCTGCAGAAATGGCTAATCATAAGCCAGTATGTTATTATGTAATGGGAAATGGCTGCGTCGAAGAGCAGAATGCTGTCTTCGAAAATCCAGACTTAGGCATGAAAAACCATCTGAAAGCTTTGTTCATCAGAGCAAAAGTAAATGGTGTTGGTGTTAACAGGATTCTAGTGGATGGAGGAGCAGTGGTTAACATCATGCCACGTTTTATGCTGAAGAAATTAGGTCTATTCGAAACAGATCTACACACACACAATGTGGTGCTAGCCAACTATGAAGGTAAGATTGGCCATTCACTTGGTGCCATTCAATTGGAGGTTTGTGTAGGCAGCACCATTCGAAAGACCTTATTCATGGTTATTGCTGCCAAGCCTAATTATAACATGTTGTTAGGCAGAGAGTGGATACATGGAGTTGGCGCAGTGCCTTCGACCATGCATCAAAAGTTGATTGTGTGGAGAGAGGATGGTTTAGTGGAATATGTTGAGGCTGATCAGAGTGCCTATGTAACAGACACTAACAATGTCACTCTTCAGACTTTTGACAAGAATCTGGCTCAAATTGCCCCTTGTGGTGATCAAAATGAAGCCTTTAACAATGAAGTTGCTGGAGTTGATGAAATACTTCATTTTGTCAAGTTGCACCCTACTCATGGATTTTGTTGGGAGAGGGAGCACACTGCAACTCCTATGAACTACAGTGCTTTCCCATCAGCAACTGGATGGGACGACCCAGATGTGTGTGATGATAGAATCCCCAGCATGGGACAGGATAACGGCTTATGCAGCCGCTAATAGAATCAATATGGCTATAGAAGCCATTGAGTTACAAGAAGATATGGCTGGTGAGGCCAATAAAGATTCGAATATTGAATTGGCCTCACAGGCCAATGTTTCAAATACTAGTGACATGCAGAGGCTAGATTGTATTTATGACGACGAGCCATTGGGTTTTAAAAAGATCCAGTTAGTTCGAATCAAAGAATGCAAGCTCAGGATCCTTTGCAAGAAATCGATATTGGAGATGGTCTTGTTAAAAGACCAACCTACATTAGTACCAATATTGATCCAAGCTTGAGAGTTAAAATGGTCGAGTTGCTTAAAGAGTACAAGGATTGTTTCGCCTGGGATTATGACGAAATGCCAGGATTAAGCAAGGAATTGGTGGAACACAGACTGCCTCTTCGACCAGACAAGAAACCTGTGAAGCAGCTTCCAAGGAGGTTTGCTCCAGAAATCATGACAAAGATCAAAGCAGAAATTGAAAGGCTGTTAAAGTGCAAGTTCATTCGAACAGCCAGGTATGTAGAGTGGTTAGCAAATATTGTGCCTGTCATTAAAAAGAATGGTTCTCTTAGAGTTTGCATAGACTTTAGGGATTTAAATAATGCTACACCAAAGGATGAATATGCCATGCCTGTTGCAGAAATGCTAGTTGATTCAGCTGCAGGCCATGAATATTTAAGCATGTTAGATGGCTATTCTGGCTATAACCAAATCTTCATTGCTGAAGATGATATTCCAAAAACTGCTTTTCGTTGCCCTGGTGCCTTAGGTACTTACGAATGGGTAGTAATGCCCTTTGGATTGAAAAATGCAGGGGCAACATACCAAAGGGCAATGAACTCAATCTTTCATGATTTCATTGAAGTATTTATGCAAATTTACATTGATGACATTGTCGTCAAATCCTCATCTTTTGATGATCATTTAAATCACCTTAGAAGGTCATTCGAAAGAATGAGGAAATGTGGACTAAAAATGAATCCACTGAAATGTGCTTTTTGTGTACGTGCAGGAGATTTCCTTGGATTTGTCGTGCATAAAAAGGGCATAGAGATCAATCAGAACAAGACCAAAGCGATCATGGAGACGAAATCTCCAGCAACAAAGAAACAGCTTCAGTCACTACTTGGAAAAATCAACTTCTTGAGAAGATTCATTTCGAATCTAAGTGGAAAGGCTCATCCCTTTTCTCCACTCCTGAGACTCAAGAAAGATGAGGTATTTAATTGGGGAATTGAGCAACAGAAAGCATTTGATGATATCAAGGCTTACTTATCGAATCCTCCTACTTTAATGCCTCCAATTCGAAGTAAAGAGATGAAGTTGTACATATCAGCGTCAGACACAACCATTGGGAGCATGCTTGCTCAAGAGGATGAAAATGGTGTAGAAAAAGCTATTTACTATTTAAGTAGAGTTTTGAATGATGCTGAAACAAGATATTCTGTAATTGAAAAGCTTTGTCTTTGTCTGTATTTTTCATGTACTAAACTCAAGCATTATATAAAGCCAGTTGATGTTTTTGTTTACTCCCATTTTGATATTATTAAGCATATGTTGTTGAAACCAATTCTACATAGCAGAATTGGGAAATGGGCTTTAGCTTTAACAAAATATTCACTAACTTACAAACCCTTAAGGGCTGTTAAAGGCCAGATAGTGGCTGATTTCATCACTGATCATTCAGTGATCGAATTTCCGGTGAATTATGTTGAGCTAGAACCATGGATTTTATACTTCGATGGGTCTAGACATAAACATGGCACAGGAATTGGAATCCTAATAATATCACCTTTAAAAATTCCAACTAAGTTCAAGTATAAAATTAATGGCTCTTGCTCTAATAATGAGGCAGAATATGAAGCCTTAATTGCAGGTTTAGAAATTCTTCTAGACTTGGGGGCAAGACACATTAAAATAAGAGGAGACTCTGAATTAGTAGTAAAGCAATTGACAAAAGAATACAAGTGTATTCAAGAGCATTTGATGAAATATTTTGTTATTGCTTTCTCTTTATTAAGACAATTCGAATCTTATGATATTCAACATGTCCCTCGAATTGAAAATCAAGAGGCAAATGACTTGGCGCAAATTGCTTCTGGATACAAAGTGTCGAAAGAAACATTCGAACAACTCATCGAAGTTAAAGACAAGTTGGTTTCGAGTGAATCTTTTGATGAGAAATTGTCAATGCCAAAACATTTGGGGGCAGATGAGCACAGCTTTCAGGAAAATTTGGAAAATTTTGAAAATTTTGATACTGTTGAACAGTTCGAAAGTTCTAACCTCCAAAATATTGATATGCATTTCGAAAGATTTGCAACAGAAATTTTTGTCATTGACAATTTAAGTGATACTGATTGGAGAAAGCCGATCGTCAAATATTTGGAAGATCCAACAGGAATTACTGATAGGAAAACAAAATATAAAGCCTTGAGCTATACTATCATTGGGAATGAGTTGTTCAAGAAAACCCCTGAGGGAGTTTTGTTGAAATGTCTCAGTGAAAATGAGGCATTCTTAGCCATTACCAATGTACACAGTGGTTCATATGGTGTTCATCAAGCAGGCCATAAGATGAAATGGTTATTGTTTCGACGAGGCTTATACTGGCCGTCAATGCTTAAGGATTGCATAGAATTTGCTAAAGGTTGCCAAGAATGCCAGAGACATGCAGGTATCCAACATGTTCCTGCAAGTGAATTACATTCAGTAGTTAAACCTTGGCCTTTTAGAGGTTGGGCTTTAGACTTGATTGGTGAAATCAGGCCAGCATCGTCCAAAAACCAACGTTTCATTTTGGTTGGAATTGATTATTTCACAAAATGGATCGAAGTTGTTGCTTTGCCAAAAGTTGATCAGGAAGTTGTAATTAGTTTCATCCAAAATCACATTATCTATAGATTTGGATTACCTGAAACTATAACCACTGATCAAGGAACAGTGTTTGTTGGGCAAAAGATGCAAAGTTTTGCTAATGAGGCAGGTTTTAAGTTATTAACATCAACACCATATTATGCTCAAGCAAATGGTCAAGTTGAGGCAGCCAACAAAATTATAATTGGCTTAATTAAGAAACACATTGCCCAGAAGCCAAAGAATTGGCACAACACTTTAGATCAAGTGTTGTGGGCTTGTAGAAATTCTCCTAAAGAATCTACTAATTCAACTCCATTTCGATTGACTTATGGTCATGATGCTGTATTGCCTGTCGAAGTCATGGTGCAATCCATAAGAGTGCAAAGGCAGATGGAAATCCCTAGTGAACATTATGAAAACCTTATGATGGATGAATTAGTTGATTTAGATGAAGAAAGGTTGCAAGCTTTAGATGTCTTAATCAGACAAAAAGAAAGAATTGCTAAAGCCTACAATAAAAAGGTTAAGTACAAAACCTTTAACTTAGGGGATTTAGTATGGAAAGTTATCTTGCCTATGGATAGGAGAGATAGAATATTTGGAAAATGGTCACCAAACTGGGAAGGACCATTTAAAATTTCTCAAGTATTATCCAACGGTGCATATGAAATTCAAGAACTAACTGCTGAGCAGCGTTCAGTAAATATAAATGGCAAGTATTTGAAGAGATACAAGCCATCGTTGCAAGAAATAAAAGTAAGTACAGAGTAATTCGAAACATGAAACATTTAAATGGTGAAAGAAGATTGCCATCAAAATAAGACCAAGTATTCAAATTAATACAAATGTGGTTCAAAATGGTCAGCAAAATTAAACATGTTCGAAAAGCAGAAGAAATTACATCAAAGGCCATAGTGAAACAAAGAAAAAATCATTCAGCAACGATCTTGTTAGCAGCTCTGAAGTGTTCATATTGTTCTTTGGTGTGAGCAAGTTTACGCTTGAGAACTTCGTTTTCGTTAGCCAAACGATCGACTTCACTGCTGACAACTAAGCCTTCGCTGTATTGTTGAATTCCATCTCGAGCCAACTCTTCGATCCTTAACCTGGACACAGCGGCGGCTTGGGTAACAAATTCCTCTTTCTTAGCTTCCTCTTCAGCTATCTTTTGCTCAAGTTCTCGAATCTCTGCTCTCCAGCGGGCAATATTCTCATCACAAGCAGCCGCTTGTAGGAAAGCACCTGCAGATTCAGCTTTCATTTGCGCCGCTTCATTGTTGCGTTGCTTGGCTTGTTCGAAGTATTTTTCTTTGAGCTTCAGCTTGGCATCTTGAGTTTGAGAGTTATCTAACAGCTGCTGAAAATGCTTGGCATATTGCTCCAGGAAGGCCTCTGCTTGAGTAACTCGAAGGAAAAGGTCTTCTCGAGTCCTTGGGGTCTGGAGTTTGTTAAAAAGAGCTTTGATATTGAAGTAAATGGCCAAGTCTCTTTCAAGCAACGCCAGCATATCACCTTCGATTATCTCCCGATAGAACCTTCGTTCATGTTCCTCCTGTTCAAGCTGAAGAGCTTTTTCCCTATCTGCTGCGGTGGGGATATATGCGCCGAAGCTCGAAAGGAGCTTGTCGAGAGCTTCATCCGGTGTCAAGTTCCGCAGACCCTGTAAAACTTCTGAAGGTAGATAAAGATCAGGAGTTGGTTTAAGTACAGAATTTCCTTCATCACCATTCGATTCCCCAGTTTTCGCCGTGTGCGCATACCCAGAGCTGGAGTTCAAGAACTCATCAGTGTTCATGGTGTGATCGTCGTTGAGCACTATCTGTTTGTTCTGTTGAGTGTTTGTTGTCGAATGCTCTTCTTCGAGGGGCTGGTCATCTTCGTTCTGGGCTTCGTCAGCATTTTCAATAACATCTTTATTGACAGTTGTTTCCAGAATAGGAGGATTGTTAGAAATCTCAACTGCTGGAGCTGCCTGAGAAGCTTCAGGTTTAGCAATAGAGGTATCCTTGTCAGGGTTGGACACGTCGAATTCTGAAGTCCTCTGAGGCCCCGTTTGGCTAGTTTTCAAATCCTCACTCTTAGGATCTTGCCTTTCGCCACTGGCAGGAGAAGGAGTTCTTTCGATCACTGATTCTTGATATTCGTTGTTCAGCTCAGTGATGATCTCTTTTACCACTTTGTCAGGAGAGATTTCCTCAGCGATAGTCTCCAGCGGCGAGTTTACTTTCTGTAAATGTAAAACAGCTCGAAATAAGACAATGTGAAGAGAACGAATGACAAGAAATTAAAGGGCGTCACCTTTAACTTACCGGCGCAGAGCTTTCAGTAGTGATCTTTTGCCTCTTAGGCAATGACTTTTCACCAGCCGCATGATTCGAGGTGTCAGCTTGAGAATCATCAGAAGAAGAAGAGATTTTCTTATGTTTCCTTTTCCGATGTTTTTTCTTCTCACTTTGATCCTCCCCTTCATTACCCCCTTCTTCAGTCTCGTCAGCTTTGATTTTGGGGCGCTTATGTTTCTTATCCTTCTTCTTCTCCTTTTTGGTTTGATCAACAATTGGAGGATCTAGAATGTTTGCAGTTGAATCTGAAGCATTAAACTCATGCTTCTTTTTACTCCTCTTCTCTGATTGAATGCGAGCAAGGGTGTGCTCAGGGATAGTTTTGGCGTCATTGTCCTGCAAAGAATTTCGTTTTGAATTAAGAAAAAGACTAAAGCGGGAAGGATTTAGGTGTAAGTGGGAGATACACACCTCTCTATCATCAGATAGGTTAATGATAGGGCTCTCTTTGGGTTTTTTCGAAGATTCTCCAGGTTGAGCCTTAGAAATTTTCTCGCCAATAATTACCTGAACAAAGGCATAGAGATGGTTAAGCATTGTAGATATACATAGGTAAAACATTGAAAGAAGGTCAGTTTACCCCTGGTTCAGCTTTAACCTTTGGAGCAAGAGGTTTATGCGAAGTATTTGATGCCACCTTAGACTTGCTCCCTGGGAAAACGAAACTTTAGGTTAATATTAGATGCCAAACCAAAGAATAAATTCAAAGAGTAAAGAAGAAAAGTACCTCGGGCATTGAGTTTCGATTTGATCTTGTTTAAAATGGATTCTTCGAAGCCATTTCGAACTGCTGTGAGTAAGATCAGTTGATCGACCAACTGCCCATGATAGTGTAGCTCCCACCATTTCGAGAATTCTTTAGTTGAGGCATGAGAGACTTCGAATTTGAAAGGAGTAATGGCATAATTGTCTCCTTTAAATGCCTTTAAGAAGTTGTGAAATTGGGGCTCTGTCATGCCATAATACCCCAAACAGATGTCCCTTTCATGCAAGTAGATACTCTTGGGCAGTATTTGGGTTAACCCAAATTGTCTAGAGACAAGGTTGGGAAAGTATCCCACCAGCCCAAAGTCTGTCGAAGCTGTCCCAAAACGACAGGATAGCAGAGTAGGAGTCAAGTAAGCCCTCCAGATCTCAGTGATTTCCTCTTCGCATTCTGGTAAAGGTGGAAAAGGGTGAACGAACCATTAAGGACCAATGGGCCTATCTAGGAAGGGAGTGAAGCTAGGTTTAAACTCTTTGAGTTGGAGGAAAGCGTTGAAGTAGAAAAGAAAGGCTTGATCATAGCTAAAGCCTCTGGGTCTTGGTACCATCAAAGCCAACCTAGTGCCTTCGATTTGGCGTCTAGCTACTTCTTCGTAATGGATTTGAGGTAGAATGATATCTAGCTCCGTAGGAAAAGTGGCATTAAGCCAAAGCTGCAGTAACCAGAAAGGGCCATAACCCAAGAAAGTAGAACCATCACCTGTCTTCTTGATGTTCTCACAGGCTGATCTCATGGATTCATAGAGACATCCAAGGAGAAGGCGTGCAAATCCAAATTGTTGCCCTTCATGGATCTGGTTAGCCATGTGTTTACTGTGAAATTTAGTAAACAACACTAGTTTGATTATTACAAGAGAGATCAACTAGTAAATCTCGGGACATAGTGCTTTTGTTCATATTTCCAGAGTAATTAGTGTTCATTATTGTTCTTATGTATTTAAAGTTGTTTTTACGTTACTTGAAAGGCAAGAAAGAATGTTTATTCTAATGAACAAACAGAATGGAAGAAAGAGTCGAAATAAAGATTGGTTTGAATAGAAATACAAGACTGTAAATTTGCATTCAAAGGTAAATGATTACAGAAAAAGTAATGGTGCACATAACATACATTTTCCCTTTCGAACTCGTTTCTCTCGTTAGCATGGGTACTTTGAGTTTTGTAAGGATTTTGTATAATGATTGTGACCGTTTGCTCGATCACAGAACTAGACTATTTATAGACACTAATTCATAACTGCTAATAACGTTTTCGTTAACTGAAGAGAGGACGCGTGTCTTGACACATATTTTGAATTTGAATTCTCCTTTATCCTTTGATCTAGCCGTTGTATCCATCGAAGTCGAAACAACAATGCTTCTCCTGAATAATTTGCTAAGTCCACACTTTTCTTCTTCACAGCCAGCGCTTCGACCGTATGGACGTTTCGACTAAGTCGAAAGAAACCTGAAGAAAACAACGTTAAGATTAATGCTCCAGATAGAACATTTGATGATATGTTCATACATGAATATTCATTAAATTTATTGGCTCTAAAAACCAAACTTATTTAATGACTCTTTAAAATAGTAAAATAATCAAATGCAATTATGTTTATTATTTTAATCATGTCTTTTAGAACATATTTTTCACTTGGTGAAAATATGGGCTAACAAATTGCCCCCAAAATGCCTGTTTCGATCGAGTGATTCGAACGAGAATAGAAAAAGGCATTTTAATCCCACGTGCTTGGCACTCTTAATAATGACGGCGCTGGCGTAATGTACAGTAATAACTGTCACCTTGATTCCCACAATCCATCATTTCTCCTAGATTTTAGACATAGTGGATGACGTGGCGCTCATAGAAGTTGAAAAGAAACTGCTTGAATTTCTTTTTGATTTATTTTTTAAACCTGGACACGTTTCCCTATAAATAGCAGTGGAAAACAAAGAAACACTTTTTACCAACTTCCATTCTCTGAGCTTCTTTTGCGAAAGCAACAGCTTTGATTTTCTGCGACGTTACCCTTCAATCCTCAAAAACCAGCGATTCCGCACCGTTTAAACGATTCTTACAGTGATTGCGCTTTGATCCTTCACTGATTTCCCCAGAAAAATTTCAACTTTTCCTTAGGTTTTACCCAGAAATCGCTCTTTAAACCTTTTCAAGTTCATCGCTGTTCATCAATGGCTTCAAATCAAGATTTTGAAATACCATCTGCTGGGAAGTGGAAAGATTTGCTGGTCTTAAAGGACGGTGAGGAAGTTATTCTTGAGCCAGTTGGGAGTGAACAAGAAAGGAAGATCTGGACTACTCAGCTGATGTTTCCTTTCTCTTTGAAGAAGGAGAACTATGCTTTTTGTGGCCCTTATCCACCACGCACAGAAATTCTTTCGAACGAGGTAAACGGTCTCTCTCCTAAATATGTGACCTGTGGACCTAGGATATTCGAAGTAGAACCTTACAATTTTGGGTATCTTAAGAATCCCCTTAAAGTGTTTCGAGCGGCCCCTTATACTGCACATAAGGATTATATCCCTTGGTTGGATAGGGTGGAAAAAGATTTTAAAGGTTTTTGGGAGAATTATGGGATTTACCCTCTGATTCAATTTAGTCGAACTGGTCCCAAATACAAACCTGAACTTCTAGTAGCAGCCCTTCACTTTTATGAGAAGTCTACTAATACTTTCCAATTTAAGTGTGGAATGTTAACTCCCACTCTTCTGGATGTTGCTGCTATCACAGGCCTTAGGCCTACTGGTGATCACTTCGATCCAACCAAAACTGGAGATAAGATCGAACTTACCTATAGGGAGAACACTTTCTCCAAATACATTGCTGAGAATATGGGTAAAGAGGGAGAAGAGGTGTCACATGAGGAACATGTGGCCTTCTTGACACTATGGTTATCCCATTTTGTCTTCTGTTCGAAGTCCCTTCAAGTTGCAAGGATGTTCATTCCAATGGCTCAACAGATTCATGAGGGTAGAATCTTTAGCTTGGGGCGTCTGTTGCTGGCAACCCTTTATGAAGCCATGGGAAATGCAAGTGATGCTATTAAAGCATCGAAGGATGGATCCACAGTTGGGATTTCTGGACCAATGTGGCTACTACAATTGTGGTTAAATGCCACTTTTGAGACTGAACTTGGATTGATAGTCCCTTCTGACTATCAGAAAGAAGTAGATGAAAGAGAGATCGAGGGACAAAGGTTAGTAAGATTAGCCCCTCGTTCATTAGATCAGGACACCAGGAGACTTTTCATGAGGCACATGAAAATGTTCTTGACCTTTGATAAATTCCTACCACGTCATGCTCCTTTTGTTGAGCGTAAATATGGCGCTGCATGGTTCATTGAAGAATTTCCTGCGTTCAATCCAGATGATGAGGAAGAAGTTGATGAAGTGTGGCGGGCTTACTTGGAACAAACTGTGCTATCCTGCAGGATTGGGGATAAGTCGAACCAGTTTGGCTTGGTGGGGTATCAGCCTAACTGTGTTGCTAGGCAATTTGGCATGTCTCAAATTAGACCCAAAAGCTTGTTTGAGACGCCAGATCGAATGGTATTGGGCACGGGGATCACTGAGAAGATTTACAAGAAGTACATGAGGATGATCGCCAACTACGAGTATACCTTCAAACCATTCGAGTTCAAACCCTCCTTCTATTGCACTGATGGCTTCAGCGCTTGGTGGAATGAATATTACTCACGCTTTTCTGTTGGCAGCGCGGAGCATGTGTTGGGCATGGTGGATAGTGGTTTCATCATGCCATCTCTTACAAAGAAGGCTGGTGCCTCAGGTCGAGGTAAAAGAAAACCTAACTTCTATTTCTTTAGGTTATTACGATAATTTGTATTAATGAAATAACCACCAGATCCTTACTTCATATTATCTTCAGGCAAGGCCATAAAAAAGGATGCTGGGTCTTCTAAGACTTCGACTGAAGTGCAGAAACCCGCTGGGTCAAATATCAAGGCTGAGGTTGAAACCTCAAAACTTAAGGTAAAACTTTTCACCTTCAAATTTCTTTTCGACCCTTATTAGCAACAATAGAATTTTAACTTGTTATTTTATTTTCAGAGCCGGAAAAGACATGCAGGTGCTGAAACTGCGTCTACTGCTTCGAAGAGATCGAGGCAGACTGTTGAGATAAATACTGAGGTAAGTATTAATGTCCTGACGCACATCTTTAGTTCGAGCATATAAATCCCAATCACTCATCTATTATTTTCCTTTACTTTTCAGGATGATGAAGAAGAAGAGGCAATCCCTTTTGAAAGAAAAAGGAAATAGCCAGCTGTTTCGACTTCACATGAAGGTGAAAGGGAAAATACTACTGATGACGCATCAGAGGAGAAAAGGGAGGAACCAGAGTCCAATGAGGACCGGGAAATCCCACTTGCTAAATAGAAGAAGGATAAGGCAGAGCTTAAGATTCAAGGAAATCCATCGAAGGATCAGGGTAAAAAAAATGAGAAGAAGAAGAAAAAGAAAAATGAAGGAAAGAGGCCTGAAGTTACTGTGAGGGAAAAGTCAGCCATCAAGAAAACCAAAGTGCACAAGGTACCAAAGATTCACATCTCCAGTGACTCTGGCGAAGCTCCTAAACCCACTGAAACTCCTGCGCAAGAGAAGGAAATATCGGTCGAAGACCAAAATGCTGCAAACAAGGGGATGCAAGATAATGTGCGGCAGGATGGCACAACTCTTATGCAAGATACACCCAATGTTGGACAACATGATTCCCTTGCTGACCCTGAGGTTAGAGATACAGAGGTAAATTTCGTTTTCCTCTAAAACAAAAACCCCACCTTCTCTTTGAATTCTCGTTTTGCTTTATTTGACCTTTCCTTTGTACTCGTAGGACAAATCAAAAGAGGATACTCCACAAGAACACAACCAACAAAGTCCACAGGAAGTACCAAACGAAGATAAAACTGATGTTGATAAGGTCGAACCAGGCAACTCCAATGGTGGACCAAAAGACGGGGAAGGTCCCAACATGGGTGCTGATGGTGATAGCACTAAGGTTTTGCCAACCAACTCAAGCACCCACTACACTATCCCCAGCACTTCCTCGAAATCTGGACAAGCCAGTTCGACCCAGGAATCTCAGCATGATTCTGAATACATGCCTGAAGCTGAGGCTGGTGGTCCAGATTTAGCATCAGTTTCTTCGACCTCAATGCTCTCTGCAAGTCTTGGAGTGCAAGAAGAAGAATTTGCCAATATGCACAAGTCTGACCCTGCAGGAACCCTTCGACTTCTGCTTTCTAAGAAACAGAGCCAAACTGCCAACTCCAGTGAGCGTACAACCAGTGATTCTGCTCCTTCAACTGCTGATATAAGTTCACAAGTGCGCCAAGATTCATTGCTCCTGAGACTCACCACTGATTTCATGCAGCGGGATGTGTTAGCACAACTCGAAGCGAATCCTGCTTGTGCCTACAGTCATTTGGCCTTTTTGAAGAAGTTCCACAATCCTTTGACTGATGAAATCACTTTGGGTAAAGTCATCCAGCTTGGTTCAATCATTGATCAATTTGCCAAAGCTGTGCAGAAAAGGAATGATAACGACACAAGGTTAGCTACTCAACAACAAGCTCAAGCTATGTTTTTTGAGAGAGCTCAGAAAGCACAAGCTGAGGTCGACAGGCTCTCCTTACAGTTGAAGGGAGGTAACCCAGGGGTCGAAAGTTGTGATAAGAATATTGCTCATTATAAGGAGCAAATCAAAGTCCTGGAGGAGCAAATTGTGAGTTATAGGCGCAAAATCATTGAAGAAGAGACTGAGAAAGCTCGACTCGAACGGGAGGCCAAGGCTGCAACTCAAGAGCAGATTGATGCATATGGCAGGGAAGGAATTCAAGCTTTTAGTTCAGCAGAGGTTATTGCTGAAGAAATTACGGCTCTTGAGAGTTCGAAGCTTGTGGTCGATAAGGAGTTGACCACCTTAAAGAAAATTTATGCTGAGTGCACTAAGAATTTGTAATTTTCCTAGCTTATTGTCCTTTCGAACAATTTGATGTTTTTTCTTAAGTTTGGATTTGACTTGTATCTTTTGAACAAAATCCCCATTTTGTGGCAACCTATAATCTTTTATTGCCATTTTACTTTGATGTTTTAAGTATCATCCTGCACTTATTTTCACTTCGAGTAAAGTAGGCTTATATTTTTTCAAATATTTTCATCAATAACCAAAGCACGTGCCATCAAGTATTTAGTGAAGAAATGGGCTAAGACACAGAAAACCAAACAGTCAAAGCTCCATATCAAGGCAGTCAAGTCAAAAGGTGATGACAACTAAATTCATCAAATGAAGTGTATCTATTGACCATTCTGACAAAAAGGCTTGATGGCACCATAAAATAGGGATAATTCTTCTCATTTTACTCATTTAGAGTAATCAAGTGACATCAAAACAGAAAATCATACAATGGAACGACAGGTTACCAAGGATGCTTCAAGCTCAGAAGAAAAGAGCAAGAAAGGAACAGAGCCCTGGCGCTGTGAAGAAAACAGGTTACGCTATGAGAGAAACAAGGAAGAACTAATTTTAACAGAGTCAGAAGAGGAAGAATTAGGCTCTGATCTGGAGGAGTTCTTATGGACATATGAAGATAATCTAGCAGATTATCCAACTGAAGTTCAGAAGCTTGCTGATGAAGCATTATCTCTTCTCAAGGAGAAACTGAAGAGTGGAGAATCAGAGGCCTCTAAATCTACGCCTTAGTCTAGGCAGAATTATGTTATCATACGTAATAAATAACTTTTCTTATAAAAATAAAGTTGTTCCTACTACCTATTTCTCTTTTTAAACTTGCCTTCTTTTCGAGCAATTTCAATTTTGTCATTAGTTTGGATTTGGTTTTGAACAAAGTCCATAATTTATGGCAAGTTTCAATTACTGCCATTTTGATTTCATGTTCGAGTATTATTCTGCACTTATGTTTACTTCGAGTAAAGCAGGTTTATATTTTTTCAAATACTTTCCATTTATACCCAAAGCACGTTTTTCAGGAGTTAATTCCTCGATTTCATAAGCACCATTAGAATATACCTGGACAACTTTGAATGGTCCTTCCCAATTTGGGGACCATTTGCCTAAGACTCTATCTTTCTTGTCCATAGGCAGGATTACTTTCCAAACCAAATCTCCTAGGTTGAAAGACTTGGACTTAACCTTTTTATTATATGCTCTAGCAACTTTTTCTTTTTGCCTTGCTAAAACTTCTAAAGCACTAAGTCTTTCTTCATCCAGATCAACTAATTCATCTGACATCATTTGGTAGTAATGGTCTAAAGGTATTTCCATTTGTCTTTGAACCCTCGCTGATTGCAAATGTATTTCAACTGGCAACACAGCATCATGCCCGTAAGTTAGTCGAAAAGGGGTGGTGTTAGTTGATTCCTTAGGAGAATTTCTACAAGCCCATAACACTTGATCCAAGGTTTTATGCCAATTCCTTGGTTTTTGGGCTATGTGTTTCTTTATTAAATTAATAATAACTTTATTGGCTGCTTCAACCTGTCCATTTGCTTGTGCATAATATGGTGTTGAAGTTAGAAGTCTAAAGCCAATTTCTTGAGCAAATTCCTGCATCTTTCGTCCAGTGAAAACTGAACATTGATCAGTTGTAATTGTTTCAGGAATTCCAAATCTATAAATTATATGATTTTGTATGAAACTAATTACTGCCTCTTGATCAACATTTGACAACGGAATAGCTTCTATCCACTTTGTGAAATAATCTATTCCCACTAGGATATAACGTTGATTTTTTGATGAAGCAGGCTTAATTTCACCAATAAGGTCTAGAGCCCAACCCCTAAAGGGCCATGGTTTCACTATTGAATGAAGCTCACTTGCAGGCACATGCTGAATTCCTGAATGCCTTTGGCATTCTTGGCAGCCTTTGGCATATTCTATGCAGCCTTTTAGCATAGAAGGCCAATACAAGCCTTGTCGAAACAAAAGCCATTTCATTTTGTGTCCTGCTTGATGGGAACCACAGGTACCACTATGAACAACAGAGATTGCTATATATGCTTCTGTTTCATTTAGACATTTTAATAAGATTCCTTCAGAAGTCTTTTTGAAAAGGTCATTTTCAAAAATTATATAGCTTAAGGCTCTATATTTTATCTTTCGATCCACATTTCCTGTTGGGTTCCTAAGATATTCTACAATGGGCTTTCTCCAATCATCATCTGACAGATTGTCAATGGCAAAAATTTCAACATTTTCCTGGGGAATTTTCACTTCATCATTATCTGCCCCCACAAGTTTTGGCATTGACAATTGCTCAGAAATTGGTTCTTGTAAAACCATTTTTTCTTTGATTTCGATTAATTGTGTCAACTTTTCCTTTGACACTTTGTATCCTGAAGCAATTTGAGCTAAGTCATCTGCCTCTTGGTTTTCTAATCGAGGTACATGTTCAATATCGATATGATCGAAACCATTTAATAAAGAACTAGCTATCACAAAGTATTTTGCTAAGTGTTCCCTAACACATTTATACTCCCTAACACATTTATACTCTTGAGTTAGTTGTTTCAATACTAATTCAGAATCACCTCTTATCTTAATGTTCTTTGCCCCCAAGTCTTTTAATATTTCCAAACCTGTGATTAAAGCTTCATATTCAGCTTCATTATTCGAGCAAAGTCCCTTGATCTTATATTTAAACTTAGTTGGAACTTTAGTTAGTGAAATGATTAGAATCCCAATCCCAGTTCCATGTTTATGCTTGGATCCATCAAAATAAAGGATCCATGGCTGGATATCCACATACTCTTGTGGCATTTCGACCAAAGAATGATCCACTATGAAATCAGCCACAATTTGACCTTTAACAGCTTTCAAAGGTTTGTATGTGAGTGAATACTCAGTTAATGCTAAAGCCCATTTTCCAATTCTACTATGAAGTATTGGTTTGGTTAACATATGTTTAATGACATCAAAGTGAGAATAGACATAAACATCAACAGGCTTTATATAATGCTTAAGTTTAGTACAAGAGAAATATAAACAAAGACAAAGTTTTTCTATGGCAGTATATCTAGTTTCCGCATCATTTAGAACTCTGCTAAGGTAATAAACTGCATTTTCTATGCCATTATCATCTTCTTGAGCCAACATGCTTCCTATTGTCTTTTCAGACGCAGCAATATACAACTTCATAGCTTTGTTTCTGCTAGGAGGCATTAAAACTGGAGGCTTTATCAAGTAATCTTTAATATCGTCAAAAGCCTTTTGATGCTCTTCATTCCATTTGAATGGATCATCTTTCTTGAGTCGAAGTAGTGGAGAGAATGCTTGAGCTTTTCCACTTAGATTCGAAATGAATCTCCTCAAAAAGTTGATCTTACCTAACAGAGATTGAAGTTGCTTTTTAGTCGAAGGAGGTTTTGTCTCTAAAATGGCCTTTGTCTTGTTTTGGTTTATTTCAATGCCTTTTTTATGCACCACAAAACCAAGGAAATCTCCTGCATGCACACAAAAAGCACATTTTAATGGATTCATTTTTAATCCATGTCTCCTCATTCTTTCAAAAGATTGCCTGAGACATAGCAAATGGCTATCTTCAGAAGAGGATTTAATGATGATATCATCAATATAAACTTGCATGAAGGTATCTATAAAATCATGAAACATAGAATTCATGGCCCTTTGATAAGTGGCACCAGCATTTTTTAAACCAAAAGGCATAACAACCCATTCATAAGTGCCCAAAGCACCAGGGCATCTAAATGTTGTTTTAGATACGTCTTCTTCAGCAATAAATATTTGGTTATATCCAGAATAACCATCTAACATGCTTAAAAACTCGAAACCTGCTGCTGAATCCACTAACATTTCTGCCACAGGCATGACATATTCATCTTTAGGCGTAGCATTATTTAAATCCCTAAAATCTATGCATACTCTAAGTGTACCATTCTTTTTAATGACAGGAACTATATTTGCTAACCATTCAACATACCTGGCAGTTCTGATGAATTTACTCTTCAGCAGCCTTTCGATCTCTTCCTTGATCTTGGACATAATTTCTGGTGCAAACCTTCTTGGTAATTGTTTCACTGGTTTCTTACCTGCCTTGATTGGTAGTTTGAGTTCGACCATTTCTCGACTGAGCCCAGGCATTTCATTATAATCCCAAGCAAAACAATCACTGAATTCCTTGAGCAGCTGCACCAATTTTTCTTTCAAATCAGGACTAATATTGGCACTAATGTAAGTTGGCCTTTTCACTGAGCCATTTCCAATGTCAATTTCCTCCAAAGGATCTTGAGCCTGCATCTTAGGAGTTTCATTTATAGGATCTCTTTCGAACCCCAAGGGTTCATCATCATAAATGCAGTCAAGCCTTTGAGTTGGTGACATATTGGTGCCATCTTTTTCGACCTTGGCTTCAACAGCCAAATTTTGTTGAACCTCAGCTTCCAAAGCCGTATTTAATCTACTTTCGGCCATATAAGCCGTTATTCTGGCCCATGCATTGGACTCAGTCATAGTAATCTTCGTAGATGTTCCACCCAGTTGGGCGTATGACTCCATCTTCTGAGGATGCAGCATCTATTTCCTCTCTTTCCCATATAAAACCATGGGTTGGGTGGAGTTTGACAGAATGAATCACATTGTCAGAAGGTGTGAATGCATTCTCTCTATCATAACATGGCGCAATGTTCGCCAAATTTTTGTCAAAGGTTTGTTGGTTTATAGTATCTACCTCTGACATATAGAAACTCTGATCAGCTTCTATATTTTCTACACAACCATCTTCCCTCCAAAGTATCAACTTCTGGTGAAGGGTAGAAGGAACAACTCCCACTCCATGAATCCACTCCCTTCCTAGGAGCAAATTGAAGTTTGCCTTGGATTCCACTACCAAGAACAAGGTGGGTCGAACTATGCTGCCTACTGCAACATCCACTTGAATTGCCCCTCTGGAATATCCTGTTTTGCCTTCATAGTTCGACAAAACGATATTGTGGGCTGACAAATCACAGTCATATTTGCCAATCTTTGGCAGCATTGATAAGGGCATTAGGTTCACAGCAGCACCCCCATCTATCATTACTTTATTAATTCCAACCCCTTCGACCTTTGCCCTGATGAAGAGTGGTTTGAGGTGGTTTTTCATGCCCAAGTCTGGCCTTTCGAATGTAGCCTGTTGCTCCTCGATGCAGCCATTATTCAAGACATAATAACATTTTGGCTTTGGATCAGCCATGCTTAACTGGTCGAAGTCAGTTTCGAGCTCAGTTACTTCTGATTGAACATCATACTCTGATGGTAATATGGAAACAACACATATCACATCAAAGTCTGGTTCAGAATCCAGCAAATCATCTTCCTCCATTTGGTTCTCATTTATTGGCGGAAGGATTCTTTCTTTTGCTGGCCTTCTAGCCACTTCTTTGTATTGGCTTGGTTGAGAATTTTCTGCAGCCATTCTCTTTTGGCGTTGAAACCTACGCCATTGAGTCCTAGTCATTGGATGTTTACCCTTATAGTTGTTTTTGTAAGAGTACTTATTAACATCCTCTGCATAGCTCATTTTGGTACCACTGGGACCACCAACTTCGATTGCACCTTTATTGAACTTCATTGTTCCCTTGTGCACCCAGCGCTCTATTGGGATCGAACCAGATGGTCGAAAGGTAGGCCTTCGATCGTATTGAGCAGGATTGTTTGGTCGAGTCAGGATACCTTTTCCTTTTTCTTGGTGAGGTTTTGGGTTTGCCCCCAGCCTACTTGCCATAGGTTGAAACTTCATGAGGCCTGCAGTAGCCTCTTTGTCGCATACAGCACTACAACGGGCACAAAGCATTACTTTTTTATTTTCCAGCTTGCACCTGTTCAGAAAATCAATTAAATCCTCTTCAGCACGAGGGTAGACCACTTTCATTTTCTCTATGTACTCTTCTTCAGAGATCTTTTCTGTCTGGCCCTCTGTAACCTCCATGGCTTCGACCATCATGATTTCTTGTGGTTCAGCATAGAGAGTATCAGCACTTTGCAGAGGCTCGGCATCAATCTGCATGGCTTTGGGTTTTTCACCAAACTTGAGTCTTCCCTCATTCAGCGCCTTCTGGACTAAATCCCTGAAAAGTACACATTGTGAGGTTCTATGTCCAAGGAAATTATGATATTTACAATAACCTCTTTTCTTTCTCATGTCTAATGGAGGTATTTTAACACCTTTTGGAACCACAATTTGGCCATCAGTAACCAATAAATCAAAAATCTCATCACATTTTGTTATATCAAAAGTGTAAGTTTTTGACACAAATCTATCATTCTTTGGTTCAACAGGGTTTTTTCCATTAGATGGTTTCAAAAGTTTACAAGTATAAGGGGGACCAGGTTTCAATTCTGCTAGGTCTATCTCCCCTTGCTCAACATCTTCATAAGATATTTCATACTCTTGGTCACTATCCTGTGTTTCCACATAAGCAACCTTTTCCTTCTTATGATATTTAGAATTTCTGGCCTTTTCTGCTTTCAAGCGTTCGACCTGTCGAACTCTATCAGCCAATTGGGCCATATCCCTTAGATGTTGAGTGTCTAATTTCTTTCTGATCGAATAATCAAGGCCACCAACAGCCATTTCGACCAATTCATGTTCAGGCACCTGAGTAAAGCATCTAGCTTTGAGTAAACGGAATCTATTCAAATAATCATCCACAGACTCAGGGGTTTTACGCCTCACGCTTGTCAATTCTTTGAGACTTATTTTAGATTGTCCCATATAGAATTGTTCATGGAAAACCCTCTCCAATTGATTCCAATTAAAGATTGAATGTGGAGGGAGAGTGGTAAACCAAGTGAAAGCGTTTTTTGTTAGAGAATTAGGGAAATATTTCATCCTTAAATTCTCATTGTTTGCTAAATCCCCTGCCTCAGTTAGATACCTTGCTATGTGTTCGACTGTTGATTCACTGGTATCACCAGCAAACTTAGTGAATTTTGGGATCTTCCATCCCCTAGGTAATTCAGTTTGAAGCACATATTCTGACAAGGCAGAGACAAAATGAGGCATATGCATGCCTATGTTTAAACCATTTTGTGCCAAAATTGTTTCGACCAAATTTGCTATGTTATTTTGCCCAGCAAAATTATTGTTCTGGACATTTCTAACTACATCATCAGCATTTTGGTTCCTGTTTACCAAGACAATTTCAGGATTTTGTTCGATCTGAGGCAAACCCTGTGGCTGAGCCTGCAATTGTACTTGTGGTTCGACCACTGGTACAGGTTGTTGGACTTGGTTTATAGGATTTGCCCCATGGTTTTGTGCAGGCACAATGGCATTATTTGGTGCTTGTGCAGTTTGCAACGGCACAACATTTTGGATTTGGGGAACTTGTTGATTAGGGACTTGAGGAGCCCCAAAGAAATCAGCAATTCTACCCATTTGATTGGCCAGTAATTGGTAACTTTGATTAGTATTTTGTATCAATGGATTAAACACTGTACCAATTTGTTGTGTTAACATATTGACCATATCATGATTACTCTCATCCATTTGTTGCCTCAAGGAAATCAAGGCAGTGTTAGTCAATGAAGGAAAGGCATTTTGAGTAGCAGAACCAGAGACTATTTGATTGCTAGGAACAAACACGCCTGGTGCTGTCTCTGTGAACAATGATGCACTAGTCTGCAAACCTTGCATCATGCTGGTAGGCATGCCATAAGGGTAATTCCTATTAGCGCCTTGACCCATGTATTGGGAAAAGGGTAATGAAAACGTGGATGAACTAGCGCCACCCCCATTAGTATTTGACCTATTTGGGGAAAAATTTCCCTCCATAGCATGAGACAAAGTCAAAATGGGTTCTGTAGTGGTCGAAGGCATTGTAGTAGATATTGGCATTGCCATGGTTGCAGTTACTACGGAAGATGTTGGGGCAGAAACTGTTGTCCCTGTCACATTAGGCATAACCTCACTAATTACAGGAGAGATTATGGTGTCTGAGACACTCGTAACGGTTGATGGATTCGAACCGTTGTTAGGATTGCTTCCATTAGGATTTTCCATGTTTTGTCTAGGGTTATTTCTGGGTGGTGGTCTAACCATTTCAGGGAGTGATTTCCCGTTTCTCAGAAGCATACACTATGCACAAAACTTTTTTGGAAACAAAATCACACAAAGAACGAAATAAAAATACTAAAATTTGAGAAAATTTAAACACAAAGCACACGGTCCCACTGGGCGTGCCAATTTGTTTACTGTGAAATTTAGTAAACAACGCTAGTTTGATTATTACAAGAGAGATCAACTAGTAAATCTCGGGACATAGTGCTTTTGTTCATATTTCCAGAGTAATTAGTGTTCATTATTGTTCTTATGTATTTAAAGTTGTTTTTACGTTACTTGAAAGGCAAGAAAGAATGTTTATTCTAATGAACAAACAGAATGGAAGAAAGAGTCGAAATAAAGATTGGTTTGAATAGAAATACAAGACTGTAAATTTGCATTCAAAGGTAAATGATTACAGAAAAAGTAATGGTGCACATAACATACATTTTCCCTTTCGAACTCGTTTCTCTCGTTAGCATGGGTACTTTGAGTTTTGTAAGGATTTTGTATAATGATTGTGACCGTTTGCTCGATCACAGAACTAGACTATTTATAGACACTAATTCCTAACTGCTAATAACGTTTTCGTTAACTGAAGAGAGGACGCGTGTCTTGACACATATTTTGAATTTGAATTCTCCTTTATCCTTTGATCTAGCCGTTGTATCCATCGAAGTCGAAACAGCAATGCTTCTCCTGAATAATTTGCTAAGTCCACACTTTTCTTCTTCACAGCCAGCGCTTCGACCGTATGGACGTTTCGACTAAGTTGAAAGAAACCTGAAGAAAACAACGTTAAGATTAATGCTCCAGATAGAACATTTGATGATATGTTCATACATGAATATTCATTAAATTTATTGGCTCTAAAAACCAAACTTATTTAATGACTCTTTAAAATAGTAAAATAATCAAATGCAATTATGTTTATTATTTTAATCATGTCTTTTAGAACATATTTTTCACTTGGTGAAAATATGGGCTAACACCATGATAATGAAACGTCTTGCAACTTGCAAAGATTTCGTACAAAATACATGTTGGGAGAGCCATAAAGCCAGAAAGGCAACATGCTCTTCGTCGCCAACTTCAGCATCATCCTTTTGGTTTTCAGCTATATACTTCGAATATGTTTTGCTATTGAAACCAAAATCTATAATGTTGCAAACTCTGCTGGGGTCATAAGCATCACCCGTAGGTGGCAAGCCAGTGATGGCAGCTACATCGAAGAGGGTGGGGGTCATCATTCCACACTCGAAGTGGAAGGTGTTAGTCGAAGACTCAAAGAAATGTAGCGCAGCCACTAACATTTCTTGATTGTACTTAAGACCAGTCTTTGAAAGCTGGATTAGATCGAAGATGCCGTAATTTTGCCAAAAACCGGCAAAATCGTTTTGGACCCTAGCTAACCAGTTTTTGTATTGCTCAGTCACATAGGGAGCTGACCTAAAAACCTTGTTGGGATGTTTGATATAGCTAAAGTTATACGGTCCTTCCAAAAAGACCCTAGGGGTACACGGCTTGTAAACTGGGAAAATGAGCATTGCGTCTTTATTCCTATTATGTTCATCAGGTTGAGGACCCCCAAAAGCATGAACAGTATCGTTGAGAGAGTAGGGAAAAATTACCTGAGTTTCACAGATTTTCTTTAGTCTCTGAACAGGCGCCAACACTTGGTTAGGTCCACAGGTTACAAGATCTTCATCTTTCCACTTCCCAGTGAGAGGAAGAGTTTCTTTGGTGTTTGAACTTGACGTCATTAATGGGTGTTGAGAAGTTCACAGAAAAATGTGAGCCGGAACTCGTGAGTTAGATGTAAAAAGGGAAGAACGATTGAGCAAACGGAAGGTAATGGAGTGAAAGTTTCTGAGTCGCAGGAGTGAAACTAAATGGAAGAAGTTTCAGAGTTTGCAGAAAAGTGGAAAAAGAAACCTTGATGTGATATTTATAGGGTTAAAGTTTCGGAAGTTGGTAAGAATAAAACAATTGGAAAATAAATCAGGAAAAGTTGTGGTCTCCTCTTTTCAACTTCCCGAACTGCCACGCGTCCCACTCGCACGCAAAATTAGGCAGTAATGATGATAATGGAAAAGTGGATTTTTGTCAGGAAACGAATCGTTTCTGATATCGCCGCCATTGGGAAGCGTGAAGCAATTAATGCCTGTCTTTTCAAAAACGTCACTATCTCATTTCGAAACGAGTTAATCGAAAGTGCCGTTTTTGGGGGGCAATTTGTTGGGCCGTATTTTTGCACATGTTTATTTAAGTAAAGAGTTGGTCCAACTAAAGAGTTACTGATGAATATGATATGTTGTTTATTGAGTCATAATTGTAGTTCATCGAAGACTCCAAAGTTCGAATAGATCATTAATGGGATCCTGTTGTTCCAATCGAATCAAGCCATTGATGAATGGAAAATCGAAACGAAGTGTCAAAAGCTTATTGTTTCGAACCAAGTTACCAAAGCATCGAAATATCAAATTGTGGGCTTGGTGAATTACATTGAGGAATTGGGCCTGCTAGCTTGACCCAAAAGAAATGAAGGTGAGCCCGTTTCAGGAATTGGCGCGCTACAAGGAAGATTCGAAGAAGTGGAGATCGTGGGTGGACACGTGGAGCAATCTGAAGCGTCAAGATCGAAGTAGCGGTTTAGTTTCATTTCGAAGTATATATTGTATTTTTTCAGTTTGAATAAAGCTCACAAATTTCATACATTCACATTCTCTTAAAAAATTCTGAGTACTCATGCTGTCGAACGAAAGGAATTCAACAGGGAAAACAATGTATGTTTGTGTACCATTTACTTTGTAATCGCTTTTACGTTTAATGCAAGTTTACATTTTCACAAGTCTTTAATTTGTCTTTACCTTTATGCATTTTGATCCTGTTATTTCGAGGCGATTCGGAAGAACAGTTACTTTACATCGCAATTAAGTTTTCAAAAGTTTGTCATTTGTTGAAGTTCGTAAACATTCAAAGAATTTTCATAAAAAACAAACACAAAATTGTCCTGAGATTTCTAGTTTGATCTCGCAAGTTTAAAACGTAGAACTAGCGTTTGTTTACCACTTTTCAGTGTAAACAACATGCAACAACAATATTTCTCAAAGGAACGGTAATCAGTGATTCCCACTTGCTCCATCTGTTGTTTCATCTTCATTTGTTTCCAATTCTAACATTGATTAAGAATATAGAGCTTTTATTAGTGATTAGAAACATAAAAAAGAAACATATACGTGAAAAAAAGCACAGAGCTTTTCATGTATTATTTTTTTTTTGTTTGGATTCCCAAAAAATATAATTTTTTATTTATTACTGCTATAATTCTTTTTATTAAAATTTATTGAGTCTTTTGAAATTTTCCTAATATATATTGAGCCTTTTGAAATTTTCCTAATATATACTGTAAAGTATTATGAAATCTTGATTATAAAAAAAATCTCTCAAAATCCATTCTAATCATGTGTCAAAAATCTTGATTGTAAAAAGTTTTTTGAAAAAAATCCCTTAAAATCTCATAAAATCAATATAATCTCACAAAGTCATGTAAAGTCTTTAAGATTTTTTTTATCAAAATAATCTCTTGAAATCTCAATCCAATACACCCCCCTAAGTGCATTTTTTGTCCCTACTTAAAATAATTGAAATTTTGGTCCTCACTTTAAAATTTAGTTTTTTGAGACATCAATGACCACTCGACCACATCCCTATTGGAAATTTTGGTCCTCATTCTTTAACTTAAAAGTGGTTTTTAACATCATATTTAACATCTCTATGAGGTTTAATTTATTGTTTTTCAAAAGCCAACTATTCATAAAAAAAGATATATGAAAAATTGTGAAAAATATTTTACACAGATTAGCATGATAGAAAAAGCGGACTGCGGACACACCACACGCTAGAATAATAAAAAGTTTAAAGGTTCCTAAAAAAATGTTTAAAATTAATGAATGCTTGTATTTTGAGTTCATCTTTCATATAGAATTATCCTATACTTCATTTATCTCCTTACCAAACTCCACATTATCATATGATCATTTTATTATAGAAACAGGAAATTAAGACAAAAAAGATTTATCATCCAGTATTTTTGGTAAATTAAATTCATCCATTTTTATAAAATCAATGCTATTGCTGAAGATTTATCACCCCGTTTCAAATGATTCAGACTCCATTAAACTATCAACCTGCAAAAACTGTAGAGAAGAATAACTGAAATTTCTAAAAACAGCTAAGGTTAAATAGGCTTAACAAAGACCTACAACATTCACAGCATCCAATCACACTCACTACATAAACAGTATAACAAGCTAATTCATATACATGGAACCAAGAAAACAGTTTCTACCAACTAACTGTTTTTTCTGTAAAGGGTTAATCATTCATACTTTACGCTCATACCAGTGTCTTGAAGGCTAATTTGATTTTTTTTTTTTGGTAACAGAACTTGGAAGAAGAAAATAGAAGCCTTAACTTACGAAAAGAATCTTAGCTTTAAATAACATTGTGCTTCCTTTTTTTAACCAAAATTTACCTTCATCAGAATGAGCACATTCTCCTTCCAGAGCCAGACTACAAAATTCAGCTATATGCTCAATAACAAAATTAAGTTGTTAGCCACAGGCTATGTTCTTCATAACTTTATCATCAAGCTTAATTTCATCATTGAGGTATGTAAGGAGCCGTCTGAACCTGATACTGTTATTAAATTAAAGAAAAATTTAGCAATGGTGAATTATATCATAACTCAAGACTTAATGGAGAGCTTTAATCAATCATTTAGCAATGGTGATAATGCCATTATATCATAATCTGAAGCAATCTTACTGGAAAGCTCCCCTCAAATGAGACAACTATGTGAACCAGATGTTTGTATAAGTTTGTAGTTAGATAATGTAATAAGCATGCATCACTCAGAAATTCAATTGTTGATTAATCAATAGTCAATAACCATTGCAGAGTTTGGTAATAATTAATTTTAAATATAATTATCACAAAACTACCTTAGAGAGAAAAGATTTCCAGCTCTCTTAATAATAGAATAAATTTCTAAAATATTAGTAGAAGTCATTTAAACTGTTCTAACAGTCAAAACAACTTAGATAAGGATGAAACAACAGATAAAAAACCAACTATCAAACTACACTCAATTTTATAAATTACATAGGGTTAAAATTCGAATATCCAGAAAGATTACCTGAGTTGCATATGATGAACTTGAAGCCAAAAATTTAAGAAAATCGCTCTTCTTTTTATTGAAATTGTACTTTGCCACGTCCAACATTGTCTTTTCCCTTTTTATTTCCTCCAAAAGTTTTTCCTTCTTCCATTGGATGTCCTTCATTTGCCTCTCATTTTCAAAATGGTCATTTAGCCCCACTGATCTTTCTGGTCTGGGGAATCTCACATTAACATCGTCCCTGCACCCAACAGTTTTTTTTTCAGTTCACATATTTGATGATTGTACTCTTCTTGAAACAAATTACAACAAACAGCAATTTGATGTTTCTAAAGTCAAGCTTATATTTTTTTAATGAATTTTTAAACATATATGACAATACATAATAGTTCATCACTAAACACAATATATATATAAATATATCAATTCAAGAACCTACAAAATATTAATTTCACAAATTTCAATGATTATTCATTGAGGTTCCATATTGTACAACATTTTCTATAAAGTTATAATTGTAGTAAAAGATTGAAATAATTGGCATTGCCATGCCCTATTTTGGATAGCATTGTTCCAGTAAACTGCAGTTAATCTAGAAAAACCACCTCTTGAGAGATTAAGGAAAAGATTTCTACAAGATATAGTTTCAAGAAAGATTATTCTCCAATAATCTTATTCTTCTTTCTTGTAAAAATGGAAACACTGATGTTATTTCCATTCCCAGGATGCTACCGTTTTCAGCCTGTCATAATTTTCAGAGTACACTGAAAATGAGTTAATACATAATTTAGAAATAAATCAGCTTTTCATTTCATACCTATTGCCCAAGGAAAATACACCAGAACTCCTAACCATTCCTCCATCTAAAGAAAGAGCTCCATCACTTATACAAGGAAGTGCTTGTATCATTTCAGCCCTTGTCTTGTATACTTGTAGACGAGAAAATAGATTATAAAACAGAGTTTCTCTGAGGCCATAACCACTCGGAGTTACACAAAATAGGTTTAAGTTGTCTATATTAATCATATTGACAGCAAACCCAATAAACCCAGCCGGACACTCCCCGTTGGGCAATCTTGGGTTTAAAATGTCCAACTTCCGTTGTGAGTCATCAACCACATAATTACCAGCAAAAGGCCTAAAACAAAAGAGGGAAAAAAAATTTAAACGCCGATTTATCCACAACCACAAATAAAAGACAAAAACCAGATTCTTGTAGTCGTACCTTAAAGATTCAAGACATATCACTAGAAATCGATCATCCAAAGGCCTTCCAATAGTGGCACCTAGCCCATGAAGACCAACATCTTTATTTATGAAGCCTTCCTTATCATACATTTCAAGAGCTTTGACTCCTTCATATGTTCTACAAACAATTGCCAGCATAGTCTCCATTCCTAGATACTCTGAGAAAAGTCTGCATTCCAAATGAGTAAACTATCTGTATGTATGATTACATTTCATAGATATTAACGAAGCAAAAAAAAAAAAAAATAATTCATCTTGCTTCAAGATAATGTGACAGAGACTAGGGAAACAAAGAAGCTATTAAATTACAAGATTGAAATGAGTGCATGATTTCACAAGCCAACAAGAAAACATATATACAAAAGCACCTGCTAAGATTGGCATCCTCAACTTTTCCCAACATAGCAACAATGCCTACAACATCCTTTATTAGTGTAAGAAGAGAAGCTTGTTCTCCATGACGAGTCTTCACCTGCCACAAAACACCAGCACCAGATTTTTCATGCTGCAATATCTGTTTATTTACCTCCTCCTCAGTTGTAATGTGGGGATCGCCAGCATTACCAATCTCAATCTTGGTTGTACTTGAAGACTTTGATTTTCCAATAGCAACTATGAAATAAGAAAGGAAAAGCATAAATGGCACCTACTTTTGTTGATAGTGAACTATTGCAGAAAAACTAACAAAAGATCATTTCATTTAAAATAAAACTGAAGAGTGACAATTTGAAGTTTATTGCATCCTAATAATGAATAGTTAACATTTGAGACATGTACTTCAATTTTCAGTTTAAGCATACCAAAACATATTAACAATGCCTCATCTTAAATCTTAATTACATTCTATATCAGAGCCCTAGAAACAAAAAAGGTTTACCCATTCTCTACTCTTTGAAGAATAATATTCAAATAATTAGTGAGATACTGGGATATCATTATTTTAGTTTGCACAGACCACCCTAAATATAAGGGATGGTCCTGAATGCACTTAACAGAATTGGATTATCAATATTTTTTATGATAAGTAGCTTCTAATCCACTTGCCAAACAAAGAAAAGTGATCTTCAAAAGTACAAAAAAGTTTACCTTGCAAATGAAGAATGGAGTCGTCTAATTTGACTTTTTCAGTGTTCAAAAGACTCACTCTGTCCTCATGCTGCTTAATTTTCATCCCAAGCTTATGTAGATCATCTTGTAGTATCTACAAATATTATATAGGCATAGTTAATATTGTACAAATCTATCTATATCATTCATTTGAAATACAGAAACTTAACAAAAAGCATGTTTACATATTATACACACACACACACAGTGCACAGAGGCAACATTTTCTGTTTATAAAACAACATAAAATATAAGCAACCTGGGACTGCCGGATGATGATTTCTGCTTGATTAAATTCTCCATTTTTCACATTGTCCTTTGAGTCAATGGAGTTTTCATTCAAATCCACTGGCACCAATGCTGAGGTCCCTTGGACAGACAATGCCTTTGCATGAACCAAATGCTGCACATGAAAAACTTATTCACTCACATAATAAATACAGATAATGCTTGCTCACATGAAAAATAAATAATTATTAGGTACTATACTACTTCAGCAGGTAGATTTTCCAAAAAAGCCGTCCACCCCCAAACGAATGAGAATTATCCAGTTTTTAACAAAAGAGGGATATGGAAGCTTAAACTCGTAGAATCATGCTATTGATGAGTGTATTGGTGTGTGTCTAAATTTCTTATTCACATAATCCTTCATTAGTATGCATTTTAGGTAGCAAATTATATCAATAACAATACGGTTTTTTCTAGTAACACACCTTAATAATCCAATTACACCCCAAAATGTCACAAATACCCCTGTTATGAAATTCAATTTGTAAAATCAACCTCTTTTTCCCCATTAACCCTTTTCACGTACTTTTCATTTCTCCCACTCTCCCATTCTATTCACCTTATTCACGTTCTCATTTCCTCTTTAAGCTAGATATCATTGAGGGAGACAAACCTTGTTTCAGTGTTGTCAATTGTGGATAGCAGAAAATAGCGGATTGTTAAAATTCCGTTATGCAGTAGTGCTATAGCACCACTATAGCAGCTATTAGACAACATTTTGTACTACCTCCGTCCCTAAATATAAGACCGAATTGAAAAAATTATGTAGATTAAAAAAGTTGATTGTGGTATTAAATTTGTTGACAATTGATATGATATTGTTTTTACAATTTTATCCTTCCTTAAGAGAGAGAATGAGTTAATGCTTTTTCCAGAGCATTTTTTTATTACAGATTATAGAAAAAAGATGCACTTTAATTAGGGGTATGTTAGTAAGGAAATAATTAATACCCTTAGAAATTTGAAGGGGGTTTACAAAAAAGGACAAATAAAAATCTGAAGAATCTTATATTTAGGGACGGAGGTAGTATTAAACAGAATATCGTGGGACAAAATTGTTTTGTCCAAATTATGTTACGCTATAGCAGCTATCTAACAACATTGTCTTGTTTCTCTGGTAAATCACCAATCTGAGCTAGATTCCTCAAAACAAGTTAGCCCCTTCTGTTATATATGTGTTTCCACAGTTTAGCCTCGTCTGTTAGACCCAACCCTCGTAAAATTTCTATAGTAACACTGCAAATTAAATCTATATCATAAAAGAACCCTCTCTAACATGCAAAATCACATAGCAACTCCAATGTAGGTTATATTACAATAATTTAATTTTTCTGATTGTATTACCATACACAAAGAACAACTATATACCCTAAATTAAGCTACAACAGAGTAATTAAAATAATTATTTCCGAACAAAATTCTCCAATTGATAATTTCATAAGCCCTTTCAAACCCTCTAGTATTGGAAACGTGAGATTTTCAAATAACGAAGAAAAATTGACAGTAAATTTCAAAGGCTGTGGTTATTGAAACATTCGTGTGGTGTTAATCAAGTAAGAGACGATAATAGAGAAAAATGCAAAGAGAAACTGACCTGGTTGTTGCTATTACTTGGTGGTTGAAGCATGGTGACTCGGTGAGTGAGAGCTACGAGTCAGTGGAATGTGGAATAAAATGCGTGTGTGTTATAAAATGTGTGTTGTTGACTCGCTCAATCACTCGTCATTTCGGAATCTGGATCCCTGTGCATTTTCAATCACGTACTGTTTGTTGCAGTCATGTAATCTGTGCCGCTAGATTAGAATCATACGATTCAAAGTTTTTATATTTTAATTAGATTAAATTCGAAACATTAAATAATAACGTGGGGTCATCGGTTAGGGTTAAGATCTGATGGCCGCGGTCGCTTCAATGCTGTGTTTCTAACCGTAGGAGTCTTAAACCTTTTTCTTTCTTAATCAGTGACTTTGACTAGGGAATAGCAAATATTAAAAATTAAAAATTTCGTTGTTATTGAGTTCGAATTCAAATTACCTGCATGTCGGATAGAAATACGACTGCTCAAGGATTTCATAATAGTGTAATTTTTACAATTGCAATATTAGACAAATCAACACTATCATAAAATCCAAATTAAAATGTATCTTCAAAATTACGCACCAAACCACCAAAGTCTGTCTTCCCTAATTTATTAGAGCACTACCGTCCACATTCAAGACCTTGATGGTAACTCGATCTCCTTTCGTTCAACCCACCTCATGAACTAGACGAGGAGGTTGGAAGGAGGGTTTTTCAAATGCCTAAAGAGAAACTCAAAATTGAACAAAAAATGTTGATATGATCTAGTATCTCACCGCAAGGGTTCCTTAGAGATAAATTTGTTGTGATAGATCCAAATATTCCACGTGAAAAGGAGCTAAGGTGCATATTCCAGCCACTAATACCACAATGATATTTATGGTATGTTTGGATTATAGAAGAAAGTGAAAGGAAAGAAAGTAAGAGGAAAGATTGTTAAAGGAAAGAAAGTGGGTAGAAAAAGAATGGAAAGTGAGATGATTATTTAGTTGTTTGGTATGAATGAAAGTGATAAGAAAGTGAAAGGAAAAAAAGATATGTATTTAGTAAATGACATAAATGACCTCACATTAAAATGAAACTATATATATGTAATAACAAACTAGCAAACAGTGCAAAATAAAAAAGGAACTATATATAATAATATGGAGTAATATTTAATAAACTAAAAATAGAATAGTGAAGGCACGCTGAACAATTGAAGCATGCAATGGTTAAGCAAATTAATTAAAAAAAATAACAGTAGAGAATTTGACTTGATGCAACAAATATGTATAAAAAGTTAAGGACTATTTTGTCATTTTGATCCATTGGATGCCTGTTTCAACTTTCTTCTCAATCTTGGGCAGAAAGGTTTTGGGCATGGGGTCCACCAAAATCAAGCTTTCTTTCCTCCATGACAATGCAACCAAACGGTGGAAGCCCAAATTCCAATAAACTTTCTTTCCTCTCTCCTTTCCATCCACCCACTTTCTTTGGAAACAAACAATGCGTTAAAGTATTATCCAAGCCAACATTGTTACATGTTGACCGAACATCATGAAATTCACAATCAGACCAAATATCAACAATCCGATGAGGATGGCATAACACTACAAGAAATAAGCTAATTTGACAAAGGCAAAACTCCTAGGAAATTGCCAAAAACCCCTGGTATATGCACATTTGTCAGGGGTTTTGCGAGGAGCTAATGATTCATTTTGCGAGGGAGTTGTGCCTCGGTCAAATTACTCACACAATTAAATAATTAAAGGCTTAAATATGCAAAAGGTTCTTGCATTTAGAGGTCGTTTGAGTTTTAGTCTCTGCTTTTCAAAAAACTTCCGTTTTGCCACTACACTTTCAGTCAACTTTAAAAAATGTCCCTCGCTTGAATTTTTTGCTGAAGTGTCATAATTTTGGACAAGTGGCACTGATGACTAGATTCCAAACATGTTGACTCATAAAAATATGTTATGGAAAGACAAAAATGCCCTTAAAGAGACTTTAAGAAGAAAAGGTACAACAACCCCCTCTTCTTTCCTTCATATGAAACTCTTTGTTCTTCAACATTTGTTCTTCAACAATAGTTCAATTTCACCATTAAAATTAACTAACTTGATTTTGCTTTTCTTCTTTGATTCGCCTATGACTGAAAAAATTCCAAAAGCTTGCTCCTTTCTTCAACAATCTCATTAGAGAAATCATCAAGTTGAGCAAAAATATTATCGATCAGCACTAGATTTAAGAACACCATATGATTTGATCCTCTCAAATTCTCAACTTTGTCTCTAATAACACTTTCACTTTGTCACTCCATAGGTCATGAAAAGCTTCAACAACAACAACCCTCGTAGCAAGAGTAACAACAACAAGCTTCGTGAAAAGCTTGCGTTTTTGGAAGGAAGGAAGCGTCGTCGACGGAGAAGCTTTGATGGACGGAGATAATGCTCATGCCGATGCTTCTCCTCCTCATCCCAAACTCAAATCCGCCATAACCGCTTCTTCAACTCTCTTCGCTCTTAAAAATACTAAAGGTCGCGGTTTCCAGCAGGATTCTGATTTCGCCGCTAATCGTACCTCTCGTCTCACTGGTTCTGAATCTAAGAAGGTAATGGATCTGAGATTTGAAAGAAGGTAATGGATCTGAGATTTGAATATGGAAATGAAGGCAATGAATCTAAGATGCTAATTGAAAATTGGAAATGAAGTAGTTGTTATTGAGTGTTTTATTTTTATTTTGAGAGTGGTGGGAGTAACATTGGTGTTGTTGGTAGAGAGCATATGAAAGGAGTATGATATTGTGGTATTGGTTGATATATGGTGGTATTGGTTGATTGAACAAATGGAATTTCATAACATGTGAAGAAGATGACTATGTTGTTTCTATTTCATTCCATCAGTGCCAATCCTCATTAAGGGTTGTCCATTCAAGATGTTATTTGTATGAGTCAGCATCCTACAAGCCCAATCATCAATGTCATCTGGTAAGATTGGTGACACATCAGCCAAAAAGTCAAGCAAGAGACCTTTTTTAAAATTGACTGAAAGTGCAGTGGCAAAACGAAAGTGTTTTGAAAAGCAAAGACTAAAACTCAAACGACCCTTAAATGCAGGGACCTTTTGCATATTTAAGCCATAATTAAATATTAAAATAAATAGAAATAAAAGGGCAGCCCTATTATGCACACCGAGCATTGCTATTTAGCATGAAATTTTTACACAAGAAATGCAAGAATTAACACATGGCAAAATCTTAAAGGATGATGTCATTTAATATTCTTTTTTAGTGAAAAACATGGGTGGTTATGGATGTAATCAAGGGTGAGGATTTATTCTTGCAATTCTTCTCCTTAAATTTTCTTGCCAAAAAGCATTTCCCTATGCACACCTTTATTTTGTGTGCACCGGTTCACACCACTATTGGTGAGTGGGTCCCACGTATTTGTAAAGAGAGAGAAAAGGATTTTTAAAAGGTAGGGGTGGCTGATTACGTTTTTGCCCCTAGTCATAGATCTACAACTTATCTTATTCTTTGCATAACAATTAAGAACATGTTCATCTTTTTCTTCAACTTCATCTACAATCCATAAATTCAAATTCATCACCTGAACCACTATTTCTTCACCACCACCACAACATACTCTATCTTATCATTACGATAATCTATCTACACCATATTTAATCCATCCCATCTCTCTCTCAGTCAGTTTCTTTCTCATAAACCACCACCACTTCTTCTCATCCCTCTAAACTAAATAAATTTTAGTGTTATGTGAACACAAATTAATAGTAGATTGCTATTTAGCATGAAATTTTTACACAAGAAATGCAAGAATTAACACATGGCAAAATCTTAAAGGATGATGTCATTTAATCTTCTTTTTTAGTGGAAAACATGGGTGGTTATGGATGTAATCAAGGGTGAGGATTTATTCTTCTCTTTCTTGCATCAAAAAATTCTTGCTAAATAGCATTTTCCTTATTAATTTTAGTTAAAATAAACCAAACACAAAAAGGGTGTTTCACTTTTTTCATGTATTAAGGATTTGATTGAAGATATAGTCAGTGTGGCTATGGAATGGAGGGTGAATGCAATGTAGTGAAAGAAACACACTATGTTGATAAACACTTTTTTCAGTTTAACGTTTTTGGGCATGTCAGTCTCGGACAAAAAAAGTTTTAGAGAGAGAGAAAGTAAAGTAAAGATTTTTATTTTACAGAGGCATAATCTTTTACCATTTGAAAAAGATAAGAATTTTGGAAAGATTGGTGTGTAAGAGAGAAATGAAATTTATTGGGTTTGTGTTTGAGTGTAACAGTGAGAGAGAGAAAGAGAGAGATGTAAGGAGGGAGATGAAATTGATGGATTAAATTTGGTGTAGATGAACCATGATAACATATGGTGGAATGATCTAATCTAAGATGGAAAAAATTGGTCCAAATTGGACCAATCTTGTCATGGGTCCAAAGTAAAATTAATCATGAACAAGAAGATAGAATTGTTATTTGGTTAAGCTTTCCTCTCTTTATTTTTAGTTTTCATCAATCACAACTTTTAATTTCTGACTTAGTTATTTGGTTAAGCTTTTTTCTCTTTATCCTTTTTCTGTTTGAAACCACAAGTTCTTATTAGATTAGTCGTAGTCAACTTCTAATTTGATTTTCATAATCTAAATTACTACTTTTATAATGAGATTAGTCATAGTCAACATATAATTTGACTTTATCAATGAGGTTAATCATAACCATCGACTAATTTGAATTCAATAGTTTAAATTGCGAATTTTAAATTAGATTAGTTGTAGTCAACTTCTAATTTGACTTTCATAATCTAAATTACGACTCTTATAATGAGATTAGTCATAGTCAACATATAATTTGACTTTATCTGTATAATTGTCAAAATTTCTTTCTCTAACCTGCAGTAGAGTAAGTAACACCATAATTTCAGTATTTGGTTTAACTTCTTTATTCACAGCTTTGTCAGCGAACATATTGAAACACTAGAAGAAATTGATGTTGAGTACAAAGAATTGGCTTTAGAACCTGGAATAGAAAAATGGGGCCGTATTCCTGCTCTCGGATGTGAACCCACTTTCATTTCAGACTTGGCAGATACTGTAATTCAGAGTCTCCCATATGTTGGTGCAATGTCATATAGCAGTTTCTAACATTGAAGCTCGACAGTTATTCTTATCAGCTCTTATATTTAGGTGGATTTGACTTTGAAAAATTGGAGCGCACATTGAAATACTTATTTTGGAAGAGAAATAAGGTTGAATTAGAGTTAATAATAAGGAGGAAGACTTACTTGGGCACAAACTCAAATAAAAATGTTTAGGCACACTCACATGAATTGAAAAAATTTAATTGAAAAATAATTTAGTCACATCATATTATTTTTTTTACATTTTATTTTTTACTTTATTATGTGTGTGCCTAAACACTATAGATTTATGATTGTGCCTATACAAGTATTTCAAAATAATAAGACTTAACAAAAATTAAAAGTAAGAAATTGAAAATAAGAGAAAAATTGAGGCACACACTTAAGAGATTTAAAAAAAATGGAAATAAGTGAAAAATTTGGGCCCAAAATGTTAGGAGGAAAATATGGTTGGACCGTTGGATTAGGATCAGTACCACTACTAGAAAACACTCATTTAGCCTTCAAATTTCAACGTTCACATCTCTCTCCCTTTTTCCCTCACACTAAAATAAAAACCCTAATTCCCTTTCACCTCATCACTCACATCCTCAGATGCGGTTCTCAAACCCTCACTCGTTCTCGAGTTCTCAACATATCAATCGATTATTCTCGATCGATTCTCAACCTTCTCTCATTCCCTTACCGGTGATCTCGTTCGATTCTCAACCTTCTTTCTCAAACCCTCCCCTTTTTGTTCTACAACATCCTTTCTTTTGTCCCTCAAATCAAATCCTCTTTGTTTCTGGAGTATCCCTAACCATTGGACTGAAATCCACAATGCAATTCTTCGTGAAACGTAGTAATTTCAAGGTAATTGATGTGTGAGTTTACCCTAAATTCTCGATCGAAAGTGGGAATGTATGTTTGTGGAGTTACTGTTGCTCGTGTTTACGTCAATTTCATCTTCTTTATAGGTTCATCTCTAAACTTGACAAAACCCTAATGAAAAAATGTTTTTTTTCCTTCTGCTTTCTTTTGGTTTTTGGTACTAATCAATTTATGTTTTTTTTTTTTTGCTTGGTTTGATAATTAGGCAGATAAGCACTTGGGATTTGAAGTTTGTTATGTTCACAATTTTACTGATGTAGATGACAAGGTCAGTGTCTTTTTGAATTGTCTTATTTGAGCTTATCATCTGAGAGACTGTTATGGAAACAACTTAAGACGATTCCATAACCTTTCTAGGATAACTTATGAAAATAACCAATTGGTTATTTTTTAAAACAATTTGATTTTATCTGTTGTGATAGAAATAGATAGATTAAACAATTTGATTTTAAACCTTTCTAGGGATCATTGAGTGACAAGACTAGTATTTGTCAATATGATGTAGAAGTTTTTCAGTTCTTTGATAGATGCTGATTTCTCTATGCTTTCATTGAATAATTGATAATTTGCAACTACATATAGACTAAAGTACTTGAATGTGAGTTTAGTTTTGAAGGAAAATGAGTAATATAGTTTAATCTTAGCTTTTAGATTATATTTAGTAACTTGATTTTAACTAAATGCATCCACATGCTTAACTAATTTAACCATGGCTGACAATTGGGACTTGGATGTTGCCTATTAAGTTTCATTCATGTGTTGATTGGTTGGTGTTTTAGATAATATATTATTGTGATTGATATCAGGACTAAATTGACTAAGATAACATTCTGGGTATACTAAAAAACCACAACTTTCTCAGGGACTGTTTGTGTAGCTATGATCATGCTGTTGTCTATCAGTATTTGAACAAAACAGAGTGAAGCGACCAATAGAAATGCCTACAAAGGCGAGGAAAAAAGGGACCCGACCTGAATGGATAGGTGAAGAAGCTTGGTATAGTCTTCAAGTTCGTTGGCTCATGTTGATTGGCACTTGAACTTGTAAGTATTAAATTAACATATATACAACTTTATTATAAATAAATCATTTCATGTACCTCTAATTAAAAACTTATGTAAGATGTGAATAGTATGTCTTACCAATTTCAATATTTGCATCTCATTGGCTCAAATTTACCATATGTATTTTTACTAGTAGGTGCTATTGCATAAAAATCTATAAATTAGCATAATGAAATTCCAAAAAAAATATAGATCCCATTTGGGGCAGAGAAGAATTAAAATCTTGCGCACTTGTGTAAAATTGAATTGACCGTATCTTGTTGGCTTGTGTGAAATTGAATTGACAGTATCTTGTAGGCTTGTTTAAAATTGAATTGACAGTATCTTTCGGCTTGTGTAAAATTGAATTAACGGTATCTTCTGGGCATGGTAGCTAAAATCCCGATTTTAATCCTAAAATCTTACGATTTTACGATTAGGTTTGCCCTCAGCGATTATGAGTACACGTATAATCCTATTTTTGTGGAATCAGGTGGGATCCCGATTTGAATAGTAAAATCTTACGATTTTACGATTATTTTTGGCCTCAACGATTAAACGTACACACTGAAATCTTCTAGCAATTTAGCGATTATGCTTGCGTCTGGCTCAAAAAAACCTTCTCCCTTGTCATTCTTCTGTTTCATTTCTAAATGGCTTCAAACTCTTATGCTAATAAATTTAAATTTACATAGTATTTCGAATGTGATTTAAGGTTATATTTGTCTTATGCAATTTTATGTGCACATATATGAATTTATATGCATATATTTGAGGTTTATGAGTTTTGTATAATCTTACGATTAATGTTATGATTGTACGATTTACGATTCTACTTCCCCTTTCCGATTTTACGTAAAATCCCGATTTTAACTACCTTGCTTCTGGGCTTGAGTAAAATTGAATTGACGGTATCTTTTTGCCTTGTGTGAAATTGAATTAATGGTATCTTGTCGGCTTTTTAAAATTGAATTGACGGTAACTTGTTGGCTTGTGTGAAAATGAATTTACGGTTTCTTGTCGGCTTTTGTAAAATTGAATTGACGGTATCTTGTCGGTTTGTTTAATATTGAATTGATGGTAACTTGTCGGTTTGTGTGAAATTGAATTGACGGTATCTTGTCGTGTTGTTAAAAATTGAATTGACGGTAACTTGTCGGCTTGTATGATAGTGAGTTGACGGTATCTTGTCGGCTTGTTAAAAATTGAATTGACGGACTTGTCGGCTTGTGTGAAATTGAATTGACGGTATCTTTCGGCTTGTGGGAAATTTAATTGGCGGTATCTTGTTGGCTTGAGTAAAATTGAATTGACGGTATCTTGTTGGCTTGTGTGAAATTGAATTGACGGTATCTTGTCGGCTTGTTTAAAATTGAATTGACGGTAACTTGTCGGCTTGTGTGAAATTGAATTGATGGGTATTTTGTCGGCTTGTTAAAAATTGAATTGACGGTAACTTGCCGGCTTGTGTGAAATTGAATTGACGGTATCTTGTTGGCTTGTGGGAAAGTGAATTGACGGTATCTTGTCGGCTTATAAAAAATTGAATTGATGGTAACTTGTCGGTATCTTGTTGGCTTGTGTAAAATTGAATTGACGATATCTTGTTGGCTTGTGTGAAATTGAATTGACGGTATCTTGTTGGCTTGTGTGAAATTGAATTGACGGTATTTTGTTGGCTTGTGTGAAATTGAATTGACGGCATTTTGTGGGCTTGAGTAATATTGAATTAACGGTAACTAGTCGGTTTATGTGAAATAGAATTGACGATATCATGTCGGTTTGTGTAAATTTGAGGGAGTATATCGTAAAGCTACTTGAGAAAATTGAAAACTTAGATTAATTGTAACAGATCAGTGATCACCATGTTAACAATAAGATATATATCTCAGAATTAATTCCAGGGCTCTGTCCTTCCCTTTGCCTCAAAGAAATGCAATATAGAATAGTTGAATTAGGCTCATTGTTCACTTGTAGTTCTAGACAGATGTTGTTTTCATTTGATGATTTATATAACTATGAAGCTTAGTTATATGATGGTTAGGACTTGATATCAGGTTTGAGCAGCTTCTTTAAAGTAAAGTACTGTTGAGCTAGTTTATTTGTGGTGTTGGGAAGATCCTACATATTTGACTTGGACTTTTTGTGTTGCCGTGTTTAGTAAAAAAAAAAGGCACTTGAACTTTTAAGTATTAAATTAACATGTAAACAACTTTATTATGATTAAATCATTTCATGTACCTCTGATTAAAAACTTATGCAGGATGTGAAAAGTATGTCTTGCCAATTTCAATATTTGCATCTCATTGGCTCAAATTTACCATATGTATTTCTACTAGTAGGTGCTATTGCATATGTATTTCTACTAGTAGGTGCTATTGCATCTCACTGAATTGACAGTATCTTGACGGTTTGTTTAAAATTGAATTGACGGTAACTTGTTTGTTTGCGTGAAATTGAATTGACGGTATCTTGTCGCCTGTGTAAAATTGCATGGACGGTATCTTGTGGGCTTTAGTAAAATTGGTTTGATGGTATCTTGTTGGCTTGTTTGAAATTGAATTGTCGGTATCTTGTCGGCTTGTGTAAAATTGAATTGACGGTATCTTTCGACTTATGTAAAATTGAATTGACGGTATTTTGTTGGCTTATATGAAATTGAATTGACGGTATCTTGACGGCTTGTTTAAAATTGAATTGACGGTAACTTGTTTGCTTGTGTGAAATTGAATTGATGGTATCTTGTCGCTTGTGTAAAATTTCATAGACGGTATCTTGTGAGCTTGAGTAAAATTGATTTGGCGGTATCTTGTTAGCTTGTTTGAAATTCAATTGTCGGTATTTTATCGACTTGTGTAAAATTAAATTGACGGTATTTTGTGGACTTGTGTAAAATTTAATTGACGGTATCTTGTCGGCTTGTTTAAAATCGAATTGACGGTAACTTGTCGGCTTAGGTGAAAATGAATTGACAGTATCTTTTGGCTTGTGTAAAATTGAATTGACGGTATCTTGTGAGCTTGAGTATAATTGAATTGACGGTATCTTGTTGTCTTGTGTGAAATTGAATTGACGAATCTTGTCGACTTGTGTAAAATTGAATTGACGGTATCTTGTTGGCTTTTGTGAAATTGAATTGACGGTATCACATTAAGCCAGTCTTCATTAACATGACCTTTGGCTGCACCCTTGTGCTTATTGATATGTATATCATTACTGGTATGTAGTGAATAACTTTTAGGTGCTAAGATTACTGCCTCTTTAACAATCTCTTCTAACTTGAATTTACCAAAGACGGTTGAAAAGACTTCTTCTTCGGGTAGACGACTACCAAGCACAACAGAGTCTGTATGTCGGCTTGTTTAAAATTGAATTGACGGTAACTTGTCGGCTTCTGTGAAATTGAATTGACGGTATTTTGTTGGCTTGTGGGAAAGTGAAATGATGGTATCTAGTAAGCTTATAAAAAATTGAATTGTCGGTATCTTGTTTGCTTGTGTAAAATTGAATTGACGGTATCTTTTTGGCTTGTGTGAAATTGAATTGACGGTAACTTTTCGGTATCTTGTTTGCTTGTGTAAAATTGAATTGACGGTATCTTGTTTGCTTGTGTGAAATTGAATTGATGGCATCTTGTGGGCTTGAGTATTATTGAATTGGCGGTAACTTATCGGTTTGTGTGAAATTGAATTGACGATATCTTGTCGGTTTGTGTAAAATTGAGGGAGTATATGATAATGCTACTTGGTTGAGAAAATTGAAAACTTAGATTAATCGTAAAAGATCACCATGTTAACAATAAGATATATATCTCATAATTAATTCCAGGGCTCTGTCTCCTTCCCTTTGCCTCAAAGAAATGTTGTATAGAATAGTTGAATTAGGCTCATTGTTCACTTGTAGTTTTATACAAGTGTTGTTTTCATTTGATGATTTATATAACTATGAAGCTTAGTTATATGATGGTTAGGGAACAACCAAGCTAATAGATTTTCTGAGCAAAGAACAACAATGACCTCGCTGAATAGACTCTTGCCCGCTGCCGGTTGATTTACTCTTGCCCGCCGCCGTCGTCGTGGAATAGGCATCTATTTCCGTTTGGTGTCATCGTGTTCTCCCCTAGGGTATATGCTTCTTTCCCTTGTGGGTGCTTTGATTTTCAATCGTTTAGGTTAGGCCTAATCTGATTGTTTGTGATTCTGGTTGTTATGACTCTGCTCAATTGCTTAGTTTTGAGACTGATTTGTTTCTCCCTACTGATCGAATTTCACTGTTTATGCCTGAGCTTTTGATTGTCTCCGTCCACACTATCATGTGATTTTCTCTCTAATCATGGCTGATGTGTATGATTAATTACTTCTGGTATTGATAGTTATGGTTTGTTCTTATTATAACATGGTTCTGTGCCAATTATGGTGTATGCTTTTGGATGAAGATAGTGAAGGAACTGGTGCCATAACTTGGTTCAATTGTTGTATTGACAGATACTAGAAATCAGGCTAAATGAGTATCATTAGTTGGAATTGCCGGGGATTGGGTAACCCGAGTGCAGTTCTTCATTTGAAATACCTCATCCGTAGATATAAACAGGATGTAATGATATTGTATGAGACTTTGATCAATTCAAATAAAACAACTGATTTGCGATATGAATTGAGATTTGATTCTTGTCTTGCTGTTGACCGTGAAGGAAGAGGAGGGGGAGTGGCTGTATTTTGGAATAATCATATAAATTGTAATATCACCAATTATTCTTCCAATCATGTTGATATTGAGGTCGCTGATTCTGGTACGGGAAACTGGAGATTAACAGGTTTTTATGGTTATCCGGAAGGTAGTCGTAGAAGAGATTCTTGGAATTTACTTAGACACCTTTCTCAACGATCTAATTTACCTTGGTGTGTTATTGGTGACTTCAATGATATACTGTCTTCAGATGAAAAGAAAGGCAGAGCTGACAGAGCGAATTGGTTGATAAATGGTTTTAGAGAAGCGGTGGGGGATGCTGGTTTATTTGACCTTTTTATGCATGGTTATCAATTCACTTAGTTTAAAAGCTTGAGAACAAATCGTGCGGTCGAAGAAAAACTGGACAGAGCTTTAGCAAATGATTCATGGAGTCAAAATTCCCCTAATGCTAGATTGGAGTGCTTAACGGCTACCTCTTCTGATCACTATCCACTTTGGCTTGTCTGTGAGCCGATTCAGTCCACTTCTTATGTACCGAAACATTTTAAATTTGAGATGGCTTGGATGGAAGATCCAGAATTTGCTAACTTTGTTCGTAACAGCTGGAGCACATACACCGCAAATGATATTACTCGTAAGCTTGATGCTTGTGCATCATACTTGTCACGCTGGAGCAAGGATCATTTCCATAATTTGCGCAAGCAAATTGATGCATATCCCAGGAAACTGGAGCAGACCCGCGGTCATGTAGATGAGACCAATATTAATTACTTCAATGCTTTAAAAAGAAGATTAAATGTCTTGCTCTCCCAGGAGGATCGTTTTTGGAGGCAAAGAGCTAAAACTTTCTGGTACAAGGATGGAGATCTAAACACCAAATTTTTCCATGCAGCTGCCTCTACGAGAAAGAAGATGAATCGAATTGAAGTCCTGACCGATAACAACAATGTTGAGTGTCGATCTCAGGAAGGCATGGTTGCTATTGCTAGGGAGTATTTTTTAAATCTTTTTCAGAAGCAAAACAGTGCACATGATGAAGTTCTGAATGCTATCACACCTTCAATAACAGTTGAGGACAACAACAAACTTTCAGCGCCTTTCGAGTTTGAAGAGTTTCGTGAAGCAATTTTTTCCATGGAAGCCGATAAGTGTCCAGGTCCGGACGGTTTCAATCCGGGTTTCTATCAACAATTTTGGGATGTTTGTGGTCAAGAAGTCTTTAGTGTTGGCTGTTCGTGGCTTAATTCCAGTGTTTTCCTCCTAGCTTGAATTCTACTAACATCACTTTAATTCCCAAAGGTGATGTTCAAACAACTATGAAGGACTGGAGACCGATTGCTTTGTGTAATGTTCTTTACAAAGTGGTAGCTAAAAGTTCTTGCTAACAGGTTAAAAGGTGTGCTTAATAAATGTATCTCTGATAATCAATCTGCTTTTGTTCCTGGAAGATCGGTTCTTGATAATGTTATGGCTGCAATTGAATTAGTGCATTATATGAAAGCCAAGACCAGGGGCAAGCAAGGAGATGTTAATCTTAAGCTTGATATTAGTAAAGCATATGATAGGATAGATTGGGATTATCTCAAAGATGTTATGACAACTATGGGTTTCTCCCAAAATTGGATATCTTGGATTATGCTTTGTGTTGAGACAATTGATTACTCAGTGATACTCAATGGCAACACAATTGGACACTTGGACCTATCATCCCGGGCAGAGGGTTAAGGCAAGGGGACCCTTTGTCCCCCTATCTGTTTATTATTTGTGATGAAGGTTTGTCAGCACTTATTAGAAAAGCAGAAGGCAAATGCGATGTCCACGGGGTTAAAATCTGCAGAAATGCTCCCATTATTTCGCATCTTCTTTTTGCAGGTGATTGTTTCCTTTTCTTTCGAGCATCTGACAGTGAAGCTGGGACCATGAAGAATATTCTCTCGACTTATGAAGCTGCATCAGGCCAGGCAATTAACTTGCAAAAATCTGAAATTTATTGTAGCAGGAATGTTTCTCCGGCCATTCGAAACTCTGTCTCTAATATTCTAGGGGTGCAGCAAGTTCTTGGTACAGGAAAATACCTCGGTTTACCTTCAATGGTTGGGAGAAGTAGAAAAGCCACTTTCAGGTTTATTAAAGATCGAATTTGGAAAAAAATAAATTATTGGAGCAGCAGATGTCTCTCTCAAGCAGGTCGAGAAATTATGATTAAATCGGTTCTTCAATCTATACCATCATACATCATGAGTATTTTTTTGATTCCGTCCTCTTTGTGTGACGAAATTGAAAAGATGATGAATTCATTTTGGTGGGGTCATAACAAAGAACAGTCTAAAGGAATCCATTGGCTCTCTTGGGAACGGTTAGCTATGCACAAAATGCGTGTGGCTTGGGTTTTAAAAGTATTCAAGCTTTTAATTATGCGATGCTTGGTAAGCAGGCTTGGAAGCTACAAGCAAATCCAGGTAATTTAATCACTAGATTATTCAAAGCTAAATATTTTCCTAGAAGTGATTTCCTTAGCTCAAGTATTGGGCACAACCCGCGTTACGTGTGGCAAAGCATTTGGAGTGCAAAATTTATTGTTCGTGGTGGCTATAAGTGGAGTACTGGAACTGGTTATAATATACCGGTTTGGGATAATAGATGGGTGACCGATGGATCAGTTTTTACAAGACCCTTGCAACTGGACCCAATGTTAAGCTATTTGAATGTATCAGACTTGTTAATGGTAAATGCAAAAAAGTGGAATTTGCCTCTTATTTGCTCTATCTTTGATGACAGTAGTGCAACAAAAATTTTGCAGACTCCTTTATTAGAGTCGGTTGTCGAAGATAAATTGATCTGGAGACTTGAGAAAGATGGACACTACTCTGTTAAGAGTGCATATCGTTACTGCATCAATGAAGCAATTGACACAACTGGTTTGCAAATCCCGGGTCACTGGAATAAAATTTGGAGAGCTGAAGTTCCGCCAAAAATAGAGAATTTTATTTGGCGATTATGTCGAAATTGTATCCCGTCTCGAGCTCACCTTATTCAAAAAGGCGTCAACTGTCCCGATATTTGCGCTCTCTGTGAAAATGAGCAGGAAAATAATTTACACCTATTCCTGTTGTGTAACAATGCAAAGGAAATTTGGAAAAGTGTTGGATGGTGGAATACTTTGCAAACCCATTTGCAGCATAATAATTTTGCAGACATTATCTTCTCCGTGCTACAAGCTTTCAATTCAGATGAAGTGTCACTCTTCATGACTTTGTTATGGAGTATTTGGCAACAAAGAAATGACAAGGTTTGGAGAGACAAGGTTGAATCATTTCAACATGTACGTGCACGCGCTATTAACTTGCTGATAGATTGGAAAGGTGCGCCAAATCACAAGAACTTACATCCCCAACAACAATAACATAATAGTGCAATTCACTGGTCAAAACCTTCCATTGGTCGGTACAAATGCAATATAGATGCATCATTCTCCAAACAACAGAACAAGGCTGCAATAGGTATGTGCATCCGAGATGATCAAGGAAGGTTTGTTTTGGCCAAAACAAAATGGCTTACTTAGTGCTCTAAATTGGGTCCATGACTTGCGGTTGGAAAATGTTGATTTTGAACTTGATTAAAAAAATGTAGTCACTAGTTTCCATAGTAAGCATCCTAATGCGTCTGAGCTAGGAGATATTATTAAGGACAGGGGCGGAGCCAGGAATTAAACATAGGGGAGACTAAGTTTAAAATGCTGTATAATTTTATTTTTTTAATAAAAAATGTCGTATAACTTAGTATATATAAAATGGTTTTTTAATATAAAAACTACTGCATATATAAGAAATTTAAGAACATATAAGCAATATCCAAAATCAATATACAGTAAAATCTCTTTAAATTAATACTCGGTAAATTAATAAACTCTCTAAAATAATAAAGTTGTCCGGTCCCGACTTGGGCCAGTGTAAAAAATTGAAAAATTCGATAAAATAATAAGATAATAATTTTTCGGGAGATCCCTTTGTAATTTTCGGTCCCAAGAAAATCATAAATTAATAATTCATAGAAACTGAAAAAAATATATTACACTCTATTTGATCCGACTTTTTGCAACACCTTTTAGATGAGAAGCCATCTTGTGAGATATGGTGTTAATACTCCATCACATTCATGTAATTTATATACGGCAAACTTGCTTAAGAGTACATTGAACCCATTTGTTCCTCTTGTTTACATCAAAAGTCATTATTGATTTCCAATGCATATTACTAAAGTCATTATTGATTTACAAGTCATTAAAAACTCTTTAAATTAATAATTATTAATTTATCGATAAATTAATAACTCTAAATTAATAAATTTCTCCGGTCCTGACTCTATTAATTTATAGAGATTTTACTGTATGTAAGTTTTTTAAGTATAAAAAATACTCAAAAGGTAAGACAAAATACACAACATGTTTTATGTTACAAGTTAAAAATCAATACAAAGTCCTTTTTAGCACTATGAACAAAACAATACATAAGTTTCACACACCAAAATAGCCAACAAAGACAAGCAACCACAATTACTAACCAAAGAGCCTCATTTTCAAAAAGTGTCTATAATAAATTTCACTCTAAACACATCACATGCTTGCACACTTTTTTTTACCGTAAAAGACAAAGACATAATATATATAAATATATAGTAGTACTTCCTCTTGTCCTTTTTATAAGAGACAAATTGAGTAAAAAAAAAATTGATTTATCTAAATTATATTATAAACCAAATACATCAATTTTTATTGACTCAATCGTCACCTATAAAAAAGAACTAAGTATCATATTATTAGTACTATATAAAAAAAATTCAAAGAGGTAGCCACCCCCTGTCTCCCCTGTGCCTCCGCCCCTGATTAAGGATTGCGTACGTGTCTATAACACTTATTTTAGAAACTCTCATATCGAGTTTATTAGGAGACAAGCTAATGAGGTTACTCATGTTTTAGCAAGGGTGGCCACATCTCTAGCTAGTTTCCACCACTTTATTGATGTACCCTTATGTATTGGTAACATTGTGAATAATGAAATGCTATAAGTCTTTTTCCATAAAAAAGAAGGACTTGATATCAGGTTTGAGCAGCTGCTTTAAGTACTGTGCAGCTAGTTTATTTGTGGTGTTGGGAAGATCCTACATACTTTACGTGGACTGTTGATTTGACGGTATCTTGTGGGTTTGAATAAAATTAAATTGACGGTATCTTGTCGGCTTATTAAAAATTGAATTGACGGAGTTGTCTGTTTGTGTGGAATTGAATTGACGGTATTTTTGGGTTTGTGTAAAATTTAATTGACGGTATCTTGTGGGCTTGAGTAAAATTGAATTAAAGGTATCTTGATGGCTTGTATGAAATTGAATTTACGGTATCTTGTTGGCTTATGTATAATTGAATTGATGGTATCTTTCGCATTTGTGTAAAATTGAATTGACGTATCTTGTTGGCTTTTGTGAAATTGATTTGACATTTCTTGTCGGCTTGTTTAAAATTGAATTGACGGTAACTTGTCGGCTTGTGTGAAATTGAATTGACGGTATCTTGTAGACATGTTAAAAATTACGGTATCTTGCTGGCATGTATGAAATTGAATTGACGGTATCTTGTTGGCTTGTGTAAAATTGAATTGATGGTATCTTTCGCACTTGTGTAAAATTGAATTGACCGTATCTTGTTGGCTTGTGTGAAATTGATTTGACGTTTCTTGTCGGCTTGTTTGAAATTGAATTGACGGTAACTTGCCGACTTGTGTGAAATTAAATTGACGGTATCTTGTCGACTTGTTAAAAATTGAATTGACGGTAACTTATCGACTTGTGTGAAGTGAATTGACGGTATCTTGTCGGTTTGTTAAAAATTGAATTGGCGGAGTTGTCGGTTTGTGTGAAATTGAATTGGCGGAGTCTTTCGGCTTGTGTAAAATTTAATTGACGGTATCTTGTGGGCTTGAGTAAAATTGAATTGACTGTATCTTGTTAGCTTGTGTAAAATTGAATTGATGATTTCTTGTTGGCTTGTGTGAAAGTTAATTTACGGTAACTTGTTGGCTTGTGTTAAATTGAATTGACGGTATCTTATTGGCTTGTGTAGAATTGAATTGATGGTATCTTTCGCACTTGTGTAAAATTGAATTGACCGTATATTGTTGACTTGTGAAATTGAATTGACCGTATATTGTCCTTACATGGGCCAGTATGTATATCTTTAATTTTGATGGTTCTATATAATGATTAAGTGTGGAACCTATTATGATTAAGTGGATAGTTAGATTTTAAATATAAAAGACGATTTGGTGAATACCAACGATCAACGAGAATTTCATTCCAACCTCTTGTCAATTAAAAAGTTATTAAAAAGAGTTTATTTTGCATTTTTCGCTAAAAAAACTAATTCGTGCATCTTAGATAAACATTTTGACAATAGATAATGGTACTTGACATTGGTCTATGTGGGATCAATAACTCTTTATACTATCACGTATCCGGGTCTAAGTGTAAAATAACATTTTTTTTTTGATAAATGTAAAATAACATTTTTGAAAATTAGTAATTTCTAAAGTAATTTTAGAAGCAATTTTGCCGTATTTTAAATTAATTTCTAATTTTTCTAAAGGTAGATATGAACTTCATTCTTTCGAATTGAAATTGGTATCATGTTAATTTCAATTTTCGCGGTAAATATTTATCGTTAAAATCAGAATTTTCAGAGTTCAAAATAATTCCTATTACATTTATAAATTTTACGATTTAAAGAAATATAATTGGTTCAATGGTTCTCATATTCCGAACTATATAAGGATCTACTCAGAATTTCCAAGACCTTTCTTTAAACAAAGAGGGTCATTGAGGGTCCGTTTAACTTGATAATGGACCACTTTTATTCCACCTTTGGATTTGGTCATCCACCAATTCTTATCATAGACCATATGCACCAAATTTAACCCATCATCTATTCTCTTTCACTGCAAGCTGTGTCTCATAATGAGACTCTCATTCGGTTCCTTTCTCTTTCAGTTTTCTTCCTACTTTTCTTTTGTTACAAAAACACCATTTGCAATTGTACCAAAAAAAAGAAAAGAAACACCATTTGCAAGGCTGAAGCAAGTTCCATCTTTTCCTTTTTTACAATGAAAACTTCAAAACCCAAATAAAAGCCTACCATTTATCAAGCATGTAATTGTAAGCCAAAACAAAAAACAAAAGTCACATAAAATATAGTATTTGCGTTTTTTTCTCAATATTATTTCATCTAATCTGCCTTGTTTCTCGCGCGCGTTTACTATTGCTGACGGCCGTCATGATCGCCGTCGCGGCTCCGACGCTCCGGTCATCTTCTCCAGCCAAACCTTTGCCGAAAATCGCGAATTCCGTTTCTAGTCATTTCTTGACCTTCTAATCTTGTTTTGAAGCTCTTACTCTTGATTTTCAACATGAATAAACAACTTCCCAGTCGTGGACATGTAGTTTTTCTGTAGAACGGAATTAAATTTAAACATGTTAGTTTCAAGAATATGGTGGTATTGAGGTGGTTGTGGTGGAGGTCCAAAAATGGTGGTGACTGTGGTGGTGGTGGTTGTGGTGGTGGTGAAGAAAAAATTGTTGTTTTTCTTGTGATGAATTTGAATTTATGGGTTGTAAAAAAAGATGACGATGTTAATCATAGTTCTGCAAAGAAGAAGATAAGTTGTAGATCTATGACCAGGGGTAAAAGCGTAAACAACCATCCCTCTTTTTAAAAAAATATGTTCTCTCTCTACAAATATGTGGGACCCACTCACCAATAGTGGTGTGCACCCATGCACCCTAAGTGTGTATAATAGGGGCTTCTGAAATAAAAAAATTAAATAATTATAAATAAATATTTTTTTCGTAGGAAGCCCCTAATATGATCTTCAATTTTTTGGGTCCACCGGTGGTCCTCTCAAAATGACTTTTTACAGAAGGTTTTTTAGTTTTTTTGTTGTTTGGTCATCTCAAAATGACACACATTGGTCTCTTTCGAGCAAACATCCAACACCAGGCTTACTACTATGCCAAACCGTGAGATTCCTTTAATTTAATCTCATCATGTGTTTGAATCTTGACTTCACACAATAAGCTCCACTTAATTCCTTCTCATATGTTATAGAGTCAGCGTCATTTAAATTTAACGATGGAACATTACTAATTTCATTCACGACATGAGTTTCAATTTGTTTATTGTTTGATTTTAGCATTTAAACACTTTGAAAGCAACAACTTTTCTTCCATTCCTCTTATGCGTGAAGATGATTTTGAAATTGTGAGGATGAAGATGATTTTAACTGAGATCTAGATTTAGTTATAAGGGCATAAATGTAATCAATCATTATCACTTAAAAGAATGAACTTTTTTTTATATCTTTCAGCTTCTATGGGACCCACCGTTTTTTTTTAAAGAAACATGATGTAGAAGGTCATTTTGAAAAGAGTACCGATGGGTGCAAAAAAATTGAGGATCATATTAGGGGCTTCCTTTTCTGTATATGTAATTAATTTTTTTTATTATCTTATAACTTTTGAAAAAAAAATAATTGATGAGCTTTTTTAACCATAAAGAATATTTGACAAATCTATGGAAAGCATATCCCATTTTGCAACTTATTTTAGGCTTTATGTATTATCTTTTTTGGATACAAAAAGGGACCAAAGCCCGGGAAAAAAAAACTACAAAGAGATGATTCTAGGGATAGTTATCCCTATAACATCAACTAACAAAAATGAGCTCAATCTACGCGGACATTGATCATACACACGCAATCCCAGATCATGATCACAACCCAAATTAGCAAGGGCATCAACACAAGCATTCGCCTCACGATAAGAATGACAAATCTTGACTTCTCAATCCATTGCAAGTAAACGATGAATTTCTTGAATAAATTTCCAACCAACAACACTTCCATCTCTCACACTCCGTAGTGTCTGCACCACTACATTAGAATCAATATGCAACTCAATTTTTTTAATACCTCTTTCATAAGCAATTTTAAGGCCATCAATAACTCCCCAAAGCTATGCAATATAAGCATTATTGGATCTTAGGAGATTTTAATTTCAATTTATCCTGAACCATGTAGTTCTTCATATGCTATGTTAATGAATTACAACGTTAGTTTCAGTCAATTATTCCTTGTGTTTAATGCTTGCATGATTTGGCCAATTGTGTGATGATTTCAATTGTTTGTTTACTATGAGAATAGAGATAAACCATCGATCTAGGAATAGTCGTTCAATTAACCTCCACTTAAGAGATTTCGGATTGTTAATTGAGATTAAATGATTAAAGTTTAAATTTCTCACTTGATCATAAATCATATTAAGATATTAGGGATTCATGATCAAGGGAGAGGATTATGTTACCAAGACATTGAGCATAATCACTTGTATTAATCAAATCATGGAACTTATGCAGTAATTTGTTAGAAAAATTTTCCTCATACCCCAACATTTAATCCTTTACCCCATACAATTTTCCTCATACACGAGATTACCGAGATAGTTGTAATTAGATAAACCAAAAATGTCCAATTGCTTTCCAAAATTTAGTCAAAACTGTAGTTTATTTCCAAAGTTTTATTTTAAAACCTAAACCAAGTAAAACCCCCCTTTTTTACATCCAAAATTCAATTAAATTGCTTAATTGGAATTGAAACAATCCCTATGGATACGAATTATTTTATTACTTATGATTAGTACACTTGCTAATTTTGTCAGCAACTATATGCTAAATTTTCCTACCTTTACATGAAAATTGGTTTAAAATTCAATTCTTGTTTAAAAAATTACTAAAACTGATTTTTTAAAACACACACAAAAATCGATTTAAAACTAGTTTTTTAAAAATAAAACTGGTTCTATTAAAAAATTGGGTTGAATCCAGTTATCTGAAACTAATCTGATTCAAAGCTAGAAACCAGTTTATATCAAAGTGGTTTTTATGAACTGAATTAAACCATTAATATGATTCAATCCAGAACAGCTCATGAACCAACACACCCCTAAAACACACCATGAAATCATAAAACGGTGATAATAAAATATTCATATCACATAACAAAAGAAAAAAGTTTCAAATACGAGAGGGGAAACCATCATTTTGGTCCCTGAATGTGCTTCTCGTTGTCATAATAGTCCCCGATTCACATGAAAATACAAAATAGTCCCCGACTCTTCAATCCGTTAGTCAAATTAGTCCCTACCGTTAAGTTGTGGCGTTAACTCTGAAAAAAAAAGCTGACATGTGAGGTTTTTTTATATTTATATTTTATTAAAAATTCAGAAAAACTCCTCTTCATCATCTTCAACATTTTGTTCATCAATATCTTCATCAATCTTCTTGAAAAATTCAGAAAATAAAAAAGTTCTCTCACTCTTTCACCCACGCACAACAACAACAATCTAACTGGAAACTAGATTTGGATCTCTGTCCAACTCTAACCATTCAAGAATTTTTATTGCAATACAACATATTTAGATCCAAAAAAGCTTATTTATACTTCAAAGTCATCAAAACTAAACAATGGAAGATGTTAGAGAAGGAATCATTCACAGCTTATTATATACAACTTATACCCATTTGATAAGAAATCATGTCTGATTTTTCTTTTTTTTTAAAAAAAAAAACCTTAATGATATCAATGGGGAAAGAATATGTCATCAAAAGAGATTAGTTATAGATTTAAGACTCAGCTCATCGTCTCACTCATATTGTTTATAGATCTAAGACTCCAGGTTATCGATTTAATTTTTTCGTTTTTCTTTAGTGTAAAATCATCTCTTGAGAAAGTGTTGCGGAAGAAACAAAAAATGATTTTTGACAAACTTTGTTCTACAAAGTCTATTATCCATATCAGCAAATTTTCCCAGCCCAAATCAAGCCATGCCAATATTGTGGGTAGTGTGAAGGAGAATTTGTTAGATTGTTGTTGTTGTTGTGTGTGGGTGAGAGAGGGGGAATTTTTTATTGTCTGGATTTTTCAATAAGATTGATGAAGATGTTGTTGATGATGATGAAGATTGATGAATAAAATGTTGAAGATGAATTTTTCTGAATATTTTAATATAAAAAATCTGTTACATCATCTTATTTTCACAGTTAATATCATAAATTAACGGTAAGGACTAATTTGACTAACGGATTGAAGAGTCGAGGACTATTTTGTATTTTCATGCGAGTCGGGGACTATTATGACAGCGAGATGCACATTCAGGGACTAAAATGATGGTTTCCCCAATACGAGAATAACAAAAATTACATAGCATAAACTAGTAGACTTGTCACATGGTGCTACAACAATTGCAAAATCTTCAATCTCCAAAGTTGAGCTTCACGAAGGGTAAGAAATGACAATTGAAATAGTGTATCGAGGTGGCTACTAGAGTTTTAGAAAGGATCTTCAATGCACACATTTCTTTCTCCATTAGGAGCATCTTTATAGTGTAGAGAATTACTCCCCTGATACACTTGACCTAATTTTTTTTGCCTTCCTCGCTATTTAACTTGCGAGTGTGTAGAATGAATAAAATACCGCTCGCATGCTGCATAGCGAACTCTATAACAGGAACATTCGCATCCCACATAGTGAACCGGAACTTCAGTCTTTTTGGACTTAGGCACAAACTCAAATATTAGAAAATAGTTAATTTTAAACCATATGGACTGATTTGCCCCTCATTGTTTTGTATTTTTTTATTCACATTTGTTTATTAAATTTTGGGTTAATAGGCTTTTACCCCCTGCAAAGTAGACGGATTTTGCATTACCCCCTGTAATTTCTTTTTAGATTACCTTCCTGCAATGTGTTTTTTTTTTTCGAAGTTCATTTTACCCCCTGTAATGTTGTTTTTCTTTTACCCCTGCAACACAGGGGGCTAAAATACACTGCGAAAAAAAAAACATTACAGAAGGATAATCTCAAAAAAAAAAAATTACAGGAGATAACGCAAAACTTACATACTTTGCGGGAAAATAAAAGCCAATTAACCCTTTAATTTTTAATACACTTGCATTAACTATGCTAAGAAAAAAGTCTGCTCACTTGCTTTTCCAATAGCTCCGCGGCAACTAATGCATGCAACTCATCATATGCCTATGTTTCTAACTAGCTGCACCTAGTTTTGAAACTTTTTTTTTATAAATCAATTTAAATATGCAAGGGCATAAATGGAAGAAAATCTGTAATCGTTTTTGGTTTCTTAAAAGGTCTAAAATTTTGGGAAAAAACTAAAATTCTAAAAAGATCAAAGTTTTGGAATGAAGGAAGTAATTGACGATGAACTTTTTGTATCATAATTAGGAAGAATATGAGTAACCCAAACACGTCCTACCTAGCTTACAATTGGGTCCACACAAATGAGACTTTTCATAACACAAATATAATTGTCATATGCTGCTAAAATCCGTAGGTGGTAGTATTAAGTTGCGGGGCTTAAGAATGTATTATTTTTGTCTAAGCCACGATTTCTTTATACCCCATGCCTAGATTTACTTTTACCCCAAATTTGGGTTTAAGAATGTACTCCCTCCGTTTTTTTTAAGTGTCCAAAACATCGTATTTAGCGTTCCTATTTTACTGTCTATTTGATGTTTTAAGAGTACTATTTGTCAATTGTAACTTTTGTCAATAAAACTAACTAATGCTATATATTTAGAAAACTAATTTTTTTATGAAAAAAATTATTTTAGTACATAAAAAATTATTTTAGTATATAAAAAATACACTTTTTTAATTTGATGTTACTATTTAAAATGGACACTTAAAAAAAACGGAGGGAGTATTATTTTTATCTAAACTTTTGGCCAAAGAATATTGGTTGTTGGCTATCCTAACCTGGAATAAAACATACAATTCATTGCAATTATAATTTAATCTTTGTGAGCATAAGAATATGATAAGGAAAGAATATTTAGTATACCCAGAAACAATCTGACAGGAATATCTCCAAAGGGTGCATGCTCCGAAGCAGTACTATGTAACGGAGATCAAACTTTTTCCCTTGGAACAAAACAGGTTGTTCAATATACTTCTGGCATATTTTGGACCAGTTTCTATGAGTCGGATTATGGCTGGCAAATTATCAGTTACCGCAGTATCAATAGTTCGGGCCATGTTCCAGGGTTTTAAGATACAAAGGTTGTCTAGTCCTTCTCTTTTGCGTAAATAATAATCACCAATAAGTTGAGACAGATGAGTTTCAAGATTATAAGTAGGCTGCAACCATTGAGGAGAATATTAGGAGTGGACATGGTTTGGTTAAAAACCAAAACTGCATAAAAACTAAACTGAACTATTTTTCTTTTGAACTGAACTGTTAGTAGAAATATAAACTGAACCAAACAGTTTGGTTAACAAGTGAACCGGTTCAGTACTGAACCAGTTAACTGTAACTGTTTTTTTCAAATAATAAAAAAATAATAAAAATAATCTTTCAAAATTGATAAAATAATAAAAAATAATATTAATAATAATATAACAATAATAAAAAATAAAATAATATTAATAATAAAAATAATAAAAAATTGACAAAATAACTATACACGGTGAGGATCTAGTTATCCTCAAACAACATTTATTGTGAGAAAAATCTTAAATGCAACTAAACATTTATTCTAAGTAATTAATCGTATGTAAAAAGTATAACTGGGCAAAATTCAAATTAGAAATATGAATATGATGAAAACATGCGTATACTTTCGACATCCTTTGTAGAACTTGCAGCTTCTAAGGCGTAATGATTCTGCACTTTCCTCCAAGCATTGGAGTTGCATCCACAACCAATTCATTAATACATTCATGATTTAAAAAATTAAACAACCTAACTAATTTTTTGGCATGGTTCCAGAATGAATAGAAATAGAAAAATCTGTGTAGAAAAACGGTAGCGTATGTAAAATGAAGGAAGATCGGAAAGAATTACCTGTTGGCGGAACATAGGAGAGAGAGAGAGAGGAGAGAGAGGGGCTGATTTCAATTTTGATTTTAGGATTTTAATAATTTTTTGGTTTTTGGTTCAGTTTACAGTTAACTGGTTTTATATTTAAAAAAACTAGTTAACTGAACTGTTGTCTCACAAACAGTTTGGTTCAGTTTTTTTAAAAACAATTTTGGTTTTAAATGGTTTAGTTTGGTTCAGTTTATAAGTTTGGTTCAATTTTTCGGTTTTTATGCCCACCCCTAGAGGAGATCCATGTGCCTGTAGCCAGGGACGGAACCAGCAAAACTAATCGAGGGTGGCGAAAATATAATACTTAATAAATAATAGGCAAAATTACATTATTGATCCTTTATCTTATTTTTTTATAATATTTTGGTCCTTTATCTTTTATTTATAACAATTTGGTCCTTTATCTTTTATTTGTAACACTTTGGTCCTTTATCTTATTTTTTTGTAACACTTTGATCATTTAAAAAATATGAAAATATGAAAGAATTGATGAAGATGATGAACATATTTATCAAAGTTATGAGTTTTATTTAATTTTAATTAAAAGGTATTTAAAAATAATAAAATTCAGCATTTTTTTAATAAATAAATATGAAAAAAAGGATTTAGATGTGAATGTTATAAACGATAAAGGACCAAAATGTTACAAATAAAAGATAAATGACCAAAATATTACAAATAAATAAAATAAAGGACCAAAGTGTTACAAATAAAAAATAAAGGACCAAAATGTTACAAAAAAATAAGATAAAAGACCAAAAATGTAATTTTGCCTAAATAATATCAATCAACGGCAACTAACTTCTACTATTAATAATTATATAAAATTTAGTTTAATGAAAAAAATAAAATACTATGTCCTACAAAAGAAAATACATACAAAAAGTATCAATCAAAATCACGACATTGTTCAACTTTTTATCTGATTTGATAAAACTCTTCCGTAAGTTCTTTAGTACTATTAAAAAAAAGTTTTTCGGTATTGAGTGTTTTTGCAATATATTTCTCAATATAAATAGGCAAAATATTTGTTTCTTATGAAGCCTTGTTTTCACAAGTTTATGATCGAAAAAACACACTATATAAGCGGTTGAAATCAGTTGATTCAAGATAAAACGAAATTACTCTAACTAGATAGTGAATTGTAGTGTTTTTTTGTTCTTTTTTGTAACTGATATGACAATATTCTATGTATCTCAAAAATTATCGAAACATATGTTACAGTCTAATAGCATATATTTGTGGTTAATAAAACAATGGAACTGTGTTAATAATGCAACTCAATTTTTGTATTAAAAAAATAGATCTTCTCTACATTAAAAAATATTGACATAAACAAAAGATGTTATTCACTCTATATCAACGTGTCTAAATTAATGTATATATCATGATCTCAGAAAAGTAGTTCACTTGATAACTATTAAAGATATTATTGAAAGATCTAAGATTCAAATACCAAATTGTCTATTTTTCCATATTTATAGTGCGTAAGCCTAACCACTAAATAAAATTAATATACATAGTTATATTTCAATAGTATTATTGCTGGAAGTGTTTAGCATTATCTTGATATTTTTTTAACTCAAATATGCTTGTATGCTTCACTTAATTAATGAAGGCATTGTCAAATAAATATTATTACATGTCATTAGTTTGAGAGATGTGATCAATTATTTTAGAGTGGCTAAAACTAATTTTTTCCATCAAATCTATAGGGCGAACCTTGTATACATAAGGTAGGGTACTAAAACATTATATACTTCAAGGGTGGCGACTGCCCCTTTTTCCATATAGGTAGTTCCGTCCCTGCCTGTAGCAACCACCCCCACCCAAAAGCATTCGTTATTTAAAAAGCCTCAAAGAAGAAAAGACTCTTAACAGTTAGATTCATTTGTAAGTAACTTGAAAAATGAACTAAAATGTAGCATGCTAGGATGAATAACTATATAATTTTCCATATTTCTGTGACGGTATGATGGTATTTCACTAGAAATGGATAATGGAAACAAGTAATGTTAATTAAACTCATCTGCATCAACATATAATGTTAAACTCATTTAGGATAATCTCATCTGCATCAACTTATAATGTTAATTAAACTAGAACATCACCTTCTGAATTGTCTCTGCTAAATGATGTTTCATGACAAGACAGGCCTCAGATGGAAATCGATAAATGTATTGCTGATCTGTTATTCCTGTGGCCTTTTTCATCTCCTCATCTACCTGCACACATGTCCATATTATATCTGCATCCTTTGGGTCCTTTACCGTAGCCAAACACATTCAAAAAGCCAGGGAAAAGGTCAGAATACAGCAAAATTAAAAAGCGGAGACAACCATAGAATCAAATACAAGGGAATTTTATGACAAACATAAGATGTCAAGCAACCCTGTTAGCCAGGCACAACCTCTGTTAGAAAAAATGTTAAGAGTAATTAATTAGTTAGGTTGTTTATTAGAGGCAAAGAAGCAAGAGGAAGTAAACTAGTTGATTGATCAATTTTGGGTGGTACTTCGGAGAGACCATTGGCTTTCAAGCATTTTATGGCTATAGCAGCTATTGTGGCTTCAACTTTTGCTTTAAATTAACTCAATTTTATATTCATATTTTTTGCTTTATTTCCTTAAGTTAATACAAAATTACCTCAATGTCCCTTTCTTCTAGAAAAGTAGTTATTAGCAATATAACGTAAGTATCCATTGTGCAATTTGATACTAAAATATTAGATAGTCGAAATTTCGGAAGAGTTTATGTCCGTCGATAAGTTCAAATAATACTAACTGCTTATTTTAGTTATTTTGCTCTAGTGTTACCAAAGGACACTCGGTATGAAGCCATAAGACTTCATTTTGAAAACCTTGTCAAGAGATATGGAAATCCGATTATCATATTGAACTTGATTAAGGTATGTCGTTTTTACACATGTAAGTAAATCATTGAGAATGATTGATTTCTTTGGCTCGTGTCTAAACTAAAAGTTTTTCAACCATTTATATTCTCGTATCTTTTAAGTTTAAGACTCTGGAGAGGAAGCCAACCGAGTTCGCTAATGCCGTTAAGGTGATCAACCAAAATTTGAGTGAGGATGAATGTTTGAGGTTTCTTCATTGGGACCTGCATTAACACTCAAGACGGTAAATTTCTCTTCCATTTTTGGTTCAAACTCTGTAGGTTTTCCCGAGAGTCCATTTTTACATTATTTAATCAACAACTTTTAGCAACAAGGCCACCAATGTGCCAGGACAATTGGGAAAAGTGGTTTGTCCTAGCACATTGGTAATTTTACTGCTAATAGTTATTGATCAAATAATGTCAAAACGGACACCCAGGAAAACCTGCAGAGCTTGAACCAATAAGGCAGAGAAATTTAATTACCATATTGAGTGCCAATGCAGGTCCCAATGAAGAAACTTCAAGCATTCATCCTGACTCAAATTTTGGTTGATAACCTTAACAGCATTAGCAAACTCAGTTCACAAAATAGTTTTCAGGGCTTGCTCACAAGAGTCTTAAACTGAAAAGATACGAGAATATAAATGGTTGAAAAACTTTTAGTTTAGACACGAATCAAAGAAATCAACCATTCTCAATGATTTACTTACATGTGTAAAAACGCAATACCTTAATCAAGTTCAATATAATAATTGGATTTTCATATCTCTTGACAAGATTTCCAAAATGAAGTCTTGTGACTTCATACTGAGTGTCATTTGGTAACACTAGAGTAAAAGAACCAAAATGAGCATGTAGTATTATTTGAACTTATCTACGGACATAAACATTTTTGAGATTCCGAGTATCTAATATTTGAGTATCAAATCACACAATAAATACTTACATTATATACATTTGTAATAACTACTTTTCTAGAACAAAGGTACATTGCATAAGGTAAATTTGTATTACTTAAGGAAGTTGAGCATAAACTATAACCATATTTGTAGGCAAGTTTATCATAAATTATACACCGGACTGCACGAGGATCCAACTTGTTGCGATATTGTTTATGAACATGAACAAAAGCAACACAACCAAACACACGGGTCTTAAGATTCTGTAATATAGGAGCAGAAGGAAAATGTGAGAGCATTGATTTAATAGGACTAGTATTACCTAAAACACGAGATATGACTCAATTAATGAGATAGACTAAGAACTGCCTCTCCCCAATATGAATTGGGAACAGACATTTGAAACATAAGGCATCTAGCAATTTCAAGTAAATGACGGTTTTTTCTTTCTGCGACTCCATTTTGTTGAGAGGTGTCGACACATGTGAATTGATGAAAAAAACAAATATACAAGCATTTTTTTCCAAATAGGAAAGGTTACATCAGTTAGGTCGACAAGCAACCCTATTAGCCAGGCCCAGCCTCTCTTAGGAAAATTGTTAAGAGTAATTAATTAGGTTGTTTATTAGAGGCAAAGAAGGTAGAGAAAGTAAACTAGTTGATTGATCAGTTTTGGGTGGGACTTCGGAGAGACCATTGGCTTTCAAGCATTTTATGGCTATAGCAGCTATTGTGGCTTCAACTTTTGCTTTAAATTAACTCAATTTTATATTCATATTTTTTGCTTTATTTCCTTAAGTTAATACAAAATTACCTCAATGTGCATTTGTTCTAGAAAAGTAGTTATCAGCAATATAATGTAAGTATCTATTGTGCAATTTGATACACAAATACTAGATAAATCGAAATTTCGGAAGTGCTTATGTCCGTCGATAAGTTCAAATAATACTAACTGCTTAATCTAGTTATTTTGCTCTAGTGTTACCAAAGGACACTCATTATGAAGCCACAAGACTTCATTTTGAAAATCTTGTTAAGAGATATGGAAATCCGATTATCATATTGAACTTGATTAAGGTATGTCGTTTTTACACATGTAAGTAAATTATTGAGAATGGTTGATTTCTTTGACTCGAGTCTAAACTAAAAGTATTTCAACCTTTTATATTCTCGTATCTTTTCAGTTTAAAACTCTTGAGAGGAAGCACATGAAACTATTTTGTGAACCGAGTTTGCTAATGCTATTAAGGTTATCAACCAAAATTTGAGTCAGGATGAATGCCTGAGGTTTCTTCATTGGGACCTGCATTGACACTCAAGACGGTAAATTTCTCTTCCATTTTTCGTTCAAGCTCTGTAACTTTCAAGAGAAATTTACCGTCTTGAGTGACAATGCATGTCCCAATAAAGAAACCTCAAGCATTCATCCTGACTCAAATCTTGATTAATAACCTTAACAGTATTAGTGAACTCGATTCACAAAATAGTTTTCGGAGCTTCCTGTCAAGAGTCTTAAACTAAAAAGATATGAAAATATAAAAGGTTGAAAAACTTTTAGTTTAGACACGGGTCAAAGAAATCAACCATTCTCAATGATTTATTTACATGTGTAAAAATGTCATACCTTAATCAAGTTCAATATAATAATTGGATTTTCATATCTCTTGACAAGATTTTCAAAATGGTCTTATGGCTTCATACTGAGTGTCATTTGGTAACACTAGAGCAAAAGAACCAAAATGAACACGTAGTATTATTTGAACTTATGTAAAGACATAAGCATTTTTGAGATTTCGTGTATCTAATATTTGAGTATCAAATTGCACAATAAATACTTACATTATATACATTTTCTAATAACTACTTTTTTAGAACAAAGACACGTTGCAGAAGGTAAATTGGTATTACTTAAGGAAGTTGAGCATAAACTATAACCATATTTGAAGCCAAAATAGCTACTATAACCATATTTGTAGGCAAGTTGAGCATAAACTATACAGACTTTTGTGCGTCTCTCCCTTAGATGCTTTCTTTTTAGATGATTTCTCTTCCAGCCCCCACGCTTCTTTTTTACCACTCAAAAATCTGATTTTGCCCTTAATAAAAAATTCAATTTTTCTAGTTCAAATTTCAGGAAAAATTCCATTTTTAGAAACCAAAGTTGTATTTCAAGACAAAAAAAAAATTCGGTTTATCGAAACCGAATTTTTTATTGAAGGGCAAAATAGAAAATTCAAGGGGTGAAAAAGAAACGTGAGGGGCTGGAAGAAAAATCATCTTCTTTCTGATGAAAGGGCCTAAGACTCAGGGGCGTGTGTAGTTCAATTTAGTTTGGTCCCAAGCTTTATTACATAAAAAAAAATGCTTTATTGTAATACATTTTTTTTGTTGTTTTTACTAGTTGTTATTAGCAAAACTAAAGGGTCTAAATAAGTTTGCCTTATAACCCAAACTACAGAACAAACACAGCCTAATTAAAAAATAAATAAATAAAAAAAATGAATAAACCACTAAATGAATAATTAAATAAATAAAACAAATAAATGAATAAATGAACAAAACATGGAAACAGAAATCAAAACACACAGAACCTGTTTCAATAACGAGATAGAAAGCTTCACCAAGTCCGAGAGGTGGCGTGCGGCGGTGCTGGTAGCGATTCCGGCGAGAGACAATCACGGTGGTGGTCCGGTAGTGGTGATCGGATTTGTCGGGAGCGAAACTTAACTCCTGTTGGAGAAGATGTATGGAAAACGCAGCACTGCTGCTACTGAGTCTGTGTTTCTTTTGGTTCCCATCCTCCTCTCTTGATCAAACTCTGACTCACTTATATACAATTAGGATTTAGGTTTACGATTCAAATTCTGATTGATTTATTTATGGATGAAACTGAATGATTTGAATGTGATTTATGAATGAATGAATGAAGAACTTCCTTTTTTATTTTGATTTGCGATAATTTACAGATTCTTTTCCTTTTCAAAGTTTGACTTTTTTTGATTTTTTTTTCTATGATTATTGGACAGAAATTAAAATAATAATAAAATAGTAATAATAACAATAATGAATCCTCTCAATCCGATTTTTTTGTCAATCTCTCTCAATCAATAAATTCTAACCTTAAGATCAATCTAATGAGCCAAAGTACTAAAAATAAAATTTATTAAAATAAAACCTAATATACATAATAAAACATCTGAAAGTAGGGTTTGAAATATCCTTGGGGAATCGTCAGGGCTATACAATCCAGAATTTGCCGTCATGGTTTTGCTATTGTTATAGTAATTAGGTGCCTCTTTGATTAGTTTTTGTCATGGTGTTTTTTGGTAAGCAAGCCTCTACGCCAAATTGATCATAACACAAACATGTTACGAGCTTTAAGCAACACCACTATAAATTGATGGAAGTTGCAAATTAAGCCACCTCCATGGAGATATTGATTGAAGAGAATGGAGAAATTGATTGAAGAGGATGAGAAAATTAATCAATGATCAGGATGAAGAAATTGATGGAAATATTGATCAAAGAGAAATTGATTGAAGAGAATTGAGAAATTGATGGAAAAATTGATTGAAGAGGATGAGAAAATTGATGGACGAGGATGAAGAAATTGATGGAAAAATTGATCAAAGAGGTGAAGGAATGACTTCTCTGCCTTTAAGTCTGTTTTGGTTGAAAGAGATTTGATTGAGTATTTTATCATTTAGGTTGTGTTAATGTGGATTTTTAATTTTTCAACCATTAGATTAATCTAAAAGTCATAATTTGTTGATTGAGAGAGATTGACCATATTTACTCATTTTATCATTGAAATCAACACAACTAATCATTACAGGACACCTAAATAGCAAAAGTGTATTCGAACCTGCGACCTTGCACATAAAAAAATGAGGCAAAATTTAGGATACAACACACAGGCTGATAGTTAAATGTATTCAAGATATGGAAAAGTGAAACTAAGATATTTTAATTGAATGAAACCCTTCCACAAACATAGAAGGAGAAATCGCTATTTGCAAATCAGTTAAGCATATAAGTTACTATTGCAGATTTAATACTAATATGCATGTTCTGATTAATACTGTCATCCGTTAAGGTTGAGAGAACTTATAATGATAATAAGTCAAGACTCATCATGCATGTGTCCAAAAACCAAGTTTGACAAACCAAAAACATATTGGCTGAACCAAACTAGTTCTTCGGTTCGGAATGTCTTACGTTTTCTAACTAAACTGTTATTGATTTTGAAAACTAAACGGTTCTTTATGTATTCTGAACTTGTTTCGAAAACAGTTCAAAACTGATTCTTTGATTCTGAACAAGTTTTAAACTGTTAACATACTAATTTTCTGGTTCTGAATTGGTTTACACAATTAAAAAAAAAATGAGTTTTTGGTTCTAAACTGCTTTTACAATGTTCAAAAAGACATTCTTCTGAATTGCCAATTATAACATATTCAAGTTATAATTAACTTCAAGTCTCTAATTGTGAAGATACCTACTAAAAAATATGTAGGAGTTAATAGTTAACTTCAAGTTCAATTATAAGATTTGATGCAGCCAATCTCATTGACAGATAATTGCACTTATTTAAGCATTCTAACAATATAAATCCTTGTTGTTCTGGCAATATTAATCATTCTAAATGTTCTGGCAATATAATTCACTGTTTTTATTCTATAACATAGTAACATATACAAGTTCAACAAAACCGTTTAAATTAATAAATCATAATATGTAGCTCAAATACCTGAAATGAAGCATCATGAAGTGAAATATAAATCAGACATGCTTGTACAAATTATAACAATCATAACCCATTACGATTAGTCTTTATAGTTTGTAACTCTGTCAAAAAGATACCTACATGGTGCTGAGGTAATCAGAAAGATTGATGCTTGTCCTCAAAATAATTTACAGATCATATATTGCATACTTGTTTCCCATTTAGATATGTTACAGTTGTGCGTGTACGCGGCCATTGAATTGAATGAAAAAAGATGAATAAAGGCAATTTTCTCGTTTCAACAATAAGTGGAAGCATTAGAAGTTCACAAATGAAAAAGGCTTGTTTGACATTTTCTCGTTTCGAGGACAATGAAAGAATAATAGGAGATTAAAGGATCAAGTTTCTGCGCAGTTTGACAATAAGGCATTGATTCAGCAATGAGATTGAGCCTCCGAGGGCTCGGGGGTTCAGCCATAACGTTTTGAGTTTTATTTCACCACATCATACACTAGATTATATCCTGTCTAACATTTCTATTATGTTATTGAATAATTCTAAAATTACATGCTCATGAAAATATTCTCCTTCTATGAAATTAACAAAATATTATTTACTGAATGTAACTGGAATAGAATTTGAGCTATTGGAGCAGCAGCAACCTCTGAATAGAACTGCTACTGATGGTGAGATTGGAGGATATACTGGATGTATCTTGGCGTCATTGCTTGAGATTGTTTAGTGAAGAAACTCCAATATCCCTTGCTCTACTAAGTTATTATGAACACATGCACGCAGAGTCTTGATGTATGATCATTGTATAAGATTTTGTAACCTCAAGCAATGGCCTTATTAATCTTAGAGTTGAATCGTAAATGTTACAGACGATGATGTGGATAAGTTTTTCATGCATATTACTATTGACTTTACAAACAATACACGCTAAATTCAATAAAAAAAAGGATACGAAGGCACGAAGCTAATGGCATGCATTATTATTACAAAGAGAACTACACAAATTTAGGAAAAAGGCCATCACAAAAAATAGTATAACAGGTGCTTTTGGCTTTTGCTGATAATCATTGAGTCTTGTACTGCACACTTATTATTTAAGTTTCCTCTTCTCTTCAAGTAGGGAAGTAACTGTTCCTTGCTCCAATTGCACACTACAAAACCAAAAAACATAAAAGCAGATTAAGAAGAGGTCTTAAAGAACAACATTTTGGTTTGTCAAAAAAAAAAGAGAACATTTTGGTTTTTTTTTTTCCTTCAAACAATAGATAGGACGAGAGTGGTTTGCAAAATTCGATCAAACAACAACAAACGATCCTTCGTCCCTTAATTTATTTGTTTTGTTTAATTTAATTATAGTGCAAAGTTGTCTTCATCCTACATTGTGAGTTGGTGGCAATAATAATAAACTAAACAATGCATGAAGTTGTTTCCTTAATTCTCGACATCCGAACAAAATTATGTTATTATTATATCTTTTTAGTAATAATAACGATGAGTTTTATACTGCAAAAGAGATTTGAAGGACATTATGATTTAACACCCTAGTTTGAGTATATGAAATGCAACGACAATAACACATCATCAAACAGTCAAATATAACAGCTCACGAATTATCCCCAGGCAGCACTGGGCGCTAGACCGCTGGTCTACCAGCAGCGCGGGGCACAAACTTCCTGAATTGAGTTGGCACTAAGCGCGCCCCTGGGAAGACAACAACAGCAGAAAAACAAATTTTCACATGTTTCCCACATTCCATAGACTCTTAAACCAGGTTTTAGAAAAATATAGCATTCCATAGACTTTTCATAGACTTTTCTAGTTAGTGACTTAATTTGAATATGATTAATCATATATCTCAAAAATTTGGTAAAAATAGTCTTCATATTAGGAAGGAACATTTGAAGTAGCAAATGTGTTTACTGATTACAACGCTTCCAAATTGAGTAAAAGGCCAATACATAAAGTAAATTTGTGCCAAGTATTCATAATATCAAAATAGAAAGCTAGTAGGCTAAATTGGCATTGAAGTAAAATGTTGTGGCCAAAAAGGCAAAGCAAAGGCATAAATCAAAATGGAGGGGTATCCTTGAAGATTCGATAGAGCTTCTCATGATTTTCCAATTCAGTTCGAGCCTCTGGAATTTGATCTTCAACAATTTTTAACTTGGTTTGATCATTGGCGAGGCGATGGAAAATTGATTTAACTTCTTTGTTCAAAGATGTGATCTTATCTTTCTCCTGATCTTGAACCTCAGAAATTTTAGCCCTTTCAACTTGCAGTTTTTTAAGCTTGGCTTTAAGATCAGCAATCTGAGCATCAAGAGAGTCGAGTTGGGTTTGGTGGTTTGTGAAGGAAGTCCTTGAGGTCAGTATTTTCTGTCTTGTCTCCTTCAATGCTTCATTATCTTGACAGGTGCTCTTCTTAGCCGAGTCTAGCTCTTTTTTCAAATTCTCGAGTTTCTCAAACATTCTCACGATGTTGTTGAGAAGGTCAACAACAACACTGACTTGTTCTAGCTGGTTAGAGGAAAACAAGTCGGCATTAGCATCAATTTTTTCCTTGACTGCATCGAAGTTAACTTTAGGAGTGAGACCTTCTTTAAATTTTTCAACTAAGTCCTCTTTAAAGGCGATATCCCTCAATTCCTGAAGAAGTTGCTCAGGGAGGTTGGGATCCAGTTCCGCGACTTCTTGTCTTTGGACAGAATGCTGAGATTTTAAGGAAAGAGTAATCCCTCCTGATAAAACTTTATCGATTGCAGCAATGACATCTTCATCTATCATAGCATCAATTTCTTCCAAGTCTATGCTGACTAATTTTGAACTGTTGGATTTGCTGGTACCTTCATCATAAGTGGTCTCTATGTCCCGTTTTGACTGTTGAGCTTCAATGATTTTGTCAACAATCATTTCTTCTGCTAAAATGTTTTTGTTTTGCTCCTCCAATGAATCTTCATCTTCAGATTCTGTGGCTAAGGGGGAAAAAGGAACCTAAACAGAAAGGGGGGAAAAGTTCAGTTCAAGTTAAGCGTAGAAAAGGATAAGAACAAATTGGTAGCTTTCCTTTTTGCATCACATCAGCGAAATAATTGCCTTCGATTTTAAACCTCGAAAGAAAATACCTGACGATTGTGCACATATTCCAAGTATGAAGGAACATCAGGATAGCAGATATGTTTCTCATTATCCATAACAGGAGCTTTCTGAAAGCATATAATATCACCATTTTCTAACTGCATACATGGAAAAAACAAATCAATAAGAAAATCAACGATACAGTAACTTGGTGAGCCTCAACTGGGTATGTACTATACCTGGTTTCCGTTAAATGTTAAGTTCTCGTCAACAGGCTCACACATGACATTTGGTTCAAACTTAATTTCCTGCACAACAACCGCAGCAATTAATGCTACATGATTAAAGTCACTCATACGGATCAAAAGATTCAGAACCAGAAGATGCCATTAGAAAAGGCCATTTCCCTTCTGGTAAGTCATATGCAAGAATGATTAATTTTCATAGAACATGATGCACTTTATTTGCCACTTTGCAAGCTTAGTTACTAAACAACTGAAACCATCACCGCTTGACCCGAGCTTGATAACGAAGCATATGGCTTCTAAACATGGAAGGATGCACTACAATTTTAAATTTTTTATGAAGTTGTACAACAGATAAATAAAAAATCAGGCAACAGTCACAACACAAACCAACCTCATAAAGTCTAATCTCTTCGTCGGGGTTATAACCAGCCAATTTATTTAATCTTGTTAAGATTTCTGATGGCTTGCCAGTACCGTTCACTAAGAGCCTTCCAACATATCTGCCATCAAAGGGAAATACATTTGGTGTCAACTAAGGTCCACCATTTACTCCAACATATGGTAAAATCACAAGAAATTATTCAGTACCGCAGCTCTTCTTTTTCAGAATCATATAACTTGAAAAAAAGTAATATATTGCCCCCTCTCCTCTTGAGTGGTGCTATCGGGCGTAAATCCTAAATAACAATGTAGTTTGTCAACATGAATATGCTTGAATGATTTGTTTCAGGCCATCGAAATAGTATAAAACTTCATAATATAAATGTTACCCGCCCACGCTGAACTTCCAAAAACAATTTTAATTCTGCTTCTTCAACATTCCTTACCGCTCTCAATTGTCCAACCTGCAATTTGAGTCAGAACGAAATGAAAAAAAAAAGAACTTCAGATCATAGAGACATTGGTGTGCTGCACAGCACATACATTGATTCTCCAAAAAGCTAAGCACCCTCGAAAGCATTACGAGAAGAAAAAAACCGAGATCCAAAACAATCCATACAAAACCACTTGAATATTTGCATATACATTAAAAATTTTGAAGAAATAAAACGAAGGTAATAAAGATGGGAAAAAAATAAAAATAAACAAAGCTAATACATATATAAGCAACCGTTGAACTGGCCCAAAAAATGAAATCTAGTGCAATCAGCCATGGCAAACGTTATATTAGCAGGTTGATATATAATGTCATGAACAGATTCAACATAAAACATAGATGAGAGGGAAAAGAAATAGATAAGCTTGACGGGGGTATATGAGCAAAATAATACAAAAAGCTTCAAGCGATCTCATGAACTTACAGATTGCGCTTCCTCAATGTGTGTCAATGGCCTCGAAGGACGAAATGTATGGTTTTGACGCTTTTCCCACAGCCAAAAGCGCTGGAATCGAGCAGGTATGCCAAACTCTTTAGCAACCTCTTCCTACACATCACATATTAGCAATCAAACAGAAAATCGAACTTACAAAAATAACACATTTGTTGAATAATTATCACGAACTTCGTAAATTATATTATGAATTACAAAATCAAAAGCATAAAAACCACAAAGATTCATATGACGAATTTTTCTCTTCTTCCAACTAAAGCATCACGCTTTTAACATTTTAGTATTATTTTTTAAAATATTGTTTTCTATGAGGATGCATCTAAAACTAAAGAATACTGTTCACAAACTAAACTTTCCCAACTTCCATGACTCATGTATTCAGGTATAAAAATTAAAGAAATTTGTACCAAAAGTTAATGGATTTATTCAAAAGTTAATGCTTTATTGGGTCTAACTACCTAATTAACTATGAGTTATGTTACTTAGGACCCTAAATGAGAGTGTTTAGCACATCAGCTCATGCTGAGGTGGTAAAGTGAGAGAGAGAGAGAGAGAGAGAGAAAGAGAGAGAGAGAGAGAGAGAGAGAGAGAGAGAGTATAAGAGATATAGCTTAGCTTAGATATTGTCTAAGCCAATAGTATTGTCAGCATGGAAAGTTGTTTGGATATGGAATAAATGAGAGTTTGTTAGGATTTAAACCCTTTTCAGGATGGAAAACTCACTCTTCTTCTAGATTACGTGCATGATATGATTATTACATGTAATGATGGGGCTAAAAAACATGTGCTGAGGGAGAAACTACTTTAGTTTGAAATGAAGGACTTGGAAAGCTGAAGTAATTTCTTGGATAGAGGTTGCCTACTCCAAACAAGGTATCTTGATCTCCCAAAAATGTACTTCACCTTCTTAGAGAGACAGGTAAATTAGGTTGAGATAACTGATAAGGTTTACAACAGGGTCAACTGTGTATAGAAAGTTTACCACAAGATACTGCAAGGTTTTGGGATGAAATTAGATAGTGGCCTTGTAACTGCAGCCAACATCCCTTCTGAACTTCAATTGGCAAAAATGTATTCACCAAGTGATTTCCCATAAAGTGGTTCCAAGATCTCGACTGCTAGGAATGATTGGCATCCACTAAATATGCAATTGGCATTAATTCAGGATAGAGTATTCTTAGTACATATTTAGACATATCTGTATTAATAGGACAGATCTGATTCCTGTTTTTCTTGATTATGATTTATTAGGCCAAGTCCACATAATCACATTTGAGCTTGTATTCAATCCTCAATTAACAAGATTCAGTTTTTCTCCGATTTTCCACTGTAATAGTGTAACTGATGATGATACCTTGAAAACTTTAAATGATGTATGCTTTCCAACACAGAAACTCTTCACTTTGTCATGGTTTACAAGATCAAAATATATATCCTTTCCAATCTGTTCTGCAAGGTCTTCATCCCGTACCACCTAAGAACCATTATAGGTTATCAGAATAAATAAATAAATATAAATACAATCCGTTTGAGCAATTAACAGCATGTTTCTAAACGCAAACAATACTAATTTCTACGACAGCAAGCTTACAACACCTTTATTATAGTGTTGAGGTCAGCCTCTTCTTTCTTCAACCTCCCCTGCATAAACCCGTTGTATAAATTCAGTGCGATTTTCCAGAATAAACCAACAGAAATTGTACAATAGAAATTGCAAGTGAGTAGCAAACGGAGCTTGGTTTGATTTTGGCATGAAATGCTCGTAAGGAACTTATCATGAGAATCAAATAAAACATTATTGGTTTAGGCAGAGCTCAAAGTTGGCGGGAAAACAAAAAAGAATGACAAACATATTTTCGGTGAAGAATAGTCATTGAGTTGATTGCAATAGCCGAATAAGACGTACTTTCTTATCTCTATCATAAAATAAATTAGCCCTTTGAGTTTGTTTGAAAGTTAAACTTACAATAGGTTACTACCTGGCTTGATTTATATTCGAACCTAAAGTACATAAGAATATCTACTTACCCTTGAATGCTCAGCAGTGCCATTCTCATCCGGATTGGATCTTACTAAAACTTCAACTTCAACTACAAGAGTATCATTCACAAGATACCCTCTTGAAGGATCATTCAATTCACTAAGAGGTATGAAGGACGTGAAACCCCAATCACTTTGCTGTGGATTGAATAGGTGCTGCGAGTCTACATAGTGCAAACAAAGTTACAAAAATAACACAGCTATGCCCAAAATTTATGTTCATTTCAACAATCTTTTCTTATTTCATCTTGCTTGTCCTCGAGAACATGGAAAGATTTCAAAAAAGAGAAGTGAGCAATAACAAGTTCTTAAAGAATATATGTAGTTAGGTACAGGTGGTAGTTTCAACTTTAGTAGAAAAAGTATAATGAAGTAGAACTTGATGGAGAATTGAGAATGCAGTGGCATATGGAAAGTTATTAGTTTAGCAAGGTTCTGAAATTTATATCAACAAAAGCTTTTTCCTATGTGGCAAAAAAATAATTAATGATCAATCAAAAATCATTCAGGCTTCTCGGAGAAAATGGCAGTGCAACTTAGATTTTTATCAAATATAAATTAAGTTCAGCAAATCATACATACATGCATGGTAATTCATTTTGTAACAACTGTAAGGAACAAACTAAATAGGCTACCTTTTCTCAGTGAGAACATGTTCATGATTTGGTTAACTAATGTCATGCCAAACTGTGCATATGTACACCAACCGTAGGGCAAACTAGCTGAATCTGCAACATCCAAATACATGGACAAATAGTCCACATTGTTCCCTTTTGGGAAAATAAGTGCACGCCTGCTCGGAGTGGGAAGAAAAACATCAGAAGGGATCACTGAAGATAAAATGCACATTGTAACTAATAATAACAACTACAACAAAATCAATAGAGCTGGCTATATTGGTCAAACGAAACCACAATTTTACACCATATATCATATCTACTGAAATAGAAAGATGAACAATTGATTTGGAGAATGTGTAAGCACAATACCATTTATAACCCCCAACTTCAACTACATCTGAATAGAGCTTTTTTGTATTCATCTGTGAAAATCTGTCAACTTTCCATGTGAATCGAAATGGAGAACGAGCCTTGACAGGCTGACTATCCGCAGCGTTGGCTTTTTCAGCTTGAGCAACAACTAATATTCATCAATTTAAATGAAAAAAGACATTAAGTATCATGCCTTGAATTAGCTTAAAACTTGTAGAGGTAAAACAATTAAGAGCCATTCAACAGTGCCGTGAAACAATTGTGTATGATACTAATGCTTAGTCATGCAGTTTAGGAGGATACATTTCAAAGTTCATGAACCAAGTTGGAGTATCAGTCATTGTCATGAGTTCGTGAACCTGATTCGTATACCAAAATAAACCTATATATAGTCGTATTCTCAATCATTCATCCATGTTTTACTGTATTCAATATCATTGACACTATTTATACCGTATACTGAAAATAGACTATGGGCCTGTTTGGATTGGCTTATTTAAGCTTATCTATTGACATAAATTTTGTGATACTATTTGTGAGAACTTATAAAAACAGTTTATGACATTTTCAATAAGCTTTGTTTAGCTTATTTTCATATGTTTCTCCAAGTTAGCTTATGAAAATAGCTTATAGCATGTACAAGAAACAATTCAACTTTATTTTATCTTTTGCTATAGGAATAGCTTATGTAATTTTATACATAAGCGCTTATCATGATAAACGCTTGTGCATAAGCCGCAAATAAGCCAAATTGGATCATGACATTCAATACCTGTATTTGTTGTCTTTATTTTCTCATGACCTGTAAGAGAAGTTGTACTTTCATTTTCGCGATCTCCACCCATCTAGCCTGTGAAAATTTTCATTTTTAAATGAGAAAAAGAACCAACAGACCCAATAAGCAATTACTGTTTGAAAACAAACCCACATTCCCAAAATGGAAACCAAAAAGCAATTAAAGCTTGTATGTTTGGTTGAGGCAAAAAAAAAAAAAATTGTTTTAATTTTCTGGTTTCACTTTAAATAAACAAAAAATGCCACTTTTGTTACTTAACAAAGGAATTTTCTCACTTGATAAAATGAAAAATGGGAAATGTTATCTAAAACAGTAAAACCTAATATGAGTTTATAACATAGTGTAGTTAATTGTTCTGTCTTTGTGGGAACTAAACTAAACAATGCATGAAGTTGTTTCCTTAATTCTCATAGCAGCATCAACATGATTAGGTTATCTTAGTGATGACATGAAAAAAAGTGACATAAAAAGCAGTTTGTTTTGGTGGATCAAAGGAAGGAATAAGCTGAAATACCTTTGTTTTGTCTGAAGCAATAAGTGTTCTTTTTGAAAGAGTGTATCAGTTTTCTTCAATTTTGAAAAACTTGTATGAACATGCGTGCTATGATGTAAGGGTTTGAACTTTGAGGCAATAATGATCAATGAGAAATCTACGTTCCCTGAAAGTATCTAGCTATGAAATGAAATGTATGGAAATTTCCAATTAAGTTCAAGAGTGTGGTTTTTATTACTAGTTACTATTGTGGGTTTTTATTTAGTCAATTTATTCTAAGAATGTTTTATACAATTTAGTTCATAAAATTATTAATAAACGAGACAGTGAGGATATATTTGGAGTCATTTGTTTTAAGTTATATTTTTATATTCTTGAGAATATAATGATAGAAAATTGTAAAGAGTTTAACTCAGTTGATAGGATATTGTATATGAGATTGAAGTTCGAATCTCAGACACTCCAATTATCTCTTTTACTTGTGTTCGGACTTTGTTGCTAAGTATGGTCTATCCAACGAGATTTACTTGTGTCATCCTATCAGTTATTTCCGCACCCTACGTTTTTCTCATTATAAAAATGATAGTTTTTTAAAAATGTCATCTGCTATTTAAGTAGTGGATGTTACAACAAACAATTATGGTATGATATTTTTGGGTGTAACCGCAATCTAAAATCACTTAAAACAATGCAGTTGTAAAATTACTTAAAACAATCATAGCCTTCAATTTTGATTGGATGGCTGCAATATATATCAGCATCAAAACTATGTGAATAAACACAACAGAAAATCCGATCCCTCTCCTAAGTGCTTAGGGTTAGGGGTGGACAACGGGCCGGGTTGGGTCGGTTTGGGTCCAAAACCTCAAACCGGCCCAAACCATGGGTGGTGAAATGCAGCCCAATCCGGACCGTTTTTGGGCTTCGGTTCAGGCGGGTTCGGGTCAATCGGGTAACGGGTCAAATGGGTGGTTTAAAACGGGTTGGGCTGGTAACAGCCCAAATGAGTTTTTTTTTTTTTTTTACAATAACAGTCCAAATGCTTTTTTTGCTCTTTTTTTGTTTATTGGGCTTTTTATCTTATAACAGCCCAAAGCTCTTTTTTCCTCTGTTTTTTTAGCAAAAACTGTCAAAATTAGACTTTTTTGTTGTCATTTTTTCTCTTTTCTTTTTATTAGACATTTTTTCTGTCCAATATAAATTATAAATTATAATGCAATTGATTTAACCTACACATTACTAAATACATACAATACAATAGAAGAGAAAATATTGAGATAATAAACATATAAACCAAAGTTTAAGAGGTTGCAAATAAATACAAAACACCTATTAATTGTTTAATTGTTTCATTTGACTTTGACTATTAAAAATATTACAATACACTGGTGCACGGTGTACACTTAATTATGTAGCATGACAATTACAATTTCTTGAAGCAACATGACCAAGGATTCTTCTTGTTGCTGTTTGAAAGAAAAAAGCATAAAAATTATAAGCATTATAAGAATTAAGAATCTATTTTAATAGAAGGGTGATTGATGAGAAAGGCACATACCAAGGTGTGTTTGTGATTGGGAAACCCCACATAACTAAACCTTCCATTTCACCATAATCTCCTTATACAAAGAAAATAATCTACATGACAAAAAATGAACAAATATCAATAACTGAAGAGAGTTTCTTGTCATTGTGTACATATATATATATATATATATTCTAATTTGAATTTTTTAGTTGAAGATATTTCTTGAGTAATTAAAATCTGGAAGTAAACATGAAATTGGTTAAAAAGTTTAAAGGGTTAAGATGGACTCATGACTTCCTTACCACTCCAAACCACTAAACATCTTAAGACTCACATTTGGTTACAATATTGAAAGAAACAACTAAACTACTAATGTTCACATAAGTCTTTAATCATGCAAGATAAGTTTAACATGTCATTATCTCTAGTCAGAGTCTTTGTTGTGCTTCCATGAAATTTCTTGCAATAGAAAAGTGTCATCTTAAGATGTTTAGTTGTCTCTTTCAATATTGTACTTCAACTGCCAGTGAAGAATGCAAATCATAAGGGAAAGTTTTAAGTCGACTAATACAGCAGGAATAAAATGGTCTACGGAAAATACCCACTATACTAGACAAACAAAGTTCTGTTTGTATTCTGTCCATTATTTTCCTCTATAGTCTATAGATAAATAAATCTCTTTTCGAGTCTTCAGCTCATCAAAAACTTTATTTATCAACCAGAAGACAGCATAAAAATATCTCTACCTAAGAATGACTTAATTTTTCCTGTTAATGTTAATGAAAGTTATTTATCTTAAATAATGCCTAAGAATATCCAAGCATATCATCTGCAACCCTTTATATGACATGACCAGAGGTCGCAAGATGCAAAGAGTCCACGATGAACATTTATCACTTTCTTTTTTGCATTTTGCAACTGTTTCAAGTACCCTTTACATGGTACAGCCAATAGTGGCAGTCTTTAAAAATTGACATACCAATGAGATGGAAGGAAGGAAAAGCATGTACCTTTAAATCCATATCTTACTGCAGAAGCAGTTTCATCAGCCGCGACATCCCAAACATTGTGCTCTAACTCACATGCAGTTTTTTTCATCATTTCAAGCTCGAAGAAGATCGACTTGCACCTGGTATTACCCCGGCAAAATCACATGAAATAATTAGTACCACACAAATGGTAATCAAATAAATACTAATAAACTCCAGATAGTACTGAAAAATCAAATAAATACATTCAGACCTATGAAAACAAAATCCTTGGCAGCAGCACGTTCTTCATTCATTCAATACATTCCAAAATATTTGTCACTATATGTCAGAGTCAAATAATAGGTGATTTCCAAAAAGTTCCACTAAAACAGTTTGGAATTGGTCATGTATGACCCCAAAAAATTCAAAAAACATGCACCTGTAAATGCCAAGAACATTACAGCCAATAAAAAAGAAGTCAGAACAGATCAAAATACAAGTATCAATAAAAATCTATAAGTAGAAGAAATACATACATCTAATTTCATCGAGCACAACCATCTCCAGATGGCTGTGCACCACCAGCAGGTGCATTTGTAGTTCCTCCCCCAACAATTAAACTTTCAAATTCTGTAAAATATTTAAATTGACAATTCATGAGAGATAAATAAAACAATTATATTGCTACTTCAACTAATAAAATAAATTAAAGGAAAATTGTACCTAATATAATTTCTTCAGAAAGGTCAACTTCTTCCACAAGATTAATATCTTTAAATGAGCTCATGGTAGGCTTCAACCACTGTTGTGCACAGATTAATGCCTCAGTCATTTCTTGCTTCAAAGAGCTCCTAAAGGTTTCAATAACCCTACCGCCCGTGCTGAATGCACTTTCAGAAGCCACCGTTGACACCGGTATAGCAAGAATGTCTCTGGCCATAATAGATAAGATGGGGTATATGGCTGCATTACGTTTCCACCAACTCAAAAGATCAAACGTAGCACTCTTTGGTTCACACGGACTAGTAAGATAAGCTTGTAGCTCATTTTTACTATTAACCATTCTCTCTTCTTTCAAATGTGCGTCAAAAGACATTGCAGACTTCTCACGTGAATAACGGCCAGCAGGCATAGTTGTTACAACAACGGGATCAACAATCATAGGACTTGGTTGAGTAGAATTCTTATCATACTCTTGCTTATACCAATTGTACAATTTGGTCATAGAAGCCTCAATAGATTCAAGTAAATCAGCACCAAATTGGGCTCTACCTACATACATTTCCTTAAATTTCCACCCAATTATTCTCAGCTTGAACCGTGGATCCAAAATAACACCAAAATACAGCAAATTGTTCATGTTTGAAGCATTACCCCAATACTTGTTATACTTCTCCACCATTTCCTTACCCACACTTGCGAAAACAGAGTTTAAATCCAAACAAGCCTCATGCAACTCACAATGTATATCAGCAATTTGGTGAAACGCTGCATGTATACTCACGTCTTGTGAGGATGAAAACACCAAAGTAGCTTCATAGAACAACTTTAAAAAAGTTGCAAAAGCCCTACCTATGTCCCAATCAAAACTAATAGGGGGACCATCAACTCCAAAATAATCCCTATAATCTATATCAAGGGCATCAAGCCTTTCAAATGCACCCTCAAACTTCTCGGCCGATTCTAGCATCAAGTATGTCGAGTTCCAACGAGTTGAAACATCAAGAGAGACACCCTTTCTACATTTAATTCCGGCAAACCCAATGCATTCCTTGAACTTAGCAGCCCTATTAGTCGAAGACTTTAGAAACCTAACTGCAGTCCTAATCCTAGAGATTGACAAGTCTTTCTCTTTCAAACCATCACTCACAATCAAATTCAATATGTGTGCATTACACCTCATATGAAAAAACGACCCATCCCCCATCAACCCATTCATAGTTCTAATCCTTCTCTTCAGCAGCCCTACAGCTACATCATTAGCTGATGCATTATCTACGGTGATTGTTGACACTTTGCTAATCCCCCAATCCCTTAAAACTTCTTCAAGCTTATTAGCTATAGTGTTACCCTTGTGGTCAGAAATTGTGGTGAATGATATTATCCTTTTTTGATAAGTCCACTCACTATCCACAAAGTGTGCTGTAATAACTATGTAATTCAAGTTTTGTATTGAGGTCCAACAGTCTGTTGTGAGTGCCACTCTATTGCAATCAGTCTTAAAGAAGGCTTTCAGTTTTTGTTTTTCCTCTATGAAGAATCGAAAACAATCTCTAGCTACTGTACGCCTAGAGGGGATAACAAATTGGGGCTGAAGTGTTTGACACAAATACTTAAATCCTTCACCTTCCACGGCCTTGAATGGTTGTTCATCTAAAACCACAAAGAAAGACACGGCCTTTCTACAAGCAGGGTAGTCATAATTGGTGTTCACGGGAACCATACCAGATCCCTCTACAGTTGGAAATGTAAGGACTGTTTGGTTGGGATCATCAGACACATTGAGTGGTTTTTTAGTGCAAACAGGCAAGTGTTTTAGCATGTTACTGGTACCATGCTTACTAGTGGCACAAAGATACTTTTTGTGACAGTGCTTACAAGCTGCTAATTCATCTTCAGGATCACTTCCAGGTATTAAAGGTATTCTATTAAAAACCTTCCAGACTTTGGATGTTTGCCTTGGACCATTTGCATTAGATTTCCTTTTTTTATTAACCGGATTAGTAGCTTCTGTTTCAGCAGCAGGAGTTGGTGCTGACACAGGAGCTTGAGGTTCAGTTAAATCTAAAACAGAAGGTGTGTTTTGAGCAGGTTGGACACCAACTGAAATAATGTATCCATTCCAAATATCCGTAAGTTTCAGTTTTAATTATTTTATTCAGTTTCAGTTGTTAATATTGAAATTCCTGGCACGCTATGCACGATGCTCTACTCGATGCTCTAGCAATCTATCCGGCCTCGCACGCAATGAAATTAAAACAAGCAAGCAAATAAATAAAGAACACAGGATATTTGTTAACCCAGTTCGGCGCTTAAACAAGCCCTAATCTGGGGGATACCAATCCAGGAAGGAATATCACTATAATAGCCCTAGTTCTAAGTTATCAGCAAACGCCCCGTTTACAACTTACAACCTAGGCACTACCAATGACTCTTCTACCTAGGAACTCCTAGATATGAGATCCCATCTCACTCCCTAACAACCTTACAAACAGCAAGGATTTCAATAACTCAGTTACACAAAGATTTGGAGACACACTCCTAAAACTACACACTCGTACCTAAAGGCTTAGAGTGTAAAACACCAAAAGTCCTAACTCCGTACTTCAAAGCTTAGGAGAAGGATCACACAGTTACAACTCAAGAACACGTCCTAAGCTTGCATCAAGGTGACACAAGGAAGGCTCACAAAATTAACACACACGCAAAACCTAATTTCTTAGACAAAAACACAAGACGGCGTGAACAATACTTGAATTAGGTTTAGCTCCTTCCTCATATATATAGCTGGTGACATGGGTCAAAAAGATCTGAACCAAAATAATATCCAACTCACAAAAAATAAAAACAAACCATATCTTAAAAGATTAGATATGTTTTGAAAATAAATCTTCACAATAATTTCTGAACCAATCTCTAAACAAAAGATTTGTTTAGAAAATAAAGCCTTTCTTTTCGCACAAGATATGATTCATGAGAGAGAAATATAAATTCCATAAATAGGAAACACGCATGCTTGGCGCGCAAGCAACACTTCCAGTGAGACGCTCCAATGCTCTACGCAATGCTTGAGGCATCGGATCCAGCATCCTGCTACAGAGTTTATTTTACCAAAAATGAAGCCAACACCAAAGACTCAACAAACTCCCCCTTTGGCAAATTTTTGGCTAAAACAAATTATGACCATACAGATACTACTTAAACAGATACTTCAACTACCTTTCTTTTTCTCAACATAAACACACTAGCATAAAGATCAGTAGAGGTTATCCTTCAAAACAGTTACCATACTACTCCTTCATGGTCAACAGTAGAGACGAATAAGATGTATCTTTTAAGATTATCAGGGAGGCATGCAACAGCGGAACACAAAAACTACTTCGCCTTAAATGGTCAGGAAAATAAACTTGATAGGATGTGGAATTAGAATACTCCCCCTGCACACATATGCATAGGATGTTGGAGCATTGTATCCAACATCATTGTATCCAACATCTCCCCCTGCATAATACAAATCAGCTCCCCCTCAACATCTGCATATATCAGATCATGCACAACCACACACCAAAGCACATACCAGAACGGTAACCAAACCAACAAATTAATCATAACATTTACTCCCCCTTTTTGGCCACAAATTTGACAAATACACACCAACCGAGAGTACAGAAGTACATGACTTTAATGCACACCAACAGACGGGATACATAACTCACCAGCTCCCCCTCACTACCATCATATAGAGAAAAATAGATTCTTGCATATAAGGAGCACATACAAGAATAGTAATAATCACCACCAACTACCACAAGAGTTACTCATCCCCTCACTACTCAATCTCATGCACATAGGCCAGACAGGCTATATGCAACCATACCACAACTGAAAATGCACATGGGGCAGACAAGCCATGTGTAACCATCATAATATACGCATGCTTCTATAGGCAAACATGCTACAACTGATCTACAGCTACCAACATCAGAACGATCAGGAATCAGTAGACAAATGCAAACATACAGATAACACACACCTGAGGATAGGACATATGATAGCATATACCACATGTAATGAGAGGAAAGAATTTGATTTGATTCTCCTAGGATAGCGTGCAAACATAGGTTGGAGAAGAAAAAACTGACAGTTGCACGCCTTAAGCTCATTAGCTGCTATAACTCTTCATAGAGGCAAATTCCTAACTTGCCCCTTAGCTTCTCAAATTGCACAGCATCAAGCGCCTTAGTGAAAATATCTGCCACTTGTTCCTTTGTACCCACATGCTCCAGAGTCACAATTTTATTCTCAACCAAATCTCTTATATAATGATGGCGAATATCAATATGTTTTGTCTTGCTATGCTGAACTGGATTCTTTGAGATGTTTATGGCGCTCATGTTGTCACAATACAATGTCAGAGCATTCTGTTCAACATCGTATTCCTTCAGCATTTGTTTCATCCACACCAGTTGTGAGCAGCTACTCCCAGCTGCTATGTATTCTGCCTCAGCAGTAGATAGTGCCACACAATTCTGCTTTTTACTAAACCAAGATATTAGATTAGTGCCCAGAAAGAAACATCCTCCTGAAGTACTTTTTCTATCATCTGCACTTCCGGCCCAATCAGCATCACAGTATCCATATAGAGTAGAATCTTCACAATGGGAATACATTATCCCATAATCACTAGTTCCATTCACATATTTCAAGATTCTCTTAACTTGAGTCATATGACTTACCTTAGGATTTGCCTGATATCTAGCACACACTCCAACAGCATAGGTGATGTCAGGTCTACTTGCAGTCAAGTACAACAAGCTACCAATCACGCTTCTATAGAGACTTTGATCAACACTTATTCCCTTCTCATCTTTGGTGAGTTTCAAATGAGTAGGTGCTGGTGTTCTCTTGTGTGCAGCATTGTCCATCCCAAATTTCTTGATGATGTTTCTAGCATACTTGCTCTGGGATATAAAGATGGTGTCTTCCATTTGTTTGATTTGAAGACCAAGAAAATAAGTCAATTCTCCAACAAGACTCATCTCAAACTCTGACTGCATTTGCTGGACGAAATGTTGGACCATTGTGTTCGACATTCCACCAAACACGATGTCATCAACATAGATTTGAGCTATTATAAACTTTCCTCTTTCTTCTTTCACAAACAGAGTTTTGTCTGATCCTCCCTTTCTGTATCCTTGTTCTTCCAAAAATTGAGTCAACCTTTCATACCATGCCCTAGGTGCCTGTTTTAGACCATACAAGGCTTTCTTCAACTTGTAGACATAGTTAGGATGTTCTGGGTCCACAAACCCTTTAGGTTGCTCAACATACACCTCTTCCTGTAGGTATCCATTTAGAAATGCACTCTTCACGTCCATTTGGTATAGTTTGAACTTGAGAATGCAAGCCACTCCTAGAAGCAATCTGATGGATTCTAGTCTGGCCACAGGTGCAAAAGTCTCATCAAAGTCAAGCCCTTCAATCTGGGTATACCCTTGTGCCACAAGCCTTGCTTTATTTCTGGTAATGGTACCATTCTCATCTGACTTGTTTTTATACACCCATTTGGTTCCAATTACATTCACATCTTCAGGCCTTGGAACTAAGTCCCACACTTCACTTCTCTCGAATTGGTTCAGTTCCTCGAACACATCAAAAGCATCTGATTTTTCTCTAATGAAATTCACCCATGTGTATCTAGAGTAATCATCTACCACTACAAGAGCATACCTCTTTCCTCCCAAGCTTTCAACCTGCATGGGTCCCATGAGATCCATGTGTAGCACTTCAAGAACCTTGGAAGTTGTCTGATGCTCCAACATCGGATGCGACATTCTGGTTTGCTTCCCAATTTGACATTCTCCACACACATTCCCTTCAATAATCTTGAGACTGGGTAGCCCCCTAATAGCTTCAGCTGTCATTGCTTTCTTCATCTCTTTCAGGTTGAGATGACCCAATTTCTGGTGCCATAGTTGAACTTCATCTTCTGTGGAAATAAGACAAGTGGATGTGTGGGCTTCTTCTTGTGACATCCACAAGTAGCAGTTATCTTTAGATCTAGTGCCCTTCATCAGTAATTGTCCCTCTTCATTATTGACAAGACATTCAAATTTGGTGAAATTTACTTTCATGCCTTGATCACATAGTTGGCTGATACTAATTAGATTAGCTGTAAGGCCTTTAACCAAGAGAACACTCTCCAAGTTAGGTAATCCATGGTTGATCAGATCCCCAATTCCTAATATTTCTCCTTTTGCACCATCTCCAAAAGTTACAAAGCTAGATTTGCAGGGTTTCACATTTATAAGATACTTCTCAACACCAGTCATGTGTCTAGAGCATCCACTATCAAAATACCAATCTTCCCTAGAAGATGCTCTAAGAGATGTGTGAGCAATTAAACTAACATTTTCTCCTTTAGGCTTCCACTCCTTCTTGATAACTTCCTCTTTCTGCACAACATTTGGTTGAGGCTTCTGATCAGGATACCCATACAGCTTGTAGCAAAAAGGTCTAATGTGTCCTCGTTTTCCACAATGGTGACACACCCACCTACGATATCTCCTTTGGTTTTTAGGCCTTTGATGAACGAAAGGTCTTGGTCTTTGCTGAACTGAAGATTTGGGATCAAGAGCAAACTTTGGAACTGGGTAGGCTTTAGAATGTTGAGTCTGATGCTCCAGCATTACCTTTCCAGTACAGGGGTCAAATACTTCTTCACTGGATGTAAACTTGGTTTCAGGATTCTGTTGATACTGATTAAGACTAGAGTAGTTGTATCCAACAGACTTTAACTTTCCACTTGGTACATTATCCAGAATTTCTTCAAGAAGATTTGCTCCTGAGTTCAGCTGGTTAACACGCTTCCTTAGATCATCCATTTGAGCATTCACTTGGATGACTTTTTCTTCTGCCTGTGTAGCCTTTTCAACTTGCATGTTCACTTCAGCTTGAAGTTTGTTGATGGTCTTCTTTTGTTTCTCAAGAATCCTACACATCTCTTCATATCTAGTGACCAATTCTTTGTAGGTGCTGGCAAGTTCTTCATAAGACACATCCCCATCTTCATCAGATTCCCAATCCTCAACATTAACACATGTTCCAGTGAGAGCAGTCGCATGTCTTGCTGATTCACTTTCTTCATCGGTGTCTTCATCTGACCAAGAAACAGTTAGCCCTTTCTTTTGTCTTTTCTGATATGTTCCACATTCTGACCTTATGTGTCCATAACCTTCACACTCATGACACTGAACACCCTTGCCTTGACTGCTCTTTTCTTCAGACTTGGTTTTCTTCAGACTATTCTGCTGCTTGTTGATGTCGAACTGGATGCTCTGCCCATTCTGTCGATTCCTACCTCCAACTCTTTTCAACACTTTGTTGAATTGTCTACCAAGCATGGCAATAGCATCAGCTATGCTATCTTCCTCTTCATCCTCACTTTGGTCATTGCTATCATCAGTGTTTGAAACAAAAGCAATGCTTTTGTTCTTCTTGTCACCACGTTCATTCAAAACAATTTCAAAGGTTTGGAGGGATCCAACAAGTTCATCCATCTTCATAGTGGAGATGTCATGTGCTTCCTCAATTGCCGTTACCTTCATATCGAACCTTTTGGGAAGGGACCTGAGAAGTTTCCTTGATAATTTTTCATCAGAAATTTTTTCCCCTAAGGCTTCAAAAGAATTTGCAATGTCTAGAAGACTCAAATGAAAATCTTGGATGCTCTCATCATCTTTCATTCTTAAAGATTCAAACTTGGATGTGAGATGTTGAATCTTTGACTGTTTTACTTTGGTAGTCCCTTCATAGCACTTTTCTAATATCTCCCATGCTTCTTTGGCTGACACACAGTTTTTGATAAGTTTGAAAACACTAGCGTCTACTCCATTAAAGAGAGCATAGATGGCTTTGTGATTGTAATGAGCTGCAGTTTCCTCTTCTGGAGTCCATTCTACTTCAGGTTTTTTCACCCCCGTTGAGGTACCTTCCTTGCTAGTATAGGTAGGGCATTCCCATCCAGTTAGCACAACTTTCCACACTTTACTATCAATCGATCGCAAAAAGGCCGTCATTTTGGATTTCCACTGGTCATAGTTGCTGGATCCATTGAGCAACGGTGGTCTGTTCATGTAGCCTCCATCTTTTTCCATGATGCCAGAGAATTCAGGTCCTGAATCTCACCCTAGGAACAGGCAGGGTGCCTGCTCTGATACCAATTGAAATTCCTGGCACGCTATGCACGATGCTCTACTCGATGCTCTAGCAATCTATCCGGCCTCGCACGCAATGAAATTAAAACAAGCAAGCAAATAAATAAAGAACACAGGATATTTGTTAACCCAGTTCGGCGCTTAAACAAGCCCTAATCTGGGGGATACCAATCCAGGAAGGAATATCACTATAATAGCCCTAGTTCTAAGTTATCAGCAAACGCCCCGTTTACAACTTACAACCTAGGCACTACCAATGACTCTTCTACCTAGGAACTCCTAGATATGAGATCCCATCTCACTCCCTAACAACCTTACAAACAGCAAGGATTTCAATAACTCAGTTACACAAAGATTTGGAGACACACTCCTAAAACTACACACTCGTACCTAAAGGCTTAGAGTGTAAAACACCAAAAGTCCTAACTCCGTACTTCAAAGCTTAGGAGAAGGATCACACAGTTACAACTCAAGAACACGTCCTAAGCTTGCATCAAGGTGACACAAGGAAGGCTCACAAAATTAACACACACGCAAAACCTAATTTCTTAGACAAAAACACAAGACGGCGTGAACAATACTTGAATTAGGTTTAGCTCCTTCCTCATATATATAGCTGGTGACATGGGTCAAAAAGATCTGAACCAAAATAATATCCAACTCACAAAAAATAAAAACAAACCATATCTTAAAAGATTAGATATGTTTTGAAAATAAATCTTCACAATAATTTCTGAACCAATCTCTAAACAAAAGATTTGTTTAGAAAATAAAGCCTTTCTTTTCGCACAAGATATGATTCATGAGAGAGAAATATAAATTCCATAAATAGGAAACACGCATGCTTGGCGCGCAAGCAACACTTCCAGTGAGACGCTCCAATGCTCTACGCAATGCTTGAGGCATCGGATCCAGCATCCTGCTACAGAGTTTATTTTACCAAAAATGAAGCCAACACCAAAGACTCAACAAACTCCCCCTTTGGCAAATTTTTGGCTAAAACAAATTATGACCATACAGATACTACTTAAACAGATACTTCAACTACCTTTCTTTTTCTCAACATAAACACACTAGCATAAAGATCAGTAGAGGTTATCCTTCAAAACAGTTACCATACTACTCCTTCATGGTCAACAGTAGAGACGAATAAGATGTATCTTTTAAGATTATCAGGGAGGCATGCAACAGCGGAACACAAAAACTACTTCGCCTTAAATGGTCAGGAAAATAAACTTGATAGGATGTGGAATTAGAATACTCCCCCTGCACACATATGCATAGGATGTTGGAGCATTGTATCCAACATCATTGTATCCAACATCTCCCCCTGCATAATACAAATCAGCTCCCCCTCAACATCTGCATATATCAGATCATGCACAACCACACACCAAAGCACATACCAGAACGGTAACCAAACCAACAAATTAATCATAACATTTACTCCCCCTTTTTGGCCACAAATTTGACAAATACACACCAACCGAGAGTACAGAAGTACATGACTTTAATGCACACCAACAGACGGGATACATAACTCACCAGCTCCCCCTCACTACCATCATATAGAGAAAAATAGATTCTTGCATATAAGGAGCACATACAAGAATAGTAATAATCACCACCAACTACCACAAGAGTTACTCATCCCCTCACTACTCAATCTCATGCACATAGGCCAGACAGGCTATATGCAACCATACCACAACTGAAAATGCACATGGGGCAGACAAGCCATGTGTAACCATCATAATATACGCATGCTTCTATAGGCAAACATGCTACAACTGATCTACAGCTACCAACATCAGAACGATCAGGAATCAGTAGACAAATGCAAACATACAGATAACACACACCTGAGGATAGGACATATGATAGCATATACCACATGTAATGAGAGGAAAGAATTTGATTTGATTCTCCTAGGATAGCGTGCAAACATAGGTTGGAGAAGAAAAAACTGACAGTTGCACGCCTTAAGCTCATTAGCTGCTATAACTCTTCATAGAGGCAAATTCCTAACTTGCCCCTTAGCTTCTCAAATTGCACAGCATCAAGCGCCTTAGTGAAAATATCTGCCACTTGTTCCTTTGTACCCACATGCTCCAGAGTCACAATTTTATTCTCAACCAAATCTCTTATATAATGATGGCGAATATCAATATGTTTTGTCTTGCTATGCTGAACTGGATTCTTTGAGATGTTTATGGCGCTCATGTTGTCACAATACAATGTCAGAGCATTCTGTTCAACATCGTATTCCTTCAGCATTTGTTTCATCCACACCAGTTGTGAGCAGCTACTCCCAGCTGCTATGTATTCTGCCTCAGCAGTAGATAGTGCCACACAATTCTGCTTTTTACTAAACCAAGATATTAGATTAGTGCCCAGAAAGAAACATCCTCCTGAAGTACTTTTTCTATCATCTGCACTTCCGGCCCAATCAGCATCACAGTATCCATATAGAGTAGAATCTTCACAATGGGAATACATTATCCCATAATCACTAGTTCCATTCACATATTTCAAGATTCTCTTAACTTGAGTCATATGACTTACCTTAGGATTTGCCTGATATCTAGCACACACTCCAACAGCATAGGTGATGTCAGGTCTACTTGCAGTCAAGTACAACAAGCTACCAATCACGCTTCTATAGAGACTTTGATCAACACTTATTCCCTTCTCATCTTTGGTGAGTTTCAAATGAGTAGGTGCTGGTGTTCTCTTGTGTGCAGCATTGTCCATCCCAAATTTCTTGATGATGTTTCTAGCATACTTGCTCTGGGATATAAAGATGGTGTCTTCCATTTGTTTGATTTGAAGACCAAGAAAATAAGTCAATTCTCCAACAAGACTCATCTCAAACTCTGACTGCATTTGCTGGACGAAATGTTGGACCATTGTGTTCGACATTCCACCAAACACGATGTCATCAACATAGATTTGAGCTATTATAAACTTTCCTCTTTCTTCTTTCACAAACAGAGTTTTGTCTGATCCTCCCTTTCTGTATCCTTGTTCTTCCAAAAATTGAGTCAACCTTTCATACCATGCCCTAGGTGCCTGTTTTAGACCATACAAGGCTTTCTTCAACTTGTAGACATAGTTAGGATGTTCTGGGTCCACAAACCCTTTAGGTTGCTCAACATACACCTCTTCCTGTAGGTATCCATTTAGAAATGCACTCTTCACGTCCATTTGGTATAGTTTGAACTTGAGAATGCAAGCCACTCCTAGAAGCAATCTGATGGATTCTAGTCTGGCCACAGGTGCAAAAGTCTCATCAAAGTCAAGCCCTTCAATCTGGGTATACCCTTGTGCCACAAGCCTTGCTTTATTTCTGGTAATGGTACCATTCTCATCTGACTTGTTTTTATACACCCATTTGGTTCCAATTACATTCACATCTTCAGGCCTTGGAACTAAGTCCCACACTTCACTTCTCTCGAATTGGTTCAGTTCCTCGAACACATCAAAAGCATCTGATTTTTCTCTAATGAAATTCACCCATGTGTATCTAGAGTAATCATCTACCACTACAAGAGCATACCTCTTTCCTCCCAAGCTTTCAACCTGCATGGGTCCCATGAGATCCATGTGTAGCACTTCAAGAACCTTGGAAGTTGTCTGATGCTCCAACATCGGATGCGACATTCTGGTTTGCTTCCCAATTTGACATTCTCCACACACATTCCCTTCAATAATCTTGAGACTGGGTAGCCCCCTAATAGCTTCAGCTGTCATTGCTTTCTTCATCTCTTTCAGGTTGAGATGACCCAATTTCTGGTGCCATAGTTGAACTTCATCTTCTGTGGAAATAAGACAAGTGGATGTGTGGGCTTCTTCTTGTGACATCCACAAGTAGCAGTTATCTTTAGATCTAGTGCCCTTCATCAGTAATTGTCCCTCTTCATTATTGACAAGACATTCAAATTTGGTGAAATTTACTTTCATGCCTTGATCACATAGTTGGCTGATACTAATTAGATTAGCTGTAAGGCCTTTAACCAAGAGAACACTCTCCAAGTTAGGTAATCCATGGTTGATCAGATCCCCAATTCCTAATATTTCTCCTTTTGCACCATCTCCAAAAGTTACAAAGCTAGATTTGCAGGGTTTCACATTTATAAGATACTTCTCAACACCAGTCATGTGTCTAGAGCATCCACTATCAAAATACCAATCTTCCCTAGAAGATGCTCTAAGAGATGTGTGAGCAATTAAACTAACATTTTCTCCTTTAGGCTTCCACTCCTTCTTGATAACTTCCTCTTTCTGCACAACATTTGGTTGAGGCTTCTGATCAGGATACCCATACAGCTTGTAGCAAAAAGGTCTAATGTGTCCTCGTTTTCCACAATGGTGACACACCCACCTACGATATCTCCTTTGGTTTTTAGGCCTTTGATGAACGAAAGGTCTTGGTCTTTGCTGAACTGAAGATTTGGGATCAAGAGCAAACTTTGGAACTGGGTAGGCTTTAGAATGTTGAGTCTGATGCTCCAGCATTACCTTTCCAGTACAGGGGTCAAATACTTCTTCACTGGATGTAAACTTGGTTTCAGGATTCTGTTGATACTGATTAAGACTAGAGTAGTTGTATCCAACAGACTTTAACTTTCCACTTGGTACATTATCCAGAATTTCTTCAAGAAGATTTGCTCCTGAGTTCAGCTGGTTAACACGCTTCCTTAGATCATCCATTTGAGCATTCACTTGGATGACTTTTTCTTCTGCCTGTGTAGCCTTTTCAACTTGCATGTTCACTTCAGCTTGAAGTTTGTTGATGGTCTTCTTTTGTTTCTCAAGAATCCTACACATCTCTTCATATCTAGTGACCAATTCTTTGTAGGTGCTGGCAAGTTCTTCATAAGACACATCCCCATCTTCATCAGATTCCCAATCCTCAACATTAACACATGTTCCAGTGAGAGCAGTCGCATGTCTTGCTGATTCACTTTCTTCATCGGTGTCTTCATCTGACCAAGAAACAGTTAGCCCTTTCTTTTGTCTTTTCTGATATGTTCCACATTCTGACCTTATGTGTCCATAACCTTCACACTCATGACACTGAACACCCTTGCCTTGACTGCTCTTTTCTTCAGACTTGGTTTTCTTCAGACTATTCTGCTGCTTGTTGATGTCGAACTGGATGCTCTGCCCATTCTGTCGATTCCTACCTCCAACTCTTTTCAACACTTTGTTGAATTGTCTACCAAGCATGGCAATAGCATCAGCTATGCTATCTTCCTCTTCATCCTCACTTTGGTCATTGCTATCATCAGTGTTTGAAACAAAAGCAATGCTTTTGTTCTTCTTGTCACCACGTTCATTCAAAACAATTTCAAAGGTTTGGAGGGATCCAACAAGTTCATCCATCTTCATAGTGGAGATGTCATGTGCTTCCTCAATTGCCGTTACCTTCATATCGAACCTTTTGGGAAGGGACCTGAGAAGTTTCCTTGATAATTTTTCATCAGAAATTTTTTCCCCTAAGGCTTCAAAAGAATTTGCAATGTCTAGAAGACTCAAATGAAAATCTTGGATGCTCTCATCATCTTTCATTCTTAAAGATTCAAACTTGGATGTGAGATGTTGAATCTTTGACTGTTTTACTTTGGTAGTCCCTTCATAGCACTTTTCTAATATCTCCCATGCTTCTTTGGCTGACACACAGTTTTTGATAAGTTTGAAAACACTAGCGTCTACTCCATTAAAGAGAGCATAGATGGCTTTGTGATTGTAATGAGCTGCAGTTTCCTCTTCTGGAGTCCATTCTACTTCAGGTTTTTTCACCCCCGTTGAGGTACCTTCCTTGCTAGTATAGGTAGGGCATTCCCATCCAGTTAGCACAACTTTCCACACTTTACTATCAATCGATCGCAAAAAGGCCGTCATTTTGGATTTCCACTGGTCATAGTTGCTGGATCCATTGAGCAACGGTGGTCTGTTCATGTAGCCTCCATCTTTTTCCATGATGCCAGAGAATTCAGGTCCTGAATCTCACCCTAGGAACAGGCAGGGTGCCTGCTCTGATACCAATTGAAATTCCTGGCACGCTATGCACGATGCTCTACTCGATGCTCTAGCAATCTATCCGGCCTCGCACGCAATGAAATTAAAACAAGCAAGCAAATAAATAAAGAACACAGGATATTTGTTAACCCAGTTCGGCGCTTAAACAAGCCCTAATCTGGGGGATACCAATCCAGGAAGGAATATCACTATAATAGCCCTAGTTCTAAGTTATCAGCAAACGCCCCGTTTACAACTTACAACCTAGGCACTACCAATGACTCTTCTACCTAGGAACTCCTAGATATGAGATCCCATCTCACTCCCTAACAACCTTACAAACAGCAAGGATTTCAATAACTCAGTTACACAAAGATTTGGAGACACACTCCTAAAACTACACACTCGTACCTAAAGGCTTAGAGTGTAAAACACCAAAAGTCCTAACTCCGTACTTCAAAGCTTAGGAGAAGGATCACACAGTTACAACTCAAGAACACGTCCTAAGCTTGCATCAAGGTGACACAAGGAAGGCTCACAAAATTAACACACACGCAAAACCTAATTTCTTAGACAAAAACACAAGACGGCGTGAACAATACTTGAATTAGGTTTAGCTCCTTCCTCATATATATAGCTGGTGACATGGGTCAAAAAGATCTGAACCAAAATAATATCCAACTCACAAAAAATAAAAACAAACCATATCTTAAAAGATTAGATATGTTTTGAAAATAAATCTTCACAATAATTTCTGAACCAATCTCTAAACAAAAGATTTGTTTAGAAAATAAAGCCTTTCTTTTCGCACAAGATATGATTCATGAGAGAGAAATATAAATTCCATAAATAGGAAACACGCATGCTTGGCGCGCAAGCAACACTTCCAGTGAGACGCTCCAATGCTCTACGCAATGCTTGAGGCATCGGATCCAGCATCCTGCTACAGAGTTTATTTTACCAAAAATGAAGCCAACACCAAAGACTCAACAAACTCCCCCTTTGGCAAATTTTTGGCTAAAACAAATTATGACCATACAGATACTACTTAAACAGATACTTCAACTACCTTTCTTTTTCTCAACATAAACACACTAGCATAAAGATCAGTAGAGGTTATCCTTCAAAACAGTTACCATACTACTCCTTCATGGTCAACAGTAGAGACGAATAAGATGTATCTTTTAAGATTATCAGGGAGGCATGCAACAGCGGAACACAAAAACTACTTCGCCTTAAATGGTCAGGAAAATAAACTTGATAGGATGTGGAATTAGAATACTCCCCCTGCACACATATGCATAGGATGTTGGAGCATTGTATCCAACATCATTGTATCCAACATCTCCCCCTGCATAATACAAATCAGCTCCCCCTCAACATCTGCATATATCAGATCATGCACAACCACACACCAAAGCACATACCAGAACGGTAACCAAACCAACAAATTAATCATAACATTTACTCCCCCTTTTTGGCCACAAATTTGACAAATACACACCAACCGAGAGTACAGAAGTACATGACTTTAATGCACACCAACAGACGGGATACATAACTCACCAGCTCCCCCTCACTACCATCATATAGAGAAAAATAGATTCTTGCATATAAGGAGCACATACAAGAATAGTAATAATCACCACCAACTACCACAAGAGTTACTCATCCCCTCACTACTCAATCTCATGCACATAGGCCAGACAGGCTATATGCAACCATACCACAACTGAAAATGCACATGGGGCAGACAAGCCATGTGTAACCATCATAATATACGCATGCTTCTATAGGCAAACATGCTACAACTGATCTACAGCTACCAACATCAGAACGATCAGGAATCAGTAGACAAATGCAAACATACAGATAACACACACCTGAGGATAGGACATATGATAGCATATACCACATGTAATGAGAGGAAAGAATTTGATTTGATTCTCCTAGGATAGCGTGCAAACATAGGTTGGAGAAGAAAAAACTGACAGTTGCACGCCTTAAGCTCATTAGCTGCTATAACTCTTCATAGAGGCAAATTCCTAACTTGCCCCTTAGCTTCTCAAATTGCACAGCATCAAGCGCCTTAGTGAAAATATCTGCCACTTGTTCCTTTGTACCCACATGCTCCAGAGTCACAATTTTATTCTCAACCAAATCTCTTATATAATGATGGCGAATATCAATATGTTTTGTCTTGCTATGCTGAACTGGATTCTTTGAGATGTTTATGGCGCTCATGTTGTCACAATACAATGTCAGAGCATTCTGTTCAACATCGTATTCCTTCAGCATTTGTTTCATCCACACCAGTTGTGAGCAGCTACTCCCAGCTGCTATGTATTCTGCCTCAGCAGTAGATAGTGCCACACAATTCTGCTTTTTACTAAACCAAGATATTAGATTAGTGCCCAGAAAGAAACATCCTCCTGAAGTACTTTTTCTATCATCTGCACTTCCGGCCCAATCAGCATCACAGTATCCATATAGAGTAGAATCTTCACAATGGGAATACATTATCCCATAATCACTAGTTCCATTCACATATTTCAAGATTCTCTTAACTTGAGTCATATGACTTACCTTAGGATTTGCCTGATATCTAGCACACACTCCAACAGCATAGGTGATGTCAGGTCTACTTGCAGTCAAGTACAACAAGCTACCAATCACGCTTCTATAGAGACTTTGATCAACACTTATTCCCTTCTCATCTTTGGTGAGTTTCAAATGAGTAGGTGCTGGTGTTCTCTTGTGTGCAGCATTGTCCATCCCAAATTTCTTGATGATGTTTCTAGCATACTTGCTCTGGGATATAAAGATGGTGTCTTCCATTTGTTTGATTTGAAGACCAAGAAAATAAGTCAATTCTCCAACAAGACTCATCTCAAACTCTGACTGCATTTGCTGGACGAAATGTTGGACCATTGTGTTCGACATTCCACCAAACACGATGTCATCAACATAGATTTGAGCTATTATAAACTTTCCTCTTTCTTCTTTCACAAACAGAGTTTTGTCTGATCCTCCCTTTCTGTATCCTTGTTCTTCCAAAAATTGAGTCAACCTTTCATACCATGCCCTAGGTGCCTGTTTTAGACCATACAAGGCTTTCTTCAACTTGTAGACATAGTTAGGATGTTCTGGGTCCACAAACCCTTTAGGTTGCTCAACATACACCTCTTCCTGTAGGTATCCATTTAGAAATGCACTCTTCACGTCCATTTGGTATAGTTTGAACTTGAGAATGCAAGCCACTCCTAGAAGCAATCTGATGGATTCTAGTCTGGCCACAGGTGCAAAAGTCTCATCAAAGTCAAGCCCTTCAATCTGGGTATACCCTTGTGCCACAAGCCTTGCTTTATTTCTGGTAATGGTACCATTCTCATCTGACTTGTTTTTATACACCCATTTGGTTCCAATTACATTCACATCTTCAGGCCTTGGAACTAAGTCCCACACTTCACTTCTCTCGAATTGGTTCAGTTCCTCGAACACATCAAAAGCATCTGATTTTTCTCTAATGAAATTCACCCATGTGTATCTAGAGTAATCATCTACCACTACAAGAGCATACCTCTTTCCTCCCAAGCTTTCAACCTGCATGGGTCCCATGAGATCCATGTGTAGCACTTCAAGAACCTTGGAAGTTGTCTGATGCTCCAACATCGGATGCGACATTCTGGTTTGCTTCCCAATTTGACATTCTCCACACACATTCCCTTCAATAATCTTGAGACTGGGTAGCCCCCTAATAGCTTCAGCTGTCATTGCTTTCTTCATCTCTTTCAGGTTGAGATGACCCAATTTCTGGTGCCATAGTTGAACTTCATCTTCTGTGGAAATAAGACAAGTGGATGTGTGGGCTTCTTCTTGTGACATCCACAAGTAGCAGTTATCTTTAGATCTAGTGCCCTTCATCAGTAATTGTCCCTCTTCATTATTGACAAGACATTCAAATTTGGTGAAATTTACTTTCATGCCTTGATCACATAGTTGGCTGATACTAATTAGATTAGCTGTAAGGCCTTTAACCAAGAGAACACTCTCCAAGTTAGGTAATCCATGGTTGATCAGATCCCCAATTCCTAATATTTCTCCTTTTGCACCATCTCCAAAAGTTACAAAGCTAGATTTGCAGGGTTTCACATTTATAAGATACTTCTCAACACCAGTCATGTGTCTAGAGCATCCACTATCAAAATACCAATCTTCCCTAGAAGATGCTCTAAGAGATGTGTGAGCAATTAAACTAACATTTTCTCCTTTAGGCTTCCACTCCTTCTTGATAACTTCCTCTTTCTGCACAACATTTGGTTGAGGCTTCTGATCAGGATACCCATACAGCTTGTAGCAAAAAGGTCTAATGTGTCCTCGTTTTCCACAATGGTGACACACCCACCTACGATATCTCCTTTGGTTTTTAGGCCTTTGATGAACGAAAGGTCTTGGTCTTTGCTGAACTGAAGATTTGGGATCAAGAGCAAACTTTGGAACTGGGTAGGCTTTAGAATGTTGAGTCTGATGCTCCAGCATTACCTTTCCAGTACAGGGGTCAAATACTTCTTCACTGGATGTAAACTTGGTTTCAGGATTCTGTTGATACTGATTAAGACTAGAGTAGTTGTATCCAACAGACTTTAACTTTCCACTTGGTACATTATCCAGAATTTCTTCAAGAAGATTTGCTCCTGAGTTCAGCTGGTTAACACGCTTCCTTAGATCATCCATTTGAGCATTCACTTGGATGACTTTTTCTTCTGCCTGTGTAGCCTTTTCAACTTGCATGTTCACTTCAGCTTGAAGTTTGTTGATGGTCTTCTTTTGTTTCTCAAGAATCCTACACATCTCTTCATATCTAGTGACCAATTCTTTGTAGGTGCTGGCAAGTTCTTCATAAGACACATCCCCATCTTCATCAGATTCCCAATCCTCAACATTAACACATGTTCCAGTGAGAGCAGTCGCATGTCTTGCTGATTCACTTTCTTCATCAGTGTCTTCATCTGACCAAGAAACAGTTAGCCCTTTCTTTTGTCTTTTCTGATATGTTCCACATTCTGACCTTATGTGTCCATAACCTTCACACTCATGACACTGAACACCCTTGCCTTGACTGCTCTTTTCTTCAGACTTGGTTTTCTTCAGACTATTCTGCTGCTTGTTGATGTCGAACTGGATGCTCTGCCCATTCTGTCGATTCCTACCTCCAACTCTTTTCAACACTTTGTTGAATTGTCTACCAAGCATGGCAATAGCATCAGCTATGCTATCTTCCTCTTCATCCTCACTTTGGTCATTGCTATCATCAGTGTTTGAAACAAAAGCAATGCTTTTGTTCTTCTTGTCACCACGTTCATTCAAAACAATTTCAAAGGTTTGGAGGGATCCAACAAGTTCATCCATCTTCATAGTGGAGATGTCATGTGCTTCCTCAATTGCCGTTACCTTCATATCGAACCTTTTGGGAAGGGACCTGAGAAGTTTCCTTGATAATTTTTCATCAGAAATTTTTTCCCCTAAGGCTTCAAAAGAATTTGCAATGTCTAGAAGACTCAAATGAAAATCTTGGATGCTCTCATCATCTTTCATTCTTAAAGATTCAAACTTGGATGTGAGATGTTGAATCTTTGACTGTTTTACTTTGGTAGTCCCTTCATAGCACTTTTCTAATATCTCCCATGCTTCTTTGGCTGACACACAGTTTTTGATAAGTTTGAAAACACTAGCGTCTACTCCATTAAAGAGAGCATAGATGGCTTTGTGATTGTAATGAGCTGCAGTTTCCTCTTCTGGAGTCCATTCTACTTCAGGTTTTTTCACCCCCGTTGAGGTACCTTCCTTGCTAGTATAGGTAGGGCATTCCCATCCAGTTAGCACAACTTTCCACACTTTACTATCAATCGATCGCAAAAAGGCCGTCATTTTGGATTTCCACTGGTCATAGTTGCTGGATCCATTGAGCAACGGTGGTCTGTTCATGTAGCCTCCATCTTTTTCCATGATGCCAGAGAATTCAGGTCCTGAATCTCACCCTAGGAACAGGCAGGGTGCCTGCTCTGATACCAATTGAAATTCCTGGCACGCTATGCACGATGCTCTACTCGATGCTCTAGCAATCTATCCGGCCTCGCACGCAATGAAATTAAAACAAGCAAGCAAATAAATAAAGAACACAGGATATTTGTTAACCCAGTTCGGCGCTTAAACAAGCCCTAATCTGGGGGATACCAATCCAGGAAGGAATATCACTATAATAGCCCTAGTTCTAAGTTATCAGCAAACGCCCCGTTTACAACTTACAACCTAGGCACTACCAATGACTCTTCTACCTAGGAACTCCTAGATATGAGATCCCATCTCACTCCCTAACAACCTTACAAACAGCAAGGATTTCAATAACTCAGTTACACAAAGATTTGGAGACACACTCCTAAAACTACACACTCGTACCTAAAGGCTTAGAGTGTAAAACACCAAAAGTCCTAACTCCGTACTTCAAAGCTTAGGAGAAGGATCACACAGTTACAACTCAAGAACACGTCCTAAGCTTGCATCAAGGTGACACAAGGAAGGCTCACAAAATTAACACACACGCAAAACCTAATTTCTTAGACAAAAACACAAGACGGCGTGAACAATACTTGAATTAGGTTTAGCTCCTTCCTCATATATATAGCTGGTGACATGGGTCAAAAAGATCTGAACCAAAATAATATCCAACTCACAAAAAATAAAAACAAACCATATCTTAAAAGATTAGATATGTTTTGAAAATAAATCTTCAAAATAATTTCTGAACCAATCTCTAAACAAAAGATTTGTTTAGAAAATAAAGCCTTTCTTTTCGCACAAGATATGATTCATGAGAGAGAAATATAAATTCCATAAATAGGAAACACGCATGCTTGGCGCGCAAGCAACACTTCCAGTGAGACGCTCCAATGCTCTACGCAATGCTTGAGGCATCGGATCCAGCATCCTGCTACAGAGTTTATTTTACCAAAAATGAAGCCAACACCAAAGACTCAACAAATATGTTCGTTAACATTATTCACTTTCATTTTTAAAAAAATTAAGCTTCTAATTTTTAAAGTTTATTCAGTTTTAATATTATAATTGAATACACCTAAAACATACTTGAATACACACAAATTTTAAACATACAACTCAAGAATTGCAAACTAAATCATATTTGAATACACATAAAGCATACTTTTTTTTTACAAACACATAAAACATACTTGAATATACGTGAATTTTAAGCATACAACTCACGATAAGTTGAAATCATTTGAGACTTGGTATGTTATCAAATTAACAATAAATTAAAACAAAAAGTTAGGCAAAAGATTAGTTAAAATCAAATTAACAAAAAGAGCAGGTAACTAAACACAAAAAAATAATTAAATATAGAATAAGTTACCGTCTCCTCGCCCTTCAACTTCTTGGCCACTATGTCCTGCTTGACGTACAACTCCTTGTCTACGTCCTCTTTGATTTATAGCTTGTTGCTTACTACTACCTCCTTGTTCCATCTTTTTAAGCCAAATCAACAACAACAAAAAAAAAAGGGAAGTTAATGACATCCAATGTGAAAATGTTAAACAATGCATATATTAGTAAAATAGGAACATAGAACCATCAAAAAGTCCTAGTGAAAAAGCATTGTTTAGCTTATATTCATATATCAAAAAGAAAAGAAGCAAAGATGCACATATAATTTCAAACAAATTAGAATTAATATAGTAGAATGTGTTGATCATAAATATTAATGCTTTTTTTTTTCTACTTTGAGTAATTTTCATGTATAATGCATATGCTTGAAATGTTGATGACAATTTTGTAAACATAATAGATCAGATCAATATTGTATAAATGCCAAAACTAGTTGTATCTTGCAAAACTTCCAAAATATTAGCGCTTGAGCTACTAAGGAATAGAAAGGTTACATAGTTATTTTATTAATCAGCCAGACTTCATTTAAGAAAACTAGAAGCCACCAACACCAAAACTAAATACAACAACAGAAAAATATGATATTAATAGAACCAATCACAAATGGTCAAGGAAGTCTATCATAGATCCGATGACATAGAGAAGTTAAAATCAAAGAATTTGAAGTTTGAATAACAAACCCTAACTTTAAAAACCACAAAAAATTAGTAACAACTTTTAATAACAAAATCTAACTCTAAAACCCCTAAAAATCGAGTGAAGGATGAGAATGGTGAAATACAGAGGCTTGAGAAGGATTAAAAAGAATGAAAAGGAACACAGATATCTTTAGCAAAGAAAACAATGATACCTCTTCTTGCAAAGAAAACAATAGTAGCTTGAGGTGAAACGGCGGTGGCTGGGTGTGAGACGACGCTGGTGGATCAACCAAGATTTTGGATCTTCACTCCTTCTCTCTCTGGCTGCGCTAGGGTTTGAAGAGAGAAAGAGAATAATGTACGTGAAGGTGAAAGTGAAATTGAAGAGTAAGTAAAGTCCAAAACGACATCGTATAACAACATTATAACTAATTAAAATAAAAATAAAAAATTTATACAAGTAGTACGGGTCGGTTCGGATACCCATGAATTAGATTTTATCAACCGACCCGGACCGTCTCTATCCACACAAAACCGCTATTTGCACCCGTGAACCCGCGGATCAGCTAAAAAACCGACCCGGTTCGGTTTTGGGCAACGGTTTTTAGCGGTTTGGGCTGGGCTTCCGGGTTTTGTCCACCCCTACTTAGGGTGGAATATTTGGAATAGTGCTCCTTCTTTGATGGGCTCTCTTGCTCAAAGATAGGTTGGGTCTCATGGGTGCTAACCCGTTGTTTTAGTTGAAGGTTTCTCTCCCCATGTTACTTTTTCCCCTCGAATTTTTTTTTGCCCTTGAATAAAAATTTCAAAATGCATTTTCCCAATTTAAACTAGGAAAACTTTCGAAAATACGTTCCGAAATTTTTATTTAAGGACAAAAATAGAATTTTCGAAGGGAAAAAAGAGTCCGGGGAAAAAGAAAAATTTGTTGCAGTTTGTCTAATTTATTTCCTTTAGTACCCAAAAAAAAATTATTATATAACATATTTTAAGATTTATTTACATGGTAAATAAAAGAAGTTATTTACTACTAATATTATGGGAATCTAAAAAAAAATTATCAATCGTTAGTTGATTCAGTAGCGATTGACGTTGAACTTAGTAGGGAGAACCACGGTTCAATCTCCAACAACCGCGATCGGAAGGGGTTAAATTACTTGATGCCAGAACTGACCTCCAAACCAGATTAAATTGGTGGTGAAAGCTAAATTTTTTTTTTACATTTTACGGTATTTTCTTTTGGCAATATACATATTAAATGAATTACCTTACATATAAATAAGAATAAAGAACTAATTGTCCCATAAGTTTTAGCTCAACCGGCAAATATTGCCGAGATTATTAGGTCGGGCGTCGTAATCCAAGTTTAAACTCAAAATCTCATAATTATGTGAGTTTAATTTCAGTGGATTATCACTTCATCCATCAATAACAAAAAAAACAAAAACTAAAGATCTACTTTGATCTCTTGCAATTTTCTGGCGGGCCTAGTTAAGCCACCTACAAAAATGAGTCTCACATTTGCAAATAAGGACAAATTAGTCCTTCAATTACAATAATTTAGAGACTGAATTGATCCATATAAAAAAGGAAAAAGAATAAAAATAAGTTTACAGTATCAATCAACAGGAAATTTGTATTTTACAACCATATGCAAATTATTTTATTTTTTTTCCTTCTCTCCCTCTCTCTCTCTCTCTCAATCTCATATATTCTTCGCTTTTGTTATGAATAATTGAAGTATAATTCTTAGTGGATGTCCATCCTAGCTCTTCCCTTTCCTATAACCCCCACTAATGAGTGGACCTTAATTATCTTTGTCTTTTCACTCTCTTGTTTGTGTCCTATAAATAGGACTTTTGTATGATGTAATGACACATAAGTGAAGAGAATAATAGAAAGCTTTCATTCTCTCTATCTCTATGCTTTAGCTTTAGTAGTTTATTTCTAACATGTTATCAGCACGAAGCTCTAGCAAGTTGAGGTAATATTGATTCTTGTTTTTTTTGGGATATTACTTGTTGTGTTACATATGCTTGTACGTGAGATAACCATTTTCATTGAGTATTTATGTTCATATACCAAACTGCTTAAATACTATGAATTGCTTATTCTTGCTTTATCATGATTTCTAGTTGCAACTTTATGATAGAAAATCTCATTTTTTTTATAGCTGAAGTTTTATGAGCTTTTATGTTAATTGTTTCGTTGCCTTGCACATGAAAATGTACTTTTTGCCAAATTAGAGGTTAAGTTTGGATCAGATATGTTTATTCTTAAATATTCATAGGTTTCTTTAAGAATTGGTTCCAATTTCATTATCCAACAAACATTTTGTCCTGTTCAATACTTGTCATATCCTTAAGAAGTGTATGAGTTATATATTTACCGAGTTACCTTAATTCTTAACTTATGTTGTCTTGAGTTATTCCAATTATCTTCTTTGTTTGTGAAGGAACACATTTGTTATAAATGTGTGCCTTGAATTTCTTTTATAAGCTCTATGTATTCTAGTTTTACTATTGATAGCTTGCTATTTTAATTCAAAATATCTATTTTGTTTTTGGGTTTATTATGGTTGCAGTTAGATATAGCTTGGTTATCGATCAATATATTAAATGTAACCTTGTATAAGAAAACAAATATATAGAACTATTTCTTCTACATCAGTATGTATCTTTTAGAAAAATTTAACTCAGGGGCAGGATGAAGCTTTGCTGTTTAGAAATAATTTGGTTGTAGAACAGATAATTTCTTTTACAACTATGAAACAAAAGTGACATGTATGTTATATGCTGCACTTGTGTATGTATGTGTCATGTGTGTTTATATCATACGACCCAATAATTATATTGCCATGTTATTGAAACATATATCAAGACAATATGCTTCATGAAAGTTTTTTTTCTTTCTCTGCTTATACCATCTGTTAGTTTGTCATTCTAATCTATTTTTGACTCTCATTAGCCTTTCGGTTGAAATATATGTGATGCTATTGACTTTAATTTTTGACAAAATTATAAAATAAATTATTATGACTTGATTTTATTGGTCAATTAAGTTTGATATGTCTTTCTCTTATTATGTGAATTGTACTATATTATTGTGTTTATTTATTCTTTATGAATTTCTGAATATTGCACAAAGAACTATTATATAGTTCCTGAAGAATTCATATCATTCTATATGAATTTCTGAATAACTCATATTATTCTTTGAGAATTCCAGAAGAATTCAGAAGGGTTAGTCCTTGAAGGATTGATTAGAAAATTGATTTTATTGTTAAAATATATTGCATAGTTATTAAATAACTTAAAATTTTGGTTTTATTTTCTATGAATTCCTGAAGAATTCGGTAATTGTATATCCTAGAAGAATCGTACAAATAACTTATTATAGATTGATTATATAATTCTTGACGAACTATACAAAAAAAATTTATAAGATCTATTTAATCTTTAGAATTTATATTAATTTGAAAAAAAAATATATTAAAAAAAAAATTGAGTTCCTGAAGAACTACATTTGTACCATGACAATAATGTCTATCGATCTGAAGAAAAGAAAATAGATGAAACTAAGAGATAATATGTGTATTTATACACTACTCGAATATGCTTTTGAAGTAGCAAAATTGAGAAAACATCTTGAACAATTTTTTTTAGAAGATTAGTCATATTTATATATAATTGAATAAAGAGTAGTTATGTGAATGTCATTCCCAGAAGTGAATGATTCATATTACTTATTTTGTATAATCATTGTTATGGTAATTGATTTATTGTTCATATGATACATGTCAAAGATATAAAATTTCATTACTATGAACTTAAAGATGAGATGTAAAATTAGTTTTGATAAAAAAAAAAGTTTATTTTAATCCATTATTTTATCAAAGAATTTTGTTTTTATGAGGTAATATTTAAACTTCTATTCTATGCTTTGTTTCCTTATTCTATGAACAAATATATTTGACTATGATTTATTTATTTTTATTCCACAAGATGATATGCATATTTTTTTTATAAAATATGTATGATTTAGAAAGTCTTCTTTGTTGGAGAAATTTTATGTTTAGCTCTTTTTTTATCTATGATAATGCAAAAGATAAATTAAAACTTTAGAATATTTAATATATAGTTTGAGTTGGATATAATATTTTTAGTTCATTATTGTTTCCAATTGATAACAATAAATGAAACACATTATTGTAAAGCAAGTTACAAATTTCAAATGGATTAGAATAAATGTAACATATATTATCGTAAACTTGAAGTTTACAAATCATGCTTCAAATATTCATTCTTGAGTGTATCCCTGATTGATTGTTCAAACAATGATTTTTTTTCCTATCATTTGTGATATAGTTCTCGAAGAACTACAAGATTATTGAATGCTCCTGAAGAGCTAATGTATTGTAACACGGAGGAATAAAGTTATCATCTTTTTCCTTTTGTTTGTAGTAAACATATATTAGTGGCATTGAAGCACAAAAGTCATTCTAAACCAGAAGTTTACAAATCATATTAAGTTTGTTTTTGGCAAGACCGGTTGGGTTATCCCGGATCTATTGCGATGCAAAAAAATAATTATTATACTTTTTTTGGATATGTATTGAAGACCCAGAAGTTTCTTCAATCCAACAATTTGTGTATTCCTTGTTCCCAAAGGAAGTTGAAAATTTGGAAAATTGAGTCCTCACAAATTTTGAGAGTATGTGATATTTGTAAATCATATCACCAATTACCATTTAGATATTATACAACTTTAATTGATGCATCAACTAAATATTCAGTCAACTCAAAACCAGAAGTTTGTGAAATTGGTCGACCAAAAATGATTTGAATATCTTGTAGCATATATGCTTATTAAGAAAAATGGACTTGAAGATCCATTATTTAGACGTCTAAAGTTAAATATGTGATTGGTACTTATGAAATCATAACTTTAAAATTCTACTTTGGGAACATGAGATAATTTATATTGAGTTTTTGCTTCGCATCAAGCCAATAAGTTATTATATGGAAGTCCTCCCCTTAATTTGCAATTCAGTTAAGTTTAGGTTTATAACCTAATATTTTTCATCTAAACATTTTTTGGATGTGTTGTGTATATCACAGTTGCTCCAATATAATGCACTTAGATAGATCTTGAAAAAATATTGGGAAAATATATTTGATATAGATCTTCATCAATTACAAATTGTATTGAGCCAACTTGTTTACATTCCAATAGGATGGTTATCAAGTGGTAAATTAGTTTTCCCAATATTAGGGGGAGATGATAATTAAGCAGTTGACAACTGAAATATGAACCCGAAGTTCAAATGAATTATTTGAAAAAATAAAATTAATTATTGTCTCATCTTGATCCTCAAAATATAACTCATTTGCAAAGTTAAGAAATTAAAATAGAAGTTGCTAATTATGCTCCAAAGAAAATAGATATCCTTGTCGGATAATAGAATATTGCAAATGAGTCTCAACCGCGCATGAAGCGTGGTAGACTAATTGGTTCCATATATAAAAATCCTCAAACAAGAAAAGGAGCTAAAAGGAAAGATAACCCAAATGAGGATGTAGAAACTCTTAAAGAGTTATATGATATATTTGATTTGAAGTTCCAGAAGAACTGATCAGGTACCTGAAATTTATGAAAATAAAGAGATCTCGATAAGTTATAAATGAAATGAGATGGAACCAAAAATGAAAGTCAACGTTGACGATGTTTTTCTATAGCGCTATATGTGATAAGTAATAACGAGGATCATGAATCAAAGTCTATTAACGAATATAAATAAAGAAAATATCTGCAGATGGAAATAGACAATTCAAGTGAAATCAAACTCTGTTTATGTAGCTGAACTGTTTGGACTTGTAGTCCGCACACCTGAAGAGTAAAGTTAGTTAGTTATATATGAATTTTTACGCGAAAGAGAATTATATTGATAAAATACATACTTATAGAGTTTGATATATTCACCAAAAATGGATGGTAAATTTCTACAATTTATTTTGATGAGACATATTCACCTGAAGTGAATTCAAGAAATTTATCATGATTAAGTTCAGTAGCACTTGAAAGGCTAAATTTACATGAAATATGTTACGATATATTTGTATGGCTCACCCGAATTGATGATTATATGAAACTCTCTGGAGGAGTTAATTTTATGATACATTGAAGAAATGACATCATATGTTCATTCTAAACATTTGGGAGTGAATTTATTATAATCAATTTTATGACAATATAAACATTATTAGGACTCTAGAAGAGATCCTAAAATATGTTGATTATAGAAAAATTTGAATTACATATGTCGCATGCGAAAGATTTGTTTGGATTTGCAAATTTATTATTTAAATGAGATTTTGTGCATCAAGAAACTTATATAGCAAATGCGTTTGATATGACAAATCTAGTTGATTGTGTACTAGAATGATTGTGATGTCACTTGATGTTAATATAGATCATGTCCTGATCAAGAAAATAATGAACAACTTGAATTGGTCCTGAAGTATCATATCTTATCTCACACGAGCACATTAATATATTTTGTTAATTATATCTATCATGTTATTTTGTTTTTGTCAATATTTGTAAATACAGATATCAGAGCAAAGTCAAACATATGTTTTGTATCTTGGAGAAACAACGTAATCAAGGAAGCGGATGATGCTCTTTATTAAGGATTATGAGTTGAAACATACAAGAAAGTCGTGGTTTATCTGCCGGATGAATTAAAGCAATAATCATTATGAAGAATGGTGATATAAACATTCAGCAAATTCGTTCGTGTGACAATTTAGAAGACTTTTCACAAAGTCGCTCCCAAGTAGAATTTTTGGACAACTGATACAAAAGTTTGATCTTCGTCGTCTTAGAGATGGTTGTATAGTTGAGGGGAAGAAATAAATATATTATGTAAAAGGATGGTGTACTCTTTTTCCTTCACTAGAATTTTTTTCCCATTGGGTTTTTCTCTAGTAAGGTTTTAACGAGGCACATCCTCGATGGACATCCAAGGGGGAGTGTTATGAATAATTGAAGTATAATTCTTAGTGGATGTCCATCATAGCTCTTCCCTTTCCTATAACCCCCACTAGTGAGTGAACCTTAATTATCTTTGTCCTTTCACTCTCTTGTTTGTGTCCTATAAATAGGACTCTTGTATGATGTAATGACACATAAGTGAAGAGAATAATAGAAAGCTTTCATTCTCTCTATCTCTATGCTTTAGCTTTAGTAGTTTATTTCTAACAGCTTTGTTGTTTTTATCCATCTATGATATGTGAGAGAAATGCTATATTTTACAAGCATATAATATGTTGATGAAAGAAGTGTGAAAAATATCCTAATATATATTGCAGATCTATTTTAATTAATACTTCTCTTCATTTAGTTCGTCTATCATTTGTTGTATTATTTACGAGGTATATATTAAACTATTTAAAAATTATGAATTTTTGGATAATGGAGTTTTATATGTAGATAAAGTTTCAATTGACCCGTAATAACCGACCCAATCTACCTATGTCACACGTATGACCCGACACCCGACCAAACCGAAGATGTAGATGATCGATATTGAGTCCAAATTTAGTGGTTGTAGTTTTTATCGGTTTGATAATTTTTGACCTAAACTCGACCGAAACCGACCGATGTTCAGGCTTAAATTAAACTCGTATAAAAATATCATGGATTAATCTTGAACTATTTATTTATTGGACACCGAATTCAATCACTTAAAAAAAATTATAAACGGTGAGAGAACAAATTAAATCTTTATTTGTTTTTTTGCATAAATCGGATATCCTCTATGTGAGCAAACCTAGAACCTTGGTTAAGTTAGAAGAGACCCGCGTCATCTCATCTAAGTTCTCTTGGGTAATTAAATCTTTATTCTATAAAAACAAAATAATACAAATTTTTCTTCATCAAATAACACCTCCTAAACAAGATAAAAGCCTCATACAAATGGGGTGTACATGGATTGGGTGAATCCGGCCGATCCTACCAAACCTACTCAATCCAACCCAAAAAATTGGGTTGAATCGGGTAATTGAGTGGATATGAATTTCAAAAATGAAAAACCCATAAAAAAATTGGGTCTCAGGTAAAATTGAACTCAATCCAAAATTGTTTAGTTTTTGTTATTTTGTGTTTAAACAGCCACAAAGTACGTCGTTGGTTATACATAATGATCTCTTTGGCCCCCCCTTTAAAGAGGATGTTGTGATCGTTATATTCATCAACACGGATTTTGTGTCCAAATTGGTTATTGGTATGATTAGCTAAAAGGTCCTTGCCATGTGAAGCGGAAAGTGACACTGCAGTAACCTTATCTTCTCGGAGAGAGATGCCAATGGTGCGTCCGGCAGTATGGAAATATACAATATGGACACCATTTTCATTCAGTGGAAATGTCCCAATGAAAGTTGGATCAAGCTTAATTGTGACAGAACTCATAATAAATTTGTGGATCTTGCTAGATGTGGTGGCTTACTGCGGGATTCAAATGATCAATGGATACAAGGAAGAACTCAAAAGATTGGGACATGTGACTCTCTACATGCCGAAATGTGGGGCATGTATGTAGGATTGGAGTTGGCTAGAAGAAAAGGAGTGACTCACCTCATTGTGGAAAGTGAATCTAAAATTCTAATTGACATGGTTACGGGGAGATGCAGACTTAACGGGGCCACCCCTATTCTGCTTCGACGAATTCAAGAGCTTATTAGCATGGATTGGCAAACTCAGTTCTCGCACACGTGGCGATATGGCAACACAAGCACAGATTGGCTAGCTAAGCATAGTCTTATGCAAGAATCTCTTGATTTTATAACAATAGAGACTCCTCCTATAAATCTTCAGAGTATCCTCTCTGGCATCTCTGCGGCTTCCATCCCTAGGATTGTGCGTGTAATTTAGTAGTTTTCTTTTCTTTTGGGCTTTGCCCTCTTCATGCACCAAAAATAAAAAAATTGTTCGTTTTGAAAAGGAACATCAAGGGATTGTGTTGCCACCAATACTGATGGTTTAACAAAAAGATTTTGACCTATGTAAACCAAAATAGTATTTTGGAAATCCTACATGCCCACCTTGTATTCAATTCAAACTCTATCCGGGGTTCCATTGTTGACTTTAAAGTTTACTCTAGCGCACCCCCCAGTTTTTTTCCCCAGATTTCTAGCGCGCCCCCGATTTTTAATTTAATAATTACTTTTGTTCCTTTGAAGTAGATACTATAAGAACTTATTTTCAATTAATTGTGTTGGATGATTATATAGCCATATTTTAATTTTAAATTACATACTAAAACATATACTATAATTATGGTTTAATTTATCACAATTAACATAAAAACTATTAAGTACATATAATGGTTTTAGAGTACAACCCTCTGAAACCATTTCACAGCAAAATTGTTTCGGCATGATTAAGTACATCTAATGGTTTTGGAGTACATATCTCTGAAACCATTCCATAGCAAAATGGTTTTGGAGTACAAATCTCTGAAATCATTCAACAACAAAATGGTTTTGGCATGATTTTAGTTTAAAACTAACTACTAAAACATTTAACCATACATATTACTCTAAAACTTATTCCTAATCAATAAACTAAAATTCAATTAATTAAAATTAAAAAAATAAATATGGGGGGCGCGCTAAACAATCTTGGGTATTATGCATGGTGCATAAGTCTTAGCAAGACTTATGCACAATAACTTGTGCCGTCACAGACACCGTCCGTGTCTTAAAGCACGGATGTGTAAAAATGGTTGTTTTTCCCATGCATCAGGAAAAAAAACCCCAGAGGCACCCTACGTGAAAAGTTACGATCCGCGACTTATACCACAAACAAGTTATTTGACTGTTGCACTTTCCGTGGCTTAAGTGATCAACGAAACCTATATATAGTCAATAATCCTTTAGTGTCAAACATTTCTTCTTCTTCATCAACTTTCTTCCATACCTTCCAAAAATCCTCCATTTGCACAAAAATCGTGTTTCCAACACACAATCAAAGCATCAAGGAACTCTAGGGACATCCTACTGAGCTGAATACAAATGTAATGTCCATCTAAAGTAAAAACTTTCTCTCTCTAAAAATTACTTTCTCTCTGACCTCGCGCTACCTTCAAACCCAGATCTGAGATTTTGGCTCCTCCCTTTCAAATCCAAACATTTCCCTTAACAATGTAGACAAGGCGATGGTGGTGGTGCGACGAGATGCTGCCAGCCTCCGTACCACCGTGTCCAGATCGGCACCGGTAACTCCTTATACTCCGGTTCCGTCCGCTTTTGGGCCGTGCTCTATTTTTGTTGTTTTCTCTCTTCGAATTCGTGCTCTTTTGGTTGTTTTTGTTATGTTTTTCTTTCTTCTTCTGGCGTCCGGCGTGTTTTGTTTTCGTTCGTACTCGTTTTGTGGTGGTTGTGTTCATGTCCGTACTCACTTTTGCCGGATCCAGTGGTTTTTTCTTTTTCCTCCATCTCCGATTGTGTTCTATTTTTGCTCTTTTGGTTTTTTGTTTTTCTCTGGTGTCGGATTTGGTAGTGTTTGCCGGTTCCGACCATGTACATGTCGTGGGTATATTTGTGGAAGCCGCTGACACTATTGTTTTTGATTTCTGGCGGGATTTGGTGTGGTGTGTTGGCTTTTGTAGTTTTAGGATTGGTGGTTGCTATTTGCTAGTGGTGTGGATGTGGCATCGCCAATGGGTGGTTGATGTTGCATGTGATTGGTTTTCCTAGATATTTGCTCTAACGATTTTCAAATCTGTTGAGATTTGTGAGATTCTTTTTGAGTCGTTGATGATTTTCAAATTTGTTGAGGTTTGTAGGTTTCTTCGTATCGGGTTGACCTCTACCGCGTTGGTGTTGACTGTTTGGAGGCAGTCTACAAGCTGAGACTTATCTGCCTAGGTTCTCTTTCTATCGGTGCCCTACTAAGTTTTGACTCATGGAGCTGTTTTTTGGATTTCTGATGGGCCATCACTTTTGATTGGAGTTCAGAAGTTAGTGTCTAGTGACATCTCTACGGATCGGGTTGGTGTATTCTCTCGTGGTCTGGAAGCTGAAAAGTGTCTTTCTAAGAATGATTTTAGAAGTAGACCTCTTAGATGGTGTTTGTATTGGTAATTTCAATGGTGTTCTATTTATATACAACGCCTTTGTCTTGTAGCTTCTTTTATGTCAGTCTCTGCTCGTCTTGTGCAGAGCTCTGATTATTAATAATAATATATTTGCCGTTAAAAAAAAAGGTCATGTCCATCTAAAACTTTCTCCTTTCAATTTCATTTCGATTTCGTTGGATTCACGTCAAGTGAACATGACCACAGAAAAAATAAAAATAAAAATTTCAGATGATACACATGAATTGATATAAAAGCATGGACCAAAATATATGATGAAAAATCGTTAAGATTCCCCCTTGCAAAATATTTTTTTTTTGGTTTACCCCCTTGGGTGCACTTTTTAAATCGGTTATTTTGTTCAACCGATTTAAAAAGTGTTTTTTTTTTAAATCGGTTTTTTCTGTTTAACCAATTTAAAAAGTGCACTCAAGGGGGGAAACCAAAAAAAAAATTTGCAAGATAAAAGAATTTTTTGCAGGGGTTAAAACAAAACTCGCGTAGTTTGCAGGGGGTAAAAACCTATTTACCTTTTTTTTTTAATAATGCTCACGAATAGGATATGTCTTTGACATTGATACATAAAAAGAAAGAGAAATGTTATTTTGACATCATTTTAGTTGTCCAACAACTATTTTTACACTATCCTACTACAACTTAATTTTTTATTATTTTATTGTTTCACCTATTTTGCGTAAGTTGTCTACTTTGACAACTATTTTGGTTGTACAAATATCACTACCCAGAAAGAGAAATGAAAAATACAAAATAACTAGACTCGGACCCGCGCGTTGCACGGATTTGGTTGAGTGATAGATATAGAATTTAAATTCTATAATAAAAATTGCAAATAAAAAACAATGAAATTTTAATATAAATATATTGAAACTTAAAATAAACCGTATAAATAGAACTAAACAATATTAATATCATTACATAATAACTACTAAAAAGTTAAAAGAACCTAAGATTTGAGACCCAGGGAGTAATTGGAAAGATATAAGATATAAATTACTTATTTTATTTTAGTGCCTTAAAGGCTAATACATCAACAAAAAGACTTCAAGGTTGATGCTTAGTGATCAATTCATGAGGTGCCTATTTGATTATATATAAAAAAAATGCTTCAGTTCTTCATGTAGTTTTTTGTATGATATATTTTTCAAAAGAAATTTATAATTGTTTTAATCACAATTGGAAAACTATTTGACTATATATTTTTTAAAGATCATGAGTTGCCTATCTTTCTTAAAATAAATTGTTACTGGATGTTAATATTCATTACACATGAGTTAGCTTCGGAGGCCATAGACAAAAAATGCACATGTGAAAAGTATTAAACCTGCTATTAGATGTATTATCATACTTACGCACGCTTGTTCTATTTTGCATCATCTTCTTGATATTTGAATCATATATTACATATGTCAGAGAATTTACAAACATTTAAACTATATGAGAGGTGAAAACATAGAAACTCAGTGAATCACTAAGAAGTACTCACATACTAACTCGGGCAATTATATTTATTTGTTTCCTCTCATGAAAAGCACACAACATAATCAATAGATAAGAGCCTTAAAGAATTGTTATGTACAGTTGATCATTTTTACATCAAAGACTTCTCATAGGTTCTTTGCCATTTTATCAAAATCTGACCATCTAAATCTATGATCTCTTCTTTCTCTTTATCCTTGATTCTTGGTTGAGATTCAAAGTAGGACGCTTTTACCTGTAATTTACTGCAATATAATAAATTAGTAAACTTTGTTATGCAAACAAACCAATGCATAGACACTTTCAAAACTCAACCTTAATATATATTATCACACACACATTTGAAAAGTAAAGTAGACTAATTAGAACTACTAACACATACTTAACACTGCTAAAAAAACTATTTTTTTGTCCTACAAAGACAATATTGATATACACTCAAAAAATTAAGAACAGGCTTCAAATTTTATTAAATTTACTTAACCCATCTTTATAATGATCCACATCCCAACTATAAATATTATTCATACAATGAAAATTATAATATGAAGAAAAATGTCATAAGCATGCCTCATATTAATTTCTGATTTTCATTCTGATTTTCATAAACAAATAGATGCACATATAATACTGTTATAACAACAATAAAAAACTAACTGGGTTTAATTTGCATAAAGCAAATCAGATTCTTTAAAAATAGTTCAAAAACATACATGTTAAATAAAATGAAACAAATAAAGGAGATAAAAAATCACACTAAAATATATAGAAACGTACAATTGATAAACTTAAATGCATAACCGGTAATTGTTACATTCATTGCTTCTCCACACACAAAACGTCTGATTGCACTCTGCAGATAGTCAAAATAAAACATGATGTGAATAAAATCAAGAAGAATAATCACAAACAAATTGAATGAACCAAAATAGAATAGATCTGAATATGAAACCCTTACCTCTATGCTGGAGGCTGCTGCCATTGTGTGTGCTGCTGTTCATTCATTTCCGTAGCCATGTATGTCAAAAGAGAGGAAAAAATAAACAATCTGAAAAAATAACAAATCAAAGAGAATAATATGGGTTTTAGAGTATAAAGTATCTAAAGATTTAAAAGAGAAAATTGATTGAGAGCAGAGATTGAAGGGAAAGAAGTGAAAAAAGAAAAGGGAAAGAAAAACGAAAATGGCAAGAGAAAGTACCGGTGAAAAATGAAACGGAGTGGAGACGATGAAGGTGACGGTGGCAACAGAGGCGGTTGAGAAAAAAAGAAAGGAAGATGAAGATGGTATGAACTATTGTTGTTGTTGTGGAGAAAGAATGAAGCAGAAGAAAAGAGTTTTTGGTATTCACATGAAATAAACAGAAAAAGGTAGAGAGATTTTGGTATTCTCTGCTGCACCAATAGCCCATATGATGCAACATAACCCACTACACCTCAAAACCTTCACACACATACACAACTCTGCAAAATAACGTCGTACAAAAATTGAAGAATAATATTACATTCAATTCAAATTGAAGCATACTCCTTGTTTAAGCTTTACACCCAATATAACCTTAAGTCCCATGCACACCGGATCAGCAAAACCATATAAGGATAATCTTAGGCTCAATATTATAAGTAATTCTTTGATGTATAGCATATCATACATTAATTGAAGAATTCAAATGCATATAAACTTACATAGATCAATAGAAACTGAACTTACATAGATTCAAATGCAAATTGATCTTTCCACCTACAATAGAAACTGGAGTTATGATTGAAGCCATGTCTCAACAGAATTTTTGCAAAATACAGTCTTAATATATTTTAGCAGATGATAATCCACATTTACATAAGGATTATTAAAAAGGTTAAACACCAATCATACTAAAAAACTACCTGCAAATCTTCTTCTTAGCAAGCAACATAATCCTCCACCCTAATCATAAATTCAAACACATCAGTGTAACAAATCATGTTTGATCTTTTTCAACATAAAAAAAAAAGCTTCTGTAAAAAAAAAATACTAAAACATAAAAGAACACAGAAGAAACGGGAAAAAATTTTACATCTTGAAGAGAAGAACGATGGAGAAGAAAGAAAGTGAAACAACACCGATACTTCTTCTACGTCGACACCAATCCAATTCCTCTCCATCTCTCGGTCACTTCTCTTCAAACCTAAATAGCAAAAATAAAAATAAAAATCAAACATTTGGATCTCTAAATTTTTTTGAAGCAAAATCAAGGTGAATCTCACAAATTCAAGAGCGAAAAACTAAATTGCTCACAAATAACTCACCAATGTCGCCGCTTCATGTTGCAGTTGTCATTGTCGGAATGATGAAACCCATTTAGAATTCGATTTGTTCAAACTGGTTAGGTTTGTATAGTTTATAAGCTGTGGCGGGGCTCTTAAGAAGACGGTGGCCGGAAGTGGATGTGTTGAGGGAGGACGGTGGAGGCGAACAGTGGAGGAGATTAGGGAGGAAGGAGAAGTGGTGGCTTGGAAGAAGAAGAAAAAAAACGTGAGTGTGTTGTCTGTGAGAGATAGAGAAGGAGAGAGAAAAAAACAATTGTATTGGTGAATGGTAACAATTTGATTTACTATGCATAATGCTTGTAAATTAGGTGAGCAGTGAGCATGCCTTATTTTATTTTATTTTTGACAAAAGTGAGCATGCCTTATTAAAAAACGTAAAATAGCAGAAATAATAATGAAGGGCCGAAAATTAGGTGAGAGATTAGGAAGTAATTAATAGTTACTACTATTTAGGAGTTAGTTGGGCCGATAATTAAGAGAGAAATTAGGAGTGAAAAAAATTAGGGTTAAGTGGTAAGTAAAAAAGGTGTCACAACTTACCATTTATAATAATTGGACTTTTTACCCGTGCTCGCACGGGTTCAATCATTCAATTCAATTATATAATAGAAATGTTGATAATGTGTGATTATTAATAGTAATAAGCATTTAGGGCTCGTTTGGATAAATAACTTATACAGGTGTTTATAGCATTAAAGCTTATAGTATGAGACCTTACATCATAAGCTCTTATACTCAATAAGCCTTTTGTGTTTGGATATGTACACTAAAAAGTACTTATATAAATTAAAAAGTACTTATATAGAATGTTAATATGATTTTAAATTCAAAAAACAAAATTAAAAAAATCAAACCATGATTAAAAATATAATATATATATATATATATATATATATATATATATATATATATATATATATATACTAATATATAAAGGGGATACAAATTTTTGGGATGTCTTTTTCAATATTCTTATTTTACCCTTAAAAAAACAACAAAAAAAAACTAAGCACAACTCTTCTTAATAAGTAGCCACAACAAAAAAGGAGGTTAAATAGTTATCAATTAACTAAGTCCAATAAAAAAGGAGATTAAATAGTTATTTATATTTGCACAATAGAGAATATCGATCACAACAAACAAAAAAAAATATCGATCACAAAAACGGACACGTAGTATATATAAAGTAAAAAAAATCCATTAAGCTATGTTCAAAAAAAAAAAAAAAATCAACTTAAATAAAAAACAGAAAGTTTCTGTCAAAAAAGAAAAAGAAAAATAGAAGTGTGTAGATAAGATGCATAAACATAAAAAGACAAAAATAAAATAAAAATTAGTTAAAATAAAAGTTTAAAAACCATTATCTTCAGGTGGTGTGTAATAGAGATCATTAGGCATGGATAACACTTCAATTCCATTGATGAAAGCATAGTTATTAGAATTTCCATTACTTGGAATGAAACTCAAATCAAGCCTTTGATCCTCACCAACGTTAATAACATATTCTTTCAACAAAGTATCAACACCTTTAACATCAGCGTTTAATGAAGCATTAAAATCCTTAAGAAGTGTGAATCCGTTGGAAATAACAGTGAAAGAAGCATTGTGACGGTTAAAACCGTTGGTATAAGTAGAATGGTAGAAAAAAAGACGGAGGAATTTAGGACCTGTAGCAACAGGAAAAGAGTAATTGAATATTGTGTGTGATAAACGTGCTGATGAATAAAGAATTTTGCATCTATACATAATTTTCGTAACTGGTTATTAGTTATTTTTGTTTTATTAATGTTTATCCATTTTCTCTTTTTTGACAGATCTCAATTTTTTTTTTTAAACACATGACGTGTCACATTCATTAATTGATGTGGCAACATAATATTGGTTTAAAAATTGATTATTTAAGTTTTTATCATAGCCGTTGATATAATTTTTTTTTCCAAGTGTCAAAATCTAGACCATTCATATTAGGGTTAGGATTTAGGGTTAGGGTTTAGAGTGCCTCTAGTTACTCTCGTTTTATTATATTAAGATTAAGATTAAGATAAATATTATAATTATAACTATCATACATCAGATAACGATCTTATTAAATGACGAGTAATGTTATAACGGACCAAATTTTACAATGGAAAATATTTGTCCTATTCAAAGAAGACTTTAGAATAACTAGTTATAATATTATACTAGTTATTTTTTTAAAAAAAAGACCGATGACTTTAGAATGCAAGTTATAGCATTCCATGTACCGTTGACTTTAGAACTTGGCACAAAACCAATAATCTTTGCCTGTTTCCGGATAACCATCATGGTTGGATCGTTCCTCTTCAGCATGGCGGAGTCACTCATAGCACAGCTTGCTTCTCGGGCATTTGTAGAAGCTTCTCAGATGCTTGGTGTTTACAACGATCTTCAACTGTTCACACAGACTCTCTCATACATAGGGTTGGGAATAGGCCAGGCGGCCTCCAGGGGCCTTCGACCTGGCCTGTCTTAGGCCTGGCCTAGTCTGGCCTGTTTATTAAAAATGTCAGGCTCAGGCCTTGAAAAAAGCCTGTTTATATAAATAGGCTAGGCTTAGGCCTTTAAAAAAGCCTGTGAAGCCTGATAGGCCGGCCTGTTTATATTTAATAATTATTATTTATATAATATTATTATTTATATCATCTTGTTTGTATAAAAAATAAATATTATTTATATAAATATAAAATATTTATTAGACAAAATATATATATTTTTTTTACAAAGATAAATTACAGTGTATATTTTGGTTGTTGCTAACTACACCGATTAACATTAGTGTTTAACAAAAAATTTGTATTATGGCATACTTAATAGATTTTGTCGTAATCGTATTTGTTATTTTATTGGCTTTTAATTCTTGTGCTAATCATTTTATTAGCTTTTTCTTAATGTTGTAGAAATTATAAAAATTTAAATGTGAAATAGGCTTTAAAGCATGTTTAATTAGCCTATATATTTAAAAAGACTATATAGAGAGTTTTATGTAACAGGCTCATAAACAGGCTATAAGGTCAGGCCAGGCTTTTAGCAGGCCCAGGCCAGGCCAAAAAAATTGCATTTGATAGGCCGTAGGCCAGGCTTAGGCTTAAAAAAAAATCATAGGCCAGTCTCAGGCCTGTCAAAGCCTGGCCTGGCCTGTTCTCAACCCTACTCATACATCAAAGCTGTTTTATTGGATGCTGACCAAAAGCAAAACCATGACTATCAAAATTTTGAGCTAAGTGAATGGTTGTGGCTGGTCAGAGATGTCTTGTTTGATGCAAAAAATGTGCTGGATGAAGTTGAGGGTGAAAACTTACTGAAGAAAGTGATCAAAGCGCATAGCAGCAGCAGAAACATGATAATATTAATAACCAAGGTAGATAACTTCTTCTCAAGTTCTAACCCACTTGTTTTCCGATTTCGAATGGCACACAAAATGAAACAAATTAACATGAGATTAGATAAGATTGCTTCTGATAGGCACAACAAGTTTGGTTTCAACATAGTTGATGCTGACAACCGTATTGTGCATAGGAGAGAACTTACATACTCCAGTGTGATTGATTCAGAAGTGGTGGGGAGGGAACATGATAAGGAAAAGATCATAAAACTTTTGATTCAGCTTGATAATGATAAAAATCTCTCTATTATCCCTATTGTGGGTCTTGGGGGTGTGGGAAAAACCACACTTGCAAAGCTTGTGTTCAATGATGCAAGAATAGATACATATTTTCCATTGAAAATGTGGGTGTGTGTTTCGGGAAGCTTTGATATTAAGCAGGTGATGATTAAAATCATCAACTCTGCTAATGATGCTACCTATGCTCCTGCTTACCAACAAAATTTCAGAGATTTAGATATCCAGCAGCTACAGAATCATCTGAAAAATAAACTTAAAGGTCAAATGTTTCTACTCGTCTTAGATGACGTGTGGAATGAAGATCGTGTAAAATGGGTTGAGTTTAGAAATTTAATACAAGTAGGTGCTGCAGGAAGTCAACTCTTGGTGACTACACGTAATCACTCGATCGCTTCCATGATGGGGACCATTCCTTCTCACATATTAGTAGGCCTTTCTCTGGAGGATTCTTTATCAGTTTTTGTCAAATGGGCATTTAAAGAAGGGGAAGAGAAAAAGTATCCACATTTGGTAGATATTGGGAGAGATATTGTGAAAAAATGTGGAGGAATTCCTTTGGCATTGAGAACATTAGGGAGTTCACTATTTTCAAAATACGATACAGATGAGTGGGAATGCGTAAGAGACAACCAAATTTGGAATGGCCACATTCGGAATGCAGAAGACACTGGCAACATCTTACATGCACTTAAGTTAAGCTATTATCAAATGCCGTGCTATCTCAAGGAATGTTTTGCTTTGTTCTCCCTTTACCCACAGGGCCATGCATTTGATAGTTTTGATATAACATCCCTTTGGAGAGCACATGATCTCCTTCCACCACCAATCATAAATCAAACATTGAAATACAGTGCTAACCAGTTCTTGTTTGAATTGTTGTCAATATCTTTCCTTCAAGACTTCATCGACTATGGTATTGGTTTTACTTTTAAAGTGCACGATTTAGTTCATTCTTGTGCTGTGAGAATTGCACTGCTAGAATGCAAACTTTTAACGGATTCCATTGAAGAAAGGCACAAGGTCTTTGTTCGACATCTTTCTTTCCCTGAAAACAAAGGACCTGACAAATTTCCCATTCGAAGATTTAAAAAACTGAGAACCATACTATTTCCGATCACGGGTATTGGAGCCAACAGTGATGCTTTTTTGGATGCGTTCACGTCAAGCTGCAAACAACTACGATTTTTGGATTTAAGTGATTCTACATATGACACCTTGCCTCAGTCCATTGGCAAATTGAAACATTTAAAATATCTTAGTCTTGAGAATAATAGAAAGATTAAGAGACTTCCTGATTCTATATGCAAGCTCCTAATGTTAGAAATGTAGATACTCACTGGATGTACTGAACTTGAAACACTGCCTAAAGATTTAAGAAAATTGATCAGTCTCCAACATTTGGAGATAACAACAAAGCAGTTTGTTTTTCCTGAGGATGAGATTGCAAACTTGAGTTCTCTTCAGACTCTCAGAATCGAGTTTTGCAATAATCTGGAGTCACTGTTTGGAGAGATAAAACTCCCAGCTCTCAAAGTATTGTGTGTTGCTAATTGCAGGAATCTAAAGTCTTTGCCACTTGATATTGAACATATTCCTGCATTGGAGACTTTGCTTGTTGACAACTGTGATGTATTGAAGTTGACAGAGGGACACGAGGGCCAAAACTCCAACATGAGGTTGAAGGTTCTAACTATTGTTTCTCTGCCACAGTTGGTGACATTGCCTAATTGGCTTCAAGGGTCCGTGAATACATTACAATACCTGTCCATTTCAAGCTGCAACAATCTTGTGGTACTTCCTCAGTGGCTGTCAGCTATGAACTGTTTGAAAACAATATGTATCACAGGTTGTCCTAATATAATGTCTCTCCACAATGACATTCATCGCCTCAACACCCTTGAACGATTGGAAATTGACAGTTATCCTGAATTACTTAAGAAATCTCAGCAGGAAGTTGGAGAGTCTTCTCACACACACAATACCACTGACGAGCCAGATGAAGTGGAAGAAGAACTGGAGTAATAGCAAAAGGAAGGTGTAAGGTAAGCTTTGTTATCACAGATAAAATGCTAACAGTTCTTGAGGACATCTTTGTTTTTATTTATAATTCTTAATATTTTAGTGTACTGTTGGAGCAAGGAAGAAGAGAAGGGGACAATTAAATTAAAGGCATGCAGAACAAGACTCAAGGATTAGCGTCATAAGCACTTCGTCGCACTAGTACCATATCTGATGGCTGTTTCTCAAACTTGAATCTTCTTTATGTAATTTTGTGATTATAAACTTTTCATCTTAATATGTAATTTAGTTTCTATTTTCTATTTTCAAAATTGTTCAGTTGTTTTCTATTAGTTACAACATACAAATAGTAAATTAACATTTTATGCGCTTTTTACTTTGGTGGTTTTCTTTTTCTTTGAGGTAATTGCATCCATGAAATTGTTATATAACATTTTTAGATTGCCACTGATCTTTATGATGGCAACTGGACTATGCCAAACTGATGCATGTCTTATGTTCCTTGTGCCCTTTTATTTGAATTTCATTAGTGTATATTGTAACAGCCCGGGCCCTTTTCTACGTATATAGTAGGCCACCCCGGCGCTGTACATCACGATCTTCTCCACCCCCTCTCTAGTGGAGTTTTTGCCTTCCGTGAGAATCGAACCATGTACCATGGGGATAAGTACATGTTCAATCCATTCCCACTACCAATTGGGCTAGTAGCACGGGACCTCGAAATATTCGGAGACGGCCCTGAATTAAATCAAGACTCTACGTGCATTTGTTCATAATAATTAAGCCTAGATGTTTTATCTTTAGGACCCTTCACAATAGACAAATCTCTTTTAGGACCTTTTGTTGCTAATAAATCAATCATTTTAGACTCAAGAGAATCCCAAATTGTTGGATCAAATATATCAAGATTTTCACCATTGTCATTAGAATTATCAACATTTTCAACATCTAAATTATCATTAACATTTTCGTCTGTATTTTGAGCCTCTAAATTATCATTTTCAGTAGCATTAACATTAACATCTTCCTCCATATTTTCAGTATTAACCATATTTTCAAGAATTCCAACATCAACATTTTGATTTTCAATAGGAATTTGCGGTTCTCTTATAATAAATTTATTAAGGGCTCCTTTTTGAGATTGCGTTAATTCATCACGTCTTTTCTTTTTCTTACGCTTCTCACATCCAGAATCATACCTTCTAGTCTTAGGAGGCAATTTAGGAGGCATATATGAATAATAAAAATAAATGTAGAACCTGAAATTTCTCTCTGTTCTTGATCAATATGAGTTGAAGCAATATCCTGTTCAACAAACAATAACAGAAGAATAAATTGAAGCATAAGAAATTGAAGCATAACCAAAACAACATCAACGACAACAACAACATCATTAACAATAAACAATGAATAAAGAAGAAGAAATTAACAATTAGAAAAGCAAAAATTTGATCAACTAACCTTGAATTTTGATTTTCCCAATTAGGTTATGTTTGTCCCTTTTGTTTCAGACAGAGAAAGAGAGATGGGAAGGATGAACGATGACTGCGGTTGTCACCGGAGATAGCGGCGGCGCGGGGTGGTGGTTCCGAATTCCGATCGATCGATGGTGAAGGTAGAAGGAAGAGAAAGCGTTTCAGTGAAGGGAGAACGCGTGTTTCTATTTCTAATTTCATTCTTACGTGTTTTTTTTTTGTTACATAAATTTGCTTTTTGGGCCTCTATTTTACTACTACACCCCCTACTTACTACCCAAAAAAAAAAAAATTGAGGCCCCAAAATTTTGGGGGCCCTGATATGCAGCACTGTCTGCACCCCCTCAAAACCGGGCCTGATTTAATTATGATCATTGAATAAGATTATGCAATGGCCTTATTACTCACCAGATAATTTCGATGATGATAAGTTACTCATGCATCTTATATTGACTTTACGTTCAACAGTACACGCTAAAATCTGGATAAGGATCCAATGACATGCATTATTACAAAGAGAACTGCGCACATTTTAGAAAAAAACCAACAGAAAAAATAGTATATGAGGTGCTTTTGCTGATAATCATTAAGTATTGCACTGCACAATTTTTATTTAATTTCCCTTCTCTTCAAGTAGGGAAGAAACCGTTCCTTGCTCCAATTGCACACTACAAAACATTAGGCAAAACAAACATTAAAGCACATTAAGAGGTCTTCAATAACAATATTATGGAAAGGTAGAAAGGGAAAAAATACAATATTTCAACATTTATCTGTCATGATAAAGCTTTACTTACTCCTGTCTTATGTAATTATTCCAATTCTTCTTCTATTTCATCTTGTTCATCATTGGCATTGTTTGTGCGGGAAGACTCTCCAACTTCCAGATGAGATTTTCTAAGAAATTCAGGATAGTCATCGATTTCAAATCGTTCGAGGGTGGGGAGGCAATGAATGTCATTGGGAAGAAACATTATATTAGGACAACCTGTGATACAAATTGTTTTCAGATAATTTGCACCTGACAGCCACTGTGGAAGTGCCACAAGATTGCTTCAGCTTGAAATTGACAAATATTGTAATGTATTCACAGACCCTTGAAGCCAAAGAGGCAATGTCACCAACTGAGGTAGAGAAATAATAGTTAGAACCTTCAACTTTATGTTCGAGGTTTGGTCCTCGTGTCCCTCTGAAAATTCCAATATGTCACAGTTGTCCACTAGCAAAGTCTCTAATGCAGGAAAATGTTGCATATCAAGTGGCAAAGACTTTAGATTCCTGCAATTAGTCACACACAATACTTTGATAGCAGAGAGTTTTATCCCTCCAAACAATGCTTCCAAATTGTTGCAAAACTCGATTCTGAGAGTCTGAAGCGAACTCAACTTTGCAATATCATTTTCAGGTAAAACACACTGCTTTGTTGTTATCTCTAAATGTTGGAGACTGATCAATTTTCTCAAACCTTTAGGCAGTGTTTCAATCTCAGTATATCCACAAAGTATCAACATTTCTAACATTACGAGTTTGCAAATAGAATCAGGAAGTCTCTTGATCTTTCTATTATTCTCAAGACTCAGATATTTTAAGTGTTTCAGCTTGCCAATGGACTGAGGCAAGGTCTCATACGTAGAATCACTTAAATCCAAAAATCGTAGTTGTTTGCAGCTTGACATGCATGAATCCAAGAAAGCTCTACTGTTTGCTCCAACGCCAGATGTAGGAAATAGTATGCTCTTCACATGTTCAAATTTATGGATGGGAAATTCGTCAAGCTGTAGGTTTTTAGCGAAAGACAGATGCTGGGAATATTCTAAAAGGCAGTCTCTTGCAACTGACAAAGCAAGTTGATGCACCAAATCATGTATTTTAAATAAAAAACCAATGCCATAGTCGACAAAATCTTGAAGAAAAGATATCGACAACAGTTCAAACAAATAATGGTTAGCACTATATTTCAATACTTGATTTTGGTTTCGGTTTGGTGCTGGAAGGACACCAAGTGCTCTCCATAGTGATGTTACATGAAAACTATCAAATGAATGTTCCTTTGGGTAAAGAGGCAACGTAGCAAAGCATTTCTTCAGATCGGTTGGCATTTGATTATAGCTTAACTTAAGTGCAGATAAAATCTCATCTGTGCCTGGTAAATTCCAAATTTCGTTGTCTCTCACGTTTTCCCAATACCCAACTGTCTCATATTTTGAAAAAAGTAAACCCCCTAGTGTTCTCACTGCCAAGGGATTTCCAGCACATTTTTTCACAATTTCCCTCCCAATATTTACCAAATGTGGGTACCTTCTCTCTTCTCTTTCTTTAAAGGCCCATTTGACAAATACAGACAATGAATCCTCCCGAGAAAGGCCTTCTAAAATGTGTGAGGAAACGGTTCCCATCATGGAAGCAGTTGATTGCCTACATGTAGTAACTAAGATTTTACTTCCTAGAGCACCTACTTATAGTAAATCCCTCACCTGAATCCATTTAACACGATCTTCATTCCACACGTTTTCTAAGACAAGTAGAAACTTTTGACCATTAAGTTTATTTATAAGATGATTCTGCAATTGCTCGATATCTAAATCTCTATAATTTTGTTGGTAAGCAGGAGCATCCCCTTTAGGAGAGTCATTAGCAGAATTGATAATCTTAATAACCACTTCCTTAATGTTAAAGTTAGAATCTACAAGACACACCCACATCTTGGATGAGAAATACTCACCTATCTTCTCATCGTTAAAAACAAACTTTGCAAGCGTGGTCTTTCCAAGGCCACCAATCCCCACTATGGGAATAACAGAGAGTTTTTCATCATTATCATGCTGAACCAAAAGCTCTATGATCTTTTCTTTATCATGTTCCCTTCCTATTACTTCTGAATTAATCACATGGGAGTATGTCATTTCTCCCCTGTGCGCTACAGGTGTGTCATTGGGAACATCTATTATCTGAAAACCAAACTTATTCCTATCGGCTGCAATCTTGTCTAGTCTCTTGTTGATTTCTTTAATTTTTCGAGCCATCCTAAAACGGAAAGAAAGTGGATTAAAACATGAGAAGAAGTGATCTACCTTGGTTATGGTTCTGCTACCATTATCTTTGATCACTTTCTTTTGTAGGTTGTGAAACTCAACTTCATCAAGCAGATTTTCAGCATCAGAGAGAACAGTTCCTATCAGCCGCAGCCAATTCTTCAGCTCATAACTATCATGGCGATCCTTCTTCTGCTTTTGGTCAGCATCCAACAGCACAGATTTGATGTATGAAAGAGTCTGTGTGAACTGTTCAAAATCCACATATACATCCAGCACCTGACAAGCTTCTTCACATGCCCGAGAAGCAAGCTTTGCTATCAGTAACTCCGCCAAGTTGGGGAGGAATAATGCATCCATAATTATAACAGCATACAATTATTCATAAATTATTATCACCCCAAAGAGCCCAAGACTAATGGTTTGGTTATAGGCAATAAGGTTTTGTTATATTATACACATCTCCAAGTCCATATATTTCAAACTTTGCATTCTGAAGTCATTAGTCTTTTTTTTAGTGTAGAAAATCATACATTAAGTATAGGGGACATATTTATTTACCAACCAGTCCACGTCAGGTCAATTATTTGATCAGATCCCAACAAAAAGTTCATGATTAATTAAATGCCCAAAATCCTTGGCACTTTCATTGATTTAGTCTCTATTTTTATTCAAATTCTAAAACTTCTCTTGTTTTATCTGATGGCTGTTCTCAAACTTGAATATTCTCTTTGTAATTCTTTGATTGCAAGTCTACTAAAAGAGGTAGTACTAACTTATAGTCCTTTTTCATTTTAACTTTTACAGCACTAAATCCACAAACGAAAGTAGAATCTTACATTAATTTTTTCACATTTTTTTTTCTTCTGAATGTTGAGCTGTGTGTAGCCTATACTGTCAGAAAAGTTGGCAACATTAAATCTCTTAACAAAAAACACTTAAGTTCAATTTATAGAATCCCTCATTTAAGAGATAGTCAAACTGTGTGTGTAAAAACTGTGTGAGTCTAATGGATCTTTGGGTGATTTGCTTCCTGCTAGTTTGTTAGCAGTGATCTAGACTCTGTTGTGTATGTTTGTGATCTTGTCTTTGCACATCTTGTGTCTAGTATTCATCTTTTTAATAAATTTTTGCTTTTTTAAAAAATAAAATAATTAGGATACCTTAAAGACACTTGAAGTCAAAGACCTTATAAGAAAAATAGACTTCATCAAATCAAATACCAATAGTAGTAAAATATAGGGGTCACTTGTCACATAATCCAAGAGATTAGGTCAGGTTGCAACTATTGGACATTTTTTTTTCCTTGTTCTCCATTTACCCAAAGGATTATACATTTGATAGTGTTGATATAACATCCCTTTGGAGAGCACATGGTGTCTTCTTCCACCACCAGTTAGAAACCAAACATTGAAATATAGTGCTAACCAAATTTTATTTGAATTGTTGTCAATATCTTTTCTTCAAGACTTCATCGACTATGGCATTGGTTTTTCTTTTAAAATATATGGTTTGGTTCATTCTTGTGCTCGGAGAGTTGCAAACCATCCTATTTTCGAAGATAAAAAAATGTGAGAAGCATACTATTTCCGATTGCTGGAATTGGAGCCAACAGTGATGCTTTCTTGAATGCATGCACGTCATGGTGCACACAGCTGCGGTTTTTGGATTTAAGTGATTCTACGTATGAGACATTGCCTCGGTCCATTCGCAAGTTGAAACATTTATGTGATGGTATTTCACTAGAAATGAATAATGGAAACAAGTAATGTTAATTAAACTCATCTGCATCAACATATAATGTTAAACTCATTTAGGTTAATTAAACTCATTTAGGATAATCTTCATGAAGTTATGGAAAATGATGGTTGAAGATGCTGAAACCAAGCTCATGATGAGAGAAAAAGAGAGAAAACTGATTGAATTTTATTAGAAAATGAATGAATGATTCTGTTACACTGTGTGCTAGCTATATATACATAAGGAAGCTATGTAACTGCCATAACTGTCATAATAAACTTGACAGCTCAGCATAACATACTGACTATGGTGTTTCACACATCTGTAGTAGCAAGCTTGCACTGTAAGCAACTGAAACTTGTACTCTATGCAAGTGAGTGACAGAAGCTTGTTTATTAGAGGCAAAGAAGCTAGAGAAAGTAAACAGTTGATTGATCAGTTTTGGGTGGGATTTCCGAGAGACCATTGGCTTTTAAGCATTTTATGGCTATAGCAGCTATTGTGGCTTCAACTTTTGCTTTAAATTAACTCAATTTTATATTCATATTTTTTGCTTTAATGCAAAATTACCTCAATGTGCATTTGTTCTAGAAAAGTAGTTATCAACAATATAATGTAAGTATCCATTGTGCAATTTGATACACATACTAGATAAATCGAAATTTCGGAAGTGCTTATGTCCGTCGATAAGTTCAAATAATACTAACTGCTTAATTTAGTTATTTTGCTCTAGTGTTACCAAAGGACGCTCATTATGAAGCCACAAGACTTCATTTTGAAAATCTTGTTAAGAGATATGGAAATCCGATTATCATATTGAACTTGATTAAGATATGTCGTTTTTACACATTTAAGTAAATTATTGAGAATGGTTGATTTCTTTGACTCGAGTCTAAACTAAAAGTTTTTCAACCTTTTATATTCTCGTATCTTTTCAGTTTAAAACTTTTGAGAGGAAGCACAGGAAACTATTTTGTGAACCGAGTTCGCTAATGCTGTTAAGATTATCAACCAAAATTTGAGTCAAGATGAATGCTTGAGGTTTCTTCATTGGGACCTGCATTGGCACTCAAGACGGTAAATTTATCTTCCATTTTTCGTTCAAGCTCTGTAACTTTCAAGAGAAATTTACCGTCTTGAGTGACAATGCAGGTCCCAATAAAGAAACCTCAAGCCTTCATCCTGACTCTAGTCTTGATTAATAACCTTAGCAACATTAACAAACTCGATTCACAAAATAGTTTTCAGAGCTTCCTCTCAAGAGTCTTAAACTGAAAAGATATGAAAATATAAAAGGTTGAAAAACTCTTAGTTTAGACACGGGTCAAAGAAATCAACCATTCTTAATAATTTACTTACATGTGTAAAAATGCCATACCTTAATCAAGTTCAATATAATAATTGGATTTTCATATCTCTTGACAAGATTTTCAAAATGAAGTCTTATGGCTTCATACTGAGTGTCCTTTGGTAACACTAGAGCAAAAGAACCAAAATGAGCACGTCGTATTATTTGAACTTATGTAAAGACATAAGCACTTCTGAGATTTCGTGTATCTAATATTTGAGTATCAAATTGCACAATAGATACTTACATTATATACATTTTTCGGATAACTATTTTTTTAGAACAAAGACACATTGCAGAAGGTAAATTGGTATTACTTAAGGAAGTTGAGCATAAACTATACAGATTTTTGTGGGTCTCTCCCTTAGATGCTTTCTTTCTAGATGATTTCTCTTCCAGTCTCCCACGCTTCTTTTTTACCCCTCAAAAATCCGATTTTGCCCGTGATAAAAAATCCGGTTCCCAGAAACCGAAATTTTTCTAGTTCAAATTTCAGGAAAAATTCCATTTTTAGAAACCAAAGTTGTATTTCAAGCCAAAAAAAATCGGTTTATAGAAACCGAATTTTTTATTGAAGGGCAAAACAGAAAATTCAATAGGTAAAAAAGAAACATGGGGGCTAAAAGAGAAATAATCTTCTTTCTAATGAAATGGCCTAAAACTCATAAGCGTGTGTGCTTCAATTTAGTTTGGTCCAAAGCCTTATTACATAAAAAATGCTTTATTGTAATACATATTTTTTTTGTTGTTTTTACTAGTTGTTATTAGCAAAACTAAAGGGTGTAAATAAGTTTGCCTTATAACCCAAACTACAGAACAAACACAACCTAATTAAAAAATAAAAAAATGAATAAACCACTAAATGAATAAGTAAATAAATAAATAAAACAAATAAATAAATAAATGAACAAAACATGGAAACAGAAATCAAAATACACAGAACCTGTTTCAATTAGACAAAGCCCATAACGAGATAGAAAGCTTCACCAAGTCCGAGAGGTGGCGTGCGGCGGTGGTGGTAGCGATTCCGGCGAGAGACAATCACGGTGGTGCTCCGGTAGTGGTGATCGGATTTGTCGGCGGCGAAAATTAACTCCTGTTTTCGTTGTTCGACCTGTTTCTTTGTTCTGGTTGTTTGTTTTGATGACTGTTAATGGTGATTTATGGTGATGTTGTTGTGTAGGGAATTGAAAATGTGTTTGTGAGGTTGAAGAAGGTTGGAGGAGGTTGATGTAGGAGAAGATGTATGGAAAACGCAGCACTACTGAGTCTGTGTTTCTTTTGGTTCCCATACTCCTCTCTTGATCAAACTCTGACTCACTTATATACAATTAGGATTTAGGTTTAGGATTTAAATTCTCATTGATTTATTTATGGATGAAATTTTATGATTTGAATGTCATTTATGAATGAATGAAGAATTTCCCTTTTTGATTTTAATTTACAGATTCTTTCCCTTTTCACTTATTTGACTTTTTGATTATTGGACAGAAATAAAAATAATAATAAATGAATGAATGAAAAATTTCCCTTTTGATTTTGATTATTGGACAGAAATAAAAATAATACTAATAATAACAATAATATAGAAATCAAACTCTCAGAATCGAGTTTTGCAACAATCTTGAGTCACTGTTTGGAGAGATAAAACTCCCTTCTCTCAAAGTAGTATTGTGTGTTGCTAATTGCAGGAATCTTATATTCCTTGTGCCCTTTTATTTGAATTTCATTAGTGTCTATTGTTTGTAGAGTCAATAGTAAGATTGATGAAATTCATCACTTCTGGGAACTTAGTAACTCTCAATTGAGTTCTCTCACATTCTATCAGGAGAGAAAAATACAAGGAGGAGTTACTTCCCTCTTTTTGCTTAACATGGAAAACAGTGTGACAAACCAGTTCCTCGGTTCGGAAAATCTTATGTTTTTTAAACTAAATTGTTATTGATTTTGAAAACCGATCTGTTCTTTCTGTGTTATAAACCTGTGTTAATGATAGCTACTACAAGGCTATTTATACAAAAACAAAAGTGCCACATAGGCCCTAATAAAGTAAACTTAGTGAGCAAGAATAAAGGTACAAATAGTACAAACTAACAAATACTAAAATGCCCTTAAATATAAATTACTTCTAACAATACAAACTATAACAATCATAACCCATTACGATTAGTCTTTATAGTTTGTAACTCTGTCAAAAAGATACCTACATGGTGCTGAGGTAATCAGAAAGATTGATGCTTGTCCTCAAAATAATTTACAGATCATATATTGCATACTTGTTTCCCATTTAGATATGTTACAGTTGTGCGTGTACGCGACCATTGAATTGAATGAAAAAAGATGCATAAAGGTATTTTCTTGTTTCAACAATAAGTGAAAGCATTAGAAGTTCACAAATGAAAAAGGCTTGGAGGATATACTGGAATAGAATTTGAGCTATTGGAGCAGCAGCAACCTCTGAATAGAACTGCTACTGATGGTGAGATTGGAGGATATACTGGATGTATCTTGGTGTCATTGCTTGAGATTGTTTAGTGAAGAAACTCCAATATCCCTTGCTTTACTAAATTACTATTATCCCCTCCTTCTCACTGAATAAAAAAATTATTATGAACACATGCATGCAGAGTCTTGATTTATTATAAGATTTTGCAACCTTATGCAATGGCCGTATTAATCATAAATAAATTGATTAGTAAATGTTACAGACGATGATGCAGATAAGTTTTTCACGCATCTTACTATTGATTTTACAAACAATACATGCTAAATTCAATAAAAACTGGATACGGAGCTAATGACATGCATTATTATTACAAAGTGAACAACATAAATTTGAGAAAAAAGGCATCACAAAAAATAGTATAAGAGGTGCTTTTGCTGATAATCATGGAGTCTTGTAGAGAAGTAACTGTTCCTTGCTCCAATTGCACACTACAAAACATTAGGGAAAACCAAAAAACATAAAAGCAGATTAAGAGGTCTTCAAGAACAACATTTTGGAAAGGTGAAAAGGAAGAAAAAAAAGACAAAAAAATTCCAACCTTTATCTGTCATGCAATTATTCCATATCTTCTTCTATTTCATTTGATTCATCAATGGTATTGTGTGTGCGAGAAGACTCTCCAACTTCCAGCTGTGATTTTCTATACAATTCAGGATAGCCATCGATTTCAAATCGTTCGAGGCTGGGGAGGCAATGAATGTCATTGGGGAGAGACATTACATTAGGACAACCTGTGACACATATTGTTTTCAGATAGTTCATACTTGACAGCCACTGTGGAAGTGCAACAAGATTGTTGCAGCTTGAAATTGACAAATATTGTAATGTATTCACCGACCCTCGAAGCCAAAGAGGCAATGTCACCAACTGATCCAAAGAAACAATAGTGACAACCTTCAACCTCATGTTGGAGTTTTGGTCTTCGTGTCCCTCTGAAAATTCCAATATGTCACAGTTGTCCACAAGCAAAGTCTCTAATGCAGGAAAATGTTCAATATCAATAGGCAAAGTCTTTAAACTTCTACAGTTAGCAACACACAATACTCTAAGAACAGGTAGCTTTTTTATCCCTCCAAACAATGACTCTAGATTGCTGCTAAACTCGATTCTGAGAGTCTGAAGAGAACTCAAGTTTGCAATCTCGTCCTCAGGTAAAACACACTGCTTTGTTGTTATTTCCAACTGTTGGAGACTGATCAAATTTTTTAAGCCTTTAGGCAGTGTTTCAAGTTCTGTACATCCACTGAGTATCAACATTTCTAACATCAGAAGATTGCATATAGAATCCGGAAGTTTCTTAATATTTCTATTATTCTCAAGACTGAGATATCTTAAATGTTTCAGGTTGCCAATGGACCTAGGTAAGGTCTCATACGTAGAGTCACTTAAATCCAAAAATCGCAGGTGTTTATAAATTGACGTGCATGCATTCAAGAAAGCTCTGCTGTTTGGTCCAACTCCAGCTATAGGAAATAGTATACTCTTCACATATTTAAACTTTTCGATGGGAAATTCGTCAAGCAATAGGTTTTCAGGGAAAGACAGATGCTGGGCATTGTCCAGCATGAAATGATTAGGGTGATATGCTAGAAGGCAGTCTTTTGCAACCGACGAAGCAAGATCATGCACCAAATCATCAATTTTGAATGCAAAACCAATGCCATAGTCGACGAAATCTTGAAGAAAAGATATCGACAACAGTTCATACAAATAATGGTTGGCACTATATTTCAGTGTTTGATTTTGGTTTCTGTTTGGTGCTGGAAGGAGACCAAGTGCTCTCCATAGTGATGTTACATGAAAACTATCAAATGTATGACCCCTTGGATAAAGAGACAATGTAGCAAAGCATTTCTTCATATCAGATGGCATTTGAGCATAGCTTAACTTAAGTGCAGATAAAATCTCATCTGTGCCTGGTAAATTCCAAATTTCGTTGTCTCTGACGTTTTCCCAATAACCAACCGTGTCATATTTTGAAAAAAGTAAACCCCCGACTGTTCTCACTGCCAACGGATTTCCACCACATTTTTTCACAATTTCCCTCCCAATATTTACCAACTGTGGATACCTTCTCTCTACTCCTTCTTTAAAGGCCCATTTGACAAATAAAGATAATGAATCCTCCAGAGAAAGGCCTTCTAAAATGTGTGGGGAAACGGTTCCCATCACGGAAGCAACTGAGTTGTTACGTGTAGTAACTATGACTTTACTTCCTAGAGCACCTACTTGTATTAAATCCCTCACCTGAATCCATTTAACACGATCTACAACCCACACGTCGTCTACAATGAGTAGAAACTTCTGACCATGAAGTTTGTTTATAAGATGATTTTGCAATTGCTCGATATCTAAATCTCTATAATTTTGTTGGTAAGCAGGAGCATCCCCTTTAGGAGAGTCATTAGCAGAATTGATAATCTTAATAATTATTTCCTTAATGTCGAAGCTATAAAAATCTGCAACACACACCCACATCTTGGATGAGAAATAGCTACTTATCTTCTCATCATTAAACACAAACTTTGCAAGTGTGGTCTTTCCGAGGCCACCAAGCCCAACTATAGGAATAACAGATAGATTTTTATCATTATCATGCTGAATCAAAAGATCTGTGATCTTTTTTCTATCATGTTCCCTTCCTACCACTTCTGAATTAATCACACGGGAGTATGTCATTTCTCCCCTATGTGCTAAATGCGTGTCATTGCGAATATCAATTATCTGAAAACCAAACTTATTCCTATCAGCTGCAATCTTGTCTAGTCGCTTGTTGATTTCTTTAATTTTTCGAGCCATTCTAAAACGAAAAGCAAGTGGATTAGAATATGAGAAGAAGTGATCTACCTTGGTTATGATTCTGCCACCATTATCTTTGATCACTTTCTTTCGCAGGTTTTGAAACTCAACTTCATCAAGCACATTTTCAGCATCAGAGAGGACAACTCCTACCAACCACAACCAATTCTTCAGCTCAAAGCCATCATAGAAGGTTTGCTTCTTCTGCTTTTGGTCAGCATCCAACAACACAGATTTGATATAAGAAATAGTCTGTGTGAACTGTTGAAGATCCACATATAGATCCCGCGCCTGACAAGCTTCTTCAAATGCCCGAGAAGCAAGCTTTGTTATCAGTGACTCCGCCAAGCCGAAGAGGACAAATGCATCCATAAGCCCAGGACTACTGGTTTGGTTATAAGCAATGGTATTTGGTTATATTGTAGGCACACACACCCTATCTTCTTGAAGTCAATGGTCTTTTTTTAAGAATTAAATGCAGTTTTTGTCTTTCTATTTCACTAAATCCATAATTTTTATCCCTATATTAAATCCGCAATTTTGGTCCCCCATTTTAAAAAATTCAGATATTTTTGACCTTCAATTTTGATGACATGACATTGACCGTGAACATGATGATTTAGCTGCCACATCCAATTTTATTTTTTCTTTTCAAAATCTTATATCTAATTTTATATTTTCTTAACTAAAAAACTTAATCATAATTTAATAACAATGAGTTACCAAATTCCTACCAGACAACCAAATTTGGAACCTTCACATTTGGAATTCATAAGACACACATTTTACTGACAATTAAGTTATGCTATTGTCAAATGCCATGCAATCATGATAGTTTTGATATTACAAATGTCACCTCTTGGTGATTTGCGCGCTCTAATTATGATTGTTTCATAGCTGCACTGCAGTGAAGAAATGCAACATCAGGATAATGTCAATTTGTCAAACCAATGCATTAACTACTTATCCTCTCCTCCTCCTAGTGACACAAATTAATTTAGCATAAATCAAGCTGCATAGCCTTTCCATTGCCACCACCTAAGTAGAGCTGTCAAAATGGACTAGCATATATTAGCCCTAATTTTTTTAGGGCTTTTTAGTCAGGCCCAAAAAACCTGAATTTAAATTTGGGTTTTTTGGCAGACAATTACTTTTGCCACCCTACAGATTACTCGCATGCCCTACGTGTTTCCCATTTTACTCTTCCGCTACTTAAGTAGCGGACGTTATAAAAATGAGAAATTTTTAAAAATGTCGTCCGCTACTTAAGTAGCGGACGTTATAATTATAGGGTGTTTTTGGAGGTGTACACTACTTAAATAGCGAATAGAGGTATTTTGGTAAAATTGTAGGGCGCGCGAGAAAAAGCGTAGTGTGGCAAAAGTGACTGTCTTTTTGACATGGCCCGATAAAACCTAAAGCCCGCCCATCCGGGCCAGCCCGTTTAGGGGGGTAGCCCGTTTTGACATCTATTCCTAAGTATGCTAGTTTCCTCAGTCAACCACCCTACTATTGACTATAAGCCACTATGTTTGAAAAATTATATTTTTACTAGATTGTGTTTCCATTGATGTAATAATTACTACTACTATTTCAGTCGTATTAAGGCATTTAGGCCATTTCCTTCTTATATTGACATATCGAAGTTTATAAAAATTGAGATTCTCTTTTAACATATTGAGAGTAGAGTCTCTCTTGGCTCCTAAGCCATAGTGCTTGTATACATTTGAATTTAGTTTGAATTGTTTGTAGGTTCACATTTCAAATACTAGAATGCAATTCACAACAACATTTTGAGGAATGCTAAAAAAGTTTCACCATTTTACAAATATAATATTTATTTCTTGGAAAATCTTAACTAGAATATGAGTTAAAAATTCATTCAGCCAATCTCATTCATCGATAATTGCACTTATGTAAGCATCCATAAGCAAAGTTCTAGCAATATAAATCACCGTTTTTCTTCTATAACATAGTAACATATGCAAGTTCAACAAGAATTGTTTAAATTAATAAATCATAATACTATGTGGCTGGCTCAAATACCTGAAATGAAGCATCATGATCTTAGAGATATAAATAAGAGAAGCTTCTGCACACTGAACAATCATTAACTATCACTTAGTTTTAAAACTGGGGAGCAGGTGTGGAAAGGAAACGTGGAGGGTGCGTGTAGCTATTACCCAGTTGAAGTTTGTGTTTAGCCCACCGCTTGAATTGGGGAACCTGCTAGCCTTTTCGGCCTCGCTTTTTTTTCTTCAAATATCTTCTTTTGAAATTTTCTCTTCCCACCACCCATGTCCCTTTTTTACCCCCCAAGTTTCTATTTTTGTCCTTGAATTAAAATTTCGGAGCGCATTTTTCTAATTTTTTTTTCCTTGAATGAAAACTTTGGAACGTATTTTCCGCATTTTTTTTCGAATTTGAACAAGAAAAACTTCGAAAAACGGTTTATAAATTTAATATTAGATAAGAGAATAGCTAGGTTTATAAATTTAATTAATAGTTGTAGTTTAAAAAAAATGGTTTTTTAGAAAATTAGTTGAAATATAAGACTCCGTCACATATTAATATATGAGTAGAAATATAGAACTCCGTATAAATTATAAAAAAAAAATTTGTAGATAAGCAAAAAGTCGTACTACATCAATAGATAGAATAATAAAATTATAACCAAAGGTACTATAATGACTAGTAGAGAACCTAAGAAAATTCCAAATAAGAAAGCAAAAAGATGAGAGAGAGACAGAGAAAGTGGTTTTGATGCATCAAAGAGGTGAGACAAGAAATGATACAAAGGTCATGATGCATGTCTACTAAAGAGAGAGCCCAATCTCAATCAATAGAGATTCCATAGTGAAATCTTATATGCTTTTTTTCATTGCTTTTAGATATTGGGGGGTCATATATGGGTGGTGACAATCACACTCAAACCACTTTCTCTCACACCCATCATCCATGCACATGCAATTGGTAGAAGGTAGGGGAGTTAGTGGAGTCATGTCTTTAGGAAAGTGTAAAATAAAAGGACATGGATTTTGGGGTGTGGTCGGATTTACATTACAATTTTGAGTTGTACTTTATGCATCAAATATTTTCATAGGTTCATGTTAATGGAGGTGCTGACATGTAGGGTATTCATATTGTTTGGGATTTGTTTTGTATTAACTATTAAGGGTCTAATTATTATAAGATTGCACCTGTTTTATTGATAATCATGGCATTAATTTGATTTCCCACATTTTAACTATCTTCTTCAAAGCAATCCTTTTAAACAATCACTCCTAACTCCACATACTAAAGTCGTGATTATTATTCACGAACGCCAATTAAATAAATGTATGTTTAGAATTGCCTTTGAATTTGGGAGTCACTTGATACAAAATTAATATAATCGAAAACTTCATAAGTTGGTGAATTAAAATTTGAGATATTTTTTTAATCAAACAAACTTAATGTATTTTATAAATTAGTAAATATTTAATACATAAATGAATAATTTCAATTTTATGGAAATTAACCCGAGAATTAGGTCTCTGAGCAAGACTATGAGCAACCATACTTGTTTGTCTCCTAACAAACTCAACTTCAAAGTTTACACAAGATAACATAATTTGGGTAATGTCAACAACAATTAAATTAAATTTCGAGTTACCACTTCGAATAACTTCAGTCAACATTTTTATTTTATAAGCAAAATTGAATTATAAGGAGTACAAGGTGTACTCAACCCTTACCATTCTCAAACACCTTTAGATGATGTGTAGGAAAACTAAATGGTTATTACACCAATCCACATAACCATAGGGAATATTGGTTCTAATTCTAACAATAAACCAAATCCCGAAATATACATAATTTGATCCACAAGTACAAGTAAATTTGGCAAGACACCTCTAAACATAATGTTGTTTTGGATATGTCAAAGACACCATGTTGTAGCAAGCCAAATCAAGTGTCTCACCTTGGATCCACCCTTGTCTTTCACCACTATGCCAAACATATTAAAGTGAGTCCAAATATCTTCAAAATCGATAGTGTCCATTTGCATCCAACAAAAGATTTTCCTCCACACTTGTTGTAGTTGTATTGGTAAACGGAAGTATGGGTAAATGGAAGTCCTACAAAAGAATTTACAGTGGGGAAAGGGTTGAGACAAGGCGACACCTTATCACCCTTTTTATTCTTGATATCGGCAGAGGATCTTACGAGATTAAAGCAAAGGGCAGTTGATATAGGTAGTTTCTATGGGTACAAGATTAGAAACGAGTTACAATTTCATATTTTTGCAGTTTGCAGATGACACGATTATTGTTGGTGAGGGAAATTGGGATAATTTATGGTCCATTAAAATTGTAATGAGGAGTTTCGAATTGATACCGGGTTTGAAAGTAAATTTCTTCAAAAGCAAGGTTTATGGTATTAATCTAGAGGAAAGTTTTATAGTGGCAGCTTCACCCTTTCTTCAATGTTGAGTACAAACTCAATTCCTTTTCATTTCTTAGGATTACCGTTGGATGCTAATCCTAGGATACAAGCTACTTGACAATCCATTGTAGAATCCATGCGGAGAAGGCGTAATGGATGGAAATGACGTAATCTATCAATTGGATGACATGTGACTCTTTTATGGGGTGTTGGGTTAGTTGGAATACTATTTGCCTAGCAAAAGATCAATGTGGATCGGGTATTAAAATTAAACTTAGATTTGTTTAATCAAGCTATGCTAAGCAAATGGTAATGGAGAGTGCTACATGAAATGAATATTCTTTCTGAATAAATTATTGGAGTTCTACTATGGTTCGTTGACAACATGCACCATGATGTGAGTAGGCCTGAGCATCGATTGGTCGGGTTTAGGCCGAAAATCACAAAAACCGTTAAAAATCGAAACCATTGATTTTGACCCAATTCCGATCGACTATATCTTTGATTTTTTCGAGTGTCGGGCCGTATGAGTGACAGGTAGATCGGATCGGTTATTACAGGTTAGATTGAGAAGTTCATTATCCAAAAATTCCAAATTTTCAAATAGTTCAATACCTTGTACATAATATAACAAATGATAAAAAAAAAACTAAATGAAAAAACAAAGAGGGTGGGATGCAGTTACTTTGTTTCAAATCAGTAGATCTAAAGACAATAATATATCGGGTAAAAGAGAAGTAGAAATTAAAATAAATCTATAATATATATTAGAATATCTTTCACACCTCCTTCATCGACATATTATAAGCTTGTAAAATATAACATTTCTCTCATATCTCGAAGATAAATTAAAACAACAAAGTGAAGAGTATACGAGATTGAGAGAGAGGAAGAACAGGAAAAAAAAATTCATCTTAAATTCTTAATGGTTGTTCAGTTGGTTTCGATTATGAAAAGATAGAATTTTAGAGACCTGCACTAACCCATATACAACCGTTCATGCTCCATTTTTCGTAATTTTTTACCTGAGATCCGACTCGCACTTGACCGGATGCTTCAATAAGTTGTCAGTTATATCAATTTCGAGTCGGGCCGCAACCTCGTGCTCAACCCTAGATGTGAGGATATGATTTCGGTTCTCTATGGTGGCGAGATTTCAGTCAACACATGTGAGTCCTTTCAAATTGAACTCTATCAAACCTCTCTATGATTGGCTTCTTTCATGGCATACAAGAGAGCCCATGCTTCGTCTTGAACCGTTGATAAGGTGGCATGTTGTCTCTGCGTGAAACCGGCCACAAAATTACTAACATGATCCTGAAAACAAATTGTCATCGTTGTTATCCTGACTTCAGCAAAAAAAACATCATCAACATTACATTTTACTCAACCAATGCCAATGTTTTTCCCATCTACCAGCAGGAGGAGGTGCAATATTATAGTTTTCGTCATGCTTTAGATGATGAACATCAAACTAATCATTCCATGTATGCGATTCGCTCGACTTGGTTCGGTAAACTTAGATTGTCATTCCATACTATATAATTCCGGTGATGTTATTGTTGGGGTTGATTGCAATATAAGTTCCACATTGCTAATGAAGAAAAAATAGGTCAAGGAAATTATATTTGAGAAGTCTCACATTGCTTAGAGAAGTGAATGGTGGGGGATCTCAATGCTACATATATAGACCTCAATTTTCTTATTTCAACACACCAAGCAGTAGCACTTGTAAACACTTTAAATTTATATTTGTGTTTGTTTCTTTTTCCCTTATGCTCTTGTTTTAGATACTTGAGATGTAGTTCAAATATTTACTTTGGAGAGTGTGGGTGTACTGAGGTCATGGGGTGGTTGAGAATGAAGTCTATATGTTGTAACAATTTTCATATAGTGTTTATTCTCTGGTTGTCGGTTTAGACAACGGCCGTGATTTTTTCTCCAGTTTTAAAATTTCCACGTTATATTTTTGTTATTGATTGTGTTCTTTTATTTTCTCTATGTCGGTATTTTCCAACAATTATATGCTCAAAAAACAATTGAGGTACTTGTATTTAAGGTACAATACGTCTTAAATATGATTACTTTTAGTGAAAGAAACTCATGAAAATTCACACACAAAAAATTAAAGTTATGTAATTTGTAAATATTTATTTATTTTTATATGTAAATTATTTGTTTTAATTATATGTTAATATATATATATATTTGTCAATTTTAAGCCATAATTTACATCGAATTTGCTGCTCTTTATATTTCCTTAACCAAAGTTAATATATGGGGAAACTTTGTCAAGGAAGAATGTGAATTTTGCGACAAAAGTCTTAAATTTTCTTTCTATATATCATAACGATGATAATATATAGTAATATAGTGGTGGCCAACCTAGTGTAATACAGACATAATTTGGACCTACCTGTCCACAAGATGCATCTTCCTCTCTTCTTTGCCCATTCCATTGGTCCCACTCACCATTTGAAATAAATCGATTATTGGCACCTTTTTTTGATTTAGGGTTGTTTTATTTTTAAAAAAATAGATTTTTTTTGTGTTTTTTAAAATAGTTTTGATAAAATTATTTTTCAAAATATTACAAATTTTTTTATATTTATTTTTTCTAAATTGAAACACTAATTTTGACATCATATAACATAAATATACATTATTGAAGATGAAAATATAGTCAAAATCGAAATTTATTCAAAAAGTTGTATTTCAAAAATGATTTTTATGAAAATCTATTTGAAATACCTTCAAATTAAGTTTTTTTTTTTTGAAATTTTGATATCCAAAATAAATTTCATGAAATGCCTAAAATGACATTTTAAGAATAACTATTCAAACCAAATTTTCATTGAAGCTTTAATAAAAAATTTCTTTGTAAATTTTTTTACACAAAATTATGTAACACTATAAAATCCATTTTTTAAAAAAACCAAAATAAACGGGCCCTTAATTTTGCGTCTTGCGGATGAGAAATTGAATCACCAAAACGATATGGTTCTGAACGTGACTTTGGTTCGCCAGTTTAGACTCAAACAATGCATTTAAATTTTGTTATTTTAAAAAAAGTTATGAGTATAATCATCATAGTCTAATCTAGTACACACAAAAAATGCATAAAACTATATAGACAGCGTAACTTGTGCATAAAAAACCACTTCCATTTCTCTTTTCTTTTACTACTCTACACTTCTTATAATATGTGATATTTATCCAAACATGTCACAACTTTTATGCCGATTTGTTCAGGGGGTTGTTGGTTTGTGGATTCTGGTTCTGTGTTGGCGGATGATTCATTCGCTAAGTTTTGAAACTTTTTGATGTTGTCACTCTTTATATGTTTTTGTAACTTGGTTTTATACCCATACGGATTGCGCCTGTGATAAATGTTTATATTGTTAGGATTAGTTAGGGTTGTTTTCTCCCGATTTAAATTATCACAATATATTCTCATTTTGGATATAACTGGGTCATGTTTAATGTCCCTCAATCTCTATAGTATCTTTTAATTTTTGTTTAATATATTTCTCGTTTTGCTTAAAAAAAGTCCTCAATGTGATGTTCATCGCCATCATGCTTTGCAAACGAAAACATTACATTTTCCCCTTTCCACTATCTTTGCACACAAAATGGTCCACAAGGCATCTTAATAGATATTGACTTTAAGTACGACACTTTTTACACCGCATATCTATGTCTATAATACAATATTATGGCCTAAAAAAGGGTGTAGAAGTCCAAAAAAAAGTATGTAGCGGTAACTTGTGAAATAATTAATGGTAGCCATGATGACTCAGGAAAACAATTAAAGGACAAAATATGCTTTTTGACACTCGTTATTTTTTCCCATAGAAAAAACTACTAGTAGGGATTTTTTCCCTTCCAAGCATGATCCAACTTTTTTACACAAAAAAAGTTAACCATGCCATTAATAGTTAAAATTGTAGAACTCCAAATATTAATAGTAATAATTTCTTTGTGTGTGATTTTCATGGACTATTATATTATTTGTAGTCACTTGTTGGAATGCTGATGATTTGTCTCACATTGCTTTGCACAGCTTTTTATTCACTCCATTCAAGAGATTTAGTATTTCCAATGACAATATTGAGTTCAATACCAATAGGGTATGCTCTTACTAGCATTTTATCAAAAAGAGAGTATGATCTTAGCATGAAGCGAATGGTGGGAAGAGTTTGATAGCTCAATCATATGCACTTTTTTTCTTGGACGAAACTCAATCATGCACTTGATCTCTCAAAAAATAAATTTTCAGGTGAAGTGTAGCTGTGTTGGTATCAAATTCATTTGAATGCCTTGTAATTGACACTATTCTTTTTGAACATTTTGGATTAAGAAAGTTTCACATATGAATTAATTAAGATATGGTAAAAAATCTAAATACATTGTAACTTGGTGATGGAATCAACATGTTTTCATTCAAGGTATATGGTGTACTCAAAACTCATTTCAATAAAGAATTAAGAAAAACATTTCTCCCATTTAAAATATTTTTATACATGCAAGTTAATATTTCACTTTCCTAATTGGTGAATATGAAGGTCAATGCTACGGTGGATAGTGGTCCACCGTGGACAAGTGATTAATACTACTATAATAAATACGAATTTTATAAAATTTATGATTGGATTAAAAGTTTATATCATATAGATCATCAATAAAAAAATTTAAAAACAATACTATTCTACCTTTCAAATATTAATTACACATTTTTCAATATAATTTTATTATTTTAAGTATTGTTAACTAGTGCCCCAAAGGCATTAGTTAGCGGGGCACTAGTTAACATTTTTTATAGTTAATTAAGTACAAAAATTAATATGAACATGTGGGTCAAAGGGACTTTCTTTTTTTTGGTGAAAGGGGGCTTTAAAAAGAGACATCTCCCAGAAATCTAGAGCTCTTGTCTTGTGCATATATTTGTTGTGTATTTATTTTTATTTTTTTGAAATGCCTCTTATGGTAAAAGCAAGTCTCATAATAACCAATTAGGATATTACATTATATTTTATATTAGTACATTATAAAAATAAACCATAGTATATTCATTGAGGGAATCCTAGGATTAGGTGAGTGAGCTTTTGCAAGACAACTTTATTGTCTTCCCAAATCAATGATAATTTTCAGAAGAGGGCATTTGCAAATTAATTCCCCATCCATGAGGGCCTTTATCATTCCCCACTTGCATGACTAACAAAACATTTACTAGGTACTGACATCCACTATCACCCCTCCTATCCATTTTGCTGATTTACTTTAAAATTTAAATACTGACACTTTATAAATATTGAGAGAGACAGGTTCACAAAATAAAAACCATAGAAATATTTTAGGTAAAATCCCCAAAAGTCTACTATTTTATTAAGTTGTAATATTTATCATTTATTTTTCTTACACGAGTCTTTTATTTTTATAATTATGTTAATTATTTACTTTATTTTTTCTCAGGTCATTTATATTTATAAATGTATACAAGTTAGTAATCTTCTACTACCTCCGATCTCTAATGTAAGCAACAAAAAAAAAATTGAAAGTCTTAAAATATAAACAAAAGTCTACTTCAATTATTATGTTTTATGCAATTATTCCAATTTTACCTTTAAATTAAATATTGATTCAACCAATAAAGGCATGTTCTACACTTTCCAAGAAGGGTATAATTGAAAATGAAGTATTTTTTCTCCTCAAATAATGCACTTAACCTACTTTCTTAAAAGATGTGTTTTTTTTTTGTGCTTACATATGAGACTAGAGGGACCGAGAGTATCTTATTTATTTGTAATACAGCGAAATAGTTTGAAACATAGATACATGTGAAAAATTTGAAATATGTCATTAAACCAACAATGATGATGAACGTTCATCTTGTTCATCCCCATCCTTATCATGTTTATCATCTTACTCACTAATTTATAACAAAATATACTCAAATATATGTACTTTAATCTTGTATAAATTTATATTGTATAAATTTATGTACTTTGTCTGCTTCAATCTTTTATCTAAACTCCAAAATCAAAATTCTCAACTCTCATTAAACTCTAAATTTATCGAACTTTAGAAAAATTTGAGGTTTATTGAAATGTTTCAAACTCTTCACACATTGTTTCAAACCCTTCTGTTGAAGTACAAAAGTAAGTATAGATTTATCGTCTCCACAGGGACTGATGCGATATCGTTGCCGTTCAACAATTAATATATTTCAAGTAAAGAGATTCAGAGGGTTTTTGAAGAGGTTGTTTACGAAAACTTGCGAAAGCATAAAAGAAGTAAATTGACAGAGAGATTGAATTGCTGGGATTAGATTTCATCAACTCATTCATTTGTATTTCCCTAATCAGTTATGCAGATTTTAGCTATTCATCAATATTATCACTTATTGCTCACGTACGTTTCTGTGTCCAGATAACGACGAGGTTCACGTTGTACCTATCAATCCTCGATGTCTCGAGTGATTAATCAATGCAACGGCTATATTGTATTATTTAAACTTCCGATGTCTCGGATAATTTCAACAACACAATATCATTAAGTTCCAATACACAAAGAGAATATTAATCCTAAATCTATGTCTAGAATTTAAGGTTTTAATAAGTGTTTATCTTAGTTCCTTGATTCAAACATTATACGTCTATAAATTCAAATCCAAAGATAAAACATGAAGATTAAAGATGACACTAACATTGATAAATAATCTAAAATCATATAAAACACCATGATCAAAATAAATACATACTAATAGAGTTAATTACATCCAATCCCAACAAAAGAGAGATTAACTATTCATTGTCATGATAGCTATACAAAAGATAAAGAAGAAAAGAGAGATGAACAAACACCAATGATGATTTCTCAGCTATTGTTATAGATCCACCTCCAAAACTCCTTGAATCTGTCTCCTAATGTTTCCCTCTCTGTTTCTGAGTCTTATTACAAGTTATCTCCAAAGTCTCTCTTCAGAAAAATGACAGCAAGCTCTATTTATACTATTTCTGAAAATTAGAACTCGCTGAGCGAGCTCCAGCTCGCTCTGGCGAGTTGACCTTTCTTCACCAGAGGGTTACTGCCACGTCATAAGTGAGTTTTGAACCGCCTTCACTCGCCCTGGCGAGTTGTTACTCGCCCTGGCGAGTTGCTGCTCGCTCTGGCGAGTGTATCAGATATCCAATTTGATGCTCTCTGCCTCTACTCGCCCTGCATTCGCTCTGAGCTCGCCCTGGCGAGTTAACTTGCAATTTTTCTTCAAATTTCTGCACAAATGTTGAGATTTAGGGAGACTTAATTGAAATAAATGACTTAAACAAATATGTACATTTAAGTGAGGAAAAACTAAAGAATATCTTACAAAATAGTTAATAAGTGCTTAAAATATATATGTAATTTGAGCTACTCTTTGGCACTTATCAACTCTCCCCAACTTAAAACTTTGTTTGTCCTCAAACAAAAGTCCAAAATGAACTTTGAAAACATGGCTAAAACATCAGTAATGCATAATCAATCAACACTTAGGATGTAAATTGTTTCAAGTTTGCATGATTCAATATGTTGCAAGTTCAAAATCACTCAATCATGATTATCAAAGAATCAAAGTATGAATTTGAAATAGTTTCAAAACTCAGTAAGATTTCAAACTTTCCAAACCAACAAGATAATCAACTAGAATCACAATTCTCACAATTGTTTCAACTCAAGGGTGAAGTGTTTCTCTAAATCCAAACAATGTGTTCACAACAAATCAATTCAAACATACATCTCAACATAATCACAAAACATATTATCAATCATGGATCACTAAGGACTTTATTAAGCTTGTAATGGGGCTAGGCTACAAGAATTCATTGTTTTTCTTTGGATTCAAAGAGCCTTAAGGATAAGAGAGCATAAACTTTGAGTATCTTCATTACATAAGTTATTCACCTCTCTCACTTTCCCCATTCTTTACTCTTGGTGATTCTTTTGTTTTGACACAATTTCTTTTCATTTATTTTTCTTTGATTTTCAATTGTGTGTCAAATGACTTTCAATATTTTTCTTTTTCAATCACCATTTTTCAACTACTTGTTACTTTTCTCAATTTGATCAAATAACCTCTTTCTCCCCAACTTGTTTTCAACCCTACATAAACTCAATGCTCAATCATCCTAAGACAAGGGTCAAGTCATTGATTTTTCTTTATTGTGGTTCAAGGGTTCAAACAAACAAATTTTCAAAATTTTTGGCTCAAGGGGGGTAGCAAAGGATCACACTCTCACAAGGTAGGTTATTTTAGGCTTAAGTAGTTGCACTCAATTAGAAACATGGCCTTGATCATTTCCATGACTTCAAACATATAAAGTAATAGCAAGATTCAGTTAAAATCAACAGAGTTAAACACAATTGCCGGCTCTCAAATATATAAACAGTGGAAAGTTCACACAATCTCACCCGGCTAGGTCTATGTGATTCATAATTAATCAATCATGTCAAGAAGGAATAAATGAAATCAAATTGAATCAAGCTACTTAGTTCAAATTCATCCTATCATTCAAAGATAATCACAAAAGGTTGATCTCAAACTATAGCAATTGAAAGAAAATCATTCTAATCATGCATTTGCTTTTGATTGATCACAAACCTAGACATTTCATTTCATATGCACATTACCAGTTCAAGGACTTTGTTTGCATAAGAGGCTAAACATGTTCAAAAACTATTATAACATATAAGTAATTAAAATTGCTTTAAATAAAAGACAAGGAAAGAAAATTGGGTTGCCTCCCAACAAGCGCTTCTTTTACGTCACTAGCTGGACGCCTTTTTGGTTAGGGTGGCCAAAATGAGACGGAAAGCACATCATCCGTCTTTTTCCTTTGATTTGGGAGGAACTCCATGAACTTGAAGTAGAGATTATGTGGAGTCCATGTCCTCCCTAATTCTTTCTTGTTGAACAAGGCACAAATTTCATCTATGATCCGATCAATCGCCGCCTTGTTCTTTATCTCCTTCTTTTGCTCACATGATATTTCCTTGTGAAGTAATCCTTCAATTACCTCTGCATCCATCATCACTTCTTCATTATCAACAGTGTCGTCCTCCTCAGTAGATGGAAATTCTTGAGGAATTTCTATTTCGCGTGGTGTCTTTGGTTCCTCAGCTATTTTCTCTATACCACATCCTTTGAACATTGTTTCTTCCTCATGTGTTTCAACACATTCTTCAACACTCTGTCCACATTCTTCATTCTTTGTTAGAGTATCATCTCTCTCTTCATGAGTGGTTTGAGTGTTGGTTTGAATTTCCTTGATTTGGTTTTCAGCTGTTTGCTTGGCTATTTGACTGAGCTGAATTTCCATATTTTTGCTCCGTGCAAGACTGTTTTTCATATATTGTTGTTGTTGGTCTTGCATCTGTTGCATTTGGCTTATTTGCTGCTGCATTTCCATGAATTTAATCATGGTCTCCTCCAATCTAGCCTCTGGAGTTTGCCCATAATTATCAAGCGGACACTGTTGATACGATTCATACTCATCCGGAGTATAGAAGTTGTTATAACCACGATCAGTCATGGTTTTGTTTGTGATGGTGAATCTGAAAAAGGATTAACCTAACAAGAAAAATGCTTCTTTGTCTAGCAAAGAAGGATTAGTGCAAGCAAAAACTATACAATATAAACAAATACCTAAAAGAATATAAATTGTTGCGATGCTCCAATATCTAAACGCCAGTCCCCGGCAACGGCGCCAATTTGTTGAAGTACAAAAGTAAGTATAGATTTATCGTCTCCACAGGGACTGATGCGATATCGTTGCCGTTCAACAATTAATATAATTTCAAGTAAAGAGATTCAGAGGGTTTTTGAAGAGGTTGTTTACGAAAACTTGCGAAAGCATAAAAGAAGTAAATTGACAGAGAGATTGAATTGCTGGGATTAGATTTCATCAACTCATTCATTTGTATTTCCCTAATCAGTTATGCAGATTTTAGCTATTCATCAATATTATCACTTATTGCTCACGTACGTTTCTGTGTCCAGATAACGACGAGGTTCACGTTGTACCTATCAATCCTCGATGTCTCGAGTGATTAATCAATGCAACGGCTATATTGTATTATTTAAACTTCCGATGTCTCGGATAATTTCAACAACACAATATCATTAAGTTCCAATACACAAAGTGAATATTAATCCTAAATCTATGTCTAGAATTTAGGGTTTTAATAAGTGTTTATCTTAGTTCCTTGATTCAAACATTATACGTCTATAAATTCAAATCCAAAGATAAAACATGAAGATTAAAGATGACACTAACATTGATAAATAATCTAAAATCATATAAAACACCATGATCAAAATAAATACATACTAATAGAGTTAATTACATCCAATCCCAACAAAAGAGAGATTAACTATTCATTGTCATGATAGCTATACAAAAGATAAAGAAGAAAAGAGAGATGAACAAACACCAATGATGATTTCTCAGCTATTGTTATAGATCCACCTCCAAAACTCCTTGAATCTGTCTCCTAATGTTTCCCTCTCTGTTTCTGAGTCTTATTACAAGTTATCTCCAAAGTCTCTCTTCAGAAAAATGACAGCAAGCTCTATTTATACTATTTCTGAAAATTAGAACTCGCCGAGCGAGCTCCAGCTCGCTCTGGCGAGTTGACCTTTCTTCACCAGAGGGTTACTGCCACGTCATAAGTGAGTTTTGAACCGCCTTCACTCGCCCTGGCGAGTTGTTACTCGCCCTGGCGAGTTGTTACTCGCCCTGGCGAGTTGCTGCTCGCTCTGGCGAGTGTATCAGATATCCAATTTGATGCTCTCTGCCTCTACTCGCCCTGCATTCGCTCTGAGCTCGCCCTGGCGAGTTAACTTGCAATTTTTCTTCAAATTTCTGCACAAATGTTGAGATTTAGGGAGACTTAATTGAAATAAATGACTTAAACAAATATGTACATTTAAGTGAGGAAAAACTAAAGAATATCTTACAAAATAGTTAATAAGTGCTTAAAATATATATGTAATTTGAGCTACTCTTTGGCACTTATCACCTTCATTATATTACGAATAAATAAGATAATTGATTAACTCGCACATGTTTATAACAATAAATGACATGTGTGGGAAAAAAGATCAACAATGAATATATTAAAAATAAATAAGATAAAAGATTAACTCGTACATATTTATAAAGATAAATAACAATGTAAGAAAAAAAATGATAAATCTATTACAAATAAATAAGATAAATTACCCTGATTTAATTTTGCCAATATTTCATCATATTTTTGCCTTTTCTTATAATATTAATCAATCAAGTTATTTCTAATAGAAAGGACCAGACTCTTTCAACATGCAAATCAATTTTTGAATAATTAAGAGGTATAATTGTAAAATATTTTATTAAAAATTGAATAAAATTAAATACTTTAAAATATATTTTTTTTTTCTTTTTCATCATTTATTTTGAAACAGAAAATGAAAAAACTTTTGAAAATAAGCTAATGATTTTTGTTCACAAATTGATGGCGCCCAATGCAGTTGTATTATGCTATGCTTCAAAACAAAACAAAACAAAACACAAATACAAACACTTTGTGTTGTTGTATACCCCACATGAGTCAGAAAGACAGGAGTTTTATGCAGCTTTCATTCACTGCCCATTTCTCGTGAAAGCCTCTACATGGGATGTTAGTGAGAGACTCAATGCCCACTATTTCCTTCCCATCTCTCTCTCTCTCTCTCTCTCTCTCTCTCTCTCTCTCTCTCTCTCTCTCTCTCTCTCTCTCTGTGACACAACAAAACACCTGATCCGTGAACCACTGTACTACTACTAAAAATCATTGTACTATTCACTCTCATTTCATCCCTGAAGAAGGAACATGTTTTCATCTGCATAATCAATCACTTTCTCCGTTGCTTCTTCAGTTGTTCTATCTCCTCTTCTGTTACAAAGTATGAAACTCACTCTTCATAAAAAGCAACCCCTTTTGTGTTTTTTTAATATTTTTTGTTTCTGCTTTTTCTGAAAGTGAAAACTTTTCATTAAAAAAATTATATTTTTATTATTATTTTATACAAATCTCAAATGGGTATTCTTCAAAATGTTGATTTTGATATTGGGTTGTTCCATTTCAGGGCTAAAATATTCTAAAGATTTTCCCTTGAAGCAAGTGATGGATGTAGCAAAGTTGTTTCAAATCCTCACATTTGTGAAATAAAGGAAAAAGGGTGAAGGAAAGTTTGATTTTTTGAGTGAAAAGAACAAGAAAAAAAATTGTTGGTTTTGTGGTGCATAGTTTTGGGAGAAGAATAGTGTATAGTGATGGAAATTTTGTGCTTGTTGCATATTGTGTTAGGTTGGTATCTTTCAAATGTTGAGTTTGTTGTAGGTGCTGAGTTACAGGACCAAGCTATAATACATGCAATCAATCAAGAGCTTAGAGTTCCTGAATGGAGTGATGCAAACATTTCAGATTACTGTAGTTGGCAAGGTGTTTTCTGTAGCAATCATTCAATGGTGGAGAAGCTTGATCTTTCTCACAAGAACCTTAGAGGTAATGTGACTTTAATGTCTGAACTCAAAAGTTTGAAGTTACTTGACCTTTCAAATAATAACTTTGGTGGATTTATTCCTCTTGCTTTTGGAACTTTATCTGAGCTTGAAGTTCTAGATTTGTCTTCTAATAAGTTTGAAGGTTCAATTCCATCACAGTTTGGTGGTCTCAAAAGCTTAAAATCATTAAACCTTTCTAATAATTTGCTTGTTGGTGAGTTTCCAATTGAACTTCATGGCTTAAAGAAATTGCAGGATTTGCAACTTTCTAGTAATCAATTGAGTGGTTTTATACCTTCTTGGGTGGGGAATTTAACCAATTTGAGAGTTTTTTCGGCTTATGAGAACCGTTTAGATGGTAGAATTCCAGATAATCTAGGCTTGATTCCTGAACTTCAGATACTTAACCTGCATTCTAACCAGCTTGAAGGTCCAATACCATCGAGCATTTTCGCTTCGGGAAAGCTAGAAGTTCTGGTTCTCACACAGAATAATTTTAGTGGGGATCTTCCTGAGGAAATTGGGAACTGTCATGCCCTTTCAAGCATTAGAATTGGAAACAACCATCTTGTAGGTAGCATTCCTAAGACCATTGGAAATCTTAGTAGCCTAACTTACTTTGAAGCCGATAATAATAATCTTTCTGGTGAGCTAGTGTCGGAATTTGCTCGGTGTTCTAACCTCACCCTCTTGAATTTAGCTTCAAATGGATTTTCTGGGACGATTCCGCAGGAGTTTGGACAACTTATGAACCTTCAGGAATTAATTTTGTCTGGAAATAGCCTATTTGGTGATATTCCAAAACCAATTCTCAGTTGCAAAAGTCTCAACAAGCTGGATATTAGCAACAACAGATTCAACGGGACAATACCGAGTGGAATCTGCAACATTTCTCGGTTGCAGTACTTGATATTGAATCTGAATTCCATAAGAGGAGAGATCCCTCACGAAATTGGAAGTTGTGCAAAACTTCTTGAGTTGCAATTGGGGAGTAATTATTTGACTGGAACTATTCCTCCTGAGATCGGCCGCATCAGGAACTTACAGATAGCTTTAAATTTGAGCTTCAATCATCTCCATGGATCACTTCCGCCAGAATTGGGAAAACTCGACAAACTTGTTTCTCTCGATGTTTCAAACAACCGGCTATCAGGTAATATCCCAGCTGAGCTTAAGGGAATGTTGAGCTTGATAGAGGTGAATTTCTCGAATAATCTGTTGGAGGGTCCTGTACCAACATTCATTCCATTCCAGAAAAGTCCTACTTCGAGTTTTTTAGGCAATATAGGGCTTTGTGGAGATCCATTGAACTCTTCATGTGGAGATATTTATGATGATCACAATAGTTACCATCACAAGGTTTCTTACAGAATCATACTGGCCGTAATTGGTTCTGGTTTGGCAGTTTTTGTGTCGGTAACAATAGTTGTCATGCTGTTTATGATCAGAGAGAGGCAAGAAAAAGCAGCCAAAGAGGCTGCCGGTATTGTTGATGATCCAACCAATGACAAACCAACTATAATAGCAGGGACTGTTTTTGTCGATAATCTAAAACAAGCAGTAGACCTTGAAGCCGTTGTTAACGCAACAATGAAAGACTCGAATAAGATCAGCAGTGGAACTTTCAGCTCAGTTTACAAAGCAACCATGCCTTCTGGTGTGGTCTTATCGGTTAGGAGACTGAAATCTTTGGACAAGACAATAATCCACCATCAGAACAAGATGATTCGAGAACTTGAAAGGCTAAGCAAAGTTTGTCACGATAATCTTGTGCGACCTATTGGCTATGTCATTTACGAAGATGTTGCTCTTCTCTTGCATAATTATTTTCCTAATGGAACATTATCTCAGCTTCTTCATGAATCTACCAAGCAACCTGAATATCAGCCTGATTGGCCAGCTAGGCTATCCATTGCCATTGGTGTCGCAGAAGGTTTGGCTTTCCTTCATCATGTCGCAATTATCCATCTTGACATTTCTTCTGGAAATGTTCTTTTGGATGCAAATTTCAAGCCATTGGTTGGAGAGATTGAGATTTCAAAACTTTTGGATCCAACCAGAGGCACCGGAAGTATTAGCGCAGTTGCAGGTTCCTTCGGTTACATACCACCAGGTATACTATTTCCGACTTGCAACTCTTCCATTTAATTTTCATATTCGTGTTTTCTATATGCTGTATGATACTTTTCTCTTGTATGCAGAATATGCATACACCATGCAAGTGACAGCACCAGGAAATGTTTACAGCTATGGTGTTGTTTTGCTAGAAATCCTTACAACTCGACAACCTGTTGAAGAAGATTTTGGCGAAGGTGTAGATTTGGTGAAGTGGGTTCATAGTGCTCCTGTAAGAGGGGAAACTCCGGAGCAGATACTTGATGCAAGACTTAGCACAGTTTCCTTTGGTTGGAGGAAAGAAATGCTTGCTGCTCTAAAGGTTGCGTTGCTTTGCACCGACAACACACCAGCCAAACGACCAAAAATGAAGAATGTTGTAGAAATGCTACGAGAAATCAAGTAAAAACCGAGGGATTCAAGCCATCAAGATTTGAAGTATGTGAACCTGTCATGCAATGGATACTGAAGAACTGATGTATAACAAGTTACAACTATAAATAGTAATCTTGTATCAAGAATATGTTACATGGTGAAGGTGTTGTATCAAAGTAAAATCAAGGTTATATAGGGATTGATTGATCTTCACCATTCTAGTAGTTTGTCCAAATGATTAGTCATGAAATCTATTTGAGTTGGATACTATATATTATTAGGAGGTTCTTATTGAATACATGCATGCAAGGAAAGACATTGATACAGGATATTTACATCAGTTCTTATTAAGAATGAGCTTGTCCTCTGTTCCATGATGTATTTTAATTTATATGGGACATGCATTCAGATGTCAATTAGTGTTCATTGAAATTGAATATTTCTAGTTTATTTTTATTGTGATTGTAGACTATACATATGATGTGTCTGTCATGTTTGTTTTACTGGATAATGGATGTGTTACTTTTTAGACATAGTACATTTTTCAACAATTTTCATTGCCTTAAAACAAGTGAGGATGCTATTACCTATATTTTTTTAGGAAGTAATACAAACATAAAATATTAAAGGAAATTTTTTGGATACCGTGTAAGCAAAATTCATTGAAAAAATAATTAATTCTCTTCAAATCAAAATCAAAATTACTATTAAATATGAAAAATATCATGATATTAAATTATTGAATGATGATTAATGCACATCGAAACCAACCTTGAGGAGATAGGAAGAAAAGTTGGTGAAAATTGAAGCTGAGAAAAGGTTGGGGGAAGATGGTCACCAAAGATAGGAAAAACATTTTTAGTATTTCATTCTTTAAACAATAAATGGTTATTTTTAAATAAGATATTGGTGTTTTTTTTTTAAATAGTTTTATTTATTTTACCATTGTACAATTAATAAAAAATTATGGCAAATGTTAATGAGTACCCTAAAGACATTGTATAATATGCCTAAAGAAGAGATGTACTAGTACTTAACTTTTGTAACGAACAATTACCTTTGAAAATCTGAAATAATGTTCAGAGCTCAAGAGTCAAGACCTTATGAAAAATAAATTTTAAGACCTTCATCATGTATTTGTGTTATTTGTACTATTATTCGAGCAGTCATTTTGAAGAAAATCCTACCTTATTCAAGACATATCAAACACCAAATGCAGGCACCTTTTCCAGCCGAAATTCACATTAGTTTGCCACATTGTGGAAATCTAGCTCATTCAGCTAGGACTAACCCCATTGGTTCCTGTCCTTCATTTTCTAACAATCAAATGCAGCTTATATGATCATAAAAGAAGAGCTTTCAATGGGAAGCATTACAGTCTTGGAGTTCACGCTAAATCTAAACTTTGGCATTTCCAACCAATATCCTGATATGTAACTAATTCGTTACTGCTAACGAGTCATAATGCAGCCAATTATTTGTGGCATTTCGCACACAGAAAAATAAACCAAGCATGCTATGTTGTTTTGATTGCTACAGTACACCTGCAAAAACATTAACTTCAAATAAATCCTACCCCATACTCAGTTTACAGCAAAGGGAATGCCATGCCGCGGTGGATGCCCATCCTAAATGATGTTGTCTAAAATAAAAATAAAAATAAAAAACCAGTATGGTAGCAGAGACAATTACAGTAAAGGAATTGATCGAAACCATAAACAATTGGTGTCAATCTTAACACATAGAATTTCAAAACAATATTGGTAGCAGAAACAATTACTGTAAAGGAAATAGGAAGAATCAAATCATAAACAAACTCGTGCTAATCTTAGCACATAGAATTTCAAAATAATAATATGCATCAACCGATTGAAGATTGTTTAAACATTTTATTTAGACAAAAAAAGCATTCACATGGTAAAAACCCCCCAAACACTAATTGAACTGCAAGAGTTTCATCCCGAGAGTAACTATTCATTTATGGCAACATATTCTATGGCCAAGGTGAACCAATTAATTCAAAATCAATAAGCAACCAAATTCAAGACTCAGAGCGAGACTTCACAATGAAATTCTGGCGACTAATAGGATTCATGACTACTGGTGGACCAGCAGTACGAGGCCATGCCTGAAACTTCTTGTCAGTCTCTTCAAACCACTCTTTGTTTGAAGCTGTGGCACACACAGTACCTGAAGAAAGAATTTGAAGTTACATACAGCTGAAACAGCCACAACACAATGCAAATTGATCGCTACGAAAAGGACAACTTACCTCCAAATATCTTTTTGTCTGAAACATAATGATCGCAGAACCATGCAACTCCAAATGTTCCAACTATAGCAGATATGATATACTTGCCCGACATGGTGAAAAATTAAACTGCACACAAATAAAAAATAATTAACTCCATTGAAATAGATAAAGAGAATGACTAAAGGAGATAGGTATGCATCCCTAAACAGAAAACAAAGGATAAAACTGACAACAAATCGTGACATCAACAATCAGGGCTCATTTCCAACAAAACTCCATAGGCACTAAAAGCACAAACCAAAGCAACCGGCATGGCAGGGAAACAAGGATCCTCTAATCCTATTTACTTATGCACATAACAAATGAAATTCCTTCGATACTAAATCTCCATAATAGCAGCTAAATGCTCAATATCCTAACAACTAGGAAGTAGGAACACAATGATATAAAATTCCAACCCACACATGCAGAATAAAATGATTACGTATTTTCATTCAATTAAATGTCGTGGTTTCTCCAAATCTTAAATTTAACTAAATTATTTTTAAAATTAACATGACAACATGAACAAACCATGGGATTTGAATCGATGAAAGTCTAAAAGGGGCATGAACTCTCATTGTATATCCATTAAATACACAATATATCCAAAATATTACCATCAGGGCATACATCAAAGTCGATAAACTATTAACATTTGACAACCCCTATAATGTGTGTGTAAAGCATTTCTAGATCTTTCCAGAAACTAAAGCATTAACTAATATAGCTGAAACATTAATTAATATAACTACAGAATAGTGGATTGTGTACAAAGTCAAATTTTGACCATTTGAACATTTGAATTGAATGCAAGTTTCTGTAGTGATACCTAAAAGGACTTTAAGGGCATCATTGAAGAAATTACACACAATAAAATCAATTACAAGAATCAAAACCGTAGCTTCATTTCGGAGCCATGGATACAGAAAATAAAATAAAATGTGTAAAGCACTATAGTAACAGTGTATTAAGAGAAAATTGGATTTTAAGGAAAAAAAAATTGGTATGCAATATAGGTCGGATTGAATTGAAAATCAAGAAACAGAATCAAAATTGCACAAATCCAACGCATAAATCAAGTAACCTATGTTCCAATATTAATTAAACACAGAATTAGCAGAATCAATTGACGAAAACTAAAATCGAGAGGAAAAACAAACCAAAACTGTAACGAAATAGAATTGAACGGTAAACGAAATAATAGAGCTATATTTTTGAGAGAGAGAGCGTAGAGAGAAGATTGGTAGGGTTAGGGTTCGTACCTGAAGCTTTAGATCTGTTTGTATTGTGCACGAAATGAAGAAGAAGATTGTAGAGAAACGCGATTCCGAGAGAGACAGAAACTTTTCTAGTAATTTTTTACATAAAAAATTGTTATATGGGCTTACCCACTCGGCCCAAACCTCTAACTTTTCTAGTAATTGCTATTTGCACCCAATTTGGTTTTTTTATTTTATTTTTATCAATTAGTGTAGTAGGCAAAGTTTCAATTTTTAAGTTGAATGAGTGGAGAATTCTGTGTTCAAACTCCGACCTTTGTATATTGCAATGTTCTTATCAACTGAGCTATGCTCTCGAACATTTTAAATGTTTTTTTTTACTATTGTTTAGTTATAATATATGACTAGTGGGAGGAGGAGTTATTGGGGGAGTGTCAGACTTTACTTCTATCAGTGACTTTACAGGTTGGATCTCCAGACAGGTGGCAGTGGCGGCCGGATCCAGCTTCAGGTTACTCAGTTCGTGATGCGTATCAGGTTTTGACCTCTCAGGACTCTATTATTACAGGGGAGGCTGCAAATCTCCTATGGCACAGACAGGTTCCCTTGAAGGTGTCCATCTTCGCGTGGCGTCTCCTGCGTGATCGGTTGCCAACGAAGACGAACCTAGTATCTCGTGGCATTCTCGCTCCAGATCTCCACTATTGTGTGGCAGGCTGCGGTGACATAGAGATGGCTCAGCACCTATTTATATCATGTAGCACTTTCGGCTCGCTCTGGGCTTTAGTCCGATCTTGGATTGGCTTCTCGGCGGTGGATGCGTACAGCCTCACAGATCACTTCGTACAGTTTACTTATTCAGTTGGCGGACTCCGTGCTCGGCGATCCTTCTTGCAGCTCGTCTGGCTCGTGTGTGTTTGGGTAGTGTGGAATGAAAGAAATCTCCGGGTCTTCAAAAATTCGGCGACTTCGGTACATCAGCTCCTAGACAAAGTAAAGCTTTTCTCATATCGGCGGATGCGGACGACAGATGTTACTTTAGCTACCAACTCTTATCTGTGGTGGTCGAGCCCCTTGCTTTGTTTGGGCATTGATTAATATGTATTTTTGTTGTTGCTTACTTGGACTCTTTTGTAAACTTGCGTAGTGCTCCTCGGCACACCTTGTGCTGAGGGGACTACTTTTTCTTGTGGTATATATATATTCCATTTTAGCTTGTTCAAAAAAAAATATATGACTAGTGGGGATTTATTTTTCATTAAAAAAAGTATATATGATAAGTGAATTTTTAATACTACATTTTTGTAGAAGTTAACGAGGAGAGGAAGCTAATAGATAAATGTTCATGTTAGTCTCTCTATTAGCATTTTCATATAGGAATGAATTAGTATTAATCACTTGTGATTTTTTTTTGTCTGATAAACGAAATGACAATAGTTATTGAAAATTCACACAAATAGAGGAGTATGAGTTCAAACCCTAGTCATGGCTGGCATTGAACTAACAATTTTAGTATTTTTGTCAGTTAAGCATGAATTTGTGAACAATCACTTGTGAATTTACTAAGGGTGACTTGTTATATTCGAATAAAAAAACTGTAGAAAAAAATAGTCCTTAAAATATTGTATGGAAGCTATAGTTTATTTTCTCTTATACTCCAAATATATAGTCCATAAATTAACCTTTGGAGCATAGATAGATTAATGTGTTTTGAAGTATTTTTTTATTCAAAACGTTTAAGATACAATTTGGAGATAATGAAAGTTGTTATAACTAGATAAAATATTTCCATAATCTTCTATAATGTGTCTTGAAATGGAAAAGATATTAATAGAGCACTGATCATAGCACAAGTTATTTGTTTAACACCACTTCCCATGTTATAATGAAATTGAAAGAAAATGATCAATCACTCTGTGTAATGTGTCTAATGTGTCTTATTTGTTCATCAAGTTTATTAAATGAAACATAGCCAAAGTAATTGGTGATAGTATTTTTAGTTGAGGGAAGTTTTCAGATGATTCTTTCACATAAAGAGTCGCGGACTTATTTCAGTTCAGTATGGACTCATTTTGGCCGGAGTCTGCATACCGGTGCTGAGATGATTATGCAGAGTAGAAACTATGAATAACACCATCAGAGGAGGTCGAGGAAAGAATCATGTGCTTACTCATTTAAAATCCCTTATATTCATATTATGCTATTGCCAAAAAAACTGCGGTTTCTGTATATGTACATCAAAATATACTGTCAATATCGAAAATTCAGAAACACAGCCCATTATGATCAAAACAGCAGCATGGAATTAAAGTACTTAGAAACCTTGCTGCTTTTTTCATTATGATTTTGTAACCACCTGATAGAATTTGTAATTCAAACAACTACATGATCAACAACCAGCAGCTTTCAGAAAGTTATCAAATGGACTTGCTGTTGGCAGTTGGAAAAAGTGAGGATGATCTTGATATTCCGCTCCACACAAATTCGGAACGGGGCCAGAAGTTGGTTGATACAATTCCACAAAATTATCATCATAGAGAAGATTTTCCGCCTGCATGTTGTGTATAAACTTAATTTGAGTGGAATGTAAGCATATATGTTTACGAGATGTGGATATAAAAGCAAGGAAGTACCTTCGGAGGATCCACATTGGAAGATGAATCCGTGTTTTTCGGTTCATTGTCGTCATTTGGTAAAGAGGAGTTCACTGAACATTCTTGCTTCAGATTGGTACTCATCAATCTGGACACTTTGTCCTTTCCCATCATATGTACCTCACAGTTATCAGTCGTATCCTCGTAAGGCGTATCAAATGCAGTTGATACAGAAATCCTCCCAGCAGGATGAGATGGGTCGAAAACCTGCATAAAAGTGTGATGTGATTCCAAATTTTGTGTCATTGATACGAGAAGAGCTTATAATACAATTGGAACACAAAAATGTACGAGGGAAAGAAATGTGTCACGTACTAATTCTAAAAGTTGATTAGCACTCAAAAGACTAGGGACCTCTGTCGACAATCTTGGACTTTGTTTTAATTGACTTTCAAATAACTCGTAAATAAAGTCATCATCGACTGTCGAAGTAGTCTGAAAAATGTGAAAGTAACAACATCGGTCACAACTTGCAATTCTAAACAAAGAAAAGAACATATAGACAGTTATTAGTTTCGGAAATCAACATGACGCACCTTTCTAGGAATATTCACGGTCAACTGAGATCCAAGTTCACATGTATCGCCTGGTGAGAATTCTTCTAACAGTTTCTCTTTTATTGACAATAATTCAGCCTGCATAAAAGACCAAAAGTTTACAATGTCAAGAAATTAGAATATATTTACCACATGATAGTCCAAAGTATATACAAGAAACAAGAAGCTTTACTTTTGAATAAATGTCCAAGCTTCTAATGATTTCAGAAGCAAAGCATTCATGTGTTTGGTGTGCAGAAGCCAATAATTCCAATAGTGTGTGTGAGGCCCTTTCATCATCTTCTTTGGATCCATAGTTGATGGTTAGATTTTCAGGTGCAAATTTGACAACTTGCAACTTGTCTTCAACCAATTGAAGGAAGGGGTCAATCTGATTCCAGAATTGTAAAAACTAAGATCACGACTTTAAAGTTAACGGAAAATGCTAACCAGTGCCTTATTTAACACGTTTCTTTTCAATAGACAATTTCTAACATAAGGTATAACATTCAGGAAATTTCATAAATGTCTTACCTTTCTCTCTGTAAGCACTTCCTTGGTGCTATCGACAAGAGTGACAATGTTGTATGCTTTTGAAGAAAGCATAATCATTGAAACTGCCAAAGTATAAAGTGATCTTCGACGAGATGGTGGCAATGGCCCTGCAAAAACAGAACGAATCAAAAGCTGAAAGGATTGACATTTCAACATCATAGTAAGTTTGTTCTATCCTGGTATCTTTTTTGGCATCCACTTCGAATAGAAATGTATTTGGTTTCTCGTAAATTCTCCAATCACGACTAACAAACTCAAGATAACCTAAGGAGTTTTTGCATCTCTTATATTTTTTTTTACTAATTACTCTAACCCTCGTCCTCGAAAACCATTTCTTCTTCCTTGAAAATCAAATTATATAACGGGAACCAATCACTTGTCGTCTACAGCCTGTGTCAACAGTAATAGGAGCTGCAGCGGCAAACATTGTCGGCATTTAATAGCTTTTGTTACCAAACATATTTTAGTCTAAACCTAATGTTTAAGCTTAAAATTTTATTTCCTAACAGTAAAAAATCAAATCATGTGTCAATAGTCTCTACCTGATATCAGACTATATTCAGTTCCAAGGACAATCAAATTTAAGTTTATCGCAACTGAAAGCTCACCTTCTCTGAGAGAAATATTCCATAAAGAAAACGCAAGCTGAAAACTTCGAACTATGTACTCATGAAAAGAATTCTGCAAAGACAAAATAAATTTAGAAAGTTATTTAAAGGAAAAGTATAGATGTAGACAACCTTAGCTCTAGAAATTGCGTAATCATGAATACAGTTATTACCTTAGCTCTAGAAACAAGTAACACCAAGCTGTATGTAAGAGCGATTGCTTCGTAATTTGCAGGCATATTTTCAGGAGATATAGATTGTGTCCAAATTGATGACATCAATCGGTTTATTTGATGCCTACTCAGCCTGAGGGCAACAACCTTCTGTTCTCGAGTGCAAAGAAAATCATCGGTAATGTTAAGCATGATCATAGTCACATAATTCTTCCCAAAGGTGACGAACCGCGAATTGGTTCGCGCGTACCAATTCATGGTACTTTTGCGAATTGGTTCGTCATAATTCTCTCCGAATTCTTTTAAACCTAAGTACCGGCGAACCACCCCAACAATCAAATAAGATACACGAAACACATATGCTATCAGCATACACTCAACTTTTATTTGATGGAAATTTGATTTTCAATTTTATGATTAATATAAACTTTAGATTAATAATATTAATTAACATAAATTTAATCCTAATTAATATTTTCATCAAATATTTTATATAATTTTTTATTAACAAGTACCGATTAGCGTACCGACTATGTATACCCCTCACGTACCGAATTCTTTAAAGATAGCGTACCGCGTACCCGAACCCGTACCACGTACCGAAACGAATTGCGAACCGTGTGACTATGAGCATGATAACATAAAATTTAAGATAATGTAAAACTATCACACTGTGGTTAGAGTGGAGTTTAACCATGATAACATCATATATGTAGTGTATACTCAAATGCAAGACTCACCGAGTTCTGATTATCACCGTTTGCAGTAATTCCGTCCGTTTTATTCATTAGAGGAGGATTATTCACGCTAGAAACCCGACTATGGCTTGATTTCAATCTGTTTATGATCCCAACATTGCTATTAGCTGGTTCAACCTCTCCGACAACATTTTCTTTGTTATACTGACTTAATCTTACACTTGCAGAACGTTTCTCCAGTTTTAGTTTTTCAAATAAGGAAGCTGAAGAAGTGAAAAAAGAGACTGCTCTTGAAAGTGTTCGTGGAACACCCGATGCTTTGGGCTCAGAAGCAGTTGGCACAAGAATGACAGAAAAGATGCGGTGAGCTACGACTCGTGTCTCATGATCTGGATGGACCATAGCCAAGAGTAGTTGGTGAAACATTGCCTCAGGGAATTCCTATTGACGAAAGTAATTTTACTTTTAGGATCAAACTTATCTATGAAACTCAAAGCCACGAATCATAGAGGAAAAAATTAAAGCACAAATATTGATTCCTTGCCTTTTTCGGATAGGACGGTAAGGTGGCTACAATTTGAGCGGTTCGATAAACTGCATAGACCGTGGTTCTAGATGTCATTGTAATAGTTGAGATATTCTCTAACATCACAGCCATAACATCAATAATTGGGTCTGCTTCTCCAACCTGTTAAATGTTTATGAGTAGCAGTTTTATCGTAATCTAATAAATAATGATATCGGTCTATATATAACATCATCATTGATCTAAGTTTGAAAATCAACGTAACACGAACAAATCAACAAATACTTCAAATATTGTGAATGTTTAAGACATAAACTTGATTAAAAGTAGTGGAAAGAGTGAGGTACCTTATTCGCTAACTCAACAAGGCATGTATCCACAACTTGCCTGAAATTCTTATTCCAGTTGATTGCATCATTGTCCATATTTGAGTTATCTAGGCAACAATGTATGGTCTTCCGTAAATGTCTCATCATGTCACTTACTGCACCAATTATCGATACAGAAGGTTGAACCTTTGCATATTCGGCGAGTGAAGTGGCAACCTCAACAATGTCGAGCTGCATGTTGGGTTCTTTAAGGACAGATTTATGATCTAGATGCTTAATTAGCATCGACAACAATACATGCGTATTTTTCTCTGCAACAACCAGATGGAGAAGTAACGATAGGTATAACTCAGAGTAATTAACAAAAGATTATATGACATAGGAAAAGTTTATAGTCAAGCAAGAAAAATACCATACCAGAATCATCCATCAAAAATAGAATGTCCTTCAACACAGAAATAGCAAGACCATGGTTTATAGACCATAAATTGCCATTATCAAAGTATCGGAACATAGATTCCATAACACGACGTATAGTAGTCCCTTCTTTGGCTAAATTGGCCATATTATGTAGGCAAACTCCAGACCAAAAAGAAGGATTTTTATCTTCTTCACTGCATTAGTTTATGAAACATAAACATTGAAAGTTAATGAAATAAATATAAGACAATCGATTTTAAAGATTTTATGCTGATAAAAACAATTACATTGTAAAATTTACTTCGCCTTTGTCGTTAACAACTCTACTCCAAGATGGATTTCTCTTTTTGACATCTACCAATAGAGAGATTTCAGTTTCACCCTCATTGGTGGTGTCATGATCACCCTTATTTTCACTACCTTGTTCCTCTTGATCAAGACTAGCTGAATTTTCCTTAGGAACTTCATAATTTTCCAAGACAGCTGAAACAATCTATAATGATGTAGAAATTTTGACTTTAGTTCAAACAATATATTTTTTTTTATCAAAACCAATATACAGTATATTATATGAGGATAAAATCAAAACATTAAAGTAAATGATGTACTTACATTATCAAACTCAACCGATATGTGAGAATGTTGGCCCATAAATCGAACCTACACAGCAAAGTAGTCGATTTAATTCTAGAGGATATGTATACAGATTATACAACCCTTGAACAAAGGAGTTAAGAACAATGGTGGAATCATAAAATAAATATGCAACATTTTGTGAATGACAATGACGGAATCATAAAATAAGTACCATTGCGGAAAGAGCTTTCAAACTGGCTGAACGATGAACTTTAATTTCTTCATCTTCCCCCATTTCTTGAGCTAATTGACATAGCTTTGGGATAATGCCTTCTAAGTTGAACAGGTAACTTCCATCAACCTGCAAAACTTAAAATACACGTGAGTCTCACGCGTTCTTCGGGCCAAAATTTAGAACGATAACAAGAAACTTCAGTTGTTATTTTATATCATTAGTTCACTTAAATTAAAACTTGTATCGATAGAAGAAGTGAAACAAACCTGACTATTTACAAAATCAAAAAGAATGTTACATCCAATAACTCTCATTTCATCCTGCCGCGTTTGATCCAGCAGTGTGTGGATAATACTTAGTAAGCTACTAGCAAACAATGGCCTATCAATAAACATAGAAACAATAAATGCATCACTTGTTTTAAATCTCTTCATTTTGCGACGTTAAGCAACAAAAAGAACTTCATGTAAATTTAACAGCTATTATCTTCAAAGATATTTTAACAGTCATGTATAAATTAAAATAGATATGAACTCACAATTGTTCTTTACAAGAAAACAGAAATTTCTTGTAAATACACATGACAATTTTTGTTGCGCAAATATTCTCATTTCGTAGCTCCTTGTAACACCTTTGCTCAAGGGCAGTCACAATCTGACACCAATTACAAAACTTTAGTGAGTGTCCAAACAACCTTGAAGGTTTCATATTGAAATAATCAAAACAATTTTAATCAAAATATAAATCACATGTAACAATGTGAATGACCAAGAAGCTTCTGCTTTTTGTTAAAATATTCCATACCTTTGGGATGCGTAAAGGATTTCTGGCGGAATAATCACAAAGTTTTCCTATTTTTCTGTCATTTGGTTCTTCCTCCTGTTTCAACTCATAAACAAAATAAAAATAAAATCAATATAAATGAGACATACAAACAAGTACTTAAAGAACAACTAAAAAAAGTCGATTAAAACAACATATGCATATCTCTATGTTTTGTCTTATGTGTTACATAAGCCTAAATGCCATTATCATGTAGCAATTGATCTTGCCTTTAGTACATAACAATACCACGCTTTCGCTGTTTAGAGGCAAAACAAGCATATTCATTACTTAAATAGGAACATTTGCATGCCTTCAACTTCACTAACTTACTTAAATACCAGAATTGACATCAAACCAACATAAATTACAATTCATTGTAGGTAAATACTTCTTCCAACATGCCTACATTACACGGAATTCGCAACTCGCTTTAGAGAGTCAAGTAAGTAATCTTTCTCAACAGTTGAGGAGAAAATCAATTGTCAATGTACACAAATATAACCAATCATGAATATATCGGAATATGAATATTGATTTTCTGTCGACATTACTTACTTTACATCTAAAGTGAATTGTTTACGTTAGAGAACCGAAATCTACTATACATATATGCAATGTGACATGACTAGAGAGACATTGAACCGTACGAAAAGGAAATAAAACGGAAAATAGAAAAAGCGAACCTGGTTACGAGGGAAAATGTCAGCAATGAGTTTCTTGTACCTTTTGACAGGCTGTCTAGACCTTGCCCTCAAGGAAGGGCAGAAGAAACAAAGGTTACCACAAGCAGGCAGAACTTGGCGGGAAACAACACCGGATACCGTAGTCATTTTGGAATTCCAAAAATATTAATAAATTGATTAGGTTTGAAAAAATTCAAAAATCTGAATCAAGTTTGGCATGAAATTCTGCTTTCTTTCCCTTCTTACACCAATCAGAAAAATCCGATTTTGAACGTAAAGAAGGGAAAGAAAGGCCAAAACATCAAATGGGCAGGCTTCAAATTGAATCACCACCCTGCAGATAGAAAAATCTGAATGTAATCAAGTTTAGCCTGAAATGGGAAAATGCAGCACTAGAATTTGATCTTCTAATAAAATGGATAAGCAAAAAATATAAAAATAAAAATGTAACAGAACAGAATATGATGATTGATAATGTTACAATTTAAGAAAAAGAATGTACCAATGTATTAAGGAATCCCTTAAAACAAGGAAAAATGTTTGTGAAAAAAGAATTAAAAAAAATTGGTATAATGTGAAGAATGTGATTATATCAATTTATGTTGTTGGGCTATTAGAGAAAGAATTGTTTGTAATGAAAAAAAGGGGGAACAATGGAGGAAAGGCAAATGTGAAGAACATTGCAATGATTTCTGGACCCACATTTACCCTCTTACTTTTCCTCCTCCTCTTCTTCCTCTATAGTTTATGTTTATGCTATAATTGATTAATTAATTTAATTAGTAATTATGTTTTTCAAAACAAAACAAAAAATAGTATTGTGAGGCACGTCAAGAAGTTCCACACATGCATCATTGTGTCAAGCAGCCCTTCTCCTTACAATAGATTAGAGTTTTTTTTTAAGAAGTGATAAATATTATTAAGGACAAAACTAATATTATTAAGGACAAAACTTATATACAGTACCATAGGTACTGTTTTTGCTGTTATCCAATCAAATACAAACACGTGTATCATTATACAACACACCTTAACGATGTTCCGTTTTAAAACAATTTTCTTCACTTGTTCTTGTTGGAACAAAGTGGGTCTGACATGAACCTCTAAAATTTTAAGTGGTTTTGATGATAACAAAGTATTAAAATTGCAATTGGTATTACTAATGATTATTCTAGTGTGCAGAATTATAAATTAAAATTCATTCAGAAGCACTATGAATAACAAGAGAGAAGCCAAGCTATGAAGCTCTGAAAGCGTATCGCTGTTCATCAGAAGCTTAAATTTTGCGTGCTGAAGATAATGCTTCTGAGGACCAAAGCTAGACTCTGAGGAGTTCAGAAGCTGAAGACCTTAAGAAGCTACGACAACAGCATCTGAAGCAAAAGGAATTTACGTCACTCAAGAACTGACAGAACCAGAACCAATGTTTGAAGAACAATCTACTTCAAGGCTCTGTCACATCCACAGGAAGGAATATTTGTTGGTACAACGTTAATCTTATCCATAAGTGGAGCGCATTTGAGGATCGTACTATCGTACTATTATTACTCAAAATGGATGAGTGATAATTTGAATTGCAAGGTAGTGGAATTGGATTTCTTTGCTAAAGAAGGCAATCTACAGCTAGCAATTGTACGAGCAAATTCCAGCTGGCACCTTATCTCTCTACAACGGTCATCATCTTCCTTCAAGTATAAATAGAAGACTCAAATGGAAGAAATGACTACTGTTCTACTGTTCCATTACTGCGTTTAAGACTCTGAAGCATTCTGACATTAGTGTTCCATCTGTCATTCATGTCTTAAAGCAATTTGCGTTGTATTTTGTAAACACCTCTGATAGTATATCAAGTGTTCCTTAACATTCATTCTTATTCTTAAGTTTGTTTGAGAAGTCTCTTGTTAAGTGTAACTTGAGCATTTGAGAAGTCTCTTGTTTAGTGAAACTTGAGCACCTGAGAAGTCTCTTGCAAGTGTGCTTGAGCAATTTGTAATCTTAAGTAGATTATAGTGAAAATCTCTTGTTAGTAACAAGGGGACTGGAGTACTCTCGATTTGTGAGAGGAACCAGGATAAATTTTGTGTCTTTCTCTCTCTCTCAGCACCCCTTTTCTATCTTGTGTTTATTTCCGCTGCAAACTTAGTTTTATTTGGTAAAAAGTTTTATTTTTTAAAACACAATTCAACCCCCCCTTCTTGTGTTTTTCCACCTTCAATTGATATCAGGAGCTAGGTCTGTTGCCTAACTCACCTTACAGTGAAACAGTAAAGATCCAGGAGGAAAAACATGTCTGCTGAGAAGAACCTCAATGAAGTTCCTTTTGACTATGACTCAAACTCTCGACAAAGGAGGTCATCTGATAAAGTTCCTTTCTTTAATGGAACTGAGACTAGCTACCCTTTCTGGAAAACAAATATGTACAGCTATATCATGAGTATTGATTGTGATTTATGGGACATGGTAGAGGATGGAGTTAACTTTGAAAACATGGACTTAGAAGGTGTTGTCAGCTCTCAGAACAGGAAAGCCTTTACACCTACTCAAAAGCTAGAGTACAAGAAGCATCACTCTGTAAAAGGAATGATGACTAATGCTATCTCACATGATGAGTACCTTAAAATTGGAGATAAAAGAACTGCAAAATCTATTTGGGATTCCTTAAAATCCAAGTATGAGGGCAACAAACAAGTTAAGGAGGCAAAGGCTAACTTGTTGGTGCATCAGTATGAGCTGTTTAAGATGAAGGACGGAGAGGACATTGAAACTATGTTTTCACGGTTTCAAATTCTAGTATCTGGACTTCAAGTATTAGACAAGAGTTATACTGAAGCTGATCATGTGAGAAAGGTACTCAGAAGCCTACCACCAAAATGGAGACCCAAGGTGACTGCTTTTCAAGAGTCTAAGGATTTGGATACTGTATCCCTTGAAAGCTTGATTAGTTCATTAAAGAGTCATGAAATGGAACTAATGACTGATGAATCAACCAAGAAGATGAAAGGGATAGCCTTAAGCTCTAAAAGTTCATCAAAGGCTCTGAAAGCTAAAATTGTAGAATCTGAAGATGAGGCTTCTGAAGAGGGTCAAGAAATTGGGTCTGATGATGAAGAAGAGATGGTGCTGATGGCTGCTAAGGTTTCACAATGGGCAAAACGAAGCAAGAAATATGCAGGTAAATTTGGAGGATCTTCCAAGAGACTTAGTACTGCTAAAGACAAGAAGGAAGATCAAAGCAAGTGTTTCAAATGCAACAAGCCTGGTCATTTCATTGCTGATTGTCCAGAAAACAAAAGTAGATCATCAAAGCAAAGCTCTAGCAAGGAAAGATATAAGAGTAAAGTCAAGAAGAGCCTTCTGGCAACATGGGAAGATCTTGACAAAGACTCAGACTCAGATGGTGATGAGGAAACAAATCTAGCACTGATGGCAACTACCTCTGACAGAGAAGACTCTGAAGCAGGTTCAGACTCTGAAGATGAGGAAGAGGTAATTGCTAAACTATCTAGAACTGAATTAGTAGATTCTCTTAAAGATGCCTTAAAAATGCTCACTAAAAAGGCAGGTGAATGTAAGGTCCTGAAAAAGGCTTACAATAACCTAACTGAGAAAATGAACATAATAGTTGAAGAAAATGAGTCTCTAAGTAGTAGAAACTCATTTATGGAAACTCATTATGTTTATGATGATAAGGTTCCTCTAGAGCATGAATTTGCTCTGCAAGAATTTCTTATCAATGGCATGAAGAGAAGTAAGATACCTTTCTTAATATACCATGTTAGTAGAAACAGAGGTGAAGGTCTTGGATTTTCACGTTTTAAAGATAATCCATTATTTTCTAAACCCTCTAAAAGTGATAAATCAAAACCTAAGGCTGTATTTGTTAAAAGCCAATCAGAAGCAATAGTTATATCAGAACCTGAAAAAATAATTGTGTCAGAGGCCAAGAAGCCTCAGACTCTGAAACCTTCAGAGCCTAAGGTCTCCAAACCTCAGACCAATGTCAAAATAAATAAAACTCTGGTATATTCTAAAGCTAAGCACAAGAGTTATACAAAGCCTAAAAGTTTTTCAAAATGCTTCAATAACTCTAGAGCTCCTGATAGGCCTTATAAACAAAAACAATCTAAGGTAATGAGGACTAACTCTAAAGGACCCATAAAGGTATGGGTACCAAAGTCTGAGATTGTCTTTGCAGCAGATCTGCACTCAAAGAAGGCCAGAGCAGCATTCTTGGTACCTGGACAGTGGCTGCTCGCGTCATATGACAGGAGACAAGCATATGTTCCAAACCCTGACTCTAAAAGAGGGAGGAACTGTGGGATTTGGAGGAAACCAAAAAGGGAAGATCACTGGTACTGGTACAGTTGGTAATTCTTCTCTCTCTATTAAAGATGTTTGGTTAGTTGATGGCCTCAAACATAATCTACTAAGCATTAGCCAATTTTGTGATAGTGGATTTGTTGTTAAGTTTAATAAAGATGCATGTACTGTAATCAGAGAGTCTGATGAGTCTGTAGTGTTCAGAGGCTTAAGGAAAGGCAATGTTTATAAAATTAATCTGTCAGAACTCTCAGAGCAAAAGATAGTTTGTCTTCTATCTTTGAATGATGAGAAATGGGTCTGGCACCAGCGCTTAGGTCATGCTAACTGGAGATTAATCTCTAAGCTTAGCAAACTAAGCTTGGTTAAAGGACTACCCAATCTTAACTATCATTCAGATGCTCTGTGTGGTCCTTGTCAGATTGGAAAGATTTCAAAAACCTCTTTTAAACCTAAAAACATTGTCTCTACCTCAAGACCTCTTGAATTGCTTCACATTGATTTGTTTGGTCCTGTAAGTACAGCTTCAATCAATGGAAAGAAATATGGACTTGTTATTGTTGATGATTACAGTAGATGGACTTGGGTCAAATTTCTTAGAGTGAAAGATGATGCATATGATGTGTTTACCATCTTCTGCACACAAGTGCAAAGTGAGAAAAGTCTCAAGATCTTAAAGATCAGAAGTGATCATGAGGGTGAGTTTGAAAACGAACCCTTTGCAACCTATTGTGAAGACCATGGAATTGTCCATGAGTTCTCAGCTCCTAGAACACCACAGCAAAATGGTGTTGTAGAGAGAAAGAACAGGTCTTTACAAGAGATGGCAAGAACCATGATGCATGAGACTAAACTTGCTAAGCACTTCTGGGCAGAAGCTGTGAACACAACTTGTTATATTCAAAATAGGATCTATATCAGACCTATATTGAATAAAACAACATATGAACTCTTTAAAGGAAGAAAGCCCAACATCTCTTATTTTCATCAGTTTGGATGTACCTGTTACATTCTGAACAATAAGGCCTACAAAAGAAAATTTGATGCCAAAGCTTGTAAGGGAATCTTTATAGGTTACTCTGAACGCTCAAAGGCATACAGAGTATATAATTCTGAAACTAACACAGTGGAAGAATCTATACATGTTAGATTTGATGACAAAGAGCCTGACAGTAAAAAGTCAGAGCAAGATGATAGGTATGCAGGTGTTCCATATATATATAACAATCCAGAACCTGAGAAAGCATCAGATACAAATGAAACTTCAGAAGCTGTATTGGAAGAAGTCTCTGAAGAAGCATCCCCAATAGAAGCATCTGAAGAACGTGATGATATCTCAGAAGATGATACCCAAACAAGTGCTGAAACTAATGAAGCTCCAAAGAGAAAATTCAAATACAGATCATCACATCCAGAAGATCTTATTCTTGGAAACAAAGAGAGTCCAAGAAAAACAAGATCAGATTATCAACAACAAGATTCACTTCTAGGACTCATATCTATGATAGAACCTAAGAATGTTGATGAAGCTCTTTCTGATGATGGATGGATTGTAGCAATGCAAGATGAGCTCAATCAGTTTCAAAGAAATGATGTGTGGGATTTGGTACCAAGACCAACACACAAGAACATCATTGGAACCAAGTGGGTATTTAGGAACAAACTGAATGAACAAGGTGAAGTGGTAAGAAACAAAGCTAGACTAGTAGCACAAGGCTACAGTCAGCAAGAAGACATTGACTTCACTGAAACATTTGCTCCAGTGGCAAGACTAGAAGCAATCAGGTTATTGTTATCATATGCAGTTAATAATGGAATAACCTTATACCAAATGGATGTTAAGAGTGCCTTTCTAAATGGTGTCATTTATGAAGAAGTATATGTCAAACAACCCCCAGGTTTTGAGGATTTGAAAAACCCTGATTATGTTTATAAACTTAAGAAATCACTCTATGGTCTCAAACAAGCTCCAAGAGCTTGGTATGAAAGACTGAGTAATTTCCTTTTAGAAAATGGTTTTCCAAAAGGTCAAATTGACAATACACTATTCAGAAAGACAACTAAGAAAGACATCTTAATTATTCAAATCTATGTTGATGATATAATTTTTGGTTCTACTAATGCTTCCTTGTGCAAGAATTTTTCAAAGCTGATGCAGGATGAATTTGAAATGAGCATGATGGGTGAACTAAAGTTTTTCCATGGAATTCAAATCAATCAAGGAAAAGATGGCACTTACATTCATCAAAGCAAGTATACAAAAGAGCTTCTGAAGAAGTTTAATCTTGAAGACTGTAAGATAATGTCAACTCCCATGCATCCTACAAGCAGCTTAAGCAAGGAAGAAATTGGAAGCAAATTAGATCAGAAGCTGTATAGAGGTATGATTGGTTCCTTGCTCTATCTAACAGCTTCTAGACCTGATATTTTATATAGTGTATGCTTGTGTGCAAGATTCCAGTCAGATCCTAGAGAACCACACTTAACTGCAGTTAAGAGGATCTTTAGATATCTGAAAGGAACGACTAATCTAGGACTTCTTTATAAAAAATCCCTAGATAGTAAGCTAGTTGGATTATGTGATGCTGACTATGCTGGAGACAAGATAGAGAGAAAATCCACTAGTGGAAATTGCCAATTTATTGGTGAAAATCTCATATCTTGGGCCAGCAAGAGACAAACAACTATTGTTTTGTCTACAGCAGAAGCAGAATACATCTCAGCTGCTAAATGCTGCACACAGCTTCTCTGGATGAAATATCAGTTAGAGGACTATAACATAGCTGAAAGTAGTATTCCACTATATTGTGATAATACTGCTGCTATTCATTTATCTAAGAATCCAATTTTGCATTCCAGAGCTAAGCATATTGAAATTAAGCATCATTTTATAAGGGATCATGTTTAAAAAGGGACAATAAATATTCAATTCATTGATACGGATCATCAATGGGCTGATATATTTACCAAACCTTTGGCCATTGAACGCTTTGATTTTATTAAAAAGAATTTGAACATGCATTTTATCTCTGAAGAAAACTAGCTCTGAGATGCAAAATAGAATTAGGGTCTGAAGCTCTATCAGAGCCACTAATAATTCAGAGTCTCCTGTGGGAAGTTCTGAATAAATGGGTTCTGAAGAGTAACAGGTTCTGATGAGGTGACAGATATTAATGAGTTTGGCTCTGAACTAGACGGAAATGAAACGTTTAGTACTAGTTAGTGTACAACAGTTGTCTGTACACGCGTCAGCTTGATTAAGCCTCTCCTGCACGTGTCTAGATCCTGATGGGTAGAGAACAGTTAATGATGAAAATGCAGTTATACAATTTAAAATTAATTTTAAACTGTTCGCGCTCCCTCCTTTGTGCCTATTTTCTGAGTGTTTATTCTATTTGATATAAATTGTCACTTCACTCACAAAGCACAACTTTTTCACATAATCACTTCCTACACAAACCCTAAACCTCAGATATTCCCAAATCTCCCTGTTTCTTAATCTTTCGCAATCATGGCTGCTCGTCCTTCAAACGAAATTGTTCAACGTCCGTTCAACCCTGTTCTACCACCGGTTATTGATCTTTCGTCTCAAGCAAGACTCGTCTTCAAAGATAATGTAACCGACGCTGGTCCGGAATCGTTTGAATTCGTTACGGAGAAATTTGTTGATTTTGAGAGTTTCAAAGTAAATGGGATTGACATTCAAAGTTTATTCTACGATCAACAATGGAAGAATTACTTTGAGATGCTAAACGAGTTTGTCTACTATGATATTGTCAAGTACTTCTGGCAAAAAGCAACCATCTTTGACAAGTTCTGTGCTGATGAAGAGGTTAGAAAGATGGTTGAGAAGGATAGTTCCCTGAAAGGAAAAACAAGGAGTCAACTGGGTTTGAGACCCTATAAAGGAAAAGAGATTAGGTCAAACATCATGGGAATCAATGTTCTTATCACTCAAGAACACATTGCCAAAATTTTGGGTCTGGACAATGAAGGAGAAAACGTGGATGAATATGGTGAGAAGAGTAAGCATATTGAATCCATTAAGAAGGATTTATTTCTTCCTGGTTGTGCAAACAATGATTTTGGCAAAGCAAAATTCATGAAGCAAAACTTCATCTTTGCTTTCAAAGTGTTTCTGGCCTCCATCATCACCAGAGAAGGAGGATATGATACTATTTCTCTACCACACAGACACTTCATCTGGTTTATGTACAAGAAGGTAAAGATAAATCTGGCAAAGCTTCTGTTTGATCACCTATGCTTTACTATATCCAAGAGCAGAAGCAAATCACCTTCCATTATTCATCATCCAAGGTTGATTTCAGAAATCATTCGCCAAACGAAGCTTATTCAGATTGTCAGTACCAAGGAGAAACTTAGAGTTTTCAATACTGCTAAGTATGATGCAAGTGTTCTGGTAAATATGAAGCTTAAGACAAAAGAAGAGCTGAAGACAGCCAAAAGCCCTCTGGAGCAGGTTTATGAAAAGTACTTCTGGTGTGATGGTTTTCCGACCATTTCAGAATTTGATAATGATGATGTTATCAAGAACTTCTTGGAGTTGGTCAGATTAGATTCTGGAGTAAGAGTGCCCAGAAGTATGGTAGTTGGTGTACCAAACTGGGACATTTTCAAAGGACCAAAGCAGATCACCAAGTCTAAGAGAAAACCTCAACCAATTGAACAAGAAATTGTTGAGGAAAGCTCCAATGAACAATCTGGAGATAAGAATGATGCTGTTGAGGTTACTGATCAAGCAGAAAGTGGTGCTGAAAGATTGGCCACTGAAGAGAATGAAGGAGTCACTGAAGAGCAAGTGACTAAGATAGCTCAAAGAAAAGCTGTTCAGAAGGAAAGAAGATCCAAGAAGAGGAATGAGAGGCCTGAAATTGCAGAAGAGGATCAACATGTCAGAGCCCCAAAAAGGAAAAAGACAGTTGTTTCCAAACAGAAAGCTGCTGACTCTTCCAAAGGTAAAAATTCTAAGCCTAATACTGATAGCGTTTCTAGTGCTCAACCTCCTACCCAATCACCTCCTATAGACTATACACAGCCTATACGTATGATTCCACCATCTCCACAACCCTCCTCACCCTCATCATCCTCATCTGAAGGGACTTCTTCTGATGCAAGCACTGATTCTTCAGAGCTTATTGAAAAATTAGATAAAATTCAGAAGGAACAATCTAAGAAAAAGATCCCTGCAAAAAGAACCCTCAAGAAACCCAAACACAACTCACCAGAAGAAGAAAATATTTTCATTGACACTTCTATTCTTGACCAACCCACCAACACAACAAGAAAATCACCTACAATTCTAGAACACCTCTCCACTCACTTATCAGGTGATGCCTTTACCTACTCCAACACAAACTCACCTGATCAATTTCACTTTGTAAATACATCTTCTGATTTACCTATTGATCCACCAATTCCAGAACCACCAATTCAAACATCACCCTCCTCCCTTGCTGACATTGAACAAGAAGATCCACCCACCTTCACACCAGCTCAGGATGAAGTTATGAATCATTCTGAACATACCACTGCTGAACCATCCACACCACAAACTGAACCTTCCACACCTGAACCATCACCTGAACCACATACACCACAATCTGAACCCATCTATGGTCCATCTCACAAACCCTTAACCATAGATGAACTTAGTCTACCTACTGACTTCGCCCTACCCATTCTGGAGGATCTGCTAAAAGCAGAAATTAATGTTGATGATGATATAATAACAACCCCCAAAGACCCCTTTGATGAAATCAGAAAAATCAAAATCATCCCTTTAAAAAGAAAAAGACCTGAACCTACCATTCCCTTCAACAGAAACCAGCCCTTCTTCAATCACAACTCTGAACCAAACCTTGAGCTGCTAGATAATGCTATTAATATTAGTCTTAAGAAATTTAAGAGCATGGAAGAAGAAGTACTGATATTTCCCTCAGATGTTGATGCTAAGATCAGGGAATTGGAACAGAAATTCAGTCAGTCTCTGAGGCTCTTAGGAGGTTATGTGAAAAGGAAGATTGAAGGAAGAGGAATGGAAGTTGTGTCTCAAATAATGAGTGCTGCTGATCGCTCTCATGCTCTGAGACTTACATTTTTCAACCATGAAGAAGAATGTCAGAGGTTAGCATTTTTAGCTGTTGTGAATGAAAGTATAAGAAGATCTCTTGAAGCAGCTATAAGGCTAAATGAAGAAGAGGCCACTTATGCAAGAATAGTAGTTGATGCTGAGCAGGCTAGGATAGCTGCTGAAATGGAATGTCAGAGGCTTGCTGAACAAGAAGCCTTCAAGTTGTTGGTTGATAGAGCTGTTCACATTGCTGTTATTGAGACTAATAAGATTATTGAGAATCAAGCAGCTGCAGAGGATGTTGTTATGCATGATCAGAACCTCAGTGAACCAGATTCTGATAAAGGTAAAGCTCCAATTGTTGCTCCAACTCCTCCTAGATCTCCACCTGTACTTGTCCAAGGCTCTTCTTCATCTGCTATACCTTCAGCTATGCAAGAAGCTCTGGATGTAATCAAGAATGACTTAAGAGAGGAGCTAAGAAATGAAATGGATGAGTTCAGGGCCGATATAAGAGAAGACATGAACAGATCTGGTGAAGCTACTAACAAGAAGATAGATGCAATGATGGAACTACTTCTGAAGCTTACTCAACAACAACCCAAACCATAACCTTATGTTTGAGCACTTGCTTGTATTAATTTTTTTTTGTAATTCGTTTGGATATTTTCTTCATGGTCAATTAAGCTTCTTATTATCCTTACTTGTGTTTGTGTATCTGAATGTGTGTTATTTTTCTTATTTTTGTTTTTCTAAATTAAAAAAAATATATTCACTTCTTACGTCTGATACTCTTGTGGATTCTGAACCTAGTGTAAGGTGTTGGAGAACATCTTGTTTTTGTTAACTTATATAGGATTTTGAAAACCTAAGGTTCCCCCACATCAGTATTCCTGTTTACTCATGAAATAGCTTCTTAGTATTATAGCCTGTTTATAAGCGGGGCAACAATACCGAATGAGGCGTGTCTGGTAACTGGTTTTCTGACGTTTGAAAAGAGTATATAATAGAAACACGCTCAAAAAGAAAGAAATTTATAGCAGGAACTCTTTATTAAATTTATTGAAGAAATTCTTTATTACATAAGATAATGAGATCCTACTTAGAATCAACGTCAGCAGCCTCTGGCTTATTCTTCTTATGCTTCTCATCAACATAAGAAAGTAGGTCACGCAGGGCTTGCTGAGCTTCAGCTTGATACTCTTCGTATGGCTTGTCATCATCATATGTCCATAAGAATTCTTCCAGGTCAGAGCCTATTTCTTCAAGCTCTGACTCTGTCAGAACCAACTCTCGCTTGTTTCTTTCATAGAGATGCCTGTTTTCTTCGCAGCGCCAGGGCTCTGCTTCCTTCTTGATCACTTCTTTAGATCTTGAAGCATCCTTCGCAGCTTGCTTTTCCATTGTGTGTTTCTCTTAATGTTCTTTGATTATTCTGTATGAATAAAATGAGAAGAATCATCTCTTTTTATAGTGCTCTCAAGCTTTCTTGTCTACCTGGGAATCAACACAATTCATTTAATGAATATAGTTGTCACCATTTTTTAACTTGAATGTCTTGTTTTCTGAGCTTTTTGACTGATGACAAAAGGGGGAGTAAGAACATCGTTAAAATTAATGATAATTGATTCTTTTTACTGCTAAAGAACTGAAACTGTTATACTCATATCAACTTCTAACCCTTCTGAACTATCGTTATGTGTTTCATTCTGAACCATTATTGAAAGGGGAGAAAATTTAAGAACCTAAAATTGATTTCCATAGATAATATAAGAGAAGCTTGCAAACCTCCTCTGAACATTATCTGACTCTAAGAAGCAAAGCTTACAAAACTAAACTATGCTTCTGAGAGTCAAATATGAAAATCTAATTTAAGTTGATAAATTAACTCTTAAACTGTTTTAATTAATTATGGATAAGACTTAGGGGGAGCTTACAAACCTAACCCTATGGATTATCAGACTCAGAGGGAGATTGCAAACCTTTGAAACCTGAAGTCAACATAATTAAATTAAATCAACAACAATTGAATTTTAATGCTTTAGTTTGTCATCATCAAAAAGGGGGAGATTGTTGGAACAAAGTGGGTCTGACATGAACCTCTAAAATTTTAAGTGGTTTTGATGATAACAAAGTATTAAAATTGCAATTAGTATTACTAATGATTATTCTAGTGTGCAGAATTATAAGTTAAAATTCATTCAGAAGCACTATGAATAACAAGAGAGAAGCCAAGCTATGAAGCTCTGAAAGCGTATCGCTGTTCATCAGAAGCTTAAATTTTGCGTGCTGAAGATAATGCTTCTGAGGACCAAAGCTAGACTCTGAGGAGTTCAGAAGCTGAAGACCTTAAGAAGCTACGACAACAACATCTGAAGCAAAAGGAATTTACGTCACTCAAGAACTGACAGAACCAGAACCAATGTTTGAAGAACAATCTACTTCAAGGCTCTGTCACATCCACAGGAAGGAATATTTGTTGATACAACGTTAATCTTATCCATAAGTGGAGCGCATTTGAGGATCGTACTATCGTACTATTATTACTCAAAATGGATGAGTGATAATTTGAATTGCAAGGTAGTGGAATTGGATTTCTTTGCTAAAGAAGGCAATCTACAGCTAGCAATTGTACGAGCAAATTCCAGCTGGCACCTTATCTCTCTACAACGGTCATCATCTTCCTTCAAGTATAAATAGAAGACTCAAATGGAAGAAATGACTACTGTTCTACTGTTCCATTACTGCGTTTAAGACTCTGAAGCATTCTGACATTAGTGTTCCATCTGTCATTCATGTCTTAAAGCAATTTGCGTTGTATTTTGTAAACACCTCTGATAGTATATCAAGTGTTCCTTAACATTCATTCTTATTCTTAAGTTTGTTTGAGAATTCTCTTGTTAAGTGTAACTTGAGCATTTGAGAAGTCTCTTGTTTAGTGAAACTTGAGCACCTGAGAAGTCTCTTGCAAGTGTGCTTGAGCAATTTGTAATCTTAAGTAGATTATAGTGAAAATCTCTTGTTAGTAACAAGGGGACTGGAGTACTCTCGATTTGTGAGAGGAACCAGGATAAATTTTGTGTCTTTCTCTCTCTCTCAGCACCCCTTTTCTATCTTGTGTTTATTTCCGCTGCAAACTTAGTTTTATTTGGTAAAAAGTTTTATTTTTTAAAACACAATTCAACCCCCCCTTCTTGTGTTTTTCCACCTTCAGTTCTCTCTCATCTCTTCCTCAACAACAACCATGCTTCTTCAACAACAACTGTGCCCTGCATTTGTTCACTCTCTCTGTGCGTTTTAAATTCGTTTCCAGTTTTCTGTTTTTCTTTGATCACCTCCATTCGTTGTTTACTACTCGCAACATGTTTTAAGGATGAGTAGTTATTGGATATGGAAAAAGGATAAGTGGTGAAATAAGTGGATCAATCAAAGATTCAAAATACACGCATCTTAACATGAATTTCACAAATAATCTTTTTATTTATTTATTTATTTATTTATTTATTCTTACTTTAAGAGAGCCAAGTGAAAGGGGTTCTTCCAATTAGACTTTGACAGGTTACTTCTCCTAGTGGAAGGACATGGTGTGTTGGTGGATGATGATGTTATTTGTGCACCACCAAAATTTTTTTAATTGGTAAACATAGTGTTTATATATTTGTCTTGTTGGTTGTTGAGAGATGAGAGAGAACAGATGAAGAAATGCAGGGCGTGGTTGTTGTTGAAAGAGAGAAAGAATATAAAGTACTGTGTTTGTTCATAATTCGTTGCCGTCAATAAAAGAAACGGAATGTTAACGTGATAACATAGAGGGTGTACACGTGTTTGTATTTGATTGGAGAACAGTAAAAACAGTACCTATGGTACTGTATATAAGTTTTGTCCTATTATTAAATCCACACATAATTGTGAAATTCTGAATTCGAATTCAAATAAGAGAAAATAGAACATGCATCGACGGTGTAAAATATATTTACACCAACATCCAATATCAACTATATATTCCGCTACTTTCAAGATATGATGTGGATGAATAGTTAATTTCTATTGAGTGTTCATATAAAAATATTTTACATTGACGTATCATGTCTATTAAACTCTTCTAATAAAGGTGTTCAATTTAACAAATATTGATATTAACAATTGAAGTAGGTGTTACGAACAAAGTCTCTGTCTTTTTCTAGTTTTTTTTTTTTTAGCATTTATTTATTTGTAGACAAAAGCTAAATTACATTTTTATTGCTTCACCCATAAAATTTTACATGATTTTTATATTATAAATATGAATAAATGTCACTCTCATCTTAGACAAATATATATATATATATATGTTATGTATTGTTTTAAGTTGGTTACTAGATAGAGTGAGAAACACCACCTAAACCGGTGTGGTGATGCTACACCATAGTCCATAGACCATAGTCGAGGGGGCGGTTTAACTGAATCTCCTAAATTTTTTAAAAAAACACACGTGTAATTTTATATATTTTGCATTTTTTTTTTTGACTAAACTGTTCTTTTATTTGCACCACTAGTTTAAAGAGATCAAAACCAATTTTAATTCACCCATTTTTAGATTTTCTCGTGACTTATATTGAGAGACATGTGAACGACTACATTAGTAATAAGTTAATTATTGAATATAAATGTAGTCGTGACTCAATCTATTGACACTATTAAATAACACTTTTGATTCTTTTAACATCATGAGTAAATAAATGATTTTTTAGATTATTTAAATTATAAAATTACCCTTGTGACAAAATCATCCATATATTTCAAAATCATTATTAATAATTTTTAATTTAATATCAAATTATTTTTTAATTATATTTTATTAGATTCATTTTTTAAAAAATTATATTTTATAGGGGAAAATCAATAAATTGTTTTATTATCCTATCCTGATGATTTCTAACGCAACTCATAGTTAGGATAAGAATTTAAACTAGAGAGACATGATATGATAAGTGTTCTGGTGAACAAATAAGGGGGGTGATAAATAATTGGACCGTATCTAAGAAATGAGTAATCCTCCACAATTGTGCAGCATTTCTGTATATTAAAAAATATGATCCGGGGTCTTCTTTTTACAATGAAGTATGTTCTCCTATTTATAGATTTCAATAGGTAGTAGTTATGGAGTTCTACGATCATGGGAACCCCATGATCGTGGCGGTTTCTTCCTCATACACGGTGATGATGGGCGGTTTCTTCCTGTTTTGGTGGTGATCATGGAGGTATGGGGTGGTTATTCCTCTCCACGTGTTGACTTGTTGGTGAAGTTTCTACGAATGCGGTTACGTCTGAGGCGAGGGCGTCTCCCACATGTCACGTCGCCGCTAAGTATCTTTGCCGCCAAGTTATCTCTTGAATTCCATGGGTTGAGTGATTGGGCCATCTTGCTATTGGGCCTATGCTATTTATTTTTGGGCCTTACCCCAGTCCACAGCCCCCCAAGCACGAGGCTCAAAGAGGCGAAGTGGTGATAGTGGGAGTTAAGCCAGTTGTGATGATCGTGGGGGTAACTACCTGTTTGCTTCTCTTGGCATGCGTCGCCCCTCTCCTATAAATAGACCTTATGATGGCTTTGCTTTTTGCCCACATTTTCCAGATTTCTTTCTAACTCGTTGTTTTCTTTTTCATTTCTTATGGCCATGGATCAGTCCATCCCTGTGTTGGAGTCGCCTGCTATGCCTGCCATTAGGCGTGTAAGGGACAAAGTGGAGGAAAATATAGATGAGCTCATAGACAACGTGGGGGAGTTTCAGCTTTACGTCGAGGAACTCAATGATTACAAGTGACGCCTGACTAATGACCAGAAGATCTTCTTGGATTTGGCCTTAGAGTTGTCTCGACGTTTGGAGAAGAATGTCGCTTTCATTGAGACCACCAATGCGATTTTCAAATGTTACAACGAACTTGAAGACACGTTGGAGCAAAAGATATCTGTTACCAAAGACAGTATTGACCTGCAGGAGGAATCGTTATATCTTAATCTATCTGCTGAGGAGGCCGTTGAGAATCGCATCGAAGTGTTGGAGAAGGAACTTCGCCCCCTGATGAAGAGGAAAAGGAACCTTCAACTAGACATTGAATATGACGTCGCGAGGCTCATCAGGACTCGTTCTTCACTTACTCGCCTCAAGGAGAAGATGGAGAGGTTGCAGGATGATCAAGATAGAATTAGCCCTGATCTCACAGTTGCTAAGAAATATAAGGAGAAAATTGAGGAATTGCAGGCCGATGTTGTCGCGGCCGCCTATGTCGTTTCTTAAGTAGTTTCCCTTTCAGTACCTTAGGACTTCTTGTTTGTAACCTGCTTTGATGTCTCTGTATTTGGTGTTTGTTATTTCCCTCGTGTTGTACTCTTTGTTTTCGTAATTAATGAAGTTTTTGTTTTCCTCGTGATATTGCATTTTTTGTTTTCCACGCATCGCCTTTGGGCGTGACCTTATAAATGGCGAGATAACAGTTCGCCTCAGGACACGCGTCAATCATCGCAACGCTTCACCTTTTTTCTTTCCAAAACGTTTCAACTTTTCAAATAGTTTTCTTCGACCGGTGCCATTGGTTCTATATATACGTTGCTTCCTTCATCTTGCATTCTTCATTCCAATCGAAAACTCTTGGTTATTTTCTTTGCGCTGATTTCTGATTCATTTACCGACGAGATTGCACGTTCATAACCGTTCTCCATACACTTCCCGCGCGATTTTCGCTAGCCATGTTCTTCAAATTTCAAGTGGTAACCGCTCCTTTAAACCAGGTATAAACCGCTATTTCTACCTTTTTTCCTTTTTGTTTCTATTTCGCGACTTAGGGTTTCTAGGGTTTTTCTGTGAAAATGGTCGTTTTGAGAGACCTTAGTGATGTTAATGAGGGAGATCCTTCTCGTCCTCTCCCTGTTGGTTGTCCTTTAGAACGCCAAGTTCATGGTCACTTTACTAGGCCTGACGGATCGTTGAACTATTCTGGTTATTTCACCGAACTTTTGGGGGTTCCTATTTGTAACACCCCCTTTTCAGAGACTGAAAAGAAGAGCGTCACAGTTCTCTACCCAAATTTAAATGCTTAAATACAAGCAATTGCAATTATGTTGATTTATTTTTGTGAAAGGAAAATTACAAGTGAGAAATAATATACTATATTTTTGTCTATAAAAACTTTTCAAAATTCTCTTTATATAAATTCAAAGTTAAAGTAAGCCCATGAATAATATGCATCATTTATAACTAAAAGATTTGCAAACATAAAATATATATTTTTATTGCACATAAGTATCTTACAATCTTCCAATTGAAAATAATCAAAAGATAATATCTACAAAAGACTCTAACCCACAATTGATCACGAGCTGGTCAAACACTAAAGATGTCATCAAGAGAGTACTCCAATGACACCATTAATACCTTAATCTCAAAGAGATCTTTCTCTTCGGACTCCAAAAATAAAACTAGATCTCTAATCAACACTAACTGTCTTGATATTAATGTCTCTCACAATGCCGTTTTCCTCTTTCCAATGAACTTTAACTTGAGGTCTATGGTATCCTGCACTAACTGTTGTAACGGGTGAATTACTCGTACACAAGTTACCATTGTGATGATGTCACAAGGCTACACATAATATTGGTGGATTCTAGGGTGAACCATCTAACAAGTCCCTCACCAGTGAGGCACTTAAAAAATACCGTTAGATCAAATGAGTGGTTCAGATCTTTTCAAATAAAAAAGGAAAACACGTATAGATATCCACAACCAATTATGTCCTATTTTACTACTCTATTTCGTTACTTTTTCTCCATGTTTCTTTTTCATCGCTACCGTTAGAGGGAGGGAAGAGCCGACATCAGAGAGAAAGAAGGAAAGGAGAACGGTCGGCGTTTGCGGTGGTAACAGGGGCAGTTCCAGTGACGTATGGTGGCTGCGGTGGTTGCTCCGGCGATGGTCGGATTCTCGGCTAGGGATGGTGGAGAATGGTTTACTGTGGATGCAATGGTAGTTTAATGGTCGATGATGATGATGGTGATGAAGGTAGTGTTGTACTGATGTTTTAATTTTTACTGTGTCAATTTTTGGTATTTTGGTTCTGATACTGCCTCCCTTTCTTTTGGTTGTTGGTTGGGACTTGGGAATGATTTATGGGTGAGAGTGAGTAGTTGGTGATGAATAAAAAAAAAAACCAGAGGACATAATTGAATGTGGATATCAATAAGTGTTTTCCTTTTTTATTTGAAAAGATCTAAACCACTAATTTGATCTAACGGTATTTTTTAAGTGCCTCATTGGTGAGGGACTTGATAGATGGTTCACTCTAGAATCCACCCATAATATTACAAGTATATACATTTTTATTTAACTAGTATATATACATACCTGAGTACCTAATCATGTATTTCAAATCAAATAGAATCAAGTAATCAAATAGTCACATATAATCAATTAATCACAAAGATACCAATTACACAAAACATTATATCAATGTCACAAATCAACAAATAGTTAAAAACAAAGCTAATATACTTTATCAAATATATCAAATACCAAATATATAAATCATCAAAATTTAATCATTTATAATAAATATAATATTCAAACCAAACTCTTCACTCAAAGTTAGTCCTCTAACTTAGTTAGTAATATCTTCTTTCAACCTACTCCATGGAGACCTCTATTATGAGCGTAAGGCCGTTTCAACTGCCATAACATGGTCGTTTGCAACGAACATATATCAAATATGTCTCAACCATTCTGGCCCGAGCGCTGCACCTTATTATAGATAGTCCTGCACAGTCAGGTTTCACCACGTCGGGTTTTATGATTTCCTCCAGTCAGAGGGGCTACCACTGACTATTGGTAGGAGTTCAAAACGTAGGTGAACCCCAGGAGGTCTGTAGGCGACCCAGCCGGACCTATCCTCAGTCTTACATACAATATAGTACTGTAAGAAACATCCTGTTTTGCTCCTCACCAACCCAAGGTGATTAGTTATATTATCTTCTTCAACTTAAAATGTCCATGTCAACATCCAGCTTGACATTTTAATCCTCGAGACTCACAATCCAACTTATGAGAGATCACCTCAAACTCTTACCATAAACACTCAAACACATAGATATCATTATCAATAAACAAATTAAAGATATCGATATTGATAGTAACATTTTCAATTGCCAAATCAATTAAAAACATTTTCAAATCATATATTGAAGAAGATGTAGTCACACATATCATCAAACTAAATCAATCACTCATCATTTTACATATATCTCAAGAAATTTAAAATTACTAACACTAAGTACACAACTTCCCTAAGTATAACTAATAATAGATATATACAAGTAACACATTTCTTGTGCTCATCGAAACTTATTATTAGCAATTCCCCTTACTCCAAGGCTTTCCAAAATAACTTGAGCAATCACCTTCTTCTATGACACCTATATTTCACTCATCAAAACAACTATCTCTTAACTAACTATCATTATAAATAAAATTCTAATATTATTAATGTATTAAAGGAATTATACAAATACCAGAACCTAACATAATCAAGAAAATTGCATGACATTTTGCTTCCAATTACATACATATTTTTCAGGTGCATATTCTTGTTTATTAAGGGACGAAGTACTTGATATTTTAACTCATCATATTAATCAAAAAAATTCATTTTGTGAAGTACTCTGTTTTGGTACTATCTTTTTACATAACTACAGTTTACTTAGTTATCACCTAAAGAAACAATAAGGATAGTAAAAATGTCAAAGTAAAATCGAAACAAATGGACAACCAGTGACTAATATATTTGAGGAACTAATACTCTATTTTTCTTTTAGAAATTTTGGACATAAAGACTTTATATGAGGGAAAGAAAAATAATCAATATGAAATTCCTGGCACGCTGAGCACGATGCTCTACCCGATGCTCCAACACTGAGTTCGGTCTAACGTGCAGTAGTTCAAAGCGTAGAAATAAAAACAAGTAAAGAAGACAAGTTATTTGTTAACCCAGTTCGGCGAACCTACGTCTGGGGGATACCAATCCAGGAAGGAATATCACTATAATAGTCCTAGTTACTAAGTCTACAGCAAACGCCCCGTTTACAACTTATAACCTAGGCACTACCAATGACTCTTCTACCTAGGAACTCCTAGATATGAGATCCCATCTCACTCCCTTACAACCTTACAGCCAGCAAGGATTTCAATAACACAAATAACAAATAAGATTTGGAGACACACTCCTAAAACTACACACTCGTACCTAAAGGCTTTGAGTGTTAAACACACCAAAAGTCCTAACTCCGTACATCAAAGCTTAGGAGAAGGATCACACAATACAACTCAAGAACACACGTCCTAAGCTTGCATCAAGGTGACACAAGAAAGGCTCACAAATAACACAACACACGCAAAACCTAGTTTTAGACTCAATCACAATAACGGCGTGAACAACTCGCTACAATTAGGGTTTTGCAGCTCCTTTAAATACTTCAGAAAATAACATATGCATGGGCTTGGTTTGTTTGGCCCAAGCAATTACTCCATATTAATTAAATGAGATTCTCTAGAAATATATTCTTCAAAGAGATACTCCTCAGAAATATTCTTGAACAGGATCTGAAGCATTAACAACCTTCCTTACATAAAAACATATAAAACGCGCCATGCAAGATTCATGAAAGAGAAACAAAACATTCCATAAATAGCATTTGCCATGAGCGCTTCTCCTGAGCATTACCAATGCTCTACGCAATGCCTGAGGCATCGGATCGCACATCTTGCACAAAGTTTATTTCCAAAAATGCAGCCAATACCAAAGACTCAACAAACTCCCCCTTTGGCAAATTTTTGGCTAAAACAAATTATGACCATACAGATACTTACTTAAACAGATACATCAACTACATTTCTTTTTCTCAACATAAACACACAAGCATAAAGATCTGTAGAGGCTATACTTCAAGATGTTACCATACTACCTCTTCATGGAAAACAGTAGAGAAGAATAAAGTGTATCTTTTAAGAATATCAGAGAGGCATGCAACAGCGGAACAGAAAAAAAACTACTTCGCCTTAAATGGTCAGGAAAATAAACTTGATAGGATGTGGGATAGAATGCTTCAGCATTTTCACAATACTACTCCCCCTGCACATATGCATGGGATGTTTGGAGCCTTGCGTCCAACATCTCCCCCTCAACACCTGCGTATCAGATCACACACTATACCAGCTACATACTTCAATCAGGCTGCACTACTAGCTTTACTACAGACATATCATAATCAGAGCATATGCAGATACCACCAACTAGAGCGGATCATAATTTAACAAACCAAGTTTTTTACTCCCCCTTTTTGCCACAAATTTGACAAAAGGTACCAGTGCAGAGAATTTATGGCTACATAGCCTTAGTACAAACCAGCAGAATTAAAAAAAAACTATGCCCAGTAACAGCAACAGAACAGAACACAACTAACAGGGCAACACATTCATTACATCATTTAAAAAGAACCACTGGAATCAGACACTTCCAGCTCCTCTGTGTCACCTCCTTCTTCATGAACATCATTCCCAGCTGCATCACCACCATCACCAGCATTAGAAACTCCAGCATTCTCACCAATCAATCCCCCTTCCTCAGCATCCTCTTGTTTCAGAGCAGTGATAACCTTGACAAGCTCCATTTTCTGCTCATTTAGAGCCTTCACAGCAGCTTCCATTGTGATGATCATAGCTTTCCTGTTCATAGTGGTTGACACAACACTCTCCTGAGGTACCACTTTCTTTGCAGGCAGAACAATGTCAGCAGCATGCTTTCCTTCAAACAGCTTGTAAGAGAGAGACATGGGTGATTCCCTCTTGCAAGGAGTATCCTCAGGAACCAGAATATTGGGATGTTGGTCCAAGATTATATCACTGATGAGAGTAGGGAACCCAATAACCAGCTTGATAGCCCAAGATTTACCATGTTCAACAATTTGATCAAATATAAGGGCACCATAATCAACATTAGCACCAGTACCAACAGCATACACAAATTTAGCTAGAGTAGTGGCTATGGTAGAAGAGTGGGTAGTGGGAACCCAGTTTGCAGCACCTATCCTATTCAGAATAGCATATTTGATAGACAGCATGGCAGAGGGGACCTTACCTTTAAGAGGCCATACCTTAACTTGATTTGCAGTGATAGTCTTGCAAATCTGGTTATTAGTTGGTTCAAAACCAGGATAACCATACTCCCTTCTTCCTAAATAAGCATTTATCACAGCAGGAGAGAATTGGACACACTTACCTCTTACAAACACCTGATGAAATTCTTTGCTGAGTATGTTGCCACAGTCCTCACCAATGTTGACAATAAACTCCTTCACCAGCTTCTCATAACAGCTTCCTAGCCCACTCACAGTCTTCATTAATCCAGCTTGAAGAATTAAATCCATCACCTCCTTGCACTCTAAAGCTTCATCAGACAGTTCCCTCTCTAGAGCCAGTCTCCTGTGGTAAACAAACTTCCATTTAGCAGCACTGTTACTGAAATGAAAGGACACATTGTCCATAGGCACATCAGGGACATTTTGTGGAATTGATCTCCCTGCTTTCTTTTTCTGAGTAGATAGAATGCCTGGAGCATTGACCACGGCATCATCAGCACTGACAGCAGCAGCAGTCTTTCTCTTCTTTGGTGTCTTTTGTTTAGATGCTGTAGCGATTGGTGGAGCATCCTCCTCAGCATCAGATTCTGAGTCACTCAGATTGATGACGAATGTCAATGTGCTTTGTCTTGCTATGTTGAACTGGGTTCTTTGAGATGTTTATGGCACTCATGTTGTCACAGTACAATGTTAGAGCATCCTGTTCAACATCGTACTCCTTCAGCATTTGTTTCATCCACACCAACTGTGAGCAGCTACTCCCAGCTGCTATGTACTCTGCCTCTGCTGTAGATAAGGCCACACAATTCTGTTTTTTACTGAACCAGGATATTAGATTGGTGCCCAGAAAGAAACACCCTCCAGAAGTGCTTTTTCTATCATCTGCACTCCCAGCCCAATCAGCATCACAATATCCATAAAGAGTAGAATTTTCACAATGAGAATACATTATCCCATACTCACTAGTACCGTTCACATACTTCAGGATTCTCTTAACTTGAGTTAAGTGGCTTACTTTAGGGTCTGCTTGATATCTAGCACATACTCCAACAGCATAGGTTATGTCAGGTCTACTTGCAATTAGATACAACAAGCTCCCAATCATGCTTCTATAGAGGCTTTGGTCAACACTTATCCCCTTTTCATCTTTGGTGAGTTTCAAATGAGTAGGTGCTGGTGTTCTTTTGTGTGTAGCACTGTCCATTCCAAATTTTTTGACAATGTTTCTGGCATACTTGCTCTGAGATATGAACATGGTGTCTTCCATTTGTTTAATCTGGAGGCCAAGAAAGTAAGTCAATTCTCCAACAAGACTCATCTCAAACTCTGACTGCATTTGCTTGACAAAATGCTGGACCATCGTGTCCGACATTCCATCAAACACAATGTCATCAACATAGATTTGGGCTATTATAAATTTTCCTTTTTCTTCTTTTACAAACAGGGTTTTGTCTGATCCTCCCTTTCTGTAACCTTGCTCTTCCAAGAATTGAGTCAACCTTTCATACCAGGCCCTAGGTGCTTGTTTGAGACCATATAGGGCTTTCTTCAGTTTGTAGACATAATTTGGATGTTCTGGGTTCACAAATCCTTTGGGTTGCTCAACATACACCTCTTCCTGTAGGTATCCATTTAGAAATGCACTCTTTACATCCATTTGGTATAACTTGAACTTGAGAATGCAGGCCACTCCTAGAAGTAATCTGATGGATTCTAGTCTAGCCACAGGTGCAAAAGTTTCATCAAAGTCAAGCCCTTCAATCTGAGTATATCCTTGTGCTACAAGCCTTGCTTTATTTCTGGTGACAGTACCATTCTCATCTGACTTGTTTTTATACACCCATTTTGTTCCAATTACATTTACATCTTCAGGCCTTGGGACCAAGTCCCATACTTCACTTCTCTCAAATTGATTCAGCTCTTCTTGCATAGCCTCAATCCAAGCTTCATCAGTCAAAGCTTCCTTGACATTCTTTGGCTCAAACAAGGACACAAAGCAAGAATTTGCAACTACATCATTTGTTCTTCTTGTAGTTATCCCTTGTTCAGGGTTCCCTATAACTAGATCCAAGGGATGATTTTTCTGGACACGAACAGAGGGACCTTTGCTTTGTGCTTGTGGTCTTGCCCTTTCTTCACCTTCCTCTTCAGGAGTGTCTTCATCAGGTTCTGCAGTAGTGGGTTGTGCGGATGCTTCAACATCTTGTTCAGCATTCACAATAACAGGTGTACCTTGATCTATCCCTTCATTAGCTTTCAAGGGAGAGTCATTTACAACAACATTCACAGACTCCATTACAACTTGAGACTTTGAATTGTAAACCCTATAAGCTTTACTGTTTGTGGAGTAACCAAGGAAGATTCCCTCATCACTTTTAGGGTCAAGTTTCCTTCTAGGTTCTCTATCAGCCAGAATATAACACTTACTTCCAAAAATATGGAAATGTTTGACTGTTGGTTTTCTATTTTTCCATAGTTCATAAAAAGTAGAGGTTGTACCTTTTCTGAGGGTAACTCTATTGTGTACATAACAGGCAGTATTCATAGCTTCAGCCCAAAAGTGATAAGGAATGTTTTTGGTATGAAGCATGACTCTAGCTGATTCTTGAATCGTTCTGTTCTTCCTTTCTACTATGCCATTCTGTTGAGGGGTTATTGGAGAAGAGTACTCATGCTTAATCCCTTCAGTTGAACAGAATTCATCAAACTTGGAGTTCTCGAATTCTCTACCATGGTCACTCCTTATTCTTACAACATTGCTTCCCTTTTCTCTTTGAACCTGGATGCACAGCTCTTTGAAGACATCAAAAGCATCTGATTTTTCTCTAATGAAATTCACCCATGTGTACCTAGAGTAATCATCCACAACAACAAGAGCATACCTCTTTCCTCCCAAGCTTTCAACCTGCATGGGTCCCATGAGATCCATGTGTAGTAATTCAAGAACCTTGGAGGTTGTCTGATGTTCCAGCATTGGATGCGACATTCTGATTTGCTTTCCAATTTGACATTCACCACACACCTTTCCTTCAACGATCTTGAGTTTGGGAAGGCCTCTAATGGCTTCTACTGATATAGCTTTCTTCATTCCTTTCAAATTCAGGTGTCCCAGTTTCTGGTGCCATAGTTGAACTTCATCTTCTGTGGTGATTTGGCAGGTGGATGTGAGAACTTCTTCCTGAGGCATCCACAGGTAACAATTGTCTTTAGATCTAGTCCCTCTCAGTATTAGTTGACCTTCCTCATTGTTAACTAAACATTCATACTTAGTGAAGTTAACTTTCATGCCTTGATCACACAGCTGGCTAATGCTGATCAGATTTGCTGTAAGGCCTTTAACTAACAGTACATTCTCCAGGTTGGGCAATCCATTGCTGATTAGATCCCCAATCCCTACTATTTCTCCTTTTGCACCATCTCCAAAAGTTACAAAGCTGGCCTTATAGGATCTTACATTTCTGAGATACTTTTCTTTACCAGTCATATGTCTAGAGCACCCACTATCAAAATACCAATCTTCCCTAGAGGAAGCTCTGAGGGATGTGTGAGCAATTAACCCAACATCTTCTTCTATAGGAAGCTCAGCATTTTCTTCTTTAGGTCTCCACATCTTCTTCACAACACTTTCTTCCTGTACCATATTTGGTTTATGTTCCTGGTTGGGGTATCCATACAACTTGTAGCAAAAAGGTCTAATGTGTCCTCTTTTTCCACAATGATGACACACCCACCTACGATATCTCCTTTGGTTGTTAGGCCTTTGATGTGCGAAAGGTCTTTGTCTTTGATGAGCTGAAGATTTTGGATCTAGAGCAAACTTTGGAACTGGGTAGGCTTTAGAATGTTGAGTCTGATGCTTCGGCATTGTCTTCCCAGTACAGGGGTCAAATACTTCTTCACTGGGTGTAAACTTGGTCTCAGGGTTCTGTTGATACTGATTGAGATTAGAGTAGTTGTATCCAACAGACTTTAACTTCCCACTTGGTACACTATCCAGAATTTCTTCAAGAAGATTTGTTCCTGGGTTCAGCTGGCTAACACGTTTCCTTAGATCATCCATTTGAGCATTCACTTGGATGACTTTTTCTTCTGCCTGTGTAGCCTTTTCAACTTGCATGTTCACTTCAGCTTGAAGTTTGTTGATGGTCTTCTTTTGTTTCTCAAGAATCCTACACATCTCTTCATATCTAGTGACCAATTCTTTGTAGGTGCTGGCAAGTTCTTCATAAGACACATCCCCATCTTCATCAGATTCCCAATCCTCAACATTAACACATGTTCCAGTGAGGGCTGTTACATGTCTAGCTGATTCACTTTCTTCATCAGTGTCTTCTTCTGACCAAGAAACAGTTAACCCTTTCTTCTGTCTTTTCTGATAAGTTCCACATTCTGACCTTATGTGTCCATATCCTTCACACTCATGACACTGAACACCCTTGCTTTGACTGCTTTTATCTTCAAGCTTGGTTTTCTTAAGACTATTCTGCTGTTTGTTGATGTCGAACCGGATGCTCTGCCCATTCTGTCGATTCCTACCTCCAACTCTTTTCAGCACTTTGTTGAATTGTTTACCAAGCATGGCAATAGCATCAGCTATGCTATCTTCCTCTTCATCCTCACTTTGGTCATTGCTTTCATCAGTGTTGGAAACAAAGGCAATGCTTTTGTTCTTCTTGTCACCTCGTTCATTCAAAACAATTTCAAAAGTTTGGAGGGATCCAACAAGTTCATCCATCTTCATAGTGGAGATATCATGTGCTTCCTCAATTGCCGTTACCTTCATATCGAACCTTTTGGGAAGGGACCTGAGAAGTTTCCTTGATAACTTTTCATCAGAAATTTTTTCTCCTAAGGCTTCAAAAGAATTTGCAATGTCAAGAAGACTCAAATGAAAATCTTGGATGCTCTCATCATCTTTCATTCTCAAGGATTCAAATTTGGATGTGAGGTGTTGAATCTTTGACTGTTTTACCTTGGTAGTCCCTTCATAGCACTTCTCTAGTATCTCCCATGCTTCTTTGGCTGACACACAGTTTTTGATGAGTTTGAAAACACTAGCGTCTACTCCATTAAAGAGAGCATAAATGGCTTTGTGATTGTAATGCGCTGCAGTTTCCTCTTCTGGAGTCCATTCTACTTCAGGTTTCTTTACCCCCGTTGAGGTACCTTCCTTGCTAGTATAGACAGGATGTTCCCATCCAGTTAGCACAACTTTCCACACTTTACTATCAATTGACCGCAAAAAGGCCGTCATTTTGGATTTCCACTGGTCATAGTTGCTGGATCCATTGAGCAATGGTGGTCTGTTCATGTAGCCTCCATCTTTTTCCATGATGCCAGAGAATTCAGGTCCTGAATCTCACCCTAAAAACAGGCAGGGTGCCTGCTCTGATGCCAATTGAAATTCCTGGCACGCTGAGCACGATGCTCTACCCGATGCTCCAACACTGAGTTCGGTCTAACGTGTAGTAGTTCAAAGCGTATAAATAAAAACAAGTAAAGAAGACAAGTTATTTGTTAACCTAGTTCGGCGAACCTACGTCTGGGGGATACCAATCCAGGAAGGAATATCACTATAATAGTCCTAGTTACTAAGTCTACAGCAAACGCCCCGTTTACAACTTATAACCTAGGCACTACCAATGACTCTTCTACCTAGGAACTCCTAGATATGAGATCCCATCTCACTCCCTTACAACCTTACAGCCAGCAAGGATTTCAATAACACAAATAACAAATAAGATTTGGAGACACACTCCTAAAACTACACACTCGTACCTAAAGGCTTTGAGTGTTAAACACACCAAAAGTCCTAACTCCGTACTTCAAAGCTTAGGAGAAGGATCACACAATACAACTCAAGAACACACGTCCTAAGCTTGCATCAAGGTGACACAAGAAAGGCTCACAAATAACACAACACACGCAAAACCTAGTTTTAGACTCAATCACAATAACGGCGTGAACAACTCGCTACAATTAGGGTTTTGCAGCTCCTTTAAATACTTCAGAAAATAACATATGCATGGGCTTGGTTTGTTTGGCCCAAGCAATTACTCCATATTAATTAAATGAGATTCTCTAGAAATATATTCTTCAAAGAGATACTCCTCAGAAATATTCTTGAACAGGATCTGAAGCATTAACAACCTTCCTTACATAAAAACATATAAAACGCGCCATGCAAGATTCATGAAAGAGAAACAAAACATTCCATAAATAGCATTTGCCATGAGCGCTTCTCCTGAGCATTACCAATGCTCTACGCAATGCCTGAGGCATCGGATCGCACATCTTGCACAAAGTTTATTTCCAAAAATGCAGCCAATACCAAAGACTCAACACAATAGATGGAATTGATCAGTATGTATTAGTTTATATTTAGTTAAACCCTTTTGACTAAATTTCCTTAAAAGAAGTTGGACGAGAATACAGGGGATTGATAGTTTGTTTATACAATAAGCTTAAGTATGGAAATTCAAAACCTGAAACAGTTTTAGTTAGACATAATTATGAAGTTTTAAAAGAACTAAGGATTCATGACTATGATTACCCCTTTAAATTAAAAGCATAAAATCTCTGTTATTTAGAAATTTCTAAGCACGGCTACTCTTAAGGATTATTTTAATAAGCTTGATTTTCATATTCACAAGGCTTGGATCAAAGTAAAACAAGAGAAATGAAATTTTCATCTTTATTGGGATACATGATCATGAAGGGAATTAGAGAAAGGCTTTGTTACTACCTAACAAGTATTAATAGAAGGAGAATTTAACTACTAAACTTTAAAGGAAACTAAACAAAATACAAGTATATAAGAAAGGAGAGATTGATCAGTACCTTTTAATTCCCACTTTCTTGTGAGAGTGATGGTTGTGAGTAACTACTGAATGTTAATATCCTATTTATAGTATTTTACTTTTCTTCTACATGGTAAAATTGAAGCCCACGTTTTCTACTTCATGTGTGAAAGAAACTCAGGCCACGTTGTTTCATGCATAAGTTATTCTTATCTTAACCTTGCACATGTGTAATTCCTATCCTAATTAGTTCTTATCTCTTAATTTTCATTTATTTTTCATTTTATTTTAATAAAATTAGTGATAAAATTAATGACACTATCTTAACCTACATATTTTTGTGATTTCAAAAATATTTATCTTTTCTTTTTCTGTGACAAAATTTATACTGTCGAATAAATTACTGTCTGAAATCCGGTAGAATTTTAAGCCAAGAATTTTACCACAACCTACTAAGATATTTCATGATTGATTTCTAAAATTACTTTTCAAAAATCGACTTTCAAAATAATAAATTAGTTATCTGTCTATATAAAGTAAAAATACTACCAGAACACATTTTAAAATTTAACTATAGCTCAAGTTAATTCAATATACTAGATCTATAATTTTCTATATCTAAAGTTCATTTTTATGAAAATAATTATTTACACATTCTCACACACTCTAGACACTTAACTAGTACTAACATAGTATTCTATACATTGATAATATTATTTTCTCAAAATATTATGAAAAATATAATTAAATATATAATCAAATTCATTTTATAAAAATACTTAAATTAATAATATAAGAATATAATAGTTTTTAAAATTTGGGGCGTTACACTATTACTCATAGCGATCTTGAGAGCAGTAGTGGCGATGATAGTAGTAGTGGTAGTGATTGTGTAATAATTTCTCCTTCGTCTTTCACAGGAAAACGAAGAGACGAATCGCTTGCCCTAGTTGCTGTAGGCTCCGAAGTCGCAACCATGAATGTGTCTTCATCGTATGATAGTGCTGAGAGAGTGGCGGAGTTCAGGGAGAAGTTTGATGTCTCGGGGGATTTTGAGGAAGATGATGTTGTGCTAGAGCCGATGGGCGAGGGCGAGTACGTGACCGGCGTGCCTCCTTCTGGCCCAACCTCCTTTTACATGTATACCAAGTTCATAGAAGATTTTCACCTTTACTTCCCTTTCTCTGAGTTCCAACAATCCATGCTCAGGGTTCTCAATGTTGCTCCTACTCAACTTAGCGCCAACAGTTGGTCGTTCATTAAGGCCTTTGAACTGATTTGTTTTGGCCTAGATATCCTTGATCCTTCAGTGGCCGTCTTCTTCTCTTTTTATCACATAAAGAACCTGAGTCCCAATTCCCTTATTTCTCTGAGTGCTCAGCCCAATAGGGGTTTGTTTAGTTTGTATAGCTCTAACTATAAAAACTATAAGGAGACCTTCTTGCGTGTTCGTGGCGCTGAGGGGATTCAAAACATTATGTACTCGCCTGAGGGTGAGCCTCTCTTTCCTTTCCACTGGACCTCTAACCCTAGGTTAGTTAAAGGCGCCATCTACGAGAGCCTAAGCGAGTTTGAGAGGGACACCGTGGCTTATCTGGAGTCTTGTAACCAGATGAGTCCAAGGGACCTTATGGATGCTGATGGCGCCCCTGGCGTTATGAATAAATATCGTAGTAAGTTTATCTTTTGAGTCCATTCGCCTTTTGTATGTTTTTCTTTTATCTCCGTGACTAAACCTTTTTTGTTTCCTTACAGAAGATATGTCGACGCTCACCCCCGCCCAGAGAGCACAGTTCCTGGAAAAGGCGAGGGCGCGCAAGGCCCAGATTGAGAAGGGGCAGGTTGACGACAAGGTGGAGGTTCTTAGCCAGTTGGAGATTGGTGAGGCGGAAGAGAAGAAGAAGAAGAGGAAAGGAGGCGATGGTCGCATTGCTGTTGCAGTGAAGACTTCTATCCCTAAGGTTGAGGGGGAAGTCAAGTCTCCTGCCAAGAAGAGATCCAAGACTCTGTCTCGGAAGTCAAAGAAAGATGATAGTTTGGCGGAGGAGCACAAGGATTTGGTCGAGACCGAGGATCCGCCCAAAGAAGGCATTCCTGCAACTGATAAGGTTGTGGCTGGGGCGAGTCAAACTGGAGGGACTTCGCCGTGGGATCCCTTTTTTGATCCTGAGGCTTTCTTGGCGAGGTCGGTGGACATGGCGGGGAGTTCAGCTCGTTTTGATAGCACCGGGTCTGATGAATTAATGAGGATGGCTCTTGGATACGAGCTCAAGGGTTTGCTTCTGAACTATGCCCTGGCGTCTCGTCAAAGGGCGGAGCTTGCCGGTGCTAAGGAGAAGGAAGCTCTTGTGGAAAAGAACTTAGCTACCCTTGAGGACGACGTCAGAGCTGCCAAGCTAAGGTGTGAGGGTGATGTGAAGGCCCTGAAGGAAAAACATGAAGAGGAGATTGCTCGGTTGACCAAGGAGTATGAAGAGAAGTTGGCGATAGCTCAACGGGATCGTGAGACCGCCCTTAAGACCGTGACCGCCAAGGATGAGCGCATCAAAACTTTGGCTAAGGATAATGAGGCGACCCTTGCTGCGTTGGCCTCTTTGAGGGAGGAAAAGGTCAAGTGGGAATCTGACAAGGATACCCTGGAGGCGACCATTGGGGAGCAGTTCAAGGAGGGTTTCCAGCTTGCACTGGATCAGGTGAAGGTCCTCTTCCCTGAGATTGACAGAGACCAACTTGGAAAGGCGGATGCCATGTTAGTGGTTGAGGGCGACAAGCTGGTATCTTCTGCTGCTGAACATATAGTTCAAGACACGCCGGATGTGGAGGCGTCACCCAAGGCATCGCCTGATGAAGAGTCTCCTGCCGCTGAATAGTTTCCTTCTTCTCTTTGCTGTTTACTGTTCGCCGTTTGTTGTTTTGTTGTCTTGTTGATTAGACTTTATGGTCGCCCCTGCGAGGGTTTGATATATTTTGGTGGTTGCCCCTGCGTGGGTTTATTATATTTTGTAATGACAATGTTTTGGTGCCCTTCTGAGGTTTTTGTAGTTTGATGGATATTATCTTTGCCTTCGTCATTTTCCGTCTCGTCTTGATTTGATGCTAACTGTTACCCTTGTTGTTTTAAATGTGTGTAAATCTTCTACTTTTTGCTGAGAGGCGAGATGAGGTGTGATCTCTGTGGCGTCGTATGATACGACGCCCCACGTGGCGTGATTTCCTATGTTTTGACCGGTCAGAAATTTCTGTTGAGTCTTCCTTGATTTTCGCGCGCCTATTGAAATGGCCAATCCCTTTTATTGTGGTGGTTGTAACTATCTTCTCAATTAATTTCGGATGCAGTTACTTAGGTTAAGTTTCTCTTATCCCTGTTTATAAATAGTGTGTCTTCTTCCTTCTCATTCACCAATTTGAGATGGATAGAAAAAATTCTAAGAAAACTGTCGCTAAGAGGTCTAAATCTCAGAAAGGGAAGAAGACATTAGAGGCTTCTGCTTCCTTGTCTAGACGCACCACTGCGTCCAGAAAGGCTAAGGCGAAGCAACCTCCGGTTTCGCCAAGTTCTTCGAGTTCTGATGATATTGACGAGGATTATGCTGAGTTCTTGAAGACCTATGTTCCTGAGGAATTCTACGTTTATGGGCCTCCTCCACCTGAAGATGAGGGTTCCCAAATCACTGTGGAATCTGCGGCGAGGGCTCCGAACTCTTCGAAGGTGAAAGCCTCCAAGTGACGTCCCTTGTGGACGAGGATGATGGATCGGGATCCCCTGCTCTGACTTGTCAAAGTGGAAATATAATGTCAGGGGTTCCGGGTCCTTTTAGAGTTATGCGAGTGTTGATGCTTATTGTAGTAATAAGTTAAGCACTCGTACACTTTTCAATAATCGGATGATAAACAAGTTGTTTATGCGAGTGTTGATGCGTGTAGTATTAACACTTCGTACACCCTTTTGAATTTGATGTAATTTCCTTTGAATTTGTATCCAAATCTGATGTAGTTTTCTTTGAATTTGTATCCAAATCTGATGTAGTTTTCTTTGAATTTGTATGCAAGTTTGATGTAATTTTCTTTGAATTTGTATCCTATCCTTTATTCTTCCTTTATAACATTTGCTCTGGGCGTCACCCATTTGATAGGCTGCGCCTTGATGCTCTGATATGCTTTTCTTTTTGTATTTTCTTCGTTCCCGACTCGTAAGTTTTATGGGTAACGTTTTGGACTTTCAACCATGCTTTAGTATTCTGGACGCCCCCCACTAAAAAGTTTAAAGGGTAATGCCTAGGGATTTCAACCTGATTTTTAATATTCTGGACGCCCCCCACTAAAAAGTTTAAAGGGTAACGCCTAGGGATTTCAACCTCATTTTTACTTTTTTTGTCAATCACAAGCATAAAAGCGAGGAGGCAGAGTGTTTCGACTCGTTTCCGTCGTATCCGACTCGTAAGATTTAAGGATAGCGCCGTGTCTTTTTTAGACGTTCCCTACTCGTAAGATTCACGGGCAACGCCTTGGAATTTCAACTCGTTTCCGTCGTATCCAACTCGTAAGATTTAAGGATAGCGCCGTGTCTTTTTTAGACGTTCCCTACTCGTAAGATTCACGGGTAACGCCTTGGAATTTCAACTCGTTTCCATCGTATCCAACTCGTAAGATTTAAGGATAGCGCCGTGTCTTTTTTAGACGTTCCCTACTCGTAAGATTCACGGGTAACGCCTTGGAATTTCAACTCGTTTCCGTCGTATCCAACTCGTAAGATTTAAGGATAGCGCCGTGTCTTTTTTAGACGTTCCCTACTCGTAAGATTCACGGGTAACGCCTTGGAATTTCAACTCATTTCCGTCGTATCCAACTCGTAAGATTTAAGGATAGCGCCGTGTCTTTTTTAGACGTTCACTACTCGTAAGATTCACGGGTAACGCCTTGGAATTTCAACTCGTTTCCGTCGTATCCAACTCGTAAGATTTAAGGATAGCGCCGTGTCTTTTTTAGACGTTCCCTACTCGTAAGATTCACGGGTAACGCCTTGGAATTTCAACTCGTTTCCGTCGTTTCTAACTCGTAAGATTTAAGGATAGCGCTGTGTCTTTTTTAGACGTTCCCTACTCGTAAGATTCACGGGTAACGCCTTGGAATTTCAACTCGTTTCTTTCTTTTTGGACGTGTTGCCAGCATATATGTTAGTTCTTCACAAAACCAAAGAATTTAAAACGGTGGGCCTCAATTAAAACTCCTATTTTCATAGGAGAAAAGAGTGTCCCATCGCTATTTATTAATTGGAAGGGAAAGATTTCAGTACATTTTGTGATACACATGCAATAACTTATAAAAAATAATATTAGAAAGTTGTACGCCGTGGCGTTGTTTTCCTCGTTTCATGTGCAGTTTTAACTGTAGTAGAACCTGAGATTGGCCACATTCCACGTTCTGTGCAGGACTTCTCCTTCCATTGTTTCCAGCCTGTAAGCTCCCCCTTCAAATGCTTCATTGATTCTGAAGGGGCCTTCCCAATTTGCTGCTAATTTTCCTCCTTTATCTTTTCCCATGGGTCGTTTGAGGACTAAGTCTCCTTCTTTGAATCTTCTTGCTATAACTCTAGTATTGTACCTTCTTGCCGCTCTCTGTTTTGATACGAACTCCCTAAAGTGGGCTTTGTCTCTTAGTTCTTGTATTAAATCTAGATTCTCTTCCAATGCTCCTGAATTCTCCTCTAGCGTAAGGGTGTCTCTTCGCCAGCTTGGCGGATTAATCTCTGCGGGAATCATTGCATCTGTTCCATATACCATGGTGAAGGGTGCCTCGCCTGTTGAAGATTAGGGCGTGGTGTGGTATGACCATAAAATTGGTAAAAGGTGGGCGACTCATCCTTCGCCTTTGCTTGTGATTCTCCTTTTGATTGCTCTCAAGATTACTTTGTTAGCTGACTCTGCTTGTCCGTTGGCCTGGGGGTGCTCTACTGAAATGAAAGTGTTTTGTATACCTTTCCCTTTGCAGAATTGGACTACCTTTTCACTGGCGAACTGGGTTCCGTTATCGGATACGATGTATTTGGGTAGTCCGAATCTGCAGATGATCTTCCTCCAGTAAAACTTCTTAACCTGGTCCGCTGAGATGTTTGAAAGAGCTTCTGCCTCTATCCATTTGGTGAAATAGTCGATTTCCACTATGATCCACTTTGCTTGTCCTGCTGAGGCGGGGAAAGGTCCTAGGATATCTGTCCCCCACATGAAGAAAGGTCATGGGGACATAACGGATTTCAGTGGTTCTCTTGGGGCGTAGTGTAAGTTTGCGAACCTCTGACATTTGTCACACGTCCTGACGTATCTGGCGGCGTCACTGTGTAATTCCGGCCAATAAAAACCTGCCCTGAGAATTATTCCTGCTAGGGCTCTCGCCCTGATGTGGCTTCCACACGATCCTTCATGTATTTCCTCCAATATTCCTTTGGCTTCCTCCTGACTTACGCAAAGTAGGATTGGACCTGAAAATCCTCTCCTGTAGAGCTTGTCGCCTAGCATGGAGTACCATGCCGCCGCTCTCTTTAGCTTATACGCTTCTTCTTTTGCTGCTGGTAATTCGTCTTTTTGAAGGTATCTTATGATTGGCGATCTCCAATCTTCCGCTTCGATGACCATCATGACTGCTTCTTCCGTGATGCTGGGATTTGCAATCGTTTCCTGAATGAAAGTTCTGCTGCTTCCTGGTTTTTTGGTGCTTGCTAACTTTGACAACAAATCTGCTCTTGCGTTCTGCTCTCGTGGTACGTACACCAATTCAACTGATTTGAAATGGTTCGCCAGGTTGCGCATTTTCTCCAAGTATTTGACTAACTGTGGGTCTTTCGCCTGGAACTCTCCTGATACTTGGTTCGTTACTAACTGCGAGTCGCTTTTTGCTTTAAGGTCCGTGATGTCCATCTCCTTTGCCAGCTTCATTCCGGCGAGCAAAGCTTCGTATTCCGCCTGATTGTTGCTCGCCTTGAACGCGAATCTTAGTGATTGTTCAATGAGGACTCCATCTGGGCCTTCTAACACTATTCCTGCTCCGCTTCCTCTAATGTTTGAAGCTCCGTCAACCGATAAGGTCCAAGGTTGTTCCGTGCTTTCTTCTGCAGGTGTCGTAAGCTCCAGCACAAAGTCTGCTAGTATTTGCGATTTGATCGCGCCTCTTGGAGAAAAAGTTATGTCAAATTCTGACAATTCTACTGACCATGCCACCATTCTTCCTGCCAGGTCTGGTTTTTTCAATACATTTTTGATGGGGTAATCAGTTTTGACCACGATTTTGTGGCTTTGAAAGTACTGTCTCAGCTTCCTTGCCGTCACTATTACTGCCAATGAGAGTTTTTCAATCTTTTGATACTTAGCTTCCGCTCCTTTGAATGTCTTACTGAAAAAATATATGGGTTTCTCCTCTCCCTTTATCTCCTGTACCAGCGCAGAACTGAGGGCTTTGTCCGAAACGGCGAGGTACAGGTATAAGGTGTTATCCTTCTCCGGGCGAGTCAAGATCGGAGACGAGGCGAGGAAAACTTTTAAGTTTTGGAAAGCTTCCTCGCACTGAGGGCTCCAAACAAATCTTTCACTTTTCCTAAGCGTGGAGAAAAAATGAAATGCTTTTTCCCCTGCACAGGATAAAAACATTGACAACGCTGCAATCCTTCCTGTTAGCTGTTGAACTTCTTTGATTGATGTAGGGCTCCTCATGTCAATGATCGCTTGCCATTTATCCGGGTTCGCCTCTATTCCTCTGTTAGTTAACATGAACCCTAAGAACTTGCCGGATTGTACTCCAAACGAGCATTTGGACGGATTTAAACGCATGTTGTATTTCCTTACTGAGGCGAGGATGTCACTTAAATCTTGGTCATGCTCGCCTGCTTCCGCTGTCTTTACTACCATATCATCGATGTAGACCTCCAGGTTTTTTCCTATCTGCTCCGAAAATACTCTATCCATTAACCTCTGGTAAGTGGCTCCTGCATTTTTTAGACCAAACGACATGACATTGTAAAAGTAGTTACAAGTGTTGGTCATAAATGCTGTGTGGGGAGCGTCGGCGGGATTCATCTTGATCTGGTTGTATCCCGAGTACGCGTCCATGAAGCTGAGCGTTTTGTATCCTGATGCTCCGTCTATCAATCTGTCGATGTTGGGTAAGGGGTAGGGATCTTTTGGACATGTTTTGTTCAAGTCTGTGAAGTCGACGCACATTCTCCATTTTCCATTTGCCTTTTTCACCATCACGACGTTCGCTAGCCACGATGGGTATTTAATTTCCTCTATGAATCCTGCTTCTTTTAGCTTTGTTACTTCCTCCGTGATGGCTGCTCTTCTTTCCTCGCCGACTTTCCTTTTCTTTTGTGAGACGGGTTTTATCTCGGGGGAGATGGATAGTTTGTGGGTGATGATCATCTCGTCTATCCCTGGCATGTCTGAAGGATGCCACGCGAATAGATCTATGTTCTTCTTGAGTGTCGCCAGGATCCTTTCTCTCTCTTTAGGTTGTAAGGATGTGCCAATGTTGGTTGTCTGGTGTGGCGCCTCGCCAATTTGGACTTTCTCTAGTTCTTCTATGGGACTCACTCTCCTATCTTGAAATTCTTCTCTTGGATCCAAGTCTAGAGGGCTAATCACATTGACTCCGCCCTTTTGAGAAATAGGGCGAGCGGGATCTCGGGGGTTGGTTGCTCTGTGCCTTATTTTCAAGCTTGACTCGTAACAACGCCTTGCCAGGGCTTGATCTCCCTTGATGGTTCCTACTCTCCCGTCTTCAAGTGGATACTTTATTGATAGGTAGAGCGTTGACATGGCTGCCTCTAAAGTGTTGAAAGCTGGTCGTCCAATGATGATGTTGTATGACGTGAAAGGCGTTTTTACTACCAGGTATCGCACTTTGATGGTTTTGGCTTGGTCTTTTTCTCCGAACGTTGTAAGCAACGTGGTGTAGCCCATGACCTCCACCTGTTCGCCTGCAAAACCCACTAGCGTGCCGTTGTAGGGTAGTAGGTGTTCATTTTATAGTTGCATGGCTTTGAAGGCTTCCCAGTACATTATGTCCGCTGAACTTCCTGAGTCGATAAGTACTCTTTTCACGTCGCAGTTTAGGATTTGGACTTGAATTACCAATGGGTCGTCGTCATGGGGCATGACTTCCCTTTTGTCTTCTTTGGTGAAAGATAGGTCTGGAGTGGGTGAGATAGAAGTGTGCCCTACAAATTTTGCTTCGAAAACTGAGCGCCGCACATATCGTTTACGGGCGTTACTTGATTCGCCTCCACCCGCGAAACCTCCGGCAATGGTGTTAACTGCTATTCTTACTTTCTCTCCTTCTGGGTTCTCCTCTTGGTTTCCTTGTGGGTCTCTGCGTACTTTTGGGACTACGACCTTCCCGTCAGCGGCGTCCTCTAAAAACTTCCTTAGATGACCACTTTTTATTAGTTCCTCTATAAGGTCTCTTAATCTGAAGCATTTCTCGGTGTCATGTCCCTTGCATCTGTGGTATGCGCACCAGGCATTCGTGTTTTGTCCCAATTGATATTCTTTTCCTCTCCTCTGGGGTAGCCTGGTGAGTCCTGCTTCGAGTATTTCGTCTAGAATGTAAACTCGTGCTCTGTTCAAAGGCGTGTATTCTTTCTCTGGGAACCTGACCATGTCTCGCCTTCCTTGCTGATGGTATGGCTTTCTGTGGGGCTCCTGCCCTCTGTTATCGGGCTGACGTCGCCTCTGTGAATAGAAATCGGGGCCTTTGTGGCTCCTGTTGGGTGGTTCCCTTTCCCTCGCATCTCTAGATCTTTTCTCGGCGTTGCTCTCTTCGCCCTTGATGTAACACTCTGCTCTCTTGATGATTTCCTGCATTTAAGTTGCTGGCTTTTGTGCTAAGGATTCGTTGAAATGACCAGCTTTTAAGCCGTTATGGAATGCTGCTACGAACATCTCCTGGTTGGGGTTGGATACTTTGATGGTAGCCTCGCAGAACCTTGCCAGATATTCGCGCAGAGTTTCAGCGGGGTTCTGGCGAGTGGTGAAGAGGCTAGTGGCCGTGACCTTGATGTGTTTTGATCCTGAAAATTGTTAGATGAACTTTCGTTGGAAATCTGTCCAACTTTCGATGGAATTCTTTGGTAAGTTCATGTACCATCTTAACGCTGCTTCCTTCAGGGTACCTGAGAGTAGTTTACACTTCAGGTGGTCAGCGGCGCCTATGATGGCGGTTTGAGTTCCCACTGCCATCAGGTGCTCCGACGGGTCGGTTTTTCCATCGAATACTGGGAGATGTGGGGTCTTGAAGTTTTCTGGGACTCTGGCGTCCCATAGGACTTGCGACAAGGGTTGGGAATCGTTGATTTCGTCTTCATCCTTGTCGTTTTCTTTGTTGGCTTTTTCTTGGTCCATGGTTGTTACCTTGTCTTGAAGCCGCCTCAATTCGGTGACAGCCTCTGTTAAGGTCATACCAGAGCCTGAACCAGTGTCGTGGTTGGGCGTTCCTCCCGTCATGTTGGGAGATATCCCTCTCGAAGAAGTGGTAGGCTGGGAATCGTTTTACCGGAGCCCCACGGTGGGCGCCAAAATGTTCTGGTGAACAAATAAGGGGGGTGATAAATAATTGGACCGTATCTAAGAAATGAGTAATCCTCCACAATTGTGCAGCATTTCTGTATATTAAAAAATATGATCCGGGGTCTTCTTTTTACAATGAAGTATGTTCTCCTATTTATAGATTTCAATAGGTAGTAGTTATGGAGTTCTACGATCATGGGAACCCCATGATCGTGGCGGTTTCTTCCTCATACACGGTGATGATGGGCGGTTTCTTCCTGTTTTGGTGGTGATCATGGAGGTATGGGGTGGTTATTCCTCTTCACGTGTTGACTTGTTGGTGAAGTTTCTACGAATGCGGTTACGTCTGAGGCGAGGGCGTCTCCCACATGTCACGTCGCCGCTAAGTATCTTTGCCGCCAAGTTATCTCTTGAATTCCATGGGTTGAGTGATTGGGTCATCTTGCTATTGGACATATGCTATTTATTTTTGGGCCTTACCCCAGTCCAATAAGTTTCAAAATTAACTAATCATAATATGTTATTCCATAATGATAGAATATGATACAATTATCATACCTTAACCATCAATATGCGTATATTCCTCCGAAAGCATGGATCCTTCCTTGTATAGGAAAAGTTATGCAAGTACAAGAATGTGAGTTAGATATCATTTTCCAAAAACCTTCTTTATCTCTAACACAAGTTTTGACAAAAGATATTTGTATAATTCAATTTTTTTTTATTACAATGAAAAGTTAAATATTAACATTTACTATTCTTAATTGGTGAGATTTTTTTTTATATTCAAAAATTGTCATAGAAAACATTTTGAGAGCGCCACATCATTATTTTTGAAACAACACTTAACTTTAGGGACGAAAACTAAAAGAATTTGCACATTCAAGAATTATTTTAAAATAAAAAAGATATAAGGATGAAAACCAAAAAGTCACGAACTTAGGGACGAATTGATTATTTAAGCCTTTTTAAAAATATTATTACATAACCTTATTTTTGTGTGTTAACCCTACAATTTCTAGGAGAAGGGGCCCTAGTAATTAAAAAAATCAAACTTGAATTCTTCCGAATAATCCGTCATTTGATATTGAATTCGTTAAACTGATCCATTAATATCTTGATTATTATTACATAACTTTATGAAGGGTTTATCTAACAATAACATATGCAACATTGCACATGTTAAAACATCTAAAAGTAATAAATTTTTATTGAAAAATAATAATAATTTTTTTTTAGTCTAGTAGCCTAGTGGCTAGAAATTCCACCTTAAGGTTGATAAATGGGATGAACGGGGTTCGAACCCCGGCCCGCTGCATATATAATGCAATTGTCCTACCAATTGAACTAAGCTCACGGGACAAAAAAATAATAATAATTTATTAAAAGGTTATACGTTTAATATAAAATGCACAAGTTTCAATACAAGTTTACTATTGTGAACTTCTTAACATGCAAGTTTGCACATAATAGAAAAATCTCTTTATGAAAACAAAAGAAAACAAAAATTAATAAAAAAAATTAAAGAGTTAAAAAAATTATACTAACATAAATTTAGCTTTTATTATATTATATTAAATTTATCGACTTAATAGAAACGTAGATCCCATTGAATTTTAGAAGCCCGAAGCATTGATCTTGATAATCCCCAATTTAGAACTTCCTTCTCTACCAACAACACCTACTCATTTAACATGTTCTGAAAATTTTGGATTTTGAGTAATAATTTTTTTTTATTTAAAATAACCATTATTAAAAAATTTCTTCATAAACCAAAATATTTATCTATCCAACCATAAGGTAGATCAGCCAATACGAAAAAAAGGTACACGTTGTATTAAAAGGAATTGTGTACCAAAAAAAAAATTGTAAAATACACGACTAACCGTACGTACTCAGAAATGGTACCATAGTATAAATTAAATGACTCTAATACACTTTTGATATTAGACAACTGTCCACTATTGGCTGACCCAAACGAACAACAACATAAGGTTTATGCTATTAAATATCCTATTTCTCTTCTTGCTTTTACTATTCATTTGGAGAACAAATTGTAAGAGAGAGTGACAACAACACCAGATTTGTGTTATAGAACAGAACTTTCACTCTTGTAAATTTGTTCATGTCTTACGTTTTACAAAAATGTACATTTTTTTCCTCTTTTCTTAAAATTTATTCTTTTTTATTCTGGTGTTATATAATTATTAAAAAAAGTTTTGTGCTATATATGGAACAAAACTTTCACTCTCTTGTAAATTTGTATGTCTTATATTTTATATATAAAAATCAAAACTTTTTTTCCTTTCCACTTAAAATTTGTTCTTTTTTATTCTAGTTATATTATTATTAATAAGAACAAAAAACTCTTGTAAATTTTGTTATGTCTTACATCTTATAAAAATCTAAACTTTTTTCCTCTTCACTTAAAATTGGTCCTTTTGATTCTTGCGTTATATGATAACATTTTTATTCACACTACTAGTGCTTAAAACGAGTCTTTATATAATATGTTATTTTAAGAAAGAGGAAAAAACTCTCTTGTTAATTTTGTTTATTTCTTACGTCTTTGTTCACTGCAGTCTTTGTTCACTATTCTTCGGTTAATTGCTAACCATTCTTCATCATATGATACACGATTACAACTTCAAGAGTTTAAAGGTAATACATTTGTTGACTATTTATTATGATAAATTTAGTTTCCTATTTATTATGATATTTTGTTTCTTTATTTTATGTTTCTCTTTTGTTATAAGTTTGAACTTCTCATAGTGAGATACAATTTAATTAATCATTATGTTATTTACATGGTATGCATAGCATATTCGAAATCTTAGTTTTGTATCTAGGTTAAAACACCATCAAGGCTAATAGTTTATACTTTTCAACTATAACACTTTGTTTGTTTTATGTGTGTGTCTGTTGTGAAGTTGAAGGAGTCTTGTTGTGTTAGTTTTGACTAACATTACCATATGTTTCTAAAAATACAGATGTTTCTAAGAAGCCCGAGCTAATGAAAAAGTTTGATATTGGGCTGAAAAAAAATCATTTTGTTCACTTTAAACTTTGTTCATTTCCTCTTAATGGTGGTACTTTAATTACAAAGTGTGTAAAAAGTATATCAGGAAAAAACTTTAGTCAATCCTCATTTTCATGTAATTTCAGAAACGAACTTATTTTCCTATATGTGTAGCATGTCCTTGTCAGGCTAAGTCTTCGAAGATACTTGATTCATGTTGAACTAACAAAGTAGATGTGTTGTTAAAAGCTTCTAAGAGGACAGAAATCTGAAAAACCAACTGCTAAATCTGTAGTTTTTTCACAATTTAATATGATGTTGTCATCGTTGGAAGAACCTTTGCATGATAGATGCTTCATAACTCGAAGTATTTCTGATATAGATGATATCAAAATTTATAAAGTTATTAAAAAGTTTAATGAGATGTTACAAATATATAGTAGTGGTTAAGGTTATCATGTTCTGCCATCAATATCGTGTTAATTGTTTTGTTTTCATCTATTTGTAGTTTTTCTTGTTCTATTTGTTTGTTTCATTTTTTACTTTTCCCATTACATGTTTATTCTTAAGCTTTTTGTTTTCCTATTAATGATTTACATTTTAATTCACTTTAATGTGAAGGGTGAACGACCATAAGCTAACAAACATTGTTGTTCCAAGTTTCTTTGTTCTCTTTCTATTGTGAACATGTTTGGGGTTTTTTCTACTATTTACATATCACTTAGTTTCTCTCTTTCTGTTGTGAACATGTCTGAGCGTTTTCCTACTGTTTAATGACAAGGTTTGGTACATAGCTGCAAGCAAATATTTTTATTATTTTAATATATTATATAAACATTTATAAACAATTGGATTATATCCACTTTGCTAATTTACAACTAAACATAGAAAAATAAAAAGGTCAAATGAAATTGATATACACCTTTTTAAGAGATTGTTAAACAATTACCGTAACGACCTAGATTTAATTACTAAGTGATTATTTGTATTAATTTTATTTGTGGTTTAGTTTAATTAATTAAGTGTTAATTTATTAGTTTATATGTCTTGGGTAGTGGACTTTATAAGTATTGTGCCTAATAAAAAATTATGTTGGTAAGAGAAGTAGAGGATGAGATGTATATGGGAAACAATAGAGATATTAGGTTAGGATATTGTAGTCTTTTAGTGTATAATAGTGATTTACCCTAACTATATAAGAGGTTGGTTTAGAAAGAGAAACTCATTTTTGTAAAAAGATAGAAAGAGGTAGAGAGAGAAGATAAAAAAAGGAAGACAGAAAAAAGAAGAAAGAAGAGAAAGAACAAAAAGGAAGAAGAGAGGCTAGAAGATTGAAGAGTTAAGAGATGAAGGAGTAGAAAATCCAACTTAATTAAGGTAAGAGAGTGTTTATCTCAATCAAAGGAGTGAGTTGAAAATCTCTACTCTCTAGCCCAAACCCTCCACATTCCATTTTTCATTTAGGTTAGAAATGAGTTTATGGGAATGTGTTGATTTGAAAACTTATATGCTGATTATGTGAATTTATATGTTCATTTATAATTGTTGAATGATTTGTCATGATAAAAATGTCAACTTTCTTTTTGAATTTTGAATATTGATTGAAAATGTGAGTTTATGAGAAATGGGTAAAAATCATGAAATTTAAGTGTTGTTTTGATATATTTAAATTGTTTTAAGTGCTTTTATATAAGTTATAAGTTGTATGAGTTTTCGTGCTTAAAATGATCAAATGCGTGTCAAAAACTGCTTACTTGGATAAGCCCAACGCATAATCACATTTATGTAGAATTATACAGGTCGCGCAGCCATGATGGCGGTCAGCCTCCTAACGGGCAGACCGTCACCGGCCACGGCGGTCAGGCGTCAGCCCCTGTGACGACCGTTAGGTCAACATTGACCAGAAGAATAACCTTATAATGAATACGAATTTCTCAAAATTCACCGTTGAATTGAAAGTTTATATCATATAGATCATCCATAAAAAATTTCAGAGAAATTGAATATCATTTGATATGTTAATGAGACCTATCAACATAGGAGAAGACACTGCCTGGGCTTGAGTCAATTTTTTTTTTGTTGTGAATCTCTCTCTCAGATTTCGAATCTGTCTCTCAATCTCATGATGTTGATGATGTCGTTTGTTGTTTCTTTCCACTCGTTTTCACACTGATCCACATCTTTCCACCCATTTTCCTGGTTTAAAGTTGGGTCGTTACTCTTCCCTTCACTCGTGTTGTTTTTGCTTTGTGATCTAGATGAATAATTGAAGATTTGAAGAAAAGAAGATGATATATTGTGTGCGTTACTGTGTTTTCTAGGAAAGAAGAAGATGAAATACTGTTGTTTAGAAGTTTGGTTTGGTGTCTGGGTTTGATCAATTTGGGTTTGAAACATTGTGCCTTTTGATTAATTTTTGGTGTCTGGGTTGTAAATGGGAAGAGGAATCGGAACATTGTAGGTTGTTTGTTGTTTGTTGTTTGAAGCACTTTGTGAGTCTAGTGTGTACTACTAGTTTCTAGAAATTCTTATTACAATATACCTACTATAATTATAATAATAATAATAATTTATTTATTTTATTGGGTAGTACCGTAGTAGGGGGAACCGAAAATTTAATGGAGGAAGGGAGAAAAAGTAAGGTGGAGAAAATACTGATACTGGTGATATTTTTAATTTCTTTTTAATTTATTAATAGATTTATAATTTATTTTTATATAGATTAAAAGATATAGAGAATTATCCAAAAAAAAAAAGAGAATTATAAATGAAAGATATATAATATAAGGAATTACAATAATTATAGTACAATAATTATAGTTTTTTTGTGTGTTTGTGCCGATAGAAAATTATTTCACACCGCAACAGTCGCAATTGGCATCGCAGCGACTGCATTGGTTCAATGACTTGATGATATGTTACACCGAGTGAGAGATATTCAAGTCACTTGATGATGTTGATATTATACGAACATCCACCTCAGCGAAGAGTCGGAAAGAGAATTTGCCCCTCGGTTTTATTTAGCACACTATTGGTATGTTATATTTCATCTCTCGTATTCCAAATTGTACTTTTGTTGACAAAATGACAATTCTCATTTATTTCGATTTATGACTATTTATATAATTTCTGTCACATGTGAATTTGCCGCTTGCAGTTAAAATTGTGTTCAGGCTCTGTAACTTTCCTGACTCCGCCTATGCCTATCAAGATTAACAGTATTAATTTTTTTTCCAGAAATCGTTAATCTTAATGGATCTCAATAACATATCAAATGATTTTCAATTTTTTTTAAAAAATTTATGGATGATCTTTAGATATAAATTTTCAATCCAACGGTGACTTTTGTAAAATTCATATTCGTTATAATAATATTGATCACTTGTCCACAATGAACGACTTGTGAAGATTGTCCACCGTAGCATTAGCCATGAAAATTTACTTCTAGAAATGGTTTGAATATTTTGATTAGCTCATGATAAATGTTGTTAATGTAAAGTACTTCAAATTTAACGTGCAAAGAAGTTTACCGTGATTTGTAATTTCATACATTTTCTATTATACACTATTAATTAATCTTAATGGGTCTCAATAACTTCATACTTTTTCTATTATAAACCGTTAATCTTACTAGGTCTCAATAACATATCAACTGATTTTTCAATTTTTTTAAAAAGTTTATGGATGATCTATATGATATAAATTTTCAATCCAATGGTGGATTTTGAGAAATTCGTATTCGTTATAATAATATTGATCACTTGTCCACGGTGGACCACTTGTGAAAGTGGTTTGAATATTTACTTCTAAAAATGGTTTGAATATTTTGATTAGCTCATGATAAATGTTGTTAACGTGCAAAGAAGTTTTCCGTGATTTGTAACTTAATACTCTTTCTATTGCTTTAATTATTAGTACATTAAATACAAATACTAACCTTAAATATATTACCCTAAATCCTAATTAGGGTTTAGGGTTCAAAATGTATTGTTATATGAATATGATATGATATGATATGATTTAATTCACATGAGTTGTCTTGTACTTTTTGTTTCCACCAAATTGAGGATAGTCCTCATCTATTTTTCCACTGTCCATTCGCTACAAATGTGTGGGAAGCCATATTTAATTGGATAGGTGTTAAAGTACAAAAGCAAGTATTTTGCATATATCGTATCCACAGGGACTAGTGTGATATTATAAACCTTTCGACAATTTCCATGATCTTAAGTAATGGTTTTGATAGTGATTTTTGTTACGAACTTTGTTAACATAAAAATGCGATAAAATTACGATTGATTATCAAAGAAATTAGTTTGCTGGGATTAGACTTTATTGATCCATTCGTATGTATTATCTTGACTAAGCATATACCTGTTCTAGTTATCAATCAAAATTACCACGTATCGCTAATCGAACGTTTCCGTGTCCAGAAACGATGAGGGATCTATTATACCTATTAACCTCCAATGTCTCAGATGATTAATCGATATACTAGCATTAAGCTTCGATACTTCAAGTGATTATCAAACCCCAAATCTATGTCTAGAATTTAGAATTTAATAAGTGATTATCATAGATCTTAGATTCAAAGAATATATGTCTATATCATTCAAGTCATCAAAATAACATTTAAAGCCAAGATAATCACAAATAATGATTGAATACTAAAACATATATATAACCTTAATCAAGATGAATACATAGTCATGAAACAACTACATCTAATCCCAACAAATAGGAGTTTAGCCACACATGGCCATGATTAACTTACAAAGATGAAGAGAAGAGTAGTGAATGAACATAAGACTTGATTTCTCAAGTTTTGATGGATCCACCTTTCAAAAGCCCTAAACCAGTTATTTCTCTGTAATATTTCTCCTCAACAAAAGTAAGACCCCTAAAATTCTGTTTCTGAGATCTATTTATACTATTTCAGTATTTACATGCTCGCTGAGCGAATATACGGTCGCTAAGCGACCATTAAAACTTCAAAGGTGGGTTTGTTGACATGTGGCACTTAAACCACCAAACTCAGCATCTGGTCGCCAACCTTCGCCAAAGCTCGCTGGGCGAGCACGGTCGCCACTGGTCGTCGCCACTGGTCGCCCGTAGCTGTTCTTGTCTGTATTGTGCTCGCTGAGCGACCACTTCAAAGTGCAAAAACTCCTTTTTCTTGCTCAGAAACCTGTCAAAATGATTAGAATTGTGTTTAACTAGACAAAATATGATTAACAAAAGTATTTACAACATCAGGGACTTTTTACATAGATTTCTTACAAAATAAGTAACTAAGTGTCGTGTTTCACTATGAAAATTAACTAAATTTTGGCACTTATCAATAGGCCAGCATATCAATCCTTTGCAGGTAGGATGGAACCACTTTCAAACCTTTGGAGCTTTGGTTAAATATAAAAATAGTAGCCGGGTTCGACACTTGATTTGGTTGACTACTACGTGGTGTATTTGGAAGTTAAGAAATCAAATTGTTTTTAATGGGGCTGCTCCGAACATATCGCAATTAATCGATGAGATTAAATATTTCTCTTAGTCTTGGTTTAGGGGTCGTTCCGGCCGTAAGACTTTTCTTTCTTTTTATGAATGGTGTGTAGTTCCTCTTATTTGTTTTCAAAGCATATAATAATTTGCTTTGTATTGTAAGGGATTGAGTACCCCTTGTACTCCCTTATAATAATATTTGCCTATAAAAAAAATGATATGATTTAATTATTACATGTTACTTTAGTATCACATAATTAATCAATACACTACCTTAAATATATTACCCTAAATCCTAATTAGGGTTTAGGGTTCAAAATGTATTGTTATATGAATATGAATATGATATGATTTAATTATTATATGTTACTTTAGTATCACATAATTAATTAATACACTACATTATTAATAGATGTTACTTTGAGCCTCCAAGATGGTAAACCTCTCTTATGTTGTTGTTATTAAGGGCTCGCTTAGCTTGACTTATTTTAGCTAATCTATTAGCACTTACACTTGTTGTAAGATTGTTTGAGAGAGCATATTTATTTAATAAGCTGAACATGATAGCTTATGAAAATAAATTATAGTTTATATGAAAGATAAACACTCTAGTACACATCTTATTTTAATATGTATTGTTACATTTATAGGTTCATAACGAATGTGATCATTGAGGGAGACATGGTCGTAGTGGTTATTCTTCATGGATTCATCATTTGCATATTGATCCTCATATTTGTAAACATCAATGTTGACTTCATCGTAAACATCAGTAAGGTTTAAATGTTTAATCTGTTTTTCCAACGATGAAGGCAAACGAGGACTGTCGTGGTCCATGGTTGCTTGTGTAGGTTAGGATTACGAGTGTTTATGTTTTATTTTTATTTTTTTTTTGGAATATAAAGGGAAAGGGAAGGAAATACATGTTTTCTATGGGGTCTTTAATGAAAAACATTTCATTTTATTTTTAAAAAATATTTATAATTTTATCATTTTTTTTACCTAATTAAATAATTGAATTTATTCCTAATTTTAAATTTGAGTCAAGAACTGCCACAATAGAAGCAAGATGGCACAAAGTTCATCAACAAAATTACCAATTACACTAATAGATCGATCTAACACCTTAAAATGAGTCTTCTTTAATATGGTGGAATTTGTTTACCTTGCTTCTACACAATGAATTTGAAGAAGAATGGACAAGATACATTAAGAATCACACTTAGATTTTTAAGGTCCGCCCTATTATTAGAATATTTCACTTTGTTGTCGTACCAATATAAGAAACTGTGTTTGTGGTAAAGAACTACAAGTGTGGGGTGGACTACATTCAGCCACGCCACAGTGACCCCCGAAGCTAGTCAACGGGACAACAAGCTTGACATCTACTAAAAAGTACAGAATCCCCTTGAGATAACCAAAGCCCCGACTTCGATCGTATAGAGATTTTCCATAGTGTCAATGGACATCGCAAGGATCAAACTCACACCGTTCACACAGAGGGTGAGCTTCGCTACCACTACAACACATCACACTATTGCTATAAAATTGCAATGTCTAATATATATCATATATGATTCAAGAAAAATATGTATATATACCTATAAAAAAATTGAGATTTGCAGCGAGCCATGACCCTCCCCTGCCCATGAGTGGCTCCGCCGCTGTGTGGATAGACTTTTTTGTTGGGTTTATTAAATTTTGAATACTTCCTTTTTAAAATGTGGCTATTTATACATTGATATTTTTATGCTTTATGAGATGTTAGTCACAACATTTTTTTTTTATAGAGTTACAATATATTTAGACTTCATTTATATTTGCTCAAATCATATCAGTTACAATATACCTTTTACAGTTTCAGGTTGCTTAGACTATGATAAAATAATTTTTATCACTCTTTCCTTTTGCGATACACCAATAAATGAGTTTTATAGAGTTTTCTCAAATAGTGTGAAAAATTACTGCTCTATCTATTTCAACATTATGAATATTGGCTAGCTTTATCTTTTTTAAAACTTATGTTAGAGAGAGAGAGAGAGAGAGAGAGAGAGAGGGAAGCTTGGTGATCAATTCACCAGCTTAAACACTCAGAAGAAGTTTTGGAAAAGAAAAGAGTTGAACCAACACATGCGCATTCTTAGGAGTTGTTTTCCACATTGTCTTTTTTCTTTTTGCATTATTTTCAACCTTTTCTCTTTATGTATGTTCTTGTTGAGTGTTCTCAATTCGTTTTTGTATCAATGCAACTTTTGGCATACAAAATTAATGAAATTAGATGAATTTGTCAACATTGCTCCTCTTACAAAATGTTACTTAAGTCTTGCCAACATAGACTTTATCTAACATTAGAACAATTGTTACCAGAGAGAAATTGTAACAAGTATTGTGATTTAAGTAACATTTTTTTTTTGTGTAGTCAATTCTTATTCACACAACCTTTTGCTATCAAATAGAGCAAAACAATGTTTACAAACTTATCATTCATCAAAGAAAGTTCTATATACTTCATCAACTTAAAATTTCATTCTTATTTAACTCCATACCTATACTCAAGAACTACCACCATGATCCCTCTCGACATGTTCCACAAGTGAAACCGGGTCCAAAAAACCTTTACTACACTTCGGACATGCAGAGATTGACACCTTTTTTACCCCATATCGCTTGCTGTCATTCCTTTGATGAATTTTTTTTGCGTGATCCACCAAACTAGTTGCCGAGGAAAATTTAGCATCACATAATGGACACTTCTCCCCTTGATTATTTCCATTACCACTGCCACTACTCTGTCCTATTCCATGCCATGCTTGGTTAATTTCACCACCCAATTTTGAAGCCAAGTCAAGAAGACTTGAAGACCATTTAGATGATGTGGTTGTTGAATTTAAATTGGGTTTTGATTCTTCTTTACTACTACTCATATTCAAAAGACTCATAAATGAAAAACTTGTTTCCAACTTTTTGGGTCCAGAACATTTATGATCAGGTCCAAACCTATGTTTCAAACAATGATCTACCTCACAATCTCTACACTTGATTGTGTTTGAGAATACTAAGGTCTCTCTGCATCCTGGGGCAGGGCACTTTTTCTTTTTTGTGACTTTTTCATAATTTGATGGGTCACAATCTGTGTTAACATGAAGCTCCCAAACTATGTTTGGATCTTGATCAGGAATTAGGCGAACCCCTTTGGCACAAAGTGGACATATAACAACAGTGACATCATGTTTGTTGGGTTTTGTACAATTATGTTTAATATAACTTCGGTGCTCCAAACAATATACCTGCAAATCATATTATAGAGCAGATATTGTTAATGTTAGCCCACAAAAAGAGTTCCTAAACTAAAAACAAGGAAAATAGTAATCCACAATGCTATCCTATATATATATATCCTAGAAGTCAATGCAAACTCATAGCTGACATTTTTGAAACACCAAGCATTGGAGAGGTAAAAATTCAGTTCTAAGGGAAAGGAGCTCTGGTATTTCGGAGTTCGGCCAAGAAGTAAGTAATGTCTAACAAAAAAATTCTTCTTTCCAAGAATCGAATTCCGAATCTCCCGAACAATTTGTCCTTAGGGGAGCTCTTTGACTTTAACTAATAACTACTCAATATTCATATCTAAATATATAATAAATAAGAGAAATGACTAGATACATCAACCTTTTCCAGAAAATGACAACTAAATTTTCTCTTATATTTAGGACGGACAAGCAGGAGTACAATCTAGCTTTCAAAGTCGATTATATTAGACTATGTATGAAGCACAAACACAAACACCGGACACAATGCGGACAATTATACTTCCACACTGATAATAATTTAAGGAAATAACATAATTCAATACATAAGTGTCCGGTGTCGGTGTCAGATACCAACACGTGTGTCTCGAACACGCTTAATCCTAAGAGTGTTTGTGCTTCCTAGACTACCTTAAATGTTGTTTTAGCAGTATTGTAACAAAAAGTTATTAAACAACAACATTAAAACAATGAATTAATAGAATGCAACAGGGCACACGAATTGGTAATCTATAAGCACAATAATTAATTAATCAATTTACAAAATTAAAAAACAGAGAGGGGAAGGTGAAAAACCTGATTACATCGATCGCATGTGAAAGGCAAGAAATCGATGAGTCTGCAATCAGAAACAGAACAATGCTTGCCTAGATCTGGGAATTCAGGAGTCCCCATGATCTAAACCAAGCTGAATTTGAAGCTGAAACCGATAAATTAAACGAAATCCTTCCAGAACAAAAATGAGGAATGGATTTCGAAAAGGAAAAAAAAAAATGGAAAATTGTGAATTACGCGGATATAGGGAGAGAAGAGATGTCCGTTCCAAGGATCCAGAAATCCAGGTATGGGAGGGAAGGGAATTGTCTCCTCCCTAATTCCACGCTCTAATAATAAAATCACTAATAATCATTTTAGTTAATTGATTAGAATTACCGGTACTAGCGTCCAGACGGGGCCGTGCCCGTCAGTCCGCTTTATTTTAGCTCATACGTTGAAGATTATTCTAAGTTATTTTTGTCACATATTGTATTTTTTATTAATACACAATGAACTAAAATGATAATTAAAGAATATGATAAAAAACACATAAATTTAATGGCATAAGTTATGGTGTATAAGCTATGTTTATGCACCGTGCATAAATATCCAAAATTGCTTAGCGCACCCCCCAAATTACTTAGTGCACCCCCAAATTTTTAGGGGTGCGTTAGAAATTTGGGGGGTGCGCTAGAAATCTGGGGGGTGCACTAAGTAATGTGGGGGGTGCGCTAAGCAATCTGGGGGTGCATTAAGTAAATTTTATTATTTATACACGGTGCATAAGAAAAAAGCTTATGCACCATAACCACTCCCAAATTTAATTATGTTTAAGTTTTAGTTAAAAATTGAATATGCATGGATAAGCAAATGTTAGAAAAATATATGAATTACCGCACATAGTGTCACCAATAAGACCATCAACGATACTGCTTAACAGGAAGACTAAACATAAAATATGAGTCATAAGTATTTTTTATTTCGCTACATATATATTTTTATTGAGATAATTTTTATCGGTCTTTAATGAATGAGAAGTTGGGTAAAAAAGAATGGACTATAATTACTATATTGTCACATTAATTTGTGGTGAATATAATTGAATACCGGCCTTATAAACTATTTTTGTCAATTCTTCATAAATTCCTTTATAAATGACTTTTTTACAAAAGGGAAAAAAGCGTTTTTATTATTTTATTATTTTAAAAAAGTGATTTGTTATTAAAAAAGTGATGTAGGAGGATTTCTTTAGTATTTTATTATTTTATCTAGATATAATTTTACTATATTTTAGCTAGATTTGTTATTTTCTTTTACTATCTTTTAACTAGATTTGTTATTTATATTTTGGAAAATGTTAACTAGTGCCGGGGGCACTAGTTAATGAATCAAATAAGGTAAGAAAATCTTGTAACTTGTGTACTTTACTTTTTAAAAGTATAAAAAATGCTACTTACAATACAAAAGTTGCTTTTTTTAGCATCCTTAACTAGTGTCTCGGGGGAACTATTTAGCATGACCGTTATATTTTTCCTACTAGTTAAGCTAAACTATTGTAGCCTTGAAGGCAACTTTTGATTCAATAAAAATTATAAAGAATTTTCTCAAGTTTGGTGGATTCCAAATTTTACACCGGTGGATTCCAGTTTTATTTCTAGAGTTTAGCGTTTGCTATTCTCTTCCTGGTGAATTGCAGGAAACCTATATACTAGGATTAGCGCTTGCTGATCCATCCCCGCTTGACGAGATGTTGAATCCCGCTCTTACGTATCTCCCGGTATGATGGAGAACTCAAAGCTACGTAGTTCTTGATAGCAAATGATTGTGTGTTGGTTGATTTTAGAGAAAATGTTTTAAGTCACATTCTAGTGGTTAAACGTATGCTTGTATACTTGCGTGTGAGAGACTTAAGTATTGTTTGTATCAGAATGGATAAAAACATTGTTTTTTTTTTGACAAAGATAAAAACATTGTTCTTTTGTGAAAAGGAGTTTGTTTTTTTAAATTTCTTTTACGCGCAAAGGCAAAAATTGATTTGATGAAAAACTTATTTTTGATTATTTTTTGATTGCGCAAAGGCAAAAATTGATTTGTTGAAAAGTTTGTTTTTTTATTGCGCGCAAATGCGAAAAATTTGATTTGATGAGTTAAGTTTATTTATTTATTTTTTGATTGTGCGCAAATGGCGAAAAATTTGATTTGATGAGTTAAGTTTATTTATTTATTTTTTGATTGTGCGCAAATGGCGAAAAATTTGATTTGATGAGTTGAGTTTATTTATTTTTAATGTTTGAAAAAGGATATGATTTTTTTTTTTGAGAAATAACGATGATTTAATTTAAAATGCGAGATATACGTCATGGAAATAAAAAAACAATAAATATCACAAGAAAATGGGGTTTGAATGATGACCCTTTCCCTTTTTCTTAAAAAATTGTTTTATTTTATGTTAAATCACTTAAGATAATAGTCTTGTTAAGAGGTTAATTAACATGGGTCAGAAAGCTCGCGATAAAAGAAATAATATTAGAACAAGGACCGGAAATGGACCAAAAATTTAAAGATTTAATGGACCAGAAATTTCTGGATGGTTAGTAAAGGAAAAAAAAATTAAAGATTTAATGGACCATAAATTTCTAGATGGTTAGTAAAGATAAAAATTTAACGATTTAATGGACCAGAAATTTCTAGATAGTTAGTAAAAATAAAAAACTTAAAGATTAGTGGACCAGAAATTTCTGAAAGGTTAGTGCTGAATTAATAAAGGTTAAGGACCAGAGAACTCTGGAAATATTTATTTAGTTGATGTTGAATTAATAAAGATTAAGGACCAGAGAACTCTGAAAAGAGTTAGTGCTGAATTAATAAAGGTTAAGGACTAAAGAACTCTGGAAATATTTATTTAGTTGATGTTGAATTAATAAAGATTAAGGACCAGAGAACTCTAGAAATAGTTTGTGCTGAATTAATAAAGGTTAAGGACCAGAGAACTTTGAAAATAACTCAAAAAAACTCAAACCCATAACAAAAAATTTAAAACTAAAACTAGGGAAATATCAATTTGAAGTCTACCTGTAATATGTTAGTTAGTACTTAAATATCAATTTGAAGTTCTTATGGGAAATATATGTATAAATATCGCCTATGTGTCAAATGTATAAATATGAAATTTTAATTTAATTTTATTATTATCATCATCTTGGTAACCTGCTATAGGAGATTTTTTTTTTACTCTCCCACCATGGGAGACCCTTTCCCCTTATCCATCCTAGAAGGCGCCTTCAATGAATATCTATAAAGCACGGACACCGGACACGACACGGACACTGACACAGCGACACTAATAATAATTTGGAAAAATGATATAATTCATTGTAATTATATGTGTCCGTGTTGGACACCGACATGAACACGTGTCGGACACGGACACGCCTAATCGGAGAAGTGTCCGTGCTTAATATAACCCTTGAACATCTTTTATGCCGAGTCACTAGAAAAATCTATATAGTCAAGGTCTGTAGCTACTTCTAAAATGAGCCATCCCTTATGATTCTAGGAATCAATCACTACCATAAATCACAGGTAACTAACTTATGCAATCAAAACCATAACAATTCAAACAAATACAATTACCATTCCTTTACATGATATCAAAATGGAACAATTCCAGATTAGCAAATTTCAACTAATTTAATGTTTTTGATGCCAAAGTAAATAAGCTAGCACAAGAAGGATAAGAAATACCTGAAAGTTTGTTTAATTGTTATTTGAACATATCTGAGACAGTGATTGATTCTCACACATATGCAAGTTGCTTTTCCTAATCAATAAAGATAAGAGTCTTTGCAACAAAAACATCAAGAACCATTTGTTATAGACCCAACAGAAGGAAAATAATCATATGCACAAGTAACCAATAATCATATGCATGATCTAGTCCTTCACCAAGACATTAAAAAAAAGGTACATAGTTTATGTTTCCTTATGTTAGGGTAACATGTTGCCTTCACTCTACCTTCATTAAAACTTATTCTTAGTATAATACTTAAACCTTCATCAATTGATTTGTCAAAAATAAAATAAAAACCTTCATCAATTGATTCAGTAGTTTCAAAATGGCATATTGCTTCTCCTACTTTGAAACAACTAGCCTGTAATTCTCTTGAAGATAATGCACAAGTCATTGTTGGTTTTTTTTTCCAAATTCACCTAAAGAGTAATCTAATTTGATCAGATACTTTTTAAATTCACCTAAAGAGTAATTTAATTTGAAAAGATACTTAAACCAATAAATTATGGAGGAAAAAAGATCCAATCTATGCACCTTTACAATCCTCAAGCTCGTTTTCCAAATTTAGTTTTTGTTCTTGCTCTGTCAAATAGAGCTCCCAGAATTTGTCCACTTTCTAGAGCTTTCAAATAGAAAATCAAGTCACACAAACCTCATTATGCATGAAGCAAACCACATCTCAAATATATTGAGTAGTCACCATGCATATTTAAAATTTTATTTATTACTTTGTTCATATTTATAATTGCAGAAGCTCTTAATGTAATTTACTTTAGGGTCATCAAGACATCCTATCCCTTACAAAAATCATGGAACAAAATAATACTTGGGGTTATAAGTTTGAGTGAGTGTTTGGGAGCGCGTTTTATCATTTATTCACGTTCCAATGGCAATTTAACATAAAATTGCAAAGCTGCAATTTGTAGCTTAAAAAAAACACGCAGATTCGCCCCCTCCCACGGTGATTCCAAGCAAACCAATAATTTTCATTAATTTCGTTTTCACATTAGTTTTCATTTCACGTCCTAGACTCCTCATAATTATTACTTACTCATGTAATCTAGAGCCATACTGTTACTATGCACATTGAAATACATATCAGAAAGAAAGAAAAAAAATACATACCAGCACTATTGACTTTGTAGCAGCAACCTGCAGATTCTGTCCAATCAAGTTTTCATTTACTGATCTACATAATCTGATACACTGATTAAATAATACAAATGGGTCTTTGAATGTCTTAACTTCTGATCTTAAATCCACACAACAATAGAGCATAATATCTACACACACTAAATTAACTATATAGAGGACTTTAGACAAAAGAACAAATATACAGAACTTCACTTTCAGTTGGTTCTACACCAAATACCTAGCTGAAAAGCAGTAGAATTATAAAATGTAACAAAGAAAAATATTAAGAGTTGATCCCACAATTTGTAGAATAATATTTGCTTAGGATGGAGAGAATTTGCTTAGTAGTGACAAAAGGGCAATCAAACATGTAATATTTTGAAGAGTTGTTTATGTTTTTAGTCCCTCTAAAATTTAAGAATTTTGTTTTTAGTCCCTGTAAAATAAAATCGCACTTTCATCCATACTCATAACTGCACTTCAATTGGTTCCTTGACTCTAGAGCAAATCATAATGTCACTCACAACTCAGATAAAAAAAATCTCAGTATTTGGAGCAACTCATATGATGCTTAGCAATGGACAAGGTTTGCCAATCACCTCTATTGGAGCTACTAGTTTTCACTCACTACACAACCCACATACAACATTAACCTTGAAATATCTATTGCTAGTACTTAATATAACTAAAAATTTGTTATTCGTGAGTCAATTTGCCAAGATAACTATGTATTTTTTTTTTTTTTTGCCCTGATATATGCCTTGTCAAATCACAGGCTACCTCAAAAACCTTGCTGCAAGGATCACTTCGAAAGGACAAACTCTATGCTTTTGGTCAACTATAAGTCTATAACTTGCAAAAACTAGTTCTATATTTTCTAGATCACCTAATGTTCACACATTCACCAGTACTACTTCTTTAGATTTAAATTTAACTGCAAATTATATATACTGCCACTAGTATATGAACCGTCTGTGTAATCCATGTGGCAATAACAAGTTAGGACATCTTTACCATGAGGCACTAAAAGTTTATTTAGCTTTGTGTAACATTCATATACCTGTTCAATCAAAATTTGATTTCTGTTTCGGTACTGCATGATGCTGAAGAATACAACCAATGTCATCTATAGTTCTATACTATACCTACTTCATACCACCATTCTAGTCAAAATGATGGCACTACACCAGTAATATATGTCCTCACCTGCACAAACCAGCAACTACATAACTCTGTTCAAAGTGAATCACCTGCACAAATAAGCACTCTTAATTGAGGTGACTCACCAGCAAACATGACAGTTTTTTAAACAATAGCCTTACCTATCAGTTACAATTAGTTATTGCATCTCAATTTTCTTAGAAACTATCTCATGCGAGTTTCCACAAACACATGCAAGCTAATAAGAACTTACATGAGAACTATAAAAATATTTAATTGAAAAACTCTAATAGGTTAGAAATTAATCCAAACAAGGCCATAACTTCAGTTATGACTTCTGCTTATGCTTTGCATAACTTGTTGACACTTGAAAATAATAACAAACAGGGATAGCACAAAATAAAGTTACGAGTATAAGATCAATTATGGTTTCGTACAGTTGAAAAACTATAAAATCTCGCATGGACAAACAATGACAAGTGAAAGTGTATATAAACATAGAAGAATTAAGTCCAACTAATTTGAATTCTTGAATATGTCAGGCAGCGTCACTAACTAATGTATCAAAATTTAAAAAGCATCCCTGAATATGACTTTTACTATTCAGTTCGGTCCTCAAATTTGTCTTCTGTTTATTTAGTTTGGTCCATAAAATTACTATCACAAGACAAACTCATTGTTATTATAATTTTAAAAGTTCTGATACATTCAGAGACTACAATAATACTGACACATTTATGGACCAAACTCATTGTTTACTCCTATAATAATTCTTATCCTGCAACTAAAACGTCAGTTTTCCCTCCACAGTCTCTTCAAATACCAGGGCAGTGGTCTCATAATAAATCTAAAAGGTTGACAAACTACTATGAATGTAAATCCTATATCGATGTTATCACTTGTAGACTCAACAAGAACTTTCTTTTCAATCATTAGAAGAAAAGATTAAACTTATTTAGATCATAAATTCAACAATTTGGGCAGCGCAGTGTGTAACTAAGCAATAATACATTCAAGTATTTAATGTAAATAGAAAAGCAAATGATGTATACCAAGTACTATGTTATCAAAACAAATATCAAGGGAAACACAACATATCCAACAGTAGACAACATGCTTAGTTACAAAGATTTGGGCAATTACATAACAATATCAGTCTCTCTAAAAGCATAATTGAATACTTTAGGGCAAAAAGGCTGATATTTTCTTACTTACAAATTCATATTTTGTTACTTTGGGGCAGAAAAGCTAGCAACCTTTTTCTGTTATCCTCCTTATTGTCCTCATTTTCCCGAGACAATTATATTCGTAGTAGTAGAGATCCTCAACCTCTAAGCCATCATAGTTATGAGAATTTCCTCCGTTGATCTCCAACATGCAGATCAAGCATCCTTCTACATCATAAGTATATCAGTTCATAGGCTAATCCAACACATTTCATAACATTGTATTTGCACAATCACTTTATATAGTATTTGCATTTGGATAGAAGTTTATTAGCGTACAATAGATATCATCCTTTATATTATGAACACATATCCATATTAAAAGTGGATCATTGTCATCCTTCAACTATTGCACTAAGGCTTCATCTAAGATTTTAGGGTCATCAGCACATTTCCATATTCATAAAAATCATTGAGCAAAGCATGTTCATCTTTCAGTTGATGTTGGGGTTATTATTAAACTCATGCATACCATACCATCCCATAGTTGGATTAAGAAAACATAGTGTATCTCACAATATAATTCACAGTACATAATTTCATTTAGGTTTATAAAAACACAATATATCATTCTTAATATTGTGATGATTAAAACTCAATATTCATATTAATGTTTAGGCATTATCAAGCTTTCCCATTATGAATAAAGTGTTCAAGGTGTAGTTTCTTCAATGGTCATGAAGGCATCCCAATACTTACAAAACTCAAGAAGCAAAAAATATCCACTGATTCCTGCAATCAAACTCAGGGTTTATTAGGCTCATATATACCACCCCTTTTTAATATCATGGAATATGATCCCATCTCATAGTGGCATGTCACAGTAAAAAATTGTGTTTAGAATCATAAAAGCTTACAATAGATATTATCCATTACGAATAAAAATTCACATCAAGTCATCATCCGACTTTTGAGTAAAATGTTCACAATGATTCTTTTAGAGGGTCGTCTAGGCAGCCAACAATTACAAAATTAATTGAACCAGTAATGCTTGGATTCCTTCCCAGTCATCAAGACTTCCTAACAGCGTCATCTTTCCTTCTTTTTTTTCCTTGTACAGCCTCAAAAAACATAGGTAACCTTCGCGTTAGACAGAACAAATAACATACCATAAAAACTTGAAGAACTGATGCTATGTCACTAATAGTAAAGTCATTATAAAGGTGAACACTCAAAATACAGTAATACATTCATGTGACATAATCTAATACGTATCGTAAAAATGCAAGCACCACGATGCATGAGGGCACGACGATTGGTGTGAATAAAGTCAACAAGGAAATAGATTATTAGTACCAGGCACATCAAATTTATGAGAATTTGAGTCAATATCTAAGAAAGAGGATATGTAATGGTACAAGAGCTAAAGACAGTGCACTATCTCTGGCCCTAAACCTCCGTCACATTCACTCTTCTTCAGCCTCTTCCAGCCAATTAACAAAGGGTTCCAGTACCATCGCAAAGGTTTTCCTGTACCAGTTCCAAAAAACCAACTGTAAGTAACTAGTGGCAAAGTTGATGACACAGTAAGGATTAAGGACAAAACCTTAAAATGAATATTTATTTTTTTTGACAATAGAAAACTAATTCATATCATTAAATAACAGAGGATCAATACACATAGGAATGTCATGATAAACTTGAGAGTTGGCATTGTAGATAGCCGCCTTAGAAAGGTTATGAGCAACCATATTAGCCTCTCTCCTAATAAACTCGACATAAGAGTTATTACATAAAGATGATATCATACTTCGACAGTTAGACAAAATGGATCCTAACTCAGTTCTATCATGAGTATACATATTGAAAGAGTCAACTATGCTTTTGGCATCAAGGGAAAACACAACTTGCTTAAATTCCAGTTCCTGCATCCATTCTATTGCAGAAAGCCATCCCACTGCCTCACCAATTCTAACATCCATGAGTGGCTGAAACCACATAGTCTTGGCTCCCATATACATACCAAACTCATCCCTCAAGCACATCCCAATTCCAACCTTATTTAGAGGCTTAGAGAATGACGCGTCTACATTGCATTTCACAAAGCCACGCGGCGGACGTTGCCATGGGTGCCTATTAACAGTCGGCTGCGGTGGGTTCTCGCGCTGCACTGGACCAATTCGAACTGCTCTCCATTCCTCCAATAAACACTTTCCTCGTTGTACAATATTTGCAGCTCTTTCTCTTGTATTTTCCCAAATCGTCGCATTTCCGCTCCTCCAAGTACTCCAACAAGTGACAACAAAAATGCACTGCTGTTCCTGGGGCAGAATTGAAAGGATGCTAAACATCTTCGCAAAACTCACCTACTGCAATTGGAAAGGATGGAGCTGGTGCCAATGTCCAATATTCTGCCACACCATTTTGCTCTTTTCACAAAAAAACAATAGATGCTCTGCTGTTTCCGAAGCATGTTCACACCAGACATTGGTCGATAATATTTATCCCCTTTTCAATCAATCTAGCACGAGTCGGTACACAATTACGAGCCAATCTCCACATCAAATTACGAACTTTTGGAGGTACTCTCAGGTTCCACAAGGCCTGCCAATTACCTTCTACACTCGGTACTGCACCAGCTGCAAGTTCAGTCAGGCAGAAATTGTAAGCTGAACGTACACTATATTCGCCATACTTGTCCGGGCGCAAGATTAGTTCATCTCGGACCACTGAAGCAAAAAGCGGCATGCTGTCAACTTCACTCATTGTTTGTGGGCTGAGGTACAACTGCATCATCACTAAATTCCACTCCTTATCAGTCTGCAGTAGCATGTTAACCTTCAAATTTGGATTTTGCACACCCGACACAGAAGGTTAAGCCAAATTTCCGCTACTTAGCCACCGATCATAAAAATTTCTAATACTTTCTCCACTCCCAATCTTCCACCTTGTGCTAACCATTGGGATGGCCTCATGAATACTCTTCCAAACAAAGCTAGAATTATTAATTACAAGAAATGTTCACAAAAATTGCATACCCTCCTTTGTTATTTGTTCCTTTTTACGGAACCAATGAAGAATGGTATCTTCAGCCAGCACATCTTGGTCATGGAGAGATCTAATAATCTCAAGGAACAGTTTCATCAGTTTAGCATCTAGCATTGCATCTGTACTTTGTACATCAGTTCCAGCTCAAGTTTTCCACTGGTGCAGAAAGTATTCAACAGTTCTGCCCAAGTTTTTACCTTTATCATAAACAAAATATCATCAACAATTTTAACATAAATTGACAATGATTCCTTTAGTGTCTGTTGAAGCATCCAAATACTTGAAACATTTATAAAATAAATAACATCAATGGTTCATTGATTCATCTAGGCATCCCAGACTTTATCTCACGGCGGCAATTCACATTCTACAATTGCATTTAGATCATTATATCTCAACCAATCCATTTCTTATATTGTGAATGAGTAACTTTAACTCATATCAATAGCTCATTTAAGGGCATCATAGATCTTTTATATTGTGAAGAAAGTGTTCATAATGTTTCTTTAGGGTCAACAAAACATCAAAATACTAACAACATTTTATGAAATATATATTATATAATATCCATGCGTCATATCGAGTCATTGAGGCATCCAATAATCCATCTCGCGGCGGAAATTCAGAATCAATCCTTATATTATAAGTGAATAAAATTCAATTCATATCAAGACAACATCATAGGCATCAAACGACTTATACATCATGAAAAAAGTGCTCATAACTTTCCTTTAGGGTCAACGAGGCATCCAAATACTAACACCATTTTATTGAATAAATAATATCCGTGATTCCTTTCGGGTCATCGAGGCATCCAATAATCCATCTCTTATATTATGAATGAATCAAATTCAATTCATACCAATATTGCATCGAAGGCATCAGACAACTTTTACATTATGAGTAAAGAGTTCATAATGTATTTTTACGGTTAATGAGGCAATAATCCATCCCTTATATTATGATTGAATCAAATTCAAATCATATCAATATCGCATTGAAGGCATCAGACAAATTTTACATTATGAGTGAAGAGTTCATAATGGTTTTTTATGGTCAATGAGGCATCAAATACTAGCAACATTTTACATAACAGATAATATTATGTGATTCCTTTCGAGTCATCAAGGCATCCAATAATCCATCCCTTATATCATGAACAGATCAAATTCAATTCATACAATATCGCATCAAAGCCATCTCAATCAACTTTTACATTATGAATAAAGAGTTCATAATGTTTTTATACGGTCAATGAGGCATCCAAATACTAGCAACAATTTATTTATATAACAAATAATATTCATTGATTCCTTTTGGGTCATCAAGGCATCCAATAATCCATCCCTAATATTATGAATGAATCAAATTCAATTCATATTGATATTGCATTGAAGGCATCAGGCAACTTTACATTATGAGTTAAGTGTTTATAATGATTTTACAGTCAATGAGCCTTCCAAATACTAGCAATAGTTTATATAACAAATAATATTCATCGATTCATTTCGGGTCATATAGGCAGCGATAGTCTCAAAATTTAGGCACGAATTTTATCTCGAAGCATAGAATTGCATTCAAGTCATAAAAGCTCAAGAGATACCATCCCTATATTGTGAATCCAAATTCACACTCATAATGAATTTAAAGCATTCAAGGCATCAAGCAATTTTTACCATATATTGATATCGCATTGAAGGCATCAGGCGGTCAACGAGCCTTTCAAACACTAGTAACAGTTTATATAACAAATAATATTCATCGATTCATTTCGGGTCATATAGGCAGCGATGGTCTCAAAATTTTGGCTCATATTTTATCTCGCAGCATAGAATTGCATTCAAGTCATAAAAGCTCAATAGATACCATCCTTATATTGTGAATACAAATTCACACTCATAATGGATTTAAAGCATTGTCAATTTTTACATTATGAATAGTGCATCATGAAACTTGGGGGTTATATCATCCTTTTTCAAATTACAAAATTTTGGAGCAAAAACAATATTCACCGATTCCTACCATCAAACTTGGGGGTTATATCATCCTTTTTCAAATTACAAAAAGAGATTGATTTCAAATTACATGAACTGTTTTAAAATTGAGGCTCATATAATGCAGAAAAAAAAGAAGCAGAAGATTGAAGCATCTTGAATCAAGAATGAAAAACTTGGTAATCCAACAACAGAAGATTGAAACAGGTACCAACTATAAATCGAAGGGGCAAATATTTTGTAACGAAATTCCAAAATTACAATTAAAAGATCGAATTTCTATTACCTGAGCAAATGAATAGAGTGCTTTTCGAAACTCAGCACACGTTTTGAACCCTTAGCGCTGCAATCTTCGAAGAGGAACGCAAATTTGCGACACCGCACGAATTTGAAGATGCCACACAAGTTTTAGAGATGATCGATAGACACAAGATTTAGGGTTTAGAGATGATTGTGAGAGATATAACCTTCGTAACTCTTCAGAATGTGTTTCGTAACTCTAACCTTGATTTTTAGGGTTTCTCTTCAGAACGTGTTTAAACATTTTCAATGAAGAAAAACTTTAAATTTGGAAGCGCCGCGGAGAACTTAAGAAGGGACATGGAATGAATTATGTATGCAATTTATTGGAAAAATTAGGGTGTAGATACTAAAAAGTGTTATATTGGGCCTTTGTTTTAATGGAGTGGTTGGCCTCAGGCCCAAATATTGTTTTTTTTTGTCTAAGTAAAAGACGTAAACCACCGAAATGAAATTCACGTACAACTGTAATACATTACGAGATTCTCATAAAACTCTCTTGTACATTTCTAATTTTTTTTAGAAATTCTAATTTATTTTTTTAAAAAAAACTAATCCATATCTATCTCTATCTTTATTATATACATTGCAAGATTCCTACGGAGCTCTCACTAGGGATGACAAAACAGACTGAGTCCACCGGGAAAACCCGTTTGATCCGCCATCTTGGGCGGACCGGGCTGAGGTTTTCAGCTCGGTACCTTAAGTTGGCCCGCCTAGTCCGCTTAAATAACGGGCCAATAGCGGGACGAGCGGGTTTTGTACGCGGGTTTTTTTTTACTTAAAATGAAAATTGGGTTGTGCATTTGGGGAGCAGAATCCACTAATTTATTTTCTCTTTATTGGTAAAATACTGATCTTTCCTTCTTCCTTATATAAATATATTGAATACTTTCAAAACTAGATTAAATAATATACTTTAAAATTGGGTAGTACATTTGGGGAGCACAATCCACTAATTTCTTGTATTGATGCACAAGAACAACACAAGGTTTCAATTTAGATTAAATAGTATACTTAAAAATTAACATTACCTTTAGTTATTTTTTCCTTTCTATTTTTGACTCATTCTTGATTGGAAGTTCATTTCAATTTTTCTAATGTGATAGCTCAATTAAAAATGTAGTCTGTTCTTTCAATTTTGCACGTGGTAGTTAATGTGTTTTGCTTGTTTCATGTGCTGTTTTTTTGTTATTTATTTTGATATGTAGTAAATGAAATTGCTTAAAAAAAAATTGGCGGCCCGGCCCGGCAACTCGTCAACCTGCCAATAAACGGGGGCGGAGTTGAATTTTGAGCCCGCATACCTAAGTTGCCCCGCCCCTTTTTTGGATAGGCGGGTCGGGCCTAAATGGGGTGGGCCGCCCGCTTTGCCACCCCTAGCTCTCATATGCATTCTCAATATAAATTGTTTAGGTGGCACTTAATATATTAGAGCTTCTCAAATTTTATTTTTTTATTTTTTTTAGAAACTCTTTCAAATATTATATTTTTTTTGGAAAAAATAGTGTCAAAGTATTTCATAAGAAATTTGCTTCTTTAAGAAAAAAAACTAGTACACTCAATTGAAGATTGCTTTTTTGTGGTACGATGAGAAGAAAATATTTGAGAATAGGTACAAGGTCAAAATATGTTAATGTTCATTTAAAAAATAATATAGAATTTATATCAAGTCAGATTTACAATTTTCTTATACTCTTACAATATTTTTACGTTCGGGTTCATTCACCAGTATCAAAATCATATGGGTTGATTTGCACTACAAGAAATATCATTTTTCGCAGCGACTTTTTCGCAGCGACATTTAAATTGTTGACAAAAACATACATATAGCAACAACTTATTTAAGTTGTTGTTATAAGTTGGTTTTTTCTCAACAACTACTTTATCGTTGGGAAAAGTTAGTTACCCCAACAATAATTATTGTTGCTGCTAATAGTTTAGTTTTTTTACAACAACCTTGTAAAGTTGCTGGGAAACCACTCAATTACTTTTTTTTATGCGCATCTTTTATCATGATTTTTGTTCATATTTTTATGCGTAGATTTCTCTTAATTTAATTTTTTTCGTTCTATTTTTATGTTTTGTATCTTTTTTATTTTATCTTTAGAGCTAAAATTACAATTAAGGGTAGAAGATTTGCAATATTATCATACTCTTTGAGGGCAAATTAGATTTTTTAGTAATTGTTCCTTCTATATATATTTTTGTAGATTATTATTGCCGCTAATAGTATAGCTTATTTTGCAACAACCTTGTAAAGTCGTTGGAAAACTACACAATTACTATTTTTTATGTGTATTTTTTGTTGGGTCCGCCCAACACATTGTGTGGCCTAAAGCAAACATTAAAATAAGATTTTTTATTTTTTTAGATAAGTAAACATAATAATAGAAAATAATTGATAAAAAAATATGAATAGAAAATAAATTGTATAATAGTGTAGATGATTTTTTTTTTCTTTTTTGTTTTGGTACTGGCATAGATGATCTTTTTTTTTTTGAAGTAGATCTTTTTTTTGGTACAAGCGTAGATGATCTTTTTTTATTTTTGTTAAAAAAAATCTACAACAAGTAGAGTACAATATTTTTTTTTTGAGGTAAAATTGAGTACAATATATATATTTTTTAAACAAGGTAGAGTACAATATAAAAATATAGTTCTCCATAATAAATATAAATGGATAAAATAAGAAAGCAAAAAACCATAAGAAAAATAATTTGGTTTTAAAAAAATTAATTTTAAAACATACGAAAAATAATTTAGTTTTAAAAAAATAAATTTTTTTTCTAAGGCCTAAACCGGCCTTGATTTTTTATCATGATTTTTGCTTAAAAAATTATGGTAAAAAATTTAATAGTTAAAGAGATATACTTTAATTGTGTTTTAGAAAAATTGAATTGAATAGTTAAAGAGATATACTTTAATTGTGTTTTAGAAAAATTGAATTGAATAGTTAAAGAGATATACTTCAATTATGGTAAAACATACGAAATTGAATAGTTAAATTGAATAATTTGGTTTTAGAAAAATTAAGTTTTTTTACGGTAGTTCCGTTTAAAAAATTGTTAGTAGATATACTTTAATTGAATTATTTATAGTTTGTTGAGAGATATATGCAAAATAGAAATTAAAAGATAACAAAAAACAAAACTTAGTTAAAGATATTTAAGTCAGATTAACATTCATAGTAACAACACACAATTACTTAGTTAAAGAGACATTGAAATCCAAATCAATGCATTGACAAACTACTATCAGGTTTGCTAGCTTCATCGTATACTTTCATTGCATAAGTAAATTTAAATTTTTTAATATTTTTCAGATCCTTTTTGCTTCAAGTTCAATAGTTAGAGGATTGATTCAAGATCGTCATGTCTCCTCTTAGATCAATGTTTCTTTATAGGTTTAATCTTGTTGGAGATGCTCACAAACTTTATCCCTTATCTCTTCCACTTGTTATCTCTCAATTCTCAATTTTTTATATAGTCAATTTTTTATTATTTTTCTTTCTTTAATGTCTAATAGTCAATTTTTAATTAAATCACAATTCTTGTTGTGCAGCAGAGTGAAAGAATGAGGTAAAATTGTAGAAGGAAGACAAATCTAAATGAATGCATTTGATTCACTAAACAAGTGAGAGATATTCCAATTGTTCAACGGTTGTAGTATTATACAATGCATCACAAAAGGAAGGAAAAAGATTTTTTTTGTTCACCGAATGGATGTTTTAACGGAGTTATAAGCGATTATTAAAATTTGAGTTAAATAAATAGCATGTATCACTTTTTTATAGGAAAACAAGACAATTGTATTTAGGGTAATATATATAAGTTTTATCCTTTAATTATATTGTTTGTAGATACTTTAATTGAATTATTTATAGTTTGTTGAAAAGGATATATGCAAAATAGAAAGAATAAGATAAGAAGAAACAAAACTTAGTTAAAGAATTTAAATTATGACAATTTAAATTAAGTGATTGATACTAAATTTTTATAAAAAATAACAAAAATATATAATTACATTTATAGTTGGAAAGTCTAATTTATTACAACAATTTTATTGTTGAGATATAAAAGATATAACAATAATTTATATCGTTCACAAAAATAACTTTTTCGCTGCGAAAAATACATTTTTTGCCAGCGACAATAATTCTTGTTGCAAAAAACACCAGATATGCCAGCGACAATAATTTTTGTTGCAAAAAAACACTAGTTGTGTCAGCGACAATAATTGTTGTTGTCAAATAACACTAGTTATGCCAGCGACATTAATTGTTGCTAAAAACATTAGTTATGTCGGCGACATTAATTGTTGCTGTAAAACACTAGTTATGGCAGCGGCATTAATTGTCCTTGCAAGACTTTTCGCAACGGCACTTATGCCAGCGACATGCAGCAACAATTTTTTCGCTGCGAAAAATACTTTTTGCAGCAACTTTGTGTTTTTGGCAGTGATATTTATCGCTGCAAAAAACGATATTTCTTGTAGTGTTGGTTGACATTCCTATCCCTCGATACTCTAATAATGGTCTAGATTTATTGAGATATGCAAATTTTAAGGATTGAAATTTGCTCAAACACGTTGGTGCCACTTAATGTCAACCAAATCAACTTGTAGAATTTGTGTTCCTATTGGATATATATGTAGTACCTGCTTGGTTTGGCGTTAGAACGCATCAGAAGCGCATTTCACACGGTCAAATGTGGTTTGATATATACTCTCCTGTTATTATAGAGGATTTGAATAAAAATGAAATATGACGAAACTTATCAATCCAATAATAGGAAATAAACTTGTGGTTGTTTAAATATTTATCTTTTTTGTCAGGTAGCCTAGTGGCTTGAAATTACACTCTTAAAGTGGATAAAGTGAGATGACCAGGGTTCGAACCCCGATTCCCTGCATATATAATACAATGTTCAACCAATTGAGCCAAACTCATGGGACTGTTTAAATATTTATCTTGTTCGTAGTAATATATAAATTTGATTTGGAATGTATAAATATTTAGTAAATTACCACTTTGCCCCTTTAAATGACATTGAGTTAGAAATATTTCATAATCTATGTTGTGAACATGTGTAGCAAGTTTAATAACTCAAATTTACTAAATGGTTACTTCAATAATTTATGTGTTTTTCCCATTGTAGTTATATTGATCCGTTTAGATTGACTTATTTTTGAGCTTATGAAAATAATTTATGCAAATAAATAAACTTTTATGTTAATTTATAAGTTTTCACTAAAAAAGTTGTGTTTTTATAAGCTGTTTTTTCATAAACTACCTCAAAAAGCTTATAATAATACATAAAAATTTATTTACTTGTATAAATTATTTCACATAAACTCTAAAATAAATTAATTCAAACGGGAAACTATTTGAAAATTCGTTGGAGTGTGCCTTAAAGTAGTTAAAAAAAAAGAGCAAAACATGACATCACACAAGAAAACCGAATTCATTTAATTGAATGTTTAACGACCACATCAACAGTTAGAACAACATCAAACCATAAAGCTTCACTTAAAAAGACTTACTTGACTAGTGATTTACAAATTCAAGAATTTTCTTTTGGAATTTTTCGTAATCAAGAGTGATTTGAGATGTCTTACAAGTTACAAGAATCAATTTGGTGGTTTATTTATTTTGTGTTCGTTACTCAACTAAAACTTTCAAGTTTCAACATTACACTTGACAACCATCCCTTCAAGTAACATATTACTTCTAGTCTTAATATACACTATTAACCAATCATTAGTTGGTTCAGTGGTGATTGGCGCTGAACTTGGTAGGAAGAACCACGGTTCGATCCTCTGCAACTGCGATCGGGAGGGGACTGGAACCACTTGATGCCAGAACTGACCCCCGAATCAGATTCAACTGGTGGTGAAAGCAAAAAAAAAATACACTATTAAAAAAAATTATTTCCATTTACAGAAAGAATCGGAAAACTTTTATAGTGAGAAATATTATTTTGAAGCATTTATAATCCATGAACTAAAATAATAGCACCTCACATAATCAATTACTATTCTTTTGATAGTTTTACTCTAAGAAAGTTGTTTCATATCATATGAAGGCACACTATCATACATCATTATTATTTAAACACACCTCAAGACAAAGTTTCAAGTACCAACGTATCTATTTTCAAAGTTTACCTTGTACCAAAAAGATGATATTGTACCAAAAAATGTCTGCCTCTGGCTCTAAGTTTAAGCTCATAGACTGCCCAATTATACTAATTCCTAACCGACCTAGCCTATAAAAATATTCTCTCAAGTGAAAAGAAAATGAGGGAATAATGTGAGATCTAGACCATTGAAATATAAATAAGAGATAAGATTGAGTTTTGAAAAAATTTTGAAGAAAAGTTGGTTATAAGTAGAGATGAAACAATTGAGAAAATATGAGCGAAAAAGAAATCGAGAGGATCCATTTCCAACATATAACAGCAAACCCTCTTTATTTTTTCAATGCAAAACAAGAGTGAAGGATGAGAATTGAGATCCCCTATCAGGAAAAAAAGATCTTATATGCATACAAAATTATTTATAAAAGTATTCATGTTTACCTTTTTTTAAAGATATTAACAAAGCTCAAACAAGAATTTCTCCGATTCAATACATGTTATTTTAGCACTAAACTAAATCCTTAAAGTTTATAACGGCAACCCTCTAAAATATACAACAGTCATTAAATATAAAACTTCATTGATTAGATCCCAAAAAATAAAATAAGATAATAGTCATATTAAACTTTTTAGCAATTTTTGATGCAAATTTATTCTTTAAAAGAGAAAATTAATTATGCTTCTATCATAGGATTGATTTATTGTTGGTTGTAGAAAATGCTATTTTAAATACGCCTTCACATATGTTGGGTCCATCCTGATTATGAAACAAAATCGCAACATGTTTTAAAGTTAAAGTTTTATTTTTTTTTGAAAAGGATTTAAAGTTAAAGTTTTAATCACATTGTTTGTGACAAAGATATAATAGTATATGTCACATTGTCTTAAATGAATGTCTATGGGAGCTAAACTTATTCCCCTCTTTAGAAAAACTTTAAGAAATTGGAAGATAAACACATTCTCTCTTTAGGGTGTGTGATTACACAAGTCTTCCATTTGAATTATGAAGCACGGGTACTCCGAGAATGGTGAAGTATCCGTACCGAGTACGCACCAGTACTGGGTACATGTATGGTACTCGCTGGGTACTTACAAATCCAAATCTAGTTTTATTTGGTTGATTCAGGGTGGGGGGATACGGCAAAAATGTGCAAGTGGTAGAAAAATAACATAAAATATTTTAATTTTTATTACATATTAATTATTTATCTCGCTTTTGATGAGAATAGTTGAGACGGTGGACAAATTTACTCAAAACATAATTATTTTGATGTTATATATTAACGTACTCGTACCATAAATTTTTTAAAAATGTCGTATCCCGTATCAGTACCCGCACCTGTATCGGGTACCGTACCCGTACCTAGGCAACATAGGAATTGCTCAACTATTATTTGTAAATCTTATAATTTATGATAACTCCAAAAATATTTCCCAAGAAAGCAAATTATGATAGTCCATGGTCCAAACTCTGAAAGAGCTATGCAGAGTCTGAAGAGTCACATTGAAGTGTGTCCCTTGAGTCTTAACTATTTCTTCAGTGATCAGGTGATTCGTATCCATTAAAGTTTCCACAAATTGACAAACCAGCATGTTTTGGACACTGAAGAAGCCAGTGCTCTTAACTCTCAAATTGTTAATGACATAGTAAAAGACAATAATGCTGCTGCTAGGAAAATAGTTTCGAAAATTTCAAGACCAAAAACAAACAAAATCACCAATATTCTTAGGGGTCCAATGTCACAGGCTAGCAGCTTGATGAGACATTAACATGTGACATAAAATAAGGACAAGCTTGGGTTGGGAGGATAAATCAAATTATATTTTGTGACTTAGTTTGGATTGTAATCTATGAGCCCCCCTACCCCGCTGACATGCTTGGATTCCTTGCAGTTATGATAACCCCGCATTTACTCGGTTGCTTAATCTCAATCGTTCAATCTTAATTAGATGACTCGTATTTTATCTTTGTTAAACAAGTCTGAAATATAATATTCAAATGTATACAGTTTGATTTTAATCGAATGGTCCAAATTTGCAACAATATAGTTTTATGAGTGAATTGTAAGTCATCTCATCTCTTCCTTTTCAACTATGTACATGTTGGATTGATAGTGAAAATCATTAGTGACTACCGTAATTTTAACAAAAACTACACTTTGAGTTTTAATAAAAAACGGTGCCACTTGATATCGTAGATCTTACCTTCAATCCAAACATGTATTGTATTATTACCAATGAAGCACATGCACTTCTTGGATTAAGCGTGTCCCGGCATCGGACAAGATGCGCTGTCCGACACTGACACAACACCGACAAATATGATTACAATGAATCATGTTATTTTCTCAAATTATTGTTGGTGTCGCGTGTCAATGTCTATGCTATATATATCTGGTGTTCGCGTTTATGTCCGTGCTCCATAGATTATTACTTAAACTATATTATTAAGTGTGCTAATGTCAGAAGCTTTTGGCCTTCATCTATGTTTTTTGCACCTCAAAAGCCACAATTGCTTTTAATTATTTAAATTAAAAAAACAGGAAAAAAACATTCAATAATTTTTACTAAAGGAAAGAATGACATAATATTCATGACATGACCATTAGAATCCTTTTTTACAGCTACAATGATTTTTCTCTAATCAGGATTAGTTAATTATTAATACTAATATAACAAACTCACTTGACACTAACTATGGTCTATCTATATAATTCAGAATCTAAGCTTTGTGGTGTCTCATTTCCTCATTCTACAATTATTTACTAGCTTCTCTGTCCTGCATTAAATCACATTCCATAATAGTTCACCTTTTCATCTATATCATTTAGTTCACATACCAAAACCATAGGAGTCTTGGCTAAGCCTAATTAAGAGTTCAGATTCATCTTCAAGTTTGAGCTGAGCAGATTCATCATCAATCATAATCATGGATGGAAGACAAGGGAGTGAAATGCAGCCTTATGTTGAGGCACCACCAAAAGTGGCAGAAACAAATCGTTATTCACATAGATCAATTGAGACACTTATAGTGGTCATAGCAGTGATTACTATAGTTGGTGTCATTGCAGGTATGATAGCAAGGTTGTGTGGTGGAAGACACTTTGGAGGCAATGGTGAGAATGATATAGAAGGTTGGGTTGAAAAGAAGTGTAGAAGTTGCATTGATGCAGGACTTCCTTCACCACCACCACCACCGCCAGCACCGGCACCACCGGCACCGGAAGCACCTAAACCTGAAGAACCAAAGGCAGAACCAAAGCCAGAAGCTGCAGCAGGAGATGCGAGTAAATGAAAAAGTGATCAGAATGAAACACTGACACTTCAGATTAAAGGTGTGTCTGGTGTCCGACACATATGGTTACATTTTAGTTTTCTTCTATTTTCTCAAATTATTAAATGTGTTAACATCAATGTCGTATCTGATGTCCGTGTATGTGTGTCAGTGTTTCATATCAGATGCATTGTTTTATTCTAACACAAACATTTTGTATAAGTTAGTAAATTATAGAACTTGATGAATGCTTTGTTTTGGCTATAGCTAGTAAATGCTATGTAATACAAGAAAATTTACACAGCTTCAAAAGTGATATATAGAGAAGCAATTTGTTAGTTGTAGAACCTAAGCTATTGATGTTATTGGATTTGTTTGGATTTACCTAATTGTTGCTATTATTGGACTTTCTATTTCAATTATACTGTGTTTGTCATTCATCGTAAATTTTCTTCATCACTGTCTTAATTTTATCCTAATGACAAATCATGTTTTAGTTTCTTGAAACAACACATATTCCAACATCTGCAGAGATGTTGAGAAATTTCACCCATAAGGTAAATAAGTAGGATGTCCGCGGTTCGAATCCCAGTCCTCACATAAATAATAGAATGTCCATATCAACTAAGTTAAGCTCACGGAAACAATGTGCTTCACATTATTATCCTATAGGCTATCAATTTTAAGTCAGTATAAGTGGAATTAGAAATAAAATAAAGGTCAGTAAGTGCAGCCACTTATGATGAAAAGGGTTAATTTGTGTCAAAAAAATATTGCTGCTGTTACTTTAGGCACTATAGGCTTAACTTTTGGCATAAAATCTGAAATGTATGTTTAAAGATGGCACTAACATAACATTTTGATATCATGGCATGAAGTTGAAATTAAATAGTACAAAGCAAAAGTTCTACAAGCCGTTGCTCAATGCTATAAGAAAGCCAAACAAAGGTTCCTAGCTTTCTTTCATTTCTGATTTCTTTATTGAAGTTGTCTTAGTACCGTTACTATTAATCATGAAACCTACTTTAAAAGTAATAATTTTATTGTATTACATTAATAAAATGTGATACTTTTAAAATATGCATTTGACTGTAAGAGGTAAACTTTTTGCTAACATGGCAAAATAAGAAAAGTGTTATTAGGGATGGTAAATGGTAGACGTTTTAATCCTGTGAATCTAGCTCAATTAGTAAGGATACTATAATATGCAGGGAACTGATGTTTGGATTTAGAATTCTCTGCTTATTCATTTTAAAAGATGAAATTTCGAGTGGGCTTTTTTTATGTCGAATTCCTTATTATATACCTGGATTATTTGTAATAGCAAACGATCTCTATTTTTCAATGGATATTCAAAATAATTTAAGAGAAACCATTCATTTAGTTTTGGCACTAGAGTATATATACTATTGCATACTCTGGAGTCCGTGCCTAAAAGACTAGGCAATTGAGTTCATGAAGACCGATGATATTTCGTGCGTAAGGAGGACTTCATGAATCCAATTTGGAGTCCAACACGGGAGTCATGAATTTAGTGTGAGAGCTTATATATAATTAATCAATCATCTCTGTTGAACCATGGTTTTGAAGTTGAATTAGGTTTAATCTGTATGACTTGGTATTAGAGTCTAGTTCGATCCTTGAGCATCAGGACTTAATGGGCAGAATGAACCTTATAAAAAAAGGGGAAGGATGAACATCGGGAGTCATGATGAACCTGGTGTGATTGCTTAAATAGGATTGGACAATTCTCACCTTTGAACCATATATAGTTTTGAGATGGAGTTAGGGTCAATCCATATCAACCGACCAGATGAACCCAAGACCCAGTCAAGACTGAACGGGAAGTATGAACCCCATAAAAAAAAGGAGGAAGAACAAACAGTCGGGACACCGGTTGTTGAGGGGGTTGATTTGTTACGGATTTTCATGTGCGAGGAGGGTTTCATGAACCCTACTTGAAATCCCACATCAGTCATCGGAAGTCATAAATCTGGTTTGAGGGCTTATATAGGATTGAACAATCTTTTCCTTTGAACCATAATTTTGAGGAGGAGTTGGGTTCAATTCATATCAACAAACCAGATCACACACCTCATTTAGGTTTGGACCGGCAAGGACGGGAGAGGCCCATGAACAAAACAAAAAAAAACTAACAATAAAGCACATATTGAGGTTGACATTAATGGCAAAGACATGTTCTACACACATATCCCAAGAATATACTAGGAGATCATTCCCTAATCCAGGGTTGTATCCTAGAACTGTGTTCTGATACATAATTTTCACCCAAAAAGCAAGAAGATATGCATAAACTAACTAGTGCATAAATTTGGAATTTATATGTTTACATAATACATAGTTTGAATCTTATGGATGAAACAATGGCTATATCATTTTATTACAATCATAATAACAATATCAGTTTATTACAATCATGTTTAAAGAATGACATGATTCATTACAAATCAATGTCCGATTGGGTATTATATTACATTGTATCAACACATAGCTAGCAATTATTGATAAACTAATTGCATTGTATGGTCGCATAATTATAATTATATATATACATTAATTGAGTCTTTCCATGATCAATGATGTAGAGAGGCCTTAATTTGTACTATCTCCGATCCAAAATATAAGAGACAGTTTGGTCAACAAAAGTGGATGTATCTGGTTCAAATTTTGGACCAAATACATCATCTTTTGTTGATTTAACTGTCTCTTATATTTAGGACCAGGTGTATTTTTCTATGAGTAGCAGCGAGGGGTAACATGTCCTGTGTAAAACAATTCAACACTGTTGCATAAAGCCTTAGCATCTTCCCCTTCATCACATTGCAAGTCTATATTCTCCAATGCTATCTCCTTACATGGAAATTTCTCACTGCAATCAAACTTCACAGCTACATCAGAAGCACTTTTGCCTATTATATTCTGGTACAACACATTGCTAATTTGGACTGCAGAGTCCTGCATAAACCACACAAAATCATAAAAAGTAAGTATACATGTGTGCGCGCGCGCAATCATAGCCAGTATATAGTATATATAGAAAGAGTTGCGAAAATTAATTTACCGATTTTTTGCATGGCTTTTTTTTCTTGTCACAGTAATTCTGGTCTATTATTATGGGATTGGTCACATTGTTCATTTCAATGTTCTGAAATTTTATGTCTGTAGCACTTCCTGAACCTCCCTGCATGCATTTAAAAAATAATTTCTAATTAAAATCTTCATATTGAAGATAACTTATCTTTTATAATTTCTAATTAAAATCTTCCACTATATAATTAGTTTTGAAATTATACTCCAAAAATCAGACAAACATATTGAGTTACTTCAATTTTTCATGGACGATTTTTCGATTATATTAAAAACACAGTTGGAAAATAAAAATTCTCACATAGATCATAGATGTGGATTAAGAAAAATTAAGTTTTTTATAAATGATGCAGTGCGCGATAAAATAGTTTAAAATTACCGGCCAGGTCTTAATTCGAACTCCATTTTTAGTTCCAGAAATCTTAGCTCCATTCACTATTACTCCTGAAACAAATTCCTTTGATTTTCCAGCTCCCAAGCTTCCAATACTGACATATATATAAATCATTGCAAATAAAATGAAATTTATATATACAAATAATACAATATATATAACAAAACTAATATTCACAATAAAAATAACTTGTTACTTAAGTTAAGTTAATTACCTGATGCCATGGCCTGGTCCACAAGTTATGTCTGTGGCTTCTACATTCTTACATCCATCTACAATTGATATACAATCGTCACCTAAAACAAACAAATTCATGGAAAATCAAATTTATTAATTAATTAGGAGCTACTAGCATACATATGTGAATTTCAATTCTTAACTTTTAAATTTTGTAATTTTTTTTCTTTGAAATTAATTAGATATTTAATTGTGAATATATATACCGGTTCCTATGATAGAGCTAGAGATTTTGATGTTTTGAGTATTGGTGACATGAATCCCATCAGTGTTAGGACTATCCCCGGGTGATGACACGTTGAGACCAGAAGCTTTAACGTTAATCGAATCCTGGAATGAAACATGGATTTGTTGCGCATTTTCTATTTTCAAATTCTCAACTATTAGGTCCTCACAATTATCAAATGTAAGAGCCTACAAAAAAAAGAGAGTTAGTTAATTAACAAGTATTTCAATCCAATTAATACCCTTAACTATAGCTACTAATTAGTCTAATTCTAAACTGATCAGTCAAGTTTCAGTCGTTAAATTAAAATTCAATTTCAATTCAACGACTGAGATTTGACTTAACAGACTAAATTGACGAAAAAAAATTAGGCAGGACTATATATACATACCGTTGGGGCATCCTTGCAAGGCTACAAAAAGGGAGAAGAATCATAAAAATATTTGTCAAAATTTGAATATGATAATAAATTACATAGATGCAATGATGCTTAACTAACTTGAATAAAATATTGGATTAATTGTGATATCTTACTTTCTTTTTATTCCTTTTACATGAGTTTTGCCACCATATACTTCCTTTTCCATCGATGGTTCCACCACCATTAACTAATAGTTTTTGAACATTGTAAAATACAAGCCAATGTCTTTGATCTTCACTATAATCTGATCGATCATCTGATGCTTCAAGACTTCCAGATATCTAACAATTAATTAATATATATATAGTCAAAGTTACTTTTTGAGATATTAATTAATTATAATTTATAACTTAAAAGGTGAAGATTAAAAAAACGAACAACTAATAATTAATCACTAGCTTAATTTATAATACAACTGACCTGGACTGTTATGTTAGATTTGCATGGACCAGAGAATCTGATTGGTTTGAGTAGATAATTATTATCTTCAGGTACCACAAAAATTGCTTCCCCCGAAGAACATACTACTTCCCAAGCCTTCTTGAATGCCTGAAAAATAACATTTTTTTCATCAAAAAATATAGGAAAATTGATGTTATTTTTATAATCATGGGAAAATATTAATACATGTATTTGAAAAAAATTTAGAGAGGAAAAATAATAAATTTATCAATAATTCTATATATGTTAATTTTATTTTTTTTCTTTGTAACCCGTTGTGATTGGAAAAAAATTATAAACAAAAAATAACATGGACTAGGTGAGTATATATTATTTATATATTATGGTTGCCAAAAAAATTAATAAGTGTAAATTTTTTTTTCTTCTTATAATATGGGACGGAGGAAGTATTATTTATGTACCTGTGTATCATCTGTATTACCATTCCCTTTAGCTCCATAATCATTGACATTAACAATTTCTAGCGAACGTGAAGTGGCATCATCAAATTTGTCTAAGCTCAAAATATTATTTGTGTTTTGGTAGATGAAGTTCTTGAATAATAATGTGTCACCACCATCATTGGAAGGTGAATGATCAACGTATGTAGTAATAAGTGGGTCCTCTTGCAAGTTGCTATTACAAGCAACAAAAGAAATTATGATGATAGTGAATGAGAAGAGGAAATGTTTAAAAAGAGCCATTATAGTTAATTTCCCCCCTTTAATTTCTATATATTATTATATAGTATATGGAGAAAATTAAAATATATAGATGCACAATTTGAAGGTATGGATAATGTTTGATGAGAATGTGTGTATATAGCCAAAGCTATGTAGTGGGGTATGGAACTAAGGAGGGGGATATGATTGTATATTTATAGACAAGGAAATTAAAAATGTCATGTTGGTTTTTCATATTTTGATCCACATATACCTATATAACGGTATGGAAGTATAGTTAGGTATAAGAGATTCAGACGAAATGGCCAATCTATATTCAACACTCTAGACAGACTTTTGTTCCATACAACGTTTGCTCCATACATGTGATTAATTTATGTGATTTATAATGGGTTATTCATAAAAAAAGAATTATGTGTATCAACTATATAGGCTAGGAAGAAAATTATTAAAATATATGTATACATATGTACATGGGATAAACAACTCTATAGCCTAGTGTTTGTATATAGTTCCGGCTCAAAATATGTGTAGGGTGAACTACGTTAATAGATTTCAAATTTTTAAAGTCTTAAAATAATAGTTATATATTATTAATATTTACAAAATATTATTTTTGTGACAATGTGATTTAGTGGTAGAATGATTTGTTTTCACACTTTGTCTTTGATTCGATTCTCACCATTCTCATTTTCTTTACATAACTTTGATTTTCATTATTACATTTCAAATTAATTGTTTTTTTTTTGTCAAGTAGATTAAATTTGAATCGATAAAAATCAGAACACTAGTAGGTCATTTTAATCATTGTATCAAATTTGTATATTAATGTCTATTTAACGGTTTATATATTGTAATTTATATCATTTTTTATGCAATTGATATTACAATTTGTCTTTGAGTTTTTTTGTGCTTTTTTTTTATTAGAGATCTATTTTTAATATTTCAATCGGGGCCTCCAATTAGCAATTAGAAAATAAGAAAAATTGAGTAATTAGTAAATTAATCTTGAATTTAATTTTTTTTTATTGCATTTTTTCCTTTTTCTTCACTGTTCAATGGTTTTTTTTTTTCTTTTGTTGCTCTTAGTTGTAAACTGTGACCTACTCAGGGACGGACCTGCTTGAGGCATGGTGTGGCTATAGCCACACCAGCCCAGGCCAAATTTTTTTTAAAAATAATAATAATAATATTTATAAATACTTTTATATTATTCTGTATGTATATTTATACAAATATTAATATAAATATTAGTTTAGAGTTTATTATTGATAACTATAAGTCTCTTGATACACATATTAGTTTAAATATTAGTGCAAATAATAGTTTGTAGTCTATTAATATTTATGATTTCAAGTCTTTTGCTATACATAGAGTATTATTTTAAGTAATATAGTTTAATTTTGTTAGAAGTAATTTATATTTGAGGGTATTTTAGTATTTTGTTGTGTTGTCCTTATGACCTAGTTTTGCTTATAAATAGGTTAGTAGTTGATGTCACTATTTTTATCTTTCATCTTTATTCTTCACTTTTGTAGCCGTCATTGCAGAGCATTTAATAATATTCTCTTTTCTATTCATTTATCACCTTTGTGCACCAACAATTGGTATCTAGAGCTCCGGTTCGAATCCACGGGAAACACGAGTGAAACGTGAGGCGTTGTGTGATTGATTTCGTTTCTTGAATTCGAGTTGAATCTTGAACGAAGTTGTAACAGAATCACATTTTCTGATTCTGCGGGATTGGGAAACACGAGTGTTTAGTGAGATTTGAGTGAACGTACAAAGGTTGAAGATGAACGGAAACGGTGGTATGAGTACCAAGCTTCCAGTGTTTGATGGCAAAAACTGGAATCGTTGGATGAAACAAATGCTTGTTCTGTTCGGTGCTCAAGATGTGCTTGAACTTGTCATTGAAGGCTACGTTCCAGTAGCAGCAGATGCAACAGATGCACAAAAGCTCGCACAAAAGGATTTGAAGAAGAAAGATCAGAGAGCATTGTTCTATATTCATCAGTGTGTGGATGAACATGTGTTTGAGAAAATTACTGATTCAGCAACGGCAAAGGCTGCGTGGGACACATTGGTCAGATGCTATAGTGGTGACGCATCTGTGAAGAAGGTGAAACTTCAGTCCTTACGAAAGCAGTATGAGAATCTCAACATGAAGAACAATGAGAAGGTCCCTGAGTACATCTCCAGAATGATTCTGATCACCAATGAGATGAAAGCTTGTGGTGAAACCCTTTCAGAACAAGTAATCATTGAGAAGGTATTGAGATCCCTTACCCCTCAGTTTGATTACATTGTGGTGGCAATAGAACATTCCAAGGATCTGAGTTCCATGAGAATTGAAGAGCTACAAAGCAGTCTAGAAGCACAAGAGTTGCGTCTAACTGAGAGAAACTCTGAAAGAGAAGTAGAGCAGCAGGCTCTGAAAGCAGCCTCTGAGATGAAGTATCAGAAGAAGTCTTGGTCAGAAGCCAAGAATAGATCTGATGGAGCTCAGAAGCCAGAAACCTCAACCTCTGATAAGCAGAAGTATCAGAAGGGAAAAGAAAGGTTTGACAAGACAAAAGTACGGTGTTACTGTTGTCAGAAGCTTGGCCATTTTGCAGCTGATTGCAGGTCAAACAAAGAAAGGGAGTCAGAAGAAGCTAATATGGCCAGAAGCTCTGATGATGAACTTGTGCTATTAATGGCTTATGAATCTGATGATGATGAACCTGTGAAGTTAACGTTTTCTGACTCTGAAGAAGTTTCAGAAGATGATTATGAAATTGGAGTCAGACTCTATGACTCAGAGTCAGAATCTGAGGTTTTTGAAGATAAGTCAGAGTCAGAAGATGACTCTGAAGATGAAGGAGATTCTGAAGGATCAGACTCTGAAGGATCAGATTCTGAAGGATCAGACTCTGAAGGATCAGACTCTGAAGGATCAGACTCTGAAGGTTCAGACTCTGAAGGAGATTCTGAAGGTTCAGAAGATGAAGAAAGTCAAGGTTCTGAAGGAGGAAGAACTTCTGATAACAATTCAGATGCAAGAGCTTCTGAAGGTGAAACTTCTGGGTCTCCAACTTCTGAAGAAGAAGAAGACCTTGAAGGCAAGTCTGATTCTGAATCAGATGGTGGTGATGATTCAGATGGTGCATCTGATTCTGATCCAGAATCTAGTGGTAATTCAGATGGTGGTGATCCAGATTCTGAAGACGTAGGAGGACAAGCATCTAAATTTGATCATACCTTTGGAGGAAATCATGACTTTGAAGGTGGACCTTCTGAAGGAGGAGCTTCTAAAGGTAGTCCAGCCTCTAACAATGGTCATGTTTCTAAAGGTGAAACTTCTGAAGGCAGAGTTTCTGGGAATATTCAAGACTCTGAAGGTGGAACTTCTGAAGTGGGTTGTCCAGCATCTGCTGTTCCAGAACTAGAAGAAGATTATGACTCTGGAATAGACTATGGAACAAGTTCTGGTGTTCAAGGCTCTGAAGGGGCAAGTTCTGAGGTCCGAAGTTCTGAATTTGTTACTACTGAAGAAATTCTCAAGAAGCAAGTCTGGTTGCAGGCCATGACAGAAGAACTTGAGACTCTGAGGTATGATTTTTTGGGCCCTTCTGGTGTTAAAACTAATGCAGAGCTGATAGACTCTGATTGGTCTGAAGACAAGAATCTGCGAAGAGGTCAAATCCAGAATGAAGTGTTAGAAGCTGCTCACTGTAGTGCTCAAAAACAACTTGCAGATGCTCTGATGAAGGATGTCAAGGCTGAACACTTTATCCATTTGAGGGATGGAATTGGTGTTGCAGAAATTGAATTTGCTGAATATGAATTAAGGAATGGTTCTTGAAGTAATTCATATTCAGAAGCTGTTAAAAGAAGAAACTTCTGTGGCCATTACTCAGAAGCAGTGTTGCTCAGAAGTAGTAGAGCTTCTGAGGTTATTAGCCAGAAGCAGAAGAGGAAGCAAAAGATGAAGCTGAAGCAGAAGAAAAAGCTGAAGCAGAAAGAAAAGCAGAAGCAGAAGTTGAAGCTGAAGGAGAAGCAGAAAGCCAGAAGCAAGCAGAAGCTTCTGATGAGGATCCAAAAGTCCAAAAGTTTGTTTAACTTCTGGAGCGTTAGTTTGTGTGTAAATATAAATTAAGGGATGATGTTAGAAGTAATTTATATTTGAGGGTATTTTAGTATTTTGTTGTGTTGTCCTTATGACCTAGTTTTGCTTATAAATAGGTTAGTAGTTGATGTCACTATTTTTATCTTTCATCTTTATTCTTCACTTTTGTAGCCGTCATTGCAGAGCATTTAATAATATTCTCTTTTCTATTCATTTATCACCTTTGTGCACCAACAAATTTGAAAATAATCATCTTTTACTTTGTTTATCAAAAAATAATGGATAACAAATTGAATTTGTAACATTGGATAAAAAATTTCTATAATATAGTTTTATTATTGTTCTTTTTTTAATATACATGTTTTATTAATAGTAATCTCATATATGGTTTATTTTGTCAAAAAAAAATCTCATATATGATTTATTTAGTCAAGATGAAGATTTCTTTTCAATAATGTATAATTTTTTTAGCCCCACTGGTATTCTACGTCCAGGTCCGCCCCTGGACCTACTACTATAAAATTAAAATTTTGAGGCCCCACAAATTAAAGGTCCGACTCTAAAGGCATCCAGGCCAGCCCTACATATTACATATGTGAGCACTCCTCCATAGCATACATGGGATTGAAATGAAACATATTGTGATTTTATGATGTTTGGCAGAAGGTGGTCGAGGTTTTGGAAAATGAAAACAAGAGATAAATGACGACCAATAGAAAAAAGAAACGCATGAAAGAGAAACCAATTAAACACGCAAGTTATATATAAAGGTCACCCTTAGGACGGACTAGGCTTGGTGTGGCTATAGCCGAAATTTTCTCTCCCCCCTTCCACCACCACCATCACCACCCCTCCCCCCTAACTCTTTTTCCCCCCTCAATTTTTTTATTTTTGTCCTTGACCAAAAGTTTGGAACATGTTTTCCAAACTTTTCCTAGTGTTAATTAATTCGGCAAAATATTCGAAATACACGTTCCGAAGTTTGTATTCAAGGTAAAAAAAAAGATCGAAATATAGATCCCGAACTTTTCAACCATTGGCAAAATCAAAATATTGGGGGGAAAGGGGGAAAGAGAAAATTCCGCTATAGCCAGTAGCCACACCAGCCCAGTCATATTTTTTTTTAAAAAAAAAATTATTATTATTATTTTAGTTGAAAGCTTATTATTAATGATTATATGTTTCTCAGTATACATTAATTTAATATTAGTGCAAATATTAGTTTATAGTCTATTATTGATGATTTCAAGTCCTTAGTTATAAGTAATTAATGTATTATTTTAAGTTATATACTTTTATTTTATAATAATTGAGACTTTGTAAAAAAAAGTGAATTACTAATTGAATTTATAGTGTTGAGTAAAATTAACAATTGAACGAGCATGTAAATATGAAATGACATAAAATAATAAGTTTATTTTTTTCAAGTAAGATAATATGGGTAAAATTGGAATACAAATTAATAAGCTATAAGCTAATTGAATTAGTTTATCAAAATAAATTATAAAATAGTATAATTTTGGGTTTTATATATTTTGATCCATGGTAGAATCTTGTGAAGTATCAAACAATAGTAATATGCATAAAATTTAACGAATATTCAATAAGTTATAGTCATTTTTTTTTTTCGAATAGAATTTTTGTGGTTTTTTTTATATATAGCTAGTTTGTTATTTTGGTGATTTCTTTTTTTTTAGTAGAAATTTTCTGGTTTATTCGTGCTTTTTTTTATATACATATTGTATTAGTAGTATTTATATTTTTTTTTTGAAGAAAGTATTTTCATATATTATTTGTTGTTTAACTGAATTATATACTAGAATGAAATTTTTTTCGGTAGTGCCTACATTTTTTAGCCTCACTAATAATTTCAGTCCAAATTCACCCCTACTGCATTTTTTGTGAACTAATTTTTGTATGTTTAGCATTTTCTTTAACGAATTATTTGTAAGTCAATTTTCAAACTTATGTTTCAGTTGATTATTGGGATCATTGCTATCCCTACCAATTATTCAATCTTACCTCCATTTTGATAATTTCTCAAATATTATGGAAATATAGTATTAATTTATGATAATATTAATATACAGTCTACACTCTACATAACTTGGATTGGATATATTTTTTTAGAGAAATGATATTTGTACAACCAAATTGGACAATTTCTTGGACAACCCTCTCTCTCATACTCACATTATGTGAGAGAGTAAAAAAATAATATGTGTATGAGAGAGAGGGTTGTCCTAGAAATTGTCCAATTTGGTTGTACAAATAACATTGCTCATTTTTTTATGGATAAGAGACATGGACATATTGATACATGTGCATTCCAGCCAACATCATATATTGCGTATTTATAGCAAACACAAATATACAATGAGTATTGTATTGAAACTTTCAAATATTCAGACTTTGTTTTCCCCATGATAATCATTTTGGATTTTAAAATAGTAAAAGGTTAGTATCCGATGATGGTTGGATTAACCGACGTGAAGAACCAATGTTTGAGTCTGAGTTGAAAGAAATGTGCATATTTAATGCGAAGAGACAATTCATTTTTTAGATTCATTCAATAATTAATGTATTTAGTCTATTTTATAGGTTAAATACATTCATTATTCAATGAATCTAAAAAGTCAACCGTCTCTTATAAAAAGGAACGGAGGGAGTAGTTGTTGGGAAGAACCGGCATAGTGAAAATAAAAGAAAACAATCAACAACACAAGAATATAACGTGAAAATTCTAAAATTGGAGAAAAAATCACGCCTGTTGTCTAAATCGACAACCAGAGAATAAACACTATATGAAAATTGTTACAACATATAGACTTCACTCTCAACTACCACATGATCTCAATACACTCACACTCTCCAAAGTAAATATTTGAACTACATCTCAAATACTCTAAAACAAGAGCATAAGAAAAAAGAAACAAATACAAATATAAACTTAAGGTGTTTACAAGTGTCACTGCTTGTTGTGTTGAAACAAGGAACTTGAGGTCTCTATATATAACCTTTTACTTTTCTAAACAATGTAGGACTTCTCAAATATAATTTCCTTGACCTTTTTTCCTTCATTAACAATGTGAGACTTACATTCCAATCAACCCCAATAATAAGTACAAAATTATAGTATTAAATGTTTATTTTATATGGGTAGATTTTGACCTTTAAGATCGATGAAATTAAGTTGGGAGTTTTTCTACTTCTCAATGATGAAATGAGATACATACAGTTTCTGTAAGAGTGTATGTTAACCTAATAGGACAGGCTACATATCTTTTACTTTAGTTTTATAAATTATTTTACCCTTTTAATCAAATCATTTAATTTGTAAAACGTTGCTTTTAGTCACGCTATAAGGACAAAAAGTTGATAAAAATTTAGTAGAAAAGTTTGGACTCTTAAAAAACAGAAAATCAAATTTAATTAGATTAAAAAATATTTTTATATTTAATATTCGACATGTCATATGAATACGATCACATTTTGTAGAGAGTCTATATATGAGAAACAAATACGAATGGAAAATGCTATTTAGTAAGAAAATCTATGGAGAAGAATTGCAAGAATAAATCTTCACCCTTGTTTACATCAACTACCCCTCATGATTTCCACTAAAAGATGAGATTAAAATTAAATCATCCTATAAGATATTACAATGTGTTATTCTTGCATTTCTTCTCTAAAATAATTCTTACTAAATAGCAATGCTCTTATAAGGACCAAAATAAAATAAAATTTATGTTGATCTAAAGAATATACTAACCAACAGAATTCCAAAATTATTGTTAAGAGTATAGCCTATAGGTGCCGTTCGTGTATTCAAAATTGATACATGTATACGATTCTCATGCATACGTATTCAAACTTCAAAGGGTGTCTTTTAAATTAATTTTTTAAAGCTTTTTTAACAGAAAAGATATTTGATATGCTAATTAATATGTGGGGTTCAATATGCAATATTTCTCTTTTTTACATTTAATATGCATGTCTAAGTTTAGTTGCTTGACTTTAAAAAGAAAACCTAAGTTTAGATAAATGAAAAAGCTTAATGGAACTTGCCAAACATGATAATCATATATACAAATTGTAAGAGTGAAAATAAGGTGGTTTGGTTCTTGTCGTGCGGCCGTATATATGGAAGCTCGATATAATATTTAAGTCATTATAAACTCTTCTTCCTAAACACATTTATAATAGAGCTCTTTATTTGTTTAAATAAGCCGTGTACACATCACTTATTTTATAATTTTTAATATTATTATTTAATAACCACTCAATTTCTCAGTACATCAAAAAATTTACAAAATATACCCTACAATATATATCATTACATTTCAATAAAATTTATTTAGTTTAATACAATTTATTCAAACGGAGCTTTAATATTTGATTCATTTTATTTTTGTGAAATTTCGCATTCACTAGTAAGAAATATGGTACTAGATCTTAGTTTGTATGTATGCTGATATCAAACGGTTTTTTTCAATGAACGTGTGCAGTTGGAGTATCATTATCAAGAAACATATATATGCAGGTTGTATGTAATCTTAATTAATTATTATTATTATTCAACAAGATTATGATGCAACCCAAGAATATTTGTTAGTATTATTGCGTTTAGCTTTCAAAGGAAGGGTTGTTGGCATGGTTTTGTAGTACAAGTTTGTTATTTGAAACTTATCATTAATATCATTAATTAGCTTTTTGTATCTCAGAGTTTCCTAACCTGATGTCATGATGAAATGTTGGACCTCAACAATATCTCTCGAAATTATACCTCACTTTTTGATTGGATATATGTATTTCAATTAGTCCACTTGACCATACTATTTTGCAACAATATTATCAATATAGGCCTCCTTTGTTTCAGATTTTTTACCAAAAAATACTATTTTGTTATAAAAAAAAATCACTTTTTTTATTTATTTTACGTGTTAGTTTTAGATTTTTTTAAAAAAATTATATTAGTAAAAAAACATTTTTTCCTTCAAAATGAAAAGTTGTTTTCAACATTTTAGAAAATAGATTTTTATAATTGTAAATATATGGAAAGTAGTTTTAAAAATCTCTACTAGATTTTTTCAAACAATTTTTTTTTTAAACTTAAACAAACGCATCCATAATGTAACATGAGTGGTAAATATTTGAGTCTCTTAATCATTTGATCAAGAGTTCGATCTCTGACTATACATATGAAACTACAGTTATGTACGGAGGATACCTTAATTTACCACCTTGTGTTCTTTTTTTTTTCTTCCTTTTTTGCATGGTTGGGTGTGGAGTAACTCCTTGGCTAGATTACTCTAGGATTATGTTGTTATGATATTAATTAAGGCTATTGATCTAACTTCCCTAAGAACCTAACTATTTTTTAACCGGATTACCTAACTATTTTAATTAGGAAAAACATTCAGGGTGCAATCTGTTTAGTTTCTGTTGGGTGTGGATTTCAATTTCATTCTGTTTAGTTTCTTATTTACTTGTTTGCAGCATTTGCACATTTTTCATTTCTATTGCAGCAAAACACTTGCCTATTCAATAGGAAAATTTTGCCGATTCAAAAAAAACTTGCCTATTCAATAAATTGGTTTCAATTGTTGGATTGCTTCATTTTTCTGACTGCATGTAATTTGCTGCTTCCTTAATAAAGTAGCATAGCATGTAATTTATTGGCTATACCAATTACTTGTTCAATATAGTTACCAATTCAAACCACATCTCAACCAAGCCCTCAGAATTTTATGTTCTGTTCTGTTTTCTTGTTTATCAATATACCATTTTATGATGAAATGAACTAAGCAGAATAATACACTTAAACTTCTCAAACATGTGAACATTTTATTTAAAAGAAACAAAGCATATTACATCCATGGGATAAGAAATTAAGAATATAATTCCTTTCCCTCCTTCCCTAAATGATGACATGATTTGCAAACTCTCAGCTACATACGTTACAAGTTACAATAACAACCCTTAACCTCACTTAACCCTATTACATGCATGAAACAAATAGATTTCTACTTATTATTACAACAATAAAACCCAAATTTCCCATCTCTCAGCCAATGATACCAAATGTGTAGTAGTTATTACAACAAACCTCTTCTCCCTACAGAATTCACTTGATACCAAGTGTTCATGACTTAAACTTGGATCTCAATCAACCATTTGTACATCTCTACTTGATGAACTGGGATGGTGAAGGTTGTCAACCCAGTCTCTGACTCATAGTTGAAGTCAGTTTCAGCGCCATCTACCGTGCACTTGAGTGGACGCTGAGAGGAGTAAACTCCAAACTTGCCACTTCCTCTGACCTTTAGAGCAATAGTTGCTGTTGTAACCGGACTGAGAGAAGTTGTATGTTCCGATACAACCTCGCCATCAAATAGTTCTTGTTTGTTATCAGAGGCTGTGTGGATTTCAACCTCTTCTACAGCTCCTCCAGTGTTGAACATGTCCATTAAGCCTATTGCTGCGAATGATATACTCGGCGCTATTTCCTGTCGAATAAAACATTACATCGGTTAGTATAACAAAAAACAAAGGTCGAAAATATTCAGAAACAATGAAATATTTTAAGCTGATGCTGATGGTGAGTTCTTACTTGGATTGGACAGAAATGGAAAAGTTCAAACTCCAGAACCTTTAGTGTCACTGGAATCGAAACCCCTTTTGGTAGTCGAATCACCTCACCTGAAAAATTTCATGATGATTGTTAACTTATTTGAAAGTCAGAAACAAATGCATTTTCTTTTACACACTATTTAGATGTAAAACTAATTGTGAATGATTAATAGTACCTGATCTGTAAGCAAAAACAATAGTTTCCCCATGCCATTCAGCACCAGCTACTTGGTTGATGAGATCAACATCAGAGGCACAAACAGAAGCAGTGAGTGTACCAGGAGATGTATCGTGGATGCGAGTTTTCTTCTCTACCTTGCACCACCCAGCACCTTGGCAGTTAAATACACCAACAACTCCATTACATTTGTTCATGTTCCATATTTTGAGCAAGCTGAAAATCACAACTCAATTTAATAAACAAGAACTCAATTTATGTCTATGATACACAGCTTTGAAAATATCGCAGATGTTATAGAGTTAAGAAAAACAAACCTAGTCCTATCTCTTGCCGGATCAACAAAGAGAGAGTCGCGTGTAGGCCTACCGGGTAACTTAGCGCGGAGAACCGAACCGTCAGGAAGAACCAGTTTCTTAAGAAGATCAAAATTATGGTAGCCTGGCTTATCACTGTAAAATCGCCATAAAGACAAAATAAAATCTTAGTTAAACTTATGTACATTTCATGTATATTCATAAAGAACATGTTTGCAATTGGATAATATCTCCATACCTGACATAAATTGGACATCCACCAATTGCACGAGCTGCAGCATGATATTCTGCTGCTGGATGTAAACTCTAAAATCACAGATATTTTTGTTAGAATTACGAAAAATTAACTTCTGCAAAAGTAATCAAAAATTAAATTAAAATTAGAGATCAATTCACTATCACTTACATGGAACATGTCCCAATCTGGTTGCATAAACTCTCCAAGGAAAAGTGAATTGTATGCAACAGATGAAATATGGATGGTGTGGGAAGCGGGATCACGCGGGTAAAAATCATCAGAGGCTCTTACAACGGCAGTCTGTTTAGCACTGTAAAGGCCATCAGTGTTGTGACACATACATGCGATGCATCCATTGTCAGAAAAGTTACGAGAAATGGAAGCCTCGAGCGCATGATTATAGCTGCGGGTAAGTGAGACTCGGCCACCGTGTCCAGCACCAAGGGTTTCAATAATATTTTGCACATCTACCTTCACCCCGTCTACTCCACATGAAGCTAAGTAAGCATGGAGCTCGTTGTAGAAGTTGAAAACCTTCTTCGGATGTACTAGACCGAGGCCATGTACAGACAAGCTGTCCATGACAATGTCTGGTTGGTTTCCGAGTACTCCTGGCGACTGCACCGGGTATGCCAAGGCAGTGTCGTAATGTTCCATCCCAGTTGCTGCTGGCTTCACTCCACCCCAATAACCAGCTAGTGCATGCCATACATAAACATTTCTGTCCATGAAAAAAGTAACCAATTGAGAATTCAGATAATTAATTGATTGAACTACTTATCAAACGATGCTTCTTGAATATAGAAAAGAGAATGCACTGTGTAACAATATTATTGACAAATTTTAAGGAACTAGGCCCATACTTGACATTGTGATGTTGCTTTACTCCGTCTACAAGATGTTTAAGACCCGATGTCTGCTCCGACTGTTCATTGTTCTGTCCATTCTTCTTCTTTTGAAATTTAGCATTCTCTTTAATCCCAGTCAACATTGTAGCAAACCTGCATTAATAGTAAAAATTACATTTTCCGACTAATCAATTGCAAGTACTTTACTCAGATCAGTTACGAAAGAACAACTATTTTAAATGGTATATGATAATAAACAAGAAAACAGAAGAACTGAAGATAAGATTCTTACTGTGCTCCTTCTTGTACAACACAACCAGGATCTTTCGCTTTACTTTCAATCTGTTGCCAACCATCATCAATGATGAGGAACCGCGGAGGTGTACCTCCCTCTGATAGACTGCAGTTACATTTAAACAAATTTCTTTCTTTAGTTAATCATCAAACATTATCGTCAAATTCACCTTTACTTCATTCATATGAAATGAAATGAACATAATATACAATTCCTCTTGCTAATTTACCTTTTCAGGCCTTGCTCAACACCCTCAGCTGTTACATCAGTATAGAAAGCATCCCATGTGCACCAACCAAACCAGTCAAGAAAAGATGGTAGCTACATAAATAAAAACAACAAAACAAGATTAGAATATCCATAAGATAATATGCATACTTGTACATTCATAGGTAATATTCAATGAAGAGGGTGTTACTTTTTTCTTCTCACGATGATGAAATGTTTGCATGTGCTTTTCCACAGCCCTGAATCAATAAAACAGAAAACACGATCAATTAAAACTACAATTGTCGATACACAAATTCTAATGTTCATCAAATGAAGAATATTATTTTTTTTAATCAAAAAATGAAGAATCTATTCGAACTACTTCAGGGGAGAAGCACAAGACCAAAGCTCTATTTAGATAAACAGCTCAATTACACGCTTATACCATAAACACTCATAGTTAGGGGCTTAGGACCAAATCAGCTAGCCCAACAAGGTGCTGGACTAACTTACTGACCCTAACACTTATAATAAAAGTATTCATTATGTATAAGCTATTTCTATAACGAATAACGAAAGATAAAATAAATTTAAACAGTTTGAACATAAGCTAAAACATTTTATGGACATGTAACAAGTTGTTTTCATAAGCTCTTCCAAACATTTTAACACATTTTTATGACATATATAAGCTCAATAAGCCTATCCTAACAGCCCTGAAGTCATTGGAAAAATGTCTTACTTGACAGCTTGGTTGATAACTTCAAAAGGGTTGGTGCCAGCATGCATGTAAACCATGTGAAGGCCTTGATTTGTCTCAACAGCATGATCCCCTGCAAAACCAAATCACATACCAAAAGCAGTTTGTTTGGGATACCACCTTACATATATATTTTCTCCAAAGCAATAAACTCCATTTGTTTCAATTGATTGAGGATTATCCAGCCCCAATTCTATTTGCATAAATGAGAGCTCCACCCCACAAATTTTGGCAGGCAGGAAGGAACTGAATTAACAGTACACATAACTAAATTATAAGCATTATGTAGCCTACACAGAACCGTTTTCGCACGATAAAGAGTTACTCACCACTCTCAAAGCAAATCTCAATCTCGCTTTTTTCATTGCCTTGTAGAACAGATCGGAATGGACCTTCCAATAGAGGAAGCAAGACAGCGTAGATGATTGGAGAATTTTCATCTTCCCCTTCACTGTCTTTGCTCTCTATAAGCATGAATTGAGTCTCCAAAGGAATATCCCTTCCACAAGTTCCCATTCTTTGTGTCATCCACCATAACTTGAACCGGAAACAACACATGAACCGCAGCCCCCTATAAGTAAAGTGCAAATATTTCATTAGTTTTAATTAGAATCAGGACACAACCATGATTTATTAGAATATCAAAGATCACGGTGCAACTATGCAATACCATCTACTGTATTTCTGCGACTATAGTTTAAAACCTTGATAAACATCGGTGTATTTGAGGTTGCTATAGCTAGAAGAACTTACTCTAAGATACCAATGGGAAAAACATGGAGGCTTTTGGTATGGGAAGCTGTAGCACCAATGAATGCACCGCCGGTAACAAGACCATTACCGGAACCTGGAGTAAGTACAACGTTTTCTGGGACTCCTTTCAGTATGGTCTTTCCATGGACAACCAAGTTTCCATCGTTAACTGAGATCTTAGGTGTGACCGTCATCTTTCAGCACTTGATAGCTGTATCGCCATATCAAAAAATAAGGAGCATAAGATGGTTGAAAACATTGAATGTATTAATATTCAAAAAGCTGCCAAAAAACATAACAGAACACCAAACCAAATCTTGAACAGAAATATTACCACATCAAATGAACACAAATTTTATCAATTTATCAAATATAAAACAAAAAATAAATAAAAATATCTATGAGAATTGTAATGAAATACATGTCTATGTTTGGCAATGCTAAATTTTAAGGTTATAAGTTATAGCACATAAGCTCATACGGAATAAAAAAAGACCTGATTAATAACATTTTTTTCATGAACTTATAGTTTATCTTTAAACGCTTATTTATAGCTTATCATTTGTTTCTTCCAATTTCACCTATGTTATCAATTCTTGAGTTCCATGTGCAAGTTGGGCTTATGAACCCAACTTGGAGTCCCAAGTTGGAAGTCATGAAGGATTTATATAAGATTGGACGATCCTCTCTCCTGGGAACCATGGTTTTGAGGTGGAGTTAGGTTCAATTGTATCAATTCGATCATTGGCCAACACCACTAGACCAACTCAAGTGGATTATTTATGTCATTTCATATTTATAAAGTTAATCCAACCGCTAATTTTAACAAAAATACAAATTCAATAAATTAATTTATCTGCTATAAGCTAACTTATAAGTTATAAATTCATCCGCTATAAATTAACTTATAAGCTATCTACTAATTTTATTTTTTCAGAAAGAGCCATAACCAATTTTAGAGTGTAAAAATTATAATCCAATTTTATGAACAACAAAAATGATCCAATTAGTCAAAAAAAAAAAAAAAAAAGTTTGATCCAAGAATAGTTAACTTTTCCCGGTTATACCCTTGCCAATAATACTAAGGCGGTGGTAGATGAAAGTTAGTCGCAGCCTCGCAGGAAATGAATCTTCAACAAATCAACTTCCAATAATACATATATGTTTATTCAATAAATGAATCTTGTATGAGAATTAAAATGTAAACGATGATAAAGGAAATGAAGTTACCTTAACTAACTACTTGTGAGAGAGAATTGGAGAAATGTGAAGAAGCAAAAGTAAAGTAATTGAGTTGAATTAAAAGAAAAAGGAGAAGTGTTACATTCCAGGAGGGAATGCACCTTCTATAAAACACGAAACCACGAACCAAGCTCAAGTTAGTTAGTTTGTTTTACTGATATATTTTGTTTCTGACTTGAATGAATGAATTTGAGAGAAAGCAAGAAATGGGTTTTTATACTAGTTTCATGATAAATATCGAGCAACTTCTACTACTCACGATTCTTACACGTGGAATACGGCGTCCCATATGGATGGATGGATGGATGGATGGATGGATGGATGGATGGATCCTATTACCCAATCAATAAATTATATTAAGTATTTTATTTTGTCAAAAAAATAAAATAGTTATGATTAACACGCAAGGAACGAATAGTATATAGTATATCTATCACATTGGCGGCCAGAAAAATGATGCGAGGGAGTTCCTGAGTTGGACTGAGGTTTACTATAAACTTAAATTAATCTGCATTATTGTGTATTGTAGTATATGTGTAATAAACAGGCCGGAATGCTGGTAATTAAAAAATAATATAAACAGATCAGAATTTCACACGAGTAAAACGTCTTATTAGACATAGTAATATGACTTATATTTGCAGATATTCGTACGCTCTTTCCTAACTTTGACCGGAAAATGAATGAATTTGGATTTAGTTTATTGACAAAGTGTGTGTTGTCATGTAGTAGGGTAACATGATAATTTGTACGAATTGTCATATTTCAATCGGAGAGTTATAGATTATCTGATTGTAACATGTAGTTTTGTGCCTATATATAGAAACTCGATTGATATTTTTACATGTGAATTAGTGAACAATTGCGGGTACAAAATCCCTCTTTCATTCACCGGAATAATCAGGAGCATCACTGCATACCACCGGACAAAATTTTGTCAAGATAAGATCGAGAGTCTTATTAGATATGACAATATGACTCATATTTGCATATATTCATACGCTCTTTCATAACTTTGACCGGAAAATAAATGAATTTGGATTTAGTTCATTCATATGTATCTCTTTGATTTCAATTTGGTAGTTGTAAATTTAAAGTGTTATTTGAAATTAAGTTAAAAGATTTAAAAATGTAATTTATTAAAGAAGTGAGGGACAATGGATTATGTAAATGGCACGGAAAACTATTGGGTAAGCTTGCCTCGAAACTCATGCTACTCATCTGCTAAGATAGATTGAACATGTTGGAAACTATTGGAATGAATAAACTATTTGTGCTTGATTAAAATAATTTACTTCTGTTGCTTGTACATTGAACTTCCTTATTATTCCAAAAATCGGTTTTAAAACTCAAAATTAGTTTAGTTAAAACAATAATTTAACAGCAACAATAACAGCGTACGTAGAAGCATATTGTATACTTGAGCAAGACAAGTAGTGTACACTTGACCAAAACAAGTAGCAGATACTGTTGCAAACATTTTAGACTAGAAACAGCGTACACTTGACCAAAACAAGCAGACTAAGAATATTGTTACACCGCCTTTTGTCTGATATCAACCTTTTGTTGTCTTTTTCTATAAAAAATAAAATACTATCAGTTTCTACTAGCTAAATTAACAGGAACTTTTGCATTATATGTATAGGGACAGTTTGAACTCAAACATTTCATTTATTCAAGGATAGAATTTTAGTTATTAAAATTTTTTTATCAGTCTTTTTCTCCGTTTATTTTGAAGCTTCGTTTTAGTTTTTTTTTTATTCTTATTTAAGTGTCGTTTTGATAGTTTAAAGTACAATTTATCGATTATACCTTTACTTTCTTAATAACTTCACTTCACATTTTTCATAAAATTTAATAGACAAAGAAATAGTGTATATGCTAAATTTATAATTTATTTGAAAAGATAAAATAAATGGTGTATTAAATCAGGGTAGAATTGGAAAGATAAAATAAATGGTGTATGCTAAAACGTTACTTGATAAGGAACAAATGAGTATAATTTTCTTTAAAAAAATGATGTGTTAAGTCTTCACTTTAAATTTTTTAAATAGAATGTGTTTGAATCTTATCAATAATTATCTTACTAATGTGGCGATTCTTATCTCGTGAGCTTAACTCAATTGGCAGAACATTGTATTATATATATAGTCATATGGAGACCAGAGTTCGAACCCCGATCATCTCACTTATGTGTCACATTCCTTATTCATCTTCTCATATAATCCTTATGTTGTTTGTTTTACCACTTTCATTTGATACTTTGATTCAAGCTTTCACTTATTAGACCATTCATCATCTCATATGACATCATTTACATTATCCTTAATAAGAACCAAAAGGGTAAATTGTAAACCTTATTATTTTGCTCTTGTAATGATTTTCCTTCAACTTTCCATCCTCTGCTCCTACACCTGCAACAAGAACTACCTTAAAACTTGGAATTTGAAATCTGCAAATTTAAGATTTGAAATGATTGTTATTGGGTGTTTCGGTCAACGTCGAGGAAAAGACGTAAAATGAGTTGTGGTTAATTGGTGAAGAAGAGAATGGAAATGGTGTTATGGTATAGTGCGGACCGTGGACGCGTGGGCGCATGAAGAAGAAAGAGGAAAGAAGGATCAAAATTGTTTGATGACGCGTGGAACTTTCATACAATTTCACTTAGTAATATTTCAACTGTTGATTTAAGATCGAACAATCTATATCACATATTTAATAATTAACATTAAAACGGTCTCAACCGTCAATCTAAATTGAACAGGTGAGAATTGTAATTGCATGACACAGTTATAGCGGAAAATCTAAATCCAGAAAAAGAATGATTGGTCTCTTTGTAGATAAGATTATACAACTTATAAAATGTCAATACTCAATAGTATAAATGTTTTGAGACTTAAAGATATTCATGAGGGTCAAAAATACTTAATGGACTTATTTGTAAAAACATAGAACTTAAAAGAAGACAGAAATAATATACTATTTGCCTATCATTGTTACTATATGTAATCAGTGGCGTCTCCAGGAACCTGGAGCAGGGGGTTCAGACTATTTTACTTTAAGAAAAAGTTTGCTTCAAAATATTTTTTATATTCTAGTTAACAATTGTTTTTCTAAATGGGAAATTTTTTATTGAAAACGGCTTAAAATTAATAAATAGTTTTAAAAAAAATAGAAAATATATATTTTAAAAAAAGATTATCCTAAGATTAAATTCATCCAAAAAAATGTTCTACCAAAATTAATAGTCGTGTTAGTATCTTACAAAAAAGTGTTGGTTAACCAAACAAATCAGAATCAGATCGATTATTGAACGGATGTACAACCGATTCAAGGTTCAATAGATCGGACCGGAGGTCAAAAGATTGAACTGCTTTTAATTAAATATATATATTTTTATATTTTTAAATACTATATAAAATAATAATAAATAAAATTAGATAATATTTATAATTTCATACTATATAAAACATAAAACATCATAAGTCAATACATAAAAACTAGACTCGATAAGAATTGGTTCGATTAGAAACTAGACTTGAGTTTGACATAAACTCTTTTTTCAGCTCGAGTTCGACTCGTCTATAGTTTGCGAGCAGTTCAGTTCAGCTCATTAGGTTCAATTCATGAACCAAGTAAGTTAAACGAATTAATTGTCAAATCGATCTCAAACTTTATTCGACTTGTTTAGGTTCATTGTCAGTCCTAATAAAGAGAGAATAAAATTTGAAAATAAGTAAGTTAAAATTGTTTTGAGTTTAATTGGGTCAGTGGTGCAATATAGAAAAATGAGGGGTTCAAAATATAAATTATATAAGATTATATGTGTATTTTTTTTAAGTCCAGGCCCCTTCAGCTCTATGTGGCGACGCCACTGTATGTAATGATGTAAACATATTTGATGATTGACAAAGAAGAAATCCAAATCATTCAATAAAAAAGGAGGGAATAAAAATCAAAATCAGCAGTAGATTATTTGTGCAATGCATGATTAAAGATTGTACGTTGCTTACTCATTCATGTCATTGTCTTGCCTTAGCTACTTTGACTTATGTTGTACATTGAATAAAAAAAATGATAATGATTAACCCCATTCAATCATTTCAATACTAATACGTGTATATTTTGTCCTCCCCATAATTAGATTTATTTTTGTGTAGTTGGAAAGAAAGGAGAAAGGTAAAAAAATGTTTTTTGTAGGGTGCTTGGTGTTGACACATATTTGGGTTGAATCGGGCATTCATCCATGAATGACAGTTGTTCAATCGACAATCTTAAATTTTTTGTTTGTGCTCACATTCATGATACCATAAAAAATGTTATTATTGAAAAAATTCAATATTTATATCATTGTCTTTAAAAAAATCCATGAGATTTATTATTATGCTTTTTGTGTATGTATAGTTGTTTCTAGGGATGGCAGTCAGACCCAAACCCGCGGGGCCCGCCCGCACCCGCACCCGAGTCAACGGGTGAAAACCCGAGTTGACTGGGTTTGGGTTCGGGTTCGGGTGCACCCGATAGTTCGGGTGCGGGTGTGAGATTACTCAAACCCGCACCCGAAACCCGAAACCACACCCGTTTATATATGAAATTACATAAATACCCCTAAGTATATATAAGTGTAAAATTAGGGTTTCACTTTTCACACTTGACAGACAACTCCTTATTCAGTAACGCCGCTTCTCTCTCATTCCTTCACTTCACCTTCACGCACGACCGCTTCTCCCTTTCACTCGACCTCACTCCTCCTCCTCCTCTGCCGTCGATCTTCATTCACTCCTCCGCCTCCTTCACTGACGGCGGCCGCCTCTACTCCTCCGTCTCTGTCACTCAAGGCGGCCACTTCTCACTCCTTTGTCTCCTTCACTCTTCGTTTTCTTGACTCTACCAGGTATTACAATATATTCTTCTATCTTTTCTATCCTAATTTGTTACATAATCTGATTTTTGTTAAGTTTTCATTTTGTTACCTAATTTGATTTTTTTATTTTGTTACTTAATCTGATTTTGTTACCTAATATGATTGTGATTGATAAATCCATTTTCCTAATCTTGTTGTGATTGCTGATTTTTTATTTAATTTTAATTTTCCTAATCTTGATTTTGTTTCCTAATTTGATTTTACATTCAGTATACCCAACACCATTTTCCTATGACTATATTTTTCTTCTTTATTTGTTGTTCGCTGCTGTTACTGCTCCTGTTTTCATGTGTTTTTGCTGCACTGTTGTATTTTGGCTTGGTGGGACTTGTTCCTTTTATCATGCGTTTGTAGTTTCTATCAATTGGTTTGTGTTTGTAGTGATACTTTGTATCCTTTGTATTAATTATCTTTTAGGCCACTGTGTACAAAAAAAATTTATCTTTGAATCTTTGCCATAAAAAAAATTATCTTTGAATCTTTGCCATTAATAAACCTTTACGGTTTAAAAAAAAATAGTAAGGGTATAAAGTTTGAATCTTTGATCATAGAACATATGAGATAGCCTTATTCTGATTTGCTTGTTTATAACTACATGCTTTCATAATTTCTAAATGTTTAGCTGTAGCATTTTTTATTATGATTTGCTTGTTTATAACTACATGCTTTCATAATTTCCAAATTTATTGTTTTGATTTTATTAAGATCATTGTTTTTAGCTCTATCTATAACAAATGTAATTGATTTTGGTACGTAGAAATAGAATTGTAAGAGCTTGATATCTCCATCTTTGCCATATGATATCTCTAAGGAGTAGAATAACTGTTCTTCTACCTACGTATATGTATATAAAGGAAGATGTGCTATATAGGAATTCAATGAAGGTGGCATACATAAGTCAATGGAATAATTCTTGGTGCTAACCCTGCTGCTCTCTGGTTTGGACTGTTAGATTTGTATGGGAAACTTATAAATACACATATTAAAGAATATTTGCATTTGATTTTAAATATGTAGAATTTTAATCCGATGTTGCGTCATGCAGGCTTATATTGAGAAAGAGGACAGTAAGAAGTTGAAGCAAAGGTTGAAACGCCACTTGTGTTTGAATTTCTTTGGAAGAGTTAAAGACTATGTTACCATGTTGCTTTTGGAAAGTTGTAATTTAAATGTAGTATTGTAGAACTTTAATTTAAATTCTAATGTTATCATGTTGAAGACCTTAATTTTAATTGTGATGTTAAATTCTAATGCTATTGTAGAACTTAATTTAAATTCTAATGGAATGATTGTGGAAATTTGTGTTTCATTATTAATTCATGCTTTGGGTGAAAAAACCCGAACCCAACGGGTGTGGGTCTGGGTGTTAATTATGCTGAATTTTGTGTTTTTGCTGCGGGTTCGGGTGTGGGTGGAAAAACCCGAAACCCACGGGTGTGGGTGTGGGTGTTAATTTTCCACCCAAATAGACTATGGGTTCGGGTGCGGGTGACACCCGATATTTCGGGTGCGGGTGTGGGGGGTGTCAAACCCGCACCCGTGGGCACCCGTTGCCATCCCTAGTTGTTTCTCGATATATAACATCATATAAAGAAGTTTGAACTGAACATGATACTTGATTTTGAACAAGGTCCTTTGTTTCTCTAACATGTCCCTTAATTTAAAACAATTTAGATTGTAAACCTACAATTTATAGAACAAAAGCATGTGTTGCACTAATTTATTGCCGCAACAGTGATGTTAATCAAATGGTCCTGGATTCACTGTTGTTGCAAATTCACACAGATTGCCGCAATAGTGAATCTCAGCCATCCATATACGATCCAACAATTCTTATTACACATCCACATTCTGATAATTTCACATAATATTATATCTTGGTAGTTCGTTTGTAATCAGACGGTTCAAATTCATTAATGCATATATACAGTAACTACGTTATATTCAATCCCGTTAATCAATGGTGCTTCTGATAACACAAGTTTCAAGCTTTATTATCTCTAACAACATAGAAACATAGAGATTATCTTGAATGTTGAACTTACATTTTTATCTTTTAAAGGAACTATCTAATTTACATGGTTGGTAGAGATACAATTTGTTTTTCTTTCCCACCCTTTATGTAATTGCTATTAGCAGTTATAACCTTTTTATACCACCCTATTAGTATTGATAGAGACTTTTCACTTTTAGCCCATGGTAACAATTTGGGCTTTCAAAAACCAAACATTTTAACCCATCTGGTGATTACTCCAAAAGATTATTACTTCTGCCACCCTATATTTTCTGGGGCGCGCCCTACGAAATGATCAAAATGCCCTTATCTGTGACTCGTGCTATGAACACTCTCCAAAACACCCTACAATTATAACATTCGTGGCTTAAGTCACGGATGTAGAAAAAATGTTATTTTTCAAAATTACTTATGTTTACTACATCCGTGACTTAAGCCACGGAAGGGTATCTTGGTCATTTTGTAGGGCGCGCGAGTAAGCGACAAAAGGAAAAGTCTTTCAAAATGTAGATGTAGAATGTAATTACCTATACAAATAGAACTATATAAACGTTTTAAGGCTTAATTTAACATTTGGTCTCTTATGTTATTTTAGATTTTAATTTGGTCCCTTATGTTTATTTTAGGTTTCAATTTGGTCTTTTCCGTCAGTTTTGTCACATGTGGCAGACGATTTGCATACATGGACAAATACCTGAACACCTGGACACGTGTCCAATTGAAACGGTGAAAATATCAAAACTGGCGGAAAAGACCAACTTATACAAACGGTGGAAACATAATGGACCAAATTGAAACTTTTAAAACATAAAGGACCAAGTTGAAATCTAAAATAAACATAATCACCCTACAGGGTAACAATAGAAATGGTTAAACACATTATCAGTGCCTACTCCCTATAATATAATTTCTAATCAAGTTTGGCCCCGACAAAACATTCATTTTAGTCCTCATTTTGTGATTGTAGGAAATTAGTACTCCATATATAATATAATTAATCATGATAAACAAAAGAGAAGAACCACTCAATTAGTTAATTAACTTTTTTAAAGATTTTTAAATCCCCATTTCATTGGGAACGAGATGCTTAAGACAAAAACAAAAAAAAAACAAATAGTTCAACTAATGAGCTTAATTTAAGACAATATATTACATTACCATTTGATTAATGAAAACAACCTCTACTTAATCAATTACCTAATCAAAACAGTCCATGCTTGTTTTATATAAGTTGGTAAATAATGAAATACAAATTCATACGCCTTTGATAGGTGCTATGCCCTAGCATTGCAGTTGATAACAGAAATAACAGGCAAGATTTGCCTAAAAAATGCGACGTTAACATAAAACGTGATAATTTAGAAATATTTACAACCAAAAATGAAGACATGTCTAGTCTCTCCCACCCCTCTCCTTGTCTTCCTATCATCACAACCTCAACAAACCCAGAAAAAATTAAAAACACATACAAACAACATAGTAACACTGCTGGGAGGTTGTTTGTGTTATTTAAGAAGAACTCAAGGGAGGTCAATGTAATTCCAAATATATTAACTTCACACATTTTCAAAAAAAAAAAAACAAAAATTTACTATTTTAGATACTTAAAGAATATCTGGAACACTCGTAAACACTTAGCATTTTCCTAAAGGAAAAAATTAAGAACCAAAGTCAAAGCTCACACATTTCTCACATATAAAAACCTAATTCAATTTAAAGTTATCTCAAACTTCTTAAAATGGGCCATAAGGCTAATCCCTACTAGTAGGCCCTAGCCCATATTGGACTTGCACCATTAATTAATCAATTAAAATAAAATTAAAACTAAGACTATTACAATCCCAAATTAAAACAAAATAATAATAATAATTATTATACATATCAAATTAAAGTAAAACATAATTAGTCATAATTTATAAAAATATGAACTCTCTTCATGCTTCTGCAACATCCAAAAGAATAAAATTAAAACTTAATTATTTAAGTGAAAAATAAAAAAATTAAATAGCAGAACCCAAAGTTTCAAAACGTCAATCAAGATTATTTATTATGGAACAACAAATCATTGCATGCATGAATGCTGATGTTTATAATCTAGAAACATATGGTTTGCTTGTTAGGGTGGTCATTTTTTAGTCTATACCTCCGGCAAACATATGAAAGGCCCTAATAAACCTTGTATTTTAGATCACTAACCTTCTTCCTCGCTCTCGCTCTGGATCTCGATCTTTGAGTGATCAAATCTTACAATCATACATCCTATCGTTTGGCGGTTTTCTTCGTCAAATGTTATCCAATCTTCTTGATGTTTTTTGAGGAACCAAGAATTACTTGGCTTTAGTTGTACATTGCCCCAACCAGGACACAGTGTAGGCTTTTCTGGCATCTCCTCCTGCTTACCCTTTCCAAATTCATCTCCCACCACATCATCCCAAACAACAGTTTGTGAAAGAAGCTCCTCTTGAGATGGAAGTTCATAAATTGGTTTAGATGTACAAGTCATAATTCCATCTAGCATCTCTCCTTCAGCATCTGCATTGCTACCTTCTCCCAATACCTTTTCATTGTGCTAAGACAAAAAAGGAAAACATATTAAGGCTAAACCAATTAGGGTTAACTTTAAACGGTGAATATGTCTGGTCTTTTAAGATTGACAATAAACCAACCATATTCAGTTAAAGATCAACAAAATAACACGACTTCAGTGCAATAGAAAGCACTAATTTGGAATTTAGATTGAAACAAAGACAGTGTTTGAAAGGGAAAAGGTACCTCGAGTTCATTAAAATTCCTCTTCAACTTTTCACTTTGACGGCGGTTGTCGTCGTCCATCTCCTTTCGCTCCTTACTTGCCTTCATCCTATCTGCGGTGATGATTCGACTATGGCAGAAGAACCGCTAGGTTAAGGTTTTGGGGGAAACAATATTTATTCTGGATGCAATTTTTTTTTTTTTTTTTTTTACTTTCTACCAAAACTCTTTGCTGGGTCGATGATATATATACAGTATCGGGCTTATGCTAATCTATACATTGAATATTATTTTAAATTTTTCGCACATCTATTTTTTTATGAATAGTTTGCTATTGAAAAATAACAAATTAAGTCACATAGAGATATTTAATTAAATGTAAGAAATCATTGAGTGAAAGCAAACATATCAGCGAGGGGACTACATCTAAAAAATTGAATAAAGTGAAGGGCAAAAGTGACAATAAAAAATGTCTACATCAAATTAGATATTCTCTTTAGATATTAATATAGATATACACATTTACAGAATAGAAAATGCAAATAAAGTGTAGTAACTTATATAAAATAAATAATTACATGAAAAGTATGACATTATTAATTAAAAAGTATGACAAGTGATTCTATTCATTAGTTATTCTTATGAGTTTATATATATGAAACTCTCATACAGGAGAATGGAGATACAAGAGGACTGAAATATTACCTTGTAATGAAACTTAATATGCAAATTGAAAAGGACGCCGACAATAAAGTAATATAAATTTCATAGTGCTTACTACCACATATGCACAACGCCACTAGAATTCTTCAAAAATAATTATGTTCGCCCTTAAACAATTTTTAAAAAAAATAAAAAATCCTAAACATAGTTGATATTAAATCGAAATTCAATACAAAAAGATATGTGGTACCAAATGTTATAATAACCAAGAGAGAAAAATGAGTACAATATGAGTGTTAAGTGTTGGTTAATTCCATGTTCTGTTACTTGACAGAGAAGCAACAGATTTTCTGTTGCTTGTTGGTGAAGTAACTGCATCAGCAGTTAGTTAGTAGTTGTGTAACTGCCTTAGCAGTTAGGTAGTTAGGAGGGAAAGTTAGTTAGGGTCAATTGTGTTAGTTAGGATTGCTTGTGTATTAAGTAATGTGTATAAATACACCACTAATTGTAACTTGTTTTGGCCCAAGTGTGGAAGAATAAAAATCTTACTTTCTCTCAATTTTGATGTGTTCATTTTCTGATAAGAGATAACAAAATTGTTATCATCTTCTTCCACAAAAATCTTTCATTCTCTTTCTCTCAAAATAAAGTGAAAACAGTGTGTGTGTGTGTGTGAGGTTGTGCTTGCCAAAGTTGTTGATTAAGCTTCTGCTGCACTAACAATGAGGACTATAATTCAAAGGAAAAATTGAATAAAATGATTGCATTATAATTGAAATACTAAAGTATATATATTGACAAAAACAATACTATAATTAACAAAATACAGTAATATCATCGTTTGAACTAAGATATGGTATTTCAGGACCAATTCAAGTTGTCCATCATTTTCTTGAAGACATGATTTATACTATCATCAAGTGACATCACAATCATTCTAGTACACAATCAACTAGATTTGTCCATATCAAATTATTTTAATGCATTTGCAATATAAGTTTATATATAAGTTTTTTGATGCACAAAATCTCATTTAAATAATAAATTAGCAAATCCAAACAAACATTTCTCATGCGTCATATGCAATTTCAAATCTTTCCATAATTAACATATTTTAGGATCTCTTCTAGAGTCCTAATAATGTTTATATCATCATAAAATTGATTATAATTAATTCACTTCAGGTGAATATGTCTCATCAAAATAAATTGTAGACATTTACCATCCACTTTTGGTGGACATATCAAACTCTATAAATCTATATTATATCAATATAATTCTCTTTAGCGTAAATTATAATATATATATTTAACTTCACATCTTCAAGTGTGCATACTACAAGTCCAAACAGTTCAGTTATATGAACAGAGTTTGATTTCACTGGAATTGTCTATTTCCATTTGCAGATATTTTCTTTATCCATAATCGTTAGGATTAATGACAGTTTTGGTACCCCTATTTCTAAATCAGCAATTTTAGTACCCCCTATTTTGTCAAATTTTGAAATTGCACTCATCCTTATTCTCTTTTGATGATGTGATGCATTTTAGTATTACATTGCATTTGTTTATTTAAAAAATCATTGTCACGTCAAATAAAGTTAATATTTTTATATTAACAATTGTTTCTTTTATAAAGAAAATTATATTAGTAACTATTATTATTATAATCTATCAATAAAAATAAATTTAAAAAAAATAAAAAATTGAAAGGGTACATGAAAAGGAAGATAGAGGGGTTGAAGAACCCTAAAGCGGAATTCTTGCAAATCTGATTTTAGCTCTCTTTTTAACATTTTCTTGTATTTCTTGACTTCTTCTTCAGGTAGCTTGAACTTTTGGGATTTTTGCTTTTTCTAGTCTTTAAAGTCCTAGACTACTACTAAATACATACTAAAATACTATTAAAAATACATCATAAATTCCTGTCATCAATATATCATTACCGAATTCTTCAGGAATTCATAGATAATAAAAACCGAATTTTTAAGTTCTTCAAGAACTATGCAATATATTTTAACAATAAAATCAATCCTTCAGGGATTAACTCTTTTGTATTCTTCTGGAATTCACATAGAGTAATGTTGAGTTTTTCAGAAACTACTCTTTTGAATTCTTCAGGAATTCTCAAAGAATAATATTGTTAAAGTTCTTCAGGAACTACATAATAAATCTTTTTGATTTTATTATATGAGGTCAATCTTTATGCAATACTTCATAAATGCATAAGGAAAAAATAAACATAATATATACTATACTATTGTAAAGCAAATTACTAATTTGTTTGTCAACCTAATAGAGCTTCTTCCTTTTTCTTTCTAAAATGTTGGTGCTTATTTTTCATTGTATATCAATATATATATTGTGATGATGTGTAACTCACGTAATTGCCTATACAAATAGAATGTATCTGCTTAAATAGACTTCAATATATATAGGGTAACAATAGAAATGGTTAAACACATTTTTAGTCCCTATTCCCTATAATATAATTTCTTATCAAGTTTGGCCCCGACTACTCCATATATAATTAATCATGATAAACAAAAGAGAAGAACCACTCAATCAGTTAATTAACTTTTTTAAAGATTTTTAAATCCCCATTTCATTGGGAACCAGATGCTTAAGACAAAAAAAAAAAATCAAATAGTTCAACTAATGAACTTAATTTAAGACAATATATTACATTACCATTTGATTAATGAAAACAACCTCTACTTAATCAATTACCTAATCAAAACAGTCCATGCTTGTTTTATATATAAGTTGGTAAATAATGAAATACAAATTCATACGCCTTTGATAGATGCTATGCCCTAGCATTGCAGTTGATAACAGAAATAACAGGCAAGATTTGCCTAAAAAATGCGACGTTAACATAAAGCGTGATAATTTAGAAATATTTACAACCAGAAATGAAGACATGTCTAGTCTCTCCCACCCCTCTCCTTGTCTTCCTATCATCACAACCTCAACAAACCCAGAAAAAATTAAAAACACATACAAACAACATAGCAACACTGCTGGGGCCAACATCCTCTCTTTTTTTCACCCAAAAATGGGGTGGTGTTGGAGAAAAGAATTACAATGAAGAGAAAGTTAAAATTAAAAAAATAATAGACTTCTTTCTTTACCATGTTTTCTTTTTCCAAAAGTAAATTTTGGCATTTTTCTCAAGAAAATCGTCATCTGCCTTCACTGCTTTCATTGTTTAATTGCAATGATCCGTCCTTCATCAATTTCAGGCTCAAACTGTTAAACCTTTCTCGCGAATACTGCCTTGATGCCTTTCTCCAATCTGTACCAGCCTTCATCATATTCGTAAATTCCTCGTAACTTATCTTTCCGTCCTGCAATACAAAGGGAGTATATGATCAAAAACTGGTCCCGAAAAATCACTAGAGTTATAGAAAACTTGTCTATAAGGTATCCTCCAAAGCACAAAAGACAAAAACAGGAAATTTAAGATACTTAAGAATGCAGCAAAGTTGTCTAAATATCTGCTTGTTAATTAAAACAAGACAAAAAACTATTTTATAAGCATAACCACAAAAAATAGAAGGAAAATGATTTTTAGAGTGAAAATAGACTCGCTAACCTTATCTGTGTCCACATCATGCATAATTGCATTAATGACTTCTTCACTGTTTGTTTCGATTTCATCAGATAAGGCATCGCGCAGTTCCTCCATCTCAATATACCCACTTTGGTTTTGATCGAAAAAATCAAAGGCTTTATGAAGGTGCTCATCATTTCCCATTTTTCTCAGATGAACAGAAATGGCTACATACTCCCCGTAATCTAGGTATCCATCCCTATCTACATCACCCTGTAAAAGCAGCAGTCCTCAAACATCAGAACTTGAAGAGGCAAAAGAGTGTGTATTGCAAAGAAAATAAGCTGGAAAAACTAGTGACCTCCAAATTTGACTAAGCTGCTTAATTTTTAAATATCAAATGTGGAGAATAGATAGAATCTAGACAAAGGGTAAAAGTAAAACTCACAGCTTCCATAAGAATTTGGACATCAGCATCAGGAATTTGATGGCCTAGTTTATGCAACCCTACTCGTAGTTCATCAATGTTGATCTTGCCATTGTTGCTTGTATCCATAAGCTTGAATCCCTCTTTTAGTCCAGCAGCTTCTTCTACTGACAAATGCTCTGCAATAACCTGTTCATACAAGAAACATTAGTTGTAGAAGAAACATGTGTGACTCATGAAAATGGTCAAATGGATTAACGTTTAAGGGATGATTCCCCAAGAAACATTCAAATATCGATAAGAAAATTACCCTCAAAGCTCTTTTCTTAAGCTTATTCATTACGGAAAACTGCTTTAGCCTTGCTCTAACTGTTTCTCCTAACGAAACATTGGGAGCTTTCTTTGCATTTATTAACCATGGATGATCTGCATTTAGTGAACACGAGTAATGTTACAATCATAACATTTTTATGTTGAAAATTTTAAACAGAAAAATAATGTCAATACTCTGTGAAGAATATGAACTGCATGTTACCTACCTAACACTTCTTGTGCAGTAAGTCGCCGCTTTGGGTCAGGATTGAGCATCTTCTTCACAAGGTCTTTTGCATTATCAGAAACCTTTGGCCATGGGTCCCTTTTGAAATCAACAACAGATCGTATAATTGCTTGTGCCACTCCTTGCTCAGTTTCTTCATTATACAAACAAGAGAGACAAGATTTAGAAAACCAGATTAATCAGACGAAAAAAGCAAGTAATGATTAAATAGAAATAGCTCTGAATTCAGTGACATGAACTTATTTTTCTTTCAACAATTTCTTTGAACATATTTTAGTATATTAGTTGCATGAGCTTCACAGTGACTAAAAATTTGACCAATTAAGCTTCCAATCTCTAAGAAGCCGATAAACAAGATTCACATAATCACAAGACAAAAACTAACCTGCCCAAAATGGAGGGACACCACAAAGTAAGATGTATAGAATAACTCCAGCACTCCAGATATCAACTTCTGGGCCATAATTTCTCTTCAATACCTCAGGAGCCATGTAATATGGACTTCCAACTATCTCATTAAATCTTTCACCTGCATCAAACGCCAAAATTTCAGCAAATTGCAAACCCTTGAAACCATCAATACGATGAAAATCAAGCAACAATGCAAAACTTAATCGCCATCCAAAAGCCTTACCTGGTTTAAAGAACACTGACAATCCAAAATCGATAGCTTTCAATGCTGCCGTTTCCTTCTTATTTGCAAACAAAAAGTTCTCTGGCTTGAGATCCCTATGCATCACACCATGTTTGTGGCACATCTGAAACAAACAACAAAATAAACAATCATGAGCTTATGACCAATTCCCATGTCACAAAAGCATTTAAAAAAAGTGAAACAAGCCGAAGCTCATAAATGCAAATGAAAAACAAAGAATCCACACAACATACAAACTGAAACCCAAATTATACACAGTCAAATCCCTATTTAAACAGCCAATAACATACATTTATTGTTCACATAATACACCAATTAATTTCCAAATATCAGAAATAAGTAAGCTTCAAAAAGCACCTCTTAGCACAACATAACAAACTAAACTCCATTAATTAAACTACCTTATTACAAAAAAGCTTCCCAAAAACAACTCTTTAACACAACATAACAAAGTAAGCTCCATTAATTAAACTAAAGCTTCCCAAATTCAACTCTTTTTTTTTTTTTGCTTTCACCACCAGTTTAATCTGGTTCGGGGGTCAGTTTTGGCATCAAGTGAAATTCAACTCTTTAACTCAACATAACAAAGTAAACTCCATTAATTAAACTAACTTATAACAAAAAAGCTTCACAAAATCAACTCTTTAACACAACATAACAAAGTAAACTCCATTAATTAAATTACCTTCTTAAAAAAAAACTCCTACTAAGCTCAAAAATCATTTCAACTTCACTAAAAGATCAAAATTAGTTGATAACCAAATTCATTAAAAATAATCTCAAAAACTCCAGCTGAAATATTAAATATTAAAAACATAAAACAGTCATATTTAAAAAAAAATATTAATTAACACTAAGTATATAAATTTAAATCAACTTAACCCCCTAAAATCCTAATCAAAATCATCATCTAAACTTAAAATATTAACAACAATAATTCAAATCAAATATCTACTCAATCAAATCAAAAACCATCAGAACCAGATCCAATAAAAAAAATTCAAATACAAAATCAAAATCAAAATCAAAAATAGAAACAAAGAATTAACCTGAACAACTTCAACAATAGTTTTGGTAACAGCAGCAGCAGCACGTTCAGTATAATGACCTCTAGCAACAATCCGATCAAAAAGTTCACCACCTTCACAAAGTTCCATAACAAGATGAACAGCATTATCATCTTCATAAGTATCTTTCAACGTAACAATATTATTATGCTGTGGCATATGTCTCATAATTTCAACTTCTCTTCTAACATCTTCAATATCAATTGCAGTTCTAAGTTTCTTCTTCGATATCGACTTACAAGCTAGTTCTTCTCTAGTTTCTTTATCTGTACATAAATACGTTACACCGAATTCACCTCTTCCTAGTTCTCTACCTAGCTCGTAACGATTCTCGATTTCTCTACCTGTTGGATCTTTCAAAACGGTTAGTTTTGATGCGGTGTTGTTGTTGTTGAAAGCGTAATCGATTGCGAATGGATTCTCTTTTTTGCCCTTTTTGTTTTTCTTGTTTGTTGTTTCTTCTCCAGCTACAGCAGGGGTAGCACAGCAATTTCCCATGATCTTTAGTTTTTTTTTTTAGGGTTCAATCTTAAGATCTGGAAGATTCTGGGTTTGAGATTTTGAATTGGATCTGAAATTGAAATTGGAAGAAGAAGAAGAAGAAGGGTAAAATAGGAAAGAAAAAGTTTCGAAGTTTCAAAGTTGTTGTTGTTTGAGAGAGTTGGGGTTTTGAAAGAAGAGGAAATGAATTTAAGGCGTGTTTGGAAAGGTGAAGAAAAGGGAGAAAAATGGGTTTAATCAAAATTTTCAACTTGTTTCGCAGAGACTTCGTCAATCGTCGTTTATTAATCTCTTTTTTCTTAATTAACCCATTTCTCTCTCTTCTTATTCTTTATGATGACTTTTTTGTTTGTTAATTGTTATGATTTTTAATTATTTTTTTGTTTCTTCAAAGCTTTTCTTTCTGTGAGAAAGAAAAGCCAACTCAATATTGCTGTTTTTTTTTTGTCAAAGTTGTTTTTTGTTTTAGGTAATTATCTTCTTGTTTGTTTTATTTTAATTAATATGATGATATAATACTACTTGTTAAAAATCAATTAGATTAGTAAAAAAAGAATAATTTAAGACATATTTGTGATTTTTAAGTCATATTGGAAAAGGGAAAGATGGTTTAAAATAGCTGATAATTGTAATTGACTAATTTCATTCATTTGATAATGTGGATGAAGATATTTCATTTTTAAGTTATTGAATTTATATTTATATTATTAATAATCTTTTTTGTTTAGGAAACTCACAATCACATTAGGTTTTTTGGAGTGTTATGTTCCCACTTGGGTAATTTCGGTATTGCAGTTTTAGGAATGCAGGTCAACAATGTAGTTTAGCAGCCAATGGCCATTACTATCACTTACCTAAAGTTGAATTTTATTTCTTTTTTTGTTATTATTGTTGTATAGAATTATATAAATAGATCCTTTTAATTAATATGCCAAGTTGTTTGGTGGGGGTTAAGATCATTTTCAGATGTAAGGTGTAATAGAGAAAAACTGAAATTATTTTAAATGTAATCTTGAAATATATAGTTACAATTTTACAAATTTCTTTTTAAGTATTTTGTTTTCTAAGCTAAATACTAATGGGTGGATAAGAACATTTATTGAGATATTAAAATTAAAAGGTATTGTATAAAAAATAAATTAAAAGGTGTTTATTCTAAAAAAATGTGATTTTTATTATTAACTTTTTTTACTTTGCTATGATATTATTATTAAATGTCATGACCAAAATTATATTATGTGTATTGGGTTATTTCCACAATAATTGACTTCACAATTATTGAATTAAAGTACAAAATACAATATGAAAAAAAGTAACTTTTCATTGGCAAGAAAGAAAAAAAAAGGCAATATAAAGGCTCTACAACTTTTAAAATCTATTATCCCACCAGAAATCACCACAATAATAAATAAATCATTGATAAAATTTAATCTTGTCAAATAAAGTCACAAATAACTGTTTATAAGCAAGACTTCTCCTAAAGCTACATGAGACTTATGTGGCCTCACTCTCTAAGGCTCTGTTTGGTAAAAACAGCGGTTGGCTGATAAGCTAGCTTATAGCTTATGGCTGATGGCTGATAGCTTATAGCTGATGGCTGATAGCTTATGGCTGATAAGCTAATTAAAGTGTTTGGTAAAATTAAGGTTCAACTGACTGATAAATGTAAAATGACATTAAAAGACATCTTTAATTTAATATAATTTATATCAAATTAATACTATTTAAGGAGAAACACTTTTATGGGCACAACCACAAACTATTTATATTTGGGCACACATACAAAACTCAAATAAAATTAAAACATAAATAAAATAGTCAACATCAATTGATGTGACTAAATTACTTTTGATTTATTTTTTGTCATTCATATGTGTGTGCCTATAGAAAAATGATTTGGTGTTGTGCCTATAGTAGAAATCCTCCTATTTAAGATACTTAGAATTTATTAATTTAATTTAATATTTTTAATTTATTAATTTAATGAATATATCTTTCATATATTATCAAATTAATTTTTATATGCTGAATTTTTTAAAAAAAAAATATTTTCATTATATACTTTATAAAAAAATGAAAAGAACAATGAAATATATTCACACTATAGCATAATCAAAATTAATTACAGCTAACTACCTATGAATTGATAAAAAAATAATAAGATGCCTATTCGTGTGATTTATACGTGTATAATGAAAATAAATTACAATTAACATATGGATTATAAGGGTACTAGTTATACTAAGCTAGCATATATATGGAAGGCAGTCCTTTATACGTGTAAAAATAAATAGTACTTTATATGTGTGATTTTAAAAGCAACGGAGTTAAACTATACATTCATTTATTTTATTTTAAATTATAATGATATTAAATTTATAAAGGGTGACAATGGATTTTAGATAAAATAATAAGGGTAAAAGTGGAAGAAAAAATGATAAGCTATAAGCTATAAGTTCATAAGCTACTTGAAATAGCGTTTGAAAAATAAGCTATAAGTCAGTAAAATAAGCTATAAGCTCTTCTGGAAAAACTGTTACCAAACAGGACTTTTAGCTTATAAGCTATAAGACATAAGCTATAAGTCAGTTATTTGGTCTTGCCAAACAGACCCTAAGCTTATATTAGGATTACATCCACTAACTAAAATAAAAGCAAAACTATTACTATTCAAATTCAACTAAAATTGTTTTAAAGTATTGACTTAAAGTTTTCCTTGAATTACTCCTAAATACACTTTTACTAATTTTTTTTATTCTTTTTTTTTTGTGAGGATTTTTTTTTATTCTTTTAATAAGAAATTGTACCTAATCTATGTCTCTTGTTTATTTTGTGTTATGCATTTAGTGCAAATGATTGAATTTCTTTTGTTGTCAATAATGCGGCTCCCACATGGTTAAAAATTGCTACCAAATAATCGAGTTAAATAATTAATAAATTTTTTATTGAACAAAACGTTCGGAAATTTTGTGTAAATATTTATTATATAAATAAATATAGTAAGATATATAATTTATAATGAAAACAAGAAATATAATTTTTTTAATTTATTAAATAATAATGAATAAGTAAGATTATGGTAAATTACATTTTATTTAGTAAATAAAAAGGGTTCTGCTAACATGCGCCCTTAGGGCACATGATAAACTACATTTAATTACCTATGATCCTACTTATTCTTCTTTAAAGAAGCAATAGTTAATTAACTTTAATAATTAATAACTATGATCCCACTACATTTAATTAATTAAAAGAATTAGTAAACACCAAAAATTTATTCTGCTACCAACGAATTGGTCATACATGCGCCCCTTATGCATTATTTTTAGAAACCTTTTTCTATTTTATTTTTTGACAGAAAACCTTTTTTATTTTTTAAGTTGGAAACAAAAATTAAATTATAAATTTATAAATGATATAAAATTCCAAAATATATTACTGCTTCAAAAGTCGAAATAGCAATAATAATTGTTACCATCATATTTACCGAGATAAAAAAATCTTATTATTAACACATATTTTTTTTATATTTTTGGATACACATATTTTATGTTTTAATTATTAATCATAACTAGTGCTCTGCTAGGGTTTGATATTTCTTCTCCTTTTGAGAAGCTTGTCTTATCACTTTGATTATTCACCAATTCAATAAACATTATAACAGAACTTTGCATAGCTACCATCCAGTGTACTACTATGGAACATCCAAATCTCGAAGGCCTATCATTGCAAGATGGGGAGGAGGGATTCGTGTTTGACTTTGATGAGGAGGAAGATGAACAAGTGGATCTCCGATGGTGTCTTGTCGGACGATTCCTATGTGAGAGGGCTATCCACTTCAATTCTATGAAAGTAAGAATGGCAGACCTTTGGAGGCCGGTGAAGGGAGTTACGATCAAGGAGACAAAAGCTGGAAAGTTTCTTTTTCATTTTGCTCATCCACTAGACATGGAAGCAGTTATCAATGGCGGTCCGTGGTCCTTTGACAATAATTTGCTTATTCTAGAACAAGTCCAATTGGGAATGCAAATTGAGCAGATTCCACTTTTCCACGTCAACATGTGGGTTCAAGTCCATGATCTCCCCACGGGCTTAATGAAGGAAAAATTTGGTATTCCGCTGGCTAATTATATTGGAAATTTTATGGAGTACGATAAGAACAACAACTCTTGTTTTTGGAGACAGTATATGAGACTTCGAGTACGAATTGATGTCAGACAGCCATTGAAGAAGGAGACGAAGGTGAAGAACAGGGAAGGGAAATGGTGCACAGTAAAATTCAAATATGAAAAATTGGGAATTTTTTGTTTTGTCTGTGGTGTTATGGGGCATACGGAGAACAAGTGTGAGGTTAGATTTGCTATGGAGCAAGATGATGGAGTCAGGGAATGGTCGGCCGAAATTAGAGCAGAAAATAGAAGACAAGGAGGGAAGCTTACTTCACGGTGGTTGAGGGATGATGGTGGTGGTTCGTCGGAGGTGCACGGTGGTGAGAGAGAAAGGCAATCACACAACGCAGCTGGCAATACACGTGTTGAGCCTACTAATGCTGACGTGGCAGCAAATTTTCCTCTAGCCATTCAAAACCGTCCTAATCCTATTGTTCCTGTTATTACTTCCCAACAAGAAAATTCATTGCCAATAAATTGCTTGTCGGCCAACTCTTCAAAACAACCAATAACCCACATGAATGCCAATGATTACCAAATAATCACCACACCAATCCATAATATGCCAAACGTCAACGTAAATTTCAATGCCATAACTAACCCAACATTAACATCCTACACCTCGCCAACACATCATCTTGACCTTCCCAACATTTATTCTCCATTAACCAATAATCAATCCAATCCTTTACTTCTTACCCGACCAGAAACGGACAACCAGCAACCCCAATCATTGACTGATCAGATTTTGTCCTTTACTAGTCAACCTTTGACTCGGGCCCCACATCCATCCAGACCAACCATTAACCGTGCCACACGTGTGTCTACAAATGCAGGCGTGTTAACCCGACCCAACCCAGAAACTGCTCCGCATCCATTCTCGACCCGCATTAGACCCGACAAAAAAACAAAAAAAATCACACAGAAACCGAACCCGACCCAGAACCATACTGAACCACCCACGACCCAGCTGCTGTTGAAGGACATGGATTCTCAAACGGAGAAGAAGCGACGGAGGGAGGAGGTAGTTGCTGACATAGAGAACTCGGAGGAAGTGGAGCATTTTTTAACGGCAGGTCCTGGCAGCCAGGCCTGCCGGGACCAATGAAAATCCTGAGTTGGAATTGCCGGGGACTGAGCACACCGAGTGCAATTCCAAACCTTCGTAGTCTTGCTCAAGGTCACCAACCAGATATTTTGTTTTTGTCCGAAACCTTATCCAAGAGTCAAAATATGGAGCGTGTTCGTGTGAGTCTGAAATATAATTCTTGTTTGGCAGTAGATGTGGAAGGGCGTAGTGGAGGATTAGCGGTTATGTGGAGAGATACTGTTGATTGTAGAGTGATGAATTATTCTCGTAATTTTGTTAATTTGATTGTGAAGGAGAAGGAAGAGGGGGAATGGAGGTTGACATGTTATTATGGGTACCCGGAACGTGGTAGAAGACGACAGGCTTGGGATCTTCTTCGGGAACTTCGTGATATGTGTGATTTACCTTGGTGTATCATTGGAGATTTCAATGATTTATTAACTCAAGAAGACAAACGTGGAATTCATCCTCATCCTAATTGGTTGTGCAATGGGTTCAGAAGCGCTGTCGGTGACTGTGACCTTACTGATATTCACCTGGAGGGATATCCGTATACTTGGATTAAAAGTAGAGGATCGCCGGAAGTGATTGAAGAACGTCTTGATAGGGCCATGGCCAATACATTATGGCTTACGACCTATCCTAGTGTGAAACTTGTGAACTTACTATCTTCTCATTCCGACCATAGCCCAATTCTACTTCAAAATTCTCCTTTAATGTTGAACGGTAGAACTTATTCCTTTCGTTTTGAGAACAGATGGTTAAAAGAAGAAGATATCAATGATGTTGTCATGGAGGGTTGGGGTGGAGAGCATGGTGATGACATTATTCGTAGAACGGATAGATGTGCGGAGAAATTAAAGTGGTGGGGGAGAAGGAAGAGAATGAGGTTCAAACAAGAGGTTGAAGAGTGTAGTGCAGAAATGGAACGACTGAGGGGTTGTCTTGATCCAACTAGTTCGGGGCGGTTCAAAGAGGTGCAAGAGAAACATGCGCAGTTGTTAGTTCAAGAAGAAACTTATTGGAGACAAAGGGCGAAGATGCATTGGCTTAGGGAAGGGGACCTCAACACCAAATTCTTCCACATGACGGCCTCCTCAAGACAAAGAAAGAATAAAATTGATAAACTTGTAAATGATGAGAACATGGTCGTGACTACACAGACAGAGTTGTGTAAGGTTGCTTTGAATTACTTCACTCATCTTTTTAAAGCAAGTTCCACGAAGCATGATCCGATTCTTTCCTTGATTGTTCCAAAAATTACTCAGGAGGATAATGACAGGTTGGTGATGCCCATCACAAAAGATGAATTGAAAGAAGCTTTGTTCCAGATGCATCCGGATAAATCACCTGGCCCGGATGGTTTCAACCCGGCATTTTATCAACATTTTTGGGAATTGTGTGGCAATGATGTGTTTGCGGCAACACAAGAGTGGTTGGAGAGAGGGTATTTTCCTTCATCCCTCAATGAAACAAATATTTGCTTGATTCCAAAATGTGATAGTCCAACTTCTATGAAAGACTTGCGTCCGATTTCTCTTTGCAATGTGCTTTACAAAATGGTTTCAAAATTATTGGCAAATAGATTGAAGACTTGTCTTGATAAGTGTGTGTCAGAAGAACAATCAGCTTTTATTGAAGGGAGATCGATCTTGGATAATGCACTCATTGCAATTGAAGTCATACATGCTCTTAAAAGGAAAACGAAAGGTAGAAAGGGTGAACTTGCACTCAAAATTGACATTAGTAAAGCCTATGACAAAGTTGATTGGGGATTCTTGCGTGGTATGCTCGAAAGATTGGGTTTTTCCAATAAGTGGATTCATTGGATGATGCTATGCGTTAGTTCTGTTAACTACACAGCTTTGGTGAATTTCGACAAAGTAGGTCCTATTATTCCAGGGAGAGGGCTAAGGCAGGGGGATCCGCTCTCACCTTACCTCTTTATCTTAGTTACTGAAGGACTGACGACTCTTCTGAAAAAATCCGTGGCGAATGGTGACTTACATGGTGTACAGATTTGCAGAGGGGCACCGGTGGTGTCCCACCTCCTTTTTGCTGATGATTGCTTCTTGTTTTGCAGGTCCACGGTAGATGAAGCTAACCATTTGATGACTATTCTTAAAACATATGAAGAAGCAACGGGGCAAGAAATCAATCTGTCCAAGTCCGAGGTTTTCTTTAGCAGGAATCTTAGTATAGCAGCCCAGGAAGATCTTTCACATATTATGGGAGTCAAACATGTCTTAGGTACCGGTAATTATCTTGGTTTACCTTCCATGATAGGCAGGAAAAAGAAAGAGGTGTTTGCTTACATAAAGGATAGAATCTGGAAAAGAATTAACTCATGGAGAGGACGAGCTTTATCGCGAGCGGGGAAGGAAGTGATGATCAAATCGGTTTTGCAGGCGATTCCCACCTATGTTATGAGTATATACCTTATTCCGGATTCCACCATAAAAGAATTAGAGAGACTGATGAATTCTTTTTGGTGGGGAGGTGGGGCTAACAACAAAGGCATTCGTTGGTTAGCTTGGGACCGGATGACACAACCTAAGAACCGAGGAGGCATGGGATTCCGTGACTTACAAGCATTCAACTTGGCGATGATAACTAAGCAAGGATGGAATATTTTGACAAAACCTCATTCACTTGTGGCCAAACTCTACAAAGCAAGGTATTTTCCGAATTCCTCTCTTTTTGATGCAAAAATTGGCCATAATCCGAGCTACGCTTGGAGAGGTATTTGGAAAGCTCGCCAAATTCTTATGCATGGTTGTAGGTGGAGTATTGGAAGCGGTGATAATATTCGTGTCATGAATGATCCTTGGTTAAGAAGTAATGATGGAGCGTGGCTTCCCTCGCCACAAACTCAAGGTGTGTATAATTTAAGGGTGAGTGATCTTATGATTCCTAATACGCATGTGTGGGATAGGGGCAAAATTGAGTTTATTTTTCCAATACATATAGCGAAAAGCATTTTAGAAATTCCTCTTCTAAGCACGGTGGAAAAAGATACTCTTGTTTGGGTGGAGAACACTAATGGTTGTTATAGTGTTAAGAGTGGTTACAAAGTCATGCTAAATGCTACAGGTGTGGTACATGAAGCTGCTCAAAATGAGGATTGGAGTTGTATTTGGAATATCAATGCTCCACCAAAAGCCAAACACCTTTTATGGAGGATTTGTAAAGGTTGCCTACCAACTCGATTACGCTTACAAGACAAACGGGTTCCTTGTCCTCTATCTTGTCCCCTTTGTAATGAAGTTAATGAAGATGATTGGCATGTGTTGTTTGATTGTGAAACTAGCATCCTAGCGCGACAACAAGCAGGTATGGATCATATTATTTCTCCTCCGTTGCAGCATTACAGCAGTGCTAAAGAGGTTATTTTTGCGATTTGCTCTACTGCCGATGCGGATACAGCAGGCCTGTTTGCTGTATTGATATCAGTTCTTTGGTCTAATAGGAATGAAATGGTTTGGAATGAAACTAGCGAAACAGGTAGGATGCTTGGCTTCAAGGCGAAACACGCGTGGGAGGAATGGCACTCTGTTCAACGGATTCAGCATGGTACAACAAACTCAAATCAGCAGCTGCATGTTATTAGTTGGCAGAAACCATTACCCGGTTGGTTTAAGTGCAATGTTGATGCGGCATTTCATAAGGAGATCAATAAGACAAGTACCGGTTGGATTTTACGTGATCATATGGGTAGATTTATTGCGGCTGAAACTGTTTGGATGGATGGGAATTTTTCCATTGTGGAAGGAGAATCCATAGCCTTATTAGAAGCATTGAAAGCTATTGAACATAGAGGCTATTCTCATGTTGTTTTTGAATCGGATTCTAAAAGCGTAGTGGATGCAACTCATCACTTTCGTGGCGGAAATTCTGAATTTAGTTCGCTAGTTAGAAACATTATTAATTTTCTTGCTTGTAATCAAAACTTCTTGGTTAAGTTTGTTAAGCGACAAGCGAACATGGTTGCTCATAACCTCGCTAGGGCGGCCATTTCTTGGTCTCGTCGCTGTACCTTTGAGACATTACCTCTTTGTATTACTCGTTTGGTGAATAATGAAATGATATAAGTTTCTATGCGTCAAAAAAATTATTAATCATAATAAAATGATTATATTTAAATTTTAATTATCAATTAAAGTGGAATAAATGGGATGTATCATGTTTTAATTATCAATGAGAAATAAATGAAATTGTAGTTAATTTAATACACCTTAACATTCTTTAAAGGAAAATAAGTGAGAACATAGGTAATTAAATGTAGCTTATCATGTGCCATAATATATGGCTTATTTCAAACAGGAATGAAATCTGCCTTACATAATTTGCCTGTTTAAAGGAAATAACTCAATATCAAATGAAATATGTCTTACATTAATAGGGACAAGTTGCCATATTCTCTATTGAAATATTATCACATATAACAACCTAATTAGTACTTACCGGTGACCACCAACATCTACGCGACATTTAATAGACTATGCCTCCATAACTTTGTCCCTTCAATTAAAGTTTGAAGGCAAAATTGTTTTACACTAACATAATAAACCACGTGTAAAAATATATGCTTGAATTATTAATGTGTTTGGCATAATTGCAATATATGATCGTAGTTTTAACAAAAAAAATATATTTTAATATTTCAATAAAATCATAATATCAATATAATTTTGCTAAAACTTGTCGACAATTCAAAATGAACACATAAACATAATTTATTTTTTTTTGACAATTAACCAAGTCATTCTTAAAATCCGATGGTAGAACATTATACGAATGGATGTGGATTGTGGTAGTTGCATAATGTCTTGCTCTCTACATCCTTATTGATGTCCAAATATACAACAGTTACTATAATATCATCCTTATAAATCGGCCTAACAGGTTCATGAGATAGACGAGGCCTTCCACTTACATCCATTCCCTCAGGAACTAACATCATTTGAGTATTAGTTAGACCCCACATTGTAGCCGCAAGTTTTACGGCGTGAGTTGCAAGTCTCCTTGCAATTCCCTGCACCAAAAACATGCAAATCAAACAAACAAACTGAAAACTACTTAAGCTAAAAAAACTAAAAACAAGCCATACATCACCCATATGGGAGTTAACAATCTTAGCAGCTTCCTCATTCGTCAATAGTTTCGATAAAATAATATAATTTTACAAAATTTTATGTGAATAATTAAATATAATATGGGGGTTGAAATTTTATGCGTTTAATAGGGGTTGAAATTAAAAATTGAATTGTATTTCAATCATATATATAATATTCATTCTCATATGATATGCATGATTTCGAAAGTCACATTTAATACATGAAAAATGAGGATGCTTTACAATTGATGGGTATATAGTTATTGGTGTTATTCACTTATTTTGTATCGAAGCACATGACTCTAATGATATTTAACTCATGAAAATGAGATGAGATAAAATCAATTGTGGATGATTAATCTAATATTCAAAATTCTTTTCTATTTTAGAAATAATAATAAATAATTGTTCTTTTTTAATATATTTTCTTTAATTAATATCCGTAACACTTAAATTTCTAAATTAAATATAAAATTCTCAATTTTAGATTAAATTAAAAATTAAACTATCGATTTTGAGTATCAAAATTTAATTTCTAATTTGAATATGTTTTTCTTATCTCACGTGTGTATATATATAAATGATAAATTAAAACATACGGATTTATCAATGACAAGGGACATTTTGTACCCTTAAAAGAAAGCATCTGATTTTCAGAAAGAAGTATGGTAATCTGGAATTTGACCGCGGAGTAAGTAAAATATGATAAAAAATTATTTATACTAGAAAGAGAACTCAGATTATTCGTCTTAAAAAAATTCATTAATCACTTGAGTTCAATATCTAGCACCAAACAAATTTTAGCTTTGAGATAATTTTCAAACTTACAACATAATTTTTTATTTAGCTTTAATTTTAATCAATTATTAAGAAAAGAAATTATGAAATAAAGTGCTTTTATTTACGATAATGATATTTGTACAACAAAAAAGTGGACAACTTTGGACAACTCTCTCTCTCATACACTCATTATATTCTTACTCTCTCTCCTCCTCTCACTTTCTTTTTGTTGCTAAAGAAAAAAGAAGTTGTCCCAAAAATTATCTATTTTGGATGTTCAAATAACATCACTCTTTATTTAAGTGCCGCCTTCAAAATGCAAATCCAATTTTTTTGGCGACTTGCCAGTCAAACACCGACGACTTTGATACCCAATAGAATAGGAGTGTAAACTTGAGGTTCCTAAAAAATGCAGAACATTTTTTATTTGGCGTAGTATTGGTCAAACTCGACGATTTTGACTCCCAACAGAGTACTATTATAAAAATTGAAAGGTGGCAATTTGGGTTGGTCAAACAAACAAAAATGTGCTTATTATTATGCAGTAGCACTAACACACCACTACATGGTCAAACGATGATTTTTTTTAGAGATAATGCTTGGTTTATTGCAGCCATATGTCTATTTATAGATAATGCAAATAAATTTTACAGAGAAGATTGAATCATCGTATCTTTTTATACAAATAATTTAGAAAATAAATTTATAAGGTTGCAAGATTTTTTATTGAACATGTGTTAAGTAAATTATATATTGACAATATATGTATGTTTTAAGTGAATATTATTTTGAAAATTATTAGTAGTTTTTATTTGTTATTAAAAAAAGCATGCTATTTGTTACGAGAGAATTTGAGCAAGAAATGTAAGAATGCTTACATGTAATGCTATTAGTGGTGGGTCAAAATGTAACTCCCCTTTTTGAGGAGATCATGGGTGAGTTGGTATTAAAATTGCTCCCTTAATTTTACCTTCTTGTATTTCTTCTCTTTCGCTTATCATAACAACAATCATTTTCTTTTGAAATCATGACATTCTTTTTTCTGGAACAAACTTGTGACATTCTTATCTTCTTATCGATCGCCCAAAGCTCTTAAATTTCTCATTTAAATCATCATCACTTGTTAACAGTGGTGCTAATTAAACTATCTTTTACCATAATAAACTTATATTATTTCATTCATCAAAATAGGAGTAATACAAGATAAAATTAAATCAAACACTTGATAGATGATAACTACACTAGATAACTAACAATAGCCTAAGATTTTGGGATCTAGCCAATGTAGGAGAGCAACAAAACTTGCTCGTCTTCTAATAAGTACAACTTATCTTAAAGTTTGAAAAATTTAACTAACAACATTCTACAATCATCTAAATTCAGTATAGTATAATCACTTGTTGGGTCGAAAATGTCTTTGTATCACTAGCATTCAATCTAGTTCTATATCCAAGCCCGGCTCCCATAGGGTTGTGTAGGGTGAGCGATGTCATCAAGTCTCAAAATTTTGAGGGCCTCAACTTAAAATTTTGAGGTCCTATAATGATATTTATATATTGTTAGTATTTATAATATATATATATATTTTTAGGCCCTATAATAATGATTATATATTACCAATATTCATAAAATATCATATATTTGATATAAAAAATCATAATCAAATAAAAATAATAATAATTTGAACAAATGATGATTCTTTTTAATTTTTTATTAGGATCCAATTTTAATATTTAAATCGGACCTCCAAATAATCAAGGCGGTCATATCTATATCTAAGTCGAAGTTTGTCAAGCCAAATAATAGCCTCTTTAGAAGCATATGCTTCAGCTTCCTTAGGTGGAGGGGTTGCCCTCTATGATCACGGTCTAATGCACCATGCCAACTCCAAACTAATGATGATTATATATAAAAACAAGGCATTACACTTAACCACTCCCTCATCCGGTGAGTGTTTTTTTTCCTTGTATTCCCAAACTACTAATTTTAAAGATTCTTATAAAAAATAATTTAGAAAAAATGTCTATCTAATAATTCAAGAGTCGCCTTCCACTCTCAACCTTCCCGGCCACTACTCCACTCTTCCTTCTTCATATGTGAGTGGTTTTAGGCCAATTTTTCTCCCTAGAAGCACATTTTTGTTTCTTTCTTTTTCTTCTAGGCCATGAAAGAATTATAATCATCTTTGTTATAATTTTTGTAAGTATTTTAGCCAAGTCAGTCAACAATTGCATGTAGGAGTAGGGTTGGGAATAGGCCAGGCCGGCCTACAGGGGCCTATGGCCTAGCCTACATAGGCTCAGGTCAGGCCGGTCTATTTATTTAAATAGAGCAGGCCAAGGCTTTGCTATAAGCCTATTTAGCTAAAAAGGTCAGGCTTCAGGCCATGAAAAAAGCCTTTTAGGCCTACTAGGCCGGCCTATTTAAGTAAATATGAATAATATTTTTACATTTATTATTATTATATATTAAAACTTGTACATTGATTAAATTATAAATCTATTAAATTTTTTCAGTAGTTTAAGTTTATTGATTTACATTAACTTTTCACATATATAAATGTATTATTATAAACTAAAATTGAAATATCATGTCATATATAGTCAAATTTTCTAAAATATCATGTTAAATATCAAAAGGAAGTTTAATATCATTGATTTATTAGTTCATTAGTATATTTAAAAATAAATATAATTATTTATTTAAATATATTTATATGAAATAGGCTTTTAAACAGGCTAATAGGCCATACCAGGCTTTCAAAAGGCCAGGCCCAGGCCTAAAAAATAAGCCCATGACAGGCCACAGGCCAGACTTAGGCCTTCAATTTTTTGGCAGGCCAGGCTCAGGCTTGACAAAGCCTAGCTCGGCCTAGCCTATTCCCAACCCTATGTAGGAGTGTGTATTTATGCTTATTGATAAATAAATAAATAATGGCATGGAAATATGCAATAGAGTTGATGATAAATTGATGAAGATTATACTAGTACTAATTTGATTCTAGATATTAGAAACCGTCTAAACCATTAAAGTCAACATTGTTTAATTAAACCAACTAAGACCAAACGAGAGTGAAGATGACAATAGTCCGCAAATGCAATGTAGCATAGTACTGTATTTATTAATTAACATTAATACACGTGTTACAAATCCAAAATATAATCTTCCAACATCCTACACAAACATTAGCTAAATCATTTGTTGACAAAAGTGTGGTTCATGGAAGCTTCTTAATTAAGAATATTTAAGACCAAATAGAGTCTAACTTACGCGTATTGCCGTTGAAATTCACTGTTGGACACTTTCCCTTTTTTATTAAAATTAAAAAAGTATTCCCAAGCTGGACCCAATTGGTAGTTACTAAAATTGAAAATTTCCTCCGGGTGCTAGGATCCAAAATAATGTATCATTAATTCATTATTAAGAAAGTAAAATTTCAACATGTGCTCTCAAAACACATGTTAAAGAGATAAATGTAAGAATATTTTTTAAAATAATGTATATTTAACTTTTTCATTTAATATTTTGTATTAATTTTTATATTTTATTTTTGGTCAAGTAGGGTAAAAATTTCATCCTAAAGATGAACAAGTAGGATGATCGGAGGTCGAATCTCAGTCTCCTATATATAAATATAACGTCTCTACTAATTGAATTAAACTCACTACGGGAACTTAAATTTAAATACCTTAACACATGCACAAACCCTTTAAGAAAATATATGCAACTTGCAACATAACCATTATGATCTTTTATGTGTTTTTGGTTTTGTGTGTGATTAGATCAAATGGATTCCCAACACCAAAGGAATCTAGCAGTCACATGGTCAACAACACAATAAGAATAGTTAGATCAATATGGGATGGTTTCAATAATTAACATGTGCAATTTATAGAAAAACCCTTAAAAAGATTTCATGTTTTTCTTCGTATAAACATTTTCTTTTATATATTTGCAACATTTTGCAAAGTCAACTGATTTAAGTTATACCGCTCACAAAACATGTACAAATGTAGATTTTTTTTAATATAAACAAATGAGTTTTTCTATCATATATAAAGTTGTACATGTTAAGAAGTTTAAAATAATAAGTTTGTATTGGAACTTATGTATTTTATATTAAATGTATAAATTTTTAATAAATAATTGTTGTTTTTAATAAAAATTTACTATTTTTGATTACTTTAACATGTGTAATGTTGCACATGACAACCCAATCTTTTAAACCAAACATGTATCCATATAATGGGCCAAAGATGAAATGGTCTTAGTTCTTCACATGAATGAGACACATCCCTATCAATATGCTCTCTGCATAACCTATTCCTATAATCTTAGTTCTTCTTCCATTTGTTCTATAGATCTGTAAAAAAATTATTTTCATTGTGGATATGGTTTTAAATTGTCGTTGCAGAATGTGTCCTTGTTATTGTGGTCAAAATGTGGGTGTAGTTCTCAGGTTCGGTTTTGGGTCAGTGCAGGGCCTACAGATTAGGGCCTCTAAAAATATGGGGCCTCATTTTTTTATTATTTGGGTATTCATATGTAGGGGTGTAGTAGTATACAGGAGGTCCAACAACAATAAAGGCTCAAAAAACAAATGTATACTAACAAAAAAAAAATTATATTTGGGTAGTCATATGTTTACAATTTAAATATATTATGTTCTTTTTTTAAAAAAAAAATTATATTTTCTATTAGGGGTCCATTATTATTATTAGCACGTGACCTCTAAATACTCGGGGATGGCCCGGTACTACTTCTTGTTGCAGCCACCTCCAAAAAAATTATGCCGCAGTCGTATAATTGCAGTTACAGTCTTACAGACCACAATTCAAAAGTCAAAACCATATCCACATTACTTTTTCCACCAGTTAAGAATTATGTATAGATACACCTAGCTCCTGGAAGTAAATTTAATTTCCAAAAGTATACCAAAAGTGATGAGGACATAAAGCACATTTGGATAGCCATCTTAAAGATCATTAGAAGATGATTTCAAGGTAGTTGTGGAAATAAGGTAAGAGTTTTCTATCACAATGTAACTGCAGATAAGCATCATATAATGTATGGTTTTTCCTAATACATAGTATACTTGAAAACAGTGCTCAATTTCATTATTTTTTTGTTTTTGTTTTTTGTTTTTACAAAGGATATGTTGATTGAACTAAGCATGAAGGTCTTCTAATTATGCAGGGGAGATAAAACAAACTAGGTTTCATGTTCTTATGTTGTGCTATAGCTAGGGAGATATGGAAGTAGATGATAGATCACTAGCTACATGGTAGTCAAAATCGCGATTTTAATCGTGTAATCGTACGATTTTACGATTAAAAGTAGGTGCTGCGATTTTGTTTATGCCAATAATCGCGATTTTGTAAAATCGTGCTTAATCGTACCTTTTAATCGTGAAATCGTGTAATCCTACGATTTAAATCGATTCTGCAAGCAAGGTCGCAGCGATGGAGATGGTTAATTCGCGGCGGCGGCGCTGAGAATTTTAGGGTTTTTCTGAGTTTCTGTTTCGCGGGTCAGAGATGAAATCTCGGGTTAGAAGAAAAGACTCGTTTCTGGAGTTGGTTAAAATATGACCCGTTTCAGTGGACCGGGTCAAAAGAGGCCCATTTTTAAAATTAGGGTTATTTTTAATGGGAAACACACGGCCAGCTATATATTTTTATGGGAAACATACACAGTTGTTTTTTTTTAATGTGGCAATAAGTGCTAATTACTTTCCAAACGTTAGTAATTATCATTGGCAGCAAACCATGCTTATTCCAAGGCAAACAAATCGTGGTTTTCCCTCCTTTGCACAACAGACTGCCTATAAAACCGGAAGATAACTTCTCCACTCCACCACAACTCTCACTAATCAGTCACAATCAATTTCTTAGGAATTTATTAATAGGAATTTATATATATAGGAATTTATATTTATAGTAATTTATTCCATGTATTTGATATTTATGATTTTTGTATAATCCTACGATTAATGTAACGATTATACGATTTACGATTTTACTACCCCTTTCCGATTATGCGTAAAATCCCGATTTTGACTACCTTGACTAGCTAATCAAAAAATTCTAAGTACTTATTATTATAACAAAGAGAAGGATGTTATGGAAATTTGGAATTGGAAGCCACCCCTTTTAACATTCATGGGGAATCTATATAGAATGTCCATATTTGATTACTTGTTTGGAACAGAACCAATCGTTAGATAATAGGACTTTATGTTATTGAGCTTTTAAGTTAGTAGTCCATTTAGTATTATTATATATTGCCTTGTAATCCTATTTTGTGAAGTTAAGCTATTGGTATTATATGAAACCCTAGCCGTTATTTTGTGTTTCTCTATTTTACATCTCTGATTCTAACATGGTATCAGAGCTTATTTCGATCCTCCTTATATTGTATTTTGTTATTCCGCTGCCGAGTTCCCAATAAATTGGGAATATGTTTGTTTTGTTCTGTTTGATTTTGATTGTTAGTTTGTTTTTGCTGAAACTTTGACTTAGTTTGATTTCAGATTTGTTTTGGTTCTGTCTTGTTTGGTTTGATCTGATTTGTTTAATTATGTCTGGTTATGTTTTGTTCTGTCTGGTGAGCAAAAACTTACAATCTGAAATTTGAAATCTGAATCCGGTGAGGGAATACTCACAATCTGAATCCGGTGAGGGAATACTCACGATCAGGGAATACTCACGATCTGAATCCGGTGAGGGAATACTCACAATCTGAATCTGGTGAGAGAATACTCACAATCTGAAAGCTGAATCAGAAATCTGAATATGAAGAATCTTGAAGCTGAATCTGGTTCCCCAATTCGGTTAATGCTATTAGTTTTATTTAGATTATTTTCATGGTTGATTTTGTACCAAGCTCAAAGCTTAGTAAGCTTTAGCTTGAGGGGAAGTATTAGAATAAGATATTTTGAATTATTAGAATAAGATGTTTTGAATTTATTTTTGTTTCTTGCTTGACAACCTCCCGATGCTTCATGTTGATGCATCGTGAGTTTGAGGGGAAGTGTTAGATAATAGGACTTTATGTTATTGGGCTTTTAAGTTAGTAGTCCATTTAGTATTATTATATATTGTCTTGTAATCCTATTTTGTGAAGTTAAGCTATTGGTATTATATGAAACCCTAGCCGTTATTTTGTGTTTCTCTATTTTGCATCTTTGATTCTAACACCAATAAGCCATCAAATGCAAAACAATACTTGAATGTGTATTCGATAGTTACTTTGGTTCCTCGTATGTCATTTATTAGTTATATTCTTACTCGAATGTGTCATCTTTTAGTCGGTTAGACATGAAACTATATGTAGTAATACGGCCGGGCTCACACATTTATCGACCAATTGATATGTCAACCACACCAAGGATTCAAGATTGGAAAAAACATAAGGTTAAAACTTATGACAAAATTAAAAAGTTGTTGTTTATGTGATGTTTTTACCGTTCTATCACAATTCAACAATTAGATATGTATTATTCAGTTAATAGGGATATCGTATTATACATGATCAGGCTAAAAAACAATATGTACCGTATCTTTAATATAAAATGTACTGTTTCTTTTTCAGTATTATTTATCTACAAAAACTTTTAATAATTGGACCTGCATGTAAAAAACAAAAGTGAGTGAAGAATATTCACTTTTATGATCAAGAAAAATTAAAGGAGGAAAATAGAAACTTTAAGAATGACATGTATATGATTGGCAAGAATTTCGGTGGTAGTGGATGATACATGTGATTTTTCCTTTTTGGTTGATATTTTACCAAAGAGAGACATTTTATCTATATCTCAACCATAGTATGTTACTCCCTCCGTTCCTTTTTATTTGTTGTTTTAGAAAAGCAAATTTGTTTCAAATTATTTGTTGTTTTGATAATTTGAGGTTATGTGTTGTCTATTATACCCTCCTTTCTAATTTTTTTTTATTGAGTAGATTTTATATAATTTTTTTTCATATAATCTTTTTATTGTATCTTTTTTTTTTACTAAACTTCTTCATATAATTTTTTTTGGTGGTTTTAATTTTTTGGAAAGAGAAAGTGTTTGCAAAAAAATAGGAATTTTTTGGTGGATTAAAATTAGAGTATAATATATCCCAAAAAAGGGTATAATAGGAAAATAAAATACAAAAATACACTTTCTTAATTTCACCTATTTTTTCTCAAACAACAAATAAAAAGGAACGGAGGGAGTATTAATTATGTTGACAGTTCAGATGATGTGTCCCTTGTCGGCAACAAGTCTTTTTCTATATTAGCAATCATCAGAAAAGACTTCCACTTATGATTCATGGTGCACCAGAAATCATAACATTATCTACTGTTTTTAACTTTAGTTCTTTTTTCAGATTGCAAGCTTATGTAAAGCACTTAAAGCTCATGAAATAGTGAAGTATGACACATAATAGATGAGTTTCCATAAGTCATTGTGTTTTTTTTTTCTTGAAGGAGGCAAATATTCAAGAATTAACCTTGAGATTGTGGTTTTTTTTTTAAAAGTATGTTATAGGTGCGAAATATGTATACGCTGATTTTATATGATTAATCCTTGTGAAGAATGTGACCATCAACCTAATTTAATTTGAGGCTTTCATCTCGATCGCATTTTTTATATGCAAGATTTGAGTTAGAGATCTTACTTAACGAATCCGAATCAAATTTTACTCGGATCAATATAGTATTTGTCATAAGAGTGGTGGTTTAGGATCTGATGGCCCAAAGCCCAAAACTACTAAGTTAGGGTTTTTAGCCTAAGTAAATTGCTTAACAAAGAAAAATGCCTTAATCAAAATAATTTATGTTGTTGTTAATTATGTTTTACAAATTTATTGATAGTTATTTGTTAATTAAGTTGTTGAACTGTAAGGTTTTTAGTTTAGTGGGCTGTCAAGCCTCATGACAACTTTTATTGAAAAATTTGCAAAAGAGCAATAGCCATACAAGAAGAGAATTACTTTTCGCACCCCCTCTCGCTATTTAGGAAGTGAGTGTGTAAAATTGCAAAAATGGGAACACCGCAATTCGCATCCTAGGATACGAACCTTATAAAAGTCAATTTTTTTGTCCTCTTCACCCTTTTTAAAGTGTAAACTGAGATCGCTTTCTGAATAGCGAACTATGTTTTAGTTCACACTCTAAGTAGCGAGTGTCAATATTTATACTCAAACTGAGCGCCAGCACCCCCATGGATGAAAAAACATGAAAAAAAAAAGTTCGCTCCCTAGGATGGGAACAATGCTCGCTCCCTAGGATGCAAACTCTTTTTTTTCATGATTTTTTCATCCATAGAGGGTGCCGGCGTTCAGTTTGAGTATAAAATATTGACACTCGCTACATAGAGTGCGAAAATGCTTGCTTTCTAGATAGCGAGGAAGGTAATATGGTCATTTCAAGGGATGAAAGAGGAACTCCGGGTGCAAAAAGTAAATCTAACACAAGAATAACCGATTAAATAGAGGAGGCCCAAATGGCAAAATTGTTTGATAATGGTCTAATCTTGTTTGGCTAATAAGTCAAATTTTGTTCAAACTACATTTTTTTCTTTCAAATTAAACTTCCTTGTTTGTCAAATACTAGTGGTGACGGTGAGAATCTCAAACATATCAAATATCTCTAAAACTACCATTATATGAGGTGCACTTAAAAGACGTTCAACTACGTATCTAATGTTCAAAAAATAAAAATAATACATCCTATATTTCACTATCCCCCACATGTTTTTATGGTTTACCATATAATTGCTTCATGATTTGAATATATTGTTTGGAATATAACAATAATGTATGTATTGCCTTTCCGGGGAAGGCGCATGGGAAAGCCAGGTAGGTTTTCTATGATGAGAAAGTAATTTTAACCTTTATATCATAAAGGTCTATCTATATATGGAATTTAGTTCTATTACAAATTTATATTTCATACAAATGAAAAATTCTAAATTTGATATATTCATGCATTTTGATATGACTATTCAATTTTCAACCCAAAAAAAAAAGTTTAAAATATACCGTTAAAATGTGACTCGTCTAATTTTGATTTTAATTTTATGCAATTCATAAATTTAACAATTATTTTCTGCCTCTAAGATAACATTTAAGAATTAGTAAGTCATGAAGTGGATTTGTTAAGAACTATTGCATATGCCATTATCTCATTCATTCATAGTTTGGAGAAAATTCAAAAGTTGATAAGCATTAGGTACAGTTAGGTGTGGTATGGTCACTTGCAAGTGATGGAAGAAAATGCTTTCCAAAAAGTATTAAATAAAATTAATGTACACAAAACACTAAAGTGTGTAACAACCACGCACAATCAAACAAACAAGCATGTCACCACTCAATACTCACCACAATCAAACACTATAATTGGTTTTCCTTAATTATATGATGATGCTTATCTTCCTATTTTTTATATACTTAATTCTCATTGCAATCACTCTTGCACCCTTTAACTAATTAAAAAGGAAAAGTTGTTTTATTTTTTTTTTACTTTTCCTTTTTATTGTGTCTAAAATAAAAATGTGTTTTCAAAATTAAAATATGATGAAATTAATAAATAACTTAGAAGAAAGATTTTTTGGCAGGTGGTCTTCCAACCGCTCTCATAAGGTTAGCAATCTCAAGAACTCTAGCAACTTTAGTTCCTCTTTTTGCCTCAGCTGATGCTTTCCTCTCCTCTGCTTTTCTATGAGCTTTTGCTACCTTGTTTTGTGTTTTCTCCAATGCTCTTGCTCTTTTCTCCTCCAACTTTCTCTGCACAATTTTTTAGGTTCATTATGAACAAGAATTGTAATCACTACTTCAAGTCATTGAACAAATTTATAAATGATTTTGAATTTATAACTCTTATATTAAAGTGAGCAATTCTCTTTTACAAGATAAAATACGTAATTTCAACTCTTAATGAGAAAATCGACATTGATAATCTAACATATCTATGATTTTTATGCATATAACATATAATATGCATTGACATGAAAAGTTGTTTTCCTAGCAGAAAATCGAATATTTTTTAATAAACAAATATTAGTCATTACTTATTAATATTTTAGCGGATAAGAAAATTAACGTTAATAGCAGATATCGAACTCTGGACTTCTCATTGGCTAATCCTTTGAGGAGGGAAAAAAGTGTTATCTTCTAAGTAAAATTGTTTACTTTAAAAGTTAAATTCTAATTGAGGTGTCTCTTGAAGATTTGATTGTAATTAAAGTTTTTAATGGCAAATTGGTCATGATCCTTTGTTCCCTTAACATCATTTTCTTTCAATATGTGATGATTTAGACGTTAATTCTGTGATATAATATTAAGTTATCAAGCTCTAGCAAATAGCAAATGCATGCAAATACCACAGAGACAAAAGGGTAGTTACTGTGCTAGCTGCTGACTCTATTGTTTGAAAAGTAAGTAATAAACAAAAGGAAAAGATAATGAAGGGAATAAAATTTATTCTTATATATTCATATCATATTCATATACTATTATTAATTACTAGCTAGTTCCCCCCATGCCCGGGCAGGTTTCTCAACAACCATATTAGAATTTAGTTCCTCACCTTTTATCTATCTATTATATACTGCAAATTTATTTTTGATATACCCTTGGTAATTATTTGTAACTGTCCGATCATAATTTAATGGTTGTGATCATTTTATACCGATTTATTGATGTATAATCTGAGTCATCTGATCTCAATCTAATGGTTGAGATCTATTACTGCGTGTAAATACGTGATTCCTTTAATACAGGGAATCCAGATCCGTTAGGTAGTGTAAAAAATTTTGGCCAAATCATCATTTTTGTGCTATCTAATTGTCACATCCGTTCTTGAATATATTAAAAGTACAATAAGGTTTCATAAATGTCTCTTTTATTAGTAACTTTAATTAGTCCTCAAATTTGATTTTAAATAGTCAATTTGATTCTTAAATGTGTTTTTCGTTAGTCAATTTAGTTCCAAAATAGTAACAAAAGAGACTTTAAAGATGTATTTGCAATTTTAATATATTCAGGAATCAATAAACAGTGAGTTACACTTCCAAAAACTAAAATATGGTTTATCCAAAATAATTAACTTTAAATTCTATCATCTTTAATAAAATGGTAATTATATGTATAAATCCACCATTATTAAGAATAAAGAAACAATCATTGCCAATTTGCCACAGTAACTTGGGCCTCTTTATAACAAGGAAAATAAAAATAATTCAAACTAGCTAGTTAGGCAATTTTTATTAGTCATGTACTGATTGGATTGAACTTGGTAGCAGATAATAAATCCTGCTTTGTTTATAATCTTCATAGTAATCATTAACTCAAATTAAATAAGCTTAATCAACCTACTAATTAACAATTACTACCACACAAACACATAACATGCAAGAGTAAAAAATAAAAAAAACTACATGCAAATAACACCTTGAGAAAGAATTAAAAAAATTATTACCTCAACTTTCTTCATCCAAGAAGTAGCTTTCTGAACTTGTTCACTCTCCCAGCCATTAATAACAGCATCTTCTCTCTTAAACCTATTATTAATCTTAGCAACTTTAGCATTCTGCCAAGCTGATATCTTTGCATCAACTTCCTCTTTCTTCACTCTATCAACCGACACATGTTCTTCACTCCTTCCACCACCATCCATATTTCTTCTACTAGCAGAAGATGGAACAGGATCTAAAGGATTGTTATCTACCACAATAGCCAAAGGGTTTGTTTCTTCCATCATATGATCATCTTCTCTTATTCTCCCCAAGTTATTGTTGTTACTTGTTTCATATTCATGAGGACTTGTGTTGTTATGATCAATAGTTGATCCTGCTAGAACAAGAGCATTGAATTCTCTACTTATAGTTGTGAAGTTTTCACTATCTGTGCTTGCAGTTGATAGAGAAGATGAACGGTGGCTATGGCTGCTACCGCCGCGGTTTGTTGGTTGTGGTAGAGGTGGTGGAAGTCTAGGTGGTGTTAAGGCATGGATTTCTCTTATTTCAGTTATTTGTCCATCTTCTTGGTTTTCATGTGAAACATGGTTAGTGGAAATATTTGGATTATTATTATTATTATTCAACATGGCTAGGAATTAATTGTGTGTAGGAGGAATATTTGATTTTATGTGATTAATATTAATGGAGGGGAAGTTTGGTATGAAACAACATAGTTAAGAGATTTCATTCAATCATAGTATAATGATAGTGTGTGTATGGGTTTTGAGGTTGTTAGGGAATGGAAATGGTGGGAGGAGTCTAGACCACAAAATGAGAGAGATGGAAAAGGAGACTTAAAAGACTCTAAAGAAATTTAAAAAAAAATAAAATAAAATAAAGTCTACATTATTATCATGTACTGCTTAATAATTAAAGTAATGGCAGACTATGATTGATGTAAAAATCTAAAGATCTTTTTTTATTTGAGGGAAGGATGTGAAAGGGGAGAATTTATTATTATTTGCTTGTTAGGCCCTTGATTTTTTATATATTTCTATTCTTTTGATGTTAGGATGACAAAATCATTTCCTTTAGCTTTGGAGCTAGCTTGGCTTACATGTCAAATGTTAAATGTTAAATATATGCATGTCATTTCATTTTTTTTATACAAAGAAAAATTTAGTTGAATTTGGTTTTGATGGCACATTAGAGAAGGCCGATTCAATCAATGGGTTCTTAATCGACAATATATTTTGGACAATCTTTCTAATATTTTTATCATTCAAATCAACTTTTTTATTGACTATAAATCAAACTATTTTATTTATCGCGAACTCTCGTATATATTTTAATCATTGAGTCAAACTATATACGGAGCTAATTATATTAACACAAGATTTGGTCACACTTCCCTCTTTAAATGTGTGTTTTGTGAAGATTATACCATGGTCATTCCACTAATTACAGTCTTGTTGTATGTTATTGTATTTTTTAAGTAAAGAAGTTACACTTTGGATGAACTATAATTTTCATAATATATCTCCAACTCTATCTCACATAGTGTCAAAGGGCATGTTAATTTGTTTAACTTTACTTAATTTAAAAATAATGAGAAATACTATTATTAGTTAAGATTGTTGTGTCAATTTAATGTGACACGTTCCATATATGAATGGAATATTGAAATTGTTATCAGTTTATATTATGTGTTAGGTCTCTATCATTTCACATTATTTTTGTTGATAATGTCATTTATATAAATCTTGTTTGCATACTCACCATACATTAGGTCACATTAATCTACATATTAATAACTCATTGCTAAGCTAAATTTTATTATAAACAAGTTTTATTTTTTTTAAAGTACATTATTTTTATTTTAGATTGTTTCTGATATTTTTCTTTGTCAGGTTAAACTACTATTGTGTCGGCTAGACTTTGTAATTGACCCAAGCTACATACAAAAATGGACTATTCAGGGTCTTACACGTGTCATGTTCAACACTTGAATCCAAGTAGATCTTTTGCACGTGTCGACAGTTAAATGGGTCACTGTGTCTTGACAGATATGTTTCTTCGATCCATGCAAGTACAAGTATACAACTGATGTCATCATAGGCTGTTGTGTCATCTGATTGGACCACGTGTGCGGTTCCATTTTCCCTTCTTCTTGTACTATCAAATATTCAAATCAATTTTGCCCATGACTCACGTAACAAGTTCCTATTAAATTTTAGTGGAATGTATTATCAATTAATTATCAATAGTTGTAGGTTGATTTTGCAATTAAAGTTAGGAAAATGATAATATATATTATTCTAAAGTTGTGTTTTTAAGTCGACAAATATTTGTTAGAAATAATATAAAATCATTGATATGTTCAATTCTAACAAATTAAGTTTTTGAGATAATCGGTTATTTGACATGGTATCAGAGCCTCTATAACTAAGTGGTCTAAAGTTCGATCTTCGCTCCCCTCACTTTCTATTAAAAATTAGAATTTAAGCATATGGTAGGTGAACCTATGCATTATCCACGCTTCAAGTCCAAGTAGGCTCTTGCGTGAGGTGCGCGTGTTAGAAATAATATAAAATCATTGATATGGTCAATCCTAACAGCTTAAGCTTTTGAGATAATCGGCTATTTGACAATATTAACTCAACCGATAGAAATGTTGCGAAAAAAAATTATTCCTAAAGTCGAGACTAAGAGGAATTATAATCAATGCTTCCATTTTATGAAACAAGATAAAGAAATGTTACAATCATTCCTTAAGAGGAATGTATAATCATTCCTTAAGAGCAATGTTACAATTATAACTTTCATACATGTTTGGAGCGATTATCTCCTAGATAAAGAAATGATTGAAATCAAGATTAAAATTGCTAATGTCGAACGTTATGATCAGGTTCAAACCTCAATCCCTCCATTTTATATGTATGAGTTTCCAATGATTTGTCATTTCGTTTTTTTTTTTACATTTTAAAATTTAGAATTTTTTCAATAATTTTTTATATTTTATTTTTTAGCACTTTAGCAAAACTTAAAATTTTAATTAGTACTCCCTCCGTTTCTTTTTAATTGTCTTTTATTATCATATTTAGCGTTTCTATTTAATTGTCCTTTTTGTATTTTATGGGCATGATTTGTCAATTATACCCTTTGTCAATTGCTTTTATTTTTTTCCATAAAACCAATTAATGCTATATATTTGGAAAACTAAATCTTTTTTTAATTTTTTTTTTGTTGGTACATAACATATTAAATTTTGTTTTTTTTTTGTACATAATATATTAAATTTATTGGAAAGAAAAAGTGTGGGCAAAAAAATAGGAATTTATTGGTGGATTAAAACAGGGGTATAGTAGGAAGATAACATGCAAAAATACACTTCTTTAATTTGGTGTTATCATTCTAAAAAGACAATTAAAAAGAAACGGAGGGAGTATTTGCAAGGTTGCACTCCTTTGTGAAGTAAACATTGGAGTTTGAACAATATTAATAAAAATACTAATTACTCCATCCGTTCCTTTTTGTTTGTTGTTTGAGGAAAAAAAAGGTCAAATTAAGAAAGTGTATTTTTGCACTTTAGCTTCCTATTATACCCGTTTTTTGGAATATATTATACTCTAATTTTAATCCAACAAAAAAATCCTATTTTTTTGCACACTTTATATGAAGAAGTTTAGTAAAAAAAAAGATACAATAAAAATATTATAAGAAGAAGTTTAGTAAAAAAAAAGATACAATCAAAAGATTATATAAAATTTAGTCAATTAGAAAAATTAGGAAGGAGGGTATAATAGACAAAATACAACCTTAAATTATCAAAACAACAAACAATTTGAAACAAATTTTCTTTTCTAAAACAACGAACAAAAAGGAACGGATGGAGTATTGTTTATTTAAACATAGCTCGTTTACATCAACATTAATATTATTATTAGTATTGTTATATGGGAACACAAAAATCTTTTTCTGTCAGTGTTCTTTGAACGTGTATAGTTGTATCTCTTTTAAAAATTGGACCAGTTGAATTGGGAATCATAGGCTAACCAGTCTAGCTAGTCTAATGGTTGGATCGAGTTGTTAAAGAATCGATGGAAACTGGTGCGAACCAACCAAAACCAGTGAACTTTTGGTTTAGACAAACTAGCCGGTTCAATGCTTAGCTTTTTTTTTTTTGCCAAATCCAAAACGACGTTGTTTTGATTTAAATAAAATAGAAAATAGGGATAGACTTTGTTGCAATTAGACTTTTTTCAAAACTTATTTGGATTTATATTTTGTACTATTTTGTCGTATAAGTGATGACTATGTTTACAATTTGAATTTAAAATATGAACTTGTAAAAAAAAAACTAGTAAAATTATGATATTTTGACAATTTTTAGGTGTCATGATTATTTTAGAGATCGAGTCATCTAGTCCAACCTAATTTAATACCTATAATATTTAGTTATAGAGATTGATTTATTCAACTAAGTTATCCGATTTAGTCATGAAATTTAAACAGTGGCACAGTAAATTCGACAAATAAGACCCAGCACCTTATTAGTTCGATGACGGATTTGGTTTTTAAAACATGGTAACATCTTCTCAAATACTGCCTCAAGCCCAGTTTAAATTAATGCAACCAAAAAAACAAAAATATCACTTTCCTATAGTGGGCCTATTTATCTTAAGTAAGGCATATAAACACTTTCTTCTCGCACCCCAGAAAATTCAAAAATATTTTTCTCGAGTTCTACTAGAATTCCAAGCTTGTTTTTGGATTTTGATTTCTAGTATCTTAAGCAACGTTTTTCAGCAACTAAAAATACGTTGAAAAAACGAAATTTACAAAACATAAAGCAAAATTACATTAAAAAAAATTGACAAAAAATTACATCAAACATTAGACGAAAAAACTAGATCAAAATTAATTAAGAAAATTACATAAAATTGTGACTGAATAAGGTACCATTTGGCATAACTCTTTTTCCTCTTCTCTTTTCTTAGAAGTAAGAAGTTAGGTCCAATTTTCAACTTTTTGCAATTTTGGTCCCTCTATTTTCAACTTTTTGCAATTTTGGTCCTCCTATTTTAAAACTTGACAGTTTTGGTCCCCTTGTCATAATTTTTAACTATAAATTGACGATATGATATGATTTAAACGGCGTGATATATGATTCTATGATGAAAAAATACCAACATCGATGAAATTGTAAGAAAAATCTTTCATAAAGTTCATTTAAAACATGTTGTATCATCATATTTTAGACAAAATATATGTTAGGGGGACCAAAACTGTCGAATTTTAAAATAGGGGGACCAAAACTGCAAAAAGTTGAAAATAGGGGGACTAAAACTGCAATTAAGCCTAATTTTTAAAAGCTCTAGTAAGAAAAAAACAGTTTATATATTTCAAAGAAAACTACTAATAAAAGAGTTTCAAAATAAGGTAATAATAGTTACACTTTGCAACAACTTTCCTATTATTTATCTAATTAATATCTTTAAATATTTTTTGTACTCAATCTTTAAATAAATTATCTTTATCTTTATATAATAAAACGAGAGTAACTAGAGGCACCCTAAACCCTAACCCTAATATGAATGGTCTAGATTTTGACACGTAGAAAAAAAAAATTATATCAACGTCTACGATAAAAACTTGAATACTATGATGCCACGTCAATTAATGAATGTGACATGTCATGTATTTAAAAACACAATACATGATGTGTCAATATATGATTGGATGCGTGTATAAAATAATTTTACACCAATCCATAATTTTGTTACATACTAATCCCTAGTTATATGCTTTCAGTTGATGATTGGATATACTCTATGGAATCTATTTATTTATAGCCTTCAATTATGCATCTTTTACGATAAATAGAAACTCTTTTATTTCTTTCTCTTAAGAGTGTATCTTTCACATTAATTATAGCCTTAAATTATGCATCTATTTTCACTTTTTCTCACATATTTACTTTTTTTTTATTTGATGCAGATTTGACTTTGGGGTTCTATAAACGTATGGATTGCTATAGATATTTTAGGTGTTTACTTTCTGATTATAGTCTGTAATTTTTCATATTAATTCTCTACTCTTTTTTAATTTGATTTTTATTCCAATAGATATGGATTCCTAAAGGTACAAATTCCATTTTTTTTTACTGTTTCATATTAATTCTGATTCTTCTATTTTAAAAAAAATAGATTTTACTTTTCTTAAGTTTCTTATATTTTCTATTGGATGTAGGTTTTGCTTTGGGGTTCTATAAAGATATGTACTCCTATGAATATTTTTAGGTGTTTGAATTCTATATTTTTATATTTGATCATATTAATTCTGATTTTTAGGTTTTGTTTGAATTCTTAAGTTTCTTATTATTTGTTGATGTTGTTGTTTCACCAAAATTTTCTAAATGTTCTTCTGATATGTTTTGTTTTAATTTCTTGATAGAGTGCAATAATGCTTTCGAAGATGTTTACCAGTCACGAAGTTAGGTGTTTTGCAACTTTGATTCATCCTTTAGGAAATCAATTTGACGTATAAGTGAACATTAATGGGAACATTTGTTTTTTCCTTATATTTCAGTATTTTAATTTAATTTTGAATTAATCTGCTTATTGTAATGTCAAATTTGTTTCTTATTAATCAATAGTTTCCAATAGTTTCCCGTCATTTGAATTCCACCATCTTTTATTTTAACATGAATATATCTATCTTACTTATTTCTAATTTCTCGAATTACTTATTTCTAATTTTTCTAATTATGTATTATATTAAACCCTAATTTGCTAAGTAAATTGGCAGGCTAATTCTAATTAATTGTACCTAATAAGCATGAGAAAGCAAAAAAAATAATTCCCGATAAGCATGAGAAGAATAATTATGCATCATATTAATTAATAATTTTATTATTTAAAAAAAAGATTTGTTAACAAAAAAACCATATGCCACACGCAAATGATAAGTATGAGAATGCCATAAAAAAAAAATTTCATGATAAGCATGAGAAGGATAATTATACATTATGTTAATTAATAATTTTATTATTTTTTTAAACAAAAATTGTTAACAAAAAAACTATATGCCACACACAAATGATAAGCAAAAAAAAATACAACAAATATTTCAAGCTTATCGTGCTTGAAACTTATATCTCCTAATATTATTCCTAGATTAAAGCAAATATTATTTGGAATTCACATCTAAAAGGTCAAGAAGATTCTACACTATGGCCCCGTTTGAATTAGATTTTTTTTTTTTGACAAAGTTTAAATTGGCTTATTTAAATCTTATTTGGACTTATCTATCAACATAAGTCACTATATTAATATTTGGATAAATTAATAAAAGCTTATCACATTTTTATAAACTACTTATATTAGCTTATACATGTGCTTATATGCCAGCTTATATAAATTTGGAAAGCTTTGATTCTTGCCTCAGCCATTCGGATTAACATATTTTTTCATACTTTTATTTTAACTAATCTTTATTTTATCTTTGTCTTTTTATGCTTATCCATCTTATCTACACACTTTTCTTTTTCTTTTTCGATCGAAATTTTCTGTTTTTCATTTAAGTTATCTTTTTTTTACTTATTTTTTTGTAACGTAGTTTAATGGATTTTTTTTACTTTATTTATATAGATAATTATATATATATTTAATTATTATTATATTTTTAATCATGGTTTGATTCTTTAATTTTGTTTTTTGAAATTAAAATCATATTAACATTCTATAGTTGCCTATATAATGACACATCCAAACAATTTAATTTATATAAGTACTTTTTAGTGTATATATCCAAACACAAAGGACTTATTAAGCATAAGAGCTTATGATGTAAGTTCTCATACTATAAGCTCTAATGCTATAAGCACTTGTATAAGCTATTTATCCAATCGGACCCTAAATACTTACTACTATAAATAATCACACATTATCAACATTTCCATTGTATAGTTGAATTGAATGATTGAACCCGTGCGAGCACGGGTAAAAAGTCTAGTTATAATAAAACGAGAGTAACTAGAGGCACCCTAAACCCTAGCTCTAATATGAATGGTCTGGATTTTGACACGTAGAAAAAAAATATTATATCAACGGCTACGATAAAAACTTGAATACTATGTTGCCACGTCAATTAATGAATGTGATGTGTCAATATATGATTAGATGTGTGTATAAAATAATTTTATTGGTCTAGAGCTTATCTAATTTTTTTTTTTTTGTAGAGATAACCACAAAATTCTATTTTGTTCCATTATAATCATATTATGTTCCATTATACTAATCTCTAATTAAAAGGAAAGTTACTAAAACCACTTAACCCTAAACCTAATTTTGTTATTTATACTAATCCTGGTTTAATGTTCTCTTAAACTACTTCCCAAACCTGCACAACACAATTAAATGAATTTATCTCTCTCGGCATCTCTCACTTTCTCTATCAGAATTTTCCTATTCACGTTTTTATTTTTCTCTCCTTTTTCATCTTTCTTTAAAAAATCAAGGTAAGTGTGATTACAATAAAATTTTAGTGTTTTTTAATTTTTACTTTTGTTAACTTCTCTAATTTGGTTTTGTATTTTTGTTCATCTTTTTTGATATAGAAGGTTATTTTCTATTGGCTATTGATTTGTTCAAAACATGTTACTGCTTATTTGAGAGGTGAGTGTAGTTACAATAAAATTTGAATGTTTTTTATTTCTTACTTTTGTTAACTTCTTTAATTTGGTTTTTGAATTTTTGTTCATCTTTTCTTTTTATATTGAAAATTACTTCCTATTGGTTACTAATTTGTTCAATTATATTATTGCTTATTTGAAAGGTGAATGTAGTTACAATAAGAATTGAATGTTTTTTATTTCTTACTTTTGTTAACTTCTCTAATTTGGTTTTTGGATTTTTGTTCATTTTTTTTTATATTGAAAATTACATCATATTGGCTACTAATTTGTTCAATCATGCTATTGCTTATTAATGGTAATTGTTCCTCAACACTTTTTTTGCTATTATAGCCATTATGGTTTCTCATGAACTATAAATTTGATGTTGGATTATTTGGTTTAATTTGATATTATCTTTTTAGCTTTTTTTAAAGTTAACAAGATAAGAATAATTTAACTTCATGTATGTGAGTGTTTATCTAATTTTCCTTATTCTATTTTTTTTGGTGACTTGGAATATTTATGTTTCAATTATTTTTTTTGTGATCAACATTGATACTTATAATTGTTTTTTTGATTGTGCAACAACATCTTTCATCATATTGCTTGATTCTATTGATTCATATGTGGTTGAGGCCACCTTTGATACATTGGCTATTTTGTGATATTTTTGGTATAGGTTTTCTCTCATATATTACTATTGTGCATGGAGCCTCTGTGATTTTGTATGGAACTTATTGCAACATACATAATACAATCATTTAGAAGATACTAAAAAGTGTTATCTTTCAAACATATATTGATGTGCTAAAACTACCCTATTGTTTATGCCATGGAACTTTTAGAGATAATTTCACCAAATGAATACTCCTGTATGGTTTGCATATGTGATAAGCTTTAAGGTTCCTTCCTTCAAAAGAAATTTATGTGTCTTTTTATTAATTATTGGCTATCCAAAGTATGTAATGATGTATTTTCCTTTCTGATATGATGTAGTAGTTTTGAAGCTATCCAAATGTTTAAGTTGGTTATTCTAACAAGGATAATTAAAGAGCACAAAGGTATTCAAATTTTGACTACTCATGGAAGAATACATGTGTAAGTATGAGTTCCATTAGATGACAAAGGTAATCTATGATTTTGGTTCATGCAAAAATGTATTGTCCCTATGACTTGAGCCTTTTTCATGTTTTGAATTTTAATTGTTTTTTTTAACAATAAGTGAGATCTTCCAAATGATATGGAATTCACCATTTGTATTACTTATTTGATTGATTAGTTTTACTTATGTGCTATTAGTATTGCTTTCATGTGGTTATCGATTATTGTGTTATGTCTTCCTGTATTTTATTATCTCAAGAGATCTTTCAATTGCAACAGTTAATTGCTCCGTACACAATTTTATTATCCATGATTAAGAATTTTGTTTATTACTACTATTATTATTATTATTATTATTATTAAGTTTTGTCTATTGTTTGGAATAGGCTTTGGCTGAAGACTTAACCATCTACTTTGTGGCTGCTAATGTGTTAAATTGTATTGCAAAGAGAACAACTTTAACATCCATTGAATTAATACCACAAGATTGTATAAATGTTTGTAGCCTGCCTAATGTCTTGCTCAAATTTTTAGGCGTTAAGTGTTTAAGGTTCACAATGTAGTTTCTTTGAAAAAATTGTTAGGATCTAGAACTTTAATTTGATGGGGAATGCCTCTCCTTTATCGGTTTTTAATCCTAATGCCATCTTTGTTATTGGCTTGATGACTATTAACTAGCTAATGGTTGAATGAATTATATTTAATCTAAAAAAGGGGTTATGAATCAAGTATGCATTAATTTCTATTTTTTTTACTATTTGTTTGTCAAATTGAGTTTCATAAAAAATACAATGGTGTCTCTAATTTTAGCGAATTTAGCGAGAAATTTTGTTATCTTACTAAGTATTATAATTTTTTGATGGAAAAAAAGTATTAGAGTTCTATATGTATATATCGATTATAATATAAATTTATGTTATTTTAAATGTTTGTTAATCTTTTAATAGTAGTTTTTTTTGTTTACTTTTCAGTAGTAGTTTTTATTGATTAATATGTATATAGGTTGAAATAATTAATTAACGCTTTATATGTTGATATCAATCCTATCAATGAAATCATAGAGAATGAAAAGATAAAGATAAGGAGATGTCCAATTTGTTTGTAAATTATCATTAACACCATCCAAATTAAATTTTTTAAAAAATTTCTATATCAATAGTTTTCTACAACTTTATCATTCCCAAATTTATGTTTACATTTTATTTTGTTATTTTTTATTATAGAAATTTAAATCGTATCTCTATCACTCAACCTAAACCGTGCAATGCACGGGTCAATGTCTAGTTGTTTTAAAAAAACAACTTTTCTTATTATCAAACATCTTTTAACCCTATTATAATTATAAAAAAAATACTAACTTTTAACACTTTTTAAAATAAAAGAAGTAAGATTTACAAACAGCTTTATCTTCGATTTAAAAGCCCTTACTTCTAGCTTTGTGATTAAAATAGCTTTTACACCTAAAAAAAGCTGGGTCAAACGGTACCTAAGACTATAGAATTTGCCATTGACATCTCCCTCTAAGAATAAAAGATAAGGTGGCCCCACTTTCCATTTTTTGGGTGCATATGAAAGTAGATAAAACTTTGTTGTTCACATCCATAAAAGTGACGGAATAACCACCCAATTAAAGAAAATTTTCATTTGTGTTGCTGTTTTAAAGTAACTAAAGAGTTATCATTTGACAAATCATAACATTTTCAATCGTCATGCATGGCTCAACAGTTCCTTGTTGACAAATATAACATTCTCAGACTTTTGAAAAGAACCGACAAGAAGATAGTTGAGACTTGAGAGAAGTGACGAGAGGAGGATGAAGGACAATATTTATAGATGAGAGAAAGAAAAATAATTTGCTAGATAATAGACAATAACTCTGCAGCGATCGATCATAAAATGCAAAGGGCCAATTCTTTGACCATCAGTCATTTTCCCAATTTAGATTTTATAACTCAAACGAGTATTGCTGTAAAAAAAAAAAAAAAAACCTCAAACGGAGTATTTCTGAAAAATTAGGGGGTGCGAGAGGTTTGGGAGGAGAGAAAAACACTTAAAATGTTTAGTTTTTCCTTGGATGCTTTCTCTTGTGAGTGTCATCAAATATGGGTACTAAGGATTAAAAATAAATGGACTAAGGAGTAAGGTTGTATCTAAATACACCCCCTCCTGACACATTAATTTGCTTCTCGGCTCTATCGGGCCTGAATCTTTTCTTTCAATATGTCTATTTAAATAAATAAAAGTTCTTCTTTTCGTGTCCCCCGAATTTTGCATTCGCCCCGAACTTTCAATTTCCCCCTCGTAATGTAGGATGTGAGTATGTAAATAGCAAAAATAGGAAGAAAAAAAAAAATCACTTTCTAGAATGTGAACCTTACAAAATCTAATATTTTTGTATATTTCATTCATCTTTTGCCCCTATTTTATAAGGTTCGCTACTTAAATAGTGTACTCATTCGCATCTTAGGATGCAAATTTTATTTATTTTATTTTTTTAGATTTTGCTCTCCCTAAATTCGCTTCTTAAGTAGCGAGAAAGTATTTTTAAAATTTCGGGAAACGCGCGAGATCTTCTAAGGAGTACAAAAAGAAGAACTCTAAAGAAAATATACAGCTCTATTTAGGGGTGAGCACGAACCCGCAACCCGACTCGAAACCGACATAACCGCTAACATATGGAAGCACTTGGTCGGGTGCGGGTCGGGTGCGGGTCGGGTCTCGGGTCAACAATTGTGAAAAATCGGTCATGAACGGTTGTATACGGGCGGGTGCGGGTCTCTAAAATTTATCTCTTCATAACCGAAACCGACCGAACAATTACTAAAATATAAATTAATTAATTTTTTTTAGTTTTGAGCACCTCTTAATCTCTTATACTCTTCGCTTTATTAATTTTGTCTATCTTTGATAGAGAAGAAAAATGTTATATTTTACAAGTTTATGCTTGTAATAGGTTGATAAAGGAGATGTGAAAGATAATATTCTAGATTTATATTAATTTTTACTTCTCATCTACTATCTATTATTGTCGTTGGATTAACAAATTTGAAACAAAATAATTGCATCTTATCATTTTTATTGTATCATTTGTTGCAGTGTGTACGAAATATTGAACTATTTGAAGAATAATTTTTTTTTTATCAATGAAATTTTAGATGTAACAACAAAGTTTCAATGTAACCCGTTAAAACCGACCCGCTACACCCGTCACCCGTATGACCCGAACCCGAACAAACCGAAGATGTAGACGGCCGGAATTGGGTCCAAATTAAGAGGCCGCGGTTTTTGTCGGTTTTACGATTTTCGACCCGAATCCGACCGAACCCGACCGACGCTCACCCCTAGCTCTATCGGCCCATGAAGTACTTAAGAGTTTTAATAGTAATATTATAACAAGCAACAAGATAAATTTAATTTGAAGAACTCATATAAATTCTTAAAAGCTTTCCCCAATACAATTTTTGAATTCCCACAAATAAAAAATAAAATTATATTACACCCAAAATTCTTGCATGTCAAAATCCTCGGTCCTTCCACCAAACAAAGTCAAAAGAATTATGTCTCACTTATCCATACATTATGTGAGTCTTGTATCCTTTTAACACATTATACTATCCTCTTCATCATCTTTTCGTTAAAAAAAATTAAAAGAAAAAGGAAGTACTAACTAAAACACTAGTTAAGAAACTAAATATGATAAATATATTTTAAAATTTATGTATTTTACTTATTAAAAATATAAATAATACTTATTTTAATATATATTTTTTTAATAAATTCAAATGACCTTAAAAAGAATTGGCATATGTAATGACTTTGATGCAATAGTCCAATAAGAAAAGTTCAAAGAGGGCGTGCAATCAGTGTCCACTATATTATTACGGAAAGTAGAGCAGCGTGGTTTCACTCCCAGCCAGTCACGAGGCCTCTTGGTGGCGGAGCCAGGAACCTATAGCTTAGGGGGTGCACTGTCGGGTTACATGGACGGAGCTATGGCCCAGTAAATCTGGACAATTGTTCGAACTCTAGCTAAAGATTTTGGTATTTTTAACGGTTAGTTTAAATTAAAACTGAGATTTTTAGGAGTTAATTTATAGCAAACTGAGATTTATTTTTTAAAATTGAGAGTTTTAGAGATTAATTTATGGTAAAACTGATATTTCTAACTCTGCCACCGAGATTTTTTCTCTTTTATGTGAGGAAATAGAACCGTATTCTTTTTTAAGAATAAATTCATTGGTTCCAAATTCATCAATTGACGTTCTTCCTTTCTTATTTCCATGCCTTCCTACTACAAGCATCTTATTTATTTAAGAATAAATCAATAGTTGTCCTTACAATTTCAAACTATCAAATAATTCTTTAGCCCGAAATTTACTTCAATGTTCCTTGACTGTCTGTTTCTTCCTAGTTCTAATGTCCTTGTGTTCTAGAACCTTTGTGAATTGTCATCTTAAGATGTTTTTTGTAGTCTTTTGGTAGAGATGAATTTTGATAGCTAGGGACAATAATATTGAAAATGAGTTTTTGTAGCCAAAAACTTAATTTGTCAGCTGGTCGACATTTTTTCTATGATCCATAATCTACTTACCGGTTTCTCAATAGAAAAAAACCAATATCACATCTTGATGGGGTCCTCTAGTACTAGAGACTTTGAATTGTGACTTGAATGAAAATCCAATTTGATAGAATAGGCCAATGAAATGGAAGAAATATAAGATTATTCGAGAAAGCAACAAAATTAAAAAGCGAATCTCTAATAAAATATTGTTTGTCATTCAAATTGCTTTAGTTGGAAATTTTGTGAAATATATATATGATTAGTTAGTGGAATAATTAAAGTTCAAATTGATTTGCCTTTGTTTGCTCCACCAATCATTCTCGATTGTGCTGGTGAATGAATATACATATTCACATGCTATTTTGACTATCAACAAAACGTACCGTACAATAAAACTTGACGTATTTGAAGGGCTCAACAAAGTGTACCGTTCAATTCAACATCCTAAAACATTTTCTAATTCTAAGTTAAAATAAAGTAAAAAGTGCATACACCCTACACACTCAATAGGTGCACAAGAGACAACATGGTAAGTAAAATAATGGCAAAATTACAGATTTTTTTTTTAAAAAAACATTTTGGTCATTTATCTTTTATTTATAATACTTTGGTCATTTATTTTATCTTTCTGTAACACTCTGGTCATTTATCTTTTATTTGTAACACTTGGTCCTTTAAAGAACATGAAGATATGAAAGAATTGATGAATATAATGAACATTTTCATCAAAATTATGAGTTTTATTTAATTTTAATAAAAAGGTATCTTAAAAATTAAATTCATCATTTTTTTAATAAAAAAATATGAGAAAAAAGGTTTATATGTGAATGTTATAAAAAATAAAGGAATAAAGTGTTACAAATAAAAAATAGGACCAAAGTGTTACAAATATATAAGATAAAGGACCAAAGTGTTGCAAATAAAAGATAAATGACCAAAATATTACAAAAAAATAAGATAAAGGAATCCTCGCCCGTGAGGGTACGAGGATTGTCGGCATGGTCCGGATTTATTTCTGATCGTTTGATAACTCGGTTCGTCCTCGACAAAAGGCAAGACTAATGAAGACTACATCCGGGGGGAGAAGGGGTAGAGGGAATAATTACTCCTATTGACCGAAGGCTAAAGGACTCATATTCTTTTTTCACAATCGCCGATCAGATGTTAGGAATCGATTGCTGCGATAAGCCTCTCTTGGCCAAGAAGCAAGAGTTCCGGTGCGGGAGTTAGATTATTATCCAATCTATTAGTGGAATCCCAAAAAATAAATATGAATCTCGTGTAAATGAAGGGAAATTTGATATATAATTTTGCCTAAAATAATGTACTCTACTCTTTTTATAAATACTTTTATAATAAACTAAATACATCAATTATTTAATAAATTTTAAAAATAAATTTTTATTTATAGTAATGATAGAGGAACTATGGGACAATTGACATGTAATTATTCTCCGCTTTTAACCCTAATCGTTATATTCCTCTTTTTTTTATCAATCAATCGGAGATGGATAGTTTAGAATCATTTTATGCTAGAATCATCTCTCCAAGTCTATTTTTTTAGTTAAAGATTTATGCATATTTATTCATTTATTTTTTTGTGATTTCGTCATCTTATGCGACGTTGTTTGTTTTGGTTTTCTGTTTTTATATGATGTATTTTGTTTTTCCGTCGTAGTGCAGCGTATTTTATTTTATCCTCTTAGTGCAGTGCTTATTTGTTTCGGATTGAAAGATTAAGTTTGATTTATGTAGATCAAATCAATGATTTTGGTGTCACCAACACTACAAGTTATGAGGCATTGATTTTCCCGACACTTCAATATAGTTAAATATACAGGTTTATGCAATTTCTCGTTTATACTATTAACATGAATGTTGTGAGTTTGTTCAAATATTCATCCTTTTTATTTTTAAGAATTTTGAATTTGTATTGCATCAATGTACTCTATCAATTTAAATAAATGAATATTGTTTATTTAGTCCAAAAAAGGATCAAGAGGGAGTCTTGGTAATATATTTATTAGGTCACGTTAATTAATATCTGAGGGGCACTAATTAAGAAAATTAAATTTTATATTAAAAAAATCATTTTTTCAAATTTTAAGGTATTAAATGCACTTGTCAGCTTTTCTCGTATTTTTTTCATAGATCTCGAATTTTGATTGATGTGTTATGTTGTTAAAATTAGTCACTTTTATTTGATCACAAATTGACGGATAAAATATTTTAATATTTGCTTTTTTAATATTTAATTTGAGGCACTTGATCATAAAATATCGGTTGAAATTCAAAATAGTGTCAAGCTACGTGCTTTCTCTATTGTAGATAATCTAAATCCAGAATAATATTAATAATCTTGCCTATGTAATCATTGAAGTAGGCGAATAGATTCCCTCATATTAAATTTGGGTCATGCTAACTAGTGCCTCTAGTGCCCCGGGGCACTAGTTAAGGAAGCCAAAAGAGGTAAATTTTATATTGAAAAAAACATTTTCTATATTTTGAAAAGTTGAAATACACAAGTTCCAATTTTTTTTACTATATTAAGCATCTTAACTAGTGCCACCGGTGGCACTAGTTAGTATTTTCCATTAAATTTTTGTCACGTTGAATTTTAATGCTTGGTCATGAGAAATATAATGTGTTTAAAAGCATAAATAAATAGATTAAAATTGTGGAGATAATTAACTCTCAAGTTTTTTGGATTAGTTCCTTTTGTATTTTTTTTTATGTTATTTATTCAGTAATAATTTCAATCATTTATTCATATTTTTTCTCTCCTTTAAACTCATCATTTTTCCCTAATAAATCAATCATCTTTCGATAAAGAAAAGGTGAGAGATAAACCAAAACAAATATAAGAGAATCCGAATCTAAATCTTTATAACTAGTGACTTAGAAATATTTTAATAGTTTTAGATGAATAGATATTTAGAGTTTGATTGTTTGTAAAGATTTGAAGAAGCATTGACTTTTATTTTTGGTACAATAGTCGGCATATAGCCCGAAGCGTTGACTTTATACGAATACATTTTTTAATGGAAAAATTAATATTGCCGAATTAACATTAGAATTGAGGGCACCTTGATTCGTTTATTATGATATATTGTATATGTATTGAATTGACCTTTGGCATCTCTCCAAGTTAACTAATATCTGTGAATGGCGTAAACTTAATTATATGCTCAAAAATCAAGACAAAAGTGACATGTGCATCATTCAAGAAAATATTATCGGAATATCACATTTTATATGTAGGAGATGACGTTCGAACTCGAATACTTTATTTGTTCACTTTAATTAAAGGTGAAATTTAATCACGAAATAACTTGACAAAATAAAAATAGAAGAGAAAATGCTATGTACCAAACAAATAAAGAGACAATGCTAGAATACAATACATTATACATGAATACAACTTTGTTGGGTCAAACATATTAAAAGGAAGGAAAGATACAAGAATTTGGTCACACACATGACACTTGTTGGTGCACAAGGTTCAAAGATGATAGATAGAAAAGAATAACGACGCAAGAAGGAGAGAATTGACTGTTCTATTATGACGGCTACAAAAGAGAATAAAGATGAAAAGATAAAAAAGTGACATCAACTACTAACCTATTTATAAGCAAAACTAGGTCATAAGGACAACACAACAAAATACTAAAATACCCTCAAATATAAATTACTTCTAACACCATCCCTTAATTTATATTTGCACACAAACTAACGCTCCAGAAGTTAAACAAACTTTTGGACTTTTGGATCCTCATCAGAAGCTTGTGCTTGCTTCTGGCTTTCTGTTTCTCCTTCAGCTTCAGCTTCTGCTTTTCTTTCTGCTTCGACCTTTTCTTGTGCTTCAGCTTTTGCTTCTTCTTCTGCTTCTGGCTAATAACCTCAGAAGCTCTACTACTTCTGAGCAACACTGCTTCTGAGTAATGGCCACAAAAGTTTTTCCTTCTAACAGCTTCTGAATATGAATTACTTCCAGCACCATCCCTTAATTCATATTCAGCCAGTTCACCTTTTGCAACACTTATTCCATCCCTCAGATGGATAAAGTATTCAGCCTTGACATCCTTCGTCAGAGCATCTGCAAGTTGCTTCTGAATGCTACAGTGAGCATCTTCTAACACTTCATCCTGGACTTGACTTATCAGAGTCTCAAGTTCTTCTTTAGTGGCCTTCAACCGCACTTTCTGCTTCAGAGCCTCTTCCGTTCTCACGGGTTCAGAGTCTTCTAACATGGAACACTGAACGACTTCTCCCTTTGAGTCTACTTCAGCATCTTGCAACATGTCAAACTCTGCAAGCCTTCTTGGAACTTCAGAACGTCTGACCTCAGAACTTTCTCCTTCAGAAGCTCTTGCTTCAGAAATTTGACTTTCAGAGGCTCCGTCAGAACCACCTTCAGAACCGCCTTCAGGTTCAGAAGCTCCTTCAGAGTCTGAGTCACCTTCAGAGTCTGAGTCACCTTCAGAGTCTGCTACAGATTCTGACTCTCCTTCAGAACCTGACTCTTCTTCAGAGTCACCTTCAGGTTCAAAAGTTCCTTCAGAGTCTGTGTCTTTTCCAGGGTCTGAATCTTCTTCAGAGTCTGATTCAGAATCTGACTCTCCTTCAGATTCTCCTTCAGAACCTGACTCTTCTTCAGAGTCTCCTTCAGACTCTGACTCACCTTCAGGACTTTCAGAGTCAGCTTCATCTTCTGACTCTCCAGAAGATTCTTCATCTTCTGACTCTGAGTCATAGAGTTTGACTCCAACTTCTGACTCATTTTTCTGAGTATTCTTCACTATCAGAAAATGTCAACTTCACAGGTTCATCAGATTCATAAGCCATTAATAGCACAGGTTCATCATCAGAATCTCCTCTGGCTATTTTTGCTTCTTCTGACTCCCTTTCTTTGTTTAACAAGCAATCATTGGCATAGTGACCAAAGTTCTTGCAACAGTAACACTGAACATTCTTCTTCTGGTCATACTTCTCATTTCCCCTCTGATATTTCTTCTCATCAGAGGTTGAAGTTTCCATCTTCTGGAATCTATCACCACGTCTATTTTGCTTCTTGACAAAAGAAGCCTTCAGAGCTTGCTCAACTTCCCTCTCAGAAGTTCTCTCAGTCAGACGCAACTCATGCGCCTCTAGACTGCTTTGCAACTCTTCTATTCTCATGGTTTCCAGATCCTTAGAATGTTCAATAGCAACCACAATGTAATCAAACTGAGGGGTAAGGGATCTCAATACCTTCTCAATGATTACTTGTTCTGAAAGTGTTTCACCACAAGCTTTCATCTCATTAGTGATAACAATCATTCTGGAGATATACTCAGAAACCTTCTCATTGTTCTTCATGTTGAGATTCTCATATTGCTTTCTCAAGGACTGAAGCTTCACCTTCTTCACTGATGCGTCACCACCGTAACATCTGACCAGTGTGTCCCACGCAGCCTTTGCTGTTTCAGAGTCAGCAATTTTCTCAAACACGTTCTCATCAACACATTGATGAATAAAGAACAGAGCCTTCTGATCTCTCTTCCTTTCTTTTCTCTGCGCTTCCTTCTGTTCCTCCGTTGCATCTGCTGCAACCGGAACATAGCCATCGGTAACAAGCTCAAGGACATCTTGAGCACCAAACAGCACACGCATCTGAATCATCCACCTATTCCAGTTTTTGCCATTAAGAACTGGAAGTTTAGTATTCAAATTTCCGTCTCCAGCCATCTTCTAACTTGTGCAAACTCTCAGATCTCACTCACACTCACACAGTGTTTCCCAACCCACAAACAATCAAGAAAAATGTGATTTAACACAACTTTGTTTCCCAGAAACAAAGTCAATCACACAGTCACACAAACTCACGTTCACTCGTGTTTCCCTGTGTTTGGAACCGGAGCTCTAGATACCAATTGTTGGTTCACAAGGTTCAAAGATGATAGATAGAAAAGAATAACGGCGCAAGAAGGAGAGAATTGACTGTTCTATTATGACGGCTACAAAAGAGAATAAAGATGAAAAGATAAAAAAGTGACATCAACTACTAACCTATTTATAAGCAAAACTAGGTCATAAGGACAACACAACAAAATACTAAAATACCCTCAAATACACACACATGACACTTGCTTAGAATTCATTCAGCTGACTTGTTCTGCCGACTTACCAACCACAATTGTAGAATAATTGAATTCTTCTTTGTTTTTGCCTTCGTGAAATAAAATAAATATGCTTAATATTAATAAATATAATGGTCAAGGGATCAAAGGAACATTGTATAAGGACCATTTACCACTTCAACATCAATCACAAAGCAGAACTTTCCTTGCAAATGATCACTATAATTAGGTCGTGAGGAGACTCGAGTGGTCAACACTCACCAATGTATCTGTTTTTTCTATTTTGCTATTTGTATTTGTTTCTTTTCTAAATAACCAACTTTTTGATATGCTTAAAGCACTAATTTGTCATTTTTAAGTACTTAATAGATTAATTTGAAACAAGAAAGTGGAACTAGTTTTAATGCTTTATTATTTAATGGCAAATGCTAAATAATGCTTCCGGGAAACTCTTTAAGCCTTTAAATAGTAAGATTTTATAACAAAAATTATGAAAATATGTGAAGTCAACGCATTGGAAATTGAAATGTTCAACTTTTTGAATAAATTATTTTCTTAAGTGGAATCTTTAAAGAGTGTCCCAGAGGCACTATTTAGCTGGACCTTATTTAATTGATCAACTTATAAAAACAAGATATAGAAAAGGATTAAAAACTTCAAATTAAATTTGTTTTAGATTGGACCAAGTTTAATTCAACAACGGAGCGGGTCGCCACAAACATGTTGTTATACACCATTAATTAGGGAAATGATAAAAGTAATCTTGAGTTTGATTCTCAACAACAAATAGCAAAAAATTAATAATTAATATACCAACCTTGTTGTTAACAAATTAAAATTTAAAAGCTTCTTAAATAATTTTACCTTATTTTTAATATGAAAATATTAACTTGAGAAGGTCCATCCTTTAGCCACGCTATCAACGATAATAAGAGTTTTAAGAGGTTGTTCCTACCAAAAAAACTACCTAAAATCCTTAGGAGGTTCACACCCTTTAATTTGTCCTAGGGGTGATGAGCATGTGAAATTCATTGACCAAAAAGGTGCGTGGCTTGCCTACCCAAATCTGGTTAGCTTCACCTCTTGGCATTTGATTGTATAATGCTAATCAAATAGATTTTCATTTTGGCTAGAAGATTTAATTTATCACCAAAACATCTTAAAAGAGTAATATTATTAGCCTCATCTATCATTTACTATAATGTGTGATCAGCAAAGAACCAGCGATGCTTTCAAAATAGGGTAATGTGTTGAGCAAGCAATTTCTTCTTGATTTGAATTCCCTAAATTGGGCCAAGTGCTCCTTGATTATCCACACATCTGTTGGGTTTCAAGTGTTGAATGATTAAGTCCCACATCAACTATGTATGAGAAGAATGTTGGATTTATAAGAGAGGTGACTCATTAATCTAACACCTTAAGGTTTTGGGTGGATATGTGGTGTTAAAGTCTCTTGTGGTCCTGGAGCATTGACTCCATGGTTTCTCCTGAGCTCCCCCGGACTCCCCAACAGTGGTATCAGAGTCTGGTTCGGCTTGGTGGGGGAGCGGGAGGGGATCCTGGTATTGGTGAATGATTAAGTATCACATCGACTATGTATGGGAAGAATGTTGGATTTATAAGAAAGGTGACTCATTAACTAACACCTTAAGGTTTTGGTTGGATATGTAATGTCAAAGTCTCTTGTGGTCCTGGAGCATTGACTCTATGGTTTCTCCTGGAAATTAGGAAAAAAGAAGGAAAGTTGATTAAGGAATGAGATATAAAAACTGAGGAAAATTGAGAAAAAAAATGGAGAGAGTCTATTTTCAATTAGTATGCTCATGAAAATTTTCCACCATCTAGCCTAGATATATAGTGATAGTTGCAAAAGCCCTTGGTGCGGTGCTAGGATTTAATTTTGTGATGACTTTGGGGTTTCAAATAATAATGTTAGGTTGGGTGCTATTGAAAACGTATAGAGGACTCCATAAAGAATAATTTGGGATTTTTACATCTCTTCTTTTAATCAATTTTCCTTTTTTTTTAATTTCAATTTTATCCTCTTTTTTCAAAATGGATGGTCTAATTGTCAAAAAAAAAAAAAGATGATCTATATTACACATTATTCTCTCAATTGTTTTTTACAATTGAGAGAATACATGCTCTGACTAATTAGAAGAATGAATCCTCTTCACATTTTTTCTTCTTCTCAATTCTCCTCAATTTTTACATCTCATCCCTTAATCAACTTTCCTCTATTTTTTTTGTATTTCCAACTTTATCATCTTTTTTCAAAATATATGGTCTAGATTACACATTATTCTCTCAATTGTTTTTTATAATTGAGATAATTCATTCTCATCGATTATGTGAGCTCTATGATTCGTAATTATTTGACTCCTATTTTTCTTTTTTAACTAATTTTGCTTGTGTTAGTTAGACAGATAAAGAAAAATTAACACTATCTCAATGTTTCATACAAATGACCGTCGAATTGAAGATGCAAAAATAACCTTTGTGATAGACAAATTAATATGTAAAAAATTGTGTAAATAATTAAATATATACGACATTTATAGAGATATATAAAATAATTACACATTAATAAAATATAGATAGATAAAAAGCTGGGATGCTAACTCTTTTTGTATAGTAAACTCTAATATTTGAAAAAACTACATTTATAGACTTATGTGACACAACATTACTATGCATGATTTGTCTCTGGTACTAAAAAATCAAAAGTATCGAATGCAAATAATATAAAAATGTGTTAATAGTAAAATTTGGTGTAAAAGAAAAACATTTTTTAGAACAACATAATATCCTCAATGTTCACTCAAGAATGTGTTTGGACTTTGGCTATAAGAGGCTCCTCAATGCTTTTTTTACAATCATTTGCCACTTATATGTAGGTAATTTTTATATATTTGGGGATATGTATGTATTTTATCAAAAAGTAAAGTACTAGAAATGAATAAGAATTGTGAAAATAAATTTATCTACGTCACTTCAAAAAATGGTTCTTTTATTATCCCCACTTGGCACAACCAACTTCACCACTTGTAAATTGTGTTGGAACTTCTAGCACCTCAAGGAAACCTCAAACCAGGAATAGGATACTCCTTTCATTTTTTCCTTTGACTCAAGGGTACCCTAATTTTACAATTAAAAAAAAACCCTAATTTTCCTTTAAATTAAAGACAAAATATTCTTTTTTAATAGACGAAATAACAATATCACCAGAAACTCACATACACCATTATAAGACCCGAAAAAATCCAACAAAAAAAAACCTGAAATTAGAAACTAAATAAAACATTTAATACAATAATATCGATATTTATCGGTTAAATTAAGAGTTTCGGACACTAAAAAAGAAAAGAAGAAAATATTTGATTTGCTAAAATGAATAAAGAAAACAAAAAGAAGAAGCTTCATAAGCACCCCCACAAGAAAACCGAAAGAGGTCCTGCCTGTCCTTGAAATTGAAGGTTTGTAAAATCAAAGCCGCCCCTTTTTTTCTTTTCTTTCTTTTGCGCCTACAAATATGAATTTCTTTCTCACATTTTCTTCAAACCCTTTTTTCATTTTGCTCTTGTAACAACAACAACAACAACAACAACAAACTCTCTTATACCAAAAACAAAATCTTCTTTTTAAGGTTTCTAACACCTCGTTCTTGCTTTGTTTCTTAAGGTAACTTCAACGTTCGCAGTTAAACCTTGTTCAAGATTTAATCTTTTTTCACATTGCGATCTGGGTTTTGTTCTGTTTGATCTAATTTCTTCTTATTTCATAACCCCATCTAAAAAATTTCCAATTTTTATGTTTTTTGTTTTCTCTGGGTTTTTTGAATTTTCATGTTGGTCTAGTTTGTCTGTCAGGAGATTCTGCATTGCTTGTGTTTTTGTTTTTTTTTTAAATAATTTTTTTCTTTATATTTTAAATATGATGGATCAGAATGATTCATATTCATATATTGTATAAAAATCCAAACTTGGTGATTTCTTCCATAAATTTATGTTACTCCTGTTTTCATGGAAGTTGATGAAATCTGGATTTGTCTCTATTTGAATTTTTGTTATGCTACTCCTTGTAATGTGTGATAATTTCAATTGAGATTTTGTTTTCTAATGGAAATTTGAATATATTTCTAGATCTCTCAATAATTGCTATGGTATTCATATTCATTTTTTTTTTATGGTTTTTGTCAGGGTTTAAACCAGGATTATAATCACATCACATAATTCTATATGGTAAGCATATATTTTCTCTTGTCTACTATTTCATTGATGTAAAAAAATGTTTAGTTTCAAAGAGAATGTTCGTAGATTGTGATGTTCAAATGTGGATCAAAGTGGTTTTGTTTTCATGTGTTGATTTTTGTTTGGTTGTGATCAATAGGGAGAAGCACCTGCATTTCTTGTGGAGGATCTTCAGGATGGACCTCTTAATGGTCTTGAATTGAAAAATGGAATATGCAAAACAACTACTGCCGTTGGCGATAAAACGGTAAGATTATACTTTATGTTTTGAAGATCATGTTTTAATTTTATATATTCATTAAATTAGGTTAGCTAGATAGAGAATTTATGCCTAAAACAAAAACTGGGCCTCCATTTGTTTGACAGTATGTCACTGTTGGAGCTGGTGATGGAACTTTGTCCATTGACGTTCAAATTTTTGACCGTAGTCTTGGAGAATGGTCAGTTTGAAGTTTCTTAGCTTCATCGATGTTTTTATAAGGATTTTTGTTTTCTGATATCTGTTTTGGATTGCAGGGTTCACCCAACTGTGCTAGGTACCAAACCCTTGTCGTGCAAAGGTCACTCAGCCGTGCTTTGCGAAAACCGGATACTAGTTCTTAAGAAGGGTTCTAAATCAGATGATCAAATATGGTTTCTAGAGGTGAGTGTCTATAAAAAAGATCTAAAACAGAATTAGATTTCTATATTGTACGGTGAACTATGAAGCATTGACATAGACACGACACTGACACATTGACACTAGTAATGATTTGAGAAAATGACAGAATCGAATGTAATCACATGTGTCGGTGTCTGTGTTAGTGTCATTGGCATGCTTTTGATCTGAAGTGTTGGTGCTATAGAGATTAATAAATGCTGATTTTTCTATTATTATTTCTAGGTGGACACCGAATATGTTAGGCAGCAGCGAAAAAAATTGGGGACCGAGGTTGTTGCGTGGAGTAAGGGTGTGATAGGCAATGCTGAGAAACCTATTGTTATTAGTGGTCCTTCGGGAGTTGGTAAAGGAACACTGATATCAATGCTCATGAAGGAATTCCCATCAATGTTTGGTTTTTCGGTGAGCCATACAACCCGTGCTCCAAGAAATATGGAGAAAGACGGGGTCCATTACCATTTTACCGATAAGAGTGTGATGGAGAAAGAGATTAAAAATGGAAAATTTCTCGAATTTGCATCTGTCCATGGTAATTTGTACGGGACCAGTGTTGAAGCTGTTGAAGTGGTAGCAGATGCTGGAAAAGTAAGTTCATTCTTCTGCTTTACTATTATTCTAATTCATATTATTTGATGCTTGGATATTAGAACTTTAAATTGCAGATATGCCGGTGTTAGTTCGTCATTCTATTTTAAATCGACATATATTTGAACGAGCTTTGCATTTATTCATTCTTAGTTCAGCCAATTGTTTTAAATATATGGTTGTTTAACATGAAGTTCCAAGAATTGTTCGCTTTATAAAAACACCTATAAAATCTTGAATGCAAGGATTGTCTCAACTTCTAGAGTCGTAATTGCTGAACCGTGTGAATTATAGCTTTGTTAGAGGCACATCATAACCTCCATCAATGCCATATATTAGAGATGATATACTGTAGCTGTTACCCTAATCAAAACGAAGCCTAAACCTTTCTCTATAATTCTTGCAGAGATGTATTCTTGATATTGATGTTCAAGGAGCAAAATCTGTGCGGGCTAGTTCTCTTGAAGCCATATTCATCTTTGTCTGTCCACCATCAATGGAAGAGCTTGAGAAGCGCCTTCGTGACAGGTGAGTTGTGTCTTGAGCTTAGTGATGCATTTGTAATTCGCAAGCAGTTCAAAATTTGGGCTTAATTTAATGCTTTGAAACCAGAGGGACTGAAACCGAGGAACAGATCCTGAAGCGACTGCGTAATGCCAAAGCTGAGATTGAGCAGGGGACGTCTTCTAATATATTTGATTTCATGTTATACAATGACAAACTCGAGGAGTCTTATGAGAAACTTAAGGTAACTTCTGCTTAAGCAAAAACTTCTCAAATCCTTAAAAAGTTTGTATCATCCTAATTAATTAAAGTATATCCATTGGTGCAGAAATTATTGGGACTTGATGGTTTCGTCGCTGCTTCACCTAAATCAGGTAAGAGTTTTTCTAAAGTAGTCAAATTAAATGTATAGTTTCAGTTTTTAAAGCTATGAAGGTAATCAAAATATATTGACATGTATAAAATCTGTCAATCCAGCAGCACCTAGAGAGATTAATCTACCATTGGATCATTCAGTGTCTAAAATTGATGACAAAATCATCATCTCTTCCGGACTAGAGAAGGAGACAAAGAATTTGTAAGCCTTCTAAATTTTTTGAGCGAATCACAAATTTAGTTTCTGAAATCGCAGATGTTGAACCATGACATTTCTGGGATTAACAAAACTTCAAAATGATCCATGAAATTGAAAATTCTCGATAATATTAGCTCATTTGGATCACCTTTTGGAAATTTTCCGATTCCAGGACCAAATTTACCGAGTCCTATTATTTTCCTTTCGTTTTTTAGCGCTTAAGGGAAAGGTGCTGATTTTGCATTTGACTTGTGACAGGATCATGTTGGATGTTTCCTCACTAAAAGGCGGTGCACCTGGAAGGACAAGAGGGCTTGATTTTCAAGTCATAGGGGCCTCTTTGGATCTACTTTGCTAACAGTTTATGAACTTTAGCAACAACTAACATGGTTTTCTCAATTCATAATGTAACTTCAGAAAATGCGACACTCGATTTAAGGCATTAGATTTATGCGTTAAAACATTTTTTTCTCTCTTACCGCAGTTCGTTGATTGTTATGGCAGTTGAATTGACTTGAGTAGTGTTGGCAATGACACATTTATTGTTACTACTATTATTCCCTACATGGGCAATGAAATGATTTTGTGATTTTTATGTCTCTACATTTCATCATCATGAAAAGCAAAATATTGTTAAACACCTAAATTTTGTTGTGTATACATGTTCTGTGTTTTGTTCATGCCTATTTAACAGACATTTCTCCTTTTTGGGTAACATTTTCAATATGGAGGGTAGTCCCACATTTAGCTTACCATAAGTGACCCAACCTCCTAAGTCCTAAGGAGGAGTTGGAATGATTTTAGCCCTACATTGAGTGAGACAATGAGAACCATATAAACTATATTGTTTGGTTGTCCTAACCTATTTAAGGTATTGATTATCCGTTGCTGCCTAAACATTTTTGTGATTTTCTCTTTCTCAAGTATGTAACGAACAATGATCGCTATTCCCTTCCAAGCCTAACTCCCCGTATTAAGTTTAAATCTAAACTCCGGGAATGTAGCAGTGTTAAACTCTTGAAATAAAACATTCTTGCTGATGTGGTTCTACTGAGTTCAAAGGGTTGATCTTCATAGTTGTGTGTTCGGAATACTTGACTTATTAAAAGAAATTATGAAATGACTCGGTTTTCATATTACCAAACTATATATGATACTCTCAACCCTTTGCTACGAAGCAATCCTCTTTTTTTACTAAGCAGTCCATTTATCACATTTTTACGTGCGTGGATTAATCGGAGGCAACTATATTTTGTCTAAGTAATTAAGATCATCAAGATTTAAATTATATCTTGGATACATACATATATATAAAAAAATCTATTTCTTATTGTTTTCATTTCTTCAATTAGTATAGTCTTCAAAGTATAAATATGATAGTGTGGTGTCCAACTATCATATATATTATTTTAACTTTAATTATAAGCAAAAAACAACTTTTTGAATTTATATATTAGTTATTCAATAAATCTAAAAAATAATTTTTTGTTTATAATTAAGACTTAAGGGAGTACACTTTAAATCATTCAACATTTTAATATAGAGAGAAAGAATAGAGAAAAAAAGAAAAAAGAGGATCCATTGCTATCTTGTAATTAAGTTGTGTAGTATATGCATTTTTTTTAGGGGATGTTGGTGGTGGAGATCAAGAGAAGACAATATACAATGGTCGTTAAAGCAGTTTTCAGTTGTGAATAGAGTGCCCACAATGAAGAAAAGTGTTGTCACATCGATATAATATAAGGGAGCTTAAATTTTGTTGAGGTGTTGATGTTAGAATTAAAAAAAGTTGGCGTAATAAGGCCCACATAACTTCACACCCAAATGGACTCTAACAAGCCATTAGTTATCTGGTTGGTTTACAACATCATGTGGGGTAGAAGAGCATGCTATTCCAACTTGCTCTTGTACAACTTGCAACTGTATGGTCTATATTTTTCCATACACATATTATGGTAATGTTAGGAAGGTAGGTTTGAATACAATATTTACTTGGTACATGTTTGGTGAGTTAGCTATAAAAGTGTAATTTTTCCAAATTAGGGTATGTAGCTCACTGCGATATCAAACAAACATTCGGTCTCATTTTCATTTTTAGAAAACGAACTATAATAACTTAGAGTTTGATCAATTGTTTATTGTAATTTTGTCAAACTTACTGTAATACTAAACAAACACTTTTTGTTAACCATTTACTTTTTAGAGAAATCAAATTTGAATACTTTTAATTGATTTGACATTAATTGAAACTCAATAATCACTGGAAATCTAGAATCAGATCTATTGACTAGGCAAAAAAAAGTTGGTGTTAATCCTCTAGTTTCTAGGAAAAGAAGACCTATTAATGTTAAGTTTGATTGTGAGATAAGTAAAATTTAACAAAGAATTATTTCACTCAAAAATTAAACTCGAATTTTTTCAAATGATCCGTTCCTTAATAAAATTGAATAATCATTTGAGGACACCTCTAGGTTCTAGGAGAATGTGGCCGGTAATTCAGAGTTTAACTGCGAGATAAATAAAGTCTGACTAATAATTATTTTCATCAAAAATCAAACTTAAACTCAAATACTCCCAAATAATTTGTCTTATGGAAAGCTACTTAACCACTTGAACCTAATGTCTTGGTTGACAATATATATAAACTTTTTTTTCTTTCGTACCGGTTTCCAACCCACCAAAGACGGGCGACTAATCCGGCTCGTACGTAGAAGCATGCGCATTGGCCAAACGTTATTCCCTTTGAAAATCGAACCCGGTATTTCTCAAGTACATCCTTGGAAGGAGCTCCTTGCCACGGGAGCCCAACCAACTTGGTTATATATAAACTTTGTTTATATGTTTTGTTTGTTAATTTAGAAGCAAAACGTAAAGAGACATAAAGTTAACTAATACTAATACTATATGGTGTGAAAATATTAATGGTTGGCTTATAATACCAAATTATTTTGGGACACCTATGACCTATGTGGCGTGGCTTTGAACCAAAGTAGGAAAGGGGGAATGAATGAATGAATGAGGAAAGCAAGGTGGTGCAGTGCAACTTGCCATCTCCCCCACTGAACTATTTGTGTGTGTGTAGGGGGGGACCTCCCTGAAACTGAAAGAGCTTATTCACTTCACGGGACCAACACACGCCAATGTTGTCCTTCTCTGCCAACAACTACAGCTATGCTGCATTTTCCTGCTCAGCATTTCACGTGTACATTTGTACTAGTCTTAAGTAAGGTGCATATGCTGGCTGAGGCTGTATACAATTCTGTGTTTAAATTATTCTTTTTCTGTCCTAAAATATAGTTTTTATTTTTAATAATAAATGTTCATCATATTTTGGTTTTAGTGGCCATCTACAAATATTTTTTGTTGATGCTGATAAAGGAGATGTTAACAAGTAGACAAACATAATGATTTTTTTTTAATTCACTTTAACAATGTTATTTTTTATCACAGATTTATTTATTTATTTTTGGTAAAAAAGGGGCAGAGCTCCTATGGAGAAAAAAAAAAGGAAAACTACAAAGTAAAACAAATATTTTAAGTTATATAGACACCAAATATGTTATCAATAAGGAGCATCTGAAGATTTTAAGGAGAAACTTCCAAAACATGCAAATGAAAAAAGTTTAAAGATCGACCAAAGTCAATGTATAAAAAAAAGAAAGTTAATTAGTCAATCCATCCCCCACAATCAAAAGTCCGATAGCCAATTAGTTGATTTGTTTCTTTTATATCAAATATGAATGTATTAACATCAAAGTTATAAAATTTATGATATTGGTGTTATAATTGGAAAAGAAGGAAAAAACTCCTTTTGACTAGTCGTGTGATTATTCAAACCAAGATTGGTCGAAATTAGCCATATTAAGTGAAATTCGATTAGACTATTTTGTGGCGCTCGACAAATTATATGCAACATATTGATGGATGTCGAAGAATTCGAGTCGGTGCAATAGATAGTAGGGTGCTGTCGAAGACTTCATTTTCAATAAGAAGAGACATATGATTCGAAGAAGTCATGAAAGAATAGTCATTCAAAGGGACATGTGTCAATCTTTGATTAAGAAAGTTATTAAATAAGACATGTGTCGAAATCTTAGTTATAGGAAGTTATGGGTAGTTATTTACTACTTTTATTTTCGACCGTATGATCTAGTGGTAGTCTTTCCTACAAGGTCTATATATATGTGTTTGTAATAAGAAATATGGGTTGGATCCTATTTTCTAGAAACTCTACAATTTTCACGCCGCGTGTGCAAACGGGTTGCAGAGTGCATAGAAATGGATTTCATCCACCATTTACATTCAAATGTCATTTAATCTTTTAAGTTCATTACTTGTTTTCCCTTTAAAGTTTCTGCACTTTATCATTCTATTGCAATTTATCTTCAGGTTCTTTAACTTTTATTTGCAAATCATTTACAAGTTTATGCAAATTTACTTTAATCCTTTTTGTATTTTATTTTGATCCTTCGACTTTGTCGAAGCAGTGTCTTTTACTGCATTTAATGCAAATTAGACAATAATTGTTCAAGTAAAAGATGTTGAACATTCATTCTTTTCGGAAAATTAACACACAAATATGTTCCAGAATTTACTAGTTGATCCTTCTTGTAATAACTCAAACTAGCGTTTGTTTACCAAAAATTGGTGTAAACAAATTGATATGAATCTACCAGTTCATATTTGTTAGATCACGAATACACCGAATCAAAGTAAGAATGTTTTTGTTGATGGTGTAGTCTCCTATTACCATATTGACTAGCACATTTGACGTATAATCCTATAACTATTAAAATCAATTAAAATCTAAAATAAATAAAACAATTGACCTTTTAGTTAAATGATGACTTTTGGTATCACTCTCAAAAGCTAGTTCAAAACATAGAGGTGTTAACCACATATGTCAACCGTCTGAAAATTTTGACAATATGAGACTACAATATAACATCAATAATTTTATTGAGCAATACTATTTAGCAAGAAATATTGATGCAAGAAAGAGAAGAATCCATAAAATTAGGAAATTTGATCAATTAAAACTTTGCTAACCATACATAGGAGAGAGAATGATTATAATTTGACCAATTAAATGTTGTCACTTAAGATTCTTCTCTTTCTTGCATAAAAAAATTCTTGCTAAATAGCATTTTCCTAATTTTATTTACGCTTGTAATGCGAAAGTTGTCATCCCCTTTACAGCTTTACCTATATTCTCAAAGACTTCCCAAAATTATTATGTTTTTTGCCCTTATCAATCCCGACGAGATTTATCTGAATTAACCAATATGGCCGCATCTAACATATAAGTTTAATCAAAATTTTGAAGCTCGGAATGTTCTTCAACATTCTAACTCAAATTTGGAAGGACCTCTAAGCACTGTTATCATTGGACCAGGAGAAGCAGGGTTGTGGCCCTAGGCCTCAAATTGTTTTTACAATGCAAACAATCACCAAAAAGAAAAAAGAATATATCTGCAGACTCAATCCGAACGAAAATTAATACTCAAATTTAATAGATGAATGACTATTTTAGGTTAGTTATAAAGATGAATAGTTATTTTTTATGTTATTTATAAATTAAATAGAAAATTATTCATTTTGAATTTTGTGTGTATTTTTATTAAGGGTTTAACTTTAATATTCAGTATGGGTCTTTGATTAGTCAGGATTAATGAGAAACTCTCCTCAACATAATCCTTTTTTTCAAGAAATTTGTGTTTTAATACACAATCAAATCAATCCATTGACTCTATCAAAACTATTTTCATTTCAAAGAAAATCTAATGTGCATTAAACAATTTTATTCTTTTTGTCAAATTGTCTGATGTCTAGAAGATTACTTTTTCAAATTGGATAAGTGAGATAATTTATCCAGTTTGTCAAAAAAAAAAGTGAGATAATTTAGCCATATTGTAAAAGTGAAAAAAATAGAATTTTGAGAAGGCTCTACCGCTCTAGAAATATATGGAGGATAAAAGAAAATCACAACGACGAAGCTGATTAGTATGAAAATTGCTATTTTGGTCCCCCGAGTTGTTCTTAGGCCTCCTAAAATGCCCTCAATTATTTGGATTGTAGGATCTAAAAACATTGTTTCAGGAATAAAAATGAAAGGTTTAAAACACAGAAACACCATTTCGAAAGTTACTTTCCGAAATAGCTTTTTTTTAAAAAAAAAAAAAAGATTTCAAAACGTAATGGTTGTATATTTGTTTTGCTTCACTCAATACTGTTTAGCATGATTCATATGAATAAAACAAAAAAAAATCTCACTTCGAAACCTACGTTACAAAATTAATTTGAATCTTAAGTTCTGAAATAATTTAGTTAGCTATAGGGGTCTAGGGAGCAACAAAAGAGGCCTAAATAACAATTTTCGATTAGTATTTGAAGGCTCGTTTCTGAAAATGGGCCACACAAAAACGAGTAGTATTTGGCGAAACTTTATCTTATGAAAAATATAAAAGGCAAAATTGATATTTGCAGCCTTTGATTATCAAATACAGTCCCGTCCCCATAAATTTAGTCCTCCCTTTAATAATTATCCCTTTTTATTATGAATTTTTGTTCGATAAAATTAGAGGATTATTTTTCTCATGGAGAAAAAAGAGGGAATTAGAGGATTTCAACATGTTGATTTTGTGACTTGTTTGGTCTAGACGATTGGATGATCTGTATTTTGGTTTCATAATATTCTTATAATTATGATTATTTTAATTTATTTTCAATAATTGATGATGTAAAATACAATAATTTTGTGCCGCGAGCTCAGCTCAATTGGTATGATATTTGCATTATATATGTAGAAGGACCGGTGAGATATCTTCATTCCAGTTGTGCAGATCTTACTGGAAGATATCTTTAGATAGTATCAATATTTTTCTTTTACATAGAGATAGTATTAATCTTATCAAAAGATATTTTCTGACAATATTTTCTTTAGTGTGAACAATACATGGGACGAAGAACAACCATCTCAAAGTTGACAGTTTCACTTCCCATCCTCCACGTTTCTTTTCCATCCCTCTACTTGCAAAAATATTCGGGAAATGTTTTCAGAATTTTTTTTAGTGTAAATTTTACTGAATTTTACAACAGAAAAAAATTTCAAAACGTAATTTTTAATTTTTTTTGCGTGCTAAAGGGGTGAAAAAGAAGCGTGGGGTGTGGGAAGAGAAACTCTCCCCACAGTTATCACATATTGGAGTAAGCCCACTAGAACAAGGCCCAATTGTACTTAACACTCACTATTTTTTGACACAACACTCACTTACTAATATTATTGAAAATTTAGTCAAAAAATATTATTATTGACAAAAAGTGAGGGACAATAAATGCAAATAAAATATGCATGGGTCAAAATTGTAAATAATATTATCTGTAGAGATAATATTATTGAAAAAATAGGAAGATGGAAATTGTAAAATAAAGGAATCAAAATTATATTTGAGTGAAAGCTTTTTTTAAAAAAAATTGAAAAGCAACAAATATTTATATGAAATTAAAGTTCACTAATATATCTTTTTCTAACCAAACAAATAACCTCTAATAAAAAAAATTAAAATAAAAAACTTTTTCCCGGCTCCTTGAATTGAATGTCCACATTTGTTTGTGACATGAGCCATGACCATAGAAAATATGATTTCAAAATAATCACTTAATCACCACACACACGAACTAACTTATCATTGGATTCTCCTTATCCACGTGTTCTCCATCTTCTCTCATCCTGTGTTTCTCTTGTAGGACATCATTTGGGTCATCAACTCATCATATAATAAACCCAAAACTAACATCATTTTCATATCACTTTTTTGTTACATATATCGTTACAAAGCTATCTATCTTTGGATTCTCAATTTTTTAGCTGGAGATGCTGTACTTTTATTTCCATTTTTCTATTCTTTTTTGGTTATTGTCAAATATAACGGTGACAATGATAATGATAGCCTGCATTTTAATATCTATCACTCATGTATTATTTTTGTGATAGATGTAACGTATTTTTTTTGGTGCAAAGATGTAACTTTAATCGTAGAAAGTGAACTTGATACATCCGAGTAATATATATGCAGTGTATAAAGAATACAAACAGTTTTGTCAAAAAAAAAAAGAATACAAACAGTAATAACAATACTACTACTTTAATTTTAATTTTTATTTGATTTTGATGGATCTTAATTTTGTGATAGGTTCATTATTTGTCGAGTGCATTTGATGTATCATATCATATTCATATAGTGACTAAAAGGAAGAGGGAATTAAAGAGATGTAAGGACTAAGGACCATAAGAGGGGAATATTCAAAAGCATTCACTTCCACTTTTAAAAGTTGATTTTTCTTCTCTCTTTTCTATAAGTTGTGTAGAGATGACACTAACCAAGTAACCATCAAGCAAATAAAGCTATCAAAAAGAAAAGTAAAATTAGACAAGGTTCACTTATGTTAGATAAGATACATTAACAATTTTTTTTGTCTTGTTAACATGTGCCCTAATTAAGGGCACAAGTTAAGAACCTAAAAGAGGAAAAATCTCATTAAATAAACAATATTTTTGACTTGTAATAAATTGGATGCACAACCTTTAAAGCAAAAATTACTATATAAAGTTCATTAACATGTGCCCTAATTCTCCTCTTTTTTTTACTGAAACATACATTAACAAGTTGATCAAGTAAATGTATGTATTAAAGGTTGTCAAGAATTTAGTTTTTATGATCAATTCGTTTTGGTTGAGTGGAATTGAAACATATATAGGTTCAACTCTTAAATTGGTAGAGTTTATCTCATATTAAAATAAATATATATATATATATAATATATATTTTAACTTATTTAATTTTGAATGTAATCTGAAATTAGTAATTTTATTTTTAATTCGGAAATTTAGTATTATGAATATTAATCAAAAAAATATGATAAATTTAATATATTATTAACTTTAAATAAAAATAAAATTTAAATAGTATTATATAATTCAAACTTAATTGATTTTCTCTCATTCCTGTTAGTTAAATATGACTATAGTCATGCATTTCAATAATAAATAACACAACAACTATATGTCCATCAATATATCTCATAAAGAAAGAATATTTTTCTCATTTTTTCACCTATTAAATATGACTCTTTGAATCATGGATATCATGTGAGATTGAATATTATATATGATTGAAATACAATGATTGTATATTTTAACTCCTATTGTTTTATTTGAGTTTTACGAAACCTTTGACAATATTTATGTATCTACTATTTATCAAATAACTTATTATATTTAAATGTCCGCAAATATATTTAATCGTCATCAATTTTTAGCTCAATTGACAGAAATGTCAAAATTGTTAGGTCAGACGTCATTTCGTCTATCTAAAAAATACTTTTTATATTTAAATAATTGCAAAATTTTGTAATATTATATTATTCTTTTACTTATTTGTTTGTTTCTCACTTGTTTTCATCTATTCTTTTTGTAATGTTTTATTTTATTTTTCGTACACATGCATAAAAATAGTAGACATTGTTAAAAACACACGAGTACTACAAATTATTATTTGTGATGTACTCCCTCCGTTCCTCTGTCCCCATTTAGAATAATTGATGTATAATATATATCAAATAATTAATTATTCAACAATGCATTTTTGTTTATATATATAAAAAAAACAGAGAGAGTATATATACTGTTGTAAAAAAATAATCATAAGTGTAATAATTGTTACTCTTATAATTATTGACATAAACTATTATAAAAAATTAAGCGTCTCTCTAAATTTTATATTGTATTTATTAGTATTAATACATTAAAATTGAACTTTTAAACTGACTAAAAAAAATAAACTTTTTGAATCGTTATCTGAAAACATGCGAGTTTAAGTGGTTTTACAAATTTTATAGAGAGTTAAACTGTGTAAACTCGTTTTAACTTTTAATTTTACTCAAAATGATTTTAACTGCGATTTAACACAACAGTCATATCTAAAGACGTTGAATCATAGACTTTACTACTTAAAACGAATTTTTAACAACTTGGATGTATTAATTAATTAATCAATTAATCAACTTGTTATTATAATGCAAATTATATCGATGCAGTCAAATGCTACCTTTGTTATTATAATACAAAGTATTTTATAAGAAAAAACAGATTTTCAACAACAAAAAAACAATAAATAGAAAAATAATATTGTTCGATTGGTTATTTAGACCATTGAATACGAGTTTCATAGTTAGCAATTATAGATTTAGTTGCACCATATTGAAGAAAAATGTGTTTCAGTGTCAACGGAATTTAGAGGCTAAAGGACAAAGGTCAGCTTAGCATCCAAAATTGACGATAATAAAACCTTTGATGTTACACTACTAGAAAAAGTTGAAATACCGACGGAATTTGGAGACAGAATATATTTTGTCTCTACTAGAGATGGAATTAGAGACGGAAAAAACAATTAGAGATAAATATTTTTATTTTAGAGACAGAAATTTTCATTTTAGAGATAGATTTTGTCCGTCTCTAATAGTTTAGAGACGAGAAAATTACCGACGGGATCAAATCCGTCTCTAACGTGCTTAGTGACGGAATATTTGCATTTTAGAGACAGATTTCGCCCGTCGATATTTAAGAGTTTTCTAGTAATGCTAGCAGCCATATTGACGATAAAGCTGAGGCTAAATTTTAATAAAATACAGACGCATATTATCATCAAATAGTCGTTGACGCTAAAAACTGTTTCTAAATCAATTGAATGTACAACCTATTTAAAAAGTAAATTTTGGTGAAATAGAAGGTTTCATATTTTGTTATATTGTTCTCCCTACATATATGCATAAAAAAAAAAAAAACCAGATCAAAACCTTTAATGTGCATATAACACATAGCAACTCCAAGCAAAAATTTGAATTAACCAACAACAATCAGAGAAGAAATTACCACTTAGCATTATTAAACTATATGTCATGCTTATGATGATAAAAGGCTAAGCTTGAACTATGGATATAGTTTATGACCATCTCTCAAATATGAATACATTTTAAATAAGTCTAATGGCCGCACACTTAACAATAGCTATATCCCATCCCAAATACAATAGCAACATAGTTAACAATAAACAAAAAAAAACAATATTAACAATAATCAAGGGATTAAGACAAAACTACATAGGTCGATTTGGTTCACCGGTACTATCAAAAAGGTGTCTTATGCTTACATTACTAGTGTTTTGATCATTTGACAAGCTCTATGAATTATTAAAAAATTGTTTTTGAGGAGAAATTTTATAAAACAGTTGTTATTAACTGAACTTAGCTAATACTTATTATTGAACACCGGCTAAACTCTGAATTATTAGATAGAATGTTATGAAAAGAAAAATGTACCTAAAAGTTAGATAACTACTTGCACACAACAAGATAATCTTCAAATAATCAACTTTGAGAAAGAAAAAAAAAAGCTTTGAGCAATTTAAGTTGTAATGGCTTCTAAGCAAACCTAAATTAACAAAACTCATAATCTCTTAGAATTCAACTTCAAGCATCAATTTAAAACCTTTGCGAGTGTATAAAGAATGAATCTATTTCTGGTGAAGCAAATACTTTTTTTGTATTCGATGGTGAATGATCAAGGGATCGTACCGGTCTACTCCTCATTGGAGCCGGTGGACAATCCTCATAGCTTACTTTTGGTATTCTGAATCTCTTACCCTTTGGTGTAGTGAAGCCACTTGAACACATATTTTCTTCATCAACCTCCTCAACATTACTCTTAACACCTTGTTCTTCTAGTTTGAATTGTGTAGATAAATCATTCACTAATAGTGATCTTCTCTTCTTTTGAACAGGTGCAGGTGGACAATCATCTTCTAAGACTTTTGGTATTTTGAATAATATTTCATTCTTTGGTGTAGTGAAGCCACTTGGAGAACTATTTTCTTTATTAATAACCTCTTCAACATCATCACTATTATTAACTTCTTGTTGAACTTTAGAGTCTGGTGAAGAAGTAGCATGTTCACAAGACCTTTTCATTGATTCTTCCTTATTTGTTTCCTCAATGTTTTGATACTCATTTGGAGGAGTTCTTGGTGAATTTGAAGCCATAAGCTTATTTCTTTAAAGGGTCTTCACCTTATCAAAGAAATTTGAAAACAAATAATTATTTGGTGGTTGAAAAGTTAGACAAGATATATATACTACTACAAAGGCAAATTAAACAATACCTAAGAAAATAAAATTTGTTACACATCTTCTACCATATTTATATTTTGTTTTGAATGATTATATACACGAAGGATAACTATTTTTTTGTTCCAAATCCTCCGGCCTCTACCAATATATATACACACAGAGAATATTTATTTGAAAAATAAAATAAAATATTTTCTTATAAGAGATATAAATATTTTCTGTTTTTTTATAAGAGAAATTTTTCTGTTATACTTATAGAAAAAATATCTTTTCAGTTTTCTTTTAAAACAACAAAACCACTTTATCATTAGTCTTAGAAAAAATCACTTTATCTTATTTAATAAAAATTGACAAAACCACTTTATTTTATACTAGCGGCCAAACGGGCACGTTGTGTGATTCGCGTTTTCTATTCTATTGAGGCATATAAATTGTAAATCGTGATTTATTATAAATTTGATTTTTTAAGTCCTTCATGTGGGCTCTAACTAATAATCCAAATCATAATTTAATTTAGCAAACTTATGACGAGTAAATTTTTTTGTTCTGTTTAGTTTTCTTCTATTAGCAAACTTATGATAAACCATCCCAAAAATTTGTATCATTTTTATATATAGTAATTTTTTTTAAGGGTAAAATAACAAAATGAAAAAGTCATCCCAAAAATTTGTATTTTTTTAATATGTAGTTGGTTACTTTTTTTGTTGGTAGTTTTTTTTAAGGGTAAAATAGGAATAATGAAAAAGCCATCCCAAAAATTTGTATCCTTTTTATATATAGTTATAGATATCATAGGTACAATACGATAGAAATATATTACTTTCTTCGTTTCTTTTTAAATGTTCATTAACGTCGGATTTAGCGTTTCTATTAACTGTTCTTTTGATATTTTAAAAGTACGATTTGTCAATTGTACTCTTTATCGATTACTCTTATCTTTTTAAATAAAACTTTTTTTATATATATATTTGAAAAACTAATTTTTTTTTTCTAAACAAAGTTTTTTTTTAAAAAAAAAATGTTTCTTGTTACGATAAGTGATAAAGTAAAGAGATAAATATTGTACCAGTATCATTGTTACTCATCTTCTAAGTTATCTTCATTATGACTTCTCTAAATCAACTATAGATCGGTTTGTTAATGATGTTTCAACATCAATATTTAAATCTGGTAAATGAGTAATATCAACATTCAAAACTATGTGCAGTTACTTTTACTTCAGCGCAGGGGCCGCCTCGTTCTCGAACATTGGCTCGGTGTGAATGTTGCCTTGGTTGTCATAGTTGAAACCTTAATTTTGATTAAAGGAATTGGATGAAAGTTAATTTTTTTTCTTAGCTTCTCATTAATGTGAAGTTAAAATAGTTGTTATATTCACTTAAAATCATTAAATAGATGTTTACAATATTTAGAAAATCGACAATATAGTTTGTTATGAGAGAAAGAGATATAGTAGTAGCTAACAATAGTTTGTTACGAGAGAAAGATAATATATTAATTTTTTTTTGTATAACAATAAATTTATTGGAAAGAGTGCAAAAAAATAGGAATTTATTGGTGAATTAAGATGATAGTATAATAAGAAGATAAAGTGCAAAAATACACTTTCTTAATTTGGCGTTATTATTCTAAAATGACACTTAAAAAGAAACGGATGGAGTAACTATTAGTATTTTTTTTAGATGAACACTGTGGTACACATCTTATTTGGACATGTACCGTTATATTATTGAGGTGTACAATTCTAATAGGGTCTACAAATAATATATAATATAGAAAAAAAAATAAGCACTATTTGTGAACCTATCATAATTGTCCACATCAACAAATATACTGATACACATTAAATAAAATGTGTACCGAATAATTCACCTTTTTGGTATTCGAAAACTATTAGTATTTTTTATCGAACTATTTTATGATTGTTTTGAACTGGGTTGAGATTCAATCCAACATGCTCGATCTAAAAATATTCAACTACTTCCATGCCCCCAAAATCTACGGTAATCTCCGTTCTATAACAGCTGACATCAGATTCATTGGTCTTGAATACCGAGGTCTCCTATTTGCCACTTCACGCTTATTTACTTGAGTGTTGGGGGTGTCTTGCACATAGTCTCATCTCAAACAATCAAATAAGAATTTGAATCCTCTCATTCTCCTTCCTCTACATTTTTCTCCTTCCTCTCTATCTCTATCTTAATTTATGTCTCTCTCTCTCTCTCTCCTAACTTGTTTATTATTTTTTATTGATGAGAGAGATTGAAAGTAAGAGAGAGATAAAGAGGAAGGAGAAAGATGTAGAGAATTGAAAAGGAAAGAGACCAATTTGTTCAAACAGACGCGACATTTTCACCACCACACATAACCTTCGTATTAGGTAAAATTAAGTATGAAAAAACATTAAACTATAGTACAACTTAAAAAAAAGAAAAATAAATTTATCTATTTTGATTGAATGTTTTTCTTATATTATTTTCTTAAGTAAACTGACAAAAAATAAAGATTGAATACATTTTACTCAAAAAAAATGTTGAATGCTTGACAATTTAGTCAAAACTAGATACCTTACCCGTGCACTTGCACGGGACATATATAATCAGACAATATTGACACCGCATATAAATCAACAAATTATTTGAACATAAATAAAAAGTATAAGATGTAAAGAAATATAATATGATGTGATAAATCATTTAGAAGGTGCCATTGAAACATATGATAACATATGATAGTAAATAGTTGATGATGTCAAACACATGTCCATAAATTTAAAAAACCATTGAAACTACATAAAATTCTACAAATTCCGAAAGATTTCTTGGTAAACTACATTTGAAGTTGTATGCTTGGAAATAATACGCATAAAATCCTTAAATCATGACTGCTTGGAAATAAAATTTATGGTATTGAAATTTTTCATTTTAGGTACATGCTTTTTTCATAAAATATATTGGAAAATCACAAATTAATATATATATATATATATATATATATATATATACACTATATCCTATAAGTTCTTTTTTTTTTTGTACAGTATTCTATAAGTTCTTTAAGTCCTATAATTAAGGATTTTTTTTTTGACCCAATAATTAAGGAGATGTTGTTATAGGTACAGTCCACACATTTTTTTTTAGAAAAAAATTCCTCAACCAATTTGGAAAATAATGTTTGGCTGCAAATCTCTCTAGACTCTGACCCGTGCATTGCACAAGTTGTACGGAGCAACGACAAATATACAATTTAATTTGTTATAATGAAAATTACAATTAAAAAATAAAATGAAATCAAAATATAAATATATTAAAATTAAAAGTAGCTCGTACAAATGGAACTATAAAAAACATTTAAAATAATTAATGAATACTAAAGTTATACAAAAAATTGCAAAATAAATTATTTGGGGCCGATTTGGATTTAATAGGGATAACTAATTAGGGTTAACTTGGACTTTTTCAGAACGCCATATATCAAACAAATTCAAATTAGTAAATGAATAATTCACAAACAAAGATTTAACACAATCACTTAAATTCACAATGTTTTAATATTTAATATATGAGAAAAATAATTTTATTTTCAAGATATTGATGTTGCTATACTTTTTTTTCCATAACAATTTTGTTACCCAAAAAAGGCAAAAAATAAGTGTTCCAAAGACTCTTCATGTGCATAATTATGTCTAAATTATATATGGCTTGATCACTAATCTAAGTTATGATGACTATAGAAGGGCAATCAAAACCATAGCCAAAACAATAAATTACTTTAAACTACATCTTAGTTGTCGTGTGAAACGTAATTTGCCTTGAACACAACTTAATTACATCTTCAACTCTAAATAAATTACTTTAAACTACCCTAAAAAATAGAGTAACATAAATTAAAGAAGGTACACAACATGGAGCTCTTTCAAACTAAATGGAAGAAAAAGATTGATATTTTGCTCCAAATGCTGAGATCTACATGAAATAGCACTATGATCACAAAATAATTAGAAACAAAAATGAGTAATCAAAATGAAATTGGATTAATATATAGCTCTTGAGTTGTACAACTCCATCAAATATCACTTGTTATTTCTTAAGCATAACTTTAATCAGCATCTTGAGTATGAAATTAGATGAACAACCACTTCCCATCTATGTTTTTTCAATTTGCCCACATTAAAACTATTGGATTGGATTCAGAATTGTATTTTACACATACTGCAACTTTATTTAATTAGTAGAAAAAAAAACCTATGCAAAAAGATGACAATGGCAAAAAAGCTATATAACCACATAACTCCAAATGCATATCATTAGTACTTCAGGCTTGGTCATGGCCTCAAAAGAGTTCTAATTAAGTAAGATATGTGTACTTGTGCAGTAGGTGAAAGAAATCAACGCTTATTGACTCAATTGTTTAAGAGTTGGTGGACAATTTTACAACTACTATTTCAATTTTAACAGATCACAATTGTTTAAGAGTATAACTAAAGGTTGAAGGACCTGACCTTTAAAAAGTAAACACCCACAAAGGTCACTGTGTATCTCCCTTGTAGCTAGAAAGCTGTTTAAATCATCCACCTTGAAGCCAAACAAAATTAATTGAAAACCATTACTACGGATAGAATGAATAAACATAATTAAGATTTAAATAAACAAACCATATTAGAAATCAGTGAAATTGATCATAAAATATGAACATAGATTTATAAATAAAAATAGGTGCAGATAATTGGGAGAAAGATAATACAAATGAAAGCAAACAAAATAATCAGAAGTAAATTATAGAGAAAGAGAGTGTGTGTGTTGACACATGAAACTAAAGGAGAAGTGCGTGAGAATTTGAATTTGAAAATATGGGTGCCGAGTATACAAAGTAATGTATGTGTTGATACATATTAACTGCATATACATAAAATAGATAGCTAATACTAAATTACAACAATATTTAGAAAACACCAAAAAATTCAAAACAAATAACGCCAGCCTCAAAAGATAAATGCCATATAATCAAAAAAAGGATTCTATAACTAAATGGTAGACTCTATTTGAGACTGTCACCATTACTAAATGATAATAAAAAGTACAATACAATTAAAAAAAAGGAAAGGGTTTGAGACTGTCACCATTACTTTAAAAATCTAAACTCCATTTGTTTGGTCTCCATTGTTCAATCTCTCACATAGACTTCAAATCTTTATACTCATTCTATGAAAACAAAGGTAAGAAATCAATGAAAAAATATAGTGGCCATTAAATATATAGATAAGAACCTCAAGGAACTGTTATAGATGTTTGTTATTCTTACCTCAGATACTTCTCTCACACTTTTAGGTTCCTTTACATCGTATCAAAACTTCGCATCTAAATCTATGATCCGTTCCTTCTCTAGATCATTGCTTCTTGGACCATAGTCAAAATTGAAAGCTTTTACCTATAATTTATTGCAAGATACATAAATTAGCAAACTTTGTTATGCAAATAAATCGATTCATAGACAATTTCGAAGATAAAAAAACTGACATTTTTCTGAAACAAACATTGTTCAATTTCTAACAAAAAATTTGAAGTGAAGGAAACATAGCTTCAAACTCAATTGTAATTAAAAATAAAATTCATCGGGCCTTCATTCTTCATTCTCTATCATTGGTATCACACTATCACCAGAACACTACCTTCATGCAACCTACCATGAACAAAAAAATAAATCAATGTGATAATAACCTCTGGTGAAAATAATAAGTGGTAAAAATGTCAAATTTTAAATTTCACAATTTTTAAGTCATTGTTTTGTAAGCCGTTCAGATTGCTAGTATAAAACCAATTGAAGTTGACAATGAAAGAGTCGTGTCTTACATCAAAAAAAAAAAAAAGCCATGTCCACGTCTCAGTTCTATCAATCCACAACACAAAGACAAATTTAATTCAATCACAAATTAAGAACAAATATCCAAAAAAATTGAAAAATAAAAAGGGATTTGTGTATAGGAAAAGTTGAAACAATGAGTTCAATCAAAGTACTTAAACTAAAAGATTCCAATCATAATTTCCAAAATCAAATAATCAATAAAACAAAGAATCTACCTCATCTTCTTCATTATCATTCACTTTTGAGTTAACATACTCATCAACTTACTTCCTATCAACTAACAATAGGGTCATGACCCATTTGGTCGAAAATTCCTTTACCGTGGCGGAATGAATGGTAGTCCTATAAAGATGCATAGATCGTGAAACCAAATCGTTTGCTTTGATGAAGTTCGTGGTGGCCGGAAATGAATCTGAAGGAAGAGATAGATATGGAACAAATGAGTTATGTTTGCTTTTTGGAGAGAGGGGGAGAGACAATTGTAAGAGAGAAGAATGGCGGCCGGGGGAAGACATGGACGGAGAATCTCCGGTGAGAGATGGAAGAGGGAAAGACTAATCTGTGTGGAAGAGAGAATAATAAAAAAAAAATTAAAATAGAAACAGGAGTATACGTGCAGTGAGAGAGAGAGAATGACTAAAGAAGACTAATGATGGTTAGTTAGGAAGTGGAAAGTTAAATGCATGTTTTATTCCCAATGCAAGCCTAACCCAACACCTTTTTTTATTAGCAGATTTTGAAATTCAAATTTGAATATGTGGTAAATGAGTTGGTAGTTGGATGGTAATTAATTAATAGAGAGATTAGGAGGGAAAAATTAGGATTAGGTGGCTGCAAATTAGGGTTAATATGGCTGCATAATTAGTGATATTAGATATAAGAAGGATAGTATGAATGCAAACTTTATCTTAGCTAAATAAATCTCTAAGATAGTTGTTCTGCAGACCTCAGCTGATAGTTGCAAAAATGTTGATATGTAGATATGTGTGTGTATGAGAATTTAATCACTAGGTTATTCGGAAAAAGAATATTTAACAATGATTTTATTTTAGGCAAAAAAATACATTTTAAGGTGGTTTTATTTTACATTAAATAAATTTTGAATTGCATCGCTTGATGTGTTAGCATGGGGTAAGAGTTTAGCCTTATAATATCAAGGTGTGAGTTTTAATCTCAATAAGGCAATTGTAATGTAGTCATTAGTGCCACATGAATTTAATGAGAGAGTCTTACCTAGGCACAAAGATTTGAGCACTAAGTTTAGGCACACACCCATAAACCAAAAAAATTAAAAGAAAAATAATTTTGTCACATTAATTAATATCACTTTAATACTTTTATCTTTAATTTTTTAAATTTTTTGTGAATGTGCCTAACAAAATAAACATTTGGGTTTGTGCATATGTTAGCGTTTCTCGAATTTAATATAAAAAAAATTGAACTTTATCAATGGAAATTGGGTAGAGTATAGAAGAGGCTAGAATTTTAAAATGTAGCAAACAAATGTTTGAATCCTCCTGACACGGCTCAAAATATCTTTAGATAAGAGAAACTGCAAAAAATAAATAAACAACTTTATTTTATTTATATATATATACTACGTGTGCAGCCGAGCACTACACTCCACTTACATTAAATTTGAAGTTAATGGTATAAATTATATTATTATATGTTTTTTATGTCAATTAATTTGTTTTGAATTTAATTTTTTGTTGAAACAACCAATATTAGTATTTTTGTTGGAAGGGTTGATTGATTTGATTGAATCATCAACTTCATTGCTATTCTTTAAATCTTTAACCCTAACCACCAAGTCATCCATACAGGGGAAGTTATTATACATAAGTGTAATCCTTATGCATGGTACATAAGTCAATAACACTCATTAGATTGAGCATCCACATATAATAATCCTAGTCAATCTCAACTCACACACTCACATCTAATCTCACACCCCCCCTAAATTTCTCGTGCACCCCCCAAATTTCTCGTGCACCCCCCAAATTCCTCGTGCACGCCTCAAATTTCTTGTGCACCCCCCAAATTTATCGTGCACCCCCAAATTTCTCATGCACCCCTAAATTTCTCGTGCACCCCCAAATTTCTCACGCACCCCCCTGATGAGTTGTGCCCCCAATTTTTTTTTTGTCCCCCCACATTTCTAGCCTAAACCATTTTGCTGTGGGAATGGTTTCAGATATATACACTCCAAAACCATTAAGTGCATAAGATGGTTTTGAAGTACAACCTATAATTAGAATCATTATTTTTATTTTTTTTGGGTACAATTATAATCATTATTTAAAATCATTTAACAATAATTTTGGTTTCTCATATAAGACAATCTAAACCATTAAATCACAATTATTGTTTCTATTCTAATTATAGGGTTGTACTCCAAAACCATTTTATGCACCTAATGGTTTTTTATTACAACCATATGAAATCATTCCTACAGCAAAATGGTTTAATGGTTTTTTATTATAATCATTATTTTTTATTTTTTTGGTACAATTATAATCATTATTTAAAACTATTTAACAATAATTTTGGTTTCTCATACAAGACAATCGAAACCATTAAACCACAATTATTGTTTCTATTCTAATTATAGGATTGTACTCCAAAACCATCTTATGCACTTAATAGTTTTTGAGTGCATATCTCTGAAATCATTCCCACAGCAAAATGGTTTAGGATAGAAATGTGGAGGGGAGAAAAAAGAAATTGGGGGCAAAAGTCATATGGGGTGTGCGAGAATTTGGGGGGTGCATAAGAAATTTAGGGGGTCCATGAGAAATTTGGAGGTGCGCGAGAAATTTGGGGGGTGCATAAGAAATTTAGGGGGTGCATAAGAAATTTTGGGGGTGCGCGAGAAATTTGGGGGGTGCACAAGTAATTTGGGGGTGCACGAGTAATTTGAGGGGTGCACTAAGTAACTTATGCATGCTGGATAAGGATGGCTTATGCATAATAACCAAACCCATCCATATAGAGCTGTCAAAATGGGCCGGCCCGAATGGGCGGCCCGAATAGCCCGATTTTTTCCCGGGCTTGGGCCTTAAAAATCTAGCCCGAATTAGCATCCGGGCTTTTTAGCCCGGCCCGATAAAACCCGCAAAAAATATGGGCCGGCCCGAATGGGCCGCGGGCCGCCCGCAAGCCCGATTAAATTATAATAAAAAAAATAAAAATAAAAAATATGAGTAAACAAGGAAGAATGTTTATAATATTTTTACTTGGGCCTCCAATCTAAAAGTCGACACAAACATAATAAGTTAACAACACGGCAACAACACAACACACACCTTCCAATTCCATCAAACGCACATTTAAGAGAATAAATATGCACTAGTAACGCAAATTATGTACATAAGGAAATGAAGAGAAGCTAAAAGTAAAAATAACTTATCGTGTCATTAAAATAAATAAATAAGCTAAAAATATAAAACCACGATCGTGAAATATTTTTCTACGTAATTACTCGTAAATTGTAAATAGCTTAAATAACTTTACATTAATACTAACAAATTTCAACCTATTTGTAATTAATTAATGTTATGATCTCTTTGTCAAATTTATTGGGCACTTAAATTTATTCTTTTTTTTCATTACCCTTCATCTATTGTTTTAAAAATGTTTTTTTTTTTAAAAACCGGGCCGGCCCGAAAGCCCGATAGCCCGTACCGGGCCGGGCTCGGGCCTTATTTTGTAGCCCGTTTTTTATCCGGGCTTTTTAAGCCCGGCCCGACGAAGCCCGAATGGGCCGGCCCGAAACGGGCCGGGCCGCCCGTTTTGACAGCTCTACATCCATACATATGTTTAGATTTGATTTTCTAAGATGGATTTTAAAAAGGAGAGAAGGGGCATATATTTCTTTTTTATACACTAAAAAATTATATTCTTATATAAATTAAGTATCATCAAAGTATTATATTTTTTATCATATTATTATTTCAATGGTTAATAGGTCGTTACCCCCTACTAAAAAATTTTTGGATTCCCCCTGGATGCACTTTATAAATCGATTATTTTGTTCCACTGATTTTAAAAGTGCAAATTCCTTCATTCAATAGGGGGAACCATAACAATTTACTTTGTAAGAGGAAATCTTAAAAAAAAAATTAATAGGTACTGATAATACAAAACACACTCACTTAAAAGCTGATAACGACCTATTAACCTTTATTTCAATATTTTGAAAATATCTTTCATCTAAATTACATTTAAAAAAACAACACTAAAATATGGCAGAAGAATTATCTGCTCTACTCAGCTTTAAAGTCAAAAAAGTAATAAAAGTGTTGTACTAATAAAGAGCTGTAAAAATGGGCCGGGCTATCGGGCCGGCCCAGTAGCCCTATAGTTTTATACGGGCCGGGCCGGGCTGGGCTTCCCAAAAAATGTTATTGGGCCTTATTGGGCTGGGCTGTCGGGCCTATGGGCCATCATGGGCTGGGCCAGCGGGCTTTTGGGCCGGCCCAATAAAGAATTAAAAAAAAATTCTAAAAAAAAAATTTACCTAAAAATAAGGAATTTTAGTTAGTATAAAATCTTTAGATAAAGTAAGTAACAAAAGATGAGATTTGTTTTTTTTTTAAGGAAAAAGATGAGATTTTGTTAGTTAGGAGATAATTATTAAACCAAATTTGTTATGATTATCTTTATTTAAAAAAAAATAACAACTTAATCATTCATTATAAATAGAGAAGTATAAGAAGGAAATTATAAGTTTTATCTTATCTAAAGCACAAAGATATAGATTATAGTGCTACTATTCTCAACAAGGTATATGTCTTCTACTACTTTTCATCTAACTAGTTTCTTGCTCAATAATGGTATTTGTATGTCTGTATGTCAATTTATATGTCTCGAATATTTTATAACTGTATGTTTTATTTTTAACTTTGTTTTAGTAGGTTTCTTAGAAGACATATTCAATATATACCGCAATATTGTGTTCATAGTATACCTATTATAAGTACTTCTTGTGCTTATCTTTTATAATATAATTTAAATGCTCAATTTAATTTTAATGTGTTTGTACTTTGTAATGTAGTCATGGAAGATGTTGATCCAATTTTGCAAACTATTAATGAAGATGGTGATTTGGTAATGTCACAATCTCCTCCGGCTGCTAATACGAAAAATGTTATTGAGGGAGACACTGTTGAAAAAAATACTAATAACAAAAGGGTAAGGAGATCTAATGTTTGGAAACATTTTACAAAGATTGGTAAAGTTGATGGGGGGCAAAAATGTACATGTAATGGTTGTAGGGGTATGTTTTCATGTGGTGGAAGCACTTCTCACTTAAAGCGTCATATAAAGCTGTGTCATAAAATTCCAAACAGTGATGATGAGGAACTCATGTTGGATGATGAAGAAACATTATTGAAGAAGTGACAATTTGATGATAAGGCTTACAGAGATTCACTTGCTAGAAGCATTATACGACATGATCTTCCATTTAGCTACGCCGAGTATGATGCAGTTTTGGCTACAAACAAGATATTGAATCCTGATTTTGTTCCCATTTGTAGAAACACTGCAAAAACCGATTGCATGCTTGTGTTTTCAAGTGAAAAGGAAAGGCTAAAGAGTGTGTTAGCATCCATTCCAGGTAGAGTTTGTCTAACTTCTGATGTATGGACAGCTGTAACAACACAAGGTTATATGACTGTCACTGCTCATTATGTTGATCAAGATTGGAAGTTAAATAGTAAATTACTTTCATTTTGTCACTTGGATAATGCACATACAGGGGTCGAATTATCTGGAAAATTGTTTGGTGCTCTTAAGGATTGGGGAATAGATCGTAAAATATTTTCACTCACATTGGACAATGCCTCTTCAAATGATAACATGATAAAAAAATTGAAACAGAGGCTTAATTTGCAAGATGCGTTGTTATGTAAAGGTAAATATTTTCATGTCCGTTGTTGCGCCCACATCTTGAATCTCATTGTTCAAGATGGTTTGAAGGCGGCGGGTGATGCTTTGCATAAAATTCGAGAGAGTGTCAAATATGTGAAGGCCTCAGAGGGGAGATTGAGGGAGTTTAGAAAATGCATCCAAGAAGTGCATCTAGATAATGTAGAAGGTGGATTCTTAAGGTTGGATGTTTGCACTAGATGGAATGCCACATATATGATGCTTGAAAGTGCTATTAGGTATCGACCTGCATTCATTAGCTTGAGCGATAATGATAAGAACTACACGATTTGTCCAAGCACTGAGGAGTGGGAAAGAGCACAAACTATTTGTAATATCTTGGCTCCATTTTATAATATTACATGCTTAATTTCTGGGTCATCTTACACAACTTCAAACTTATACTTCATGCAAGTTGCATTTATAGAGATGGCTTTGAATAAAAATTTGAATAGTGAAGATGAAGTGATCAAAGATATGACCAAGAGGATGAAGGATAAGTTTGACAAGTATTGGAGTGAATATTCGGTTACTCTTTCACTTGGAAATGTTCTTGATCCAACATCAAAGTTAGAATTTTTGAAGTTTTGCTTTAAGAAACTTTACCCAAATAATTATGAAGACAAGATAAAAAAAGTGAAGGATGGTTTGCATGATCTCTTTGATGAATATAAAAAAGACATGGTTCCAACAAGCTCATCTTTAGATAGTTCATCAAGAAACACTCAATCTCACTCAGTTGGTCAATCATTGAAGAATACATCGTTTTTTAAGGTAAGATTTATAAATTGTTTCAAATTTTTATGAAAGTACTTATAGTTATTTCTATTGATGTAAGTCAAATAATAAAAGTTTAAATAATAGTGCATGTGCTAATTCTTTAATTAAAGTCTAAGTAGTAGTAAATGTGTCAAATAATTATTGTGTTGCTGTCATTAATATGTTAATATGGTCCCCTTAGAAAAGTTAAAATAAGGTAATATAAGTTAATTCCACTGTTATACTTATTTCTATTGTTGTTGTCAAATAATTGTTGTGTTTCCCTCTTAGTACTGCTTGCATTTATTTGTTTGCATGAATGGGGCTGATTATATTCTATTCAAGCTTAATTTAAATAGTTTTTGTTTGTCGAATTCTAGGAATACCGTCAAGAAATGATACAAAAAATGTCAAATGATGGTAAGTCTGAACTTGAAATATACTTGGATGAAAAATGTCTTCCGAATGATGATGTGGATATTCTTCAATATTGGAAGTTAAATAGTGTTCGATTTCCTCAACTTGCAATAATGGCGTGTGACATTTTAAGCATTCCAATCACAACAGTGGCTTCTGAATCTTCTTTTAGTATCGGAGGTCGTATCTTAAATAAGTATAGGAATTGCTTACTCCCAGAAACTGTGCAAGCTCTTATTTGTACACGTAATTGGTTGCATGATTTTAAAGAAATCGGACCTTCTGGTAAGTTTAATTAATAATCCTTTTGTTTTATTTGCAATTTGAATTTGCTTTTTAGTTGATGACTTATCAAATTATCGTGTATTATGAATTGCAGATATACCTGAAGTAGAGGAGATACAATTGTATGAAAAATCAAGTGGTCAAGATCAAGAAGAGACTTAGGCCGAGAAGTTACCTAATTTATAATTTACTTTTTTTTATAATTTATAATTTAATTTATGTATTTTGAATGATTATGTTAAAAGTTTAGTGTCTGATGTAAGCTTGAAATTTATTAACTTTGAGGATGCACTTTATGAATCATCATCCACAGATCTCTCGACTTTTGCGTGGATATTTTGAAGTATTTATTATTTCATGAAATCATGACACTCACTTTTTTATGGATATTAATTTTTGTGCGATGCATATGTAGTTTTATTGTCCATTGATTTTTTTTTTTATAAAAAATTTGTCAATATTTTATAAAAAAAATATTAAAAAATTTGTCGGGCCTGGGCCGGCCCATCGGCCCATACATATTGGGCTGGGCTAAGCGGGTCGGGCCTTGGGCCTTAATGGGCCGGGCCACTTGAGCCCAATAGATGTCTTGGCCCTATGGGCCCGGGCCGGGCTGGCCTGGCCCATTTGACAGCTCGTGTGTGTGAAATGTGAATCTATGAGGATGTTGAAAAAATGGAAAAATATTAAAAAGGTAAACGCCCACCGTGGGGCTCGAACCCACGACCACAAGGTTAAGAGCCTTGCGCTCTACCAACTGAGCTAGACGGGCTCCTTGTACTCTCTTCTCGTCATAAATATCTACTACTATAAATATTCATATTTCAGTCAATTATTGGTTTAGTTCAGTTAACTATATCGACATTGGATCCAAACGGGGGCCATCCTGTAAAAAGCTGGTTTGAGAGACAATTTTCAACGAAAGCTAGTAGCCTACTATATTCCTGCGTATCAACATACATTACAATTACAATATTTCTTCAAAAAAAAAACATACATTACAATATTTCTTCAAAAAAAAAAAAACATTACAATAGTATAAAATTGTGTTCAAAACCAATTTAAATATAGTCAACACTCTGATACACCTCTTATTTTGACATGTATCGATATACTGTTAACGTTGACAATTCTAATAAGTCCACAAATAATATTTAATATAAAAAATTAATAAACATTATTTATGAACTTATTATAATTGTTCACCTTAACAAGTGTATCGCTATCACAACTGTTTTTACTTAACCTGTATAAATAATAGTACTAGGTCTCTCTTGGAAATGTTTCTTGCCTCTTTCTATAGAATACTTTTTAAAATTTTTAACTATGTTAGTTATTTCTTCATTCAACCAAATATCCATCATTATTGTATACTATCATTTTATTTTATTACCAATAAATAAATAGTTGTATGAAGGATAAATTGAAAAAACAGTATCAATAGTTAACAAATTAATAATACAAACTTTATTACATAAAGACTCATAACCTTGACGCAAAATTTGTAAATATTGTGCTCTTACAAGTTACAAGTATCATCCATCACTCAAAGCAAATATGGATTAGGAAACATAAACCCACCACAAAATTGGAACTGAACTTGTGTTTTAGATTTTCATACAGCAAAAATGATTTTGAAATAACTAGTGTTTGCAGTTTGCACATCAATTTCATTTAATCATATTGTTTACATCTAAATAAGCATATCACCAAAGGAAGAAAAGAAAGTAAATAAGTGGTCAAATGGAGACTTAAACAAGATGCCACAAATCTTAAATGAACATGGTATTCAAACTTTAAAATCAGTGCCTCTTATAGTTTTGAGTTTGAGGGACAAAAATTAAAGGGCATGCCTATTTTTCCCCTAGATGTTAGTCTAGTCCTACTATACATGTTCAATCTGAAGGCAACTACAAAAGTAAACTTGATCAGAAGTGTCTCTTCAAAATTTAACTAGCATAATAAACACTACTAAACCACTGATTCTAGTTCTGATTCTGAACCATTTTCTTGTGGATTACAAGGCAAATGAAATGGAGATGGTGGTGGATCAACATTCAATGTACCATCTAGTACTCTCGCTACCTCTTCCATCGATGGTCTTTTATGTTCGTCCATTTGAATGCACCAGAATGCGATTCTTAACGCACGTTCGAGTTCTTCTGAATTAGCACCACCTTCGATTCTCTTATCAACCACATTAGCTACCCTTCCTTCCATCCATTCTTCGTAAGCCCATTCACAAACTTGTTCGTGATCTTGCTGCCCGGTTAACAAGGTTAGTACTAATTTGCCAAAATCTCCTACATCTTTTTCAGCTGAAAAACCGCAGTATGTAGCCTCGCCATTGACTATTGCAAATCCATATTCAGATACCTTAGCGACTGAATCATCATCCAACATCACATTCTCACATTTCAAATTTCCGTGGCTAATAAATTCCCTGCACCCCGAATGCAAATAACAGATGGCCTTCGCCACACTCGAGCATATTTCAATTCTGTTTCTCCAAGTTAGCCTCTTGCAAAGAGTAGAGTCATCTAAGTACTTGTCCAATGAACCGGCTTTGGAAAATTCAAACACCAAATATCGATTATTGAACTCACAACAATAGCCCTCCAGCTTCACTAGGTTCTTGTGGTGGATTCTCCCTATCTTCAGAACAGCGCTCCGGAATTTCCTTTCTTCTATGGATGCATTCAGGTCTTTGATTGCAACCAGACAATTGCTCGGTAGCACACCCTTGAACATATTTGGCCCTATTCGATTCTTAAAATCTCCGGTGATGCTCTTGATTTCTGCAGAGGATAACACCATTAAGCCTTTTGAATCCGGGAATGTGAATGCTAACGTAACTCTTCTCATAGTATAGCTTTTTCTTCTACAGATGAAAAAAACAATTCCCAGCTGGACAAAAGCAACGATCACAAATGTTCCTGAGGCTGCCCCTACCATGCAACGAACACAGAGCCTCCGAGGTGATGGTTTCGATGGAGGCGACTTCTTGAGACCAGGATCTACTGCAAATGGAGCTGAGCAGCTCTTAACAAATGATATTGAGCTTAGAGATGGATCTTCGTAGCCAGTTATGTAATTAGTTTTCTTTATGGAGCATTGTGGACTACCATTGTTGGAAAAGGTTGCAACCGTACACCGAGAGTCCTTCAGGCACAAATGTTCGCATTGCTGCAAACTACTTGTGATGACAGAATCATCAGGAGGGTAAATTCCATATAGATATATGTTCTTATATTGTTGCATATTGATGCCAGAAGCACAGTCACGTTCATACAGAACCAAACAATTGTTAGTATCAGTTACCTTGAAAGGGCACCTGCACTCGGCAGAACCTGAAGCATTGAAGACACAGACACCGCGTTGGCCACATGTAGCAAAGACTTTGCATTGATTCTCCACAGCTTGCCAAACAGATCTCCATGATTGTGAAGCTTCTGTCCATGAGTATAACCGGAGATTGCCATCCAAATCTAGCCTGAGAAATCGATAACTCACAGAATCATTGTGGTCTGCTCCAAATACACTCCAAACAGATTTAAATTTTTGGTCTCGAAGTTGAAGAGATCCATCGGTTGTAAGGAATGCAGTGAGATTTGCAGTAGAAGGGATTTCACTAGTCCAGTATACAATATTACTCTCCCAACGAAGCTGTAACCGACCAGAAGCATTCATGTAAAGACTGTAGTAACTACTCTGAGGGTCCTTGGTTGAAGCACGAAGCGTCTTGTAAACAGATAAACTCTGTCCTGGGAGAAGTGTATCAGAAGGAGTATCAAAACTTTGCCAAATGATGTTTTGTTTTGTGTCTATCAGAACAAGATTTCCATTGTCATGAAGCGCGGCCGAAACAACATATCGATTTCCTGTTTGACTGCTCCACACAGTGATTCCGTGTAAGGAATCAAACAAGACAAGTTCCCCTTGTGGAGTGAGTTGGAAATAGGACATGTTGCTTACTTTGACATGAGCACCAGCAATCCATACAAGTGTTTGCTGACTATAAGGAATAGACTTTGAATTGAAACGAATGCCGACACTAAACTGGTTAGGTTCATCAGTAATGTTAAAGAACCCGAATGCAAAATCACCATTGGAGGAAACCCAACAATCATTATCAACCACAGAAAGTTTGGAACCTAATGGTATTACAGCTGTTACAACAGGATGTAGCAAGAAGCCAAATGAAACACATAGCAACAATCCTAACCTAAGGAGACACTCCTTTTGAAGCATATCCATATATTCTCAGAAGAACAAAACTAAGATATATAGTGATGAGTTCAATTTCCTAAACTCACATTTACACCAAACACCTGTGAAAATAGATAAGATAAGTTAAAGATTTTTGTCAATGATAACAGCTCAAAAGACAAAAACACACAATTTTCTAAGAATAGGAGTATTAGGTAAATATAAAGTCAAATTTGAAGGACATGGAAGAAATATCCAAATAGAATCAAAAGTGGAAAAAATGTGCAAGTTTGGTACCTTAGTCAAAAGCTCAGAAACTCAATAAGCCACCATGAACATCTCAGAATCTTGCAACAAATTGGAAAGTTACCAGTTACAAGTTACCACCATGAATTTGACAAAACAACTTGAAATTGGACAGTGTTAAGACCCATTTATAGCTTCAGATGGAGGAAAATAGATAACAAAATGGAAACCCTTTTGATTATTGGGTAAAAAAACAGCAAAAAGATGAATTTGAGGACTAAAAATTGAAACTTTATCACAAATGGGACCCAAAACTATACCAAAAAGTAACTCATTTTGTAGAATAATACACAATAACTTTTCAAGGTTCAAACATCAACCAAAGAAAGTGCTTGCAAACGTGCAAACTTGAATATCACAGATTGAAAAACAGAAAAAGCCAATCTTGATATTTTTCCAAGTTAGAGAGATCTATGTAAACAAAAAACAGTGGAAATTAAAAGCTTAAGCTAAAAATTGGGAAATGTTAAACTCAAAAACACCAAATCTCATGACCCAAATGAAAAGTTTCAAACTTTTTCTTATCCTTTATTTTCTTAGCACCGAAAGGTGAAAAGGGTAATGAAGATAAGAGAAAATAGGTACCTTTTTTTGTTTTTGACAAAGAGAAAATGGGTACTTGAACACTTGCAATATGAATAAAATAGTTTCTTTTTTAAGTGTGTTGGGAAAGGAACTTTGAAGTTTGGAGATGAAGTTGAAGAGTGTAAGTAAGTGAAATGTGTGAGGTTGAAGAAGTGAAAATGGTGTGTATTTGATGATGGTGTTTTGAAGCTTGTTGGGTTTAGATTTGAAGAATGAAAAGGGGAATGAAAATTGTGAAGTTTTTTGAGGAAATGGGGTGAAGAAAGAGAGCAATGTCAGTGTAGAGAGAGAGAGAGAGAGAGAGAGAGAAGAGAAGATGATGGGTGAGTTTTTGGATTGGATGGTGATGGCGAAAAGAAGAAAAGAGGAGAAGAAGATGAATAATATGAAGAAGAAAAAGTGAAGAAAAGGAAGAAGAAGAAAAGGAATTTACTTCTATTTTTTTTGGGGGAATAAAAAAGGAATTTACTTTATTATCGTTAATTATTAATAAGTAATTGCTTGTTTTTATTGTGGATCATTATTCCTTTTGAATATTTTTTTTATTTTTTTTTACTTCTTATTCCTTTTGAGTTGAATGAGAAGGTAAACTAAATATGGAATATTTTTATAAGAAAAACTTATGATGAAGAAACGATGCCCCAATTTAAGGTCAATTCTTCGGTATACATATTATGTGGATATGTACCGATAGATTTGTTAATGTGATTGATTTTGATTGGTTTACAAAATAGTATTTATTAAAAAAAATTTATGAATCAATCACAATCATCCACCTAAATTGTGTACCGGTACATATCCATATAAGATGTGCGCCGGATCATTCATCCAATTTAAAGCACGAAACTTTCTCTTAATTTCTTATTTTTTAGACTACTAGACCAAAAGAAATAGGGATCTTGTTATTGTTCATATCCAAAAAAAAAAATTTATTAAGAAATTTAAAAAGGAAAAAAATGAAAAAAATGATTTTTATTTTATTTTGGAAAACACTCAAAATTTATACCTTTAAAACATTAAATGCATAATTTTCAAAAAAAAAAAAAAATTACATGCGGTTTAACAATGAGCATTTTAAGAATTGAATATCCCATACACTTTGTTATCGTCTATTATTATTATTAGCTATACTCTATGGCATTTTATTGACCTTGAACAAAACGTAAAAAAGAAAAATTTATTTCATTTAACATAAACATTTTTAATAGATCATAATAATAGTTTTATAAAATATCAAAAACATCTCTTTGCTGAAAAATTTATAAGAAGCATTTTTTTTGTAAGAGAAGCGGTGTTTATTAATAGATGTGTTTTTATTTCAAAAAAATATATGAAGCGGTTTCTTCAAGCATTTTAAAATGCAAAATTATTTATAATCACATTAATCGATAAAGTTGCCAAACCGACATATCCTTTCTGTTATTATTTTTTTATAACACTATTATAAAAATAGGTTAATATACAAAAAAAAAAATATATGGTCCCTTAAAATCTTCAGGTTCAATTTAGAGTCAATTGTGTGGAGTGGTGTGAGGCGGTGACTTAGAGTCAATTGTGTCTTTTCTAAAAATATAACCTCTCTTGCTCTTCAATTTAATAGTCTTCGGGTTCGTTTCTCAAGATTAAAGATAGCTTCAAAGCTATTTGGTTGGCGACAATCTAGATGATCTCGAAAGCTAGAAATGATTGAGTTTTTAATCAGAAAGCTGATGAAGTAGATTGCAATTGATAAAATCAAAATTCATACTTGGTGGTGGTTTAAAGTGAAATTCAAGATTTTACTATATTTTTTATAGGTGGTACTCGAATTCGTTATTGTGTTTGGGGGCTACTTGATGAGTGTCTCTTTTGACACAGTAGTTATTGTTGTTGTTGTTGTTGTTACTTTTTGCTTTGTATTGACTCTTGTTTTGGAAGTTGGATCATCTCCTTCACGATCTTCTACATCTCTCTCCCTCCTCTCTATCTCTATGTTATTTTCACTCTCTCTTGATTATTTTAGAATTATTTATTGAGGAGAGAGATTAAGATTAAGAGAGAGAGAGATAGAGAGGAAGAAGATAGATGTAGAAGATGATGAAGGAGATGATCCAAGTTCCTTGTTTTGACATCTAGAATGTGCTTGAATGTGCAACTCGCTGTCATTATGGTGCTTGACTAAAGAAAAAATACAAAAGAGTCTTTGACCGTGCAATTTATTAGTCACTTTGGTCCTTGACGTTAAAAATGACCGTTAACTTTATAAAAAATTGATGTGGCATTTTTTAAGACACATGAGTTGCAAAATTAACACATTTGTAGGATAAGTGGATAGATGATGTTGCTTGGGACTAAAATTGCAATAATGGTTCAAATTTTAAATTGAGAAAGAAGTAGAATAAAATAAAACGAAACATATTCGAGTTTCATTCTCCTTACTTACTCTGTCAAAAACAATTTGCTTCTCCTACCGATTTATCTGCAACCTCGATTCTCAGTTCTCTTTTATGAACTCCATTGAACAACAACAATAAATTAAATGCACTGCACTCAACAATTTAGCAAAAAACTTGCAAAGTTTGTTCTGATTGTTTCATTTTGCAAAGAGCTATGAGGAAAAGATTTAGGGAAAAATTTAAAATTGATCAATTCCAGAGAACTGTTTTGGAAAAAGATTTGTGCAATTTTCTTTTTTGTACCACTTAGCAAAGATTTGGGAACAAATAATTGTAGAAAATTTGGAGAAAAATCACATAATTGAAATAGTAAATTTGAAAATCAAATGATATATATTCGAGTCTGGTGGAGCGGCATATCGCTGTTGAAATGGAGAAGAGGGAAAAGCGGAGGAGTGGTGGAGCACCATTCAGAAGGAGAAGAGAGAAGACGACGTAACTAAGGCACTCACATGTTTCTCTTTCGTTTCTTTTTTTTTTTTCTTATTGATAAATGCATGAAGAATAAGAAGAAGGATGAGAGGAAGATGAAGAAATGAAAGGAAAATAATTGTCATTTTAGTCCGTGTTGCATTATCCATCCACTTGTCCCACAAATGTGTTAACCCTGTGTGCCATGTGTCTCTAAAAAATGTCACATCTATTTTTTTACAAAATTAAAGGTCATTTTTAACGCTATGGACCAAAGTGGCTAACGAATTGCAGGGTCAATGACTATTTTATATTTTTTCGTGAGTCAAAAACCATAATGACAGCGAGTTGCACATTCAGAGACCAAAATGGTTGTTTCCCCAAATAAAAATGATTTGGAATAATTATAACCACTACTAGAAAACATGTGTTTAGCAACCGATTTAGCGACTTATTTTCATCAAAATCGGTTGCTAATTCAATTAGTGACCGATTTAGCAACCAATTAAAATCAGTAGCAAAAACCTTGATCGCTGGTCTGTAGTGACCAAATTAGCAACCGGTTTTCTAGCGACCGATTAGCAACTGAATTTTGAGACCGAATTGGCAACCAATATCAGCAACCAATTAAGAGACCGAATTCAAAGAACAGCTTAGAGACAGATTGTTCGACGCATTGTCGACACTATTAACAACTGATTTAGTAACCACTTTATTTAATTTTAAAACAAATCGGTCGCTAATTCGGTTGCTAATTTCAATTTTTTAAAATAAAAAAATTGTAGCCCATATATATATATATATACACACACACACACACACAAATATAACAAAATACATTAGTAAATTATATTCTTATAAAGATATGCTTAATCAAAGATTATATGGAAAGTAAATCTCCTATAGAAAATAAATTAAAGCTTTAAGTATCGGCTATTACATTAAATCTATACCTAGACTAACTTAGCATAGTATTAAACAAGGCTTTAACTAATGTTTTTTTTCTTCAAAGTCAATATTACAAAATAAATCTCCTATAAAAAATAAATTAAGGCTTCGGTTCATCAAAGCTTTACATCATGTATCATACTAGAAGCCTCTAATCCACATGCTCCATGATATACATTCCTGGTACTATGACTACACTTACCTGCACAAAAGTTGAGGCATTCAATAGTTAATTTTTAATCAATAGTCTATAAAAAAAAGAGCCCCAAAATTCAAGCAAAAAAGCGAAGAAAAAGAATTCAATCAAATCAAAGATGCAAATGGAAGAAAACAGAGCAAACTAGCAAATAGTTAATAATTACCTTTGCAAGAGATAATCCAATAAGAAGCAAAAACAGCACAGCTAGTTAGTGGCAGTGACATTGAATTTGGAAAAATAGGCTAATTTCACCTACTAATAAATTGATAATGCAATCAAAAGGTGTCATAGTTTGATTAAAAAAGGTGTACCTCTCTGCATCTTGTTCCAAGTTGAACAAGTTCCTTCACAATTAAGGGAACATCAATATCACTTGTGCAATAATTTGACATTTATGTAAGCAAATATGAAACTTGTAGGCATTATTATCAGGTAAACCATTTTAAATTTTCCTAGCATAAAATTTGAAAGAGAGATCTAAGCGCTTACAGTTTGAATATAGGAAGATGTGGGAGTGGGAAAACTCTATTCTAATCAGTGAAATGGTAAAATCAAAGATAGCAAAAGTCCCGTAGAACCAACTATTTACTCATCATGTCAAAGCAACCATCACCACCGCAATAGACGTCCCTCTCTCTTTGGTTCATTGTTGTGTGGCTCTCGTTGCAGCCAGTGGCGAGAAGCTCAAGCTCTCACCACAGCAAGGTGCAAGCTGTAATAATTGTGTTTGTAGGCACAACCAAAATCAATAACAACTCACTGCAGCATTTTGTCAAACACATAGTATGCATAACTGAAACGGAAATAGAGCAACACCAAATTCAAAAGAATGAATTTAAAAGGCAAATACAGTCATAATAGTTTCTAAACTAATGACTTAAGCTAATTAACATCACTGTCTTCTCAATCTTGATTAAACAACACAAACAAATAACAACTCCAGAACCCTTTCCCATTGAAGGACAAGAAATAAGTTCAACATTAGATTCAATACCAATATTAGAGAGGAAAAAACCCAGAACAGAAACTAACAGAGTTCCAAACTAACAGTACCTGTTTACGTTTCAATTAGAGGGAGAGGAAACCAGAGAACTTCAATTCCTATTTACGTTTCAGTGAGAGTTTAGGGTTTCCATTCGGGACTGAGCTTCGCGTGAAAGGGAGAGTGAGATTCAGTGAGATGGAACGAGATGAGGGTTTCCTGGAAGTTACTTGAACATTTCCTTACTTGATGGTTCGCCATAGATAACAAAGAATGAGGGTTTCGCAGATGGCCGTTGTTCCTTCACTTTTGAAACAACCAAATACAAATTAATTAATCAACCTGTCAAGGAATCAAGCAAGGATAACAATACGTCAACATTTATAGCAATCTCAGACACCAACTCACTACTCTCATAAGTATTCATGCTCATATCTCACCAAAAAAAAAATATGCTAAGCTTCCTAATACCTTTAAACAAGAATTTTTGACATATAATATAACCATATAACTAAATTCATTCACCATAAAAAAAATCCATACATAATTCACGATATTTCAAGAGCCAAGATTAAACTCATACATATAAAAACTATGAGATTCAAAAACAAAATCAGTGAACACATGGATTCCAAGCAAAACAATGACTCCAAAAGTAAAACTACCTACACAAAACCTAATCACCTTAAAATTGGTGAATAGATGGAATTCAAATAATAATGACTAAAATTATCGGCATAAATTTAGTTTCTAAGCTGTAATCAATTGCAGAAACAAACATAAGTAATCAGCATCAGTTCAACAACATCGATTTTCAATTAAGTTAACCTAGTTCAAACATGCAACAATGGTAGAAAAATACAAGGGGGAAAAAGAGATAATACCATTAAGAACAAATCAAAGATGTATACAATGGCATAGGAACCCTAGAATGTGAATATGTTACCTGGAGGAGTAGGAGAACGAGAAGCGTTGTCGAGAGGGAGAATAGACGCCAAACAGAGAGAGTCACGAACTCACGATTGAATGAGACGCTGAGAATTCTAAGCGCGGTATGAGTTCGAAGACGATGAGAGTGAAGAGGCGAGTGGTGAGAGGCGTGCGATTTACTTGAGAGTGGAGAGGCAACGATGAATGGGTTATCCAATTTTAAAAAGGTTGATTAAATAATTATTTTGTTGTGAAAACTGAAAAGGTGTCTATTAAGTTTTTTTTTTAGTTCTTATAAAAAAATACTCCCTCCGTTTCTTTTTAATTGTCTTTTATTATCATATTTAGCGTTTCTATTTAATTGTCCTTTTTGTATTTTATGGATATGATTTGTCAATTATACCCTTTGTTAATTGCTCTTATCTTTTTCCATAAAACCAATTAATGCTATATATTTGGAAAACTAAATCTTTTTTTTAAAAAATTTTTTTTTGGTACATAACATATTAAATTTTGTTTTGTTTTGCACATAATATATTAAATTTATTGGAAAGAAAAAGTGTGGCAAAAAAAATAGGAATTTATTGGTGGATTAAAACGAGGGTATAATAGGAAAATAACATGCAAAAATACACTTCCTTAATTTGGTGTTATCATTCTAAAAAGACAATTAAAAAGAAACGGAGGGAGTAGTTTTTTTAGATTTGTAAAAAAAAAAATATGTTTGCGTGGAATTTTTATCGCTATTTATCGGTCTCCAATTCAGTCTCTATAGCAACCGATTTAGTGACCGAAATGTTTATGGATGTAACCTCAAAATATCAGTCTCTAATTCGGTCTCTATAGCGACCGAAATATTGGTTGCTAATTATCGGTCTCTGTTTCGGTCTCTATAATACGGTAGCGACTGATATAGTGACCGATTTTTTTTTTTAATTTGACGATCAAAATATCAGTCTCTAAATCGGTCTCTAAAGCGACCGAAATATTTCGGTTTCTAAATCGGTTGCTAAAAGCAAGTTTTCTAGTAGTGAACAATTAAAATAAAAAAAAATTAAAAAATTCATATATGCATGTCACACCATCGAAAATGAAGATTTCATGTCCAGTTGGCCACCTAGGGGGTAATTTAAGGAATCTTTATATTACAAGGGGTAATCGTAAAAAAAAATTACGGGAATAAAACAAAACTCGCATACTTTGCAAAGGATAAAAATCTATTTACCCTTTCTTTTATGTGTATTTCTCTTTTATAATATTCTTTGCTCATCATCACTTCTTTCTTTTTAATTTTTAATTTCTCTCTCTTCACACTCACAATCACAAAACTAAAACTGCACTCCTATCGCATATGAGAGATCCAATTAAAAAAAAAATCTCATCCTAAACACACCAACAATTTTGTTGCTTAATTGACATTTGATTCCTTTCCAAGCAGTAATCCGCCTCTTCATTACACCCAAATTCGTAGTACATGAACCATGATTTGGTGCTTTAAGTTTTTGAATGTTGCAAAACCTATAACAAGGCTGTATAATTTCTTCTTAATTTTTACTTTTATATATATAATATGAGGAGGGATCCGTTGACTCCAGGAGTAAGTCTTCATTGACTTATTCCGCTTAATAACTCGATATCGGCATTATATTTGTTCGATCCAACCGTTGAATTCAAAGATCTCATTGAGTAGATCAACTCCACAAATTTTTATAAAAATTCAAAATCGTTTGATACTTTTTATGAACACTTCAAATGAACGTACGGAAAACTTTTAGAAAAAACCGTTGAATTTCAATAGTCTAAAATACATAACTACATTTTTTGAATTTTTATAAAAATCTGTGGAGTTGATCTACTCAATGAGATTTTTGAATTCAACGGTTGGATCGAAGAAATATAATGTCGATATCGAGTTATTAAGCGGAGTAAGTCAATGGAAGACTTACTTCTGGAGTCAACGGATCCCTCCTCATATAATATATTTCTAATTAACATTAAATATAACAAGATATTTTAAACAATATTTAAATTTAATTTTTTATTGAAATAATTTTTATCAATAGTTTTTTTATACATATTTTTTTTTTTAAAATTTTTTTGACTGGTTTATTTTTTTCATATTACATAGAAATGATAACTGGGAATACTTATTTTAGCAAACCAGAAAAGTACAAACGTACTTTATTTGCGGTAAAGAAAGCAATAATATTCTTATTATACAACAAAACAATAGTTCACACTCATCATTCATCAAATAAATAAGTCATTTATAAAAAAAAAATACCATCCAACGTGGCACATTTTCAATCCAAATTATGTCAAATTATTAGCAAAAGTTAGAAAATTCATTGACCACAACATATTACCCATGCATATAACCTTCCCTACATGACAAACTAATTAACAAACACAAAATTGAGCCTTTATAGCACAATCCATAAGGACCGCAACAATGAAGTCCAAATAACCATTCATGACAGTGTGGTCCCGAACATTGAGACGACTTCACTTTGAAATAATTTTGAAAATCACATTTAGTGGGGAACTTTTAAACCTAATATTTAATGTATCAAATATATTGAATTACTAGTATAATTTGTTACATTATGGCATCCTAAATCTTTATAGCTGTAGTCTTTCATTCACAAGACAAATCAAAGAAAGTAGTATGATATTTCACAAAAAAGGAAGTGAAAATAGAGATTTGGATTTGGTGCCGTAAAAGTATCACGCAGTTTTACGTTGTACTGTATCTCGGCCGTTAATTTTAGATCAAATACAGTAAAAAGTAATCATTTTAGATCTGATCCATTGGATCAAGATCGGACGGTTTAGATGCAGTACATCGTGAAACTGCGTGATACTTTTACAGCATCAAATCCAAATCCGGGAAAATAGTAGTAATAATAATATCAATATTCAATTGGTTAAAGTGGTAAAAAAAATGTAGACTCTTTACGTCATAAATTTGATTATGATTTTTTGTCTAAGTTTAAAATAGTAAGTTTGAATTAAAATTTGTGCATTTTATATTAAATGTATAAATTTTTAATAAATAATTGTTGTTTTTAATAAAAAGTTATTACATTTGTATACTTTAATATGTGCAATGTTGCACATATTAGACAAACTCAATTTTAAAATAACGTGAAGTAAGGCTTTATTGTTCTGTTTACAAAAGAAGTAAAAAATTATTGTTCCAAAACTATTTGATACCCTATGAATTATATGGTATTGGCTAGCTAAACCTAACACTACAATTAGACAAGGTTAGAAAGTCACACTCTACATGATTAACAAAAGGAAAATATAAGTTTATAATAATAACAATATGTTTAAAGCAAACTATGAAATATTCTTTTAGGAGATACAAAAGCAAATAAAGAAGGGAGAGATTCTCTTTTGATCTCTCCACTTTTTATAAAATAATTCACAATTTTAAACTATTTGTGAAAAGGTATGCATGCAATGATAAAGTGGCCTTTTCCCTTTCACGAATTCTCATTTACAAAATAGACCCACCAGTGATTAAACTCGTTAATAAAGTTTAATATACATGGTATCTAAAGTGACACAGTATAGATATGACCTTAGTAAAAAATAAATAAATTGATATTACCTTGTGGAGATGCTACCACATTTTGGTATGTATATAACATGCGAGGCAACAATGAAAGGGGGCATAAATTAATAGACAATGTTAACCGGTATTTTTAGGCATTAGTTAAAAAATTAAATAAAGTAAAAATTTATTAAAATTTATGTAATCTATTTTTTAAAATATAAAACTTACTCTTTTTAATTTTTTTTAAGTAGTATCCATAACACTGATTAGTATACCTCAAATTAATATACATAATCCTAACCAAAAAAAAATTAATATACATAATTATTCTTAGTAGCTCTTGGTAGTTCAGCAACTCAAGCCCGTGACATTTCTCCTAGGTGATTTGTTTTGGGGATTAATTAATATATAATTTGATTTAAAGTTTACACACTGTTTAAAAGATTTTGATTAATGGGTTGTTTGTTGGGGATTGATTGCAATGTAAGTTTGACATTGTTAATTAATGAAGGAAAAAAAAGGAAGAATGTAAATGAACTTCAGTAAAAAGAATTATTCTTTTTTTTTGGTAAGAGTAAAATGAATTATTCGGAAGAATGTAAATTCAACTATTGATAAATTTTTTCTTATTTCTCCAAACAAAATTATTTTTATTTAAACCTAAAACTAATGCAAAGAAGTCTAGTTTAGGATCTCCTCTAAAAAAATGGTTATTAATAAAGTTTAAAAATGTAAATCAAGGCTTATTATTTTACGACCAAGTTATGATTTTTTTCTAGTGCATATAATATAAATTATTGAGTTGCTCATTTTAAAGGTCCATATACTTTAATTTTAAAATTTACATGCAGTGTTCTGCTAGGACTTAAGATTTCTTCACATTGGCTCGACTTGTTTATAGTATATGATCTAAATGAAGCAATCATCAAATTGATTGATTATTACTTGGGAGTTCATAAACCATAATCCGAACATTATAAGTTTTAGGAATTAATTCAGGTTATTTTTGTGAGATTGGTGGTTTGAGTTTATAGTCATTTTGATTTGTCAAATATAAGAAGACAAAGATGTTCAGAATTTTTTATAAGTCTTTATTTTTCAATATAAACAAAACTGATTTTTAGTTTGAATAATCAGCGTTATTTGAATAAGTTGTGGAAAAAAAAAGTCAATTGATGAGCATATTTTTCCGTCAAAAAGAAAAAACTGCATGCACATTTTAAAAGTAATTAAAATACCTACTTAGAAGGAAAAACAACATAAAATAGTCACAATAAAATTACATTACAGACTACAAGATCAATCAATTTTTAAAGAAAAAACTTATATGCTAAGGATGGATGTATTAGAAATAATGAGTGTGCAAATAGTAACTCCCTCGAATTAGCTATGAAAGGAAGTGTGGTTTGCAATTTGGACTTTAGGGGTCGTATCCATCTCACTAAAACTGGGCTTCTTGGCCTTTAACTAAAGAATTTTGCTTTTTAAGCTCCCAAGTTGCTCCCAGCCCCCCTAAATTCTTTTTTTTATTCTTAAATTAAGTTAGGAAGTTACTTTCTAAAATTGGTGTTGATTGAAACATAACTTCCGAACCAATTTCACATTGAAAGAATTCGGATTTTATCTTCTGACACAATCTTAAAAGGTAAATATGCAATTTAGAGAAAAAGAATTGGTTTGTAGGTTGTAGCTAAAGACTTGTTCAACTGCAGTTTGAAAACCTTGTTTCAATCTCCACACCCGAGTTTATAAACACCTAAAGAGTTTGAAATCAATCAATTTGTCTAACCATGCTTTTTGTCTTGTGTGATTCTAATGGATTTTGCAAAGCACAAGAACCTTGCCCTTTTGAATCAATTTAGAAACCAACTTCATAGAGTGATTTTGAAATATGACATGAGCACCAGCAATCCATACAAGTGTTTGTTGACTATAAGGAATAGACTACGAATTGAAACGAATTTGAGATGCAAATTTTGCACCCTATGTCTCAATATTTAAATCTTAAAAAAAAAAAAAAAAAAAAACTTCCCATTAGCTATCTATTATTTCGGATCAACTCGCAATGCTTCCTATGCATTCTCTAATCTATTATTTTTTATCAAATCTCAATGCTTCCTACGCATTCTTTAATCTAACAAAAAGTTGTTTGGTATTTAATTACTTTTTTAATGTTAAAAAACTTAAGGGTTAGGGTTAACTATGATGTGCGTCCAATGGTGATGAATAGAGCAGCTGACTGCACTAACTGTATGAAAAACTGATTGCGGCTAATCCACCTTTATACTTCGTGACAGCCTGAATATAAAAGTGATGGAACTGGTCAGATATAACTAATTAATAGAATTTGAAGCAAAAATAAAACACTGTAATAAAAATAAAATAGAACTGGTCAGATATAAATAATAATTTTTCTGATTTTTGAGAAATTTATCTTCCCAACAGAGATAAGTTACAAAAAATAAGGAAATACTGTAATAGAATAAGAGCATCAGGAATGCTGAGATGATCATATTTTAGGAATGAGGGTTAAATCACAATTACAAAACATACAAGGTATAGTTATTCAAACATACAAGATATAAGCTATAACAGCAATGTCTTACCACAAGGTAAAATCTAACAACATGAATCCCCAAATAAAGAGAAAAAAACATGGTTCCTTTCATTTATCACCAGCCAAAGCATTTACAAAAGACGAGGTATAGTTTGAAAAGTAAACCAAGAAAAAAACACTAGAAAAAGGTGAGAATAAATGACAATTAGATGGTGTGCACTAATCGAATTCAATATTCATACATGAAACGGTGAGATATCTAATTCAGCCTTGGCTTCAAATGTGAAAAGAATAGAGAGCTACGGTGTCAAGCCACAGATACAAGATCACATTTTCTTATTGTTGAAATCAGCATAAGATCTAATGCTCTGTTTCATTTTTGCAGAGGATAAAAGGATAACCATATATGAATTTAAAATTGAAATAATAATTGACACTGACATTTAAATAATGGATTACAAAGAGGTGTTTTTTTATTTTTTTGCTTTCACCACCAATTTAATGGTTCGGGGTGTCAGTCCTGGCATCAAGTGATTTCAGCCCCGTCCGATTGCAATTGCAGGAAACGGAGAGGTGCCTTTAGTTCACTCACACACACATGCGAACCTCGTTCCCATTAAATCCATTTCTCACTTAGATTTATATCAAACCATGAGAGATATCATCCAAGTGTATATATAAATGACAAACGTCTTTGACGATGTGAAAAGTAACACAAGAAACATACTAGGTTAAAATATCATAACATTCTAGCAAATATACCATCTACATAAACTCTCAATGCTTCCTACACCTTCATTTACCAATACTTTAAAAATCCGGGACGGATATTGATAAACCTAGAAAAGATTAAACATAATTACCAGGATGGAGTGTATTAGGTTTAAATGCGACACTCTTCGACAATATGTGGTTTTCCTTTATGAAATTCAACTTCATCTACTGCCGGCTAATCCTGGTGGAGGGAGGATAGTATCGGAAGGCTGCGTTGTGTTGTTGAGAATCAAGAATCAATCAAAATTGACAAGGTAAACGCAAAATTGAAAGAAACTGATTGATGATTGAGATGTGAAAATTGAAGAAAAAAGAATTGAGAGGATCCATTCTCAGAATTTTTTTTTTTTTTTTACAATATAGTTTCTTTTTCTTCTTTCTTTTCCCTCCATCATTTACTAGTCATATTTCATATATTTTAAGAAAATGTTCATGTAATCCTTTTTGCAATAAAATAAACTCAAATGAAATTGTGTGTAAGATGCATGCTCCTAAAGTACTGCATAATCCAAATATAGTCATCTAGCCATTAAGGTACCACACAGAAATGCATATGACATGTCATGAAGAAAATAAAATTGAATCTCACCACTTAGAAATTGTAGAGATAACACCATTTCACATCACCAAAATTGACTTTTTAAAAAGATATGCAAAAGCGTGGACTTTTAAGAAGAATGGTAATATGGTCAGTGGAACTCTCCAAATTTTAAGTTGTTTTTGTCAAAAATGTTTCACAAATTTCCACAATTCAAATGGATTCTACGAGGCTTAAAGAAGGACAAAGTCCATGCAAGGTGTGAATTTACACAACCTTGAATACCATAATATTATTTCATTGCTTATACTGCATCACTCATGTCATTGGAAAAAGGAAGCAAAATGGTGTTGTCAGAGATCATATAGAGATTCTTCAATTTTTGCTTCACTTTCCTTTCACCGAATATGAATGCTTCGTGTCAAGCAAACTTTTTTTTCTTTTTTCTCAACTCTCTTTTTTTGCCTTCTTTGATTGTTCATTATTTTGCTTCATGTGTGTGTTTTTTTCTCTTATGATACTTTGCAATGAGATTAATTAAGTGTGAGAAAGCATAAAGAAAAAGAGCACACACACACATATATATATATATATATATATATATATATATATATAATAGAGAGAGAGAGGTAATCTGACACCAAATCTCGCTTTTTTCATTCTATTCAAATTTATTATTTTCTCTGATTCATTGGTTATTAATCTTACTTTTGGTGGATGCAAGGATTACATACATCTTATTGAATTGGTCGTAGAAGAAGCACACAATTGTAGTAGAAGAAGAAATATTAACTTCACATAGAGAACAATAACATGACGATACAATAATGGTGCTTTTGTTACTTCTTATTATTTCTTTTTTAAGGTTTAGTTTGATTATTTTGGTTTTGCATTTGTGAATATCATATGTTAGTTGGTTTGATGTTTTTCACTTAAGGGATTTTTACATTTGGTACAACATCGTATGAATTAATTTGTTGTTTTTTAAAAGTCACCTATTCATAAAAAAGAAGAAGAAGGGATGTATGAAAAACTCAGAATACTAATATTTTACACACATTAACATAATAAAAAATGCGGTATGTCCGTCTGATGAGATGTCCGCATTTTCATTTAAGAGTTTTTTTACATTTAATTCAACGTCTTTGCGTAACTTAATTTCTAAGCCAACTATTCATTAAAAAAATAGATGTATGAAAAATTCAGAATAATCTTTAACACAAATTATCATAATAGGAAATGCGGATCACAAATTGGCCCGCCAGTATTAATTAATACAAGTGTCTATTTTCTATAATTTTAATGGAAACCTATACTTCATATAGAGTTGGAGCCCATGTTTCTACTTCATCTATTTCAGAATGATAGGAAAATAGTTTTCAATCATATAATCACAGGTAATCTTACCTTACTCTATAATTGTCATATACTGTACCAGACAACAATATTTACAGTGATGAATAATTTTATAATGGGATTAATTTTTTACTACACAATACTCACTTTACGATAAAAAAATATCGCGATAACGCCACGACTCATGCATATGCACAGCTATTATCCTAGTTATTATAAAATTAAAAGAACTTAATAATAATAAATTACTTAAAGAGTGAGGTTCATGTTAGACCCCATGTAACATTGTACCACACTCTAGAAGCCGCCATGGATAATGTTTTATATGAATGTGTGAGCATTTATTTTAAAGAAATTGCCATATTGCTTTAGAGAGTGTTTTAGGTGGTTGCTTTACATGAAATCGTAGGTTTTTAATTATAATAAGTCGTTGCATTACAAATCACTTTAGTGAACTCATGGATAATATATGATTATATTGGATTCATGGTCATGTAATTATAAATCAAATTTCATTTGTCCCGCATGCAAGCACGAGACTATATCTTGATTATAATATATTTCCCCTTTTCTTTTTCTTTTATTTATTTATTATTGCTATTGATCCTCTAAGTTTTTAAGAAAAAAATTTATATATATAATTCATAGTTCGATCGCAAAGTAAAATTGACTAAGAATTATTCTCACCACAAATTGAACTTACGTTTTTTCAAATAATTATTCTATAAAAAATTCATCAACCACTTAAATTTAATATTTTAGTATTTTTTCTTTTCCTTTCTTTTTAATTGAAGTGAATTTGGAATCAAACATGGAACTTGATGGTAGTAAATTGTGATTTAAGCCGTCGATGGAGTGAGGGTAAGACAAGTGTCCAATAAGCAATAAAAGAGGCCCCATTTGGTCCTAATGATAGGGAACCTTGATAGCCGGCCTAATTTTCCAAGTCACAATCCAACAAGAATGAGGTGGTAATTAAGATAAGAGTCCATTTCATCACCTTGTTCCCACCACCAAATCAAAGTGAGAAAAATCACTTTCAATTGTTGAGACATATTGAGAGATTTATGCTTTTTCAAATGGTTCTTAATTTTCAATTTCTATCGACATCCTCTTGGCCAATATTAGAAGACAAATTAGTAATATAGCGTACATCTTAGCCGTCTATTTTTATATCAACAATTATTTTAGTGTATATATTAGATATTTTAATATATAACTGTGAAGATTAGTCTCTCGAGTCATATGCTATAATAGAAGTTAAGATTTTCCTTTAAAAAATTTAACACTATTGCATTGAATTGAATTTAAACTTAAGATATCTGATTAAACCGAAAGAGTTCGTGTTCATTGGTTGCATCAACAAAATTTTGTCCAAACCACATTCTCCTTACCTTAATCCATAATAGATGCAGGTGAATGAATGCGGTTGCAGTTTTGCACATATAGGACATGTACATGCTCTTATCTTATATGTCGTATCCACTCTTTGAAAATGAGTGGGAGAGCAACTATAAATAATAAATTAATAATAATTTTTTTTGACAAAATAAATTAATAAAAATTGGGAGTTTGTTTTGGGTGTTTAATTGGCAAATTGGATTTAAAAAATAATTCATTTTGGATGTGATTAGACAATACATCAAACAAGTGGAAATGTGGAATTAGTAAATATTGTGTCTAATCTAGAGAATATAATACGTGTTTTGTCAACAAGGAAAAAAAAAGAACAGTGTTATATGACAAATGATAAAAAAAAATGTGACAAATGATAATTCTTGTAAATTTAAACTAATTCATTTTTCAGACAAGTGGGTCATATTAAAAATAGTAAACTCTTATATTATTCTTTATTTCTATAAATCACTCTCAATATTTTTTAAAATAGTGTTATATGCTCTAATAATATCACACAATTTAAGTGTCACATAGTCCAAAATCAATTTAAAATTGACTATTTTATAAAAAATTGATAAAGTCGTGAACTAATTTTACTGTAATTTAAGAATGTCAAAAGCTATATTCATAGAAAGTGGATAAAAACAAAACTTTTTTTCGATAATTAGAAGTTTATTAAGCCAGCCTAACCAACGAGTAAGGCGGGAAAAGTACAAAATGATGATTTAAGGCACAAGGCCAAAACAAAACAACAAAAGACATTCTTAATCCACAAGCAGAGCAAAAAAGGGACATCTGGATAAAAGACACCTAGGCCTGTAAGAAGAAAAACTACAAAGTGACCACAATCACACCTAACAAAAATTAGAATACCTCTAGAGAACAAAAGGGCTAGAAACGCAAAATTATTTAAATGTCTTTGGAGCATTCCTTTTCCTTGAGCTTCGGCGAACTTTTGTCAAGTTTTGAACAACTTTATCCTCTATCTCTGCATAAAGTCCCGACTTTATAGCCATATCCAGAGTTTCTATTGCTTATTGAAGGTCTTCATTGGAGTTCTTTAGAGGGTTGGAATTAGTGTTGACTTGCCTCTTTTTTTTTTAAAAAATAGTATAGATTTGGCATTTGACTTACATGGGTATGGCAAGTCAAAGCATGGTGGCCCACTTGTTGTGTGAGCCATTGATCCATGATAATCGCTTCTATGGCAGCTTACTGATGCCGTGTTGTGGTGGTGGTTGGAGGTGATGAGGTGGTGTAGTAGTGGTAAGGTGTTGAAGTTCTGGTGTTTGGATTTGGCACTGCCTGTGTATGGAGTATAGTGGTTATTCTGCTTATATACGGCGCATTTGTTTTATAGCACCTCTTTTACCGATCTCAGTTCATCTTGTGCAAAGACCTAATTTTTATTAATAATATATATTTCTCGTTCAAAAATAAGTTTAATCATATGAGAATTCAGCCAACACACACACACATGACAAGTTCAACTCATTTATTTTATTAGTTTAGTTTTGAGCTTAAGTTTGACTCTTTTGATTTATGAACAAAGTTTAATGAGATAATTATAAATCGAACTTCAAACTATTTTTAAGTTGATTTGATACGCTACCAACTTTAGTGCAAATATAAATGATTTAATGATAGCTCTTAACATTAAGTTGAAAGTCATTATGGAAAACATTTGAATTATCAAAATTTGTTGAACTTTTTAGATGTTCTTAAAACGAAATTTATGATATTTTTTAAGGGTCCAAGACTTATTTTAAAATCTCGTGATATCGTATTTAAAATATAAAATATAAATGTAAAATACTATAAACATATTTAGGCATGCTATTTCTAATACTCATTTTCAACGATTCCAGTTTGAATCGTTGATAAGGGCGAAACTAAGTTTTGGTAGAGGAGGGTCGCAACTTGTCCCAAAATTTTAATTTGTAATTAGCATATATACATATTTTTGTTACTACTATTGTGGTTATAGAAAAGTGAAGAGACAATTTTAGTTTTTGTCCCTGTATGTACTCGACTTTTTGTTTTTAGTCTCTGATCGTTTTTTGTTTTAAATATATTCCTGAATGTGCAAATCATGTTGTTTTTAGTCCCTGCCGCCTAATTCCGTTTAAAAAATGATGACATGGCAAACGGAGACTGACGTGTCAAAGATGATGCTTAGTTATCCACTTAGAGGGACCAAATCCAAAAATGAAATTTGCAGAGAGGGACCAAATTTGACATGATTTTTGAATCAAACAAATTTTTATATTGCAAAATATGAATTCAATTAAAATCTCTTTTGTACACTGATGACAAAAATTTATATTGTATTTTCAGTATTTATTTAGTAGTTAGCTTAAGACTCTGAAGACCAAAATCAAGCAAAAACCTGAAGATATAAAGCTACTTGCAAAAGAAGACAAGAATACAATAAAATGCCAAAAAAAGAGCAAACAGTGGATATGCACAGCGCTGCCATCGTGGCCACGATGACTCCCATCGTGCCACGATGGGATTGACTTAGCGCCCAAGGAAACGCATCGAATCTGTTATATTTTTGAAACATATCCACTCCATCGTGGCACGATGGGATCCACCGTGGCCACGATGAGACGCGAAGCCCATTATGAAAAACTATAAATAGAGCTTTATTCCTTCACTTTTATTCATTCATAAATTTAGCAACCCAAAGTACTATTAAGTATTCAAAGAGGAGGAGCAAGGAGAGCAGAAGAGCTCTCTACGGGAAGAATTGTCCCCCTTCAGCGCGAAACGTAATTTCCTCAGCAAGGCATCTACGCCATTAGAATGCATAGTTTTACTCTTGTATTTTCAATTATGTAAATTAGTAGCTAGAAACCTCTAGGGTAGGTGGAGAGATGAACTCCACCATGAATGCTTGGGACATATATTCTGGTCGATAAATTATAATATTTTATAATTTTGGAATGAATTGTTTCTATTATTTATGATTTAATCCTGTATTTCTAACGTCTGGCCAGATATTGGGGAAACGCTTTTAGGATTAGTCCCGAACAATAAATAATAGGACTCGCGACCGAGAGACGGCAACATCAAGTGTACTAAATAAAACCACGAGGCAAATTCCCTTTTCGAGTCTTCGCTGAGGTGAATGTTCGTATAATATCAACATCATCAAGTGACTTGAATATCTCCCGCTCGGTATAACATATCATCAAGTCATTGAACCACTCGTCTTTGATTTTGTTGCGCAATTTAAACTTAATAATCTTCATTACTGAAAAAGCTCTTTCAACGGATGTTGTCGACACCGGCAAGATCAAAGCCAACTCAATAAGTTTGTAGACCAATGGAAATACCAAATGTTTATCAATTTTAACCATCTTCATAGCCAAACGTTGAACATCGTCACAAGTAGAAAATGAAACATATCTTTTCATGTGAACTACATAAGTCTCAAGTTGCTCTCGTATTATTCCAAGGTCTGAAGGTGGAAAAACACAAGGAGGGGGGGGGGGGGGGGGGGTTGAATTGTGTTTTAAAAGTTAAAACTTTTTCTCAAATAAAAACTAAGTTTGCAGCGGATTAAACACAAAACAATAATGAAACAGAGGGAGAGAAAGAAAGACACAGAATTTATACTGGTTCCTCTCACAAATTGAGAGTACGTCCAGTCCCCTTGCACTTCCAAGGGCTTCTCACTAAAATCTCACAAGATTACAAGATGCTCAAGCACAATAGCAAGAGACTTCTCTAATGCTCAAGTTCCAACTAACAAGAGACTTCTCTAATGCTCAAGTTATAACTAACAAGAGACTTCTCAAATGCTCAAGTTACAACTAACAAGAGACTTCTCAAACAAACTTAAGAATAAGAATGAATGTTAATGAACACTTGATATACTATCAGAGGTGTTTACAAAATACAACACAAATTTTCTATAAGACTATGAATGACAGATAGAGGCTGTAATGTCAGAACGTTTCAGAGTCTTAAACGTAGTAATAGAACGGTAGTCATTTCTTCCATTTAAGTCTTCTATTTATACTTGAATGGAATGGTAATAACCGTTGCAGAGAGATAAGATGTCAGCTGGAATTTGCTCGTACAATTGATAGCTGTATATTGCCTTCTTTAGTAAAGAAATCCAATTCCACTATCTTGCAATTTGAAATATCACTCAACCATTTTGAATAATAATAGTACGATTGTACAATCCTCAAATGCGCTCCACTTATGGATAAGGTTAACGTTGTACCAACGAATATTCCTTCCTGTGGATATGACAGAGTCCTTAAGTAGATTGTTCTTCAATCATTGATTCTGATTCTGTCAGTTCTTGAGTGACGTAAATTCCTTTTGCTTCAGAATCTGTTGTCGTAGCTTCTTATGGTCTTCAGCTTCTGAGCTTCTTAGAGTCTAGCTTTTGTCCTCAGAGCCACTAACTTCAGAACTTGAATTTTAAGCTTCTGATGATCAGCGATACGCTTTCAGAGCCTCTAAGCCTGGCTTCTCTGCTTTTGTTCATAGTGCTTTTGAATGAATTTTAACTTATAATTCTGCACACTAGAACAATCATTAGTAATACCAATTGCAATTTTAATACTTTGTTATCATTAAAACAAATTAGAAACTTAGAGATTTATGTCAGACCCACTTTGTTCCAACAATCTCCCCCTTTTTGATGATGACAAACTAAAGCATTAAAATTCAATTGTTGTTGATTTAATTATTTATGTTGACTTCAGGTTTCAGAGGTTTGCAATCTCCCCCTGAGTCTGATAATCCATAGGGTTAGGTTTGTAAGCTCCCCCTAAGTCTTGTCCATAATTAATTAAAACAGTTTAAGAGTTAATTTATTAACTTGAAATAAATTTTCATATTTAACTCTCAGAGGCAGAGGTTTGTAAGCTCTTCCTTCAGAGTCTGATAATATTCAGAGAAGGTTTGCAATCTTCTCTCATTTTATTTATGAAAATGTATTTCAAATCTTAAATTTTCTCCCCTTTCAATAAAGTCCAGAATGAATGAATCATTTAACATTAGTTCAGAAGGGATAGAAATTGATTCATAATACATGAGTATAACAGTTTTAGGCCTTTGAGCAGTTAAGAAATCAATTAACATTAATTTTAACGCTATTCTTACTCCCCCTTTTGTCATTATTCAAAAAATAACGAAAAACGAAATAAATAAGTCAAATAACGCATATCTCAATACAGTCAAGTCAAGGATTGGTTACAACTATGTCCAATTAAATGAACTGTGTTGATATCCATACAGATAAGAGTGTTTGAGAGAATTATAAAAGGAGATGATTCTTCTCATTTTATTCGCCACGAATAATCAAAGAATATAATATCAAGCATACAAAGAAAAGTCAAGCAATGAAGAAAGCTTCAGGATCCAAGAAGGAGATCAAGAAGGAAGCAACATCTTCACGCTCGAGAAGAAACAAGCAGCCAAAGGAAACAACCAAGCAAGTGATTGAGATATCAGATTCTGATTATGCAGAGTTTCTTAGAACATATGATCCTGAGGAAGAATACTCAGACTCTGAGTTTCATAAAGCCATTCTTGACTTTCTTTCTGATGCAAGCACTGCTGAGAAGCCAGAGGTGCCCAAGAAACAAGAGTCAGACGCTAAATCTGATGTTAGATTCTGAGTAGTTCTCTCACTATCCATGTAATAAAACTTTGCATCAATAATAAAAAATTTCTTGTTGTTTATTGTTTAATTTATTTGCATGTTTCTTATATTCTACTTAAAAATGTCAGAACACTAGTTACCAGACACGCTTCATTCGGTATTGGTGCCCCGCTTATAAACAGGCGATAATATTAAGAAGCTATTTCATGAGTAAACAGGAATACTGATGTGAGGGAACCTTAGGTTTTAAAAAAAACATATATAAGTTTAAAAACAAGATGTTCTTCAACACCTTACACTAGGTTCAGAAGCCACAAGAGTATCAGACATAATTAGTGAATATAATTTTAAATTTTTTAGAACAAAATAAAATTAACACACATTCACAAATGCAAGCAATTAAACATGAATAGTCAGAAGTGAATTAATCAAGAGGGAAATTATCCAAAAGTTACATAACAAAACATATGCAATAATAAGTGCTCAAACATAAAGGTTAAGATTTGGGCAGTTGACTGGCAAGCTTGTGCAGAAGCAACATCATTTCATCAATCCTCTTGTTGGTAGCTTCACCAGATGCATTCATATCAGCCCTTAGTTCATCAAATTCATTCTTCATCTCTTCCTTTATCTCAGATATATCATTCTTCATCTCAGTCTTCATCTCATCTAATGCTATTTGAACAGCTGGAGGTATAGCAGAAGATGGAGATCCACTGATAAGTCTGACTGGAGAGCTTGGAGGAGTAGTGTCAACAATTATATCTTTGCCCTTATCAGAAGCTGGCTCATTTGTCTCTTGATCCATCATAATGGTGTCCTCTCTCTGTTGTGGACCCATTGCTTGAGCTTCAAGTAGCTTCTGAGTTTCAATTTCTGCAATTCTAGCAGCTCTTTCAACTAACACCTTTAAGGCCTCTTGATCAGCCAACCTCTTAGTCTCAGCTTCAGCAGCTACCCTAGCTTGCTCAGCATCAATCACCATCCTAGCATATACTGCTTCCTCTTCTGCTAACCTTTTAGCTGCTTCAAGAGATGTTCTTATGCTTTCATTCACAGCAGCTAGCAGTTCTAGTCGTTGACATTCCTCTTCATGATTAAAGAAGGTGAGCCTAGGAGCATGTGATTGTGCAGCAGCATCCATTATCTGAGTCACATCATTCATTCCTCTACCTTGAATTTTGCTCTTCACATAACCTCCCAAGAGCCTCAGAGACTGACTAAACTTATCTTCCAATTCCCTGATTTTAGCATCAATATCTGAGGGAAAAATCAGTACTTCTTTCTCCATGCTTTTAAATCTCTTAAGACTAATACTAATAGCATTGTCTAAAAGCTCAAGGTTGGGTTCATAATTGGGATTGAAGAAGGGATGATTTTTGTTAAAGGGAATGGTGGGTTCATGTCTCTTTCTTTTGAGATGAATGATTTTGATTTTTCTCAGGTCATCGAAAGGGTTCTTAGAGGTTGTTATTATATCATCATCAATATTTATAGCTGCTTTTAACAGAGCCTCAAGAATGGGTAGAGCGAAATCAACAGGTAAGACCAATTCATCTATGGTTAGAGGTTTGTAAATTGGACCATAAGTGAGGGGTGATGATGGGAGTGTATCATTTTCAATGGTTTTAGAATGTGTGGATGGTGTAGGAATGTCATCACATTGGTCAGAGGGTGGATGTTGAATATGTTCAGAATGTGGTTCAGTGATGTTTTGTTCAGGTTGAGGAGTGTGAGGTTCAGATTGTGATATTTCATCATTCTGAAGGGGTGGTTCAGGTATGAGTGTTTGTTTTTCAGGTTCAGAAGTGATGATGGTATTTGGATTATCTTTTTCAGGAGCAGCAAAATGCAGAGGTGGTGCTTGAACGGTGATTATGGATGGTTCTTGAAATGTTTCAGTGGTGGCATTCACAAATTTGTTTATAGGATGATTTGGGGAGTTGAGGTTTGATGTAGTAAAAGCATCACCAGAAAGGTGTGGTGTAAGATGGTCTAAGAAGAAATTATCTTCAGAGACAATTCCTTTGGGTGGAGGAGTTTTGGATTTCTGTTTAAGCTTTGGTTTTGGTTTAGGTGCCTTTTTGATGATTTCTGATATGGTTTCACTGCTAGAGTCAGTGAGTGTATCTTCTGATGATGAGTCAGGTGATGATGAGACAATTATTGTCGGATGGGTTTGATTGGGTAGGATCATAGATAGAGCTGTAAAAATGGGCCGGACTATCGGGCCGGCCCAGTAGCCCTATAGTTTTATACGGGCCGGGCTTCCCAAAAAATATTATTGGGCCTTATTGGGCTGGGCTCCCGGGCCTATTTTTTTAATGGGCTGGCCCCGCGGGCTTTTGGGCCGGCCCCTTAAAGAATTAAAAAAAAATATCTAAAAATAATTTTACCTAAAAATAATGAATTTTAGTTAACATAAAATCTTTAGATAAAATAAGTAACAAAAGATGAGATTTTTTTTTTTTTTAAGGAAAAAGATGAGATTTGTTAGTTAGGAGATAATTATTAAACCAAATTTGTTATGATTATCTTTATTTGAAAAAAAAAACAACTTAATCAATCATTATATGTAGTTTTATTATCCATTGAATTTTTTTATAAAAAAAATTTGTCAAATTTTTATAAAAAAAAAATATGAAAAGATTTGTCGGGCCGGCCCATCGGGCCATTGCTTATTGGGCTGGGCCTTGGGCCTTAATGGGCCGGCCCACTTCAGCCCAATAGATATCTTGACCCTATGGGCCCGGGCCGGGCTGGGCTAGGCCGGCCCATTTGACAGCTCTAATCATAGATATAGGTTTTGACATGTCTATGGTTGAGCTAGGAGTAGGTAAATTTTGAGCTTTAACATTGCTATTAATATTAGGCTCAGAGACAGTACCTTTTTGAGTTCCAGCAGCTTTCTTTGAAGACTTTTTAGCTAAAGTCTTTGATCTTTTAGCAGCTCTGACAGGCTTGTCTTCTTCAGAAGCTGGAGGTCTTTCATTCCTCTTCTTGCTTCTCTTCTCCTTCTCAATGTTTGCATCTTGAACTACCTCAGCAGCTATATTCTCTTGATTTTTAGAGACCTCAATTGTCTCCTCAGCAGTATCCACCATCTCATCAACACTATCATGCTCAGCGTCTTCACCTTGTCCTTCATTACTATCCTCAGAACCTTCCTCAATCATTGCTTGCTCAAACATTGTTGGCTTTTTCTTTGACCTTGTAATATCCTTAGGACCATTGAAAATGTCCCAATCTGGTACACCAACTACCATGCTTCTATCAACCCTTGCTCCAGTCTCTTCTCTTACCATTTCTAAGAAGTTCTCAATGTCCTCATCATTGTCATGTTCTGAAATAGTTGGGAATCCATCACACCAGAAGTATGTCTCCCAGATCTTCTTGAGAGGATGTTCTGGCTTCTTCAAGTCTTCTTTCTTAACCAGCTGCATATTCACTAAGATGGTTGCATCAAACTTTGCAGTACAGAAGACACTTAGCTTTTCCTTGGTCCTCAGAATCTCTATCAGTTTTGTTTGTCGAATTATCTCTGAGATTAACCTTGGATGATGAATTGTTGCTGTTGCTTTATGATGGCTCTCATTGATGGCCCAGCAAAGATGCTCAAACAACAAACCACCCAAATTTATCTTCACTCTTCTATGCATAAACCATAGAAAATACCCGTGAGGCCAAGAGATTGTATCCTTTCCTCCTTCTCTTGTAATAATAGAAGCAAGAAAAACTTTGAAGGCAAAGTTAAACTCTTTCTTCATGAACTTAGCCTTTCCAAGTTCAGCATCTCTTCTTCCAGCAGGGTAGAGATCTTCTTTGATAGAATCAGCATACTTACTTTTCACTTTGTACTGATTAACATTTTAACCCTCATTATCCAAACCTAGGACCTTTGCCACGTGCTCTTGAGTGATCAATACATTGATACCCAGCAGGTTAGACCTAATTTCTTTTCCTTTGAAAGGTCTTAACCCCAATTGAACTCTTGTCTTTCCTTTTAGACTCTTATCTTTTGTAACCATTTTTCTAACTTCCTCATCAGCATTGACCTCATCAAATACAGTTGCCTTGTTCCAGAAATTTTTAACGATGTCGTAGTATACAAACCCATTTAACATGTCAAAATAATTACCCCATTGTTGATCATAGAATAGCTTCTGAATATCAATACCATTTAACTTCAAACTTTCGAAATCAACAAACTTTGCAGTGAGGAATTCCATAGCCTCTCTACCACAGTCATTTGAATTTGGGGGTTCTTCGTGTGAGTCTTGAGAGTTTAAGTCGATCACTGGTGGTAACTCAGGGTTGAAAGGTCGTTGAACTATGTTGCGAGACGGTTGAGCAGTCATTTTTGCAGAAATTTTGAGAATGTTGAGAGAATATGGGATTCTGAGTTTTAGGGTTCGTGTAGGTAGTGATTTGTGTAAAAAATTGTGCTATGTGAGTGGAGTGACTAAATATAGCAACTAACACATATACACAGAGAAAACAAACCAAAGGAGGGAGCGCGAACAGTTTTAAAATTAAATTTAAATTGTATTAACTGTAAATTCATCATTAACTGTTCTCCATCCAATCAGAATCTAGACACGTGCTAGAGAGAAGATAACAAACTGACACGCGTAAGGACAACTGTTTTACATTTATTAGTACAAAACGTTTCACTTTCGCTTAGTTCAGTGCCTGACTCATTAGTATTTAACACCTCATCAGAACCTGTTATTCTTCAGAACTTACTACACTCAGAGTTTCTCATTAGAGGCTCTGAGCGTTAGAGACTCTGAAGAAGTTTCAGACCCTGATTCTATTTTACATCTCGAAGCTAGTTTTCTTCAGAGATAAAATGCATGTTCAAATTCTTTTTAATAAAATCAAACCGTTCAATTGCTAAAGGTTTAGTAAATATATCAGCCCATTGATGGTCAGTATCAATGAATTGAATATCTATTGTATCTTTTTGAACATGATCTCTTATAAAATGATGCTTAATTTCAATATGTTTAGCTCTGGAATGTAAAATTGGATTCTTAGATAAATGAATGGCAGCAGTATTATCACAATAGAGTGGAATACTACTTTCAGTTATGTTATAATCTTCTAACTGATATTTCATCCAGAGAAGGTGTGTGCAACATTTAGCAGCTGAGATGTATTCTGCTTCTGCTGTAGACAAAGCAATAGTTGTTTGTCTCTTGCTGGCCCAAGATATGAGATTCTCACCAATAAATTGGCAATTTCCACTAGTGGATTTTCTCTCAATCTTGTCCCCAGCATAGTCAGCATCACAGAATCCAACTAGCTTACTGATGACAGGAATTTCTACGTCATTTTCAGTATTATTATTAGTAGTAAAATGACCAAGACATGCCCAAATACGAAGGAAAACCTACAAAAGCAAGAAAAAGCATCAAGACAGAGTCCAAGATGCAAAAAGACAAGAAAAAGCCCAAAAAGTGAAGAAAATCAGCATTCCATCGCAGCACGATGGCTCCCATCGTGCCACGATGGGAGCTGCTTGTTCGCCAAGAAATCAGAAGCAATAAATCTGAAGAAAATCTTCCATCGCAATACGATGTGTGCTATCGCAGCACGATGGAGTAACTTGGCGCCCAAGCTGATGAAATGCACAGGATCAGTTATAAAAATAAACTGAATCTTCACATCGCAGCACGATGGCCTCATCGTACTGCGATGACCTTGCTGAGGCCCATTACGAAAACTATAAATAGAGCCTCCCATTCATTGTTTTATTCATTCAGAAATAGTAGAACACTCTCTACTATAAGGAGAGGTTCAGAGGAGCTCTATTGGGCATAGTTTTCTCCCCTTACGGGAAAACTAACTCAGCAAGGTATGATTTCTTTAGGCTTTTGTATTTACGTTATGATTTATTGTAATTTAAATATGTAGTCTTTATTATTTATGCCTTAGGTTGTGGTGGAGAAGATGAACTCCCCTATAAATATTTGGAGTCTGTGATTGAGTCTAAGTTATAATAAATGATATTCAGTAATTATGTTTGTTATTTACTTTCGTGCACTTTAATAACGTATTCTCGTAATCTGCCCGGATAAGCGGGAGCGCCCATAGAATTAATATCAGGTTTTGACTTGGTATAGTCCGGAACTCGTAGTAAATAATGTTAGGTGTATAGAGACGGTAACATCCTGAACTAGTCGTGATCTGAGCGGTTAGAGGAGGAATCATGCACTAGGTGTGATCTGAGCACTTAGAAGATGAACAACCCGATACTAGGACCTAGAGGTTAATCGGTGAAGGTTATAATGCGTGTTTATAAACAACTCACTTAGTAATTAAGGTATGTGACACATCGAGGTTAGGCTCTCGTAGGTATCTTAGTTGTTAACGTAGGGAAACTTTAATAGACATAGTGTAATAGTAAGGTATTACTACAACAAGGATAATTCACCGCCGAACATAATCTAAGTAACCACCGGTCATGCCAAATATGAAGAAGGGATGGAGTCCAACCACCATACCTAGCCTCTATATTTCTTGAATCTATTATTTATACATTCTGCATTTATATTTCTGCAAAGCATTACGCTTATTTTATAAAAACCTTTTTCAAAAACCAAAGCGAATGCAAACTATCACAAACTTAAATAAGGCTAGTAAAGCTGCGGCACGATCCTTGTGGATACGAACTCATTCTCGACACCTAGAGTGTGAATTATTACTCGACGACAGACTGGTGCACTTGCCAGACCGTAGTCAAGTTTTTGGCGCCGTTGCCGGGGATTGTGTTTACAAAGCCTTACTAGATTTATTTAAGTTTGTTAAAAAAAAAATGTTCAAAAATACAAAAAAAATTAAAAAATTAAAAAAACTTGTTGATGATTGTGGATTTTGATCTGTGAAAGTTCTGGCTAAGGATAAGTCTTGGTATTTAAGCGATCCGTTGTGATCCACCTCACTTACCTGGGAATTTTCATAGTGACAAAGACACATGAGACAAACCAAAAATAGTTTTACCATTTAATTTTCCAGTGCTACTGAAGGTATTCATTTGTTGTGCTTGATAACAGGTGCCCTGGAGTTTGAGTATGACCCTGAACCAGAAAGAACGCTTTGGAAAAGAAGGCAAGCACAAAGGCTTGCAACATCCAGTAGTCCCAAAACAGAAGAAAAGCCTACCACCAAAGACATGGGAGACGAACCAAACGGAAGGGATTACTGCGGGAAGGTCAGCATTAAGCAAGAACCAGAGTGGACACCACCTCACGACAACAACGGTTCTGAAGGAATATTTTGGGACGACCTGGCAGATATAGAAGTTGAATCTCAAGGGGACAATTTCTCTGATGTCTCAAAACCATCCAGGGAAGACAGTTGGAAGCCCATGACACCTTTAGACACCAGGTGGACGGAACTTGCAAAATGGATGAAGAAATGGATGCAAGTGGCACCAACATCCAGGCACTATGTGAAAAGACCATTCTCAGCTAGAAGGACGCGGAAGATTGAGTATCAGAAACATGTGATCCGTGGATTGCTGATCGGTTCCCACCGCATTTTCGAAGAAGACTACACTAAAGACAAAGAAGTGGAAGATCTAATCAAGAAAATGGAGGACGAATGTAATGAAGAATGCATGGCGCTTAAAGAAAAGAAGCGCAAAGGAGAGACTGAAGGCGAGTTCCAAGAAAGAGTAGCAAAAAGGTCACAATTGCCACCCAAGAAGGAAGATCCTGGAAGCGTCACCATCATCTGTCAGATTGGGAAAGCAGGAGTCAATGCACTTTGTGATGTAGGCTCAAGTGTGAACGTAATACCATTATCCTTGGCAGATAAGTTCAAGCTCGCATTACCCATAGCAGGGACAGCTCGAGAACTCGTACTTACTAATCAGTCATCCATCCACTCAGTAGGCACAGTCAGAGACGTCTTGGTGAAAGTTAAAGACCTAGAATTTCTAGTAGACTTCATGATCCTAGACATCGGAGAAGATGAAGAACATCCTATAATTCTTGGAAGACCATTCCTAGCCACCTGCAAGGCCCTCATTGATATGAACCTTAGAGAAATAACACTAAGGAGTGGAGGTAAGTCAACAACCGTAAAAACTTTCAACGCAGGAAAGGAGAAGTGCTTCATACTCGAGTGGAAAGACAGAAAAGCTACACCACCGACTCCAACTCAAGAAGTACAGGTAAAGATAGAGATAGAGGAGCTGGAGAATGAAATGGCGCAGCTTGAAATAGAGACAGCTCAGGAAGAGGAGGTACCCGAGGAACTCACTGATAAACTGAAGAGGCTAAAGCATGGGGTAGAAACCGAAAAGTGGCCAGAAAATCTAAGTTTGGGGTTTATACGCCACCTCTGAAGAAGCCTGCTGCTGAGAGAAAAGAGGAAAGAAAGAAGAACAACTGGGTCAATACACCAAAAGAACAAAAGAAGGAACATCCACCAAGAAGCAAGGGGAAGTCCATCATAAAAACAGTACCTTCAGAAGATGATGAACGACTCTGCTTTGCCACCTTCAAAGAAAAACAGAACCCAGAAATGTATGAAAGAAGCAACAAGAAAGAGGGAGGAGCTAAGGCGAAAGCTCCTACAGATGAGAGAGACATGCGAACCTATCCTCTGTAATGGAGGAAATGCCTCAAGCTAATGAGAGTCTAAACAAGCGCTGCTTGGGAGGCAACCCAAGGATGAGTTTTTTTTTTCAGTATTTTCATTTCAGTTTTCAATTCAATAAAATATGATTAGAATTCTGCATGTCATCTTCATCTGTGAACAACCCTTATTCAAACTTACAAAAAAATTAAATAACTGTTTGCTGTTTATTATCTAATGCATGATACACTGTTATAGGTAAGATTGCGGCGAAGTAAGTTATAAATACTGATGAGCCGAATTTCACGCCTTCACACAGAAACCAAAGGTGATTGCTCCGAAGTGCGAAGTTCGGGAGACAGAGAGACGAGTAATGAAGCTGGTGTCTGTGAGACAAGTGTTCAACTTTCAGATACCTAAGCCGTGTGAGGATTTGAGCCAAATATTTCCAAACGGTATTACCACTTTCTTTCGAATTATTATGAGAGTACCGTGCACTTGTTTATTTTCTAGAACTTGCTCTAATTCTCTGCTGACTAGTTGATTTAATATTATATGCATTGAGACAATTGTTTGTTATAACCCAGAGCTTTTTCAAGCCACCCTTATTATATTATATCCTTTGCTAGCCAAATTTGAGCCGTAAAAAAAAATTATTATCCCTTTTGTTTCGGTGACAAACCACGATACAAGCCTATAGACCAGAAAAACAATGATTTACCCTCTTTGGAGTTAGGTAATAGTTCTCAAAGTCTTGGCAACAAAATAAGTTTGGGGTTGCTCATGGAACTAGCAACGTCTAAGTTTGGGGTGGGTATACGGAGAACTATCACTACAAAAAAGAAAAAATAAATGAAAAAGAGACGGGAAAAACATCAAAAAAATTCCCTAAAAAATAGTCTCTTCAAAAAAAAAATGAAACAGCCAAAAGGCAAAAGAAAGAGCCAAAGGGCAAAAGAAAAAGCCAAAAGGCAAAAGACAGAGCCAAAGGGCAAAAACAGTGATAGAAAAGAACCACACAAAGACACATCCGGTTCTTATTTTCCGATACCAACACAAAAAGGCACCCTAAGGTACAAAGGTTGCGTACACAAAAAGGAACAACAAAGTAGAACTTAACTCCAATGTTTAGCCTACTATTCCCAAAAATGTCCTACCTTGACCTAAGCCACGTTATAACCCTGAAAAGACCTCCAATAATGCATGTATATTAAATTTTGACCGGTTGCTTAGAATTCTTGCAAGCCTATGGTAAAATGGCAGGTTGTGCGATGATTGAGAGCTAACCCATTCAATTATGAGCGAAAAACACAAATGTGAGAGAGAGAAAAAGTTGAACATGGACTCTTGCAGACATTTGTCCGATTTGCTACCATTGACGTCTCCTGAGCCTAGCAGGACTGGGCATGATCGCTGCGGTAAGAAATCAGCGGTACCATTGCTGAAATATTAAGCAAGGTTGTGAAATTCCTATCATCTTTATTTATCTCTTATTTCTCTAACGATCTTGACTGACAGCATGTTACTTGAGGACAAGCAACAGTTTAAGTTTGGGGTTGTGATGACAGAAATTTCTACGTCATTTTTAGTATTATTATTAGTAGTAAAATGACCAAGACAGACCCAAATACGAAGGAAAACCTACAAAAGCAAGAAAAAGCATCAAGACAGAGTCCAAGATGCGAAAAGACAAGAAAAAGCCCAAGAAGTGAAGAAAATCAGCATTTCATCGCAGCACGATGGCTCCCTTCGTGCCACGATGGGAGCTGCTTGTTCGCAAAGAAATCAGAAGCAATAAATCTGAAGAAAATCTTCCATCGCAGTACGATGTGTGCTATCGCAGCACGATGGAGTAACTTGGCGCCCAAGATGATTAAATGCACTGGATCAGTTATAAAAATAAACTGAATCTTCACATCGCATCACGATGGCCTCGTCGTACTGCGATGACCTTGCTGAGGCCCATTACGAAACTATAAATAGAGCCTTCCATTCATTGTTAAATGCATTCAGAAATAGTAGAACACTCTCTACTATAAGGAGAGGTTCAGAGGAGCTCTATTGGGCATAGTTTTCTCCCTTTACAGGAAAACTAACTCAGCAAGGTATGATTTCTTTAGGCTTTTGTATTTAGGTTATAATTTATTGTAATTTAAATATGTAGTCTTTATTATTTATGCCTTAGGTTGTGGTGGAGAAGATGAACCCCCCTATGAATATTTGGAGTCTGTGATTGAGTCTAAGATATAATAAATGATATTTAGTAATTATGTTTGTTATTTACTTTCGTGCACTTTAATAACGTATTCTCGTAATCTGGCCGGATAAGCGGGAGCGCCCATAGAATTAATATAAGGTTTTGACTTGGTATAGTCCGGAACTCGTAGTAAATAATGCTAGGTGTATAGAGACAGTAACATCCTGAACTAGTCGTGATCTGAGCGGTTAGAGGAGGAATCATGCACTAGGTGTGATCTGAGCACTTAGAAGATGAACAGCCCGATACTAGGACCTAGAGGTTAATTGGTGAAGGTTATAATGCGTGTTTATAAACAACTCACTTAGTAATTAAGGTATGTGACACATCGAGGTTAGGCTCTCGTAGGTACCTTAGTTGTTAACGTAGGGAAACTTTAATAGACATATTGTAATAGTAAGGTATTACTACAACATGGATAATTCACCGCCGAACATAATCTAAGTAACTATGTTATACACCGGTCATGCCAAATATGAAGAAGGGAGGGAGTCCAACCACCATACCTAGCCTCTATATTTCTTGAATCTATTATTTATACATTCTGCATTTATATTTCTGCAATGCATTACGCTTATTTTATAAAAACCTTTTCAAAAACCAAAGCGAATGCAAACTATCACAAACTTAAATAACGCTAGTAAAGCTGCGGCACGATCCCTGTGGATACGAACTCATTCTAGACACCTAGAGTGTGAATTATTACTCGACGACAGACTGGTGCACTTGCCAGACCGTAGTCAATAGTGTATTGTTAATTTGACCTTTTTGAAAACCATTTTCTAACAGAAAATTACTCAATCTTTCATACCAAGCTCTTGGAGCTTGTTTAAGACCATAGAGTGATTTCTTAAGTTTAAAAACATGTTCAGGATTTTTTAAGTCCTCAAAACCTGGGGGTTGTTTGACATACACTTCTTTAGAAATAACACCATTTAGAAACGCACTCTTAACATCCATTTGATATAAGGTTATTCCATTATTTACAGCATAAGATAGCAATAACCTGATTGCTTCCAGTCTTGCTACTGGAGCAAAAGTTTCAGTGAAGTCAATGCCTTCTTGCTCACTATAGCCTTGTGCTACAAGTCTAGCTTTGTTTCTCACAACTTCACCTTGTTCATTGAGTTTAATTCTGAATACCCACTTGGTTCCAATAATGTTCTTATGTGTTGGTCTTGGCACTAGATCTCACACATCATTTCTTTGGAATTGGTTGAGCTCATCTTGCATTGCCACAATCCATCCATCATCAGTTAAGGCTTCATCAACATTCTTTGGTTCCATTATAGATATAAGTCCTAATAATGAATCACTTTGTTGATAAGCTGATCTTGTTTTTCTTGGACTTTCTTTGTTTCCAAGTATGATGATTTATATTTGAATTTCCTTTTTGGAGCTTCAGCATTTTCTTGCATTTCATCTTCTGAGATATCATCATGTTCTTCAGATGCTTCTATGGGAGATGCTCCTTCAGAGATTACTTCCATTTCAGCTTCTGAAGTTTCATTAGCTTCTGATGTTTTCTCAGCTTCTGGATAGTTGTATTGATATGGGACTCCTGCATAACTGTCAACTTGCTCTGGCATTTTATTGTCAGGCTCTTTGTCATCAAATCTTACATGTATAGATTCTCCCACTGTGTTAGTTTCAGAATTATACACTATGTATGTCTTTGAGCGTTCAGAGTAACCTATAAAGATTCCCTTACAAGCTTTGGCATCAAATTTCTTTTTATAGACCTTATTGTTTAAGATGTAACAAGTACATCCAAACTGGTGAAAGAATTTAACCCATGTCCATCTACTGTAATCATCAACTATGACAAGTCCATATTTCTTCCAATTGATTGAGGTTGTACTAACAGGGCCAAACAAATCAATGTGAAGCAATTCAAGAGGTCTTGAGGTGGAGACAATGTTTTTGGGTTTAAAAGAAGTTTTAGAAATCTTCCCAATCTGACAAGGACCACACAGAGCATCTGAGTGATAGTTGAGATTGGATAGGCCTTTAACCAAACTTAGTTTGCTGAGCTTGGAGATTAATCTCCAGTTAGCATGACCTAAGCGTTGGTGCCAGACCCATTTTTCATCACTCAGAGATAGTAGACATACTATCTTTTGCTCTGTGAGTTCTGACAGATTGACCTTATAAACATTGTCTTTCCTTAGGCATCTGAATACTACAGACTTATCAGAGTTTCTAGTTACAGTACATGCATCTTTATCAAACATCACCACAAATCCACTGTCACAAAATTGACTAATGCTCAGTAGATTGTGTTTAAGGCCATCAACAAGCCAAACATTATTAATAGAAAAAGATGAATTACCAACTGTACCTGTCCCAATGATCTTCCCTTTTTGCTTTCCTCCAAACCCCACAGTGCCTCCCTCTTTCAGAGTTAGGGTTTGGAACATATGCCTTTCTCCTGTCATATATCGTGAGCAACCACTGTCCAGGTACCAGGACTGCTGCTTTTGATTTCCTGGAGTGCAGATCTGAAGCAAATACAATCTCAGACTTTGGTACCCATAGTTTTATGGGTCCTTTGGAGTTAGTCTTAATAGCCTTAGGTGGTCTTTGTTTGAAAGATCTGTCAGAAGTTCTAGAATTATCAAGCCTTTTTGAAAATGTTTTGGGCTTTGGATAACTCTTAGACTTAGCTCTTGTGTGTATCAGAGTCTCTTTTGGTCTGACATTAGTCTGAGGTTTGGAAGTCTTTGGTTCTGAGATTTTAACATTCAGAGCCTCTGACTTCTTTACTTCTGACTTAGATATCTTTTCAGAGTCTGATGCACTCTTGACTTCTGATTGACTTTTAGCAAAGACAGCCTTGGGTTTGGTTTTATCAATGTTAGAGGGTTTAGAAAATAATGGATTATCTTTAAACCACGAAAATCCAAGACCTTCACCTCTATTCCTACTTACATGATAAATTAAAGATGTTATCTTACTTCTTTGCATGTCATTGATAAGAAGTTCTTGAAGAGCAAATTCATGCTCTGGAGGAACTTTATCATCATAAACATAATGAGTTTCAAGAAATGTGTTTCTACTTTTAAGAGACTCATTTTCTTCAACTATTATGTTTGCTTTTTCAGTAAGGTTGTTATAGGCCTTTTTAAGGACCCTACATTCCCCTTCCTTTTTTGTAACAAGTTTTAAGGCATCTTTTAAAGAATCTATTAATTCAGTTCTAGAGAGTTGAGCAAGTACCTCATCTTCATCTTCAGAGTCTGAATCTGCTTCATGCTCAGAGTTTTCTTTATCAGAGGTAGTTGCCATCAGAGCCAGATTGGCTTCTTCATCTCCATCAGAGTCTGAGTTTTTATCAAGATCTTCCCAAGTTGCAAGAAACCCCTTTTTGAGTTTACTTTTATATTTTTCTTTGCTAGAAGTTCTCTTGGATGATCTACTCTGATTTTCTGGGCAGTCAGCAATGAAATGCCCAGGCTTGTTGCATTTAAAGCACTTGTTTTGTTCTTCCTTTTTCTCTTTAGTAGCACCAGCTTTCTTGGAAGAACTTCCAAACTTTCCTGCATATTTCTTGCTTCGTTTTGCCCATTGAGATACTTTAGCAGCCATCAGCACCATTTCTTCTTCATCTTCAGACTCAACCTCATGACCTTCTTCAGAAGCTTCGTCTTCAGATTCTATAACCTTAGCTTTCAGAGCCTTTGATGAACTCTTAGAGCTTAAGGCTATCCCTTTTATTTTCTTGGTTGACTCATCAGTCATTAACTCCATTTCATGAGTCTTCAATGAACTAATCAGATCTTCAAGGGATACTTGATCCAAATCCTTGGCATCTTGAAAAGCAGTCACCTTAGGTCTCCACTTTGGGGGTAGGCTTCTGGGAATCTTTCTAACATGATCAGTAGTAGTATAACTCTTGTCCAGTACTTGAAGTCCATAGACCAAAATTTGAAACCTAGAAGACATAGCTTCAATGTCCTCTCCATCATTCATCTTGAACAATTCATACTAATGAACTAACAAGTTTGCTTTAGCCTCTCTAACTTGTTTGTTTCCTTCATATTTAGATTTCAGAGACTCCCAAATAGACTTAACAGTTCTTTTATCCACAATTTTGAGATACTCATCATGCGAAATCGCATTAGTCATCATACCTTTTACATTGTGATGCTTCTTGTACTCTAGTTTCTGAGAAGGTGTGAAAGATTTTCTATGTTGATGGCAAACCACTCCTTCTTTATCCATGTTGTCAAAGACAACACCTTCTTCTACCAAATCCCACAAATCAACATCAATACCTATGATATAACTATACATCTTTGTTTTCCAGAATGGGTAAGAAGTAGGATTTCCATTGAAAAATGGAATCCTGTCAGAAGACTTCCTATCGCTTGAGCTTGTGTCATAATTAAATGGAATCTCATTATTTTTCTTTCCTCCATCATTTCCAGCAGCGTCAGTCATGTTTTTCCTTTGGATCTTTTACTGTTTCACTGTAAGGTGAGTTAGGCAACAGACCTAGCTCTTGATACCAATTGAAGGTGGAAAAACACAAGAAGGGGGGTTGAATTGTGTTTTAAAATTTAAAACTTTTTCTCAAATAAAAACTAAATTTGCAGCGGATTAAATACAAAACAATAATGAAACAGAGGGAGAGAAAGAAAGACACGGAATTTATACTGGTTCCTCTCACAAATTGAGAGTACGTCCAGTCCCCTTGCACTTCCAAGGGCTTCTCACTAAAATCTCACAAGATTACAACATGCTCAAGCACAATAGCAAGAGACTTCTCTAATGCTCAAGTTACAACTAACAAGAGACTTCTCTAATGCTCAAGTTATAACTAACAAGAGACTTCTCAAATGCTCAAGTTACAACTAACAAGAGACTTCTCAAACAAACTTAAGAATAAGAATGAATGTTAATGAACACTTGATATACTATCGGAGGAGTTTACAAAATACAACACAGATTTTCTTTAAGACTATGAATGACAGATAGAGGCTGTAATGTAAGAACGTTTCAGAGTCTTAAACGTAGTAATAGAACGGTAGTCATTTCTTCCATTTGAGTCTTCTATTTATACTTGAATGGAATGGTAATGACCGTTGCAGAGAGATAAGATGGCAGCTGGAATTTGCTCGTACAATTGATAGCTGTATATTGCCTTCTTTAGTAAAGAAATCCAATTCCACTATCTTGCAATTTGAAATATCACTCAACCATTTTGAGTAATAATAGTACGATTGTACAATCCTCAAATGCGCTCCACTTATGGATAAGGTTAACGTTGTACCAACGAATATTCCTTCCTGTGGATATGACAGAGTCCTTAAGTAGATTGTTCTTCAATCATTGATTCTGATTCTGTCAGTTCTTGAGTGACGTAAATTCCTTTTGCTTCAGAATCTGTTGTCGTAGCTTCTTAAGGTCTTCAGCTTCTGAGCTTCTCAGAGTCTAGCTTTTGTCCTCAGAGCCACTAACTTCAGAACTTGAATTTTAAGCTTATGATGATCAGCGATACGCTTTCAGAACCTCTAAGCTTGGCTTCTCTGCTTTTGTTCGTAGTGCTTCTGAATGAATTTTAACTTATAATTCTGCACACTAGAACAATCATTAGTAATACCAATTGCAATTTTAATACTTTGTTATCATTAAAACCAATTAGAAACTTAGAGATTTATGTCAGACCCACTTTGTTCCAACAAGGTCTTCATCAGAAAAGTCTTCATGATAAATATCAGCAAGACGAGCAAGTTTATCAACATCAAACCAGGAGAAAGAGTTCTTGGGGTCAAGACATGAGAAATAATTAAGCACAATGTTACCTTCTTCACTAAAGCGGTGATCCATCTCCACACATATATTGTCAACAGCAACATAAAAAATCTCTGCACGCTAATGATGAAGATTAGTGATAGTCCTCCCTTCTAGCCTTGAACGACCCCGAATCGGTATTTCTTCATCCATATTTGGCACCAGAATACCTTTATCAATACAAATTCTTGACCATTAACAAAGAAGTTATGCCAATCACTCTCTCAATGGAGCCAACCGAGCTTTGACATCATCAACTAATTCCATGGCAAGCACGATATTAAGATCCTTTCTTTGCAAGATTTTTGAAAGTTCACTTGTGATACCCAACAACTTTAAAATCAACTTCAAAATGAAAGCAAATTTAAAACTCTCCATTTTTTCTATCAAACCCGCCGCTTGAGATGGTACACGTCCAACTTCATCAACCGTACTAAGCACCTCTAACACGGAAGGCCACATTTGATCCAAACGAATCAATGAAGTATGTTGTGAACCCCATCTAGTATCTTCGGGTATAACGAGATTAGATTGTTGGTGCAAGCCCCTTCCTTTAGATATCTCACCACTTTGAAGTTTTTTCAAAATATCATTGTGTTGTGCCTCCGCCAAAACATCCATTCTCTTGCAAGATGCACTTGTTGTGGTTACAATCAAGGAGATGTACTCAAAGAAATCATGAATAGATGAGCAACTACCAGCAATGGACACAACCACCAATTGCAAACGGTGAGATAACAATGGACATAGAAAGCATAAGGGTTTTCATCTAGAATCTTTCTTTGCAAACCATTAAATTCACCTCTCATATTTGAATCCCCGCCATATCCTTGCCATCTTAAACTTGAAATAGATAACATGTGACGATCAAGGATAACATAAAGAGCAGCCTTTAGTGCCTCGAATGTTGTATCTTTGACATGACGTAGAGCAAAAAATTGTTCCACAACTTCCCCTTTGTCGTTCATAAACCTAGAAAACAAATTCAACAAAGGTACGTAATTACATGGCGGCATAGAGAATAATAGGTAATAGAAATTGGAAAATACAACTACCAACCTAATCATCATCGCCATTTGCTCTTTAACAGATATATCACGTGACTCATCAATAAGCACGGAGAATTGTCTATCACCAAGCTCTTCCATAATCACCTTGATAACTTCATGTGCACAAGACGTTGCAAGGTCCTTTTGAATGTCACCGGAAATCATTATGCAATCTTTTTCACCACGGTCAAAAGCATCTCTCACTTCTTCATTATTACATTTTACCCAATCTACAAATTCTCTAAATTTCCCTTGTTTAGAGAAGTAAGGGATACATCATGGCCACGGAAAGCCATGCCTTGTGCTTTGAGAAATCTTGAACAATCTACGGAACAAGTCAAACGGATCTTATACAATTCTTCCGATTCCCTAGTTGCTCTAAGAAACTTACTTGCTACACTTTATCTTTGATTATTATAATCATCATAGTGCTTCATACATGAGTTGTGCATACTACCAAGACCACCAACATGATCTTTCAAGCCTTGAGATGCATGCTTCCAATCTTTAAATCTGTATTTGGTGAAGACTTCATAACCAAAGTGTTCAGCCCTCCCGGGTTGCTTAAAGAGAAAGCAATGGAAACAATAAGCTGCAACCTTGAACTCACTGTACTCTATTCATGTATATTTCTCATACCATGATTTACAAAATGCTCTTGCTCTTGAACCACTTTCAAATTCAGTACGAGGAAATCTTTTCAAAATTGGTTGTGTTGGACCCTTCAATATATATGCCCTCCTCATTTGGTCTTGAGTATCCGGAGCATACTCATGAATTTGTTTCCTACGACATGGATCATGCACAATCTCATTTGAATTAAACTCATTGGCCACATTAGGTGGTGGTTCTTCTACTCCGGCTTTCGGTTGCACAACATTCACATTCTCAAGTGGTTCTTCTACTTTGACTTTCGGTTGCACAACATTCTCATTCTCAAGTGGTTCTTCTACTTCGGCTTCCGGTTGCACAACATTCACATTCTCAATACTTGGTCTAGGAAACAAAAACCTCCTTATCTCTAAAATTAAATGATGCAAAATTAATAATCAATTCACATAGCTTAAATGAAGCAAATTAACTATAAGAACAGTCCCAAAATCAAAGAACACTCCGTTCCAAAATTAAAGAGATAACAATGGAAATCTCCTATTAATAAAAAAATACTACAAGCCTAACGCAATGAAATTTTTGTGAAAAAGTGATGATACTAGGAAGTAGGAACACTCACATTAAGTATACTAAAGGACATAGTAAATAATTTCAAGGCCATGGAAGAACAAGATCAAAATGAACAAAGAATCAAGAGAACAAGAATCAACAGAATCAGGATCAAGAGAATTAAGAGAACAACATAATCAACAAAGAAACAAGAATCAACAGAATCATGAGAACAACAAGAATCAAAATCAATAGAATCAAGATCAAAATCACAAGCAAAATCAAAACCCTAAATTTTGAAAAACTATAAAGAAGTCGAGAATCAAGAGTGAGAGACTGAGAGAGAAGTACTTGTTCTGTTGTGCTGGGGCTGGGAGGGAGTTGCCGGCGGCGAGGATTTGTGCCGGTGAGACTTTTGGAATGGTAGGCGCACGATAGAGGAAGCATACGTGAGAGAGAAAGACACGTGCTTCTTTTTTTGTTTTGTTTTTATTATTAAAAAAAAAACATTCAGATTGGGGCAGCCTGGGCACGTGCCCAGGCATGCCGGGCGGCATCTCCGCCAATGTGTGTGTATATATATATATATATGTGTGTGTGTGCGCGCGCGCATCATTCTAAATAGTCTCTAGGTACATTGGTTAAGCATATAAAAAAAAATAAAGGATAAAATTAGAGTAAATTACACTCTCATCCTTTCAAAAAAACTGAAATTACACCACCCTCCCATCTTATGTTAAAATATACACTTTACTCCCCTCTTAACAAAATATATTTGAATAAATTATACACTTAAAAAAAGCTTAAATTTCATTCCCCTCGACCTAATATTAAAACCTACATTTTCCTTTTAATAAAATTTCATTTTAACATAATCAAACTTCTAATGATTTTTTTTTTATCATTTGTTACACACATCATTAACATATGATGTTAAATATTTTTATAAATTATGAATATTATAAAAAAAAAAACTAATCTATCAAAAAATAAAATACAAACCTCAGATAAATTACTAAATTCGATTAAAAAACTACTATATATTAAAGTATTATTTAAAACTAATAAAATTTCCAAAGAAATAAAAATTAATTTTTCAATGACGACTTAATTTTTTTTGACATGAAAAGGTAATTTAAAGTTAATTGTTATCACAAAAATCATTTTTTATATTAAAATGGACTATAAAGTGTATATTTTAACATAAGAGGAAGAAATTGTAATTTAAACTTATTTCAAGGGAGGAGAGTGTAATTTACTCATAAAATTAATATTGGTTAAACAACTTTTTACTCTTTTAAGATATTAAATAGACACATTTTTAGACAAAATTTTCTTATTCATATGTTTAACTAGTGCACCGGAGACACTGTTTAACATTTTTCTATATATATATATATATATATACCCACTCTGTCCCAAAATATAAGAGAAAATTGGTTTAAAAAAATTGATGTATTTGGTCCAAATTTTTAACCAAATGTATTACTTCCTCCGTCCCAAAATTTTGGTCCTTTTAAAGTTTTGTAGGTGGATTAAGAAAATAAAGATTGATAAGTTAAGTTATTTTTACTCATATTTTATTAAGAAAGAGAAAATCTATTTAATAAATTCTTTAGTATTTGAAAATGTATAAATGGTAAAGTATCATTAATTGTATATTGGTTTTTTAAAAGAAATAAAATTTTGAGATAAAACTAAAAAATTAAAATGACTAAAGATTTGGAACAAAAAAATTAATTTTTTTTTTTATCAATTATTATTTTTTTATACATTTTGGGACAGAAGAATTATATATGTTTTTTTTTTCGTCAAAAAGGTTGGGATGACAATTAGACTCATATCCAGTGAGTATTCGCAAAAATACCCACAACGAGTAGGGTAAAAACTCACATTATGGATATGTGCACGAATATAATTACCCACAAAAATGAGTGGGTATAAGTGTGAGTGTGAATACGGGTACCTTAGTATCCACCCTGCTTACCCGCATGTATATAAATATATATAATGTATAAAATTAAGGAGTTATTTATATAATGTATAAAATTAATGAGCTATTTATTTATTTATTTATTTATTTATGTATAAAATTAAGGAGCTATTTTTAGAAACAATCATAATGATTATGACATATATATAGACATATTATATTCACTCTCATATTTGTAATATAAAGAAGAAGAAAAACCACGTACAATAACAATTCGGATCCTCTGCTGCAACATCCTCACCCTTCAATTGATCTAAACGGTGATTCCATATTAATACATATGAGTATTTGATTCTATTCAATATTTTTTTTTTGGCCTCTGTCACTTTCTCATTTTCCTTATTGTTTTCTTTACTCACGCCGCCAGCTTTCCTGCAATTCTTTTGTGCCTCAAGCTTTAACTGATACAAATAGTATAAAACAATCACCAAGCACTGTGCTACTTTTACTATCAATGTCACAATTTTACAATCATGAAGCGTTTTCATGTAAACTCATAAACTCCTTTTACAAGTACTATTTATTCCCTTCAGAGTTCAGACTTGTGTGCTTTGCAAATAGCAATATAGCAGCCTCATGGTTTAAATGACAGTCTAACATGGTTTTGTTTATACTCAATTGGATCAAAGCAACCTTTATTATATTCAATTTATCACTTATCACAATTCACAAGTGTGATTTACTACTGTCAACAAGTGTACACCCACACCTATTTACTCAAGTCAACAATGAATTTTACAATCTTAATTAGAATAAATAAATATGACGGTGAGGAAGAAAAAAGAACAGGTCAAACCATTGTCAATTTGCCAGCTAAATATGCAAGCGGTGTAAAGTAAGAAAAATGAGAAAGTGACAGAGGCCAAAGAAAAAAATATTGAATAGAATCAATTACACAAATATAAGGCGGGTATATGCGAAAAATTCTCTGACAGCATATGATTACATGTGTTTGAAACTCATATGTATTAATATGGAATCACCGTTTAGATCAATTGAAGGGTGAGGATGTTGCAGCAGACACTGCAGCAGAGAGAGCTGCAGCAGAGGATCCGAATCGCGTACAATAAACCCTAGTAACCATCGACCATCAAAGTCCCAAAGCTTGCTCTCTCTCTATTGTGGTAAGTCTCCCTCTGATCATCTTCTCCACAATGTTCCTATATTTGCGTGTGTTTTTATTTTCACTTTATTCTTATTTGTTGGACTATATTATTCATATTCAAATTTATTCTATATATATTTTTTTCTTGTGTTTTTAGATTTTTTTACCAAACTGTCCTCTATTTTATTAAAAATTCCCACAATACCCCCCATTTGAAAAAAATTCCCGTTCTGCCCTCCAATACCCTCTCTTTTCAGACAGAATCAGTCAAACCGGCGCCACTTGACTTGGGGTGTAGCCAGTCAAAGTGGCACCACCTGCAAAAGCCTGCACACGTCATGTTTTGTCCCCTGCATGGCTGACATACGAATTTTTTTTTCTTTTTCGATTTTAATATTATATTTTTGTTTTTATTCAACTATCATATCATTCTATAAATATCACACTCTATACTTTCATTTTTCACTCACAAACTTCATATTTTTCATCTCTCTACTTTTTTGACTCTCTAAAATTACAAAACATAAAAATAAACCACGATAAAACAACAAGTTACTATTTTTTTTTTAAGGTCGCGTACAAACAATGTGATTATTTTTCAAATTCGACAACCTTAAACATAAAATAAAATTGCACAAACATAAAACATAATAAAATTACATAACATAAAAAATAAACCACATTTAACAATAACTGAACTACTTTTTTTTAAGGTCGCGTACAAACGATGTGGTTCTTTTTCAAATTCGACACTCCTAAACATGGATTGAACATCCATATCATTCTCCAACTTGACCCAATATTTTTTATATGTTGCAACAATAGAGTCACTCGTGGTGTCCGTACATGAATCTAAATAGGCCATATGCTCAATTTTTATTTGTTCACCATTTTTGAAGAGAAATATTTCTTGAATATTATTCTTCAAAGAAACAAGAGAACTCAATTTGCCAATCGCTAATTTAAAATGTTCCTCGCGCCCATTAAATTTCACAGAAAAATTATGAGTGGTTGATGTTAAATACTTATCAAGAACATTTGAAGAAGATGTCATTTGTGATAAAATAAATAGAGAGTGAAAAAAGTGAGAGATGAAAAATATGAAGTTTGTGAGTGAAAAATGAAAGTATAGAGTGTGGTATTTATAGAATAAGGTAATAGTTGAATAAAAACAAAAATATAATATTAAAACTGGAAAAAAAAAAATATTCGCGTGTCAGCCATGCAGGGGGCAAAGCATAACGTGTGCAGGCTTTTGCAGGTGGTGCCACTTTGACTGGCTACACCCCAAATCAAGTGGCGCCGGTTTGACTGGCTCCACCTGCAGGTGCCAGATTCTGTCTGAAAAGGGAGGGTATTGGGGGGCAGAACGGGTATTTTTTTCAAATGGGGGGTATTGTGGGAATTTTTAATAAAATAAAGGACAGTTTGGTAAAAAAATCTGTGTTTTTATTTATTTATTTATTTGGAGAATAGTATAGTAATTTTTTGTTTATGTAAATTTGATTTTTCATGCCTAGTGTTTGCTTTAGTGTTGTGTAGGAACCTTTCTACTATTATTTTTTATGTCTGTATGGATGTATTGGTGCTTTAAAGTTTTTATTGGTTTTAAGCTCTTTAGTTAAGTGTTTATTATGTTTGATGTTAAAATAAAATTTTAGGGGATGTATTAGATCGAAAATATGAAAGACCATTTTAATCAAATTTTTTTTTTGAAGATTTTAAAATTTTTTGTGAGATCGTATTGACAATGTAAGATTTTAAAAGACCTTTTAAATAGACTTTTATAATTAAGATTCTTGTCTTCTAGATACATGATTTTATAGATTTTTAATATTACAAAGAACTTAATAAATTTCAAAAAAAAAAAAAAACAAAATAAAGTTTCAGAACCTACATCTTCATAGACTAAGATTGTTACCCATACGAATATGTGAATTGAGGATATGTACTTATATTTTTCCAAACTATATATATGAGAATGGATATAGGTATAGTATATGTTTGATAAGCAGAGTTTATGGATATATAAATTCCAATTCAATCTTTATTTATTGGGTGCTGGATATGAGGAATTCTAATATAGGCACAAATATAAATGTATAGTGTTTAGGTACACTAACATGAGTGAAGAGAGAGAAAATATAAAATTATTTAATTTGAAATATTTTTCAAAAAAGTAAATGATGTGATGTTTTATGTATGTGTGCCTAAACAATGTTTATTTGTGTCAGTGCCTATGTAAGACTTTCCCGCTGCATATATCTTGCCTTTTTCTTTTCTTTATTTTTTTTCCCATATCATGATTTGACTTGCTGCATTAACTAGAATTGACTAGTGCCTCAAATCCGCATCCGTACACTCGGATTCCAACTCCTATTCCAATCCACTTCAATTCAACCGGTCCCTCCGGTCACCTTGCTCTTCTACATACCTAACCGGTAATTTTACCCAGTTTTTTACCTTCTCAGCCGGTCACCTTCCATTACCGTAAATTAAATTTTATATTTCCTTTCGGATATAAAACAACCCCACCGACTTTTAGCTTACGTGTAATTATGTGATTGGCTTATAAATTATAGTAAAAATTTAGATTTTATAAGAAAAAAATAGTAAAAAATTTGATCACTTTTGTCTATGTCTAATCGGCGCTACACTAGAATTTGCATGTGAGGTTAATTTGAACTGAATTTAGGCAAAATTTCAACAAACCAAGTGAAAAGGAGTTAAAATAAATTATTATTACAATTACAACAAGAATTAATTTGTCGTAACTAGTTTCAAAGAATCATAATAGCCACCTCACCACGTAAATTACTTTTATACCCTAATATTTTTGGTAGAAGGACGAATATATCCAGCACACCGTGACCAGGCGTGATTTGATTAGCTAATAAAAAGGCGCCGGGCACTGCTGAGTAGAAGAATAATCAAATCGTAACTCTCTGTGTGCTTCATCTTTTTCTCCTTTATTTTATTCAATTACTTAATTATTTTCATTAATTAAAAATAATCTGTAGCTAAATATTTTTAGATTTTAATTGTTATATGTTGTCAGTATAAAATTATTTTATGTATATTTTTTTTTAACAATATGTTATCACATAAATGTGACAAGTTATGGTTTTTGAACATATAAACTTATGTGTCATGATATTATTGAATGTTATATGTTATTAGTTGGTTTAGTGTTGATTGACGTTGAACTTGGTAGGTATGATCACGGTTCGATCCCACAACTGTGATCATGAGGACGCTGAAACCACTTGATATCAGAACTGACGTACGAATCAGATTATACTTTCAATGAGTCGAATACTGATGGTGAAAAAAAAAGTGTTGCGAAGTTACGAGTTTCGAATTTAGATAAAAATATTTAATCTAATAACATCGATATTTTTCTTACTACACATCGACATTTCCTTTTTGATATATTTAATATCGATATTATCAGTTGAGTTTGACAGTACGACCATTAACTGATTTTTATATTATGTCTGGGCGATTTTATCAAAACTGAAAAAAATATTTTAAAAAGCATCTTGTTGAAAAAAATATTTTAAAAAGCATGGATTGATAAATTATGTATTAAAAAAAACATGTAGTAATGTTCTTTCATTTGTGTGTCACACTCGCTCCCCTTTTTTTAATTAATTAATTTTTGGAGGAAGAGAAAAAAAAGAGCTTATGGGAAAATGGAGAAAGAAAGAAAGAAGCAATAACAGAGTCTCTTTCTTTTCTTTCTTTCTTTCTTTCTTCATACTAATTTTTTCTCTTTCGATTTTCTCGGAATCCAAACAAACAAAAACAAACACACACACACACACACACGAACTAAACTTGTTCATCCTTCAACTCCGTTAGATCCGTGGACACGTCACTCTCTTAGCTCGATCCTTTTACTTACTCGTTTTGTTACTGAAATTATTATCAGAGTGTGGTAAGATTCACTTTTTCAACAACTAGGTTTTCAATCTCTTGCCGCACTTTGCTTCTTCCGTGTTTTTTTCATCTCCTTAAAACACGCTACTACATGTTTGTTTTTCTCGTGATCCTTAAACTATGTTTCATTTTATCATGTCCTTGTTTTTAGGGTTTTGTAAAATTAAATCGATTTTTTTTATTATTTTTTTTTGGAAGATTGAGTTTACTTTTACTCGTTGGATTTGTTGTTTGATTTTTGTTATTATTATTATTTTTTATTATTGTTGTTTCTGGTAATTGTTTTGAGATCAGAAATTGTACTATGTTGTTTTGTTCTGGATTTTGTAACTTGTTTGGTTGTTTTGTTTGTCAGAGGAAGCTTGTGTTGATTTTTCTTTTTCAGGTCTTTTTCTTTTCTAGTCAATTTGATTCTTAGTTGTCTGAAGTGTGTCATAATCTTCATGTTATGTTTGTTTATGGTATGTGGTTTGTTTTCATTGTTACGCTTCATTGTTATGTCTTTTTGCATGTGTGTTTACTGTCTATGAAGGTTTTGCTTTAATGTGTTTGTTGTGGTTTATTCTTGTTCAGATAAATATTTTGCAAATGAAAGGATGTGCTGTGAGTCGGAGCGGTTAAACTCTTCTTAATCTCCGTCAAGCGATTCTCAACCAAGATACAACGCCATGAATCACTTAACCGTTGGCACTGAAGATGCTTTTGCGAGCTTGCTTGAGCTTGCTGCTAATAATGATGTTGAAGGGTTCAAACGAATGATTGAGTATGATCCTACGTCGGTAGATGAGGTTGGATTATGGTATGGTCGTCGCAAGGGATCGAAGCAGATGGTCAATGAGGAAAGGACGCCTTTGATGGTTGCTGCTACCTATGGTAGCATTGATGTTATGAAACTGATTATTTCTCTATCTGGTGTTGACATCAATAGGCCTTGTGGTCTTGACAAGAGCACTGCTCTTCACTGTGCTGCATCGGGTGGGGCTGAAAATGCTGTTGATGCTGTTAAGCTGCTTCTTGCAGCAGGGGCTGATCCTAATTCTGTGGATGCTAATGGGGATCGTCCGTTAGATGTTATTGTTTATCTCCCTAAGCTTGAATTTGTGAAAAACAGTCTTGAAGAGCTTCTTCAAACTGGTGATCCTAGTGCTGGTTGTAATCTTAGGGTGATTACAAACTCGTTTAATTCATATTCTCCTCCTTTGTCAGCTTCACCTGAGAACGGGTCTCCTTCTCCTCCACCAGATCTCCTGTTGAAGTTAAAGTCAATTGATGTCCCACTATCTCCTGCTGGATCCGAGAAGAAAGAATACCCTGTTGATCCATCCCTTCCTGATATCAAAAACAGCATATATTCAACTGATGAATTCCGTATGTATTCTTTCAAGGTCAGACCTTGTTCACGGGCTTATTCCCATGATTGGACTGAATGCCCTTTTGTTCATCCAGGGGAGAATGCCCGGAGAAGGGACCCAAGGAAGTTTCATTACAGCTGTGTCCCTTGTCCTGATTTTCGCAAGGGTGCTTGCCGGCGAGGGGATATGTGTGAATACGCTCATGGTGTTTTCGAGTGTTGGCTGCATCCTGCACAATATAGAACCCGTCTCTGCAAGGACGGGATAAACTGCTCCAGAAGAGTTTGCTTCTTTGCCCACACTGCTGAAGAGCTTCGACCGTTGTATGTTTCAACTGGTTCTGCTGTCCCCTCACCTCGGTCAAGCGCGTCGTCTGCTATGGATTTTGCTGCAGCCATGAGCATGTTGCCTGGCTCGCCTTCTTCGATGTCTGTTATGTCTCCTTCACCATTCACTCCACCCATGTCCCCGTCCGGCAATGGCATTTCACACAACTCTGTTGCTTGGCCCCAACCAAACATCCCAGCATTGCATCTTCCAGGAAGTAATCTTCAGTCTAGTCGTTTGAGATCTTCGCTCAATGCTAGAGATATTCATATGGATGAATTTGAGATGTTATCTGATTATGATCAACAGCAACAGCTCCTTAATGAGTTGGCATGCCTCTCTCCACGTCATTTGAATTCTAACAGTCTTAGTCGCTCTGGTCGAATGAAGCCATTGAATCCATCAAATCTCGATGACCTCTTTTCTGCCGAGAGTTCTTCTCCCCGATATGCTGATCCAACACTGAATTCAGCTGTTTTTTCTCCAACTCACAAATCAGCTGTCTTTAATCAGTTTCAGCAGCAGCAGAACATGTTGTCACCAGTGAATACAAATTTCTCTCCTAAAAATGTTGATCATCATTTATTGCAGGCAGCTTCTTATGGTGTTCAGCCATCAGGAAGAATGTCTCCACGAAACGTGGAACCTATCTCTCCAATGAGCTCGAGGATGTCAATGCTCGCTCAACGCGATAAACAGCAACAGTTTCGCAGCCTAAGCTTCCGCGAGCATGGCTCTAACTCTATGCTTGCAGCTGCTGGCTCAGTCAATTCTTGGTCCAAATGGGAATCCCCCAACGGTAAGTTGGATTGGGCTCACAATGCAGATGAAGTAGGCAAGCTCCGCAGATCATCTTCATTTGAGCTTGGGAACAACGGCGAGGAGCCTGATTTATCATGGGTGCAGTCACTTGTGAAGGAATCTCCAACTGAGATTAAAGAGAAATTAGCAACTTCTATCTCAAGTGCTGCGCCAACTGGATCGGCTGGTGAGGGATTGAATATGAGCACACAAATGGAGTCCGTTGATCATGCTGTATTGGGAACATGGCTTGAACAGATGCAGCTCGATCATCTTGTGGCTCAGCAAAACTGAAATGAGTTTTGCTGACACCGAGGCAAGACAGTTAACAACTGAAAGGTTTGAGTATATAATATATATGTTATTTTTTGAAGTTTTGTTGTTGGTGGAAGGTTACATTAACTAAGAAAGGAAGCAGAAAGAAAAAGAATGGGAGGAAAAAAATTCATTCTCAAGTTTAGTGTTACAAAGGTAACTTTAGGAGAGACGGAAAACCACCGGGTCGCGTTGAGACTGTTAATGCCAACGCCGGGTTTTTCGGCTGCCAATATTTTCAATTTTTAGGTTCACATTCCTGTCATTTTTTGCTTCCTTGAGGAGCAAATGTTTAATCTATCATTTTATTTCTTTTTATTTTGGATTAGAAAAACAAGTTACAAAAGGGTCATTGGATTTAATTTCCTCAAGTCTCCATTTTGGATCAGTTTTGGGGATGATACAGGATTTGGATGTAATATTTCTATGTAATTTTGAACCAATAATCGTCGATGCCAGGGTTGTGTTAATCAGGAACATTTGATGATTAGTCCTTTCGGCATGTAACATTCAATTAAAGTTTATTGCTATATTATTCTTATTCTAATACCTTTATTTTCTTCTTTGTTTTTCAATCTTATCCTACTATATTGCTATAAATTACCTTAGCTGGTTTATGTTGTAGATTAAAATGACAAATTTATGGAACCTTATGATTGTGACCCCACTACATATTTGATGTCCTAGACTATGATTAGTTGCTGGTTTATATTTTGTTGTAGTATTTGTTTTCTATTATATTTTTATCTATTACTGTTCATCTTTTTTAAGTAAGTATTGTAACAAAAAATTAAACAATTTTTAGTATGAGATGGAAGGAGTATAACTTGAATTTGTCTTTTTTTTTTTTCTTCTTTCAGATTTGTCGAGAAATATAGGATTAAATTTAAGAGTGAGACAGAGACATTGCATTGTATATATAGAGGTCGGGCTCAAGCTTAAGATTTTTTACTTATTCACACTTCAATAAAATTAAGAGTGAGAAATACACAAAAGCAGAGGTTAATCAGACATTTTTTAACAAGAAAATAGGTATTGTCAATTTTACATTTATATTTTTTTATCTCAGAGTCTTATATTATTTTAGAAATAGGAAGAAACATTAGCCTTTCCTTCTTCTTATCTCTTTGTGTTAGCAAGCATTTGTTAAATAACGATTTGCTAATGGTGGTCCATCTCACTAGATCACTTCTCATTTGTCACATTAGTACTGTACTTTTATTTTTGGACAAAATGCATTTGTTCTTTTATTTATTTAATATACAAACTTCATTTTATTGGACACACGTACTAAATCATTTATTTGTCACAAACAAACACGCATCTCTACTAAAGGTATAGGACCACCACACTTTTCATACCATCAACTAAGGTTAACTTCTCTTTGCATGGATGTCTTTTGGATGCACAGGTCGAATTCACTCAATTTAATTATTGAATTCAAGTGATTAATAAATTTTATCTATATGTTGATCAGATTTTATTTACTTTTTGACTGATCTCCAAATTATTAGGATTCATTTTTTCTGAAAAGTGGAGAATTAAAAAAAAATGATCTCAAGAGTAAAGATATGGATATTGACATAGGCTTTTCGCAATGTTAAAATATAAAGGACACTTTTTTACGAGGACAATTGCATATTAAATACACAACTATATGTACGTATTTATCTACCAAGTGTTATGTCTAGTGAAAAAAATAGGTATCAAGTGCTATGTAAGACATGTCTTAATATTTAGTTGCATTGGGGGAGGGAGAAACTTTGTAGGCAGGGTATAGCAGAAGCCCAAAACTATGTTTGAAGTTTCATTCAAATCGATTTTAGTCACCGCTACGCCACATCAATCTATTATGGCCCGACCCTCTTCCTTAGAAGCTATGGATTTTCCATGCTGCCATATTAGGAGTTACATAGATATGAAGTATATTAGTTAGACGAGCATGAGCGCATGTACTCCAGTTCGCACCAAATTTATTTTTGTCGGGCATGGAGAAAGCTCCTAGTGTTTACCCGCTCTACAACCCTAATTCATTGTCATTGCTGCGAAAAGAGTGCGATAAAAACATATCAGTTTTAGCATAGAGGGAACATCAGTGGCGGAGACAGGGGTGGCCAGGCTGGGCCATGGCCCACCCCAAAGTCAATGAAAATTACTATATATATGGATTAGCGCGTATATATGATCATTTGCTCAAACAGCCTGATTGCTAGAGAGAAGCCTATGTAATGAAAGGTGCTGGGTTCAACTCCCAGCTTGATTTTTGCTTTTTTTCTGTTTTAATTTGACTTAGCAAATACATGTCTTTGTAAAATTTTGCTTTTTATATCCGTATACTCTACATTACTACATTTAAAATTTACAATAATTTTTAAATTAAGAAACTATCCTTTTTTTTTGTCTTAAAGAAACTATCTTTTTTATAAACATAATACTAATTTTTTTACATAAGATTTTTTTTTAATATTCACTATTATGAGTGATAAACAAATTATTTTCTCTATGGTAAATAATACTTAGTTATTATGATTTTTTAAATTATAGAAAAAGAAATTGCTTTCAAAAAACACTCATTATAACTTAAATTTTTATATGCAAAATAATTTTTGTATTCAATTTATATATTGTAATTTTTTAATGGCCCACCCAGATATTATTTCCTGGCTCCGCCACTGGGGAACATATCGTTGCATACTTTTTAGTTGTATGTGGGAATAGATTCAATTACAACTTAAGAGTTAGGTAAAATTCCCATGAATGAAACTAATCTAAAAGGAATCAATAATTAAACAGTTTTACAACCATATAATCTCCTTTTGGGCAAGATTCTTAATTGATCCTGTTGATTAATTCCCTTTTTCTTCCCTCTTTGTAAGAAGGAATAAGAATGCTTCACGCTGTAATCTACTAACATTTATGGCATAATGAGCTTTCCCTTTCAAGGAATATTTTTTTCTACCTCAAATCTTATTATGATGAATGGCAATGTATAGCTGTAACATAGTCACAAACAAAAATTCTTTTTGTTGATAGCTATTTAACATACGTCACATTCACTTTTGCTATCATACATGTCTTTTTCTAGAGCATTATCAAATATAAATGGATTTTGCCTTTATTTAGTGCTCTGCCCAATTTGGCAATTTATCAATGGTTCACAACACTATTTAACATTCAATATTATCTCCATGCCTTATAAGAGAAGTAAGAAAAAAGAATGATTTTATCTCAAAAGAAAGAAAAAAGCAGGAACCATATCCTCCACAGAGATACATAAACCAAAAGTAGATGTATTATGTATATACTTTAATATAGATACTGATGATTTTACTAACCATGACAGTATTAGTTGAAATATTAAAGTGTTCTTTTGTGGATTAGGTGACCTGTTTATTTCAAGAAAAAAATAATAATTGGGAGTCAGCTCTTCCTTTCTTGAAAGTCCACAGGATTGTAAATGGTTTCCACAGGCATTTTATTGATAGTGAGTAATTTCTTGTCATCTGTTCAGTACAAAAACTTTACTTGTATCTGCTCCATATTACATTGATATTGGTTAATCAAATTTTTAGTGGATTCTATAGTATAGTATGTGAGTATAATTTATTTATAAAGGAATGTATTTTTCTAAAGCAAGTTATTTAATAATGAAATAATTATAACTTTATATTCACTAAATAATAATTAAAAAATTAGTATTTCAGGAATAATACTCATAAAAATATACCTTTGTACTGCCAACAAAAAAATATACCTTTGTAATAATATATTAATAATGCTAGCAAAACATTGTTTAACACACTTTTTTATCGGTTAAAAAATTCATGTGAGTTCCAACAAATTATACAGGATCGACACAGGGCCGTGCAGATCAGTTTTGGTGCCTAAGACAGAATTTCTATAAGGACTTGATGTATATACATTATCCATCATTATATTATAAAAATTACTTTGGAATTTTAAAGTCATTTATCAAAGTTTTATAGTCAAATCCATTTAATCTAATTTATAATATTAGCCAGACTCTGTCCTTATTAAGATTCACTGCAGTCTGGTTAGGATTCATGTGTAATGCAATCTGTAGTAAAGTAGTACTAACTAGCAAGGAATCAAGTGCTTTGGGGGCTCTTCAATCCAATGAGCACATTACTAAATAGGCTTTCGTTTTCTACTTAATGTATCAGCAACAATATACAAAAAAATTAGGCTTCAAAATTACCGCGATATTGCTCGTGGTGAGAAAGAAAAAAACAACATGGTTTTGTTAATGATGTAATGTTATATCCGCAAACTGATGCTATTTTTTTTCCAGGTAAATAATGTTTCTAATGTCTCTAATGTATGATCACCAATAATCTCCACAAGTACATTTTCCATCCTCAAATCGATGGAACCGATTATTGTCCCTCACAATGATAACCCTTCCAGTACATTTACTAATAAACTTGATAGCGGTATGACAATCCCCACAAACACGCAAATTCTTCATCACTCTAATCGGTTGTCCCTGAGGGAATGCAATAAGTCCAAATGCAATAGCTAATCTCTCACTATGATACTTAATAGTTCTACTCTTCTCTTCACCGTCCACTTCTCTTAACACAAAAGACGTATCAGCAACATAACCGGCTTTCTCCATTTCTTCTCCCAATTCCTCTAACTTATCATAAATTTCCAGTGTCTTCGCATGAGACCTATCCCCAGCAGCAAATGTATGAACTCTATTCCCTTCCTCCACCCAACTCAACCCAGTTTCCTTCTTTATTCCATTGTCCCTCAGTGTTTTCCTCGCTTTTGCCGCTTCCTCCCATCTCCCAGCAGCAGCATAAGCATTAGAAAGCAGAACTTGAAGTCCAGAACTGACAGAACCCAACTCAGAAACTCTATCAGCAACATAAGAGGCCAATTCAGTATTCCCATGTATTCTACACCCAGTTAACAAAGCTCCCCAAACAGATTCAGTAGGTTCCATAGGCATTTCCTCAATCACCTTAACTGCTTCGTTCAACTTACCAGCACGACCAAGCAAATCCACGAAAGTTGAATAATGTTGTGTCCCAGGTTCAATACCATAATTCTTCATCAACTCAAAGTAATACTTACCCTTCTCTACCAACCCTGCATGACTGCATGCATAAAGCACACACAAAAATGTAATAAAATTAGCCTTCACACCACCAACACTCTTCATCTTATCAAACAACTCAAACGTTTTATTCGTGTGTGCATGCTGAGCACAAGCAATCAACATAGCATTCCACATCCCAAGGTTCCTAACAGTAACCTCTTCAAAAACATCATAAGCTTCCTCAACAACCCCACATTTGGAATACAACGAAATCAAAGAACTCGCAACAAAACAAGACGAATCAAAACTCGTCTTAAAACTCAACCCATGTATTTGCTTACCCATTTGAAGCAAAGTAGAACCACCACAAACCCTTAAAACACTAGACAAAGTAAAATCATTAACACCCTCGTTTTCTTCCTCAACAAGAAACCGTTTAAAAAGCCTCAAAGCTTCATCATCCTCACCCAATTGAACATACCCATAAATCAAACCACTCCAAGAAACAACATTTCTATACGGCATTTCATCAAACACATTACGGGCATTATTAATATCGCCACATTTACCATACATATCAACAATAGAACTTCCCACAAAAAGATCAACATGGTAAGCAGTCTTATAAGCAAAACAATGAAGCGATTGCGCAACTGGAAGTGAAGCTAGAATACCACATGATTTAGTAGCACTGGGGAAGATATGATCATCAGGAGGGAGACCATGACGGATCATGAGCCGGAAAAAGTGCAGAGAAAGAAGAGGGAGGTCATTCTGGGCGAATGAAGAGATAATTGAGCTCCAAGTAGTGGGGGATTTGTGAGGTGAATCGTTGAAGATATGGAGAGAGGAATAAGGAAGATGGGTTTTGGAGTAAAAATTGATGAGATGATGAGAGAGAAGAGGGATTGATTGTAAACCTAATTTGATAATGTGAGCATGTAGTTGAAGACCTTTGGGGAGTGAACGAGAGTATGTTAGAGAGAGAAGTGTGTTGCATATGTTTCTGTACAAAGGTTGTTGTTGTTGTTGAAGATCGACCATTAGTTTGTGTGGGATTTGATAACGTTAGTTAGTTCGAAAACAACGTTTTTAGTTCTGTGTTAAGGTTTTCATCGTAGTATACTGGACCCGGCCCATTAATAAAAATAAAAGTCATATAAGGTTTTCTCCAGTCTCACACATGGCTACCCCTTTCTTCTCCAGCCAAGATCAATTTCTGATGGCGACGGTGATGATAAATGATTCAACTGAAGACAATATACAACATAGAGACGGAGACAAAGGTAAGTTTCTGATAGATTGGATAGTTAGCATTAGAGTCGTCAAAGGGGCCGGCCCGGTCCAGAGGGCCTAGACATATAAAGGGGCTTAAGTGGGCCGGCCCATTAAGGCCTAAGGCTCAGCCCACCTAGCCCGGCCCGATAAGCAAGGGCCTACATGGCTAGACTGGCCGATCCGATAAATTTTCAAATTTTTTTTTTAAAAAAAATTGACAATTTTTTTTTTTAAAAATTTAATGGACAATAAAACTACATATGCATCGCGCACAAACTAGTTGTTATAATTTTTTTTTTCAAGTAAAGGTAATCATAACAAATTTGTTTTTTTTTCAAATAAAGATAATTATAACAAATTTGGATATTTTTAACTAACAAATCTCATCTTTTGTTACTTATTTTATCTAAAGATTTTATGCTAACTAAAATTCCTTTATTTTAGGTAAAATTATTTTTAGATTTTTTTTTAATTCTTTAAGGGGCCGGCCTAAAAGCCCGTGGGACCAGCCCATTATGGTCCATCAAAAAAATAGGCCCGGGGGCCAGCCCAATATGGCCCAATAATTTTTTTTGAAGTCCGGCCCAGCCCGGTCCGTATAAAACTATAGGGCTAATGGGGCGGGCCGATAGCCCGGCTCATTTTTACAGCTCTAGTTAGCATGACTCAGTTATACGTGAGAAAATAACATAATTTAATGTAATTATGTGTCAATATCGGACACAGGGGCGGAGCCCTTTGTGCACTGGGTAGTGCCATGGCCCGCCCCAACTTATTATTTTTTTTCATTTTTATAGATATGATCGTGTATATATATAAGCGCTTCATATATTATCATGAGATTCAGCGTGGCCTAGTGGTTGAGTACTCTGCTCACTTTCCTAAATATCCTGGGTTCAAGTCTCCCATGCTACAGTTTTTTTTCTCTTTATTGAATTTTTTCAATAGAAGAAGAATATTAGTTGTAGTAAAATTATTATTATTATTTTTTAAAGGTAGTTTTCCTTAAATTTAGTTTTCCTCAATAACATATTAAATTATTAGTTTTCCTTAAATGTTATATAATTATCTATAAATATAGTTTTCCTTAAATTTTATACCATTTATACATTTTTAACTCCTATAAAAAAAAATTAACACCGTTGCGGCCCTCCCCAACATTTTCGTCTAGCTCCGCCATTGATCGGACACCAAAGAAATGTTTTTATTTCATAGCTTATATGTGTTTGATTTTTTTTTTTTATGTGTTTAGCAACAGTGAAGAGGTGTAAAATGCTCGTCAGTGAATTGCCTAATTGTATTTTGTCTTATATCTTCTCCAAGTTAACTTTGAAGGATTTGGTGAAAACAAGCGCATTGTCCAAACATTGGTTTCACGAATGGAGATTATTAAAGACAAACCTCAATTTTGATTTTGATAACATGTTTCACTATAATACACTTCAAGAGTTAGAAGAAAGTCGTTCACTCAATCGATCTAAATTTTCCACAAGATTGGAGCCACCATCCATTCAATTCAAGTAAAATTTCCATTAGGTGATATACATAGTAATGTCATTGGTAGATTGATTTCCAAAGGAATTGCTAAAGGTACCAAACGTATTGAAATGCTATTATCGGATGAAACTGATGATTTTGATATTAGATTGACGCCATACAAATATTCCTTTACCTTCTTATCTGACACTGATTCTCTGACGTATCTGCACCTTCAGAAGTGCCTCATAGCAGCACCTATGAAATTCTCTGGATTGAAGAATTTGAGTACTCTTGTGTTGGAGGAACTTGTTGTGAAGCAGGATCTACTTCAGTGTCTGTTTTCAAATTGTATCACTTCACTCTTGATAAATGTCCCTTCTTTTCCGACTTAAAAATAATCGACATTGTTTCATTTGAAAATAATTGATTGTGGCTACAAGCATCTCCCTCCTTATAAGATAGATATTGATGCATTGAATCTCTCATCCTTTGAATACAGTGGTCACAAGATGATGCTATTTTCTGTTAAAGCACCAAGCTTATTGAATTTTTTTTGCAATGCAACTGTAAGAAGGAAAAGTCGACAACCCTTCAGTCCAGTTCCAAGATTACATCTAGTTGAGAATCTAGCTATGATCACGAGCCATTCGCAGGTGAGCCAATCAAAATTCATGTTGGTTAGTCGATGTTTGTAGTTTCTATTTGGGTTGTGAATCTTACATAGCACGATGTAGTAGATAGTCCCAAAATTTAGATAGCAGTATAGCACATTCAGAGATGGATGCTGCTTAAATATCACACACACGCATGCGTGTGCATACACACACTCCATAATATATCACTTATAAGCAAATTAACTAAGTCACGTGTTAAAAAATAATGGTTAACTAACATCATTAATTCCATCTTCCAAACTACTATTTCTTTTCATTTAAATATGTATGGTAATTGCAAATTGATGCTCCACATTGCTCCGTCGGGATAGCAACGCTAGTTGCCTCTATTATCATCTAGGTTTCTTTTAATTAATGGGTCACTGGTTGCTTTTATTTACTTTAAATATTACTGGTGTATACATATAGCAGAATTAAAGAAGAACTATGGTCAATTTTAAAATCTCAGACATTTGGAGTTATTTATCGATAAAGCATATTATCCTAATATGGGATACTATACGATTTTAGATATTTTAATTAAGGGAGTTTCTATGGTACATCCCTTGGTTGGAATGTAGTGGTGCAGTCCAAACTTTTAACCAATAGAATCCAATTTAATTGCCACATCATCTAAGGTGCATGGTGAGTCCTATTTTACTTTTGTTTATTGCATATGAGTCCTCCATCAAATAAAAATTACAAATTAAAAACATTTTTAATTTAAATCTAAAATCATAAATCATTTACAAATTTTATTTATCATTTACAGATTTTATTTATCACAAATTAAAATTGAAATTAAAATTTAAAAAACCCTAATTCCCAAATTCTCAATCAAGTTCGTCCCTCTTCAGCCTCCAAATTCGTCGTCCTCCATTTTCTTCGTCCTCCAAATTCTTCCAACTTCTTCGTCCTCCATGTTATTCTTCTTCTTCTTCTTCCTCTCAATCTTCGTCATCCATCTTCTTATTCTGCCCTCTCGCAGACTTCATTTCATTCGTTGCACTTCTTCATTGATATCAACATTTCATTCCCGTGTTCGTTGTACTATGGTTCAAAGCACGCCATTAACATCGTCGTGAACTTCACAGGTAAATCTTAGTATATTTTACCCTCGGAAATTATTGAATTGAGGTTTAAAACTTTAATTGAAGTTGATTTAAATTGTCAATTTGATTTGGATTGGAAGATATTTAAGTAATATTCATTGAATTAATACTTATTGTTTGATTTGATTTGTGAATTTATATGTTGACACTGTGTTAGGGTTGGGAATTAAGGTTTCATTTGAATTGGGAATTAGGTTTTCATTTGGAAGCAATTGAAGTTTTATTTGAGTTGGGATCAGATTAGGGTTGTAGTATATATTTTGGACTAATGATTTCAATTCTTACTCAGATAGTATGGGATTGGGGATTTAAATTTGTATTTATCAAACTGTTAAATTCTGATTGTCAATTTGATTTGGATTGGAAGATATTTAAGTAATATTCATTCAATTAATACTTATTGTTTGATTTGATTTGTGAATTTATATGTTGACACTGTGTTAGGGTTGGGAATTAAGGTTTCATTTGAATTGGGAATTAGGTTTTCATTTGAATTGGGGAACAGGGTTTGTATGTTATCAAAATCTTAAATTCTGAATTTGATGTCATTTTTGTTGGGGATTAGAGTTTGTATTTCATTTGAGTTGTGAAATTAGATTGTCATAGTAGTGTTCATATCTTATGCAGTTAAGTAAATGGATGGCACTATATCAAATATGATCCCAACTGAGGAATCCTGTGTTATCAGGTTATCAGGACAGAAAGGAAATGAAGGACCTAACAACAATTGACTTGTTTGAACTGGAGTACAGACAATGGATAACGGCTAGAAGGGTAAAAAAATTGAGTTTAATAATGTAAACTTTTTAGTGAATGATCTGTATTATAGTTGAATAATTACTAGTACATTAACTTTTAGTTGATGATATGAAGCCATTGCTATATTTTAGCCAATGCTCAGTGTTATAATTGAATAATCTATAGTACATTAAGCTGTAGTCCATACCTGAATAATGTAATGTTTTGAGTTGAATAATGCAATGTAATTACTACATTAAAACGTACTACATTAACGTACATAATCTTTTGATATGGTATGATTTATGCAATGTAATTACAAAGATGTAACTTTTATACAAATTCCAATTACTTACTTTTAAAGGTTGTTCCAAGCTTACCTTAACTTTTGATAGGAAATGAGAAACTTGCAAGTTTTTGAATCTGTTCAATGTACGTTAACTTTTCAATGTACCTTATGTGAAAGATGTAACAATTTATAAGTGATGTAAGTTATCATCATGATAGGTAAGTTTTGGTAACCTATCATGAGGAAGATCCAACTTTTATAAGACAATCCAGTATAATTAGATTTGAGGAATACATGGAAAATGTCTAGTTTACTTCCAAATTCTGATACAATAAGGTAGCATATGTATGTTTATAAGTTGATAATTACAGAAACTCAAGTTTTATTCCAATTTTGAAACAGGTAATATGAATATGCATGAAGCATGGTAATTGGACATAAAGTCACAAATGTGAAGGTGAAGGTGAATGAGGTACGTTTTTAGTATACAAAAATTAAAATGTAATGTGTATTTGGTGTGTATATAACATATATATAATATTTTGAAATTTGTATGAAACAAACAAATAACTCAAAGTAGTAATCTAATAGTAACAATAACATGACAATGTGTGAAAAGACATAGCATCAGATAGCAACAGCTTAACAGAAACATATAATAAAACTTTAGCATATAATTAAAAAAATTAATGTAAGATTATCCAAAATAACACCTTAAGAGCATTGTTCTGAGTGCTCAAAACATGGTCAATTCTCAAAACACGCAGCAAATTAAAGTACTAAAAGACTAATATTGGGCAAATACAACCCACTGATTATCCCAAATTAAAACAGTAAATTAAAGTACCAAAAGATCATATTGGGCAAATACAACCCACTGATTATCCAAAATAAAACAGGAAAAATAAACCAGAATATCCAAAATAAAACTTAAAAGTTCAAACATTATCCCATAGTCTAAGAACCTAACTTCAATCTTCATACATTAACCAAAGCCTTCCTTTTCCTTTCCATATCAGACCAGTAACGTGCAGCCTTTGTCAACAGTGGTTTTAACAACACATTATTAGATGAATGACAAAGATATAGAGCAAGCTTGAGCCTAGTTGCAGTGACAACCTACATATAATGGAAAAACAGTGGATGAATTAGAAATTTCCTTAGATGGGAAATGTTTTACAAATAATGGTGATATTAATTGTACTTACAGTTATGTTTTCATAGTTGCTACTGAATGGACATTCAATCATCCATTTAGAAACCCACAGTCCACAATCATTCCTATGATTTTAAATAAAACTGCATTAGAGTCACAATAATAGGTAGTTTCAGTAAAATAATCAATAGGGATAAGGTTTAAGAATACTTACGATCCGGGTCTCTGCTGTGGGAGGCGACTTGGTTGAACAATGGTGAAGTTTGTGATTAGGTTATCATGACCAATTAAATTCATTAGTTTATAAGAATGATCAAACAGGATTTCCTCAAGCTTCACTTGCTGTGACAATAGTAAATAGAAAATTTGAATTAGCAAACCATTCTATATAATTTGACTGTAAAAGTAAGTATAGATCAAATGCATACCATTCTGATAATTGAATGACGCCTAGGATGATGTCTTTCTTCAGAAGGTGCAGAGTCCAACCAGTAACATTTTCTTTCATTAAAATCAACAACCAGCAAAAACCAATGTGATCCTTGGTCATTCATAGGAATAAAAATCTGTAGTCAAATAAATCTATATTAATTGGCATGAAGTGATTTTTCAAATTGGAATCAACTAACATGTGTTGATATATGTTGTTATTATTATCACTCAAATCAGCTTTTATATGACACTCACCTTTGAAACAACAGAATTTGTTGGCATGAAGTTTTTTTGATATATGCGCCTGATATAATCAACTTTGTACTTTTCATCCAGACAATATTGCTTAAAACATCATGTGGTTTAAGTCAGTAATCATTACTCAACTAATGTTAATGTAAATGTGATATAAATCAATGTTAGTTGTGTAATTACCGCAAATTGTGTAGGCATGTACCAAACAGATTTTCGTTTTCCTAACGAATCAATCAACCAATTGCTTCGTGCAACAACGAGATTGATAATCTGTATAGCAAAAAAAAAAAACAATGTTATATCAAAATTTATTTCACTTTAATGTGTATAGCCAAATAATTACAATGTGAGATCAAAATATAACCTCAGAGTCCACATCAGTCCTAGGCATTAACGACTTCAATGCTTTCCTGTCCCCAAAAACATCTGATGTAGATTTTATAATAACCTCATCACTGCAACAGGTAGATGTATGCATTGTTAGTTGTAATCAAATTAAATGGGCTAGATAAATTTACACTTAGATTTAGCAACATATATGAAAAACGCATACCCATGTTTTTGCTCATCATCGCGCATAGTTGAGTGAACTTTTAAAATAGATCTGATTATATTTAGTTGAGTGAATGTTTGGTGATGCATTTTTTGAAATAATCTTTGTTATAAATTAGTTGAAAATCATCATAGTTTCATACACAAACACATATCATATAAGTTACTGTTTGGTTATGCAATTTGAAGTAACTTTGTACATAAATTTTAAAATAAATCATCAGACTATGGCACCAATACAGTTTGTTTTCATGCGTGTTGACAGTAAAAAATGACTCAATACCTGGATGATATGGAAATAACCTCAGTTATCAATTTCTTTTTTCTAGTCTCAGAATACTGCTCACAATCATGTACAGATTGCTGCTTAGTTTTAGTCTTCTCAATGGTAGTGTTTGTAGTAGTGGTGTTCTCAATTTGTTTTCCCCTCTAAATGGATTTTCCTTTTCTTTCAGGCATGGTGCGTTTTTGGCCAGGACTCTGTGGATCCTTCATTGTTTACTGTTTGATGGGTGGTGAAGTTGTAAAGTTTGGAGCTTGGACGGTTTGTGTCCTTAATGCTTAGTTACCGTGTGGTATGAGGTTAGGTTAGCTTAGCAAAACAGAAAGCACAATCAGCTTTGATATGGTTAGTTCTTGGAAGTTGTATCTAGGTTTGTAGGTATTAGTGGTAATTATTAGCATGTTGTCTAGAAGGCCAAACATCAACTAATATTTGGTGTGCTCAAAGTAATGTAAAGGTGGCTTGTGGTGCAACACCCAAGATATGTAATAAAAATCAGATATCTTTTTTCATTTCAATTGTATACAGATTTTTATACAGATTTTTGTTTAATACAAATCAGATAACCTTGTTCACTAATGTACAACTTTTTTTTTTAATTGAGTTTCGTATTTAATGATTTTATGCAATTTTTTTTTTCGAAATGGAATACAAATTTTTATTCAGTCTGAATTTTTTAAATTTGAATCTACAATATTTTTCGTAAATTCATAAATTATTCTTTTTATGTAATAAATTTTAAAAAAATATTTTATAATGGTAGTAACTAACTTTTTTAAATTTAATTAGTAAATATTTAATTTTTAATTTTAAAACATGAAAATATTTAGTTTTTAAAAATACTAATCAGATAACATTTAATACATTGAACAGTAAATTTAAATTTTGATAATAATGATATTTAAATTCCAAATTTAGGGTGATTAGTCCTTAATTGAAACCAGAGTTTACTTATAACAACATCAAAATTGCATAATTTATAGAACAAAGTTTAATATGTTGGATTACATAGTAGACTAACAAAACAAACTAATAGTTATCATAAACTTAGAAAACAACCATGTTCTAATCAAAATTAACAACATACAACCCAATCAATTGACCCCTTCATCACCAACTTCACGACAACTTCGTCACCCAAATCAAATAGTTTTCATGGATACCGCACATATTCATTCGTAGACGGTCTCCTGCATGAAACCCACTTTTTCGAGCAAACTCACTCCAACCCCTCTCTATCCTAACCACAAACGGATCATATTGGTAGCGCAACTCGCACTTTGTCTTTTCATCGAAATTTGTTCCAACCAGGTATAGCTGATCCAACATTGTTCCCCACAAATACTCTCCCATCGCTTCCGGCAATGTCTAAAAACAATGGAACAAACAAACAAAAAGCAAAATTTCAATTAATACAATTATGAATTAAATTCACTATAATTAGCAACAACAATAATAAAACCAGCGGATTGAGAAACCAACCAAATATGGAACGACCTCCGAATCCTCTGACATAGTAAGGGTGTAAGTCACAGATTTTCGCAGACCTCGAGAGTCTGTATGCCAAGTTGGGAATGTTGGAGGATAAATTCTGTTCATGTCAGGAATGATCTGGAAGTAATTAGTTCCCAAGTTATTAGTTCCCAAGTATTTGAAGAAGATAGCATGATGACCTTCAAACTTGTAATGTGCCCTTAGCGTCATCCATCCATTTGTTATTCTGGGGACATCATCATCATTATTGAATTTCACCCTTAGTTGAAGACCGGCAGAATCAAACAAGCGCCAATACCGTCCCAATTCAGTTTTGAATTCTTCATAAAAATGTGGTTCAATCTCACCCTCAACCTAACATAACATCAGTAAACGTTAGTGAGTAAAACCCCAAGGCATGACTTACCCATAATTAATCAAAACCAACACATTAGCATTCATTTTGGCTGCGACACGAACATAAATTAAAACCCCAAAACATAAAAAATTGTAAATTTGAATCCAGTATTTTTTTTTAAAATCAGGTGATTCCAGTCATATTAATCAAAACCAACACATATCATTAACATTCACTTAAAAATGTAGAACGATAAATTGAAATAGAAATTGTCCACAAAAGAAAAATGCTCTGTTTTTTACGTAACTTCATTGCTCTGTTTTTAACTTTCCTCAACAATAATCAAACGAGATATACCCAAACACATAAAAAAAGGGTTTATTACCTCTCCGTCGACATGAACAGTAGAAAAATAACCCAAGCATGGTCGTTGAAGTACTTCACCAACAGTTTCAACCATTTTTGTGCGATTGAGTTTCGTTTTTGTGTGGTTAGAGAAATGGAGTTCAACTACAAAATTATGTTACTTCTTCGTTTGGCCTAAGTAGGTGTGAATAAATTTTTTGTATTAATGGATTCTGAGTTCATCAATCTTTTCATTCACGGTTGTGGTAGAAGTTATTAATGTTGTTTAGTAATGGCAATGAAACGATATGAACATGATTACAGACAGTGTTAAGTTGGGTCTGTTAGAATTTGAAACGTTTAATTGGGTGTATATTGTACACAGTTACTACTTAATGCATTACCTATTTTGGACCGTCTGATCTATTTTGGTGGTCGATATTAAATAATGAACAATCTGTCCCAGTTGCAATAACCGTCCGATCAATTTTTAGGCTCCTTATGCTAGTACACAGTGTCCATATGCGATGTAGTGAAAGTAGTGGATCCAGGAATCCTTTAATTATTAAATATAATTGTTAATTTCTATATATAATTAGATATAATTTTAAATTATTATAAATTATTTATAATTTGTTAATCATTAAATAAATTTTTATATTTACTTCCCATAATTTCGAAATGTAGTCCTTAATTGAAAAGTTTCTCATATTCATTTTCACATTTTTCTTAATATTAGGTTTTAAATAATAGGGTTTATTTTTACTGTCTAAAACTTATGATTTTTAAATAAGTAATTATTATTTTTTATTTACAAATAATAAATAAGTATTTACTTAAAAACTTTATTCATATTAATCTCTGATTTCAATTAAGGATCATAAACCCTAAACTAACAGTTATACATATGAAGGTTTGTTTCGATTAAGGGCCAATGACCTTTTCATCTTTTGTTAATGAATATTTCATTTTAAATAATGAAGGACGGATAATTCTAAACTTAGAATATTTTACAAAAATATTCTCCGATTTCATTTAAGGACCGATACTTATGAACTTACGCTTAGACGTATGAAGGAAGTTTCCATTGAGGATTAATGATCTTATCATTTGACTTAACATATATTAATGAAATTTTAATTTTGAATAATTAATTTATTAATACTTAAAAACTTTATTCATATTAATCTCCGATTTCAATTAAGGATCATAAACCCTAAACTAACAGTTATACATATGAAGGTTTGTTTCGATTAAGGGTCAGTGACCTTTTCATCTTTTGTTAACGAATATTTCATTTTAAATAATGAAGGACAGATAATTCTAAACTTAGAATATTTTACAAAAGTATTCTCCGATTTCATTTAAGGACCGATACTTATGAACTTACGCTTAGACGTATGAAGGAAGTTTCCATTGAGGATTAATGATCTTATCATTTGACTTAACATATATTAATGAAATTTTAATTTTGAATAATTAATTTATTAATACTTAAAAACTTTATTCATATTAATCTCCGATTTCAATTAAGGATCATAAACCCTAAACTAACAGTTATACATATGAAGGTTTGTTTCGATTAAGGGCCAGTGACCTTTTCATCTTTTGTTAACGAATATTTCATTTTAAATAATGAAGGACGGATAATTCTAAACTTAGAATATTTTACAAAAGTATTCTCCGATTTCATTTAAGGACCGATACTTATGAACTTACGCTTAGACGTATGAAGGAAGTTTCCATTGAGGATTAATGATCTTATCATTTGACTTAACATATATTAATGAAATTTTAATTTTGAATAATTAATTTATTAATACTTAAAAACTTTATTCATATTAATCTCCGATTTCAATTAAGGATCATAAACCCTAAACTAACAGTTATACATATGAAGGTTTGTTTCGATTAAGGGCCAGTGACATTGTCATCTTTTGTTAATGAATATATCATTTTAAGAGTAAGAAGGACGGATACTTCTAAACTTAGAATATTTTACAAAAGTATTCTCCGATTTCATTTAAGGACCGATTTCATTTAATTTTAAATAATTAATTTATTAATACTTAAAATATTTAGCCGAATTTTATGAATGTTTAATAAATTTAATTATATTGGTGACTTTTCAAAATTAATTAAATTGACGAAAATTAAATAAATCATTTAAAATTGAAAAAATGGGACATAATTCAAATGTGAAATTCAAAATCGAAACTAAGTGATTGTTCAAATTAGAAACGGTGTGATTGTTGTCGCGGTGATTTTCGGATATCAAAACTATTGATTAGTTTGACTCGCAAATTATAATTCACCACCGAGCTTTTATTTTTCCAAGGAAAAGGGGAAAAGTTCGAATAAACCCTATTTTTATGAGATTAAAGGTTCGGGGGTTGGTTACGTTAAGGGAAGGTATTAGCACCCTAAACGTCTATAGTACTCTATAGGAACCTCTTGTTTTTATTTATCTTTGCGCTAAAATTATTTGCTTACTTGTAAATAAAAAGTTTAAAAATGTGAAAAAGTTAAGGTGATGAATAAAAAGGAAAATGGAAAATGTTTTTGTTTTTTTTTATTTGATTTGGGAAGACGTGAAGTCTTTTGCACTACGTACCCGTGAAGGATCAAAATCCCGTAGTTCGGGGTAAAAATTGCAAAGTGGTTTGTTGATTGATTTTAGGAGAAAAGACGAGTCGTCATCTTAAGTTTAAACTCCTTTTCTCCGCCACGAACATACTGAAAAGTTTAACTTCCTTTTCTTGCCATATGTCATGGGGAATAATCGAAATTCTCAACTAGAGATGACTCACGTCTAAACTCTTTGAAAAAAGTTTTAAAGTCAAAAGCCAAGCGGCACTAGTGGAAAAAATGCTTTTTAGGTCGGTTCCTAGCCACTTCTTAGGTCGGTTCCGTGCATGACTTAAGTTTTCCTGACATAACAAGTTTTGACTTGTTAGGACGGGTTGGACCTGACTTAACAAACTACATTTTAGGTCAGTTAAACTTTATGCGTCTTAAGAAGTCCAGGTTTTAGCAAGCACTTGTGGCACGTCTAGCCGACTTAAGAATGTTGATTTTTAAGTCGGCTATTAGTAACCGACCTAAGAAGTTTTTTGTTTTTTTTTTCTTCAGGCTTTTTTCTATAATATGACCTTTTTTTTCCACCACAATATATATACTACAACATCAATTTATCAAAAAAAATTATTCAGCAATATCATATTATATTTCATTACCATATCTCAAAATAAAATCGTAGAAGTAAAAATATTGTCATATCAAATTAAAATATCATTGTAATCAAAATAAGTACACAACCACAATACTATTAGGCAAGTTCAATTGCACTAAAATAAAAACTCAACAAATATAACTAGTCTTATAAAAAAGCGAGCATAAACAAAGACTAACTACCTAGGTGAAATAGCAACTGCGTACTTATCAAAATACCATCAAAACTAGACACCTTAAAGAATAGCCAATATCCAACACATAATTGCACCATCTTTCATATCATTGTTTGTACTTGCTTCAATATGTTCCAATATCATGTTTGCACAGCATTCTTAAACATTTTTAACTTCATCTTTTTGAAATTGCTTTGAATCCCCAAATATCTGTATAAATAAATGTCGACATAACATTAAATTACTATATCAACATAAAAAAATTGTACTAATTAAGTGATACATGCAACTTGTTAACATAATTCTATTACTTACTTGTGTCCATGAACCAACAAGAGTCGCAGATGCAATAGCTTCTTTGGAACATCCTGAAAGTAAGAAATAATTTTTGCCAAACCAAATGGACCTTTATGAAGAAACTGATAGAAATTGTGTTCAAGAGATTAATAACGCACCTGCTAGTCAGTAATAGTGAAGCTTGCAGTTCCTGAGTCACAATCAGAGGAAACAATTTAAAAATACAAACCAAAAAAGCACATTTTAAAGATATTGTCGCAGAAAATTAAAATCAAGTGGCCTGGAAAAGTAGATAACTATAAGAGCAAAGCCACATACTCAGAATAGAATGAATACTCAATTAAAGAAAAAAAAAAAAAAACACACCTTTGTAACATCAATAAATTAAGAGAAAAGGTCTTCCTCACTTTCATCCCCTGGATCAACTTCCTCATCATTTGGGCTTTGATGTTGCCTTCGAATCCAACTCAGGGTCGCTGCAGTCCAACAATTAAATTTAAAAAACTTTGAATAACAAGTGTCAACAAGCAGACCCAGTGTGTGTCATCTCACTTTACCGCTAACTTTGAGTAACTGCATATTTGCTATCGCATGAGTGGATGGATCAAACTAAATAGCTATAGGTTTAGGAATGAATCCCATCTAATGAATTGTTTGTGTACTGGACTTTTGGTATAGGATGAGAAGAAATTACAAGTTGTAGAGTTTAGCTATTTGGTTAGTGGGACCAAGCTACTTCATCGAATCTTTACTAATACTAAATAATTCCCTCACAGCTTGTTACCACGAGAAAAATCAAAATGCAGTTACCATTGAATCACTAATTGCTGAATTAGTTGACACAGACAGAAGAAGGCATCAACACTCAACATAAACCCGAGTCAACAAATTAAACAGTAGAAAACAACCAAAATGAAGTCAAACACACAGATCATCAATTAGACAATAAAACAGCCACCGATAACTAAGAAGGTTTGGTAAACTCTTCTAATGAGTTGCTATCAAGTGAGCCTATCAAACTAAATAGCGAGGTACTAGGTTTAGTAAACTCTTCTAATGAGTTGCTTGCTTACAGGAATTCTGGTATAGGATGAGGAGGGATTCGAAGTAGTAGAGTAAAGTTAGTCAATTAGTGCGATCAATCTACTTCATACTATTAATTAGAAACTCTACACTACTACTACTAACTAATTCCCTCACTGCTTGTTACCAAGAGAACAATCAAAAGGCAGTTACCGTTGAATCACTAATTACTGAATTAGTTAGCACAGACAGAAAGAGAAATCAACACTAAACATAAACCCAAGTCAACAAATTAATTGGAAAACAACTTATAAAAGAAGTCCAACAAACAGATCATCAAAATTCCATTTAATCATACACTTCAACATAAAAGGGATTCACACATCCATTTTACTCATTAGAAATTCTAAAATGTCAACAAAGGTAATGCTATAATTGTGGCTGTTGCTGATTCTCTCATTTAAGAGTAACTGAGATTATAGACAAAGGTTAGTGAGACATACAGTTGATTGTCCTAAAGCTTGGTATTCTTCTCTAAAAATTTCTGAAGAATAAGCCTATTAACGAAGGAGATTATGAAAAACAAATTATACAAGAAATTAATCTGAGATATTCAAGGATACAAATCCAAACATTTAATATAGTTTCTTGACTGATATACCTTCATTGGTACAAGCAAACCATTTAAACATCCAAGAAGAAATCTCATCATAACAGCCATCCAAAGATTTGTACAAAGGTCAAATAGTGTGTTGAAAATTACACTAAAATCAAATAATAAGCATCATTGATATCATGAGAAGAAATTTCCATTATCAAATCCAAACATGTCCATAGTGATAGTATCACTTTAAAAAAAGCATTCACCTCAGTTGCATATATACTTACACAGAAATAATTCCTATAATCACAACAGGTTTTCTACCATAGCGATTGGCTATCATTCCCCATAATATGGATGTTAAAGCTCTACCAAGCAAGTATGCAGATCCTAAAACATTTTTCACAGTCTTATATATGCAAGCATGTCCATGCCAAATGCGATCTTTAAGTATGTTGCTATATAGTTTCATAATAATTTCCCAATCCTAATTCTAGTTTCAACAATAGGAAACACACACTAAATAACAAAATATCATCTATTACATAACCAAAATCAGTAAGAACCAAATTACCTCAAACTAAATAATAACTTCTTGAAATCCTAATTAGCTCAAACTACAAAATAACTTCTCTTTTAAATTTTAATCCAAAATCAAAATCAAATTAACTCAAAACAATAAGCATGCTAAAACAACACAACCACAATTTCAACTCAAAAATCAAAACAACTAAGAAAATAGCAAAATATCAACAAGTCCATGAAGTAACCTAAAACAACAAAATCCTAATTAGGTCAAACTACAAAATCAAAATCCTAATTAGCTCAAACAACAAAATATCTTCTCATTCAAATTTTAATCCAAAATCAAATTAACTCAAACATTAATCATGTTAAAAAACACAAGTTTCAGTGAATGTGAAGGGTTACCTTCAATGTTTATGGGAATCTGAAGAACGAACACAAATTTAGGGTTCAGAGTGAGCGAATTGGAAGGTTCAATCGAGAATGAGTGTGAAAATTGAATCTGAGTCTGAAATCGATCCCGGTCCTAGTGAATGAGTGAAGAGAACGAGAGAGAGAGAGAGAGAGAGAGAGAACGAGTGATGAGAGAGCGATGAATGCGTGAATCGCGAATGCATGAGAGGGCGATGAACGAGTGATAAATTAATAATAAAATAAATTAAATTTAAAAGGGTTCAGTACTTTAGTTGCTACGGTGAAGAAGAAGAGTTGGATTTAAGTTTTTTTTTTTTAATTTTAATAAAGAAGGGATTATATAAAAAAAAGGAGGATTATATTTATCTTTTTTAAAAGATTTGATTTTAAAAAAATAATAATTAGGATTTTTTTTTTATGATAAGGAACTGGGTTCGATTCCCGTATGCTACATATTATAATTTATTTTGTAAAATTAAATTAAACTTCTTAGGTCAGGTGTGAGACACCCGACTTAAGAAAAATAGTTTCTTAAGTTAGTTAAGAGACACCTGACTTAATAAAAAAGGTTTCTTAAGCCAAGTAAGCTACACATGACTTAACAACAAAGTTTTGAATTTTATATTAATGGTTATTATGTCGCTTGACAGCGAAACTGTCTTAAGAAAATTAAATTTATTTATGAAACTGCCACCTCGCATTTTCTTAAGTCGGGTGGAAGCATTAACTGACTTAAGAACTTTTCTATAAAAGTATTTTTGTACTAGTGCGGCAAAATGGTTTGAATTTGTTTTTGTACATTTTAATTTTTGAGGAAAAAAAGGTTTAAGTATATTTACATGAATTAAAATGTTTATTATGAAAAATGTTTTAAAAAGTCTCCCGACGAATATCGAGGTTTTTTATGAAAGAGATTCTTCCTTTTTGAAAATGTTTTTTGAGATATTTGAATGTTTTTTGCTTTTTGTTATTTTTTAAAGAAAGAAAATTATGTGCGATGAAATAATCGAAACTAAATGCGAGGAATTTTCACGATAATGTTGGATCAAAGTGAAAATCTCCTTTTCCTTGGAATTGACACTACTATTTTTGTGTTTTTGTTTTTTTTTTACGTAAAGCGATAAATAAATATGCATGCGATGCAGCTTTCTCATTTATATATTTACAATGTTCCTAAATACATTCTAATTCTTGATAAACAAAAATGAAATAAATAATGATGCAATAAAAAGCAAAAAAAAAATAAAAAAAAAATAAATGCAATAAAAATAAACTAAGTCCTAATAAACAATAAGGCAACATATGGGGTGCATTAGCAAAACTCAGGGGCCTAAGTCCAAGCCCAAACCTGCGAAAAAAGATTAGTCTCACAAAAATAAAATAAAAATTTAAAAAATAAAACAGAAGCGGGTGCGTGGAGTAATTGGGGGGTGCGTTTAACGTTTCTGGGCCTAAAGCCCAAAGAAACCCAATCAATAAAAAAGAAAAAGAAAATGGTGAGAAAAAATCAACCATAGGGATCGATCCCGCCCCCTCTCTATCCCAAACTAGCTGCTTAACCAACTGAGCCAAAGGCGCGGGTGTTATTTCGATACGCACAGTTGATATAAGTATTAAAATAATGATTTAAATTTAAAAAAAAACGCGCACACTGCATCGTCTTCAACCTCACGACCCCAAAAAACTCAAATTCGTGTTTTCTTGTTTTTTCATCAATTTTGACATATGAGTATATCATCTTGCTCAGAATTTCACAAGAAATCCAACCATATCATTTATTATAACTTTAATAAACTTTATAACGCGTAATTAACCAAAAACCATAAGAACCCTAAAACTTAGGTTTGAAATTAAATTTTATACATGAATAATTAAGGCCTAAAATATTAGGTCTATTATTCCTCACATCGCAAAAAGCATGATTGAACCAAGAATGAATCAAAATGATGTTCAAATGAATGAGTTCGAACTTTCAAGAAACCTTACCAATTGGAGAAAGTCCAATGCTTCTTCTCAGGGTATTTCAAGATGTAAAATGATCCCTTTAGATTCCTTTAGTACCCATAAACGTAATGGAATGATTACTTTGGCTTAAAATCTTTTGAAATGTTCTACCTAATTCAAGTTGAAAATGATAAAAAGTGGGAATTGGGAGATGGTGATGGAGGTGTTTCAGGTGATTTTTAATGCATACAGTAGCTTAGTTATGATGTATGTATGGTGGTTTAATGAAAAAAAAAACAAGAACTTGAAGGATTTGATGATATCAAAAATTTGAATTCTTTAAGCTTCTTTAATGGAGTTTTTGAGCAAATTTGTGGATGATCAGTTCTGAGGTTTTGAGGGACTTTTATAGAGGTTTCAATGTGGTCTCAGAAGTGAATGAAGTGGACTTTGGTTGCTTCTCAATGCTAGTTTGTCTCAAAAGTTGCAAAAGTGATCAAAAAGCATTATGGTTCCAAGAGGAGATGGAGTGAGCAAGGAGGCAATGTAGGGAGCTTTCTCAGAGTTTAGGGGCATGCTTCTGAGCTTTGGGGTGGAGTGTGATCAGAAGAAACAACTACAAGGCTCAATGCAAGGTTTGTGAGAAACAAGAAAATGTCAATGAAACTTTATGCAAAAGTGATTTTTAAAGGACATTTAATTGGTCAATGCTTATGACACTTTTGTAAAGCAGAGGTTTTACTGAGATTTGGAGGCAACATAGGTCTGTAAGTAATGATCACAAGTTTTGGATTTGGTTTGATCAAGAAATTTGACATGTTTATGGACCCATAAATCTGCTTCAACATGCCTATTTCTTCTCTTCGCAACTTGATGCTCAAGCAATAGAAATTCATGATCTTGATACCAATAAATAGAGGGCATGGCGTGAAACAACTTTTATGTTGAAAACTTGAGCTGAATCAATTTTTATCATATAGAAAACTGGACATGAAAATTGAAATTTGTCACAGACACACATTCAGAAAAAAACTGGCCTTAAAATATAGTCATTTCATCTCTTCGAAACTTTGTGCTCAAACAAAAGAAATTCATGATCTTGATACCAATGGAAAGAGGGAATGGCATAATAAAACTTTGATGTTGAACACATGATCTTAATCAACTTGGATCATGTAGAAACATGACCATCAAAAATAAAAATAATAACTGAAAAACACTTAGAAAAATAATTCTGTTTCTGGCCATTTTCACAACTTTGAAACATCAATTTTGGAACTTCATAACATCCAATCCCCATGATATTTTGGTTAAATCTTTCTGTAATAATGAAGTATGAAATGTAATCTTTAAGTACGTCCCTCTAGCACGAAAAAAGATTGCTTGGATTTATCACAAATTGACCATAAAGTCAGGCACTTGGTAAGGTCAAAAGTAATAAGACATTGATTTTCCATTGTGATTTCTTCCACTTCTAGAAAGCTTTTGGCCTGAAATATTTCATGTAACATCAAATGCCCTCTTTCAAAGAAACCATCAAGCGTCTCAATTGGATTTGTAGATTTCTCAAACTTGTCTTGTAAAGTTGGATAGATGATCATGAAGATTTGTACTTGGAAAATATTTCAATACTCTAATCTTTGACTTTTTGAACCTTTTCTTGACTTTCTTGATTCACACATTCTCAACTATCATTAATTGCAAAGAAGCAAGCACAACAAGATATCTTTTTGTATTATTTTTTTATTATTTTTTTGTTAGAAATGCATAGAATTAATATGATAATAAATAAAAGTGGGCAAAATTTAGGATATGACAAATGTATATGAAGTGGGATCTTAGGTCAAAAATTGGGGTATGACAATTGTTAATATTTAAAAGATTGTCACTGGTTCAAAATTATTAATATAATAATCCAACATTTTCAACCATTGTCATTTTTCAATTTCAAAGTGGTGTGATTGTTCATATTCAAATCGGTGTCATTGTTCATGTTGACAAAAATGTATATATATATATATATATATATATATATATATATATATATATATATATATGTGTGTGTGTGTGTATACACCAATACACACCCATACAATACATAACTCTTTGTCTTTGGATAAAAGAATAAAAAAAACTCCCGAAATTCCTTAATATTATTTCGTTTTTTCTTTCATAAGTCATGGCATCACCTATAACATCAGATGATGAAAAGAATGAAAGCAACTTATTAAGGGAAACTTCTATTGAATCACTTCTATTGAATATTTTGTAATTTATTTTAAAGTTAATTATTATTATATAATGATTAAATTAATTAATTGATTTTTGACCAAGTCATAAGATATTGCCTTTGCACGTTTATCTTTTATTTCCTATTAAAGTGGTTTTCCATCCTAATTACTAGGAGATGATTGATGCTTGCAACGGTTACAGAGCTTGGTTAATATATATAACACATGTTTGTGGGAGTGAAAAAATGAGAATGAGATTTATTTACGTTTTACAATATGTGATTAAAACCCCACTACTAAAATTGAAGAAATTATTTTCCTGTTCCTCTAGAATTGAGTTCTTATATTTCTGGATTATATCACCGGTGTCTATTAATCTATTGCTAGTTCTGTTACCTCGTATATAATTCATATCCGGGAAGGACCTGTTGAATCCTGGGGGATTTGCGCTTATGAGGCGGATAAATCCTTAAGGACAGTGCGATCAGCACGCTTCGCTTCAGGTATTGTTGGTTTACTACTTTGCAGTCATCACTCTTTGTATGCGGTTGCCGACATCAATTACTACACTCACCGAAAGATAAGTTCCTGTGATCTCTATTTATTTTATTCTTATTCATATATGTTTGATTAATTAAACTTATATATGTTGTTTATTATTTGAGTAGGTCCAATTTTTACAACAATAAGTTGACTTTTAATTATATGCATCATTGTTTTTGAATAGTTATATGTAAATCAATTTGATTTGATGAAATTAAAATTGACTTTGATCTGGAAGTTTTGTTTTTCCTTATTTAATATTTGCTATGTGTTTATAGCTATAGTAGACAAGCTAGCATATTAAAATTGAAGTTTTCGATAAAATTAGTTGTTGAATTAATTGGTAAATTTTAAATTATGTACAAGAATATTTTTAATTTATATTTAAAGTTGTTCATTAAAATAGTGAACGGAAAAATATATGTTAATCTCAAACTCTAGAATTATTAGTTATAAACTCAAATACTACTTAAAAGAGCATATGAAAAATATTATAAGTTTGCGAGAAAAGAATGTTATCAAACACTTTTGCTTTAGTCGTATGAGTTTATACGATATATGTTATATGTTATACACACGACCAGTTTAATCTTTGCCAATACGAGCCTTAATCATAATAAAAACCTCTTTATTTCAACTAAAATAATGAATAAGTATTGCATTAGTGTTATATATGCATGATGAAATTTTACAATTTTGATGTTTAATATTGTGATTTTTATTTTTCAAATTTCAGGTAAGAAATTCACCTGTGCTTGGACTTAAAAGAGAATATGCAGGGTTTTTTCACGATGATTAGAAATATGTTGAATTACATGGAATTTCACTTAAGAAAATTACTTTTGACTCAGTTGACAAATTCTATAAAGGCGCAGAAAGATGGTACCAGTGTTCCAATGATCATTGGTTTAATCTTAATTTTATTCAGAAAAGGATTAAAGATGAAGTAAAAGGACAATACTAGCTTAAAATTATGTAGTCTTATTTTAGTTATAGTGAATTTTGTATTGTTGTTACAACATATAATGTTATATTATTTATTGGAATAAATTTTGAAGGTGTTATTAGTCACTTCCTCCTTTTTGAATAATCTAAACCTTAAATTTTAAGGAAAAAAGTCTTTGATAATCTAAAATTCATTGGGAGATAAGAAAAACATATCAAGTATTGTTCCAAGTAGAGATTAAATTTTGATACTCATAATCAATAATTTAATTTTTACCTTAATCTGAAATTGAAAATTTACTTTCAATTTAAAAATTTAAGTGTTAGAGATATTAATTAAAGAAAATATGTAAAAAAAACTATTTATTATTAATTCTAAAATAAAAAACAATGTTGATATTAGATTAATCATACAATTGATTTTATCTCATTTTCGTGAATTAAATATGACTAGAGTCATGCGCTTCGATAAAAAATAACACAAACAACTATATACACGATACTCACCAATTTTAAAGCATACATATATAATCTCTCTCTCATTTTTTATGTATTAAACGTGACTTTTGAAGTTATGCATATCATGTGAGAATGAATATTATATAGTATGATTGAAATACAATGTGATATTAAATTTCAACTCCTATTTATCCAATAAAATGTCAACCCCCATTACTCGCATACAAATTCTACCCTTATTAATCGCATAAAGTTTCAACCCCATATTATATTTAATTAATCTCATAAAATTTTGTAACATTTTATTATTTTATCGAAAATAATAAAATTCTTGTTTTCATTTATTATACTACGTATTCTTTGTTTTACTTGAGGTGCTAGCTCTTTTGTAAGAGTTTAACCTTGTAACCTCAAGGTACTGAATTTAAATCGCCCGAAAACACTTGTAATGTCCTTGATTAATAAAAATTTCTTTTTCCCCAATTTTAAAGATATTTTGGGAAAGTACTAAAATAATTGATTCCTCTTAGTAGGGCACGTGATAAAACTGGGTCATGTTCATCGGAGAGAGTAGCGTGATCCAATGGTGTAGGCAGGACCCTGATTCAGGGGTGCAGATTATTAAATTTTATTTTTTGGGTACATTGACTATTTAAAATTATTACTATGATATTTGAACATTTTTCATTCTCTTACACTTATTCAACACTTCATTATATATATATATTTTCTATCTTATCACTCTCTCTTATCTCTTTCTCTGTCAAGTTGTATTCACTCATACCAAACATTTTCCTAAAATTTAATTAATAATTATAATCATATATAAAAAATGAATAATTGAAAGTGGTTAGGGTGTATTTGGTCGGTTTAATTTGAATTTTAGAAGAAAAAAAATTTGAGCTAATAAAAATTAGGCATTTCAAATTTTATACTTTTTTCATACGAAATTTAACATATATGAATTATACAATTTATAACTAAAGTCGTGTATATATGCAATATATTTTCTCTATTGAAAATCTATGATTTTTTAGTCTAGTGGATTAATTATTTTTAGCTGGCAATTTTCAAGACTTGAGAAAAGTGATTCAAAATACTAACCCTAATTCTAGTTATATAATAATCAGTATGTTAACCAATAATAATAAATATTATGATAGCACAATAAACAAAAAAGAAATCGACAATCATATTATTATAGGTTTGTCAGCACACAACTCAAAGCAAAATAATGGTGATGTGCAACTATGGTGCAAACCGTAAAAATTAGGGGTTCAATAACAATAAAAGTAACCATAAAAATTAGGGGTTCAACCCCTCAACTTAGTGTGACACTGCCCCTGACCTGATCGTCAAAAACAACTATGCCAATTGTAGAAGCAGTTTCACATATCTTATGTAGTGAACCTTTGTTCTTGTTCCAAAGAAGAGAGGAGACTAAAAGAGATGTGAATCAAGCCGCGGGAAATCAAGCCGTTTTGAAGGTAACAAGCAACCCGAGCTTACTATGCTCATGTATGGCTTTTTATGAGCCATATAACCGTATTCAGCATCTTCAGTAAAATCTTCCTCTACTTTACTCTTGGCAATTTCAATTGCAGTTCATATTAAATCTCTTGGTGTACTCCCTAATATGTTGTGCCATCTCATATCCGGGGCCTAACACATCCTCACAAGAATGTTAAGCAACTATTTGGACCCGCTATATATCATGGTCGCTCGAATTGGAAAATCACTTCTGCGGATGTTCTACCAGGTCAAGCAACTAATTGGAAGTTTCTTCTGCTTCGGTGCAATCTCACCTGCAAGTTGAAGATAAATTACAAGTAGATTGTTGCAGTAAGGCAACATTTATTGGACTTTATGACGGATTTAAAGGCGATGAGGCTTCATCGTTTCTCAGGGAACAATTCTTCCCATCTCTGTTGAGTAAGTTCTTCCAGTTTATGCTTTCTTCAACCTTTATGGTGCAATCTTTTGTTTTGTTCTTTTTATTTTCTATTGAGTAAGTTCTTTCAGTTTATGCTTTCTTTCAATCTTTATGGTGCAATCTTTTGTTTTATTCTTTTTATTTTCTTTATTATGAATGATATTTCTTTGTGTAGAATTGAGGAGATAGAAAACCTTGTCCAACTCATTTGACTTAATTTTCCAAATGGAAGTTTGAAAATATTTCTTTTTACATTTTGTTAAAAAATTCTATATCGGATATGAGGATGAATTAGGCCCCTCTATAATCTTGTGAGGATGAGTTCATATTAGTAAAATCTTCGATACTCAGTTGCAACAATTCATTATTATTATTATTTTAATCTTTTGTATATTGGAAATCACATCGTTATGTTTTTTCTTGTCCAACGTATACTCATTTTTAATTTCATTTTATGACTGTATTACTTTTTTTTATGATTTTAGAAATATATGACTACATATCTATCAAAAAAGAAATATATGACTATATTACTTTTTTATGATAAGGTATTCTTTGTCTAATATTCTGTTTCTTAATACTACTATATATTACAAAGTCATGTTATAATTAAAAAAACCATGTTATCGAAATATTTTATGTTCGACCAGATTTTATTGAAAGATTGATATATTATTCTTTTTTCTCTCTACAATTTTAATAAATCTTGATCGTAATTTTTTGCACGCTTTTTTAATTTTAGCGTCGTTTAATTCGTTAATTTAAGCCTTTTATTAAAAAAATAAATTATTCTGTTAAAAAAAAAGACTAATATATTATAATAACACATGTTATTTTTAATAGTCATAGTTATAGTTCATTTTTTATTACTGAATATAAAGTACTATAGTATTATCTTTAAAAAAATATTATAACATAGAATATATTATCATATTTAATTTGAAATTTCATATTTAAGTTATAAACATAATTAAGTTAAGAATAAAAATAAATTATTTTCATGTTTTAAGTTAGAATTAAAAAATTTCGTCAAAAATAAAAGTTAGAAATAAAATAAAATTGCCAAACAACTTTAACTTATTTTTAAAGGTCATATATATATTACTTTATTTAAGAAGTAGCTTTTAGACAATAAAAAAGCCGGGCCAAATGGAACCTAGTATCAGTATGTGTTTATACTGATTTTTAGTAAACAAGCGCTAGTTTAAATTAATTACTTGAAGAATCAACTAGTAAATGCTGGGACATTGTGCATTGCTTATTTTCAAGAAAGATTGAATGTTCATCATTATTAACGAACATTTATTATTGTTGAAAAACATTAAATGTTGGAATAACTTGAATTGCAAGAAAAGTAAAGTTCTTTTGATAGAACAGACAACAAATTAAACTGCTTGAAATGTAAAGAGGAAAGCAATAAAGTTGCATAAAATGTAAATTGCATTCAAATTGTAAATGTTTACAGAAGAAAACGGTTCACAGATGCATACATTGGTCATTTTACACTCGTTTCTCGCGTTAACATGGGTACTTTGAGTTTGTAAGGATTTCTGTAAATGATTTGTGACCTCTATCTCGATCACAAATGACTAATATTTATAGGCAAATACATATAACTACTAATAACGCCTATAAACTACGTTTTTGACGCGTGTCTTACCACATATCCGTAAGTTTGAATTTCATCCAACCGTTCTTGATATGACCGTTGCATGAATCGAAATCGAAGTAGACAAAAGTGCATAAATATTGCTAAGTCCACAGATAAAATGTTACTTCGACTTGGTGCCACTTTGACTTATTCGAAAGCAAAGTGTTGGTTCATGCTAATCTTCTCTCTAGCCTTCTCAGCTTACTCGAAGTTAAGAGGTTCATGATAAGATTTGTGGATACTCTCTATTAGAACTCTCTTATTCTTGAATATATTACCCTTCACCTTAATGTTGAGAAGAATTTCAATAATGCTTTCTTGTTTTTGAAGATATTACCCTTCACAGCTGTAATATTTAATGCATTTAAAGAAGAGTGGGGACATATTTTAACTTGCTAAAATATGGGCTAACAGTATGTATGTATGTATGTATGTATGTATGTATGTATGTATGTATGTATGTATTTATAATGTAACTGAATATCAACTAGGTTGTAACAGAAAATGACAAGTCCTAACAGATTCCTAACTGTTGGAAGCCCATTCAAATATAAAATGTACTTAACTGTTTCTTAAGAGTAATGCTCTTTTTAGAGTGAGTAGTGTTCTTAAAGTCCAAGAATTTTATACTTCCCTCATACTTAGGTCATGTCTCCAATAATAGAAGGAACATCATCCAGAAAACAAGACAAAACACAACCTATAGAATGATGATAAGAAAATAACACATACAAGTATGCATACAAGAAAGAAAGAATATTGCAGACTCACTCATCAAAGAGATTAGTACTCAAGAAGTTGGAAGCCTCAGCACCATTTTGGCCATCATAAATTCCAACAAAGAGTGCTTTTATTGCCAATATCATTCGCCTTAACCGCAGCCATCGAGAATTCACCCAACCTGATGGATGTTCTACCAGGTCTCGCGACCACCTTAATGGATCTCCATCAAATTCATTAATGTCAACAATGTTGTTGCTTACTTGCTTGGATTCCAAGCATATAGTATATTTTGAAGGCACTGAAACATGAATAGGGGTGTTCATGGTTCAAAACTGAACCAAATTGAATTGAAATAAATGGTTTATGAACCAAACCAAAACCATTTAGATTCAAAACCAGTTTATTTTATAAAATTGGTTCAATTCAATTTAGAACCGGTTCAAAACCAGTTTATAATAAAAAACTTTTTTTTTTAACCATATAATAAATAAAAATTAATTTCTTTATTTTTTGTAATAATGAAAATCAATTTGTTTTCTGATTTTATTGAATTGATTTCTTTACATAAATATACTACTTATTATTACTTTACATAAATATACTTTTGATTTCAATTTTAAAACTAAGTTTTCTGATTTGAAATAATAAGTAGTATATTTTATTGAATTAATTTCTTGATTTTTTGTAATAATGAAAATCAATTTGTTTTCTGATTTTATTGAATTGATTTCTTTACAAAAATATACTACTTATTAATTCAACAAAATCAATAAAATCAGAAAACTCTGGTTCAAAAAAAATAAAATCAGAAAATCTACTTTTTATAATAATGAAAATCAATGTGTTTTCTAATTTAATACTTTTTATGATTTTATTGAATTGATTTTATTTTTTTAACCATTTAATATCTATATATAGTATATTATTTAATACATTGATTGCCAATTTTAATACATTTTGATTTCCTTAATTAGACAATCAATCATTTTATATCAAGTAATTATGTATAACTTTGTTTGCCATATATAAAACATATTATATTAAGTAACAAAACTAATTTTTTAAATTTTAAGATTGAATAATAGTTTAAATATTAAATTATATTTATTAATGAATAGGGGTGGAGGTGGTGGTCGGCCGCCGGAGCGCCGCCACTGGTTACCGGAGCTCCGCCTCCGGCCGCCGTACCGACCGCCGGAGCTCCGCCGGTCGCCGCCGGAAAACCACCGCCCGCCGCCGTGGACCGCCGCGTCGGTGCCGGAGGTCCGGCGTTGACCACCTCTGTTGACCAGCCAGCACCACCACTTATTTTATATATTTAATAAATAAATTTATTTATTATTATAATTATTAGTGGTAAAAAAATTAATTTAGGAGGGTGTAGAAATTATGGATACCCATAATTGATCCATTAATTTCAGTTAGGGCTCCAGATTATTTTTTGTTGTATATTGGTTATTGGTTTTTTTTTTGTATGTTTGGATTGGACTTTAAAAATTGGTTCTATTTGGATACTAATTCGGTTCATAGTATCCAATTTATTTGCACACCCCTAATGATGATATTGTGGTTTCACTTTCAATCATGATGATACTATAGTATATTTCCTATAGTATAGTATCATAAAGAATTGCTGTTAGATTATAATACATGTTGATGGATTCAAGCCTCAAAACATATAATTATCAAGGCAGAGAGAGACACCAACGAAAATACATGACATGATTTTGATGGGATTGAGTTATCTCTTAACTTGTTGACTCTATTGGAATTTAATGAAGGGAAATTCAAACTGAGACTTTTCACATGACTAATAAATTCCTTTTAGTATATGACAACATAGCTGCCATGTCAATTTGGTAATGATTGTGGAGATTGTGTCCTTCATTTTAACTAATCTTCCTCCTCTATCTGAGGCTGCTTGATAAATTGTTACAAGCTAGAATTGACAGGAGGAACACAAACTACTATTCTGAAATCTGAAGTTTTCTATTCTAAATATGACTTGACATTAGGAAGAATCTCTATGGTAACATTGTCTTCTTGAATGGTGGTTCCACAATGTAATATTCTTTGGTTAGAAATTATAAATGTTTGAATGCAGTTATACATGTATATAGTAATAAAAGAAAACATCATGAACACCTATTAGGATAAACCCTCTAAACTCCAAATTGAGACTACAAATAAATAAGGTGAGCAGAGCACTCTGGTGCAGCACATGATTTCTACTACACCGGTACATCAACACGAAACCAATGAGCGCTTGCCACATAACCAAATTCTTTACGAAGACCAAACACGCACGAAAGTTCCAAGAGTCAACACTAATCACCTCACACTGTGTGTGTTTACATAAATACCCTTGTATTACAAATTCAAAATATTGATTAGTAACTTAGAATTAACCACACGTATATTTACCAAATAATACACTGTTCATACTCCTCCACCTTTACTTTACCATCGTTAAACTTCAAGAGGAGAACTCATTTACACTGTTCATCGTTGCTGTTTATCGCCGTTCACCTCTGTTTCGATAACATTTCCGCCTCTTCGATCGACTCTTCTTCATTGTTCCGTTGCGCACCCTATACACGAGTGAAATTTATGTTCTTGTCCTCTTCACTGTTCACCAATTTTGCAGTTCATCGCCGTTTATTTCTCGTTCACTGTTTATCGCCGTTCATCTCTGTTAACATTACTTCTCTCTGTTGCTGATATTTAGTTTAGGATTTTGTGAATTAAATTTTGTATAGTTGAGACAATCATATGTTTGTTTTTCTTGTTTGGCGATGTTTTGATTTATGTTGATTAATGTGCTGATATTTAGTTTAGGGTCCTGGCTCCGCCGCTGATTTTTATAGAATTAAACTATATAACTTAAAATAATATTCTATATATAACGAGTGATTTGAAATTATTAATAATAGAATGTAAACTAATATTTTTACTAATATTTGAACTAATATGTGTGCCGAGAAATTTTAAATATAGCCTTGTATTAAGAGGCTGCAGGGCCGGCCCAGAGGGAGGGCAAGCAGTCCCTCAATATATTTTTTTTCAAGCCCATCATATTACTAATTGATTAAGTATTTGTGCAGAGGAAATGGAACAAGAAATAGCCTTTGCTTCAGTGGTGCGCTCGTCCGTCCTAGATTATTTGCTCATGGGGTCGTGAGTTCCGTCCCTACTTAATCTTTTAATTTTATTAAATCTGCAAAGTACAAGAAAGGTGTGGGAGAGAATAGAACCCACTACACTAACAAATAGGATTGGTCTCAACAAATGACCATTGAGTTGAGGCATCTATTAAAACTATAAAATATTAATAGAATTTCAATAATATATGTCAATATTCATTTATACTAAACATTATACAAATTCTTTCAAAAATTCTTTCTATAACTTATAAATAATTTCACTACTTTATTTTTAAAAATTAACATTTTGTTATTTCTTTGAATATAAGAAATTAATTTTATTTAAAACACTATCAGCTTTTTAATAATGCTATTGTCTTAATTTCTAAATTCATCCTAAAAATATTATGGTCCTAAATCCTAATTCCTAAATTCATCCTGAAAATATTGTTGAATGTTGCTGCTTCGTTTTATACTAAATAAGGATTTTGATGAATTTTTTTTTGTTTTACAGTAAAAGATTTTGTTGATATTTTTAGAATTATATCTTGACATATTCTCTTAATTTGTTACATAGATAAATTATTATTTTTGAAGTTGTTGATGTTATTTACAATTTAAAAAGACGATGTTCTTTTAAAAAAATTATATTTTTTATTAGGGTCCATTTTAATTATTTGCGGGTCCTCTAAAATACCAGGACCGGCCCAGAGAGGCTGCACTATCATTTTGAATTCAGAGAGGTTGCACTATCATTTTGAATTCAGAGAGGCTGATTCGTTATCTTGTTCTTGCTCGCCTGCTATTCCATCAAGCTGCTAGGGTGCTTTGTTTGTGAAAAGGATGCTACTCTTTTATTGTAAGGATAGATTTCCTTGGTTTTTTTTTTTTTGCTTTTATTTGTGTTGTTTTTTGTCTGTTTTTGGATTTTTTTTTTTTGTAAGGTCTGCTTTTTTGGATTTGATCTTGCATTTGTGTAACAGATATATTAATTAAAGAAAATATACTAAAAAAACAATTATTTATTATTATTTCTAAAATAAAAAACAATTTTGAATAGTAGATTAATCACTCACAATTGATTTTATCTCATTTTCATGAATTAAATATGATTAGAGTCATGTACTTCGATCAAAAATACGTGAATAACACCCACAACTATATACGCAATATCCACCAATTGTAAAGCATACATCTCTCTCTCTCTCTCTCTCTCTCTCATTTTCATGTATTAAATGTGACTTTTGAAGTCATGCATGTCATATGAATATGAATGTTTTTTTTAATAAGCTAAATTAACCTACCTAAATTGGCACCAGAGAGAATCGACATATGATATGAATGTTATATACGATTGAAATACAATGTAATTTTAAATTTTAACCCCTATTAAATGCATAAAATTTTAACCACACTACTCATAAAATTTCAACCCCCATATTCTATTTAATTAATCAGATAGAATTTTGTAAAATTCTATTATTTTATCGAAAATAATAGAATTCTTGTTTTCATTTATTATATTGTTGTTTTACCTGAGGTGCTACCTAAGTTGTAAGACTTTAACCTTCTAACCTCAGGTTTAAACTCTAGCTTTGCTAATAGCACATATTTTGTGAAAATTGGTTTCACGCTAATAGCACATGTTTTGTGAAAATCAATTTCACCTTTTCCTCTCGTGGGGCTTCAAATATTTCCTTTCTAGTGAAGTATGTCTTCTTCAAATATGCATTTCCTATGCATTTACTTCCAGAATCCCAGGGCAGTGGTGCCAACTTTTTTTTTATAGTTATTGCATAAAATTTTGAAACACTTTGATATTACCTCGCTTAAACCCTTGACACGCCATTCTCCAAACACATTTGAACAAATGGCATCATCGATCGTGCCCATGCAGTACTTCAAGTTCTTGTCGGAACTCTACATTTCTGCAATTGTAATCTCTAAGCATCTAATGAACAAGCAATTCAGAACCAGGTTGGTTAGAACATAGTATAGGTCGCGAGTCTCCGAGATTGGCAAGATACAACTGTTGTGCCCAAATCAAACAAACCAAAAACCCATAGCTCACTACACTCTCCAACCCGTATAACCAAACTCAGCTACCTCGGTGAATTGTTCCTCCATTTTAGAAAACATTTCTAACATAATCTCTTTAACAACTTTCATTTTCATATATTAAATCTCTTTGTATACTTCTAAACACGCTTTACAGTTATTTACTTTAAATTTTCCAGTTCATGTACCAAAAAGAAGCAAAAAGCAACAACAATAAACCAACATTGAAAAGTAAAAACCAGAGAAATAATGACTAAACATGATACTAAACACAAAATAGACAGGTACAAAAAGCTCCACACAACGATCAAGAACTACCCACTTCTCAAAGAGATTTAAAATTAATTATTATTCAAAACAAATAAATATGTATTCAACACATAGCCTATTACACAGTTTACTTGCTCAGCAAGGAACTGAGATGTCTGCCATTTGATCTCAATATAAACACACTATAATTACTCATTATGTGAAGATTCACTTTTTATCAATGAAATTTTCTCTGGTGTTTCACTTTCTCAATATTTTGTACAATATGTATCAATACTAGAACTTGCTAGTGTTCAATATAATCCAAGCTTCAAAATTGTTATACAATCTGTAAATTTTGATTTTTCCAACATACTTTTGTAACAAAAGTTTCGTTCTTCTAAAAAACGCGCTATAGTAAGAGACGAAATCAGTGGATTAATCATTACTTCGAGAAGTAGATGCTTGTGCTTAAATCGGTAGATTATTCACAAGATTAAGTGTTTGTTGTTAGCTAATCCTAGCTTTGAGGTGAAGCCTATTAGGCGTCAAGCGAATAGGATCGCTCAGACGTTATCTAGAGCTGCCCTTTCTTGGTCTCGTCGCCATATTTTTCGATTTGATACTGTATTGTATTAACAATTTACTATATAATTAAATGAATTAAGTTTCCTTTTGTAAAAAAAAAAAAAAAAAAGAGTTATCAATTTAGGGATTTATTCAAGGGAAATGCTAATTAATGCTTCTGACAATAGTTAAGGAATCCAATATCATAAAATAATCTTAAAAGTTTTGTAATCTATTTTTTAAAAATATAAAACATGTACCTTTTAATATAAAATTTAAGATTAAATATATTTTTAGTCTGTATATAATAATCAAATTTTATTTCGATCTCTACAAAATTATTATGCTCATAGTTTTTTTTTTTTTTTTAAATTATGCACATACTTTTAGTTTTTAATGTTAAACCTTGAATGATTATTTTGTACTAATCTAAAAAAGAATGATTAGTATTTTGTAGATAATTTTTTTTATAAGAACTAGTGGGCCAAACGGGCACGGAATTTTTATATAAGAACTAGTGGGCTTCCGTGCCCGTTTATGTGATACATGTTTTTTATTATACTAACTTATATGTTGAAGATGGTTATAATTTTTCGCACATTTTTATTTATTAATAGTTGGGTTTTTTTTTTTTTAAGCAAAGAAAAATATAATAAAATAAGAAAAAAGGACATAGAGCTGAGGGGGCCAAACCTAACCCAGCAACCACACAAAATAGCGTAGGATTCAACCACAAGGTATGCAACATTAGACAACCTACACAAAAGTTGGGTTTTGAAAAACAACAAAGTAAGTCACATAGAGACGTTGAATTAAATGTAAAAAATTGTTAAATAAAAATGCGCGCATCTCAATGAAGGGACTATTTGAGATATACACATTAACAAAATAGAAAATGCGGAAAATCGGCCAGACGAACACGTCTATGTGACCAGCTTTTTCTATTTGATAATTTATGTTGAAAATTATTTTAACTTTATTGTGTTCTTATGAAAATTGCAAAATAAATGTTTTTATGAGAATGCTTCCGGTGTGTTCCGCTTTTTCTATTTTTTTAAGTTATGTAAAAAATTGTATTATAGATTTTTCATATATTTTTTTTTATTAATACTTGGTGTTTGAAAAACAATTAAGTCACATAAACACATAGAACTCAATGTGAAAACATCATAAATGAGAAAATAAGGATCAAAATGTATAATAGAGATGACAGGTAGGTCATTAACGTATGAGAAGATTAAATAATGGTTTAAACAAAAATTTTATTTTATTTTATTTTTTATTCACTTAATTAACAACATTAATTTCATTTTCTTTTTGAATAAACCATGCATAGGTATTGGCCATGAGGATTTAATGAAAAATCAACATAAAAAAATTAGAAATTTATAAAAAAAATTACTAAAGACATGTACCTTATTAGAGTTCTTCCCTTAGGAAAAATTTTCACACACTTGCTCATACACAATATTTTTGTCACACACATACACCAACCTAACAAACCCAACCATGCACTAATTGAAAATGAATATTAGAAATCAAATGATGTATATGTGACTGTGTATGGTTGTGTAATTTTATCCCTGTAATTATCCTTTGACGCCCTCTATTTTTTCTTTTATTTTATTTGTATATAGTAATTCAAAGCACAGTACTGCGTCTCATTTCATAATTGGCCCAATTTTTGGTTGATCCATGCGAACCAAATTCCGTGATTTCATTCTGAAGGAAAAAACCATATGTTTGTTACCCCTTTTGTGCTGTTTTTTTTTTTTTCGAATAACAATAAATGAAGGATAAACACTACTAGAAAACATGTGTTTAGCAACCGATTTAGCGACCGATTTTGATGTATCAAAATCGGTTGCTAATTCAATTAGCGACCGATTTAGCAACCAATTAAAAACAGTAGCAAAAACCTTGGTCGCTGATTTGTAGTGACCAAAATAGCAACCGATTTTGTAGCGACCGATTAGCAACTGGATTTTGAGACCGAATTAACGACCAATATCAGCAACCAATTAAGAGACCGAATTCAAATAACAGTTTAGAGACAGATTGTTCGACGCATTGTCAACGCTATTAGCAACTGATTTAGTTACTACTTTATTTAATTTTAAAACAAATCGGTCGCTAATTCGGTTGCTAATTTTAATTTTTTTAAATAAAAAAAAAAATTGTAGCCCATGTAGTATATATCTATATATATACACACACACACACAAACATAAATATAACAAAATACATTAGTAAATTATATTCTTATAATGATATGCTTAATCAAAGATTATATGGAAAATCAATCTCCTATAGAAAATAAATTAAAACTTTAAGTATCGGCTATTACATTAAATCTATACCCAGACTAACTTAGCATAGTATTAAACAAGGCTTTAACTAATGCTTTTTTCTTCAAAGTCAATATTACAAAATAAATCTTCTCTAGAAAATAAATTAAAGCTTCGGTTCATCAAGGTTTTACATCATGTATCATACTAGAAGCCTCTAATCCAAATGCTCCATGATATACATTCCTGGTACTATGACTACACTTACCTGCACAAAAGTTGAAGCATTCAATAGTTAATTTTTAATCAATAGTCTATAAAAAAAAGAGCCCCAAAATTCAAGCAAAAAAGCGAGAAAAAAAATCATATCGAAGATGCAAATGGAAGAAAACAGAGCAAACTAGCAAATAGTAAATAATTACCTTGCCAAGAGATAATCCAATATTGACTATATGCATCAAGTGGAATTTTACCTTTACATAGAGAATTTTAAGTGATTTCCCTCTTAGTAAAAACCCATACTGAGTATTTATTCAAACCAGACAAAAAAGTATATGAGTGTAGCAGCAAAGTGAAGAAAGAGAACATACAAAATCCTTAAAATCTTAACTCATTGAATTGAATAAGAAAATAATATATAAGTAACTTCTAATTTCAACCGCCCAAGTAAGATGAAATGCTCGATATACATATTTTCAACTATAATAAGGTAGTGCTCTCATTTCACTTGATTAAAATGGGTGAGAAGAAGAAATACCTTCATCGATAATTACATGATGTGTGAGAAGTTCCAGGAAGACATATAAGCTACTTTCATGACTACGCTACCTTGATTTTCATTTTCATTCTTAGTTGGTTCTTCTCCTTTCTTATGTCATCATTTACATCTCATTAATAAAATCACTTTCCTTGCACACTGCAATCTCCCATATCTGCAATCATTTTACTTGTTGACAATCTACAACTCAAATATCTAACATAATCAGCTAAAAGGTCATTTTGATTCCAAAACGATATAATCAATCCAAGCTTGTAAACTAGCAAGAAGAATTTAGTTAAACGAATTTGTGTGGGTTCACGTGCATTAGCTTGACAGTGTTCAAAAACAATGTAACACATTTTTCATAAACTCAAACGAGAGTTTTAAAAATAAGTCTGTTGGGGCATGAAAAGAAAGCCATAGAAAACAATTTCAACATAGAGATATGATAGAGCAGTAGAAATAAAATGGGTAGCTGAGCACATGTAAGCAACCAATGGCTATAATTTAAGACACAAGATATGAAACTATCATACCCATGAGAGAACTAAAGGAGCTTACCTTCGTTGTTTTCCTTGCACACTCAAATATCTACATTGTCAATTAAAAATGAATTTGAATTGGTACTTGTTAAATATTACGCAATGTTCTGTCCTTAATTATACATGTTTCAATTAAATTTATTCCTCTCTTATTGGCATACATTCATTTACACCAAAACTATGAGATCAAATAAGTTCAATTTTTCATTCTCCACATAGGGAATCATTAAATTATATCGGATTCTTTATACACTTGATTATACATATCAGAACTTTAAGAAGAATTCACAAAACAAGTTACTTACCAAGTATATTTCCTGCAAGTTACTTGAACATTTCCTTACTTGATGGTTCACCATTGATAACAATGAATGAGGGTTTCGCATATGGCGGTTGTTCCTTCACTTCTGAAACAACCAAACACAAATTAATTAATCAACCTGTCAAGGAATCAAGCAAGGATAACAATACATCAACATTTATAGCAATCTCAGACACCAACTCACTACTCTCATAAGTATTCATGCTCATATCTCACCCAAAAAAAAATATGCTAAGCTTCCTAATACCTTTAAACAAGAATTTTTGACATATAACCATATAACTAAATTCATTCACCATAAAAAAAAAATCCATACATAGTTAACAAACTCCTCTGGCATCTTTATTAATCACTCGTAGCCTTTTCTTCAATGAAACTCCCCTGCGATTGTGTATATAAGAATAATATAATTCACGATAATTATAGAATCAAGATTAAACTAATAAATATAAAAACTATGAGATTCAAAAACAAAATCAGTGAACACATGGGTTCCAAGCAACACAATGACCCCAAAAGTAAAACTACCTACACAAAACCTAATCACCTTAAAATTGGTGAATAGATGGAATTCAAATAATAATGACTAAAATTACCGGCATAAATTGAGTTTCTAAGCTTTTCAGTTTTGGGGCTTTTTAGTTTCGAAGCATAAATTGAGCAAGGCAAGATAATCTAACTCACCCCTCGAAGAAGTTACCGCGACGGCTGGAGGAGATACAGGGCGGTGGTTTCTTAAACTAGTAATGGAAAGCGACGGAGGAAACATGATGTCCGACCAAAGTTGTTCCGTTCAAAAGAGGGAGGTCGATGAGTATGGGAATGGTGCTAGGGATTGGGTTGAAGCAGAAAGGACTTCACTTTGATTTTGAGTGAGAGATCATGAAGTGAGATGAAAATTGGGATTCAGTTCCGATTTGTTTGGGAACAAATTGATAAAAGTGAGAACTTATCTTCATTTACTAAAAAGGTTGAGCAAATATATTCCAAATATTTTGAAAAGTTGTTCCCTAAAATAAAAAGGCGAGGATTTTAAAACAAAATATATAAAATAATTCAACAAACTATAAATATAAAAAATTAAACTAAATTTTAGTAAAGAAAAATAGTAATAATATTTGATTAATTTTTTTAGTGATTTGTAAAAAAAAAACATTTGTGTCGGATTTTTTATCGCTATTTATCGGTCTCCAATTCAGTCTCTATACCGACCGATTTAGCAACCGAAATGTTTATGGATTTGACTTCAAAATATCGGTCTCTAAATCGGTCTCTATAGCAACTAGAATATTGGTTGCTAATTATCGGTGTCTATTTCGGTCTCTATAATACAACAGCGGCCGATATAGAGACTGATTTTTTTTTAGTTTGACGATCAAAATATCAGTCTCTAAATCGGTCGCTAAAGCGACCAAAAAATTTCGGTCACTAAATCGGTTGCTAAACGCACACTAGTGGAAAAAACAGTTTTTAAATCAGATGTTTTAAATCATATGCTATCCACACGATTTAAAAACCTAAATGTTAGGACACGGAGTGGAAACTTTTTAAGTGAATGAAAATTAAATCAGTTAAGCTGATTTAAAAAGAATTTTGTAAATTAAAATAAAAAACTAATAAAAGCGCAAAAACACTGAAGACACCTTGACCCTTTCTCTCTCTTCGACCAAACAAACCCTAAAACGAAGAACAGTCTCGGCGACATTCTCACTTTCTCTCACTGCGACGACGAAGCACAGTCTCGGCGTCTCTGATCTAAACGCGAACGAAATCGCCGCTTCAGATATTTCGCGTTCAGAGTTTCATGTTGTTCACCGCCGCTTCATTTTCAGATTTGCCAAGGTTAGTCCCATTTCACTTTTGGTCTTCTCACTCTACGATGGATTATCATTCTAATTTCCCTGTTCGTTTCTCTTAATTGTTCCTTGAGATTTTTCAAGGGTCCTCTTCGAGGGTCCTCTTCGCCGCCATCTTCGCATTCAGTCATTGTTGGTTTTCTACTCATCTTAATATCGTGCTGAAACTTCTTAATCTATAGGCTTCTCTTTCTTTGTAATCCAGTTTAGGGTTAGTTTCAATAAGTAGAGGTGTTTATGTGCTGCAATTAAACATGTTATAGGTTAAACAATTGGAGATATACTAAAGTTGAAGATATACTATGAGCTACATAAGTTCTGCTGCAATTAGTTTCAATAAATTTGGTTTGCACTGTATTGGAGGTATACTTAAAACAATAATCAAATTTACAATAAAAACAAAATTTAACACTTCTTGTTAAGAAAAGAAGATTTTGAAAAAGAAGACAATACACTGAAACCAAATTTCTTCAAGTCTTTTGCTTTCTATCTTTGATTACTTAGATAGATGATGAACAGAACAAGTTCAATTCAGTTTTAACTATCCTCTGTTACATTATATGATGTTAAATTCTATACTCGGATTGGTGCAAACAATTTCATTGTCTATAGTTAATTAAGTTGTCTAATCTATTTTATTGATGCTGGTAACTTGGTAATGACATAATGGACAGGTCAGAATTTAATTGACAAAGCTTACAAGTTATCGCAAAAATAGTGCAACATTTATTTATTGCAGTTAGAAATTGAATTACATGATTGCAGAAATATGTCGGGACAACTTGAAGTCCGACCCAATAACAGAGTATTCCAATCAAAGATTGGGGATGATGCTAGGTTGTTTTTTAGTATATACAAATTTCTTATTTTCATTTACTATATATGTCATGGCTTCACCCCCTCCCCCTTCTTAAATGCATGGAAAATGTCAATGATTTATCAAGACTTCTGATTATTTGTTAAGCTGAAAAGGGAATTTTTCCCCCTCTGAATAAATTAAAGATCATAATAATATTTCCATAATCATTTTTCCAATTTTAGAGGGAAGGATTGTATTCAGTGTTCACATAATTTACATGTTTGGTATTCTATTATAATTACTTGGGTGTCTATCTGGTGCAGCATTTCAATGTTTGTTTCAAGGCAACTGCTACAGAAACGGAGTGTGGAAGAACTAATCCTTGCAACTGGAGCAAAAGGAGTCACTCGTCTTCAGCACCAACCTCAAGCTCTAAAGTGCTTACAGCAGCGTTCCTGTATGTTGTAGTTTGAATCTGCCAATTATATTTGCCGAGTTCAATCCAACTTCAATATAATAATTACAAATTTACTTTAATCTATTTGAGCAATTTTCATATTTTTTTGTGCTTAAGTTAGAAAATTTATCCCTGTAACTTTGATTTGGGAAACTCCTTGGAATTTTTTTGCCCGTTGATATTAAGACAATGGTGATATTTCACATGTCATTAACAGGGAAAGCATTGAACAAGATATGATATTGGGGAGCCCTTGGCAACATCATACCACTCTAAGTTCAGTGGTAAGCATGCACTCCGAGGAACTTATCCCGATCAGAGTTCTTAAAACCTTGTTCGTTAATGTACTTAGCCTCATTATATAGTCGATGCTGACATATATTAAGCTATTAGTTATCTTATCAGAAGTTTTGTTATTGTTTTGGCAGTGGAAATGGGATATTGAGAAACATCCCTTTCAACTTCGTAATTTCATTGCTGCCACTGGTGTTGAACAAATCAGACAGGTAAATCTTACATGTTTGCTTATTTGTGTTCTTGAAATTGCATGTTTCTGTACGATCAGATGTTAATACTACTGCCTGAATTTTTTATGTGAATTACACATAATGCTAATACTCGGTTATTCATAATGGTTTTATTAGGACTATACAATTCAACCCCAAGTCAAGAACTGGTTGTTGATTAATTATAATCAGTTTAATTATGCCTAGGTATTCACTTATGTTTTTCCCCTATTTGCTGCTTTAATTTTACCAACATATTTCTTAATTATATTTATGAATGTGCACACAAAGTTGGACTTTTAATCTCAACACGCTCATATTAAGAACAGCACATGGTGCTGGACATGCTCATTTAGAGACATTACTAATATTGGATGTGCATCGATTTCTTGCTTTTTGTGTCACAAACATTGCTTCTGATGTCTTGGACTATCTAGTGGCTGACAGATATGTTTAAACTCCTAATTAATGTAATGTGAACATATTTGCACATGTGAAACATATTCCTAAATATGAAATGGATTTGAAAACAAGAAGACTAGGAAGGTTCATTATAGATTTGAATGTAAATCTCCTACTCTATATGAGAAATGGCCAGTGTTGTCAAATAATGGTTATAGCACCGTCATTCGTCGTTATATGGTTAAGGAATTTGCACAATTCACTATTGTTTATGTGTGGGTTTAAAATAATACTGAATGTTGTAGTGAAAATTGTGGCTGTGTTGATTAGTGGAAATGAGTACTATTGATTTGGTTTGTTCATTTTAACTTATCGCTATAAAAGGAATTAAAAATGATTATGAGCATATGAAATTCTTTAACAGCTTTGTGATATTTTGTTTAAGTTATCCTTTCTAGGCTTTAATTTCTAAAAGTTGTCAATTTTATTATGCTTCTTTGTTGAGTTACGTTTATCTTTTTTTTTTCTTTTCAGAATTAAAAGGTCTGAGAACATCCCTGTGAAAATATGGAGAGGACCCAGCAATTTTAGGAATGGTTTCCTGAAACCAACTTATGAGTTAATTGTTAAAGGAGGAGACAAAGTTAAGCATACAAATAGAAGGAATCGAGGTTACAAGCATAATTTTAGTGTATAAATTTAATTTTTTAACACTATGGTTTATAATTTATGATTCTAGGTGCATGATATTAACTCTACTATTGTTGAATGATTTTAGTATATATCAGTATAATTTATGCTATTAGGTGTATATGGTATTAACTCTATTATTATAGTATGATTTTAGTGTATAAGTATAATTTTGTAACTTTATGCTATTAATGGATATTATATATAGAGAGCTTCTGTAACATTACTCATGAGCATCTAGAGACTATTGGAGTAGTAGAACACATTGTAGGATTTTGGGACTAATTTTGAGACTGGTTTATGCAGGAATTTTGGGACTGATTTTGCATGTATTAATTAGGCTGGTTTTGTTGTCTGTTTTGGATCATCAAATGCTGCTACAACTGTCATTTAGACACCTTCACGAGTGTTTTGATAGTTTGCATTGTTTAGGCTAGTGTTTTGGTAGTTAGCATTGTTTGATTATGTAAAGAGAGTTACAGTTTTTGTAATTTAGTTTCATGAATATTTTGTAATAGAATTATTTTTGATTTGGTATGAAATTTGATTCTATAAACATTAATGGTTATCAATGAAGTTTTGTTTTTTCTTATTTAATATTTATAATCATGTACACTATTATAGGAGAAACAATTTTTTTAAAAAAAAACCTAAGTTGTTAAATCGGTTGAACTGATTTAACAAATGTTATTAAATCATGTGGGCCGATTTAAATTTGAGTTTTTAAATCGGATCAGTAGAGATTTAAAAACTAAAGGTACTTTTGAATTTTTTTAAATGTGTCCAACCGATTTAAATACATGCTTATAAATCGGTTTGTCCGATTTAATAAATGTTTTTAAATCGGATCGAGACCTGACTTAAAAACGAAATAGTTACTAAATCGGCCGGAATTAAATCGGACCCAGAACCGATTTAAAAAGCCGTTTTTAACCGATTTAAAAAGTCTTTTTTGCACTAGTGGCATGTTTTCTAGTAGTGAAAATAGGAAAAATAAATTCAGCTACACCAAAAGAGTATACTGCCTTTATATATTTGTTATAGATTATAGATGAATTTTTTTTACCACCCCTTCTCTTTTTCAACTTAATTATACTTATTTACCATGATTATTTATTGATTAAAAAACACTACTAGAAAAACAGCGTTTAGCCACCGAATTAGCAACCGATTTTGGTGAAAATCGATCGCTAAATGCGTTAGCGACCGAAATGGCAACCGATGAAAATTGGTAACAAATACCTTGGTCGCTGATCTATTGTGACCAAATTAGCAACCGATTTGCCAGCGACTAAATGAGCAACCGAATTTAGAGGCCGAAATAGCGACTGAAATAGCGACTGAATTAGCAACCAGTTTAGAAACTGACTTTGCGAAACATATTTCGACGCTATGAGCGACGCTATTAGCGACTAATATAGTGACCGATTTGCAATTAATTTCTCTATTCATTGCTACCATTTTTGAGACCGATTTAAAAATGTTGTGTGGTAAATTCAGTTTCTATTTCGGTTTCTACGTCAGTCTCTTTTATGGTCTCTATTTGGGTCTCTATTTGAGTCTCTATTTTGGTCTCTATTTCGGTCTCTATTTGAGTCTATATTTCGGTCTCTATTTCAGTATCTATTTGAGTCTATATTTCGGTCTCTATTTTAGTCTCTATTTGGGTCTTTATTTGAGTCGCTATTTGGGTCTCTATTTGAGTCTCTATTTCGGTCTCTATGTCGGTCACTATTTCAGTCTCTATGTTGGTCTCTATGTCGGGTCTATTTGAGTCTATTTCGGTCTTTATTTCGGTCTCTATTTCGGTTTCTATTTCGGTCTATATTTAGGTTTCTATTTCGATCTCTATTTTGGTATATAATGATTTATTATTATTATTATTATTATTATTATTATTATTATTAGTTTACATTCCCATGAAAGCAATTTTTAAATCTAATTTATAATCCCACGAAACAATATAAGCATAATATATTTAAGTATTACCAAATACTTATAAAAAAATCTGTTCAAAAAGAAATACTTATAAAAAATATCAATTCAAAAGATGGAATAAATTCCTTTCAATTCTTGGATACAAAAATTCAATATCCTAACTCAAATAAAAACTACTAAAGTAAACCGCAAAGTTAATATCCTAACTCAAATAAAAACTACTAAAGTAAACCACACTACTAAACTTATCATTCTTACTCTGATTCATCATCATCAGACATGTCATCGTTATCATCAGAATTATCATCAGAATTATCATCATTATTATCAACCACATCGTCATTATCATCATTATTATCAACTATATCCTCATTATCATCAACCACATCATCTTCATGAATTTGATCTCTAGTATATGGCCTGGGCTGAAAGTTCAAGCTTTCCATTAATTATTTTACCATATCACGAAGTTCATCCCTTTCAAACTTCAGTTCTTCAAATTCATGTCTTTGCATCCATTCAGTTGAAGAGGAACTTGAACCACGGTAATTTCGCCGGCTTGCAAATAAAGAAGATTCACTCCCAAGACCATATATACGTCCTTTCCTTCTTCCTGCAACCTCAGTCCACACATCTATTTCCTTTGGTGGCGGATTTCCTTCCAAAGATGCTTGTTGGGTTAATTCTTCCCATCTATGTTTATACTTTCCCTATTGACACAAATATAAAGCTAATTAATATTTTAAAACACAAATTTGCAAAGAATAAAACACACAAATTTGCCTAATAATATAACACTGTGCAATTTGCAAAGAATAAAACACACCAGTATGCCTAATAAACCACTTAAAGTCATCAACCAATAGAAAGACAAAGTTTCTCAATCCACATAAAACTTCAGCAAACAATTGAACCAGCTATATTGAAATCCTAATGCGGCACCAAACTCAAAACAATAAAAAACACATACACATATTTATAATTAGTTTTCCAGCGACGTGCTAACAAAATAGAGGCCCCAAAATCATTAGCAGGGTTCACACAAAGATCAGAAGAACAAGAAAATACAATACGGTTAAGATAGAATATATCACATATAATCTTAATAAACCAAACATGAAGAGAAAAACTACGGCGGACAGTGGAACGGCGAACGCGGCTGGGGCTTCTCACCGAACTGAGTTGCTGTTTGTTTCTCACTTTCTCTTCAATTTTTACTTTTGATTTTTCCCTCTGAGCTATATTTTATTATTTATAGTTATCTAAACAAAAGAAGAAGCGATGCCTTTTAATAGGCAGGTGAAAATTGAACTATGTGATTTGGTTTTGTTTTAATATCTCTAACTGAGTTTTGGAATATTTCACCTAATTCAAATCTAATTCAAAGTTATTCCAAAAAAAAAAATCTAATTCAAAGTTAGTTTGTTTTTAAAACATTGTTCTTAAACAAAGTTTTTTTTTTTTGTTGCATATAATTTTTTTTGAACAGCTAAAATTTTATTTAATAACTTTATCAAATATAAGGCATGTTTGAAGAGATAGAGATACAAAAGTAACCTTAAAAATAGGCTACCAACAAGCAACAAAATAAATCCAAACAGAATAGAAGCTAAACAAAATCCAGTACTAAAACACATTGCCAATCAGCTCGGCCCGCTGCATTATAACTTCATAAAACTGAAACATGAAAACTACTAAAAATTACACACTTCATATCAAATATCAAAGAAATTCAAAGTTATTAAGGACCATCAGAAAGTCCAATTTTGTCCTTCATGTAACTTTATCACAATACAATGATTGTATCATTGCAAATCAAACAAGAATAAGAACATTGACTATTAGGAACATGCCGAAATTAAAACAAGTTGTTGTTCATAGAAAAAGTCACCATGCATTCTATTTCTCCAACAGAAAAGAAACCATCTTGTTTTACTTCTCCAAATTAAAGGTGAAAAGAAACTAATTCTTAGGGGGAAACATATGGTTCAAATTCATCAATAACAAAATCAAGTTCAGTGGTAGGTAATGGGAGAAATTAATACAGGTGAACTAACCATTTCATTTCACTCCCAAGTGTTTTAATAAAGCTTCTTCAATTTCCCGTGAACCTCGTATCATACAAGGTGTTGTTCCCATAGTCACACGGTTCGCAATTCGCTTCGGTACGCGATACAGGTTCGGGTACGCGGTTCGCAACTCTCAAAGAATTAGGTACGCGGGGGTATAGAGAGTCGGTACGCCGATTAGGTTCGTGGTACGTTCAAATATAATACTCGGTACATTGTGAATAAAAAAAATAATTTAATTAAAAGATTATAAAGGTATTAATGCCATAAATTTCTTTTTGACAGTCAAGTATTAATACTATCAATGAAAATTAATTATTCACAAAAGAAAAAAATCAATGAAAATGTAATAAATAATTGATGAAGTTATATTGTCATATACATTTTGAAATATGTTTTGTTTACCTTTTATTTCTAACCGGTGTTAATATTGCTTTTCTAAAAAGAGAAGATAATAGCAACAGCAGATGTTGTTTGTCAAACATAAAACTATGAAAGTAACAAGTCCCACATCGGTTACTTTGCAAACATGGAGAGGAAAATTAAGTTATAAATATAGGTAGCTTGCAGTGTGTTTCTGTTCAGTAACAAAGAGCCACTACAAGTGGGCCCAGTGTTATTTCATTGCCACCGAAGTGATATTCACTTTTTGGGAATGATAAACTAGTATAAAATTTTGTTTTTATTGTGGTTCGCAAGTTCGTTGGTCTGTGCGAATTCTAAGCGAATTTTGCTGAACCATTTGGTACGTACGAATTGGTACGTGGTTCGTCATCAAATCAGCGAATTCTGTGACTATGGTTGTTCCACAGACCAATAGATGATTTGCCAACCTGAAAATTCAAAGGTGGTTGATCCAACATGTTTTGGCCTGAACTATTGTGAATTAGCAGGAATGAAAGTAATGCAGTAAGATATGATTGAACATCGAGTAAAATGTGACAACCTCGTATACCCGAATAGGAGCAATCTCTATAACCTTAGCCACCTGAATGATTCACGAAACTGTTTGTTAATAAAGGATTTAAATAGTTTCTGCCATGATTAAGAATTTTATAATTCAGTTTGCAAACAAAAAGTAAATTTGGGTCTTTCAGTGTTGTGCCATAGTAATAGGAAACTACAAGTAAAGCTCGACTAAATGATTGTGACTTTTATATAGAAGAATATTGTGCACATCAATAACCAAACCTTGCTGCATGCATAGACTTAAAACATAGCATGATTAGTCTTCTAGACATCACCACCACCATCAATAACAAACAAAGCCTTTTTCAATTGAGAAAGGTCTGCTACATAAATCAACAGATGCAATAAATGGTGCTTATAAAAAAAGTTTGAAGTAGCCCAAGGCCTGAAAGTAGTACTTGTTGCAGGTTTATGATTAGGAGGCTATATTACTATTTTTTATTTGTATTCCATTCCACTCAGCTGGTTGTGTTAGGAGGCAATGACCCATTGAAGAAACTTTGGGACAAATCTACAGTTTAAATGTACCTCAACTTTTTCACAGCTCAAAACAATGGTTAAGTAGTCACTAAAATTAGTGACGAGTGTGAGCAAAAGTAACATACTGCTTCTATTGTTTGGTCTATTGCAAAGAACGCCTCTATTTTCATATTCTCAGTGGGAACCATTCTGGATGATCAACTGAAGCTTAATGCACCCCACCTAGTTGAAATATGTCCCGTTGTTGTAACATAAATATTAAATTATCAATATATTTATTTATGAACTTACGAATGTTATATCTATTGCTGAACTACAAAACGTTGTCGTATTACTAGCTCATGATTATATATTTATATTTATTTATATAAATATCAACCACACTTTGACTATGTCTTAACCAATGAATTGTCAATAAGTGAGCTCCTCAGTCCTCAATCAAACTACTTGCTCTGTTTAAAAATTATTACCCAAAATTGACCAAAAAAATCATTACTCAAAATGCCTAGACCCAGGTTTTTGTTATTTGTTGATCAAACTTTCAAAACGATCGACCTTTTTTTCAAACTTGTGAGATGATACAAACTCAGCCATTATTTCACTAACTCTAGTGCTATACATTATAAACTATTAGGCTTTCGGCCCAATGGTGCTCAAAATCCAAATCATATGGAAGGGAAAAAAGGTAAATAGGAAAGAAAAAATGATCTCAAACTGCAAAAAAAATCAGCATTTGAATCACACTACAAGCCAGACTAGAGATTATATGAATTTGGAAGGACCTAAGTCCAAGAAATTTAAGAAAACATCGAAAGCAGCAAACAAAATCCAGAAGATTCAAGCACTATCATAGTCATACTTACCACCCATGAAGCGATTCTATTGATGAAAAAAGTTTGCAAACAGCTCCACAAGAGACCAAGACTCCAATTGCAAGAGGAGTATCAAGAGTGCTCTGATAGAGAAACAAAAAAATCAGAATCAAATAAATAAACAAAAGGAGTTGTACCACACTGTGCAACTTCAACAAAAATATTACCAAGCTATGCCACTTTCAGAATAGTTATCAATATATGTCTTTTAAATTCAGTTAATGCAGACATTTTTTAAAAGAAAGATGACTATTTTTACTAATTACATTGTTAATTTTATTTTATTTCAAAATACTTGTTTCATATTCTGTTGTGATCTACACTTAATTCCATTATGATAGCAATACTTGTCATATGACAGGACTGGTTTATATATCAGCAATACTGCATTACATTTTCTTTCGTGGTAACACAAATACAAACCTGCAAAATGAAGGTAGTCCCAATAACACGCATTGCCTATTTCACAAACTGAGCAACCCCGGCATCCACACTGCCGTCTTCTTTTGAAATAACAAATCTTCTGACAATCCAGTAGCCTAAAGCAACTCCAGCCAAGATGATACCCAGTAGTACAAAAAGATCAACCTGCAAATCATAGCGGTAAAGTATTTCATGAAAAAGATAGGCCAAATCCCATATGATGACAAGACAGTTGACAATGCATGTTTAGTGGACATGCAAATATGGCCAGCAATCATCATTGGAGCAAACATCAAGGAAACAGTACACATGCAGAAATGTTGAGTTTGTTCCACAAAATTAAATTAGTATATATTGAAAGAGGAAGTCATTTTCACATCCTTAGCAGGAATTTTTTGCTGACGGCAAAAAATTCTTTTTAACCCAAATATAAAACCTTATTATATTTCAAAGATCACATGGTCGACAAAACTTAAAAGGGTGACACAAATTGACATGTAATCCAAAAATCTATTTCCTTGTATATAGAAAATATATGTACCGATCTGAAAAAAGAACCAACTAAAGGATTGAGCAGATGTCGAACATAGATGTTAGGTATATGTGCATAATAGATCTTAAGCAATTTAGTATGAACTCCAAATACTATCGACCATTGCTCAATAGTGTCATAGACAAATCATCTGATGAGAGTGCATGGCGTGATAGTGTTCAGCTATGGGTTATGAATGTTAGACTACTTGGCTATCACTTAGAAGGGAGGTTGAATAAGTGAACCTTGAAACAATGTCGTTTTTTAAAAAATTATTTGTTTCAATCGAGCGCAAGCGGAAAACCACCGGATCGGTAGTCTATGCACCGATTGACCAAAGGAAACGTAGTATAAGCCTCTGAACGTTTTATGAAAAGATTTGAAATGATAGAGTTCAAAATTTGAATTTAAACAATGAATTAAATTCAGTCCCAAGCAAGTTACAATATCGAATTAAACACAATCACAATCAAGCATAACAATTGAATTTTTGATGTTCCAATACGAACATGAAAAATTCAATCGTTTCAAGAAATCAATGAAATTATAACAAGTAAAATATTGAGAGAGAGAGAGAGAGAGAGAGAAACACACAACGATTTGATTAGGGAGTTCCCCGGATTTCGCGTCGTCCACGCGTTTGTCCGAGTACGTCTCCCCCCAAATAACCAAACGGGTTATTTGAGAGTGTATAGATCAAAAATGATTAACAACACGTGCACAGTTTACAATTGAATCTTATAAACCTATAACGAGACAAAAAGTAAACTATGCAACAAAACCTCGACACACAACGAAACTTCGCCCTCTGATTCCAACGATCCGACCCGTGCCAAACCGCACTCGATCGTCCAGCTAAGTCATTCGTTTCTTGTTGTCGATCCTTCAAGACAAGCACGATCTTGAATCCTTTGAGAGAAACTAGAACCTTCAACACACAATCCAACCCGACTACGATTCTGATTCACCGCGAACCGTATCGAACGTTATCATACAAAAATGCAACCTCTATTGAATTGATCCCATACTCAAACTTCAATTTTGATTGCAACCTTTGATGAAGATGATGAATTTGTGTTGAATGAAACCTTTGATTCAAATTCTCACTCAATTTGCAACCCAAAGCGTTTTCTGATCTTTCACACTAGTTTCCTCTGATTACAATGACACATCACATTGCTATTTAAAGAGAGAATAGAATTGAGCAAATTTGTGCAAAATTCCACATACGTGTATCGATACAAATGATGGTTTGTATCGATACAAACCCTTTGACCAGCGTTCAAATTGAAAATTTTGACCTATGTATCGATACAAAGATGTATATGTATCGATACATATATCAGTTTCTTGAAATCTTGACTGATATGTATCAAATCATGCAAGCATGATTCGATACATCAAGCACTAACTGGTTTTCTGAGAGACATAGGTGTGTATCGATACATGCAAGCATGATTCGATACACTGATGACCTTCTGGCTCTGAGAAACCACTTTTGTATCGATACAAGTGATATATGTATCGATACAAATTGCACAAAATCAGTCTGAAGTAATTTCAGGACATTTGTATCGATACACATGTTTATGTATCGATACATAATACCTAAAAATCAGTTTTTCAAAGTTTAAAAATAGTTTTTCGCTGTCAAGTCATTTGTAACATTGCCAAAATATGTTCTACTCTATTTTCATGTGTTTTGACAATTATTAAAACAAGAGGATGAACTGGTGCACTTACATTGAACTCCAAATACTAGAGAAAGTTAGAAGATATTAGTTATCCTACTCTATCAGGCCTTGTCAAGTGTGACAGACAAGGCTTTGACCGACCAATCGGATCCTTACATATACAACTACCAAGTTCCAATTCTATAACATTATAGTAGGGCTCATATTTGAAATTACATTACCCTTAATCAATGAACTTTGAATTTGGAGGGAAGGAACATTCCACTTTAACAAGAATATTAGGAATAATTTGTTATTATTCATAGAACATACGCCATTGTTTTTCACAAGTGTGACCAAAGCTGAGAACAGTGCAACTGTAAATTCAAAGTAAGGGAACACTAACCTTAGTTCATCACTATGCTCTAGTTTCCGACTTCCTACAATTGCAGAGCTCTTGTCTGGCGTCTCATATAGGAGACTACTATCCTCAGGTACAGCCAGATTTCGCTTCCGAAAAGATGCTGCCACAACTTGGCACATTCTTGTAAGAGGGCTTCCCCCTGGTATGTTGGAAAGAGTCTCTAATTCCTCAGCTGTTGCAATTGAAGCTATAACTGCAGCATTTGTAAAGGATGCACAGAAAAACTAAATGATGGTGATTACGGATGGTTATAAAGATCATATATCAAATGTGAAAGAAAAATAAGTATGATCAGAATGGATAGGTGATAAAATATGCATGTAAGCAAGTTAAGTAGGGTAAAAGCGGAAATGTTTAATTACTTACACTTCTGCCTGAACATAAACCTATGACCCAATATTGACCAAAGTTCTCAGACTGGTTACACTATTCTTCTCAAGGTTTTCAATGTTTCTTCGCAAATCAGCACTGAGGGAATGAGTCAAGTGGATTTCAAACAGAACAATAGTACTTCATTGAATTTGTGCTAATTCTAAAAATTAGTCAGTCATTGAGTACAAACTACTCTCCAAACTCGGTCTACAAGTATAATGTACATGTGCTACTGTGGTGATACTAATTCATCCTACCGGTATACATAGAAGTGAAAAAGGATACAAAATTTTATGTTGTTCGAACACCTTGTCCCTGCAATGAAGTGAGAAAAATAAGTAAAGAAGATTTTGAATCCCATGAAAAAAACAAAGTTATGGTGCAGAATGAACTATGTATCTTCATCAATTGCAACTTTAGTACTTAAAGACACCATTCACTTTTAACTAGAAAGACCTGGAGATAATAGAGGAATAACATTCAAAATCAAATTTAGGACATACATCTATACACATTATTTGCAACAACCAAGAATTAAATGCACGTAAACACCATACCTCTGAGCAGTAGCATGAAGAAGATCAGGTTTCAAGCTTTTATCAACAAATTCTTCATACTTATGAATTTTATGTTGGCGTATATTTTCCATATGATAAGAGTCCTAGAAAAAGCATAAGCCAATAAGGAATCATTAGCTATATTAGTTAATGTATGCATACATGTATTACCAAGTTCAGCGCCAATCACCAGACAAAAGAAGATTAAGTATCTGCTCAACTGAATGATACAAGGAAATTAATCTCTAATAGATACAGTTAGCCAAAATCAATCTCTATACTGTGATTAACGCTAACTCTGAATGACAGTAGAGGTAGATCATGATTCATTCCAAAATAAGTCACAAGTGCTTTAATAAAAAATAAGTCAATCCAAAATCCAAACATGCTCTTAGTTCTAACTTCTAAGCTACATGAATATAATAAGTATAGTCAAAATAATAATAAATTGGCATGTTTTGTGAGTGAGGACATTGATCAAACAGTTGGTGTGTTGTGATGAAAAAAGGAGAGAAAAAAGGGTAGAATTGGAACCTGGTCACTGTAGAGTTTGATGAACTTGGAAATGATGGTGGAGATTTCGGAACGAGAGTGATGAGGGATACCCATGAAAGTGCAGAGTTCACTGGTAGCTTTCCGTGTCTTGGTTTTGCTGACTCCGACTATTTCGGCGACAGCTTTGGATATCGTCGACATACTCCTCCGTCCTGTAACTGCAGCCATCAGATTCATTGTTTCAGCTTGATTCTTCTCTTACCTCTCCTCCAATTTGATTTGATTTATTTGCGAAGTGTTGCCGTTGATCCACAGACAGGTAAAATACGTAAAATAATACACTACTAAAAAGTTTGAAGGTTGAATGAAGCGGAAATTTTTTTGCTTTTTCTTTTAGTTTGTTTTTCCAGTGATTTGTAAAAATTCAAAAAAAAAATAAAATTTGTGACGGATATTTTGCTCGCTATCTATCGGTCTCCAATTCAGTCTTTATAGTTAGGTAGCGACTAATATAGCAACGGATAAATTTTTCATTTAGAAGTCGAAATATCGGTCTCTAATTTGGTCTCTAAAAGCAACCGAAATATTGGTCACTAATTATTGGTCTCTAATTCGGTCTCTATAATTATGTAGCAACCAATATAGCGACTGAATTTTTATTAAGTTTACATTCAAAATATCAGTCTCTAAATCGATCTCTATAGTAACCGAAATTTTTCGGTCTCTAAATCGAATGCCAAAAGCGTGTTTTCTAGTAGTGAAAAAATAAAATGAGATAAGAGGTTTTTTTTTTGTCAGATAGCCTAGTGGCTAGAAATTCCACCCTTAAAGTGGATAAGTGGGATGGCCGGGATTCAAACCCCGGCCCTCCACATATATAATGCATTGTCCAACCAATTGAGCTAAACTCACGGGACAAATGAGATAAGAGGTTTTACATATCGTTAATAGAAATGTCATGGTATTTGTTTAATGTTATAAAATAACATTAATGATGCACATCATAAATTAAGCAGTAATTCATAAACCATTTGCGAGTTTATCACTTCAAAACAGTGTAGAAAACAATAGCTATATTCTTTAAAAGATATCCTTGTCTCGCCATACATCAGCATCTGATTTTTTTTTTTTAACAAAACTTGAACATAAATACAAATAGGATAAATGATATAACTTTTATCAAAATCAAACATACAAAATATGAAAGAAATACCTTTATATTTGCCTATGCCCTTTCTTGGTTCACTCACTGCCTAAGAATAGAAAAACGATACGTAAATGCAAAAACCATAAAAACTAAAATAATAAATTAATGAAATTCAACCAATGAAAGTAAACATATCCACTTTCACAATAATACAACAAAAATTTCTGGACAATTATTTTTTCTTTGTGGATAGAATTATTCACTTGGATATTTGATGGCATGCATAATGGGAGTTAAGTGACACTTTTTTTAAGCAAAATCGCATAAAATAGAGATGAGGGATTAGTTGCATATTTTAAATTTCTTATGGAGTATTAAGTTGGTAACTATCTGTTTGGCAGTTATTCATATTTTTAAAGATTTGATTATTTTTTTTAAATATTACCGATTACTTAAGGGGGGTGAGTGAAACTAAGTTAAGGGTAAATTGAGAAAATAAAAAGCCAGCCAAAAAACTTGTATCCCATTTATATATTGTTGTAGATTCATATTTTTAAAGATTTGATTTTTTTTTTTAAAATAGCCGATTACTTAAGGGGGGATGAGTGAAACTAAGTTAAGGGTAAATTGGGAAAATTAAAAGCCAACCCAAAAACTTGTATCCCCTTTATATATTGTTATAGATTGGTAGATATTTTTAGAACATCATAATTTTTTATTTTTTATTTTGACAAAAAACATCATAAAAAGTTAAATTGCATTTTTAAGTTGAAATTTTTGTTACTTTTATTTTTATTTTTTCAAATTTTAAAAATTCATATTTAATTTTTTCCATAAAATTTTAAAAACGGCATATGCATAAACTAAATTTATGAAATCCTAGTTATCTGTCTTTGTCTCACCGGTCACCTCGCTACACCACCACTGGCACGGCATTTTTTCAAGGCCTGAGCCTGACATTTTAAGTAAACAGGCCAGGCCAGGCCGAAGGCCCCTGGAGGCCGTCTGGCCTATTCCCAACCCTACTGGCACCATACCATTCGCCACCGGCTGCCGTTCTCCCCCTTTTGTCTCTCTTCTCGACGCGACAGGTACTGAAATTCTAGAGACAAAGCTCCGTTCCAATTTCCAAATTTAAATTCTTGTTTTCAGGTGCTGATATTTTGATATGAATTTCTGAGACAAATTTCTATAATTTTTTCTAGGTTTTAGGTTTTTGAAAAATTTTGATTTGGGAAATTTTGATTTGTTTATTTGATTGCTTGAATAAATATAGATAATAGATATACTCAATCCTTGTTATTGTAAGGGAGCCATAATGGTGATGCTGTCATGTTGAGTTAGAAAATTTTGGTGTTGTTAACCTTAACTTAAAAAATTTGGTGTTGAATTAGAAAATTTGAAGAAATTTTGGTGTAAGGAATTATTTAATTGGTTATAAATATTGGTATTATTATTTAGATGTAATACATTATTATTGGGTACTTTCATATCCGAATGATCTCTTTCTCCAATTGTTTATGCATGCTGCCATGATCGAGTATTCTGTTTTTGACCTTTGACAGCAGAGTTTAAGTAGTTTAAATAAAGGGTTAATAGGTCTTTACCCCCTGCTAAGTGGGCGTGTTTTGCGTTACCCCCCTGCTAAAAATTTCTTGAAGATTGCCCCCTTGCAAAGTTTTTTTTTTTGGTTTCCCCCCTTGAGTGCACTTTTTACATCGGTTATTTTGTTCAACCGATTTAAAAAATTATGTTTTTTAAATCGGTTATTTTGTTCAACCGATTTAAAAAGTTAAAATTTCTTGCATCCAAGAGAGGAAAAGGGGGGAAACCAAAAAAAAAAACTTTGCAAGGGGGCAATCTTCAAGAAATTTTTAGCAGGGGGTAACGCAAAACACGCCCACTTAGCAGGGGGGTAAAGACCTATTAACCCTTAAATAAATCATGGTTTTAACCTTAGCATTGTGAATGATTAGGAAATATGGAATATAAATGAAGAAGCAACCAAAGTGTTTAGCTTATGCATTTGCTTTGGACTATGTTAATACTAGGCTTTGAATCCTATTTAGTAATATGTCCTATTAATGCAATGAAATTTTGATCATCAAATTGAAATAGTGAATCACTAAGATTGAAACTGGTAATTGCTTCAAAAAAGTATCACTCTGGATAACTTCAGAGTTCTCAAAATTCAAATGTCATGGCTTAGCACCTCTGTTTGAAAGGATAAAATCCGTGTATTACATATACACATATTACACTTGATTCAGTAGGTTACTTTCCCGACTGAAATTGTTTCTAAGATTGAAGAAACTCCATCATGCTAGTTTATATATGTATCCACTACATGAACATTTGATGCCTGCTTTCTACACTATATAAGTATTGTGTTGCTATCTACTATATGTTCCCATAGGGCATGAACAACTGGAAGAGATAAAAAGAAACACTACAAGAACTGTGTTGCTATTTATTTTTAATATAACTTTTTAGTAAGTTTAATATAATTTAGTTTTTGGACCAAAAATGTTAGCCCCACTGATAATTTATGTCTGGATCCGCCCATGTGCTGCCGTTGTGGTGTCTCACCTCCCTTCACTGATGCAGGAGCAAATACTATTTTGTTTTATTATTTGTTTTTTAGTTTGTTTTGATTTCAATATTATTTGTTTTAGATTTAGATTTAAGTTAGAATAAAAAAAACAAATATATCTTTTAGATTTAGATTCAAGTTAGAATAAAAGAAAGATATATATTGTGAAATTCTGTTTTATTTTAAAACAGATTTGTTTCTATTTTTTAGTATTAGGTTTATTTTACTATTTCAAGACTCAATTGTAACCTTGAATTTTTTTTTTTTTGATTCCAAAAAAATCATAGAGATTTTTTTCAAATTTGGTGGATTCCAAATTATTTACCCTTTCTGGTGGATTCCAGAAATCTGGTGAATTCCAGAGTTTTATTATAGAGTTTAGCGCTTGTTGCGTGGTATCAGAGCAGGTTTCTCCTGTTCTTTTCATAGCTTGAACAACCATGGGAGATCAACCAATAACTAGGGCAGACCTTAATGGATTTACCGCGGCTTTTACCACGGCATTAACTGCTTTGAAGATACAAATAGCGGCGTTAGCAATTCAGTTAAACCACAACGGCAACAACAACAACAACATCAATGTCATCAACATCCTCTCAATAGGAGCTTATGCACCTGAAATTGATGCGGTTTCTTTGTCTATCGAAACCCTAGATGAAAACGAACTATCTCTTCCAGAGAAGCTCAATGATCCTGATGATCACTCCAAACCTAAAGATGTTGAAGTAGTAGTTGAACAAGATACTTCGGTTGAAGTTGACAAATCCAATGATGAGAAGAAAGAGATTGATGAACAAGATGATTCAGAGAAAGATGATGTTGATGAAGGTGGAGATAAAATTGAGAAAAAACAAAGGGTAAGTTTTGTTAACACTACTACAAAAATGAGTTTTAATAACGCCTATTTGATAGCGCTTATTTAAAAAGCGCTATTAAATGATAGAAACGGAGCCTTATAATAACGGTTTTTGTAGGAGCGCTATTAAAACCATCAACCTAGGAAAACTACAATAGCGTTTTTGAGAAAAACACTATTAAAGCCTTAAACACGGAACCCTATAATAGCACTTTTGAAAAACGCTATTAATGCTGATACCCTATAATAACGCGTTTTTGCATAAGCGCTATAGTAAAGAGAATTAATAAATTAAAAACTGTTGTGGGTGGGTGTCGATTGTCGAACCTTTGACCCCATGGTTGATGACTAAAAATAATATTAATATTAATAATTAATAATAATAAATAAAAAAAGAGATCAATTTATTTTTTTTAAAAGAAAAACTAATCTCCTACGTACCCTCACAACTCCATCGTTCCTTTGTTTCAATTCTCCTCCTCTTCATTGTTCCTCCATTCTCACAGGTCACAGCTCCATCTCGTCAATCCTCGATTGTCCATCCTTATCAAAGTCCTTCGTTTCAACCCAATACCTTGTCGTCGAACCCTAATTCCTTATACAGTTATACCCTTGTTCAACCTCAATCTCCGTCGAACCCTAAATCTCGTAATTCTCAGTACACCTGAAACGGCAATTCTCTCTGTAACAACCCTTATATCTCAGCATTTTCTCTACTTTTCCTATATCATAAACACGATTCTTTTGCAACCCTGTACCTATACAAGGTGAGTACATTTATTTGACTTATATTGTAATATCTAATGATTGTATTGTTATTGTTATTGTTATTGTGAATTTTCAATTTGACCAGTATTTACAAAAATTGCAGAGCCAGTCATGAATTCCATAAATTAATTTGATTTCGGCGAAGTCACCGACCCGCTACGAAGAAGCTTCTTTATGATAATCACATTAAACAATTGAAAACACTCTTAATTTCAATTTCACGCTTCGACTAGTGCAAGGTGAATGCCAACTGTTTTGATTGGATTTATCTTTTATTTTAATTTGATTGATTCATATTATAAGGTGAAACATATATTTTTCCTGTGTTATGAATTCTGCTGTCAAATTATAACCTGAATACATACTTATTGCAGTTCCCTTTGCTCTCTAGAAGTGGATTTTTTAAATTATCAATTGCTTGCCAAAGCTTATGAATCAGACAAAAAAATGTTAAATTGCGACAGAACATTTGCGGCTGTCTATGTAAACCGTCGCCGCTATTTTATCTAGTAGGATTTGCGGCCGTTTCTATTGAACCGTCATGATTGTTCTGTAAAGCAAATTTTACTCATTTTCCTTCTTCTAGTAGGATTTGCCGCTATTTTATCTAGTAGGATTTGCGGCCGTTTCTATTGAATCGATTCTATCTACTAAGATTGACAATAATCTGATTCATGTGTTCATTTCCATTTTGTTCATTTCCATTTGAAGCTGGCATATCTCATATAAAGTGGCATGGAGTCGAGGGTGACTACAATGTTATGGCTATTGACCTTCTTGGACCGAGTCTTGAAGACTTGTTTAACTATTGCAGTAGAAAATTTTATAATGGGTTTAGGTCGCATGGCAAATCAGGTATAATCTAATCTATCACTTTCCTGCATTTATTGTGATTCAGATATATCTGCTAAGGGAATTTAAGAACGACATGCGTCTCTCACTGCCTTTCTTTAAGTTCTAAGAATCTGATCACATTGGGGAAATCAGTTTGTTGAGACGTGAATGCTGTAAAATCGAAATGAGCTGCAATGTATGTCAACAATATAATATATGTGTTTTAACTATTGTAAAGGGGTGTCAATTACAAGAATATTCTTTTTACTTTGTTTTATGTTTTCAAAGTTTCGTATAGGGAACAATGAAAGCAACTTGTTTCCTAAATAAAACTGAAAACAAGTAATGGAAGAAGAAGATAGAATCAGATACCAAATAGTCCTTCTTTTTGTCCTCGTAATTCTACTTTCTAATTTGGTACAGCAAATTTTTTGCAGTCTTCCATGGTAAGGCTTGAAAGCTGACACTAAAAAGCAGAAATATGACAAGATAAGTGAAAAGAAGATGCTTACTCCAATAGAGGTACCAGTATTTACTTGCAAGAAGCTTTTATGAAAATAATACTCTACTTTGGTGATTTGGATTATTGCTCATGTCAGGACGATATCTTGTTTTCTACAGTTAGTTTCATTTCATGAGTTTTACCTGTAATTCTTTGCATCGTGCATAAATATTTATTTTTAAATTGTTTGTATTCTTGAATTGAATTATTTGAGAAAACAAACAAATCAATTAATTCTTTTCCAAATTTCATATGTTGTAATTTGCAAAGAATTTAGTGTGGATTTCTGGAACAGGTCTTGTGCAAGTCACATCCAACATAATTCACATCATATTTCCACTATTGCTAGTTACTATCCTTGTTAGTTACTTTATAGTAGATGAACCTCAACTTTGTTTTTTGTGTAGTATAGAACAATATCTTACAATCTAATTACATGCTCACCTACTCAGGGACTGTGGAAGTATTGTCTTATCCATCTCTTCGACCACTTGATACCGTCATGGCTCATACACACTACTACAATTTTGCCTTCCAATACACAAAGGGTTGCCGACACTTGAAGCACTGACCACTGTATTACATCGTGCATAACAGTTGCTTAGTGGTCAAGCTATTTCTGCACTATCTGTAATCCCATTTATATATGAACATTTTTTCACTATCTGCAATTATTGAGTATTCGTTTTTGTAGTATAAATTTTACTGGAAACTGGCAAGAAGTCTTGCTCAGTATTTTCATCCTTTATTTTTATCTGATTCTGTTTTACTTTTAATTTGCGACTCTAGCACATTGCAGGGCGCATGGAGCGAGAGGGAACTTCTGCTGATCTAGGTATAAGAGGTCAAATACAGTCAGAGTCAGCACAGATAGGAATTGCTATGCATCATTTGGGTGCACTTCTACTTGAACTGGGCCGAACTATGTTAACACTGCGAATGGGACGGTCTTCTGTATGTTTTCATTATTTTCATTTGTGATTTTGTTAGCTTTATTTTGTCAAAATACCATTCATAATATTGATCATATTTTAAATTTCAGGCAGAATCGGTTGTTAATGTTGGACCAGCAGTTTATATTTCTCCATCAGGGCTGAATCCTATAATGGTGCAGGTTTGTCATTTTTTATATACTGCTGGTGATTCACTTAAGTTGATAAAGACATGCAATAAACTGACAAACCTGGTCATTTTTTATATACTCCTAATATCTTAAGTTGTGGTCATTTTTTTTAATCACTGAAAGTGGCATCAGTTTATCCTTGTAGTCTTATAAATAAAATCAATTCATTCTCTAAATTAAGAGTCCCCGTTTTGTCATGGTGTGCATGTAGAAGGATGATTTTGATGTAACTTTTCTATGATTGAGTGGGTTAAATTAATGGCAACTGGTTTTTGGGTTCCTGCTTGATATTTGTACTTTCGGAAACTAAAATGACTGTTTACTCCCATGAATTATATAATAGTTTAATTAAGCAAACTCTGACCAAACATATGAACACTCCAAATCTTTCTTGCATTATTGTCATGTGCTTTAGGCGAGACATAAGTTGGTGTTTTGTTTTTTAGTGTTTAATTTGTGGTGCTTTAAGTGAGTTACGTGTTGTGGTCTTGGTTAACTTTTTCTTGCATCTAGATTTGCATATGATATGATGTTATAATCATTTTCTATTTATTATTAATTTGGATCAATCTCTCATGAACACCAGATATTGACTATATTGAGTGTATTGTTTATTTTTCAGTGACTTCTTGAAAACATGAGAGGTGTTGGCTTGGTTGGAAAATGGCAGAGGAATGCTTAGGTTAATTTTAATTTGATTTGGTGTTTTGACCTCATCAACCGGCTGCAGGGCTTATTGTTCAGGTTGTAGTAAACCAATTTTGTTGTCTTGTACGTGTTGGTTGTTATAATTTGGTTAAGGTTGAGGATGATAAGACCTTTGTATTAGCATAATTAATGAAGTTTGTTTTGGTGGTAGGAATAATGTACTCTGGTTCATGAGATCATATATAAGACCTTTGTATTAGCATAAGTTTGTTTCGGTGGTGAGAGATGTACTTAACTTGATTATTTTTTTATATTGAAAAAGTACTTTTTATTCTCTATAAAGTACTTGATAATATTTATTAGTTTTTAAATTTGAAATTAAGCTTTAGATTACATATATTAAAAAATAAAACTCCAGGTTGAATTAAAAAATGTGCTCCGGGATGATTTTTTTGAAACAAAAACGTAAGACTTACAATATCACTTTTTGAAAAACTGCTATAAAATGCTTGGAAAGACCAGATATACAATAGCGCTTTGTTCACGGGAGCTATTAAAACTATATCTTTTAATAGCGCTTTTATTTAAAACCGCTATTAAATCTTGTTGCCAGAACTTATTTCAAACGTGAAATTAAAACATTCTATAGCGCTTTTAAACTTACAATATCGTTTTTCGAAAGTGCTATAATAGGCACCATACCTTTAATAGCGCCAACATCTATAGCGCTTTTAAGCGCTATAAAAGCCTAAAAAAAGTGCTATAAAAGTCCTTTTTTGTAGTAGTGTAAGTTACCCACAAAATCTCATGAGAAGCCATACACCCCTAGTTCGAGTGAAAAGAAGCTTGATGGAATAGTTAAAGAAACTATCAACACTAAGGGTCCGTTTGGTTCGAAGTTTTTGGAGGGGAGGGGAGGTGAGGGAATATTTTAAATTTTTATGTTTGGTTCAATTTTTTAACGAGGGGAGGGGAGGGAAGGGGAGAAGTAATTTACTTTTTAACTCTTAACCTTATAAACTCAAAATAAGGATTAAATTATAATGGATATATTTCGTCAAAAAAAAATCTAATGGATATATAACAACAAAAAAATCTAATGAGTAGAAAATCTAATTTTTTTTTGTTGTAAAAAAATAAAACCTAGAATTTTAGTATTCCAACAAGGATAATTTTGAATTTTAATAAAAAAATGAGGGTAATTTTGTCAACATAATAAATTATGGTTTACCTCGCCTCCCCTCCTTAAAAATCCCTCCCCTCCCCTCCTTCTCAGTTGAACCAAACGGACCCTAAGGGCTTGTTTGGTTCAACCGAGGGGAGGGGAGGGGAGGTGAGGGGAGGGATTTTTAAGGAGGGGAGGTGAGGTAAAACATAATTTATTATGTTGACAAATTTATCTTCACTTTTTTATTAAGTTTTCTACTCATTAGATTTTTTTTGTTATATATCCATTAGATATTTTTTTGACGTAATATATCCATTATAATTTAATCCTTATTTTGAATTTATAAGGTAAGGGTAAAAAAGTAAATTACTTATCTCCTTCCCTCCCCTTCCCCTCGTTAAAAAGTTGAACCAAACATAAAAATTTAAAATATCACCTCCCCTCCCCTCCAAAACAGACCCTATTTGGTTCAATTGAGAAGGAGGGGAGGTGAGGGGAGGGATTTTTAAGGAGGGGAGGCGAGGTAAAACATAATTTATTATGTTGACAAAATTACCCTCATTTTTTTATTAAAATTCAAAATTATCCTTGTTGGAATATTAAAATTCTAGGTTTTATATTTTTTTACAACAAAAAAAATTTAGATTTTTTCTACTCATTAGATTTTTTTTTGTTATATATCCATTAGATTTTTTTTTGACATAATATATTCATTATAATTTAATCCTTATTTTGAGTTTATAAGGTTAAGAGTAAAAAAGTAAATTACTTCTCCCCTTCCCTCGTTAAAAAATTGAACCAAACATGAAAATTTAAAATATTCCCTCATCTCCCCTCCCCTCCCCTCCAAAAACTTCGAACCAAACAGACCCTAAGTTAGAGGCTACTTGGCAGAAGAAGAAAGTGATAAACACAGAAGATATAAATATATAGTAGCTATCCCAAATTCCATGAATATATCTTATACTTTCAATGTTGCTGACGTTCATAGTCATGAGTATCAGACCTTTAATCAAGATAAGAACTCGGGGTCGAGTTCTTTAGAGGTTGAGGAGAAGATAAAGACATCAAAAGCACTTATGTATGACACATCTACACGGCCGTCAGATAGTTCTACACATACTTTTGTATTCGATCCTAGTATTCATGTTCGTGATGAGTTCCGGACAAAGGCATCTCTTTATTACAATAGAACTCGAGGACGAGTTCTTCATAAGAAGATGAGTCTGATGCAGGAGCAAATACTATTTTATTTTATTATTTGTTTTTTAGTTTGTTTTGATTTCAATATTATTTGTTTTAGATTTAGATTTAAGTTAGAATTAAAAAAAGACAAATGTATCTTTTAAATTTAGATTTAAGTTAGAATAAAAGAAGATATATATTGTGAAATTCTGTTTGATTTTAAAACAGATTTGTTTCTATTTTTTAGTATTAGGTTTATTTTACTATCTAAAGACTCAATTGTAACCTTGAAAAAAAAACTTTTTTGATTCTATAAAAATTATAGAGATTTTTCTCAAATTTGGTGGATTCCAAATTATTTACCCTTTCTGTATCCGGTGGATTCAGAGTTTTATTTTAGAATTTAGCGTTTGCTATTCTCTTCTTGGTGGATTCAAGAAAACCTATATGCTAGGATTAGCGCTTGCTATTCCTTTCTGAGCTTCCGACTGCGTCATTCACCACCGCCTCTTCTCTTCCACGTCTCACCTCAATCTGTCGCTCACAGTCACCGATTCACTTCGAATTCGATAACAGGCCTGGTTCGATATATTTATTGTGAAGTTACTGATTACTGAATTGTGATTGAGGTTAATTGATTGATTGTTTGGTTGATTGATTTATTTATTTTTACTGTTTTGTTTGATATATTTTCTTTGTTTTGGTAGCTTTGGTTCGTAACTAACTTTAGGAAAAATTTGCACTTTATGATTCGTTTTCTGATTTGAACGGGTTGGTTGATTTGGACCATCGGGTTAAATGGTTCACCCATATCCGTGTACACCTCTATATGTATCTTTACAGTTGTTGTAGCAAAAAATGAAATATAGTTCTGTTTGATTAATTGATGATATATTATGCTACTAATTCGTTCATTATTGCTTACAGCTGCAATGAAGAGGTGTAAAATTCTGAACAGTGAGTTGACCGATTATGTCAGTGAACTGGATGATTGTGTTTTGTCGTACATCTTATCCAAGTTAACTTTGAAGGATTTAGTGAAAACCAGGGCATTGTCCAAACATTGGCTTCACAAATGGGGATTAAGGATGGACCTCAATTTTGATCTCCATAACATGTTTGGCTATAATACAGTTCAAGAGTTACAAAGAAATTTTCCATGCATCCAATCTGAATTTGCTAGAAGATTGGATCAATTCATGCAGCATTATCAAGGTGCCGTGATCCATTCAATCCGAGTAGATTTTCCATTTAGTGATAAACATAGGGGTGTCATTGGAAAATTGATTTCCAAAGGAATTGCTAAGGGTGTCAAACGTATTGAACTGCTATTATCAAATGAAACCACTGATACCGATGTTGATACTGAAATGAATCCATTGAAATTTTCATTTATTACCCTCTTATCTGGCACTGATTCTTTGACGTATCTGCACCTTCAGAACTGCCTCATAGCAGCACCTATGGATTTCTCTGGATTGAAGAATTTGAGAACTCTTGTATTGCATGCAGTTCCTGTGAAGCCGGATCTACTTTCGGGTTTGTTTTCAAACTGCATCCATCTTGCAGACTTCACCCTTGATGATTGTGACTTCATTTCTGACTTGCAAATAATCAGTTCAACATTGTTTCATTTGAACATTGTTAACTGTAGGGTTTACATGCCGTGCAATATAGATATCATTGCATCAAATCTCTCATCCTTTGAATATTCTTGTAATGGTCCTCAAGTACACCCTCTGAACCTTAAGGCTCATATGTTATCCAAGTTTAGCTACAGAGGTAGTCAAATTTCTAAATTTGTTCGGTTTTCTGGATTGAGAAATGTGACAACAATTGTGTTGGATGGAGTCCGTGAATGTCTACAAAAACGGGCCGTGCCTTGTTTGTTTAAAAAATGTCTCCAACTTGAGGACGTCACCTTTAAGAATTGCCGTATCAAACGTGAAATGAAAATTACTAGTGCAAAGTTGCGTCATTTGAAAATAATTGATTGTGGCTACAAGGATGTCCCTCCTTGTAAGATAGATATTGATGCATTGAATCTCTCATCCTTTGAATACATTGGCCACAGGACGATGATATTTTCTGTTACAGCTCCAAACTTATTGAAAGTTTTTTGCAATGCAGCTGTAAGAAGGAAAAATCAACATTCCTTAAGTCCAATTCCAAGATTACATCACGTTGAGAATCTAGTTATGCTCACGAGCCATTCAAAACTCATGCTGGTTATATTTTTTATCACCGAATATGTCTTCTTTTCTACTTATATTTAAGATCAGAGTAGTTACACCCACATGTGCGAATATGATTGGAATTTTATATCATATGGATCATTTCAATAAAGTAGGTGGAAATTAGGACTATGATCTGAAAAAATTTACAAAAAATTTTAATATATTATTTTGAACGGCAAAGAATAATTTATTGATAATGGAAGAAAGTACAAGTAGTACATAACCCCAAAATTGGGAAAAAGTATACTAAATCCACAAAACAAAAGCAAAGAACAACATCTCATAGTACAAACACTGTGAACCCTTTTTTTTTTGGCCAAGAACCATTGGCAGGAGATCAATTTAATTGAATTCACGACTTACCCAACTGTAGACGTCCTAGCAACAAAGATATGCTCATTCTGAGTTTTCCAAATCATTCAAAGAGTGGCTTGCCAATCAATAATATGCCTTTCACTCTTTTGTTATTTCTGTGTTGCAAAAATAGGACATGAGTCATACTGCTCTTGCAGCATCCTTAATATGTGAAGAGTATGGACTGTTGGTTGCAAATTGATGCTCCACATTGTTCTGCTGGGATAGCAGCGCTAGTTTCCTCTATTGATCGCTCAGATTTCTTTTAATATATTAACAAGTCACTGGTTGCTTTTATTTACGTTAATAAATATCACTGGTGTATACAGATAGCAAAATTAAAGAAGGACTTGGGTCAATTTCAAAATCTCAGACAATTGGAGTTATTTATCGACGAAGCACATGATCCTAATATGGGATACTATTCGATTTTAGATGTTTTAATGGCCTCTCAGCGTCTTGAAAAGCTTTCTCTGACAGTGAGTTATTCAAATCTTTATTTCTAGGTTGTTCCTTTGTTTTTTGAAAATGTTATAAGCTGACTTTTTTATGCATCATTGTTTTTTAATAGTTATTTGTAAATCAATTTGATTTGATGAAATTAAAATTGACTTTGATCTAGAGGTTTTATTTTCCTTATTTAATATCTGTTATGTGTTTATAGCTATAGTAGACAAGCTAGCATATTGAAATTGAAGTGTTTGATAAAGTTAGTTGTTGAATTAATTGATAAATTTAAAAGGTTAAACTATATATTTGGTCCCTTACGTTTATTTTAGGTTTCAATTTGATCCCTTACGTTTAAAAAGTTTCAATTTGATCCCTTACGTTATCAACGTTTGCATTAGTTGGTCCCTTCCGTCAGATTGCACTGTTCCACTGTTTCAATTGGACACGTGTCCAGGTGTCCACGTGTCAATCCACGTGTGCAAACTGTCTACCACATAAGCAAATCGTTTGTCACATGTGCAAAAACTGACGGAAGGGACCAAATTGAAACTTTTTAAATGTAAGGGGCCAAATTAAAACCTAAAATAAACGTAAGGGACCAAATGTGTAGTTTTGCCAATTTAAAATTATGCAAAAAGAATATTTTTAATTTAGTTATAAGCTCAAATGCTACTTAAAAGAGCATATAAAAATATTATAAGTGTGTGAGAGAAGAATGTTATAGAACACTTGCTTTAGTTGTATGAGTTTATACGGTATATGTTACATGTTATACACTACCAGTTTAATCTTGCCAATACGACCCTTAATCATAATAAAAACCTCTTTTATTTCAACTAAAATAATGAATAAGTATTGCATTAGTGTTATATATGCATGATGAAAGTTTACAAGTTTGATGTGTAATATTGTGATTGTTATTTTTCAAATTTCAGGTTAGAAATTCACCCGTGCTTGGACAGAAAAGAGAGTATGCAGGGTTTTTTCACAATGATTGGAAATATGTTGAGTTACATGGCTGTGTATGCACCATAAATGCAATTGAGTTTGCTAAGCACCTGTTGAGGAATGCAATTTCGCTTAAGAAAATTACTTTTGACTCAGTTGACAAATTCTATATAGGCGCCGGAAGATGGTCCCAAGGTTCCAACGATCATTTTTTTAATCGTAATTTTATTCATAAAAGACTTAAAGATGAAGTAAAAGGACAATGCCAGCTTAAAATTTTGTAGTCTTATTTTATTTATAGTGAATTTTGTATTGATGTTACAACAAAATAATGTTATATTATTTGTAATCATATGAAATGTCGAAGGTGTTAGTAGTCTTTTTTTTTTTTTGGGAATAGGTGTTAGTAGTCACTTACTTCAAATTAAAGTCTGCTCTTGGTTGTTATTTTTACTTTTGAGCTCGTTTCAAATATGTTTGGTTAGTTATATAAAGTGAATTTAAGATAGGTGGTGATGGCTATCTAATCGACGAGGTCGATGTAGATTTATGTGTTGTGTCATCTTTATACCGATGTTTGAATCTCAAAAACACTTGTAGTGGACCTCGTTAATGAATCAGTATGGTGTTCTTGAAGTGGATTTTTCGTGGATAATCTATGAGACAATTGTATCGACCTTTATTGGTCCATACCATGATGGCTGATGCTACGAGTTTTCCGAAAGATTCTCTTCTCCCCCGCTATGATTCTTTTTAACCTCTCAATATTCAAATTTTATCTCTGTACAAAAATTTTGGAATGTGTTTTTTGAAGTTTTTCTAGTTCAAATTCGTTGAAAACTTCGGAAAATATATTCCGAAGTTCGTATTCAAGGCAAAAATAACTTCGGAAAACGCGTTCCGAAGTTTAAAACTAGGGGCAAAAATGGAAATCTGGGGGAGAAAAAAAGTCATGAGGGGTGGGAAGAGAAAATTTCGAGTTTTCCACCTAGTGCTAGATTGAAAATTTATATCATATGAATATCTATAAAAAAGATTTAAAAAAATTATTTGATATGTTATTGAGACTAATCAAGATTAACGATATTTAGTAAAAATTCATAAACCATTAATTTTAATGAGTCTCAATAATATGTCAAATGATTTTCAATTTCTCTGCAAAATTTATGGATGATCTATATGATATAAAATTTCAATCTAACATTATAGTATAATTGATCACTTGTCCATCATGGACCACTTGAAGAAGTGGTTCATATTAGAATTTGCAAGTGATTTATATCGTAGACGGAGCCAGGAATGTTAAAGAGCCTCGGTAAAATTTTACCTGCAAGCGGAAAATTCCCTTTATGAGTTTTCGATGTGGTGAATGTTTGTATAATATCAACATTGTCAAGTGACTTGAATATTTTCCGCTTAGTGTAACGTATCGTACATGTTTGGTTCTGCGGCAAATAGAATTTAACGGTAGGGACTAATAATGCAAACGACAAAAACATGGGGGACAAAAAATATAATTAAAAAAATGTAGGGATTAAAAGTCGAAACTCTCGTAAAAGTAGGGACTAAAAACATATTTAACCCTTATTAAATTAATTGTGTTTTATGGTATTAATAATGATATAGACCAAAGACTTACATATTATATTGACCAAAGACTAATTAATGTGTCTGATCTATATTATAGACCAAAGACTTGTTTATATTGACTTATTTTGAGCTTATGCAAAACAACTTATGCGAATAAATATGTTTTATGTATCATTCATAAACTTGTCAAGGTAGTTTACGAAGGTACAATTTTCGTTAGTGATAATTTATGAATTAACATAAAATCTTATTTATTTGCATAAACTATTTTTCATAAGCTTTTTTTTTTTTGAACAAGCCAAAATGAGATATATATAAATAACACAAAAGGAACAGTCTCCCTAGCACAAGGTGTGCAGAGGAGGCTACCAGAGTTTACATAGAGTCACAAGAAAAGATAAACACAAATATCATACAAAGCCCAAACACGCCCTAGGACTAGACCACCAGCTATAACAGTTAGATGCCAAGGTAATATTCGTCGCCTTCAGCCACCTAAAAGAGAAAAGCTTGATCTTGTCCAAAAGCTGAGGAAGGGTGCTCTCAGTACCACGGAACAACCTGTGATTCCTCTCCGTCCACACCACCCAGACGCACGCTAGCCAAATGAGCTGCAGAAAAGAGCGTCGCGCCCGGGATCCGCCTGCTGATAGAGTGAAATGAACAAAGTGATCACGGAGGCAAGTATACTCCACCATCGGAATGTCGATCCACGCCTGGACTAATGCCCAGATAGGGCCAAACGTACTGCACGTGAGGAATAAGTGGTGAGCCGACTCCACCTCCCCGCACCCGGAGACGCACTGGTGAGCTGCCGCAGATAAGATGCCTCGGGAAACCAGGTTTGCCTTGGTGGGCAATCTGTCACGCTGGAGACGCCACGCGAAGATGGAGACCTTCAACGGAACATGAGGGTGCCAGACGAGTCTCTCCGCATCATCCATAGTAACCGGATCCTGAGAAGTCAGAAGCTCATAAGCACCTCGAACAGTATAGCCCATGTCAGGGTCGGGCTGCCACAACCACCGATCTGAAACCTGATCCTGCAAAACACTGGTAAGTAGTAAGGACTGACACTCCCTCAACTCCTCCTCCTCCCACCCCCTCAACTGCCTCCGCCACACCCAACCATGACCCTCTGCTCCCCACCCTAACTGAAACAGCTCTGCCACAGTGTGCTGTTTGGTCTCCGCCAGGTCATATAACAATAAGTCAATCCAAATGGACCCCAAATACATTAATTATGCAATGAACCAAAAAAATAATTTTGTTTATATTTTGTCAACGAGAGAGTATTATATATATATATATATATATATATAATAAATCGCATAAAATGTAACAAAAACAATTAATCACATAAAATTTTGTAAAATTCTATTATTTTATCAAAAATGATATAATTTTTTTTTCGTCTATTATATTTTTGTTACTTCAACAAAATCTATTGTTCTTTTTTTTACTTGAGGTGTTGACTCAGTCGTAAGAGTTTAACTTTGTAACCTCAAGGTACTGAGTTTAAATCCTTTAAGATCACTTGTAAGATTTGGGTCCTTGATTAATAAAATTTTTGTCTCTCGGTAGGTGGCGCGACAAAATTTGGTCATCTCTCCATTGAAGAGAGTAACATGATCATCAAATACAACATTACCAATTGCAGAAACAGTTTCGCATATCTTATTTGAGACTTTAGTGATTGGTTCTTATTCCAAAGAATAGATGAGACAATAATCGAGTGTCCTCTAATAGCGTGGGTTGATGAAGTCCCGTCTTTGTCTGCAATATGAAGGCGGATAATGATAACACACATCATCTTGTATAATGTAACTTAAACTCTAGTGAATGCAACAGAAAATGGAAAACTCGAAATGTATAATTGAATATATAACTTAACTAACTGACTTTAACTAACGGAGATGTATAATTCTTAAGGGTGTGTTTGTTTCATGGATATAAAAATTTATCCCAGGATTAATTTTCCAAGGAACATAATAATGGGAACTCTATTCCAAGGAATTTCACAAAAAAGTGTTTGGTTAACAATTAAAAATACTTGGGAATGTCTTTTATTTATTTTTTAAATAAATAAAAAAACCTGTACATCGTGGGTATGGTGGGGGAGTAAATTTGCAACACACTATGTTGATGCATAATAACCGCTGGGAATATTATATTCCAGCCATTTTTGCTTGGGAATAGGATGCCCATAAACGTGGGTATATAAACTTCCTAGGAATAATTTATTGCTGGGAATAATTTTTGAATCCCTTTTACCAAACATGGTAATAAATATTTCCAATGTTATATTCCCAGGAATTTATTTTGTATCCATGAAACAAACACACCCTAAGAATAATAATATGTTGAAAGATTAAAACAGAAATACTAGTAAGGTGTGTCTCTGTGTCCAGTCACTATTTTTTTTTGTTAAATATGTTTTTAGTCCCTATATTTTGAAAAATTATCAAGAATAATCCGTACATTTTAAAAATGGTAAAAATTTCCATAAATTTTTCCGTTATAAAAAATGGTCCATTCCATATGTTTTTTCCAGATCAGCTAAAAGAATGATTATTAGTGGACTCCACTATTTAAATTTTAGTCCCTATATTTGCTAAATAGGCAAGAATGGTCCCTATGTTTTAAAAAAGGTAAAAAAAAATTCCATAATTTTTTAAAATATAGGGATCATTCATGCATATTTTGTAAAATGTAGGGACTAAAACTAAAATTGTGATGATTTAAATGCAGTTTTAATCTCCATATTTTATTAGATTTGTAACTTTGGTCCCCTTATTTTAAAAAACAAGACATTATAATAAATTTGATATGCTACAAAATCATGTAAGTGGTTGATTTTTATAAAGATGAAGATATATTCTTGGAACTCTTCACATTAAATTTCATACTCGCTCTAAAAAGTGAATTTCTTCTTTTACCAAAAAAAAAGTGAATTTCTTATTATATTAAGGATCGGAGAGAGTATTAATATAAATAAACTTTTTTCTTTTCAACTTCTGAAGCTCCGATACTCAAAAAATGATGACGTATCGTGTCCGATACATACTCGATATTGATACTCGTTCGATACGTCTCGATACTCGTATTAGAAAAATACCGGTTAAATCTTTATTTTTAAATAAAAAAATAATATCCGATACTTGTCCGATACGTTCTGATACTCGTATCGGAAAAATATCGGTTAAATCTTTATTTTTAAATAACAATATAAAATTCGATACAATCCGTGTTTCATAGTGAATGTCAAACTATTATGCTGTTGCACGGATAACTAACTATGTTTTTTTTTGGATAGTAATTATGATGTTTTTTGGGATAGTACTAATGGTGTTTTTTTTGTATAATACTTAACTTAAGATGTATAACTTAAGATGTACGGATGATCATTATTTTTTGGGACAATATTAATGAAGCACAAATACTTAACTTAGTATTAATGATGTTAATTTATTATCATTAGTACTTTTTTGTCTTTGTCAGTTCTGAAGTCACTATGGTGTGCTACTATATAACATATTGTTAAACATTTGAGCTTGTCCCGAAATTCTGGTATAAGAATGAATATTTTATGTTTTTAATTGGTCAGCTGCAGGACCTATATAATTGTCTACTATTGCTACAAGATGAACTTGTTGAAGAGGCTTGATGTCATTACTATTATGTGTTTTTTGAGCTAATATGTGTCTTTAGTAAGGACTGAGGAACCCTTGTATGTTGAGTCTCAAACTGTTTTGCTCTTGTGCAAGCTTATTGGTTTGTTTGTATTCATTGTACAATGAACTATTGACATTTATAATAATAATAATAATAATAATAGTAATAGTAATAAAATAATTTTATTTTGTCTTTCAAAAAAAAATATTATTATTAATATTATTGATTTTAGTCATATTTATATATTATGCATTATCAGCGTATCAGTATCTTATTGTATTCGTATCGTGTCGCGTATCGGAGCTTCGTAGAGACGTTAGAGACTTTTTTCCTTACCCTATGTTTGTTTAGGTAGATTTATAAAAGAGAGAAATAAGAAAGAGAGAGATAGCAAAATAATTGGTTATCTATTACTATATATAAAAATGATACAAATTTTTGGGATGACTTTTTCATTATACCTATTTTACCCTTAAAAAAATTACAAAAAAAAAACTAAATATTTGTATATGTTGAAAAATAACTTCCACATAAAAATAGATTTTCAGTTTATTTGAGTAAATAATTTTTTTTTCTCTTAATAACTAAGCACAACTTTCACATAAAAGTATGTTTTCAGTTTTTTTATAGTAATTTTTTTTTTCTTCTTAATAACTAGCCACAACAAAAAAGGATGTTAAGTAGTTATCAATTAACTAAGTCCAATAAAAAAAGAGATTAAGTAGTTATTTATAGGCTTAATTAATCTATTGGTCCCTTAAAGATATTTTTGGTTTCACATTGGTCCCTTAAAGAAAAAAAGTTCTGTTTTAGTCCCTTATTTATATGACTGTTAGTCAGATCGGTCCCTTCTGTAAAATGTTTAACCCAAAATATATTTGGTGAATCAACATTGTAGATGATCCACCATATACCTCAATATATTTTTTAATCTTAGCCATATGATCATTTTAGAAAAAAAGAAACCATTCGATTTTGTCTGTCTACCATATCTAACAGTGCACCATCACCAATATTTTTTTCCCCATTTCTTCATCTTCTTCCTTCCCTCATCTTCATCACATCTTCAACAATTTGTCAAACAAATCCAGATTTTTTTTAAAACAAACCCAAAAAAACAACTAGAATAAAAATATTTTCTAACAATCCATTTCTTCAAACAAACTCAGAACATCAACTTCAATCATCTTTTTTCTCATTTCTTCAAACAAACCCATTTCTTTTTGGAAGCTTTTTTTTCCCCTTCCCCTTATTTTTCCTCATCTCCTCAATCATCTTCTTTACCCTCAACCTCTCAAATTTACTTCTAAGATGTTACACAACAACTTCAATCATCTTCTTTACATTTCAACAACAACTTCAACCATTTTCTTTACCCATTTGTGATTTTTAAGTTTTCCAAATCTGAGTTTTATAGATGTTTTTCTGGATTTTTAGTTGTTGTTGTTGGTAAAGTGATGGAGATGATGTTGATGTTCTTTACTTTTTTCATATTTCTAGATTTGTGATGAAGATGATGTTGACATTCTTTAACTTCTTCATCTTTCTGGATTTTTTTTTTGGAAAAAAAATATTTTGTCATCTTAACGTTTTTTTGGAAAAAATAGACGGAAAGGACCGTTCTGACTAACAGACTTATCAATAAGGGACCAAAACAGAACTATTTTTCTTTAAGGGACCAATGTGAAACTAAAAATATCTTTAAAGGACTAATAGACTAATTAAAGCCTTATTTATATTTGCACAATAAAAATTTCGATCACAACAAATAAAAAAAAAATATCGATCACACAAACGGGCACGCGTTTGGCGGCTAGTTTCTATAGTTTGGATGAGGAGAGAAATAAGAAAAGAGAGAAATATAATAGTTAGTAACCGCCGAAAAAAGATCTCTCCATATTATGAGAGATTTGTGTGTCAAAAAGTGAAATAAAGAATTTTACAACAATACCCTCATTCAACTAAAAAGAGTAAATTAATATTACAACAATACCCTCATTCAACCGTCAAAATAACTTATTTTCTTATAAAAAGAGTAAATTTGTTATTTTACCATTTTTATTAATTTCTCTCTTCTCACTTTTTAATTTATCCAAACTATATAAACTTTCTACTAAGTTTATCTCCTATCTCTGTTAATTTTCTCTTCACCATCTCTTTGGCATCCTGATTAATCCTTGAAGCCTTGTTTTTTGTTTTTGTTTTCTTTAGCCGCAAAAAAAAAAAAAAATAGAGACCAAAATTGACGGAATAAATATATGGTATTAAATTTAAAACTGGACATTTTTCTTTGAAAATATTTGCGGAGTAAAGCACTAAGCAAACTAGGGAAACATGGAAGAAGAAGAAGCATCAGTAGAGTTTCTATGGAAATCGGAGCCCCAACCCGAATCCATAGTATCCGTCACACTCTCACGCGCCATCACTTCTCTTCTCTCTACTCGTCCCAACAAACTCCACGACTCTATTTCTCGCCTCTCTTCACATTCACCTTCTCCAACAACCGTTTCTCTCCACGATTCTCTACTCTTCTTCCACTCATACGTCACCGACGCTGCCAATCACAACCGTTCATTTGATCAACTCCTTGTTCCAATCATCCACAGCGTTCGTACTCAATTTCCCTCACTTTTTTCAAATGATTTTTAATTTGTTTTCGTTTTCGTAATACTGTGTTTGTTTGATTTGTTTCGCAGTCGTTGAAATGTAAAAACTCAAAGCACGGTGGACAAGCTATTATTCTCTTGAATTGGCTTTTTCAGGATGAGCTTATTTTTTTACCTGTTGCTGAAGCTCTTGCTAGTATCATTACCAGAAAGAATGATCGTTATTTATTGTTTGGTTGGTGTCTTCTTCTTAGGAGTATTGTAGATTATGATAGTTCTGTTCATCAATCTATGCTTAGTGGTGAGTTTGCATTTTTTTGTCTTCATTCGCGCTCGATTCAACTGTTTATTATGCATACATGGATTAGAAAAATAGAATTAAGTAAGTTGTGTGGTAATGTAATGTGTTTGTTGTTTTTGGTGAAATTTTATTGTGTTTGGCAGGAATAAGAGAGAGGAATAGTGATTTCTTGAAGATACTTTCGACTTGCCTTCACGATTTGGCAGGGATTGTGAGTAACGAAAGGTATTATAGTTACCAATGAATCTGTTTTGCATTTTAAATGATGGAAGTTAATGTTGTTTAGTGTTTGATTTTGCTCGTAAATGCAATGTTTGTAGTCGAAAAAAATGTTGTGTGTGTATTTTGTTACATTCACCTTGTGCTAGTGAATATATTATCTGGCTTATCTTTATATCATAAATCTGAGACCCTGAACATTCATCAAAATTGTACTACTGCTACTAGTACTACTATTTTAGTAAAGTGACGGCCAAAACTATTGCATGTTTGTCGACCGACATTCTTGAATTATAGACAACGTTTGCAGTATGCTGTCTGAAGATTGACTGATTGTAGTTTGGATGTAATGATAATCTCAATTGTATACATCTGTCCATCTTCACAAATCTGCTGTTTCATGTTTGTTTTTTGTTGTCAATGTTGTGGCAACATGTTTTCCATTTAAGTTTCCAATATTGTCAAATCTATATCTCTTCCTACTACCCCTTTAATGGGTTAGCATCTCTCTAATTTTATTTTTTTTATATTAATTCTCTTATTGTTCCATCAATTTTTGTTATCTGATCTCTCGGACTTCAGCACATTGCAGGATGGTTTTGAGTTGCCATCTCGCCTTGGAGTGTCTGCCGCTGATTGCTTTTTGGCCATTTCGGGTGCATTGACAAAAGTGGATAAGCTTCAAGATAAGAAGTTAACATTTAATACAAAAGCAAAAGATCAAGCAATCACTTTGGTACAATGTCCTATCGTTGACAAGAAGGTGAAATCGGACTCAAAATCTTTGTTGATGTCAAAGTTTGAAAGGGACTATACTCTCTGGCATCATTTAGACGACCTTATTTGTTTGGCGCAAAGACTCCTTTCCGTAAGTTATACAGTTTTTGTATGTATGAATCATTATGTTTTAGACAAGATGCACACACATATATTCGTGTTATAAAATTATGGTATCCAATTAGGATAATTTTATCAAATAAGTAAACAATAGAAAGCGATGGCATTATATAACTACATAGTCCACAAGCTAGACTTGTAGAAGGTCAGTGATTCAATTGTAGAGCATTTTTTGTCAAATTGACTTTGGAGCAAAAGCCTGTTCTTATTTTAGTTTCACGATTTATGTTTATTCCTGTTAGTTCATACTTAACCTCAGACAGATCTGCTACTGAATAAAGCTACAGAGTCCTTTTTACAGATTCTTCCTCAGGCTACTGATATAAAATTACCTTGGTTTTTGTGATGGCCAAATATCTGTTTCCATATAGACTAAATTGAAATTGAAACTGAATTTTAAATGCCATAGCTGCAAGAAATATATTCAATTGTTTTCATCAAAATGTATAACGTGAGTGTGTATATGAACTTAGAAGGTAAATAACATGGTTCAAGCAGTAACATGTCCCTTCTGTTAAAATTTGCACCAAGCTTATTCAATTAATTAACCTTGTACAACAGTGGAGCAAAAAGAGTCGTTTTTTACATGCCAAAGGCTTAGAGCAAGTTCTTAAATGGCTGGAGGAGATAAGGGATCACTATGGGTCCTTTCAACCTGAGGCAGGTTCTGAAATCATTGCATTTTTTAATGGCTACTACTTAATATTTTATTAATTCTCACAGAATTCTCTGAACCATTTTTTTTCCTGCTACATTTAAGACAGATTCGAATGCTTTTAAGACTGGGGATTTACTACTCTCTTCTTGCTGGAAGCATTATTACGTGCTATTACACTTGGAAGATCAGAAATTTTCTCAGCATTACAAGGAACTGTTGGACCAGTATTTGTCTGGAATCCAGGTTTTATGTATTAGAGATTAACTGCAATGATATTTTGTTATAATTTATAATTCAGCAATCACCTCGTGTCCCAATATATGTCAGATAACTTGTATTGCTGTTTGATGTTTTCCAAGGGAGATAAATTATTTCTTATTTGTCTTGTTTGCGAAGAAAATTTAGGCTTTAATAATTTTGCTGTATATATGGAAAGGAATGCGTCCCTGTATAGTGTGTCTGATTGTATTCCCTCATAACTATCACTGCACTATTTGCATGTGTGAATTAGTGACACATAGTGTGCTCCTGTTTCCATAATGGTTAACTGTTAATAGTTAGTTTTTTTTTTTTTTGTTTTTCAAAAGACTGTTAATAGTTAGTTTGAGATTAGAAGTTAGTGAGTTGGTTCTGTTAAAGTTGTCAGCAAACGATTTAGCTAAACTGATTCATAAATATATATATGAACTTGTATTGACACAACGCATGATTTGTGGTACAATCCTACGATTTACAATCTTGAGTCCCCTTCTCAATCCTAAATAAAGTCTCGAACTCGATTTTGACTACCATGGCCTCATCTCCTTTCAATGAGTTAATTATATGATACAATGACATGTTAGCTCAATCCTTCATGGCTTTATGCGATACTGTGTGATGGATTTGTTTGGTTTCTGATATCCATGAAAATTACAGTATTATATGGATAATCACGCTACTGGATCTGCTGACAACAAGGATAGTGGGTTAGAGACTACAAAGTTTTTCTTGAATTGTTTGTGCCTACTACTGGGGCGTCTAGACAGCAAGAGATTTGAAAGCACAATGTCAGAAATTGGGATGAAAATCTCACGTATTCTAGTACCACAGGTACCTCACTTTGCCTTCCCTGAAAATATTGACTATCCTCCATGATGTTTCTATAGGTCTTCTTCATACAAGACTGCCCAATTCAGTTCTATACAATATTAAACAGGTCTTATAGCTCTTCAATGAATTTTTCCTCTAGGCTTGAGAAGTCTTGTTTTTCCTATTGCATATGACACCTGAATCCTTTATCCATTTCATACTCTACTTGGGTCCTATGATTGACATTTACTTCCATCTCTCATCACTTTGTATGAAAGATCCCAGATACTTAAAATGTGAGACATGTGAAATTGAATGTTGTCCAATTTTTACCTTTATTTTAGAATTAATTTGTCATTTGCTAAACTGTTGCATTCCTTTATGCTATATCATCTCTATCTTATATATGGTATGGTTTATCAAGTGTTGAAAGCAAGGGAGTAATAGTTGAAACTTAGGACTTGGTGCAAAGGGTAGAACTTTCAGTTTAAAACATTTTGTGATGTTAAGGCTTAATTTCTAAGGCCTACAGAATTAGGGCAAGACAAATGTTTGTAGCAGCTCTACTTCTCTCTAATTTCCGGGTTGTTATTATAACAATTGTGAATGGAGATAGGGATTTTTCCATTTAATAGGAAGACCAAGGATATACTTATAGATTGCATTTATCCCTGGTAGAATGGAATGGGAATTTCTTTGGATTCCACGATAGCTCTGAGCACATATTTAGTCCCTTTCCTTCTCAGCATCTCTATTCCAACCATCCAAACCTTACGTTACACAATATCATGATGTTAAAGAAATATATGTTACCTATTTGTCAAAACTTACTATGCGTTCATTTATGATTTAGGGGAACATATTATTTCAATTTATTATGCCAGTACTTTCTTGGAACCTTTCTAGGTTCAGTAGGATGTCTGGTTTTCCGTAATGGATGATACATACACTGTCACTTATGAGCATTTAAGTCTTTATAAATATACTGTATATTTGTAAAGATTTGAGTTGTATGTTATTTCATTTTTCTGAGCTATCATCTATGATGCACTAATCATACCACGGTTGTGGTTCAGTAATGTTACCAAAAATTCATCTAACCAGAGATGAAACTCAAATTAAAACAATAAGAAATTATAGATGATATTAATTGTGAAAACAATGGAGTAGTAGGGTCCTTGCAGAAAATATAATTGATATAAAAGAGAAAAAGATACCCAGTCCAGACTGTTCTTCTAGAAAGAAACCAGTCCCACCAAGGCTAACACTTTATCATCTACTCAATTCCTGCCTCCCTGTCCATATATCCACTCAACCAATGCCACCTGTCCCATTGTGTTATGCCCCTGTCCTTCTAACTGTTTCCCTCTATCACACGGGCCTATCATGTAATTTGAATATATTATTGATTCTCTTATCAAAGTGACAGTGGAACTTAATATCAGATTTCCTTTTCCCTCTTGTCTGCAGCTTAATTGCAGTGATGAAGATGTGATAGTAGGGGCTGTTTCAATATTCAAGGCTATCATTTTGAAGCCAAATCACTCCCCGGAAGATGCACTTATAAATAGTAGGCAGGCAAATATTGTTATACCGTTTTTGCTTCACCTTCTAGATGAGCAGGATGGTACATCTCGAGCTGTTGTTATGCTGATAGCAGAATACTGCACATTGTAATCAGTCTATTCTTTCTCATATGATACTGAGTAGGATACTTTTTAAGTTTAATTACTCTGTAACTCTTTGAACTATTTGAATGTTTTTAAAAAGGTCCGTGAACTAAAAAAGTTTGTGATTGGATCCTTGAATTTGTTAGTAATTTGTAATTAGTCACCTAAAAAAATTTAGTTGGGTCACTAGACATTTAAATAATTTCTAATTAGGTCCCTGAACTTAGGGACCAAAATACAAATTATTTAAAAGTTTAGGAGATACCTAATTGTAAATTATTTAAAAGTTCACATACTCAATTAAAAAAATTGGTTCAGGGATCTTATTTAATATTTTTGAGAAATTCAGTGACTCAATAACAAATTCTTTTAGTTCTGGGACCTATTTAAAAATTTCCAAATAATTCAGGAACCTTCAGAATAATTAAACCTACTTTTTAAGTCTGAAATTGTTCCTTTTCTAATTTTGAGCTTTCTTATGATGATCCACCAGAAGCAAAGATGATATGTGCCATATGGAAGTTCTGAAACGCCTTGCTTCTGAAAACATTTCACAGAGAAGAAATGCCATGGATGTTATTGCGGAAATCTTGCATATATCATTAGCGTCAAAAAAACCATTGCCTCATTCTGCTTGGTATGATTGCTCATATAGTTATACTATATGTTTTTAGTTTGCATATGTGATTATTGATTTGTCTATTTTAGGCAAGAAACTGCCAACACATTGCTTGAGCGGCTTGGAGATAAAGATATTTGGATTTGTGAGCAGGCATCTAAGTTGCTTCCAATGATAGGTTAGCATTAATTAACACATGAAGTATACAGTGTATATTTTTTATATTTCCTATATGATATTAATTAATTTAAAACTATTATTGGGCCTTCTGAGTGTATTTTTTTAACATTTCTAATATGATGTAACTTTAAAACTTTTATTGGGCTTTCTGGTATTGGCTGAAGCTTTTAGGATGATTGTTTCTTGACATGGTCTGGAGCCTCTTTTGTCCGAATGGTTAAATTGTTTAATTTGATCCTCTCCATCTTTAGTCTCTAAATTTAATTTCAAGGGCAAGGTATTAGTGAGCATTTCTTTATTCACACCTCAAGTCTAAAGGGATTTCACATTGAGAAGTGTGTTTGAGTTGTAATCAAACACAATTTCTGAGTTCGCACCGAATGGTGCTTGTTTGATTTCAGATAATGTTTTTTGTTTTCATTTTGTCTTCACGTTTAATTACAAAGCGACCATTTTGTTAAATGTTTTCAAAGATTTGTATAGGAATTTTTAAAAAGAGAAAAAGTAGTTTTCACTGTTTCCTATACAAATCTTTGAAAACAAGAAACAAAGTGAAAAATATAATGTGGCATGTAGTTTACTTTTGTAGTTAAAGGTGAAAACAGAAAATGGCTCTTAAACTAGACAGGCCTTTTAGTTTTTAGGTTCATCGATTATTTGTATTTTCCTTCTTTCACTTCTCTCTCCTCTTTTTTATTTCCTTTTCAAATACTTCATTCTTCACCATTTTTTGTTTTGGTATTTTGTGTCATTTCTATTACTTAGACTTGTATGTTATATCTATATAAACATTACTGTTTTGTTGTTAATCCCATATCACGTTAAGGTGATCCATTAAATGTTACAAAAATATGTTAACTGGCATATGTGAATGATTGTGTCACCGTTACTTATCCTATAAAGTCACTACTCAAACATATAAGCCATTATGTAATTTTGTTACTGTTACCATTTGTATGGCGGTATATTCTCATTGTTGATTCACTTAATCTTGCAGACCCTTCATTGTACCTGCTTGATCTGGTTCGTCTTGTATACTCCCCTGATGCGAACCAATCATCTGCTAGCGATGCCATCATTGGGGTCCTCAAACGATACAGCCAGAATATTGATATCATATTCTTGCTTGTTGACTGTCTTAAGTATGTTTTATTTTCTTCACTGCTCTTTCTACAGGGCCTTTAAAGTTGTAGAGCAGAACTTATAAAAACATAAAGCTGTAAACTTCTATTTCTGCAGCTACAGTTCAAAAATTATGAATGTATGGTATGTGAAGATACCACTGCTTGACTAAAAGTTTGTCTCCTTATCCTTGCAGCAACATCAGCCAGAGCCTAGATCTTCCACAGTCAGCTGGAGATAAAGGTAGTGTGAAAGGTTGTCAAACTCGAGATTATAGGTAAACTTATTTTACCTTGGGTAAACTCAACTCGTAGACTTTCAAGAGATATACCTAATATCAAAAATAATATTATAAACTCATATGCATGACATATATACTTATATAATACTAATAAGACAGCAAAAATTCAATATTTTAACTCCATAAATACAAAGTAGCAAATCCACAAAATAATGCAAAGTACTAAATTAAGGAGATGAATAGATGATGTTGAAGATCCTTTATTTAATTAAAGCAATGTACTAAATGTCCGCCATCTTCATCAAATTTCCCCCCCTGATGAAAAAGGATCTTCAACAATAGCATCAAAGACTTAATTATCAAACTTATCGAAAGGCTGCTCTTGCTCCACATTAGCTTCACCAACATCTGCCTCTTAGTAACCCATTTATCATCAGATTCAATTTCATGAAATGTAGGCACTTCCTTCCTTCTCGTTTCTTTACTTTTTAGCTTCAAGGTGTACATTACATAAACCAAATCATCCATCTTTTTCTGATGCAAACAATTCCTTTTCGTTGTATGAACCTAGACAATAAAATATAATCAAACTTTAGGAATAAGATTACCTAACACAAGCAAAGCAAACTAATTACTATAACCAAAGTCATAACTTCCATTACCATTTCAAATGCACTCCAATTACGCTCGCAACCAAAAGAATTAGCTTGTTTGTTTTGAAATGTTTAACCTTTATGAACTAATGTTTGTTTTTTTTAAAAAAAATCATGTGCTATTAGATAACTTATGTAATTTGATCATATCTAGTAATTTGCTACTTTTTTTAATCATGGAATTTGAGTCTTTGTTGTCGCAACTCTTAATGATGGTTATATAAGTATATATGTCATATATATGAGTTTTTTAATATTAGGTAAATTCTTGCAAGTCGATGATCCGAATTGTCTCTTAAAAATAAAAACAAGTTTACGCAGAATCTCAAGTTTGATAGCCTCGAAGTTTAACAGGTTATCTCTACTCCATGTTGGTTAAAAGTATGGATCCATTATGTTCTTATGCTTTATTCTTTGGTGACAGAGACAAAGGTTGATACTGCCCGAGTACTAAAACTGGTGCCAGAATGGTCTAAAAGTGTAAGATTGATTATTTAATTATAAATATGGTTATTTAGTATCCATGATTTTTTTGTCTCATTATCTAATCTGAATAAGAAATATTCAAATAGGTGATTGGTGTAAGGAAAAAGTAAACCGATTTGTTTGGCTTCGAGAAATTGTAGACTTCTAAGATTTCATAAGTGTTGTGAATGCAAATAGATTATTTTGACATTTTAAGACATCTAAAACGATGTGTTACTGGAGTCCTTGAATATTGTCAAGAACCATATAAGTGTGTTCTTTCGTGCACACATCAGAATATTTATTTTTCTCTAATCTGTACTTTTTCATGGAAGCACTTTGCATTCCTCCCATGGACAATGACATAACACTAGCCCACCTATCCTGGTTAAAGTTTTATTTGATTATGATAAGTTAGGATGACTGCAGCCTATGGCCAACATCATAACTCTTTGGTAGAAGTTACTCTGATCCATTTTAATAATCAAGTTGGTATAGGCCCTAAATGCTTTTTCTGTATCTAACAAAGCTGAATACTTGAAGTGTTAAAATTTGACGCTCATTTTGGTATGAAGTTGTTCACTACTTTTTGATATATCTACTTCCCCATCAATGGGCATATACGACATGACCATGTACATTTGCATTTTGTCTATGTTCTGTCTTGCTCTTTATAGATTTTCTGAAATGTTGTTATATTGTTCCAATAAATGTTCCTTTAGATACAGGTGATATAGTTTACCAAGAGTATTCTGATTCGTAAATTCTGATGCGTAACAGGTTCAAGACTGGAATAATTTAATTGGACCACTGATTGACAAGATGTTTGCAGATCCATCAAATGCAGCTATTGTGAAGTTCTTCAGTTATATCAGTGAAGACCTGAAAAATGTTGTCGATCTTGTATTGCATCATGTTCTGTTGCATGTTAGAGAACAAAAGGAGTGAGTCTGTGTTGCCTTTTTTTAATAATTAAACTGCTTCCTGCTTGAAACTACAATTATATCAGCGATGTTGCTTTAAATCTTTTAATGAAACAGTTGTATGCTGGAGAGTTTAACTGTAACACCAAAGTACTGTATCTGTTTATAATTTTATATTAATAATATAGGATACACTGATCAGACACATAATAAGACAGTCAGGTTTGTACTTGTAAAGCCTACCCCTGATATAGAAACCTGTTGCATGCACCGTTAGAGTTCAAAAAAAGAAAGTTGACTTTATTTGAAAACCTATTGTATGTGTCTGTACAATGATAAGTATCCTAGTACTTTTACTTATAAAAAAAAAAAAGTATCCTAGTACTTGAGAAACCCTCCCTTAAAAGATAGTTATTATGGGGGAAAAACCAAGTCACTTAAATATTTCACCGAGTATACCATAATAACCAAGTCCTTATCATAGCACCGTCCCTGAGAGTTGATGTCCTGGCAGCTGGACAGTTTGACACCTCACTCGGCTTTTCCAGTCAGCTCCTCCATAGGTAGATCCCTTTCCAAGCCACGGTTTGATAAGTATCAAAGTATTTGGGGAACCCTCTCTTAAAAACTATGTATTAAGGAGAAGAACCAAGTCACTTGAATACTCTAATGAGCATCACATACTACTCGATCGAGATATGGGCTCCCCAAAATACCCAAGTCCCTATCCTATGATGCCAAAGAAACAGTTGAGAGGAATATTATAAATATATAATGATTGATCATACTGCCACAATGGATGTGCAGCTTACATATTTGTTTTATGTCGCTTGGTTGGTTGGTCTTATAAAACATCAAAGCTTAAGCGATATGAAAAATGTGTCTGATTTTATTAGCCAAGTTCTGGATGCTTGAAAAGCAAGTTAACAAAATATTACCTGATTGTATGATAGTTGTCATTTTAGCTAAGCTGTCTTTACCTGTCTTTTGTTAATTAGGATTTCTTGGCAATTCCTTGTGTCATTTAAGTGGTTTCTCGTTTGAAACATTCTCAATTCTGTTGCAGGATTGATGAAAGTTTCTTATCGAGATGGGAGTGTAGAACCTATACTAGTGATGAGTATGAAAAAATGCAGCGAACTCTGTTTGAGCATCTTTGTCCACTGCTTATTATTAAGATGCTTCCCATGAAAACTTTTGATGACCTCAATTCACCTGTTATGTATGGACATCTCAGTCAAAATAAAATGCATGGTATGTATTCGTGCCTTGCGTATCTCCCTTTTGATTTTCCTATTTGTTTTTAATACCATTACATACTTCTAGATGTGCTTTGCATTTGGATATTTATTCTGACGTGCATATCTTTATTAAACATTTTGTTTGAGTTCATTATCTTTGTTTCAATTGGTATAAAGTACAGTTCATCTTATCTTTTGATGTGTGAATTAAATGATCATGGAACCAACGCGTTATTCCTGTTCCTAATAAATTATTAATTTGGAACCAATAGCTGAAATTTACTTGCTGAGATTTGTTTGACTTCGATTTTAGTTATTTTTCAAACTTCCCATAATTTGGATGGCAAGTTCGCCATTTTTCTTATTCTTTTATATAATCAAATGTTGTAATAATTTTGTCTTACCTTTTGAAATCTGAATCGCCGAGTCAGTTTTTATTTTTCATTTGATGTTCCGCTAATTTGTTTAAATATGTCTCCAATTGGACCTAAAATTGATAGCCTTGTAGTTGTAAGAGAAAGAGATTAAATACTCAATTTGGTCATTGAAATTGTCAGCTATCAATATTTCACAATGATCCCTATAATTACAGAAGGTCAATAAGATTTGTCCCTCCCTTGGTATTTGCAGGGACTATAATGAAATTAAGTTTTTAATGTTGAGGATGCATTTGAAACCAAGTGAACCACATCAGAGATGCATTTGATAACAGATCCAGACAATGTACAAACTTGATTAATATTTTGCAAAGATCATTTTGGAATATTTAGAATGTGGAGCACTAGGTTGATACAGTCCTACAATGAATGTGACCAAAATGGATATTTACTCCAATAGGGACAGCATAGCCACTTTTCTTCTCAAAGTACACAAATACACCTGATTATGGTGCTTGAAATTATGATAGTAATTGATGTTCATTGAGTCGATAATAAAAGGTTCACATAGAAATCTTGATGCTTTAACATATTTTCACACATAAGGTTTAGTTATTCAAATTCATCACTTTTGATTTCAATCCTATCAGTCAACCCAAGGTTCTTTAGTATCGTGCTTAAACTACTGTAATTGTATGCCATGCTGCCCGGAGGTTGCTTTTTTCTTTCAATACATTATGATCTTCTTGTGTGGTAGGTTCAGGCAGCAGCGGCCCAGAGCTTGGTTATGAGTGTATTTCTGCTTTCCTTCTTGATAGGTTGGTACTTGATGATCGTAGCCTTTATCTTCTTCCATCATAATAAAGGATCCTGATTCATATGCCATGCTAATAATTTGTTTCAGGGCACTCCGTGAGTTTGAATTTGAAGATGTTCGAAAACTTTCTGCTGAGTTGTGTGGACGCATTCATCCACAAGTAATGAATTATATTATTTTAATTTTAACTTTTTAGGATGCCATATGAATTTTTTACAATGCTCTGCGTACAACATGATTGAAAACTTAGCATGCAAGCAATTCATCATGCATCTGGGATACATTTTTGCTTTGACAGAGTTCTTATATCTGTCTGTTTAGATAATTGCTTGGGATTATTTTTACAGCATAAAATGTACAAATCGTTAGATTGCAATTGCTTCTCTTTTTGACAGATCGCATAATGTTTTGGTATTGCAGAAAACCTTCATTACTTGGTTAGCAGTTTTTAGAGATTATTTTAACCTTCCCATGCTGCTGATTCTAGGTCTTATTCCCAGTTATATGCTCCAAATTAGATCTGGCTGTCAATTCTAAGAATGTACTGAAGATAAAGGCCTGTTTATTTTCAATCTGCACATCCCTGGTGGTAATTATTTTCTTCCGTCAGTATTTAGTGTTATGTTCTGCTTTTCAAATATCTGTTTCAGTGTCTTGCATTATCTTTTTCAATTTAGCTTGCACTGAAGTAGCTTTTTTTGGATTTGTAGGTCAGAGGCTGGGAGTCACTTTCTCATCCTTTAATGCATGCAATTAAAGGGATGATTGAAACGGCGCTGTTATGGCCTTGTCTGAATGCTGATTCAGGTCTGAAACTATTTAGTTTCTTAATTTCTATATTTTATATGAACTAAAACTAATTATGATAGACACAAATTTTTCTCAGTTTCTAAAGTACAACATGGATGCATTGATTGTCTAGCACTGATGATATGTGCTGAACTACAATCTGAGGAATCAATCACAGACTCCATGCCAGATATAATTCGGGCTATTGGAAAGAAAGGTATGATGCTTTTAAGTATAGAAATTGGTAGTTGAGTATGACTTCATTGTAAACCTGTTGTGTCTGCAGCTGCAGGGGATTCCGTTGTAACCTATGTGATGAATCAGTTCTTTAATGATAAGAAGGAACATACTTCAAATCCCAAGTTTGGTGAGGAAAATTGTGAATCTGTAGCTGCAGTTCCTCTCTCTTTTCGTTTGTGCATGGGAAATGTTCTCATCAGCACTTGCCAGAAGATTTCAGAATCTTACAAGAAGCATTTTGCTGGACTACTAATTCCTTTTCTCCTTCATTCTCTTAAGGTACCACTATAAATTTAGTCATTGATTATCCAATAGTATGATTTTATTAGAGTAATCATTCTCCAAAAATTACCGTCACTATTGTTGGGTTATGAAACTAGTACTTTTTCAACAGTTTGAAATAAAGTCAGAGATTAGAGCAGCATGCATCCAAGTCCTATTTTCAGCTGTCTATCATCTACGATCTGCAGTTGTTCCTTACGCATATGACCTTCTCAAAACCTCACTAGAAGCCCTGAGAAAGGAGTCAGAGAAGGTAAACTGTGTCTCGCTCATCATTTCACTAGACTGCTATATCTTGTATAGACACAACGCAAATGAAGTTACATTCAATGGCAATCATTAGATTCTGTTATACAGAGAGAGATATCATGGTACCTATAAATAATATTTCTCTAAATTAAAAAGAAGGTAAACTATATAAATATTTCTCGATTAAAAAAAAATTCTAATGGCTAAAAAACTGGAAGTAGGGAAAAAGACAATACAGGATGATTTATTGAGTAGAAGCCATATATTAGTTCTCTTAATGTATTGGAAAGGTGTATTTAATGTGCTGGTGTATCATATATGTTCAACAGGAAAGGATGGTAGGTGCAAAGCTTCTAGCATCTCTTATGGCCAGCGAAGATGTGATTTTGGAAAACATATCAGTTGGATTATTAGAAGCTAGGTCTGTACTGTCAACTGTATCTTCGACGGATACTTCACTTGAGTTACGGCAGCTATGTAGCAAGTTGCTAGTATGCATATGTTCTCCATGAATTCAACAAACTTTTGTAACTCTTCTATTTATTTGTTAATTGTACATAATTAGTAATTACCCTTTTTAACTGCAGATAAAATAGTTGACATTGGTTTCATTGCCTTACGGGTATATTATATTCCTATGATCATGTTGTATAACATAATGGAATACTAGAAGCTGTTAATGTAAAAAACTAGATTTTAAATTCCTTTTTTGGGTACAGATAACATACCAATATAAGGGAAATTATATAGAAAAAAAATTCTCTACTCAAAGATTAACATCCACTTAACTCTGTTTCTGTCTGCAACATATAATAAACGAAAAATGTAATTGATTCTCCCCTCTCAGTATGAAAGTAAATGCCCTATATGACCTCATGCAATTCTTTCTACATCTAGAGTAAATCTTCCAAATGATTGGGTTGCTTGGACTTGGATCTAGCTACTGAATATCCTCTAATCCCCATATTTTTTAAGCTTGTTTATAGAAAAATATATTTATTTTTTTACAAAAGAAAAAGACATAAAATTTAAGGTGAATGAACAATGCCGCAATTCAAGTTGAGAAGACATTTGGATTTGAAAAATACTTACAAAATATATACATTTATCTCCCTTCAAAGACACTAGCAATACTCGAACATGGAACCTCTCAAATAAAAAATAAATAAAAAGAGAAAATACTACATGTATTTCTCTCATTGGACCACGATTTGCTACAGTTGTATTTTCATACAGTTATACGTAGTTTTTAATCTCATCTGTAAAATTTAGATCAGACGGCTTTGATTAAAAACTGTATTTTTTAGTTAAATCAATCTCAACCGTTTAAATCAAATTGGACGGTTCAGATAAAAAACATATGAAAAAGGTCAAAAATAATACAATAAAAAACAACAAAAATTGTATTTTTTGTGGTTGTCGGACAACTCTTTGGTTGTCAAAATAACATTAGTGTTTTAATATTACAATAAAATTTTAGTACTAATTATGTTAATTTTAATTTTAGTAAACATAACAATACAAACAATAAAAATTATGTAAATATATATTGTCAATATTATTTGTTATAAACTAGCGAGGGCTAGTGTCCGTCTGTGTTATCCATGAAAACCACTGTGGTAGACATGTGTAGTGCCTTTATCTATGCAGTTATCTTTTTTAATATTTTAATAATTATATTAGATCTATGAAAACTATATATTTTAGTATTTATTGATAGATATATGTGTAATATTTTATATTAAATCCAATCTTTAAAAGAATAATTATCCATATGTAGAAGGTCATATTTACATTAAACATTCAAGAAAATAAGAAAGCAAGTTTGAAAATAAAAGCGTTAAAGATATATACTCACACAAAATATATACACCATTTTTCATATACTTTTTGAATAGCAAGAATGCATCAAAAGTGAAAATAAAAGTCTCTTTTATCCTCTTCTCCTTATTGACACGAAAATGATCATATCAATATTAAAGATTAAAGAAAATAAGAAAGTTAGAAAAGTAGTATAACATAGGTCTTCTTATAGCAATTTAAAAAGTATGGCTAATTATGTTTGCCCAATTATTATAATATACTCCATCCGTTTCTTTTTAAGTGTCCGTTTTGAATAGTAACACCAAATTAAGAAAGTGTATTTTTACACCTTATCTTCCTATTATACCCTAATTTTAATTCACCAATAAAATCATATTTTTTTGCACACACTTTCTCTTTCCAATAAGTATATATTATATGAAGATAATTCTCTTTAGCGTAAAAAATTATTTATATCTAATTAACTTCACATCTTCAAGTGTGCGGACTACAAGTCCAAGCAGTTCAATTATATGAATAGAGTTTGATTTCACTGTGAAATTGTCTATTTCCATCTGCAGATACTTTCTTTAGTTATAATCGTTAATAGACTTTGATTCATGATCCTCTTCATCACTTATCACATATAGCGCTATAGAAAAACATCGTCAACGTTGACTTTCATTTTTGGTTCCATCTCATTCCATTGATAAATTATCGAGATCTCTTTATTTTCATAAATTTCAGGTACCTGATCAGTTCTTCTGGACCTTAAAAATCAATTATATCAGACAACTCTTTAACAGTTTCTACATACTCATTTGAGTTATCTTTCCTTTTAGCTCCTTTTCTTGTTTGAGGATTTTTATGTGTGGAACCAATTGGTCTACCACGCTTCATGCGCGGTTGAGACTCATTTGCAATATTCTATTATCCGATAAGGATATCTATTTCCTTTGGAGCTTTAGCAGCTTCCATTTTAATTTCTTAATTTTTGCAAATGAGTTATATTTTGATGATCAAGATGAGACAATAATATTTATTTTCAAATAATTGATTTGAACTCCAGGTTCATATTTTTCAGCTGCTTCTTCTCTCCCCCTAATATTGGGAAAACTAATTCATCACTTGATAATCAGCCTTCTGGGCTGTAAACACGTCTCTAATTTTTAACTCAATTCATATCAAATATATTTTTCCAATATTCTTTAATAATTCATCTTAATTAGTGCATTATATTGGAGCAATTGGAACATACCAACACATCCAAAAATGCTTATATGATAAATATTAGGTTATAAACCTAAACTTAACTGAATTGCAATTTAAGGGGAGAACTTCCATATAATAATTTATTGGCTTGATGCGAAGAAAAAAAAAACTCATTATAAATGATCTCATGTTCCCATAGTAGAATTTTGAAGTTATGATTTCATAAGTATCAATCATACATTTAACTTTATACATCTAATGAATGGATCTTCAGGTCCCTTTTTTTTAATGAGCATATGCTACAAGATATTCAAATCAGTTTTGGTCGACATATGATATTGATCAATTTCACAAACTTCTGGTTGTGAGTTGACTAAAGATTTAGTTGATGCATCAATTAAAATCGTATAATATCTAAATGGTAATTGGTGATTGGATTTACAAATATCACTTACTCTCAAAATTTGTGAGAGACTCAATTTTTTCAAATGTTCAACTTCCTTTGGGAACAAAGAATACACAAATTATTGGATTGAAGAAACTTCTAGCTCTTCAATACATATCCAATAAAAAATATAATAATTATTTTTCGCATCATAATAGATTCAGGATAACCCAACCGGTCATGCCAAAGACAAACTTAATATAATTTGTAAACTTCAAGTTTACAATAATTTTGTGTTTCACTAATATATATATAAGTGTATGTGTAGTACAAACAAGAGGAAAAAGATTATATCCAAATCAAACTATAATAAATATTCTAAAGCTTTGATTTATCTTCTGCATTACCATATACAGTAAAAGAGCTAAAAAGTTCTCCAATAAATGAGACTTAGCCAACACAAATTGTCAATAAGACAAAGTCTATATTTTTGAAGTTTGACATACATCTTCAAAATTTATATTATATATGTAAGATCAAAATCAAATAAATTCATTTCATAAGGTAATATGCATATCTTCCATGTAATATATATATTTATGAGATAAAAATCTTGTGCAATAAGAAAGAAGAAAATTATAATCAAATATATTTGTTCATAGAATAAGGAGACAAAACATATAATAGAAGTTTAATATTACCTCATAAAAAAATAAAATTCTTTCATCAAATAATGGAATAAAATAAACTTTTTATCAAAACTAATTTCACATCTCATCTTTAAGTTCATAATAATGAAATTTTATGACCATGACATATATCATATCAACGGTAAATCTATTACTATTACCATAACATTGATTATACAAAATGAATAGTATGAACCATTCACTTCTGGGAACGACATTCAAATAACCACTCTTTGATCAATTATAAACATGACATTCAAATAAAAAGCATATTTGAGTAATATAGAAATACACATATTGCTTCTTCAAAAAAAAAAAAATACACATATTGTCTCTTAATTTTCTCTATTTTTTTTTCTTCTTCTTCGGATCAATTGATCTTATTGGCATAAATGTAGTTCTTCAAGAACTCAAAATTAATTTTCTTAACAATAAACTTTATTTTTCTTTCAAATTAATATAATAATAAAGATCAAATAGATCTTATAAATTTTTGTGTAGTTTTTCAAGAGGTAAATAACCGATAAATTTTTGGGATATATCATTACTGAATTCTTCAGGAATTCATAAAAACCGAATTCTTAAATTCTTCAAGAACTATGCAATATATTTTAACAATAAAATTAATTCTCTAATCAATCCTTCATGGATTAATCCTTTTGAATTCTTCTAGAAGTCACGTAAATAATGTTGAGTTCTTCAGGAACTACCATTTTGAATTCTTCAGGAATTCTCAAAGAATAATATAAGTTCTTCAGAAACTATGTTTTTGAATTCACATAGAATGATATGAGTTCTTCGGAATCTTCATAATAATTCCTTTTTATTTTATAATATGAGATTAATCTTTATACAATACTTCAGAAATGCATAAAGAATAAATAAACACTAATAGCATCAATAAATATAGTACAATTCACATATAAAATAATGAAATATCAAATTAAATTTAATTGACCAATAAACTTAATTGATCATAATAATACCTTTTTTTTATACCGCTAAAATACTAGAGTCAATAGCATCACACTAAACTAATTAAAGACTATATTACAAGTCCATAATCACATGATATCAATTCTTGATGGTATTTGTCAAAAACAAATAATCTGGTAATATATCCACACATATGGTATAGCAATATATAGAATTGACACACCGAAAGTCATTACAAATTAAGAAAAGGTTTTAGATGAAAATGGAAATAGTTAATTATTAAGGAATAAATAATTGGTTCCTTATAGCCAGATCTACTAAAGAAGTGCATCATCATCATATTATAAAATTCATTTAAGTAAAACTTCTCTTACCACTTTACCAAAAAAAAAAAAAAAACTTCTCTTACCACAAAAACTAGTTCAAAACATTTGGTCTATTAATATCATATTAGTCAATATGCAAAAAGGGAAACAAACAAATTAGTTGAGTATTGAGCCAACACAATAATGAAGTAGACTTTATTAATATCACTATTTTGTTTGTATAACTCACGAAATGCAAACATTATAAAGAGAAAGACAATTTACTCAATAGCCCCACATTACCAACAAAGGAGCCTCATTTTCTTAATCACAGTAAAACAAATCATGTTGTATACATATGCATCAAACCATTACAAGGATAAGGGAAAAAAAAAAAAACTCACCAGATAGCAAAAAGAGCTACGTATCCAACAATTTAGTTGGAGAGATCAAAGTGCATTGTGCAATAATAATATGGCAGTACATTTTAACATACACAGTACATATAAGTAATGAAATCTTTTTAGAGATCTTAATCCATGCATGCTTCATTTTTATGAATGAATAGTAATAGAGCAATCAGAGGAAAACTAAACTACAGTGGATGCATACATAGTAGAGGCCTATATTATTCTTAAATTATTAAGCAAATAGAAGCTAAATTACATAACTACAATTACTTAGAAAATACAAGCAATGACTTACAAACATAAAACATTACAAGTAATATCAAGAACAAGAACGAGCATGAATCAATATTACCTCAAGTTGGTTGGTATAGAGTTTCGTGCTGATAACGTGTTAGAAATAATCTTCTAGAGCTAGAGAATAGAGATAAAGAATATGAGTACTTTGTATTATTCTCTTCACTTGTGTATATTACATTATAACAAATGTCCTATTTATAAGACACAAAGAAAATAGTGAAAAAGCAAAGGTAGTAAATCTCCACTACTTAGTGGAAGTTATAAGGAAGAGAAGAAATATGGACATCCACAATTCTTATTATTCATAACACAATAGTTAAAGATAGAAAAAAAGTAGTTTAAAGGTTAGTATGATAAAGTTATTTTTAAATAAAATATATAATTGGACAATAGAAATTAACTAAAATTGTAAGTATCTAACTTGCAAATTAAAACTTTGCATCAATATACAATGAATGAGTGAATAATCTTAATTAAAGAATAAGAGTTAAGGAATAGTAAAAACATACAATATTTCATTTGTTTGAAGAGTTTAATTGATATGCACTGACGGTGTAAAATAATTTTACACGGTCATCCAATAAGAAACCACCTATCTTCCATATCATATGAAGAAAGTGGGGTAACGTGGCGGAATACATGGTTGTCATTGGTTGACAGTGTAAAATTATTTTACACTGTCGGTGCATACAAATTAAATCCTTGTTTGAAAACAAAAAATATAACTAATCAATATATTTTATTTGTAACTTACAACTTTTCATTGACCTTTTATCAACTTAAATTTTTCTCACTATTTTTATAAATAGAAATATTTTTTTACTAAATTTGAAATATTATCATTACATAATATTTTATTTATCATTTTATTTTTCCATTTAATATTTTTATACTTTTTTTTCCATTCTTTAATGTATTATATAAAATATTAAAAATACTTGAACTTTGATATTTTATAATATGCAAGTTGAAACTTTTCATGATGATAAATTAATAATATTTTGTGAGTTTTTATCTTTATATATATAAGTTAGTAATATTTTTTTGACGGAATATATATATATATAAGGTCAGGATCAAATGACACCAAAGTGTCAAACTTAGTAACATACACCTCCGATAATTCTTTATCGGATAATCGTATTACAAAATCAACCGTTGGATTCAAAGCTATTATTATATAGACTATGTCTATAAAATTTAACATCAATTGGAAACCATTTGATGGGTTAAAGAGAAGGATAAAAATTAACGGTTTTGACGAAGTTTTGTAAGACGTTGGTTTTTATGAATCTCATTGACATATCAAATGATTTCCGATTGTTGTTAAATTTTATAGACATGATCTATATAATAATAGCTTTGAATCCAACGGTTGATTTTGTAATACGATTATCCGGTAAAGAATTATCGGAGGTGTCATGTTACTAAGTTTGACACCTTGGTGTCATTTGATCAAATTTACTGTACAAGGGAGGCTACTCACATTTTAGAGACGGTAACTTATTCCCTCCGGCCATTATATGTTAATTGGATTGGATGTTTTGTAAATTTTTAAGAATAAAACATTCTATAAACTGAAATTGATATTTCTGATTAAGTTGGTAATTGCCATTCACCCAACGGCAACTTCAAACATATATATATATACTACCGTTGCCGAAAATACAATTTCCAAATTCCTTTCCATTTCTCTTCCCCTCAACGGCTACTTCAAAGATGAAGCACTTCATGCTTCCAAGAAACGCAGCCGCAAGAGACACCGCAATCCAATTCCGTTCCATCTTCATCTACGCCAAATCCAGACCCACTCCTCGCAAGCACACCCAAACTAAACAAAACTCAGTTCTCAATTTCACCGTCACTTCTTCCCCTTCCCATCATCTTCTAATCCTCTCAAACGCAAGCTTGCTCTTGACACTCTCGTCGCCGATAATTCTCTCCCGGCAACATCTGTTTCCGGTGTCAAGGTTACCAACTTTTTTTTAGGGTTTCAAATCTTGTTCTAACGGTGCCGACGATCCTTATATCTAACGGTAATATATTATTTTTGTTTGTGTGATTTTTTTTAGGGTTTCAAATCTTGTTCTAACGGTAATATATTATTTTTGTTTGTGTGATTTTTTGGATGATCGGATTCATGATTGGTGTTATTCGTTGAGTGTTGAATTGAAAATTTGTTTTTGATTCTGTGTTTTTTGATGGCGTTGTTTCGATTGAAGCAATCAGTGGAATTTGCAGGTTGGAATTTGTGTGTTTTGTTTTGGAGATGAAGGATTAGAATAAGAACTTGTTTGTTTTTGTTTTTCTGTGAAATAGTTTAAACTATTGGCCGATTATGATAATATAGGAAGTGTGTGTGTTAAATTTGGAATGCAGAAAATGACATATTTTCTGTATGCTTTTAGAAACATTCTTTTTGTTGTGGAGACTATATAATTACATATTGTTGAAAGTAACATTTTTTTCTCTTTGTATTTAATTTTTTTTCGTTGCGCTGCTTTTGTTATGTTGTTATCTGATGTCGAATTGAGGATTGCGGCATATATATATTTAGGTTTTTTTAGTGTGATGTGTAGATGTAGCTAAATATCTTTAGTTCATTTTTGGAGGTTTCTTGATGAATGTTGTTATCTCATTTGTCTATTTGCTTTGGTTACTTTTGTTGCCGAAACTTTTTTGCTGTTTTTGAGGGCTATAAAGTGGGCTATGATTTGAATGGGGAGAGGATGCCAGAGTTGAGAAGTGGAGCTAGAAGGTCAAAGTGGCTTGGAGATCTTCAGACTGGTGCACTACCTGTTAATCAAGGAGTGAATTGGGAGCCTGTGCTGACAGAACTAGGAGGAGAGTTGGAGCTGGATGAGGTGGTAATGCCACAGGTTTAGGCAAAGGGTCTTCACCAGCTGTACCCACAAGACGAACTGCAGCTGGCAGAGGCTGTGGAGCAAGATTGATTGATTTGGATCCTGAACCTTGTGAGGTACTTCCAGAATTTGTTGCATTAAGGGCTGAGGAACCTGTTTACAATCACGTAGAGGTAGTGGCCAATAATAACATTTTGATGGAGGGAGTAAGTGGCGATAAAGCGGCAGCAGCTGAATAGGAAGCAACCACGGCAGCAGCTGAAGGGGACTATGTGAATTTCATGTTAGCAGGAACAAAAGAAAAGCCAAATGTACATTCCCTTTAAATATGTTGGTACATGTATATCTTCTTTATGGCATTTACAATCCTAAGCTTATGGTATTGAATCCCCTTTCCCCCCTCTTTTTGCTGTACATTAATATGTGGAATTATATTATTTTAATTTTAACTTTTTAGGATGCCATACTAATTTTTTACAATGCTCTGCGTACAACATGACGTCACGGTCCTTGATACTCCTGCGTATAATCATAGTTAAGTGAGGTCAATAATTATGCGTTATGTTATTTGGATTCTTGATAATATTGTGTAGGCAAGCAAATCTTTGCCTTCTGAATTAATTTCACTTATATATGCATATTCTGTGATTAGTAGGGTTTAAAATAGTCGCGGTTGTGATGACGTCATGGTCCTTGATACTGCTGCATATATACATGGTTAAGTGAGGTCAATAATTATGCGTTGTGGTTTCAGCAACATAAAATATGATCATGTTGCAACCTAAATTGTGGGAATACTTTTTACCAATCATTGATGACTTTGTTGCTTCACATTTTCTTGTCTCTTTTGAGTATTATATGAGAATTGGGTTTTAAAAATGGGACTGAAAGCATCACTTTTGTCATGCAGGAAATTCCCTTAACACCCTACCTCTTCACCAAGCTCTCAATTTCGACCTTGCTCTTGCAACCGCATCGCCTTTATTACCTGAACTGACTTCTTTGTCCCCTCTCATAAGGTCAAGCTCGAGATGTACTCAGATGGCAGGCTAGGTCAAGTGTAGGTATCTTCTTCACAATTCCATACACATTCTATTTCCATTATTCATTATCATAAAAATTGTTTTTGATAGATTAGGAAAAATTTATCCATTCATTTTTATGATTAATAACAGTGTGTGCGTATGCTTTTCTTGAATTAGGAAGAGGTTGACTATAAGTTATTTTATTCTAATTTCCATATTTGTATTTTGATCTGGCACGTGATCAATACTATGTATTATTATTGATAGGTTTTCAGATTAGGTTTTTTCATTATCATAAAAATTGTTTTTGATAGATTAGGAAAAATTTATCCATTCATTTGTATGATTAATAACAGTGTGTGCGTATGCTTTTCTTGAATTAGGAAGAGGTTGACTATAAGTTATTTTATTCTAATTTCCAAATTTGAATTTTGATCTGGCACGTGATAAATACTATGCATTACTATTGATATATATGCCAATATGACTAAACAACAATTCTTAGATCAGAAAGTGATTATTATATCAAATTGTGATTTCAAAATGCTAACCCGCAATTGAAAAAAATTGTGACTTCTTATAGATATATCAAATTTCTTCAATATGAGTCGTTCTTTGCTATTTTCATTTATATTTGGGCTTCGATTCAAAGGCATACTAATTGAATCTTGAGCATGTTTTTCTGCTGGTTTGTGAAAATAATAAACTTCTTCATAACATGGAGGCTAGCCATTTGATTTGGTGATTTGTATTAAATTCTTTTTGTTTTCAAATATATCTTCTGGTTTTGTTAACCTCTTGCTTGATCTTTATACTCTATTCTCTTTTTTCTCCTGGTTGATTATTTTGGTTTTTTGCTTATGAGTTTTGTTATTGTTTTAGTTAGTTCCTTTGAGTTTTCTGTGAGGGTCACAGGGAAAAGTTAGCCTATAAATGTGTGGTTTGCTATGGAATTCAAGGCCGGAAGTGGTTCGTCAATACTTTCTGCTTAACTGGTCATTTCTTTGTTGGTGTTACCGAAGTTAACCTATAAATGTGTGTAGTTGTATTGGAATTTAGGATAATGTTGAAGTTGAATTTGCTGTGCTTTCCTAAATTGGTATCCCTCACAATCATTTGTGTTGTTGTGCTTTCATTTTCTGATCTCTACTCTGACTATGAATTCTATACATTTCTTTTATCTTTTTTGAGGATTTAGTTTTCTCAATTCCAGATAAATCAAATTTGTTCAATTAGTTGTTTACTATTTTCAGGCTTTGTTCATAAGACATATGATCTGAATTGTGAATCTACTTTTCTGCAGCGTGGTTTGGGAAAATAATGTTCTTCATAGCATAAGACTCGAGTTTTCACTTGGTTATCTTTAATTTATTCTTTTCATTTCAGTATTTCACTATTTCTTAACTGGATTCAAATTATGGGCTGTTAGGCCGAATACAAATTACTAATAAAAATAATGTCTAACCTTATGGGCTGTTAGGGTGTTTTCATAGGTTAGGATTTAGGAATCAGTTACATATCTCAAGTATAATGAGAACATAGGATTAAAATTGCAACACATCTCATTAATATGAGAATAGACAACGTATAGAATACTTATCTCAGATAGTAATTTATTACAACATATGTACATTGTTATAAGTAGACTCGATCATCCATCCCAATGACTCAGACGAACTGGAATAGCCTAGAATGGACTTGGCCAAACCCGGAATAGTTTGTTTTAAGTAAACTATTTATGATTTTAAATTGCTAACTGATGAACTTTGCTCCGTGAAGGGTTGATTTTAGGGGTTGCTATTCATTTGTTTTAATAATATAAACAGATTGTTAGGGATTTATGTATTGATTCGCTTTACTCAGTTTGTTAGGGATTCTAATTTCAAGAATCTCACACAATCACACTTCTCTTGCCTCTTTTTTCCCCATCATCGGTTATCAAGTTTTTGTTTTGTTATAAATTATAATCCTTCATTTGTGATGCATTTATTTGTTTTGCAGCGAGTTGAGAAGTTTTGATGTCTAGAATGACTTGATGCAGTGGACAGGAACAGTTTCATATGGATAAATCAAATTTCTTATATATGACTTGTTGTCTAATATTATTATTTTCGGGCTTTGATTTCTATAGGTGAGAATTGAATTTTGAACTTGTTTTTTTGCGTCGTAACCTTCTTCAGAGCATGGAGGCTAGCGTTTTCCAGATATGTTGCCGTCTATTTTTCTTCTCTCCGATTTTGGCTAAAGTAAACCCTTCTTTTTCTCATCTACTTTCCTCCAACATCCATTTCCCAATTTCTCTTATCAATTTCATTTCAACGTTTTTCCATCTTCATTTGAGAAACAGCTCACTGGTCTCCGTGTTGATCGCTCCATATCTAACTGATTGCTTCTGTGTAGCAGTAGTTTGATTGTTCTCTTCTGTGTTTACAGCAACAACCACTGATTGCTTCTCCAACACATTATCTTTTTCAAGTGTTTCTGGAAGGAGTCACTTTTTTTACATGTACTCAAGTTGAAATGCCACCTTTGATTGCCATTGAGGTAATTTCTTGTTATACATGTGATTTGCAAATTTATTGGGGATTGAATGAAGATTCGATTAATTATTATTAGAGATGTGATTAGCTTAGTTCTGTTAAGTATGTAATTACACATTAAGATCTATTGTTAGATAGAATAACTAACCTAGCAGAGTTAGTTATGCCAGCTGGAGTCTGTTATGCCAGCTGGCCTGCCAGCTGGAGTCTGTTATGCCAGCTGGCCTGCCAGCTGTAAGTCACTGACACGTGTCAGTCCTAGTTAGAATAGTGAACTGGCTATAGCAGGTAACATTGGTGAAAGTATAAATGTAACTCACCATCACCATTTGTACTCATTCAACAGAATCAATGAAATTTAGTTACAAGAAATTCTATCTACATTTTCCTTTCTAATATGGTATCAGTTTTCGCTTAGTTCTGATTCATGGATCCTCCGCTTCCGCCACCGGATTCCGCTGCTTCCGGTGCTCCGGTGAACTCCGTTCCGGTGTCTTCGTCTCTTCTAACTGATTCTCGCTCCACTCTCAAGTTTGCGCTTACAATCTCAGAGAAGCTTGGCGAGAAGAACTTCCATCTTTGGCGGCAACAGGTTGAGCCTTACATTAATGCTCACAATCTCACTGATTTCGTCATTTGCAAAAACGTTCCACCTCAATTCGTCGACGACGCATCTCGCCGTGCCGGTATCGTTAATCCAGAGTTCACGGCGTGGCGAAATCGCGATCAACTGCTTCTTTCATGGTTGCAATCGACTCTTACCGGTGAGATTCTCTCTCGTATGATTGGCTGTGTTCACGCTTATGAACTTTGGGATAGATTGTTCAATTACTTTCACAAACAGACACGCGCGCGTGCTCGTCACTTGCGCGTTGAACTACGCGCTCACGCGCTTGCGAATTCCACCATTAAAGAGTTTCTGTTACGAGTTCGACAAACTATTAATGAACTCGCTTCGATCGGTGACGCGATTCCTGTTTCTCATCACATCGATGTAATTCTTGAAGGTTTACCGTCCGATTATGCTCCTGTTGTGTCCGTTATTGAGAGCCGTTTCGATCTGTTGGATCTTGATGAGGTTGAGGTTCTTCTCATTGCTCATGAACTTCGTCTTAACAAATTCAAGAAACAAACCATAACTGATGCAGCTTCTCTCAATCTCACACACTCCGTTCCACCTCCGTCACCTACCACACCTGATGAAGGAAGTTCATCTACAGCCAAACCTGAAACGTCTCCTTCTGATGAACCAGATTACAATTCCTATCGTGGCGGTGGTCGTGGAGGCCGTGGCCGTGGTCGTAACTCAGATTTACAATGTCAGGTATGCTCTAAGACTGGTCACAGTGCCCTAGGTTGCTGGCATAGATATGATCCACACTATCAGGTCAACAATGGTGCGGGCAATGGCTTTAACTCTGCTCCACGTCCATCTTATGGTTCCAACTCTTTTCCAAACGCTTATGGTAACTCTGCTATGTTTGGATATGGTCCTGCTCCTGCTGCACCTCCCTTTGGCTACACTATTCCTCAGAATGTGTGGACGAGGCCTCCTACTGCACCTGTTAGACCTGCTATGCCATCACCAACTGTCCCTAGTGCTTTTGTAACCAATGCTGGCCCTTCTACCTCTCAGTCTTGGTTCCCTGACTCTGGAGCCTCTTATCACGTGACCAATGATCCACGCAATTTGCAGCAATCCACTCCCTTTGAGGGACATGATCAAATTTACATTGGTAATGGACAAGGTCTCAATATTTCATCTGCTGGCACAAGCACTTTCTCCTCTCCTTTACACCCTACTCACTCTTTAACTCTTAATAAATTACTGCTTGTTCCCACCATTACCAAAAATCTGATAAGTGTCAGTCAGTTTTCTAAGGATAATAATGTGTATTTTGTGTTTTCTGCTGACTCTTGTCTTGTTAAATCCCAGGCCAATGATGCTATCTTGCTTCAAGGACAAGTTGGTAGAGATGGACTTTATGAGTTTCCAGACCTAGCTTTGCATTCTGCTAAGTCATCTTCAAATCTAGCTAATTTTTCTTCTATTAATGCTGTTTCTAGTTGTACCAATAAAGCTAGCTTAGCTCCTAGCAGTCACTATTTGTGGCATCTTAGGCTTGGTCACCCTAATGAAAATGCTTTCAAAATTGTTATGCAATCTTGTAATTTCTCTATTAGCAATAAAGACAAATTACCTTTCTGTACAGCTTGTTGTGTCGGCAAGTCTCATAGACTACATTCTCCTGCTTCACACACTGTTTATCACCAACCTCTTGAATTGGTTTTTAGTGATTTGTGGGGTCCATCCCCTAGTCCCTCCACATTGGGGTACTCTTACTACATATCCTTTGTTGATGCACATTCCAAATTTACTTGGATTTATCTTCTCAAATCTAAGTCTGATGCTTTAATTGTCTTTAAGCAATTTAAAACCATGGTTGAGTTACAGTTGGGCCATCCTCTTAAAGTGTTACAAACTGATTGGGGAGGGGAGTTCAGGCCCTTTACTACTTACCTTAAGGAGCTGGGTGTTGTGCATAGATTGATCTGCCCTCACCATCAAAATGGTGTCATTGAACGAAAACATAGGCATATAGTGGACTTAGGTCTTACTCTCCTCAGTCAAGCATCTCTGCCTATCACTTTTTGGGACTATGCTTTTCTCACAGCAGTCTATCTTATTAACAGGCTACCCTCTGCATCTGTTAATTTTCAAATACCTTACTCTCTTTTATTTCAGCAACAACCTGATTATAAATTTCTCAAAGTCTTTGGCTGTGCCTGTTTTCCTCTACTAAGGCCTTATCATAGTCACAAGCTAGATTTCAGGTCCCAAGAATGTCTATTTTTGGGCTACTCTCCTTCACACAAAGGGTATAGATGTCTTTCTCCTTCTGGTAGGTTGTACATCTCAAAAGATGTTTTGTTCAATGAGTCCAAATTTCCCTATCATGACTTGTTCTCTTTATCCACTGGTTCATCACCTTAACCTTCTAAAACCTCTGTTACCCTCTCTCTTCTTCCCCTACCAGAACATGTCCCTACCAATCCCTCTCCTGTCACTATCACCCATGTACCTTCCCCTACCTCTAGTGCACAGTCTTCTGCTCCTTTGACTCACCTTGACACTGCTGCACTTTCTCCCACGGGTAATAACCCTTCACCTGCTACATCTCACTCTTCCACACCTAACTCTCCTATTTCTCCAGCAGTCTCTACCTCTCCTTCCACTTTATCTCCCTCTGCTGAGATCTTTACCCCTTGTCCTATTCCTCCTAAGGCAGTACCTTTACCTGTCCCTCTTACTAATGCACACAACATGACTACCCGTGCCAAAAATGGTTTTACCCAGCCAAGACTTGAACCCAGGTTATTGTTAACTCACTCTGAGCCTAAGAATGTGAAACAGGCTCTTCTTGATCCTAAGTGGAAAACTGCTATGCAAGAGGAATATGATGCACTCCTCCAAAATAAAACATGGTCACTTGTGCCTCTCCCCCCTCACAGACAAGCTATCAGCTGCAAATGGGTGTTTCGTGTCAAAGAAAACCCTGATGGATCAGTTAGCAGGTATAAGGACAGGTTGGTGGCCAAAGGTTTTCACCAAAGGCAAGGATTTGACTTCACTGAGACCTTCTCCCCTGTTGTCAAGCCTGTTACCATCAGGCTCATACTCACAATTGCTCTCACACATAAATGGTCTATTCAACAACTAGATGTGAATAATGCGTTTTTGAATGGCCTCCTTGAAGAAGAGGTTTATATGACTCAGCCTCCAGGCTTTGATTCTACTGACTCTTCCCTAGTCTGCAAGCTCCATAAGGCTCTCTATGGCCTCAAGCAAGCCCCAAGACAGTGGTTTGAAAGGCTTCAAGGTGCTTTGCTTCAGCTGGGTTTTCACTCCAGCAAATGTGATCCGTCTTTATTCACCTATCAATCTCAGGACAACACTGTTTATCTGCTGGTCTATGTGGATGATATTATCATCACTAGCAATAATTCCTCACTTCTGCAGTCTCTTATTCAGAAGCTCAATCATGCCTTTTCTCTCAAACATCTTGGCACTCTGGATTATTTTCTGGGCATAGAGGTCAATCAACTACCCACTGGCTCTCTGCTCCTCACTCAATCTAAGTACATTCGTGATCTTCTCCACAGAACTAACATGCTTGACTCTGCTGCAGTCTCCACACCTATGCAATCCACTTGCAAACTTAGCAAAGATGGATCACCTGCTTTATCAGATCCTTATATGTACAGATCTGTGGTTGGGGCTCTTCAATATGCAACTCTTACTAGGCCTGAAATCTCTTATGCTGTGAATAAAGTTTGCCAGTTCATGTCTCATCCCTTAGAGGTTCATTGGGTTGCAGTCAAACGTATTCTACGTTATCTCAAAGGTACTCTTCATCATGGGCTACACCTCTCCCCTGCTGCTCCCTCTCACCTCCCCTCCTTAAAGGCCTTCTGTGATGCTGATTGGGCTTCTGACCCTGATGATAGAAGGAGCACCTCTGGTGCTGCCATTTACTTTGGGCCCAACCTTATCTCTTGGTGGTCCCGCAAGCAACCAGTTGTTGCTCGCTCCAGCACTGAAGCTGAGTACAGAAGCCTGGCCCATGCTACAGCAGAGCTTCTCTGGGTGCAAACTCTTCTCACTGAGCTTCATGTGTCCTTTACTTCTCCAGTTATCTACTGTGACAATCTCTCTGCTGTCTCTCTGGCTCACAACCCTGTCATGCATGCCAGGACTAAACATATGGAGATAGATCTATTTTTTGTTCGAGAAAAGGTCCTCTCCAAACAGCTCTCTGTCAAGCATATTCCTGGTACAGATCAGTGGGCTGATGCACTCACCAAGCCACTCTCCTCTTCAAAATTTCTGGAGCTTAGACCCAAACTCAACGTTACTTCTCTCAAGCCACCTTGAGTTTGAGGGGGGAGTATTAGAGATGTGATTAGCTTAGTTCTGTTAAGTATGTAATTACACATTAAGATATATTGTTAGATAGAATAACTAACCTAGCAGAGTTAGTTATGCCAGCTGGAGTCTGTTATGCCAGCTGGCCTGCCAGCTGTAAGTCACTGACACGTGTCAGTCATAGTTAGAATAGTGAACTGGCTATAGCAGGTAACATTGGTGAAAGTATAAATGTAACTCACCATCACCATTTGTACTCATTCAACAGAATCAATGAAATTCAGTTACAAGAAATTCTATCTACATTTTCCTTTCTAATAATTATGCAATCATAAACTTGGATAGTGTTAGATTCATATCATGAAATCATATATGTAGATGAACTTTCTGTGTTGACATAGGATGGTATTGGGAAGGTATCGCGTTGGTATTCGGTAGATATAAAAAAAATTCACACAATCACACTACTCTCGACTCTTCTTTTACACATCTGTTATCAATTAATATTTGGTTACATTTTTTCATTTGATAATGGAGATATTCTTTTGCAGTAAGATGTGAAGTCTGGAAATCTAGAACGATCTGATAGGGACAAAACGGAGTATTTTTGAGGTGTTTCTATTCTATGCAATCATAAACTTGGATAGTGTTAGATTCATATCATGAAATCATATGTAGTTGGATTTTCTATGCCGACATGTAGACACTTGTAATAATTTAAGAAAATATAAGTGATGCAATGATGATATTGGAAAGGTATGAAACAACAATACACATAGGTATTGGGTTGATATAAATAATTCAAACAATCACACTACTATTGACTCTTAAGCTATTAGGATAGGCCACATCAATTGTTTTATATTATTTCTAACTGTCTCGAACTCTAGAATGATCTGATAGAATGACAGAAATGGAGTATGTTTTGAAACAAATAGTTCCGGGTAATTTCAAGCAATAAGGTTTATTTTGGTACACTCTTCTTAGATTGTATATTAACTTCAACTTATTTATTCTTTGTTTAGTTTGATGTCTATCGATGGGCTGTGTCGGTTGGTGGCTATCATTTAGAAGTTCGGTCTTATGGTTTTCTTACCCAATCAAAACTGTTGCTTTCTAAACATTAAGGTTTTTGACAATTTGACCTGTAATCTGGAAGAAATTGGAACAGCTACTCTGATCATCTGAATGCAATTTGGTTCGGAGAGTTATGCTACTCATCTTTCTTCACTCTAAGTTCTCTTTCTACAACTATTTGTCATAGTGTAATTTTACTATATAGGTATCGTCTGGTGTTGACAGGGTAAATGTTACATGGTTTTTTCTGTTACCACAAAATTCTCCCTTCTCAATCACACTGGACCTTGTTAACTTTGTACTACTTGTCTATACCTATGTATAAAGTGGCGATTTTGATGGAGGGTGGAAGTGGCGATAAAGCGGCAGCAGCTGAAGAGGAAGCAACCACAACCCCTGTTTTCTTGCATTGCCTTATTCCATTTCAAAAGATATTGCTGCAAATTGGTTTTAATGATGCGATTATTAGTTGTATTATTTATTACATTTCTTCCTCCTTTTTTTTGAATGGCTATTACATTTCTTCCCTGCTTTGCTGTTTTCCATTAATGTGTTGAGAATATAATAATCAACTGTTATGGAGTTTGAGATGATAATGGAGATTTTGGACTTGCATTTTGTTAAAATAATGTTGATGTTTTCAATCACCAGTTCATCCATGAATGAGTTATTCTTGACTGCATTGTGTTCTTTTTATTAACATCCAGTTAGTATAGATTGGGTAGTATCTTTTTGTTTATTTTCCCTACTTACGAAACTGTCGTCTCAAATTGATTAATTTCCCCTGCTTATTAAATTGGTTTGTTTTCTCAAATTTTCTTCTTCTTTTTTTGATTTATTTGATTTTGAACCATAGGTAAGTCAAGTTAGGGGGTTAAATTGCATTTTTGTTTACTATTTAGTTGAGATAACTATATTGCATTTCTTTCTAATGTTAATTTAAATAAAATCTCCATGTCCACTAACTATGCATGTATATTCAAACAAAAAATGAAAATTATATGGACCTTTAGGTAATTCAATTTCTTATAAGAAATTTTAATTTTCTTTTTTTTTTCTTTCAGAGTGAAAAGTGTATTTCATGTCACCGCTGCAAGAGAAAGGAAATGGAATAAATGCGATAGAAGTTAATGGGCTACAATGGTGATGGTGGTAATGTCAAGGTGGCAAGAGGTAGCCGCAAGAGAGGAGAGTAAACAACACAACCATGTTAAAGAAGAGAATCAGCGAGACATCCAATAAGAAAAGAACAAAGGGTACCAGACAACGGTGCGTGAAAATTTTATTTGTTTAAAAGAATGAGGGTGCAAAAAAAAATAATCATCCTAAAGGTGAACAAATACTCATATTCTGAGTAAAGATGTTCTATTTATCTTCTAATAGTGCTTTCTAAAAGACTGCAAGTTTTTCTTACCCTTCAGAAATTTTGAATATTTGGTTGCTTTTAAAATAGAGAATTGGTTGCTAATTTTGTAGTAATTTGGTCAAAGTTTTTCTTACCCTTCAGAAATTTTGAATATTTGGTTGCTTTTAAAATAGATTGGTTGCTAATTTTGTAGTAATTTGGTTGTTAAACTACATTGTCAGATGACATTTCTGCATGCTTATGTTTCATATAATTACTCTATTGCTCAAAACAAAATTTATGAAAAAAATAAATGCATGGAATGTCAAAGGCTTTAAGCGTACCTTATTTCTCTTTGTTTTGATTTAGATGGTTTTGAATGAATAAATTTTTGGTTATTTGATGGGTGTCACAGCCAAAGAAAACATAGTATACATATATTTTAATTCGATGAATTATTTGAGTTATGCATTTGTGAATATTACTATATGAATTAATATGCTATTTTTCAAAATAAAAAAAAGAACGATACACGTGTATTAAAATAAAATTAGATGTATGAAAAATTTAGAAGGGTTGGTGGTGGGTTTGGCCAAGTGTATGTTGGCATAAGGGTTAGTGGTGGCTCTGATCGAGTAGGTCTTGATGCTATCGAGGTATTACTCAGACATTCAATCTCTCTTCTCTCTGATGAAATATTAATAACTTTAATATTTACAGGTATAAACAATCTGTCCTTCGTGTTGTTATTAGATAATTTTGCTCCGATTTGTTTAGTTGGGAGATGAATTCTTGCCTGCTGTTGGGGTTTTCTTGCGGGTTTGCTGGCAGTGCTTTTCGGGCCTCTATTGTTGTGTCCATTTCTGTGAGGGCTGCTGTTTGGTGTTTCTGGTGCGGTCTGCTCTCTGCTTCTGGTTTTCTGTTGGGAGTTTGTGGGGTGGCCTCTGTTTTTGTCTTGTGTTTCTGTTGGTGTGGTGAGGTTTGGGTGGGGCTTAGGCCGGTTAGTTGTTTTATTTGTTGCGTTTTTCTGCTGTAGCTTTGTTCCTCCCTTGGCATTAGAGGTTATCAATAAATTTGCAATTCAAAAAAAAAATCTGTCCTTCCAGTATGAAAATGCTTACCAAGAATATATTTTTTAAGAGTTCAAAAGTGCTTTAATTTTATTATATCCAATTCTCACTTTTGTAATTCTGTCTTTGATAAGTACTCTGAAAGGTTGTTATGGCATTCCTGGGGTTCATTACAAGGGTCGACAAGGAGATTTCTACATTTTGGTAAAGTAATACAAATTATTTCAGGTGATGGACATTTGGGCCCAGCCTTTGGGATGTATGGAATTCTCTTGGGCAATCGTAAAATTTCAACTCTATTTTTCATTGTATTGGTTCACTTGGTATAACTGCAAATTCTTTGAGTTCATTCCATTTTGGCTCCACTGAACTTTTAACATCTTAACAGGATGTCGCCAAGTATGGCTGCTTGCATTGCAGTGGAGGCAATATCAATTCTTGAGAAGCTCCATTTGAAAGGGTAAATCCTTTTATTAGTTTTTCAGAGTCAAGTAATAATATTCCCATTTCTATAAATGAAACTTGTATCATTGAATTAGGTTTGTGCCGGGAGATGTAAAGCCAGAAAACTTTTTCCTTGGTCAACCAGGAACGGCCGATGATAAGAAGTTATATCTTATTGATCTTGGTTTAGGTATGTTGTCTTTCTACTAAGTTTAATTTTCTCTCTATCTAACCTCAGGTATTAGTTATTTTGATTGTGCATTAATGTCCATACCATGTGCTGTCTTCAGCTTCTAAATGGAAGGATGCATCATTTGGTCAACACTTTTAAAATGATCAGAGACCTGGTATATTCAGGTTTGTAAATGTTGCGAGTTTTACATTTCTTTATGTGCAGGGGAACAATAAGGTATGCTAGTGTACATGCACATTTAGGTAGGACTGGCAGTCAAAGGGATGATCTTAAGTCACTGGCATACACATTGATATTTCTCATTAAAGGGAGATTGCCGTTGCAGGGTTAGCAGGTGTGTTTTGTAGTATCTCATCAAGTATAGATTATTGATTGCTTCTAGAGGTTTCATCTTATATGGTGTGATTTCTCTCTTTCCTCCCAATCTACAGGGTGACAATAAAAATGTCCACTTCTACGGAGTTGTTGCGCTGTTTTTGTTCTGCTCCATTTAAGCTTTTAATAGAAGCAATTACTAACATGAGATTTGATGAGGAGCCAAATTATTCCAAGCTTATATCACTTTTTGACAGCTTGATTGAACCATGCACTCCATTGAGACCTATTAGTATTGATGGAGCTTTGAAGGTTATTTTAGCCGTCTTTTCTGGTAAGTGCTGTCTTTTCATTGATTTTTATTTCTCCGAAAGCTAAACCTTTTATTATATAGGTCGGTCAAAAGAGAGGAAGAATGCTTATAAATCTGTAAGAAGATGACCAGCCTAAGAAAAATGTGCGATTGGGGAGTCCTGCTACTCAGTGTATAATGCACGTCGTCACATGAAGCAGAGGTAATTAATGTTTTCTCTGTTGTTATAAGTTTCTTCTCCATGGTTTTGGTTATTGATCATTCAACCTTCATCTTTACTTTCATTTTCTGGCTCCAAAGATTGGGGCGCACTAAACCGATGCACCAAGTTCTCCATCTGCTTTGCCGAATGGTGAATCACATTCCCCTCAAAGGATTTGTTTATTTTCCCTATCATTCACAAGAAGAACATTCCCATGTATCTGCATCAACCATTCGTCGTCTCGTTTACCATTGCTTTGCGAGTTCCCATATCCTTTTGTCGTTGTCTCGTTTATCTTCACCTTCCCTTTTGAATTGGAATTAGTAGCTAGAACATATACACCTTGGACTTTCTCCTCAGGTATGTAACCATGTTATGCATAATTTTGTAGAAATTATTAATGAACACAAGGACTAATACCATGATAAGGAGTATGATCAGATCAATTGGATGGGGTTAGAAATGCTCACTTATGCGGTTTTTATACAAAAAGGAGAAGTTATTTAAACATTAGTTAATAGCTAGGCAATAAAAAAGCTAACTTTGGAGCGGAGATGTTACAACTTAGAGGAAATAAGTTTTGGCTGAAAGAGCCAACGGCTAGTCCTTTGTTGGTTACATCTTGTTAGTTTGAATTTTTAAAATTGACCGGTCTTTATGTAGGGTAGTAGTCCTTTGCTATGTCATGTATTAAACTGCATAATTAATCATACTTATTTACCTTTTTCTATAATTATTAAACTTATTTAAAACTTCTCAGTTCAAACCGGATAACTTTTCATGTAACTGAATTATGTGCATGGGTAATGTATACAAGCACCTTTATTTTAGTTCTGTTGGGAGTTTTGTATTAATACTATTGCTTGCCAGTCAAATTTTCATTTCAAAATTCAAGAGTTTTCTTCAGGATTAACGGTTCCTTATTACTTTCTCATTCAAATGACTAGGTAATATTGAACCCATTCTTAGGAGATAATATAAGACACTAAGTGTAACGACCTAAATTTAATTAATAGAGATGCTAGTATTAATTCATAATAGAACTCATGAGAGCATTGGATAAATTGAAACCAAGACAAGGAAGTGCTAGTACTCTAAGCGTGGGCCCCACCCATTGATACACTTCAATTCCACTAGGACCCATTTCATTTTCTCTCCCCCTCCATTTGTTTTCGGACCTGAAACAATAACAACAACAACAACAACTTTCTCAATTCCTGTGAACAAATCATTGAGTACACACATGAACCGTCATGTTTTGCTAGCTGTGTTATATATTTTCAACTGTTGATGGCCTTAATATGATGATCTGAACTTAGATATGAACATTTCGGCATCCACGCTTCTTGACTATTTGTTGTAAACTTGTGCGAGATTACCACATCATTGGGATATAATTGGTCATATTAACTTATATGTATATGTACTTGTTCTTGAATAATTGTTCTTTAATGGTGCATAAGCTGGTGTTGAACTATTTGGGTTTCTTCAGTGCTGAAGTTTCTAAGAATAACTCATTTCCCTTGACAAAATGAAAAATTTGCAAAACTTGGTTACCTCGTCGGTGCTTCTTGTTTTGATGATTTGTTCATTGGGGACAACTTAACTTTGAGGAGGGAGTAGTTCTGGAATAACTCTTTGTCCTTCTTTTATTGTTTTATTTATTTATTATTATTACGTGTGAATTGTGACTTACAATGATGGCGATGATACTCCTATAAATATATCCTCTTTACTCCAGTGACCTAAGGACTCGTCTGTATTACAAGGATGGAAATCTGTGTAAATGAATCATCTTCTAAGACTCTTTACATTTCAATCTTTGTTTGATACTCAGCTTCGAATTTTGTCAGTTACTTTGAGTTTTCTGTGTGGTTGTTACAGGGAAAAGGTAGCTTGTAAATGTGTGGTTTGTAATGGAATTGTAGCAGGAAGAGGTTCATCATACTTTCAGTTAAACCAGTCATTTATGTGTGGGTGTTATAGGGAAGTTAGCCTATTAATGTGTGTAATTGTCTACCTCTATCTAGAGTACATCTCAGTTAGTAAGACATATTTTTCTTGATTTGTTATTTTTCTTTTTGGTGTATTGCAGGACAGGTTGTAACCTGTTTAATCATGCAAAACTTTAGGGGTTTTGTTGGTATTGGTTAGATATCTTGACTCTTCATTTGATAATTGAGAGATTCATTTATCTATTTTGCAGGAAGTTGAGAAGTCTCGAAATCTAGAACGATTTGATATAACGACAAAACCGGTGAATGGTTCCAAATAGATTGTGAGACTACAAATTAAATTTTGAACATATTTTTCTGCAGCGTGGTTTGTAACTTCCAGCTTTTTGTCTCATTACTAGGCTGCTATGGTTTTTCTTTGTTTAATCAACATCTTTAGTTTTCATATTTTAATAGGTGGTTGCTAAAAATTTCGTGCTCACTGTATGCACATTTGATTTACTTCAAGCATTTTATTCTGATAACTCTCTTCATAGTATGGAGAACCTAGTGTTTTAATTTGGTGTTGTCTATTAAGTTCTTTTAGTTTTCAAACTTTCCATTCTAAGAGCATATATTTCTAAAAATACAATTTCTTTGTTTCTTCTGGTTCTATCTATCTTCCTCTTGTTTGGTCTTGATGTGTGTTTTTTTTCTTTTGATTCTTATTTCGATATCTTGATTCTAATGTTTGATATTATTTGATTTGTTGTTGAAGTTGTGGTTCTTATTTTAATGATTTGATTAATTAGTTTGTTAGGGTTTCAATTGTTCTCCAAATTCTATTTTCGTAAAACTTTAATTTTTTGTTTGATCGTGTACATACCTGATGTTTTGCGTTAAGTTTATTGGTTTGTTGGCAGCACGCTTGAATTTTAATGTGTGTATTTAATGTGTTGCCAATCGTGTCTCAGTTAAGGGTAATGTTGTGCTGATTGATACATATTATCACCCCTAGTTGAATATTGAATTGAAACATCTACCTGTTTTCTTCATTGTGTATTGGAACAATAAAATCATGTGTAGTATAAAGCATCAGGGTGAACTCATCAAGCATACAAAATGTGAATCATTTTCATTTCATTTATTTTATTGTTGATTCTTCTGGATATACTCTTCTCACATTTTAGTTTACCATCTATAATCTGGGAGTATGAATTACACAATTTTAGAGAAATTGGGACAACTTTGTGGGTTGTAACTATGATCCTTCTAACTTCTCTCCTCGATTCCCTGTTTAGTCATATAATTTATTTAGGTTTTTGCTTTCATCATTGTATTCTTTAATTCATGATTACAAAAATTTGGGTTATGTTACTAGTAGTAAATGTAAAAAAGTTCTTTTGAATTTATTTCCCAACAATTACTTCTGAATTCTGACAAAAAAATAATTGAAATGATTTTGCATCTCAATTCATTGACAATTTCTCTTGTGCTCATCTAATTTCTTTTCTTAAACAATTAAAGTTTTCTTATAGCTCAGAATGGACTTGGCCAAATCCGGAAGATTTTGTTTTCAGTAACAATATTATTAGTTCAAAATCCTAACTCATGAACTTCGAAAGAAATTTGTCATTCATTTTTTATTAATGTACCATCTGAACCATCCATCTGAACCATCCGGCTCATAATTGTATTGGGTTGGTTTGAGATGAACGTTTTGCAATTCTTGTTAAAATTTGATTGATTGAAGTGTGAACATGTTCTATTAAATTCTTTTTGTTTCAATCTTTACTTGCTTATTTCTCTTCTTTGGTGTTGCAGGAGAGAATACAATTTTGATTTCTTGATTCCAAAATTTGCTTGTATTCTAATTTCTCGTGTTTCTTGATTCCTTTGCCAGATTGTTTTTTCCAGGAAGGGTTGATTTTAGGGTTTGCTGTTCATTTATTTTAATAATATAAATTGATTGTTAGGGATTTATGTATTTATACGTTTTACCCGGTTTGTTAGGGATTCTAGTTTCAAGACTTTCACACAATCACACTTCTCTTGACACTTTTTTTACTCATCATCGGTTATCAAGATTTTGTTTTGTTATAAATTATAATCCTTCATTTGTGATGTATTTATCCGTTTTGCAGCAAGTTGAGAAGTTTTGATGTCCACAATGACTTGATACAGTGAACAAGAACGGTTTCATATAGATAAATCAAATTTCTTAAATATGAGTTGTTCTATACTATTTTTATTTATTTTCTTTCAGGCTTTTATTTCTAGACGTGAGAATTGAATTTTGAACATGTTTTTCTGCAGCATAACCTTCTCCAGAGCATGGAGGTTAGCGTTTTCCAGAGATGTTTGAGTACATTTTTCTTCTCTCCGATTCCGGGTATAGTAAACCTTTCTTTTTCTCATCTTTCCTCCAACATTCAATCCCAATTTCTTTTCAATTTCATTCCGGGTAAATGTTACATGTGTTTTTTTTACCGCAAAAGTCTTCCTTTTCAAACACACTGCACCTTGTTAACTATGTACTAATCTCCTATAAACCATCATATTTTGCTGGCTGTGTTTTATTTGGTAATTTGAACTCTTGGATTTAATTTGGTAATTTGAACTTAGATTTAGACATATCTTCATCTTTCTTCTGGTTCTTATTCTTTACCTTTAGTTTGATCTTCATGTTCTATGTTCTTAATATTTTTTGGTTGATTATTTTGGTTTCTTGCTTATGAATTTTAATTGGTTGTTTGTTGAATTGTTTCTATCTTGGAGTTAACACCTTGCACTACTTAGAAATACATGATCATTCTTCTGCGGGGTTTAATTTCGGCATCTTTTTTAAGACTCTCGACATTTTAGTCTTTGTTTGATACTCAACCTCTAGTCTTCTTTCTTTACTCTTGATTCTTTTCCTATTACTAATAGTCATAGAAATTTTTCACTATACAGGTATCATCTGGTGTTGAAAGGCTAAATGTTACATGGTTTTTTTTCACCACAAAAGTCTCCTTTCTCAATCACTCTGCACCTAGTTAACTTTGATGTCTGTAGTGGAGATAATGGAGATGAGTATCTCTGCATTTTATACTACTTATTTGCTGGGCTTAATTTTGTGATTTGAACTTAGATTTGAACACATTTGCATGCTTAAGCGAGATTGTCACTGAGTTTCTCTGCATGCTTAGGCGAGATTATCATTGAGTTACATCATAAATGTTGTTTGTTTGTTTATTTATTTATTTTTTTAATAAAATCCAAAACATTAGATTAAACTAGCATTAGGAAAATCCATATCTTTTTGGACATGGTACAAGTTAGATTGAGGAATATAGTTAGACCAAAAACCATTGGGCTCAAACACAATGCACTTAGCTAGTTCATGACCTTCAACATTCCAAGTCCTCTTAACTCGATGAACCTCCGGCGAGGCACCTTTTCTGTCCTGCACAACCTTAACAATTGCCATTGCATCCATTTCCGCTGTAACCTTAGATGTTGTTTGTTATGTTCATCTATTTGTTGGAGACGACTTAACTTTGTTGGGCGAGGTTTCATATAGTTTTATATAATCTTGTTCTGATTTGAGATTTGTACTTCTAAAAGGATATCCGCTTCATTACTGTAGGAATCCAAAATTGTGTCATATGGGTACATGATCTTGCAAAGTGGACGACAATTTGTTCCAATGAATGATCATTTTCTATAGTCTTTAATTTTGGTAATCTCTTTTTGGTCATCTCTTTTTACTAAGTATGTACTTTTGCAGTTGTTCGAGTTATATGTGTGGGTATTACAGGGGAGAGGTTCACATACTTCCCGTTCAGCATATAAATGCGTGGTTTGTGCTTACATGCATGTAGGTAATATTTGACTTAGATATGTTTATTTTTTTGGGATAATGTTGGAGTTTTTACTCAGTATGTACATTTAAGTTGCTAGACTACATCAATTTTCCCTCCCCAAGCTTTAAATTTTGATTTTCTCTTCTATGTTAGAATCTTTTAGTCTTCAATAATTCCTTTTCGCTTGATTTCAGGGTTTGCTCTACTTGTTTACTTTTTTGCTGTGTAGGGATTTCCGTATTGATACGCTTTTCTCATAATTTCACGGAATCACATTTTGAATCTTGCTCTAAATCTCATGTGATTTTTTTGTTTTAGGGTGTTTCCAAATTAGTATCATATATTGGAAATGTTTTGCGAAAACTTGATACATGGTTATAACCTCAGTGATGAATTGTGAATTGAAAATGCATCTATTTTGTATCGTGTCGTCTGTTTTAAAGCAATAACTTATTGTTTAGTATCAAGCAATTGGGTTTGTTTTGGTAGACTCTTCTTGATTAGGAATCACTTTCATATAATTTATTCTTTGATGTTTTATTTTCCCTGTTCTATATTAAATTACTCCTTACACCTTTGGTTTACTTACATTTAAGTTATGTACTCTAACTGCCAAAATACATTAAACAAAGTATAATTCTGATCATTCTATTTCTTGAAGCAGGAACACATGCATACATTGACTGGCAGAAGAATGTTTATGAAAGGGTAATATTACTACAATCGTTCCCAAATTTCATTAACTCCTCCTCTTTCTCCCCTACACTGCTGCTTTCATATTGTTAACATGATTTGTGAAATTTGACTAAAGTGCACCATAAAGGACACACACAGATACTGTGTTTATTGGTTCAATTGTGCTTCTGAATTTAAGAAATACAGTGAAAGTAGATCACACTAAGCTCCATGTAAATCTAGTATATAGGAAGAAGTAGCGATTTAGGTATCACTAGCCGCGCGTAGGTGTTCAGTTGCTGAGCTAAGAAACGAGTATTAAGAAGGAGGCTCAAGGTTCAAACCTTGGAAACTAAGATAACAAATAACTTATAACATTTGTCTATCTAAGGTAAAAAAAAAAAAAACAAATGTGATGAAATTACTCTAGTAATTTTGTTTTTGTGTAGATTATTAAATTTATTGGTTCTCCAATAATTAACAATAGTTAGCTGTTATTTTCTTATTGCAGCTTCAATTTCTGAAACACAAATATGACTTTGTAGTCCGTGCATTTTTTTTGCACGGACTACAATTTCTGAAACACAGTTTGAGACTCCGTAAGGGTGAAATGGAAAACATTTTATTTGCTCTTTGACCAAGTCCAACACTCAGAGGATTTCACCCTTGATTTAAGAAAGCAATAATCAAAATCGAGTTTCTCGGAAACTTATACTCGATTCTGAAGAGTAAAGTCCCGCAATGCACCGACTGATTAGAGTGGTTGGCCTATAAAACTTGTGACTGCTTCTTTTTTTTTGTCATTGGCTCATAAAAGATCTGTGCTGATACATACAAAGTAAACTCTATGAATTGAAACATCTACCCGATTTCTGCAGTGTGTCTTGGAACAATAAAATTATGTGTAGTATCAAGCATACAGGTATATTTTGGTACACTCTTCATTTCATGGTGAACGGATCACGCATACAGAATGTGAATCATTTTCATTTTATTTATTTTATTGTTGATTCTTCTCGATCTACTTGGGTGTTAAATGTGAGAGACTAGTTTATTTGATATACGAGGATGGTGGGTAGGCTAGTTTATTTGATCTACTTGGGTGTTAAAAGTTCAGTCTTAGGTTTTATGACCCCATCACACAACTTTTTTCTTACATTAAGTTTTTTGACATGATGTAATATGACTCTTTGTAACCAGGATTTACTTCTCAGGCGCTTGGTTTGGAGTATTATTCTAATTTTTTTCTCTTGGTTTTTCTACTACTATATGTCACACTACCCCATCATATTACTGATTTCTCACATTTTAGTTTTCCATATGTAATCATGCAATATAAATAAATCAATTCTGCAAAATTGGGACAACTTTGTGGGGTTCTGTATTTGGAACTATGATTTTCTGGTCAACGTCCTGGTTTCAGAAAATCTTTAATGTTTCTCTTGACTTTTCTACAACTATTTGAAGTATTATAATTTTTCAGCACATGTTTCATCTGTTGTGATGTTCACAGGGTATGCGTTACATGGGTTTGATGTAAAACACAGGTCTTTTTTCTTAATCACACTGCATCTTGTTAAATTTTCTGTCTGAAGTGGAGAAGTAGAAGATGAGTACTTATTCCCTTTGTACTGCGTAATCTGTCAACCAATTTTCTATTGCTAGGCTTTATTTGGCTATCTGAACTTAGGTGTGAAAATTCTTGCTTTCATTCATCCCTGGGATACAATTGGTCTTATGTCAACCAAATGCCTTTGGTATATCTTTGCTAGGGTTTAATTTGGTGATCTTCATTCTTCACTCAAGACTATGAATTCTTTACATTTTACTAGAATCATTTCAGAATCCAAGCTTCTCAAATCCTTTGTCAAAGGTTAGTATATAACAGACTTCTCCTTTTATCTTCTGGGAGTAATTGGTCGTTTTAAGTTATATGTGATTCTTCCAGTACACTTCGTCCAGTAATTGGTCATTTTAACTACTCTTCTCAGTTCATTTGAATTTTATGTGTTACAGGGGAGATAACTATGACTGTGTGGTGTGCTCTGGCCAGTAGCAAGATACTATCCATTTTGCCTTAGGATTAGGGTTGGGAACAGGCCAGGCTTTGACAGGCCTGAGCCTGGCCTATGATTTTTTTTTTATGCCTAAGCCTGGCCTACGGCCTATCAAATGCAATTTTTTTGGCCTGACCTGGGCCTGCTAAAAGTCTGGCCTGGCCTTATAGCCTGTTACATAAAATTCTCTATATAGTCTTTTTAAATATATAGGCTAATTAAACATGCCTTAAAGCCTATTTCACATTTAAATTTTTATAATTTTTACAACATTAAGAAAAAGCTAATAAAATGATTAGCACAAGAATTAAAAGCTAATAAAATAACAAATACGATTACGACAAAATCTATTAAGTATGCCATAATAAATTTTTTTTGTTAAACACTAATGTTAATCGGTGTAGTTAGCAACAACCAAAATATACACTATAATTTGTCTTTGTAAAAAAAAAAAACAAATATATTTTGTCTAATAAATATTTTATATTTATATAAATAATATTTATTTTTTATACAAACAAGATGATATAAATAATAATATTATATAAATAATAATTATTAAATATAAACAGGTCGGCCTATCAGGCTTCACAGACTTTTTTAAAGGCCTAAGACTGGCCTATTTATATAAACAGACTTTTTTCAAGGCCTGAGCCTGACATTTTTAATAAACAGGCCAGGCCAGGCCTAAGACAGGCCAGGCCGAAGGCCCCTGGAGGCCGTCTGGCCTATTCCCAACCCTACTTGGGATAAAACCAATAATTTTTTACATATCTATATTTGTTTTGGGAGTGTGCCTTTCAATGGTGCGTCTTGGCGCCCGCTAGTTTTTTGTTTTTCGTGCGTCTTGGGAGCGATAATGTTTAAGCATAAAAGGTTCAAAGTATATCTTTTTGCATCGCGCCGAGGATGAGGAATTCTGGAAAGCTTGGTTTGGTCCTTTTGTTCTATTTGATTTTCACTTCCTATGTTATATATTTTTTTTACAATGTTCTTTTCGTTTATGATATATTAAATAGGTATTTGTCACAGTGTGAAAGACTAAATTATTTTCATTTCACATGGAGCACCAATCAGCATTTCATATATTCTCACTGTTATGCTAAAGCATTTGGTGATCTCTACTCTGATTATGAATTCTTCACATTCCTTTCTCTTGGGGATAACCTTTTCTTGATTCTTTAAGTTCGACAAAGTACTTCTTGGTTGTTACAGCAGAGAAGCCTATAAATGTAATGTGGGATATATCAGATCATTTTATTTAAATGTACCTACTCGATCAGAGTACTTGTAGGATGATGTGATGTGGTATTGTTGATTTTTATTTATTTATAAGGAATCTGAGAATTAGGAAAGGTTTCGAATTTATGATTTTGTAGTACATCTATCTTTTTCAAGATGAGAAGTGGAATATATATGATTGTGGTATACATCTCCTAGCTTTGTTATTATGTGAGTTTTGTGATACTTCATTCGCGATCATTGGCTCAGTATCAACTATCAAGCCTTATTTTAGTTCATTGTTTCTCTCTTGATTCTTAGTTTTTTTTTTTTTGATTTACAGGAAATAAATATTTAAATGTGCCACTATGGAAGTGATTATAATTGGTTTTTGAAGTTTATATGATTCTTACGAATCTGCGTGTATTCCAGTTTTGTGCAGTGACCTAAGGACTCCTCAATATTACGAGGATTGCATAAATTATGTAATTTCATATTGAGTACAACATCTTCCAACTCAGGTGGAAAATCATTGCAATGAACCATAAGTTGTGTTGATTACTTGGCACTATTACAAGGCTTAAATTTGGTCATTTCTAACTGTGTTATTTTAGTCTTTGTTTGATACTCGACATCTACTTTTTGCAGTTCCTTGAGTTTTATGTGTGGGTGTTTAATGTAAACTGTGTGGAGCCTGTGGCAGGATGAGGTTAACATACTTTCCATTCAATTCAGCCTTGTGATCCGTTATGTGTGCACTTATTTGTGTTTTGCTTTACAAGTCTTAGCGATTTTGTGTTTATGTATCAAGAATGCGAAAATTGAAGCATACAAGAAGTCTAGAGTATATCTTATTTTTCCTCGGATGAGGAATTTTGGACTGCTAGGTTTGGCACTTATTTGTTCTATTGATTCTCCACTTCTTTTGTTATAACTTTCTCTTACTATTTTCTTGTCATTTTTGACATAACAATCTTCTCTCCATAATAGGTATCTCATATAGGTCGGAAGCCTGCTTATATTTTGAATGTCTTCACACGGACTAGAATCTGCAATTGGCTATGACATGTTCACATTGTTGCCATGCTTTCATTTGCTGATCATTTAGCGATGGTAGCATCAAAAAATATTTTTCAGCAACAACGAGGTTTTGTTAACGACATGCATATTGTTGATTGTATTATTATAGCATCTGAGGCTATTAATATGTTATGCACAGGGAAGCAATTTGATACTCTTCAATGGAGCTTTCTTCTCAAAGTTTGGCATCGGTTTGTTTTTTCTGATATTTCTTTATCTTTGGTTGTTATTATCCCTCATTCAGCAAAGCTATCTGTGTTGGTGAATGGTAAATTTGTTGGATACTTTTCTTGTGTCAGAGGTGTACGCCAGGCTGATCCACTTTCAATGCTTCCTTTTTTTTTGGCAGAGGAGGTTCTTAGTAGGTCTATTACGCGAGCCAGGATTAATGGTTCCCTTTCCGCCATGCTATGTTGGATATCTTGATTTTTTTGTAAGAGCTCCCTTAGTAATGTTCGTTGTCTGTTTGCTATTTTTATGCTTATGCTCTAGTATTCAATCAGGTGCGTAGCCCAGCTTTGGTGTCTTTATGGAAGGACAATTGGTTAGGTTACTCTCTTGTTGAGGCTTTGCATGTTCTTCCTTATGAGCATCGCCTTCTTAATAGTGGCGGATGCTATTATTAATGGAGCTATGGTCATTCCTCCGATGAATACTCTTCCTCATATTATTGAAAACATTAATAATTATGTTTTTCCTACAACTGATTTGCCTGATAAATTGGTGTGCATTCATTCAATCTCCTTCAGAACTTAGCTGGGCTCGCTTTATTTGTTGCTCTTTTATTTCGGCTTTTGTTAGGTCGGAAGCCTACCTAGATTTTTTATGGTTTAACACGGAGGACCAAAATCTGCAATTGGATATGACATGTTCTCATTGTTGATATGCTTTCATTTGCTGATCATTTAGTGGTGGTAGCATAAAAAATTATTTTTCAGAAACAACAAGGTTTTCTTAAGATATGCAAACCGCTGAATGTATTATTATAGCATTTGAGGCTATTAATGTTCTGCATAAGGAAGTAATTTAAAGGCAATCTGGCCCTCAAGATTGACATCCGGATGATTTATGATTATCTTGAATGGAGCTTTCTTCTCAAGGTTTTGCGTCATTTTGGTTTTTTTGTTATATTTTCTGATCTTTGATTGATATTATCCCGCATTCAGCAAAGCTATCAGTGTTGTGCCAGAGGTGTACGCCAGAGTGATCCACTTTCACCCCTTCCCTCTGGTTTAGCAGAGGAGGTTCTTAGCAGGTTTATTACGCAAGCCAAGGTTGATGGTTCCATTCCGCGATGCTATTTTGTCGCGGCATTGAGGTCCCAACACATGTTCTTTATGTTGACAATATCTTGATTTTTTGTAAGGGCTCTCTTAGTAATTTTCGTTGCCTGCTTGATATTTTTAATGCTTATGCTCTGGTATCCAGTCAGGTGTGCTTAGCCCAGCTACGAGCAAGATTTTCCCAGGTTGTATCTCCCATGGAAGACTTCTCAACATCTCTGCTTTGTTAGGATTTCATGTGGGGACTTTTCCTTTCACTTATCCTCGTTTCCCCATCTTTGTTGGTCAACCCAAAGTTTTATATCTCCAGGCCATTGTGGATAAAATTAAGGCATAGCTCAAAAAACCCATGTTCTGCATAAGGAAGTAATTTAAAGGCAATCTGGCCCTCAAGATTGCCATCCGGATGATTTATGATTATCTTGAATGGAGCTTGCTTCTCAAGGTTTTGCGTCATTTTGGTTTTTTTGTTATATTTTCTGAGCTTTGATTGATATTATCCCGCATTCAGCAAAGCTATCAGTGTTGTGTAAGAGGTGTACGCCAGAGTGATCCACTTTCACCCCTTCCCTCTGGTTTAGCAGAGGAGGTTCTTAGCAGGTTTATTACGCAAGCCAAGGTTGATGGTTCCATTCCGCGATGCTATTTTGTCGCGGCATTGAGGTCCCAACACATGTTCTTTATGTTGACAATATCTTGATTTTTTGTAAGGGCTCTCTTAGTAATTTTCGTTGCCTGCTTGATATTTTTAATGCTTATGCTCTGGTATCCAGTCAGGTGTGCTTAGCCCAGCTACGAGCAAGATTTTCCCAGGTTTTATCTCCCATGGAAGACTTCTCAACATCTCTGCTTTGTTAGGATTTCATGTGGGGACTTTTCCTTTCACTTATCCTCGTTTCCCCATCTTTGTTGGTCAACCCAAAGTTTTATATCTCCAGGCCATTGTGGATAAAATTAAGGCATAGCTCGCAACTTGGAAGGGCACCCTTCTTTCGATCATGGAAAGAGTTCAATTGATAAAATCTTCCATTCAAGGCATGTTAATTTATTCTTTCATATTTATAAGTGACCTGCATCTCTCTTACATCAATTGGATGTGTGGACTCATAATTTTATTTGGAGTGGTGATATTCATACTCGGAAGGCTTGTACGGTTGCTTGGAATTCAATCTGCACCCCTTTTGATGTTGGAGGTTTGGTAGCAAGTTATCAAAACAGCTCAATAGTGATTTAATTATCCATCTTGCTTGGAATTTTACTTCGAGCAACGAAAATTGGGTATGCATTGTCATGCTCGCTTTGTGCGTGGTAATTTTTACCTTGATCACTATATTCAGCCTTCTATCTGTCCTGGTACTAAGGACTTCCTTTCGATATTACGATCAACTTAAGACGCTCATTGGCACAAATGCTTTGGCTCAATTTCAGACATCAGCATCGCCTTCTTAATAGTGGCAGTGGCAGATTCTATTATCAATAGAGCTGCGGTCATTCACCCGATTATTACTCTTCCTCATTATTGCAGACATTAATAATTTTGTTTTTCCTACAACTGATTTACCTGATAAATTGGTGTGGATTCATTCAATCTCCTTCGGAACTAACTGGGCATGCTTTATTTGGTGCTCTATTATTTTGCCTTTTGTTAGGTCGGAAACCTGTCTAAATTTTTTATGTTTTCACACATATGATCAGAACCTGCAATTAATTATGACATGTTCTAATTGTTGCTATGCTTTCATTGCTGATGATTTAGCGGTGGTAGCGTAAAAAATTATTTTTCAGCAACAACGAGGTTTTGTTAAAGACATGCATATTGTTGATGGTATTATTATATCATCCGACGCTATTAATATTCTGCACAGGGAAACAATTTGAAGGCAATCTAACGGTTTTTGATATCCGGAAGGTTTTTGATACTCTTAAAAGGAGATTTTTTTCTCAAGGTATTGCGTTAGTTTGATTTTTTTGATATTTTCTGTTCTTTTATTGATATTGTCCTACATTCAGGAAAGCTATCTGTGTTGGTGAACGGTAAATATGTTGGATATTTCTCTCGTGTCAGAGGTGTACGCCAGGATGGTCCACTTTCACCGCTGCTTTTTTGCTTAACAGAGGAGGTTCTTAGCAGGTCTATTACGCGAGCCAAGGTTGATGGTTCCCTTGCTTCCATGCTATGTTGGATAGCTTGAGTTTTTGTAAGGGCTCCCTTAGTAATGTTCATTGTCTGCTTGATATTTCTAATGCTTATGCTCAGGTATCCTGTCAGGTGCTTAGCCCAGCTAAGAGCAACATTTTCGCAAGTTCTATATCCAAGGATTATTCAGGTCATATTTAGATGTGGCGTGCGTATCTCTTACATCAACTGGATGTGTGGAAAACAACTCAATAGTTCTTTAACTTTCCATCTTGCTTGGAATTTTACTTCGAGCAATGAAAGTTCGGTTGTGCTATGTCGTGCTCGCTTTATGCGTAGTGGTTTTTTACCTTTATCACTATATTCAGTCTTCTATGTTGCCCAGTATTAAGGGCTGCCTTTTAGATATTAAAATCAATTCTAGATGTCATATTTGCAGAGGTGCTTTGGTGTGTTTTTGGAATTAGTCTCTTGTTGAGGCTTTGCATATTCTTCCTCATGAGTATCGCTTTCTTACAGCGATTATTACTCTTCCTCATATTTTTTAAGACATTGAGAATTATGTTTTTCCTACAACTGATTTGCCTGATAAATTGGTGTGGATTTTGGAGGAACTTAGTTGGGCTCACTTTATTTGGTGCTCTTTCATTTCGCCTTTTGTTCATTTGATTTTGTGGCGTTGGATTTGTGGTAATATACCTACATATGATAATTTGGTTTTTCGTGGGCTCATCAGATATTGTTTACATCATAGGTGCTATTTGTTTTTTAGATTAAACTAGCAACAGGAAAATCAATATGTTTCTGGACATGGTACAAGATAGATTAAGGGATATAGTGAGACCAAACACCATTGCGCTAAAATACATCCCACTTAGCTAGCTAATAAACTACAATATTCCCAATCCTCTTAACCCGACGAACCTCTGCCTGAGGACGAGGAGTTCTGGACAGCTTGGTGTGATATATAATAATAAGAATCTTTCTCCTAAATTGGTATCCCTCACAAATTTTGCAATTGGAGCAAGAACACGATATAATGGAGAAAATAGTGTTCATAAGACCTATGAGTTGAATTTGGAATCTACTTTTCTGCAGCGTGGTTGGGAAAATAATGTTCTTTATAGCATAGAGCTTTGAGTTTTGATTTGGTTATCTGATTAGTTCTTTTCATTTTAGTATTTCCTATTTGGATTCTTATAGCATAATTTTCTTGATTTGTAATTTTTCTCATTGGTATTGCAGGACATGTTGTAACCTATAAACACACAATACCTTCTGGTTCTTTTCTTTCTCTAGTTTGATCTTCTAATTTCTCTCCTTGATGATCATAGCCTTTATCTTCTTCCATGATAATAGAGGATCCTAATTCATATGCCATGCTAATAATTTGTTTCGGGGCACTCCGTGAGTTTGAATTTGAAGATGTTCGAAAACTTTCTGCTGAGTTGTGTGGACGCATTCATCCACAAGTAATGAATTATATTATTTTACTTTTAACTTTTCAGGATGCCATATGAATTTCTTACAATGCTCTGCGTATAACATGATTGAAAACTTAGCATGCAAGCAATTCATCATGCATCTGGGATACATTTTTGCTTTGACAGAGTTCTTATATCTGTCTGTTTAGATAATTGCTTGGGATTATTTTTACAGCATAAAATGTACAAATCCTTAGATTGCAATTGCTTCTCTTTTTGACAGATCACATAATGTTTTGGTATTGCAGAAAACCTTCATTATTTGGTTAGCAGTTTTTAGAGATTATTTTAACCTTTCCCATGCTGCTGATTCTAGGTCTTATTCCCAATTATTTGCTCCAAATTAGCTCTGGCTGTCAATTCTAAGAATGTACTGAAGATAAAGGCCTGTTTATTTTCAATCTGCACATCCCTGGTGGTAATTATTTTCTTCCGTCAGTATTTAGTGTTATGTTCTGCTTTTCAAATATCTGTTTCAGTTTCTTGCATTATCTTTTTCAATTTAGCTTGCAGTGAAGTAGCTTTTTTTGGATTTGTAGGTCAGAGGCTTGGAGTCACTTTCTCATCCTTTAATGCATGCAATTAAAAGGATGATTGAAACGGCGCTGTTATGGCCTTGTCTGAATGCTGATTCAGGTCTGAAACTATTTAGTTTCTTAATTTCTATATTTTATATGAACTAAAACTAATTATGATAGACACAAATTTTTCTCAGTTTCTAAAGTACAACATGGATGCATTGATTGTCTAGCACTGATGATATGTGCTGAACTACAATCTGAGGAATCAATCACAGACTCCATGCCAGATATAATTCGGGCTATTGGAAAGAAAGGTATGATGCTTTTAAGTATAGAAATTGGTAGTTGAGTATGACTTCATTGTAAACCTGTTGTGTCTGCAGCTGCAGGGGATTCCGTTGTAACCTATGTGATGAATCAGTTCTTTAATGATAAGAAGGAACATACTTCAAATCCCAAGTTTGGTGAGGAAAATTGTGAATCTGTAGCTGCAGTTCCTCTCTCTTTTCGTTTGTGCATGGGAAATGTTCTCATCAGCACTTGCCAGAAGATTTCAGAATCTTACAAGAAGCATTTTGCTGGACTACTAATTCCTTTTCTCCTTCATTCTCTTAAGGTATCGGTATAAATTTAGTCATTGATTATCCAATAGTATGATTTTAGTGTTCAACCGATGTATGTTACCAAATGGTTGAAAAGTAATCTTAACCCTTTTCTGGTGGATGCATGAGCGATGTATGTTACCAAATTTCTTATCACTATAATCCAATGGTACAAACCCAAGATATGAATAAACTGTACATAAAAGGAATGACATAAATGGGGATTTAGAGAGATCACAACTATAAAGCTACTCTATCTAAAGAAATTACATCATATCAAGGAATGAAAGGAAACAACAAAATGAATAAGAGGGAAATAACAAAAAAGTAAATTACAATCAATGTTCCTCCCGAAGTTGGAGCATACTTATATGATTTTCTTCCTTGCATACCTCAGGAATTGTGAAATAAAATCAATAGTTCCATTTGGAGTTTTTGTAGAGATAGCACCTGGACAAGAGGTAGATACTTTCACCTAGCTGTCGAAACAAGTTATAAAAATATAGTTGTTTCTTTGGATGTTATTAATGCTTTAGAGCTAATGTTTATGATTTTTGTGTTTATAATTACTCAGATGATTAGAAAAATGTATGTATTTGCTTCTTTTTTTTTGTATCATTTCATTTGATAACACTAGAATGTTAGAAATTCCAAACTTTGTAACTAATATTTGGACTTTTTCTCATTTTATGTCGGGGCTTTGCCATATTAGTGAACTAAGTTCAGGTTGGCTAGCTAAGCCAGAAGATGTAAGCATTTTATTTTGATTTCTTTTTCAAAGAAACAAATTGTCCTTGTATCCCAAAAATGGCAGGAAACTATCTGACTTACATTTTCCCAGGCTTTCAAGGTGGGAGATCGTATTGATGTAAAACTTAAAGAGGTATGACATTTTACTTTTCGTTAGCTTTAAATCATGCTGAACATTCAGTGGTCCTAAAGTACCCAGATTTGTAGTGTAATTTTCTTCAGGTAGTCAATCCTGGACAGCAGCTTAAAGCTCTGCTGACCCCAAAAGTGGGGTAGTAGTATAGCGTTTAGCAGGATGGCTACTATTTGATCATTTTGCTGGACAAATTACATGAATAACTATTTTAACTACATTTGTGTTTAATACATTAATTTTTAGTCTATGTACATATGTTAAAAAACCACATTTACTAACTGGTTAACAACAATTTCACTTGCTATTGAAATTAACCTTTTCGTAATTGAAGTTAGTAGTATAGCGTTTAGCAGGATGACCACTATTTGATCATTTTGCTGGACAAATTACATGAATAACTATTTTAACTACATTTGTGTTTAATACATTAATTTTTAGTCTATGTATATATGTTAAAAAACCACATTTACTAACTGGTTAACAACAATTTCACTTGCTATTGAAATTAACCTTTTCGTAATTGAAGTTAGTAGTATAGCGTTTAGCAGGATGGCCACTATTTGATCACTTTGCTGGACAAATTACATGAATAACTAATTTAACTACATTTGTGTTTAATACATTAATTTTTAGTCTATGTATATATGTTAAAAAACCACATTTACTAACTGGTTAACAACAATTTCACTTGCTATTGAAATTAACCTTTTCGTAATTGAAGTTATTGTCAGTAATATAGAGTAGATACATCAATTATTCAATGAACCTAAAAATTCAATTGTTTCTTATAAAAGAACCGGTGGTAGTAACTTTTGCTTTGTAATATTAACTTTTAGTACTTTTCAAAAACAAAAAAACTTTTAGTACGTTAATTGTTATATATCGGTAAAAATCAAATCACTTTGTAGAAAAAATAAGATGAATGCTATATTACTTTATTCATCAGCTCAAGGCTGGTTTAAATAGAAAGAGTACAAGTAGTAATCTCCATAAATTAAGGAGAAGATAATTATAAAGAGAAATAAAAGGAAATAAAAGATAAGTTTAGAATCTCCTAGAAATATCAAACTAGGAAACTAAATATTTTCCAACACCCCCCCTCAAGTTGGTGCATAGATGTCTATCATGCCCAACTTGCCTATCAAATGCTCAAAGGTGGGCCTTGCCAAGCTTTTGGTCAAGATATCTGCAGTTTGTTGACTTGAAGTTACAAAAGGTAGACATATGATCCCGGCATCTAACTTCTCTTTTATGAAATGTCGATCAATTTCAATATGCTTGGTTCTGTCATGTTGAACGGGGTTATGAGCTATGCTAATTGCAGCTTTACTGTCAGAGTATAATTTCAATGGAAGCTCAATTTTCATCTTAAGTTCTTCTAAGACTCTATGGATCCATAATCCTTCACAAATACCTTGAGCCATAGCTCTAAACTCAGCTTCTGCACTACTTCTTGCTACAACCCCTTGTTTCTTACTCCTCCATGTCACAAGATTACCCCAAACATAGGTACAATATCCCGAGGTTGATCTTCTGTCAGTAATTGAACCTGCCCAATCAGCATCGGTGAAGATAGACACATTTCTTTCACTAGTCTTCTTAAAAAATAATCCCTTTCCGGGATTTGCCTTTAAATATCTCAGTATTCTATAGACTGCCTCAAGATGTTCCTCAAAAGGGGAATGCATAAACTGACTTACTACACTGACTGAGAAAGCAATGTCAGGTCTGGTATGTGATAGATAAATCAGTTTCCCAACCAATCTCTGGTATCTTCCGGTATCAACAGGAATACTACCTTTCTCCCACAGTTTTGCATTAGGGTCCATGGGGGTATCTGTCGGTCGACATCCACTCATTCCTGTTTCTTTCAATAAATCTAGAATGTATTTCTGCTGGGAAACGACAATACCATCATTTGATCGAGCAACCTCCATACCAAGAAAATATCTCATGGATCCTAAGTCCTTGATTTCAAAGTCTGCTGCTAATCTCTCTTTTACTCTTCCCATTTCGACTATATCATCCCCCGTAAGAACAATATCATCAACATAAACAATCAGGACAGCTATTTTCCCATCTTTGGAGAACTTTGTGAACAAGGTGTGATCAGCCTGACCTTGAATGTACCCTTGTTTCTTCATGGACTGGGTGAATTTTTCAAACCAAGCTCTAGGAGACTGCTTTAATCCATACAAAGACTTATTTAGTTTGCATACATTTGATCCAAACCTATCTTCAAAGCCAGGAGGAATGTCCATATATACTTCTTCTTCTAGATCACCATTGAGAAAGGCATTCTTAACATCCAACTGATGTAGGGGCCAATCCAAGTTAGCAGCAAGAGACAAGAGAATTCTGACAGTGTTCAATTTTGCAACAGGAGCAAATGTCTCCGAGTAGTCTATACCATAGGTCTGAGTAAAACCCTTAGCCACCAATCGAGCCTTATACCTTTCAATTGACCCATCTGAATTATACTTCACAGTAAACACCCATTTGCATCCAACCGTCTTCTTCCCATCCGGTAGTGTCATAACACTCCAAGTTTTGTTCTTTTCAAGGGCTTTCATCTCCTCAAGTACAGCTTCCCTCCACTTTGGAACTTCTAGAGCAACCTGTACATTTTTTGGAATTTCTACACTAGACAATTTTGAGGTAAAAGCAGAAAATGATGAAGACAAATTTGAATATGATATGAAATTGGACAAGGGGTGTTTAGTGCAAGATCTAACAGGTTTTCTAACAGCAATAGGATCATCTATATCGGGATACAAGACACGACTCTCAGAAACAGAGATAGACTTACCTTTTCTGTTTTTAGGAGGCTGATCATTCCCCGGTTCAGATTCATGACACTGTTGAGATGTGGACTCATCACTTTCTTTGTGATTCTTTCTCACAAAAACCTTTCCTTTCCAAATTTTGTTTCCTGCTTCAAACCTATTCTCTTTAGATGACTCACTACCTTGTGGCATTTCAATTAGATCATCATTACCATTACTTTCAAAATTCTCATGGTTTTCTTTATGAGGAAATTTAGGCTCAGATTCACCAAGTTCCTTACTCATATCAGGAGTAGGATCAGATAAAGAATCCTGGCCATTTTCTGTTGGTGCAAAACTATAAGTCTTAGAACTTTCTGATTCAGGCAAAGATAAATTATTAAAAAAACTCAAGTCCTCGGTTTGAAACGAGTCTTCCTTTAAATCCCCCCCTTGAAGATGAGTGTCATCAAAAAAATATTTCTTTTCAAAGAATGTAACGTCCATAGTGACATACATTTTCTTGTTTTTTGGATCAAAACATTTATATCCCTTCTGGGTTGGGGAGTATCCAACAAAAACACATTTTATAGCACGCGGTTCAAGTTTGCTAATATTCTTATGTTCATGAACAAATGCAGTGCAACCAAAATTTTTTAAAGTCAAATCGTTTGAAACACGATCAGTAGGAAAACATTCTTTGAAACTATGAATTGGAGTTTGAAAATTAAGAATTTTGGAGGGCACTCTATTAATTAAATATGCAGCAGTTAAAACTGCTTCACCCCACAAATAATTTGGTACTTTACTTGAGAAAAGTAAAGCTCTAGCCACCTCCAACAAGTGTCTATTTTTTCTTTCTGCAACTCCATTTTGTTGGGGAGTGTTAGGACATGAACTTTGATGCACAATTCCATTTTCACGAAAAAAATCACTTAACATTGTGTTAAAATATTCCTTGCCGTTATCACTTCTAAAGACTTGAATATTTGTTTGAAATTGATTTTGCACCATTTTAAAAAAATCCTTTACAGCCTGACAAACATCAGATTTCCCCTTTAACAAGTACACCCAACATACTCTTGAGTGATCATCTATAAATGTGATAAACCATTTTTTATGAGAAAGTGTACTCGTTCGGTTAGGGCCCCAAACATCACTGTGAATAACAGAAAAAGGTTTTGATGGTTTGTAGGGCTGTAATGGAAAATGAGAACGATGATGTTTTGCAAATTCACATGCTTCACATTTTAACAAAGACAAATCCTTATTACGAAATAACTTAGGAAATAAGTGTTTTAAATAAGGAAAACTAGGATGACCTAATCGTGAATGCCATAACATAACATCATCATCATTATTATTCAAAACTAAAAAAGATTCAAAGCAAGAACTTATTGGTTTGGAAGGTAGTTGTGATTGAGGTTCAATGTCAAAGTAGTAGAGTCCTCCACTCTCCTTAGCAGTACCAATCATCTTCCCCGAGTTCAAATCCTGAAAGACACAATGAGTACGGAAAAAATTAGTTTGACAGTTTTTATCTTGAGCTAATTTACTGACAGACATGAGACTACAAGATAGATTTGGGACATGAAGGACATCTTTGAGGGTTAGACTTGGAGACAACACAACTGAACCTTTGCCTGCAATGGCTGAAAAAGATCCATCTGCAATTTTTATTTTATGGTTACCTGCACATGGACTATAAGAAGAAAACAAAGTAGAATCACCTGTCATGTGATCACTGGCACCTGAATCAACTATCCAAGCATGACTGGGACTGACACAAAGAAGAGCAGAATTACCTTTAGGGGCAATAGAGCAAGACAAAGATTCAAGAATTTTGTACAATCTGTCTAGTTGTTCCATCGTGAATGAATGCTGAATTGAAGAGACTTGTTGCTCTTGATTAGAATTACTGGCTTGGAATGTACGACCAACCATGATTCTTTGTCGTGCCTTCCCTCTTTCGAACTTCGATCGGTTCATCATTTTTGGATAAAAAATAGAAACAAGCTTTAAATTGGCAGTTTTTTTTTTTTTATGCGAACAGCGCGCGGATGAACAGTAGCCGCGGGATGAATAGTAATCGCAGATGAACAGTGCCGAATACACTTGATTCAATTCAAACTGCACTTAATTAGATCGGATCAATTTTGTTTAATATTGCAACAAGTAATGAATTATATTATTTTAATTTTAACTTTTTAGGATGCCATATTAATTTTTTACAATGCTTTGCGTACAACATGACGTCACGGTCCTTGATACTCCTGTGTATAATCATTGTTAAGTGAGGTCAATAATTATGCGTGTTATGTTATTTGGATTCTTGATAATATTGTGTAGGCAAGCAAATCTTTGCCTTCTGAATTAATTTCACTTGTATATGCATATTCTGTGATTAGTAGAGTTTAAAATAGTTGCGGTTGTGATGACGTCACGGTCCTTGATACTGCTGCGTATAATCATGGTTAAGTGAGGTCAATAACATCGAGGCTAGCCATTTGATTTGGTGATCTGTATTAAATTCTTTTTGTTTTCAAATATATCTTCTGGTTTTGTTAACCTCTTGCTTGATCTTTATACTCTATTCTCTTTTTTCTCCTGGTTGATTATTTTGGTTTTTTGCTTCTGAGGTTTGTTATTGTTTTAGTTAGTTCCTTTGAGTTTTCTGTGAGGGAGTCACAGGGAAAAGTTAGCCTATAAATATGTGGTTTGCTATGGAATTCAAGGTCGGAAGTGGTTCGTCAATACTTTCTGCTTAACTGTCATTTCTGTGTTGGTGTTACCGAAGTTAACCTATAAATGTGTGTATTTGTTTTGGAATTTAGGATAATGTTGAAGTTGAATTTGCCGTGCTTTCCTAAATTGGTATCCCTCACAATCATTTGTGTTGTTGTGCTTTCATTTTCTGATCTCTACTCTGACTATGAATTCTATATATTTCTTTTATCTTTTTTGAGGATTTAGTTTTCTCGATTCCAGATAAATCAAATTTGTTCAATTAGTTGTTTACTATTTTCAGGCTTTGTTCATAAGACATATGATCTGAATTGTGAATCTACTTTTCTGCAGCGTGGTTTGGGAAAATAATGTTCTTCATAGCATAAGCCTCGAGTTTTCACTTGGTTATCTTTAATTTATTCTTTTCATTTCAGTATTTCACTATTTCTTAACTGGATTCAAATTATGGGCTGTTAGGCCGAATACAAATTACTAATAAAAATAATGTCTAACGTTATGGGCTGTTAGGGTGTTTTCATAGGTTAGGATTTAGGAATCAGATACGTATCTCAAGTATAATGAGAACATAGGATTAAAATTGCAACACATCTCATTAATATGAGAATAGACGACATATAGAATACTTATCTCAGATAGTAATTTATTACAACATAAGTACATTGTTACAAGTAGACTCGATCATCCATCCCAATGACTCAGACGAACTGGAATAGCCTAGAATGGACTTGGCCAAACCCGGAATAGTTTGTTTTAAGTAAACTATTTATGATTTTAAATTGCTAACTGATGAACTTTGCTCCGTGAAGGGTTGATTTTAGAGCTTGCTATTCATTTGTTTTAATAATATAAACAGATTGTTAGGGATTTATGTATTGATTCGCTTTACTCTGTTTGTTAGGGATTCTAATTTCAAGAATCTCACACAATCACACTTCTCTTTCCTATTTTTTCCCCATCATCGGTTATCAAGTTTTTGTTTTGTTATAAATTATAATCCTTCATTTGTGATGCATTTATTTGTTTTGCAGGGAGTTGAGAAGTTTTGATGTCTAGAATGACTTGATACAATGGACAGGAACGGTTTCATATGGATAAATCAAATTTCTTAAATATGACTTGTTGTCTAATATTATTATTTTCGGGCTTTGATTTCTATAGGTGAGAATTGAATTTTGAACTTGTTTTTTTGCGTCGTAACCTTCTTCAGAGCATGGAGGCTAGCGTTTTCTAGATATGTTGCCGTCCATTTTTCTTCTCTCTGATTTTGGCTAAAGTAAACCCTTCTTTTTCTCATCTACTTTCCTCCAACATCCATTTCCCAATTTCTCTTATCAATTTCATTTCAACGTTTTTCCATCTTCATTTGAGAAACAGCTCACTGGTCACCGTGTTGATCGCTCCATATCTAACTAATTGCTTCTGTGTAGCAGTAGTTTGATCGTTCTCTTCTGTGTTTACAGCAACAACCACTGATTGCTTCTCCAACACATTATCTTTTTCAAGTGTTTCTGGAAGGAGTCACTTTTTTTTACATGTACTCAAGTTGAAATGCCACCTTTGATTGCCATTGAGGTAATTTCTTGTTATACATGTGATTTGCAAATTTATTGGGGATTGAATGAAGATTCGATTAATTATGCAATCATAAACTTGGATAGTGTTAGATTCATATCATGAAATCATATATGTAGATGACCTTTCTGTGTTGACATAGGATGGTATTTCTTGTTATACATGTGATTTGCAAATTTATTGGGGATTGAATGAAGATTCGATTAATTATGCAATCATAAACTTGGATAGTGTTAGATTCATATCATGAAATCATATATGTAGATGATCTTTCTGTGTTGACATAGGATGGTATTGGGAAGGTATTGCGTTGGTATTCGGTAGATATAAAAAAAATTCACACAATCACACTACTCTCGACTCTTCTTTTACACATCTGTTATCAATTAATATTTGGTTACATTTTTTCATTTGATAATGGAGATATTCTTTTGCAGCAAGATGTGAAGTCTGGAAATCTAGAACGATCTGATAGGAAGACAAAACGGAGTATTTTTTAGGTGTTTCTATTCTATGCAATCATAAACTTGGATAGTGTTAGATTCATATCATGAAATCATATGTAGTTGGATTTTCTATGCTGACATGTAGACACTTGTAATAATTTAAGAAAATATAAGTGATGCAATGATGATATTGGAAAGGTATGAAACAACAATACACGTAGGTATTGGGTTGATATCAAAAAATTCAAACAATCACACTACTATTGACTCTTAAGCTATTAGGATAGGCCACATCAATTGTTTCATATTATTTCTAACAGTCTCGAACTCTAGAATGATCTGATAGAACGACAGAAACGGAGTATGTTTTGAAACAAATAGTTCCGGGTAATTTCAAGCAATAAGGTTTATTTTGGTACACTCTTCTTAGATTGTATATTAACTTCAACTTATTTATTCTTTGTTTAGTTTAATGTCTATCGATGGGCTGTGTCGGTTGGTGGCTATCATTTAAAAGTTCAGTCTTATGGTTTTCTTACCCAATCAAAACTGTTGCTTTCTAAACATTAAGGTTTTTGACAATTTGACCTGTAATCTGGAAGAAATTGGAACAGCTACTCTGATCATCTGAATGCAATTTGGTTCGGAGAGTTATGCTACTCTTCTTTCTTCACCCTAAGTTCTCTTTCTACAACTATTTGTCATAGTGTAATTTTACTATATAGGTATCGTCTGGTGTTGACAGGGTAAATGTTACATGGTTTTTTCTTTTACCACAAAATTCTCCCTTCTCAATCACACTGGACCTTGTTAACTTTGTACTAGTTGTCTATACCTATGTATAAAGTGGCGATTTTGATGGAGGGTGGAAGTGGCGATAAAGCAGCAGCAGCTGAAGAAGAAGCAACCACAACCCCTGTTTTCTTGCATTGCCTTATTCCATTTCAAAAGATATTGCTGCAAATTGGTTTTAATGATGCGATTATTAGTTGTATTATTTATTACATTTCTTCCTCCTTTTTTTGAATGGCTATTACATTTTTTCCCTGCTTTGCTATTTTCCATTAATGTGTTGAGAATATAATAATCAACTGTTATGGAGTTTGAGATGATAATGGAGATTTTGGATTTGCATTTTGTAAAAATAATGTTGATGTTTTCAATCACCAGTTCATCCATGAATGAGTTATTCTTGACTGCATTGTGTTCTTTTTATTAACATCCAGTTAGTATAGATTGGGTAGTATCTTTTTGTTTATTTTCCCTACTTACGAAACTGTTGTCTCAAAATTGATTAATTTTCCCTGCTTATTAAATTGGTTTGTTTTCTCAAATTTTCTTCTTCATTTTTTGATTTATTTGATTTTGAACTATAGGCAAGTCAAGTTAGGGGGTTAAATTGCATTTTTGTTTACTATTTAGTTGAGATAACTATATTGCATTTCTTTCTTATGTTAATTTAAATAAAATCTCCATGTCCACTAACTATGCATGTATATTCAAACAAAAAATGAAAATTATATGGACCTTTAGGTAATTCAATTTCTTATAAGAAATTTTAATTTTCTTTTTTTGTTTCTATCAGGGTGAAAAGTGTATTTCATGTCACCGCTGCAAGAGAAAGGAAATGGAATAAATGCGATAGAAGTTAAGAAAAATAAAGGAATAGATGGGCTACAATGGTGATGGTGGTAATGTCAAGGTGGCAAGAGGTAGCCGCAAGAGAGGAGAGTAAACAACACAACCATGTTAAAGAAGAGAATCAGCGAGACATCCAATAAGAAAAGAACAAAGGGTTGGTGGACAACGGTGCGTGAAAATTTTATTTGTTTAAAAGAATGCGGGTGCAAAAAAAAATCATCCTAAAGGTGAACAAATACTCATATTCTAAGTAAAGATGTCTATTTATCTTCTAATAGTGCCTTCTAAATGACTGCAAGTTTTTCTTACCCTTCAGAAATTTTGAATATTTGGTTGCTTTTAAAATAGATTGGTTGCTAATTTTGTAGTAATTTGGTTTTTAAACTACATTGTCAGATGACTTTTCTGCATGCTTATGTTTCATATAATTACTCTATTGCTCAAAACAAAATTTATGAAAAAAATAAATGCAGGGAATGTCAAAGGCTTTAAGTGTACCTTATTTCTCTTTGTTTTGATTTAGATGGTTTTGAATGAATAAATTTTTGGTTATTTGATGGGTGTCACAGCCAAAGAAAACATAGTATACATATATTTTAATTCGATGAATTATTTGAGTTATGCATTTGTGAATATTACTATATGAATTAATATGCTATTTTTCAAAAGAAGGGTTGGTGATATCGAGGTATTACTATATGAAAAATTTAGAAGGGTTGGTGAATATTACTATATGAAAAATTTAGAAGGGTTGGTGATGGCTTTGATCGAGTAGGTCTTGATGGTATCGAGGTATTACTCAGACATTCAATCTCTCTTCTCTCTGATGAAATATTAATAACTTTAATATTTACAGGTATAAACAATCTGTTCTTCGTGTTGTTATTAGATAATTTTATTAGATAATTTTGCTCCGATTTGTTTAGTTGGGAGATGAATTCTTGCCTGCTGTTGGGGTTTTCTTGCGGGTTTGCTGGCAGTGCTTTTCGGGCCTCTATTGTTGTGTCCATTTCTGTGAGGGCTGTTGTTTGGTGGTGCGGTCTGCTCTCTGCTTCTGGTTTTCTGTTGGGAGTTTGTCGGGTGGCCTCTGTTTTTGCCTTGTGTTTCTGTTGGTATGGTGAGGTTTGGGTGGGGCTTAGGCCTGTTAGTTGTTTTATTTGTTGCGTTTTTCTGCTGTAGCTTTGTTCCTACCTTGGCATTTCTTATGCCTTGGATTAGAGGTTATCAATAAATTTGCAATTCAAAAAAAAAAATCTGTCCTTCGAGTATGAAAATGCTTACCAAGAATATATTTTTTAAGAGTTCAAAAGTGCTTTAATTTTATTATATCCAATTCTCACTTTTGTAATTTTGTCTTTGATAAGTACTCTGAAAGGTTGTTATGGCATTCCTGGGGTTCATTACAAGGGTCGACAAGGAGATTTCTACATTTTGGTAAAGTAAAACAAATTATTTCAGGTGATGGACATTTGGGCCCAGCCTTTGGGATGTATGGAATTCTCTTGGGCAATCGTAAAATTTCAACTCTATTTTTCATTGTATTGTTCACTTGGTATAACTTCAAATTCTTTGAGTTCATTCCATTCTGGCTTCACTGAACTTTTAGCATCTTAACAGGATGTCGCCAAGTATGGCTGCGCTTGCATTGCAGTGGAGGCAATATCAATTCTTGAGAAGCTCCATTTGAAAGGGTAAATCCTTTTATTAGTTTTTCAGAGTCAAGTAATAATATTCCCATTTCTATAAATGAAACTTGTATCATTGAATTAGGTTTGTGCTGGGAGATGTAAAACCAGAAAACTTTTTCCTTGGTCAACCAGGAACGGCCGATGATAAGAAGTTATATCTTATTGATTTTGGTTTAGGTATGTTGTCTTTTTGAGCCAGTTGCGTTTCTACTAAGTTTAATTTTCTCTCTATCTAACCTCAGGTATTAGTTATTTTGATTGTGCATTAATGTCCATACCATGTGCTGTCTTCAGCTTCTAAATGGAAGGATGCATCATTTGGTCAACACTTTGAAAATGATCAGAGACCTGGTATATTCAGGTTTGTAAATGTTGCGAGTTTTACATCTCTTTATGTGCACGGGTAATGTTGCGAGTTTGTAAATGGAAGGATGTATGCTAGTGTACATGCACATTTAGTTAGGACTGGCAGTCAAAGGGATGATCTTAAGTCACTGGCATACACATTGATATTTCTCATTAAAGGGAGATTGCCGTTGCAGGGTTATCAGGTGTGTTTTGTAGTATCTCATCAAGTATAGATTATTGATTGCTTCTAGAGGTTTCATCTTATATGGTGTGATTTCTCTCTTTCCTCCCAATCTACAGGGTGACAATAAAAGTTTTCTTGTTTGTAAGAAAAAAATGTCCACTTCTACGGAGTTGATGTGCTGTTTTTGTTCTGCTCCATTTAAGCTTTTCATAGAAGCAATTACTAACATGAGATTTGATGAGGAGCCAAATTATTCCAAGCTTATATCAGTTTTTGACAGCTTGATTGAACCATGCACTCCATTGAGACCTATTAGTATTGATGGAGCTTTGAAGGTTATTTTAGCCGTCTTTTCTGTAAGAAGATGAGCAGCCTAAGAAAAAAGTGCGATTATGTGCACGGGTAATGTATACAAGCACCTTTATTTTAGTTCTGTTGGGAGTTTTGTATTAATACTATTGCTTGCCAGTCAAATTTTCATTTCAAAATTCAAGAGTTTTCTTCAGGATTAACGGTTCCTTATTACTTTCTCATTCAAATGACTAGGTAATATTGAAACCATTCTTAGGAGATAATATAAGACACTAAGTGTAACGACCCAAATTTAATTAATAGAGATGCTAGTATTAATTCATATTAGAACTCATGAGAGCATTGGATAAATTGAAACCAAGACAAGGAAGTGCTAGTACTCTAAGAGTGGGCTCCACCCTTTGATATACTTCAATTCCACTATGACCCATTTCATTTTCTCTCCCCCTCCATTTGTTTTCGGACCTGAAACAACAACAACAACAATAACTTTCTCAATTCCCTCTTCTCCACCACTTTCTCACCTCTACCAAATCTTTGCCAAAGCAACATGTAACTTCAATTTACTCATCCTTTAGTATCCAGTAATCAAGGTATGAGTTTAAGATTCAATTTTGGCAATCCTCTTCTCCCTCTGTAACCGTAACTCTCTCTATCTTCCTAAACCCATATTTCTTCATAAACTAAGATCAAATCATGCAAGCCAATCCATAAGGGCTTAAACCCACATGTAGTTTCACTTTAGCTCTCTTCCTTCCTCTTCAACCTCTCACGCCATCCTCTCTCTTAAATACCTATAAAATCCATTTTTAATTTCTTATGGGTTAGTGTTGCATGTACCAATTCTGAGACTTCGGAGCTTGTTATGAATCAAGTCATGATGTAAACAAATTATGGTAAGAATCACTAGTTTTCCTCTATCCTTTCTCTTTTTTTGGCCATCTCACTTCTTTGGTGTTAAAGGCTATACAAACTTAATCACCTCTGTTATGTACATTGGATGTATGAATAGCAGCTGCAGAAGCAAGGCAGTGGAAGTAAATTAGGAGCTTCAAGAAATTGAAGAGAAAGAACAGAGCATGGGTTAAACAAATGGTTGGAAGTTTGGAACAAGAGCTGGAGGTTTAACCTTGTCATAACTCAACATTGAGGTGGGTTTCTTTAAGTAATTCCGGAAACCATAAGTCCGATGATTAGAATTTTATTCTTGTTCATTAAGTAAGAAAATTTAGATACATGAGTTAGAGTTGATAAATTTAATGTTTGAATTGAATGAGTATTTTATCTATTTTCTATTGATCTCATTGTTGTGCTGGAAACATGCTTGTTAATTGGTTATATAATGTTGTATAAATTAGGAGTCACTTGGCTATGAATATGTGCTGGTTTGGAACCTCTGTTTGCAGGAAAAATCACAAAATACGCTGCATGAGTCGATTCATGGGTCTCATGAATACTAGTCTTACAATATAAACTATGATACTCTAACATAATACCAAAGACTTCTGAGATATTTTTGTATATTCTAACAATTATAATTTGATTGCAATTGTATAAGATTTTTCCCCCTCTAAACTTCGATACAAATTATTGCTGTTTCATTTAATTACTATTGGTGGTACCTGATTCGGAGCACGTCATCCCATTCTCCAGATGTCATTTTTCAGGTAAAACCTCTACGAGAAAACTTGTATGCAACCATTCTGTTTCAGGTATATGTTTTACCGAGCAAAATATTACGGGTTAACAGAGGTGTTTATCATTTTGTTTATTATTTTATATGTGCTGCTTTTCTTTCCTTATACCCAAGGCTTGCATTATGTATTATGTAGGACATATCTTATTTTGATAAAGAAAATGTTGGTACCTTGACAGGCTCGCCGCAGATTGTCAACGGCTTTCGCATGTTATAGGAAAAGATCTTCAGTTGATATTACGCAACACTTTGCAGGTCTTGACTTCATTTTAATACTCTGGTTAAATTTGATTGTATTATTAAGGTCTTAAATAATTAAGGTTTTTTCCATAGGTTAGGAATTTGGAATCAGTTACTTGTTTCATTTGGTAACAAATTTGTTAAGATGGTAAGTATAATGAGAACATAGGATTGAAATTTCAACACCTCTCATTAATATGAGAATATACATATAGAATATTTATCTCAGTTAGTATGCTATTAGAGTATAAGTACATTGTTACAACTCGACCCGATCATCCCAATGACACAACCGACCTGGAAGTGTTTTCTTATAGCCTAGAATGGACTCGGTCAAACTCGGAATACTCCCTCCGTCCCAAAATATAAGCAAAAGTGAGTCAAAGAAACTTGATGTATTTGATTCAAAATTTGGACCAAATACATTCACTTTTGTTTACCAACTTTTGCTTATATTTTGGGACGGAGGGAGTAGTTTGTTTCTAAGTAAGAAATTTATGATTTCAAAATGCTAACCCGTGAACTTTGAAAGAAAATTTTGATTTCTTTTTTTGTTAATGTAGTTTGAAACTTTCATGTGTTGAATCTTGAAGTGTTCATTTTAATTCAAATGCTGAATTTTAAATTATAGAATTTTAGTCTAAATGTTGGAATTTTAATAAAATATAATGTTATTTAATTATATAAATATTTTTTAGAATTTTAAGTCTTGTGACTTGATGACCCCCATCTGAAACATCCTGCTCATAAATGTATTGGGTTGTACTGAATTCCTTTTATTCAATCGTTATTTCTTTACTTTCTTATTTACAATTTGGTGTTGCAGGAGAGACTGTGATTTTGATTTCTTCAACTAATTGTCATAGTAAAAGGGTAAACGTTACATGGTTTTTATTTTTACCACAAAAGTCTCCTTTCTCAACACTCTGCACCTTGTTAATTTTGATGTCTCTGCATTTTATACTACTTATTTGTTGGTTGTGTTTTGATTTTTCAATTATTGTTGGGCTTAATTTGGTGATTTGAACTTAGATTTGAACATATTTGCATCGTTTATGTGTGGGTGTTACAGGGAAGTTAGCCTATTAATGTTTGTATTTGTTTTAGGATTTAGGATAACGTTAAAGTTGTTGTCTATATGTATCTAGAGTACATCTTTGCCATCCCCAAGGACGAGGAGTTCTGGACAACATGGTTTGACACTTTTTTTGTCATGTTGATTTGCCACTTCTTTTGTTATAATTCTCTCTCTCTCTCTCTCTATGTCTCTCTCTCTCTCTCTCTCTCTATTTTTCAGTCGTTAGAGATATATAGTAATAAGAATTTTTCTCCTAAATTAGAAGCATAATCATATGAAAGAAATGGATATAATTCATAGTCATAATATAATGAAGAACAAGAATCTACCTCCTTTCCTAAATTGGTATCCCTCACAATCATATGTGTTGTTGTGCTTTCATTTTGTGATCTCTATTGTGACTATGAATTATATCCATTTCTTTTAGCTTTATTGAGGATGTAGTTTTCTTGATTGCTTCATGAGTTCCCTTTGGGGGTCACAGGGTGATATGTACTAAAAGTTGTCAATGACAATATATTTTTGCTTTGGAGTTATAGAGGAGAGAGGCTATCAATGTATTGTGGGATTTGGAAGTTTGGGCTGACATTTTTAAGGAAACGCTTTGAGCCTTTGGATTTAACGGGCCGTTTTTTTCCCTGGAATGTACTTTGCGCTCGAATAAGTGTCCTGGGATAGTGTATTGTGGCATTGTTGATTTTTATGTTTAGAATACAAATCTAAGTATTAGGAGAACTTCAGTATTTATGACTTTTAAATAATTGAGATACATGCTGTTTTGCAGTGAGATGAAGTTTGGATAAATAAAATGTTTGCAAATACTTGATACAATGGATAAGTCAAGAGAGTCAACATAAATCCAATTGGTTTAATGAGTTGTTCTTTACTATTTTCGGGCTTTATTCATATGACATATGAATTGAATTGTGAATCTACTTTTCTGCAAGGTTTTGGAAAATAATGTTCTTCATAACATAGATCCTCGAGTTTTGATTTGGTTATCTCTAATTAATTCTTTTCATTTCATAATTTCTTAACTGGATTCTTATCTCAGTTAGTAAGACATGTTTTTCTTGATTTGTTATATTTCTCTTTGGTGTATTGCAGGACAAGTTGTAACCTGTTTAATGATGCAAAACTTTAGGGGTTTTGTTGGTATTGGGTAGATATCTTGACTCTTATTTTACACATCAGTTATCAACTTTAGGTATTTTATTCTGATAAATTTTTTCATAGTTTGGAACCTAGTGTTTTAATTTGGTGATGTCTATTAAATTATTTTCGTTTTCAAACTTTCAATTCTGAGAGCATATATATGTGAACATACAATTTCTTGGTATCTTTTGGTTCTATCTATCTATCTTCCTCTTGTTTGGTATCTTCTGGTTCAAACTGATAACTTTCTTCATAGTATGGAGCCTAGCGCTTGATTTGGTGATGTCTATTAAATTCTTTTCGTTTTCAAACTTTCAATTCTGAGAGCATATATTTGTGTTCATACAATGACTTGGTTTGTTCTAGTTATATCTATCTTCCTCTTGTTTGGTCTTGATGTGTGGTTTTTTTCTTTTGTTTCTTATTTCGATCTCTTAATTCTAATGTTTGATATTGTTGGTTTCAATGTCGAAGTTGTTGTTCTTATTTTAATAATCTGATTAATGAGTTTGTTAGGGTTTCAATTCTTTTACAAATTCTACGTCCGTGACAAATCTTATTCTTTGTTTGATTGTGTACATACCTGATGTATTGCGTTTAATTTGTTGGTTTCCTGGCAGCACGCTGAAATTTTAATGTGAATTTTTAATGTGTTGCCAATTGTGTCTCAGTTAATGGTAATGTTATGTTATGCTATGCTGATTGATCTATATTATCACCCTTGGTGAAAATCAGGGAACTGCTGGTTAATGGTATCAAAGGATTCCCATGACGCTTCAAAAGCTCGCAGTTGCTTCCACTGAAAGAAAACTTCAACACAACCAGCAGGATCTGTACGGACAGATTTGACATCCTGAGGTTCCACTTCCAATTCCATGTCTTCGGTCAGCATTGGTGGTAAGGGCTGTAACTGAACAGTGGGAGAAATTGCCTTCTTAAGTAAGGAAACATGAAAGACCGGGTGAACTCTTGTACCTTGTTACAACTCTAACTGATAAGCAACCTTTCCAACAACTTTGGCGATCTTATATGGGCCATAGAATCGAGGACTAAGCTTTTCATTGATCTTCTTTGCCAAGGACTTCAACCTGTATGGTTGCAGCTTCAAATAAACAAAATCACAAACCACAAAAGAGACATCACGGCGATGCTCTGATACCAATGTTAAGATCTGTCAATTAGAACAATCATTGTATGCAAGGAGCAATGAAGTGTGACTATATTTATTCAATTGCAACAGTTACAGAAACAAGCAGCAAGTGTAACTGCTAAATAAAAGTAAATAACAGTAATAAAACCTCTAGGAGTTGTAGAGCCAAGTCTCTCCTTTGGCCAAACCACTAATAAGTAATAACCACAATATGATGACAACTAATTGCCATATTATCTTATTATTTAAAGCAAACCAAATAACATAAATGGGCCTATTACTTAGGCTTTTGGATGCCCGCTTAGTATAGACAAACTTGATAGTGGGCCTACTAACAGAAATCTTAAGGATCTAGAGAACGAATATGACAATCCGCTACTGAGCGATCGACAATATACCTGTGCTTTAGAATTGCAATTACTGAGCTATCTGGAATAGAGGCTATTGATACTGAAGATGATGACACAATATGTCAACAACCAGCTTACTTACATGCTTTTATGTGATTATTACAGTACTTTTCTGTTGATATAAAATTGTTAATGTTTCTGTGGCTATTGCAGGTGAAAATTTTGTGAAAGATTTGGCTAGTTTAGAGAAGTCTAAGGCTATGATTAGTAATTTGACAATGGTTCCCTTTGTTCTCGTTATATCATCGGTATGTTGCTTGTTTCCAACTATTGCTGATATATATGGGTAATTATCACTTTGTTCTTATGCTTATATTTGGTATGTTGCTTGAACTGACATGACTATTTTCGATGGTACAAGTTAGTGAACTTTTTTTTAAAAATAAAACTTTTAAATTAGAAATATGTGAAAAATTGAAAGTATTCCTAGGGTGAAACATTTGTGGTGGAAGCTAAAGTTTGGATTCACGATGGCCAAATTGCCTCCTTAATTTATGTTAAAGACTGCAACACTGGGACCTCTATCGAAGATTGTCAGAAAATTAATAGGCTCGAAGCGCGCTTAAGATCTGTTCTCCAGGGAGATAGTGATGTTAGGAGTGCAACAACATCTCTCTCTGATGTTGTTATACACCCTGGAAGAAGGCTCCATCAGATGATGTTTGCAGATCGTGACTATCAGAAGAATCATATGTTCGAGTTTACTTCCGAAACACCGTTGGTGACTGTCCAAAATTGGGCAGAAAGGGGTTATTCGATTGTTAATGTTCAGTGCAAGGATAGATCTAAGTTATTGTTTGATGTTGTGTGCAATTTGACAGACATGGAATATGTTGTGTTCCATGCAACTATCAACACAAGGATTGACCAAGCATATCTGGTAATTATTAGACATCATTAGAATGCATTGTTTTTATTCCAGGAATTTTACAAAAGACATATAGATGGCACCCCAATTAGTTCAGAACCAGAGCGTCAACGTCTGATTCAATGCTTGCAAGCAGCAGTGGAGAGAAGATCATGCAAGGTATGCTTATATTTTCATACTTTTGTTTTATGAATTGTTATGATTATGAATATGTGATCTTTAATTTGAACACACATTAAGACTTATTAATTATCAATTTCTTGAATGCAGGGTGTTAAGCCTAGAGTTATCCACGGAAGACATGCAAGGTCTTCTAGCCGAGGTGATGAGAACATTCCGAGAAAACGGGTTAAATGTGACTAGGGCCGACATAGCCACCACAGGCTACTTGGCTGCAAATACCTTCTATGTAACAGATGCCATTGGATACCTTCTAGGTTTTTATAAACCTTGATATTTTATAATGTATAATTTTATTTTATACATCATATATATCCTTATTTGCATGGCTTTGAAATAGGGTTAAATTGCGCTTCCTTTATTATTCATTCTCTTGGAAAATTTTCTCTCCTTTATCAATTTGTATTCTTTTTTGCCTTCATAACATTTCTTTGTTTGTCTCAGGTTTGCGTACTGGATTACTTATAGACTCGGGTGATTTTGTCACTCATGTGGTAATTAATTAACATTTTGTTTTTTTTTTTTGGTTTCTTCTTCTCTCTTTCTGCAGCAGCGGTGAATAATAAGCATGCCGGTACTAGAATGTCTGGATTTCGCCAAGAAAAACTCCTCGGTTCACTCATAATTTGTTTCTATCTTCTCTCTCATTTTTTTTGGTAATGTTTTCCTCTCAATTTGATTATTTTATGTATTGTAAGATGAAATAAAGAGGAGCATGAATTGTTCTGTAACTGTTTTCTGTTATTCAGTTATTTTCTATTTTGATTGATTACAAATGTATGTGGATGACATGTATTTATAGACTATACATGAGGTGTATTAGTTCTCATAGTGAGACTAATACACTTGCTGTTAGCTAACCTAACTACACTTATTACAAGGCTATATTGCCAATGCTAAAGCTAACTATATCTAATACAGTATACACTTACACACCCCCCTCAAACTCAGTGTGAATCTTTTACATTGAGTTTGGTTCTCATGTGTAAGAATTTCTCTGTTGAGACAGGCTTAGTTAGAATATCTGCTAGTTGATCAGAGCCTGGAATGTGAGTGATATATAGTTTCTTTGCAATGACTTTTTCTCTGACAAAGAAGAGATCTATTTCCATATGTTTTGTCCTGGAGTGTAGTATAGGATTGTGAGCTAGTAGCACTGCTGACTGGTTGTCACAGTAGATAGTTGGAGTGTAAAAGGGAACAGTGAGCTCTTTGAGAAGAGTTTGCAGCCATAGAACATCTGCATTAGCTTGAGAAAGACTTCTATATTCAGCCTCTGTGCTGGATCTTGCAACAACCTGTTGTTTCTTTGACCACCAGGAGATTAGATTGGGTCCAAAGTACAATGCTGCTCCAGATGTAGATCTTCTATCATCTGGGTCTGATGCCCAGTCAGCATCACAAAAAGCTTTAATAGACAAAGGATGATGGATGTTAGTTGGAATGATTCTTAACCCTAGATGTAGAGTGCCCTTTAGGTAGCGTAGTATCCTCTTTACAGCAACCCAGTGAGATTCCAAAGGGTTAGACATGAACTGGCAGACTTTGTTAACTGCAAATGAGATTTCAGGTCTACTGATGGTTGCATATTGCAGGGAACCAACTACTGATCTGTATAGGGTTGCATCAGACATGTTATCAGACCCTGTTTTGGATAACTTGCAGCTGCTCATCATAGGGGTATTGATAGGATTACAGTCAACCATGTTGGTTTTACTCAAAAGATCTCTGATGTATTTAGACTGAGTTAGTAAGAGGGACCCATCTTTAAGATGATGTACTTCAATGCCAAGGAAATAATCCAGATCACCTAGTTGCTTGAGACTGAAGGCAGAGTTGAGTTTGTCAACCAAGTTTTGAACAAGAGTTGCAGAGCTGCCTGTGATTATTATGTCATCAACATAGACTAGTAAATATACAATTTGTCTGTTTTTGGAGTATATGAATAAGGAAGGGTCACACTTGCTGGCCTTGAACCCAAACTGTAGTAGGGTTGCAATAAGCTTGTCAAACCATTGTCTGGGGGCTTGTTTTAAGCCATAGAGAGCTTTTTGTAATTTACAGACAAGACTGGAGTCAGTGCTCTCAAAACCTTGAGGTTGATTCATGTAAACCTCTTCATCTATAGTTCCATTAAGAAAGGCATTATTAATGTCCAACTGCTTTAGAGGCCATTTATAAGAGGCAGCTAGGGACAAAATTAGTCTGATAGTGACAGGCTTGACCACAGGAGAGAAAGTTTCAATAAAGTCAAAACCCTGTACCTGATGAAACCCTTTAGCTACTAATCTGGCCTTGAATTTATTTATTGAGCCATCTGCATTTTCCTTTGTTCTAAAAACCCATTTGCAGCCAATTGCTTTTCTATGGGGAGGTAGAGGAACAAGGGACCAGGTCTGATTTCTCTGTAATGCATTAAATTCTTCCTTCATGGCATTATACCATTTAGGGTCAGTCAAGGCTTGTTTAGCTGTTTTAGGTTCAGCATGGGTAAGAAGTAATTTTGGATTTTGTCTAGGTAAAGAGATGCCAGATTTGGCTCTTGTGTGCATGGGATGTGTATTAGCTTGTTTGATAGGTAAAGTGTTGTTTGAAGTGGTAGTTTGGGGGTGGTGAGGATGGGTTTGTAATGTCAGGTAAAGGTAAAGGTGAAGTATTTATAGTTTGAAGATTATGATTGCCTATAGGTAGTGTCTGAATGGGAACATCTGGCATAGAGTAGTTAATGAGAGAGTTGTTATTGGATGCAAAAAATAAGGAGGAATAGGGAAATCTGTCCTCATTGAACAAAACATCTTTAGAAATGAAAATACGACCATTAGGTGAAAGACACTTATATCCTTTGTGTGTATTAGAATAGCCAACAAAAATGCACTCATGAGAACGAAAATCAAATTTTTGAGTGTTATATGGTCTTAATAAGGGAAAACAGGCACAACCAAAGGCTTTAAAAGAGTGAAAATCAGGATTTTTATGAAACAAGACAGTATAAGGAATTTTAAAACTGAGAGAAGCAGTAGGTAACCTGTTTATAAGGTGTACAGCAGTTAAAAAGGCATGGTCCCAATAGGTAATAGGTAGACCAGCTTGAATTAAGAGTGTAAGACCAAGATCAACAACATGCCTATGCTTTCGTTCAACCACCCCATTTTGGTGATGAGTATGAGGGCATATCAATCTATGAGTGATGCCAAGATCTTTTAAGTAAGAGGTAAAGGGTCTAAACTCACCCCCCCCAATCTATTTGAAGGGCTTTAAGAGAGTGACCTAGCTGTAATTCAGCCATTGATTTGAACTGTTTAAAAATAGTAATAGCTTCAGATTTGGATTTTAAGAGATAAATCCAAGTGTACCTAGAATAGGCATCAATGAAAGTAATATAATAGTGTGATAGCCTAGAGAGGAAGTAGAGGGAGCAGGTCCCCATAGGTCACTAAAAACAAGTTCCAGAGGTTGTTTGTAAACAGTTTGAGAAGAATTAGAATGTAATTTGTGAGCTTTTCCCATACAACAAGCAGTACAAAACACAGAATTATCATTCTCATTATTTTGAAAGGAAATATTACACAATTTTAAGGCTAACTTGAGTGTTTGGCTATTGGGGTGACCAAGCCTCAAGTGCCATAGGTACTGAGAATGTAAAGACACATTAGGACTAAAAACAGAATTACTGGAATTAACACTACAAACAAATGGTTTTTGAATATTAGACAAAGTAGAGGACTTAGCCGGAGCAATAGAGATATTGGAGAAGGAATATAGACCATCAGATCCAACATCCCCTTGGAGAAGAGTTTCCTTATTGTCCTGTGATTTAACAAGGCAAAAGTTAGGATGGAATTCAAAGAAAACATTATTGTCCTTAGCAAATTGGCTAACACTTATTAGATTTTTGGTAATGGAGGGAACATGTAAACGATTATGTAAGGTTAGTTGGTTTTGTGTGTGATTAGGTGAGGGAAAAACACTTGAACCAGTAGATAATATTGGTAAACCTTGACCATTACCCATGAAAATTTGATCTGCAGCAGAGAGAGGGGGTGGCTCTTAAATATTCCTTGCATCTGCAGTCACATGATAAGATGCACCAGAGTCTGGATACCATGCATTTGTGGCATTGAATGCTGATGAATTAGCAAGCATTGCAGATGGTGCAGTGTGAGGATTTGCAGGTTTGAGCCTAGGATCCATAATTGGCCACATGTTGTGAGGAGGAAGACCATACCCATAATACTTGCCAAAACCTGGAGGGAAATTTTGCCCTGAGAAAGGACCATAAGCTTCTTGAAAATAGCCTTGAGGTGGAGCTTGAGGAAAACCTTGAGATTGTGAGGGGTTTTGAGGTTGAAAATTTTGGTCATGTTTATGCCAGCAACCTAAGGCAGTGTGATTAGGCTTGAAGCAGATTTGACAAACATTGCTTGGATTACTGTTGTTTGATCTACCACCTCCATTTCTGCCACCACGTCCTCTTGAATTTCTGCCACCCCTACCACGGTTTCCACCAAAATTAGGGTTTGAATTGGGATCAGATCCATAGGAATTGTTCACAGAGGGTTGATTCATCAGATTCTGTTCTTGATTAGGATTTTCAATGGTGGTTTGAGCAATGTTAATAGAAGCAGCATCATCTATGGTTTTCTTCTTGGCCTTATCAAGACGGGCTTCATGAGCTAACAGAAGTGCTTCAACTTCATTCATTTCAATTGAATCAAACCTACTTTCTATTACAGACACAACAAAATTGAAATCTGGAGGTAAACCTTCCAAGATTACATCAAGATGCTGATTCAATGGAAGAGGATCACTAATTGAGGTCAAATTATCAATCAAGAGATGAATACGCAGTAGATATTCTTGAACGGTGCGATTTTCGAGAGTAGTAGAGCGCAATTCAACTCGTAGAGCGCAACTCATAGTGAGACTAATACACTTGCTGTTTGCTAACCTAACTACACTTATTACAAGGCTATATTGCCAATGCTAAAGCTAATTAACTATATCTAATACAGTATACACTTACATGTATTGATGGCATTTTATTCATTTATTTTTTTGTGTGTTTTCAATCACAGGGTAAAAGAGAGAGATATGTCACGAAGAAATTATGGCAACGAGATCACATGGATCAGAGAAAAAAATTGGGTTTTTGTGCTTCTTATTTGCAATGCCAATACATTATCGTGAGTCAATTTAAAACATGTGTGTGTGAAAATATCCTTTTCAAATTGAATTTATTGGTTTAATTAAGTGTACCAGCAATATATTGGAATGATCGAACATCTGTGTTTTGAATTAAAAACATTGTGTCACAAATAGCTGTCAGTAATCCATAGAGTAGATAGATTTTAAAAAATTTAATTATTGTGTGTGAGTGTTAATATTTATTTTACGGGGTGTGTTAATTTGACCTATGAGAAATGTGCAAAGGAAATCAAAATATTGATTTTATAGGGTATGTGGTACTTATCAGCCCTTTTGTTATTAAGGTTAGTGCACTAATACACACCCTCCCTTCTCTAATTCTAACTTGGGTACATAATTGTTTTATTGAAAGGAGTCTTCATTGATTCAAAAAAGAAAGAAAGGAGTCTTCACATTTAATGTCATTGTTGTTGTCTTATTATTTTGTTTTGCTTTTATGTATTTGCACGACAATAAAATATCTATGGAATATTATAATCGTTCACATAATGAGTAAGGATGATATTTATGAGACTATTCTTTGATTTTCCATTGTTGTGTGAAACATAATACTTTATGTATTTGCACGACAATAAAATATCTTTGGAAAACTTTCACATAATGAGTAAGGGGGATATTTATGAGACTATTCTTTGATTTTCCATTGTTGTGCGAAACATAATACTGTATATGAGACTATTCTTTGATTTTCCATTGTTGTGCGAAACATAATACTGTATATGAGATTTACAATAAGCTTTATAGTTTGTTTTTTTTTGTTGTTCGATAGTGCTTTTGTCATTTTGACCATCAAATTGAAAGAGGCGATCTCATTTAATTCCCATTATATTTTAATTTTTAGTGTGGAAAATTGATGTAATTCTATTCCATTTCAATCTTCTTCGAACTTTCGTTTGTTATTTTTTTTTTCCAATACAATAGTATTTTGAATTTTGTATGGGTATGCTGTACTTAGGAGGTTAAATGATGATTGTTTGTTGGCATAGCAGAGTGGGTGTGGGAGGCAAAAGTTACTTGGATCAGTATCTTTTACAAGCCTATCATGATTTCATTGTAATAATAATGTCTTTTTCTGTTATGTTTGCAATTCTACAAAGATTTATTGTGTGTTTTTTGTGGCAGATTGTTTTGGGATTTTGTAGTTGTGGGGGACTGACTAAAACTATGCTTATTGTGGTCCTTGACTAATATGGAGAACACACGACATCTTAACAATATATCATGCAGATAGAGGATTTTGTGCTGGCATTTTCTTATTCCTATTTTAATCTTCACTTGCTTCACGACATTAATAAGTAACTGCATCAAGTTAGAGTAACTGGTTCCCTTAATCGAACACACAAGCAGATTCCCTTTTTAACAGTTTTATGCGTATTGATATGAATTTTTTACTCATCATCAATTTTAATATTGCAGCATGAAGCCTCATGCTCAGGTGGAGGGGACAATTGTAGCGGAGATCTAAGGTCACCATATTTTGCTAGAAATTTCCATTGATGTTATTAGTGTTGCTTGTTAATGTTAACTGCCATATTGCTATTGTTTTACCTCTTTTCTTATTTACATAAAGAGGTCCAAGTTAAAATCTATAACTTAGCTCTACATATATACTTTTGTCAATTTAATCAGACAGTTGTGCAAATAGTTGTTGATTAATGAATTCTGGTCTGTGTATTGCATTTGTCAGATCATGTTAGTGTTAATGGCAATGGAAATTGGAAGAAGCAACTGATACAAATCACAGTTGCCGTCATAATTTCTGGATTCCTAATATGTGCCTGCATATAATAATATTATAAAGAGAGGTAAACTTTCTATTTGGATATAATAAATATACATGCCTATATGCAATCGTTCATATTAATCATATGCTGATAATTTTCGATGTACAACATATATTGAAAAGATTTGAAAAATGATCCGGTACATATTCTAATTCTTTAATTTGCCACAAATAGAGACAGAAGGGAAATATAGACACTTATATTTGTAAATTGTAATAGTAATTTATTTGCTGGTTTTTATTTTGATTTTTCAATTATTTTTGGGCTTAATTTGGTGATTTGAACTTAGATTTGAACATATTTGCATCAAAGCTTCTCAATTTTTCTCTTCATAGATGCTGTGTGTTAATTTATTATTATTTTTTTTAATAAAACCATAAACATTAGATTAAACTAGCATTGGGAAAAAATCCATATCTTTTTGAGAAATATAGTTAGACCAAAAACAAATTGGGCTCAAACACAATCCACTTAGCTAGTTAATGAGCTACAACATTCCCAGTCCTCTTAACTCGACGAACCTCCGGCGAGGCACCTTTCCCTCCTGCACGCCTTAACAATGGCCATCACATCAATTTCCACCGTAACATTAGATGTTGTTTGTTCTGTTCATTCATTGTTTTTATTGTTTAATGTGATTTGAGATTTGTAATTCTAAAAATATATCCACTTCATTATTGTATTAGGAGGAATCCTAAATTGTGTCACATGGGTACATGATTTTGCAAAGTGGATGACTAATGTTCAATGAATGATCATCTTCTATAGGCTTTAATTTTGGTTATCTCTTCTACGACTCATTACATTTCAGCTAGTTTACTCAGTACATACTTCTGCAGTTCTTTTGAGTTATTTGTGTGGGTATTACAGGGGAGAGATTCGCATACTTCCAATTCAACCTATAAATGTGTGGTTTGCTGTGGAATCGGTGGCAGGCAGAGGTTTACATAAGGTAATATTTGGCTTACATGTGTGTACTTTTTTTGGGATAGTGTTGGAGTTTTTTTATATTTGTAGCATGAACACGAGTATGAAACATTTAAGATTTTAGAATACATCACTTTTCCCTCCCCAAGCTTTTAGTTTTGATTTTCTAATCTAATCTCTTTTAAATCTTTTAGTCTTCAATAATTCTTTTTTGCTTGATTTTTGGATTTTCTGTACTAGTTTACTTGCTCGCTTGGTAGGGATTTCCGCTTTGATATGCTTTTTTCAGAATTTCACATAATCACATCTTCAATATGAGCTGTGTTTTGCTATTTTTATTTATATTTGGGCTTTGATTTGATGACATTGTAAATTGAATTTGCAACATGTTTTTCTACAACATGGTTTGTTTATTTGCCTCTTGCTGATCTTCATGGTCTGTAATCATAATTTTTTCTAGTTGATTATTTTGTTTTCTTGATTCTATGGTTTGTTATTAGTTTCAATCTAGAAATTTTCTGCTTTTATTTTAATGATCTTGGAATCTTGTTCTTTTAATTCCTCAGTTGTGTCAAATATAATTCTAAATTTATCATGTACATATTGGTGTTTTCAAAACACTGTTTTGCGTTAAATTTTCAGGCAGCATGCTGCAGTTATTCCAATTGACTGACAGATAATTTTCTACGGTGTAGTGTGTTTTGATAATGTTTTGTGTAGTATCAAGCAATCAACAAGTTTGTATACTCTTTCATTTGATCTCTCTGTTGTTTTAGCGTCCAGTCTTCATGGAAAGTCTATTGATGCGCAGTGAGGGTTGGTGGTTATATAATTGAAAAGTTCAGCCTTAGGTTTTTGGCCTATAATCTGACACTGCAAGAAATTGGAACAACTTTGTGGGGCTCATTTTGTAACTCTGATCTTCTGATCATGGACTTGGTTTGGATGACTATTTACTCTAATTTATTCTTGTGGTTTTTTTTACACCTATTTGTTACAGCGTATTATCCTGTGAACAAATCAATGAGTACACACATGAACCGTCATGTTTTGCTAGCTGTGTTATATATTTTCAACTGTTGATGGCCTTAATATGATGATCCGAACTTAGATTTGAACATTTCGGCATCCACGCTTCTTGATTATTTGTTGTAAACTTGTGCGAGATTACCACATCATTGGGATATAATTGGTCATATTAACTTATATGTATATGTACTTGTTCTTGAATAATTGTTCTTTAATAGTGCATAAGCTGGTGTTGAACTATTTGGGTTTCTTCAGTGCTGAAGTTTTCTAAGAATAACTCATTTCCCTTGACAAAATGAAAAATTTGCAAAACTTGGTTACCTCGTCGGTGCTTCTTGTTTTGATGATTTGTTCATCGGGGACAACTTAACTTTGTGGAGGGAGGAGTTGTGGAATAACTCTTTGTCCTTCTTTTATTGTTTTTTTTTTATAATTATTTCGTGTGAATTGTGACTTACAATGATGGCGATGATACTCCTATAAATATATCCTCTTCACTCCAGTGACCTAAGGACTCGTGTCGTTTGTATTACAAGGATGGAAATCTGTTTAAATGAATCATCATCTGCTCCAGGCTTTAATCTGGTTATCTTCTTCTAAGACTCTTTACATTTCAATCTTTGTTTGATACTCAGCTTCTAATTTTGTCAGTTACTTTGAGTTTTCTATGTGGGTGTTACAGGGAAAAGGTAGCTTGTAAATGTGTGGTTTGTAATGGAATTGTAGCAGGAAGAGGTTCATCATACTTTCAGTTAAACCGGTCATTTATGTGTGGGTGTTATAGGGAAGTTAGCCTATTAATGTGTGTAATTGTCTATCTGTATTTAGAGTACATCTCAGTTAGTAAGACATATTTTTCTTGATTTGTTATTTTTCTTTTTGGTGTATTGCAGGACATGTTTAAACCTGTTTAATCATGCAAAACTTTAGGGGTTTTGTTGGTATTGGTTAGATATCTTGACTCTTCTTTTACACATCAGTTATCAATTAATATTTGGTTATATTTCTTCATTTGATAATTGAGAGATTCATTTATCTATTTTGCAGGAAGTTGAGAAGTCTCGAAATCTAGAACGATCTAATATAACGAAAAAAACGGTGAATGGTTCCAAATAGATTGTGAGACTACAAATTAAATTATGAGCATATTTTTCTGCAGCGTGGTTTGTAACTTCCAGCTTTTTGTCTCATTACTAGGCTGCTATGGTTTTTCTTTGTTTAATCAACATCTTTAGTTTTCATATTTTAATAGGTGTTTGCTAAAAATCTGTGCTCATTGTATGCACATTTAATTTACTTCAAGCATTTTATTCTGATAACTCTCTTCATAGTATGGAGAACCTAGTGTTTTAGTTTGGTGATGTCTATTAAATTCTTTTAGTTTTCAAACTTTCAATTCTGAGAGCATATATTTCTAGAAATACAATTTCTTTGTTTCTTCTGGTTCTATCTATCTTGCTCTTGTTTGGTCTTGATGTGTGTTTTTTTCTTTTGTTTCTTATTTCGATATCTTGATTCTAATGTTTGATATTATTTGATTCGTTGTTGAAGTTGTGGTTCTTATTTTAATGATTTGTTTAATTAGTTTGTTAGGGTTTCAATTGTTCTCCAAATTCTATTTTCGTAACAACTTTAATTTTTTGTTTGATCGTGTACATACCTGATGTTTTGCGTTAAGTTTATTGGTTTGTTGGCAGCACACTGGAATTTTAATGTGTGTATTTAATGTGTTGCCAATCGTATCCCAGTTAAGGGTAATGTTATGCTGATTGATACATATTATCACCCCTAGTTGAATTGTGAATTGAAACATCTACCTGTTTTCTTCAGTGTGTATTGGAACAATAAAATCATGTGTAGTATAAAGCATACAATTATATTTTGGTACACTCTTCATTTCAGGGTGAACTCATCAAGCATACAAAATGTGAATCATTTTCATTTCATTTATTTTATTGTTGATTCTTCTTGATATACTTTTCTCACATTTTAGTTTACCATCTATAATCTGGGAGTATGAATTACACAATTCTAGAGAAATTGGGACAACTTTGTGGGTTCTATATTTGTAACTATCATCCTTCTAACTTCTCTCCTCGATTCCCTGTTTAGTCATATAATTTATTAAGGTTTTTGCTTTCATCATTGTATTCTTTAATTCATGATTACAAAACTTTGGGTTATGTTACTAGTACTAAATGTTAAAAAGTTGGTTTGAATTTATTTCCCAACAATTACTTCTGAATTCTGATAAAAATATAATTGAAATTATTTTGCATCTCAATTCATTGACAATTTCTCTTGTGCTCATCAATAATTTCTTTTCTGAAACAATTAAAGTTTTCTTATAGCTCATAATGGACCTGGCCAAACCCGGAATATTTTGTTTTAAGTAACAAAATTATTATTTCAAAATCCTAACTCATGAACTTCGAAAGAAATTTGTCATTCATTTTTTGTTAATGTAGTTTAATTCAAATCCTAAATTTTAAATTATTGGATTTAGTCTAAATGTTGGATATAGAATATAATGGTATTTAATCCTAAAGTTTAAATTATTGGATTTAGTCTAAATATTGGATATAGAATATAATGGTATTTAATTATATAAATATTTTTTCAGAATTTTAAAAATATTTTAGGTCTTGTTAATTGATGACCCCCATCTGAACCATCCGGGTCATAATTGTATTGGGTTGGTTTGAGATGAACGTTTTGCGATTCTTGTTAGAATTTGATTGATTGAAGTGTGAACATGTTCTATTAAATTCTTTTTGTTTCAATCTTTACTTGCTTATTTCTCTTCTTTGGTGTTGCAGGAGAGAATACAATTTTGATTTCTTGATTCCAAAATTTGCTTGTATTCTAATTTCTCGTGTTTCTTGATTCCTTTGCCAGATTGTTTTTTCCGTGAAGGGTTGATTTTAGGGTTTGCTGTTCAGTTATTTTAATAATATAAACTGATTGTTAGGGATTTATGTATTCATACGTTTTAGTCAGTTTGTTAGGGATTCTAGTTTCAAGACTTTCACACAATCACACTTCTCTTGACACTTTTTTTACTCATCATCGATTATCAAGATTTTGTTCTGTTATAAATTATAATCCGTCATTTGTGATGCATTTATCCGTTTTGCAGCAAGTTGAGAAGTTTTGATGTCCACAATGACTTGATACAGTGGACAAGAACGGTTTTTTTATTTATTTTTTTATAGATAAATCAAATTTCTTAAATATGAGTTGTTCTATGCTATTTTTATTTATTTCCAGGCTTTTATTTCTAGACGTGAGAATTGAATTTTGAACATGTTTTTCTGCAGCATAACCTTCTCCAGAGCATGGAGGTTAGCATTTTCCAGAGATGTTTGAGTGCATTTTTCTTCTCTCCGATTCCGGGTATAGTAAACCCTTCTTTTTCTCATCTTTCCTCCAACATTCAATTCCCAATTTCTTTTCAATTTCATTCCGGGTAAATGTTACATGTGTTTTTTTTACCGCAAAAGTCTTCCTTTTCAAACACACTGCACCTTGTTAACTATGTACTACTTATCTCCTATAAACCATCATGTTTTGTTGGCTGTGTTTTATTTTTCAATTATTTGCTGGCTGTGCTTTATTTTTTCAATTACTCTTGGGTTTAATTTGGTAATTTGAACTTAGATTTAAACATATCTTCTTCTCTCTTCTGGTTCTTATTCGTTACCTTTAGTTTGATCTTCATGTTCTATGTTCTTAATATTTTTTGGTTGATTATTTTGGTTTCTTGCTTATGAATTTTAATTGGTTGTTTGTTGAATTGTTTCTATCTTGGAGTTAACACCTTGCACTACTTAGAAATACATAATAGAAAAAGAATCAAGAGTAAAGAAAGAAGTGTAGAGGTTGAGTATCAAACAAAGACTGAAATGTCGAGAGTCTTAAAAAAGATGCCGAAATTAAACCCCGCAGAAGAATTTTACTATACAGGTATCATCTGGTGTTGAAAGGCTAAATGTTACATATTTTTTTTACCACAAAAGTCTCCTTTCTCAATCACTCTGCACCTAGTTAATTTTGATGTCTGTAGTGGAGATAATGGAGATGAGTATCTCTGCATTTTATACTACTTATTTGCTGGGCTTAATTTTGTGATTTGAACACATTTGCATGCTTAAGCGAGATTGTCACTGAGTTTCTCAGCATGCTTATGCGAGATTATCATTGAGTTACACAATAAATGTTGTGTGTTTGTTTATTAATAAAATCCAAAACATTAGATTAAACTAGCATTAGGAAAATCCATATCTTTTTGGACATGGTACAAGTTAGATTGAGGAATATAGTTAGACCAAAAACCATTGGGCTCAAACACAATGCACTTAGCTAGTTCATGGCCTTCAACATTCCAAGTCCTCTTAACTCGATGAACCTCCGGCGAGGCACCTTTTCTGTCCTGCATGACAATGGCCATTGCATCCATTTCCACTGTAACCTCAGATGATGTTTGTTATGTTCATCTATTTGTTGGAGACGACTTAACTTTGTTGGGTGAGGTTTTATATAGTTTTAAATAATCTTGTTCTGATTTGAGATTTGTACTTCTAAAAGGATATCCGCTTCATTACTGTAGGAATCCAAAATTGTGTCATATGGGTACATGATCTTGCAAAGTGGACGACAATTTGCTCCAATGAATGATCATTTTCTTAAGTCTTTAATTTTGGTAATCTCTTTTTGGTCATCTCTTTTTACTCAGTATTTACTTTTGCAGTTCTTCGAGTTATATGTGTGGGTATTACAGGGGAGAGGTTCACATACTTCCCGTTCAACCTATAAATGCGTGGTTAGTGTTTACATGTATGCAGGTAATATTTGACTTACATATGTGTATTTTTTTGGGATAATGTTGGAGTTTTTACTCAGTATGTACATTTAAGTTGCTAGACTACATCAATTTTCCCTCCCCAAGCTTTAAATTTTGATTTTCTCTTCTACGTTAGAATCTTTTAGTCTTCAATAATTCCTTTTCGCTTGATTTAAGGGTTTGCTCTACTTGTTTACTTTTTTGCTGTGTAGGGATTTCCGTATTGATACGCTTTTCTCATAATTTTACAGAATCACATTTTGACTCTTGCTGTAAATCTCATGTGATTTTTTTGTTTTAGGGTGTTTCCAAATTAGTATCAAATATTGGAAATGTTTTGCGAAAACTTGATACATGGTTATAACCTCAGTGATGAATTGTGAATGGAAAATGCATCTAGTTTGTGTCGTGTCGTCTGTTTTAAAGCAATAACTTACTGTTTAGTATCAAGCAATTGGGTTTGTTTTGGCAGACTCTTCTTGATTAGGAATCACTTTCATATAATTTATTCTTTGAAGTTTTATTTTCCCTGTTCTATATCAAATTACTCCTTACACCTTTGGTTTACTTACATTTAAGTTATGTACTCTAACTGCCAAAATACATTAAACAAAGTATAATTCTGATCATCTATTTCTTGAAGCAGGAACAAATGCATACATAGACTGGCAGAAGAATGTTTATATCAACTTTTTTCAGACTGATCCATCTACTCAACGTTTAAACAATTTGAGACTCCGTAAGAGTGAAATGGAAAACATTTTTTTGCTCTTTGACCAAGTCCAACACTCAGAGGATTTCATCCTTGATTTAAGAAAGCAATAATCAAAATCGAGTTTCTCGGAAACTTATACTCGATTCTGAAGAGCAAAGTCCCGCAATGCACCGACTGATTAGAGTGGTTGGCTTATAAAACTTGTGTCTGCTCCTTTTTTTTGTCATAGGCTCATAAAAGATCTATGCTGATACAGACAAAGTAAACTCTATGAATTGAAACATTTACCCGATTTTTGCAGTGTGTCTTGGAACAATAAAATTATGTGTAGTATCAAGCATATAGGTATATTTTGGTACACTCTTCATTTCATGGTGAACGGATCACGCATACAGAATGTGAATCATTTTCATTTTATTTATTTTATTGTTGATTCTTCTCGATCTACTTGGGTGTTAAATGTGAGAGGCTTGTTTATTTGATATGCGAGGATGGTGGGTAGGCTACTTTATTTGATCTACTTGGGTGTTAAAAGTTCAGTCTTAGGTTTTATTACCCCATCACACAACTTTTTTCTTACATTAAGTTTTTTGACATGATGTAATATGACTCTTTGTAACCAGGATTTACTTCTCAGGCGCTTGGTTTGGAGAATTATTCTAATTTTTTTCCTCTTGGTTTTTCTACTACTATATGTCACACTACCCCATCATATTACTGATTTCTCACATTTTAGTTTTCTATATGTAATCTTGCAGTATAAATAAATCAATTCTGCAAAATTGGGACAACTTTGTGGGGTTCTGTATTTGGAACTATGATTTTCTGGTCAGCGTCCTGGTTTCAGAAAATCTTTAATGTTTCTCTTGACTTTTCTACAACTATTTGGAGCATTATAATTTTTCAGCACATGTTTCATCTGTTGTGATGTTCACAGGGTATGCGTTACATGGGTTTGATGTAAAACACAGGTCTTCTTTCTCAATCACACTGCATCTTGTTAAATTTTCTGTCTGAAGTGGAGAAGTAGAAGATGAGTGCTTATTCCCTTTGTACTGCGTAATCTGTCAACCAATTTTCTATTGCTAGGCTTTATTTGGCTATCTGAACTTAGGTGTGAAAATTCTTGCTTTCATTCATCCTTGGGATACAATTGGTCTTATGTCAACTAAATGCCTATGTTATATCTTTGCTAGGGTTTAATTTGGTGATCTTCATTCTTCACTCAAGACTATGAATTCTTTACATTTTACTATAATCATTTCAGAATCCAAGCTTCTCAAATCCTTTGTAAAAGCTTAGTGTATAACAGACTTCTCCTTTTATCTTTTGGGAGTAATTGGTCGTTTTAAGTTATATGTGATTCTTCCGGTACGCTTCTTCCAGTAATTGGTCATTTTAACTACTCTTCTCAGTTCATTTGAATTATATGTGTTAAAGGGGAGACAACTATGACTGTGTGGTGTGCTCTGGCCAGTAGCAAGATACTATCCATTCTGCCTTAGGATAAAACCAATATTTTTTTACATATCTATATTTGTTTTGGGAGTGTGGATATTTGCCTTTCAATGGTGCGTCTTGGCGCCTGCTAGTTTTTTGTTTTTCTTGCGTCTTGGGAGCGATAATGTTTAAGCATAAAAGGTTCAAAGTATATCTTTTTGCATCGCGCCGAGGATGAGGAATTCTGGAAAGCTTGGTTTGGGGTCTTTTTGTTCTATTTGATTTTCACTTCCTATGTTATATTTTTTTTTTACAATGTTCTTTTCGTTTATGATATATGAAATAGGTATTTGTCACAGTGTGGAAGACTAAATTCTTTTCATTTCACATGGAGCACCAATAAGCATTTCATATATTCTCACTGTTATGCAAAAGCATTTGGTGATCTCTACTCTGATTATGAATTCTTCGCATTCCTTTCTCTTGGGGATCTACTTTTCTTGATTCTTTAAGTTCGACAAAGTACTTCTTGGTTGTTACAGTAGAGAAGCCTATAAATGTAATGTGGGAAATATCGGATCATTTTATTTAAATGTACCTACTTGATCAGAGTACTTTTAGGATGATGTGATGTGGTATTGTTGATTTTTATTTATTTATAAGGAATCTGAGAATTAGGAAAGCAATCCTTGAGTTTTATGTGTGGGTGTTTAATGTAAACTATGTTGTGGAGCCTGTGGCAGGATGAGGTTAACATACTTTCCATTCAATTCAGCCTTGGGATCCGTTATGTGTGCACTTATTTGTGTTTTGCTTTACAAGTCTTGGCGATTTTGTGTTTATGTATCAAGAATGCGAAAATTGAAGCATACAAGAAGTCTAGAGTATATCTTATTTTTCCTCGGATGAGGAATTTTGGACTGCTAGGTTTGGCACTTATTTGTTCTATTGATTCTCCACTTCTTTTGTTATAAGTTTCTCTTACTATTTTCTTGTCATTTTTGACATAACAATCTTCTCTTCATAATAGGTATCTCATATAGGTCAGAAGCCTGCTTAAATTTTAAATGACTTCACACGGAGGACTAGAATCTGCAATTGGTTATGACATGTTCACATTGTTGCTACGCTTTCATTTGTTGATCATTTAACGATGGTAGCATAAATTTTTTTTTCCAGCAACAACGAGGTTTTGTTAACGACATGCATATTGTTGATTGTATTATTATAACATCTGAGGCTATTAATATGTTCTGCACAGGGAAGCAATTTGATACTCTTGAATGGAGCTTTCTTCTCAAAGTTTGGCATCGGTTTATTTTTTCTGATATTTCTTTATCTTTGGTTGGTATTATCCCTCATTCAGCAAAGCTATCTGTGTTGGTGAATGGTAAATTTGTTGGATACTTTTCTTGTGTCAGAGGTGTACGCCAGGCTGATCCACTTTCACTGCTTCCTTTTTTGTTTAGCCGAGCCGGTTCTTAGTAGGTCTATTACGCGAGCCAGGATTAATGGTTCCCTTTCCGCCATGCTATGTTGGATATCTTGATTTTTTTTCTAAGAGCACCCTTAGTAATGTTCGTTGTCTGTTTGCTATTTTTATGCTTAGCCCAGCTTTGGTGTCTTTATGGAAGGACAATTGGTTAGGTTACTCTCTTGTTGAGGCTTTGCATGTTCTTCCTTATGAGCATCGCCTTCTTAATAGTGGCGGATTCTATTATTAATGGAGCTATGGTCATTCCTCCGATGAATACTCTTCCTCATACTATTGAAAACATTAATAACTATGTTTTTCCTACAACTGATTTGCCTGATAAATTGGTGTGCATTCATTCAATCTCCTTCAGAACTTAGCTGGGCTCGCTTTATTTGGTGCTCTTTTATTTCGGCTTTTGTTAGGTCGGAAGCCTACCTAGATTTTTTATGGTTTAACACGGAGGACCAAAATCTGCAATTGGATATGACATGTTCTCATTGTTGATATGCTTTCATTTGTTGATCATTTAGCGGTGGTAGCATAAAAAAATTTCAGAAACAACGAGGTTTTCTTAAGACATGCAAATCACTGAATGTATTATTATTGCATTTGAGGCTATTAATGTTCTGCATAAGGAAGTAATTTAAAGGCAATCTGGCCCTCAAGATTGACATCCGGATGATTTATGATTATCTTGAATGGAGCTTTCTTCTCAAGGTTTTGCGTCATTTTGGTTTTTTTGTTATATTTTCTGATCTTTGATTGATATTATCCCGCATTCAGCAAAGCTATCAGTGTTGTGTCAGAGGTGTACGCCAGAGTGATCCACTTTCACCCCTTCCCTCTGGTTTAGCATAGGAGGTTCATTACGCAAGCCAAGGTTGATGGTTCCATTTTTGCGATGCTATTTTGTCGCGTCATTGAGGTCCCAATACATGTTCTTTATGTTGACAATATCTTGATTTTTTGTAAGGGCTCTCTTAGTAATTTTTTGGAAGGGCACCCTTCTTTCGATCATGGAAAGAGTTCAACTGATAAAATCTTTCATTCAAGGCATGTTAATTTATTCTTTCATATTTATAAGTGACCTGTATCTCTCTTACATCAATTGGATGTGTGGACTCGTAATTTTATTTGGAGTGGTGATATTCATACTCGGAAGGCTTGTACGGTTGCTTGGAATTCAATCTGCGCCCCTTTTGATGTTGGAGGTTTGGTAGCAAGTTATCAAAACAGCTCAATAGTGATTTAATTATCCAACTTGCTTCGAATTTTACTTCGAGCAACGAAAATTGGGTATGCATTGTCATGCTCGCTTTGTGCGTGGTAATTTTTACCTTGATCACTATATTCAGCCTTCTATCTGTCCTGGTGCTAAGGACTTCCTTTCGATATTACTATCAACTTTAGACGCTCATTGGCACAAATGCTTTGGCTCAATTTCAGACATAAGCATCGCCTTCTTAATAGTGGCAGTGGCAGATTCTATTATCAATAGAGCTGTGGTCATTCACCCGATTATTACTCTTCCTCATTATTGCAGATATTAATAAATTGGTGTGGAATCATTCAATCTCCTTCGGAAACAATTGGCCGTGGCATGCTTTATTTGGTGCTCTATTATTTTGCCTTTTGTTAGGTCGGGAACCTGTCCAAATTTTTTATGTTTTCACACATTTGATCAGAACCTGCAATTAATTATGACATGCTCTAATTGTTGCTATGCTTTCAATGCTGATGATTTAGCGGTGGTAGCGTAAAAAATTATTTTTCAGCAACAACGAGGTTTTGTTAAAGACATGCATATTGTTGATTGTATTATTATATCATCCGACGCTATTAATATTCTTCACAGGGAAACAATTTAAGGCAATCTGATGGTTTTTGATATCCGGAAGGTTTTTGATACTCTTTAAAGGAGATTTTTTCTCAAGGTATTGTGTTAGTTTGATTTTTTTGATATTTTCTGTTCTTTTATTGATATTGTCCTACATTCAGTAAAGCTATCTGTGTTGGTGAACGGTAAATATGCTGGATATTTCTCTCGTGTCAGAGGTGTACGCCAAGATGATCCACTTACACCGCTGTTTTTTTGCTTAACAGATGAGGTTCTTAGCAGGTCTATTACGCGAGCCAAGGTTGATGGTTCCATTTCTTCCATGCTATGTTGGATAGCTTGAGTTTTTGTAAGGGCTCCCTTAATAATGTTCATTGTCTGCTTGATATTTTTAATGCTTATGCTCAGGTATCCTGTCAGGTGCTTAGCCCAGCTAAGAGCAACATTTTCGCAAGTTCTATATCCAAGGATTATTCAGTTCATATTTAGATGTGGCGTGCGTATCTCTTACATCAACTGGATGTGTGGAAAACAGCTCAATAGTTCTTTAACTTTCCATCTTGCTTGGAATTTTACTTCGAGCAATGAAATTTCGGTTGTGCTATGTCGTGCTCGCTTTATGCGTAGTGGTTTTTACCTTTATCACTATATTCAGTCTTCTATGTTGCCTAGTATTAAGGGCTGCCTTTTAGATATTAAAATCAATTCTAGATGTCATATTTGCACAGGTGCTTTGGTGTGTTTTTGGAATTACTCTCTTCTTGAGGCTTTGCATATTCTTCCTCATGAGTATCGCCTTCTTACAGCGATTATTACTCTTCCTCATATTTTTTAAGACATTCAGAATTATGTTTTTCCTACAACTGATCTGCCTGATAAATTGTTGTGGATTTTGGAGGAACTTAGTTGGGCTCACTTTATTTGGTGCTCTTTCATTTCGCCTTTTGTTTACTTGATTTTGTGGCGTTGGATTTGTGGCCGTAATATACCTACATATGATAATTTGGTTTTTCGTGGGCTCATCAGATATTGTTTACATCATAGGTGCAATTTGTTTTTTTAGATTAAACTAGCAACAGGAAAATCAATGTTTCTGGACATGGTACAAGATAGATTAAGGGATATAGTGAGACCAAACACCATTGCGCTAAAATACATCCCACTTAGCTAGCTAAACTACAATATTCCCAATCCTCTTAACCCGACGATCCTTTGCCTGAGGACGAGGAGTTCTGGACAGCTTGGTGTGATATATAATAATAAGAATCTTTCTCCTAAATTGGTATCCCTCACAGATTTTGCAATTGGAGCAAGAACACGATATAATGGAGAAAATAGTGTTCATAAGACCTATGAGTTGAATTCGGAATCTACTTTTTTGCAGCATGATTTGGGAAAATAATGTTCTTTATAGCATAGAGCTTTGAGTTTTGATTTGGTTATCTGATTAGTTCTTTTCATTTTAGTATTTCCTATTTGGATTCTTATAGCATAATTTTCTTGATTTGCAATTTTTCTCATTGGTATTGCAGGACATGTTGTAACCTATAAACACACAATACCTTCTGGTTCTTTTTTTCTCTAGTTTGATCTTCTAATTTCTCTCCTTGATTCCCTGTTTAGTCAATTTTGTTTATTAAGGGTATTGAACATGTTTTTCCGGCATTTTCCAGAGATGTTGCAGTGCATTTATCTTCTCTCCGATTTCAAGTAATGTAAACCCTTCTTTCTCTCATCTTCCTTCCTTCAACATTCAATGCCCAATTTCTCTTTTCAATCTCATTTCAACGCTTTTTCATCTTCATTTTAAATTTTCGATTCATTTGAAATCCAGCTCACTGGTCATCATGTTGATCGCTCCATATGTAACTGGTTCGGGGACCACATCATTTCTCAATCTGATTCCTTCAAGGTAATAAAAATAATAATTTTTTTTGCAATCTTTGTTCAATCATCATACCAATAGTTTGATTGTTCTCCTCTGTGTTTACAACAACAACCACCCAGTGATTGCTTCTCCAACGGATTATCTTTTCAAAGTTTTTCTTGAAGGAATCACTTTATTTTGCATGTACTCAAGTTGAAATGCCTCTTGTTATACATGTGATATGAAAATTCATTTGGGATTGAATGAAGATTCGATAAAAGACTATTTTGTTATTGTCTACAAAACAAGGTATTTGTATTCTATGCAATAATAAACTTGGATAGTTTTAGATTCACATCATAAAATCACATGTAGTTGGACTTTCTATGCTGACATGTAGACGCTGGTAGTAATTTAAGAAGCTATAGCTCATGGTATGTAAAAACATATGATTGTATTAGGAAGGTATCAAACAACAATACGCGTTGGTGTTGGGAAGATATCAATAAATTCACACAATCACACTACTCTTGACTCTTTTTTACACATCGGTTATCAATTAATATTCGAGAGATTCATTTATCTATTTTTCAGCAAGCTGAGAAGTCTCGAAATCTAGAATGATCAGATAGAACAAAAAAACGGAGAATGGTTCCAAATTGTTAATCAATATGAGTTACTCTTTATCAATTTTTTTCTTTCAGCCTGTGATTGTGAGACTACAAATTAAATTTTGAATATATTTTCTGCAGCATGGTTTTCAATATTTCTTCTGATTATATCTTCTTCGCTGGTATTCGGTTGCCAATTCCAGCTCTTTATCCCATTACTATGCTTATATGGTTTTTCTTTGTTCAATCAACCTCTATAGTTTACATGTTTTAAAATGTGTTTGCTAAAAATTCATGCTTAGGTATGCATATTTGATTCACTTGAAGCATTTGATTATGATTCTTGTCCTTTTCATGAAAAATTGCACAATCATTTTCTTTTTTTGGAAAACGCCAACAAATTTTATTAAATAGGCTAAAGGCATGCCACAAATATTGTCACAGTTGTGTGAATCATGATTATTGTAGGTATTTGATAGTAAATTTAATTTTCAAAACTTTATCAATATACATGTTGTGCTTTCTACGTGTCCAAGCATTAATGGGACATTTGTTTTCAATTCCTTATTCTGTAACGATGATTAGTGAAAAATATTGAGGATTAGAAGGTCAAGCAGAAAATTATATGATGATCAATACTATTTGAAAGTGTTTGATAATAATTTCATGGTTATTCTAATGCACGAGTTTCAATTATTATTATCCCAAGGAGTTGTTACCAATTATTGAAACAATTTTCTATGAATAATAGTTTACTTTTTAGCTTACCTATTTACAATGTTACTATTCTGACAGATTATTTGGTGAACATCTATTTATGTTGATATGCATATTTATGTAACATTGTTAATTTATCGTTTTTCTTTTTCTTCCTTTGATATGAAGAGATCTTTTATCCTTTTGCAGAGAGCTGAGAAGTCATTATAACTAAAAGTCATAGATACAATGGACAAGAACAGAGAATGGCTCCAACATCTATTTATGTTGATATGCATATTTATGTAACATTGTTACTTTATCCTTTTTCTTTTCTTCCTTTGATATCAAGAGATCTTTTATCCTTTTGCAGAGAGCTGAGAAGTAATTATAACTAAAAGTCTTTGATACAATGGACAAGAACAGCGAATGGCTCCAAAAAGATAAATTAAATTTCTTCCATTGATTTTTCTTGTTTGTTTTAATTTTAATTTCAAGGATTTGATTGCAAGACTCAAATGAAATTTTTGAACATGTTTTTCTGCAACATTGTTTTTCAAACTGATAACTTTCTTCATAGTATGGAGCCTAGCGTTTGATTTGGTGATGTCTATTAAATTCTTTTCGTTTTCAAACTTTCAATTCTGATAGCATATATTTGTGAACAAACAATAACTTGGTTTCTTCTAGTTCTGTCTATCTTCCTCTTGTTTGGTCTTGATTTTTTTTTTCTTTTCTTTTGTTTCTTATTTCGATCTTTTGATTCTATTGTTTGATATTGTTGGTTTCGATGTTGAAGTTGTTGTTCTTATTTTAATAATCTGATTAATGAGTTTGTTAGGGTTTCAATTGTTTTACAAATTCTACATGACAAATCTTATTCTTTGTTTGATTGTGTACATACCTGATGTTTTGTGTTTAATTTGTTGGCAGCACGCTGGAACTTTAATTTGAATTTTTAATGTGTTGCCAATTGTGTCTCAGTGAATGGTAATGGTATGCTATGCGGATTGATCTATATTATCACCCTTGGTGAAAATCAGGGAACTGCTGGTTAATGGTATCAAAGGATTCCCATGACGCTTCAAAAGCAGGCAGTTGCTTCCAATGAATCAAAACTTCAACACAACCAGCAGGGTCTGTACGGACAGCTTTGACATCCTGAGGTTCCACTTCCAATTCCATGTCTTCAGTCAGCATAGGTGGTAAGGGCTGTAACTCTGAACAGCGGGAGAAATTGCCTTCTTAAGTAAGGAAACATGAAAGCTTTATATATATAAGCAACCTTTCCAACAACTTTGGTGATTTTATATGGGTCATAGAATTGAGGACTAAGCTTTTCATTGATCTTCTTTGCCAAGGACTTCAACCTGTATGGTTGCAGCTTCAAATAAACAAAATCACCAACCACAAAAGAGACATCATGGCGATGCTCTGATATCAATGTTAAGATCTGTCAATTAGAACAATCACAGTAATAAAACCTCTAGGAGTTGTATAGCCAAGTCTCTCCCTTGGACAAACCACTAATAAGTAATAACCACAATCTGATGACAACTAATTGCCATTTTATCTTATTTAAAGCAAACCAAATAACATAAATGGGCCTAATTACTTAGGCTTTTGGATGCCCGCTTAGTATAGACAAACTTGATAGTACAAAACTCGCCTACTTTGCAGGGGTAAAGACCTATAAACCGAATTTTATTGATGAACTTTTATGTACTTCAATATCAACAATGCCTCGTCTTTTTGAAGGAGTTGTTCTCCACAATTACGTAAAATTATTAATTAAAGAATTTTTTATTCATTTATAATTTATAACATGCATTGGCATTGATGTTTCTCATTTGTTATGTGAGAGCAACTCATCTGCTCACATTTTCCTCAAAATACAATTTGAAAACTAAACATTTTTGCTTTCTTATTGTCCACAACTTGATTATTCAATAAAACTAAGCTCATAATGAAGGTCTTCTATGACCTGTATTTTTGTTGGGATGTATAAGTTTATTATAATTTTATCTGAAAAAATTCAGAATGAAATTGTTGGTACTAACTCCGCAAACAATTGGCAGTATTTGTTTCCTCCCTCCTGTGTTGGGGAGGTTGGTCTGATTGGTGCACCGAGTAGAAGAGAAATTGGCCACGGGATGCTTGCTGAGAGATCCCTTGAAACAATTTTCCTTCCGATGATGATTTCCCTTACACTATTCGCGTTGAGAGTACTATCACAGAAAGCAATGGTCCAACATTAAGCCACATTCCTTAATTATTTGTGGTCGATATTCTCCTATAAACAATAAATCTTATGTATTAGGCTACAAACATGTTTCCACATTCATATGATAATTTACAATTGTAAAGATGCTATTAAGATTTTAGGCATTGTGTGTTAACACACCGCTGTTATTTAACATGGTTTTATTTTATGGCAGCATGGCATCTGTCTGCGGAGGTTGCTTAGCATTGCAAGATGCTGGGGTTCCTATTAAATGCTCTATTGCTGGAATTGCAAGGGGTTTGGTTCTTGATGCCAAGGAATTTGGTGGAGATGGAACTCCGCTTATTCTGTCTGACATAGCTGGATCTGAAGATGCATCTGGAGATATGGATTTTAAGGTTTTTATTTACATAACTGAACTTGTGATACCTATTTGTTCATATTTTTATTTGGTTGAATTGGTCATTCTAAGAGTTCAGTTGAATTTCTTTTAAATTTTTCGTTTCTTCATATATATATATATATATATATATATATATATATATATGTATATTATATATTTGTTAGAGTAATACTCAGTTCAGTTATGCTCAGCCATTAGTATAACTGAAACCTGAGTTTGATTCCTAACTATAGATATGCAGAATCTGTACAGTTTATTTAGTTTTGTTCATGATGCGAAATGAGTAGGAATGAGTGGCTAGTTCAGCATAAATGTAACTTATTTTACATGCACACAAAAAACAGAACCAAAGGTGTACGAAACATCAGCAACATAGAGGCTTAGAAAATAAGTTAGAAAATAGAGGCTTTGGTAAGGTGACATGTCAGCGTAAGTGAATTTTAAAGATGATACATCAGTATCAGTGAAGCTTAGAATACAAGTATATATATATATATAGAAGATTCCTATCTATAGATATGACAAAATCTGTACAGTTTATTTAGTTTTGTTAATAATGCGAACCCGCTTTACGCAATAGCCATCAACATAGAAACAAGATGAATACTGGAAAAGCAAGGAGTATATTATTTCTGAAAATAAAAGCAAACTTCCGAAGGATTAATATTCTACTGTCAACAGAGCTGAGCTCCTACAGAGAATCCACTCTGCCCATAACTAACCACACAATGTTTCTCCAAGATACCCTCTCACTCTCCCTCAGTCTTGATATAACATAATTTGTCACACAAACAATTCACCTCTCTTTCTCTCTCTCTCTCTCTCTCTCTCTCTCTCTCTCTCTCTTCCATTTCAGCATTCTCTCTGTTCCACTTCTTATTTTTCTTGACATAAATTCCCCACACCAAGAGCTTGGGCAACTGATGTGCCAGTTCTTCATTTAAGCCCACACTCTCATTTTAGTTTGTAACAGTTCTGTTAACAGTTTTCAGGAATACAAAGTAGCTGAGTTTGTCTCTCCAGTCTCTCCCACTCGTTCGTCTTTTTCTTTTTTTACTGGTTCTTGGTTTCCAGGATGGTATCAAGAGCATAGCTTCGATCCTAAGTCATGTCTTCCTCTCAATTCCAGACCTCAAATTCTTGTGCGAAACCCGTCTCCGCTCCTGTTGCATTTAGCTTTCATATTTATGTGTCTAGGTAAGAGCTTTTTGCTTTGGAAACAACAATTTGGTTGATTAATCAAGCCTTAGCTACATATTATTGAATAAGAGAAAACAAAAGGCATGACATGGTGAAAATGTGTGTTTCAACTACACAGCAGAGTTAATTTTATATAAGTTCAGGACAATAAATACAAAATGAATATATTAGGAGATATTATTCCTATTTACATGTTATGATATGATACAATATCCAATAAATATGCTTTAAGCTTGTTACACTTGAGACTGAATATGTTATCTATATTTTGTGTGGAGGATGTACATATATTTAGGCGAATAGTAATGTCTTGTTATGCTTATTTCCTTTTTATCTTTGTTTGGATTATGAAAAGCTACTTAATTTCTTTTTAAGGTAAACATTTATTAATTGGCTTCTGGTAGTTATTTTTTCCTCAATTAGTAAACAATATAATTTGCCCATCTTGGAGGAAGCACTGCTACAGGCAAGAGAGGGCAGGAAACATATACTTGGTAAGTTCAAAGTTGGAACACATTAGGTGTGTATTTTGGGTGAATTTTAATAAAGATGATTATGATTTACATTGATATTGTAAAACTGATTTGCATATAATTGAGTTTGAAGTGAGGTGATTTATGTTTGAATGTGTTTACTCTAAAAGCAAGTTTGAAGAAAACCTAGTGTAAACATTTCAAATCAATCACAAGCTACTTTTCATCTCTTCTAGTTAAACTGAGGCTCAAAGACAATCGTTTTTTGCCTGATTGTAACCATACACCTCTATTTTCACTAAAATCATATTGACAGGAGCATAGTCACACTGTTCGCAATTCGTTTCGGTACGCGGTACGGGTTCGGGTACGCGGTACGCTACCTTTAAAGAATTCGGTACGTGAGGGGTATACATAGTCGGTACGCTAATCGGTACGTTGTTAATAAAAAATTAAATAAATTATTTGATGAAAATATTAATTAGTATTAAATTTATGTTAATTAATATTATTAATCTAAAGTTTATATTAATCATAAAACTGATAATCAAATTTCCATCAAATAAAAGTTGAGTGTATGCTGATAGCACGTGTATTTTATAGGGAAAACAAGTCACACATCAAGAAGTGTAACTAACATTGAGAGGTAATCAAAGTTAGAAAGAAGCAATTTGTTAGATGTTCCAATATACAACCCAAATCCATTTTACATTGTACAAGATGCATTGTACTAGTGGACAAGTGATGTTATATTTGTAACAATCATATTTACAGCTAAGTCTAAATCAATCTCAACATTTTATATTTTGTTCTTATTTGATTGTTAGGGTGGTTCGCCGGTACTTAGGTTTTAAAGAATTCGGAGAGAATTACGACGAACCAATTCGCAAAAGTACCACGAATTGGTACGCGCGAACCAATTCGCGGTTCGTCACCTTTGAGGAGAATTATGTGACTATGGACAGGAGGAAAATCAAAAGAGAATTGACTGAAAAATGTGTGAATTTTGCTAAATATATTTTATTCTGTTTGATCTAATTGTCACAATGATATTTATTCATAAACCCAAGCTTGTCGTGTGAAGAAATGAGGTAATGAGTACAAAAAATGGGATATTGCCTCAAACGTATTGTCATGAAGCCAAATTAAATGGTTTTCTATTCACACCAGTGACTATATTTTACTCAAAAAGTTCAGATGTAATAGCTAATGTGAGAATCATAAGTAAAATATTCATTCATATTACTTTTACAAAGCAAGGGAGAGGAGAGGATTATCAATATTTTCCGTTTTCTATTGTTGCTGCTATGCTTAAAAAAGATATCGTTTTGTGCATCATTCTTTTTTGGGCCTTTCAAATTTTCTTTTTGCTTATACTTCACTCTTAAAGTTGATTTGGGGTGCATTTGATCTGCTAAAATACAGGGGACTGGACAACTTTTGTTGTACTTTGTTTGATTTAGAAGCTGACTATAGGACTGGACATAATAGGTAGTAAGGGACATGACAAAAACAATAATGTTTGTCCTACATTGAACCACAAGACAACTTTTTGTCCATAGTACAACTATAAAAAATACGAAAATACTCATTTTAATTTCGAATATAAAAGATATCATCTCTCTAGCTCCCTCTGGGACAACTTTGTCATGTGCTGTACTATCTTGTTCTGTATGTACTGTTATGTCCAATACTTATTGTTTTACGAATCAAACGCATTGTTTTTATTTCCTTGCTGGTTTATTTTGTTACCTTATCTAGGAGAAATGATGAAATGCTCGCCCAAAAAGTCTTTCCAAGTATGCTCCTCTGGTTCACATTATGAAGGTCTGTTTATTACTTTTTACTTGTTTTCTCACCGTTGTTATCAGTCAGTCACACATTTCCTCATATCCCAAAATTTGATCTTCAACATATGCCATCTCTTTCTTATATCTAAAAAAAAATTAGGTTAGACCAGATTAAATAAATCTTATAATCGGTTCCGGTGGGAAAAAAGTGAAGAGCAATTATTGAGCAATCTGGACTAGAGGCTATTGATACTGAAGATGACGGCACAATATGTCAACAACCAGCTTACTTACATGCTTTTATGCGATTATTACAGTACTTTTCTGTTGATATACAATGATTAATGTTTCTGTGGCTATTGCAGGTGAAAATATTTGCAAAAGATTTGGCTAGTTTAGAGAAGACTAAGGCTATGATTAGTAATTTGACAATGGTTCCAAATATTGGTGATATATATAGGTAATTTTCCCTTTGTTCTCCTTATATCGGTATATTGCTTGTTTCCAATGATTGATGATATATATGGGTAATTATCACTTTGTTCTTATGCTTATATATTTTGTCTGTTGCTTCAACTGACGTGACTATTTTCAATGGTACAAGGTAGTGAATTTTTTTAAAAAAAAACTTTTAAATTTGAAATATGTTAAAAATTGAAGTATTCCCTAAGTGAAACATTTGTGAGAGATTTGTAGTAGTGTTCAACCGATGTATGTTACCAAATGGTTGAAAAGTAATCTTAACCCGTTTCTGGTGGATGCATGAGGGGATATTAACCTTTCACTTTTATTTACTTCAGTCAACACTGATAAATTTCTGATCACTATAATCCAATGGTGCAATCCTAATATATGTATAAACTGTACATAAAAGGAATCACATAAATGGGGATTTAGAGAGATCACAACTATAAAGCTACTCTATCTAAAGAAACCATCATACCAAGGAATGAAAGGAAATAGCAAAATGAATAAAAGGAAAATAACAAAAAAGTAAATTACAACCAATGTTCCTCCTGAAGTTGTACCATATATATATATATATAGGGGAGCTTTCAAGTGAGAGGGATTTTAAAATGAGAGGGTGAGAGGGTTAAATCATAACCATTGGATTTAATTGAGCGGTTGAGATAAAGTTGTTCTTCAATGTTCAGGTTATCATTTTATTTTTGTCACTCACGCGCTGCTTGACTTTTCCTTTTCCTTCTTCTTTATTTTGTTGTTTTTTTCAGAAACTTCTTTCCCTTCTTTTGTTTCAGATCTCTGGAACTATGTTCATTATTTTTTCAATTACGTGGTAATTTGAACTTATATTTACACATATTTGCTTCAATGCTTCTCGATTCTTCATTGCATGCTTGGGCAAGATTATCACTGACTTTCTCATCCATCGTTGGAATATAATTGGTCATTTTTTTACTTACGTGTATATATTCTTAAATGATTGTTATTTGATCATGTACAAGCTGGTGAAGTTTTTGTGTTTCGGTATCCAGAATTCGAGAAATACTCTGGCATAACGTATGAGATTCTATTATAAATCTTTGCTCTTCGTATGATGAAAAATTTGGACAACTTGGTTATGTATGATTTGTTCTTCACTCTCGGTTCTTTTTCTACAACTATTTGTCATAGCGCAATTTTACTATCTAGATATCATCTAGTGTTAACAGGGTAAATGTTAGATGGGTTTTTTTACCACAAAAGTCTCCCTTTTCAAACACACTGCACCTTGTTAACTATGTACTACTTATCTCCTATAAACCATCATGTTTTGCTGGCTGTGTTTTATTTTTCAATTATTTGCTGGCTGTGCTTTATTTTTTCAATTACTCTTGGGTTTAATTTGGTAACTTGAACTTAGATTTAAACATATCTTCTTCTTTCTTCTGGTTCTTATTCTTTACCTTTAGTTTGATCTTCATGAATGTTCTTAATATTTTTGGTTGATTATTTTGGTTTCTTGCTTATGAATTTTAATTGGTTGTTTTTTGAATTGTTTCTACATATCTTGGAGTTAACACCGTGCACTACTTAGAAATACATGATCATTCTTATGCAGGTTTTAATTTCGGCATCTTTTTTAAGACTCTCGACATTTCAGTCTTTGTTTGATATTCAACCTCTACTCTTCTTTCTTTACTCTTGATTCTTTTTCAGTTACTAGTTGTCATAGATAAATGTTACATGGTTTTTTTTTTTTTTCCCACAAAAGTCTCCTTTCTCAATCACTCTGCAGTTTGTTAATTTTGATGTTTGTAGTGGAGATAATGGAGATGAGTATCTCTGCATTTTATACTACTTATTTGCTGGGCATAATTTTATGATTTGAACACATTTGTATGCTTAAGCGAGATTATCACTGAGTTTCTCTGCATGCGTAGGCGGGATTATCATTGAGTTACATCATAAATGTTGTGTGTTTGTTTATTTATTTATTTTTTTAATAAAACCCAAAACATTAGATTAAACTAGCATTAGGAAAATCCATATATTTTTGGACATCGTACAAGTTAGACCGAGGAATATAGTTAGACCAAAAACCATTGGGCTTAAACACAATGCACTTAGCTAGTTCATGACCTACAACATTCCTAGTCATCTTAACCCAATGAACCTCCGGCGAGGCACCTTTTCTCTCCTGCACAGCCTTAACAATGGCCATTGCATCCATTTCCACTGTAACTTTAGATGATGTTTGTTATGTTCATCTATTTGTTGGCGACAACTTAACTTGTTGGGCGAGGTTTTATATAGTTTTATATAATCTTGTACTGATTTGAGATTTGTACTTCTAAAAGGATATCCGCTTCATTACTGTATTAGTAGGAATCCAAAATTGTGTCATATGGGTACATGATGTTGCAAAGTGGATGACAATTTGTTCCAATGAATGATCATTTTCTGTAGTCTTTAATTTTGGTAATCTCTTTGTGGTCATCTCTTCTACGACCCTGTACAGTTTGGCTAGTTTATTCAGTATGTACTTTTGCAGTTCTTTGAGTTATATGTGTGGGTATTACTGGGAAGAGGTTCACATACTTCCAGTTCAGCCTATAAAAGTGTGGTTTGTGTAATACAGGTAATATTTGGCTTACATTTGTGTATTTTTTTGGGATAGTGTTGGAGGTTTTGTGTATATGTAGCATGAACGCGAGTATGAAGCATTTAAGTTGCTAGACTACATCAATTTTCCCTCTGGTCTAGGAGCACTAGTGCTATGGTAGGAGTTCTTTGCAACTTTGGTTTAGTCTTTATGCTTTTCTTTTCTATCTTTTATCATTGTAGAGCTTGGCTCATCACTTTTCCATAATTAATATAAAGTTTCCTTTATTGAAATTATGGGGGTTCTATCATAGTCCGTGCATATTACAAATATGTTTGTAAATGCCTTCAAGTTTGTGAACTTTTCAATCAAATTATGATTCTAGACAACTCTGATTTGTATATTTTCCATCTTAATTTTACTACTAATTTTTCCCATTTACACAACTTTTTTCAAACTGACCCATCTACTCAACGCTTAAACAATTTGAGACTTCGTAAGAGTAAAATGGGAAATATTTTTTTGCTCTTTGACCAAGTCCAACACTCAGAGGATTTCACCCTTGATTTAAAGAAAGCAATAGTCAAAATCGAGTTTCTCGGAAACCTATACTCGATTCTGAAGAGCAAAGTCCTGCAATGCACCGACTGATTAACGTGGTTGGCCTATAAAACTTGTGCCTGCTCCTTATTTTTTTCGTCATTTGCTCATAAAAGATCTGCGCTGATACATACAAAGTAAACTCTATGAATTGAAACATCTACCCGTTTTCTGCATTGTGTCTTGGAACAATAAAATTATGTGTAGTACCGTCATACATACAGAATGTGAATCATTTTCATTTCATTTATTTTATTGCTGATTCTTCTCGATCTACTTGGGTGTTAAACGCGAGAGGCTAGTTTATTTGATATGCGAGGATAGTGGGTAGGCTAGTTTATTTGATCTATTTGGGTGTTAAAAGTTCAGCCTTAGGTTTTATTACCCCATCACACAACTTTTTTCTTACATTAAGTTTTTTGACATGCTGTAATATGACTCTTTGTAACCGGGATTTACTTCTCAGACACTTGGTTTGGAGAATTATTCTAATTTTTTTTCCTCTTGGTTTTCTACTGCTATATGTCACACTACCCCACCATATTACTGATTTCTCACATTTTAGATTTCCATATGTAATCTTGCAGTATAAATTAATCGATTCTGGAAAAATTGGGACAGCTTTGTGGGGTTCTGTATTTGGAACTATGATTTTCTGGTCAGCGTCCTGGTTTCAGAAAAACTTTAATGTTTCCTACAACTGATTTACCTGATAAATTGGTGTGGATTCATTCAATCTCCTTCGGAACTAACTGGGCACGCCTTATTTGGTGCTCTATTATTTTGCCTTTTGTTAGGTCGGAAACCTGTCTAAATTTTTTATGTTTTCACACAAATGATCAGAACCTGCAATTAATTATGACATGTTCTAATTGTTGCTATGCTTTCATTGATGATGATTTAGCGGTGGTAGCATCAAAAATTATTTTTCAGCAACAACGAGGTTTTGTTAAAGACATGCATATTGTTGATTGTATTATTATATCATCCGACGCTATTAATGTTCTGCACAAGGAAGCAATTTGAAGGCAATCTGACGGTTTTTGATATCCGGAAGGTTTTTGATACTCTTAAAAGGAGATTATTTTATCAAGGTATTGCGTTAGTTTGATTTTTTTTGATATTTTCTGTTCTTTGATTGATATTATTATCCTTCATTCAGCAATGCTATCTGTGTTGGTGAACGGTAAATATGTTTGATATTTCTCTCGTGTCAGAGGTGTACGCCAGGATGATCCACTTTCACCGCTGCTTTTTTGTTTAACAGAGGAGGTTCTTAGCAGGTCTATTACGCGAGCCAAGGTTGATGGTTCCCTTTCTTCCATGCTATGTTGGATAGCTTGATTTTTTGTAAGGGCTCCCTTAGTAATGTTCATTGTCTGCTTGATGTTTTTAATGCTTATGCTCAGGTATCCTGTCAGGTGCTTAGCCCAGCTAAGAGCAACATTTTCCCAAATTCTATCTCCAAGGATTATTCATTTCATATTTAGATGCGGCGTGCGTATCTCTTACATCAACTGGATGTGTGGAAAACAGCTCAATAGTTCTTTAACTTTCCATCTTGCTTGGAATTTTACTTCGAGCAATGAAAGTTCGGTTGTGCTATGTCGTGCTCGCTTTATGCGTAGTGGTTTTTTTACCTTTATCACTATATTCAGTCTTCTATGTTGCCTAGTATTAAGGGCTACCTTTTAGATATTAAAATCAATTCTAGATGTCATATTTGCACAGGTGCTTTGGTGTGTTTTTGGAATTACTCTCTTGTTGAGGCTTTGCATATTCTTCCTCATGAGTATCGCCTTCTTACAGCGATTATTACTCTTCCTCATATTTTGTAAGACATTTAGAATTATGTTTTTCCTACAACTGATTTGCCTGATAAATTGGTGTGGGTTTAGGAGGAACTTAGTTGGGCTCACTTTATTTGGTGCTCTTTCATTTCGCCTTTTGTTTATTTGATTTTGTGGCGTTGGATTTGTGGTAATATACCTACATATGATAATTTGGTTTTTCGTGGGCTCATCAGATATTGTTTACATCATAGGTGCTAATTATTTTTTTAGATTAAACTAGCAACAGGAAAATCAATATGTTTCTGGACATGGTGCAAGATAGATTAAGGGATATAGTGAGACCAAACACCATTGCGCTCAAATACATCCCACTTAGCTAGCTAATAAACTACAATATTCCCAATCCTCTTAACCCGATGAACCTCTGCCTGAGGACGAGGAGTTCTGGACAGCTTGGTGTGATATATAACAATAACAATCTTTCTCCTAAATTGGTATCCCTCACAGATTTTGTAATTGGAGCAAGAACACGATATAATGGAGAAAATAGTGTTCATAAGACCTATGAGTTGAATTCGGAATCTACTTTTCTGCAGCGTGGTTTGGGAAAATAATGTTCTTTATAGCATAGAGCTTTGAGTTTTGATTTGGTTATCTGATTAGTTCTTTTCATTTTAGTATTTCTTATTTGGATTCTTATAGCATAATTTTCTTGATTTGTAATTTTTCTCATTGGTATTACAGAACATGTTACAACCTATTAACACACAATTCCTTCTGGTTCTTTTCTTTCTCTAGTTTTATCTTCTAACTTCTCTCCTTGATTTCCTGTTTATTCATGTTGTTTATTAAGGGTATTGAACATGTTTTTCCGGCATTTTCCAGAGATGTTGCAGTGCATTTATCTTCTCTCTGATTTCGGGTAATGTAAACCCTTCTTTCTCTTATCTTCTTTCCTCCAACATTCAATGTCCAATTTCTCTTTTCAATTTCATTTCAACGTTTTTCCATCTTCACTTTAAATTTTCGATTCATTCAAAATCCAGCTCACTGCTCATCGTGTTGATCGCTCCATATGTAACTGGTTTGGGGACCACATCATTTCTCAACCTGATTCCTTTAAGGTAATAAAAATAAATTATTTTTTTCAAACTCTTTTCAATCATGGTACCAGTAGTTTGATTGTTTTCTTCAGTGTTTAAAACAACAACCACTTTTTTTCCATGTTTTTCTTGAAGGAATCACTTTTTTTCCATGTTTTTCTTGAAGGAATCACTTTTTTTTTGCATGTACTCAAGTTGAAACGCCACTTTGAACGCCATTGAGGTAATTTCTTGTTATACATGTGATATGCAAATTCATTTGGGATTGAATGAAGATTCGATAAAAGACTATTTTGTTATTGTCTACAAAACAAGGTATTTGTATTCTATGCAATAATAAACTTGGATAGTTTTAGATTCACATCATAAAATCACATGTAGCTGGACTTTCTATGCTGACATGTAGACGCTGGTAGTAATTTAAGAAGCTATAGCTGATAGTATGTAACAACATATGATAGTATTAGGAAGGTATCAAACAACAATACGCGTTGGTGTTGGGAAGATATAAAAAAATTCACACAATCACACTACTCTTGACTCTTTTTTACACATCGGTTATCAATTAATATTCGAGAGATTCATTTATATATTTTGCAGCAAGCTGAGAAGTCTCGAAATCTAGAATGATCTGATAGAACGACAAAAACGGAGAATGGTTCCAAATTGATAAATCAATATGGGTTACTCTTTATCATTTTTTTATCTTTCAGCCTGTGATTGTGAGACTACAAATTAAATTTTGAATATATTTTCTGCAGCGTGGTTTTCAATATTTCTTCTGATTTTATCTTCTTCGCTGGTATTTGGTTGCCAATTCCAGCTCTTTATCCCTTTACTATGCTTATATGGTTTTTCTTTGTTCAATCAACCTCTATAGTTTACATATTTTAAATGTGTTTGCTAAAAAATCATGCTTATGTATGCATATTTGATTCACTTGAAGCATTTGATTATGATTCTTGTCCTTTTCATGAAAAATTGCACAATCATTTTCTTTTTTTGGAAAAGGCCAACAAATTTTATTAAATAGGCTAAAGGTATGCCACAAATATTGTCACAGTTGTGTGAATCATGATTATCATTAGCTGTTTGTAGTGATGTATTTGATAGTAAATTTAATTTTCAAAACTTTATCAATATACATGTTGTGCTTTCTACGTGTCCAAGCATTAATGGGAGATTTGTTTTCAATTCCTTATTCTGTAACGATGATTAGGATTAGAAGGTCAAGCAGAAAATTATATGATGATCGATACTATTTCAAAGTGTTTGATAATAATTTCATGGTTATTCTAATGCACGAGTTTCAATTATTATCCCAAGGAGTTGTTACAAATTATTGAAACAATTTTCTTTGAATAATAGTTTACTTTTTTGCTTATCTATTTACAATGTTACTATTCTGACTGATTATCTGGTGAACATCTATTTATGTTGATATGCATATTTATGTAACATTGTTAAATCCTTTTTCTTTTTCTTCCTTTGATATCAAGAGATCTTTTATCCTTTTGCAGAGAGCTGAGAAGTCATTATAACTAAATGCTTTTTATACAATGAACAAGAACAGAGAATGGCTCCAAATAGTTAAATTAAATTTCTTCAATTAGCTTTTCTTGTTTGTTTTAATTTTAATTTCAAGGATTTGATTGCAAGACGCAAATGAAATTTTGAACATGTTTTTCTGCAACGTGGTTTTTCAAACTGATAACTTTCTTCATAGTATGGAGCGTAGTGTTTTATTTGGTGATGTCTATTAAATTCTTTTCGTTTTCAAACTTTCAATTTTGAGAGCATATATTTGTGAACATACAATGTCTTGGTTTCTTGTAGTTCTATCTATCTTCCTCTTGTTTGGTCTTGATGTGTTTTTTTTTCTCTTGTTTCTCATTTCGATCTCTTGATTCTAATGTTTGATATTGTTGGTTTCTATGTTGAAGTTGTTGTTCTTATTTTAATAATCTGATTAATAAGTTTGTTAGGGTTTCAATTATTTTCCAAATTCTACTTCCGTCACAAATTTTATTCTTTGTTTGATTGTGTACATACCTGATGTTTTGTGTTTAATATGTTGCCAATTGTGTCTTAGTTAATGGTAATGTTATGCTATGTTGATTGATCTATATTATCACCCTTGGTGAAAATCAGGGAATTGCTGGTTAATGGTATCGAAGGATTCCCATGACGCTTGAATCAAAACTTCAAGTTGAGAAGTTTATCCGTTTTTGTTCTGTTATAAATTATAATCCTTCATTTATGATGCATTTATCCGTTTTGCAGCAAGTTGAGAAGTTTTGATGTCAAGAATGACTTGATACAGTCACCCGTGGTTGAATTGTGAATTGAAACACCTACCTGATCAATCATACCAAATGTGTTCATTTCATTTATTTTAATGGACATTGCTCTATTCCACATTGCATTCAAGTCTTGGGAAATCTTAAGGATCTAGAGGACGAATATGATAATCTGGTACTGAGTGATTGATAATATACCATATGCTTTAAATTTGCTTAAAGATAGCAAAATAGAGATATAATTGTTCTTTTCTTTATTTTGGCTTGCACTTACATTTGTTCCTCATATTATTTTTTTTAATTAAAAAATCTGGATGGATTCACATCATGCTTCTGCAGAACTCTTGATATCAAAAGAATCATACATAAACATCATAGGAGAAGAACAATGGAAAAATGAACTGAATTTCAAATTAATTTTTTATACTTGTCATGTCTATAATGCTATTGTTATGAATAATAAGAATTGTGGATGTCCATATTTCTTCCCTTCCTTATAACTCCCACTAAGTAGTGGAGTTTTATTACCTTTGCCTTTTCACTTCTTTCTTTGTGTCTTATAAATAAGACATTTGTTATGGTGTAGTACACACAAGTGAAGAGAATAATAGAAAATTTTCATTTTCTCTATCTCTATGCTTTAGCTTTAGTAGTTTATTTCTAACACGTTATCAGCACGAAGCTCCAACAACACAACTTAAGGTAATATTGATTCATGTTTGCTCTTGATATTACTTGTAACATTGTATGTTGTTCTGTTATTGACTCGGGATGCTCCTAATATTATGGATGTGAGGACTAAAGCCTGGTTTCATCCTTTATTATTTTATGTGCATACATGATCCAAAGCACAACTTAAGGTAATATTGATTCATGCTTGCTCTTGATATTACTTGTAACATTGTATGTTTTTCTGTTATTGGCTCAGGATGCTCCTAATATTATGGATATGTGGACTAAAGCTTGGTTTCATCCTTTACTATTTTATGTGCATACATGATCCAAAGCACAACTTAAGGTAATATTGATTCATGCTTGCTCTTGATATTACTTGTAACATTGTATGTTGTTTTGTTATTGACTTAGGATGCTCCTAATATTATGGATGTGAGGACTAAAGCCTGGTTTCATCCTTTATTAATTTATGTGCATACATGATCCAAAGCATGCTTTGATATGAATTACTTTTGCCAGCCTATGGCTTACTTGTGCGCCCTACGAAATGATCAAAATACCCTCCGTGACTTAGGTCACGGGACTGTCGGTTGTAAGTGACTCTGATTCAGTCAATGGGCTGCCATGTGACCAATTTTAATTGGTCAGGTATGTGGCCAAATTGCCTATATATGGAAGGCATGAGAATTTTTCATCACTCACACCTCTCTTTCTCTTCCTCTGCTTCCGTTTTTCTTTTTATACTAATGTTAGTATGTTTAATTTTTGCCATTTCGTGTGTAATTGGGCGCATAGTCGTTCATCGGTTAGTTATATTGCACCCTTCGGTGTGTTTGTTCGGCATGGTTGGGTGTGATATGTTAATCGACAAAGGACTTTTTGTGTCCTAATTATTGGGTACGCTATGACTAACCGAAGGATTAAACGGTGATTCCTTGAAAGATGGGTGTTGTTCCAATGGTTTCCGTTTGATTTGAAGCCAAAATCAGTAGGCATTCGTTGCTTTCGCGTACCTGCTGAAAGTTTCGACTAACTTGCAATTTCATCTCCCGGCGACAAAATTTCACAGGAGTAGGCCGTTTAGTTTATTTAATTAGCAAATAAAATTAAGGATGTAATATTTAAATCAATGTAATTTTTGTGTCTGATGTATCAATAAAAAAATTATGGTTATACCATGTTTTGCCTTTCTTTCCTTACTGATTATGCTGTTTTTGAGCATCCTGTCACTTTGCCATCCGTAACCTAAGGCGCGGAACACCCTGTGCAAATTTCATTGAATACGTGACTCAAGCCACGAACAGAGGGCGTCCGTGTCATAAGTCACGGATAGCTCTGTGATAGGAAATTGAGAAACAGTAACCTGCATCAGACCCATTCCTTTGGACCTGTTTTCGTCGCAGACATTTTAATCTGTATTAATGCGTGTAATTATCCAAACATAATGCAGTCGATTTAGTTTTTTTAGATGTTAATACGCGTAATTATCCAAATCCAAATATAATATGAAAACTTAATAATTAAAATAAACTAAAAGCTAACAAAATATATCATTACAAAATAAAAATTATCCAAAAACATAAATCAAAAACAAAGGCTACTGCGTAGCCGGTCCACTACCCCTCCTATGATAATTGTCCACATAAAACATGGACATCCGAATAATTCTCATCACCTCTGGCAACACATGCAAGCCCTCCGCTAACTCCCCACACGCTAATATTCTGTCTGCAATCCCCCGCATCTCAGTCAATTTGCCCTCAAGGTGTGACGTCAGGGGTCCAGCCTGCTCCTCCATAATGGCATCCCGCTCACATGGCCTCGGTAGATCTCCTTGCGGAAGAGGCATCATGTATGGATGTGAGATCCGGAAATACCACCGCATGTAGCCGGCCGCAGTATACCAAGGATCGATAGCAAGAGGTCCCCTCTGAGCTGCCGTCAACACCCGCTCCTTGAAACCGGCAAAGTGCAACGAAGCAGTAATCAAAGCAGTGGCTGGAGCAGTGAGGAATGGAACTGCAGACTCACGAGGATGACGATGAATGCTCTGCACTTGACCGAACTGCCTGAGGACACGCTCAGGGAGGTACATGGCCGTCTTCCCTCCACATCTGAGCCAGCCAGAGTAAAAGCACACCTCATCCAATGGTCGTGTAGCTCTGTGCGCAGCATATGGGGCCCAGTGGATGTCGCATCCCAGCAGGCGATCCAGCGACACTCTTCTTGCTCTAACAGATTTGTCAACTCCTTTTGGACTGTATCTGTTGGCAGCAGGCATGGTCTCATTGTAGCTCTGGTCCTCCAGACGCTCACACAGAGTCGGAAGTGGTGGTGGATCCATGTCTGCAAAAACACAATTAAATAACATTTAAGTACGTGACTTATAACAAAAACAATTAATTTTAAAATTAATAATTTATAAAATAAAGTTAGGTACCTGGAGCAGAGTCATCTAACTTGCGAGGGTGCTGACGGAGGGTGCGGTGCAAGAGGTGAGGCCCTTGTAAAGGCATAAGTGCAGTTGGACCCCACGCAATCTCAGAGACGGTCACCAGGTCATCAAAGTTCTTCACGTGGTGGATGTTATGACAGGAATTTACACTGTATTTTTAGTATTCATTTCATATGTAATTAGCAGTAGTCTATAGCTTTTTAGGCCTGAAACAAACAAATTCCCAAAAGGTCAAGCTACTTGAAGAAGAAGTTAAGAATACAAGAAAAATGCAAGAAAAAGAGCCAAAATCAGATTTGCACAAAAATACGCTTCATCGTGGTCACGATGACTCCCATCGTGCCACGATGGGAACCGACGTAGCGCCCAAGAAAAGAGAGTGTATCTTCAAATTTGTGAAACAAATCTGACTCCATCGTGACACGATCGGATCCATCGTAGTCACGATGACAACGAAGCCCGTTAAAATAACTATAAATAGAGCTCCCCTCTTTCACAATTATTCATTCAGAGTTGGAGCAACTTAAAGTACTTTTTAGTGCTTAAGGAGGAGGAGCAAGGAGGGCAGAGGAGCTCTCTACGGGAATAACTTTCCCCCTTCAACGGGAAAGGTAAATTCCTCAGCAAAGCATCTACGCCATTGGTATGCATAGTCTTATATTCTTGTAATGTTTTGATTATGTAATTAGTAGCTTAGAAACCTTAGGGTAGGAGGATAGATGAACTCCCCAATGAATGCTTAGGACATATACATGGCACAATAAAAGTTATATTTAGACTCTGTTTCTGGAATGAATTGTTTTCTATTTATTTACGCTTTAATTACGTACTTTTAATGTCTGGCCGGATAGAGAGAGTACGCTTTTAGGACAATAGATCCCGAACAATAAATGATAGGGTTGGCCTCCAGAGATGGCAACATACGACATTGCTCGCGCCAGCCTGTAAATACGGAAACACTAGACACTGCTCGCGTCAGCCTGTAGAGACTGGAACAGCTGACACTGAGTCGCTACTAGCTAAGATTAATGTGCGATCATGACTATTATAGAACAGCTCGACGCATGGCTAGGATACGTGACAACATGGAATTAGGCAGTCGTGGGTGTCCTAGTTATTCGGAAGTCCATAGTGGTCTATAGTATTTAGGGCAGTTTAATAGCTATCAATAAAGATGATTAATTGCTGAACAATTAGAAGTTACGAAAATAGTCTAAATATGCGCCAGGTATCAAGCAGGATTAGGGTAGGGAATCGATCCGACTAATGTTCCTCACGCTTTGAATCAACTATCTTTATATTTCTGTCAAAGCATTACGCTAAAACCTTTTTCAAAAACCAAAGCGAGTGCAAATTATCGAACTTAAATAAAACTAGTTGTACTTGGCACAATGTCTGTGGATACGAACTCATTCTAGACACCAAAATTGTGAATTATTACTCGACGACTGACTGTTTCACTTGCCAGAACGTAGTCAAGTTTTTGGCGCCGTTGCCAGGTATTGTGTTTGCAAGAGCAACTAGAGTTATTTATGTTCCATTTATATTTCAAAAATAAAATTAAAAAAAAAATTGTTGATGATTGTGAATCTTGATCTATGAAATTTCTGGCTAACACAAAGTCTTGGTATTTAAGAGATCTTTGTGATCCACTTCTTGTAAGAGGACTGACATTGATCAAATCTCTCTTGGGTTCCAACCAGCAAACCCAGCTAACTTTGACATCAAAGGAAATGTTCTTATAGGGTTGCGGGAGAACCAGTTTGACGGACGACTCAACAATGATCTGTGGGACCATTTGGCAAAGTTTTCTGAGACCTGTCAGATACAGAAGGTGCCAGATGTAGTCACATAGGACCAGAAGAAGCTTAGGCTTTTTGCTTTTTCTCTTACAGGTCCAGCAAAAGATTGGCTACAATGCTTGCCGAGGGGGAGCATAGCAACTTGGAAGGAGCTTGAAGACAAGTTCCTAGAAAGGTTTTTCACTCGCACACTATTCCAGAAGCGAAAGTCTGAAATCCTGAGCTTCAAGCAGCACGAGTCAAAATCACTGTGCGAGGCTTATGAACGTTTCAAGCTGCTCATGAGGAGGTGCCCGAACCATAGCATAAGTGCCATGGAACAGATGCAACTTTTTACTGCAGGTACGAAGATGCTACATCGCATGATACTAGACACCTCAGCTGGTGGGTCCATCAAAACCCACGAGGAGCATATTTGCCAAAACGAGTACAACATGAGCCATGACAGGAACGAAAAGACCGCATGAGTAATTAAATCGGACAAAGAAGTCGCCTACCAGGTAGAAATCAAGCTACTCAAAAGGCAACTAGCTAAAACCAAAGAAGCAAGTGCAAAGAAGGTAGAAGGAGTCTGTGACTTCTGCCTAGAAGATCACCCCAACGAGCAGTGTTTGCCAGGAGACAGCACCGAAGAAGCGAAGTTCATGGGAAAACAAAGAAATGATCCATTCTCTAGCAGGTACAATGCAGGATGGAAGGACCACCCAAACTTCGGATGGACCCAAACAGGAAATCAAGCCCAAGGCGGTGCAACTCAACCAAGAAAGCCATCTCCTTTGGAGGAGTTACTAAGCAAGTTTGCAAGCATGAGTCAAACAAACTTCGAAAACATCCAGTCTACGGTGGCAAATCAAGGCGCAATAATCAAAAGCCTTGAGACTCAGATAAGTCAGCTATCAAAACTGGTAACCACTCATGTTTCCAAAGATATTGCAGGTAACACGGTGGATAATCCAAAGGAGGAATGCAAAGCGCTGACTGAGAAAGAAACAAAACGCGAGAGAGATTGGGAAGAGCTTATGGAGTTCAAAAGATGGTTCGCAGCGCTGAGAATGACTCTGGAAGAAGCCTATGACATGTTCATAGACGAGCTCGAAGAATTTCATCTAAGCCAGCAGGCCCATCAATGCCACACAAGAAGACAGATCCTGGAAGCGTCACCATTATCTGTCAGATTGAAGAAGAAACAGTACCAGCCTTATGTGACATAGGTTCCAGTGTGAATGCATTGCCATTATCTTTGGCAAGAAAGTTGAAGCTTAAAGAACCAACTGTGTGAACCGAGAAGGAACTGGTGCTGGCTAATCAGACAACCATCAGATCAGGAGGAACAATTAAAGATGTCCTGGTGAAAGTCGAAGACCTGGTGTTCCCAGCAGACTTCATGATCCTAGATATTGAAGAAGATACTGTTCATCCTATCATACTCGGAAGACCTTTCTTAGCAACCAGTAGGGCAGTGATAGATATGGACCTTGCAAAGCTGATACTAAGGAGGGAGGAAGAAGAACTTGTCATCAAAATTCACACAAAAGAGGATGACAAGTGTTATAAGCTCGAATAGAAAGAGAAAGATGAAGAGACAGTAGTGCCACCAACTCCAACACTAAAACTGAGAATAGAGATCGAGGAGTTGGAAGATGATATGGCACAACTTTAGATAAATGCAGGTCAGGTAAAAGAGGAACGTCATGAACTGACTAACCATTTGCAGAGGCTAACTATTGAAGTCAACATCAAAACACCATGGGTCAAAGCATAGGGAAGACAGATAAAGGTAGCCACTAGGTCAAAGCTCGTGGTCAACACAACACCTCTAAAGAAACCTGCAGGAGAAGGACTCAAACTGAAGTTCAAAAGAGTCGACAAAGAGAAAGACCGCAGGGTCAATATTCCAAGCAAACCAAAGGAAGGTCAACCACCTCAAGGCAAAGGGAAATCCATTCTGAAGGCAGACGTGTCAGATGAGGGAGGACCATGCTTCGCCACCTTCAAAGAAAAGCAGAACCCAGCAAAGTATGGTAAGAGTCAGAAGAAAGAAGGAGCCAAGGTAGAGACTCCAGAGAAGGACGAACGAACCTATCCTCCGTAATAGAGGAAATGCGTCAAGTTAATGAGACGCTAAACTGAAGGTGGAAAAACACAAGAAGGGGGGGTTGAATTGTGTTTTAAAAGTTAAAACTTTTTCTCAAATAAAAACTAAGTTTGCAGCGGATTAAACACAAAACACTAATGAGACGGAGAGAGAGAGAAAGAAAGACACAGAAATTTATACTGGTTCCTCTCACAAAACGAGAGTACGTCCAGTCCCCTTGCACTTCCAAGGGCTTCTAACTAAAATCTCACAAGATTACAAGATGCTCAAGCACAATAGCAAGAGACTTCTATAATGCTCAAGTTACAGCTAACAAGAGACTTCTCAAATGCTCAAGTTACAATTAACAAGAGACTTCTCAAACAAACTTAAGAATAATAATGAATGTTAATGAACACTTGATATACTATCAGAGGTGTTTATAAAATACAACACAGATTTGCCTTAAGACTAAGAATGACAGATAGAAGCTGTAATGTCAGAATATTTCAGAGTCTTAAACGCAGTGATAGAACAGTGGTCATTTCTTCCATTTGAGTCTTCTATTTATACTTGAATGGAATGGTAATGACCGTTGCAGAGAGATAAGATGCCAGCTGGAATTTGCTCGTACAATTTGATAGTTGTACATTGCCTTCTTTAGTAAAGAAATCCAATTCCACTACCTTGCAATTTTGAAATATCACTCAACCATTTTGAGTAATAATAGTACGATTGTACAATCCTCAAATGCGCTCCACTTATGGATAAGGTTAAAATTTATACCAACGAATATTCCTTCCTGTGGATATGACAGAGTCCTTAAGTAGATTATTCTTCAATCATTGATTTTGATTCTGTCAGTTCTTGAGTGACGTAAATTCCTTTTGCTTCAGAGTCTGTTGTCGTAGCTTCTTAGGGTCTTCAGCTTCTGAGCTTCTCAGAGTCTGGCTTTTGTCTTTAGAGCCACTAACTTCAGAACTTGAATTTTAAGCTTCTGATGATCAGCGATATGCTTTCAGAGCTTCTTAGTTTGGCTTCTCTGCTTTTGTTCGTAGTGCTTCTGAATGAATTTTAACTTATAATTCTGCACACTAGAACAATAGTTAGTAATACCAATTGCAATTTTAATACTTTGTTATCATCAAAACCAATTAAATACTTGGAGGTTTATGTCAGACCCACTTTGTTCCAACAATCTCCCCCTTTTTGATGATGACAAACTAAAGCATTAAAATTCAATTGTTGTTGATTTAATTATTTATGTTGACTTCAGGTTTCAGAGGTTTGCAATCTCCCCCTGAGTCTGATAATCCATAGGGTTAGGTTTGTAAGCTCCCCCTAAGTTTTATCCATAATTAATTAAAACGGTTTATGAGTTAATTTATTAATTTGAAATAAATTTTCATATTTGACTCTCAGAGGCAGAGGTTTGTAAGCTCTTCCTTCAGAGTCTGATAATATTCAGAGAAGGTTTGCAATCTTCTCTCATTTTATCTGTGAAAATGTATTTCAAATTCTGAAATTTTCTCCCCTTTCAATGAAGTCCAGATTGAATGAATCATTTAATCGTTAGTTCAGAAGGGATATAAATTGATTCATAATATATGAGTATAACAGTTTCAGGTCTTTAGCAGTTAAGAAATCAATTAACATTAATTTTAATGCTATTCTTACTCCCCTTTTGTCATTATTCAAAAAGTAACGAAAAACAAAATAAATGAGTCAAATAACGCATATCTCAAGACAGTCAAGTCAAGAATTGGTTACAACTATGTTCAATTAAATGAACTGTGTTGATAACCATTGTTTGAGAGCATTATAAAAGGAGAGGATTCTTCTCATTTTATTCACAACGAATAATTAAAGAATATAATATCAAGCACACAAAGGAAAATCAAGCAATGAAGAAAGCTTCAGGATCCAAGAAGGAGATCAAGAAGGAAGCAACATCTTCACGCTCAAGAAGAAACAAGCAGCCAAAAGAAACAACCAAGCAAGTGATTGAGATATCAGATTCTGATGAAATAGATTCTGATTATGCGCAGTTCCTTAGAACATATGATCCTGAGGAAGAGTACTCAGACCCTGAGATCCACAAAGCCATTCATGACTCTCTTTCTGATGCAAGCTCTGCTGAGAAGCCAGAAGTGCCCAAGAAAGAAGAGTCAGAAGCTCTTTCTGATGCAAGCTCTCGTAGTATACAAACCCATTTAACATGTCAAAATAATTACCCCATTGTTGATCATAGAATAGCTTCTGAATATCAATATTATTTAACTTCAGACTTTCGAAATCTACAAACTTTTCAGTGAGAAATTCCATAGCCTCTCTACCACAGTCATTTGAATTTGGTGGTTCTTTGAATGAGGCTTGAGAATTTAAGTCGATCACTCGTGGTAACTCAGGGTTGAAAGGTCGTTGAACAATGTTGCGAGACGGTTGAGCAGTCATTGTTGCAGAAATTTTGAGAATATTGAGGGAATTTGGGATTCTGAGTTTTAGGGTTCGTGTAGGTAGTGATTTGTGTAAAAAATTGTGCTATGTGAGTGAAGTGACTATATATAGCAAGTAATAAGCACACACAAAGCAGAAACAAACTAAAACAAAACAAAGGAGGGAGCGCGAACAGTTTAAAATTAAATTTAAATTGTAATAACTGTAAATTCATCATTAACTGTTCTCCATCCAATCAGAAACTAGACACGTACAAGAGAGAAGATAACAAACTGACACGCGTAAGGACAACTGTTTTACACTTACTAGTACAAAACGTTTCACTTTCGCTTATTTCAGTGTCTGACTCATTCGTATCTTACACCTCATCAGAACCTGTTATTCTTCAGAACTTCCTTCACTCAGATTTTCCCATTCGAGGCTCTGAGCGTTAGAGACTCTGAAAAAGTTTCAGACCCTGATTCTATTTTACATCTCAGAGCTAGTTTTCTTCAGAGATAAAATGCATGTTCAAATTCTTTTTAATAAAATCAAATCGTTCAATAGCTAAAGGTTTAGTAAATATATCAGCCCATTGATGGTCAATATCAATGAATTGAATATTTATTGTACCTTTTTGAACATGATCTCTTATAAAATGATGCTTAATTTCAATATGCTTAGCTCTGGAATGTAAAATTGGATTTTTAGATAAATGAATGGCAGCAGTATTATCACAATAGAGTGGAATACTACTTTCAGTTATGTTATAATCTTCTAACTGATATTTCATCCAGAGAAGCTGTGTGCAACATTTAGCAGCTGAGATGTATTCTGCTTCTGCTGTAGACAAAGCAATAGTTGTTTGTCTCTTGCTGGCCCAAGATATGAGATTCTCACCAATAAATTGGCAATTTCCACTAGTGGATTTTCTCTCAATCTTGTCTCCAGCATAGTCAGCATCCAACTAGCTTACTATCTAGGGATTTTTTTATAAAGAAGTCCTAGATTAGTTGTTCCTTTCAAATATCTAAAGATCCTCTTAACAGCAGTTAGATGAGGTTCTCTAGGATCTGATTGAAATCTTGCACATAGACATACACTGTATAAAATGTCAGGTCTAGAAGCTGTTAGATAGAGTAAAGAACCAATCATACCTCTATATAGCTTCTGATCCACTTTACTACCAATTTCTTCCTTGCTTAAGCTGCTTGTAGGATGCATGGGTGTTGACATTATCTTACAATCTTCAAGATTAAATTTCTTCAGAAACTCTTTTGTATACTTGCTTTGATGAATGTAAGTACCATATTTTCCTTGGTTGATTTGGATTCCAAGAAAGAATTTAAGCTCACCCATCATACTCATTTCAAATTCATCCTGCATAAGCTTGGAGAAATTCTTACATAGAGAAGCATTAGTTGAACCAAAAATTATATCATCCACATATATTTGAATAATTAAGATGTCTTTCTTAGTTGTCTTTCTGAATAGTGTATTGTCAATTTGACCTTTTTGAAAACCATTTTCTAAAAGGAAATTACTCAGTCTTTCATACCAAGCTCTTGGAGCTTGCTTGAGACCATAAAGTGATTTCTTAAGTTTAAAAACATGTTCAGGATTTTTTAAGTCCTCAAAACCTGGGGGTTGTTTGACATACACTTCTTCAGAAATAACACCATTTAGAAAAGCACTCTTAACATCCATTTGATATAAGGTTATTCCATTATTCACTGCATAAGATAGCAATAACCTGATTGCTTCCAGTCTTGCTACTGGAGCAAAAGTTTCAGTGAAGTCAATGCCTTCTTGCTGACTATAGCCTTGTGCTACAAGTCTGGCTTTGTTTCTCACAACTTCACCTTGTTCATTGAGTTTATTTCTGAATACCCACTTGGTTCCAATAATGTTCTTATGTATTAGTCGTGGCACTAGATCCCACACATCATTTCTTTGGAATTGGTTGAGCTCATCTTGCATTGCCACAATCCATCATCAGTTAATGCTTCATCAACATTCTTAGGTTCAATCATAGATATAAGTCCTAATAGTGAATCACTTTGTTGATAAGCTGATCTTGTTTTTCTTGGACTTTCTTTGTTTCCAAGTATGAGATCCTCTGGATGTGATGATTTATATTTGAATTTCCTTTTTGGAGCTTCAGCATTTTCTTGCATTTCATCTTCTGAGATATCATCATGTTCTTCAGATGCTTCTATGGGAGATGCTTCTTCAGAGATTACTTCCATTTCAGCTTCTGATGTTTTCTCAGCTTCTGGATAGTTGTATTGATATGGAACTCCTGCATAACTATCATCTTGCTCTGACATTTTATTGTCAGGCTCTTTGTCATCAAATCTTACATGTATAGATTCTTCCACTGTGTTAGTTTCAGAATTATACACTCTGTATGCCTTTGAGCGTTCAGAGTAACCTATAAAGATTCCCTTACAAGCTTTGGCATCAAATTTCTTTTTATAGACCTTATTGTTTAAGATGTAACAAGTACATCCAAACTGATGAACGTAAGAGATGTTGGGTTTTCTTCCTTTAAAGAGTTCATATGTTGTTTTATTCAACATAGGTCTGATGTAGATCCTATTTTGAATATAACAAGCTGTATTTACAGCTTCTGCCCAGAAGTACTTAGCAAGCTTAGTTTCATGCATCATGGTTCTTGCCATCTCTTGTAAATATCTGTTCTTTCTCTCTACAACACCATTTTGTTGTGGTGTTCTAGGAGCAGAGAACTCATGGATAATTCCATGATCTTCACAGAAAGTTGCAAATGGTTCGTTTTCAAACTCACCACCATGATCACTTCTGATCCTTAGGATCTTAAGACTTTTCTCACTTTGTACTTGTGTGCAAAAGATGTTGAACACATCATATGCATCATCTTTTACTCGCAAGAATTTAACCCATGTCCATCTACTGTAATCATCAACTATGACAAGTCCATATTTCTTCCCATTGATTGAGGTTGTACTAACAGGCCCAAACAAATCAATGTGAAGCAATTTAAGAGATCTTGAGGTGGAGACAATGTTTTTGGGTTTAAAAGAAGTTTTAGAAATTTTTCCAATCTGACAAGGACCACACAGAGCATCTGAGTGATAGTTGAGATTGGGTAGACCTTTAACCAAGCTTAGTTTGCTGAGCATGGAGATTAATCTCCAGTTGGCATGACCTAAGCGTTGGTGTCAGACCCATTTCTCATCACTCAGAGATAGTAGACATACTATCTTTTGCTCTGTGAGTTCTGACAGATTGACCTTATAAACACTGCCTTTCCTTAGGCCTCTGAAAACTACAGACTTATCAGAGTTTCTAGTTACAGTACATGCATCTTTATCAAACATCACCACAAATCCACTATCACAAAATTGACTAATGCTCAGTAGATTGTGTTTAAGGCCATCAACAAGCCATACATTATTAATAGATAAAGATGAATTACCAATTGTACCTGTCCCAATGATCTTCCCTTTTTGCTTTCCTCCAAACCCCACAGTGCCTCCCTCTTTCAGAGTTAGGGTTTGGAACATATGCCTTTCTCCTGTCATATGTCGTGAGCAACCACTGTCCAGGTACCAGGACTGCTGCTTTGGCTTTCTTGGAGTGCAGATCTGAAGCAAATACAATCTCAGACTTTGGTACCCATACTTTTATGGGTCCTTTGGAGTTAGTCTTAATTGCCTTAGGTGGTCTTTGTTTGAAAGATCTTTCAGAAGTTCTAGAGTTATCAAGTCTTTTTGAAAATGTTTTGGGCTTTGGATAACTCTTAGACTTAGCTCTAGGGTGTATCAGAGTCTCTTTTGATCTGACATTAGTCTGAGGTTTGGAAGTCATTGGTTCTGAGATTTTAACATTCAGAACCTCTGACTTCTTTACTTCTGACTTAGATGTCTCTTCATAGTCTGATACACTTTTGACTTCTGATTGACTTTTAACAAAGATAGCCTTAGGTTTAGTTTTATCAATGTTAGAGGGTTTAGAAAATAACGGATTATCTTTAAAACGTGAAAATCCAAGACCTTCACCTCTATTTCTACTTACATGATAAATTAAAGATGCTATCTTACTTCTTTGCATGCCATTGATAAGAAGTTCTTGAAGAGCAAATTCATGCTCTGGAGGAACTTTATCATCATAAACATAATGAGTTTCAAGAAATGTGTTTCTACTTTTAAGAGACTCATTTTCTTCAACTATTATGTTTGCCTTTTCAATAAGGTTGTTATAGACCTTTTTAAGGACCTTACATTCCCCTGCCTTTTTTGTAACAAGTTTTAAAGCATCTTTTAAAGAATCTATTAATTCAGTTCTAGAGAGTTGAGCAAGTACCTCAACTTCTGAGTCTGAATCTGCTTCATGCTCAGAGTTTTCTTTATCAGAGGTAGTTGCCATCAAAGCCGGATTGGCTTCTTCATCTCCATCAGAGTCTGAGTCTTTATCTAGATCTTCCCAAGTTGCAAGAAATCCCTTTTTGAGTTTACTTTTATATTTTTCCTAGAAGTTTTCTTGGTTGATCTATTCTGATTTTCTGGACAGTCAGCAATGAAATGCCCAGGGTTGTTGCATTTAAAGCACTTGTTTTGTTCTTCCTTTTTCTCTTTGGTAGCACCAACTTTCTTGGAAGAACTTCCAACTTTCCTGCATATTTCTTGCTTCGTTTTGCCCATTGAGATACCTTAGCAGCCATCAGCACCATTTCTTCTTCATCTTCAGACTCAACCTCATGACTTTCTTCAGAAGCTTCATCTTCAGATTCTATAACCTTAGCTTTCAGAGCCTTTGATGAACTCTTAGAGCTTAAGGCTATCCCTTTTATTTTCTTGGTTTACACGTCAGTCATTAACTCCATTTCATGAGTTTTTAATGAACTAATCAGATCTTCAAGAGATACTAGATCCAAATCCTTGGCTTCTTGAAAAGCAGTCACCTTAGGTCTCCACTTTGGGGGTAGGCTTCTGAGAATCTTTCTAACATGATCAGTAGTAGTATAACTCTTGTCCAGTACTTGAAGTCCATAGACCAAAACTTGAAACCTAGAAAACATAGCTTCAATATCCTCTCCATCCTTCATCTTGAACAACTCATACTGATGAACTAACAAGTTTGCTTTAGCCTCTCTAACTTGTTTGTTTCCTTCATATTTAGATTTCAGAGACTCCCAAATAGACTTAGCAGTTCTTTTGTCCACAATCTTGAGATACTCATCATGCGAAATCGCATTAGTCATCATACCTTTTACATTGTGATGCTTCTTGTACTCTAGCTTCTGAGAAGGTGTGAAAGATTTTCTATGTAGATGGCTAACCACTCCTTCTTTATCCATGTTGTCAAAGACAACACCTTCTTCTACCAAATCCCACAAATCAACATCAATACCTATGATATAACTATACATCCTTGTTTTCCAGAATGGGTAAGAAGTAGGATTTCCATTAAAAAATGGAATCCTGTCAGAAGACTTCTTATCATTTGAGCTTGTATCATAATCAAATGGAATCTCAGTTTTCTTTCCTCCATCATTTCCAGCAGCGTCAGTCATATTTTTCCTTTGGATCTTTTACTGTTTCACTGTAAGGTGAGTTAGGCAACAGACCTAGCTCCTGATACCAATTGAAGGTGGAAAAACACAAGAAAGGGGGGGTTGAATTGTGTTTTAAAAGTTAAAACTTTTTCTCAAATAAAAACTAAGTTTGCAGCGGATTAAACACAAAACAATAATGAGACAGAGAGAGAAAGAAAGACACAGAAATTTATACTGGTTCCTCTCACAAAACGAGAGTACGTCTAGTCCCCTTGCACTTCCAATGGCTTCTAACTAAAATCTCACAAGATTACAAGATACTCAAGCACAATAGCAAGAGACTTCTATAATGCTCAAGTTACAACTAACAAGAGACTTCTCAAATGCTCAAGTTACAATTAACAAGAGACTTCTCAAACAAACTTAAGAATAAGAATGAATGTTAATGAACACTTAATATACTATCAGAGGTGTTTACAAAATACAACACAGATTTGCCTTAAGACTAAGAATGACAGATAGAAGCTGTAATGTCAGAATATTTCAGAGTCTTAAACGCAGTGATAGAACAGTGGTCATTTCTTCCATTTGAGTCTTCTATTTATACTTGAATGGAATGGTAATGACCGTTGCAGAGAGATAAGATGTCAGCTAGAATTTGCTCGTACAATTTGATAGTTGTACATTGCCTTCTTTAGTAAAGAAATCCAATTCCACTACCTTGCAATTTTGAAATATCACTCAACCATTTTGAGTAATAATAGTACGATTGTACAATCCTCAAATGCGCTCCACTTATGGATAAGGTTAACGTTATACCAACGAATATTCCTTCCTGTGGATATGACAGAGTCCTTAAGTAGATTATTCTTCAATCATTGATTCTGATTCTGTCAGTTCTTGAGTGACGTAAATTCATTTTGCTTCAGAGTCTGTTGTCGTAGCTTCTTAGGGTCTTCAGCTTCTGAGCTTCTCAGAGTCTGGCTTTTGTCTTTAGAGCCACTAACTTCAGAACTTGAATTTTAAGCTTCTGATGATCAGCGATATGCTTTCAGAGCTTCTTAGCTTGGCTTCCCTGCTTTTGTTCGTAGTGCTTCTGAATGAATTTTAACTTATAATTCTGCACACTAGAACAATAGTTAGTAATACCAATTGCAATTTTAATACTTTGTTATCATCAAAACCAATTAAATACTTGGAGGTTTATGTCAGACCCACTTTGTTCCAACATAAACAAGCGCTGCTTGGGAGACAACCCAAGGACATTTATTTGCTTTCAATATTTTCAATTTCAGTAATTTCAATTCAATAAAATGTACTCTTAAATTCCAAACTATGTCATCTTCATCATTTAACAACCTTTTATGCTTAAGAAAAAATTGAATAATTATTTGGTTGTTTATTATCTAGTGCATGACTAACTGTTATAGGTAAGACTGCAGCAAAGTAAGTGTTGACTCACTATGATCTGAATTTCACACCTTGATATAAAGAACACCAAAGATGATTGACCAGAAGTGCAGAGTTCGGGAGACAACGAGATAAGTGTTCCAACTTCAGATACCTAAGTCAAGTGAGGATTTGAGCCAAATATTTCCAAACAGTATTACTATTTCTTTCGTATCATTATGAGAGTGCCGTGTACTTGTTTATTTTCTAGAACTTGCTCTAATTCTCTGCTGACTGGTAAATTTAATTCATACGCATTGAGGCAATTGTTTGTTATAACCCAGAGCCTTTTCAAGCCACCCTTATATTATTATTATTATTATTATTATCCTTTTCTAGCCAATTTTGAGCCGTAAAAAATAATATCTCTTTTCTTCGGTGACAAACCACAATATAAGCCTATATACCAGAAAAACAAATGTTTCACCCTCTTTGCAGTTAGGTAGAAATAGTTCTCTAGTCATAGCAACAATATAAGTTTGAGGTTGCTCATGGAACTAGCAAAATTTTAAGTTTGGGGTGGGTATACAGAGAACTATCACAAAATGAAAAAGAGACCGGATAACATCAAAAAGGTCCCTATAAAAAAGAGTCTCTTCAAAAAAATAAAAATAAAAAAGAAAGAGCAAAAGAAATGATAGAAAAGAACCATACAAAGACACAACATGTTCTTAATCTCTGGTATATACATCAAAAAGGTACCCCAGGTAACAGGTTGCATACACCAAAAGGAAGAGTAGAAGTACTTAACTCCAATATTTAAAAGCCTACTTTTCCAAAAATGTCTCACCTTTACCTAAGCCACGTTATAACCCTTAAAGACCTCCAAAAATGCGTGTTTGTTAAATTTTGACTGGTCGCTTAAAATTCTTGCAAGCCTGTGGTAAAATGGCAGGTATCACGATGATTGAGAGTTAACCCTATCAATTACGAGTGAAAATGTGAGAAGGGAGAAAAGTTGAACATGGACTCTACAAATGTCGGTGTCTCCTGGACAAAGTGTCGAAGGTCATGATCGCTGTGGTGAAGATCAACGGTTCCATTGCTAACAAATACGTAAGGTTGTGAAATTCCTATCATCTTGTATCAATTCTTAATTTGCTAACGGTTTTGCTTGTCAGCGTGTTACTTGAGGACAAGCAACAGTTTAAGTTTGGGGTTGTGATTAAAGGAATTTATACTGTAGTTTTAGTATTCATTTCATATATAATTAGCAGTAGTCTATAGCTTTCTAGGCAAGAAACAAACAAATTCCCAAAAGGTCAAGCTACTTGAAGAAGAAGTCAAGAATAGAAGAAAAATGCAAGAAAAAGAGCCAAAATCAGATTTGCACAAAAATACGCTCCATCGTGGTCACGATGACTCCCATCGTGCCACGATGGGAACCGACGTAGAGCCAAGAAAAGAGAGTGTATCTTCAAATTTGTGAAACAAATCTGACTCCATCGTGGTCACGATGGTAGCGAAGCCAGTTAAGAAAAATTATAAATAGAGTTCCCCTCCTTCACAATTATTCATTCAGAGTTGGAGCAAATTAAAGTACTTTTTAGTACTTAAGGAGGAGGAGCAAGGAGGGCTGAGGAGCTCTCTACGGGAATAACTTTTCCCTTCAATGAGAAAGGTAAATTCCTCAGCAAGGCATCTACGCCATTGGTATGCATAGTCTTATATTCTTGTAATGTTTTGATTATGTAATTAGTAGCTTGGAAACCTTACGGTGGGAGGAGATATGAACTCCCCAATGAATGCTTGGGACATATATATGGCACAATAAAAGTTATATTTAGACTCTGTTTTTGGAATGAGTTGTTTTCTATTTATTTACGCTTTAATTACATACTTTTAATGTCTGACCGGATAGAGAGAGTGCGCTTTTAGGACAATAGATCCCGAACAATAAATGATGGGGTTGGCCTCCAGAGACGGAAACATCCGACATTGCTCGTGCCAGCCTGTAAAGATGGAAACACCAGACACTACTCGCGTCATCCTGTAGAGACTGGAACAGCCGACACTGAGTCGCTAGTAGCTAAGATTAATGTGTGATCATGACTATTATAGAATAGCTCGACGCATGGCTAGGATACATGACAACATGGAATTACGCAGTCGTGGGTGTTCTAGTTATTCGGAAGTTCATAGTGGTATATAGTATTTATGGTAGTTTAATAGCTATCAATAAAGATGATTAATCGCTGAACAATTAGAAGTTACGAAAACAGTGTAAATATGCGCCAGGTATCAAGCAGGATTAGGGGAGGGAATCGATCCGACTAGTCTTCCTCACGCTCTGAATCAACTATCTTTATATTTCTGTCAAAGCATTACGCTAAAACCTTTTTCAAAAACCAAAGCGAATGCAAATTATCGAACTTAAGTAAAACTAGTCGTACTTGGCACGATCCCTGTGGATACGAACTCATTATAGACACCTAAAGTGTGAATTATTACTCGACGACTGACTGGTTCACTTGTCAGACCGTATTCAGATGTGCACACAATTCTTGCTCGTGTCGGCAAAAATAGCAACAGCAGATAGGTCCTAAGAGCGAAGTTCTGGTGCCTCAAAACCTCATCCTGATTCCCCTCCACCTCGTAATCATCAATATGGGCCCGAAGGGTCTGGAAATGCGTTTGCAGGTACATGTGCCTGACATGCGACCATTTGGTCTTAACCATCTCATTCCCAATATGAGTTGGGTCAGCCCCAATAAGATCCACCATCAACTTCGTACCCTCTTCTTTGTTGACATACTCATAATCTGGCAGTTGCCCCTCGTTTGAGAGATGCAGCAAACAAGACACATCATCAAGTGTCACTGTCACCTCCCAGTCGGCATGTGGAAGCTGGAGGTCTCCTCGTGCCACCTCTCCACAAAGGCACTGATCATAAACGGATCCACCATCATGTGCCCGATCTTGGGGAGATCCGCCAAGCTAGTCTTAGCTATCCTGTCAGTAAACCAAACTTCCTTCAGGAGAGTTTTAAATTAAATAAAATTCGATACTTACGAAGCCCTCGTATACATATCTGGAGATGTGGGATCTTTATGAGGATAGCACATCTTTATCCTTCGGCCCTCTAGGAAACTCAACTGGCACTACATCTCCAAAACGACAGTCGCTCCAAAGTGGACCTTTCACGTTCTTCTTCTTTCTCTTGGGAACGGTCGGCTCCCGCAACAGCACCACATCCTCCTCATCCTCATCAGCAAACTTAGACTCGCTGAGCTGCTCACCCTCAGAATCAGCTGACCAATCCTCTAGGTCAGGCGCAACAGGTGATGATGCAGCCTGCACCTCTGGGACTGCACCTGGTGCACCCTCAGGCAATGTTTTAAAAACCGGATCGAACATCGAACCGTGAGGGTACTAGTTCACTGGTTTATTGGTCGAACCACCGGGTCACTGGTCGAACCACATGAATAAACCGGTAGAACGAGCCGGTCTCTATAATAAAACTATATAGGTATTAAACCGGTCGAATCAGATGACTCAGTCTCTAAAAAATCATGACATGACACATAAAAAATTTGAAAAACTCAGAAATTCCATAATGTAATAAGTTCTTAAATTCAAATTCTAAATGTTGTCATCACACACAATAAAATTGTACAAAATACAAATTCAAATAAGTTTTAAACACAATTTAATTGCAACATAAACGGAATAACAAAGTGTCTAATAAATTAAAATCCAAGGAGGCATAGTTATTTCAATGTTGGACTCTCTTTTATTTCTTTTGGTTCTTCTATTTAAAAAAAAAATACAAAATGACGTCGTTTTGAGACTTTTGGCTTAAAAAAAAAAGAAAAAAAAAACGCGTGCAATCAAACCGGCGGTTTAAAAAAACCGCCGGTTCACCGGTATTTCCGGTTTTGAGCGGTTCCCACCGGTCTAAATGCATGGCCGATCCAACATTCGAAACAGACCGGTCACCCCTCCGGTTCGCGGTCTGACCGGTCCGACCGGCCGGTTCGGTCCGGTTTTTAAAACACTGCCCTCAGGCAAGTCGACAGAATGTGATGCAGCATCAGCCTCGGAGTGTGATGCATGTGCCTGTGCCTGAGCCTTACCCTGTTTGCGGGCCTCCTTCCGTTGTTGCCAAGCTGGCCCCCCAGCCTCTTGCGCGGCCTTTTCTCTTTCCCGCCGTACAGAAACGGTCGCACCCTTGGGCTACTTTGAAGGCTCGGCCTTAGGTGGTGCATAATCCTTCCTCTTACCTGCTGAAATAAAACAAAAGACAAGGTTCAGATCAAGCAATTACAACACAGACAAATTTGTGCCCTAGGCCACGGATGTATCAGTGACAGATGAACAAAAAAAATGAAACCCTAGCCATTTATCCTAATTTCACAGCCTAATCAATAGAAATCAACAACAATAACAACACGAAATCAATGTTAATCCAAACAACCATAATCACACAAATCTGTGCCCTATGCCACGGATGTATCAGTCACAGGAAAACAAAAAAAAAATCACAAACCCTAACATGTTTCATCCTAATTTCAAAGGCAAATCAACAACAATAACAAAAAAATTTGTGCCCTAAGTCACGGATTCTAACTGTCTAGAACACAAAAAAAAATCATGAACAAATAAACCAATTAAATGAACTAACCTTGTTTTTTTTCTTGGTGCCATGATGTTTGCGAGTAGATTCCGAGTAGAATGGCGAAGAAATGACTGAATTTGGAGTTGAAATACGAAATTGGGGTTTTGGAGCAGTTTAGAAGTGTTTGTCTCGTTTTTTGAAACTGACGGAATGAGGGGGAAAAATGTGGGCTTTTCTTATATACGCTACGCTTGTCCGTGATTTGTGACGCGGATATATTTTAACTGTCCGCTACTTAAGTCACGGGAGTGTGAGCTTTACAGCGTAGGGTGCCTGAATGGGGTTTGGTTCTGAAGCCCCCATTTTTCTCACATCCACTTCTTAAGGTACGGACAATTTCCGTGACTTAAGCCACAGACAGGAGTATTTTGATCATTTCGTAGGGCGCGCTCCTGAAACAGTAGGGTGGCAACAGTAATTCTCTTCTACCATAAGCTATGTTACTTGACATATATGTCTGTTATGGGCTTATTTGTACATCATACAATGAACTCATTTGTCACCTTGATTCTTTATTTAGTGAGTTAAATTTTTTTATTTACATCATCATGCATCATGTTGTTCTATTTTTTTTATTTGAGGAAAATTGTTTTGGGTGTTTAACTGAATATCCTTGGATGCCTTGTGTGATCTTAAATGTGCATATCCCAATTTTATGAAACACATGTCTCACTAAATTGCAATGTTAACAAATTTACATACTCTATCGAGATTTCAAAGTTTGTAAATATTTATACCTTACCATGCTCCAAAGTTGTGATATATTATTATGTTAATGGAGCATATAAATGGACTAATGGAGCATTGAGAATAATTTTGGTTGATAATGATTGTTGCTTCGACAAGTAAGTTGTGTTCTAATTTTATATAATATTTCGATCTTTAATTAATTTTATCTTGCATGTGGTATGAGTATTGATCTTCATATTTGATTTATTAGAATTATTATGGTTCATATAGTCGTATCTTTTGGTTCTGCCGATTTATTTATTTTGATTGTATGTTATCATGTTTGCCCTGAAAATTGATTTATGTATATATTTGCATTACTTTGATTCTAGTCTATTAAGAGTATTTGGTATTTTATATGAATAAAATTTCATAACAAATCGATTGAATTGGCAATAAGGCTAGTTACTTTAAATTTTTCTTATATTCTGTACTGGTTGTATTTTATGTTTTGCCATGCTGCCATATTGGATTGGGATTTGTTTGTCTTGGTTGATATGCTTAGATTCCAGCTTGTTAGTATGTTTTAGCTTATTGATATTAATTTGGGAGCTTATAGATATTCCAAGCCTTACTTTAGTCTAAGAGGAGTATCACATAAGGTAAAAAAAAAAAAGTCAGTAATTAAATTAAAACACATTAAGAAATGAGTTTCTTAGAGATTTGATCACAAGAAAACAGTTTATAACAGATCATCGAGACAAGAGAGCAGCCAAACCATGTTTCTTTTGTTGAATCGACAAATCCTCTTTATCTACGCCTGTGAATATAGGGTTCAATTTGTGTAGTTGTCCATCGATTAGTTAGAGTTGCAATAAGCTTAGTTAGTCTATAAGTAATTCTTGAATAACTTATACCGTTCTATGTGAATTCTAGAAGAATTCAAAAGCATAGTTCCTAAAGAACTCATTCTTTGAGAATTTCTGAAGAATTCAAAATGTTAGTTCCCGCAGAACTCAACACTATTGTATGTAAATTACAGAAGAATTCAAAAGGGTTAATCCATGAAGGATTGATTAGAGAATTGATTTTATTGTTAAAATATATTGCATTGTTCTTGAAGAACTTAGATATTTGGTAATGATATATCCCAGAAGATTGTACAAATAACTTATTAGATTTGTTATATACTTCTTGACAAACTACACGAAAATTTATAAGATCTATTTGATCTTTATAATTTATATTAATTTGAAAAGAAAATAAATTATTATTAATAAAATTAATTTTGAGTTTCCGAAGAACTATATTAATTTTGAAAGATATGTAATTCTTGATAAATCTTTAAATATATAGATATGCTATAATTTGTTTTTATGTTTATTTATTTCCCACGAGTCAGACTTGTAAGTATTTAATAATCCAGTTCCTGAAGAACTTAATAAATAAAAAACTCAATTTTATTTCTCTATGAATTCAAGAAAAATTCAATTCCATATGATACATAGAAGAAATAACATCATATGGAAGTGAATTTATTATAATCGATTTTATGATGATATAAGTATTATTAGAACTCTAGAATAGATCCTAAAATATGTTGATTATAGAAAGATTTGAAACTGCGTATATGATGCACGCGAAAGATTTGTTTGGATTTGCAAATTTATTATTTAAATGAGATTTTGTGCATCAAAAAACTTATATAGCAAATGTCTTAAAGTAATTTGATATGGATAAATCTAGTTGATTGCGCACTAGAATGATTGTGATGTCACTTTATGTTAATATCAATCATGTCTTCAAGAAAATGATGAACAACTTGAATTGGTCCTGAAGTACCATATTTTAGTTCAAACGGAGACGTTAATGTATTTTGTTAATTATATGTATCGTGATATTTTGTTTTTGTCAATATTTGTATATAAAGGTATCTGAACAAAGTCAAGCATACGTTTTGTATCTTGGAGAAACAACGTAATCAATGAAGCGGCCAATACTCTTTATTTAGGATTATGAGTTTCAACATACAAAAAAATTGTGATTTATTTGCCGGAAGAATTAATGCAACAATCATTATGAAGAATGATGATATAAACATTCACCAAATTCGTTCGTATGATAATCTAACAGACTTTTTCACAAAGCCGCTCCCATGTAGAACTTTTGGACAACCAATACAAAAGATTGGTCGCCGTCGTCTTAGAGATGGTTGTATAGTTGAGGGAGAGAAATAAATATATTATGTAAAAGAATATTGTACTCTTTTTCCTTCACTAGAATTTTTTCTCACTGGGTTTTTTCTAATAAGGTTTTAACGAGGCACATCTCAATGGACATCCAATGAGGACTATTATGAATAATAAGAATTGTGAATGTCTATATCTTTCCCCTTGCTTATAACTCCCATTAAGTAGTGGAGTTTTATTACCTTTATTTTTTTACTACTTTATTTGTGTCCTATAAATAAGACATTCGTTATGATGTAATATACACAAGTGAAAAAAATAATAGAAAACTTTCATTCTCTCTATCTCTATGCTTTAGCTTTTAGTAGTTTATTTGTAAGAGCTATTAATTTATTCACATAATAGGATAATAAGAAACCGAGTTTAAAATAACTAACGTGTTTTTTTAAAAGGTTTTGGTTTTCCAGTTACATAGTTTAATAGGTGATAATAAACAGGTAGAATGTTGTTACGTTGAACGACTTGAAATTATTTATTTGATTCGATGAAATTGGCCGGAATTATTCACTAGTTGTGTTAAACCTTGGGTGTTTTAACTTTTAATATAAACTCGACCAAAATTCACATTATGTCGATAGATAAATGAATTTATGTTATAGTAATTTATTACATGATGGGAAAATATTTTATAGCCTTTTGATCTTGATGAGTAATTGAGTATCTTAGATTTTTTGTTATAAATAACTAACAACATAGATTAAGGATCAACAAAAAATGATACAAATTTAGTGTGGAGTTCTAGGAAGCACGGACACTCTATGATTAGGCGTGTCGCGATGTTCAACACTCGTATGACACTTTTATGACACGTGTCGAATAGTTTAGATCGGTGTCTAAAAAAATTCATTTCCCGACACTCTTTAGATTGGTGTCTGACACCTGTAAATACTCATACAACACGTGTCCCAAACAAATTTTTTATTTTACTTCTACTCTCCTTAGACACGAATTAGACGCATGTCCACAAAAGATTAAAAATGAATCGAAACAACAATATCGATCAATGAAGGATTGAAGAGTTGATAAAAAATTTAGCTTTTTTAATATTAGATGGATAAATAAGGATCAAATATTATTATATCTTGTCAATAAAACTTTTTTAAATAAATAAATGCGCAATTTAGATATACATGTATTTTTTATTTATTTTTAATTTAGAACTTTTATAAATATATAACGGTGTCAATATCCTATTTTTTTATATTAGCAGTATTGATGTGTCTGTGTCCATGTCGTGTAGGGGTGCGTGTCCGAGTTCACATTAAAAAAAAATTATTGGTAAAAGTCTCTCCATACAACGGGTTGGAATCTAACTTCTTTTTTTTTTACTCATTTTGCCTAATTAGTTTTCTTGACAATTTTCTTAATATTATTTATATATATTTTTCTTTGCGACCTTGCATGTGACTAATAAATTGCCCGGTCTTCCCTTTCCCACGAGACAAGGATTGAGAAAAAAGAAAGTGATCCAATCCAACCAGACCCTCAATTTTGTCTCTATGATCACTATCATCATAAATTAATTCATAATCCAATCTTAAGTTCTTAACCATAACCTTTCATCTCTCGTCACAAAAAAAATATACATACAGACAAAAACCAAAATTAAAAATAATGTTGCAACTTCTATTTGCTGTGGCTTTTTCTGCTGTTCCTCTCACTTTGTACATTCCACCAATCCGTAGCTTCAATCTCTTTATCCATACCATCCAACTCTTCTTACGAGACTCGACTCTCTTCTCCGTTCGTACTTTTCCTCGCATCAGACTCGTGCTCTCTCGAATCTTCAATTCAATCCTTCACATAACTTGGTAGGTAATTAAGCTAGTAGATATATGTAGATCCTCATATTTTTCATGGTTTTATTTTTGTTCTTTTTTTAGGATTGAATATATCCTTAAAAAAGTGAAACTTTTGAGATGGGTGTATGAGGTTTGTAATTAATTACTATATGTTACTATTGTCATGAGATGGTTATTATTGATCCATGAATAAAATTCTTAACTTGTCTCTCTAATCTTGTTTTTTTGTTTTGTTTTGGTTAATGTTGTCTTTGAAGAATCTATGTTGTTATTGGGAAACTTTTGTTTCACTTTTTATGGGAGTTGTATTATTGCAGAATTATTTTGATGTTGGATTGTGAATTATTGATAGATCACATACTACAGAGTAATGAGATATGAGATCCAATAAAATTTTCCAAGTGGTACTTAAAGTGGAGATTAGGAAAATTGCTCTATAGATTGATTATTAAGGATTGATGTGTCATGTGTGATTTTGACATGCCCTTGTAGATTTTTCTATTTTATATGTGATGGCAATTTCCCAGTTAGGAAAATATCGATATTTTTCGGTTCAGTATAGTAGAGTTGACAATGACATTATCGCTATTTCACAAAAAGAATGGGTCGATTTTTGAGATGAATAAACACAAATGAAAAATTGGCATAAACACAAGTGAAAGATTGGCGAAATTTATCCTTAAAATATTTTTAGAAGTAGATTTCACAAATATCTCATTTGCATCTTTCTCTTTTTTTGATTTGGTAGATCTAATTTCATCTTGTTAAATAGGCTTGATTTGGTGGTTGGTTTTTCTATGTGGCTTTTTCCTTGTTGAATGGTGGCATTTTTGGAAGAAGATAGTGTGGATAATTTCTTAAACCAATCATCATTCTGAATCTAATTCTTAGTTACAACTTATTAGAATTACTAATACTATAGCTAGTTAAATGAATTGACCAAATATGTTGTAACTTGTTATTTATTTTTATGTGCAAGAAGGGTTTTTTAACCTAACTTGGAGTCGTATATCAGAAGTCATAAATTCGGTTTGAGTATTTATATAAGATTGAACAATCATTTCCTTTAAATTATAGTTTTGAGATAGAATTAAGTTCAATTCGTATTACAACTATAGGATGATAATCTCCATTATGAAATTTTAAGTAAAAGTTTCGAACATAATAATGTCGTTATCAATTGAGTTAAGTTTCTTGTATCTATTGATACAATGTTATATTCCTATAAATATATGAAATTTTGTGGTAGGGGAGACGTGGCATTACTTGCTATAATTTCATTGAAGTCAAATGGGATATCTTGTTCTAAAGTTTAGGTGTTCCTAATTTAATTGGAAGAAGAGGGAGATTTTTCAAATGTCTCTATTTTACAGTCAGGTTTTTTGTCTTTTTCTCTCCGACGACAGCAATAGCTTTCAAGATGACAGGCAAGTCTTCGGGATTTTTTATGAAAAAAAATAAAAAATAAAAATAATGTAGAAAAAATTGTTATTAATTAAGTAGAACTAAATCAACTAATTACCATTTTACAAATTTTCTTTAAAGAGATTTAAACTATGTGGTAACACTATTATCACCGAGCTAATACCTTATGTACAAGCTCAATTCATTCTAAGACCGGTTGCTTAAGGTAATTTTGTGTATAAAATAAAGTACTACTTTTTCTGGGGTTTTCTTAAATGTTGTTTTAAAATGAAGTTCTCCGATTAAAATATTAAATTATTGTATTCTTTTTACGATTAAATTTTTCTTTTCAAATAAATTTAGCTATACATTTCATAATCCATTTTCTTTTTCCTCTCTTCATTAAATTTTATATATGAAAAATGTGAATGAAATTATTGAAAAAGTAAGGGTATAATTGACAAATTATACCTTAAACTATCTAAATGATACTTAAATAAAAAAAAAAATTATTCTAAAAAGATACTTAAAAACGAACGGAGAGAATATTACATAATATGTGTACAATAACATATCAAAGGAGATTTGAAAAGGTCCCTAGAACAATGTATAGACACCTCTTAAAATATTGCTAGCCACAATGGACCATTTCGAATTGCCGAACAACCACAATGAAACATGTTGACAACCACCTGTTAGAATTTCTACTAATTCAGATATGAAATTCTACTTAAACAGCGGAAACGAAATTGAATTTAAATAGCCGAAATACCTCCAGCCATTGCTCTTGGTTAACGTCTGTTCTTGTCTGAGGATTGCCTTTGCTTGAGGATGTTGAGGCTCTTCTAAACCTTTATGATCTCACTTAGATGGTGTAAGTTTACTGTAGAGAGATATCAGGCTTAGGGAACCAAAACAAAATATTGCACTCTTTTATATAACTTTTGTCCATCACAAAAGTAATTGGATGTGCACCAGATCAACTACTCCGCTATCTCTTAGTGGATAGTTACTAAATTAAGGGAAAGAATAAAAGACCACTTTAGGCTTAATGGATAATTACCACAATGTGCACTTAGTAAGTAATTACCATTTATTTAAATAAATAAATAAATAATTAAAAGAGAATAAATCCAACATTCTCCCACTTGGTCGACATATTCTTTCACTCACAATAATAAGAAACAAAGTACATGGATCATAGCGATATGTCCTCTATAATATCGAGTATTACCTTCCATGTATCACAATGTAATATGCCTCTTACCGAATATGACTTAATGAATAAACTCATAACATTTATGTTTATTCAGGTTCCAAACTTAAACGATATTTCTCAAAATCAAATTTGTACGTACACTTTAGAACTTAAAACATGAGAAAATATCATATATAGAGTTTCATAAAACCCAAAGTCGTTCTTACAACGAAAATCAAATATAGGAACCAAGTCCCAATTTTTCTACATGATCCTTAAATTTCTATAGTGGCATGCCTTTATTCAAAGGATCGACAATCATCAATTCAGTACTATTATGATCAATAACAATTATTTGATCCTTAATGCGCTTTCTTATAGCTAAGTAATTAATGTCGATATACTTAATTCGACTTCCACTTATGTCATTCTTAGCCATAAAACCGCAACTGAATTGTCACAATACATCTTTAGTGGTCAAAATTGAATCTACAATTTTCAACCCAAAATGAAACTCTTTCTTTATACACCATGTGATGTAGTCTCAAACAAAATACGAACTCAGCTTCCATTGTGGAAGTTACGATCAAGGTTTGGTTTACGCTTTTCAAGAAACAACTCCACCAGCTAACATCAAAATGTAACCGGATGTTGATTTTCTTAAGTCAACGCAATCCGCAAAGTCTGAATCGGAATAATCTTTGATCTCTAAATTTTAGTTCGCAATACATAAGCATGTAGCCTTCGGTTCCTTGAAGGTACCTCGTTACTTTATTTGCAGCTTTCCAGTGTTCCATGTCTGGATTACTCTAATATATATAACATCCCAATTCCAAATGTAATGATAGGCCGTGTGCGAACCTTAGCATACATTTGGCAATGGAATAAATATTAAGTGACGTAAATGTTAATGTCATATAACTTAAGAATGTGAAATTGGTGAACAGACTTTTATCTGAATTCTCTCTAAGACCTTAACGATATAAGCCTATTGTGACAAATTTAGAATTCTACGAATTCTATCTCTGAATGTTAATGTCAATGACATACGTCACCCATATCCTTCATATCAAAACTCTTATAGAGAATAGATTGTTTCACCTCATATAGAAAACATTTATCATTAGTAGCAAGTAAAATATCATCCATACACAAAATAATAAAATTAAGTTATCTCCCACTGACCTTCTGGTATATACAATGATCCATAATATTCTCTACAAATATAAAGGAAGAGACGACATCATGTAATTCTAAATACCATTTACGGGAAGATTGTTTAAGTCCATATATGGATTTCTTAAGCTTGCATACCAAATGCTCATCACCTCTAGAAGAAAATCCTTATGGTTGTTTCATGTAAACCTCTTCTTCTAGATCTCCATTTAGGAATGTAGTTTTCACATCTAAGTGAAAATGTTTCAGGATCATTTTTTGCACTAATATTATAGTCCGACTCTTATAAATATACCACATAATCACTAGCTATATATGTATGGCTTACTTTCTCTAGTAGATTTCCTTTATATATATGTTCAATAATTTCAGAAAATTTTGAACATCTTCATTTACTAGATTATCATCAACCGCTCGTGGAACTTCATTAATTGGTTCTCTAATACCCATTTGAACTTGAGGGGTATTATGAATGACAATCAACTGATCACGTGAAATAGACGGTTCAACATCAATATTACCTTTATCAGAACTAATGTCCTGGAATTGATTCCTCCCACTAATCAAGACATTTTCAAGAACTTTGCATTTCTTGATTCCACAATTCTAGTGCTATGAGATGGACACTATAACTCATACCCTTTAGGTTTTTCGGCATATCCAATGAGATACCTACTTATAATCATAGGGTCTAATTTATTGTGGATTGTAAACTCTTACTTTAGACGGGCATCCCCGAATGCGTATATGACACTAACTCGGTTTCCAACCTTTAAATAACTCAAAAGGTCTTTGGAACGACCTTGGTTGGAACACGGTTCAATATATACGCTGCCGTTTTAGGAGTTTCACGTCACAATGACTTCGAAAATCTGGAGTAGATACACATACTCCTAAATATGTCCATTCTCAGTATATCCACAATAATATTCTTCACCTCTATAATTTTTCACGATCTTAATTTGCTTTTCACATTATTTTCTACTTCAGCCTTAAAACTTTATAGGCTTCCAATGCTTCGTAATTATTATGAAGCAAGTAGACATACATATATCGTGAGTAATCATCATTGAAGGAGATGAAGTATTTCGGACCGTGTATGTCCATGTCTGGACAACAAATACCTGAATGTATGATTTCTAATATTTCAGTTTTCCTCTTAGCACCTTTCTTATGTGTGTTAGTTTGCTTTCCCTAAATGCAATTTACACAAGTCTCAAAATTAGTGAAATTTAAAGTACTAAGTACTCCATCATTCACTAATCTTTCAATTCTCTAAATGGAGATATGTCTTAATCTCCGGTGCCACAGAATAGAGGTTTCCTTATTTATAACACATCATTTAGTTTCAGCTTGAACATGCATAACATTATTAGTGGCATCAATTTGAAAAATTAATTGTGAAAGGAGACCATTGGATAATACATCATTTCCGACAGATTTAGATTTATAAAACAAATTGAAAGACATTTCATAAAAATAAAGGATTATCCCAATGGTTCAAGAGTTAAATAGAAATTAATTTTTCGGGAAAAAATTTAGAACATAAAAAGTCTTTTCCAGATTTAAAAAACAAAGCCACTACAAAATAAAATAAAAAATTACATGTTCCAACAACTTCCACATGTGAACACATCTTACTCAATAGATGTTTTGCTCACTTGGAAGCGGTTTCCTTAAGCTGGTTATATAGAGTGAGGTATTCGATAACATGGATTGTAGAACCAAAATCAATCCAACATGTTTATAAATAACATCAACCATATTAGACTCATAACAAATAAATGAGATTAGTTTACCTTTCACGATCATGCTCTTTCCCATATTTGTCATTATAAAATCTTTATCCATTTCCATCACCAATCTTTCTTCTTCTTGAACACACATGGTCAAGAGTTCATAGACTGACCATTTATCCTTATGTATGTTACAAGAAATTATGAACGGTTGATACAAGGATGGAAGAGTGCTCAAAATGTAATGCACAAGGAAAGATTCAGACATGTTAATTAATCTCAAGAGTTTTTAGTTGTGCTGCTATATCCTACATGATGTGCCCACGCACACCTTTCATATGGATGAGCTTCATGGATGAAAACTTCATAATTAAGGTGATGTGTTTTATCTGATATTTTAAATTGTTTATCAACTACCTTAAGCAATGCTTGAACATTATTATGATGATCAACAGAACCACAAATGCTAGCAGAGATGTTGGTCTTTATGAATATCATACTGAGACAATTGGATTGCTCCCACATTTCATAAAGATCAACATTTTCCTGAAGGCTAGCTTATGTAACAGGAGGCGGTTCGTCTTTCCGAATAGCATAATCAATGTTCATCCATTCTAAATGGAGAAGAAATTTCTCCTTCCACACCTTATAGTTTTCAATCCTTAGTTCGGGAATTTCACACTTAAAATTATAAACTTTTATAATCTGCATTGCCGCAAAATTATTAAACATACATGCTTATAATAATAAAGATTTGAGACTACTAAACAACTATCATGTTTTACCAATGTAAATCATGTTTCCAACTATGAATCTAGTGACACAAAACTTACCTGCGGGCCAAAGTTTTATTCAATTAGATTCATATAACTTAATGATAAAACTATAAAACTATGTTCCTTTTTCTAATCCCTGCGGGTAAATTAGAAAATATAATTTAATATTTTATCCTAATTAATCATACATGAACGTAATAAAAATTCCTGCGGGATAAAATTTACTACATTCTATATAATAAATTACAATCAATGTCACTAACATGATTTGAAACTCTCAATATATAATTTTACTCAATTACAGATGCTGCGGCTACTCCATAATCAAATAAAATTATATAAATCATATTGACATTTAATTTAGAATAATTAAATTGCATAAACTGTAGGCAATTAATTTTAATTCACATAATTACATGATTAAAACTTAAATATCATGTTTTAGTTGGTTACAGCACTGAATGACTTAATAAATTATATTACGGTGTAACAGTTAATATAAAGTCATGCACAGCCTAGTGGTTAAGCTCCAAATCTGAAGTTATCAGGTCCTTGGTTCGAGTCACCCATGTGACAAATTTTTAATTTTCTGAATCTCATTTTAATTAAAGCTGTTACAATAACAAAAAAATAACGAAAATCCGCGAAAACTCAGGAGAGGGGAACCAAGCACGCGTCTTCTCTGTGATTCAAAGCCAGATTAACCACTAGGACGGATAAGCAGTTTAAAAATTAAATGCGTTACTTAATATCTATAATAACTGCTTTGATTAAAGTAATTAAAATTAACATCATCTTCAACCTCTAGACGGGTCAAAACAACCCGGTTGAAAAACTCACGCGACCCGAAATTGGAAAAACGATTTCAGACTATTTTAACACCGAAAAATCAATTTTTAAACGCGGAAACATGAATCCAACAATATTTCCATATGATTCAACAATTTTCTGCATCTAAAACACCCAAAATCTGAAATCGAAATATTAAATTTCAAGCAAAATCCATACTTTAAAAAAAATTCTGATTTCATACCCATATTAACTCTAAATCAAAATTTAAACACAGAAACATGAATCGAAATTGTTACTTTATGGTTTAAAAGGAATTTCTGTGTATAAACAGTTACAATCATATGAAATCAAAATTTTTAAATTTAACAAAAATCCATTAACAGAGCACCCGAAAATTACTTCTGTATGTGAATATCAAAAGGGTATGAAATTGGAAAAAGTTCTGATACACTTAAACCTCAAAATCAGAACACGAAATTGCAAGGCAGAGGCAAATAAGGCTCTGATACCAAAATGTTAAAAAAGAATAAATCCAACACCACCATGAACACCGTTACTCAAAAGTTGTGTGAATCGCAAAAGCACCCAAAAACTACAACGAGTTCCGCGGATGATTAAAAGTTTGGAAACATAGTTTTTTTTCAATCAACAAATTTTATTAATGGACAAATCCTTTAAATAAGAAATATACGGGTTGGCAAGAACAAAAATAAAGTGATGAAAACACATTAGCTAAATAAAAAGCACAATAAGGAATAATTTGAGAAGGACAAATCAATATCGCTATATATTATATTTATAACTTGGTCTAGAAATTTTTAAAATAATGCAAATTAGTCACTAAAAATTGTCAGAATTCTAAATTATCATTTTTTGCATATGTCTCCCTATTTAACATAGTTTGAAATTGGCCTCTTGACTTTTTGAAATTTCAAATTTGGCCAAATTATTTTAAATTCTCATTTGTATATTTATCCCAAAACTTTTAAGATTTATAAAAACAGTCTAACAAAGTTTCAGACTGACGAATTTTATCATCTATTCAAACAAAATAATTTAGAACCGAAGGGATTCAATTAAATCATATTTGAATTGCATAGAATTCTAATTTCTATAAAATTTCCAATTACACAATTCAAACACTTTCTCAAGTTTTGACTTAGGTTGATATCATGAAATGAAAAAGAATTTCATAATTTTAGACTGACATGCTTACACAAATGTATGCATGATTATAGTTTAGGTTTAAATGTATTTTTAGTTCTTAATTTTAAAGATCATTTTTTATCTCCAATATTCGTTTTTTTCTCTATAATTTTAGTCTCTCATGTATTTTTTTTTTATGATATGGGTATTTATTTATGACGTTTGAAGCTCCCATTAAATCATATTAAATACAGTATGTTAGTAAACAAAAAATACCTAAAAAGTATTGTCACGTCATAAATGAATAGACTATATCAAAAAATGACACCAGGGACCAAAATTATAGAAAAAGTTAAATTGAATGACTAAAAATTGATTTTTAAAATATGAACCAAAATACATTTAAATGTATATTTTATCTCTTGTTATCATAGTATAAACACGTTTAAGATCGAGTGGTGATATTATGCTATGATAAAATGGTAATATACAATCAAACATATGTATAAAACTTGTTTACATTCGTTTCATAAACTTAGTTCAGGTGGTAGGAATATCGCATTTTATATGCAGATGCCGGGGTTTGAACCCGGGTCATCCCACTATGTATCAACCTTAAGGATAAAATTTCTAGCCACTAGCTACTTGATTAAAAAAAAAACTTGTTTACATTTTTTTTTTGTTAAAAACTTGTTTTTACAATATGTAAAAAGAAGTCCAATATTATCAAATTATAATTAGCAAATATATTCCTTGATATAAATAAGCTCGATCAACAGCATGATCATATAGTACTGATGAATGATCATGTATCTGAGAATCTTATATTGGGCAAGAATGTGATTCATGCAAACATGGGATAAAGATGAAGTGAAGTCTCGAGAATCAGGATGTGTATAGCAGGACAACACGTGAAATATAGGTTGTGATTTGGAAAAATGTTGAGGTGAGTTTTACACTAATTAAGATCCTCCTCGAGGACAAATTCATTTGTATCAAAATAGAATCCAAAGATGAGTGTGTCAGAGTTCATTCATGACAACTACTTCATTATTTGCTAAAAGTCTTCATTTGCAAATATTCTACTCACACAAACACCATTCAATATACCTACCGACCTATCAACAACGAGATCACATCAAGATTTGGATTCGCTGCCGTTGAAAAACCACATGGTTTCACGTTGTTTTGAATATTAGCCGTCAATTTTCGATCAGACAACCTAGATTAAATATAACAAAAAACAACCACTAAAGATTTGATCATTCGAAATACTGCAGTAACTGCATCAAATCCAAATTCATACAAGCTTGAGTCATAATACCCCCACCAAAAAAGTAGTGTTGTGATTTTAAGGTTAGAGTATATTAATATTGTTATATTGGCATGTCAATATTGAGACAGACTACTAAACCTCAATCTCTACTTGAACTTAGAGTAACTGAATAGTTTTTTACTTTTTGTCCATGAAAATTTAATCCCTCAAATTAAACAACATAAGTTAAATTAATATTTTTCTGAATTAACACCTCAATTATAAAAAAAGGTTCTACATTTTATTTGTGGCAAGACACTATTTAAGCTTAATATATAAGTTTTTTTTTATTAATTTTAGTGGATGTTTCATAAAGAGATATACAATTAATCATCGTGACCAACTGACCATCAGACCATGCAATTTGGAGCTCCAGGAAAACTGTGTGACCCGTGAACACCACAGCTATAAAGAATATGTAAAATGAAATAGTCAAACAAAATAATCAATGGAATGTTTCTTTTTGCAAAGGAATGATTAATGGAATGTAAAGATGTTCACCCCCTTTAAATCAACGTAGAGTTCTAAAAGGTCTTTTTAATTTTGTAAAAATCTATCTTTAAAATCAATGACTCAAAACTAAACCAATGTGAATATTTTAGCATTCAAACCTTGATATTCAAGGGTACGGTTGGGTTTATCTCCTCATTTTTTTAAAAAAATTAGATGATTATCTTGTTTAATTTGTATACGCTGATAGTGTAATTTTTTTTACATGTTCATCTAATCAAATCACAACATGCAAATATTCATAAAAATATTTCAAAAACTTAAAAAAGTGGCACTATAGTGTAATTTATAGTGTAATTTGATTGAATACATATGAACTCTAACTTTACATTGTCAGTGCATAGCAAATTATACTCAAAATATAATTAGTAAGAATTTTATTGTAGAAAGATAAACAAAAGGATAATGAAGAAAAGAAAAACATGATTTGAAACAATGTGAGTATGTAAGTTAAGTATGTGTACTCAGTAACGGTCACATGGATTTATCTACATCTCCAAACGTGAAAACATTTACACCAACCTCCACTCTTTGCTCCTACATATCCCGCTCCTATAACATGCACTTCCAAGTATCACTACTAACCACTGATATATACACACACCACTACCATTTTCACTTGTTCTATACTATATCCTTCAATATACATGATGGATACTTGCAAGAAATCTCCCTTGAAGCCATGGAAGAAAGGGCCAACCAGAGGGAAAGGTGGCCCTCAAAATGCTTCGTGTGAGTATCGAGGTGTTCGTCAAAGAACGTGGGGCAAATGGGTTGCTGAGATAAGAGAGCCAAAGAAGAGAACTAGACTCTGGCTTGGTTCTTTCGCAACTGCGGAAGAAGCTGCCATGGCTTATGATGAGGCTGCAAGAAGACTCTATGGACCAGATGCGTATCTTAATCTTCCACACTTGCAACCACACTCGGTTTCGTCTATCAAAACTGGAAAGTTCAAGTGGTTGCCTTCGAAGAATTTTATTTCAATGTTTCCTTCTTGTGGATTACTCAATGTAAATGCTCAACCTAGTGTTCATTTAATCCATCAGAGGCTACAAGAGTTTAAGCAGAATGCAGTTGCTGCGAGTCAATCATCACTTTCTAGTTCATCTAATGATCCAAAGTCAGAAGAAATTCAGAATGTAGAGAGCAACAAGAATCATGCAGAAAATCCTCCAAAGGAAAAAGATGTTCAAATGTCGGCGAATAAGATGTTTGGAGATTTTCAAGAGGAGAAACCACAGATAGACCTACATGAGTTTCTTCAACAGATGGGAATACTGAAAGAAGAAACACACTCGGAGCAAACTGAGAGTTCAGGAAGTTCAACAGTGCATGAAGCTGTGTCAAAAGATGATAATAATCAATTAGGAATATTTTCTGACACAAGTGTTAATTGGGAGGCATTGATCGAGATGCATGGAATTGCAGATATTCCGGAATTAGAAGCCACACAGCTCGAAGCATATGACCCGAGTGACGACCACCTTAATTTCTCAACTTCCATTTGGAACTTTTAAGAAACTTAGCTACTTTGTCAAGAGAAGGAGAAACTACCTTAGCTAGCTTTGAGAGTTGAAATTTAGTTAGACTTCAATATGGTACTCACTCCAGCCTTAAATATAAGCCAAAAAGTATATGTATTTAGTCCAAATTTGGACTAAATACATATACTTTTTTACTTATACTTAAAGCTGGAGGGAATACTACTTAATAACTCGGCCTAAGCTATAGATCAGACGGTTTTGGTTTTGCTAGTACTCAATTGCTGTTTGTCTTGTGTGTGCTGAATTTCAATCTATTGACAGCAATGTAAGAGTAGGAAAGTAGCTAGGAAGGCTCTTATTTAGTACTTGTAGTGATCATGTCACATTCTAGCAATAATTTAACCATTTTTAAGATTTTGACAGTATAACTTTAACAGAAGTACATCAAATTAAAAATGATGTTTATATGCATCATATACTAAGTATCAAAAAGATAAATAACAAGAAGAAACTAAAATATACTAATTCTAATTGATTCAAAAAGTATTAACATGGAGACCATAAATTTTTTCTTCTAAATAATATGGTTTTGTCTTCTTTCTTCTATAAAACATCAACTTCCTTCAATTCCAAATAACAAAAAGAAAGATTTAGGAAACGTTCAGAGATCTACATAACCAAAATCAACAAATTGATCACATGAGAACAATAACAGCGATCTTAACCTTGGAAAATTTTGCCTATTCATTCTGGTACTCAGATGCACTTTGATATTCACCGTGCTCTTCAAAATATTCAACCAACCTCTTTAGAAATCCATCACTACTGACTGTCTCACTGTCACAGACAATACAGCATTGCCTTCTGGCCCGGGTCACGGCCACATTCATTCGCCGGCGATCACTCAGAAAGCCCACCTGAAACATATATCCCAAGTATCTTCTTTTAATCTTCATGATATGCTAAAATAAATAGTCATGTAAGACCTACATGAAGCAAATTAAAAACTATCACACTTTGTTTGAAATACCTCCTGTTTTGAATTTGATCGAACCATTGATATAATAATGGCTTCCTTCTCCCTACCCTGGAAACCATCAACTGTTGAGATTTCAATATCCTTCAGCGAGTTCTCCTTGTTTCTCAACATCTTAAGTAAAACAACCTGCCAAAAGCAACATCAACCGTATTGCGATCCTTTGTAAAACTACTAAAACATAAGTTTGAACCCACGAAACATTTATAGTGAAAGTTCCCACACCTACAGAACAATTCTATACCTGGGCAGCATATGGGGTAATAATTCCAATATCAGAAGGAAGCACCCCGCTTTGCACTAATCGCTTTGCATGAGCCATAGCAACCTCAGATTCTCCTTCATTGAGGGTGCTATCTTCTTCATCTTTCTTTTCATCCATATCACATCTGAAGCAATCAATACAAGCAGCTAGATTATATTCTGTTTGAATGATCCTATGAACAACCTATATTTGCTTCAAATGAAATAAAATGAATTTCTCTCTCCAGCTTCTGCATATCAGTTCAGTTGTTTGTTAAAAATCTTATGCCGGTCACTGCATATTGATTGCTCAAAATGCTTCAAATGTATAAAATGATGGTACAACAATTTTCGTTAGGAAGAGAATGTCGCGTTTTTATTCCACATGTCTACACTAGTCAAACAGTTCTGAGAATATAGATATTTCAATTTTCAACAAATGACATTATCCAACATACCCAGCTGTATCTATGAGAAGAAGGGTTGGTTCGGTTGAAGAAGTCCTCTTCACATCCTCAAGATCATATAGCATATGTGCAGCAACACTTGGATGAGCCTTGACCTGTTATATCACATAATTTTATGCATGAATGTCTAACGAAATGTTCATCCCTGAATATAATCTGACTATTCAGTTCAGGATTGAGAAATTTTGCTTTTAATCACTGGTTTAACAGGGAAAAAAAATATGTTTTATAACAATGCCATGTCAAGACAATTGCTTTAAAAATAGGAGCACCTTACTGTTGTAAAGCTCTTTAGAAGACCAATCCATGATAAGTTGATGCATACGATACTGGACAGTAAGCATGGATGTGACTTCATCTCCATACAGTTCAGCAAGTCGTTCAAAGAGGGTTCTTCATAACCCTTTCTTCTCAGCTTCAACACTTTGAATGGTTGGAGGAAGTTGAAGATGATCTCCTGCAAGTATACATCTTGTACCCTGAAACAATGAACTCCATTTAATTCATTATAATCAAAGTGACAATTAATAATAGGAAAGGTGTGTATTTTAAACTTAAATGCTGAATCAAGCGCAGGTTTAGTATTAGTCTTTTAGTTCTGTCAGTTCAAAGCAACTTCTCTTTCAGACATTATTGGGGGAATGAAAAATATTGTTGGAGATTATTATTAGAGGTTGTAGTTATAGTAATAGAAGACGGCGGCAACAAAACATAACCTGACAAAGGCATGCAATCAAGAGAAGATAAATTGAAAGTTTGAATGCAATAGCGTAATGAATATCATTGAATGTAGTGTTTAGACTTCAACATTACCTTTAGCAGAGGTATCCAGCATGCTACCTCAAGTGCTTGAGCAGCTTCGTCGATAATCACCAAATCAAATGAAGTGCGGTCAAGTTTCTTAGTGAAAGCCCCAATCAGAGTAGTTAATACTACATCTGCAGTTTTAATTACGTCTGTAACAGCAAGCTGCTGCCTCTTCCGCTCTTCTCTAGATAGAGTCCTAAGTTCCTTCTGTATCTCCCTCCTTGTATTTTTCTCTTTGGTTTTTAGCAGCTTTCCATTCAATACCTGAAGAAAAAAAAAAAGCACGTTATATACTGTGAAAACTGAAAAGTAATATTGCTAAACATTAATATTATGCTAGCATGAAGTTAACGTTGACATAAAGCATCAATGATAACTGACATATGAAGCAACAGAACATCAGCTAGGTGACACTAACAAATAACAATCTTGGCAAATGACAATTAATTCATACTTAGGAATTGAGATTTGGTTCTGTGACTTCTATTATAAAACTGTACCTTCATTTCTTTCCGAATGTCATTTGCGAGACCACTATTATCTCCTCGTAGTACCTAAATTGTAAAATCAGAGAAATTCAATATGGAAGGGAGAAAACAAGTATGATCCATGACAAGTATAACAAGTATGTACCTGAGCATCCAGTGCACTGTCCAGCACTTGAGGCAATAAACGTGCGGGATGACCGATCCTCACCAGCTTAACTCTAATGAAAATGTTGGACATCATGAGTATTGATACGAGATTTTAAACACTTGAAACTATACCAAGTGAGACCTCACCAAGAACTAGGAAATAACAAAAAATAAATAGAAGCATTAAAAAGTGCTTGCACAGCATTATTATTTTGTCAAGGGGAAGAACTTTAACAGGGTTCAAAAAAATAAAATTAATTAAACTCTGCAGAAAGAGTGCATACAACACAAATTTAGTAGATGAACCTTCCTACCAGCCACATAGCCAAAGCTCTAAAATAATGTGAGAAAATGATTCTCAAACTTACATAAAAGAAAAGCAGAATGCACACCAGAAACTGTCACAAGACCATAGTGCCAAAGAGATGATAAATTAATTATACCTGTGTGGAACTAGTCGCTCGACAATGTTGTCAACAGCAATATTTGATGCAGCACAAGCGAGAATCTTAGATCCACGTTTTACTTCTTGTAATATAATTTCCACCACTGTTGTAGTTTTTCCCGTTCCAGGAGGTCCATGTAGCAAGAAAACATTCTTCGATGATAGGGCTTTTGTAATTGCATCTTTCTTTGGAGATAAAAATGTAAATACATGATTTTTCAAACACAGGCTATATGCGCAAAGAGAAAATGATGAAATACTCATGCAGAAACACCATTATTGTGATAATAGGGATATATTGTATTGTTTAATTGATACCCTAAAACCAATGAAAAATAAGATCACAACAAAATTAAACCTCTAGAAATTGATTTAGCATAATTAAGAAGAATTTTCCAAGAACAGTGTTACATGTTCAGTAATGAACAGGAAGGAACAAGTTACTATCCAGGTAGATAAAATAAAAAGCCATTATTGTATCCGTAATTTTGAGTGCTTTAATACTCAATTAACAACTATATCAAAATTCTTAGCTGATTAATAGGTCCACTTATTTTCAACCAACTACATGTAGAGCATGACCAGTGTTTTAGCTTAGTTATATAGTAGTAATTGATAAAATTCATGTAATTTCAGTTCAATTGTATCTTTTCAGTTATGCTAAGACTATAAATAAACCCCTGTATTCTCTTAATCCTTGTCATTGAGATGATTATCATAGGTTTAAAGTTAACCCAGTTAAGGCCTTAATTATAATAAATAATTTAGAAAACAAGAATAGTGTGAAAACACAAAAGTTAATGTAAGATATTTTTAGAGAATCGTGATTTCAAAATCCTTGGAGAATCAATATCTAAAAATCGGAACACCGCTCAAGTGATTAAATAAATAAATGTGTCCAAGTGCACACACTAAACACTCTTTGAATGTTAATAAACAATAGAGTGGTTAATGACTCTGAATTGAAAAAGTCTTTCTTAGGAGTCCCTAAATCACAATTCTTTTAATTTCCCTTGAAGAAAAGGACTTATAGAAGCAATAGGCATTATAGACGTATTTGTGCAACTAATCGTGACATATGAGTTATATTACATAAATAGACAACTGTTTGAAAAAAACAATAAACTGGAAATTAAAAGCTAAACAACTAAGCAAGAAATTAGATTACACACCTGAGAGTGATCAAGATTTCTATTAATGGAAGTGAATGATACATCCTTCTTGGACACTGTTGGTTGCCTCTCCCCAAACAAGACAGGAATTAGATCAGAAGCAGGACCCTTATGCACTCCTTTACTCAGCTGAATTAATGCATCTTTCATTCTGCGATATGTCACCTGGATGACCAATAAACATTTTCCGTATATAAGAACCGAGGAGCAAGTAATCGATTAAAAAAATATCAAGCAAGGTGCTAACATGTATGTTTACACACAGTAGAAAACGATGAAGTAATAACAAACCAAAAGCAAGATTTGAAACCTCATATTAGGTTCCTATTAATGCAGTTCATATAATTTATGCAAACATAAAATTATAGTACATATTAAAACTCACTGCATGTAATTGTAGTAATTGAATTTAATTATTTATAATCAAACAACACAACTATCCTCTACAAGAAGAAATAATAAGTACCTAGGAACTTATGAGCATACCTCATTTGCAACTTTTTCCAGCCTTAGGGGACTGTTTAATCCATCTTCTGGTATATCATCAAAAGCAACAGTAATTGATGAGTCCTGTTAGCAATTGTATCATAATCAAACCAGCAAGTTAACATAATACCCAAAGGTGAAACCGTCCACAGCCAATAGCATGGACAAGTTTATTCTTTTCACAAAGTGAACCAATCATATACCTTTAATCTGTAAACTACACCTTGCCCAAGAGCAGGAGAACCTAAGTCAGCCTTGTTGAGTTTTAAAACAACAACATCATGAGTGCCAAACTGCAAAAACAAAACAAAAAATGAAGATCTTGTAATTCCTAAAAGTAATACAATATAAATTGTATGCATTGAAAATGGTCTTAATCCTTGTATACAAGATGTTTTTGTGGTATATATTTTTCTGTCTTATCAATCTCAAGAGTACTTGATGCAAGTATGTATACTTGAAAGAAATTACAAAAAAGGATGAAGGAAGGAGAAATGCACAATAGACGTAGGTTCATAAAATCCAATGCTAAAAAAACACTACAGTGACTTTGACTCAACCAGATTGATATCGAACAGAAGAGGCAGATAAAAGAAAGTCACTTCTTTACCTTGTGTGCAGGAAGCACATCTGCTTTTGTGGATTGGAACTCGATCAAAGACTTTCCCATAAGCCCCGTCTATTATCTATTATAATAGTAAACAACAAAATGAGAGGCACAACATAAGAATACCATATGAATAAAGCTCCATTTACTACTTAAATGCACATGAAAACATTAAAAATCGACTAAACCTAGCTCCTTTTGTTTCATAATCTTAACAAACTTCAACAGCAATGAAATAACTCAAATAAGTGAAATATAAAATTCAACTTCCACTTTTATTATTATTATCACATTTTTGAATTCCATTGTCCTACAACTTGCCACCATTATCAAACAATCAAATTACACATTAAAAAACAAAACTTTCCCTAAATAATTTGCAAAGAATATTGTGAAAACAAGAGAGAAGAACTGAAAATCAGGTAACCTGAACATCCACACACTTCAAGTTAAGGATTGTTGATCCTCTCTTTTGAGCAGTATCCAAATTCCTGGACGCGCCAGTAGCGATTGAGCTCGATATCTCAGCATCCTGAGGCAAAAACAAAGCAAAAAAGATCATAAAATTGAAATAAAGAACCATGATTCATACTCTCTGAAACAACCCCATTAACCATTCTTTGAAAGTTAGTCTTTTTCACTATAAAAATCAACTAAAACACAATCCAATGAACAATTACAACAAGATGGGGGAAAGATAGGGTTAAATTGATAAAATGAGGTAAAGGGTATTTGAAAGTTGGAAACTTGAATCGCAAAGAATGATTATGAAATAGTGAATTGAATTAAAAAGAAAACGTAGGTACCTTTTCTAAGTCGAGAAGAGGGGTAGTTATAGAGATGAATTGCTCCAAAGAGAGAGGTGGTGCTTTCTTCTTACTCGCTCCTCTCTCCATTGCTACCGTCACTGCTACAAAGAGAGAGAGAGAGAGAGAGAGAGAGAGAGAGAGAGAGAGAGAGAGAGAGTGAACGTTATTGAAATGCAGGTAACACTGGCAAACTATTGATGAATAAATAAATAAGTTTTTATATTTTGACACTTTCTTTTTACACAATACACACACGGTAGTTTTGTAATATTTTTCCTTTGATTTCTTTCTCGTGTGTATAGTATTGTTTAAGGAAAAATTTGTCAAAAATCACTTTTCAATAAAATAAATGGTTATAAACAATAAACAATAAATACACATGAAAGTTAGACAACCCTAATTCTTTCTCTTCTTCCTCTCTCTCATCGGTTGCTTTCTTTGTTGATTTTTTTTGGTTTATCAATTAGAGAGAGGTGGTTTAGGATCAATTTTGATCCGGAATCACCTCTCTTGATTTTTTTATTTCTTTTTTATTTAAATAAGTGATAATCACATATTTTTTGTGTTTTATTCGAGTTTTTTTTTTGATGATTTTTTCATCCAGTATTGTTTTAATCTCGTCTTAGTACGGAGTATTTGTTTTGATTTCCCGTCTCAGTGCGGTGTTTGTCCCGTCTTGGTACGGTGTTTGTTTTTGTTCAGACTTGTAGGATTGTTTTGATCGAAATTCAGTCCAGATTCAATGAAATTAGCATCATCAACGTTGCAGATCCGGATACATGATTATTCTGGACATTTGAAGTTTGCCATATCAATTGTTGGCTTTGTCATAGACATTAGGCCGTTTTATGCTATTAACTCAGATGCTATGAACATGTTTGCAAATTCATCCTTATTAGTTTTTAGCGAAATTGAATATGTAATGATTGAATGAATGAATGAATGAAACTATGAACCTCACATCTTTGAATGAATGAATATTGTTGTTTTTGAGTAAAAAAAATAAACAAACAATAAACTAAAAGCGACTATCAAGAAGAAGGAGGAAAAAAATCAATATTTTATTTTGGCATGGGTGAGTTTCGAAGGCTGGACTAAAGTTAAAAAGTCTCGCATTCTTATAAAAAAGTTGCTGAAAGTAACTTTTCTAGAAAGAGCTTGTTTGTAGTTTTTATTCATAATAAATTATAAGTGACTTTCCTAGAAGGAGCTTGTTTGTAGTTTTTAAGTCAGGTCAAACATAAATAATGTTCTGATGAAATGGTGTAAATCTTTTTAGCTTAATTATTTTGAGTTTGATCTATAATTTAGACATATAAATCAAATCTAAGCTAAGCCCTTAAATGAGTTCCTTCATGTGTGGCAGCAGATTGTTGTAGAACATCAACCACGATGAAAAGGAAAAGAATAACAACAAATTCTCTCAATTCTTCTTCTTCTTCTTCTTCTTCTTCTTCTTCTTCTTCTTCTTCTTCTTCTTCTTCTTCTTCTTCTTCTTCTTCTTCTTCTTCTTCTACACAACAATCACTTTCTACAACAAAATGAATACCAGAAACAATAACAACAAGATCAGAGATTTATTTATCTGATGACTGTTGGGAATTGATCTGCACATTCCAAGCTGATGACAATCACCACTACTTGGAACACATTTCCCTCGCTTCCAAATAGTTCCTCTCCATCATCAACCGTGTTCGAGACTCTTTAACTATATTTGACTCAACACTCTCGTTCAACCTGACTCTATTCCACAGGTTCCACAGCCTCACATTTCTCCACATTCGCAAGCTTCAAAGGAGACCTTAACGCCCTTCTCTGCTAAATTTTCAAATTCCCATTAAAAGATCTTGAATTACTCCAACTCTCAAACCTTTCAAAATTCCCCTCAAAGGGGTTACGAGCTTTCTCCAAAAAGATTACAACTTTGATCTCTTTCACATGTTCCATCGATGGTGTTTTTTCGCAACAAGCACTTCATATTTATCTCACATTGTTTCCCTTTATTTGAAGACTTGAGTTGCAGACAGACGCACTATCTTATCACAATATAAGGTTGGGGTGAAGACGATGTTAACTGCGCTTCCTGAATAACTCAAGATTAAACTCTCTGGTGAAGGATTTTTCGACTTAAACTATGATTCATTCATTGCTTTTGCATTTGTGTAAGAATTGTAAGTGTCTTGAAGAGATTGAGATGTTGAGTTGCATTTGTCACTGATCTTATTTTCACTCGGTGAACGTATGATTGTATCAAGAATTTTGGTACAATGTTATTTGATATAGTTGATAATTGATGAGTTGATACAATGATACGTAAGTATTAATGACCAAATTCTCTCTTTGCGTACATATCATTTACGCATATCAAGTATCAAATTCTCTGTCAGACTGTCTTCGTACTACTAACTCAACATTGTACATCTGATTTCTTCTTTTCACAATCTCACTACATATCAACACACATCCTCATCTTCCTATATTTTTCTCTCTACAAATCAGCAACACATCAGTTATCCCTAATTTTCTCTTAACATATTGTGAACACAATTACTAGTTGCATGATTGCATCTAGAAATGCATGTATAAATTTTTTTGGTATGGGTATTTGAATATTAAATAAAAAAATTAATGTCTTTTTTGGGAATTTAAGTATTTTATACTACTTATTAGTTAGGACCTAAATTATAGACTCGCCCTTGGACCACCAAAATCTTAGAAACGACCCTGCATACAAAATTCAGAAAAACATTAGTTCACACTTTATTGACTCCTTGGTAAGTTTGAAGGGCTTGACTTATGTTTCTTTGTCGTGTACACAAATCTCGGATGAGTTGCTTTCCTCTATTGTAATGGGAGACCTTCCTTTGAGAAAGTTTATGCTTCAATATTGCATTGGTTATAGACATAGTTATGCTGAAATATTTTCTTTGTTATCCAAGTGTCAACATATACAATGCTTAACTCTTTAACGTGCTGATTTTCTTAATGATCACCACATTGTCGAGTTGTCTATATTTCTTGCCCATTTGGTGTATATAAACCTTAGCCACTATTGGCAAGCAGCTCACAGATTCAACCTTGTTTGCACTTGTTAGGAACTGTCCTTCACTTAGAAAAATCATAATGGAGCACACAAGTATTGGAGAAAACATTGAAGAGAATTCTAATTCTTTGACGAATTTTATTTCCAACCCTCAGTTAAAGTATCTTTATTTGGCTCGCAGTTCAATGTTAAAAGATGAAAGCTTCGTAATGTTTGCTTCTATTTTTTATTGTAATGTATAGATATATTTTGTATTGTAATGTACAGATATATTAAAGTCAATTACAATATCAATGGTGGTATGATCTAATAGAAGACTTATTTCTTAAAGCGTGAAGAATCAAAGCAAGTCCATGCAAAGGGCAAGACAATTGTAATCATGGTGCTAAACGTCACATCTTAATATTTTATTTAACATATATTGAAGTGAATGTTAAATTAATGGATGTATTTTTTACACATGATTTATTTTTTGTTAATTGAAACTAAATAGCAATATTCAAATTCCCAAGTGATTGTAAACTGTCCGATTGTAAATTAATTAGGTGAGATTAAACTGTCCGATTGTAAAAATTCAAATTTTAAGGGTGAATATTTAAATAATAAAAAAAACATTTGTTATAAAAACCATATAAAACAAAAAGCGCTTTTCATGGGAGAGGGAGGAGAAATAATTTGATGTGTGAGGTGCTTCATTCATAAATCATAATCCTTATTTGTTATTGTTGCTTGTTAAAACTCTTAAAAAAGCTTGCTGTCCATTTGAGTCTCACAATGCTCGAGAGATTAATCACTACATTTACACATAGAGAATATCTTATTTACGCCAACTATTATACTAATAGTGTTAGACTAAACATTTTCAGCCAAGTTCAAATATGAAACTTATGTTTGAATTTTGTATTTACCACTTTATCCGTAAAAAAAAAAAAATCTTATTTTTGTTAACATTTTTATATATTTTTAATATCAGAGTAAATGATCATTTTATTCACATGGCAATATTGATGATGATGGAATGGTAGCATGGAATGGAAGTCACTAAGTCAGGAAGATATTAAAAATCAATGTATCAAATTGTAACAATAAAATAAGATAGCTCAAATACAAAGAGATCAAAATAAAACATGTTCTTAGTTTTTTACATTTACATGTCCAATATGATATTCACATGGCAATATTGGTGATGATGGAATGGTAGCATGGAATGGAAGTCAGGAAACAGGACAACCCTCTGCATATACACCTGGAGCTGTAGGGCATGTAGCCAAAGGGCAGTGATCTGCTTCAAGACCCCACCAAGTTGGACCAAAAATACCATAAGATTGAAGAGCAAAATAAAGTACTAAACCCATAAAAGCAACTCCAGCATCTAAACCAGCTGAAAGGATATAAGTATGTCTTGCCCACCAAGCCTTAAACTTTCTATAAACATAGAAATTGAAGAAAATTCCAACAATTCCCCAAGTAATATAATTCACAGATCTCACTGGTGGAATGTCAGATGCACCTGCAATGATAATAGGAATGTTAATGAGTTTAATCCATTTGTGGTTAGGAAATTTGATAGAAAGAAGCCACACTGGAACCGGTGCTATTAGACCGATAAGGAAAAACCAATTCATCTCAGGATAAACGCCGTCGTTGGTAAACATTCTCTTTGGACCTACTACTCCCCATATAATGGAAGCGTTGTAAAACACGTCGTCACCAGGACATGTCCAAGGACTACCTTTTGGCAACAATGATTCATCGCATATGTTCTCAATAGATGTAAGAAGCCACCATGCTGTTCCAAAGTGAACAGATGAAGCAACTACTGTGCCGATTAGCTGAACAATGAACATTGATTTTGGTGGAATTTTCATATAGTGACCTAGTTTGAGATCCTCAAGAAAACCAAGTGCTTGTACCATGCTGATATGGCCGTATGTCTTGAAGGCGACGTTAGCGAGTGGCTTTCCAGGGTAGATGAAACCAATAACCAATTCTGTGATCACATTAAGGCCTGCTCTTATATTTGTTGTTGCTTCAATGACTCCAATTGGTAAGGTGAAAACTAATGCAATTGCTAGAGAAAGTATGATTCCCCACCATGGAAGTTGGAGCTGCTTGCCGAAGCCTTCGCAAGCTACTAAGGCCATCATAAACATTAAAATCAGAATGGTGACAAACCACCATTCAGGGACTTGTTCATAGTTTTTCTTCATAATCCTTGTATGCACATCTCCGAGTTGGTTTTTTAGTGAACTCGTTGTCTTCTTCCACATCTCAACTATCATTTTTCCGTGGAAGAGGACAACGTGCGAAATAGTGGCTGTAAGAGCTGCAAAGCTCAACCCATACTCGAACGCGAACGTGATACTCATATAGATCTTGCTGTAATTGTTGTAATTCTCCATATTTATGTCGAAAGTTTCGGCATTGAGAATCCGAGTAACGTTGTACGTTGCCCCGGTTGAGTCAAATGTGTGTGAACTAATGAGGGGGAACTTTTTAGCATCATATAAATTGTTCCAATAGGCAATTGGAACCAAAACATACATATATAATAAAAATCCAGCCATTATGTTGGCGATGGCAAAACCAGGAACAGCCAAAGGACTACCTAAAAAGCCGGCGACAGTGTTCCAGTCAAGGCCGAATGAACCGAGACCAAGGCCTTTCATGCCCGAACCGATCTGTTGTGCAGTTATGGAATCTTTCCAAATCAAGCAAACAAAGGAGACAGTTGATATTGCTTGGAAAAGGTATCCCGGAACGATGTAATATGCAAAGCTAGCTACAAAGACTACGAAAAAGAATTGCAGCCTAGAAGTTCCTCCTTTAGGCCTTTTTTCTTTTTCATGAAATGCCCTAAATAGAGAAACCTGCACAAGGTTTTGAGGCCACCACATGTAAGGAGAATCTACAAGGAACCTTCTGAAAATCCCGGCCCATCCATACCCTAGCATCTGAGTCGATAGGGCTAACAAATAAGCCGCTACAGGATGGATGGTTCTATGATAGAAAGCCTTAACAATTGTGATGATGTTAATTGCATAAACACCACTAGATCCTGAGCTAGCAAATATGGTTATCAGCACATGTTCTTTCAAAGAGAATGGCCCTGGATTCAACGAAAAAGACCGGGTTGTAAAAGGGACTTGAATTGGTTTTGATGGAAGTGTTGCAGCCATAAGTTTTCCAAGTGGGAGGCTAATAATCTGAGCTGAGACAGAAGTGATTTTCAAAGGATTGGTTCTGTAGCCTAAAAACTGGTTCACAAATGCAAGTAGCACACATGATACTAACCCTAGAACCCATGTCCGGAATGTTAGCGCCGGCTGAGAAGGGTCATCGGTGATCAGAACTGTTAGTCTGACTTGCTCAATAGGACTATCATTAATGCTATATTCATCTTTCTCTGCATCCTCTATGACTGTATTTTGTGACACTCCACCACTTGATATCTCAGCTTCCTAATCCATAAAACAAAGCAAAGGAAAAAATTGAAAGGAACAAAACAACAATCAACATTCATCAGGTTCAGTTTAACTAACTGCTTATAGTCTTATACCATAAACGCTTATCATATAGGTGCTTATGTATAAAGCTATTTATGTAACAAAAGATAAAATCAAGTCAAACTGTTTTCAATATAAGTTATAAGTTGTTTTCTTAAACTATCTCAAAGAGCTCATGGAATAAACGGAAAACAGCTTATGAATACATGTCATATAATTTGTTTACATAAATTCCTCCGAACAATCTCACGAGTGCTTATATTAATATAGATTATAGACCAACTCAAATGAGTTAATCTAAACAGAATAAACAAGAAAAAGTGTGTGCATTAGACTTTTGGAGTTGGAGAGTGAAAGGTACCTTTTCCAAGTCAAGAAGAGGAGTGTTAATAGATATGCATTGATCTGAAGAGATAGGTGATGCATTGTTCTTCATTGCTGCTATGTAAACTAAGGATTGCAAATTTTTAAACAGAAAAAGAGAGAGCTATAAAGTTAAGATACCTTTACGTATTGTGAAAGATATATATGTTCATTTCAAACTTAGTGGTATCTAATAGAGTTACGAAGTTCAAGGTTACTGCATGAATGAACCTGGACAGAATTCCAGTATTTAGAAGGTCAACTAGATCGTGTGAATTCATGTTGAATTTGAAACATCAATTTCATGATTGGTACTATTTGTCTATAGAAGGTGGTTGTGTTAGTTTGTCACTTTGATTAGATGGGGTAGCATACATTAGTACTATTACAATTATGCCCCCCACCTATATCAATCAACTTGAGAAATGAGAATTGGTCCTTCAAATTTATTGGTAAAGGACATTATTCATTAATAAAATGGATGGAAAAAGGGTGGCAAATGTCCATATCTGAGGATAAAGATCTACAATTTGCTACCTACTACAATATATTGTTAGACAAGACATGTTTGTATATTGTTATAGACTACAAAATTATAATGAAGTTGAACCCCATGATTTTTGGGTATTCAAATACTTTAATCTTCAAGCACTTGGCAAAGAGTTCTCATAGATTTGGTGGAAGTGTGCTAAATAACATATCCTTTTAAAAGAGCTATAATTTACTCAAGAAAATTTCCAACAGATTTATCAATTTTCTTTTGGAAAAGCTTTTAATAATTCATCATTCAACCAATTTTTGCTTTACAGTAAACCAAAACCTGATCCAAGACCGAATTAAACTATCAGTTGTCCACCAGTTCAATCTCAAATCCTAATCCTATTCAGCAACTGCATTCCCTCTTGACCATATGCAATGATCAAAGATACAAACAAAACATCTTTCTCTTGTACGCACGCAGCAAGAAAAGAGCAAGCCATTAATCAACCTGAATCTAAATCATAACACCAAGGTGTACAGGCAGAGAGACAATTGATATGTGAGAATAAGGATTCTATGGTACAACAAAATCATGACTAAATTTGAGATACTAGAAACTCAAAACTCGGGATCATTAAAAGTACAACATTATTTTCTACTGCATAAATAACACTAAGAACAGATGTTATCAACTTATCATCATACATCTAATTCACATATCACTTCCAAAACTCATCCTCCCAGTACTGCAAAATTAAGAGGTAAAAATGCCGATGTTGATGAATAACAGAATAGTACATTAAATAGCTAATCCTCCCTCACTAGTCACTAGAAATGTGCTTTCATCCCAAATCAAAAGTTAGTGGGAATAAAACTTATACGCAGAAAGCCTCTAACTTGCCTAGTGACATGGAAGTTCAATGTGAAAAATCATTTGAATATGAGGGCATCACGTCCAGGTCCAACACCAATGTAGTGAATAGGGACACCAACAAGCTCTTCTATCCTTTCTACATACAACTGTGCAGCTCTTGGAAGGTCAGAATAGTTTCTAATGGAAGAAATGTCAGTCTTCCATCCAGGAATCGCTTCATATTCCACCTAAAATATGAAATCACACAACCGTTACAAAATACATTACACATTCCCGGGCAATCAAGAACATTTATGTTCTTGAAGAACCTTTTTTGTTTATATATTAGTCAAATACATATAAGTTGTGTATCCAAGACTTGAGCAAAGGTGGGGAGGAATGGGGAGGGCAATGGTAACAATATTTACCTTCAATTGCTCGAGAAGACGAAGATCTGATGGGAATGATTTGACTGGAGTGCCATCCTCATGTTTATAGGAGACACCCAATTGTATTTCATCAAGATCATCCAAAACATCCAGCTTAGTGAGATTCAATGCGGAAAAACCATTGATCTGACATGAGTATCTTAATGCAACAATATCCAACCAGCCACATCGTCGGGGTCGTCCAGTAGTCGTGCCAAACTCCTGCCCAGCAAATCTGAGGAGATCACCTCCTGGACCGAAAATTTCAGTTGGAAAAGGACCAGAACCAACTCTTGTGGTGTATGCTTTCACCTGCACATTCAAAATAAAATTATGAATCGTCTAACTGGTGTTGAGTATACTTAAATTGCTGGCATGATCTATGTTGGGGAAAAACAAACACTTGAAGATATTGAACTAAAAGTAAATTTGGCAATAAAAAATGACGACTTATATATGAGAAGCATGGCATTGTACAGGGTATGAAAATTCAAACAAAATATAGTACATAATAAAACAACTCCTGCAAACAATGTAGATAAATATTCACTTACCACACCTACTAAATCACCAACTACTCTTGGAGCAATACCAAGACCAGTGCATATCCCACCAGCTGATGGGCTAGAAGAAGTAACAAAGGGATAAGTGCCAAAATCAATGTCCAACATGGTTGCTTGTCCTCCTTCAACCAAGATCTTCTTCTTTTGTGTTATGGCTTCATTCATGACATGCACGGTATCAGCAATATAGGGTTCCAACCTTTCAGCGTACCTCTTGTATTTCTCAACTTCTTCCCTTAACACATCCGGACCATACTTAAAGTCTTTGAACCTCGATGCTGCATCTGATAACAAAAGATCAAGCTTCTGAGGTAAAGTTTCCATGTACCTCAAATCACCAACTCTAATCCCATTACGGTTAGCTTTGCTAGAGTAGCACGGTCCAATGCCTCTCTTGGTGGTGCCAATGAAAGATTTAGAGAGCTCAGCTTCTCTCAGCCCATCCACTGTTTGGTGGAAATCAAACAAGAGGTGAGCCCGATCAGAAATCAATATCCTTCCCTTGCAAGAGACCCCATTTGATTCGAGATTGTCAATCTCTTGAAACAACCCCGGCAGGTGTACTACAACACCATTACCAATAACACACAATGTATCCTCATTAAGGATACCAGAAGGAACAAGATGAAGAGCAAACTTTTTCCCCTCCGAATTATAAATGGTATGCCCAGCATTAGCTCCACCCTGAAAAAATTTAATCACAAATCATCAGTGCAAAATTCAAAACAACATTAAAAAAGGAGGGTAGTAAGATAATAAGATATAAAGTCAAAGAAGACATGAGGACCAAAAATCATTCACCAACACCAAGCAAAACCAAATCTTGCATGATATCATAAGGCTAGATTACATAATCAATCAAAATGTTCACTAGTCAGTCTACCAAGTACCGATGACTTAGACAGTTTAGATAAAGTTCTAAATCTAATAAACAACTAAAGAAAAGGTCAGTTTGATAATGCATAAGCTAAAATCTCCTTCAGAACCTCAAGCTCCCTCATATCATAAGGCTACATTACAGTAATCAATCAAAATGTTCACTAGTCAGTCTACCTAGTACCGATCACTTAAGACAGTTCAGAAAAAGTTATAAATCTAATAACCACAAAGGTCAAATTGGTAATGCATAAGCTAAAATCTCCTTCACCACCTCGAGCTGCCTCATCTAAGTTTCAAACAAATCTACAAACTTGTACTGTAATGGGTATTTTTCCCTAGGTTATGAATCTAAAACTTATCACATTGAAAATGCCTCCATAACATAACACAAACTAGTCAAAGAGATAAACATAATTATTCCAAAAATCTAACTCATAAATGTGAATGTGTCAATGTATCAAACAGCATGCAGAAACAAATCAATTCAATCACACATCAAAAAGTGAAATTAACCAACCCTAATACAAAACTACCACCATCATCATCGTCATCAGCATATAATAATTTCATTGATTTCTAAACATAACCCACGATTAGCAGCATATAAACTAGGGTTTAAAAGGGAAAAAGAAAGGAACTTGAGAAAGAAAAATAAAAAGGGGGAAAAGTAAGAAAACCTGACAACGAGCAACGATTTCGAAGTGTTGAGCTAAGATATCAACAAGCTTTCCCTTACCCTCATCACCCCATTGACAACCGAGAACACCGGAGACCTGACTAAGAGACTCGATTCGACAGGCGAGAGGATCGGCGGCGGTGAGTTTAGTAGGAGGAGATGCAAGTGGTTTGGCGGCGCAAACGACGACGTTTGGAGTTGAACGATAAGGGTTGTTGTAGGTGAATGGGTGTTGAGGTTGAGGAGTGCATAGTGTGCGAGAATCGAAACGCAGTGATGAGATGCTCATTGCCGCAACACACAGCAAGAAGAAAGCTGAGAGTGAGAGAAGAAAGATACGCGTGCGTGCGTTTAAAAGACGCTTCAAAAAGGGGTGCGTTTTGTAACTAACCACTATTTTGGTCCAAATCAGTGTCGCATTGGATCCTACCCTTATCTTTTTTTGGTCTTAGAGATAAATTTGACCAATAAAACTAAGAAATAATTTTTTTTATTATAGCCATATTTGTTTTATTGTATTGTTGTGTCTATTTTGAATAAATAAATATAATTTATTGAATTTTATTAAAATTAATATACGATCCATTGGATTTGAAAGAAAGGTTTGATAGATTGGATCCAATGTATTCCAATCTTTTGAATTCAATCCAATAATAAATATAGTGTATTAGATGAACTTATTAGTAAATGAATGGGATGTATGCTAGATTACTCGAATCAAATTGTCATATTAGATGCTAGTCTTTTTGGTATTAGATTTTTTAGGGCCTATATAATAGGGGGCCCATTTATGCTTACCATATTTAGGCCCCCTTTGTATTGGGGTTGGGCTCAATTTTGCTTGGCCCTATAAATTGGCAGCTCTGTTGGGATATGATACCAAGATTTTTGATGAATTGTACGCAATGTAATTACATACACAAAATATCTACATCGATAAAAAAACCCGCATAGATATCTTTGATGTAGAGAATATAATCACACTTTACAACTCCGCACAATATTATGAATCACAGCTGCAATGGTTATTACCACCAGCACCATTTACTTCCTTTGCAACTTAGAAGAAGAAGAAAAAAGTCCAAATTTTAGAAAAAACAACTCTTTTTCTAAAGCCACTATGGCCCTGTCTACCGTGAGAGACGTGAATAGGTCTCTCACGTCTATTAAATGATGTACTATTTAAGTGGGATAAAAGTGATCGAGTCGTATAAGAATTTCATAGACATTTATAACTGTATTTAATACTGACAGTGCACTATAATACGATGTACTCCGTTTAATCTAAATCATAAAACATAAAGTAAAAAAAATGTCACTCGCGTACGGTATGAGGCATAATATGCATGCGTAAAATTGATATTTAACTCATCTCACATTAAAAAATTATAAGTTTTGGTTAATGAACATTTTATAAAGTGATAAACAGGTGTGTAAAAAATCATTAATAATGTACAAAAAAAAATCATTAATAAAATTTAAGAGTTTAAAATTAATTAAACAAATTTTATTTTAACAGAGTTTAAACTATGTATTCAGAAAAATTTTGTATGATTAAAAATATTATTAAAATTAAGTAAGGACTAAACTTAAAAGGTCTCTATTTTGTAGGGATTAAAAATATTATTACCGTATAAAAAAAAACAATTAATGGAAAAAAAATGAAAGAAATAAAAAATAATACGATACTGATAGTACATCATAATATCATGTACCACTTTTAAATCAAAGGTCCAAAAACAAGTTGAAAAAAAAAAAAAGTAAGTCTCTCACCGTGAGAGACCTATTCACGTCTCTCACGGTAGACAGGGCCAGCAACTATGAGAAATTCAATTTAAACAAACATCAATATATCACTATTTTTTTATTTTTGTTAACAAAAACCACTCTAATCAAGTCACTATTATTTGATGACAATAATAATGTTCCATCACTTAAGTTAGTGTCCCTTCCTTGACTGCAAGCAAAGGCACCCTTTCCTTGCTTCCCTTAGTTTTTTCCTTCAATTCTTCTAACACTCCATTTGAATTTGCACCCTTCTCATTACCTTTCTTAGTACAACCCTTCCTTGTTGCCAACCTCTTCAATTCAGAACAAAACCCTGTGATTTGACTCAGAATTTCTCTGCCACCCAACAAATTTTGAGCTGAAAATGTACTCTTTAGTCTTGATTTTCCATTACTTCTTACATGACACTCTTTTAAACCATCCACCTCTTTCAAATTGTCCCTTTTAGTGTCTTGCCTCAACAAAGGCTTCTTCAACTTGTTGGTTCCAACATTGAAATTTTTAGCAGAAAAGTTTGGATTTTTATTCTCAATGTCTTCATCCATGTTTCTTGAACAACTGGGTCTTCTAGATTTCTCACAATACTTAACAGCTGAAGAATTTTCCCTAAACAACATAAAAACCATGTTAATCAATCATAATATGATACACCATTCTTAGTTTTTCTTTAGTAGAAATTTGGTACCTTTGTTTTTTGTCCTTAAATGGAAGAATTTCAGAAAAGCTTGAAAATCTTAATAGCTTAGCCTGCATAATAAAAATATATAGTGAATTTCTTCAGTAAATTCATTACATAATTTTTATTTTTAGGTTCAATATATCAATAAAAAAACAAAATTTGAGGTAGTTTACCTTGGAGTTTGTGTTTGTGGGTTTGAGAAAATCTTGAGCAATTTTGGGATGTTTACAATCTGCAAGAAAAGCAAAAATTAATTAAGAAACAGAGAAAACTCATTAAAGAAAATTAATATATTCCTTTTTGAAGAAGGTCTCACCATGAGTGCAAAACCAGATTTCATCATCATCTTCATCAACAAGAGGCTCATTAGAAGAAGCAGAGAAATCAAACCATTTAGGCGCGTCGAAGTTCTCGTAAGTGTCGTCTTGAATGAAGGTGGAATCAATGTTGTCCCAATCAATATTTTCTGGTTCCATTTTCGGTTGAGTATCTGAAAAGTTCAACAACAAAAAAAATTAGAAATGTGAAATTGAAATGAAAAGAGAGTAAAAAAAAATTCTGTGAATGTAATGGTTGAAGGAAGTATTGTTGTTTGGGAGAAATTTGTGTGAACAAAAAATTAGAATGAACAAATGAAGCTGAATTGTGTGGTTTGTATAGTGTAACATGTGATTATGTAACGTTTGAAGCATCATAGTATTGGCATGGGGTGTTTCAAACAATTTCGACCGTTGGGACCCTTTGCTTAAACACTTTTTAATTTTTGGTCAACTTTTAATTTATGGCAAAATTATAGTATTTATTTTATTTATCCGTAACACTTTGGGTTTTTTTCTGTAACAGTTAAGTCTTTTATTTTATGAAATTTGTAACACTTTAGTTTTTTATCGTTTTCTATTCTCATTTTGATCCTCTATCTTTTGTAATATACATATATAAACCTTTTTTTTTTCTTTTTTTTAGGATAAAACTTACATGCATTTTTTAGATGCATTTCTTGTTGTTTCATTCACAAAGACGTGGTTTTTTTTAATCAAAAACAATTTTCTTTTGTTTTTTCAAAATTAAAAAACATAAAAAACAATTTCTTTGTGAGTGGAACAACAAAAATTGCACCTAAAACAATGCACATAAGTTTTATCAATTTTTTTTATCACCGATCTAGTTAAAGAAAATATAAATCAAAGATTCGGTTAGATTGGGCTGAATCTGTAGCAACTAGCAATAGACGAAATATTCTCTTCTCACCCCCCATGACTCTTTTTAACCCTCCAATATTCCAATTTTACCCCTGTACAAAAACTTCGGAACGTGTTTTCCGAAGTTTTTTTAGTTCAAATTCGTCGAAAACTTCGGAAAATACATTCCGAAGTTCGTATTCAAGGCAAAAAAAAATTCGGAAAATGCGTTCCGAAGTTTAAAACTAGGGGCAAAAATGGAAATCCGGGGGGAAGAGTCATGGGGGGTGTGAAGAGAAATTTTCGCAATAGATCCCCCTTAGACTTGGACCAAGAGAAAACGGAGATTGACCGACTCATTGGACAAAAAGTTAATTTGTTAGTAATATATCTTTTTTGCTTATACACCCCCTTATCCTTTTTATATTGTTTTTCCCCTCTAACATACCTTTTTCCTATAAAATATATTAAGTGATGTTTTTTTTGTTTACACCACCAGTTTAATCTGGTTCGGGGGTCAGTTCTGGCATCAAGTGGTTCCAGCCCCCTCCCGATCGCAGTTGCGGGGGATCGAACCGTGATCCTCCCTACCAAGTTCAGCGCCAATCAGCACTGAACCAACTAACGATTGGTTATATTAAGTGATGTTTCGTTAAAAGCAAAATATATATTTTTTAAATGGCTAATGTTAGTAATTAATTGTTAATTTTTCTCATCAAATTTAAACTTCGATAGTTTTAACACCTTGACACTTTTAACATTTAACTCAAATCAGTTGAACTAATAACATCAATGCATTAAAAGCATGTGGACCACCGGTGATGAATTTGATTGCCTATAAGCGATTTCATTCATCTCATAAAAAATGTTATCAATTTTTTTTTTTGTTTACAATAGTGTTTAGGGTTGAACCCAATACCTCATGCATACTTTGATCCAAAGTAAGATCTTGTGAAGCATAAAACAATAGTGACATGCATGATTTAGAAGATATTCAATAAGTTATAATTCTTTTTTTTTTTCGAATATAAAATTTGTAGATTTTTTAATATAGTTTGTTGATTTTTTTTTTTATTTTTTTTGGTTTCTTGTTGATTTTTTTTTAATAGAAATTTTATGGTTTGTTTGTTTATTATTGTTCTTTTTTTAATATCCATATTGTATTAGTAGTAATTTCATATATTGTTTATTGTTTAACTGAATTATTATGATAAAAAAAAAATTAATGGTGCATAAATTTTTTAACTCCACTAATAATTTATGTCTGAGTTCGCCCCTGATAAAGAAGCATCGTATTGCAAATAGCACTATTATTATAGTTTCTTGTGCCGATCAATTTCAGCTCAATGAAAGAAGAATTGTTGGTCGTTCATCAAACAATGAATGAATAATGAAAGGGTAGGAGGAAGTTGGCATTTATTGTTGGTCTGCCAGCAAGTAATGTTTTTATGAAAAATACTAAGTAGGCCAACCACATCAAATAATAAAACAAACTTCAATATTTTCATTATATATATATTTAAGATAAGGAAAATGCTAACTAGCAGTATATCTGGAGCACTAGTTAAGGATACTTCAAATAATAAAAATACATTAAAATGTGTGCAATTAATGTTTGAAAAGTATATAAAGTGTTGTTTTCAATGTAAAAATTACACATGAATAATAGTAGGCAGACTGATCGAACCGCTAAACTTTTTTAAATAATAAAATTAATCCTTCGAAAAACTTCATTCGTAGAATTAAAGAGACATAATATTACTGTTAACTCTTTAAACTCTTTTTAAAAGTTACATAACTTTTTTTTTTTTGAGCAGCAAACAAAAGTGTATCATCTATTAATAATTGTGTAAGAGTTTACAAAAAAAGCAAGAGTACAAGTAGTATTAGTCCCACTCATGGAATAAGTACATGAAGTACTCAACTCATCAAACCCAAAACAAACCATACCAAATTACTTAGATTTTAAAAATCACCTAAGCACCCCAGCCAACAAAGAAACGGAAATAACACCCCCCCCCCCCCCCCCCCCCTACTGTCAAATACAACACAGAGGGCTATACAAAAAGCTACCTCTTAAGACATTCAATTGGAAACTTTTCCCATTCATAAGACAAACAAACCATCCTTTCTTTTCTAGCTATGAACCATTGTAAGGACCTATGTTTAATAGCATCCACAATCTCATTGCCCTCCAATTTTACACCTTCAAAAATCAGGGAGTTCCTAGCTAACCAAAGACTCCAAACCACCGTATGCCATATCAAGTTAAAACCTTTACTCCGGAGCTTAGTTTTAAAAGGCATACCAAAAGATTCAAAAGATTGGATTACATTACCCGGAACCGCCGTCACAACACCCAGCCACGCCATCACCTTTGTCCACACCTCCACCGCGACTGGACATTGAAAGAACAAATGCGTTTCCGACTCCTCCCGCAGCGGGCACCACACGCAACAGGGGCTGGTACTAGCATCAAAAATACCTCTAATTGCCAAATTTCGACGCGTAGGCAATCGTGATAACACAAGTTTCCAAGAAAATATTACCACCTTCAATGGAGCAAAACTGTTCCAATTACCTTTCAAAACTCGGAGACACTCAATATTGATATTCAAAGGAGGAAGGAAATTCTCACTCATGAAAACATACCCCTCTTTCACTGTATACTCACCATCAACACCAATGTCACACTTCCACAAGTCATCATGGGATGCTAATTTCACCCTACCAAGAAGATTTATCAAGTTAGCGCAAGCTTCCTCTTCCCACAAAAATAATTGTCTCCGCCACCTCAAATTCCACACCCACACCTCATTATCCCACGACCCTACTTGATTCACAAGGTTTACTTTTTGAGAAGAGATTGAGAACAACCGTGGAAACTCTTGACAAAGAGGCCTCCCACCTATCCATTTATCAAGCCAAAATCTAGTGCCTCCGCCATTACCAACTTTCTTCACCATCACCTCACTACACCAATCCCCATTACTACTACGGCTTAATCGGCCCAAATTACAAAGATCCTTCCACCAAAGAGAGGCAAAACGTTTTTGCCCAAAGCTAGTTAATTCCGGAGAGAGCCCAATTTCATTACCATATTTAGCCTTCAACACCAAAGACCACAATGCATCTTGTGACACTAATAACCTCCAACGCCATTTTGTTAGTAATGAGACATTTACAAGCCTAAGATTTTTAATTCCAAGACCACCACACTCTTTCGGCTTACACAAGTCACACCACTTCACCCAAGCAATTTTTGACGTATTTTTTGCTCCACCCCACAAAAAATTCCTTTGTATTGCAATAATCTTCTTCCAAACAATTGTCGGCATTTTCATAAATGAGAGGTAAAAGATCGGAATCGCCGCTAACACCGAGTTGATTAGAATCACTCTACCACCGAGACTCACAAATCTATTACGCCACGAGTTAAGTCTTTTTTGAAGCACCGCCACAACCGGGTCCCAAGTCGCTTCCTTCCTCGGATTCGCTCCAACCGGTAAGCCTAGGTAGATAAAGGGCAATTTACCACGCTTACAATTAAGGAACTTTGATGCCACCCTTAAGAACGACTCTTCCACATGCACTCCCATAATTCTACTTTTAAAGAAATTAACTTTAAGCCCCGACATCAATTGAAACCACCTAAGAATAGCCTTCACACACCATAAGTTCTCCACACAAGCATCTCCTACAATTAGCGTATCATCGGCATATTGTAGATGCGATATCACCACCTCCGATTTTTTGACAACAAACGGCTTGAAATAACCCAATGAAACCGCTTTAGACATAAGTAGACCAAGACCTTCAACCACCAAAAGGAAAAGAAAAGGAGCCAACGGATCTCCTTGTTTTAACCCTCTAGCTATATTAACTTCCCGAGATGGACTCTCATTCACTAAAACGGATAAGCTTCCGGCACAAACACAAGCTCTAACCCAAGCAATCCATTTATTTTTGAAGCCAAAACGCCTTAGCATGTATACCAAGAAAGACCAATTCACCGAATCATAAGCCTTCTCGAAGTCCACCTTAAAGATCAAACATTTCTCTTTGGCCCTTTTAGCATAATCAACCACCTCATTTATCGTTAAAACCCCATCCACGAGAAGACGACCTTTGATGAATGCCGATTGATTTCTTGAGATAAGCTTCCCCATCACTGCCCCGAGTCTTGATGCTAGTACTTTAGCCACAATTTTATACACACTTCCAAGTAATGAAATAGGACGAAACTCCGGAATAGAATGAGGGTTAGATACCTTAGGAATAAGAGCAATGAAATAAGAGAGCATACCTTTTGGAACAATTGCATTAGAATAAAATTCAAGAAACAATTTCATAAGATCCCCCCTCACCAACCGCCAACACCCACTAAAAAATTCAAAGTTAAAACCATCCGGTCCGGGGCTTTTGTTGTTGTGAGATGCATCAATAATTCCCTTAACCTCCACCTCAAGGAACAGAACTTCAAGACTAAGCGCTTCCTCCAAAGTTAAAACTGGAAATTCAACCCCCTCCATAGTAGGCCTTTTCCACTTTACCTCCGAAAAATGCTTCATAAAGTAACTACTAACTTCATCTTTCACAACACTTGGAATTTCCAACCACATGTCCCCCCTTTTTAACGCCACAATGGCATTCGACCTCCGCCTCCCTTTCACACAAGCATGAAAATAGCTTGTATTAGCGTCCCCTTCCTTAAGCCATTTAGATTTAGATTTTTGAAATTCTAGCCGATCCTTGCTTTTCAAAAGTAACCAAAGTTGTTCACAACACTTTTTCCACTCCGCCACCTCCTCGGTTAACAACATTCTATTCTCCCCTTCCACTTTGAGTTCTTGGATTTTGCGTATAAGTATTGGGACTTTTGAATCAATAGCACCATACTTATCCAAGTTCCACTTCTTCAATGCCTCTTTAAGGTTCTTGAGCTTCTCCCGGAACACATGAGCCATCCACCCTTTGTTTGTTGGTTTAGACCATGCTTGAGCAACTATATCAATGAACTCTTTATCCTTCAACCAAAAATTATTAAATCGGAAAGGTTTGGGACCCCAATCCGAATTAACATACTTCAAGATGATCGGGCAATGATCGGAAACATCTCGTGGGAGTGCCCACAAGCAAGCTACGCCCCAAACCTCCATCCAATTTAGGGACACCATAATTCTATCAAGCCTACTAGCACAAGCTCCATTTGGTTGGACCCAAGTAAACTTTCTTCCTAACAAAGCCAAATCCTCCAGACGAAGGTTCTCAACTAGTAAGTTAAACAATCTTTCGTCCATCCTTGCCACCTTTGATAATTCCCTCCCACCTCTACCCACCGCCCCTTTTCTCTCCTCTTTACATCTAACCGAGTTGAAATCACCTAGAATACACCACACATCCGCCACATAGGTATTTCGAGCTACAAGTAATTCAACCCATAATTGTTTCTTTGCTAGCAAATTACATGGAGCATACACATTAATTATCACACAAGTCTTCTTTCTAACTCCCCATTCTAAATAAATACCAAGAAAGCCTTGGCCTTGGAATGTATCTAGTAACTTCCCTTTCTCCTTATCCCATAGTAGTAACAAACCACCACTCCTACCAAGAGCCGGATTACACCTCCACGCCACATTTTCTCCACCCCATAACTTTCTACAAAAATCACTGTTTACACTACTCAATTTAGTCTCTTGAATCGCTAACACATCCACTTTCTCCCGCCTTACAAGCTCCCTAATCCGCCTTCTCTTCACCCTCCCCCCCAAACCTCTTATATTAAAAGAGGATGTAATCATTGCTCCTCCTCCTCGCCCCCTTCCTCAACAAATTTTGCCTCATCTTCCACTTCTAGTTCCGCCATTCTTTCAAGAGTTGTAAGTCTTTCTTCATTACTCGTAATACCAAGATTAAGACCTATGTGGAATAATCTTTCGGCCTCAATACGAATTTGTCTTCCATGCTCATCAGTTTACGGCCTACACTCCTCACCTTCATTAAGAACAATTTGAATATTTGAAACCGGGATAAAATGTTGTACCATAGTTCTGCCCGAATCATTTTCACCAGTGGTCTCGGAGCTTTCGTTTTGAATATCCTCATCTTGACTATCACCCAACACAGCATTCCCCTTCACCTTCTTCTTCTTAGAACCTTTTCTTTTTTTATTCTTACTTCCACCATGAATTTTCTTTGCATTAGTATATTGAGCCCATTTGTTAGGCCCAAAGAACAGAGGTAACTTTTTGCACCCCTCTTTTGGTCTCCGTCTACCAGTCTTTAACATACCACCCATATCATCAATAATTCCATCCTCCTCACTAATATTATTATCTTCACTAATAACATAATTCTCTTCATTAATCCTTTGCACCAAAGGAGTGTCACCACACGTGGCCCAATTTGAATTGCCACCCTTTAATAAATTGTCATATTGGTCTTCCACTAACAGAGCTTCTTTTCCTTCCCTATGGCCCAACACCCCGTGAGGCCCAATATTTGTATCCAGCCCACCTTCAAGACACCCACTAGTGGTCACAAGTTGATTGTCTTCCACACCTATTACTACACCTTCTTCCACGCCTTTTTGTTTTCTTTCTTCCACACCTTTTTCTTTGTCAGGTACCTCAATACCTAGTTGTACCGTCACCGCCAACTCCCTAGGTTCTTGAGTCTCCATCACCACAGACTCACCACTACCACAAGCCACCACTCTTCTATCTCCTACATCCACATCAAGTGATGGCTCCTCTGACACAACCCCTTTAGCCCCCTCTTTGTCTGGAGGTATCGAAAAGTCTATTTCTAACCCCTCTTCTTGTACCTTACTGACAGATATATTCTCCACCCCTTGGATATTAACCACCGGTTCATCCTGTTCACCCATCCCTCCAAACTGATTTCTCCCACCATTCACGGACAACCCTTCATCGGAGTAGTTTTCCGACCAGCCTTCATCAACCCCCATCACCGAACACCCCTCCTGTTTTGATGAGACCGAGTCACCGTCCGATTCACCAACACCCGTTCTTGAGCACGCCTGTTTATGGATCCCCACATCAACACCACCAAACCTTTCCTCCACCATTCTAATGATGAAAATTTCATCATCTACTTTCACCTCTATTACTTCATCAACCATCTCCCAGTAAGTGACTGAAATCTGTGCTCTAGCAACATCCAGGCGAGATTGCTCCATTGTTTCCGGATCCAGCTTCAACAGATTTCCATATCGCCAAATAATTTTCTTAAACCCCTCTAAGCTCCATATGTGTAACGGCACACCAAATAACCTGACCCAAATTCGTCTGCCTTTTGGTAAAATGTCTGGCCTCCATGGTTTTACAGTTGAAAACCACCTCTCCCACCATTCCTTATTAGCTTCGTAAGCCTGCTGGATTGCATCTTTAACAGGGCTTGATAATAGGATTAGATCTAGTCCAAGTTGTGCTGCTTTGATGTTTTGAAATCCCTCCATCCAAAGAGTAACTTGTATACTATCTGCCTCAGCCATATCTCTTAGAATACCCACGAAACTACCCTCCAATCTTTTCAAATTTTCAGGTTCTGCTTCAATCGCCATAATACCCGCACGATACTCCTCATCGGTAAGTCTGGATTTTGATTTGGGTTTAGGTTTCGCCTTCCACGCAAACTGATTTTGCACCGTAGCTTTTTTCACTCCTTGAAACACTTCCTTGAATGTCTGCCCATTTGGTTGAAATTTTGCTTCTCCACCTGTTGTTCCTCCTTGCTTACCACCGTTGTCAATTGGTTTTCTAAACTCCTCCCCTCTTCTGAATTTTGGTAAGTTTGCCCTGAGTTTGTAGGTACCAATCCAAGTCTCCTCCAGTTTATACAACAGCTTCTGCTTGTCCTCCACATCTTCAAATCTAGCAAACCCAAAACGCTTCCCCCCTTTGTCCAATCTGTTTGGAATATAAACCTCCCCTACCTTCCAGTATTTCCTAAAAATGTTCCATAAATCTTCAGCGGTTGTTTCTTCAGGAAAATTTGTGATGAAAAATGAAGTTGTTCTATCTATTTGATTCCTGTACCCAACAACTTCTGGATGCTTGTTTGAATTCCAGGACCCGTGTTTCCCACCCTCTCTCCCTCTCTCACTAACTTTCTCTCTCATCTTTTTTTAGAAATAGTATATAAAAGTTACATAACTCTTCCTTGTAAATTTGTATATTAAGGCTCTTGCTAGCATGCACGAGTGGAAAATGTTGCAACATTTTATTTTGATGCACAAATATGAATTGTTCGATGCACGACATGTTACGAGTGATCAAAATACATGTTCAAAAATTATATAAATTGTTCGATGCTAACGAATATGAACCAATAGAAGAAAAATATGTTGGTTTAAAGACTTGGACTTTCACTTCGTGAAAAAAAAAATTGTACTTTCACATTTTACACTTTTTGTCTGCAACTAATTTCACTACTTACTCCATCTTCTCCACATGCTACTTCATAGAAGTTATTGCAATTGACACAACACATGTACAACCCTTCATATCACCTAACTAGTTTATCACATTTCACAACAAACATGCTTTTTTCATTGCTACTCCTACAATGCAATATCATCCTATAACTTCAAAATATTCTTATCGCTTTTGTAATGGAGAACACTAGCATCATTGGTACTATAAGATAAAAAGAAGGGTAAATAAGTCTTTACCTCCTGCAAAGTAGGCGACTTTTGCTTTACCCCCTGCAAAAAAATTCGTTAAGATTACCCCCTTGCAAATTTTATTTTTTTGGTTTACCCCCTTGGGTGCACTTTTTAAATCGGTTATTTTGTTCAACCGGTTTAAAAAGTGCTATTTTTTAAATCGATTTTTTCTGTTTAACCGATTTAAAAAGTGCACTCAAGGGGGGAAACCAAAAAAAAATATTTTGCAAGGGGGGAATCTTAATGAATTTTTTTGCAGGGGATAAAGCAAAACTCGCCTACTTTGCAGGGGGTAAAGACTTATTTACCCTAAAAAGAATGTTTAAACGTAGTCTTTGTAAAAAAAATGTGATTGTAGAATGAATATATAACATATGTTGTGCAAAAAAATTGTAATTCTTATTATTCTATTAAAAAAATGTGAATTTTTTGGTATATTGGATATGTACCAGTACATATTTAAATAAAATGTCTACCAAAATGTTCACCTAAAAAAAATCAACTTGCTATCATGTAAGGAGCCAAAATAAATAAGTAAATAAACAAAAACTTTTATAATATCCCGAATGCAGAATGCAAAACTTATGTATGGTAAAAGACAGCCGTGTTTGAATTAGATTTTTTAAAATGAACGGAAAGAAAGTTGGAATTATAATCAACTCGATTATAATTGTCTTTGTTATAACAAAATATGTTCATGTAATATTTTAGTCATTAAGTGTTTTGATAATAATAAAGATCTAACATAATAAAATGGACAATTATTCTAATTGTGCGTTCAAATGTATATAAATGAGAAACAATTTCAAAAGATACATTAAGCATATTATTATGATCCACATTCACTACCTAACAAGATTAAGTTAAGGAAAATTGTAATCCTCTAAATCACAATAAAAGGAAAAAGTCAAAATCAACGCTATGTTTATCATTTGAATATAACAGCAAGACTTCCTTTGCAAAAAAACATCAAGACTTGATAAAAACAGTACGCGCTATGTTTGTCCTTTGGACAATTAATCGATGACAATGACGATGAAGTAAAAGATTGTACGTGTCTAGATTTGCTTTATCATCATCTGGAAGCAAGAAAATCTTGAGGTGATAACCTTAAGTACCGTAATCACTAATTACAGTGAAGTTAAGTCCTTCTAAGTATAGAGAGCAAAATCACTCTATTAAGAGTGGACTGGACTAGTTACCCGTTTAGTAGTGAATCGGTATAAAACTACCGACTTATCTCTCTTCTCTGTTATAGTTTTGTTTATGATTTAACTTCTATAATTTTGCGCGAGTCGATTAGAAGTTAAATAATTTGATAATAAAGATTATTTTAACTGTGTTGAAAAAGATTTTATAAATATATTTTAAAATGGGAAACGCAATTCAAACATCATTTCTTATGTTTCATCACCGACTAAAGTTTTAAAGTGAACCTTGAGTCTTATCATTAGAATATTATGAATATATTTTAAAATCCATAGTGTCTTTCGCAACTCATGGAATAGTCTCGGTCACAAAAAAAAAAAATTATGAACCGTTAGTATAAAGTATTTTTCAGTATCATCTCATCACAATCAACTATGTACGTGACTTTTTGACAAAAAAAAATTATGTACTTGACTTTAAAAGTGATTATGATAAAAGTCACATAATTTTAATGATCAAACAATTATAATTGTCTGACAATAAAACCTCTTTACACTGACAATACACACACATTCATACATGTCTTAGGTTGTTGGTTACCACCATATGCACAACGCCGTCTCACAATAAAAACTCTCTTTTATCAATGACTCCCAAAATATCAAAAAGACTCTCCAAAATGCATCAAATCAAAGTTTGAATTTTAGACGAAAAATATATATTTAGTGTTCAACACGTTTGAAATACGATTTATCTTTCTAGTAAAAATCTATGAAGAAAGAAAAAGATGTTTGATCCACAAGTCCTAACTCAACTGATAAAAAAATATCGAAATTATTAAACCGTACATCATGATCAAAATTGAAACTCACTACTCCATTTATATTTATGAAAGCATAATAACTTTGTCATTTCATCTATCTACTTTAAAAAAAAAAATAAAAAAAATTCCATGGGTAAATAGTAGAGTAATCTTTTTAATATAGTAAAGGGTCATGGTGCTAAACCCTAATGCACTTGGTGAAACCCTACTACACTATGTCATCAATGATGTCATGTTTAAGTTGTAAGCCAAATACTAATTGATACATGTTCCAATAACCAAATGGCTTGTGTATGTTGGTTCAGCCTGCATGAAATTTTATTGGAGAGCCTAAACACACATGTACCTCTTTCAAAGGCTAAATGAATAAATAAATATAAACACAGACAAAAGAAAAAGAGCAACACTGTGAAAGTTAAAAAAAACAAAACAGAAGCGCAAGAGAGAGAGAGGGAGTACGGCCGCGTGAGAGGGAGAGAAGTGGTGGCGCGCCGGAGAGGAAGGAGTTGCTGCGAGATGGAGGTCCGACGATGCTCGTGGCTGCGACAGTGGAAGGGATGTGATTGCTCGGCGGCCGGAGGGGACGATTTGGTCGGGTTCGGCGACGGCGGTGTTCGGTAATGGTTCTGTTTCGTCTTCTCTTTTATTCCTCTGTTTCGTTCTTCTATTTTTGTTTGGTACATTGGGTTTTATCTAGGAATGGTGACCTATGTCGGTTATAGTGGTTTGAAGCTTCACAAGCTCCGATCGATTATTCCTCCTCCTTCTTTCTCTTTGGTTATATTTACGTAGCCTGTCTGTGTTTTGTTTTTCTTTATTATGGTTGTTTGTGGTGCTGAATTTGATGTTGTTGATGTTCTATTTTTGGGTTTGAATTTGATGTTGTTGATGTTCTGTTATTGTGTTTTGTTGTTGATGTTACTTCTAGATTAGATGAACAACAAGGAACACCTCTGTTGTTGTTGTCGATGTTGATGTTTTGTTTTTGGAAAATCATTGATTCTCAATTTGATTTGATTTGTTTATGTTTCGGTTCGTCGCAAACAGGTTTTTCTTTCGCCGAATTGAATGAAGGTTTGACAAGAGAGCTTGGCGAATTGAATGTTGGTAATTTGTTTCATCAATCCTCGAATTTTAATTACTTCGATTGAATCTGATTTATGATAATGATACTGATTAACAAATTGTGAATTTTATTTTTGTTTTATTTCGTGTTTGTCTTATGATATATGATAATGTTTATGGATATATGATTTTTGTTGGATTTTATTCTAATAATGTATGATAATTATTAGGCTAAACTACATATTTGGTCCCTTACGTTTATTTTAGGTTTCAATTTGGTCCCTTACGTTTAAAAAGTTTCAATTTGGTCCCTTACGTTATCAACGTTTGCATTAGTTGGTCCCTTCCGTCAAATTCCAATGTTCCACTGTTTCAATTGGACACGTGTCAACGTGTCCAGGTGTCCACGTGTCAATCCACGTATGCAAACCGTCTGCCACATAAGCAAACCGTCTGCCACATGTGCAAAAACTGACGGAAGGGACCAAATTGAAACCTAAAATAAACGTAAGGGACCAAATTGAAACTTTTTAAACGTAAGGGACCAAATTGAAACCTAAAATAAACGTAAGGGACCAAATGTGTAGTTTAGCCTAATTATTAATGATGTTTGGTTTATGTTTTTGTGATATATGATTTTTGTTTTATTTTGGGTTTTAATTTTGTGATATATGGTAATTCTCTTCTTTGTGCTTGGAATGTAGATTCCACCACCACCTACAAATCAATCTCTGAATGAGAACTGCAGAAGGTGTGCATGCTGGATTCAAGGGAGCTCAAGAAAATGTATTGCTTCTTAATTGAATTTAATGTTTAAATTACTTTCAATAGGACATTTTAACTATGAATTTTGATGATTTTTTTGACTGTCACAAGCAAGAGGATTAAAGAAGCATTTGAAGAGGCTCAAAGCCCCCAAGCATCGGATGCTTGACAAATTGGGTGGTGCTTTTGTAAGTGAAATTTTCATTATCTTTTAAGTGGTGTTTGGATTTCCATCTGAATATTATGAAATCACTTTCGGACTAAAGCTGGTTTTGTGTAGTTTTTTCCCAAAATTTGATTTATAAAAAAAACTGATTGTTTCACTTTTAAGATTATATTTTTTGTTTTTTAAGCTTCTCATTAAATGAAATTTTGTGATTGATTGCTTTGAAATTAATGTCTAAAAGTCTTGCATAGCTTAATTTTCTTATTTCATTGTTTCCTCTTTTTGTTACTGTTCAAGTGCATTTTTACATTGTTTGTGTTGTGCAGGTGGAGGCGATATTAGACAAGGATAATTTCACTTTAGAAGAGCTTCTACATGAAGAGGAAGTAATCCAAGAATGCAAGGTCTGAATTATTTCATTTTCATATTTCTTTCTTTGCAATATAAGCATTATTAGATCCATTAAGTGCATTTGTAATTTACTTTTATTTGTAATTCTATGAGTTGCTTCTAAAGGTAAAAATTAAAATATATTGGGATTTATTGATCCTCTTAAGATTTATCTTACAAGATACATAGAGGTTATTGTTAATTTCAATTTATTGTTTTTCAATTTTTTCACTTTCCAAGCTTTTCTGGTCCTGAGTGAAAATAAATGAGAATTGAATCATCTAACACTGAATGATTTTTATGTTTTATTAATCCCTTGATTTTGTTTTTCATTTTTGTCTTATTAATCCCATGTGAAAGTCTATTCATGAAATTTGTCTTATTAATCCCTGGATTATTGCGTCTTCAATGTTTTAGCAATTACGGTTTTTACGAAACACCAAATATTTGCGAATCAAAAAAAGTAAAACATGTGATCATCCAAATTATCATAATAATAGTGAAATAGATCAAAAGAAACATAATCATTCAAGTCAAATCAACATTAGTTGCACTTAACTAAATACATATGCCTCATGTGAGTTTTTTTTGTCTTGCCCAATCTCTTGCCATTGTAACTATTGAGGGTTTGTTTAATGATATTTATGTTATCTAACCATTCCTCAGTTAGAAACACTACAATAAGATCTTGATGGTTTTATTTTTTAAATTTGTTCAGGTTTTCAATTTTATTTTGAGTTTCTTTCCAACAATTTTTATTTCAGATTTTCACTGATCGCTTTGTTTTCCCTACCCTGTTCATGATTACAGTTCATGACACACATTGGGATGAAGTATTGTCACTGCACTCCTCCCTTCAGATTTCAATTAACAAAGAACACTGTCGAATCTGAATATTCTGCTAATTAAACTCGGTATTTTGGTTAGTATTTATGGGTTTTGTCAAAAGGCGTTGCCCCGTGTTTGACTGCTGATCTGACTATATACAAATAATTTATGTAGTTCTCAGTGTTTTTTTTATTACAGGTTAAAGAAGAGATCAAACAATGTTATGAACTCATAAACAGATTAGCTAGGAAGAGGAGTTGTATATCTAGGTTCTTCTAGGATGGGCTCGAGCCATTCACATTATGTGCAAGCACAAGAATTGGCTAAAGAGGCAAGTAAATTCTTACAATAGCTTCTTGCATCTTTTCTTGGTTACTTGCTGATGAGTATTATATATTTATATATATTCCCATTCTTTTATAACCAATAATGGTTTTTTTGGCACAAACAATTCGAACAGTGAAAAGATTCTTTATAAGTTATTCTTTTTTTTTTCTGCTGAAGTTTCTCCGCAGATAGCAAATCTTTTGGACTGTGCTACATGGTCAGGGGCTGGACCAAGACTAATGGACACTGTTACTCAAGGCGCTTTGCTAGCAAGGAAACCGGTTGGTGGAATCAAGATAGGAAAAGAAGCTGGAGAATGGACAGCATCCAACTTTCATCCATACTTACCATCAGAAAATTACCTTACCTGCAGGTGATCCACCACCCTTGCTTTATGGTTTCGGTTTCACATGTTTTTTCGTCAAACCTGACCCAACCCGTACCCATGGTCATATCGTTATTACATTCAAATTGGAGATTCAAAATAAATTTGACTGCTTACGCTGTGTTTAAATTCAGGTTTTTCTTTGCAAGGAAGCACCGGCTGGTCAATGTTGTAGTGGGGAACAATTCATTTGATAAAACTGTTGTTGTTGCTGCTCTTCCTGGTGGGGTTGGTACTCTAGATGAGGTGTTCGAGATGGTGGCATTAATTCAGCTAGAACGGATCGGATCAAAGCTTCCTATTCCCTTCATGTTGACGAACAACGATTCGTTTTATTCAAAACTGCTAGACTTTTTAGATGATTGTGAGAATTGGGGAACTGTCTCTAAAGGAGAGTTTGCATCATTATGGAAGGTTTGTAACAGCAACTCAGAAGCTTTAGCTTACCTTGAAGATTTCTAGCGCGTTCTTTCGGTGACACATTTCAAAAGAATGAAACTAAATTGCATAGCACACATCATTTATCCTTTTGATAATTATTGTCTGTCTCAACAAAGCTTGAACAATAGATTACTCTCCTAAATTGTTGTAATAAAACCAAGCCTTATGGTGGAATTTTGACATGTGTAGTAGTAGCAAGTGCTAATTACATGAAAACATCAGATTCTTCCATAGTCACATACTGTAATATGAATAGTGGTTAAAGGAAATGAGCATATTATAATTGAGCAGCCTAGCTAATTAGTGTATTGGTTACTATGAGCATGATCAAATTCACTATTCACTCTTATATTCTCCCTCTACTAAATGAAATCTTCACTTTTGTCCCCTATGTAGTTCGATAAATTTTGTTTTCACTATGTTTAGAATTTAAAATGATACTGATCTGTTACTTATGCATTATATAATCACAGCTGACCTTGAAGTCATCAGTTTGTTGCGTGGAATTAGTAACCATTAAGGATGATAAAATTGCCGGCAAACTTGATTCATTGGACAAGAAGAAGATTGAGGACACCATTGAGGCAGCTATCAGTGGCTACTATTTTTCCAAAATGCTACCTTGAGTTTTTCCCAAAGTTATGTTTAGCCTTCTAACAAACACATGCAGTACTATATATGCCGTTTCATGAGGTTTTGTATTATGATGTTTAGTTGATTCTTTGAGGTTTTCTTTTTAGATTTGGTTTTTTTAGTTGATTTTTAGGTTGATTATTAGTTGGTGATGCTGCAAAACAAAAAAAATGATGATAAAAATAAAAGTTTTTTTTTTATGAATTTGAATTGGTCGAATAATGCTACTTATGTCCATGTTTTTTCATGATGTTCTTTAGCTGAAGTTGTTTTGATCTTTCATATCTGTCACTGATACTGAGATACTGACCGTGTTTGCAGCATTTTGATTCTATTGACATTACAAATATTTCGCAGAAAGATGCAGAATCTGAGTTTCTTACTTCAAAGAAGTTGCATCTGAATTTTATTGAATTGAGAAGGCTCTTGCATAAAAATTGGTGAAACTCAAAAAGGACACCAAGTGCTAAGATAGTTGAAAGAGTGCAAAGAGTTGGCACATTGATGTCTATGAGGTGAGGAAATAACTTAGGAAATTCTTTAAGCATATTAAAGTTAAAGAGGGTTTTCATCTCACATTAGAAGTAGTGATTTAGAGTAGAGTTAAAAAGAAAATTTAGATGAAATCCTCTTCTAAGGTGTAAGTTTTGTTTCAATCTATTTTACATATTCCAATATTCTTCTTTTGTTTTATGCTTGAATACCTTGCCAGATTGATTTGTACTCTTTCTTACTGTTACAATGTAAAAGAAGAATGATTCATCAAATTGTATACTGATTTTATTATCTCTAAATTACTTGAATGGTTGTGTTTACTTTATTATATTTCAAAATAGTTATTCTAATTTCATGCTTTCTTCATTCCCATTCTTATTCGTTAAAATTTTTTCCGGGTGGAGTGCTCATCTTCGGGTTGTTCGGATTACACCAATATTCCGTTTATTAATAATAATAAATACTAAAGGGGAATTATGCTCAATCCTCATGCTTATGTAATTGCTTATATGGACATCAGGCATATGTGATATGTGTATGGATAAACAATGACTAACTAACGACCGCCTCGAATATTTTTTGATTTCTTAAATTTTAATTTCGTACTTCTAACTTTTCAATTTTCTCGATTTTCTATTTTATGGGCAAATTGTGATTGTTGCTCAATGTTAATGACAATCATCATAGTTAAAAGGGGTGTAAGTTTTGTTTCAATCTATTTTACATATTCCCATTATGCAATCAGTTTAGCTAGAGGTGCACACAAAGGATATTATCATTTTACAAAATTAGACGTGCGCATAAAGCACTCTCCTTACTTGAATCATTATATTTTGTTAATGTTATCTTGGTTTGAATCTTTTTGGTTTTATCTATGATTAAACTTCTTTCTTCAAGCAATAGCCATGATTGATCATAGCCATGATTGATATATTTATGTTATACCGTCGAACCCGTGCAACGCACGGGTCGGCATCTAGTAAATAAAGGAAAATGAAGAAGTATAGTTGGAGTAATAAATAAAAAAATAAATAAATTGATGGCAAGTGGGGGAAACAAACTCACATAAAGAGTGTTGTTGTTTGTGTGGTTCCATTGTCCTTTGGAAAATCCATCCTCCTCAAGTTCAAGGCAAAGGACGACGAAGACGAGACTCAGTATTCAATTCCATTCAACACGCTCTTTCTCTCTCTCTCTCTCTCTCTCTCTCTCATCAATTTCAATCGCATTTATAAATCAATCTCATCGATTCATTCTCTCTCTCTCTCTCTCTCTCTCTCTCTCTCTCTCTCTCTCTCTCTCCATTTTTTGTGCTGTGTTCCTTTCCTTATTGAAATTTTTCGCTGTTTCTGTCGGAGAGACACTGAGAGTGAGAGAGAGCGGCCATGGCTATTGCAGCGGCTGCTGTCGTGGTTCCAGTTGGCTTGCTCTTCTTCGCTTCCGGCCTCATCGTTAATCTCATTCAGGTTCTCCCTTCTTCTTTGGATTCATCGACAACTTCGATTTTAAAAACACTTCATTTTTTCCTCATTTTTCTATCAATATTCAAATCTTGCTATGTTGTTTGCAATATTAACTTCTCTATATGTTTAAACCCACTACCTAAATTATTCAAATCTCAAATCACTAGGGTTTTTCTATACTAGATCTTAACCCAGTTAAAGGGCTACTTTTAATTTGAGTATTTCACTTATTTCAGCTTATCTAATCATAAGCTGTTTTCAACTTATTTCAATAAGCTCTCCAGGATAGCTAGCTTATGAGAATTGTTTATAGCTTGTCAAAATGGTTTATAATTTATTTATTTATTTCAAAACAATTTTACTATATTTTATCTTTTGTTACAAAAATAGCTTATATGATAAGTTGTTCATCTAATTATATAAGTAGTTAAGCTATAAGTACTTAATATAAGTTGTTTATCCAAATATGGCCTAATTAGTGACTTAGTGTTTCTTTTTGTGAGTTTGAAGTGCTTGAATTGCTTCAGCCAGTTAATTTGACTTTTTTTTCTTTCTCTTGTCTTAGGCAATATGCTACGTCCTTATAAGACCGTTGTCAAAGAATTTGTACAGAAGGATCAATCGGGTGGTGGCAGAATTGTTGTGGCTTGAACTTGTTTGGCTTATTGATTGGTGGGCTGGAGTTAAGGTGCTTAAATAAGTTTTAATTTCTCTGAAATCCTTTTCTTGATTGTTTGTACTTTAACTTGATTAAACAGTTTTACGCACTCAAACTCTAGGATCTGTTTTTTCAATTCCGGTGTAACTAGTTACTTGAGAATTGGTGCCTCCATGGTTCAATGATTATTGATTAGTCTAGTTTTGAAGACATTGCATTTACTTGGTTTGCTGATCATGGGTTGTAGCCATTGGATATGACACATGGAACTTGTGGAAAATATATTCTTTTGTTATCTTTCCTTGACTATCGTTTAGTATTTTGAAGAAAACAAAATGGAAAGCCCTATGAACTGTAATTTATCAGTTTTTTTGTTCATTTTGTTCCATTTGGATTAATCATATCTTTCATTTGGAACTTTTTTGCTCCAGGTCCAAATATTTACGGATCGCGAAACTTTTAATTTAATGGGTAAGTCTTTTGGCAACCTATGCATTTGGCACTCGGTGCTTTATCTACTCTTTGCTGTCTTTTTTTGCGTTGTGCATTTCAATCATCAGATTCTATTTTGAATTTTTCAGGTAAAGAACATGCACTTGTCATATGCAATCACAGAAGTGATATTGATTGGCTTGTTGGATGGGTTTTAGCTCAGGTGATTGTTTTATTTGGTATGACCTTTTTCACATCTTCAATGCAAGAAATTTACACAAATTCACTGTGTATGCTCCAGTAGCTTATGTAATTTAAAAGTACGAATAATTTGATATTATCACGACAAGAGAATAGGACAATTATTTATTCTTATGTGTGGACTATTGTATAATAAGTTTTGCTATTCCTTGACTTGCTATTTTCTATTTGAGACACTGTTATTTATTTGTGCTTCAACTACTGAACTGTTATTCAACGTTATCAAACAGCGTTCGGGTTGCCTTGGAAGTACTCTAGCAGTGATGAAGAAATCATCAAAGTTTCTACCGGTATATGCTTCACCGTGACATTTACTCCTTAAATGATTGTTTCTACCAGTATATGCAGTTTAGGGGTTAATAGCTAGAAGCAGTAACACATATTTCTAGATCATATCATTCCAATTTCTCTCGGTTCTAAAATACTAATCGCAAGCTTTTCTAGTAATTAATGACATGGTTTGCTCTTTAGATGATTTTGAATCTAGTGAAATTTTAGGTGTAACTTACCTGCTTGGAAGCTATAAATACCCCTGTTTTTTCCTTGCTAAATAGGCATTGTTTTGGCTCATACTTATAACCACTAGAACATTAGAACTATAAAAAAACATTTTGTGCTTGTTGTATACTATTCAGTCATTTTCAACAATATTGCGATATTTGCTAAGTTCTTCATGTGTAGGTAATTGGCTGGTCGATGTGGTTTTCTGAGTATCTTTTCCTGGAGAGAAGTTGGGCCAAGGACGAAAACACCTTGAAAGTATGAGTTACTAAACTTTATTATTTTATACATGCCATTCTCATAAGGGATTTCATGCTTGCGGTTGTTATAATGTTTTCTTCTCATTTGTGCATATAGTTTTCTCTCTTACTGAACAATCGGTTTGATTAAATTTGGGAATATCGTTTGAATGTTTCGTCATCTTATTTGCAGTCAGGTATAAAGCGGTTGAGTGATTTCCCTCTTCCGTTTTGGTTGGCTCTCTTTGTAGAAGGAACACGTTTTACACAGGTCAAACTATTAGCTGCTCAGGAATATGCAACCTCCACTGGATTGCCTGTTCCTAGAAACGTTTTGATTCCTAGAACTAAGGTGAAGTATAATTTTTGTATTCTTTATTAATTTATTTACCTTCTTCCCTTACTTAACTTTGATAGATCGGAAGCTATGTTGCACGGGCTATTATTCAATGTTGCATATACTTGCAAAACTTAGTAGGATTATTGATGAAATTATGTTACCGTTGCACCAATATAATTAGGTTAGTATTGCTCTAGCTGACAAGGGTAGCTATAGGGTAAACTCATTGATTATCTTGTGGATAACACATTTATTACTCAATAAATGAAATGTTTTGAGGACTAAAGAGACACTAAGACGGAGAAATTAGCGTACACAGGTTTTATAAATTCAGTTGAGTTTTGTTTTTGGGGTACATGTTTAATTTGATTTATTGATTTGTAAACAAATATGATCTCCCTTTTATTTTTCAGAGTAGTTATTGTGCCTTTGATTTATTTTCTGTACATCTTTTATAATTGGTTACTGGACCATATCTTTTTTAGATTTTGACTAAGCAAAATTAGAAAACCATCTGTGATGTGGACAACATAAGGTTTCTGGTTTTATGGGGTTGGTTGGCTTATTGGGTGCTTTGAAATGTACCTGTGGGGATGTGATCTCATATGTGATGGATTTGATGGGGAGTTTTGGAAAGGAATAACAGGCTTCGATGGTTAAATTATAATTGCTAGCTTCCAAGTAAAACTTTTGGGCATGATTGAAGCAAACTGTTAAAGAAGAAAATGAACATAGTGTTACATCTTGCAATTGTTTGCATCAGATGAAGATGCTGCCATCATTCATCTACCGATAATCTATCATAAACCGAACTATCATAATAGGCAGGATTGATGCTTCTTTCTATTGTTTTCTCTTTCTGATATATTTGGTTTTGCCTGTATTGGATGATATCTTATTATTTTGCACTCTTATTTATCAGACCATATTCATAATAGGCTGTCCGCTACCCCATTATATTAGGTCCAATTGTTTTTGCACGTACCTTGCTCTAAACTATTCACTCAATTTTATTTTATTTTTTTTGCTTTCAGGGGTTTGTTTCGGCTGTAAGTCATATGCGCTCATTTGTTCCGGCCATTTATGATGTAACAGTGGCTATTCCCAAGAGTTCACCTGCTCCTACGATGCTAAGACTCTTACAAGGAAAACCTTCTGTGGTAAGTTTTAGAAATCAATTCGTTTTTGATACTTTCTTAATTCTTTCTCTGCCCATATTTTATTATGTACAGACACATCATATTTTGACATAACTACATTTGAAGACTTCATCAATATGATTTCCAATCTTCCTTTCACGCCTTAGATATTTTTATTTAGATAATTTCTTGTTAATTGAAAAGCTTTAACTCAATTTACCACCACAGGTGCAAGTTCATATCAAGCGACATTTGATGAATGAATTGCCAGAAACAGATGAAGCTGTTGCTCAGTGGTGTAGAGATATCTTTGTGGCGAAGGTAAGTGCTGTATGAAATTCTTTAACATTTCTGTATGTTTTTTCTTCTCTTGATAATTATTTCTGGTATACTTCAGTTTTTGCGGTGAATTTGATCAGTATAGTAGATTTTGAAAAATTGTTCATACCGCATGTGCTGTAAACTAAATTATATATTCTCGTGCTTTGATTATTCGATAATATCACTCATTTTTTTTACCTCGGGGGCATTAGGATGCATTGTTAGACAAACACGTAGCTGAGGATACTTTCAGTGATCAAGAGCTGCAGGATGCTCGTCGACCAATAAAGTCTCTTGTGGTAAGATACTTTCTCAATATATCCAACTCTTTCTCATTCTTATTTATTAGTTATACTTTTTCTTTGCACCTTTTGTTATATAGATGTTTTTCTAATGGTCCGTCAATTTCATGTGGAGAACAGGTAGCTCTATCTTGGGCTTTTGTGGTTGTTGCTGGCAGTGTGAAGTTCCTACAATGGTCTTCGTTGCTATCATCATGGAAGGGTGTTGCATTTTCGACTTTTGGTTTGGCAGTTGTTACTGGCCTCATGCACATCTTGATTTTATTCTCACAGGCCGAGCGTTCAAACCCAGCCAAGGTAGCCCCTGCAAAACCGAAAAACAAGGAGGAACAACCTTTGGCTACAAATGACAAACAACAATAGCCGATTACAGATGTGTTTGTTGAAGCCCAAATCTGGCATAGATAGGATTCTGGTGAACTTAAAAGTTAACATTTATCCGTGTTCAGTGACTCACTTAATCCTACTCATTATTTTACCTTTAAAATCTACCCTGTGGTATGACTTCAATTCTTATATGTGGTATGTATTTGTGTATGCTTAGTTTTCAACATAATTAGGATAATAACTTTGTATTGATAATCTTGAATGGCTTAGAAAAATTCTACTTCATCTCTTGTTTTTCATTTGGATAATTTTGTTCTGTTAAGAGTCCTAAAATCACAGAATCTCATGACCTAGTACACACTACACAGGTGGCTATTGTCATTATCCAAAGACTGTTTATTCAAATGCTACTAAGCTCTTTAGCTGTATTGTTATTGCTAAATTTAATTAGTTTTGGAAACATGCATGAATCATATACCCTTGAAGATAAGCAATTCAAAAAACTAAACCTGTTTAAACGAAAAGCTATATATGCTGCCACAAATAATGGAATTTTGCTCTTTAGGCCCCCTAGGTTGCTCTCGTACCTCCCAAAAGTCCAATTTTTGCCCTTAAATCCAGTTCAGAAATTACAATCTGAAGCAATTAAATTCAGACCCAATTCGGATTTTATCTTCTGAACTATTTGTTAACGTGAAAGTGCAGGTGCCATTACGACAGAGGCCATTGCAATTTGCAATCTTAGCGGTGACATTATCGATCAACGAGGTTGGAATTCAATCTCGTCCTTCTTTTTTTTTTCTCTAACTCCACTTTTAATTTTTCACTTCATTAATATGTTTTCTTTTCTTTTTAAAATTAAAAAAGAAGGGAATGAAGAACATGTTTATATGATTTAGATCTGAAACTGTGTTCGGAAGAAGAAAAAGGGAATCAAGAAATAAAATTTTAGGCTTGTGAGATGTTCATTGATGAAATTGAACATAGCAATTGAACTGGTTTTTTATTTTTCATATCTTCTGATTTGAAATTGTTATACTGTAAATAGTTGTGAGAACTTGAACTTTGCTAGAAGGAATGAATGTAACAAATGCGGTGCTCCATGTCCTACCAGTGGTAATGATCGCAGTGGTAGTAGTGGTGGTTAGAATATAGGAGGTAGTGTTGGAGGGTTATGAAGCACACGGACACCGGACACAACACATTGATACCGATAATAATTTGAAAAAATGATACAATTCAATGTAATTATAAGTGTCGGTGCCGTGTTAGTGTTCGACACGGACACATGCCCGACACCGGGACACGCCTAATCCGAAGAGTATATGTGCTTCATAGTTGGAGGGTATGGAAGTAACCGAGGAGGTAGATAGGGGAACTATGATGGAGGTAGAAATAACAATTGATTCCTGATGAAAGCATGTTTTGGAAGATAGATTTTGAATTATGCCAATGTGCAATTGTTTCGGAAGCTCGTTCTGAACTAGTATTAAATTCGAAACGTAACTTTCGAACTGGATTTAAGGCCAAAATTGAATTTTTGAGGAGCCTTAAAGCAAAGTGGACGAAGACCTAAAGAGAAAAATTCCAAATAACGTGGTTAACGAGTAAAATGTGAAAATGGCTAGTGCATTACTGGTGATGGCCCACACACTAGAACAAGGTTTAATAGTTCATAATTATCGAAATTTCTTTTTGCGCCCCCATATCTTCTTGCGCCCCTGCAAAATTTTCAAAATATCTCGTTGACTTCTTAAGTAGTCCGCACTTTAATTAGCAAATCTTATAAAAATTTAATCGTTTTGTCCCTCTCATTCCTCATGACGGGTGCAAAAAGAAATTTCCCATAATTTTCAAATCAACCCATTTAGAATGTGACACACGGGCCACTAGCTATGGAGGCCCAAACCAATATGAATCTTTAGAATTTTTCTCTTCCCACCACGTGTTTCTTTTCTACTTCCCATTTTTCCATTTTTGCCCTTGTATGAAAATTTTGGAACGGGTTTTCCGAAGTTTTTTCCAAGACAAAAAAATTCAGGAAATGCGTTATGAAATATTTATTCAAGGGCAAAAATGGAAGATTGAAGGGTATAAAAGAAACATGGAGTGGGTTTTGTTTCACAAGGATAACATGTCTTTTTCTGATCCCCTATCCCGCAAAATTGTAACATTACCAATGTCCGAATTATGAAATCTGGAATATAAAAACCTTATAATGAAATAAAATAAATATTTTGCACATTCGAATTATACAATCCAAATGCTTCCAGAACCAAAAAACAAATGGAAACAAAAAATAACAGAAATCACGACAAACATAAACTTTCCAACAATAACTTTGCATATATAAAACATATTTAGTTCAATACATTTTAACTAATTTTTGTCGAGGTCAGTGTCATCATCAACAACATGAACACCCTCATGATCTATGTGTATTATCACATGGTTTCTTAGCTTCTATATCAAGATTACTATACTCACACATTCTAGCAAAATATGGTGGTGGGTTGGTTATGAGATAATGGGCAGTCATCCTTTTTTTGTCAAGTAGCTTAATGACTAGAAATTTCACCCTTTAAGGTGGATGAGATGACTGAAGTTCGAATCCCGATCCTCTGCATATATAATACAATGTCTCTACCAACAAAGTTAAGCTCACGAGACATGGACAATCATTCTTTAAATATACTTGTAATGAAGGTTACGACACACATGTAACCACACACTACATAAAATTTAAAAATAGTAATTATTTTACATGTACAAAAAATAAATAATTTGAATTCACCAAACTCAATGCACAAAATAATTTTTTTTTCACACTTCACTTATTCACTTTTAAGCTGAACTTTAATAACTTCATATGAAACTTAATCTTAATTAAATTTTACAAATTCACTTTATTCAAATTCGATTTTCACTATGGCAAAACCAACCACAAACCCAAAAGAATGTCCAAGTGATTTCACAGCCAAATGAATATAATCCTCTCATAAAAATGTAAAACGGATCAAGATTTTTGAGGATATTTTGATCTATTAAATTTTTGTGGGGTATGAGGATTAGACTTAAGGTATCTAATCTAATTCTACAAAAAAGAAGATCTAGGGTATCTTAATTAAAGAAATCTCTCTAACTTAGTCCTTATCAAATACATTCTTTTCTTTTACATAGTCAAATACATTCTTATCGATCATAGGAATGAATGAATTCATTATTATTATATATACGGGGCTTTATGTACATGTTATAGCTGTCATAGCCAAAGTATTTATGTTCAAGTATTTAAGTGTCAAGCTCAAAAGTTACTGAATGAAAATGACTTCATTTTTGGACTTTTCTTAGGTCAATGATGACAGAAAATCCAACTGCATTTTATTTTATCCCCCCTGCCCCTCCTCTATTTTTTTCATTTGTTGATGTTCAATTATTTAATTATTTTTATTTATGAAACTAAAAATCTTTTGTTGAATCACTCATTTAGTCCATATCAAAATTGTAAGGGGTGAGATTATTTAGCCTTTTAAAATAAAAATATTTCAAAAGCATTTTTAAAATAAAAATATTTATTTATACCGGTTTCTTAAACATAATTTTACGAGTTCATTTAGATGATCACAATGCCAAAGATAATTTCTTTTTGTCAGTAAACAAAATAACAAATACCTTTAAAATATATTGCAAGATCCCGATTCAATTTAACAATATTAGTATTGATAATTGACTAACACCTACGATTTTATTTTAACATTTATTAATTTTTAGAACTAAATTGACTGATCTCAAGAATTAAATTTGCAACTCACTCAAAAATCTATATACAGCCTTAAAACAATATGGTTAAGTGATCACTTTTTTCTTAAATAGAGATGAAAGTGAATTGTTGACCAAAAAAAGGGAGATGAAAGTGATTTAACTTATTTATAGTTTTTTTTAATTAAAATTGTAAAAACTTGATTTGATTCTTTTAACATAAAGTTAAATTAATTTGGCTGTTAGTGACTTAGTGTAAACATTACAAAATTGAACATCAAGTCAGTGTTAACTCCTTTCATGCATGTATTTATGAATTGACAAAAAGTAATAATAATGTTAGAGTGGGTGTGTAGCAAAAAGCTTGATATTGAATCTTAACAAGGCCAATGTGTTTTATTTTGAACAGCAATTATGCCACTGTACTATTTATTTTGATCAGTACTTTTATTGAGTTATTTCTTTCCTAGCATAAGCCTGATAGGTATAAGCCTCAAAATTGCTTTATATATGAGCAGTGGATTCAATTAAACCTTGATGTAGAGAGAAGCAAAATGATGTCACAACATTTTGTACCAATGGCAATAGTGACTCTTATCATCATAATATATTACTTTAAATTAATTGCGACCTCTTTTCCTAGCTAGATTAAGTGCCACCAACTGTTTTAATTTACTAGACCCACCAGCATTGTACCTTTTATACAGTAGTATTCTGTTTATTCTTCAATTTCAATTTATTATTATCTTTTACACTATGTGTAATATATCTTATATATTTATAAATATTTTCTTTGAATTTAAGGAAGTTAATTTCTTAGATAAAGCTAAATCTAATGAGAACTTTTATTTATACTAGTTTGATAGTTAGACTCACACGTCTAATTGTGAAGGAGAAAATTTTAGATACGAACATAGACTCCATCATATTAATACTTCTGCAACTATCAACTGAATTATATTTATAAGACATGTAATTAGAATATTTAGTTCAATATGTTTGTTATTTATTGCGTTTTCTATTAATATTTATAAAGATAAAATAAAAGAAAATTCTTTGATTCTAAAGTTTTGTTAGAGACTAGATACTAGTATCTGATGAGTCAAATTATTCAAAAGAATAATTAAATATATAAAAATGACATGTCATTGAAGGATTGAATGGGGATACCTATATATTTAATAAAATTCTATGATATAGGATTATTCATCTAAAATGATATTATAGAAATTTTTGAAATTAGATTTTAAAAATGGATTGAAAATTTTCAAAATTTGTTTTGGAATTACATTCTCTTTAGTTAGTTTTTGTATTTTCTCTTTTTTGTTTGAAATCAAAAGTCTTGGTATTATTAGTATTATGTTAAAAAATGAAGATTGAATTTCAACCTTCTTATTACTGCACTACATAACTCTTTCATCTCAGTCACAAAATCAATCATATATCTCTACTTACATATTCTCTATACCACAGTTAAAAAGAAAATTTTATAGCCAAATATGCACTCAAACCATTTACATACAAAATAAAAGAAAATTGAAATAATTGATAGGAAATGATACGCCCCAATTCGAGTAGAGAGGACGTTCTAGAATTTAGAGAGAAAAGTTAGAACTAAAAGAGAGAAATTGATTATATCTTTTATTGATTTCAATGATAAGGCAATTCTCTTCATAATAAAATAACTGGGGCTGACCCAATGAGGGTGCAGAGTGAGTGACAACATCGGGTCTCAAAATTTTGGAGATCCCAACTCAAAATTTTGAGGTCTTATAATAATAATTATATATATTGTTCGTGTTAATAAAAATATTAGATGTACTCAAAAGATTAATTTTGAGGTTTTATAATAATGGTTATATATTACCAATGTTCATAAAATATTATATGTTTGGTGAAAAAATCATAATTTAAAGAGAGATGATTCTTTTTAATTTTTTAACATTTAAATTGGATCTCCAAATAGTCAGCCTAAAATAATCACCCCAATTACACAATAGAACTACTCATTAAATAACTAACAAAATAAATTATTGTCTTTGCCTCAATGATCTCATCGAAAAACAACGATACCTAATTTCTATATGACTATACTAAAACATTTAGCGAGCAAGACTTGTTTGGTCACAAGTCAAAATAAATAGTTTTTTTTTTTGTTTTCACCACCAGTTTAATCTGGTTCGGGGATCAGTTCTGACATCAAGTGGTTCCAGCCCCACACATAAAAATTTAAAAGTAGAATAAAAATTAATTATATAGTATATATTCGTAAAATAATTGCATGATATGTATTATCTGCAATTTGTGCTCAAGTCATTTTTGTTTGATTATGTGACCAAAGTTACATGAGACTAAGCTTTTTTAAGTAGTGGTCTTAAATATTCTTCATTTTGATTATGGGGATTGCTAATAGTAATTGCAGGGCATATTATATTCAATATCAAAATTTATATATACTATAAAAGTATTTAGAAGACAATGGTATGGATCAAAGAATTATAGCATATGTTAGTGTTTAATTTAATCTTAACTATATATGTAAACCCACTCGAGCTGTCTTGGAATTACAAAAGGATGAAATAATCAAATGGGATCTCTTGTCAACACAAATTGTCTTTTTTAGTTTCAATTGTTTGATTGTGTCCCCTTTTACCTACACAAATTTTACATCTATATATCTGTTTCCTAAATGTATCCAACCCCATCATTAAATCTCTTCAAACATATTCAAAATAATACTCTTTTACATAATATTCAAATAATGTTTACCATATTTTCATTGTTATTTCATGTAAAGACAAACCTAGTGCTTCACCCACTAACTTCCTTGAACCAAGTTAAGCTTACATATGATGTTTTAGCATTTCAAAAAGATCTATATATTTGCTATCACAATAAACTTTTATCAAAATTACGATAATCTACTATGATTTTGCAAAATTGGATTACTCAAGTTATAGACTTAATTTCAAAATATAAGTTTATTTTCTTATTCTTTTAAATTACTAGTTTATTAGTACAAAATTTCTATTATTATTTAATAATGACTAATTTTTATCAATATAAAAAAATCTGTCAGACACATAATGTGAATTTTTCTGGATCATTCTTCAATTTTGCAAGTTTCTATAATCACATCACAAGCATGCACTAATTGAAGGTGAAAACATCAAGATACACGAGTAAATTAAATCCGATGAAGTCTCCATGAGCTTAGCTTAGTTGGTAGAGACGTCGCATTTTATGTGTAGAAGTCAGGGTTCGAACTTCGAACGTTCCACTTATTCACTTTTAAAAGATGAAATTCTAGTCACTAAACTACCTGACAAAAAAAAAAGTGGAAGTAGATCCACTATTTATTTATTTATTTTGCATGAATCATATGCATCCTTCGTATTTACATGAATCATACATCCTTATGGAAATTAAATGGATGATAAACTCTTCATAACAATTTTAATGTTACTATATGACCAATAATCCAACCGAATACTTTAATTAAGATAGAAGAGACACGCAACATCTCATCAAGATGCTTGGACACTGTTTATATGCTACAGAGTATGCACAAATAGTTATTGATGGTAGACCGGTAGTGTTAATGATTAGCACATCTGCAACATGATTAATGAGCAAGAATTTTAGTGCTCTTTATGTTCTTACAGGGAATTACATCTTTTGGCTATTGACCACATTATATTGTTTTTCTTTTTCTTTTTTGAATGGTGTTAAGAAGTCTCACATCGGTTGAGAGATGGCCTGAATAAGTCTTTATAAGTAAGAGGCAATCCTCACCTTACAAGCCGGTTTTGTGAGGATGAGTTAGGCCCAATACTAATTTCTAATATGGTATCAGAGCCTCTCCAAGATCCGTTGGGCCACCCGTTATCGGGTCACCTACCGTTTATATCCACGCACCAAGCCCAATAGTGCTGGGCGTGAGGGGGTGTGTTAAGAAGTCTCACATCGGTTGAGAGATGGCCTGAATAAGTCTTTATAAGTAAGAGGCAATCCTCACCTTACAAGCCGGTTTTGTGAGGATGAGTTAGGCCCAATACTAATTTCTAATTAATGGCAACATTATCTTGATTTATATTGAACTATAGTATATTTTTTTTGTACATAGGTTTAAAGTAATATAAACCGTTATGTATTTTACTTTTGTAACATGGTAGTACATATATATAACTGATTCTATCCTTCTCCTATGTATGGTTCCATCCCCTCTGATATTTTGCATGTTATTTATTCTTAGAGTACCATGACCTCTATTTTTAGTGGCCAACACATTATTTTATTCCTTATGCTAATATTTTATAGGGGTCAATTAGTGAACAAAGAAGCATGTCATTAAATGGTTCTCAACATTTATCCTAAACTTGAAGTTTACACTGCAGGTTGGTGGTATGCTTTTACTCTTCCACAATCACTAACAACAAACACATGTTACACTATTAAACTTTTATAACATGACAATATACACGCACAAATTATTTTAATTTTAACTTCATTTGTGTGTATTGTTTTACTTGTACTTTAGAGATCAAATTTGGGAGTAATTGCATTTTGATCACTCTAGTTTTGGACTGTTCTGGTTCCATATTTCAAAAGATTCTAGTCCTTTAAATTTTAATCCCTTTTCATTTATTTAAAAATCTACAATTATCATAATTTATTCAAAATTTCACGAATTTAATTTAAAAAAATACAAGTTGAGATGTGCAATTTGGAGAATGAATTTTCTCCATCTTTTTTCAAATTGTTCCAATCTTCACCTTTCAATTAACATTTTTTTCCTTTTCTCTCTTCTCCCAAATCAATGGTTCAAAACAAAATTTACCCTCATGTCACTTGAGAGAATCCTCTCTCAGTTAGTCTAAACTAAAATAAAGTGATTTTTTTTAAACGATTTAGTAATTACTCTATTAGTTTTATGGTTAATAGGTCTTTACCCCCCTGCAAAGTATGTGAATTTTGCGTTACCCCCCTGGAATTTTTTTCTTTGAGATTACCCCCCTGCAAAATTTATTTTTTTTATTTACCCCCTTGGATGCACTTTTTAAATCGGTTATTTTGTTCAACCGATTTAAAAAGTGTTGTTTTTAAATCGGTTATTATGTTTTTTTTTTCTGCCACGTCAGCAAAAGGGGGGTAAATCAAAAAAATAAATTTTGCAAGGGGTAATCTCAAAGAAAAAAATTCCAGGGGGGTAACGCAAAATTCGCCTACTTTGCAGGGGGGTAAAAGCCTATTAACCCTTAGTTTTAAAATGAATGTTGTTTAATGTTTTTTATCAGATTAAAAAATGTAATAATGTTGTAAAAAATATGTTAATTTTTAAAACGATTAAAGTCAATAATTAATTTTTAATATTAATATTTTTTCCTTGACTTGAACTTGAACTTGAACCTGAGTTCTTTTATACCTTAACATCCTTAACTCTTAGCTTAAACCAATTGAGCTACTTATGACATCCAAATATATATGACATTTTTTTAGCTCAAACCCTAGTATTTAGTATAAATTTGATCCAATAATTTTTTAGCACATCTTTGTTTTGTTCCCTTTGGTTGTTATTGTTTGTTTGCTTGTGGTGTTCATTCATTCTCAACCTGTCAAGTAAACCATGATTTTATAGATGTGCAAGTCACGAGCAAATTTAGTCTTTAAAGTTGTATTTATTTGATTTTGCATTAATTTTGTACTTTACCCCATTAGTGGGTATCCCATTTGCGGATTGTGATCTATTCATAGTGTAATATTTGGCTTTAAGCTTTTTTGAGCGAATGAAATTTCTCTATTGACAAAAAAAAGAAGATACGAGGAGTATTTAAGTATTTAATCGGAAAATTAAATAGATATATTGAAAGGATAATCTAAAAAAGTTACTAGTACAAATAATGAGGCAGGGGATAAAGATTTGACAAGACAACCCCTATGAGTTGATGCATAGGTTGCTTATTGGGACTTGTATGCGCACACCAATGGAAATGTTGGCCTCTTATTGGGACTGCTAATTATATTTCATGTTCTATCCTATTGCCATTCCCTTATAGCTTGCTTCAGATATGGGAATCGTGCAACTACTAAATTTAAATTTTAATCACTAAACCATGTGATTTTGTAATTCAAAATCAAAATTCTGTTTCTCTAATGTTTGTGCTTGTGCTATCATTTTACTACAATGCTGCTACGTTTTGTTGAAAATGATTGTGGTGGCCGGATTGATGAAGTTAATTCAGTACTATTATAAACGTACAGAATGTTTTTATGACCATGACTCAAATTTGTGACAATTCTTAGTACAAATAGACATTATGGTACATTGTGGCAGTGAGACACATGTGTGAAATGAAAACAAAACAAAACGGATTAAGATTTACTCTCGTAATTATTATACGCAGCTACATATAATTTTCAATATTAGTTATCAATTTTAGATATTGATTTTAGATCAGACAGTTTATATTAAAAACTGCAATTTTTAGCAAAAAAAAAATCTCAACCGTTAAAAATTAAATTGCACGGCGAGTCCTAAAAGGTAATTAATTACTGCATCCTATAATTACTGCAGAAAATCCTTTTCCAAACAAAACTCGTGCATTGTATTGCAGTTCAATTGAGAGCGATTAGTCTTACAATAATTATATCCAAGAGAGTTGTCTTTGTGCTATTATCTAATAAAATCTTTTGTAGAAATATGATGTTTATCTCTTGTGATCCTAGAATATTGGTCGGTTGTGGTTCTTGGTGATCTTCCATAGTACTTACAAATTCACCAACACATTGAATTGCATTGGCCTCTATTTATTATTTTTTGGGTCCAAATTAGGCACTAAGTGGTGCTTTTAGAGTATGGTTTTGGATCTCCAACGACTGCATTTAGGAGTGGGCCAATATCTATAGTTTAACATGTTTAAACAAGTAGGACGTATATTACAACAGAGGCAAAAGGAAGGGCAGGGGCTGGGGGCCAGGGATATGAATATTACATTATTAGTTACTGCTATATTTTTTTTTACTTTTATCACCCGTTTAATCTGATTTGAGAGTCAGTTCTGACATCAAGTAGTTCCAACCCCCCGATCGCAGTTAGTTATATTTCAATTTATAAATGCATTATGAAAGAGAAAAGACAAAATATCATGACTGGTATAATACTAGGTAATAGTTTTTTTCATGTAAAATCAAATCCTAAGGATTGCTATATTAAATGCATATAGATTTTAATATAAAACGGTCAAAGAATATACAGCGGCTTATCCAAGTCCCTAAGTTATGGGGTACAAAGGCGTCATATATAAGCGGAACACCAATGAAGAAAGCTAATAACAGACACCACCTAAAGTTTCATTTTTACGAGGACACACCTTAGGCTCCAAACCATCAAAGATGACCATCAATCCGACCCATAAAGATGCCACTACACTCTAATTTCCGATCTCGAACCAAAAGTGATCGGCCCATCAGAATTCACAAAACAATTTCGCAGGTCAAAAATTGACGGGGCAACGGTAGAATGAAAAACCTAGGCAGATAAGTCCACAGGGCCGGCCATTGGGCCAAGCTAACAAAGCTAGGGCTTTAGGCCCCATCAATATTTTTTTTTATCATAGCCAAAAAGGCCCCAAAATTATTATCACGTATGTTATATATAGGCCTCGCGTGAAAATTTAACAAATGGATCGTACAGCTCAGTTGGTCTTATAGCATAAGTCTTATGGAGAGGTCTTGTGTTCAAATCGTGTCAGCATTGAAATTTTGTTTTTTTTCTTATTTTGTCCAGTTTTATTTTGTTTAGGAGAATTATACAATGCTTATACTGTACAGAGTAGTTTTTGGTCATACGATTATTATTTATATGAATTTGCGCTTAAAATAAAATATTTTTTTAACTTAAAATAGTTTTTGGTCATCGATTGCTAAAATTTAATTAAATTTTGATAATATTGATATTTTGAAATAGAAACAAACAAATTAAAATTACGTTTATGCAATAAAACATGTATAAAATAAAAGTGCAATCATATTTGTTTTTCTAGTTCATATTATAGTAATTTTTCTATTGTTGTGTTTACTTATTTAAAAATAAAAAATAAAATTTATTTTAATAAATATAGATATTCAGTAGTTTTTTACCTGGAAAAATATTTTAATGTTTTTTTGTAAAATCAATTTTTTATTTTATTTAAAAAAAAAAACAAAAGGCCTTATTTTAATGTTTGCTTTAGGCCACACAACATGTTAGGCCGGCTCTGTAGTCCAGCTCGCAGTCTGCCTCCAAACAGTCAACACCAATACCACATCAACATCTCACCACCACCACAACACCACTTCATCTTCCCCAACCACCACCCCATCTCAACACCACCCTTCACCACCGGAGCCATCACCGGAGCCAACGAAACGCCTCCAGTAGAACAGCAACAATGACGCCATAAAAACAAAACCCACCACCATGTAAGTGGCCAAGAACTAAAGCCACCCCATTCTTAGACCCAATATATAACACAGGCACATAGAAACAGAAAAACGAAAAAGAAACAAACAGAGGACCACAAAAACTAAAATAAAAAGAACCAAAAACGATCTCGCCGATTATTATATTTTAAAGATAATAATATTACAAGAAAAAGTACAGTTTTAATGTTTATAAGCATTACACTAATTTTTTAATATTTTTTCATAAAATTATACATTGACTATCACGAGTAATACAATTTCAAAAAAATTTCAAAGTTTACATTTTTGACAGTTTTGATAAATAAGATTTGGTTATTATAATTCTTTTGATGATAGGAAAAAAGATTTTTTTAAAACAATATTCATTTATTTATTAGTTTAATGACCTAATTAATGTATCAGTAAATAGAAATTATATATCAAATGTACCATAGAATTTTTCTAGTATTTAACATAAAAAAAATAATAAATACTATTTGTGAACCTATCACAATTGTTCACACTAAATGATTTGCATACCAAAGAATTCACTATAAAGAAATTTGTTTATTAATATGTAATTTTTTAAGTGATATAATAGGGGGAAAATTAGAATTAAAAATACGAGTTATAAACTTACTGAATAGCTTAACAAAAAAATTATAAGTTAATATAAATAAGTTATAAACTCATGAAAATAAATAACTAGATAGTTTTTTTTCCTTAATATGAACATATAAACTATAATTTTAAAATTTGGAATTGCCAAATAATATTTTTGTATTTTTCATGACTTATATTATAATTTTCATATTAAATTTATATATTAAAAAGATTGTGGCCTCTAAAATTATAATTTTTGCCACCGGATAGGATGAGATGAGTAATTCAATTAATTTAAAAATTTAAATTAATAGTGAAAAGAGTCGAGGAGTAAAGATCAACTTAGGCCATTTCAAAAATATATATATATCTCCACCCCAATATCGTATAAGCAATGAATAAGTGATGTAATATTTGTCATGGGTTTGAAAATGTCGTTTGTAGGGGTGGATAGAAAAACCTTGGCCCTCCCCAACCCGAGAAAATCGGAAGAAAAAAAAGAGCGAAATGGGCGGTTTGGATTGGGCTACGGGTTACCTGGTCTGGAAATTCGGTTTGCACAGAGTTGACATGGGCGGGTCCGGGTGGAGAGAACTGGACCGATGAGACCCGAAACCCACCCGCATTAGTAAATCAAAACTTCATGTTTAACACTTTCCTTTTGCGATACACACACTCTAAGCTCTTCTCTCGCCTCCTCTTCACATTTTTTTTCATTTTACCTCAAATCCATGGAGACTAAAACAATCATGGAACATTTGGAAACATAAAAATTGATCTTTCTTTATCTTGTTTGTCTAACTTCGTTGAAATTAAATGTTATATATTTTTAGTTTTATTTGAGATTTTTGTTTTTTTTTCTTACTTTTTATGTTGATTTAGGGTTAGTAACACTTTCCTTTTGTGTTTGTTTCATCATTCTCTCACCGTTGGTTGCATATTCTCGGAATCTAAATTGCAAAGGTTGGATTTGTTACTGATTTTATTTTTATTTTATTTTTTATTTTTAACCGAATCAAACCGCCCAATAACCCGTTTAAACCGCAAATCCGAACCTGTGAAAACCGATATCTATTTTATGGGCGAGTTGAGCCTTATTTTTTGACTTTACGATTTGACTTGAGTGACAAATTTAGACTCGAACCCGTTCAATCCCGCCCAGTGTCCATCCCTACTCGTTTGTATGTGAGGGAGAGATGGCTGACTTTTTGGAATCGAAATGATTGAAAAAATTAATTGGATAGCACTTCTTAACCATAAACGGGGGCTAACTGTGTAATACAAAGACCTTTCAAGAAAAGAGAAATAAAAACAGCATTATTGTAACAACCCGTTTTTCAAAGGCCAGAAAAGGCATTACTTTTTTTTTTGTACACATCAGAGTTACGCGTAAAAGATTTTAAATGAGCCGGCATTCAAATATACAGAAGAACTCATTACCACAAGGTGCTTCGACAAGCAAAGTGTATTCCTGAATAATTACAATCCAAGTCTAAGTATTCAAATACTTACAACAAAACAAGTTAGAATCCTATGCCTACACCCAAAAAGCACGGTGTACAACCCACACCGGCGCATAGTCTAACTAAGCTAAAGCTCCAACATCTCACTGGGGCCTGGAACAGCCACCGTCGTCACCACGACCTAACCCATCATCTGGGTGGGATGAGCCCGCAAATGAAAGAAAGGGTCACCACAAAATAAAAGTATGTGTATATATAACCGGTGCGAAAGATTGTACACATAACAATAATTCCACAAAACACAAGAGAAAGCTCTTAACCACCAAGCAATTCCCACCAACGGGTTTATATATATATAAATCACCAATCCTAATGCAGACTTCTACAATGGGTGTGACAACCAATCACTGGTTCGCCACATGCATGATTTTAATTCCGGAATTCAACTCCTCTATAGAAGGCGTAGGTCTCTGGTGGGATAACACCTCCTACTATTGGTGGGATAACACTAGGTAGAGTCACACAAGACAATACCAAAACAATCACGGTGGGATAACACCGGGTGAGTCACACAAGACAACCACCAACTCAATAAAATCCAGTAGGATTTGGTGAAATCGCACAGACACACGCCCGGTACGAAGGCAAGTCACACAGACATACACCTAGGCACGCAACTATGAAATGCATGGCATATATTCTCTTCGGCATATACAGGATAGTCACACAGACAAAATCCCCGCGTAGTCTCCATCTGACGTACGCATTCATATATGCTCATGCAAACAATCACATAGCCTAAAGCCTATGTACAAAGCATCATCACATACATACATTTTCTTAATCATATGTAAATTGCACACGCATTTATAACCACGTTCTCATCAACAAGAATACATAAGTACAAACATGCCAAAGCACACAGCAAATGCATAACAGCAAAACCAAGCATGTTGTAACCGTTTTAAAAGACGGGAAATAAAGTGGAGCCCTTACCTCGGCAAGCTTCCGTTTACTAAAACTCGTCCAAACAACACAACGCGCTTCCTAAAACAAGCAGCGTATTATCAATACATTGTTTCCCAACCAATAGTATTGAAACTACACCAAAACCCCAAAAACCTAAAGGTTCCTAAGGTAAAACGACTCTTTCAGATACTATACCAAAAACTACCGTATTGATCAACCCCCATGAGTTATTTGTACTATTTTTAGGACTCAAAACAATAGGCCAAAGTCTTAAATAATTTGAAATGCAAAAAGGCCGTTTTCTTGCGTTACAAGTTACGTACTTTCCGAGTACCCGAAAAACTCGTTTCCAATTCCAACCACTTTCATAAATTAATAAAAAGGGATTAGAAAGTTAAAAACCAAGTTTAGAAATCAGAATCCAAAATTTCAAATCTCAGAGCTCGCCCTGGCGAGTTGGCGGCGAGTGAAGGCAGTGAGGACAGGTCTAGCTCGCTCTGGAGCTCGCCCTGGCGTGTTGTAATGACCTGTGACACTCGCCCTGGCGAGTAAACACTCGCCCGGCGAGTTGCACCTGTCATGACAGCAAAAGACAGCAACTCACACCACCTTTTTCCCCAACCAAACCTAGTTTGATTCTATTAGTTCCCAACATCTTTTCAAGGCACAAAAGCAAACCATTTTCATAAGCAAGCAACACATCTCCGAAAGCATGTTGGTTGCTTCGAGTGCAAGTTATTTGATTTTCATTTCCAAAATCAAAACCAAACCCCAAGCACAAGTTTCATTACGGGCCTTAACCTACCGGTAATCATTTTAAACATGTTTTCAAGGCGAAAAGCAACACCACATGTTACAAGAGTTTTAAACCACTTGGACCCCAAAAACACCACACAAAACACTTAGGAAATATTTTCATAACCTCAAAATATTTTTCATCGGATTTTCTAAAACAAAACCATACAACACATTTCCCTTTTGCCCAAAGATTCAAAGACAACGTTTCTTTTCAAAACCTTACAACCTAACCACATGTTATTGATCAATACATAACCAACTCAAAACCCTAACTTTTCTCATGAGATTTTTCACCAACTCATGGAAAACAAAAATAACAAAGCCTACACATGCTTCTCTAAACCTCATGAACAACATTCATGAAACAAAAACCATGTAAAGTAACATTTCCCAACAAACCCTCATGAGAACATAAACCCAAAAACTCCTAAACTCTATAAGTCTACCAACCTAGGAGATGAGAAGAGAGGGTTACCTTTAGAAAGTGATTCTCTACAACTTTCCTCTAAGCTTCCAAGCTTGAAATGGAGTGAAATGGTGAAGAATGGAAAATTTGTGATGATTAGAAAGAAAGTAATGGAGTTCACGTGGAAGAGAGAAAGAAAAGAGAGATTTGTGATGTTTTTCTAAGTGACCAAAGTCATCAAACCTCCTTACTATGACAAAGGCTCTTGATAGCCAATCCACCCTTGGATCAAAGTCAAAAGTCCAAGCTTAAACCCTAGCCATTGGATCAATTTGCTTTATGGATAATCACAAGATTTTATCAACTCTTCCAAAACAAGTCTCGTATTCAGCTCTCGCGCGTCGCGACGGACGTAAATCGCAAAAACAGAAAACCTACGGAAAGAACGTCTAACGTTTTTCCATTCCAAAACTTATCGCCGGATCTTTTTCCGCGACTGTAATTTTCTTCCACACCTTAGAAAATTAATCTCAGGACATATCCTAACTCACGCAGATATATAAAACTCCCATCCAAAACCTCGCTTAAAACAGACGCAGTAAGATTTTACAACAACGGGTAAAATCCTACTCGTTTTTCCAAAAACAAGAATAATCCAAAACTCGTCATTCTGAATCCACATCAACCTTCTTATTCACAAAAGAGGATTACAAGACAAAAGTCTGTGCCTTTACAGCGCACCAGCACAAAACAGGCTCCGTTTCAGCAAAAATCTCATTAATGCGACGATACTCACAAAAACACTTCACCAAAAACCCTAAAACTCGTAGCCATTACTAGAGTTCCTTAGAAAAACTGTACAGTGGAATCTTGGGTCTTACATTACTACCCTCCAAAAAGAAGTTTCGTCCTCGAAACTAAAGGTAAGAGTAACAACTCAACTAATTATTACCATCACCAACACAACAAAATCCCTCAGGATTAGGTGCAGCCACACAAATGCTAACACCGGGTGAAGTCACACAGATACTCTCACCAACACGTTGGCACAACCGTGCACCAACCGCAACTCTCAACGAGTTCACCACTCAAAAATTAACCTCACAACAGAGGTTCACAACCTCTAATTCCCAAAGATCGTCGTGCCCACAAACCAAAAATTTCCAAAGTCACCTCTTTCGCCTCCGCGACATAGCCAATTTCCCTAGGTTCACGCGAAGCAGTTACTGGCTACCCTCCAAAAAGAAACACCGAAACTTTCGGCGCATCAGCAAAGCCGGCAAAACTAGTCATTTCCAGTCAACACGACTCCGTCTATTATCAACAAGAGATTAAGGATGATCAGTTCCTCAATTTGTCAATAAATAGTCGACAATCATGATGGTGGTTTAGACCATCTTTACCCAACTTAAACGATGCTTCATTCCTCTTATGCTCAATGTCCTCCGAGTCACAAGGGTTCCACAAATCTTTCGAGGTTTTTTCTTAATGTTTCCCTCGATCTCTTACGAATACAAGGTCGAAGTCGTAAGACACAACACTCAAAACACATCGTTCAAGCTCTCATGATTCCACTCATGAAACATCCGTTGAACATCATTCAACAGTAATACAATGCCACCACGGCAGGTACCACCAAACCATTACATTCCGAGCAAGTTATCTCCTCTTAGGAAGAACTTCACACCTTACCAATATCCATGAGTCCGCAACTCAATGAATACGCCGAAACCGCATGCTCACCCACGAGTCTCATTCCAAACACGACTTACATAAAACAATCCCAACCTCCAGTTGGTGATTACACTCCTCATAGTCTTGACACTTGCCAAACTATACCATCTACTTCTCTTGGACTCCTTTTATCCAAATCCCCAATTCCCCAGAATCGGCTTCTTATGCGTTCATATTACTTCCAAACGACACTTAGATAAATCTCGCGTGCCTTAAACAAAACGCTTATCCTCGTCGACTACCATCGTCGGCGCACATCCTCTTCACATCGTATTTCCATTCTAATTCTGAACTCTCTCTTGAGTTCCTTTCCTCTTGCAATTAAATCCTCTTTTACTCAAAAGAGTTGGTCACTCTGACCATTCTTAATTGCTTCGACATCACCACTCTCGTCGAGGTACCTACCTTCAAAATAGCTCTTAGGGTATTCCTCACATTACTATTGTCCAACCATCCTTGTTGACAACCTCCGAATCCCTTATACTTACTCAATACTGATTTCCATCAACTTGCCATTAGACAATTTCTTATCCTTCGTATTCCCACATACAACACACGCACCGTCATGACATCCATTCAGGTGGTGCTTTTGAATCCGTACTATACCAGCACAACCATGATTTTCCAACTAGGTGTGAGGCAATTCTTTCCGCCAATCCTCCATTGACATAAGTCACATCATCATATGCTTTTCTCTTACTCATTCTCAGCGACTCTTTCCAACGACTAACATTCCTTCGCGGCTAACTCATCGATCTACTAGATCCCACACGCTTACCTCAACCCTTAAGGTATCCACTATTCGCATACTCGTTATCAACGACACTAGGTTCACTGACCCTTGACGTGTGACATACGTAATTCCCACCTTACCACTTAACCCATAACACAACAAAAACAACCGCTAGAACTAACACAACTCTAGCTATGTTCTAACCGACTCTGGACTAACGACTCAAGTATACACTTTCCCTTTGAAGATTTAAAGCCGGGCTCTGATACCAATTGTAACAACCCGTTTTTCAAAGGCCAGAAAAGGCATTACTTTTTTTTTGTACACATCAGAGTTACGCGTAAAAGATTTTAAATGAGCCGGCATTCAAATATACAGAAGAACTCATTACCATAAGGTGCTTCGACAAGCAAAGTGTATTCCTGAATAATTACAATCCAAGTCTAAGTATTCAAATACTTACAACAAAACAAGTTAGAATCCTATGCCTACACCCAAAAAGCACGGTGTACAACCCACACCGGCGCATAGTCTAACTAAGTTAAAGCTCCAACATCTCACTGGGGCCTGGAACAGCCACCGTCGTCACCACGACCTAACCCATCATCTGGGTGGGATGAGCCCGCAAATGAAAGAAAGGGTCACCACAAAATAAAAGTATGTGTATATATAACCGGTGCAAAAGATTGTACACATAACAATAATTCCACAAAACACAAGAGAAAGCTCTTAACCACCAAGCAATTCCCACCAACGGGTTTATATATATATAAATCATCAATCCTAATGCAGACTTCTACAATGGGTGTGACAACCAATCACTGGTTCGCCACATGCATGATTTTAATTCCGGAATTCAACCTCTCTATAGAAGGCGTAGGTCTCTGGTGGGATAACACCTCCTACTATTGGTGGGATAACACCAGGTAGAGTCACACAAGACAATACCAAAACAATCACGGTGGGATAACACCGGGTGAGTCACACAAGACAACCACCAACTCAATAAAATCCAGTAGGATTTGGCGAAGTCGCACAGACAAACGCCCGGTACGAAGGCAAGTCACACAGACATACACCTAGGCACGCAACTATGAAATGCATGGCATATATTCTCTTCGGCATATACAGGATAGTCACACAGACAAAATCCCCGCGTAGTCTCCATCTGACGTACGCATTCATATATGCTCATGCAAACAATCACATAGCCTAAAGCCTATGTACAAAGCATCATCACATACATACATTTTCTTAATCATATGTAAATTGCACACGCATTTATAACCACGTTCTCATCAACGAGAATACATAAGTACAAACATGCCAAAGCACACAGCAAATGCATAACAGCAAAACCAAGCATGTTGTAACCGTTTTAAAAGACGGGAAATAAAGTGGAGCCCTTACCTCGGCAAGCTTCCGTTTACTAAAACTCGTCCAAACAACACAACGCGCTTCCTAAAACAAGCAGTGTATTCTCAATACATTGTTTCCCAACCAATAGTATTGAAACTACACCAAAACCCCAAAAACCTAAAGGTTCCTAAGGTAAAACGACTCTTTCGGATACTATACCAAAAACTACCGTATTGATCAACCCCCATGAGTTATTTGTACTATTTTTAGGACTCAAAACAATAGGCCAAAGTCTTAAATAATTTGAAATGCAAAAAGGCCGTTTTCTTGCGTTACAAGTTACGTACTTTCCGAGTACCCGAAAAACTCGTTTCCAATTCCAACCACTTCCATAAATTAATAAAAAGGGATTAGAAAGTTAAAAACCAAGTTTAGAAATCAGAATCCAAAATTTCAAGTCTCAGAGCTCGCCCTGGCGAGTTGGCGGCGAGTGAAGGCAGTGAGGACAGGTCTAGCTCGCTCTGGAGCTCGCCCTGGCGTGTTGTCATGACCTGTGACACTCGCCCGGCGAGTTGCACCTGTCATGACAGCAAAAGATAGCAACTCACACCACCTTTTTCCCCAACCTAACCTAGTTTGATTCTATTAGTTCCCAACATCTTTTCAAGGCACAAAAGCAAACCATTTTCATAAGCAAGCAACACATTTCCGAAAGCATGTTGGTTGCTTCGAGTGCAAGTTATTTGATTTTCATTTCCAAAATCAAAACTAAACCCCAAGCACAAGTTTCATTACGGGCCTTAACCGACCGGTAATCATTTTCAAACATGTTTTCAAGGCGAAAAGCAACACCACATGTTACAAGAGTTTTAAACCACTTGGACCCCAAAAACACCACACAAAACACTTAGGAAATATTTTCATAACCTCAAAATATTTTTCATCGGATTTTCTAAAACAAAACCATACAACACATTTCCCTTTTGCCCAAAGATTCAAAGACAACGTTTCTTTTCAAAACCTTACAACCTAACCACATGTTATTGATCAATACATAACCAACTCAAAACCCTAACTTTTCTCATGAGATTTTTCACCAACTCTTGGAAAACAAAAATAACAAAGCCTACACATGCTTCTCTAAACCTCATGAACAACATTCATGAAACAAAAACCATGTAAAGTAACATTTCCCAACAAACCCTCATGAGAACATAAACCCAAAAACTCCTAAACTCTATAAGTCTACCAACCTAGGAGATGAGAAGAGAGGGTTACCTTTAGAAAGTGATTCTCTACAACTTTCCTCTAAGCTTCCAAGCTTGAAATGGAGTGAAATGGTGAAGAATGGAAAATTTGTGATGATTAGAAAGAAAGTAATGGAGTTCACGTGGAAGAGAGAAAGAAAAGAGAGATTTGTGATGTTTTTCTAAGTGACCAAAGTCATCAAACCTCCTTACTATGACAAAGGCTCTTGATAGCCAATCCACCCTTGGATCAAAGTCAAAAGTCCAAGCTTAAACCCTAGCCATTGGATCAATTTGCTTTATGGATAATCACAAGATTTTATCAACTCTTCCAAAACAAGTCTCGTATTCAGCTCTCGCGCGTCGCGACGGACGTAAATCGCAAAAACAGAAAACCTACGGAAAGAACGTCTAACGTTTTTCCATTCCAAAACTTATCGCCGGATCTTTTTCCACGACTGTAATTTTCTTCCACACCTTAGAAAATTAATCTCAGGACATATCCTAACTCACGCAGATATATAAAACTCCCATCTGAAACCTCGCTTAAAACAGACGCAGTAAGATTTTACAACAACGGGTAAAATCCTACTCGTTTTTCCAAAAACAAGAATAATCCAAAACTCGTCATTCTGAATCCACATCAACCTTCTTATTCACAAAAGAGGATTACAAGACAAAAGTCTGTGTCTTTACAGCGCACCAGCACAAAACAGGTTCCGTTTCAGCAAAAATCTCATTAATGCGACGATACTCACAAAAACACTTCACCAAAAACCCTAAAACTCGTAGCCATTACTAGAGTTCCTTAGAAAAACTGTACAGTGGAATCTTGGGTCTTACAATTATACACATTAACACTAAAAATCTGTATTATACAGAAATTATTTTTTGACACAAGTATTATACAGAAATTATAATATTTAAATATGGTATCTATACGCATTATCAAAAAAGAAAAATAAATGGTATCTACGTCATTATATTCCAACATACTTTTAACTTAATTTACTTTTTTTACTAGACATACTTTAACTTGATTAAATCCTAATAATCAAGACTAATTAATAATGGGGAAATAGTGTTTGTACATTAAAAATTGGGTCTTGCTAACTAGTGCCCCGGGGGCACTAGTTAAGGAAACTAAAAGAGGCAATTTTGCATTGAAATAATCAAAATCTTGACTTTTAAAAAGTGAAATGCACATTTTCCAACAATATTTTTCTACTTTTGCTATCTTAACTAGTGCTCCAGGGGCACTAGTTAGCATTTGCCTTAAAAATTTATTGTATAATTTGTTACAAAAGTGTCTTGTACGTATATTTTTACAATATGAATAAAATATGAGAGAAATAGGGATAAACAAATACGATATAAAAAAAAATTATAGTCAAAGTTGTTAAAAATTAAAAGAAGAGAGAAATAGAGATAACAAATATGTTTTTAAAGAGTTGAGTAGCTCAACTAGTTTTAACACACAAATTAAAAGAGTTAAAGGGTAAAAGTACACAATTAGTAATAGGCAATGGTTAATTTTTTATTTGAGGGTGTTATTAAATCGAACTCCTAACCTTATAATCACTCTAATTTGTATCTCATCCACCTTAATCACCACACTATTTTTATAACTTTTATGGTGAGTTTGATTTAAAGGAAAGAAAAATGGAAGAAATAAAATTACGAAAAATAATGAATAAATTTGAACTAAAATTAGTTCAAATTTATTCATTAGTTTATGTAATTTTCTTTTCTTTTCTTTCCTTTTCCTCAAACCAAATATACTATTAAAGAATAATACTAACATCAACGACTAATTATTGATCAATTTTTCTTTGAAATGTGTAAAAATCTAAATATAAGTATATCTTAATAAAGTTGTTTTTTATTTTCTTTCCATATAGCCAGCAATAATAAGTATATAGTATTATTATCATCATTATTTTTCTCTCCCTCTCCACTTACCTTTAACTTTCCCCATGTTTGATGATACTCCAATCTCTTTCTCACTCTCTCTCTCTCTCCACCATTCACTAGCTACTTCCTTCAGCCATCTTGTACTCTCTCTCTATCTCTCTCTATAAAAGCAAGCAACAGAACTAGTTAGCCATAAACTGTTCCCACTTCATCTCTCTCATCAAACAATTATCAATGGCTGATAATTATAACCCTTACTCTAATCTTTTCTCTTCTTCATCATCATCAACTTTCTTCAATTTCAACCATCTTTTACCATCTTCAAACCCTTCAACACATCACAACCCTTTTCTTCACCACCATAACTTCATCAACAACCATCACTCCTTTTTTCACTACCACCATCTTTCATCTTCTTCTTCTTCACCACCTTCTCCTCCTCTCAGAGAAGAACTACCTCTTTTAAGCCTAATTCCAGCAAAACAAGAAGTAGAATATGAAGATCAACAAGAACATGAAGATATTATTCAAGATCAAGACCTTCCTTGCACTGCCATGGATTTAGAAGAAAGAGAAGAAAATGTTAATAATGGTACTTCTTCTTCTACCACTGTCACTGTTGCACTTCACATAGGTTTACCAAACCCTAGTGCTGCTGAAATGGCTTCTCTACTACTTTCTTCCTCTAACTCGTCTGATATCACTGCTGATAATAACAAAGAACATGGTGAGGATTCTTGTTCAGGTTTCATGATTAATAATAGACTTAACAAAGGACAATATTGGATCCCTACTCCTTCTCAGATTCTCATTGGTCCTACTCAATTCTCTTGCCCTGTTTGCTCCAAAACCTTCAACAGATATAACAACATGCAGGTATATATATCTATTTTCTTTCTTTTCTCACTTTTTATTTTTTTTAATATATTTTGATCTAAGGAAAAATCATTATCAATAAGCCGAAAAGTGATATTAATAGTCATATTACAACTGTTTCATATAAGATTTGAATTTGAATTCTGTCACTTCAAGATCAGACTCTTATCACTGAATTGACAGACCTAATAGAGAGTCTTGCACTTCAATTTTTTCATTAATTAAAAAATATTGAAATAAAAATAAATTTCCTTTGCTTATGCTTCTTGACCTGTTTCTTTTTTTGTCTATAACTTTCTTCCCTGATTTGAACCTTTAACGGTTCTCTGATGTTTGGATAGAAAGAGGAAAAGATTGTTTGTTAGTCTATGGTGTCTTTCATTTCTTTCTTTTTCAAGAAGTTATGATTATTATTTTTTAAGTAGGTCTAATTTTGTTTTATTTTTTTCCTTCAAAATGGTAGTAAATGATTTCTTTCACTACCTCAGATTATTTCGAGCTAGCTTTAATTTTTGCATGGTATTTAATCAATTAATTAACAATTCTAGCTTTTTTTCTGATTCACAGTACTGAGGAGCCTGGGATCAGTGCCTTACTATAGACCTTTCCTTTTCTTTGATTGATTAAACTACTCAATCAATGTTCCTTATGCCTTTTACCTTACATTGAAGTCTGTGCTACTTCTTTCTGTATTTTGGCACCTGTTTAGAACAGAAAATTTTCCAGTGTTTCTTCCATAAAACTTACAGTACATAATTATATAAACAAATAAATAAATAATTATTTCTCTTTGTGGCTTTATTGTTTTGAATCCAATAGATCTTTCCAAATTTACCTTCTTTTTTCCATTTCTCAATTAAATTAAATATTTTATTTTTTAAAACAAATCAATGAGTAATATGAATCTTTAAAAAATTATTCAAAAGCATAAAAAATTTCATCATTAGAATGAAAAAATGTTGAAAACTTTGAAGACAAAAATGTAATAAATCGGCGTCAAATTTAGGCCGCGCACTCCAAATTGTATCTTTCCTTCATCATTATACACCAATAGCATTAGCTTTAAAAAATACGTGACAGTTGTAAGTGGCAGAGTGTCCTTAATTATTGCCACAATATCCTGAGATAAAACCTTTGTCGCTTCGATTCGTCTAAACAAAATTTATTTTGTATGTATATAAACATTTACTACCATGTTTGTCTAGGCTTTTTGATCGTTTTGCTTTGTTTACTTTACACTAAATAGTTTTTTGAGATTTTTTGTTTTGTTTATATAGATGCATATGTGGGGGCATGGATCACAATACAGAAAAGGTCCAGAATCTCTAAGAGGGACACAACCAACAGGAATGCTAAGACTACCTTGTTACTGTTGTGCACCAGGATGTAGAAACAACATTGATCATCCAAGAGCAAAACCATTGAAAGATTTTAGAACACTTCAAACACATTACAAGAGAAAACATGGAATTAAACCTTTCATGTGTAGAAAATGTAGCAAAGCTTTTGCTGTTAGAGGAGATTGGAGAACTCATGAAAAGAATTGTGGCAAGTTATGGTATTGTATCTGTGGTTCTGATTTCAAACATAAGAGATCTCTTAAAGATCATATTAAAGCTTTTGGAAATGGTCATGCTGCTTATGGATGTGATGGATTTGAAGAAGAAGATGAACCTGCTTCTGAAGTAGAGCAAGATAATGAATAATAATAATCATTTATATTTGTTAAATGTTAATTATCTTAATGTGAAATGATTAATATTATTATTAGCAACAATTAATTAGTTTTAATGGAAAGGTAACATTTTCTTTGTTTTTTCTCTTTATGTTGGAACATTAGCTATGACTAAGAGAGTCATGAATGACTGGATACAAAACATATATATCCAACTTCTTTGACTTTGTTTCTCATGTATAAAACCTATTTTCACTTTCTATAATGTTAGTATTAATTATGCTTGATGATCTGCTTATTAAGAAAAGAAGATGATTATAAGTTTGGGAAGGGTATATATGTATGGTACTCAATTACTCATGCTCATGATTAATGCCTAATGATGCTATGCATGAATGCAAATTAATTTATTCCCAATTGTTTCGTAGAATATACATGTGTGTTCATTTTGCCAAGCTAAAAGACAACTTGCATGCTTCCTCAATTAAAAGTTGATATCATGTGAGATGACTTCAATATGAGTTTATAAATAGAGACAATATGTACTCATTTTATAAATCAATTTTATAAGGTTGAGTTAGGTCCAACACCAATTCTAAAATGCCTGTATTTAATTTGGCGCAGGTATATATATTATTTAGTTAATTTTATGGCTAGGCATGTTGTCATTTTATTTTTACAATTGGGGAAAAAAGAAATTATTATTAATTAAAGTGAAATTAATAGCTATAATTTATAATCGTTTTTGAGAAGATTTGAACTCGATTATAGTGCCTTTGGCAGGAAAGCGTTATTATAAACGTCAGAGTCAGATTTTTAATAGCGATTGTGTAACAGTTCTATTAAATTAGTGCTATTGTAGGCTAAAATTGTAGTAGTGATTACTCTTATTGATATTCAAATTTACTTTTTGTATAAGATGATGAAAAGTTGTCAAGATGAAGATAAGTTTTTTTCACTTTCACTATCTCAAATCCAGAACTTTAGTCCTCTTCAAACTTTGAGAGATAGTGATCGATGAATGAATGTGCACGGATAAACAATATCTTTTGGGGCATTTCATGGGTTTTATTTTTGGCATCCATAACTTTGCTTTCTTCTCTCAACACATTCTTTGTACGTACCAAAATATTCACTAATTAAGTACTCTACAATTTGAGTGTATTGGAGCATGAGTGTGTTTCTTACAATTCGTGCAAAATTGTAACCGTGCATTTGCAGTTTTATTTTGTTGGATTTCAAGTGCGAGTGATTAAGTTTCACATTAATTATGAATGAGAAGAGTGTTGATTTTACAAGACGGGTCATCTATGAATCTAATGCTTTAAGATTTTGGGTGGAGATATGACGTTTCTCTCTTGTGGTCCTGGAACATTAACTCCGTTTGTCTCTTCCGAACTCATTCGAGTTTCCCAATAAATGATATCAGCAATCTTTATGATTTTCGGAGGTTTTGGATGGAGATCCTGTGTCTCCATCTCTAATGATTCCCAAGCAAAATTTAGGGCGGAAAAGCGCCACAAATTCCCAACATTTCTTTGTAAAAAAATTTCAAATGTTTTTCTTTGAATAGTAGAGATGATAGACAAAATTTAAATAAAAGAAAATTGATGCACGTATTTAATTAGAATTTGAATCATACACTTAAATTTTTACATAGATTTGAAAAGTAAAGTTAAAAGAGGAACACAAGCTAGAGTACAATTTAATATTGAGGCTTGCTTGAAAAATTCAAAGCAAATGATTAGGTTTAAAGAGGAGAGGAAGAGAGGATATGAAAAGATATATAGGTAGGATGTGTGATATCATATAATCATAATGGTCCCCGGTTCAGTCAGTCATGAAGTTTGCAAAGGTATATATGAGAAGTGGATTATGGATCTCATTTGCAGCTTTATAAGGTAGAGAGAGATTGAGAGAGAGAGAGATATGGGTAAAAGGTAAATGAAAATATACGTAGAGTAGACATGAATGAAAGAGTGTGTGTGGAGCCCAAGTTGTATATTGGTTGGGGTGATTGGTAACATATAATGCCTCCTGCAGTGTATACATGCATATATATATACATACAAATATACAATTACCATTACATATACAAATCAATCCCTCTTCCTTCTGATGGATAAACTACTGTAGTAGTTGTCTAGCTATGATCTGAAACGACCTTCAACTATTTTAATGTGACTACTCTCTGCTGAATTATAATTTTTATTTAAGGTGTGGTTTTTGGTCCATATGCTATGTATGAGAAAAAACTTGTTTTCATCGGAATTGTGTACATCTTTCATTAGTTGTATTGATTTTAATAATAAAATTAATTTAATTTATTCATAAAAATATACGATATTGATTGAATGATTATTGATGTTAATTTTGAATATGGAAATGCGTGGAACACTAATTGTTGAAAAGTCTGATTCATTTTTGTGTGTAGAATTATGGTCTGATTTCACACATACATATTTTATGTCTACTTAACATAGAAAGGTGAATTTTATTTATATTTTGCCATTGAGAATAACAAATTGTATATCATTGTTAGATTTAGGTCTTTTATATGTATTTTTGTCATTCGAATTGGTCCTTTGTTACTTTTAACCACAAAAATTTAAGGTGAAACTAGGCCCTTTCAAATTGTATCTCATTAATATATATTATTTTTAAAAAATGTAACTATTTGATCTTGTAAGTCAATTATATCTAATAGTTATCTTAACTTGTGAAGTGTCCTCTACGGTGTGGTACTCTATTTTTAGATGGTTAGGGTTCCAGTGTGTTTTGCCCGGGGGGGTTATAGGCATGTTCGAGTTGCTGTTAGGGATGGGTACTGGTAGGAGAGCTCACTTGAGATGTTTGTTAATTTGGCATGCTGTTATTTGGTCGATCTGAAATTCCCGGAATGAATTGATCTTTACTGGGGGATCTTCATCAGTTGAATACCTAGTTGATAAGGTGAAACTTTTTACTTGGAAATGGTATTTGGTCAAAAACCCTGGTAACCTCTGCTCTCTTTATGAGTGGGAGATGGAACCTATTTTATGCTGGAACCGTTAAGGTCATGTGAGGTGATTATTCTGGGGTCTGGTGGTCTTGATGGGCTATAGACTTGCTTTTTGCCATCTTTTCGTGATTTCTGATCTTTCTCTCTTTTTGGTCGTATGGTGATTTGAGACTAGCCTCGGTCTAGTAGGAGTTTTTATCTCTTTGATTTTTTATATTTTCTATTTTTTTTGGGGACTTAGTACTTCTTGTACCCCCTTTTTATTTTTAGAATTCTATTTGGTGTATCATCTTTTCTCGTTATATATATATAATTATATTTGTCATTCAAAAAAAAAATTTATCTATTAATGCCTAATTTTATTTTAATTTTTTGCATCTTCTTCACTCCTCTTCTTTTTCATCGTCGTCTTTATCAACTTCTTCAAATAAACCAATTTTCAAATAAACCAGAAATAAAAAGCACATCAACCCAATAAACAAAAATATTGCTAACAGTTCTTTTAATTTTAATATTTTAAAATGTACTTGGGTTTGAGCGGTTTAATATATTTTGTCATTAAAATTTTTGGAATTGATCATATTAATTTAGCTTAAATATTATTTTGGTCTCCTTATTTTGATATTTTTAAACTTTTAGTTTGCCTATTTCTAAAACCAGCTTTTTGGTCTCTCTGTTATAAAAGTCAAATGAATTTGCATTAGCACAAAAAAAATTCAAACTAAAACATTTGTTCTTTGAAACATCAAACTATAGAAGTTAAAAATGTCTAGTCTCATTCTTGTCACTATAAATTAGTTGGTAAATATTAATTACATATATGTACTTTCTCCGGTCGTTTTTATATGAAATATTTTAAAAAAACCACACAGACCAAAAAAACTAATTTTTTTTATTAATAATTCTAAAATTGTATGTTTTATTCCAAAACTATCCCTGAATTAGCATAGGAAATAGGTCTCTCTAATTAATGCATTAGTATTGGAAAGAATTGCTTGATTTTTTAAAATAAGCGTACAAATGGAATTGTATCTTTAATAAAGAATAAATTTAAAAAGTATTTCTTATAAAAAGATCAAAATAAAATTCCAAAGTGTTATTATAAAATAGACCGGAGGGAGTAATATGTAAGATGTTAGAATTATTGTACATCCACTTGTTATTTTTAAAAAGTAAAATTATAACCGCCAGACGACTTGACCAAGAAAGAATACTACTAATTAAAAAATATATAAAAAAGGTAAAGATTTGTATTAAAAAAAACATATTTTGTACTTAATTTAGAAAGATAAACTACACAAATTTAAATCTTAAAAATATATTAGGTTATCCCAGAATTCTCAAAAATATATGTAGTCTCAAAATTAATCTTAAGTACAGTGCATATGTTGTTGGGCCTGGTGCACATGGGTGGGTTACTAATTCCTTTGTGACACCAAGGAATGGTAGCAATTAATAAGATGAAACAGCAATCAGTAAGTAAAGCATTTATTGACAATCAATATCCCACCCCTTTGTAATAGAGACCAACCCTACCACTATATTCACCCTTTAGGACTCGTCCTACCTCCATCAGATATTTACATTTGATGTGTCTCTCACCATCATCTTTTTTTGTGTTTGGCATTTGTGCTTTTATGGAAAGTCTCTATCCTAAAACCACCCATACCCCCAATATCCCCTACAATCAAATTTAACTCACATACGTGCAATCCACAATATTAATCATATACCCTGAATTTACCAATGTTCAATATTATAAAGTGTAATGTACACTAATAAAGATAAGTACGTAACTCATGCATATGTACACATCATGACAAGAAATTGTTAGGTCATGAGAGGAGTTTATAGGATCATCTAGTTATATCGAATTAAAAATGTCATATAAGTGAGTTAAACGCTACATTTAATACGATTAGTGGAATCAAAGTCATAAACATGCAATTATTAGCTATATTGTTTTATATTTTGCAGTTAATTAATAATTACCAATTTCCAACAAATATTCTAAAAATTTGAGGCACTCTATTTTGTGAGACCCTGTGCAAAGGGTTGTGTTGCCCTTGCCGAGGGTCGTCCTTGGTCATGAGGGGATTCTTGGGAATCATTCAAAATTTCACATTAGACCAAGAGCATTAAACATACAAATAAATTGGACCTTGTATCTTTACCCAAATCTTTAAGACTTTAAGTTTCTGAATCCTCTCATTTAAAATATTCCTTCCGTCTCATAATGAGTGATTCAGTTGACTGTTTCACGCATGTTAATGCATAACTTTGACGATTAATATTTTTTATTGTATAATAATAAAAATTATAAAAATTTGATATTTTAAAAATACTCACGATTCCAACAACATCTTATATGCTAATATTTATTTTTATTATTAGTAGAAAAATATGGTCAAAGCAAGACATATGAATAGTGCATATAGTCAAAATGGATCACTCATTGTGGGACGGAAGGAGTACTCAACAAACATTGACTTTTCTATTCAACTTTTCTCAATTCACCTTATGCTTCACAGATTTGGATTCCCTGTTGTAGAAAACAATACAATTTTCACGTGTTGGAGTAATTTGAGAATAGAGAACGAAAAATGAATTGAATAGAAAGATTAGAGAAAAATGAAAGTTGTTATTCATCCACTAGAGGCAAAGGTAATTATATACAAAAGGAGGCTTGCTTCACTACCAAGCAATTGTAACTAACTACCTAGGACAAATCGAAAAATTTCTAACTGACTAACTGACTATCTATCAGAATCTCAGCGTTCAGAACCTGCGTGTTCAGAACCTGAGTCTCCAGAGCTTCTTGAGAACCTGAAGCTTCGCAGCTTCTCACCTTCTCAGCTTCTGAGAGCTTCTCAGCTTCTGATCTTCTTGAGAGCTTCTCAACTTCTGATCTTCTAAGAACATGTATTACAAACATCACACCTCCTAATCCATGTTCTCCAATGATCCCATTCCTATAAGCTTCTTCAGAGTATCAAACCTTGCCTTAGCCATAGGTTTGGTTAGAATATCTGCAAGTTGAATCTCAGTATTGCAATATTCCAACTCAAGCTTCTCTTTGTTCACTTGATCTCTCAAAAAGTGAAACCTTCTTTCAATATGCTTGCTCCTGCCATGACTCACAGGATTGTTAGCCAAGTCGATTGCTGACTTGTTGTCCACAAGCACCTTCATCTTTGTTACTTCAACTGCCTTAAGTTCTGAAAGTAACATCTCAATCCAATTTGCCTGACATGCTGCAAATGAAGCTGCAACATACTCAGCTTCACATGATGATAATGCAACTTTTCCTTGTTTCTTAGAACACCAAGAAATTGGTGCATTGCCAATCATGAACAAGTAACCTGCAGTGCTCTTTCTATTATCTTGATCTTCTCCCCAATCAGAGTCTGAGTAGCCATAAGCCTCTAACTTCTTACTACTGTTCTTTTGGTTTGGAATCAAAATGCCATGATCACAAGTACCCTTCACATATCTGAGCACTCTCTTTGCAGCAGTCAAGTGACACATTCTTGGTTGATCCATAAATCTGCTTAGCAGACCAACACTATGACATAAGTCAATCCTAGTGTTGCACAAGTACCTCAATGAACCTATAATCTGCTTGTATAAGGTTGAATCGACCAATTCATCATCTGTATTCTTGCTCAGCTTCACACCAGTTTCCATAGGAGTAATTGCTGGGTTGCAATTGCTCATATGAAACCTCTTCAATATGTCTGCAACATATTTCTTCTGATGCAAGAAACAGCCTCTACTTGTGTTAGCAAACTCCATGCCAAGAAAATATGATAGCTCACCTAAGTCAGTCATCTCAAACTCCTTCATTATGTCTGTTTTGAACTTCTCTAACACAGCTTTGTTTGATCCAGTGATCAACAAGTCATCAACATACAGACATAGTACTCCATGTTATGTTGTGCATCTAGTGAATTTCAAATCAATTAGGAAGCTATCAATTCTCTTATTCCAAGCTCTTGGAGCTTGTTTCAAGCCATAGAGGGCTTTCTTCAGTTTGAACACTTTGTTCTCTTGACCTTTAATCTCAAAACCTGGTGGCTGCTTCACATAAACTTCTTCATCTAGAGGTCCATTTAAGAAGGCAGATTTCACATCTAGCTGATGCATAGACCAGCTCTTGTAAGTGGCTATTGCAACAACTAATCTAACGGTCTCTATCCTGGCCACAGGTGCAAACACTTCATTAAAGTCAAGTCCATGCTTCTGTAGAAAACCCTTTGCTACTAACCTTGCTTTATACTTAGCAATCTCACCATTGGGTTTCATCTTCAACTTGAAGACTCATTTCACATCAATTGGCCTCTTGTTGACTGTTTTGTGCATTAACTCCCAAGTGTTGTTCTTCTCAATAGACTTTAACTCTTCTTTCATGGTTGCCTTCCATTTAGAGTCATTTAAAGCTTGTTCTAAGGTAACTGGCTCCAACTCAGCTATCTTAGCTTCATTGATCAGTTCACCATCTTCTGTTATTGCTTGATCAGGGAACACATCATACTCATTCAACCTAACTGACTGCACTCTACCTCTTGTTGATCTTCTCAACTGTTGATTAGGTTGATCATTGGGAATGTAAGTGTGATCACCAGCTGCATCATCTTTTGGTTGATCATCTATTTCTTCAAGCACAAGCTTTCTATTGAGTAATGAACTAGTGTCCTCAGCACTAGTACTTCCAATCCAGTCCCAACCCTTTGATTCATCAAACTTTATGTCTCTGCTTATCACAACTTTATTCTCTTTTGGAGCATAGAGCTTGTAAGCACCAGTGGGGTGATATCCCAGTAGGATCATTTGTTGACTTCTATCATCAAGTTTTCTTCTTACTTGATCAGGAACATGTCTAAAACAAAGTGAGCCAAAGATTCTGAAATGACTTACACTTGGTTTAAGACCTGTCCAAGCTTCATATGGAGTTTTGTTCTTCAGCTTCTTGGTTGGACTTCTATTGATTATATGCACTGCTGTTGAGGTTGCTTCTCCCCAGAATTTATGAGGCATGTTCTTACCCTTTAGCATGCTTCTGGCCATGTTCATTATGCTCATGTTCTTTCTTTCAGCAACTCCATTGTGTTGAGGAGTGTAAGGAGCAGTGACTTCATGCACTATACCTTCATCTTCACAGAATTTTGTAAATTCTAGTGAAGTGTATTCACCACCTCCATCTGTTCTCAATTTCTGGACACTACAGCCACTTTGCTTCTCAACTAGTGCCTTAAATTTCTTGAACTTAGTGAATACTTCACTCTTCTTTTCAATAAGATAGAGCCACACATGTCTGGTATAATCATCTATGAAAGTTAAGAAATAGCTATTACCTCCAATGGACTTTACTTCAAAACGTCCACACACATCTGAGTACACCATTTCTAACTTTTGAGTTGATCTCATGGGCAATTCATTCTTGAATGAATTTCTAGTTTGCTTGGCTGCACAACACTCTTCACACACTGTACCTGGTGTTCTTATCAGAGGCAAGCCATGCACCATCTCTTTTGACTTCAACAAGCTCAAACTTTTGAAGTTCAAATGCCCAAATCTATGATGCCACATCCAATCTCCTTCGGAGTTTGTAATTGAAGCGAGACAGTGATGATCAATTACATTGATTTCAATTTTGAAAGTCCTATTGTTCGACAGTGGAGCTTTCAAAATTAATCTACTCTTAGCATCATAAATTCTCAACTCTCTATTGGCCAACTTCATTGTATAACCTTTCTCAAGTAATTGACCTAAGCTTATCAAGTTACTTGCCATAGAAGGAACATACAATACCTCATTGATGGTTGATTCTTGACCATCTTTTCTCTTCACAAGAACAGTTCCCATGCCAGCACTAGTAATTTGACTATTGTCTGCAAACTTGATATTCCTCTTCACTGAATAATCAAGCTTCAAGAACCACTTCTTATTACCAGTCATGTGATTGCTACACCCTGTATCAAGATACCACAAATTTGACTTGTCTGCTTCTGAATTTGTGATTGCCATCAGAAGTGAATCATCAGAATCACTACCACCTCCATTAGCATATTGGGCTTCATCTTTGTCTTCTCTGACCACCTTCTTAGAACGACATTCTCTTGCATAATGCCCAAATTTTTGACAGTTGTAGCATTGAATTTCTTTCTTATCAATCTTCTTCTTGGAACTCTTCTTGTTCTGATTTGCATCTTTAGTGGAATCTACATTCTGATTCTTTGAATTCTTGGTTGAATTCTCTGAATCCTCTTTCTTCTTCTTCCACTTATCTTTTCCTTTCTTGTTTTGAGTCTTGGCCTGTAATGCTTGTTCCACTGCCTTGTTTGAACTCCTCTGCTTAACCCTTAGCTCATGAGCTTCTAAGGATGCTTGCAGCTCGATCTTCAATCTTCATAGTTGCCAAATCCTTTGATTCTTCAATAGCAACCACTATGTGATCGAATTTCTCAGTCAAGGTCCTCAAGATTTTCTCAATCTTGGACCTATTAGTCATGGTTTCACCACAAGATTTCATCAAATTTGTCAAGGCCAACATTCTCGCCAAATACTCAGAGATCGTTTCTTGTTCATTCATCTGCATCATCTCGTATTGCCTTCTCAAAGCTTGCAGCTTGATACCCTTCAATTTCTCATCACCACCATAGATTTTCTTCAGTGTATCCCAAGCTCCCTTTGAGGTTTCTTCTTCTATTATCTTCTCAAAGATATTAGAATCCACACATTGATGAATGATGAACAAGCCTTTAGCATCTTTCTTTTTCAATTCTTTGTGTTGAGTTCTTGCTGCATCATCCGCATTTGCAGCCAATTCTTCTACTCCATCAGTTACAATTTGAAGAACATCTTGAAATCTGAAAATCACTTTCATTTGTGCACACCAACGATCATAGTTATCACCTTTGAAAACTGGAAGATTTCTTGGAAATTGCGAGGAGGTTGTACTATTGTTCGTCATGATTCTTGATCAAGGAATCAATCAAAATGATGAATACGAACCGGGCTCTGTTATACCAATTTGTTGGAGTAATTTGAGAATAGAGAACGAAAAATGGATTGAATAGAAAGATTAGAGAAAAATGAAAGTTGTTATTCATCCACTAGGGGCAAAGGTAATTATATACAAAAGGAGGCTTGCTTCACTACCAAGCAATTGTAACTAACTACCTAGGACAAATCAAAAAAATTCTAACTGACTAACTGACTATCTATCAGAATCTCAGCGTTCAGAACCTGCGTGTTCAGAACCTGAGTCTCCAGAGCTTCTTGAGAACCTGGAGCTTCGCAGCTTCTGAGAGCTTCTCAGCTTCTGAGAGCTTCTCAGCTTCTGATCTTCTTGAGAGCTTCTCAACTTCTGATCTTCTAAGAACATGTATTACAAACATCATCACATTGTTTTAGAGCCATCCATTACAGATCAGATAGTTCAAATTAATACAACTTTAAAATTAATGCAAACAATCTCAGATGCATGCAGGGGTGGGGCCAAGGCCCGGTTAGCCCGGGCTCGGCCCAAACTTTTTGGTATTTTAGGGGTTAATTTAGGGCAAAACTGAAATTTTTTTAGATTAATTTAAGGTAAATTTGAGATTTTTTTTGTGCAAAACTTAATTTTTTGTTTAAAACTGAGATTTTATCATATTTTAAAAAATTTATACCTTCGCCATTGGCCGCATAATTTAAATCAAATGATTCTAATTTAAATCCCATACTTCACCCAACAAAAATCACCTTAAAAGAACTCCTGAACTTTGTAATCCCAAAAATTTTCAATCTATTATTTAACTACATCTCTTCTACCAATGAAACAATTTAAAAAATAATTTAATACGAATAAGATATGTATCTACTTCTATTATTTAAGTGCATCTAAAAATTCTTCTAGTAAGTACGTACATATCTCTTCTACCAATGAAATAATTTATAAAATGATATAATACGAACAAGGTTTGTACTCAATTTTGCAGCTCCATGATATACGTGTGCCATGGCCATGTAAAAGAGACCAAACAACCCAACACGCAAGAATATGTTATGTGGTATTCTCCCTTTGCATTCATATTTCAATACTGTAGGGACAGCTTTGTCTCCTCATGGCTCGAATTACAACTTCTTTCATCATTTTTTTTTTTGTGTGTGGATTATATTTATATGTATTGGCGTATCTATCACACTCTAGTGCAAATTATTTGACTTTTTTTTTATTATTGTTATTATTATTAATTAAAACATTATAATAGAGATTATATTTTTTTCTTCCCAAAAGATTTATAAAGTTTGTTTTTAGTTCCCTCAAAAAATTGTGTTTTTGTTTGTGCCTTGATGACCTTTTCAATTTCAAGAGAACTCAAAATTTGAAACATCAATTCCTCAACACAAGGAACCTTGTTGAGGAAGATATATTAGTTCTGCGACTTCTAAAATAACCTATACGCCTAAGTGTCAAAATCAAGAAAACGTACCTTCCACCAAAAAACCCATATTCCATATCGTCGAGTCCTTCTACTCGAAAATGAAGTACTCCTTCCGATTCTAAATATAAGGGTATGTTTGGTTCGGGGGTTTTGGAGGGGAGGGGAGGTGATATTTTAAATTTTTATGTTTGGTTCAACTTTTTAATGAGGGGAGGGGAGGGAAGGAGAGAAGTAATTTATTTTTTTAACCTTAACCTTATAAACTCAAAATAAGGATTAAATTATAATGGATATATTACGTCAAAAAAAAAAATCTAATGGATATATATCCAAGTAGAAAACCTAAATTTTTTTTGTTGTAAAAAAAAATATAACCTAAAATTTTAATATTCCAACAAGGATAATTTAGAATTTTAATAAAAAAGTGAGGGTAATTTTGTCAACATAATAAATTATGTTTTACCTCGTCTCCCCTCTTTAAAAATCCCTCCCCTCCCCTCCCCTCCCCCTCGGTTGAACCAAACAAGCCTTTAAGAGAAAGTTTACTTTTAAGATTTATTGAGAATCTAATGTATCTAGTCCATATATAAAATGGATTAGATATATTTGATTTTCAATGAATCTAAAAAGTAAAGTAGTACAATATAAGAAAATATTCACGAAAGAATCGCACACCCAAAGATCATGCCAAAATGACCATGTCTAATTACCATACCCAATAACCTTAGCTACAGCATTAAAAACCAAATGGCCTCAACTCTACATAATGTTATGGATGTTTGATTTTAAAGCCTAACCATGGCATTTTTTTTTACAAAATCATAGCATGTTTATTTTTAGTTTGGTGGTAACATTATTATACTTTTGGCATGGATTAGTGTGTTTTAATACAAAATATGGTTCTTAAAAAAACATTAAAGGCAATCAGAACAAAGATTCAAAATGCATGATCATAGTCCACAAAAATACATCTGCATGTTGTGAGTTGTATATGTTTTTTAATGAAATTAAATGATTAACATGCCTTCGTAAGAAAAAGAAAAATAATTCTTTAAACAAATGGACCACTCTAAGAAGGCTAATTTTAGGTATTTTTATCCTTCTCAAAGTAGATGAGACAACTTTGTTAGTAAGGCCCCAATCAATAAAAGGAAAAGGGGAAAAGGCAAAAATAATTTTGACCCCATAATCATGATAACTTTTAAAAGAAAAATAAATTTAGTTTCTATATTAAATTTAAAAATGTATTTTTATATATATAGACACACCCACAAAGAAAAAAGGAGCACAAAAATCCTTCTTTTGGATTTTACCAAGAAAATGGATGAGTTTCTTTTATTTTTATTATTAAATCTTTTTCCTCTCAATTTTCATTATCTATGTGACACATGGTTGGTTGCTTTGATCATTTTTATTTCACTTTGATGTTGTGAGATTCTCCAAGTTGTGGGTATTGGGTGATTTTGGTTTGGGGAATATAGAGAAACACTTCAAGTAGAAGTAAGAGACCATGCTTTGACAAAAGACACAGTAATCACCATAGGTGTGTGTGAAGAAGATTTTTTACGGGTTTCTTTTTCCTTCTTTTGTTTTTGGTACAAAGGGTTTATCTTTCTTTTGCTCAAGTTGAAGAGTGTTGAAAGTTGTATTTGACACTTGTGCCTTTTCTCACATTTTAGATTAGTATCTACGCCCTATCTTACAATCTTCCAATGATTGTTGTCGGTTGACTGTTTTACACATATAAAAGAGTTTTACAAGAACAAAAAAATAAAAATTAGGGCCGGTCCAACATACATAAAAGACCAGCTAAAGCAAATTCCGAAAAGAAACTTTTATATATTCTAATAATAATGATATTTTTGTTAAAAAGAAGGGGGTGAATTATGGAGTTCATATATATATATAATCCGATCAAACAAAAAATCATGAACTATTAACTTTTTTTATGGTTGACTCTTGATGGGAGGCCTTGTTTCCTCACCGTAAACTTTCTTTTTAGCCTTTGAACAATTAAGCTTATCACTTGTATATTGAGGTCTTTTTCCATACAAAAATTATTGTTATTTTTACCCTAAAAACCTTGCTTTAGTCGCTTGGCCCTGATAAAAACTCAATTAATTTTTTATAAAAATTAAAACTCAATATTAGGTAACTCACTTAAGAACTTAATACATAGATTATGAAAGAGTGTGTTATGTGAAAGACCAACTAATCAAGTCTTAAATTATTTTTGTTAGGACCACTTATATCCTCACTAATATATTAAACCAAAGCTAAATAAAGCAGCAGGCAAAGTGCACTCATGAGCAAACAAAATTAAAAACCTTTGAAAAAATAGTTCCAAAGTTGAAAAGCATCGTGGATCATAGACATCCTTATATGTTTAATCATTTTTGTAACACTATTTCATCTTGGCTGGCTTGGCAGCATATATAATCATTAATCAAACAGGACCAATCGCCAGAACATACAAACCGAAAAACCTAACCAAACTCCAAAAACAGTAGTTTTATTGATTATTTGTTTTTGGCTAGCTAGCTAAATATATATAGATAGATAGATGAAATCCAATTGAGAATGCTATTGCATTATTTGTCTATATCTTGACATGACTATACTTGGTTGAAAGTTATTGTTCGTTTCCCACTCTTCATTGAATTGTTAGAATGACATTTACATAAAATTTCATCAATGGTATTAGCTAATTAATTATAATTATTTTTATGAAACTAATTGATCCATCCGTTCTTTTTTATAAAAGACAGATTAGTTTTTAGATTCATTCAATAATGAATATATTTAAGCTATAATATAGACCAAATAAATAAATTATTGAATGAATCTAAAAAGTAAATTATTTCTTATAAAAAGGAACGGAAGGAGGTCCCATAAGTCCTAGCTCAACTGGCAAAAATTGTCGAAATTATTAGGTCGGACGTCGTTACCCGGATTCGAACCCGAGATCTCACAATACCAAAAGAAAAAAGGAATGGAGGGAGTATATGTTATCAATTTCCAAATCAGAAAATTATGAGACCTAAAAGAACTGGTAATGTTACGAAATTCAGTTTGGTCATCAACCACTAACTTACAATCTAGCTGAATTGATACTTTTGTACTCCCAACTCACCATAACAAATTATAGCTTCTCTAATCCAATTGCATTCGCTATGGCTGGAAGTATTACCATCAAACCATCTAGTAATTGCTTTGATGAATTGCCCTTGGGCATTATGCAGGCATGCATCCATACAAAACTCGTTAAGCTCGCCAAAAATTGAAGCATCGATCAATCACACTACAAGAAAACAAGTCATTTCGCAGGGCTTTTTAACATAAGCGCGCGCCCTTGGAAAAAAACACTACATTTCCGAGGAGCAAACTCTTGAGAAATTGCATTTTAAAAATTTTGGTGTTTGACTTGGGACATACCCTTGCAATCAAACAATAATGAAATTTGATGGGGGTTTATGCGAGAGGTTGAAATTCAAAAAGATTTGGCCATTTACAATCTCAATTCGTCTATTTAATTCCTAAATTCTCAAAGAGATCGTATTAAAAAATTATTCAATTTTAATTTCATTATAAAATACATTGAGTTTTAAACAAATGAATCTTGTTAAGGGCAAGTGTTAAGAATTCAAAAGTATAAATTTCATTATAATTTTGTACAATTAATTTATGAAAAAGCCAATGAATTAATTCTTATATATTTAATTACGATATTTAATTAGTTCTTATGATATTTAAGAATCCAGTCCCATTTACAATGAATTACTAGTTCTTATCCAAAAAATTCATTGGCTTTTAATCTTACGATTTTTAAAAGCCAATGATTAAAAACGAGAGTGGATTTTTAAAAAAATTCATTAATATTACATTAAAAAAATAATATTATTATATTTCATTAGTTCTTAATTATATTTTTAGCTAAATTCTATTTCATTTTGGTCAATTATAAACTATGGAGTGAAATTTTAGTCTTTGAATTGAAAATTGAAAATTTTGAAAACAGAATTAGAAAATATAGTTTTAACTTTTAAGGGCAGAGATCTTCACTATACTCTAATGAAATATAGAATTGAAGGGATATTTGTATTATAAACTCTATAATTCCTTCTTTCAGACAAATAGAATGAAGGACACATTATAAATTAATTAAGTCCCCACACCACACACACCTAGCTAGTTGATGAGATGATTATATCTGCAATCTGCATTGAGAACGTGGATGGATTAGTCTACAGAGAGTAGTACAGTACATTCAATTAATTACGTATAACATGCTAGCTAGGCTTTTATGATGTTGATTTCTCATCATATACATGGAGAACAATAGTATGTGATCTCACCAAAGGGAAGAAACATAAGCATGTCTACAAGTACAATGTACAACTCTAAGAACCCTAAGTTACTTTGTTCTCTCTCTCTCTATATGCAAAAAAAAAACAACAGTAAAACTCTTAAGTTATCTGAAGAACCGATATATATATATATATATACCAAGTTTATAATTAATATAGATCAAATATATTTTGATTTCAATATGTTTTTAGTCCTTATATTTTGGGAAATTGTCAAGAATGATTCCTACATTTAAAAAATAGTCAAAAAAAACTCATAAGTTTTTCGTTATCAAGAATGATTCATTCCGTCTATTTTTTTCCACATCAGCTAACCGAATGATTATTAGTGGACCCCACTATTTTAATTTTAGTCCCTACATTTTACAAAATGGACAAGAATGGTCCCTATATTTTAAAAAATGTCAAAAAAATCCCATAATTTTTTTAAAATATAGGGATTATTCTTGCATATTTTGCAAAAATATATGGACTAAAATTAAAACGGTGGGGGTCCACTTATAAGCATTTTGTTAGCTGACTTTGAAAAATTAGACGGAATAGATCGTTCTTGATAACGGAAAAATTTATGGGATTTTTTTTTATCATTTTTAAAATGTAGGGATCATTCTTGACAATTTCGCAACATGCAGGGACTAAAAATATATTTAACCCATATATTTTTTTATAAATTAAGAGCTTATAGATATTGAGGTAGTGACAGATATCAATCTTCTTGATAAATATATTAGTGTTCAATTAATTTAAATATGAAATTTTGTTTGTGATAGAAAATGGTGAGAGTATAAGACCCCGTTTGAATTAGCTTATGTAAAATAGGTTATGCAAAAAATAAATTTTTATATATTATTATAAGTTTTTGTCATGGTAGTTTATTAAAAAATAGCTTATAAAAATATAATTTTCATTAGTGAGAAATTATAAAATAACATAAAACTTTATTTATTTGCATAAGTTGTTTTGCATAAGCTAAAAAACAAGCTAATCCAAACAAGCCTAAATATAAGATGGAAAAACATCTCATGTGGTTTTATGGTATGGTGCAACTATGCTCGTACATTGCTCAAAATTTTAATTATAACTAGGGTTGGTAATAGGCTAGGTCAAGCTATACTTTTGCCAGCCTAAGTTTGGTCTGTCAAAAAATTTGAAGGGCTGAGTCTGCCATGTGATCTGTAATAGTGTTATTTTTTAGGTCTCAGTCTGACTTGAAAACTTGACATGGCTTATTAGTCTGTTTAAAAGTCTATTTCACATAAACATATTTAAATAAATATTATATTTATTTTAAAATATACTAATGAACTTAAATACCAATGACATTAAACTTCCTTTTGATATTTAACATGATATTTTAGAGTATTTGACCGTATATGACATCATATTTCAAATTTAGTTTATAATAATACATTTATATGTGTGAGAAATCAATGTCGATTAATAAATGTAAACTACTAATTAAAAAAGTTAATAGATTTATAAATTAATCAAAGTTAATATTTTAATATATAATAATAATAATTATTATTATTATTATTATAATAAATGTAAAATTATTATTCATATTTACTTAAATAGGCCGACCTAGTAGTCTTAAAAGACTTTTTTATGGGTTGAAGTCTGACTGTTTAGCTAAATAGATTTATAAAAAAGTTTTAGCATGAGCCTATGTAAGCTATAGATCGTAAACCCTTGTAGACCGGCCTGATTTATTCTCACCATAATGATAACAAACAATGCTGCCTTTTGATAAAATTATTTAGGGCCGCAATGTTCATACCAAATTAAAAAATTTGCCAATTATTTTTTTTATTAAATGTATTTTTTATATTCCATTGTAAATTAATTATATTAATAATATAAAAGTTTGTATAAAGTATCATGCTCTCTTCGTTCCAAAATATAAGTAGTTTTGGAAAAATAATTGTTCCAAATTATAAGTCGTTTTATAATACTAATGAAACATTTAATGTTATTTTTTCTATTATACCCTTAACTATTTATTGCTCTATATTATTTCAATTCTTTAATTTATCTTTTCCATATCATTAATGAAGAACAATTTTGTAAATCAACTCATAATTTCTTTTTTCCATACAACATTATACATTTCTTAATTTTTGAAATATGGTCAAAACAACTTATATTTTGGATCGAAAGAAATAGTATTTAGAAACATTTTTTTTAATAAAGATAAATCTCTCTTTAAGTGGCACCGGCAAAAAGGACCGAACCAAGTTACTCTCAAGTCGTTGCACATTAGTCAGCAATGTTTTACTATCATTAATATCATTAATGATAAATTCCTATTTTTAGTAATTTCACCTACTCATTCCCCCTACACAGTTGCTTTGCCCCATTTACAGCAACAGTGCTCATCATGTAGTACAATAATTATTAAAAATCTTTGAAAATTTTAAATCAAGTGATTAATGTGATTTTTTTTTCTTTTCAGGTAGCCTAATGGCTTGTCTTATAAATGTAGCTTAAATATAGTGTAGGAGTGTAAGAGCAAATCAATAATTCGATGAATTTAAAACTCAATTAATAGGACATTATATTACATATGCTGAGAATCGGAGTTCGAATTCCAATCATTTCATTTATCCACCTTAAAAGTATAATTTTTGACCAATAGCTATGTTACTTGACAAAAAAATATATATAAACCAACTTATTAAATTGATTCATTTTTCTATATTCATATTCAAACTGAACTAAACTAATTCAATCTCTATTCATTTAAATATCGGTTTGATGCTATTTAAAATCGATCATCTGAGATCTGAACATTACTATTATATTTTATTATTTCTTTCATTTCGCACTATATTATCGATCAGCTTTATTGGAAAAATTGATTAGTGTATTATTGTACTTAATTTTTAACAATATAAATTTATTTATATTTTTAAATAAACTTCTTAATTAATTTTAAAAAATTATTAATCAAACAAACTAAAACACGTTCTTCCATATTATTAAAAGAAAAAACTAACCAAATCAACTACATTTTTGATTGATTTGGGTATTTTTGTTTCCAAAATTTAAACCGACTCACCAATCTCTAAATTGTAAAAATATTAAGGAAGATAAAAATAGTGTTGAATCTCTATACTAAAATTTTTAAAGCTCTGTTCGCAAGTTTGGAAGGGAAATGAGGGGAGGAGTATTTTGGAGGGAGGGAAAAATTAGAGAATTTTTTTACATTTTCTAAAAAAATATCATTTATAGAGAATAAAAAATAAGAGTTTATTATTAATATATTTTAAAATTTAAGAATAGTATGATAACGTAGATTAAATTTGAAGAATTTATATAAACCCTCCAAAATAATTCTCCAATATATATACCATTTTTTAGTTCCACCAAATTATGAGGTCTTTGTGTAATGAAGAAAAATGAATCCTCTAAACTTTGATCCTATCCTCTTAAACTTCTCTATTTGTTTCATTTTTTTCAAAATTCTCCGCTTCAAATTTACAAACAAAGCCTAATGCATTAATTTTACGAATGAGATATATTTCTTATATGGAAAATGCTAAACAGTGCACCAGCTGGTGCACTAGTTAAACATATTAATATAGAATTTTTTTTGGAAACTTGTGCACTTAATATATTAAAGTTATAAAAAATGCTAAAGTTGTAATATAGAATTTTACCTTTTTATTTTTTTTTTGGATATGCTTAACTAGTGCACCGAATGCACTATTTAGCATGACCATTATTATATATCCAATATTAAATTCATTCATATCTAGTCAATGTATAGAACTAACCATGGTTATTAAAATCGAGTGTTAACTCGTAAACTCATACGAGTTTACGAGTTCAACTAACTTCTCACATTTAAACCCAGCAATTATTGGAGTCTCTCACATCTTATATTTTGATCCAACTCCATTATTCACTTTCTCTTCTCCACTAAACCGAATCAAAGCTCTCACTTATTAGAGAGATCGAAAGTAACAACGGACCAATATTTAAAAAACGCAAATGAGATGCCACCTTTTTTTTCATTCAACCTTAAGGAAAGCATGCTTTAGAAGTTAGTATTACAAAAACAGAAATTAAATCTTGGTTCACAAAGTATCTCTCTCCATCTTATCCTTTTTCTTTAAAGTTTGAGCTTCAGATTCTCAATTCTTAACCATTTCAGCACCAAATCCATGCCTATACTATACCTTGATGAACTCGGTCACCTTCATGTTATTCCTCACTTTTGTCATTTGTTCTGTCGGGTGATTTTCAGATATAGCTAGCTAGCTCTTTCAATGTGAATTATGAGCATTAATTCAAATCTATATCGACTATTCTCGGGGAGGGAATTCCTTAAGACTACCACAATCTCTGCCGCTAGAGCAGTATCCTCATCAGATAAAGATTCAAATACTATTCTTTGCGATTATTTGTCACTATTATTTGTCATTAAAAAAATTGAGATTGCGATTTAAAATTATTTTTTTTGGTTGAGAATAAATTATTTATTATGCCAAATCAAATAATAACATTGTTAAAGTCCATGTACCATGTGATTAGAGTTCATAATTAAGGTGTTAAAAAAACATTTATCAAAAGAGATAACTCTCTAAATAGGAGTACTTCCTTATTTCAAAAAATTATTTCCTAATTTTGGACACGAGACACCACTACACCCAAAAATATGAGTACCATTGTACTATGTTGTATATATACAACATGTGGTTTATATGAGGATAGTATCTATTCTTTTTGTTAACAAGATATTGCATTTCTAGATACGTTATAACAGAGAGGTTACAAAGGTACAAACTTTGCTTTCAATTTCCATTCTTTGCCCTTCTGTCCAATGATATCCAATGTTCTTGGTTCATGAGTGGATGCACCCCCTTTTTCACTCTCTTTTTCTTTCACTTACTCCGTAAATGAAGGTGTCTTTATCTCTTCTATGTCTCTCCCCTTTCCCATACCTATCATAGATCTTTGAGCACAAATCAAAACCTCTCTTTTTTTTAGACTAAGTAGTAAGTATGTCCGACTCAAACTTATATACACAATTGTAGGGTACCGGGTTTGAATTTGGATAAAAATATTCAATCTAACAATATCAACATTGTCAATTTAAGTTAGATCTTTCAATTCGAACCAAAACTTCTTTTTCTTTTTGTTGGTATTAATTTTCTAATTCCAACGGGAATGGGGCTTCGGTATTCTAGAATTTGGCTGCGAAGTAATTAAGTAAAGTTTGACCAAAAACACAACTTCTCCTTTTTTATTCCCCTTATAAGAGAAAGCGTATAAACATTCAACTTTTTATTTTAAGTTTTCTCTATCGATCAAAAGTAATTTTAATATTATCCGATATTAAATGTGAATGCCACATTATTCATAATTTGAATATTTTTGTCACATTATGAAATATACTCCCTCCCTTATAATATTTAAATATTATAAGCGAAAACCACATTTTGGGTTCATTGAATAATCAATATATTTAATTTATATTAGATCAGATACATCAATTATTCAAAAAAATTAAAAATAATAATTTTTACTTATACAGTACTATATAACGGAAGGAGTACTAACGAATTTTTCTAGACCCAACCTCTATATCAATGTTTTAACACACAACTTTAGTCTTAATTGAATGACTTCCAAAAGTTTGTTTATAAATTTATTCACAAATTTAGCTCAACCAGCCGAAATATTAAAATTGTTAGATCGTACGCTATAATTAAGGTTTGAACCTGGTACCTCTGCTTTGTGTGTGTAAATTTTAAATGGCTTGATATTTTGCCTAAATATAAGCAAAAATAAGTCAACAAAAGTTAATGTATCTTATCTAAATTTTACATCAAGTATACTCCATCCGGCTCTATATATAAACAAAATTTGACTTTTTAAATTCATTCTAAAAATCAAATTATTAACTAGATACATTATTTTTTCAATTTAATCAGGGAGGGAATATTAAATTTTGTTGACTAAATTTTACTTGTTAAGTTTTGACATTGTATAATTGACATAAGTTTCCCAACACATTTAATGTGACATTCTCTTTGGAAATCATGCATGGAATATGGATTGATGGTGTGATTACCATAGTAGTAATGTGGTTTCAATCACCATCCCTGACATTAACTGATTTTCAGTGGGATGTCTAGGGAATTTATGTGCACTTTTGATGACAATCATAAATGCAAAATTGGGGAAATGGAGGATTTCTTGCCTGAAATGGCTTGACATTATGGAATTGTGGCATGGTCTCCATTGCTATTGGTCATATCAAAACCATATATCCTACTCCGTTCATAGATTTCAGTTGTACAAAAATGCACATGGATTTATGCCTAAATCCAAGCTTTGCATGTGAGCCCCGTTTGCCACGTGCATGATGGTTTTGTGGAGTGTAAAGTCATTGGGACAATTTTTCAAAGAGTGAATGAACAAGAGTATGATATTCATGAGTGAATGTGGGGTAATTTACTTGATTATATTTATGGGATCCAACTCTTTATAATAATTAGTGTTACTACTACATCAAATCTTTATTATTCTTTTTTTTTTACATACTGTAATCTTTATTAAGGGACAAATATTTTGTCAAACTAACTCTTATAAAAAGGAACGGATGGAGTAATCTTTATTATTATCTACCTCTAGTTATAAGATATTTTTTACTCTTTTATTTCCCTTAACATAAAAGACATTTTTCAAAATCTCAGGAACTAATAATTTCTATATAAAATATACTCCTTCAGTCTTAAATTATAAAGAAATATAAATCCACAATTATAAAAATAAAATGAAAAATTAATAGTTTGGAGTGTGTCCTTTTTTTCTTTTATGTAAAAATATAAAAATAATTTTAATTAATTGGTTATTGCTTATGGAAATGGTCAGATCAAAACCATATATCACGGGCTTTACCCCTATATGTATATTAAAAGAAAAAGTCATGTATCTCATTTTAATGATAGATTTCAGTTGTAAGAGAATGCATAAAATAAATCAAACATTATCGGAATGTTACACAACTTTAGTTGCAATGTTTAGTTTCACATCGGCGGAAGAACCATGAGAAATATCCATATATGAAACAACCTGAGCAACTTAAGAAAATAGAATAGTCTCAGTAAAAACAGATTTCAGATTTTACAATTTAGATATTATTTTGGATTATAAAATTCAAACATGTGAAATCTTGTTCGGATTCTATATTCCAAATGTATAAAATAAAATTTAGATTCTAGAATTCAAGTAGGGTATTTTTAAAATATGAGAGGATACCGAAAAAAACTCCAAAAAATATTTACACAAAATTGGGCTGCCAATAATGTTTCAAATATGCTAATTGTGAGGATTTCGGCCTAAAGTAGGGCTACTATAGTTTCTTCTTTGGGCCAACCTTGTAAATATAGATTTAATGAAGAGAGTTTAATGCTTTTATATTATTCAAACTTTGAAACTCTGATAAATTTAAAGTGACATGTGTCATTTTTTTTATTTTTTTTCTAATTTTTTTTTTTATTTTATCCATTTTTATTAATTCATTCAATCTACTTTCTTAAGCCACTAAAATTAGTATTGATGAACAAGGCCGTCCCTAAGCATAGGCATTGGAGCCAATGGCCTTAGGCCCATGTATATAGGGGCTCAAATTATTTTATATACCTATTCTACTATTAAACAAAATTATACTAACATCAGTTAGTCTGATCAAATTGTGCAAAGGGTTCTTTACTCACTACAAAATATTCACATTTTGAGTTTTGTTCCGATAAAGTTTTACTCATTTTAAGTCCTCGCATTATGGTATTTTTGCAATTTTGCTCTTGATGTAATGAGTAATATGAAAATAAAAATGTTATCCTGTACTCTACTCAATTATATTTTCACCCCAACATTTTTGGTAAATAAATTTGTTTCTTTTCTATCCATCCATTTTTTTTTCATTTATGCCCTTGTATAAAAAATTTGGAACGCATTTTTTGAAGTTTTTTTAGTTCAAATTTGAAAAAAAAAATTGGAAAACACATTCCAAAGATTTTTCCAAGGAAAAAATTTTCAAAAAAACGTGTTCCAAAATATTTATTCAAAGGCAAAAAAGGAAGATTAGGGGTATAAAAAAAATATTGGGGTGGGAAGAGAAATATCCTTCTCTGGACCTTTGGAATAAGCAGTATCTGAGATTCGAAGAGGATAACTAGGCCCTTTTCTATTTTCATTTCTTTTTTCAGTATGTTGCCACTTTTCTTTATATTCTTATGTTTCTTGTTTGATGAGACACTATGGAGTATGGTGGTAATTTGACTATCTTTGAGTCTTTCGTTGTAAATGTCTTTGCTTTGGACCCCTTTTCTTAACACAAAATCCTTTGACAAAAAACCTATAATACACCATGGTTTTTGGTCATTTTAAATTTAGACATATATAATGATGCATGTTTATACTTTTGTAAGGATAAAGGGAAAGATATCACAGTACCAAAAAAAGGGAAAGATATCATTAATTGAATATTAACTTTTTAAAAGAATCTAAATTTTGAAGAAAAAATCACGACTAAAATTCGAGACCAAGAGAATATTAGATATAGTTTGGTCTGAATTTTTGAGGTCTTATAAGTTATTTGAAAGTTAAAAATAAAAATAAAAATTTTCAGAAAAAATCTAAAGTTGTTTGATAATTGTTATTTTTTTAGCTTCAAAAGTCATTTATTTATGTATTTTACTCATAAAAATAAAATAACTTTTTTCTATCAAAAAATTCTTAAAAATATGTTTGGTCTAAGTTCTTCTTTTATTGAGTAGAAAAATTTGAAATAAAACGGTACCTTAATATGTTTAAAGTAGATAATTAGATATGGGCTCATTTTTAAGGATATAGTGTACCAATTAATTTTTTATGTTAATTTTTTCATTTTTAACCTTTTAGTTCTTAAGGAAAAAGAGACGAAATAATTTGAAACTATGTTTGAGAAATAAATAAAATCTTATCCATGATTATTTTGGTTAAGATTTGAACTCAAATTCTTTCAAACGATTTGTTTTTAACTAGAGATCATTAATGAGTTCAACCATTTAGTTGTATAAATATTGAAATTAGAAAAATGTATAATAATTTTTTTTAATATAAAATATATTTGTTTCAAGTTTTAGTAGATTTATAATAAATAGTTCACATAAGTATAGATTAGTTGGTAAAGAAACTGCAATATGTAAAGGCCGAAATTTAAACCCCAAAATTTTCAGTTATTTACTAGGTGAATTCTTTTCATTGTATATAAATAAGAGAGATAAAATTGTGATCACCGTACTACTTAACTGAAAAAATAAAATAATAATGAACTGATCATACATAGAAGATAAAATTTGTGGAGCAATAAAATAAGTCACCGTTGAAAAACTTAATTATAAAAAAGAATTTAACAATTGATCTTTAGATAGACAATAAATTCTATATTATTAGTAATAATAATTACATAAAAACTTACACCAATCAGTACATTAAAGAAATTAAAAAAAAATGCATCATTATGTAATGTGGGTGCAATCTATAACCATATACATATAGTATATATAAAATATTACATTATTATAAAATAATGTGTATATAAATTTTAACCCATAAGATAAGATAAAACATGATCACCCCAAACAAATGATAACCATTCCAATTCAATGCATCATAAATGCCACAAAAGAAGCAAACAGAGAAGAAATCAAGATCACCCCAGATACAGGCAAAGCAAATCCATTTCCAGCCTCCAATTGTGATGTGGGTGCAATCTCTGAATCTTGTGCCACAATGTTTGTCACACAAAATAAGCCTAAGAACATTACCACTGTTGTGAATTCGACGAAAAATCACACCAATAAAAGAACTTGATGTGTGGAGCAATAGAATCAAGCAACCAAATTAAGTTGAATATAGAGATGATGATAATAATAATCCAAAGCAAGTAGACAAATCAAAAGCAAGAGAGCAAGACACAATATTTGTTTACCCAGTTCGGAATTACCTACTCTGGGGGAGAGAGCAGCCCCTCCGTTCCACTAGAATCAATGAGTATCACTTTACAAGAAATTCCCACAATTGGGTACAAGGAATTAGCAACCCTAATTCTACCCAAATCCCGAATCTCTTCCCGTGACCAAGAGACTCACTTGACCTAGTCTACCCAAGGAGAAACTAACAACCTATTTGCCTTTGACGACAAACCCTTGTTCCCTCAATCTCTCTCTTGCTCTCCCAATTTTTCTATGAACAAGACAATCCCTATTTATAGAAAAAATATATGCCTATTATTTTAAAACAAATCTTTTAAAATAAAACCAAATCTCCTATTATTTTTAAATATATCTAATATTTAAAAACAAACACAATCTAAGTCAGATATTCTTCAAAACATATTTTTCCACAAAATCACCAAACCAACACGAGCCTGCGCCCCGCGCCAGCCCGTCCGCGCCCCGCGCCAGACAACAGAACCCACAGGCCAAACGAGGCCTCTCCTGGCGCCGCGCGCTAGCTGGCAGATGTTCTTCAGAATTTTCCGACTTCTTGTAACCGAGATTTCAAGGCATATCCAACAATTCTCCACCTTGCCTTTAAATCGATGGTGATCCAATCAACCACCGTGCTGCTCTCTCCATCTTGAATCTTCTATTCAAGATCACCGGCCAAGTCCAAGTCCCACTTGAACCTTGACCTAGGCGTTAGCCTCCACTTGCTTCCCGCAAGCATTGCCTCCTTCCCTTCATCCCTCGGAATGCCTTCCGCTCTCATGAAGATCTTGCATCCCACTACCATAGGACTTTTGGTAGCAACAAGATTCACCGCCTCCTCTTCAGACTCCGGAGTAGCTAATTCCGTACCTTCCTGAAGAAACGCTTGTGACCCCGCTATCTCCGGCATTTTGGATAGCTCAACAAGCTTCACCACCCTTCGACCCCCGGAGTGCCCTCCGTCCTCTCGAAGTATTGCTTGCCTCCGAACCCACCTTGGACTTTTAGGTGGTTCTACAAGCTGCAACATCAAACTCCCCTTGTGCCCGACTACCTCCAGCAGTCCTACAAGTTCCCAAGTTTGATCAAGGTTGCTTTCAATTGTCTCCCTGAAGATCCTCTCAAGGTCTTGCACTTCTTCAGCCACAATTGAAACGTATCCCACAAGGCCTCTATGGTTCCCCTTTGGTTCAACACAACCACTCTCCTCTCTATCTCCAATTAGATACCCGAGAGTCAATGTTGATAGCCTCCCACTCTTGGAAGACTCCACCTCAAACTGAGATTCCACCAAAGTACACCAACCATCCTCTTGTGATAAGCAAGACCTCTCCACCAACCCCTCTGAAACACCCAACCCGAAATCCCCTGACTCTCCACCGTCACAAGCATCAATAGCTGACACCACTAGTGCCTCTCCATGCTCATAACCCTCATACTCCGATGAGTCTTCAACAACATGCGCAGAATTACCATTGCCCTTCAACTCCGGACAATCCCGTTTGTAGTGACCCCTCTTTTGACAGTGGAAACAAGCCCACCTATCACCGATTTTTGACTTAGCCTTCCCACCTCTACCTCCACCTCTTCCACTTGAAACGTTTAAGGCATCCGCACCATCTCCCACCTTCAAGTCTTTAAACTTAGTTAGTTCTTTCGTCCGTAAGGCCGATTGAACTTCCTCCAAGGTAATAGGGCTTTCCCTACCGTAGAGCATAGTATCCTTGAAACTCTCATAGGACTTAGGTAGCGTACACAGAAGGTGTAAAGCTTTGTCTCCGTCTTCTAGGTTCACATCAACGTTGGCTAAATCATCAATGATCTTGTTAAATTCCGCCAGTTGTTCCGTCATGGATTTCGACTCCACCATTCGATAAAAGTAGAGCTTCTGTTTCAGAAACTGCTGATGTGCCGCCGACTTAGTCATATACAATGATTCAAGCCTCGCCCACATCGCCGCAGCGTTGGTCTCCTTTGCGACTTCTCTCAACACATTGTCTCCGAGACACAAGGTAATAGCACTAACCGCCCTTTCATTCAAATCAGCCTTCTCCTCATCGGAAAGACTCGCCGGCATCCGTGCACCCTTCAAGGCCTCAACACACTTGTTATGGACTAGAACAGCCCTCATCTTCACCTTCCACAACCCGAAGTCGTTATTCCCGGTGAACTTCTCAATATCAAACTTCGAACCCATGGTACTTGATTATCACGATTGATCCTTGCCCCACGGTGGGCGCCAATTGTTGTGAATTCGACGAAAAATCACACCAATAAAAGAACTTGATGTGTGGAGCAATAGAATCAAGCAACCAAATTAAGTTGAATATAGAGATGATGATAATAATAATCCAAAGCAAGTAGACAAATCAAAAGCAAGAGAGCAAGACACAATATTTGTTTACCCAGTTCGGAATTACCTACTCTGGGGGAGAGAGCAGCCCCTCCGTTCCACTAGAATCAATGAGTATCACTTTACAAGAAATTCCCACAATTGGGTACAAGGAATTAGCAACCCTAATTCTACCCAAATCCCGAATCTCTTCCCGTGACCAAGAGACTCACTTGACCTAGTCTACCCAAGGAGAAACTAACAACCTATTTGCCTTTGACGACAAACCCTTGTTCCCTCAATCTCTCTCTTGCTCTCCCAATTTTTCTATGAACAAGACAATCCCTATTTATAGAAAAAATATATGCCTATTATTTTAAAACAAATCTTTTAAAATAAAACCAAATCTCCTATTATTTTTAAATATATCTAATATTTAAAAACAAACACAATCTAAGTCAGATATTCTTCAAAACATATTTTTCCACAAAATCACCAAACCAACACGAGCCTGCGCCCCGCGCCAGCCCGTCCGCGCCCCGCGCCAGACAACAGAACCCACAGGCCAAACGAGGCCTCTCCTGGCGCCGCGCGCTAGCTGGCAGATGTTCTTCAGAATTTTCCGACTTCTTGTAACCGAGATTTCAAGGCATATCCAACAACCACCATCAAAAATTGAAATGTAGAGGCACCAAATGTTTCCATTTCCACAAAATATGTTATGTCACTATGATAAGGCTTAATGTGATTGAAAATTTTGTATTGGTTAGGAAAATGAATTAATTTGTTGAATGGAAGAGTCAAGAGTTGAGCTATATATAGAGAGAATTTTATTAGGTGTATGTTAGAAGATCACATTGAAGTTGTTAAATGGTACATTGAACATTAATCATTCTTAATGTTTATATGGCTTTTGGATTAAGGCTTTTGATAATACCCCACAAGACCAATCAAAGGTAGTAGGTGGTGCAAGGTGGTATTGTGTACTCAAAGAACTTCTTACGTTACACTTTGGATTTTTTTTTTGATTGGTACGTTACACTTTAGATGAGTGTGTGCGTTTATACGAGTCCTTTCACAAACGTTAATTCAAATATATATATTAAGTCAAATAGAATTTTGTGTACTCAAATAGAATTTTTTTTTAAGTCAAATAGAATGCGTTGTCCCGTGAGCTTAGCTCGGTTGGTAGAACAATATGTTATATATATGTAGAGAATTTCACCTTATGAGTGGAATTTCAAGTCACTAGACTACATGACAAAAAAAAAGATGTGTTTGAGTAGATAAAATAAATGTCATGCTAACTGTATCCTTAAGAAAATAAAAAGGGTAAGTTTTAAAAATATCATTTTTCATAATTTAAAACTATTGACTATATAAATTTCAATATAACTTTATTACATTTAATTTTCTTAACTAGAATGAATACTTTGCATTTTTGACCCCTTAACCTTAGTTTTTCAATTGTGTCATTTGATATATATCCCTCCCATATATATATATATATATATATATATATATATATAGAGTCAGGATCCGTTGACACCAACAAGTTTGACACCAAATGTTACACTTCTCAATAACGTTTTAACCGATATAAATTTTATAAAATCCACCGTTGGATTGAAAGTTTATATCATATAGATCATTTATGTAAAGTTTCAGGAAAATCCAAAATCATTTGATATGCTATTGAGACACATAAAGATCAACGGCATTTAAAAAAAGACGCAAACCGTTAACTTTGATGTATCTTAATAACATATCAAATGATTTTGGATTTTTTTGAAACTTTACATAAATGATCTATATGATATAAACTTTCAATCCAACGGTGGATTTTATAAAATTTATATCGGTTAAAACGTTATTGAGAGGTGTAACATTTGGTGTCAAACTTGTTGGTGTCAACGGATCCTGACTCATATATATATATATATATATATATATATATATATAGAGTCAGGATCCGTTGACACCAATTAGTTTGACACCAAATGTTACACCTCTCAATAACGTTTTAACCGATATAAATTTTATAAAATCCACCGTTGGATTGAAAGTTTATATCATATAGATCATTTATGTAAAGTTTCAGGAAAATCCAAAATCATTTGATATATTATTGAGATACATCAAAGTTAACGGTTTGCGTCTTTTTTTAAATGCCGTTGATTTTTATGCGTCTCAATAATATATCAAATGATTTTCGATTTTCCTGAAACTTTACATAAATGATCTATATGATATAAACTTTCAATCCAACGGTGGATTTTATAAAATTTATATGGGTTAAAACGTTATTGAGAGGTGTAACATTTGGTGTCAAACTAATTGGTGTCAACGGATCCTGACTCATATATATATATATATATATATATATATGGAGGGATCAAATTACACCGGTGTAACATTTGAGTAATGTTACACCGCTCAATAACGCTTTAACGAATACAAATTTTACAAAATCCACCGTTGGATTGAAAGTTTATATTATATAGATCATTCATGTTAAATTTTATAAAAATCTAAAATCGTTAGATATGTTATTGAAACTGATCAAGATTAACGGTATTCAATAAAAACGCATAAACCGTTAATCTTTATGGGTCTCAATAACATATCAAACAATTTTAGATTTTTATAAAATTTAGCATAGATGATCTATACGATATAAATTTTCAATCCAACGGTGGATTTTGTAAAATTTGTATCCGTTAAAGCGTTATTGAGCGGTGTAACATTACTCAAATGTTACACCGGTGTAATTTGATCTCTCCCCTATATTATATATATATATATATATATATATATATATAAGTCAGGATCCGTTGACACCAACTAGTTTGACACCAAATGTTACACCTCTCAATAACGTTTTAACCGATATAAATTTTAAAAAATCCACCGTTGGATTGAAAGTTTATATCATATAGATCATTTATGTAAAGTTTCAGAAAAATCCAAAATCATTTGATATGTTATTGAGATATATCAAAGTTAACGGTTTGAGTCTTTTTTTAAAAACCGTTGATCTTTATGTGCCTCAATAGCTTATCAAATGATTTTGGATTTTTCTGAAAATTTACGTAAATGATCTATATTATATAAACTTTCAATCCAACGGTGGATTTTATAAAATTTATATCGGTTAAAACGTTATTGAGAGGTGTAACATTTGATGTCAAAATAGTTGGTGTCAACGGATCCTGACTATATATATATATATACTCCGATATATTAATTTTTGTTAAAAAAAAAAGTCAAGCATAATTTAGTCACAATTTGAACTGGTGCTATAAAATCACAGAGGTAAATTAGGGTCGGAATCGCTCAATTGAATCTACAAAGTTAAAAATCGTACAATTGAAAAATTAAGGGGTCAAAATCAGCCTAGTAAGCCTAAAAAACTTTTTTAAGAGAAATTCTCTGGGTGTCCTTTGAGTTTTCTTGCGCACTCTTTTAAAATTATCAAAATATCATTTCTGCTACTTAAATAGCAAACTAAGTAGCAAACGTGTAAAATCTTAAAATTTTCATGTTAGCGGGTGCTTTTTTCTTATATTTCTCATTTTTATAAGAGGGCGTTTCAAATCTTAAAAATTTTATGTCAGAAGGTGTTTTTTCTCAAATTTCTCATTTTTATAACGTCCATTACTAAAGTAACAAAAGGTAAAATAAAAAACTAGAATAGCACGCAAGAAGTACATGAGGAGCCAAAAGAAGCTCTCATTTTTTAATATGCCCGGTTTTTTTAACTAAATAGACTTTTAAAAAAGTTTTAGTTTTCTCTGTTTTAAAAAAAAAAAAAAGTCTAACTGACTTTGAGTCTAAAGTAAACTTAACCGTAGATTCGTGTAGGACAGTATGGATTCCCTACCCTAGTTGTCGGTTACCGGAGGAAAAGAGTGGCAGATTTTTTCAACTAACAGATTTTTTCTATTTATCTTTTATTATTGTTATATTATTATTTTGTCAATGAAAGATTATTTTTATTATTTATGTAAATGTAAAAAAAAACAGTTACGGTTAACTGATTAACTGAACCGGCTAAGTGGTTAACCAAACTGTTTGGTTCAGTTTATATTTCTACTAACAGTTCAGTTCAGAAAAACTGAACTATTCAGTTTTTATACAGTTTTGGTTTTTAACCAAACCATGCCCACTCCTACTTGTCGGTTACCGGAGGTAGTTGAAAAGGAATAACTTGGCATGCTATCATTTCTCAATTCATTGCAGACGGTCAAAAATCACTTTCAGGCCAGCTGAACCACCCTTTGACATAGCAACGGTTCAGAGAAGCCAAGTCTATATAGTATGTCTTTGTTGCTTCTTAAGTTGAAAATTTCAAAATCTAGCTTCAATTGGCAATTGAGAAGGATAGACTTTCAAGTGTTTAAGTTATCAACTTATAATGTAGGCACTATTGTATTTGAATTTCTACCCGAAACCGGTTTAATATGTTTTTATTTTTTAAACGGACAAAATTAATAATTAGTTGTTAGTAGTATTTTTTATATTCGTTAAGACTTAAACTCTGAACGTTTACTCTTTAACTTCTTTTTTCACCTGTAATTCAAAACTAATTGGGCTATCCACCCTACATACACAAAAAAAAAAAATCAGTCCAATATCTTATTTGCAAGTATTTATGTTAATATTTTTTATTCAAGCACTACAAACTTTGGGTTTAGTTTGTCTATTAGAATAATAATTTTAATATTTAATTTGTTTTGTTCAACACACTCCCAAGTAAGTAAAAATGTTGAAATGAGAAAATTTAGTGGAAATATTTTAAAGTAGCTATTAATAATATATTAGAATTTAGAAGCAAATAATTAATAAAAATAGTATGAGAAATTAAAACCCCATTTATGTAGGCATTTGAATGGTTCTAGTTAGTTTAATTACAACTTTGTTTTAACATAGCTACCAAGAGATTGGCAAACTTTTTTGTGCCACAAATAAATTAGAGTAACAAACAACACATAACACCACATATAAATCACACAAAATTTACTAAAAAAAATCCTGAAATCTTGCAAAACCATACACTTAATTACCATAAATTTTAACAAAACTAAAAATAAGTGTCATTTTTTCCCAAAATAAACCAAAGTCTCATCTTTAAAAGAGCTCATTGCAATGTTCCTCAATGTACCAAACAAGAAAATACAACAATCTAAGAAAACACAAATAAACACCTCAAAATCAAAATAAATCAATTCATCATGGACATGAGGAAGGTGACTTGTGCTGTTCTTATTGCTGCTGCCTCAATGAGTGCAGTAATGGCTTCCACAGAGGTTCCTGCCCCTGCCCCTGGCCCAAGCAGTGGTGCCTCAGCTGCCATTCCTATTGTTGGATCCTTGGTTGGTGCCTCTCTTGTGTCATTCATTGCCTTGTTCCATTAAGAAGCTACATGCAAAATATGGCTAAAGGGATTGATGAAGAAATTATGTAACTAAAGAAAAAATATTTATTATTTTATAAAATAATTATGATGCAAATTGATATGTATAACACCAATATCTCTATTCAATGAAATATCAATTTGTTTAATATATTTGTGCAATTTCTTTTCATTTTACATGTTACATATAAATATGTTTTTGTTAGTCTCTCACAACATGACAAACTACAATTTCTATGAATAAAAAGAGTTAAGGATAATAAAGTATTTAGAGTAGGATTATTATAGAAAAATAATCAAAAGAATCAAAAAGTAAGGTAATCTAAAGATATAAAGTTAATTTGATTAACAAATTTCTACAGTAACATATGCAACTTGGAGAATTAATATAAGGAAACAGGTCATCTTTAACTGATATAAAGTTTGATGTGATAAAATATCTATGATGACTTGGGAGATATTTAGATCAAAAGTGAAACATTTTTTTATCATCTGTTTCTATATATTGCCATGCTTTATGTCTATTTGAATTCCCAATAGTGTTAGAATTTAGGCTCATTTCCAAACAAACACCATTTTATTTTTTATTTTTTTGGTCAAGAAACAAACACCATTTTAATTTATAAAAAAATAAAAAAATAAAAAAAAAACTGAGTGTTTGGATTGGTGAGGAGATTGGCGAAATCACAGAGCCACCACAATTTTAACAAAGGGTTATATTTTGAAGTTTCAACAAAATCAAAGTGGTACCCTGATTTTGTCAAACTCGCCGTCAATCTAAACAGACTAAATGTTTGGATACTATGTATCAAATTTGATTTTGTCAGCAAATTCATATTTGGCATGCTATTTAATATAACCATGAATATATGTAGCCTATAGACTACTGTGGAGAAAATCAATGAATATCCAACCTAACAGAAATAATTTAATATCAACCATTTAGCAATAAACAATATGTGGCATGCTATTTCCCATTCTGCAATCATCAACCAAGCAACAAACTCAAATGAACAAACTTATATGGCATTTGAAATACACATTTCATAAAACAATGTAAATAAATTAATGAGGAGAACCTCTCATAAATAAACTAGTTTTCAGGATTAAACTTTTGAGCAGATATGAGGCTTTTTGTCAACCATATTGCTGTTTCTCTTGATGATACAGCTTCTTTTCCAAATGGTCTTAGAACACCAGCAAGCTCTTCAAGTTTATCTTGTTTAAGTAATTGAGCACATAACTCGAGCAGAGATTCCAATGCATCGGCTCTTTTCTGGCATGGACTATCCAACTCATCCTTGATTGTTTCGTCACCGTCACCATCTGTTGCAGTAACTACACTCAATGAAATGCCGTTTGGTGTTACATTATTATCTTTCTGTGTGGAGCAAATAGTGCTTTGTTTTGCTACATTATCATCCTTAACTCCGAGTGTATCAGTATTATGATTATCAATACTCTCTGACGACAAGCCGTTTATATGCAAGCCTTCTTCTGTAAAGGAATCACGGTTTTCATTTTTCTTCAAGTAGTCTCCGGACTCGGTACTGTCATGTTCAACCCTAAGAGGATGCATTATTAGCGAGGAACTTTCATCGTTAATTGAATTGCTTTTGTCAGTGCTGCTACTGCCTGCACTGGAAGTAGTCGATTTCCTGAGGTCATCAAGTTTGGCATGTTCCCTCTGCGCTTCAGCATTACCAAAACCTTCCCTCGAGAAGGTATCTTCAACTTCGGTGGTCGCTGCAGCAAATCTTTGTTCTTCTTCATGCAGAGAATCGTGTATGCTCTTCGAGTTGATTCCATTGTTAGCCATTTCCCTTGGTGGTCTACTTTTATAGTCCTCCTTGCAGACACTACAAGTAGTTGATTCGGATGTTGTTGAACCATCTTTTGAGTCGCTAATACTATTAGAAGATTCAACTGTGTAGCTTGTAAGAGCTTCCATCTTGGCCTCAAGGTTGTATTGGGTGCTTGTTGAGATTGTTACCTCGCAATTATTACGAAGATTTCTTGGCTGTACATCACCGTTTCCCTCAATCGGATGAACCCGTTCCAAACGATTTACAAATCCCATTTCTCTGCCACTAGATTTGGGAGATCTTTTTGTTTTATCCTTTGAGTTAACTATAGGATATATTGGAAGAACATTAGATGATGCGTTCTGACAGCGAATAACATAAGGTTGTAAATGTGGGTGTCTTAACAATTCGGCAGCCTGTCAATAAAAAGAAGCATCATAAGAGTTAATCAATCGTTCCATCCGAAATAATCACGCAAGACAGGATCAGTTGAACTCACTGTTGGCCTATGTTCTGGATTTTTCCTCAGCATGCTCTTGATAATTTGTTTCCTGTTACAAGTACATTGACCAAAATCACATGTTACCAAAACCGTGACGGCAACGTGAAAGGGAATGATCAGGATAGTTACTTACAGTGTGGGAGAATAAACAATTGGAAGTGGAGAAATGGAGGATCTGTTTATTTTATTGATAAGACCAGCCATGTCCTGTTTCATTCATTCACTCGTTTGTTAAATTATTTTGCTAGTTTAAATTGAATTGAAGAATAGGGACTAAGTTTCCGCTCATAAAACTTAACTCGTGCAGATGGTTCAAGTTCTTACCGGAGCACGAAATGCTGATTGATGTGCAGCAATCTCAAACATGCAGCAACCTTTACATACAAAGAGATACCATTCTTACCTAGTTTCATATCATATATATCATAAGGCTTTGTCAATTAGAATAAGAGATTCATGATCCTTACCGAGAGACCATATATCAGATTTATAACCATATGGTATGTCCGCGAGGAGCTCAGGACACATGTAATTTGGAGTTCCAACGACCTAGACAAGGTATAAGAAGGTTAAATTAGAAACAAATTTCACACTGAATCTCAAAGTATAATTACATTAGAAATAAGAGGTTCAAATTCAAAGAATGAAAAATATAGCATGATAAGCAAAAATATCAGCTTAACTACTGTAAGCTGAAAAGCATCAGATAAATGCTAAAATATTAAATGTATGAGAAATACCGAGGAAGTGAGGTCTTCTCCATTAAGTCGCTTTGCAAGACCAAAATCACCTGTATGATCCACAGTCCACACAATTAATACATTTCTTTAGATAATATAGCACATGAAAGCCAAAAGTTTTGAGCTTTCAAAGGATAATGCTACATACCGAGCCGAATACTGTTGTCCTTGGTGAGGAATATGTTGGAACACTGAGAATTTACATTAAGTTGGATTGAGTAAGCATCGCATGAAATTTATATTTATTTTATTTATTCTTTTGAGGTTAAGAAGATATAATATGCAGTACCTTAAGATCCCTGTGGATTACACGGTTAGAGTGCAAGTAATCTACGGCTATCAACAATTGAGTTAGCCATTTGCAGACCTTCTGCACTTGAAATTGGCAATCCAGAGTGAGTAAGGAATATTCATGATGAAATATTTAATGTATGACATATCAAATGGGAAAAATTTATTAATTACCTCCTCAGGAAAAAATGATCCTCGAGCTTTCTTAATGCTCTCGGCCCTGCTCCACAAAGAATGTAAGGTTCAATGATTAGGACTTCATTCATGCCAATGTTAATATATCTCTTTTGTATTTCATCTTTGCTTTTACAAAACATATGAAAAATTATTAAGTGTAGTGTTATTTAATTTTACTTACATGTCACCTCCTTCACAATAGCCAGTTATAATGTATACATGGTCCTCCTACAAAACACGAGATATCAGAAACATGCCTATGAAGAGTTTTTTTTTTTTTTGAAACGGCGTCTATGAAGAGTGATAAACATCAAAATATATATATATATATATATATATATATCTAGAACTTGTCAAACCTAATTATTCATCTCTATATGAATGTACAACTGAAAAAATTTTAAAACAAAAAAATAAAGGCTATGTTCCTACCTTCTCCACCCAAGCATCTTTGTAATCCACAATATAAGGGTTATTCAGTTTTGCAATCAGATTCATCTGTAACAGTAAGGGACTGTCATTGTTATACAAGTAGACAGAATGTAATCATTCAAAATAAGTTTAATGCAATCTTTTAGAATCATTACTAATAATACCATCTTATATTTAAAGAAAAACTATATTAAGATGGTATTCAGTCAAAACAAAAATGATGTCCCATATGATGTGTAAATTTATAGAATTTCTTGAACATTACAATATTCAAAAAATAAATATCATTGTCCCATAAGTGCAGTTCAAATGGTAAAAGGTTGTGGGGACATTTGATGTGCTAGGGAGCGGCTTTGAATCCGCAATACCCTTCTTTTCCGCACTTATTGCGTGTGAGTTTAGCTGCAAGGTCTTTGAAAAAGAAAAAGAAAAAATTTAGACAATAATGAGCAGCATAGCACCTAGAGCTGTCAAAACGGGCTACCCTGCCCTAAATGAGCCGGCCTGAATGGGCTTCGGGTTTTATCGGTTCAGGTCAAAAGCCCATATTTAAGTTCGGTCTTTTTGGGCCTGGCTAAAAAGGCCTAAAAAAATTTGGACTAATATTTTAAGGCCCGTGCGGCCGTGCCCTACATTTAATCAGGCCTGGCATCATCTATGAGGAAACAGATGGATTGGTGCAAGCTTATTCTTCTAGAACAAATAAAAAAGTGTAGAAATAAGACTAATGTAACTATGTAAGTAATTTGGGGCTTGTTTGGATTGACTTATTTGAACTTATCTATCGACATAAGCAATTGTGAAACAGTTTGAGAGAGCTTATGGAAACAGCTTATGACAAGTCCAAAAGTTGTTTTTAGCTTATTTCTATAAGCTCATCTCTCCATGATAACTAAAGAAATATAGTGTACACGAAAACAACTCGACTTTCTTTTATATCTTGTCATAGAAATAGCTTATACATAAGCACTTATATGATAAACACTTAAGTTATAAGTGCTTAATTAAATTCTTTAACCAAAAGGGTCCTAGTCCAAAAGAATTGCATCTCTAATTGTTTAGGGAAGTGTAAAATATATTAAAAATAAAAAAAATAATTGTATGGTGGTTACTGAGTGTAAGTATATCAAGTGAAAGGATAGGTTACACCAACCTCTTGGTGTGCTGTTCTTTTGAACTTCTCTGTCTGCTTGGCCAAACGAATCTTTTTCAGCACATACCTACCAGAGATTAAATCATGAAAATCAATAATAATAATAATAATAATTCATTTGAAGTTGATAACTTAACTATATGGTCTTCAATTCCAACAACTAAAAATGAATATCTCAAACTAGAAAAGAAAATTTAAAAGATTAATTTTTTCTTGAAGTATAGTTCATTTTGCATGGTTTAAGCAATTAAATAAAAAAGCTAAATTTGTAAATTGTAATTGAATTACCTCTTTTTCTCAGACTTATGAAGAACAAGAAAAGCAGAACCAAATGCTCCTCTACCAATTTGTTCTATAACTTCATACTCTTCCATCTTCTTTGACTTCATCTCACTGTTCTCTATCTCCATGGAAAATTCCAGAAGCTAGAAGACAAAACAGTGAAAATCACTCTCAAGTAGCAGTAGCAGTAGCAGATCCTAATTAGCTACAAACCCAATTCAGAAAATCAAAAGTTAAAAAATAAAAAACGTTTTTTTATGGTCAATTATGTGTCAGTGTGAATTTCATTACCAACCCTTTCTACCCAATTTTTTCATCTAAAATAGTGTAATTGAAGAGCACTAATTAATTGGAAAAAAAAAAAAAACTTTCCTAAGAAGAATGAAGTTTCAAGAGTTTTTCAATAGCAACATTGAATTGAATGGTTTTCACAAGAAAAGATGAGTTAAGTTACATTTCATAATTATGACAATAACTACCTCCTCCTCAGAGAATTGAACTCAGGAGAGAGAGAGAGAGAGAGAGAGAGAGAGAGAGAGAGAGATGACTTACTAGAATGGAATGGAATGGAATGAGAACAAAACAAAATAAAGTCAAGAAGTAAAAGCTAAGTAGAAAAGGAAGAATAGTGTGACATTTATAAATACTTTATATTATAAAAATGTTTGTAGTGGTGAGTGTATTATGATGAAGAAAATGAGATTGAGATAGGGAACTTAAAGAAGACAGATATGGAAAAATAAGGAAAAGTCTTATTTGGTTGCTTGTGTTTACAGTTTCACAATAAGGAATGTTCCTAACACCATGTTGACATGTCACACTCTTTGTACCTTAATAAACTAAATCCATCCAAATTTACACATGAGCCAATAAGGATATACTCTATATCTATCGAGCACCCACATAGACACGCAAAGTAGATAATAGTTTGAGAAAATGTATATAATTATATATGTCGTTGTGTTAGTACTGAACACTTCACACTTACATATATCATATATCAGACACAAATATCAGACACGCTTTCAATTTAAAGTGTTATGATATACAATAATATATAAAAAAATTAAATAATGTAAAATAAAAGTTGTGTGGGTTTGTGCTCGTGTGATGAGCTGGCCAACAACCTTACTGGTCCAGGGGAATGATTTTTTTATTCATTTAGCACCTACAAGGCTACAACATTCTTAGAGGTGAAGGAATTCTTTTTATATTTTTGATGTATTGAGATAGGATATTAGGTTTGAGTATTGTGAATGTTTAAGATGCTAGTTTAGGCGCCTTCTAGGGTGGGAGACCTTGATAGGTCTCCCATGGTGGGAAACATTTTAAAACCGTTAGATTCATTACACATGCCATAGACTAAATACACTTGATTATTTTTTGTTTGTCTTCTTCTCATGAGCTTTTCCATCAATACCGGTGCTGGGACCTCTCATGTGTGTTCTCCCATTTCACTCCCACTTTTTCTTCTGATGCATATCAACACTATTTGATGTCAATTTCTTGCCATGTAAATACTGAATGTTTTTCTTCACCATTCTATTTCAATCTTGCTCTTACTGTTACCTAATTGTTCATTTGTCTTTCAAAAAAGTAAAGTTAAGATTTTGCATAAACTTAGAAATAAATGATACTCAATTTTTTGTATCTACAATTATAAAATATTTCAGATAAATTCAATAAATAAAAGATTCAAAACTTCATATTCATTCATCAAAAATAAAAGAACAAAACTTTGATATCTAAAAAAAGAAAAACTGAAAAAGTCTGACTTTTACTACCACTCATCACCATAAATGTTCAAAACTTTGTATTTTCATAAAAAAAAATTAAAAAATTTGCATCCAAGACAACACCCATAAAAATCACAACAAATAATCAAGTCTTTGGACAATCAAAGAGTGAGTCTTATGTCTCATCACTCTTCTTCCCGGTCATTACAGTATCAACAATATAATCTTCCATGTTTGATTGTTTGCTGCTGATCTGAGTTGAGAAGAGAGACAAAGGGAAAGTGAAAATGAAAAAAAATTATTAGGTGCTGACAGTATATTATAAGATCTATAGAACTTCATCATCTAATGGCTAAAAATTAATTATTTTACTTGTGCACCGTGGGAGACCTATCATGGTCTCCCATGCTAGACTGAGCCGCTAGTTTATGTTAATCTGATGTGGGTCAACAACCAGGTTGTTGTGATTATGTTACATATTGTACTACAATTTAGGTGCTAATTGGGTTTGTTTAGCTCTAAGAAATGTAATAATCATTTCAAAGCATGTGCTCAAAATAAATGAAATTAAATGTTAATTACTTCTTAATTTGGTGATCATAGTGTCAAATCAATAACCTAATGAATTTGCTTAACCAACCTATGAATGAAAGGTGCAATGTCAGTGTACCATATGATATAGAGGTTTCACAATACATGATCACAAGAAACACCACACAATAAGATTCAAATCAAATGATAGAAAACCATAAGATTAACATTTTTTGTTGCTCAAATCAAGTATATATCCATAAATTCAAGTACAAGTTATTAGTTAATATTGTTGACCCTCACATGCAAATGACTTTTCAGAAATCAAGAAAAAATAAGTAAAAAGAACAAAAGGTTTACCCTTCTCTGCTTCCAATATATAATTGCCTTTTTTTTCCTTTGCAAGCTATATACTTTTCCTCACATGCAAGCATGCCATTGTTATTAGTAAGAAGTTAATACTAGGAAGCACGGACACTTCTCAAATTAGCGGTATCTCATGTTGGACACCAACACAACACCGACACTTATGATTACACTTAATTGTGTCATTTTCTCAAATTATTATTGGTGTCGATATGTCAGTGTCTGTGTCGTGTCCGTGTTTGTGCCCGTGCTTCATTATACTAGTACTTATTTGAGTTTACCTCAGAGACACAGTAAAGTTAATAAAGGTTGTAAGGGGGGAGACTTCAGCTATTGATGAGACCAGTTACTTCTTCTGAAGCATTTATATGGACACCTACCGCAAAAGCAACCATGTTCAGTATGCAGTTATCATTTTCCCCTGCCAAAGGCTCCATTTATTTATGAATGATGGTTACATATGAGAGATTGGTTAAACTCAATTCTAAAATTATTTTTAAAAATGGTCTCACCAATCTCTAAACTGCATCAACCTTTCATAAACAGTTTTCTATTTCTTTTGCAGTAGAGAAGATCTCAACATAAGGTCACCAATCAAAAAGCATACAAACACCATGTTTGTTGTCGACTCCCTTTTAAACAGTCGGTATGTGGTTATGATTTGTAAGGATTCACAGAACTATTTTCAAAACAGTTAATGGTTGTTTTGTTTCATTTGAAGTGTATATCATTACTCAAATGAAAATTTGTGATTAGTAATAGTAATGAGTTGATAGCGACAAAAAGATAATTCCTGCACAGAACTTTACCGGTCAAATATAGGTCACTAATGCAAGAAAAAGTGAGGAAATGAGGAAAGATTTTTAAAACACTGAATAAGCAACTAGAAGAGAATGATCATGTGACTTAATATTAAAAATAGTAATGATTAAGTAATACTTTTTAAAATAAATAATTAAGAATGAGACTTATAGCTCAAAAGTGAATATGCCTTCATTTTCACAGATTAAAGATTATAAAAGCTACTCATTTTCTATAAACATAAAGTAGCCACTTATGCCTTCACAAATTTGTGTTGTAAGGCCATAAATCAGGATTCGCCGACGGCTGTTTGCCAGCCTGAATTTGCTGAGCTCATTGGAGACTTGGCAAATGTCACATAACTTTCATCCTTATATAAATCTAATTAATTGGCACAGATAGATTGATAGTAAATCTTATAAACAACTACAAACAATTAAACATTCATAAGAAATTGATGAAAGGATACCAACTATCACTTACTGCACAACTCATAAGTAAAATGGCTGTTTCAAACCAGTCACATTGGATTGAGTATAAGAAAGAACGCCAAAGTACATCTGAAGAAACTAACAACCATTACACTGATATTTGATTACAACATGAAAGGATTCAATGCCATGTTCACACACCTCACACAAATAAGCTATACACATAATAGTATGCTTTTTACTTTCCTTTTGATTGCTTTGATTTTTTTGAGGATCTTCCCTTCTCCAACTTTTTCTGTGCAGCTTCAAATTCCTCTTCAGAAGGTTCTGGCAAGTCACCTCCACCATACTTCGATACTAAAGATGAGAACATTGAATCAAACTGGCCTTTCCTCTCGTTTCGGCGTTGTGCTATGACTGCATATAGATCTGTTTCAGGCTGCTTATTTGACCTATAGAAAACAATGGATCAGTTTTCAATTACAGTGTAGATCAATGAATAGAACAAGCAAAACCTTGGTTGATCGACTTACTTTGCCCTCCTCCGTAAAGGACTTGTGGGCGGTTTGATTTCTGATACTTCCTTAGCCCATTTCTGGTAGGCTTTTGTTGCCTTTAGTTCTCCTGCAGAATACCGAGAAAATAAAACAAACAATCGTCAAGGAATATGCTTAACCGTAGAAACTAAGGCCTAGAGCAAATGTCAGACAGAAACCTCAGTCAGTAAAATTTAGTTAATGTTCCTTACCAGCAGCTATAGCCTCATCAAGAATATCTTTGAATCGGTGTGAGTCAAGTTTAGCATCTGAACAAAGCATTGAACAAAAAAGCCTGCAAAGAGAAGTTCCTCAACACACGACAAAAAACATAAAGCCTCTTACGAGGATGACTCGTGCACAGCACAACAAAATGAACAAATTAACAGTGCTTTCTTACCTGTTCATATTCCCCTTGTGCTTCTTGTACAGCTCAATCAAATCATTTTTCTCTGAATCAGATCCCCTGTAGTTTGCTTCAAATTCTTCAATTTCAGCTTCAGTAACCTGTGGTTCGTTAAAAAAAGACGAATGTCAAAACAAGTATACCTCAATGCATCAGGAAATGGGATATCGTATATTAAACAGATACCTTCTTGTACATTGTTCTGAAAAACTTATGAAGATTCTGAACATCTCCTGCAAGATCCTGATTTTCACAAAAGACGAATGAGTCATAGATGCCTAGTCTGCAACATAGCTAAACTGCTAAAGTATCCCAAAATCTAATTGTTGTGCGATTAGTATACTAGTAACTCAAAATAATATGATGCTTTTGCATTTGAAGTACCAAATAGAAAAAATCAAATGGTTGTTAACTAGTGTTCTTAAAGAACTCATTAGCAAGACTTAAAAGTTGTTATGAGAACAGTGTTAAGTAACCCGTCTGAACTAGTTAGTTGTTTAGAGAAAGGGAGACAGAATATGGGTATAAATAATTGGAAGGAAACAGTGGAAAGGATCTCAGGTTACAAATGGAAATGGAAATTGAGAGGGATCTCGTGTCTCTCAATTAGGGGTTACTGATCTGCACTATCTTCGTATCTTAATTATCATTTCTACTCTTGTATTCGTGTGGTACTGACCCAGAGACAGAAATTTTTAGACACATTTTTGGACACCATTTTATTCCTATATTCTGACTCAGTAATATTAGATAGTTCCCTCAAATAAAACTTAACATACGGTAAGGGCTTACTAAACCTAGGCATTGCCAATTATAATTCCAACATATTATGCTGAATTAATTCATTTGCAGCAGCAGTATCAATCGGAAAACAACAACAATAATAGTGCAACTACTAGTAGTAACAACTAACAATAACACAACTCACATCATCATCAATACAACCAGTCTCATCATAGATGGCTCGTTTCTCTTCGTCTCCAAGAATGGAAATAACTTTTTGCAGTTGCTGGAATTTCTCTTTAGCCTCCTGTATCAACACAAGTAATTACAACTACCAACACTAAAAAGCTAACAAACAAAATAAAAAGCGCAATCGACAGTATAACAAGGAGACTTAAAGAATCACCTCATCACCCGGATTCTTATCCGGATGAAGCCGCAATGCCAATTTGTAATAAGCCTTCTTTATTTCCTGTTGAGAAGCAGTTTTCTCCAAACCAAGAACCTACAACCAAATTAACAACTGACTTAGCATGTGTGCTACAATCTATGGAGCACAGACACTCCTTGAACTAGACGTGTCCCAGTGTCGGGCATGTGTCAGTGTCGGACACCGACATGACACCAACACTTATAATTGCATAGAATTGTGTCATTTTTTAAAATATTGTCCGTTCGACGTGTCAGTGTCCGTGCCGTGACCGGTCTACAATTCACAATTGAAAATGTCAAAATTGATTTTGCCTCAATAATCTCAAACATGATTTTAGTAAAACTCCAAACATTTGATCATATGAATCAAAATTATTCAACTGCAAACCTCAATCTAATAATCAGTAGTAAAACAATATCATCTTGCGCCGAAAATTTTACAAATGAAAACTAAAATCACTTCAATTTAAACTAAATTTAAAACCCTAATACGAATACACACAGTGTTCAACATGGTCATATATTAATGTTGAAACAAGTGACTTAACAAAAATGCAAACACAAAACAAACTTTAAGGTACCTGGTAGAGAGTCTTTTGAGGTTGATCTTCGATTTCTTCATCATCAGAAACCCTAGCTTTCTTGTTCCGCCCCATTTCCTATAGAGACAGAGATTTGTTTGTTTGGTTTGCAGATAAAAAGTGATTTTGATGAATTTGTTTGTGTCCTTCTTGTGTTTGTTTTTAAACTTAAAAATCCGTGCCTTTAATCAATTATTAATTAATCGATTAATGTGTTTTAAAACAAAAAGGTGTGGTTGTTCCCGCTATAAAATACAGATTCTGTGGTTTATTCTCATTCTTTTCCCGCCGTTATGTTTTGGTGTGGACGACGTGATCCACACGAAAATCCATCCTATTATACTCATTGAAAATCTCTTTTGGCACCTACGTATTTCTTCACGCACTCTACTAATTTTTATTTTTACCTTTTAGCTACTTAAGTACAGTACTAAATATTATAAAAATAATAAATTTGATATCTTTATAGTTCTCTACTTAACTAGTGGATTCAGTTCTTCACTTAAGTAGTGGACGTATAAAATTCTGAAAATTTAAGTAGAGAAAGGTGTAAAATCCTAAAAATTTCAAAATTTTACACATTTACTTCTTAAAATAAAAACAGAAATTGCTACATAGGTAGAGAATTGCAAGTGGTGTCAAATTTCTCAGTTTTATAATGTTTGCTACTTAAGCAGCAAAATGGTAAAAATTGAAATTAGTGGGACATGCTGGGAAACACGTAGAGCGCCAAAAGAAATTTTCATACTCATCATGAATAATGCCCAAGGCCCAAACCATATTTTCCGTTGGGACAAACTTTCTGAAAATTTATCTTCTCTTCCCCTGACATTCTTTTGTCACCCCAAAATTACATTTTTTGCCCAAACCATATATATTACTAATATCATTAATAGTTTTAATATTATTTTGCCTTTATGTACAGGTAAAATGCACTTGGATGAAACATTTTGATAACGAGATGATGAAACTGTTCAATAAAAAATGTTCGAAGAGGATGTCGACTGTGATGTCTAAGTTGCGGCGTACAAGAAAAAAGCCTGAATGGATTGGTACTAACCACTTGGCCTACTTTAGAACAAAAATGGAACAATTCTAAATACAAGGATGTTCTGGTGAACAAATAAGGGGGGTGCTAAAATAAATAAATCGTATGTGAGAAGTGAGAAATTTCTTATATCATGGAAAAAATGTGAACCCTTTACAATGAAGCATAAGCTCCTATTTATAGACTTCTATAGGTAACAGTTATGGAGTACCACGATCATGGATACCCCATGATCGAGGCGGTTTCTTCTTCCTCCTCTGTCTCCCACGTGGTGGTGATGGGTGGTTATGCTCCTGTTTCGGTGGTGATCGTGGTAATAGAGGGTGGTTACATCCATATATGGCGAGATACACATGCTGAGTCTTCACAGGGGTAGTTGTACCTGAGGCGAGGGCGCCGTCCATGTGGCGTGTCGCCTCTGCCTTGCTTTCCCGACAAGTTTGCTTATTTGAATTTAATGGGTTGTGCAATTGGGTCATTCGATCATTGGGCCATTCGATCATTGGGCCTATAGCATTTATTTTTGGGCCTTTGTCCAATCCACAGCCCCCAAGCACGAGGCTTAAAGAGGCGAAGTGGTGATGATAATGGATGCTATGATCGTGGTGATCGTGGGGGGTAACCGCCCACTGCTTGCCTTCGTGCGTATCGCCATTTCATTATAAATAACCCTTATTACGATCTGGACTCTTGCTCATATCTTCCTCATATCTTTTAACTTCAGTGTCTTTGCTATTTTCCAAATATGGATAACACCATCCCTGTGTTAGAATCGCCTGCCATGCCTGCTATTAGGCGAGTGAGGGATAAAGCTGAGGAGAATATAGAGGATCTTTTGGACAATGTGAGGGAGTTCCAGAGTTATGTTGAAGAGCTTAATGATTACAAATGGCGCCTAACTGACGAGCAGAAAGTCTTCTTGGAACTGGCCTTGGAATTGTCCAAGAGGTTGGAGAAGGATGCTGCTTTTATTGAAACCACCAACGCAATTTTCGATTGCTATACCGCTCTTGAGGATACGCTAGATAAGAAAATATATGTCACCAAGGATAGCATTGATCTGCAAGAAGAATCTTTGTACCTTAACCTATCTGCTGAAGAGGCCGTTGAGAACCGTATTGAGATACTAGAGAAGGAACTCCGTCCATTGATGAAGAGGAAAAGGAACCTTCAATTGGATATCGAGTACGACGTGGCTAGGCTCATCAGGACCCGTTCTTCCTTGGCTCGCCTTAGGGAGAAAGTGGATAGATTGCATGACGACCAAGACAAAATTTGCCCTGACTTGGAGGTTGCCAAGAAGTACAAGAGTGAGATTGAAGATTTGCAGGCTGATACCGTCGCCGCGGCCTATGTTGTCGCTTAAGTAGTTTCCTTTCTTGGTGTTTAGGATTTCTTGCTTTTTTAGTTGCATTGTACCTTGGGACCTTTGTATTTTGTGTTTTCTATTTCCTTCAATGTTGTATTTCTTATTCCGTGATCAATGAAGCTTTTATTTCTAACGAAAGATTGCACCTTTTGTAATTCGCCTCGCCTTTAGGCGTGATCTCTGATGTGGTCGAGGTTACAGTTCGCCTCAGGACACGCGTCAGTCATCGCAACACTTTACTTTTTCGAAACGTTTCGACTTTTCAAATTTAATTTTTTAATCGACGCTTATCTTCTCAGCCGATGCTTTGATCTTATATATACATTGCCCTTCCTTCATTGTTTTTCCATTCCAATCGAACACTTGAAGAAATTTTTCTCTTGCTCTTCGTTTTCTTGCGTTACGAGAAATTCTTTGTAACTTCCTAGTAACCACTCTCCACTTCTTTCGCGAGTTTCCCGCCAACCACGTTCTCTTCAAGTGGTAACCGTCCCTTAGCAACCAGGTATAACTGCTATTTCCCTCTTCTTTTTTTTCTATTTTCGATTTTGCAACCAGATTTATAGGGTTTCCAAAAAATGGTTATTTTGAGAGATTTTAGCGACGTAGGTGAGAGGGACCCTTCTCGTCCTCTCACTATTGGGTCTCCTTTAGAGCGTCAGATTCGTAAACACTTTACTAGGCCTGATGGCTCTTTCAATTACAGTGGCTATTGTGCCGAAGTTTTGGGGGAAAACTTTAGCCCTAGCGAGTTTGAGAGTAGTAATAGTGATGATAGTGGTAGTAGTAGCAGTGGACACAGTAGTGATTGTGTTCTAATTTCTCCTTCGTCTTTCACAGGAAAACGAAGAGACGAGTCGCTTGCCCTAGTTGCTGTAGGGTCAGAAGTTATGTCGATGAAGGTCTCTTCAACCTATCAAAGTGCTAAGGACGTGGCGAAGTTCAGAGAGTTATACGATGTTTCCGGGACCTTTAATGAAGTTGACGTCGTATTAGAGCCGGTGACTGAGGGCGAGTATGTGACCGGCGTGCCCCGATCTGAGTCAGCTTCTTTCTATATGTACACTAGGTTCATAGAGGACTTCCACCTGTATTTCCCTTTCACCGAGTTCCAAAAGTAGATGCTTAGGGTCCTTAATGTCGCTCCCACTCAACTTAGCCCTAACAGTTGGTCCTTCATCAAAGCTTTTGAGCTGGTTTGCTTCGGTCTTGACATTTCTGAGCCTTCTGTGGCCGTCTTCTTTTCCTTCTACCATATGAAGAGTTTGCTTCCCAATAACGCAGTTTCTTTGAGCGCTCAGCCCAATAGGGGTTTGTTTACTCTGTATAGTTCAAACTATAAGAATTACAAGGAGGCCTTTGTGCGTGTGCGTGGCGGAGAAGGTTGCCGGGGTGTAATGTACGCTGATGATGGTACTCCCCTTTTTCCCTTTCATTGGACGACCAGCCCTAGGTTGATTAGGGGCGCCGTATACGAAAAGCTGAGCGACTTTGAGAGGGATTCAGTGGCTTATCTGGAATCTCTAAACCAGATGAACCCTAGGGACCTTCTAGATGCCGATCGTGCCCCCGCTGTCCTAGAAAAATACCTCAGTAAGTTACTTTGTGAACTTCGTCGCCCTTTTACATGACATGTCCTTTATCGCTTATCGTTGATTTTATGTGGCTAACTTTCTCTTTTTCTTTTGTAGAAGATATGTCGACTCTTACTCCTGCTCAGAGGGTTCAATTCTTAGAGAAGGCGAGGGCGAGGAAGGCCCAGGCTGAGAAGGAGAAAGTTGGTGATACCGTGGACGCCCTTACTCAACTGGAGATTGGCGAGGTAGACAAGAGGAAGAGGAAATGTGGTGATTCTCGGACCAGCATCCAAGTGAAGGGTTCTGGTTCTAACTCTGCTGCCGTTGGTCAGGTTGCAACTGCTGGGGGAGAAGTTAAATCTCCGGCCAAGAAGAAGTCGAGAGTATTGTCTCGGAAGGCGAAGAAGGACGTGGATATGATGGAGGTGCACAAAGACTTGGTCGAGATTGAAGATCCAGTAACAGAGGCTCATCCTGCAGCTGAGAGGTTAACTGCCGAGGCGAGCCCGACTGGAGGGGCTTCGCCCTGGGATCCACTCTTTGACCCTGAGGCATTCCTGGCGAGGTTGGTGGATATGGCGGGGAGCTCTGCTCGCTTCGATACTACAGGATCCGAGGAATTGATGAGGTTGGCTCTTGGCTATGAACTCAAGGGTCTTCTTCTAAACTATGCTTTGGCGTCCCGTCAGAGAGCTGAACTTTCTAATGCCAAAGAGAAGGCGGCTCTGGTGGAGAAAAACCTGGTTACTCTCGAGGAAGACGTGAAGGCTGTCAAGGAGAGATGTGAAGGCGATGTGAAGGCCCTGAAGGAAAGGAATGAGGAGGAGGTCGTCAAGTTGACCAAGAAGCACCAAGAGGAGTTGGCGAAGGCCAAGAAGGATCATGAGTTTGTGGTCGAGACTAAGGATGCACGCATTAAAGCTTTAGCCAAAGATAATGAGGCGGCTCTTAGTGCACTGGCTGCTTTGAGGCAGGAGAAGGCGAAGTGGGAATCTGAGAAAGATAGCTTGAAGGCGACCATTGGGGAGCAGTACGAAGAAGGCTTTCAACTTGCGCTGGATCAGGTGAAGGTTCTCTTCCCTGATATTGATAAAGATATTCTTGGTAAGGCCGATGTTATGCTGGTTATAGATGACGGCAAGTTGGTGTCCCCTCCCCCTGCTGAGACGGTCCAGGACTCGCCAGACGATGAGAAATCCACTAAAGAGTCGCCTGTTGAAGCGTCACCTGCCGAGGAATAATCTCATCTTTTCTTCTCTTTTGTGTTAGATTTCGTTGTTTGTTGTTTGTATGATGATTGCTCCCGCGTGGGCTTGCTACTTGTTGATGATTGCCCCTACGTGGGTTTGTGATATTTTGTAATGACAATATTTGGGTGCCCTTCTGAGGCTTTTTGCTCTTAATAGATGCTCTTTTTATTTTCACCTCCTCTATTCCATTTCGACTTGATATTAACTGCTATACTCTGTCGTCTCAATTGTAGAACGTAACGCCACATGTGGCGTGATTTCCGATGCTTTGACCGGTCAGAATTTTCCGTTGAGTTTTCCTTAAATTTCGCGTACGCCTGTTAAACCGGCCAATCCCCTTTATTACGGTGGTTGTAACTGCCTCCTCATTTATTTCCGGATGCGGTTAATTGTGCAAGGTTTCTTTGATCTCTGCCTATAAATACCGTTACCCTTCTCTTTTCATAACCACAATCTCTATATTGCTATCTTTCTTCTTCTTCGTTTAATACTCTGAGATGGATAGGAATTGTTCTAAGAAAGACGTTATTGAGGGGTCTAAATCCCAGAAGGGTAAGAAGAAATTGGATGCATCTACTTCCAAATCCAAACGTGCCAAAGCGTTACGGAAAGTTAAGGCGAAAAACCTTCCTGTTTCGCCAAGCTCTTCGAGTTCTGATGATATTGATGAAGATTATGCTGAGTTCTTGAAGACTTACGTTCCCGAGGAGTTTTACGCTTATGGATCTCCTCCTGGCGAGGAAGAAGGTTCCCAGATTACTGTGGAGTCCGCGGCGAAAACGCCGAAATCTTCGAAGATGAAATCTTCTAAGTAACACCTCTTGTGGGTGAGGATGATGGATCAGGATCCCTTGGTTCACCTGGGAAAAAGTGGAAATATAATGCCAGGAACTGTGGGGTCCTCTTGGATTATTCGAGTGTTGATGCTTATTGTATTAATACTTCGCACATCCTTTTGAATTTGATGTAGTTTTAATGTAGCTTTCTTTGAATTTGTATCTCGATCTGATGTAATTTTCTTTGAATTTGTATCCAAATTTCAATGAATGAAATCAGATTTTGAATGACTCTGTCGCCTTTTGATCTATTTGCTTTGCTTTGGGCACTAATCCTCCCTGCCTTTATGATGAAATAAATAACCAAAAATAATATATGTTGAGTTACCTTTGTTTTTATTCGTTTTCTGTAACGTTCTTTTTGGGCGTCTCCCCTCTGATAGGTCACGCCTTGACATTTTGATATGTACTTCTTTTTCTTTTCTCCGTTCCCAACTCGTAAGTTTTATGGGTAACGTTTTGGACTTTCAACCATGCTTCGATTTTTTGGACGCCCCCCACTGAAAAGTTTAAAGGGTAACGCCTAGGATTTTCAACCTGATTTTAATTTTCTGGGCGCCCCCCACTGAAAAGTTTAAAGCGTAACGCCTAGGATTTTCAACCTGATTTTAATTTTCTGGACGCCCCCCACTAAAAAGTTTAAAGGGTAACGCCTAGGATTTTCAACCTGATTTTAATTTTCTGGACGCCCCCCACTGAAAAGTTTAAAGGGTAACGCCTTGGTATTTCAACCCAATTCCGTCGTATCCAACTCGTAAGATTTAGGGATATCGCCGTTTCTATTTCTGACGTTTCCTACTCGTAAGATTCACGGATAACGCCATGGTGTTTCAACTCATTTCCGTCGTATCCAACTCGTAAGATTTACGGATATCGCCGTTTCTATTTCTGACGTTTCCTACTCGTAAGATTCACGGATAACGCCATGGTGTTTCAACTCGTTTCCGTCGTATCCAACTCGTAAGATTTACGGATATCGCCGTTTCTATTTCTGACGTTTCCTACTCGTAAGATTCACGGATAACGCCATGGTGTTTCAACTCGTTTTTTCTTTTTCGATCGTGTCACAAGCATATACGTCAATTCCTCAAAAAACCAAAAATTATAAAACGGTGGGCCTCAATAAAAACTCCTATTTTCATAGGAGAAAAGAGTGTCCCGCCGCTATTTATTAATTGGAATGAAAGATTTTAGTACATTTTGATCATACATGTGTTGTGACTTAATCATAAAATAACATTTAAAATGCTGGACGTCGTGGCGCTGCTTTTCTTGCTTTATGTGGCGGTTAACTGTAATAAAACCTGAGGTTAGCCACGTTCCATGTTCGGTGCAAGACTTCCCCTTCCATCGTCTCCAGTCTGTATGCTCCTCCTTCGAATGCTTCGTTGATTCTGAAGGGGCCTTCCCAGTTCGCTGCTAACTTTCCACCCTTGTCCTTTCCCATAGGTCTTTTTAGAATTGAGTCTCCTTCAATGAATCTCCTTGCTATAACTCGAGTGTTGTATCTCCTGGCTGCTCGTTGCTTGGAAACGAATTCCCTAAAGTGGGCTTTGTCCCTTAATTCCTGCAACAAATCTAGGTTCTCTTCCAATGCCTTTGAATTTTCTTCCAGGGTGAGGGTATCTCTTCGCCAGCTTGGGGGGTTTATCTCTGCTGGGATCATGGCGTTTGTTCCATATACATAGTGAAAGGGGCCTCGCCCGTTGAGGATTGAGGCGTGGTATGATATGACCAAAGGATTGGTAGAAGGTGGGCGACCCAGCCCTCGCCTTTGCTTGTGATTCTCCTTTTGATTGCTCTCAAGATTACCTTATTGGCGGATTCTGCTTGTCCGTTGGCCTGAGGGTGCTCTACAGAAATGAAAGTGTTCTGAATACCTTTCCCTTTGCAAAATTGGACCACTTTTTCGCTTGCAAACTGAGTTCCATTATCTGAGACAATGTATTTGGGTAGTCCGAATTTGTAGATGATCTTTCTCCAGTAAAACTTCTTAACTTGATCAGCTGAAATGCTTGAGAGGGCTTCTGCCTCTATCTATTTGGTGAAATAATCAATTGCCACTATAATCCACTTTGCTTGTCCCGTCGAAGCGGGGAAAGGCCCTAGGATGTCCGTTCCCCACATGAAGAAAGGCCACAGGGATAAGACGGATTTCAGTGGTTCTCCTGGGGCGTAGTGTAGGTTTGCAAATCTTTGACATTTGTCACATGTCCTCACGTATCTGGTTGCATCGCTGTGTACTTCCGGCCAGTAGAAACCTGCTCTGAGTATTTTTCCTGCCAGGGATCTCGCCCCTATGTGGCTTCCACATGATCCCTCATGTATCTCTTCCAAGATTCCTTTGGCCTCTTCTTGACTTACACAAAGCATTAAAGGTCCTGAAAATCCTCTCTTGTAGAGTTTGTCTCCTAGCATGGAGTACCATGATGATGCTCTCTTTAACTTGTATGCTTCCTCTCTTGCTACTGGGAGTTCGTCTTTTTGAAGGTACCTTACGATTGGTGATCGCCAATCTTCTGCTTCAATGATCATCATGACTGTTTCTTCGGCGATGCTAGGACTTGCAATGGTTTCTTGAATGAAAGTTCTGTTGCTTCCAGGCATTTTAGTGCTTGCTAGTTTTGACAACAAATCTGCTCTTGCATTCTGCTCTCGTGGTACGTAAACCAACTCAAACGATTTGAAATGATTTGCCAATTTGCGTACCTTCTCCAAGTATTTGATTAACTGTGGATCTTTAGCCTGAAATTCTCCTGACACTTGGTTTGTGACTAATTGCGAGTCGCTCTTTGCTTTAAGATCAGTAATGTCCATTTCCTTTGCTAACTTCATTCCGGCGAGCAAGGCTTCATATTCCGCCTGGTTATTGCTCACTTTGAAAGTGAACCTCAATGATTGTTCAATGAGGACTCCATCTGGGCCCTGCAACACTACTCCGGCTCCACTTCCTCTGATGTTAGAGGCTCCATCAACTGATAGAGTCCACGGTTGTTCGCTGTTTTCCTCTGCTGGCGTCGTGAGTTCTAGCACGAAATCTGCTAGTATTTGTGACTTGATTGCACCTCTAGGAGAGAAGGTTATGTCAAATTCTGACAATTCTACTGACCATGCCACCATTCTTCCTGCCAAATCTGGTTTTCTCAACACATTCTTGATGGGGTAATCAGTTTTTACCACGACTTTGTGGCTTTGAAAATATTGTCTTAACTTCCTCGCCGTTACTATGACTGCTAGCGGAAGCTTTTCAATATTTTGATATTTGGCTTCTGCTCCCTTGAATGTTCTGCTGACGAAGTATATGGGCTTTTCCTCTCCTTTGATTTCTTGTACTAGTGCAGAACTTAAGGCTTTGTCTGAGACGGCGAGGTATAGGTATAGCGTGTTACCTTTTTCTGGGCGAGTCAAGATCGGGGGCGAGGCCAAAAAAGTTTTCAAGTTTTGAAAAGCTTCCTCGCATTGAGTGCTCCACACGAACCTCTCACTTTTCCGAAGTGTGGAGAAGAAGTGAAACGTTTTTTCTCCTGCGCAAGATAAAAACCTCGACAATGCCGCAATCCTCCCTGTTAACTGATGTACCTCTTTGACTGATGTAGGGCTCCTCATGTCTATGATCGCCTGGCATTTGTTCGGGTTCGCTTCTATTCGTCTGTTAGTTAACATGAACCCTAGGAATTTGCTTGACTGTACTCCAAATGAGCACTTGGAAGGGTTTAACCTGGTGACAGATATTTTCTTACTGAGGCAAGAATGTCGCTTAGATCTTGATCGTGCTCGCTTGCTTCAGTGGTTTTCACTACCATATCATCAATGTACACCTCCAAATTTTTTCCTATCTGCTCGGAAAATACCCTATCCATCAATCTTTGGTATGTAGCTCCGGCATTCTTTAGGCCAAATGGCATGGCGTTGTAAAAATAGTTGCAAGTGTAGGTCATAAATGCTGTGTGAGGAGCGTCGATGGGGTTCATCTTGATCTGGTTATACCCTGAATATGCGTCCATGAAGCTGAGCATCTTGTATCCTGATGCCCCGTCTATCAGTCTGTCAATGTTGGGTAGAGGATAGGGATCCTTTGGGCATGCTTTGTTCAAATTTGTAAAATCCACGCACATTCTCCACTTTCGGTTCGCCTTCTTTACCATCACGACGTTCGCTAACCAGGATGGGTATTTGATTTCCTCTATGAATCCTGCTTCCTTTAACTTTGTTACTTCCTCAATGATGGCCGCCCTTCTTTCCTCGCCGATTTTTCTTTTCTTTTGCGAGACGGGTTTTGTCTCGGGGGAAATAGATAATTTGTGTGTGATGATTGTCTCGTCTATCCCTGGCATGTCTGAAGGATGCCATGCAAATAGGTCTATGTTTCTCTTTAATGTCGCTAGGATCTTCTCTCTCTCTTCTGGCTGCAGAGATGTGCCTATGTAGGTTGTTTGGTAAGTTGCTTCGCCAATTTGGACCTTTTCTAGTTCTTCAATGGGACTTACCCTTCTATCTTGGAATTCCTCCCTTGGGTCCAGATCTAGGGGACTGATGACAGGAATTTCTACGTCATTTTTAGTATTATTATTAGTAGTAAAATGACCAAGACAGACCCAAATACGAAGGAAAACCTACAAAAGCAAGAAAAAGCATCAAGATAGAGTCCAAGATGCAAAAAGATAAGAAAAAGCCCAAAAAGTGAAGAAATACAGCATTCCATCGCAGCACGATGTGTGCTATCGTGCCACGATGAAAGCTCCTTGCGCGCCAAGCAATCAGAAGAAATAAATCTTGAGAAAATCTTCCATCGCAGTACGATGCCCTACAGCGCAGTACGATGATGTTACTTGACGCCCAAGCTGATGAAATGCACAGGATCAGTTATAATTTTGAACTGAATCTTCACATCGCAGTACGATGGCCTTATCGTGCTGCGATGCCTTGCTGAGGCCCATTACGAAAACTATAAATAGAGCCTCCCATTCATTGTTTAATTCATTCAGAAATAGTAGAACACTCTCTACTATAAGGAGAGGTTTAGAGGAGCTCTATTGGGCATAGTTTTCTCCCCTTACGGGAAAACTAACTCAGCAAGGTATGATTTCTTTAGGCTTTTGTATTTAGGTTATAATTTCTTGTAATTTAAATATGTAGTCTTTATAATTTATGCCTTAGGTTGTGGTGGAGAAGATGAACTCCCCTATGAATATTTGGAGTTTGTGATTGAGTCTAAGTTATAATAAATGATATTTAGTAATTATGTTTGTTATTTACTTTCGTGCACTTTAATAACGTATTCTCGTAATCTGGCCGGATAAGCGGGAGCGCCCATAGAATTGATATCAGGTTTTGACTTGGTATTAGTCTGGAACTCGTAGTAAATAATGCTAGGTGTATAGAGACGGTAACATCCTGAACTAGTCGTGAACTGAGCGGTTAGAGGAGGAATCATGCACTAGGTGTGATCTGAGCACTTAGAAGATGAACAGCCCGATACTAGGACCTAGAGGTTAATTGGTGAAGGTTATAATGCGTGTTTATAAACAACTCACTTAGTAATTGAGGTATGTGACACATCGAGGTTAGGCTCTCGTAGGTACCTTAGTTGTTAATGTAGGGAAACTTTAATAGACATAGTGTAATAGTAAGGTATTACTACAACAAGGATAATTCACCGCCGAATATAATCTAAGTAACTATGTTATATACTGGTCATGCCAAATATGAAGAAGGGACGGAGTCCAACCACCATACCTAGCCTCTATATTTCTTGAATCTATTATTTAAACATTTCGCATTTATATTTCTGCAAAGCATTACGCTACTTTTATAAAAACCTTTTTCCAAAAACCAAAGCGAATGCAAACTATCACAAGCTTAAATAACGCTAGTAAAGCTGCGGCACGATCCCTGTGGATACGAACTCATTCTAGACACCTAGAGTGTGAATTATTACTCGACGACAGACTGGTGCACTTGCCAGACCGTAGTCAAGTTTGTGGCGCCGTTGCCGGGGATTGTGTTTACAAAGCCTTACTAGATTTATTTAAGCTTGTTAAAAAAAAAATTTCAAAAATACAAAAAAATTAAAAAATCAAAAATCTTTTTGATGATTGTGGATTTTGATCTGTGAAAGTTCTGGCTAAGGATAAGTCTTGGTATTTAAGCGATCCGTTGTGATCCACCTCGCTTACCTGGTAATTTTCATAGTGACAAAGACACATGAGACAAACCAAAAATAGTTCCCCCAGAAAAATATTTATCCAGTGCTACTGAGATATTTGTTTAAAGTGCATGCAGACAGGTACTCAAGAGCTAAGGATTACAAAGGCTGGCAACAGCAAAAATCAAAGACAGCATTCTCACAGGAAAACTCTCAAAGTGGTGAGGGATGGAGTAAATTGAAAAAGAGAAGCTGCAACCAAAAAGTCAATGGTAAGAACAAAATTCTTCCGCAGGAAGAAAGCGCAAAAGAGAAAGACATGCACGAATATAAGTTTGGGGTGAAATTACTGTGTTTTATGAAACTGCACCGGTAAATTAGTCGCCAACCGGATAGTTGAAAATATGGTGAAACAGATCTGGTCCCACCAAAGATTGTAAGAATTGAAGGAAGATGGCCAGTGCTTCAAGCTGGAACAAGGAAGCACATTAGAAAGAGACATGCGAACCTATCCTCTGTAATGGGGGAAATGCCTCAAGCTAATGAGAGGCTAAACAAGCGCTGCTTGGGAGGCAACCCAAGGTATAATTTATTGCTTAATTTTAAATTCCGCATTTTTAATTTTTTATTTAATTTTTAGAAAAGTAGAAGTACCACATTTTTAGAGAAAGACCTAGAAAAATAATTTGCGAGAAAAAAGTTGAAAAATCAAATTTTTATAAAAATAAGGCAGTCCATCGCAGCACGATGCACCCCATCGTGCTACGATGAACAACGTTCAATTTTTCAAAACCAACGGTATTCCATCGAAGTACGATGTATCGTATCGTGCTGCGATGTGAACGGCCAAATTTTCAAAATTCAACAGCAAACCATCGCAGTACGATACGATGCATCGTGCTGCGATGAGTGAACGTTGCCTATAAATAAAGCACGAATTTTTCACTTTTTACATCAAAATTTCACGCCGTTACTCTGCTCAAATTTACCCAGAAACTTACCAACAACCCTAACTCTCAGAAAACTCCAAAACTCATATTCTTCTTCTTCTTCTACACTTTCTAAACCTTCCATCAACCAAATTTCCCAACAAAAAACCAAACTTTTTCATCAAAATCAAACCTTTTTCACTTTCACATCTATGGCACCAAAACGATCCAGAACATCAGGATCCGCTTCACAGTCTGCCCCTCCCCGCTTCTTGAGTAGAGTTACTCAGAAGCAACATGCTATTGTTGGGGAGAGGGGGCTGGTTCAGGAGATTGTTATCGAGGTCCCTGCTTTCGACTCAGTCCCACGAGTTCGGGAGATTCTTACGGGATACGGATGGGCACCCTTCAACAACATGTTGGGGGAGTTCAACAAGACCATCGTGCAAGAGTTTTATGGCAATGGCATGGCCTTTGCCAATGGAGATTACAGGTCCTATGTCCGGGGGGTTTATGTCAGCTACTCCCCGGACGTTATTGATTCTACTTTTGGATTCCGCCCGGAGGGTCAGTGCGGGGTCCAGACTAGGCGTGCTTCCTGGAGAGAGGGAGCTATCACCGACGCCGAGTACGACCAGATCCGAGAAGCCCTGGCTATGCCAGGCAAGGATTGGCGCTACTCGAGACAGAGGGCGAGGCAGAGACTGCAGGGCATAGATATGATGCCTCTGGCAAAGTTGTGGGATCCACAACTTTGAGGCGTGCTCCAACGAGACGGAGATCATCACTTCCAGGTGCTTGGGCATCTACTCTATCTTGATGGGGGAGCCCATCCAGGTTGGCCGTGTGATTGCGCAGAGTATTAGGCGCATGATCACCTCTTATGAGGCCACCATTGGCCACCCCTTTGTCACCTCACACCTCTGTTCCCTAGCTGGGGTGCCAGAGGAGGATGATGACGACATTATAGGGCCGGAGATTCCTTTAGGAGCGCGGTTCCTTTCCCGAGCCCAGCGGGACCTTGAGAGAGCCCAGCAGGGGCAGCAGCAGCAGCCACCACAGCAGCAGCAGGTACACCAGCCGCCACCTCAGCACCACCAGTTCTCACAGTATGAGCTGGGGATGGCGGCCACTCAGTATGATATGCATGTCCTGATGGACTGGGGGTTTCCCAGATACTCCCCTCACCTGATGGACGCTGTTCAGAGCTACAAAGCACATCATCCTCTGCCTTCCTAACGCCAGCAGTATCCGGAGCAGCCGGATTTGACGCAACACTTCAACAGGCAGACCCAGAACATGCTGCAGCATCAGTAGCAGGTTTAGGATAGATGGGATCAGGCAGTGGCGGAGGAGTTGGTGGCCGAGCTTGAGGAGGAGATGGCCAGTGATGATGAGGGCGGACAGTAGCTCCGCAGTTATATTTTAGTCTTTCTATTATGTACTTCTTTTTTATGTTTTTTCTATTTTTAACTTGTTGAGTCTTTGGTATTGGCTGCATTTTTGGTAAACTAAACCTTGTAGCAGGATGTGTGATCCGATGCCTCAAGCATTGCCTCAAGCATCATATCATGTTTCTGGAAGTGTTACTTGTGCGCCAAGCATGCGCGTTTTCCTTTATGCGCGTTTCTCTCTCATGAATCATATCTTGTGCTTTAAGAAAGGTTTTATTTTCTAAACATATCTTTTGTTTAAAAGATTGCTTTGGAAATTATTGTGAAGATTGGAAAAAGATTTATTTTCAAAACATATCAAATCTTTTAAGATATGATTTGTTTTTATTTTGTGAGTTGGATATTCTCTTGGATCAGATCTTCTGAAGCCCGTGTCACCAGCTATATATATGGAAGGAGCTAAACCTAATTGTGTTGTTGTTCACGCCGTTTTTGTGTAAGTCTAAGAAATTAGGTTTTGCGTGTGCGTTCTTTTTGTGAGCCTTTCTTGTGTCATCTTGATGCAAGCTTAGGACTGTGTTTATTGGGTTGTACTGTGTGTGATCCTCTCCTAATCTTTGAAGTACGGAGTTAGGATTTTTGTGGTTTAACACTCTAAGCCTTTAGGTACGAGTGTGTAGTTTTTAGGAGTGTGTCTCCAAAACTTTTGTGATTTGTGTTATTGAAATCCTTGCTGTCTGTAAGGTTGTAAGGGAGTGAGATGAGATCTCTGATCTAGGAGTTCCTAGGTTGAAGAATCATTGGTAGTGCCTAGGTTATAAGTTGTAAACGGGGCGTTTGCTGAGAACTTAGAACTAGGGCTATTATAGTGATATTCCTTCCTGGATTGGTATCCCCCAGACGTAGGTTGCTGTTTGCGCCGAACTGGGTTAACAAATAATCTGTGTTCTTTATTTGTTTTCATTTATTTGCTTTACACTATTGCGCGCGAGATCGCACACAGTGCTTAAGCATCGTGTAGAGCTTGCGTACAGCGTGCCAGGAATATTTGGGCTGAAGCCATGAACACTGCATGCTATATACACAACAGAGTCACCCTGAGAAAAGGTACAAATTCTACTCTATATGAACTGTGGAAAGATAGAAAGCCAACTGTCAAGCATTTTCATATTTTTGGAAGTAAATGCTACATTCTAGCTGATAGAGAGCCAAGAAGGAAGCTTGACCCTAAAAGTGATGAGGGAATCTTCCTTGGGTACTCTACAAACAGTAGAGCTTACAGGGTCTATAACTCAAAGACTCAAGTTGTGATGGAATCTGTAAACGTTGTTGTAAAGGACTCTCCTTTGAAAGAAAATGATGGCATAGATCAAGGTGATCCTGTTAGTGTCGATGCTGAACAAGATGTTGAAGCATCAGCACAACCCAGGAGTGAAAAATCTGATGAGGAGACTCTTGAAGATGAAGGAGAAGCAAATACAGGACCTCGAGTCCAAAGTAAAGGTCCCTCTGTACGTGTTCAGAAAAATCATCCCATATATCTGATTATAGGAAATCCTGAACAAGGGATAACCACAAGAATGACAAATGATGTAATTGCAAATTCTTGTTTTGTATCTCTGTTCGAGCCCAAAAATGTCAAAGAAGCTCTAACTGATGAAGCCTGGATAGAGGCTATGCAAGAAGAATTGAACCAATTTGAGAGAAGTGAAGTGTGGGACCTAGTTCCAAGGCCAGAAAATGTGAATGTGATTGGAACTAAATGGGTGTATAAAAACAAGTCAGATGAGAATGGTACCATTACCAGAAATAAAGCAAGACTTGTGGCACAAGGATATACCCAGATTGAAGGGCTTGACTTTGAAGAAACTTTTGCACCTGTTGCCAGACTAGAATTCATCAGACTTCTCTTAGGAGTAGCTTGCTTTCTCAAGTTCAAACTGTATCAAATGGATGTGAAGAGTGCATTTCTTAATGGATACCTACAGGAAGAAGTGTATGTTGAGCAACCCAAAGGTTTTGTAGACTCGGAACATCCTAATTATGTCTACAAACTAAAGAAAGCTCTATATGGATTAAAACAGGCACCTGGGGCATGATACGAAAGATTGACTCAGTTCTTGGAAAACCAAGGATACATGAAGGGAGGATCTGACAAAACCCTATTTGTGAAGGAGGAAAAGGGAAAATTCATAATAGCCCAAATCTATGTTGATGACATAGTGTTTGGTGGGATGTCGAACACGATGGTCCAACATTTTGTCAAGCAGATGCAGTCAGAGTTTGAAATGAGCCTTGTTGGAGAATTGACTTATTTTCTTGGCCTTCAGATTAAGCAAATGGAGGACACTATTTTTATATCTCAAAGCAAGTATGCAAGAAACATAGTCAAGAAATTTGGAATGGAGAATGCTACTCACAAGAGAACACCAGCACCTACTCACCTGAAACTAACCAAGGATGAAAAGGGAATAAGTGTTGATCAAAGTCTCTATAGAAGTAGGGGTGCTCAAATCTAAACCAATCCAAATAAAAACCGAAAACCGATCCAAAAAAACTGAAAACCGCAAAAAACCGAATATTTTTGGATTTGTTTGGATGTCCTTTTGTGAAAACCGCCGGATCGGATCGGATTTTGGATTGATTTTTCAAAACCGATCCAAACCGAACCAAACCGCAAAATATAGTTTAATACTTATTTATTTTTTTATTAGTATGAATATATATTGCATTAACCTATTTTTTTGTTCATTTTAAATTTTGTTAATACTATTTATTTGTTTATTTTAGTCTATTTTTTACTTTTGGACATGTTTCAAACATATAATTGATAATTGTCATTTCAAAATATTAAATATTAATATATTATATGTTACATTTTACATGAAACTTAATATTTATTTTGTCAAAAAAATCAAACTATTATTTTATACTTTTTCTTAAATATTAATATTTAATAAAAAAAATTATAATTTATAATTTGGATATCCAAAAACCGATCCAAACTAAACCGCATAAAATTGGATCGGATCGGATTTTTTTTATTTGTCATCCAAAACCGAACCAAACTGCGAATAAATTTATTTTCGGATCGGATGAGTTTTTGTCTCAAAACCGATCCAAACCGAACCGCGAGCACCCCTATATAGAAGCATGATTGGAAGGCTACTATATCTGACTGCAAGCAGACCAGATATCACCTTTGTTGTGGGAGTGTGTGCTAGATACCAGGCAGATCCAAAGGCGAGTCACTTAACACAAGTCAAAAGGATATTGAAGTATGTGAGTGGTACTAGTGATTATGGAATCATGTATTCCCATTGTGAAGACTCTACCCTATATGGATATTGTGATGCTGATTGGGCTGGAAGTGCAGATGATAGAAAAAGCACTTCAGGAGGATGCTTCTTTCTAGGCAACAATCTCATATCTTGGTTTAGCAAAAAGCAAAATTGTGTGGCTCTATCTACAACTGAAGCTGAGTACATAGCTGCTGGGAGTAGCTGCTCTCAACTAGTGTGGATGAAGCAAATGCTGAAAGAATACAATGTCGAACAAGATGTTCTAACATTGTACTGTGACAACCTGAGCGCCATAAACATTTCAAAGAATCCTGTTCAGCATAGCAAGACCAAGCATATTGATATTCGCCATCATTTCATCAGAGATCTTGTTGAGAATAAAATTGTAACATTGGAGCATGTGGGTACAAAAGAGCAAGTGGCAGATATTTTCACTAAGGCTCTTGATGCTGTGCAATTTGAGAAGCTAAGGGGCAAGTTAGGAATTTGCCTCTATGAGGAGTTATAGCAGTTAACGAGCTTGAAGCGTGCAACTGTCATTTTTTTCTCCAACCTATGCTTGCACGCTATCCTAGGAGAATCAAATCAAATTATTTCTTCCCATTACATGTGTGAGGGGGAGCTGGTGAGTTATGTAACCCGTGGTGTTATCTTCTATTCTCTCTGCTGGTGTGTTTTTGTCAAATTTTTAGCCAAAAGGGGGAGTAAATGTTATGATTAATTTGTTGGTTTGGTTACCAGCTCTAGGTTCTGGTATGTGCTTCTAATATGTTTTGAAACTGAGAACTGTGTCTGTTCTGGTATGTGTGCTTTGGTGTGTGACTGTGAACTGTGTCTGTTCTGGTATGTGTGCTTTGATGTGTGGCTGTGTATGTTCTAAGATATGCAGATGTTTAGGGGGAGCTGAGTTGTATTGAGCTGAGTTGTATTATGCAGGGGGAGATGCTGGATACGATGTTCCAACATCCTACGCATATGTGCAGGGGGAGTAGTTTTGTTAAATGCCGAAGCACTCTGTTCCACATCCTATCAGTGTTTATTTTCCTGACCATTTAAGGCGAAGTAGTTGTTTTGTGTTCCGCTGTTGCATGCCGCTCTGATAATCTTAAAAGATACATCTTATTATTTTCTACTGTTCTCCATGAAGGAGTAGTATGGAAACTGTTTTGAAGGATAACTACTATTCATCTTTATGCTTGTGTGTTTATGTTGAGAAAAAGATATGTAGTTGAAGTATCTGTTTAAGTAGTATCTGTATGGTCATAATTTGTTTAGCCAAAAATTTGCCAAAGGGGGAGTTTGTTGAGTCTTTGGTATTGGCTGCATTTTTGGTAAACTAAACCTTGTAGCAGGATGTGTGATCTGATGCCTCAAGCATCATATCATGTTTCTGGAAGTGTTACTTGTGCGCCAAGCATGCGCGTTTTCCTTTATGCGCGTTTCTCTCTCATGAATCATATCTTGTGCTTTAAGAAAAGTTTTATTTTCTAAACATATCTTTTGTTTAAAAGATTGCTTTGGAAATTATTGTGAAGATTGGAAAAAGATTTATTTTCAAAACATATCAAATCTTTTAAGATATGATTTGTTTTTATTTTGTGAGTTGGATATTCTCTTGGATCAGATCTTCTGAAGCCCATGTCACCAGCTATATATATGGAAGGAGCTAAACCTAATTGTGTTGTTGTTCACGCCGTTTTTGTGTAAGTCTAAGAAATTAGGTTTTGCATGTGCGTTCTTTTTGTGAGCCTTTCTTGTGTCATCTTGATGCAAGCTTAGGACTGTGTTTATTGAGTTGTATTGTGTGTGATCCTCTCCTAAGCTTTGAAGTACGGAGTTAGGATTTTTGTGGTTTAACACTCTAAGCCTTTAGGTAAGAGTGTGTAGTTTTTAGGAGTGTGTCTCCAAAACTTTTGTGATTTGTGTTATTGAAATCATTGCTGTCTGTAAGGTTGTAAGGGAGTGAGATGGGATCTCTGATCTAGGAGTTCCTAGGTTGAAGAATCATTGGTAGTGCCTAGGTTATAAGTTGTAAACGGGGCGTTGGCTGAGAACTTAGAACTAGGGCTATTATAGTGATATTCCTTCCTGGATTGGTATCCCCCAGACGTAGGTTGCTGTTTGCGCCGAACTGGGTTAACAAATAATCTGTGTTCTTTATTTGTTTTCATTTATTTGCTTTACACTATTGCGCGCGAGATCGCACACAGTGCTTAAGCATCGTGTAGAGCATTGCGTACAGCGTGCCAGGAATTTCATAACTATTGTACTTTTAATTTCCTGTTTAATCATTTCATCTATTTAACCCTTATTCAAACTTACAAAAAATTAAATAACTGTTTGCTGTTTATTATCTAGTGCATGATACACTGTTATAGGTAAGATTGCGGCGAAGTAAGTTATAAATTCTGATGAGCCGAATTTCACGCCTTCATAAAGAAACCAAAGGTGATTGCTCCGAAGTGCGAAGTTCGGGAGACAGAGAGACGAGTGATGAAGCTGGTGTCTGTGGGACAAGTGTTCAACTTTCAGATACCTAAGCCATGTGAGGATTTGAGCCAAATATTTCCAAACGGTATTACCACTTTCTTTCGAATTACTATGAGAGTACCGTGCACTTGTTTATTTTCTAGAACTTGCTTTAATTCTCTGCTGACTAGTTGATTTGATATTATATGCATTGAGGCAATTGTTTGTTATAACCCAGAGTCTTTTCAAGCCACCCTTTATTATATTATTATCCTTTGCTAGCCAATTTTGAGCCGTAAAAAGAATTATTATCCCTTTCGTTTCGGTGACAAACCACGATACAAGCCTATAGACCAGAAAAACAATGAAATTACCCTCTTGGGAGTTAAGGTAATAGTTCTCAAGTCTTTGGCAACAAAACAAGTTTGGGGTTGCTCATGGAACTAGCAACGTCTAGGTTTGGGGTGGGTATACGGAGAACTATCACTACAAAAAAAAGAAAAATAAATAATAAAGAGACGGGAAAACATCAAGAAATTCCCTAAAAAATAGTCTCTTAAAAAAAAATGATGAATAAAAAAAAAAAAGCCAAAGGGCAAAAGATAAAGCCAAAAAGGCAAAAGAAAAAGCCAAAAGGCAAAAGAAAGAGTCAAAGGGCAAAAACAGTGATAGAAAAGAACCACACAAAGACACATCCGGCTCTTATTTTCCGATACCAACACAAAAAGGCACCCTAAGGAACAAATGTTGCGTACACAAAAAGGAACAACAAAGTAGAACTTAACTCCAATGTTTAGCCTACTATTCCCAAAAATGTCCTACCTTGACCTAAGCCACGTTATAACCCTGAAAAGACCTCCAATAATGCATGTATATTAAATTTTGACTGGTTGCTTAGAATTCTTGCAAACCTATGGTAAAATGGCAGGTTGTACGATGATTGAGAGTTAACCCTTTCAATTATGAGCGAAAAACACAAATGTGAGAGAGAGAAAAAAAGTTGAACATGGACTCTTGCAGACATTTGTCCGATTTGCTACCATTGACGTCTCCTGAGCCTAGCAGGACTAAGCATGATCGATGCGGTAAGAAATCAGCGGTACCATTGCTGAAATATTAAGCAAGGTTGTGAAATTCCTATCATCCTTATTTATCTCTTATTTCTCTAACGATCTTGTCTAACAGCATGTTCCTTGAGGACAAGCAACAATTTAAGTTTGGGGTTGTGATGACAGGAATTTCTACGTCATTTTTAGTATTATTATTAGTAGTAAAATGACCAAGACAGACCCAAATACGAAGGAAAACCTACAAAAGCAAGAAAAAGCATCAAGACAGAGTCCAAGATGCAAAAAGACAAGAAAAAGCCCAAAAAGTGAAGAAATACAGCATTCCATCGCAGCACGATGTGTGCTATCGTGCCACGATGAAAGCTCCTTGCGCGCCAAGCAATCAGAAGAAATAAATCTTGAGAAAATCTTCCATCGCAGTACGATGCCCTACAACGCAGTACGATGATGTTACTTGACGCCCAAGCTGATGAAATGCACAGGATCAGTTATAATTCTGAACTGAATCTTCACATCGCAGTACGATGGCCTTATCGTGCTGCGATGCCTTGCTGAGGCCCATTACGAAAACTATAAATAGAGCCTCCCATTCATTGTTTTATTCATTCAGAAATAGTAGAACACTCTCTACTATAAGGAGAGGTTTAGAGGAGCTCTATTGGGCATAGTTTTCTCCCCTTACGGGAAAACTAACTCAGCAAGATATGATTTCTTTAGGCTTTTGTAACACCCCATTTTTCAACAAGCCAAAAAGGGCATTATTTTTTTTTTTTTTTTTTCAACTAACACTCAAAGTGCGCATAAAAGTTTTTAAATGAACCGGCATTCAAATATACAAGGAACTCATTACTAAAGGTGCTTCGACAAGCAAAGTGTATTTCCTGAATAATTACAACCCAGGTCTAAGTATTCGAACAAGTTAGAACTCCTATGCTAACCAAAAAGCACGGTGCACAAAACACACCGGCGCATAGTCTAACTACTCTAAGCTAATGCTCCAACCGCTCACTGGGGCCTGGAACAGCCACCGTCGTCACCACGACCTAACCCATCATCTGGGTGGGATGAGCCCGCAAATGAAAGAAAGGGTCACCACAAAAAAAGTATATATATATAACCGGTGCGAAAGATGGTACACATAACAATAATTCCACAAACACAAGAGAAAGCTCTTTAACACAAAAGCAATTCCCACCAACGGGCTTATATATATAATTGCACACCAAGCCTAATGCAGACTTCTACAATGAGTGTGGTACTACCAGAGCTACCACATGCAAATGAATTCCGGAATTACGAATCATAACCAATAAAACCGCAAAGGGTTAAGGTGGATCCACTCACGCAATCACACCTCGTGGTCCACTCACGCAACCACTTATTGTACTCAAAAAGATCCCGTAGGATTTTGGGTGGGTCCACTCACGCAACCAACACCCCGTAGTCCACCCACGCAACTACGCACAATGAATGCATGAGCATACGATTCCCTACATATGCTAATGCCACACATACATACCTCTCAAGCATATGTAACTAGAACATAGCAATTCATACATATATTTTCCAAATCATATGTAAATTGCACAAGTAATGTAAACACGTTCTCATCAACGAGCATACAAAACACAAGCATGCCAAAACACAACAATTGCATACACAGCAAAACAAAACATGTTTACCAAAACCGTTTGAAAAGACGGAAATAAAGTGGAGCCCTTACCTCGGCAAGCTTCCGTCAATAACACCCGCTCAAACAACACAACGTGCTACCTAAAACAAGCAGCGTAACAATCAATACATTGTTCTCTAACCAATCGTATTGAAACTACACCAAAACCCCAAAAACCTAATGGTTCCTAAGGAAAAACCACTCTTTCGGACATCGAACCAAAAACTACCGTATTGATCAACCCCCATGAGTTATTTGTACTATTTTTAGGACCCAAAACAATTGCCAAAAGTCTTAAATAATTTGAATTGCAAAATGGCTATTTTCTTGCGTTATAAGTTACGTACTTTCCGAGTACCCGAAAAACTCGTTTCCAATCCCCACCACTTCCATAAATTAATAAAAAGGGATTAGAATGTTAAAAACCAAGTTTAGAAATCAAAATCCAAAATCTCAACTCCCAGAGCTCGCCCTGGCGAGTTGGTGGCGAGTGAAGGCAGGGAGTACTGGTCTTACTCGCCCTGGAGCTCGCCCTGGCGTGTTGTCATGACCTGTGACACTCGCCCTGGCGAGTTACCACTCGCCCGGCGAGTTGCACCTGTCATGACAGCACAAGACAGCAACTCACACCACCTTTTTCCACCCAAACCTAGTTTGATCCTATTAGTTCCCAACACTTTTTCAAAGCTTAAAAGCAAACCATTTTCATAAGCAAGCAATTCATTTTCCGAAAGCTTGTTGGTTGCTTCGAGTGCAAGTTATTCGATTTTCATTTCCAAAATCAAAACCAAATCCAAGCACAAGTTTTATTACGGGCCTTAACCGTCCGGTAATCATTTTCAAACATGTTTTCAAGGTAAATAGTGACACCACATGTCACAAGAGTTTTAAACCACTTTGACCCCAAAACACTACCCTAAAACACTTAGGAAAATATTTTCATAAACCTCAAAATATTTTTCATCGGATTTTTCCAAAACGAAACCATACAACGCGTTTCCCTTTCGCCCAAGGGTTCAAAGACAACTTTTCTTTTCAAAACCTTACAACATAACCTCATGTAATTGATCAATACATAACCAAACCAAAACCCTAACTTTTCTCATGAGATTTTTCACCAACTCATGGAAAACAAAAACAACAAAGCCTAGCATGCTTACTAAACTCTCATGAACAACTCTCATGAAACAAGAACTAGCAAGAACAACCTTTCTCACCAAACCCTCTTAAGAACATAAACCCAAAAACCTCACAACTCTAAAAATTCACCAACCTAGGAGATGAGAAGAGAGGGTTACCTCAAGAAAGTGATTCTCTACAACTTTCCTCAAAGCTTCCAAGCTTGAAATGGACACAAATGGTGAGGAATGGAAAATTTAGTGAAGGTTGGAAGTGAGTAATGAAGTTCACGTGAAAGAGAGAAAGAAAGGAGTGAAATATGTGATGTTTTCTAAGTGCCAAAGTCATCAAACCTCCTTACTATTTACAAAGCTCTTGATAGCCAATCCACCATTGGATCAAAAACACAAAGCCAAGCTTAAACCCTAGCCATTGGATCAAACCAAAACAAATCCACTTGAGGTAAAACTCAAAACCTCATAGAAACACTCACACGTTCAGTTCTCGCGCGCCGCGACGAACGAAACTCACCAAAACACAAAACCTACGGAAAGAACGTCTAACGTTTAACATTTCCAAAACTTATCGCCGAATCTTTTTCCGCGACTGTAATTTTCTTCCATACCTCAGAAAATTAATCTCAGGATATATCCTAACCCGCGCAGATATATAAAACTTCCATCCGAAACCTCACTCAAAACAGACGCAATAAGATTTTCCATCCGCGGGTAAAATCCTACTCGTTTTTCCAAAAACAAGAATAATCCAAAACTCGTTATTCTGAAACCACAAATAACTTCTTATACAAGAAACAGGATCACAAGACAAAAGTCTGTACAATTACAGTGCACGAGCACTAAACAGACTTGATTACAGCAAAAGCTTATAATTACACGATGTTTCGTCACACGAACACATCGAAACCCTAATATTCCTTAAACCAACTATACAATGAAATCTTGGGTCTTACAATACTACCCCCCTAAAAGAAGTTTCGTCCTCGAAACTTAAACATCGTCAAACAAACCGGGGTATAATTCCTTCATCTTACTCTCGAGCTCCCAGGTGGTATCTCCCGTAGCTTCATTCCATATTACCTTCACTAAAGGTATCTCTTTTGTTCTCAAACGCTTCATCTTCCTATCCGCAATCTTGATTGGCGGAACCTCAAATGACAGGTTATCTCTCAGCTGGATGTCATCTGGTGTGATCACATGTGATGGATCCGGTGTATACTTCCGCAATTGCGACACATGGAACACGTCATGAATCAAAGATAGTACCGGTGGCAACGCGATCCGGTATGCTACCTTCCCAATCCGCTCCGTAATCTGATAAGGCCCTATAAACTTCGGAGTCAACTTCTTTGCTTTCAAAGCCCTTCCAACACCCGTTGTTGGAGTAACACGGAGAAATACATGGTCTCCCTCCTCAAACTCCAAAGGCCTCCGACGCCTATCCGCATAACTCTTTTGTCGATCTTGAGCAACCTTCATCGTTGCCCTTATCTTCCGGACCTTGTCCGTCGTCTGTTGTACCATTTCCGGTCCTACTATCAAACTTTCCCCATCTTGGTACCAACACAAAGGAGTCTGACATCTCCTCCCATACAAAGCCTCATATGGTGCCATTCCAATAGTCGAATGGTAACTATTGTTGTACGTGAACTCTATCAACGGCAACACGTCGTCCCAACTCCCCCGATCATCCAGCACACATGCTCTCAATAAATCCTCTAGTGACTGATTTGTTCTCTCAGTCTGCCCATCTGTCTGAGGATGATAGGCAGAACTCAACCTCAGTTTCGTCCCCAACGCCTCATGCAAAGTCCTCCAAAAGTGTGAAGTAAACTTTGGGTCTCGATCCGACACTATACTTGACGGAATCCCATGTAACCTCACAATCTCAGCAATGTAAACATCGGTCAACTTTGCCGCCGTATCCGTAATCCTTACCGGTAGAAAATGAGCGGACTTAGTCAATCGATCCACTATCACCCAAATGGAATCATGCTTCCTCCTGGTCTTGGGTAAACCAGTGATGAAATCCATAGAAATGCTATCCCACTTCCACTCGGGGATATCTAATGACTGCAGCATCCCTGCTGGTCTCTGATGTTCAATCTTCGCCTTCTGACAAGTCAGACACGACGCCACATACTCAGCCACATCCTTTTTCATACCTGGCCACCAGAAATCTTGCCTCAGGTCTTGATACATCTTTGTTGCTCCAGGATGTATACTAAGTTTACTCTTGTGTGCCTCCCCTAGAATTATGTTTCTCAAGTTCATAGCATCGGGTACACACACCCTCCCTTGACACCTCAAGATGTTGTCCGATCCCACCTTGAAATCTCGGTTGGTTCCTCGAACAATCAAAGCCCTTTTCTCCATGAGAAACTCGTCATCTTGACAACTTGCAATGTCCCCCAACAAACCGTTCGAGATGGTAATCATACCCAGTCTCATATTCCCTAAAGCAAACTCTACCTCTAGGTGCAAGTCACGAAACTCTCTCAACAACTCTTGTTGACTAGCCATCTGTGCCGAACAAACCGACACACTCTTTCTACTCAACGCATCGGCTACCACATTAGCCTTCCCCGGATGGTATTCTAAGGTAAAGTCAAAATCTTTCAAAGTCTCCATCCACCTCCTCTGTCGCATATTTAGCTCTTTCTGATCAAACAGATACTTAAGACTTTTATGGTCACTAAACACGACAAAAGTGCAACCATAAAGATGATGTCTCCAAATCTTCAATGCAAAAACCACGGCCGCAAGCTCCAAATCGTGCGTCGGATAATTCTTCTCATGCACCTTCAACTGCCGTGATGCATAAGCCACTGCTCTCTTGTGTTGCATCAACACACAGCCCAAACCCTGATGAGACGCATCACAATAAACCTCATAAGGTTCATCCGACTGAGGTAACACCAACACCGGTGAAGTCGTCAACCGCTCCTTCAACAATTGAAAACTAAGTTCACACTGCTCAGTCCACGCAAACGGTTGATCTTTTCGCGTAAGTTGCGTCATTGGCGCCACAATCTTAGCAAAACCTTCAATGAACCTCCGGTAATAACCGGCCAAACCAACAAAACTCCTCACGTCCGTCACCGTCTGCGGTTGTTCCCATGCAAGTACTGTGTCAATCTTGGCTGGATCCACGGCAATTCCCTCTTTTGATATTATATGGCCAAGGAAATTCACCTCTTCCAACCAAAAATCACACTTCGACGGATTCGCATACAACTTTCTTTCCCGCAACACTTGCAAAACCATACGAAGATGCTCTTCATGCTCCTCTTCGCTCTTCGAATACACGAGAATATCATCAATGAACACAACCACGAACTTGTCCAAAAATGAATTGAATATCCGATTCATGTAAGCCATAAAGATAGCAGGTGCATTCGTCACTCCAAACGGCATCACTAAGAACTCATAATGCCCATAACGCGTCCTAAACGCCGTTTTCTGAACATCCTCATCTCGCACTCTTATCTGGTGATAACCAGACTTCAAGTCAATCTTGGAAAATACTGAGGCTCCCCTCAACTGATCCATCAAATCATCAATACGCGGCAATGGATATCGGTTCTTGATAGTCACCTTATTAAGCTTCCGATAATCCACACAAAGACGAGACTTACCATCCTTCTTTTTAACCAATAAGACCGGTGCTCCCCACGGCGACACACTAGGCCTTATGAAACCCTTCTCTAACAAGTCCTCAATCTGACTTTTCAACTCTACCAACTCGGCTGGAGCCATCCTATACGCTGATTCCGAAATCGGACCCGTACCCGGTTGTAAATCAATAAAGAATTCCACCTATCTACACGGGGGAAAAGCTGGAATCTCAGATGGAAACACATCTTGGAAATCTTGAACCACTCTAATTCCCTCAATTCGGATCTCCGACGTCACTCCTAAACTAGCAAGTGAAACTATCTCCGGTTCCCCATTACACATAATCACTGTAAGCTGATTGGCCGATAGGTATCTCCGCACACCTGGCTCGGGAAAGAAAACCAATTTCCGAGCACAATCTAGTATAACATAATGATAAGATAGCCAATCCATCCCGAGAATGATCTCGAGAGATGTAAGCGGTAAACACACCAAATTGACCAGAAACTCTCTATTCTGAATTACTACCAAACAATGCAAACATGCAGTATTTACCACCAAATCCTTAGCAGGAGTCAAGACATTCAAATCAAACGGAAGAACAGAAACATTCAAGTTTAAACGATTTGCACAAGACAAAGATATGAATGAGTGGGTTGCCCCCGTGTCAATCAAAGCAGTTAAAGAATTACCTGCAATGTGACAGCTCTCGTGAATGGCATTGCTAGCCTGCCCACTCACTTCTGTGCCCATACAGTAAGCACGTGCCTTTGCCGCAGGTCTGGTACCTTGTGAGCCTTGTGCCACATTAGCCGACGGCCCGGCCTTCGGGGCTTTGCAATCTCTAGCAAAGTGTCCCGGCTTCTTGCAATTAAAACAAACGTGCCCCTGATTCCGGCATTCATTCGCATAGTGGCCCACTTCACCACACTTAAAACAGCCCTGCTTCCCGGTATTCTGACTGTTCTGATTCACCGATCGACCCTGTCCCTTGTTATACTGTGGACGGTCATATGGCTTACTACCTTGTTTTCCACGGTTCTGACTCTGATTCGGACCTCCAGAACGACTTGGTCCCCCAGCACTAAAACCACCCTGACGGTTCACCCTTTTGTTTCTCATATCTTCAACCTCTTGGCACTTTTCAACCAAGACTTGAAATTGCCGAATACCCAATGGCACAACCGCATCCTGCAGTTCGTACCTAAGCCCATCTTGGAAGCGACGACACATATAGACCTCATCTATCCCATCCCTAAAGAAGCGGAAGAAACGGGATAGTGATTCGAACTTCTTAGCATATGCCTCAACATTCATGCCCGCTTGCCTTAGCCTCAAAAACTCTTCCCCATATCTTTCCCTAGCTGTCTCAGGGAAATATTTGGCCAAGAACCTCCTCTTGAAGTTCTCCCAATTCAATTCTTCATGGCCATTCTCCATGATGATACGGGTGTTCCTCCACCAATACTCTGAACCCCCTAGCAACTGATAGGTAGCTAAGACTACCTTCTCCCCTTCTGGACAATGAATTGCCCCGAATATCCTCTCCACAGATTGGAGCCATAAATCAGCAGTTTCCGGACCTCCCTCCCCATTAAACTTAGGAGGAGTCTGGTGGTTGAAATTCGAAAGAAGTCTAGACCCGGCAGCAAGTATTTCCCTTTCGCGCTTTTCCAGATCTCTCTGCGCCTTAGCATGGCTCTGAGCAGTCACAGCCGCTGCCATCGTATGCATGGCATAAGCCATCTGGTTAATATCAACCTCGGGTACCATAGGAGCTGGATTCGCCCTTCTTGGCGGCATTCTATTCTGCACAATACCAATTCTGATTAGATCCTTAATCAAACAATTCTGAATCTCAACAGAAAGTCTCACTCAACGGTTATTAACACATAACCCGACACCGGACAACCACTAGAACTAACTCAAAACTGGTTACGTTCTAACCGACTCTGGACTAACGACTCAAGTATACACTTTCCCTTTGAAGATTTAAAGCCGGGCTCTGATACCAAAATGTAACACCCCATTTTTCAACAAGCCAAAAAGGGCATTATTTTTTTTTTTTTTTTTTCAACTAACACTCAAAGTGCGCATAAAAGTTTTTAAATGAACCGGCATTCAAATATACAAGGAACTCATTACTAAAGGTGCTTCGACAAGCAAAGTGTATTTCCTGAATAATTACAACCCAAGTCTAAGTATTCGAACAAGTTAGAACTCCTATGCTAACCAAAAAGCACGGTGCACAAAACACACCGGCGCATAGTCTAACTACTCTAAGCTAATGCTCCAACCGCTCACTGGGGCCTGGAACAGCCACCGTCGTCACCACGACCTAACCCATCATCTGGGTGGGATGAGCCCGCAAATGAAAGAAAGGGTCACCACAAAAAAAGTATATATATATAACCGGTGCGAAAGATGGTACACATAACAATAATTCCACAAACACAAGAGAAAGCTCTTTAACACAAAAGCAATTCCCACCAACGGGCTTATATATATAATTGCACACCAAGCCTAATGCAGACTTCTACAATGAGTGTGGTACTACCAGAGCTACCACATGCAAATGAATTCCAGAATTACGAATCATAACCAATAAAACCGCAAAGGGTTAAGGTGGATCCACTCACGCAATCACACCTCGTGGTCCACTCACGCAACCACTTATTGTACTCAAAAAGATCCCGTAGGATTTTGGGTGGGTCCACTCACGCAACCAACACCCCGTAGTCCACCCACGCAACTACGCACAATGAATGCATGAGCATACGATTCCCTACATATGCTAATGCCACACATACATACCTCTCAAGCATATGTAACTAGAACATAGCAATTCATACATATATTTTCCAAATCATATGTAAATTGCACAAGTAATGTAAACACGTTCTCATCAACGAGCATACAAAACACAAGCATGCCAAAACACAACAATTGCATACACAGCAAAACAAAACATGTTTACCAAAACCGTTTGAAAAGACGGAAATAAAGTGGAGCCCTTACCTCGGCAAGCTTCCGTCAATAACACACGCTCAAACAACACAACGTGCTACCTAAAACAAGCAGCGTAACAATCAATACATTGTTCTCTAACCAATCGTATTGAAACTACACCAAAACCCCAAAAACCTAATGGTTCCTAAGGAAAAACCACTCTTTCGGACATCGAACCAAAAACTACCGTATTGATCAACCCCCATGAGTTATTTGTACTATTTTTAGGACCCAAAACAATTGCCAAAAGTCTTAAATAATTTGAATTGCAAAATGGCTATTTTCTTGCGTTATAAGTTACGTACTTTCCGAGTACCCGAAAAACTCGTTTCCAATCCCCACCACTTCCATAAATTAATAAAAAGGGATTAGAATGTTAAAAACCAAGTTTAGAAATCAAAATCCAAAATCTCAACTCCCAGAGCTCGCCCTGGCGAGTTGGTGGCGAGTGAAGGCAGGGAGTACTGGTCTTACTCGCCCTGGAGCTCGCCCTGGCGTGTTGTCATGACCTGTGACACTCGCCCTGGCGAGTTACCACTCGTCCGGCGAGTTGCACCTGTCATGACAGCACAAGACAGCAACTCACACCACCTTTTTCCACCCAAACCTAGTTTGATCCTATTAGTTCCCAACACTTTTTCAAAGCTTAAAAGCAAACCATTTTCATAAGCAAGCAATTCATTTTCCGAAAGCTTGTTGGTTGCTTCGAGTGCAAGTTATTCGATTTTCATTTCCAAAATCAAAACCAAATCCAAGCACAAGTTTTATTACGGGCCTTAACCGTCCGGTAATCATTTTCAAACATGTTTTCAAGGTAAATAGTGACACCACATGTCACAAGAGTTTTAAACCACTTTGACCCCAAAACACTACCCTAAAACACTTAGGAAAATATTTTCATAAACCTCAAAATATTTTTCATCGGATTTTTCCAAAACGAAACCATACAACGCGTTTCCCTTTCGCCCAAGGGTTCAAAGACAACTTTTCTTTTCAAAACCTTACAACATAACCTCATGTAATTGATCAATACATAACCAAACCAAAACCCTAACTTTTCTCATGAGATTTTTCACCAACTCATGGAAAACAAAAACAACAAAGCCTAGCATGCTTACTAAACTCTCATGAACAACTCTCATGAAACAAGAACTAGCAAGAACAACCTTTCTCACCAAACCCTCTTAAGAACATAAACCCAAAAACCTCACAACTCTAAAAATCCACCAACCTAGGAGATGAGAAGAGAGGGTTACCTCAAGAAAGTGATTCTCTACAACTTTCCTCAAAGCTTCCAAGCTTGAAATGGACACAAATGGTGAGGAATGGAAAATTTAGTGAAGGTTGGAAGTGAGTAATGAAGTTCACGTGAAAGAGAGAAAGAAAGGAGTGAAATATGTGATGTTTTCTAAGTGCCAAAGTCATCAAACCTCCTTACTATTTACAAAGCTCTTGATAGCCAATCCACCATTGGATCAAAAACACAAAGCCAAGCTTAAACCCTAGCCATTGGATCAAACCAAAACAAATCCACTTGAGGTAAAACTCAAAACCTCATAGAAACACTCACACGTTCAGTTCTCGCGCGCCGCGACGAACGAAACTCACCAAAACACAAAACCTACGGAAAGAACGTCTAACGTTTAACATTTCCAAAACTTATCGCCGAATCTTTTTCCGCGACTGTAATTTTCTTCCATACCTCAGAAAATTAATCTCAGGATATATCCTAACCCGCGCAGATATATAAAACTTCCATCCGAAACCTCACTCAAAACAGACGCAATAAGATTTTCCATCCGCGGGTAAAATCCTACTCGTTTTTCCAAAAACAAGAATAATCCAAAACTCGTTATTCTGAAACCACAAATAACTTCTTATACAAGAAACAGGATCACAAGACAAAAGTCTGTACAATTACAGTGCACGAGCACTAAACAGACTTGATTACAGCAAAAGCTTATAATTACACGATGTTTCGTCACACGAACACATCGAAACCCTAATATTCCTTAAACCAACTATACAATGAAATCTTGGGTCTTACAGCTTTTGTATTTAGGTTATAATTTCTTGTAATTTAAATATGTAGTCTTTATAATTTATGTCTTAGGTTGTGGTGGAGAAGATGAACTCCCCTATGAATATTTGGAGTCTGTGATTGAGTCTAAGTTATAATAAATGATATTTAGTAATTATGTTTGTTATTTACTTTCGTGCACTTTAATAACGTATTCTCGTAATCTGGCCGGATAAGCGGGAGCGCCCATAGAATTGATATCAGGTTTTGACTTGGTATTAGTCCGGAACTCGTAGTAAATAATGCTAGGTGTATAGAGACGGTAACATCCTGAACTAGTCGTGAACTGAGCGGTTAGAGGAGGAATCATGCACTAGGTGTGATCTGAGCACTTAGAAGATGAACAGCCCGATACTAGGACCTAGAGGTTAATTGGTGAAGGTAATAATGCGTGTTTATAAACAACTCACTTAGTAATTGAGGTATGTGACACATCGAGGTTAGACTCTCGTAGGTACCTTAGTTGTTAATGTAGGGAAACTTTAATAGACATAGTGTAATAGTAAGGTATTACTACAACAATGATAATTCACCGCCGAACATAATCTAAGTAACTATGTTATATACCGGTCATGCCAAATATGAAGAAGGGAAGGAGTCCAACCACCATACCTAGCCTCTATATTTCTTGAATCTATTATTTAAACATTCCGCATTTATATTTCTGCAAAGCATTACGCTACTTTTATAAAAACCTTTTTCCAAAAACCAAAGTGAATGCAAACTATCACAAGCTTAAATAACGCTAGTAAAGCTGCGGCACGATCCCTGTGGATACGAACTCATTCTAGACACCTAGAGTGTGAATTATTACTCGACGACAGACTGGTGCACTTGCCAGACCGTAGTCAGGGACTGATTATATTAACTCATCCCTTTTGAGGAACAGGGCGAGTAGAGTCTGGGGTGTTAAGGGTTCTGTGTCTTATCTTCAGACTTGACTCATAGCACCGTCTCGCCAGTGCTTGATCACCTTTTATGGTTCCTACTCTTCCATCCTCCAGTGGGTACTTTATTGATAGATACAGTGTTGACATGGCTGCCTCTGGGGTGTTGAACGCTGTTCTTCCGATGATGATGTTGTATGATGTGAAGGGGGTCTTTACTACCAAATAGCGTACTTTAATGGTCTTGGCTTGGTCCTTCACTCCGAATGTTGTGAGCAGCGTGGTGTAGCCCATAACTTCTACATGTTCGCCTGCAAAACCTACTAACGTTTCGTTGTAAGGCAGCAAGTGCTCGTTGGATAGTTGCATGGCCTTAAAGGCTTCCCAGTACATTATGTCTGCCGAACTCCCTGAGTCGATAAGTACTCTCTTCACGTCACAATTCAAGATTTGGACTTGGATCACTAGCGGGTCGTCGTCGTGTGGCATGACCTCTCTTTTGTCTTCCTTGGTGAAAGACAGATCTGGGGTGGGTGAAATCGACGTGTGACCAACAAACTTTGCTTCAAGTTATGCTCGCCTTACGTAACGTTTGCGAGCGTTACTTGATTCGCCTCCTCCAGCGAAACCTCCTGCAATTGTGTTGACTGCTATCCTCACTTTTTCACCTTCCGGATTTCCTTCTTGATCTCTTTGCGAGTCTCTTCGCGCTTTCGGGACTACGATTTTCCCGTTGGCGGCGTCATCCAGGAACTTCCTTAGATGGCCGTTCTTTATCAACTCCTCAATTAGATCCCTCAATCTGAAGCATTTTTCAGTGTCATGTCCTTTACACCTGTGATATGCGCACCACGCATTCGTGTTCTGCCCTAACTGGAATTCCCTTCCTCTTTGAGGAGGTAATCTGGTGAGTCCTGCTTCCAGTATTTCGTCAAGGATATAGACTCTTGCTCTATTTAAAGGCGTGTACTCTTTTTCTGGGAATCTGTCTATGTCTCGTCTTACTTGCTGACGGTACGGTTTCCTTTGGGAATCATGTCCTCTGTGGTCTGGTTGACGCCTTCGTGGCGGATATGTGTATGGGACTTTGTTGTTCTTGTTGGATGGTTCTCTCTCTCTTGCATCCCTAGACCTTTTATCGGCGTTACTTTCCTCGCCTTTGATGTAACATTATGCCCTCTTGATGATCTCCTGCATCGAGGTCGCTGGCTTCTGAGCCAGGGATTCGTTGAAATGGCCGACTTTTAAACCGTTATGGAATGCTGCCACGAACATTTCCAAGTTAGGATTAGATACTTTGATGGTTGCTTCGCAGAATCTGGCCAGATACTCGCGCAGAGTCTCGGCGTAGTTTTGGCGAGTAGTGAACAGGCTGGTGGCGGTGACCTTGATATGTTTTGATCCTGAGAACTGTTAGATGAATTTGCGTTGGAAATCTAACCAATTTTCAATGGAGTTCTTTGGCAGGTTCATATACCATCTCAACGCTGCCTCCTTCAAGGTTCCTGAGAGTAGTTTGCATTTCAGGTGTTCTGCGGCGCCTATGATGGCGGTTTGTGTCCCGACTGCCATTAGGTGTTCGGTAGGTCAGTTTTTCCGTCGAACGTCGGCAGGTGCGGTGTTTTGAAATTTTCTGGGACTCTAGCATCCCATAAGGCTTGTGCGAGGGGTTGAGAATCGTTTATTTGATCCTCATCCTGATCGTTTGCTTTGTTGGCTTTCTCTTGGTTCAAGGTTGTTATCTGGGCTTGAAGTCGCCTGAGTTCACTGACGGCTTCAGTTAGGGTCATCCCTGAGCCAGAAGTGCCATGATTTGGAGTTTCCCCTACCATCTGGGGGGATTCTTGTCTGCAATGTGTGGTAGGCTGGGAATCGTTTTACCGCAGCCCCACGGTGGGCGCCAAAATGTTCTGGTGAACAAATAAGGGGGGTGCTAAAATAAATAAATCGTATGTGAGAAGTGAGAAATTTCTTATATCATGGAAAAAATGTGAACCCTTTACAATGAAGCATAAGCTCCTATTTATAGACTTCTATAGGTAACAGTTATGGAGTACCACGATCATGGATACCCCATGATCGAGGCGGTTTCTTCTTCCTCCTCCGTCTCCCACGTGGTGGTGATGGGTGGTTATGCTCCTGTTTCGGTGGTGATCGTGGTAATAGAGGGTGGTTACATCCATATATGGCGAGATACACATGCTGGGTCTTCACAGGGGTAGTTGTACCTGAGGCGAGGGCGCCGTCCATGTGGCGTGTCGCCTCTGCCTTGCTTTCCCGCCAAGTTTGCTTATTTGAATTTAATGGGTTGTGCAATTGGGCCATTCGATCATTGGGCCTATAGCATTTATTTTTGGGCCTTTGTCCAGTCCAAAGGAAAAATGTGAAAAGGCAAAAGCAAATAGAGCGTCTAAAAACAGAGGAGGGAGCATCCACAATGGAGGATCAACATCTGCTGCTACTTTTCGTGCTGAATTTTGGAGGATACATGGACGTGAACCATCAATGTGTGAGATGCACAAGTTCTTCCACTGAAGACCTGATGGGACTTGGGATTCGATAGAAGCGGAACGAGTCCAGGTATAAATACACACACACACACACGCATATATATATATATATATATATATATATATATATATATATATATATCAGTTAAAATTTAGTTAGTATTTACTGGTTTTGTGTGTGTGTTGCGATGCTGCTTTGTCCTCTGTTTTGGCGTGTTCATCTAATTAGACATTTCATTTAAAGTGAAAGAAAAAAATTAATTTAGTTGTTAATTAATATATAATAAGACATGGATACAAATTCACAAAGATGAAATATAAATAAGTAAGAAGACAAAATAAATTTCTTTGTGCTTTTTGAAATTTACATGTTTTATTTTAGAAGCAACTTTGCTTGGTTGTCTTGGTGTTGATGTTCTGTTTCTGCGGTTGATGTCCTATGAAACAAGTTTCTTAATTCATTGTTCACTGCTACAATATTTGTATTCATTATTCAAAATAAGGTATTTGAAATTAGCTCCTGCATAATGTTTCTTGTTTAACTTTGCTTGATATATCTATAAGTTTAGAAAGATTTTTTTGGAAATGAAGAATTGTTAAGTTATTTTAAATTAAGATGCTTCTATGGCTAGAAACTAGTAGTAATCAGAATTAGATGCTCTTATGCCTTTCAAGATGGATTACAATTATGTGCATCTAATTTATGATATAAGTGTTGTTATACATATGTATGCAGTATCAGTAGCATATGTATGTTGTTATGCAATACATATAAATGTAGTATCAATATCTTGATAGATTTTTACTAATAAATACACCCCTTTTTCTTTTTGTAGAATGAGATGGATGCATTTGAGGCAGCATTTGATACTCAACAAAATACCCTTCCACCTAGTGAGCGGGCTGATGAGGTCACCCGGAGTGGCATAATGGTGGACCAATTTGTCGAGGTTGTTGGTGGAATGCCAAGAAATCGTCTTAGGTGTCAAGGCAATACATCTTCACTTGTGATTAGGACCCCGATGGGATATAGGTTTGATGGTAGCAATTCTTTTGGAAGTGTTGGCTCGTGCAGTTCCGCAACTCAATCTTATTCAGCTGCCGATTATCAAGAAATGGAACGTCGACTCAAAGCTGATAATGATGCTCGACTCCAATATCGGCTCGACAAAATGAGGTTGCAACTCCGAGAAGAAGCAAGGCAAGACATGGAGTTAATGGTCCAAAGGATAATGTCGCAGCGCGATCAAGGATATCAGCCCCAGCAACCACAACACCCTCAACATATTCCAGCTCGCCACTCAACATATGCCAGCTCGAATCCTCATCAGCACAACCACGACCCTCGCCGCAAATGCCAGCACGCCACTCAGTTCATGAGACCTCGCTGTTTCAGCCTATACAGCCTCAAACTCCATCATATCACGAGTCTGGGGGCAGTTCGCAACATCAGGGGCGACCGTTTGGGACCTACTCATATCAGGAACTCGGCTATCGACCAACTTTTGATAACAATCAACCGGCGAGTCAAATCCTACCAATTAATGCTGCCACTCATAGAGTTAATGTTAATTTGATAAGCGATCAAGATATGCTTGAACAATTTCTTGGTCCAGATAATCAAGCCGGTAATCAAGGCGGCAATCAAGATCGAAGTGGTGGTAGAGGAACCGGAGGAAGCAAAAATGGTGGAAATGAAAATTCAAATGATCCTTACTATGGTAATTAGATATGGTTATGATTTGTACCGCTGGTTTTGGTTAATATTGCGACACCGACGTAGAATGATTTTTTACGGTGGAACTTGTGATTTTGTTTGGACATGGTGGATAGGTAGATGAAAGAGTGAAGCCTAATGTAGTGTTATACAAGTCTGGTAGCATGTTCAGTTTTTTTGGCTTTAGCAGGTACTGCTATTGCATGGTCTGCTACTTGCTGCTAATGTGTTGGTTTTTTCTTTTGCTAAAGCTATTTTGTGGGGTTGGTTAGGTGCTTTAGTGATGTTTGTTCCAACTAGTTCTCTTTTATCTTGCAGTATGCAAGTTTTTGTCTTTTTAGAACTAACGCATGTAATGTTAAATATTTAGCTCTTGAACTTTCTATATAATGTTAAATATTTGATGTGGAATGACATTTATCTATATTGGAACTTATTTAAATTTGTCATATTATTATGTTTATGTTTTAATTTTTAATTATTTAAATATTTCTTTTATTTAATCAATATTAATATTGAATTGATATTAAATCAGAAACAAATAAAAATTGGTGTTTTTTTTAAAGAACACAAATTTACTGGTGGAATATTCCATCATAAAATAATAATATTAAAATAAAATTGAAGTAGTTCTTGGCGGAATATTCTGCCACAAAAATAGAGAATCTTGTCAAAAGGTTTCTGGCGGATTATTCCACCACAAAGTGAAGGAAACTGTCTCAGATGTTTTTGGCGGAATTTTCCGCCACAAAGTGTGGCCATTATGTCTGACAAAGTTATTGGCGGAAATTTCCGCCAGGAAATTTACTGGCATATGTTTTCTTGACAAAACGATTCCGCCAAGAAATTTTTACTTCCTGGCGGAAATAAGCACTTTGTGGGGGAAAAGTGATGCCACAAATCATCATTTTCTTGTAGTGTACGGTGTTTTGTTGATTTAAATTGACAAATCTACCTCAATCATTACAGATCTGATGAAGACTTGGACGTCAATGTTGCAGATCCGAAATTATGATCATTCCGGTTACTTTTATTTTGTCATATTTGTAGGCCTTTTTATGATGTCGTTGAATGCTATTAACATAGGTGCTGCAAGATCGTTTGTAGATTCACCTATTTCAATTTTTAGCAATCTTGAATTTGTAATGATCTATGTATTTTCATTTTGAATGAATGAATACCTATTTTTAGTCACAAAAAAAAAGAACAGGATATCAGTTATCCTATCATGTGTTTAGTGCACATACGATCACTATTATATCTCGCTCATAATGATATGATAATATATATATATATATGTGTGTGTGTGTGTGTGTGTGTATATATATCAGATTTTAATTACAAAATTAACATTGCAAAATAATTATTTTAAGAAATTATTTTTTAATACTTTGAATTTTATAAATAAAAAATTTAAATAAGCAATAAAATATTTTCATATAATTTTAAATAAAAATAATGAGCAAATAAAATGTTAAATTTTAACGAGCAAATAAATTTTCTGTAAAAAAAAACGAGCAAATAACCGAAACCAAACAACCATTAAGATGTAAATTAATTTTTTACTTTTGTCCCTCTTTCTCTCCCAACCTCATATATTATTATTCGCTTTGTTGTTTTTATCTATATTTGATATATGAGCGAAATGTTATATTTTATAAGCTTATAATATGTTGACGAATGAGGTGCGAAATATATACTTATACTTCTTTTCTATTAGATTTATTATTGTTACTAGATCTATAAATTTGAAACATAGTAACAACATCTCACTTTCTTTATTTTTTCATTTAGTTATATCATTTTTTATATTATGTACAAATTATTGAACTTTTAAAAAAATATAAATTTTTGGATAATTGAGTTTTAGATGTAAAAAAAAACTTTTATCTATAACGATATTCCCATCAACCAGGTTAAATTATCTGATTCGGTTTCCTCATATATCTCTCATGTTTTTTGGTTCGGTATCCAGTATCCACATAGCTCATAGTCCTTTTAAATATTTTTTGTGAGATCAAAAAATCCATTTTTTTTTTTCATAATAAAAGAATCCAAAAAATTTTGAAAAATGTAAAGGTAGAAATCAAAAGTGAAGGATAAAATTGTAATAAGCATAATAACAAAAAGGGCAAAATGGTAAAGAAAAAAACAACTGACTCTGGCTAAGATGAAGTTCAAATAGACAGAACAAGAGAGAGAAACATAAACGAGAAGAGAGAGAGAGAGAGGGTCTGTCTTTCCAATCCAACACAACACGATATACTACGACCGAATCAAACCCCTCTCTCTTCTCTCCCTCTGTAGTGTTTACTCTCTTCGATTTTCTCGATTATATTGTTATTGTTATTATTCCTCACTGTTCTCTCTTCCTTTTGAGGTTAGGATGGATTATACCCTCTCTCTTTCTCTCTGTAATTCTTTTCCTGGGTTTATTTTTTCTATATTTATTAATCTTCTTCTTCTTGTTACAGGGAACAGTATTTACACTGTCAGGATCGTGTACCCTGCCACACCCAGGTCAGGGATTTCTACATGTTTTTCTGATTCTTCATTTGTTCTTAAATTTTAATTAAAAAAGTTTTTTTTTTTTTTTGGGTATTCGATTTTGGTATTTTTGTTGTGGGGTTTTGGGATGGTTTCTGGGCTTTGTTGAAGTGATGTTAATAATTTTTTGGGGGTTTTGAAAGTTGTGATTTTTTTTTGTCCCTTGTGTGATTGAAGATTGTATTGATTCATCTAGTTTGTTGTGGTGTTGAAACTTGAAAGTTGATTTTAGTTATACATAACAATGAGTAAGTAGTTAATGTTTATTGGAAGTGGGTGATGGGTTTGTTGGGGTTTGGTTGCATGCTTGAGTAAGTAGTTAATGTTTATTGTGTGTTTATTATGCTTTGGTTGGAATTTAGTTTCCCTATGTTTTTGTCCAAATTCCAATGTTCATATAGAGGAACTTTTGGTTATTTTCAAAACAGTTGTCTTATTTGAACATCTAAATATTGAAACAGTCGTCACCGTGTGTGTTTATCTCTATATCCCTCGTACTTTTTACTCTACGCATTACAAAAATACACAAAACAAGAACTTGAGAACGAATTTTTTATGTCCGAACATAATTTTTCTTTTGAAAATGGGTCATCTGCAGTCGGCTGCACCATAAAGTCGGGTTGTAGAGGATCCAAGTCAGGTTTTTCCCTGTATCCAACACTTGACATTGTCACTTATGATAAAATTGAATGTAACCGCGTGTGTGTGTGTGTTGGTATCGTTGTACAAAACCACACATACACTTGACACGTCTTTCATGTGAATTAGGGGTGCTACATAGCATTTGATAACACTTATTGGAAAAGTAGTATCTGCGGGAGAAGGAATGTTATCACTTCTTTCCAAATATTTTAGACATTATTGTCCATGTCTTGATCAAGGATTTAAGTTAGAGTTATGTTCATGCCACTTTGGTAACCAGAGAATTTCCCAATTTGAGGTTGCTTGCAGTGACGGGGGCATCGAAAACTTTGATGGTGACGCCACAATTGTGGTTGCTGACCGTTGTTAAAACCCTGATCATGATAGCTACATGACTTAGTACTGTTATTGATAGAACTTTTGTGGTATCTTGCTGCTGATATCTATATACTCCCTCTAGTCCTATATATAAGAGAAACTCTACTTTTTAGATTCATTGGAAACTTGATGTATCTAGACACTATTATTGTCTAGATACATCAAGTTTTCAATGAATTTAAAAAGTAAAGTTTCTCTTATATATAGGACCGGAGGGAGTAGCTTGTTATTGACTATTGTTATTGATTGAACTCTTGTGTTATCTAGTGGCTTGTGTTTAAGCACTTGAAAGTTAAACTTTCCTGGATTTGTTTGATTCACAGATCATAATTTTGCAAGTGAATGTGTGAGATGTTTGTAGCTATTTTTGTAATGGTTTTTTCTTTTATGTATGTATACATTCTTATAAGGCAGAGGTTCATTATGTGCAGGTGGTCATTGAGTAATGGAGTCTCATGATGAGATGGGATGCCAGGCACCAGAACGTCCAATTCTTTGCGTTAATAATTGTGGTTTCTTCGGAAGGGCAGCTACCATGAACATGTGTTCTAAGTGTTACAAGGACACATTATTGAAGCAGGAGCAAGACAAACTTGCAGCGACATCTGTTGAAAACATTGTGAACGGCAATTCCAGTGGCAACGGAAAGCTGGCCGTGACTACAGCTGCTGTCGATGTACAAGTTGGAACCGTTGAGGTCAATACAGCGTGTCCTGAGGTTCCCGAAAATTCAATCTTTGGTGAAAGTGTGGAGGTGAAAGCCAAGACTGGTCCCAGCAGATGTACTACTTGCCGGAAACGTGTCGGATTAACTGGTTTCAGCTGCAAATGTGGCAACCTCTTTTGTTCAATGCATCGCTATTCTGATAAACATGATTGCCCTTTTGATTATAGAACTGATGGTCAGAAAGCCATTGCTGAAGCCAACCCAGTAATTAAGGCTGATAAACTTGATAAAATATAGCCATGCGCCATTAGAATGAAGGGTTAATGTATGAAGCTTAATGCTTCATCTTTTTATCAGCAAGTCTTCATATATATTGAACTACCTGGGTTTTAGGTGTCCTTTTGGTGTCTACAAAATGATTTGTCATGATATCAAGGACATTTTAGGGAAAAACCATTCCTTGTTTGTGCTGGTTTGATGAACACTTTGGCTCATTTTGTAATGATTTCCTGCTTGGTCTGCATTTAATTTTTCTTCATTGCTTGAAACATCTTTCGTGCCGAGTCTTGTGTATTATTTTGCTATTGCATTTTCTTAGTATAGTTTATTTATGTGCAGTAAGTTTGAAGCTTAAGACTTTGTTATTTATATATCTCAGTTCATTCTTTTTATTTGTATGAACAAGGTAAAATTTAATGCTGATTTGTGGGATCAGGTCACCAGGATTAGGTGCAGTAAACTCATGTAGGTGGCCGTCTGATCAAGTTTGGCGGAACAACTCAAAAGATATAGAAGTATCGTTAATTTCTTCATGCTTGTTCCAACTTCGAAGTACCAGCTGTACAAAAAAGAATCCCCCTCATTACATGATTTCTTCTTTATATATAGATAGATATAGGATCTATAGAGCAATTACTTAGAAATAGATTTTGTGAAACAGCCATGAAAGGTCACACAAATTGTGATTGCGTAACTGTGTCGAATCACAAACCACATGATTTGTGCAGATTTTTGTTTTATTTGTTAGATGGACGAAATGACAAATCATCAGAAATTATTAGGTTTGAACTCCGGTTATGGCGTCTTATCTAATAATTGGCATTTTTGTTAGTTAAGATGGAAATTTTTAGGTGACACTTGAGATAGGAATTTTTAGGTGACACTGTACAAAGCTAGAGGCATTATCTTGTTTTATTTTTGTATTCTATTTCACAGATTTGTTGAGGATAAATTGAGAACAACCTTTGTTGTTTTTGATAAAATATAAGCTAAGCTATACATTCATAAGAGAAAGAAAAAAAAGTTACAAAACAGAGATGTCAATTTGAATCGGGAATTTCCGCGGGGATTGTTCTGTTTGGGGATCCGAAGATAGAGAAATTTTTCTTGTGGAGATGGGGATAGAGGATAAAGTTTCCCCGAAAGAGGTTTGGAGTAGGAATGATAAAACTTTATTAAAATAATATTTATAAATGTATATTTAGGTACTTTATAAATTATTTTTAATTATATTTTCACACAATATGTATATACATTTGTTTATATATTTTTTTGATTATGAGGAAAATAAACAAAAACAAAAAGGAAACCAACAGACAAAGTCATCCTTTGCCTATACACTCCGGATGTATCAGCAAAAAGAATATTATTCAATTGTGGAGGAGGAGCAATCCAAATCTTGAAGGAGTCAACATTAGTAGCACCAAATTTGGCCAACCAAACAACACATTTGTTCCCTTCTCTCAAGGTATGAACAAAGGAGATCACCCAAGGAAGAGAAGTGAGCTTTCTAATAAGTGAGAGTAAAGTTGCATGAGGATGAAATTCATTCTGCTGAGTATTAACAATAAGATCCAAAGCTGTTTGAGACTTAGATTCCATGATAATCGATTTATAACCAAGATCCCAAGTCAATTGAAGTCCTTTCCAAATAGCTGAAAGTCCAGCCTCTAAATTAGAAGCTCTACCACAAGATCCTGAAAAACCATGAATCTAGCTACCTCTATCGTTTCTCAAAAGGCCTCCAAAATCTGCACTACATTTGTTTATATATGATGTTTATTATTATAACAAAATTCACAATAATTTTTTATTTATTTTTTATTTGTTATAATTAAGCTTTACTATTTTAATACAATTAGTTTGCTTAAAAATAATACTCTCTCCGTTTCTTTTTATTTGTCGTTTTAAAAAAAAAAACACCAAATTAAGAAAGTGTATTTTTGCACCTTATTTTTTATTATACCATTTTTTTTGGAATATATTATATCCTAATTTTAATCCACCAATAAATTTCTATTTTTTATTCACATACTTTCTCTTTCCAAAAAATTAAAACCACCAGAAAAAATTAAAGCGGATCATAACAAACTAGTTTTTTGACAAGATATACTTCATCGGGTGAGCGGTTGGCCAATAAAAAGATTATATAAAATTTAGTCAATAAAAAAAATTAGGAAGGAGGGTATAATAGACAAAATACTTCATCCGTTTCTTTTTATTTGTCTTCTTAGAATAGTAACACCAAATTAAGGAAGTGTATTTTTGCACATTATCTTCCTATTATACTCTCGTTTTAATCCACCAATAAATTTCTATTTTTTTGAACATACTTTCTCTTTCCAATAAATTTAATATATTATGTAAAAAAAAAACAAAATTTAATACGTTATGTACCAAAAAAAATAAAAAATAAAAAGATTTAGTTTTCCAAATATATAGCATTAATTGATTTTATGGAAAAAGATAAGAGCAATTGACAAATGGTATAATTGACAAATCATACCCGTAAAATACAAAAAGAACAATTAAATAGAAACACTAAATCTGACAATAAAAGACAAATAAAAAGGAACGGAGGGAGTATAAATTTGATATATTTTTTAAGGTTGATGGATTTTCACGGGAGTTGTGGGGATCCGCGGGGATGAGATAAAGGAAGAATACTCATTGAAGCGGAGAATGAGGACGAAGATGAAAAACACTTTAGATGGTGGGATAAAGAGTGATAAAATATCTTTCGTTCAATTCCCTCCCTGTTGATATCTTAAACCAGATCTTATTGATCTTATTTTTGTTTTATAAGCTTATAAACTTGAAATTTGACATTGTCAAAGAAAGTTTATTTAAAATAAATTTACTTTTTAATGAAACTTGGTGAAACAAAAAAAAAAAAAGTTTTCTCAAGTTATTTATAACTTTGGATTTAGTTGGTGGTATGAAAAGGGAGATAAGGATAATGTAGTGGAGCTTATTTTATTGTGCCCAACAAAATGAAGCTTTTTTTGGACATTTTTTATTAGGTGGGAGAGGAACTGCTATATGGAATGGATTAAATGGTGCCATACAAGTTCACCTAAAAAACTTTCTGGTGCCATACAAAAAGTCTATCTTCTATTACGTCTATGTAAACACAAATTGCTTCTGATATTTTTAATATATTTTTCGAATACATTATTTTAATGGTTTGATTTGTAGTTTTTCTTGATCTTTATCTACCGACTTCACTATATATTTTAGGCTTAATAGATTTTTTGGTCCCTGTATGTTCGTGAATTTTTGGTTTTAGTCCCTGTATCTTGTTTTGTTGCGAATAAGTCCCTCAATGTACAATTTTTTTTGGTTTTAGTCCCTAAAGTCAAAATCCGCAGGAAAATCTGAAGAAAAATCTCCACAAAAACTGCAAATATTCCTGCGGATTTTGACTTTAGGGACTAAAACCAAAAAAATTTATACATTCAGGGACTTATTTGCAACAAAACAAAATACAGGGACTAAAACCAAAAATTCGAGAACATACAGGGACCTAAAGATCTATTAAGCCTATATTTTAAGTCTACTTGCTATATTGATGCTTTACAAGTCTATTTTTACATGTTCTAATCAAAATTGCATTTTCATGCCACTCTAATATATATAATGATGGTATAAAAAATATTCTTGGGTATAAAGGTTTCAAAAGATGAGAAAAAAAAAATTCATGATCTTACTGAGAGGGTGGGAAAGTGGATTTCTATGAGATATACATTTTTTGGATTGTTTATTTATTTAATTGATGTGACTAAAACTGTAAATATTTTTTATATTATTGATCAATCATAAACATTGGATCAATAAAAATATTTTTCATTAAAAAAGAATTCCTTAATAATTGTTTTCTCAAAAGTCACATATACGATAGTTTGCAATTGGTTGACACTTAACAATGTAAAATGTTTTACATTGACAACACACAAAATTAATATCAAATTCCTTTAAGTACCAATTTTTATCGACATGTTAAATTGTGCAACTGATTAAATAGGCAAATTCTAATATTGACCATTTTATCAAGTGGTCTATGGTAGATCAGTCATGAATAACATTATAACGAATACGAATTTTAGAAAATTCACTGTTGAATTGAAAGTTTATATCATATAGATTATGAAGTAACAAAGTTTGTCACAAGAAAGGGGAGGTTTGAATTGTGACCTTTAAAAATTTGGCTGCAAGTTATGATCAACACAAATAACTTAACACAGAAAACTTGTGAGAACGTTCTGAGAACGAAACCAGTTAGCGATAAGAAAATGTAAAGTGATTTGTGTGTGATGTGTTTGCTCAAATAAAAGAGTAGGGAAAGAGAAGATCAAACACAGCAATTTATCCTGGTTCACCCCTTAACAGAATGAGCTACTCCAGTCCCCACTTGCGTGAGATTATCCACTATAATCTAGACCAAGATTACAACAAGTCCCTTAACCTAATCCGAGGCTAAGTCACAGATTAGTAATCACCAACTAATCTGAATTCACAAATCAGTAATCACCTACTAATTTGAAACAATCACAAATCAGTTATCACCAACTGATTTGAACAACAACACTCAATCAATTATCACCAATTGACTTGAGCAATATCTTACAAATGATAATAAGTTGTGAATCAACAAGCCTATAGCAACCTAAACTAGTTGTATAGCTTACAAATGAAATACACTCAGAAATGCTCAAATGGATTTAGATCCTAAGTTCTAGAGCTTGAAGTATGAGTGTATAAAGAAGAGCTTAAAGTGATATGGAGGTCACACAAGTATGTTGGCTTTTTGCTATTTGAAACTCTTGCTCTTCAAATGATATCAACGTGCTATTTATAGATGAGGAGGCTCCTTGATGTCTTGAGCTTCAAGTATGACCGTTGTGAGTGAGGAAATAGCCATTGTGAGACATAAGATATGAAAGAGAAAATCTGTCTCACAAAGTGATCTTCCCAGAACGTTCTCCCATTGTTCTCCGACAGAAGGGCAGAACGTACAATGATGATCTGAGTTCTTGGAACTTGATTGAGAGATTCCTGATCATATAGCCGTTGCAAAAGTGTTCAATTTGAATTAAAACAGCTCATCAAATGGCTGGACAAATATCAAACAGTTTGGACACTTTGCTGGCAAAACTGGGAGATCGTTCTCTGATCATTCTCCAAGCTCATGGATGAAATCACACATGATTAAATGAGCTGTTGATAGTTGTCTTGCAGCTGGAGAGTTTCAGTCTATGAAGATAGAGCAACTATTCAAAACTATTCACTTGTCCTTGTAAGTACATAAAGTCTTGGTCCTTGTAAGACTTTATGGGAGAATGTAGCAACCCCTTGTCCTTGTTCCCTTAAATCATGGGTTGATGTCTTCAGCATCACTTCAGTGTGTTGTATCATTTTCATTGGTCTAGATTAACTCTTGAAGGAATATTTTAATAGCATGAAGCCTTGTCATGAATATTTGAACTTATTGATTCCTTAAAAGTGCTTCTTTGAACATAAGCCTTTGTTCAAAAATGATTCCTTGCCTTAAATGACTTATGCACTGTTATGATCTTGCATTTACTTTCATGAAAAAGTTCTTTCTTGTTTCTACCAAGTTGACTTCTGAAAAGTGATTATTCCTTAATCACATGAACTTAGAAACATGGTTTAGTGTCATTCTGAGAATGTTCTTCTGGGCAGAATCTTCAAATGATGTTTTGTTTGTATCTTGTGAGTGAAACTTATTGAAATTAATCCTTTAAAGTTGTCTTAGATTAAATCACTCAAAAGCACTTGTTAGATAACAAAATGATCAGAATCAAATTAAAATTTAATTAAGGGTTTGTTATCTGTAAAACATCAAAATGGATTTTGTCTCAACAGATCATGCATAAATTTTTTTAGAAAAATTGAAAATCATTTTATATGTTATTGAGACCTTTTAAAATTAACGGTTTATGAGTTTTTATTAAATACCGTTAATCTTAATAGATCTCAATAACATATCAAATGATTTTCAATTTTTCTAAATTTTTTTATGGACGATCTATATCATATAAACTTTCAATCCAACGGTGGATTTTATAAAATTTGTATTCGTTATAGTATTATCGATCACTTGTCCACGGTGGACCACTTGTGAAGTTGGTCCACCGTAGCATTAGCCGATAAAATAAGCTCGATCCATAAAAGCATCATGAAAAATTGCTCTTTATTTCTCTCTCTTATATAAAAGAGAATTTTGGAGGAGGGCCTAAATAGCAATTTCTGGCATCATATAATATAGCTAATAGTGTAGATTTTGGTATCTTTCAGCCCAGACCCGAACATATTAAGATAATCATGTTTTTCTAATAATGAAATTGATTCAGATGATAAAAGTTTTAAAATCTTAAGCAAGTGATTAGGAGTTCGATTCTAGTAATCATCAATGGCAGTGAGAACTTCATACATAAATTATAGTAACTAAAAAATAATTACGTTCAATGTCTTAAACTCTATGTGTGTGTTTGATCAACACAAAAATAAGAGGTTAGATAAGACAACTTTAGTCGTAGTATAATTTATTTTAAAACTATTCCCAAGACTAGATAAACTCGGGGCAGAAAAAAATAGAAAATTTTGTCTCTTACTAAACCATGAGACAACTTTTTGTATTATATATAAGTTGTCTAAACTATTCCCAACCTTTTTTTTGTTGACACTCAACTGTAGCTATAGCAATTTACTATAAAACGTCTAACAATTAGCTATTGTGAAAAATATAACCAAGTAGAGATTTTTCAGATTTTTTACTTTTAAAAACATTGACAAAAAATCGAAATTGCGCCATTTTTTTAGAAAATTTTCAAATTGTCCTACTTTTGGGCTAAAGTATAGTGGCGCCACTATGGATAGTCAGGCATGTCCCCGACTTTGTGAAGGTTCTGTGAGATTATTAAAAATAGACCATAGTAAAAGAAAAAATGCAAAACAAAAATAAAAAAATTGTCATTGATTTTATTTTTGGTACAGAAATTGTCATTGATTTAAATCACAAATAACATGAATAACATAAAAAATAATGATGATTTTTGTCACTAATATAAAAAAGTTTGATAAACAACTCAATCGCTATTACACATCTCTCCATTTGATAAAATTATAGTATAACAACTAGCTATAAAACGTCTAAATTTTGTATCTTTAAGACCCTTCACAATATAACAATCTATTTTAAGACTTTTTGTAACTAATAAATCTCTCATTTTAGAAAAAAGAGAATCTCGCATACTTGGATTCTACAATTCCTCCTTTTATACCTCATATTTACTAATACTATTACCTGTAATTTTTTTTAGGCCCCCATTTTTACGATGTTTTTCCATGGGCCATGTGGCACACACATAGGAGGCGACTCTAGGGTAGCGCGTCCTAAACTGGATTTTTTTTATCCTTTTCATTCTTTTAGAGTTGGGATTTAGGTTTGGGGTTTTTAAGAGTTTAGGTTTATGAGGTTTAGATTTGTGCAAACAAAATTTTAAAAATATTGTTATTAATTTATAAATATTACAAATTTCATATCTCAAACAACTCACTTATCATTCCATAAATACTACACTCCCATGGCTTTATTTTGTGTCGGGGTTTTTTCAAAAAAAAAAAAAAAATCAATTTTTCAATTTGAACTATTTATCCATATCAAATTATTTTATTTTTTAAAGAAATTATTTGTCATTTTAAAATACAAAAAATTACTCCGTATTATTTTTCCAATATTAGTAATCTTGTTCATTTTAATAGTATATTTACTTCACCAGTTAAATTTTCAACCACGACCGATTATTGTGATATTTTACCATTTCATATAAATATTTTAATCTTAACACATTATTTTATTATAAAAAGCCAACTAATCAATTGTTTTACTCAACAAAGCATTTTCTTATAACATGTAAATTATCTTATAATTATAATAAAAGTACGATAATAATAAAAACGTCTCTTCAAGAAAATCAAATAAAATTGAAACGATACAGTTAGAGATGTCAAGACGGGCAATCTGGCCCATTTTGGGCCGGCCCTGGTGGGTTTTGTCGGGCTAGACTAAAAGGCCAGATGCAAAACATGCCTAAAAAAGTAAGACCTAAGCCTGAACTTAAATGGGCTTTGCAATTCGGGCTAGCCCGTATTTTTTTTAGTTTTTTCTAAAAGAAAAATTAAAAATTGCAAAAAATTGTTTTTTGTTTTAAATTATGTTGTTTATTTAGATTTTTGGTAAAAAATGTTCCAAAATAGTATATATTTATTTTCTAAATCTATATTGCATTTTCTACATGACAAATAGGGACTATTTGTTTTCACAAATTAGACACAAATACCTAAATCTACATTGCATTTCTAGCAATCCAAATCACACCACCTCTAGTTATCAATCATCCAAAATAATACAAATTAAATCTAGGCATTACATATCAAGCAAAAAAAAAGACAAGGCCCATTAACTAATAATACAAGAGAGTTTCTTTTGTTACCTTATGAGTTTCTCGCGCGCCCTATTTTTACCTTAAAAGTCCAAGTTCAAAAAAAATCGGATTGGCTTGATAAATCCATTCGGACTAAACCCATTTTAACATCTTTAATACAATATGAAGATTAACACGGCTCATGCACATATCAAGATACTAATAAAAATGAGTAATTAATAATTTTTAGCATATGCCAAATTACTCAAATTGGAAAAATGAAAGATAATTAACTTTGTTCAGTCGGTATCAATGAAAACCATGATTCCATAAGGCACGCATAGCTTTGATGCCTTTGACTGCCATGATCATACCAAAGAAATCTTAGACGATTAATTTAACATCTAAACAAATTAAATATTCTTTCTCTTTTATGTACAAAGACAAATATTCTTTTCTTCCCCCTTTTTTAATTAATTTTTTTACAATCTTCAATAGTAGTACAACAAAAAATAATACTATATTTTAATATATGATTGACTTATTAACAATGATCAAACATCATGGTTTTTTGTTTGCAAAATGAAAGAAACACGACAACACAATATTCTCACTTTCTTGCATTTCTTTTGTACTCCTAATTATGGCTTATTGAAAGTGAACATTATAGTAGGTGATTACTTTTGTAACTATGACAATGCTTAATTAATTAAATTGATCATCTTATATTCTGATTAGTCCTAAGTAATTGCTATTATAGCTTTTTAGCTAAGGGTTGGTACGTTGTAAAGTAAAAGGCAAATGAGTTTGATGGAACACTACCACCTAATTATATTAAAATATTAATTAATGTACTCATTTAGACCAATAATTGTTTAATTTTTTCATTTGTCTTTTTGTCCTCGTCTTTCTTCCTTCATCCTTATTATAGTTATTGCAGAGTGTGCTTTAGTAGTAGTATAGTACTGTACTACAAAAAAGAAGAGAAGAATCTATAGGATTTCTGAATCTGATTGATATAGGCTTTCACTTTAGATTTTATTTTACCCATATGTTTGTTTCAGATCACTGCAGCTTGCCAGCATTCAGAGATAATGGTTGTTGACCTTCATCTTATGGGATGCCATATATATATATATATATATATATATAAACATCTCAAGCTAAAAAAAGTAGGTATTACTAATTTATAAGTATGCAAATATATTATTTCTTTGAATTAGATCGGTTTTTTGGGCCGGATATGGGCTCATGAGAATGGATGTGAGAATGGGATGTGGCTCATGAGAATTCAAGAATGTTGTGCTTGTGCGTTAAATGTGAGTTAAAAGTCTGACATTAAATGAAAAAATTTAAAGTTAGTCAAATTCACTTGTGTAGCAGAGAACTTAGCTCGATATTATCATTCATCGAGCTATCATAGATAGCTTCATGTGTTATTATGAGCATGTCTATTGAACATGAGTCCGAACAATTCACCTATTCAAAAAAGAAAAATGATTTATGCACACAAATTTTGCAACACTCGACTCCCTGATGCACATAGTCATGATACTTTTTGGCCTTTTGAATATTTTAAACTTGATTTCAGATTGTGTGCACACTATTTAATTTACGTTTTCTAGATAACATTGAGTTCTAAATTCTAATATTTTAGTAACTAAACTCGTATACTTTAAATGTAGAAAAATGAAGAATTTCATATTTAAACTTGAACACATGTTATATCAAACGTTCTTGCAGTTATGATGTGAACCGCAAGAGACTTTGTTTTCTATTACTCCTATATATATCTTTATGTGATTTCTTTCTCACATCATAAAAACTCTATATTTTTTTTGTCTTTTTATTCTATTTTGAACATCTTACTCTCATTCCATACCATTTGTCACATATTTCCCTCTCCTATTTGGCAAATTGCAATTCTCCCAAAATCTGAAAGATCATGTGATGTGGGAAAACAAAAAAAAAAAAAAGTTCAAATAATGAAGATAATAACTGCATTATGCAAAAGTTAAGAATCTTTTCAATTGCCTATACTTTTATGAAAAACTTTTTTGGATTTCACCTCCTCTTGTCAGAGGAGATAGACTTTTTATTATTCCTCTTTTAAAATCAAAACAAAAGAGTATTATACATTGGTCGGATATCCCAGCTAACAATATTATTTGTCAAATAATTAATTATATTAAAAAAATATATATGAAGTATCCAATCCAAAGATATATATCCTATAATTTTGTACATCATATTTTATGATATTAATTTATTGTCATTAGTTTTCAACCCTTTTTCAATAAACATATTAGGAATTACTAACAAACAATGAACATGAATGGTGTGAAAATTTTCAGCTCAAACAGTAGAGTAGATATAATTAAGTATGTGTGGTCCTTCAAATGTAGTATAGTGTGTATCAGAAGATCTACAATCTAGTGGTCCAGTTCATGACACTTTACTTGTATCTATTGGTGAGATGTAATATTCTTCTTGAAAGAGTCCTTGTGATCCTGACCCACTCTAGATAGATTATTGTGGATCCACTACATATAAATCACCACAAGCAACACACAAGTACAGGAGGACCAATCGCATTATTAAGTGTATTTTTTATTTCAATTCTGGAGCAGTCATAATTGATTATGGACGTGCAGAATTGATTATGTTTGGTTTTTTAAAAGTAAAATTGATTCTGCCTCCAGAATTGATTCTACTTGAAGCTAGAAATCGTAGCTTCTGATTCTAGAATTGATTTTTACACTCAAATTTCTTGTTCAACTCACTTTTATATGAATATATCCAAACATAAATCACTTTAACTTAAAATCAATTTTAGCCAGAATCAATTTTACAGAATCAATTCTGTTAAAATCAATTAAAATGTTTTTTATCGCCACATATTCCTTCTAGCGAACATAATTAGAGCTCAAATTAATGGATAATTTTTTTTATAGCGTGAAATTGCATATAATCTTTATAGCGGTGGATCCGAATCTGAAATCGGAAATCTATCTATCGTTTTACTAGTATATTGTATAGGATTTGAATTTGGTGCTGTAGATATATTACGCTGTTTTGAATCACGGTCCTCCATTTCTGATTAAACAATTTATATTAAATACAGTAAAAAGTAAGCACTTTAAATTTGATTCGTCGGATTGTGATCGGACAGTTTGAATGCAATATTGCGTTCTGTAACTACACGAAATCCATTTTCTATTGTATAGACTAGAATTAAGAAATCAAAGCAAACAATAAAGTAGTAATTTGGGTATAGTAAATGAGCAATAAAATACTAATCCAAACATGATGTTGACCTATCCATGTTTGTTAGTATTTATATGTAGGGTACGTAATTCAAAGTTAACAAAGTCTGAAACGTGTGCTGGGGATTTTTGTCTCATAGTCAGCCTTGTCCCTCACGAGAATCCTTCGTTTCTTGCCCCCATTTTCTTTATTTATTTATCCTCGTTACACTCACTTTTTCCCTCTCAATTGCACCCCTCCTCTAATTAAGTACATTTTAATCCCATGTAAGTTAATCTATGTGTGTATGTATTGAAATGGATTACGTGTATGTTTGTTTTCACTTCTGGAGAAGTCATAATTGATTATGGACGTGTAGAATTGATTCTGACTTGTTTGGTTTCTCAAAAGTAGAATTGATTCTGCCTCCAGAATTGATTATACTTGAAGCTAGAAATCGTAGCTTCTGATTCTAGAATTGATTTTTAACTCAAAATTTTTGTTCAACTCACTTTTACATGAATATATCCAAACATAAACCACTTTAACTTAAAATCAATTTTGGCCAGAATCAATTTTACAGAATCAATTCTGTCAAAATCAATTCTCGTCACCGCAGAACCAAACATACACTACATGCATTCGAAAAAGGGTGCAGAGTGTAATTACTCTGAACTTTTAATCCAAATTTTGAACTAAATATATTAAATTTCTTTAATTTATTTTTACTTATATTGCTGGATATTGCCTTGAAAATGATGTTGTTGCAGGAAGCTGATGTGCCCTAGTGAGGGCTCAGCAGGTGCAGGGCGTGCCCTGGTGAGGGCTTTGGGCGGGCACCTGCGGGCGCCAGGCGCAGGTCTGCAGGCGCCAGGCGCAGTGGCCTCGACTGCTGGCGCCAGGTGCGGCCACGAGCCCTGGTGAGGGCGCCAGGCGCAGGCTTGGTGGCGCCAGGCGCGGGCACGCGTATATATGATGATGTTTTGCGTTTTCAGGCTTTTTAAGGTGTTTTTTAGGGTTTCTAAGGCCAACATACAAACTAGGGTTAATAGAGAACATCTTGGGAAGACTCTAGTATTGGGAGAAACATTCTATCACCTTTGAAACACTTGTTGATTGAATCTCTTGGTCACGGGGAGAAATTCGGGACTAGGGTAGAATTAGGAAAACTCTAATTCTTGTAACTCTTGTGGAAAATCTCATTGTAGTCAAGGTTTCTATTGATAGTGGAACGGAGAAGTTGCTCTCTCCCCCAGATTAGATTCATTAACACCGAACTGGGTAAACAAACCTACCGTGTTGTTTATCGCTTTCACCGTTTATTATTGTTTGGTCCATTATTGTTTGGTTGCTTTGTTTGTTTTGCCGCACACACTAAAAACTATTGGTGTGATTTCATTAATCGAATTCACAACATATATTTTGCGAGAAAGTCACTCACTGGTACCATTTTCATAACATGCTTGTATTGTAGGTAAGATCGAAAGAGTATTATTTATGTTTTTGTTTGATTTGAAGGCTTGGCATAATCAAATAAAGGTGTCTGACTTTCTGATATCTGACGGTCAATTAGAGACCCTACGGAGGAACACAAATTGACAATATGGTCACGTGACACATTGGTTTAAAGCCAAAAACACATTCAATCAATGTTGTAATGAGGTACACGCATTGAATTGTACTAGTAAATCCTAAACCAGATTTGGGTGTTAGAAGGTCAATTCTATTTTTTCTACTAAACCTTCTTTGGATTCCATTTAAACAACGTTGAAAAACGTCATTTCTTTTCATCTAAGGTGAAAACTTTTATAATGTCAATGGCTTTCATATTCTTGGGAGTTGAGTTGGGACAATGCCTTCCAAATTCCAACTTCTAAATTTGTAATTTTGTGCTTCAATAACTTGTTACTTCTTCTTTTTTAAATGGTTATCAAATTTATCAAGTAATAAATTTGTCATCACTAATTAAAATTATACTAGTTAGTGTTTAGTTGATTATAGTTAACTTTGCTTAGTTGATAACTAATGAACTACAATGCTTAAAATTATAGTTAATTGTGTTTAGCTTATAAAAAATAGTTAATTGTGTTAAATCGATGAGTAATAAACTACTACATTTTATTATATTCATTAACCACACATGAAAACTATTTAACCATATATTTTGTCATCAAATTTTGGTGTGAAATATTTGTCTCAAAGTAACAACCTAAATAGTTAATTCCTTACTTTTGTGGATTGATTTATCTATTTTAAAATTCGACAATTTTCTTCTTGTATTATGATGTACTTTTCTTGAACTAAGAATTGATAATGTGATATATTACAATTTGAGGATAGGAAAAAACTCCATTTAGTTAACTCCATTCAAAATAAGTCACATATGATCAAATATTTAATAGATTGATACCCAATATTTAAAAGGGATGATTAAAACAAAATGGTGAAAATATAGACTAAAATTACTAAGCCAAAAAAATTAGGATCTGGATTGGATGCAGTCAGCATCCCTACATGCATGCATTCAGGAGAATCAATACTATTTGAGTATACTATCAAAATCAATAGTGCATTTCAATCTGAATCGTCTGATTTTAATCAAATGGTTGTAATGCATTGACTGCATGAGAACTGCTACTAATCCATTTCCAAAAAAAAATATTTAAATGTAAGAAAGCACCAATCAAAGGTTCTAACAAAAGGTGAAAACACAAACGCAATACTATGCATTTATAAAAACAACAGACTTTTCATAAGCTATGATGACCCTATATCATCAACATAATTCCCATTCTCAATAGCTATCATCACCATTTCACGTAGTAAACTTAATGCAACATTTTTTTTTACCTTTCCAGCACATCAAAATCCAACAATAATATCCATTCTGAAACACCCTTTAAGTAACACTGATACATACATAACAAAACACAACACTTTTCAAACAACCAAACTCTGTTTTTTCAATGTCTACATTTTGTATATACCTGTTCTTTCTTTCCTTAACCTTTTCAATCTTCAACCTCACTTCATCATCTTCATCAGAATTTCAAACCCTTCTTTCTTTCAAATCCACCATTCAAGACACCAAAAACACTTTATCAACTTGGTCAAACACTTCACAAACCCATTTATGTAACTGGACTGGTATCTCTTGTTCTTCATCATCACTCTCAGTAACCTCTGTTAACCTTCAAAGCTTAAACCTTTCTGGTGATATCTCTTCTTCCATTTGTGACCTTCCAAATCTCTTTGATCTTAATCTTGCTAATAATGTCTTCAACCAACCTATCCCTCTTCATCTTTCTCAATGTAGTTCATTGAAAAGTTTGAATCTTAGTAATAATCTTATTTGGGGTACTATCCCTTCTCAGATTTCACTTTTTGTTTCATTATCTGTGCTTGATTTGAGTAGAAATCATATAGAAGGTAATATTCCAGATAGTTTAGGTTCATTGAAGAATCTTCAAGTGCTTAATATGGGTAATAATTTGCTTTCTGGTGATGTACCTAAGGTGTTTGATAATTTGACTAAGTTAGAAGTTCTTGATTTGTCTGAAAATCCTTACTTGGTCAGTGAGATTCCTGAGGATATTGGTCAGCTTAGGAATCTAAAGCAACTTTTTTTGCAGAGTTCTTCTTTTCAAGGTGAAATTCCTGAGTCTTTGAAGGGTTTGATTAGTTTAAGTTATTTAGATCTCTCTATGAATAATCTAACTGGTGAGGTTCCTAAGACACTTGTGAGTTCTCTTAAGAATCTTGTTTCTTTTGATGTTTCACAAAACAAGCTTAAAGGGTCATTTCCAAATGGTTTGTGTAATGGAAAAGTGCTTATAAATTTAAGTCTTCACACAAATAGTTTCACTGGTTTAATACCAAACACAACTAGTGAGTGTAAGAGTCTTGAGAGATTTCAAGTTCAGAACAATGGTTTCTCTGGTGATTTTCCTGTTGTGTTATTTTCACTTCCTAAAATTAAGCTTATTAGAGGTGAAAACAATAGATTCACAGGACAAATACCTGAGTCAATCTCAGAAGCTGTTCAGTTAGAGCAAGTTCAGCTTGATAATAATCTTTTTGATGGTAAAATTCCTTCAGGTCTTGGTTTTGTTAAAAGCTTATATAGATTTTCTGCTTCTCTTAATCATTTCTATGGTGAAATTCCTCCTAATTTTTGTGACTCACCAGTTATGAGTATAGTGAATCTCTCTCACAATTCTCTTTCTGGTCATATACCTCAGCTGAAAAAATGCAGGAAACTAGTTTCACTTTCTTTAGCTGATAACAGTTTCACAGGAGAAATTCCTTCTTCTCTAGCTGAGTTACCTGTGCTTACTTACCTTGATCTTTCAGATAACAATCTCACTGGTTCAATTCCATTAGGGCTTCAAAACTTGAAGCTTGCTCTTTTCAATGTTTCCTTTAATCAGTTATCAGGTAAAGTACCATACTCTTTGATATCTGGTCTTCCTGCATCATTTTTGGAAGGTAATCCTTCTCTTTGTGGTCCCGGATTGCCGAATTCATGTTCTGATGACAAGCCAAGACACCGTTCTGCTTCTGGTCTTACAACCTTGACATGTGCTTTGATCTCTCTAGCATTTGTTGCTGGAACTGCTCTTGTTGCTGGTGGATTTATATTTTATAGGAGATCTTTTAAAGAGAGTGAAGTCGCCCTGTGGCGTTTGGTGTTTTTCTATCCTCTGAGAATTACTGAGCATGATCTTGTTATAGGGATGAATGAGAAAAGCTCAATAGGAAATGGAGTTTTTGGTAATGTTTATGTTGTGAGTTTGCCTAGTGGTGATTTAGTGTCTGTGAAGAAGTTAGTTAAATTTGGAAACCAGTCTTCAAAGAGTTTGAAAGTTGAGGTCAAAACTTTGGCTAAAATTAGGCATAAGAATATTGTTAAGATTCTTGGGTTTTGCCATTCTGATGAGTCAGTTTTTCTCATTTATGAATACTTGCATGGAGGAAGCTTAGGGGACTTGATTTCTAGTCAGAATTTTGAGTTGCATTGGGGAGTTAGATTAAAGATTGCTATTGGAGTTGCTCAAGGACTTGCATATCTTCACAAGGATTATGTACCACACTTGGTTCATAGAAATGTCAAGTCAAAGAACATTCTGTTGGATGTTAACTTTGAGCCAAAACTTACACATTTTGCTCTTGATAGGATTGTTGGAGAAGCTGCATTTCAATCAACTTTGGATTCTGAAGCTGCATCTTCTTGTTACATTGCTCCAGGTATGAGTTACAATAATAGAGAAAATTCATGTAGTTCATAGAGTTTCCTATGGCTATGATAATTAATTGAGTATGAAGAACGGACACACACACCAGACACGAAACTGACACGCCGACACTGATAATATTTTGAGAAAATGACATAATTTAATGCAATTATAAGTGTCGGTGTCAACGGCTTGCTGGACACTGACGCGGTCTGACACCGGTACACACCTAATTCAAGGAGTGTCCGTGCTTCATGTGTTTGACAAACATGAATTTGAGTGGAATTGAATAAGTGATTTATTATGTATGGATGGATAATTTTATCCAGAAAGCAAGTTTGATGTAAAAAGTAGTGTAAAATTTTCAACTAAACCAAAGCAATAATTTTTTTTATCATGTTAATTAACATAGTAATTGTATTGTTGCATTGCAGAATATGGTTACAACAAAAAAGCAAGTGAACAATTGGATGTGTACAGTTTTGGTGTTGTATTGCTAGAGCTAGTTTGTGGAAGACAAGCAGAGCAAACAGATTCAAGTGACTCTTCACTTGACATAGTGAAATGGGTTAGAAGGAAAGTGAACATTACTAATGGGGTGCACCAAGTTCTTGACACTAAAATATCACAAACTTGTCACCAAGAAATGGTTGGTGCTTTAGATATTGCTCTACGTTGCACTTCTGTGGTACCTGAAAAAAGGCCATCAATGTTAGATGTTATTAGAGGTCTTCAGTCTCTTGAGTCAAGGAACTGTGTTGCAAATTTGCAGGGTCCAAATGATGAACCCTCCATTCCTGTTTGAAAAAGATTGTGTTGAATTTTTTGGAGTTTTTGCATGTAAATTTTCTGCTTTATATTTCATTTCACATCTTTTTCTTTCTTTTTTAATTTGATAATTTGAGATATAGAATGGTTTGCCAAATCACATTGTGAATGACACTTTTCTTAGGGAAGGGAACTTTTCCCACCCCCCAAATATCTTTTTCACCTCGAAAAAGTTCGGTAAACATAAACCGAACTTTTTTTTAGTATAAATTTGTGTAAAATTTACACTAAAAAAAAAGTTCAGTTTACGTTTACCGAACTTTTTTTGCCTTCAAGAGGGGTGAAAAAGATACATGAGGGGTGGGATGAGAAATCGTCTTTCTTAGGAGGGCAAGCTAGTCCAAACTTTGTTGGGTTAATATTGAGCGGTTGCTATTTGCACTCCCATTTTTTGCTAATAGTAATACACCTTTCTGTTGAGTTCTATTCTTCTTCAAACATCAATGAAGTTAACTTTCATAATGCCCACAAGTGAAAAGGAAAAAAGAAAAAAAAATAGTGTTGAGGGTTCATAATGATACCATGTGAGTGTGTGTATAAATAAATTCAAATGGTGAATTTATTTGTATACCATGCACTCTCTTGGTCATATTCGTAAAATGTTAATTTTTCATTTTATTCTTTTAATGATTTTATAAATAATTAAAAAAATAATTCTATATTTTATTTTTATGCGAGTGTGTCTAAAAGTGATGTGTTGGTTAAGATACCACACAAGAATATCTTGCACACTTCTATATGCTAGCAAATGCTTATTTTTAATTTTACTTTTCATTTTGACAGTTTAAATTATGCATTGTTTTTGCTTTTTAAAATGGTGTTGAGAGAGTTTGCAATATGAATTTCTCCCGGAGAAGAATTTGAGCTTTACTCATGGATTCATTCATTTGTGAGATAGTTCAAACTTTAGTAAAAAGAAATTAGATATTGCGCCATCAACTTAAAAGAGTAATCTCATAGCATATTCAAAGAGCTTAAACCGTGTATAGACATTCAAATCAATTGATGGTTAAATTATATTGGTGTAATATTTGACTTAAATAGTATTAGTGTATTACACTGTTAAATAATATTTTGTTTAAAAAATAGTTTACAAATAGCAAACACCCAAATAGGAGACAAGCTTATTGCAAAGCAAAGTGACTTCCGATAAGAGCCACCATAATGTTTAAGACTTCCCTGGAAAAGTCTAAGTGGTATCAAAACAAGAGTGGTTTTGGGTGTTGGATCAAAATGTGAAGAGTCTCATTCTCACACTTGAAAGAGAAAATGTTGGTGAGTTTAGTGTGAGTTAAAAACCTCAAATTGAATAAAAATGTAGATGTTGAACAACATACAAGTGATAAGACACATATCCAATGCCTTGATTTTTTTTTATGAAGATGGTATCTAAACTCATTTGTGAGTTGCTCCTTTTTTTTTGTTCTTTTTTTGCATAAATCAGATATCATTTACTCGCAACTGTAAAGATTAATCTCTCGAGCCTTGTGGAACCCAAGTGAGTGGCAAGTTCTTCCCAAGAGTTTTAACACTGTTGTATGTTCAAGCCAGATATCGAACCAGGACATTGGTTAAGCTAGAAAAGACTCGCATTATCTCATCTAAGTGTTCTTGTATTGCTCTTTGTTTAATGTATCGATTCATCCGAGCCTTTGCATCTCCCTCAAAAGTCTCATGAGCTTATAAATATTCACTTAAAAAAAATTTATGTTCAAAGTTTTAAAATTGATTTTTGAACACAACATTTATTTATAGTTCACTCATAAATGTCAATGACATTTATTAACAAGACCCAATAAAAAAATACAGTATTTCATTTGTCCCAAATACAAGCAGTTATTTGACAAATTTTTTTTTCCTAAATATAAATCAATTGTCAACTTATTAAATACATTTACTGTCTCTTTTTTAAATAAACCTTTTCTGTTTGGAATATGAAAAATAAAATTGTAAATAAATTCATTAGTTTTTTCAGGCACATAAGAAGCGCGAGTATATATAACAGAGGATCCAAGTAAGTCCACAGTAGTTGAAGGAAAGGAGGGTTTCAGTCGGAGTTGAGGTTTTTAGGTCGCGGCAGTCTTCTTCAACTCTCTTCCATTCACCATGGCCGACGATGACTATGAGGATATTGACATGGGGTTCTCTCTCTCTCTCTCTCTCTCTCTCTCTCTCTCTCACTCACACCACACACACACATAATTAATTAGGGTTTTTTCCTCTTCAATTTCCATATCCCAAACACTTGCCGCAAAAATCTTCATGTTTTACCAATAATCAAACCAATTGTAACCATGTGCTTCTTCTTACTTTCTATAAATTATTATCACTATTTAAATATTTCTCATCATTAAAACCATGCAGGTACGAGGAGGAACCACCAGAGCCTGAGATTGAGGTTCATATTTTTTTTTTCGCTTTTATCCTTTTTATGTTTTGGAATTTAATGAATTTAATATATTCTTGACGTGCAGGAAGGTGCAGAGGAGGAGGATCCAGATAAACAAAATGATGACTTGGATGCAGAGGGAGAACCAATTGAAACTGAAGATAAGGAAACTGATCAACCAGTTGAGCGTCCTAGAAGGACTTCTAAATATATGACTAAGTACGAGCGCGCTAGGATTCTCGGTACCCGTGCTCTTCAAATCAGGTTTGCTGATTGATTATTTGTGATGCTATGTTTGAAAATGATAGAATGTGAAGCAAAGTTGAAGTTTAGATGAAATGGGTTTAACAAATTATGTGATTATTTTGTTTTATATCTGATTCATTTTAACTGTTGCACAACATAGCTGATACCATAAGCTTCTAGTAAGAGAATCGATGCTCCGTGCTCAGAGCTCACAGCAAGTGAACAAAATGTTCAAAACACATTACAATTAACCAGTAGGAAGTAAAATCATATGAAAACAACTATAAGTATTTAAACATTTCCTACTCAAATTTTGGTTGGATGTCTTAGAGATAATTTGTTGAACACCCTGAGTTTGTCTTTTGGTCAAACTCAAGGGGGAGAGTTCATTGGTAACTTGTAAGAACATCTAACATACTCGTTGGTTGTTGGAATATGACTTACAATTAAGGTCTTGTTAAGGGTATTTTTTATAACAAAAAAGTTGTCGAGTTCCATGTGTTTGGTTCTGCTGTGGTGGATTGCATTATGTGACAAGGAGAATGTGCTCTAGTTGTCACGAAATTTGAGGAGTGCTGAAAGGAATATGAAGTTATGTGAGCATAGACTGCAGCCATAGGATTTAAGCTTCTGCATAAGCCAGGCTTCTGTATTCCACCTCTGTCCTGTAATAGACTCTGAAGTTTGTTTCTCGGACCAACCACCATATGTGGACTTGCTGATGTCTGGGGTAAGATGCCCACTTAGCCAGTCTGTGTCACGGAAACCTAGAATAGATGCTGGTTCGGCTAGGTTTACCTTCAGTAGGAGTGAGCCATTAGTGATAGTGCCTGTTAGATGCCTGAGTATCTTTTATACATCTTTCCTGTGCTCCTTCAACGGATGTTACATAAATTGACAAGCTTTCTTGACAACAGAATAGGTTTTAGGCCTTGTAAGGGTTCCATACTGTAATGCCTCCAACAACTTATCAATAGAGTAGGATCTTCCGTAGAGTTTGCACCATATTTTGAGATTTTACAGTAAGTGAACATAGGATATGAGTGGAGTATTAGCCCAAAAGAATTGGAGGTGGTTGTTGGACTGGAAGTGAAGGTGAGGGGAAGAAAATGGCCAACAGCTGTATTCCGTGGTTGTTTCATTATATCGCTGTATGGTGCAGGAGGTTTTATTTATTAAAGTGAGTTCTGTATTTGTAATTGTAACTGTATTCAGTTACAGTTAAGAGTGTCTATATCTGTAAACTAACCTAGCTGTCAAGCTTCTAGTAATAGAAGTAATGCTAGCACAGAGCTTGCAGCTAGTGCAACAAAGAATACAAAACTCATTATAATAAACCAGTATGCATGTGAAACACAAATGACTTGGTTTAGACACACCTCACTACTAACTACTAAGGGTGGAAAGCACTTACCATTTACCAAAGCAGTTTTGAAAATGCTACTTCTTTTTTCCTTTGAAAGAACTTTTTTTAGCCTTTAAAATCTAAAACAATCACACTGTATATCTAACATGCTATAACTTGTTGTGCAGTATGAATGCACCTGTCATGGTCGAGTTGGAGGGGGAAACTGACCCACTTGAGGTAATTCTTGTCATACTACTGCATTTGACTACTCATTGTGAGTATATGGTTGTCGATTTTCTAAAGATATGTCAGTGTTGCCATGTTCCCTTCATTTGAAATATATAAAATGTTTCATTATGAAGCTTCCTAACTTCTACTGCATTATGGATCTCCTTCATCAAGTGTTGTACCATGACGTGCATACTACAGATGTTGGCCCTGTGTACTTTGATATTTGGTCTATGGTCAACTATACAATTGTACTGATGTATGTATGCCGACATACGTGTATAGCACAAGGGTTTCCATCTTCTCATGTATTCATGGTCCATAGCTTAGAAGTTTCTAACATTAATTGGGTTGTTATTCAGTTTGACAGTCCCGTCCTCTTTTCAATGCTTCATTGATGAAACTTTTTAAAAACTCTTTGCAAGATAAGATTGTCATCATTACTTTGCTTGATTGATAAGTTTGATGAAGTTCTTGTCATCAGTTGGTTGAAATTATTGTCTTCCAATGTTGAATCAGACTACATGTTAATTTAGGATTTAAATAATCTCCACGATGAGTAGTGTACCTTGTTTTATGTATTTCTATATGTTATTTGATTCTCAAGCTCTTAAGATTTGTAAAGAAACACTGTGCAGTCCATACTAGGAATTACATGATTGGGTTTTGTAAATTGGATTTCTTCTCATAGTTTAGACGTTTTCTGTATTCGATTCAGGAATATCTATGTTCTGTTGTTGGCTGTGTTTTTTTATTGCAAAGGCAAGGTGTTAGCTCTGCCATGGTTTCATACTTCCATTTTGTTTGTGTCAGTTGTGTAATGGCAATGCTATGTATTTTATTTGTTGTAATGTCTGATATTTTATTCTCCCAACCCTTTAGATTGCCATGAAGGAGCTACGAGAGCGGAAAATTCCATTTACCATCCGTCGCTACTTGCCTGATGGAAGGTAAATAAATACTGTCCGTTTAGTAAGTTGGATACTTATTTTTCTTGTATAGAAGGATTTAGGCTGACACCATTCCTTCATCTTTTATATCATACTTACCATTTTTGGCAAATTATCCAGTTATGAAGATTGGGGAGTTGATGAACTGATTGTGGAAGACTCTTGGAAGAGGCAAGTGGGTGGTGATTGATGGTTTGAACTGACAGATGTGTGGGGATGAGTAAAAGACACTAAGGCCTCTCATAATGTTTTTATCTTGGATTTGTATGAAGTGGGCACTGTTCTATGATCCTACCATAAAACTGACTTATAACATCATATTAGTTTGGGTGTGTATCTGTGTATGTCCTGTTCCTTTTGCTTTAACCTAGTATCATTTTAGTTTCTGCTTGCAAGATGATAAAACTCTAGGCTTTTAATAGTATTTGCCGGTCTTTGTTAAATCAGCTGTCGGGATGCACTGGCCGATATGAGAACATTGAAGTGATACTTATAATGGCTTTTTGAACTTGTTAATGATTTTCTACTACATTATGGATTTCTTAAGAAATGAGGACATGATAAAGTTAACTATAGATGCCGACATTTTTTGGCGAATATAATCGATCAATTCATGCGGAAGGGCATGTATATGGCAGTATACTAAAGTTGAATTCTATCTAAATAAAACAAGCAATGTTTGTCAAATTTGTGTTTGAATCTTTCGACTAAGGATTTTCTAAGATAAGTGATATTGAGCAAATACTCAGCACATTGAAAATATTTATAAAGTTACTTTCGTCTAGTAGAATTGAACATGTGAGATGCAACCAATACATTTCCTGCCACTGTGAAAGGTTGAACTGAACACTCGATCAGCATGAATCAGACAATAGGTTCTATGATAAGTAGTTAAAAGATTTATTCAATCAGTTGAGAAATTTGCGTATAAACTTCAATTTTAGGTACAAAAATTAATCCAAGGGGCTAGACTACTCAGTTATGTTATGTGGTTCAATAATGTACCTGTCGGAAAAATAATAGATGAGCCACTTCTACCCAACTCATTTATTTGGTGGTTTATGATAATTAAAGTATGGTAATGGTACGATCTCATCATAAAAGATAGCTAGCTATTCATTTCGACTTTACTTGAACCGACAAGATACTGCATATGTACAATACCAGAAAACGCTTTGGTTACATATGCCTCTGCCTATAAATGTGCTATTGTTAGCTATAAAGAAAGTGATTATGAGATGTGCACTTTCGGTGTACACTTACATCTAATTACAACTCTTTAATTTGCTACATCGACGTATTAACCTTATTATTTATTTTGTTGACAAATTTTATTGGTTGTCAGTGTAAAACAATCTTATACTAACAGTGCGTATCATTTAATCTTATACAAAAAAACATGTATGGAAGTCCTTAAAATTATTTTTGCACATAAAATTTTCAGTATCAAATATTGTATTTTAATTTGTGTATTTTTTTTTTGACACACAAGCCTGGGTTAATTTTTGTGTATTTTAAAAATGCCTGTAAGTTGCAAAGATAAAACACATGTTTGGATTTGATGCTCAAATAATAGAAATGTCCTTAAATATGAGCAAAAGATAAGTGTTCCTAAACGATGACCTTGAGGTAAGCACAAATTGGTCACCTATCAAGTTAAACAAAATAATGCGAGGAACACACTCTCTAATATACACACTATCTTTTATGAGAATTACTTTTGCTGTCCTACCATTTTTGGGGCGCGCCCTACAAAATTATAAAAATATCCCTCGTCCGTGACTTAAGTCACAGACACCCTTAAAACACCCTACCAGGTTTTATTTTTATAACGTTCGCTACTTAAGTCACGAACGACATTTTTCAAATTTTTTTTTCTGCATCCGTCACTTATGCCACGGAAGAGTATTTTGGTCATTTATTAGGGCGTGCAAGCAACCCATGGGCGGCAAAAGTAATTCTCATCTTTTATTGGTTGAAATTCATATGGATTCCACCGTCCCCGCAAATTATGTGTGCACATAAATTTGCATGACCCATGTAAACTTTAACCAATAGAAAAGAGTGAGGTGAAATGCATGTGTTGCTAACACTCTTCAACGTTCGAAGTCGTAGTCTAAATTCTAATGCGTATTGTAAAAGAAGTTTGTATAATCTTTTAATAACAAAATATTGATTGATATTACAAATAGAACATAGATGCTAGATATTAAACAATCATGAAAATATGGTAAACACTAAACATGAAAAATTCTTCAATGCTAACTTATATGTATATACACCAAAAGAAAAGCAAACCAAAAAAGGAAACTTGGGGCTTAAATTGCCCTATTAATGGAGATTCTCAACATATATTGGATTTGGATATATCTTTATTCTTTTCCTTTTTCTTTTTCACTATTCCTTCCTCCTAAATCTCTGACAAATTCATTTTTACTTTGGTAAATAGTATACATGTGGATTTCATTTCACAAGATTCATATCACATCACATAGACCAAACTTCACGAAGTAGTTGATATCTAGCATTTGTGGTGGTGTGATTCCCTTGCTTTCCATTAGTAGTAACTGTTGGAGATGAAGGAAGCTTATCAATGATAGATGTAAGCGGCGAATCAAGTTCTTCAAGCTCTTCATCACTTGTATATCCTCTCCTTTGAACAGCCGATACATTTCTTGTCAGGTGGCACTTTCCTCCTGCCTCTGCAACTTTCTCGGCCACATTGACTGACGAGGGAGGTGTATACACAACTGGAGCCGCAGCATAAGGGAAGCTTCTAATAGACTCGGCTGCCAATCTTCGCTCCACAATGGTCTAAAGATGAAATAAGTTTTAGTTAACAAACTAGTTTTACCTTAAAAAACGGAACTTATCAAAATATGTATCGATTGAAATTAAAATTGTGTTTTTCTTCCTTTGCTAATGCAAAATTGAACTATACCATACTATACCACCTACGCAACATTCTCATTAGTTGTGAAAACTAGCAATAATGTTATGCAGCCTTAAGAACAGATTAAACAACGAAAGAGATGAGTATACCTCCCCGTTCAAGGCCTCCAAGACGGTTCCTGGAACAGGATCCGGACAGAACTCATCCGGAGTGAAGTTACAAAGGACGCGTATAATCAATGAAAGACTGATGGAAGGACATACCTGCATAATAATACAAATAAATGAAATAAACACAATGACAACATAACAAAAAGAGAAAGCGATAGTGGTGTGCCACGTAAGTATCTAATTCATGAGATCAACCTCCTGTCTGACTTGTCTGTCCATAAGCATGTCTTTTGGGAGCATTAGAAGGTCACTCAAGTCGTTTAGGAGAACAAACGGTTTATGTTCACCGTCCCCGCCCTGCCTTTCGTCATTCTCACCGTTCTCCTGATATTCTTCTGGACAATCTTCAGCATCAATGCCAAACATATCAGTGAGCAATCTAGACCAATTTCCAACCTGCAGTTCAAAGTAATAACTCTTTCATAAGCATAAACACTTCTACGCTTAACTTTCGAATATGAAGAAACCTTGATACTGCATGAGTCACATGACTCGGATCAATTTTGTCATTATATTAAGTTGTTGAATAAATTTTGCTAAATCACAAATTTTGCTAATTAATTTGTTATTATATTAAGTTTTTGAATAAATATTTCATAAGATACGTTAAAGAATTGACTGTTTTTCCTCTAAGATATGCTATATCAAAGAACAAAGTTTCCAACTACGAAATTAGAAGTTCAAATCTTTAAACTCAACTTTTAGACGATATGAGTGAATACCAAACAATATAAAAATAAAGATACATACGGAATTTTTTAGCTGTGCACCAGATCCAAAGCTTAAGTTTCCTGCTGGGATTGGCAAAACATTTGAATCCACAATCGGATCTGATATAGGATCAGTTGGTATCTCAAGAGCTGATTCCCGAAGAATTGCATTGAACATAGCAACATCGAGTCTATCTATGCATTGTTCCATGACCTGGTGAATGAATTTAAATTCACTCAATCTTTTGAGGCTCGAAGCAAAAGAAAGGGAAAATAGAAATATCTTCAAGAAAAGAAGGAGATTGATAAAAACATACCATTCTTGCCATCACAGGCAAACAACCACACTCGTGCCCTCCTGCTCGAACAGGACAAAGTCGTTGAAAAGCATCTTGGAAAGCGTTTCGCCACAGATTGATGGAAAAGTTTCCTTGATTGTGATCACCAAGAGCAGGTCCTAGCAGCCTTCCATTGGATTTATTTGAACACGAGTCCTCAACCGAAGATTGCATATAAGGAGTCAAAGCCTGAAAGTATAGAACTCTTCTCAATTTATCACACACAAGTAACCTAAAGGGACGGAGTCAAAATCCCCTCAGGGGGACGGTTGTAAAGTAGTAATTAGTTCCACTTCGTTTAATAATAATTTTCCCTTCCGCAATTTTTTTATAAAAATATTTAACTGAAGAGAGATTTATACCTGCCACCACACTGACTCTACTAGCCGAGAAAAGATCCACGATTCTACTCTTTCTAAGGAAAATACAAAGGTTCCTGTCTCCTGCCAATCTTCACCGGTCTGCATAAAACCATTTCCCGATTTACCATTTGAGAAACCTTTCCTATTCAGTGATGCAGATTTCCCATCATTCCTCTTGGCAGATCCATTTGACCCGGCCAACCTCATAATGGGACTAACTTGACATGCATTCCCAAATGCTTGTGAAATTATCTCTCTTAGCACAATGGTGTTTGACAACCAGAAAGTTAACCTGAATCACAAGTCAAGATCAGAATATTTGTTATTTGTATTAAACTAAAAATAAAAATCTATACATGACAAAATTATGTTAGATTCATGTACGTACCTTGAAACATCGTTACCACAAGATTTAGCAACCAAAATAAGACCAGAAACTGTATTCTTGGCTATCGTTGCTTTGGTTTTCGTGGTCCAATGCTTACAAGCATGTATATAGAGCCTAGAAAGACGCCGAGCAGGTGTGTGCACCTTGTGTGCCGAGCTTCCATGCTCTGGTACAACAGAATAAAGTGACACTTCAAGAGCTGCAACTTCTCTCAGTTCCTCTTCAAGATTTTCAATTCGTGATTCCATTTCTTTAATTTTCAATTCCAAAGCCACCGCTGCCGCATTTTCATGTTCACCATTCTCTTCAGCATTAATGGTTTCACGATTTTCATCTTCACTTCCTACACTGTGAGTACCATTGGAGGATCTATCCAAGACATCAATTTCCTTGACCTGAGCACCATTGGAGGATCCATCCAAGATATCAATTTCCTTGACCTCTATAACAGGTTTTTCATCAACTTCAACTCCTTCAGAAGACTCTGACGAAACTTTAACAGGAACTTTCACGGTCTTGGAATTGTTTGACGTATTTTTGTTTGTAACTCTTGAAGGCGTTTTATTCGAGTTTATAGGTTTCTTTTGATTGCTACCTGATACTTTTGATTGCAGCTTATTTGCTTTCCTATCAGATCTCTCCCTTGGTCCGCGATTGTTTTCTAAAGAATTCACTCTAACCTTACTTTTTGGATCTTTCGTAGCTTTCTCCACTTTCTCATCTTCATTTGTGAAAGAATCGCCTTGAGATGATACTGAATCCTTTGTTGTGTCGGTATCTGATACGTCTTCAAACCCTTCTTTTGGCTCTTTCTCCAAATCAGTGGAACGATTATCAACCACTTCATTAACTTTCATCTCGACAAGCGCCTCCTCAGACCTGTTGACATCATCCACATAATGTATAACTAGATTTTCATAAGTTTCCGAATTCTCCGAGGCCGTCTTAGATTCATTTCCTTTTTCAGTCAATGTTTTAGATGAATTATCTTTATACCATTTGTTTCTCGCCTTTCGGTTCTTTTCAAACTCTTAGTTTCAGTATTCTTTTCTTTGAACCTTTTCTCTTGTCAATTTCTTTCATGTTTTCAAATTCACTCGAATACCAATCAAATGAAAAAGCTTTCTGACAGGAGAAAATGATAGCATTAACTAACCTTAGCGAGCTTCTAAAGTCCGTAACCTCTAACAATAACCACTTCACAGGATAGTGTTTTGGATTCCACCACCATAAAAGTGCATACACAATCTCTGGTGCAGCTGTTTTTCCAGAGAATCAAAACAACAATGTTCTTCTACCTGCAAAAGTAGTGATGAAATAAATAAATAAATAAATAAGTAACTAACTTCTATAAAAAAATACAAAAAAAATCAAGAAAACCATGGAAACCAATAAAATTCCAAAGATAGGATGATGAAGGCATTTGAATCATTCATCACAAAACAGTGTATCAAAAACAAGCCCAAAATGGAAAAACCATAAAGAAGACAAGTGCAGAAAGTTCATAAAGCATTCAATTTACAGACATGAGGATGAATTTCATGCTAATATGAATTTTTATAAAATAATTGCACCAAATTATCTAGACCTTATTTAGAAAGTAAGAATTGTGCAGGGTAAGTAGGATCAGATATAAAAAATGTGAACACATAGTTATAAAATAAATAGAATATGAACAAATGGCACAAATATGCAAGTAGTAGTTAGAGCCATTTGACACATGATTCTGTGTCAATTAAGATGTAATCCAAAGTAGTGAAATTGAATTAAGTTCCTAAAATTAAGCAAACACATCATCTATGAAACACTAACACAGACACATAGTACACGACACTAACAAGTCGACACTCGACACCAGAGATAATTTGAAAAAATAGAATAATCAAATGTAACTACGTGTGTGTCATAGCATGATTCATAGCATATCATCATAGTTTGAATTACTCTTTGTAGGACCAACTCTTATGCATCTTTCATCCAAGGACCAATGTCCTAGACAGAATTAGATTCCCAGCAGTCAAATAGTTACTAGTGTTAAATTTGTACCATTCAATTTCAATCGAATAGTCTATAATACACTGACTGCGTGACGACACCATTTCCATGACATATACATAGAGATACCACTAATTTCTGAGCAAAACAAAACTACAAAATAAATAATATAAAAAAATCTCAATGTGGAGTAGGGATAAACCAAGCATAGACCTATAAGTAGAGTGTGAAGAAATTTGATACCCTACATCACCACCACCATCATGATCAATCAAAATATGCTTGCTAGCTGGATTTATATTCCAATAATAATATTGAAAATCCAATTTAACAACTGTCTCTAACCTGTATAATAAAACTATTCTCAATTTTTGTTTTTACTTACAATTAATTAATTTTGACTAAATCAACAAGGAAAGTGTACACTAAGATCTATGTAATAATCAATCAACTACTACTACATTATCACAATTTCTTTCAATCCAAAAAACATAACAAAAGTACAAAATAAACTATAGATGGAAAATGAAGTTACCTATAAGAAAGAAAAAATGAAAAATGAATTAGTGAAGACATAAGAACCGTCACGATTCATAAAAGATAAAAAAGAACAAATGAGAAAGCAACATTTGAAACAGAAAAAACAAGTACATAAACAAAATCAGGGATAAGATCTATAGATAAAGAGAGTGATAGTAGAAACCAAATTGGGAGAGTTCGTGTGAGAACTCACTCACGTGAAACGGAAAGAAAAAGGACAAAGCATAGAACAGAACAAACAGAACAGAACGGAGAAAGAGTGTGTACAAAAAAAAAGTGTGGTAGTAAGTGTTTTTTTTGTAACCGTAATAGGAGTAATAAATAAAAGTGGGAACAGTTACAAACGTTGGAACTTACGATAAGAGAACACGGGGAGTGAAGTAAATTGTACGTTAAAATGATGGGAAAGTGTTGTGTTGCAGAGAAAAAAGAGATTAATCCTCCCTCGGGATTAGTAATTAGCAACGCTACAACAACAAAAAAACAGAACACAACAATGTTTATCTTTTTCTATGGTTTTGTGTTTTGTTTTATTTTGTGGTGATGAGAAAGAGGTTTGTTTGTTTGATTTAGAAGTGTAGTAGTAGTAGTTGAGTTGAGGAAGAAGGAAGAGAATGCGGGTACGTGGTGAGATATTAAAACGGAAAAAGAAAAAGGGTGGTGGTGGTGGTAACCGGAGAATGGTGTCGGTGTTACCGGGTATGGCAGGTAATGGTAATGGTAATGGTGGTGATGTATGAGGTCAACCTTTTCGTCACTTTTTGTTCTTTTAATTGGGTGTGATGTTGTGATCTTTGTGGGCCCCTGATTCGTAACCCCACACCCTGCTTTCTCTTTCTCTTTCTCTTTGGGACATGAGTTGTTGTTTATTGTTTATAGGGGGTGTTCATGGTGCTTGAGCATCTAATAAAATTTAAATTTCCTGGATAAATATTAAAAAAAAAATAATATTATAGTATCTTATAATTTTAAATATTCAAAAAAAAATTGAAGCTTCAAAATAACATCACAGTATAAAAAATAATATTACAACACTAAAATAATATTACTGTATAAAAAATAAGAACAACTTGAAGTTCCATTAGTTTGGTGAACTGACTTGGTAATTAGGCTATGTATATTGGAATATAATAGAAACTTAACGCGATTTTAGCGGTATTGGAATATAATAGAAATTTAATGCGGTTTTAGCGGTTCACAGTTCAATCAAAAAGTTATCCATATACATTCAAACCAAATGCAGTTTTTGTGATTTTCGATTTGGATTGATTCGGTTTACGGTTTTACTTTTTGATTGGTTTAGAATCTTCGGATACAATGACCCCTAGTTATTTATTTGGTTTTCCAATGACACCGATAAAAGTACACCGGTTGATAATAGTAGATAGTATTTCGTCCCATTTGTTGTCTTGTCAGTGTACATCCATGTTCTTGCTAGCTAGTGAGTTTAGTATAAAGATATTGTATTTGTACTTCATCTATTACTATATATAAAGAGGATACAAATTTTTGGGATGACTTTTTTATTATACCAATTTTACCCTTAAAAAAAATACAAAAAAAAAAACTAAATATTTGTATATGTTGAAAAATAACTTTCACATAAAAATAGATTTTCAGTTTTTTTAGTAAATAATTTTTTTTTCTTAATAACTAAGCATAACTTCCACATAAAAGTATGTTTTCAGTTTTTTTTATAGTAAAAAAAAATATATATTTTTTTTCTTCTTAATAACTAGCCACAAAAGTCCAATAAAAAAGGAGATTAAGTAGTTATTTATATTTGCACAATAGAGAATTTCGATCACAGCAAATAAAAAAAAAGAATATCGATCACACAAATGGCGGCTAGTATTTATAAATAAAATTGATTTTTTTTTATATATTGAAGAATGTATGTATAGACTAATATTATAAATTATATACATTTTATATATTGAAGAATGTATGTATGTGTTAGCCCATATTTTGGTAAAGTCAAAATATGTTCTAAGTGCGTGATTAAAAGATAGTAAATGAGGATTCATTGTATTATCTGTTACTTTAAAAATCATTAAAGATGTTTGGTTTTTAGGGCCAATGAATTTAATGAGAAATCATGCATGAACACGTTATAAATGTTCTATCTTGAATATTATTCTTATTTTGTTTTCTTCAGGATCAGTTCGAGTTGGTCGAAAGCGCAGTATGGTCGAAGCGTTCGCTGTATAGAAGAAAGATATGTACTTGGCAAATATTCAAGAAACAAGACTACTTCGACTTCGATTCATACAACGGCTAATTCAAAAGATATGAAGGAATTCAAATTCAAAATACGTGGCAAGACACGCGTTCTCATTTTAGTTAGTTAGACGTTACTAGCAGTTAGGAAATAGTGTCTATATATATCATAGTTCTGTGATCGAGCAAAGGGTCACAATCTAAATACAAAAATCCTTACTAAACTCAAAGTACCTATGTCAACGAGAGAAACGAGTGATCGAAGGAGAATGTATGTAACTGTGAACCACTTACTTTCTTTGTAAATCATTTACATTCAATGCAATTTATCTTCTTTTCCAATCTAATTGCCCTTTCGTTTAATTTAGACTTCTCCTTTCCTTCTGTTTATTCATTTGAATAAGCATTCTTTCTTGCAATTCAAGTTACATAAAAATATAAACAATATTGAAAACATAAGAACAATAATGAACACTAATTATCTTGAAAATATAAACAAAAGCACTATGTCCCGAGATTTACTAGTTGATCTCTCTTGTAATAACTCAAACTAGCGTTGTTTACCAAATTTCACAGTGGTTCGAATCCAATTGGAAACAATAACAGTGGTTCGAATCCATCAACCACTTCGAATGTCTCAGAGGCCATAACCTCTCCTGTAATCAGTGAGGCTGTGACCAATGTGACATGGGCAACAATTTCTGCCCCAACATCTTTAGTAATAAATGCCACAATGGCAATACCATCATCCACAGTGGCGCCCTTGACAACCACAGAACCCATTTTGACTTTGGTTCATAACATGGAGAATAATTTCTCCCCAAACCGGTCAAATATTAATGGAGGTGGTGCAAGTTCGTCCATGTTTCATTTACCCTTCTCCCAATTCGTGGGTCAAGGCGCTAATAGGAATTACCAATATGGTATGCCTACTACCATGATGCAGGGTTTATAAACGGGTTCTTCGTTATTTTCAGAGGCAGCACCAGGCGTGTTTGTCCCTAATAACCAAGGAGTTTCTAGTTCTGCTACTCGAAACAACATGCCCACATTAACTAATACTGCCTTAATGGCTATGAGGCAACAAATGGATGATAGTAATCATGATATGGTTAATATGCTAACACAACATATTGGTACATTGTTTAATCCTTTAATTCAAAATACTAACCGACTACGGTCTGGCAAGTGCACCAGTCTGTCGTCGAGTAATAATTCACACTCTAGGTGTCTAGAATGAGTTCGTATCCACAGGGATCGTGCCGCAGCTTCACTAGCGTTATTTAAGTTTGTGATAGTTCGCATTCGCTTTGGTTTTTGAAAAGGTTTTTATAAAATAAGCGTAATGCTTTGCAGAAATATAAATAACAGAATGTATAAATAATAGATTCAAGAAATATAGAGGCTAGGTATGGTGGTTGGACTCCCTCCCTTCTTCATATTTGGCATGACCGGTGTATAACATAGTTACTTAGATTATGTTCGGCGGTGAATTATCCTTGTTGTAGTAATACCTTACTATTACACTATGTCTATTAAAGTTTCCCTACGTTAACAACTAAGGTACCTACGAGAGCCTAACCTCGATGTGTCACATACCTTAATTACTAAGTGAGTTGTTTATAAACACACATTATAACCTTCACCAATTAACCTCTAGGTCCTAGTATCGGGCTGTTCATCTTCTAAGTGCTCAGATCACACCTAGTGCGTGATTCCTCCTCTAACCGCTCAGTTCACGACTAGTTCAGGATGTTACCGTCTCTATACACCTAGCATTATTTACTACGAGTTCCAGACTATATCAAGTCAAAACCTGATATTAATTCTATGGGCGCTCCCGCTTATCCGGCCAGATTACGAGAATACGTTATTAAAGTGCACGAAAGTAAATAACAAACATAATTACTAAATATCATTTATTATATCTTAGACTCAATCACAGATTCCAAATATTCATAGGGGAGTTCATCTTCTCCACCACAACCTAAGGTATAAATAATAAAGACTACATATTTAAATTATAATAAATCATAACCTAAATACAAAAGCCTAAAGAAATCATACCTTGCTGAGTTAGTTTTCCCGTAAGGGGAGAAAACTATGCCCAATAGAGCTCCTCTGAACCTCTTCTTATAGTAGAGAGTGTTCTACTATTTATGAATGAATAAAACAATGAATGGGAGGCTCTATTTATAGTTTTCGTAATGGGCCTCAGCAAGGCATCGCAGTACGATGAAGCCATCGTGCTGCGATGTGAAGATTCAGTTCAATTTTATAATTGATCCTGTGCATTTCATCAGCTTGGGCGCCAAGTTACTCCATCGTGCTGCGATAGCACACATCGTGCTGCGATGGGCAGATTCTCTTCAGATTTATTGCTTCTGATTTCTTGGCGAACAAGCAGTTCCCATCGTGGCACGATGGGAGCCATCGTGCTGCGATGGAATGCTGATTTTCTTCACTTTTTGGTCTTTTTCTTGTCTTTTTGCATCTTGGACTCTGTCTTGATGCTTTTTCTTGCTTTTATAGGTTTTCCTTCGTATTTGGGCTTGTCTTGGTCATTTTACTACTAATAATAATACTAAAAATGACGTAGAAATTCCTGTCATCACAACCCCAACCTTAAACTGTTGCTTGTCCTCAAGTAACATGCTGTCAGACAAGATCGTTAGAGAATTAAGAGATAAATAAAGATGATAGGAATTTCACAACCTTGCTTAATATTTCAGCAATGGTACCGCTGATTTCTTACCGCAACGATCATGCTCAGTCCTGCTAGGCTCAGGAGACGACGATAGTAGCAAATCGGACAAATGTCTGCAAGAGTCCATGTTCAACTTTTTCTCTCTCTCACATTTGTGTTTTTCGCTCATAATTGAAAGGGTTATCTCTCAATCATCGCACAACCTGCCATTTTACCATAGGCTTGCAAGAATTCTAAGCAACCAGTCAAAATTCAATATACATGCATTATTGGAGGTCTTTTTCGGGTTATAACGTGGTTTAGGTCAATGTAGGACATTTTTGGGAATAGTAGGCTAAACATTGGAGTTAAGTTCTACTTTGTTGTTCCTTTTTGTGTACGCAACCTTTGTTCCTTAGGGTGCCTTTTTGTGTTGGTATCGGAAAGTAAGAACCGGATGTGTCTTTGTGTGGTTCTTTTCTATCACTGTTTTTGCCCTTTGGCTTTTTCTTTTGCCTTTTGGCTTTTTCTTTTGCCTTTTGGCTTTTTCTTTTTCATTCATTTTTTTTTGAAGAGACTATATTTTTTTTAGAGAATTTTTTGATGTTTTCCCGTCTCTTTTTCATTCTATTTTTTCTTTTTGTAGTGATAGTTCTCCGTATACCCACCCCAAAATTAAACGTTGCAAGTTCCATGAGCAACCCCAAACTTATTTTGTTGCCAAGACTTTTGAGAACTATTACCTAACTCCAAAGAGGGTAAGTCGTTGTTTTTCTGGTCTATAGGCTTATATCGTGGTTTGTCACCGAAACAAAATGGATAATAATTTTTGGTTTCTCTGTCTCTCTGTCTCCCGAACTTCGCACTTCGGAGCAATCACCTTTGGTTTCTGTATGAAGGCATGAAATTCGGCTCATCAGAATTTATAACTTACTTCGCCGCAATCTTACCTATAACAGTTTATCATGCACTAGATAATAAACAGCAAACAGTTATTTAATTTTTTGTAAGTTTGAATAAGGGCTGTTGACAGATGAAGATGACATGCAGAATTCTAGGCATACTTTATTGAATTGAAAAACTGAAATGAAAATACTGAATTGAAAATACTGAAATTAAAAATACTCATCCTTGGGTTGCCTCCCAAGCAGCGCTTGTTTAGCCTCTCATTAGCTTGAGGCATTTCCTCCATTACAGAGGATAGGTTCGCATGTCTCTCTCTTCTGTAGGAGCTTTCGCCTTAGCTCCTCCCTCTTTCTTGTTGCTTCTTTCATACTTCTCTGGGTTCTGTTTTTCTTTGAAGGTGGCAAAGCAGAGTCGTTCATCATCTTCTGAAGGTACTGTTTTCATGATGGACTTTCCCTTGCTTCTTGGTGGATGTTCCTTCTTTTGTTCTTTTGGTGTATTGACCCAGTTGCTCTTCTTTCTTTCCTCTTTTCTCTCAGCAGCAGGCTTCTTCAGAGGTGGCGTATTAACCCCAAACTTAGATTTTCTGGCCACTTTTCGGTTTCTTCCCCATGCTTTGACCCATGTTGCTCGGATGTCCACTTCAATAGTTAGCCTCTTCAGTTTATCCGTGAGTTCCTCGGGTACCTCCTTTTCCTGAGCTGTCTCTATCTCTAGCTGCGTCATTTCATTCTCCAGCTCCTCTATCTCTATCTTTACCTGTACTTCTTGAGTTGGATTCGGTGGTGTAGCTTTTCTGTCTTTCCACTCGAGCATGTAGCAGTCAACCCTCTCTGTTTTGGAAGTTTTGATAGTTCTTTCCTCCTCTCCACTCCTTAGAGTCAACTCAGCGAGCTCCACATTAATGAGTGCCCTGCTAGTTGCTAGGAATGGTCTTCCAAGAATTAACCAGTCAGCAGAGAATTAGAGCAAGTTCTAGAAAATAAACAAGTGCACGGTACTCTCATAGTAAATCGAAAGAAAGTGGTAATACCGTTTGGAAATATTTGGCTCAAATCCTCACATGGCTTAGGTATCTGAAAGTTGAACACTTGTCCTAGAGACACCAGCTTCATCACTCGTCTCTCTGTCTCCCGAACTTCGCACTTCGGAGCAATCACCTTTGGTTTCTGTATGAAGGCGTGAAATTCGGCTCATCAGAATTTATAACTTACTTCGCCGCAATCTTACCTATAACAGTTTATCATGCACTAGATAATAAACAGCAAACAGTTATTTAATTTTTTGTAAGTTTGAATAAGGGCTGTTGACAGATGAAGATGACATGCAGAATTCTAGGCATACTTTATTGAATTGAAAAACTGAAATGAAAATACTGAAATGAAAATACTGAAATTAAAAATACTCATCCTTGGGTTGCCTCCCAAGCAGCGCTTGTTTAGCCTCTCATTAGCTTGAGGCATTTCCTCCATTACAGAGGATAGGTTCGCATGTCTCTCTCTTCTGTAGGAGCTTTCGCCTTAGCTCCTCCCTCTTTCTTGTTGCTTCTATCATACTTCTCTGGGTTCTGTTTTTCTTTGAAGGTGGCAAAGCAGAGTCGTTCATCATCTTCTGAAGGTACTGTTTTCATGATGGACTTTCCCTTGCTTCTTGGTGGATGTTCCTTCTTTTGTTCTTTTGGTGTATTGACCCAGTTGCTCTTCTTTCTTTCCTCTTTTCTATCAGCAGCAGGCTTCTTCAGAGGTGGCGTATTAACCCCAAACTTAGATTTTCTGGCCACTTTTCGGTTTCTTCCCCATGCTTTGACCCATGTTGCTCGGATGTCCACTTCAATAGTTAGCCTCTTCAGTTTATCCGTGAGTTCCTCGGGTACCTCCTTTTCCTGAGCTGTCTCTATCTCTAGCTGCGCCATTTCATTCTCCAGCTCCTCTATCTCTATCTTTACCTGTACTTCTTGAGTTGGATTCGGTGGTGTAGCTTTTCTGTCTTTCCACTCGAGCATGTAGCAGTCAACCCTCTCTGTTTTGGAAGTTTTGATAGTTCTTTCCTCCTCTCCACTCCTTAGAGTCAACTCAGCGAGCTCCACATTAATGAGTGCCCTGCTAGTTGCTAGGAATGGTCTTCCAAGAATTAACCAGTCAGCAGAGAATTAGAGCAAGTTCTAGAAAATAAACAAGTGCACGGTACTCTCATAGTAAATCGAAAGAAAGTGGTAATACCGTTTGGAAATATTTGGCTCAAATCCTCACATGGCTTAGGTATCTGAAAGTTGAACACTTGTCCTAGAGACACCAGCTTCATCACTCGTCTCTCTGTCTCCCGAACTTCGCACTTCGGAGCAATCACCTTTGGTTTCTGTATGAAGGCGTGAAATTCGACTCATCAGAATTTATAACTTACTTCGCCGCAATCTTACCTATAACAGTTTATCATGCACTAGATAATAAACAGCAAACAGTTATTTAATTTTTTGTAAGTTTGAATAAGGGCTGTTGACAGATGAAGATGACATGCAGAATTCTAGGCATACTTTATTGAATTGAAAAACTGAAATGAAAATACTGAAATTAAAAATACTCATCCTTGGGTTGCCTCCCAAGCAGCGCTTGTTTAGCCTCTCATTAGCTTGAGGCATTTCCTCCATTACAGAGGATAGGTTCGCATGTCTCTCTCTTCTGTAGGAGTTTTCGCCTTAGCTCCTCCCTCTTTCTTGTTGCTTCTTTCATACTTCTCTGGGTTCTGTTTTTCTTTGAAGGTGGCAAAGCAGAGTCGTTCATCATCTTCTGAAGGTACTGTTTTCATGATGGACTTTCCCTTGCTTCTTGGTGGATGTTCCTTCTTTTGTTCTTTTGGTGTATTGACCCAGTTGCTCTTCTTTCTTTCCTCTTTTCTCTCTGCAGCAGGCTTCTTCAGAGGTGGCGTATTAACCCCAAACTTAGATTTTCTGGCCACTTTTCGGTTTCTTCCCCATGCTTTGACCCATGTTGCTCGGATGTCCACTTCAATAGTTAGCCTCTTCAGTTTATCCGTGAGTTCCTCGGGTACCTCCTTTTCCTGAGCTGTCTCTATCTCTAGCTGCGCCATTTCATTCTCCAGCTCCTCTATCTCTATCTTTACCTGTACTTCTTGAGTTGGATTCGGTGGTGTAGCTTTTCTGTCTTTCCACTCGAGCATGTAGCAGTCAACCCTCTCTGTTTTGGAAGTTTTGATAGTTATTTCCTCCTCTCCACTCCTTAGAGTCAACTCAGCGAGCTCCACATTAATGAGTGCCCTGCTAGTTGCTAGGAATGGTCTTCCAAGAATTAACCAGTCAGCAGAGAATTAGAGCAAGTTCTAGAAAATAAACAAGTGCACGGTACTCTCATAGTAAATCGAAAGAAAGTGGTAATACCGTTTGGAAATATTTGGCTCAAATCCTCACATGGCTTAGGTATCTGAAAGTTGAACACTTGTCCTAGAGACACCAGCTTCATCACTCGTCTCTCTGTCTCCCGAACTTCGCACTTCGGAGCAATCACCTTTGGTTTCTGTATGAAGGCGTGAAATTCGGCTCATCAGAATTTATAACTTACTTCGCCGCAATCTTACCTATAACAGTTTATCATGCACTAGATAATAAACAGCAAACAGTTATTTAATTTTTTGTAAGTTTGAATAAGGGCTGTTGACAGATGAAGATGACATGCAGAATTCTAGGCATACTTTATTGAATTGAAAAACTGAAATGAAAATACTGAAATGAAAATACTGAAATTAAAAATACTCATCCTTGGGTTGCCTCCCAAGCAGCGCTTGTTTAGCCTCTCATTAGCTTGAGGCATTTCCTCCATTACAGAGGATAGGTTCGCATGTCTCTCTCTTCTGTAGGAGCTTTCGCCTTAGCTCCTCCCTCTTTCTTGTTGCTTCTATCATACTTCTCTGGGTTCTGTTTTTCTTTGAAGGTGGCAAAGCAGAGTCGTTCATCATCTTCTGAAGGTACTGTTTTCATGATGGACTTTCCCTTGCTTCTTGGTGGATGTTCCTTCTTTTGTTCTTTTGGTGTATTGACCCAGTTGCTCTTCTTTCTTTCCTCTTTTCTATCAGCAGCAGGCTTCTTCAGAGGTGGCGTATTAACCCCAAACTTAGATTTTCTGGCCACTTTTCGGTTTCTTCCCCATGCTTTGACCCATGTTGCTCGGATGTCCACTTCAATAGTTAGCCTCTTCAGTTTATCCGTGAGTTCCTCGGGTACCTCCTTTTCCTGAGCTGTCTCTATCTCTAGCTGCGCCATTTCATTCTCCAGCTCCTCTATCTCTATCTTTACCTGTACTTCTTGAGTTGGATTCGGTGGTGTAGCTTTTCTGTCTTTCCACTCGAGCATGTAGCAGTCAACCCTCTCTGTTTTGGAAGTTTTGATAGTTCTTTCCTCCTCTCCACTCCTTAGAGTCAACTCAGCGAGCTCCACATTAATGAGTGCCCTGCTAGTTGCTAGGAATGGTCTTCCAAGAATTAACCAGTCAGCAGAGAATTAGAGCAAGTTCTAGAAAATAAACAAGTGCACGGTACTCTCATAGTAAATCGAAAGAAAGTGGTAATACCGTTTGGAAATATTTGGCTCAAATCCTCACATGGCTTAGGTATCTGAAAGTTGAACACTTGTCCTAGAGACACCAGCTTCATCACTCGTCTCTCTGTCTCCCGAACTTCGCACTTCGGAGCAATCACCTTTGGTTTCTGTATGAAGGCGTGAAATTCGACTCATCAGAATTTATAACTTACTTCGCCGCAATCTTACCTATAACAGTTTATCATGCACTAGATAATAAACAGCAAACAGTTATTTAATTTTTTGTAAGTTTGAATAAGGGCTGTTGACAGATGAAGATGACATGCAGAATTCTAGGCATACTTTATTGAATTGAAAAACTGAAATGAAAATACTGAAATTAAAAATACTCATCCTTGGGTTGCCTCCCAAGCAGCGCTTGTTTAGCCTCTCATTAGCTTGAGGCATTTCCTCCATTACAGAGGATAGGTTCGCATGTCTCTCTCTTCTGTAGGAGTTTTCGCCTTAGCTCCTCCCTCTTTCTTGTTGCTTCTTTCATACTTCTCTGGGTTCTGTTTTTCTTTGAAGGTGGCAAAGCAGAGTCGTTCATCATCTTCTGAAGGTACTGTTTTCATGATGGACTTTCCCTTGCTTCTTGGTGGATGTTCCTTCTTTTGTTCTTTTGGTGTATTGACCCAGTTGCTCTTCTTTCTTTCCTCTTTTCTCTCTGCAGCAGGCTTCTTCAGAGGTGGCGTATTAACCCCAAACTTAGATTTTCTGGCCACTTTTCGGTTTCTTCCCCATGCTTTGACCCATGTTGCTCGGATGTCCACTTCAATAGTTAGCCTCTTCAGTTTATCCGTGAGTTCCTCGGGTACCTCCTTTTCCTGAGCTGTCTCTATCTCTAGCTGCGCCATTTCATTCTCCAGCTCCTCTATCTCTATCTTTACCTGTACTTCTTGAGTTGGATTCGGTGGTGTAGCTTTTCTGTCTTTCCACTCGAGCATGTAGCAGTCAACCCTCTCTGTTTTGGAAGTTTTGATAGTTATTTCCTCCTCTCCACTCCTTAGAGTCAACTCAGCGAGCTCCACATTAATGAGTGCCCTGCTAGTTGCTAGGAATGGTCTTCCAAGAATTAACCAGTCAGCAGAGAATTAGAGCAAGTTCTAGAAAATAAACAAGTGCACGGTACTCTCATAGTAAATCGAAAGAAAGTGGTAATACCGTTTGGAAATATTTGGCTCAAATCCTCACATGGCTTAGGTATCTGAAAGTTGAACACTTGTCCTAGAGACACCAGCTTCATCACTCGTCTCTCTGTCTCCCGAACTTCGCACTTCGGAGCAATCACCTTTGGTTTCTGTATGAAGGCGTGAAATTCGGCTCATCAGAATTTATAACTTACTTCGCCGCAATCTTACCTATAACAGTTTATCATGCACTAGATAATAAACAGCAAACAGTTATTTAATTTTTTGTAAGTTTGAATAAGGGCTGTTGACAGATGAAGATGACATGCAGAATTCTAGGCATACTTTATTGAATTGAAAAACTGAAATGAAAATACTGAATTGAAAATACTGAATTGAAAATACTGAAATTAAAAATACTCATCCTTGGGTTGCCTCCCAAGCAGCGCTTGTTTAGCCTCTCATTAGCTTGAGGCATTTCCTCCATTACAGAGGATAGGTTCGCATGTCTCTCTCTTCTGTAGGAGCTTTCGCCTTAGCTCCTCCCTCTTTCTTGTTGCTTCTTTCATACTTCTCTGGGTTCTGTTTTTCTTTGAAGGTGGCAATGCAGAGTCGTTCATCATCTTCTGAAGGTACTGTTTTCATGATGGACTTTCCCTTGCTTCTTGGTGGATGTTCCTTCTTTTGTTCTTTTGGTGTATTGACCCAGTTGCTCTTCTTTCTTTCCTCTTTTCTCTCAGCAGCAGGCTTCTTCAGAGGTGACGTATTAACCCCAAACTTAGATTTTCTGGCCACTTTTCGGTTTCTTCCCCATGCTTTGACCCATGTTGCTTGGATGTCCACTTCAATAGTTAGCCTCTTCAGTTTATCCGTGAGTTCCTCGGGTACCTCCTTTTCCTGAGCTGTCTCTATCTCTAGCTGCGCCATTTCATTCTCCAGCTCCTCTATCTCTATCTTTACCTGTACTTCTTGAGTTGGATTCGGTGGTGTAGCTTTTCTGTCTTTCCACTCGAGCATGTAGCAGTCAACCCTCTCTGTTTTGGAAGTTTTGATAGTTCTTTCCTCCTCTCCACTCCTTAGAGTCAACTCAGCGAACTCCACATTAATGAGTGCCCTGCTAGTTGCTAGGAATGGTCTTCCAAGAATGATCGGATGCTCTTCATCTTCCTGGATAACTAGGATTATGAAGTCTGCTGGAAATACCAGGTCTTCGACTTTTACCAAGACATCCTCGATTGTACCTGCTGAGTGAATTGTTGTTTGGTTAGCTAAAACGAGTTCACGTTCTGTACCCGCAGTTACTGTTGTGAGTTTTAACTTTTCTGCCAGAGATAATGGCATTACGTTAACACTTGAACCCACGTCATATAAGGCTCGAATTTCTGCTTCCTCAAGCTGACAGAGTATGGTGACGCTTCCAGGATCTGTCTTCTTGATTGGCAGATGTGGTTTTACCGTTGGGTCGATTTTGTCTTCTTCTAGCTCACTTAAATACTCATCATAGTAATCTTCCATTGTAATTCCCAACGTATCTTTGAACCACTCCTCGAATTGTTTTAGCTTCTCTTCATCGTATACGTGCCCTGTTTTCATGTCCTTTATCGCTTTGCATTCCTCCTTTGGATTGTCCACCGTGTTACCTGCAATATCTTTAGAAACATGAGTGCTTACCAGTTTTGAGAGTTGACCAATCTGGGTTTCAAGACTTTTTATCGTCGCCCCCTGGTTGGCTACTGTCGTCTGGATGTTTTCGAAGTTAGTCTTGCTCATGTTAGCAAATTTATTGAGTAACTCTTCCAATGGAGATGGCTTTCTTGGTTGAGATGAAGCTTGGGCCTGGTTCCCAGTCTGGTCCCATCGTAAATTTGGGTGTTTGCTCCAACCTGGGTTGTAGTTGTTCCCCATGTAATTTACCTGCTCCTCGCTTCCTCCTGGCAAACATTGCCCATTAGGGTGATCTTCTAGGCAGAAGTCGCACACTCCCTCCACCTGTTTAACACTAGCTTCCTTCACAGCTTTCTCCTTATCAGCAAGTTTCCTCCTTAGTAACTCGACCTCCACTTTGTAGGCAATCTCCTGGTCCACCTTGAGAACTCCAGGAGTCTTTTCAGCTCTATCATGGCTCATGTTGTATTCATTCTGGCACATCTGCTCAACCATATCCTTAGTTTCTGCATAGGTCTTTACTTTGATGGACCCACCAGCTGAGGCATCTAGTATCATCCTATGTTGCATTTTCATACCAGCAGTGAATAGTTGCATCTGCTCCATAGCACTAATGTTGTGGTTAGGACACCTTCTCATAAGCAGCTTGAACCGTTCATAAGCCTCGCACAGCGTTTCAGATTCATGCTGCTTGAAACTTAGAATCTCTGACTTCCTTTTCTGGAATAGTGTGTGTGTGAAGAATCTTTCCAGGAACTTGTTTTCAAGCTCCTTCCATGTTGCAATCGTCCCCCTTGGCAAGCATTGAAGCCAATCTTTAGCTGGACCTGTAAGAGAAAAAGCAAACAAACGCAGCTTCTTCTGGTCATCAGTAACACTTTCCGGCACTTTCTGGATCTGACATGTCTCTGAAAACTTTGCAAGATGATCCCAAGGATCATTGTTGGCACGTCCATCGAACTGGTTCTCCCGCAAACATGTAAGAACATTGCCTTTAATATCAAAGTTAGCTGGATTCGCCGGCTGGAACCCTAGTGTGATCTGATCTGTGTCAGTCCTCTTGCAGTAGTCTCCCATCGTAATTCTTTGCTCGTCCCCCATGGCTTTGGTGGTAGGCTCCTCTTCTGTTTTGAGACTACTGGATGCTGCAAGCCTTTGTGCTTGCCTTCTTTTCCAAAGCGTTCTTTCTGGTTCAGGGTCGTACTCAAACTCCAGGATATCTGTTATCAAGCACAACAAATGAATACCTTCAGTAGCACTGGAAAATTAAATGGTAAAACTATTTTTGGTTTGTCTCATGTGTCTTTGTCACTATGAAAATTCCCAGGTAAGTGAGGTGGATCACAACGGATCGCTTAAATACCAAGACTTATCCTTAGCCAGAACTTTCACAGATCAAAATCCACAATCATCAACAAGATTTTTTTGATTTTTTAATTTTTTTGTATTTTTGAAATTTTTTTGACAAACTTAAATAAATCTAGTAATGCTTTGTAAACACAATCCCCGACAACGGCGCCAAAAACTTGACCACGGTCTGGCAAGTGCACCAGTCTGTCGTCGAGTAATAATTCACACTCTAGGTGTCTAGAATGAGTTCATATCCACAGGGATCGTGCCGCAGCTTCACTAGCGTTATTTCAGTTTGTGATAGTTCGCATTCGCTTTGGTTTTTGAAAAGGTTTTTATAAAATAAGCGTAATGCTTTGCAGAAATACAAATAACAGAATGTATAAATAATAGATTCAAGAAATATAGAGGCTAGGTATGGTGGTTGGACTCCCTCCCTTCTTCATATTTGGCATGACCGGTGTATAACATAGTTACTTAGATTATGTTCGGCGGTAAATTATCCTTGTTGTAGTAATACCTTACTATTACACTATGTCTATTAAAGTTTCCATACGTTAACAACTAAGGTACCTACGAGAGCCTAACCTCGATGTGTCACATACCTTAATTACTAAGTGAGTTGTTTATAAACACGCATTATAACCTTCACCAATTAACCTCTAGGTCCTAGTATCGGGTTGTTCATCTTCTAAGTGCTCAGATCACACCTAGTGCATGATTCCTCCTCTAACCGCTCAGTTCACGACTAGTTCAGGATGTTACCGTCTCTATACACCTAACATTATTTACTACGAGTTCCGGACTATATCAAGTCAAAACCTGATATTAATTCTATGGGCGCTCCCGCTTATCCGGCCAGATTACGAGAATACGTTATTAAAGTGCACGAAAGTAAATAACAAACATAATTACTAAATATCATTTATTATATCTTAGACTCAATCACAGACTCCAAATATTCATAGGGGAGTTCATCTTCTCCACCACAACCTAAGGTATAAATAATAAAGACTACATATTTAAATTACAATAAATCATAACCTAAATACAAAAGCTTAAAGAAATCATACCTTGCTGTGTTAGTTTTCCCGTAAGGGGAGAAAACTATGCCCAATAGAGCTCCTCTGAACCTCTCCTTATAGTAGAGAGTGTTCTACTATTTCTGAATGAATAAAACAATGAATGGGAGGCTCTATTTATAGTTTTCGTAATGGGCCTCAGCAAGGCATCCCAGTACGATGAAGCCATCGTGCTGCGATGTGAAGATTTAGTTCAATTTTATAACTGATCCTGTGCATTTCATCAGCTTGGGCGCCAAGTTACTCCATCGTGCTGCGATAGCACACATCGTGCTGCGATGGACATATTCTCTTCAGATTTATTGCTTCTGATTTCTTGGCGAACAAGCAGTTCCCATCGTGGCACGATGGGAGCCATCGTGCTGCGATGGAATGCTGATTTTCTTCACTTTTTGGGCTTTTTCTTGTCTTTTTGCATCTTGGACTCTGTCTTGATGCTTTTTCTTGCTTTTATAGGTTTTCCATCGCATTTGGGCCTGTCTTGGTCATTTTACTACTAATAATAATACTAAAAATGACGTAGAAATTCATGTCATCACTAACCAAAGTTACCAAGTATTAGCCACACAAATGGGAAGAATTGCTGATTTCTTTGGGGCTCCTCAAGTCCCTAATCAACCAGTTCCCCAAATTCAGAATGTAGTGCCTTTGCAAATTGCACAAGCACCAAATAATGCGATTTTGCCTGCACAAGTCAATGTTGCAAATCCTATAAACCAAGTGCAACAACCTGCGCCAGTGGTCGAACCACAAGTGCAGCCTCAGGCACAACCACAGGTTTTGCCCCAAGTCGAACCAAATCCTGGAATTGTCTTGGTAAATAGGAACCAAAATGCTGATGACGTAGTTAGAAATGTCCAAAATAATAATTTTGCCAGAAAAAATAACATAGCAAATTTGGTCGAGGCAATATTGACACAAAATGGATTGAATGTAGGCATGCACATGCCTAACTTTGTATATGCCTTATCAGAATATGTGCTTCAGACAGAACTGCCAAGGGGTTGGAAGATCCCAAAGTTCACTAAATTCGCTGGTGATACGAGTGAATCTACGGTCGAGCATATAGCAAGATATCTAACTGAGGCAGGAGACTTAGCCAATAATGAGAATTTAAGAATGAAATATTTTCCAAATTCTCTGACAAAAAATGCCTTTACATGGTTCACTACTCTCCCTCCACATTCAATTTTTAATTGGAACCAATTGGAGAGGGTTTTTCATGAGCAATTCTATATGGGGCAATCTAAGACAAGTCTCGTGGAATTGGCAAGTGTCAGGCGCAAAACTCCTGAGTCCATATATGATTATTTGAATAGGTTTCGACTGCTTAAGGCTAGATGCTTTACTCAGGTGCCTGAACATGAATTGGTCGAAATGGCTGCTGGTGGCCTAGATTATTCGATCAGAAAGAAATTAGATACACAATACTTAAGAGACATGGCCCAATTGGCTGATAGAGTTCGACAAGTTGAACGTCTAAAGGCAGAAAAAGCTAGAAATTCTAAGTATCATAAAAAAGAAAAGGTTGCTTATGTCGAAACAAATGACAGTGATCAAGAATATGATATCTCTTATGAAGATATCGAACAAAGGGAGGTAGACCTAGCAGAATTAAAGCCTGGTCCCCCTTACACCTGTAAGCTTTTAAAACCTTCGAATGAGAAAAATCTTGTGGAACCAAAGAATGATAAATATGTATCTAAGACTTATACTTTTGACATAACAAAATGTGATGAAATTTTTGACTTATTGGTCACTGATGGCCAAATTGTTGTTCCAAAGGGTGTCAAAGTACCCCCATTAGATATTCGAAAGAAAATAGGTTATTGTAAATATCATAATTTTTTTGGACATAGAACCTCACAATGTGTACTTTTCAGGGACCTACTCCAAAAGGCTTTGAATGAGGGTAGACTCAAATTTGGTGAGAAGCCCAAAGCCATGAAGATTGATGCTGAGCCTCTACAAAATGCTGACACACTCTATGCTGAACCACTGGAAATAATGATGGTCGAAGCCATGGAAGTGACAGATGTGCAGGCAGAGGAAATCCCTGAGAAGGAATACTTTGAAAAAATGAAGGTAGTATATCCTCGTGCTGAAGAGGATTTAATTGATTTTCTTAACAGGTGCAAATTAGAAAACAAAGGAGTCATGCTTTGTGCCCGTTGCAGTGCTGTCTGCGACAAAGAGGCTACTGAGGGCCTTAGAAAATTCCAACCTGTGACAATAAAGCAGGGGGCAAGACCAAATCAACACCAAGATAAGGGAAAAGGCATATTTACTCGACCAAGTGATGCTGTTAAATCTGGTCGAAAGTCAACTTTTCTGCCTCCTGGCTCGAGCCCTAGGGAGCGCTGGATGCACCAAGGACTTATCAGGTTTAACAAAGGTAAAATGGAAGTTGGTGGCTCCAGTGGCACCAAACCAAACTATTTAGAGGATGCTAACAAATATTCCTACAGGAACAATTATAAAGGAAAGCATCCAATGACTAGAACACAATGGCGTAGGTTTCAGCGCCAGAAAAAGTTGGCTGCAACACATCCTCAAACAAGACAATACAAAGAAGTGGCTAGGAGGCCAGCTAAAGAAAGAATCCTTCCACTAATAGATGAAAATAAGATGGAAGATGAAGATCTGTTGGACTCTGAACCAGATTTCGATGTCATATGTGTGGTGTCCATATTGCCATCAGAGTATGATGTCCAATCAGAGGTAACTGAGCTCGAAACTGACTTCGACCAGTTAGAATTGGCTGAACCAAAGCCAATGTGCTATTATGTTATGAACAATGGCTGTATCGAAGAACAACAAGCTGCATTCGAAAAGCCGGACTTAGGAATGAAAAGCCATCTCAAGCCTCTCTTCATTAGAGCAAAAGTTAATGGAATTGCGGTCAACAAGGTGCTAATAGATGGAGGCGCTGCTGTAAACTTGATGCCTCAGTCTATGTTGCCCAAGATTGGCAAATATGATTGTGATTTGTCAGCCCATAACATTGTTTTGTCAAACTATGAAGGCAAGACAGGGTACTCTATGGGGGCAATCCAAGTGGATGTGGCTGTGGGTAGTATAGTTCGACCAACTTTGTTCTTGGTTGTTCAATCCAAAGCCAATTTCAACCTGCTGTTAGGAAGGGAGTGGATTCATGGAGTGGGTGCTGTCCCATCTACCCTTCACCAGAGGTTGATACTATGGAGAGAAGATGGTTGCGTCGAAAATATCGAAGCTGACCAGAGTTTCTATATGTCAGAGGTGGATACCATTTCTAAACAAACCTTTGACAAAAACTTGGCAAACATTTCGCCATGCTATGACAGGGAAAGCGCTTTCGAGCCTTCTGATAATGTTATACACTCTGTCAAACTCCACCCAACCCAAGGTTTCATATGGGAGAGAGAGGAAATAGATGCTGCTTCCTCAGAAGATGGAGTAATACCACCAACTGGGTTGAATATCTACGAAGACTACTATGAATAAGTCCAATGCATGGGCCAGGATTACGGCTTATATGGCCGAAACCAAACTAAATACGGCTTTGGAAGCTGATGTTCAACAAAATATGGTTGTAGAAGCCAAAGTCGAAAAGGATGGCAATCCTGTGCCACAAATTCAAAGGCTTGATTGCATTTATGATGACGAGCCCTTGGGGTTCGAAAGAGATCCATTAAATGAAACTCCAAAAATGCAAGCACAAGACCCTTTGGAAGAAATAGACATTGGAGATGGCTCATCAAAAAGGCCAACTTATATTAGCGCTAACATCACTCCTAATCTAAAGGAAAAATTGGTGCTACTTCTTAAAGAATTTAGTGATTGTTTTGCTTGGGACTATAATGAAATGCCTGGACTGAATAGGGAAATGGTCGAACTGATACTACCAATCAAGGCAGGAAAGAAGCCAGTGAAACAATTGCCAAGGAGGTTCGCACCATAAATTATGTCCAAGATCAAGGAAGAAATCGAAAGGCTGCTGAGGAGTAAATTCATCAGAACTGCCAGGTATGTTGAATGGTTAGCAAATATAGTTCCTGTTATTAAAAAGAATGGTACACTTAGAGTATGCATAGATTTTAGGGACTTAAATAATGCTACACCTAAAGATGAATATGCCATGCCTGTGGCAGAAATGTTAATAGATTCAGCAGCAGGTTATGAATTTTTAAGCATGTTAGATGGTTATTCTGGATATAACCAAATATTCATTGCTGAAGAAGATGTATCTAAAACAGCATTTCGATGCCCTGGTGCCTTAGGCACGTATGAATGGGTTGTTATGCCTTTTGGGTTAAAAAATGCTGGGGCCACTTACCAAAGGGCCATGAATTCTATGTTTCATGATTTTATAGATACATTCATGCAAGTTTATATTGATGACATCATCATAAAATCCTCCTCTGAAGATAGCCATTTGCTGTATCTTAGGCAATCTTTTGAAAGAATGAGGAAACATGGATTAAAAATGAATCCATTAAAGTGTGCTTTTTGTGTACATGCAGGAGATTTCCTTGGTTTTGTGGTACATAAAAAAGGCATTGAAATAAACCAAAACAAGACAAAGGCCATCTTAGAGACAAAGCCTCCTTCGACCAAGAAACAACTTCAGTCTCTGTTAGGAAAAATCAACTTCTTGAGAAGATTTATTTCGAATCTAAGTGGAAAAGCTCAAACTTTCTCACCACTACTTCGACTCAAGAAGGATGATCCTTTCAAATGGAATGAAGAGCACCAAAAGGCTTTTGACGACATAAAGAGTTATTTGATAAAGCCTCCAGTTCTGATGCCTCCTAGCAGGAATAAAGCTATGAAGTTTGTATATTGCTGCGTCTGATAAGACCATAGGGAGCATGTTGGCTCAAGAAGATGATAATGGCATAGAAAATGCAGTTTATTACCCTAGTAGAGTTTTAAATGATGCAGAAACTAGATATATTGCCATAGAAAAACTTTGTCTTTGTTTATATATCTCTTGTACTAAACTTAAGCATTATATAAAGCCTGTTGATGTTTATGTCTATTCCCACTTTGATGTTATTAAGCATATGTTAACTAAACCTATGTTGCATAGTAGAATTGGAAAATGGGCATTAGCATTAACTGAATATTCACTTACTTATAAACCTTTAAGGGCTGTTAAAGGTCAAATTGTGGCTGATTTTATAGTTGATCATTCTTTGGTCGAAATGCCACAAGATTATGTTGATATCCAGCCCTGGATTCTCTATTTCGATGGATCTAAACATAAACATGGAACTGGGATTGGGATCTTAATAATTTCTCCTACTAAAGTTCCAACTAAATTCAAATATAAAATAAATGGACTTTGCTCTAATAATGAAGCCTTAATTACAGGTTTAGAAATATTAAAAGATTTGGGGGCAAAGAACATTAAAATAAGAGGTGATTCTGAACTAGTATTGAAACAACTAACACAAGAATATAAATGTGTCAAAGAACATTTGACAAAATACTTTGTTATAGCCAGTTCTTTACTAGATTGTTTCGATCATGTGGACATTGAGCATGTACCTCGATTAGAAAATCAAGAAGCAAATGACTTAGCCCAAATTGCTTCAGGTTATAAGATGTAAAAAGAAAAGTTGACACAATTAATCGAAATCAAAGAAAAAATGGTTTTGCAAGAGCCAATTTCTGAACAATTGTCAATGCCAAAACTTGTGGGGGCAGATAGTATACCACAAGATGAGTTTGAAAATTTCCATGATAATTTTGAAATTTTTGCCATTGACAATCTTTCGGATGATGATTGGAGAAAGCCTATAGTAGAATATCTTAGGAATCCAACAGGGAATGTGGATCGAAAGATAAAATATAGGGCATTAAGTTATGTAATTTTTGAAAATGATCTTTTCAAAAAGACTTATGAAGGGATTTTGTTGAAATGCCTTAATGAATCAGAAGCTTACATAGCACAGTTTCTGATGTTCACAGTGGTACTTGTGGTTCTCATCAGGCAGGACACAAAATGAAATGATTGTTATTTCGACAAGGCTTATATTGGCCTTCTATGTTAAAAGATTGCATAGAATATGCCAAGGGCTGCCAAGAGTGCCAAAAACATTCAGGAATACAACATGTACCTGCTAGTGAACTACATTCCATAATAAAGCCATGGCCTTTTAGGGGTTGGGCTTTGGATTTGATTGGTGAAATTAAACCTGCTTCATCAAAGAATCAGCGTTACATTTTAGTTGGAATAGATTATTTCACAAAATGGATCGAAGCGATCCCATTACCAAATGTTGATCAAGAAGCAGTGATTAATTTTATTCAAAATCACGTAATATATAGGTTTGGAATTCCTGAAACAATTACTACAGATCAAGGTTCAATTTTTACTGGACGAAAGATGCAGGAATTTGCCCAAGAAATTGGCTTTAGGTTATTAACTTCAACACCATATTATGCACAAGCAAATGGTCAAGTTGAAGCAGCCAATAAAATTATTATTAATTTGATAAAGAAACACATAGCCCAAAAACCAAGAAATTGGCATAAGACTTTAGATCAAGTTTTATGGGCTTGTAGAAATTCTCCTAAAGAATCAACTAACACTACTCCATTTCGACTAACTTATGGTCATGATGTTGTATTGCTAGTCGAAATACATTTGCAGTCAGCAAGAGTACAAAGACAAATGGAAATACCTTTAGACCATTATTGGCAAATGATGTCAGATGAATTAGTTGACTTGGATGAAGAAAGACTTGGTGCTTTAGAAGTTTTGACAAAACAAAAAGAAAGAATCTCTAAAGCTTATAACAAGAAAGTGAAGTCTAAGTCCTTTAACACTGGAGAATTAGTTTGGAAAGTCATTTTGTCTATGGATAAAAAAGATAGAATTTTAGGCAAGTGGTCCCCAAATTGGGAAGGGCCTTTTAAAATTGTTTAAGTGTATTCAAATGGCGCTTATGAAATTGAGGAATTGACTCCTGAAAAACGTGCTTTGGGTATAAATGGAAAATACTTAAAAAAGTATAAACTTGTTTTGCTCGAAGTAAAAATAAGTGCAGAATAATACTTAAACATAGAAGCAAAGTGGCAACTGTAAATTAAATGTTGCCACAAACTGGAACTTTGTTCAAAATTACAACCAAAGATCCAAACAGGATTAAACATAGAAATTGTTCGAAATGGACATTTAAGCAAAAGAAAATAAAAAATAATCATAAGTCCTTTGTGCAATCAGCGTAGATCTTTTTCAAGGTTGCCAGCTCTCTTTCAACCACCAGGTTCGAACTCTCCAGAGCTTTAATTTCTTCAGCAACCACTTCTGCTGCGCTGAAAGCTTCAATCCCTTCACTGCCCTAGGCGTCAATCATCTCCTGAGCTTGGGTAGATAGCTTGTCTGCTTCAGCTTGCGCTTTTTGTGCCTTCTCATAGAACATGGTCTGAGCTTGCTGTTGAGAAGCCAACCTTGTACCATTATCAATCTTTTTCTGCACAGCTTTTGCATACTGATCAACAATCGAACCAAGTTGAATAACCTTTCCCAAGGTAGCTTCATTGGTAAGTGGATTGTGCAGCTTCTTCAGAAAGGTCAAGTGGCTATAGGCGCAGGCAGGATTTTCGTCAAGTTGTTTAAGCACATCTCTCTGGGCGAAATCAGTTGTAAACTTCAGCAGTAATGAGTCTTGGCGCACCATGGAGCTTATTTCAGCATTTGAAGGAACAGAATCGCTTGCAGTGCGTTCACTAGAAGTGGTGGCTTGACTTTGTTTCTTTGAAAGTAGGAGTCGAAGAGTACCTGCAGGATCAGATTTCTGCATATTAGTGAATTCTTCCTCATGTACTCCAAGGCTTGCAGAGAGTTTGGAGGTCGAAGAGACTGAAATAATTTCTGGGCCACCAGCTTCAACTTCAGGCATGCTTTCAGAATCATGAGTAAGCTCTTGGGTCGAACTAGCCTGATTGGACTTAGCTGAAGCACTGGGTTTTGGTTGAGAATTAGCAGAGTCCAAAGGTAGATCCTCAGTATGAAGACTCCTAGTCTCAGGATCAGGCCCATCTTTTGTCTCTTCATTTTTTTCATTTGTCTCTTCTTCGACCCCGTCACCTTTGACCTTGTTAGGGTTTTCACCATGAGAGTTTCCATGCTCATCAACATTCTCCTTAGTGGGAGATGGAATTGGTGGTTCTGAAGGGTTTTGCTGGTTTTGTTCTTTAGGGTTCTCCTCTTTCGACTCACTCTGCAAAAAATCATTATAAACTTTTAAGTGGAATAATTGAAGGATTTAAGAAAGCTATATACTGAAGGAAGAAAAGTAAATTTACCTCTGTGGCATGCTTGTCAGAGTTGGTTGGAGGGTCATCTTTTTCCTCAGAATTGGGGGCACCTCCCTTTACAGGAATGGTGTTATCATTTTGAGTGCCTCCATCCTCTTTGTCATTGATTGTGATTTGGTCTTTTTCGACCACAGACCCTTCTTCCTCCCTAGGGTTTTCTTTAGACCCTGGAACGCCCTCACCATCATCAGCAGTCGAGATCTTCAGGGCTTTATGCACCTTTGTCCGTTTGGCTGTTGATTTTTCCCTCATAGTAGGTGCAGGGGCCTTATTGCTTGCTTTCTTTTCTTCTTTATCTTCCCCTTCTGTTTTCTTCGTCTTCTTCTTTTCTACTAAGATTTCCCGGTCCTTGTTGGACTCTGGTTCCTCCTTTTTCTTCTTTTTTGCCTTCTCGACTTCTTCAGCCGCTCTTTCCTTCTCTTTTTCTTCATTGATAGAACTTCCCCCTTCACCTCCATGTGAAGTCGAAACAGCAGCCTGTTTTCTTTTCCTTATAAGGGGGACTTCTTCTTCTTCATCATCCTGAAAGAGTAAAGAAAATATGAGATAAATAAGTCAAGTTCATACGTTATGATAAAATGTGTGTATGCATGCACAATACTTACTTCTATATCCAACTCAATTGTTTGCTTCGACTTCTTTGAAGCAGTAGACACAGTCTCAGCGCTTATGTTCCTTTTCTAGCTCTGAAAATAAAAGACAAAGTTGAAAGTCAGAATTTCAGAATTTAAGTCGAAAAAGATTTGAAGTAAAAGGGTAATGTGCTTACCTTAGGCTTAACAGCTTCAGCTTCAGTCTTTATCTTCACCCCAGTGGGTTTCTTTACTTCAGTCGAAGTCTTTGAAGACCCAGTGTCCTTCTTTATGTTTTTGCCTAAAGAAAAATGCGTTAGCTGTTTGTGAAGATAAAAGAATAAGCATATTACAAACAAAAGGGTGACTAAGATGTTTACCTTTACCTGAGACAACAGCTTTCTTTTCGATAAGTGGCACGATGAAACCACTCTCTACCATGTCCAACATGTGCTCTACATTGCCAATAGATTGACTAAAGTAGTAGTCATCCCACCAGGCACAAAATCCATCAGTGCGGTAAAATGAAGGCTTAAAATCAAAGGGCTTGAGTGCATACTCATATCCCTCTTTCATCCTTAAATATTTCTTGTAAATTTTGTCTGATACCCCAGTGCCAAGCACTATTCGATATGTATTCTCGAACAGGCTTTTGGGCCTCATCTGAGACATACCAAACTGTCTCGAAACACAGTTGGGCAAGTATCCCACTAAGCCAAACTGGTTCGATTTATCCCCTATCCTGCATGATAATACAGTCTGTTCCAGGTAAGCTCTCCAAACTTCATTTACCTCCTCCTCATTATCTGGGTCGAGCGCAGGAAAATCTTCAGTAAACCACGCAGCACCATACTTGCGCTCAACAAAAGGGGCGTGACGAGGTAGAAATGTGTTAAAGTTTAGAAACATTTTCATATGCTTCATGAAAAGTCTCCTGGTATCTTGGTCTAGAGAGCGAGGGGTTAATCGAACCAATCTTTGTCCTTCGATTTCCCTCTCATTGACCTCTTTCTCATAATCAGAGGGAACTATCAGCCCTAGTTCTGTCTCAAATGTGGCATTCAACCACAACTGCAGAAGCGACATAGGTCCAGAAACCACGAAGTTCGACCCGTCTTTTGAAGCTTTAATAGCATCACTAGCATTCCACATAGCTTCATAAAGGGTAGCTAGCAGTAGACGTCCCAAACTGAAGCGCCTACCTTCATGGATTTGCCTAGCCATGAGAATAAACATCCTTGCAACCTGAAGGGACTTCGAACAGAAGACATAATGAGACAGCCACAACGTTAAGAAGGCCACATGCTCTTCATGGGATACCTCTTCTCCATCTTGTCCTTTGTTTTTTGTAACAGCCCGTTTTTCAAAGGCCTGAAAAGGCACTATAATTTTTTTTTTTTTGTACACAATCAGAGTTACGCATAAAAGATTTTAAATGAGCCGACATTCAAATATACAAAAGAACTCATTACCAAAAGGTGCTTCGACAAGCAAAGTGTATTCCTGAATAATTACAGTCCAAGTCTAAGTATTCAAAACAAGTTAGAAAACCCTATGCTAACCCAAAAGCACGGTGCACAAAACACACCGGCGCATAGTCTAACTACTCTAAGCTTCAACACAAGCTCACTATGGCCTAGAGCTACCAACACCATCCTCTCGACCTACATCGTCATCTGGGGTGGGATGAGCCCGCAAATGAAAGAAAGGGTCACCACAAAATAAAAGTATATATATATATATATAACCGGTGCGAAAGATTGTACACGTAACAAATATTCCACAAACACAAGAGAAAGCTCTTTAACACGATAGCAATTCCCAACAACGGGTTCATATATATGATGCACACATAGCCTACCAATGCAGACTCTACATGATCGCGACACCAATCACTGGCTGCCACATGCATGAATTTTAATTCCGGAATTCAACCTCTCTATAGAAGGCGTAGGTCTCTGGTGGGATAACACCTCCTACTATTGGTGGGATAACACCAGGTAGAGTCACACAAGACAATACCAAAACAATCACGGTGGGATAACACCGGGTGAGTCACACAAGACAACCACCAACTCAATAAAAATCCAGTAGGATTTGGCGAAGTCGCACAGACAAACGCCCGGTACGAAGGCAAGTCACACAAGACATACACCTAGGCACGCAACTATGAAATGCATGGCATATATTCTCTTCGGCATATACGGGATAGTCACACAAGACAAAATCCTCGCGTAGTCCTATCTGACGCACGCATTCATATATGCTCATGCAAACAATCACATAGCCTAAAGCCTATGTACAAAGCATCACAACATACATACATTTTCTCAATCATATGTAAATTGCACACATATTTATAACCACGTTCTCATCAACGAGAATACATAAATACAAACATGCTAAAGCACACAGCAATTGCATACACAGCAAAACAAAGCATGTCGTAACCGTTTTAAAAGACGGAAATAAAGTGGAGCCCTTACCTCGGCAAGCACTCAAACAATCAACCGATCTCACCACACTTACTTGCTTCCTAAAACAAGCAAAGTACACAATCAAAATCATTTCCAATCATTCCCCAATGAATTGGACTCCAAAACCCTAAAAACCTAAGGTTTTCTAAGGAAAATCCGCTCTTTCGGATACCATACCAAAAACTACCGTATTGATCAACCCCCATGTGTTATTTGTACTATTTTTAGGACCCAAAACAATAGGCCAAAGTCTTAAATAATTTGAAATGCAAAATGGCCGTTTTCTTGCGTTATAAGTTACGTACTTTCCGAGTACCCGAAAAACTCGTTTCCAATCCCCGCCACCTCCATAAATTAATAAAAAGGGATTAGAAAGCTAAAAACCAAGTTTAGAAATCAGAATCCAAAATTTTAGATCTCAGAACTCGCCCTGGCGAGTTGGTGGCGAGTGAAGGCAGGGGCAACAGGTCTTACTCGCTCTGGAGCTCGCCCTGGCGTGTTGTCAGGACCTGTGACACTCGCCCTGGCGAGTAACCACTCGCTCAGCGAGTTTCAACTGTCATGACAGCAAAAGACAGCAACCCACACCACCTTTTTCCACCCAAACCTAGTTTGATTCTATTAGTTCCCAACATCTTTTCAAGGCACAAAAGCAAATCATTTTCATAAGCAAGCAATTCATTTCCGAAAGCTTGTTGGTTGCTTCAAGTGCAAGTTATTTGATTTTTCATTTCCAAAATCAAAACCAAATCCAAGCACAAGTTTTATTACGGGCCTTAACCGACCGGTAATCATTTTCAAACATGTTTTCAAGGTAAAAAGCGACACCACATGTCACAAGAGTTTTAAACTACTTTGACCCCAAAAACACTACTCAAAACACTTAGGAAATATTTTCATAAACCCTAAAATATTTTTCATCGGATTTTCTAAAACAAAACCATACAACGCATTTCCCTTTTGCCCAAAGGTTCAAAGACAACTTTTCTTTTCAAAACCTTACAACTTAACCACATGTTATTGATCAATACATAAACCAACCAAAACCCTAACTTTTCTCATGAGATTTTTCACCAACTCATGGAAAACAAAAACAACAAAGCCTACACATGCTTCTCTAAACCTCATGAACAACATTCATGAAACAAAAACCATGTAAAGTAACATTTCCCAACAAACCCTCATGAGAACATAAACCCAAAAACTCCTAAACTCTATAAGTCTACCAACCTATGAGATGAGAAGAGAGGGTTACCTTAGAAAGTGATTCTCTACAACTTTCCTCTAAGCTCCAAAGCTTGAAATAGAGTGAAATGGTGAAGAATGGAAAATTTGTGAAGGTTGGAAAGTAAGAAATGGAGTCCACGTGAAAGAGAGAAAGAAAGGAGTGAAGTTTATGATTTTCTTAAGTCCACAAGTCATAAACCTCCTTACTATTACAAAGCTCTTGATAGCCAAACCACCATTGGATCAAAGTCAAAAGTCCAAGCTTAAACCCTAGCCATTGGATCAATTACTTTATGAGAAAGTCACAAGATATCTCCAACTCAATCTCTAACAAGTCTCGTATTCAGCTCTCGCGCGACGCGGCGAACGAAAATCACAAAAACGTAAAACCTACGGAAAGAACGTCTAATGTTTAACATTTCCAAAACTTATCGCCGAATCTTTTTCCGCGACTGTAATTTTCTTCCATACCTTAGAAAATTAATCTCAGAATATATCCTAACTCGCGCAGATATATAAAACTTCCATCCGAAACCTCACTCAAAACAGACGCAGTAAGATTTTCCATCCGCGGGTAAAATCCTACTCGTTTTTCCAAAAACAAGAATAATCCAAAACTCGTTATTCTAAAACCACATATAACTTCTTATACAAGAAACAGGATCACAAGACAAAAGTCTGTACAATTACAGTGCACGAGCACAAAACAAACTCGATTACAGCAAAATCCTATAATTACACGATGTTTCACCACATGAACACATCGAAACCCTAATATTCCTTAAACCAACAATACAATGAAATCTTCGGTCTTACAATACCACCCCCCTAAAAGAAGTTTCGTCCTCGAAACTTAGACGTCGTCAAACAAACTTGGGTATAATTCTTTCATCTTACTCTCGAGCTCCCAGGTGGTATCTCCCGTAGCTTCATTCCATATTACCTTCACCAAAGGTATCTCTTTCGTTCTCAAACGCTTCATCTTCCTATCCGCAATCTTGATCGGCGGAACTTCAAATGACAAGTTATCCCTCAACTGGATGTCATCTGGTGTGATCACATGTGACGGATCCGGTGTATATTTCCGCAATTGCGACACATGGAACACGTCATGAATCAAAGATAGTACCGGTGGCAACGCGATCCGGTATGCTACCTTCCCAATCCGTTCCAAAATCTGATAAGGCCCTATAAACTTCGGAGTCAACTTCTTTGCTTTCAAAGCCCTTCCAACGCCAGTTGTTGGTGTAACTCGGAGAAATACGTGATCTCCCTCCTCAAACTCTAAAGGCCTCCGACGCCTATCCGCATAACTTTTCTGTCGATCTTGAGCAACCTTCATCATTGCCCTTATCTTTCGGACCTTGTCCGTCGTCTGTTGTACCATTTCCGGTCCTACTATCATACTCTCCCCATCTTGGTACCAACACAAAGGAGTCTGACATCTCCTCCCATACAAAGCCTCGTATGGTGCCATTCCAATACTCGCGTGGAAACTGTTGTTGTATGTGAACTCTATCAATGGTAATACATCATCCCAACTTCCACGATCATCCAATACACAAGCTCTCAACAAATCTTCCAAAGATTGATTTGTCCTCTCGGTCTGCCCATCTGTCTGAGGATGATAGGCGGAACTCAATCTCAGTTTCGTCCCCAACGCCTCATGCAAAGTCCTCCAAAAGTGTGAAGTAAACTTTGGGTCTCGATCCGACACTATACTTGACAGAATCCCATGTAACCTCACAATCTCAGCAATGTAAATATCGGTCAACTTTGCCGCTGTATCCGTAGTTCTAACCGGTAGAAAATGAGCGGACTTCGTCAAACGATCCACTATCACCCAAATGGAATCATGCTTCCTCCTGGTCTTAGGTAAACCAGTGATGAAATCCATAGAAATGCTATCCCACTTCCACTCGGGGATATCTAACGACTGCAGCATCCCTGCCGGTCTCTGATGCTCAATCTTCGCCTTCTGACAAGTCAGACACGACGCCACATACTCAGCCACATCCTTTTTCATACCTGGCCACCAGAAATCATGCCTCAGGTCTTGATACATCTTTGTTGCTCCGAGATGTATACTAAGTTTACTCTTGTGTGCCTCCCCTAGAATGGTGTTTCTCAAGTTCATAGCTTCGGGTACACACACTCTCCCTTGACACCTCAAAATGTTGTCCGATCCCACCTTGAAATCTCGGTTGGTTCCTCGAACAATCAAAGCTCTTTTCTCCATAAGAAACTTGTCATCTTGACAATTAGCAATACCCTCCAACAAACCGTTCGAGATGGTAATCATACCCAGTCTCATATTCCCTAAAGCAAACTCTACTTCCAGGTGCAAGTCACGAAACTCTCTCAACAACTCTTGTTGACTAGCCATTCGCGCCGAACATGCCGACACACTCTTCCTACTCAAAGCATCGGCTACCACATTAGCCTTTCCAGGATGGTATTCTAAGGTGAAATCAAAATCCTTCAATGTTTCCATCCATCTCCTCTGCCTCATATTAAGCTCCTTCTGATCAAACAAGTACTTAAGACTTTTATGGTCACTAAACACGACAAAAGTGCAACCATAAAGATGATGTCTCCAAATCTTCAATGCGAAAACAACGGCCGCAAGCTCTAAATCGTGCGTAGGATAATTCTTTTCATGCACTTTCAACTGCCTCGACGCATAAGCCACTGCTCTCTTGTGTTGCATCAACACACAACCCAACCCTTGATGAGAAGCATCACAATAAACCTCATACGGTTCCTCCGACTGTGGTAACATCAAAACTGGTGAAGTCGTCAATCGCTCCTTCAACAACTGGAAACTCAACTCACACTTCTCAGTCCAAACAAAAGGTTGATCTTTTCGCGTAAGTTGTGTCATAGGCGCCACAATCTTAGCGAAACCTTCAATGAATCTCCGGTAATAACCGGCCAAACCCACAAAACTCCCCACATCAGTCACTGTTTGAGGCTGCTTCCATGAAAGTACCGTATCAATCTTGGCTGGATCCACGGCTATTCCCTCCTTTGATATAACATGGCCAAGGAAATTCACCTCTTCCAACCAAAAGTCACACTTTGACGGGTTTGCATACAGCTTACATTCCCGCAAAACTTGCAATACTAGACGAAGATGCTCTACATGTTCCTCTTCACTCTTCGAATACACTAGAATGTCATCAATAAATACCACCACAAACTTGTCCAAGAATGAGTGGAATATCCGATTCATGTAGGCCATAAAGATAGCAGGTGCATTCGTCACTCCAAACGACATCACTAAGAACTCATAATGCCCATACCGCGTCCTAAACGCCGTTTTCTGAATATCCTCATCTCACACTCTTATCTGGTGATAACCAGATTTCAAGTCAATCTTTGAAAACACTGAGGCTCCCCTCAACTGATCCATCAAATCATCAATCCGTGGCAATGGATATCGGTTCTTGATAGTCACCTTATTAACCTTCCGATAATCCACACACAAACGAGATTTCCCATCCTTTTTCTTAACCAATAAGACCGGTGCTCCCCAAGGCGACACACTAGGCCTTATGAAACCTTTAACTAACAAGTCCTCAATCTGACTTTTCAATTCTACCAACTTGGCTGGAGCCATCCGATAAGCTGATTCCGAAATCGGACCCGTACCCGGTTGCAAATCAATAAAGAATTCCACCTCTCTACACGGAGGAAAAGCTGGAATCTCCGATGGAAACACATCTTGGAAATCCTGAACCACTCGAATTTCCTCAATTCGGATCTCCGACGTCACTCCTAAGCTAGCAAGTGAAACTATCTCCGGTTCTCCATTACACATAACCACAGAAAGTCGATTCGCAGACAAGTACCTTCGCACACCTGGCTCGGGAAAGAAAACCAATTTCCGAGCACAGTCTAGAATCACGTAATGATAAGACAACCAATCCATCCCGAGGATGATCTCGAGAGATAATAGCGGTAGACAAACCAAATTGACCAGAAAATCCTTATTCTGGATTACTACCAAACAATGCAAACATGCAGTATTCACTACCAAATCCTTAGCAGGAGTCAAAACATTCAAATCAAACGGAAGCATAGAAACATTCAAACTCAAACGATTTGCACATGCCAAAGATATGAATGAGTGGGTTGCCCCCGTGTCAATCAAAGCAGTTAAAGAATTACCTGCGATGTGACAGCTCTCGTGGATGGCATTGCTAGCCTGCCCACTCAACTCAGTGCCCATACAGTAAGCATGTGCCCTTGCCGCAGGTCTGGCACCCTGTGAGCCTTGTGCCACATTTGCCGACGGCCTAGCCTTCGGGGCTCTGCAATCTCTAGCAAAGTGTCACGGCTTCTTGCAATTGAAGCAAGTGTTTCCCCCTTTCGGTTGCGTGCACTCATTTGAAAAATGCTCCGCTTCTCCACAGTTGTAGCAAGCCCCCTAGCCACCATCAGATTTTCCCCGGGTTCCCTGATTCACCGATCGGCCCGGTCCTTTACTATGTTGAGGACGGTTATAAGGCTTACTCCCTTGCCTCCCACTATTCTGAGTCGAACCACGATCATTGGTGCGACTTGGTCCTCCGGCATTAGAATTCCCTTGGCGGTTCACCCGCTTATTCCTCATGTCTTCCACCTCTTGGCACTTTTCAACCAAGACCTGGAATTGTCGAATACCCAACGGCACAACCGAATCCTGCAGTTCGTACCTCAGCCCATCTTGGAAACGACGGCACATATAATCCTCATCTATCCCATCCCTAAAGAAGCGGAAGAAACGGGATAGTGATTCGAACTTCTTGGCATATGTTTCAACATTCGTGCCCCCCTCACGCAACCTCAGAAATTCTTCCCCATACCTTTCCCTTGCAGTCTCGGGAAAGTACTTGGCCAAAAACCTCCTTTGAAGTTCTCCCAATTTAATGCTTCATGACCATTCTCCATGATAATACGGGTGTTCCTCCACCAATACTCAGAACCTCCCAATAACTGATAGGTAGCTAAGACTACCTTCTCCCCTTCTGGACAATGAATTGCCCCGAAAATTCTCTCCACAGATTGGAGCCACAAGTCAGCAGTTTCCGGACCTCCCTCTCCATTAAACCTTGGAGGAGTCTGGTGGTTGAAATTTGAAAGTAGTCTGGACCCAGCAGTAAGTATTTCCCTATCGCGCTTTTCCAGATCCCTCTGCGCCTTAGCATGGCTCTGAGCAGTCACAGCCGCTGCCATCGTGTGCATGGCATAAGCCATCTGATTTATATCAACCTCTGGTACTACAGGAGCTGGATTCGCCCTTCTTGGCGGCATTCTATCTCTGCACAATACCAATTCTGATTAGATTCCTTATCCAAACATTTCTGAGTCTCAACAGAAAATCTTATCCAACGGTTACTAACTCATAACCCGACACAGAACACACTCTAGAACTAACTCAACACTAGTTACGTTCTAACCGACTCTGGACTAACGACTCAAGTACACACTTTCCCTTTGAAGATTTAAAGCCGTGCTCTGATACCAATTGTAACAGCCCGTTTTTCAAAGGCCCGAAAAGGCACTATAATTTTTTTTTTTTGTACACAATCAGAGTTACGCATAAAAGATTTTAAATGAGCCGGCATTCAAATATACAAAAGAACTCATTACCAAAAGGTGCTTCGACAAGCAAAGTGTATTCCTGAATAATTACAGTCCAAGTCTAAGTATTCAAAACAAGTTAGAAAACCCTATGCTAACCCAAAAGCACGGTGCACAAAACACACCGGCGCATAGTCTAACTACTCTAAGCTTCAACACAAGCTCACTATGGCCTAGAGCTGCCAACACCATCCTCTCGACCTACATCGTCATCTGGGGTGGGATGAGCCCGCAAATGAAAGAAAGGGTCACCACAAAATAAAAGTATATATATATATATATAACCGGTGCGAAAGATTGTACACGTAACAAATATTCCACAAACACAAGAGAAAGCTCTTTAACACGATAGCAATTCCCAACAACGGGTTCATATATATGATGCACACATAGCCTACCAATGCAGACTCTACATGATCGCGACACCAATCACTGGCTGCCACATGCATGAATTTTAATTCCGGAATTCAACCTCTCTATAGAAGGCGTAGGTCTCTGGTGGGATAACACCTCCTACTATTGGTGGGATAACACCAGGTAGAGTCACACAAGACAATACCAAAACAATCACGGTGGGATAACACCGGGTGAGTCACACAAGACAACCACCAACTCAATAAAAATCCAGTAGGATTTGGCGAAGTCGCACAGACAAACGCCCGGTACGAAGGCAAGTCACACAAGACATACACCTAGGCACGCAACTATGAAATGCATGGCATATATTCTCTTCGGCATATACGGGATAGTCACACAAGACAAAATCCTCGCGTAGTCCTATCTGACGCACGCATTCATATATGCTCATGCAAACAATCACATAGCCTAAAGCCTATGTACAAAGCATCACAACATACATACATTTTCTCAATCATATGTAAATTGCACACATATTTATAACCACGTTCTCATCAACGAGAATACATAAATACAAACATGCTAAAGCACACAGCAATTGCATACACAGCAAAACAAAGCATGTCGTAACCGTTTTAAAAGACGGAAATAAAGTGGAGCCCTTACCTCGGCAAGCACTCAAACAATCAACCGATCTCACCACACTTACTTGCTTCCTAAAACAAGCAAAGTACACAATCAAAATCATTTCCAATCATTCCCCAATGAATTGGACTCCAAAACCCTAAAAACCTAAGGTTTTCTAAGGAAAATCCGCTCTTTCGGATACCATACCAAAAACTACCGTATTGATCAACCCCCATGTGTTATTTGTACTATTTTTAGGACCCAAAACAATAGGCCAAAGTCTTAAATAATTTGAAATGCAAAATGGCCGTTTTCTTGCGTTATAAGTTACGTACTTTCCGAGTACCCGAAAAACTCGTTTCCAATCCCCGCCACCTCCATAAATTAATAAAAAGGGATTAGAAAGCTAAAAACCAAGTTTAGAAATCAGAATCCAAAATTTTAGATCTCAGAACTCGCCCTGGCGAGTTGGTGGCAAGTGAAGGCAGGGGAAACAGGTCTTACTCGCTCTGGAGCTCGCCCTGGCGTGTTGTCAGGACCTGTGACACTCGCCCTGGCGAGTAACCACTCGCTCAGCGAGTTTCAACTGTCATGACAGCAAAAGACAGCAACTCACACCACCTTTTTCCACCCAAACCTAGTTTGATTCTATTAGTTCCCAACATCTTTTCAAGGCACAAAAGCAAATCATTTTCATAAGCAAGCAATTCATTTCCGAAAGCTTGTTGGTTGCTTCAAGTGCAAGTTATTTGATTTTTCATTTCCAAAATCAAAACCAAATCCAAGCACAAGTTTTATTACGGGCCTTAACCGACCGGTAATCATTTTCAAACATGTTTTCAAGGTAAAAAGCGACACCACATGTCACAAGAGTTTTAAACCACTTTGACCCCAAAAACACTACTCAAAACACTTAGGAAATATTTTCATAAACCCTAAAATATTTTTCATCGGATTTTCTAAAACAAAACCATACAACGCATTTCCCTTTTGCCCAAAGGTTCAAAGACAACTTTTCTTTTCAAAACCTTACAACTTAACCACATGTTATTGATCAATACATAAACCAACCAAAACCCTAACTTTTCTCATGAGATTTTTCACCAACTCATGGAAAACAAAAACAACAAAGCCTACACATGCTTCTCTAAACCTCATGAACAACATTCATGAAACAAAAACCATGTAAAGTAACATTTCCCAACAAACCCTCATGAGAACATAAACCCAAAAACTCCTAAACTCTATAAGTCTACCAACCTATGAGATGAGAAGAGAGGGTTACCTTAGAAAGTGATTCTCTACAACTTTCCTCTAAGCTCCAAAGCTTGAAATAGAGTGAAATGGTGAAGAATGGAAAATTTGTGAAGGTTGGAAAGTAAGAAATGGAGTCCACGTGAAAGAGAGAAAGAAAGGAGTGAAGTTTATGATTTTCTTAAGTCCACAAGTCATAAACCTCCTTACTATTACAAAGCTCTTGATAGCCAAACCACCATTGGATCAAAGTCAAAAGTCCAAGCTTAAACCCTAGCCATTGGATCAATTACTTTATGAGAAAGTCACAAGATATCTCCAACTCAATCTCTAACAAGTCTCGTATTCAGCTCTCGCGCGACGCGACGAACGAAAATCACAAAAACGTAAAACCTACGGAAAGAACGTCTAATGTTTAACATTTCCAAAACTTATCGCCGAATCTTTTTCCGCGACTGTAATTTTCTTCCATACCTTAGAAAATTAATCTCAGAATATATCCTAACTCGCGCAGATATATAAAACTTCCATCTGAAACCTCACTCAAAACAGACGCAGTAAGATTTTCCATCCGCGGGTAAAATCCTACTCGTTTTTCCAAAAACAAGAATAATCCAAAACTCGTTATTCTAAAACCACATATAACTTCTTATACAAGAAACAGGATCACAAGACAAAAGTCTGTACAATTACAGTGCACGAGCACAAAACAAACTCGATTACAGCAAAATCCTATAATTACACGATGTTTCACCACATGAACACATCGAAACCCTAATATTCCTTAAACCAACAATACAATGAAATCTTGGGTCTTACATTTTTAGCAATGTATTTGGAGAAAGTGTTTTCCCTATAGTTGAGCTCGATTTGGTCACCAGTCTCCGTTGGGTCGAAGTGATCACCAGTAGGCCTAAGGCCTGTGATAGCAGCTACGTCCAAAAGAGTGGGGGTTACCATTCCACATTTAAATTGGAAGGTGTTTGTGGATTTCTCATAAAAGTGTAATGCAACAATGAGAAGTTCTGGCTTGTACTTAGGGCCGGTTCGACTAAACTGAATAAGAGGATAAATCCCATAATTTTCCCAATACCCCTTGTATTCCTTTTCTACTCTATTCAACCAAGGGATATAGTCTTTGTGAGCTGTATATGGGGCGGATCAAAACAGTTTTAGAGGATTTTTAAAGTACCCAAAATGATAAGGGTCTGTTTCGAATATCCTAGGTCCACAAGTTACGTACTTGGGGAAATTTTTTGCCACATCACTCGAAGTGATTTCTGCACCTGGGTAGGGACCACAAAAAGCATGAACAATTTTCCTTATAGAAAAAGGAATCATTACCTGAGAGGTCCAGATTTTCTTGGTAGCTTCATCTCCAACAGGCTCAGAAACTATCTCTTCTCCATCATCACGTTCCATAGGTTCTTTCCATCTCCCAGCAAATGGTACATCGAAAGCTTGATTTGTAGCCATTATTGAAGGTTGTTGAAATTGGAGAAATCAAACGTTCTGATTTGAAAATGGGTTAGTTTCTTTGATCAGAAAACGTTTGCTTTGGTACGATTTGAAGTTTGAGGAAGATTAAACGGTTTAAAAATGACTGTTGCTGTGAAGATCAAGATTGTGATTTGCAGAAATCAGAGTTGAAGTTTACGCAAGAAAGTTCAGAAAGTGAAGAGAGTAAAAAGTGTTTCTTTGTTTTCCCTGTTGCTATTTATAGGGAAGAGTGTTGGATTTAAAAATAAATCAAAAAGAAAATAAATTGCTTTCTCTTCAATTTCTAACTATGACACGTCCTCCACTATCCCTAAAACCTAGGGGAAATGATGGATTGTGGGGATCAAGGTGACAGTTATTACTGTACATGACATCAGCGCCGTCATTGGTTAGAGTGTCAAGCACGTGGGTTTAAAATGCCTTTTCTATTCTCATTCGAAATATTCGATCGAAACAGGCATTTTGGGGGCAATTTGTTAGCCCATATTTTGGTAAAGTCAAAATATGTTCTAAGTGCGTGATTAAAAGATAGTAAATGAGGATTCATTGTATTATCTATTACTTTAAAAATCATTAAAGATGTTTGGTTTTTAGGGCCAATGAATTTAATGAGAAATCATGCATGAACACGTTATAAATGTTCTATCTTGAACATTATTCTTATTTTGTTTTCTTCAGGATCAGTTCGAGTTGGTCGAAAGCGCAGTATGGTCGAAGCGTTTGCTGTATAGAAGAAAGATATGTACTTGGCAAATATTCAAGAAACAAGACTACTTCGACTTCGATTCATACAACGGCTAATTCAAAAGATATGAAGGAATTCAAATTCAAAATACGTGGCAAGACACACGTTCTCATCTTAGTTAGTTAGACGTTACTAGCAGTTAGGAAATAGTGTCTATATATATCATAGTTCTGTATAGAAGAAAGATATGAATAAATTGCTTTCTCTTCAACTTCTAACTGTGACACGTCCTCCACTATCCCTAAAACCTAGGGGAAATGATGGATTGTGGGGATCAAGGTGACAGTTATTACTGTACATGACATCAGCGCCGTCATTGGTTAGAGTGTCAAGCACGTGGGTTTAAAATGCCTTTTCTATTCTCATTCGAAATATTCGATCGAAACAGGCATTTTGGGGGCAATTTGTTAGCCCATATTTTGGTAAAGTCAAAATATGTTCTAAGTGCGTGATTAAAAGATAGTAAATGAGGATTCATTGTATTATCTATTACTTTAAAAATCATTAAAGATGTTTGGTTTTTAGGGCCAATGAATTTAATGAGAAATCATGCATGAACACGTTATAAATGTTCTATCTTGAACATTATTCTTATTTTGTTTTCTTCAGGATCAGTTCGAGTTGGTCGAAAGCGCAGTATGGTCGAAGCGTTCGCTGTATAGAAGAAAGATATGTACTTGGCAAATATTCAAGAAACAAGACTACTTCGACTTCGATTCATACAACGGCTAATTCAAAAGATATGAAGGAATTCAAATTCAAAATACGTGGCAAGACACGCGTTCTCATCTTAGTTAGTTAGACGTTACTAGCAGTTAGGAAATAGTGTCTATATATATCATAGTTCTGTGATCGAGCAAAGGGTCACAATCTAAATACAAAAATCCTTACTAAACTCAAAGTACCCATGTCAACGAGAGAAACGAGTGATCGAAGGAGAATGTATGTAACTGTGAACCACTTACTTTCTTTGTAAATCATTTACATTCAATGCAATTTATCTTCTTTTCCAATCTAATTGCCCTTTCGTTTAATTTAGACTTCTCATTTCCTTCTGTTTATTCATTTGAATAAGCATTCTTTCTTGCAATTCAAGTTACATAAAAATATAAACAATATTGAAAACATAAGAACAATAATGAACACTAATTATCTTGAAAATATAAACAAAAGCACTATGTCCCGAGATTTACTAGTTGATCTCTCTTGTAATAACTCAAACTAGCGTTGTTTACCAAATTTCACAGTAAACAGTATGAACTAATATTATAGATTACATACATTCAACCTGATCTCAATTCCGTCACAATTTTGTCATTTATAAAAAAAACGCTTCGATGGTTTGAAAGGTACTCCCTTCGTTCTCATTTATAAGCAAAAGTTTACTTTTTAGATTTATTCAAAAACTAATGTATCTAGTCTATATTATAGATTAGATACATTAGTTTTTGAATGAATCTAAAAAATGGACTTTTACTTATAAATGAGGCCAGAGGAGTATATATGTTATATATAAACTACTCTCAGCCTCAATTACCAAGCAACGTGGGACTATTGGTGTATCCGAAATAATAGCCCCCGGTCGAGGCTAAAAGGCTAAATGGTGTCAGCCCACGAGCATGCGCGACTCCGTTTTCCACAGACAACACCAATATTCTGATCTGACCTCAAACCACTTCTTTGAGAGTTTGTTCGCTTTGGGGTTAACCCGTCATAGTTTTGGCCTGTGTAGAAAAAACGTCTCAGTTGTTTGAAATGTGTGAGTGTTGTATATAAGCTATCATTAGCCTCGATTACCAAGCGATGTAAGACTATTTTGTTGTATCCGGAACACATCCACTATTCATTGTATTAAAAAAGTCAAATTTGCTTATAAATATAATTGGAAGGAGTATACTTTTTTCCGGTTATTACTATAAGTAAACAATTATTTTCTAGGTTTATTACTACAAAACTAATGTATTTGTTTTATATTAATGTAGACCAAGTACATAAGTTTCCCAATTAACTTAAGTATTTGTGTTATATTATACATAAAAAAAATCATTTTTTACATTAATTGGAAATGATAATAATTAAATATGAATTTTTCAAATTTCAAAACATAAAGATAAAAGTAGCGAAAATTTTGACTTCAAAATCAAAATTCTAAGTTCTTTTATTTTTTGAGAAATTTTTTATAATATTTTAAACATTTCTGCAAAATAAATTTTTTAAAAATGCAATTGGTTTAACAACATAGATTAAAATTGTGTGTTGAGTGAACGAAACCATGTCACTTTTTTTATAGAGACAAAACACAAAATTTGGTTTTTATATTAACTCTAGTACGTGTTGAGTGGCAAATAAATGAGGTTGCTTATAGTTTAGTTAAAGCGACCACTTGCTTAGTTATATTAGTTGACATACCAAATTATATTGAACACTTATTAATTAATGACATACTATGAACTTGTTGTCTTAAAAAAGCACAAAATTTGGTAATATTTTAGGAGCAAAAAATTATTTAACCATTCATACTATACACTTATTGCGAAGTTATAGAAAATAAAATTAAATTTCCAATTGTAAATTAAATATAGTCATTTTGTAAATAATTTAATGTGAAATTTTCAAGGAAAAAGATTATTTTTTATCCGCAAAGAAAATGATAGAAATCATTGTAAATATATGATGATTTGAGACCAGTTTTTTTACTAAATAAATGATATTCATTCATTAAAATTAATAGAGTACATTGATGCAATGCAAATTTAAAATAGTCCCATAAGTCCTAGCTCAACTGACAAAATATGCCGAAATTGTTAGGCCGGACGTCGTGATCTGGGTTCGAACCCGGGATCTCACAATTATGTGAGTTTAATTTCTAGTGGATTACCACTTCGACTAAGACCAAAAAAAAAATGCAAATTTAAAATAGCTAAAAATTAAAAAAGGATAAATTTGCGAACAAACTCACAACATTCGTGTTAATAGCATAAAACACAAAATTACATAAGTCTACATATTTGACTATATATATCGCGCGAAGTGTTCGAAATATTAATGACTCCGATCATATAGCATTGATGACACCAAAATCATCAACTGAATCTGCACTTGATCGAACTTAATTAATCCTTCAATCTGAAACAAATCAACATTGCACCAAAACAAAAAGACAAAATACGCCGCCCTAAGACGTGAAAACAAAATACACCGCACTATGACGGAAAATAAAAACAAACAACGTCATACTATAAGAAGATAAAATCACAAAAAATAAGAAAGAAACACTAAAGACATGTGGAAATTTCACAATTCTTTTTCATTATTTTTATTTTTTACTCTCTTCTGTTTTTTCATTTTTCTCCCGGTAACATATTTTTATCATCTTTAAGACAATTTTTTGTTCATCGATTAGGCTGTCACTTCGGTATGATTCATATCGAAGATAGATTTAATTTATTAAATTATAAGGAATTTGCACTTATGAAATAAATAAGTCTTTAAGGATAATGTCTATATTATACATCAAATTTTGTTTTGTTTAATGAAGGCAAATGTTGCTCCTTCTCACTGAAAAAATATAAGAGAGAAGTATAAGTAGCGAGTTAGTGGAATTTGTTTGAATTAATTAAAATTACCACAATTAATAAAAAAATATTATCTTATAAAATGTCTCTTTATAATTTTCACATAAAAATACGAGACATTATTTATGATTTATATAAAACTTTTGAAATAAATATAAAATTTACAACACGGAGTAGGATCCACATGCCAAATTTACCCCAAAGAAAAAACAAAGGATCCACATGCCAAACACCCAAGACTTAGGGCCCCTCTAACGAAAATCAGGTATTCATGGGATCAAATAGGGCCCCTCTAACGATAATAAAACGCCTTCATTCATAAGCTCCAGCATTTTCCTTCTTTAATTAATCAAATTTGCTAACACTTAATGTAACAAAAATAGTATTTTTTTTAAACTACTCTTTTTATAATTTAAGGTATTTATCAATCAATCAATAAGAACAAGCCATATGTTTCACCAACAATCGTATATACCATATAAAAATCTACTTGTAAATTATCAAAAGATAGAGTAGGTTTCACCAACAAAAATATCTATAACAAATTACGAGTAATTGGCAAGTTTTAAAAATACATCAAAGTTTGCTCAATGAGAGTTCTTATTATAGAGTACTTGTTAAGAAGACACTTTTGTCTTACTCAATGAGAGTTCTTATTATACTTGCTAGTTGCTACGAATAATTAAGTTAGATGTATATGCAGGGTATGGTGGGAGCAGGGAGCGGTGGACAAGATCCGCAAGGTGCAAAAGGATGGGATTGGGAGGTAAGTGCCACTTACATGCAGATACATATATATTCCATACTGAAATTATTAAAAAATAGAGAACACAAATCATGAATTTAAGTTAGTTGATAGAAATATTATATTTTATGAATAAAATGTTGATATTAAATTTATAATTGTAAACACTCTATTTATTTATCTTTAATAGTTGAATTCTAAATTAAACAATATAACAAAAAATAGAGAACACAAGTCATAGTGAATATAAAGATATCTTTTGTGTTGGGATAAGGGTCGGCATAAACATGTGGTAACCCGCGTTTAGATCTCAACTATATATATCTGTATATTATAATTGATTTTATGCATTTTTGGAATCAAAAGCATTGGTGTAAGTCTCAAGTCCAAACATTACCTTAGCAAAGCACCGACAGGGAAATAAGAAAAAACCACTCATTGCCTTTTGTCATATTGGACGTGACAACCTTATATTATTTATTTATCTTCTCTATTATGTAACCAAAAAAATTTACCTTTTTTATTACTCCCCGTCCCTTTTTATAAGCACTTCTAGCCTTTGTTTGGCAGAGGAGAAATAGGAGAGAAAAAAAAGCACAGAAATCAATGCATAATTTAGACTAATGTTAGTCTAAGTTCATGCTTTGGTTTCCGTGTTTTTCTTTCTCTCTTCTCTTTTTCTCTCCTATTTCTCCTCTGCCAAGCAAAGCCCTACTTCCATTTATTGTTATTTTTTACATATACTATTAAAAAAAATTATAATGTAATTAATGTTTAATTTATATGTATTACGATTACTAAATTATCCTTAATAAAAATGTGTATTTATAATTGATTTTTCATATTCCAATGTAAAGTGTAATAATAATTAGGGTTATATTTAGAAAAAATTAATAAATGTGTCTTGGAACTTGTAAATAAGCTTATATTTAGGGATAAATTTATCTTTTTTAAATGTGCTTATAATTAGGGACAAATGAAGTATTATTCGGTCTCCCATTTTAAATAATTTATTTGACTATTTTATATTGTTTAAGAAAAATGTAATAATTAAAGAGAAAAAATATGTCTTTTATTTAATTGTTTTTAAAAAGTATGAGGTATCGTTTGACATAACTTATTTCAAATTTTTTCCTCAATAAAAGGAGAAGTTAGGCCAAATAATTTTTCAATAAGTTTTTGATAGAAAAATGTTGTTTAATTTTTATGAGTAAAATACATAGATTCGAGACTTTTGAAGCTAAAGAAAACAACAATTAGGAAACAACTGTAACTTTTTTCTAAAAGCTCTTATTTTCAATTTTAACTTTCAAATAGCTTCTAAGACTTATAAAAGTCGGGTTAAACAATACCTTAGTATTGACGATTTATTTGAAAGTAGTGAAAGTAATAATGATTAGAGGTATATTCGTAAAATATTACATTGAAAGTTAAGTATATGGGTTAGGAATAGGCTTGGTCGAGCTAGGCTTTGCCAAACATGAGTCTGGCCTGTCAAAAAATTGAAAGTTTAAAAATACTTTTTTAATGGACTGGAGCTTGATCTTTTTAGTTAAATAATAGACTTATAAAAAAAGTTTTGGCATGCTCTATTTAAATAAAGTTCATGAACTGAATGCGTAGTAGAGATTGTGAGGAGTTCAAATAAAATTAGGGATTGCCCTAATCCGGAACAACAGAAATAAATGTACATATAATTTTATTTTATATAAATTTATCCCAAAAAATCCATTTCCACTGTTGACTACTTTGATTAATTGATTAACAGATATTCTACCTTTGATTTAAGCAACTTTAACTGATATGGTAGTTTCATTACTTAGGACCTTATTAATAGACAAACTTGTTAGAAAGATATTAAGGATGCAATTTTAAAAATTTCTTTCTATCACTTCTTTAGGAGTTCTAACACTTCTTTACTAGGTAAAAATTTTACTCATTAAGCATTGATGGAATAGAAATATGAGGGAAGAGTGTACCTGTAATTTTTTTTCTTTTTCATTGATCACTGACAAAAACAGTTAGCTTCAACTAAATAATTAACTTCAATGATTAATGAACTCTCCTAAAATGAATTATTTGAAAGAACTGAGTTCAATTTTTATGAAAATAAATATTAACTAGACTTTACTTATATCTTTCCCCAAAGATTAGAGGTTAATAATATTAAAAAAAAGGTTAACTTCCTGGGAGATTAACAAGCCATTTTGGTTAGGGCCATGCATGAGCACGTGAGGTTAGTAGCTCGAGAGTTTCTATTGTCGCCTTATGAGTTTATCGTGCATCTTATTTTTATTCATCCGCTACTTAAATAGTGGATATTATAAAATGAGAAATTTTAAAAAAAAAAATATTATCTACTACTTAAGTAGTGGATGGTGTTTAAAAAAATAGTAGGACTGTAAAAAAAATCTCCATAGTAGCTCATATGTGTGAGATCGAACCGACCACTTTTGTTGGACTTAAGGGCCATATTGGGTCATATTCAGCCCTCCTTCCTGCCCACAAACAAGGGTGGGAGATATTTCCTTATGTGAAGGATAATTTTTTTTTAAAAAATTACTAGTATAATAGATTGTTAATCTTCTTATCTTAATATTATCAAATGGCTTCTATGGTGTAGTTGTTAGCACTTTGAATCCAGTGAGTGACCTAGGTTTGACTCCCGGTGGGACCTATTTGGGTCATATTTTCTCCATGTTTTAGACACTAAAATTATGGATTTCAAATGCTTTAAAAACAACTTATTAATTTTTATATAATTTAAAAAACTAACATGAGTACGCATACTATCTGGAGAAAAATAAATATCCTACTTATACCAAATCTCTTATATCTTTTTATTCTATCATAACCAACACATTGATATAAACACTTTGAAAGCCTTACAATCACAAATCTTTGAATGGTAAAATGCAATCATATAATATAAAGAAACAATATATGATCGCCGATATTTTTTTTCAGGATGCACAAAGCAAATGCTTCTCCCCTCTTTTGAACTTTCCCCAGTTCCCTTGAATGCCTTGATTAATAACAGACCAATGTAAACCTTTTCCCTATGCATACCAAAAGTTATTAACTTGATTTACTTGATTCGCTATTTGAATACAAAACAGAATTAAAATTAGAAAAATATATGTTATTCACAGTATTTGTTTTGAACTCCATAGGATTATTCCACTGCTCTAGCTCATTATTTTCCCATCTCATTTCTACATTTCTAACCTCAAGACCTTCAATGTGTTCCATCATAATCCCAGCAGTCTTATGTTTAACCAATTCTTGGCATCCTGGCCTATAGTCAAACAATCCACCGGCATAACCTGTGAACCTTCTGTAAGTGATATTCATGTTGATAAAGCTCAAATTTCTCAACAATCCTCTCTTTGAACCAGCGAGGAAGATTCCATTTTCAGAATTTGCGGTGATGTTGATGAAGCGAACATTTGAGATTGATGCCTCTTTTGAGGTTGAGTCTCTTGGGCAAGTTGTGACATAGATAGGCTCTGCTCTCCCCCACCATAATGGATCATAGTATCTTGTGCTTATATTTATGTTTGAGAAGACAATGTCACTTACATTTCCTGTACAAGGAAGTTTAATGCATTTCATTTTAGACATATGTTTAAGGCTACATCTTCATTTACATAAGCTAGGATAATAAATTAAATGATGATAATCAGGCTCAATAAAATGTGAGGCTTGATAAATGATAAGTCAACCTCAAGTAAGCTATAAAAATTGTACAGTTACACATTAGGAATAGGAGTATTATATTTGAAAAAAATGTTTTAAAATGAGGTGTAATTGAGTAACAGTTTAATTAAGTGCTAATTTAATAAGGATTATTATATAGACATCTGATTCTATTTAAGTTGTAAACTATTTTCATAAGCTATAATAGAGAGATTGTTGAAATGAGCTGAAAACAAGCTTATTAAAATGTCATAAACTAAATTCGTAGTCTCTGTCAAATACTTATAAGATAAGCATAAATAAGTTGTAAATAAGCTTTTTCAAGCGCACCAATATTTTAAGCATAAATAAGTTGCAAATAAGCTTTTTCAAGCGCACCAGTATTTTGTATACTTATTTCACATTCAACAATTTGAGGCTAGGACAAACATTTACAGAATTAAGCAATACTGTTATTGATGTAAGAATTAAGAAATTTACGAGGAAGTTACCTCCATCACGGATCTGAAATGCAAGCCCTCTATGAGAATCAACAATAGTGATATTGTTAAAGACAAAATGCTTGAAGTCAAACCAACTAGCACTGCCAAATTTGATTGCAGAAGATTTGGATCGAATCCAACAATCGGTGACTGTTAAGTTGTAAAGAGGGCCAGTGGATGATTTTGGACAAATTGCATCATCACCTGTATCAATGTGGCATCGAGTAATTACCGTGTTATTTGAGTCCTCAATGTCAATCCCATCGTTGTTTGGTATATTCAAGTCTCCATAAATTGCAATATCATGAATTGATATGTTTTCACTTCGTACCAAGTGTAAGCTGCAAGTAAGTATAAAGTATGTTTGTTAGAGTACATAATGCAGTTTATTAGAGATTTTGCAGAATAAATTTTACAAGTAAAATGTCACACACACAAACTTTCCTTTGAAAACATTTTGAAGTGGAGGGAATTAAACAACTTGTTAGTAAGTAGTAAGTACTATAATTTTATAATAAAACATTAGTTACTATCAATGAGGATGCAGCTCAAACAAATACTAAATAATTGGCTAGTAGAGACGTTTTTTGTTTCTTTCTGTTATTGAAAGAATAGCAGTATTTGTCATAGGACCCTATCCTCTCTGTTTATGTTTATCAAAAATTGATGATGTTGCCTTTGCGTGCAAATAAACCCAAGTTCCAAAACAACTGAGCCCACCACAAGAAGTCATAATATACATAGAAAATGTCTCATACTACACAATTATATCCTTTTCATTTCATCCTAACCCAATCGCATTCCTGCATTTCTACCCCCCAACAAAATAATCAAATTATTATAGTATTTACTAATACTAGCCTTTTTTTTTCTTGTCTTAACCCTCCGATTTTCAGGAAATGGGACCATGATAATTCAGTGTTTGGTCGAAAGCAAGTAAAGTTTAGTCAAAGAGTGTTCATAACCATTTAAATTTAGTTCATCGGTTTAAAATCTTCAATAATAGTCTAACCAAGCCAGAGAAGAATAACTAATATAAAATTTATTATTAAATGAGTTTTTAATCCTTATAATTATCTTGAATTTTGTTTTTAGTTCATATATCAACTTTTTAACTTCTACAAGTTGCCAAATTGCATTCTAGGGGCGAAAAACATGTTATTTTGTAACTTGTAGCGACTACAAAGACTAAAAATAAAAATTATAAATTTTATTGAGATTGAAAACATATTTAACTCTAAAGTTTATTTAGACTTGTCTCGTTGTATAAATTTTCGTCCAGGAGTTTAATTAAAAAAATAAAATAATCTATGTTGTGCTTATAATGGGTTTTATTTTTATAAAATATATAGTTTACTTTTAGCTTATTTAAACATTTCAAGATAATTCATGAAATATGAGTTTTTTGGTCTTGTAGACGAAGTGACAAATACCACCGAAAAAACTCATACAGTTGTGATATTTTGGGTTCCAACTAAATCCAGATTAAGTAAGATATCCAACCTAACAATAGATTTGAGCTAGGCCTTGATAATTTATGAAATGCAAGTTACTATTAATTCAATAATTATTTACCTATAATTTCCATTTAAAATTAAAAACAAATATTACGAAGTTTGTGAATAGCATATGGTATATACTATATACTACTAATTCTAGTAAGCTATATTATGGTAAATCTTTTTTTGACAAAATTTGTGTTATATTAACCAAAACATTGAGTTCAAATGATTAATGAGCTTCCCTAGAAGTAATCGTTCGGAATAACCTGAGTTTGATTGCGGATGGAAACAATTCATGACCAGGTCAAGGCGAACTATGGAATATCGGGTCCTTTCCTAGGAACCAGAGGATCAATACTAAAAAAAAATTGTGCTATACTGTGGTAAACCTTTTAAGTGATGATATAGAACTATAGAAGATATGAAAAACGTACCACCAATAAGCAGGTTGATTGAGTGTAATGTTGAAGACTTTAACATTTTTGCATCCAAGAAAACCGATTAATCTAGGTCTGCATTCATCACCCAAACAACTCCCAGTCTCATTCCAGCTCACCATTACATTCTTCCTCTCATTATATCTCACTACAAATTTCTCCGCCTGTCCATCCACCACACCGCCACCTTCAATTCCAACATCCGTCGCGTTCTCCGCCAACACCACATACCACCTCGACGATTCCTTCGGATAATCTTCCAGTTTCGGACCGCCGAAGATGGTGGCACCGGTTTCCACGTTCAGCACCACGCCGGATCTGAGGAATACGGTTGCTGTCAGGTACTTACCCGGTGCCGGGAAGGTGACGCGGCAGGGGATGGAGAATGGACATGAGTCGATGGCTGACTGGATTGAAACGGTGTCGTAGTGGACGCCGTCGCCGGTTGCTCCGAATTCGGTAACGGAAAATGTAACGGGTTTTGGAGAGTGTGATGACGTGGCAGGAAGTGATTGGGTTAGAAGAAATAATAAGATGATTTGGAAGATGAAGAGTGGCAGCGGTTTTTCCATTTCTGGATTTTAACTTCGCTTCTCTCTTATCTTCTTCTATAAGTGCAATTTTTCAATCAAACACACAGCTATTATTGACTAATTAATTTTGAATAATTGTTGTTTTGGATATACTATACTTCAAACTTTGATAGCTTAAATAGATTAAGGGGTATGCCGATTAGCTGGTTGCTCCGGAGTATTAGTTATGAATATAAATAAAGGACAAAATTTATATACTTTTCTTTAGGTGCTTGCTGTTTTTATTGTGTCTCTCACAAAAAGTTAGTTACTTATATTTTTTATTTAAAAAAATAAAAGAAAACTATTTTTTTAATAATAATAACCACCTCCATGTATCTAGCACAGTAAGAACTGTGTCTAAAGTACTGTACATAAGTTTAGTCCATAAAAAAATAATTTTTTTATTAAAGTTTTATTTTTTTATTTTTTAAACATTGACATTTTTTCCGATTAAGATATTATATTTAATTTTGGTTTAGTTGTGGGATGTTTGAATAGTATATATATTAAATAGATTAGGATATCATATTTAATTTTGGTTTAGTACTAAGAAATTCAGGTAGTATACTAGAGGTATTAGATTCGATCACGGATAATAGACAGACAACCAACTAATTAAAATTCATAATTTTATCATGTTATTATTTTTTATAATAATTTAATAAAAAATAAAACAAAAAGCAAAAATTGCAATGATCGTGGATCATATTTTCCTAGCCCCTTCATCATATAGCTTTCTCTTTTTTTTTTTTTAAGCAGTCATATAGCTTTCTCTTTCATCAATGTCTTCTCCATCACATTGTTACTATAAATCATCTTCTCAGTTGTTGCATTTTTAATGTTGTGATCTGGGTAGTTGTAAATCCTGAATTCCTTTAAAATGGCAAACAAAACTATGTTTTAACATGCCTCCTTCTCGGTTAGATATGGCGAACACCGACGACGGAGGCGTGGTGTGACAACACGCTACCAATAGTTAGGCAATGTCGTTGTAGATGCGAACAAGTTGTTGTGATTGGAAAAACAAACGGGTAGCGTCTGGTTCTATCTGGTTGTGAAAATCTTGCAAGTTAATACCTATGGTGACCATCTAACTTAAATTTAAATGATTGAAACTAATGTAAGAAGAAAAACTTTGCTTTGGGAGACATGGTGGGTATGTTGAACGGTTGGAAGAAGAACAATGGAGAGGTTGTGAAAATAGAGAGAGGATGAGAGATTGGAAGAAGAACAGTACAGTGAAATATAGAACAAAATGTGGGAAAGTGGTTAGCAAGTGGAAGATTAATTTTTTTAATAATTTAATGGTTTGTGTTTATATATATATATATATATATATATATATATATATATATATATATATATATATATATATATAGATCAATTGATACTAACTAGTTTGCACCAAATATTACACATTTCAATAATATTTTAACTGATATAAATTTTATAAAATTCACCGTTAGATTAAAAGTTTATATTATATATCATTTGTGTAAATTTCAGACAAATCTTAAATCATTTGATATGTTATTGAGATACATCAAAATTAACGGTTTGTGTCTTTTTTTAAATGCCGTTAACCTTTATGTGTCTCTGACTACGGTCTGGCAAGTGCATCAGTCTGTCGTCGAGTAATAATTCACACTCTAGGTGTCTAGAATGAGTTCGTATCCACAGGGATCGTGCCGAAGCTCCACTAGCGTTATTTAAGTTTGGATAGTTTGCATTCGCTTTTGTTTTGAAAAAAGGTTTTATAAAATTAGCGTAATGCTTGCATAAATAAATAAATAATAAATAATAGATTCAGAAACATAGAGGATAGGTATGGTGGTTGGACTCTCTCCCTTCTTCATATTTGGCATGACCGGTGTATAACATAGTTATTTAGATTAATGTTCGGCGGTGACTTTTCCTTGTTGTAGTAACACCTTACTGTTACACTATGTCTATTAAAGTTTCCATACTTTCATAACTAAGGTACCTACGAGAGCATAACCTCGATGTGTCACATACCCTAATTACTAAGTGAGTTGTTTATAAACATGCATTATTATCTTCACCAATTAACCTCTAGATCCTAGTATCGGACTATTCATCATCTAAGTGCTCAGTTCACACCTAGTTCATGATTCCTCCTCTAACCGCTCATTCACGACTAGTTCAGGACGTTACCGTCTCTATACACCTAGCGCTATTTACTACTAGTTCCGGACCATATTAAGTTAGAAACCTAATATCAATTCTATGGGCGCTCCCGCTTATCCGGCCAGATTACGAGAAACGTTATTAAGTGCATGAAAGTAAATAACAAACATAATACTTAAATATCATTTATTATAACTTTGACTCAGTCACATACTCCAAATATTCTTTGGGGAGTTCATCTTCTCCACCACAACCTAAGGCATCTATTACAAAAGACTACATATTTAAATTACAATAAAGAAACTATAATCTAAACATAAAAGCCTAAAGAAAACATACCTTGCTGTGTTAGCTTTCCCGTAAGGGGACAAAACTATGCCCAATAGAGCTCCTCTGAACCTCTCCTTATAGTAGAGAGTGTTCTACTATTTCTGAATGAATAAAACAATGAATGGGAGGCTCTATTTATAGTTTTCGTAATGGGCCTCAGCAAGGCATCGCACCACGATGAAGCCATCGTGCTACGATGTGAAGATTCAGTTCAATTTTATAACTGATCTTGTGCATTTCATCAGCTTGGGCGCCAAGTTATGTTATCGTGCTGCGATGTGCTCCATCGTGCTGCGATGCAAAGATTTTCTTCAGATTTATTCCTTCTGATTTCTTGGCGAACAAGCAGCTCCCATCGTGGCACGATGGGAGCCATCGTGCTGCGATGGAATGCTGATTTTCTTCATATTTTGGGTTTTTTCTTGTCTTTTTGCATCTTGGACTCTGTCTTGATGCTTTTTCCTGCTTTTGTAGGTTTTCCTTCGTATTTGGGTCTGTCTTAGTCATTTTACTACTAATAATAATACTAAAAATACCATAGAAATTCCTGTCATCACAACCCCAAACTTAAATTGTTGCTTGTCCTCAAGTAACATGCTGTCAGACAAAATCGTTAGAGAAATAAGTGATAAATAAATATGATAGGAATTTCACAACCTTGCTTTATATTTCAGCAATGGTACCGCTGATTTCTTACCGCAGCGATCATGCTCAGTCCTGCTAGGCTCAGGAGACGTCAATAGTAGCAAATCGGACAAATGCCGGCAGGAGTCCATGTTCAACTTTTTCTCTCTCTAACATTTGTGTTTTTCGCTCATAATTGAAAGGGTTATCTCTCAATCATCGTGCAAACTGCCATTTTACCATAGGTGAAATTCTGGCGCGCTGGTCAACAGATGTGGTATATGATGTTCCAACATCGTGCCAACGTAAAACACAATGGACAATATAAACAATAAGAAGCAAGAAGGTAAACAACACAGAGTATTTGTTAACCCAGTTCGGCGCCAACCGCAACCTAATCTGGGGGATACCAATCCAGGAGGAAATCCACTAATAGCCCTAGTTCAAAGTCTTACAGCAAACTCCTCGTTTACAACTTATCACCTAGCAACTATCCTTATGTCCTTCTACCTAGGAACTCCTAGGTATGAGTTCCCAACTCACTCCTTAATTTCAACAGTATAACCAGTACTGTTGTTAAGACAAACACTATGGTGGAGACATTCTCCTAAACACTAGACCACTCTTACCTAAAGGCTTTGAGTGATACACAAGAAACAATCATACTCCATGCTTAAAAGCTTTGGAGAACATACAGAGTTACAACTCAATAAAACAGTCCTACAAAAGTATCAAGATGATACTAGAGAGGCTCACAAATAAAGCACAAGGCTTACAAAGACACGAAACCCTGAAAGTCTACATTTTGGTATATTGGTTTCGGTGAAGAAACTAGGTTTAGCTCCTTCCTTTAAATAGCCGGTAACATGGGCTTCAGAAGATTTAATCCAAGAATATATCCAGCTCACACATTAAAAATAAATCATATCTTAAAAGATTAGATATGTTTTGGAAATAAATCTTCACAATAATTCCTAAAACAATCTTTAAATAAAAGATCTGTTTAGAAAATAAATCCTTTCTTAATGCACACACAAGGACTGAAGAAAGAGAAAAGATCTTCTCTTAAAATAAAATGTGCACAAAAGATACGCCAGCTCGCACCAGCTCGCGCGCACACGACAGGTTCCAATGTTGTAACATTTGATTCAACATCTTGGACAAAGGCTTATTTTACAAAAATGAAGCCAACAATTAAAAACCTCAACAATCTCCCCCTTTGGCAAATTTTGGCTAAAATAATTCTTGACTAAGCCATATAAACTGGAGAGATGTATTAGCAACATCAGAGGCATGCAACAGTGGAATTTGACATATTCAGCCTCACAGAGCACTCCCCCTCAATATCAAAACGTATGCTCCCCCTCAACTTCAGCATACCACAAGAACAGTATCGGAGCAACAAGCACATCTTATTCGTTGTCCATAAAGCCAGAAAGTATCTTCCATGGATCTCACCCAGAAACAGAACAGGATGCCTGCTCTGATACCAATTGAAATTTTGGCGCGCTGGTCAACAGATGTGGTATATGATGTTCCAACATCGTGCCAACGTAAAATACAATGGACAATATAAACAATAAGCAGCAGGAAGGTAAACAACACAGAGTATTTGTTAACCCAGTTCGGCGCCAACCGCAACCTAATCTGGGGGATACCAATCCAGGAGGAAATCCACTAATAGCCCTAGTTCAAAGTCTTACAGCAAACTCCTCGTTTACAACTTATCACCTAGCAACTATCTTTATGTCCTTCTACCTAAGAACTCCTAGGCATGAGTTCCCAACTCACTCCTTAATTTCAACAGTACAACCAGCACTGTTGTTAAGACAAACACTATGGTGGAGACACTCTCCTAAAGACTAGACCACTCTTACCTAAAGGCTTGAGTGATACACAAGAAACAATCATACTCCATGCTTAAAAGCTTTGGAGAACATACAGAGTTACAACTCAATAAAACAGTCCTACAAAAGTATCAAGATGATACTAGAGAGGCTCACAAATAAAGCACAAGGCTTACAAAGACACGAAACCCTGAAAGTCTACATTTTGGTATATTGGTTTCGGTGAAGAAACTAGGTTTAGCTTCTTCCTTTAAATAGCCGGTAACATGGGCTTCAGAAGATTTAATTCAAGAATATATCCAGCTCACACATTAAAAATAAATCATATCTTAAAAGATTAGATATGTTTTGGAAATAAATCTTCACAATATTCCTAAACAAATCTTTAAATAAAAGATCTGTTTAGAAAATAAATCCTTTCTTAATGCACACACAAGGATTGAAGAAAGAGAAAAGATTTTCTCTTAAAATAAAATGTGCACAAAAGATACGCCAGCTCGCGCGCACACGACAGGTTTCAATGTTGTAACATTTGATTCAACATCTTGGACAAAGGCTTATTTTACCAAAATGAAGCCAACAATTAAAAACCTCAACAATAGGCTTGCAAGAACTCTAAGAAACCAGTCAAAATTCAATATACATGTATTATTGGAGGTCTTTTTAAGGGTTATAACGTGGCTTAGGTCAAGGTAGGACATTTTTGGGAATAGTAGGCTAAACATTGGAGTTAAGTTCTACTTTGTTGTTCCTTTTTGTGTACGCAACCTGTGTTCCTTAGGGTGCCTTTTTGTGTTGGTATTGGAAAATAATAACCGGATATGTCTTTGTGTGGTTCTTTTCTATCACTGTTTTTGCCCTATGGCTCTTTTCTTTTGCCCTTTGGCTCTTTCTTTTGCCCTTTGGCTCTTTCTGTTGCCCTTTGGCTCTTTCTTTTTTTATTCATTTTTTTTAAAAGACTATTTTTTTAGGGAATTTTTTGATGTTTTCCCGTCTCTTTTTCATTTTTTTTTTTTTTTTTGTAGTGATAGTTCTCCGTACACCCACCCCAAACTTAAACGTTGCTAGTTCCATGAGCAACCCCAAACTTATTTTGTTGCCAAGACTTGAGAACTATTACCTTAACTCCAAAGAGGGTAATTTCATTGTTTTTCTGGTCTACAGGCTTGTAACGTGGTTTGTCACCGAAACAAAAAGGGATAATTTATTTTTTCAGCTCAAAATTGGCTAGCAAAAGATATAATATAATAAAGGGTGGCTTGAAAAGGCTCTGGGTTATAACAAACAATTGCCTCAATGCATATAATATCAAATCAACTAGTCAGCAGAGAATTAGAGCAAGTTCTAGAAAATAAACAAGTGCACGGTACTCTCATAGTAATTCGAAAGAAAGTGGTAATACCGTTTGGAAATATTTGGCTCAAATCCTCACATGGCTTAGGTATCTGAAAGTTGAACACTTGTCTCACGGACACTAGCTTCATTACTCGTCTCTCTGTCTCCCAAACTTCGCACTTCGGAGCAATCACCTTTGGTTTCTGTATGAAGGCGTGAAATTCGGCTCATCAGAATTTATAACTCACTTCGCCGCAATCTTACCTATAACAGTTTATCATGCACTAGATAATAAACAGCAAACAATTATTTAATTTTTTTGTAAGTTTGAATAAGGGCTGTTTACAGATGAAGATGACATGCAGAATTCTAGGCATACTTTATTGAATTGAAAAACTGAATTGCAATTACTGAATTGAAAATACTAAATTGAAAATACTGAAATTAAAAATTACTCATCCTTGGGTTGCCTCCCAAGCAGCGCTTGTTTAGCCTCTCATTAGCTTGAGGCATTTCCTCCATTACAGAGGATAGGTTCGCATGTCTCTCTCTTCTATAGAAGCTTTCGCCTTAGCTCCTCCCTCTTTCTTGTTGCTTCTTTCATACTTCTTTGGGTTTTGTTTTTCTTTGAAGGTGGCAAAGCAGAGTCGTTCATCATCTTCTGAAGGTACTATTTTCATGATGGACTTCCCCTTGCTTCTTGGTGAATGTTCCTTCTTTTGTTCTTTTGGAGTATTGACCCAGTTGCTCTTCTTTCTTTCCTCTTTTCTCTCAGCAGCAGGCTTCTTCAGAGGTGGCGTATTAACCCCAAACTTAGATCTTCTGGCCACTTTTCGGTTTCTACCCCATGCTTTGACCCATGTTGCTCGGATGTCCACTTCAATAGTTAGCCTCTTCAGTTTATCCGTGAGTTCCTCGGGTACCTCCTCTTCCTGAGCTGTCTCTATCTCTAGCTGCGCCATTTCATTCTCCAGCTCCTCTATCTCTATTTTTACCTGTACTTCTTGAGTTGGAGTCGGTGGTGTAGCTTCTCTGTCCTTCCACTCAAGCATGAAGCACACTTCCCTCTCTGTTTTGGAAGCTTTGATTATTCTTTCCTTATCCCCACTCCTTATAGTCAACTCAGCGAGCTCCACATTAATGAGTGCCCTACTATTTGCTAGGAATGGTCTTCCAAGAATGATCGGATGCTCTTCATCTTCCTGGATATCTAGGATCATGAAGTCTGCTGGAAATACCAGGTCTTCGACTTTCACCAAGACATCCTCGATTGTACCTGCTGAGTGAATTGTTGTTTGCTTAGCTAAGACGAGTTCCCGTTCTGTACCTGCAGTTGCTTTTATGAGTTTAAACTTCTCTGCCAGAGATAATGGCATTACGTTAACACTTGAACCCACATCACATAATGCTCGAACTTCTGCCTCCTCAATCTGACAGAGTATGGTGACGCTTCCAGGATTTGTCTTCTTGATTGGCAGTCGCGGTTTCGTTTCTGGTTTTATTCTGTATTCTTCTAGTTCACATAGGTACTCGTCATAGACTTCCTCTAGTGTCATTCCCAGCGTTTCGAACCACTCTTCGAACTCTTTCAGCTCTTTTTCATCGTATATGCACCCTGTGTTCATATCTTTGAGCGCTTTGCACTCCTCCTTTGGATTGTCCACCGTGTTACCTGCAATATCTTTAGAAACATGAGTACTTACCAGTTTTGAGAGTTGACCAATCTGGGTTTCAAGACTTTTTATTGTCGCCCCCTGGTTGGCTACTGTCGTCTGGATGTTTTCAAAGTTAGTTTTGCCCATGCTAGCAAACTTATTGAGTAACTCTTCCAATGGAGATGGCTTTCTTGGTTGAGGTGCAGTTTGAGCCTGGTTCCCTGTCTGGTCCCATCGTAAATTTGGGTGCTTGCTCCAACCTGGGTTGTAGTTGTTCCCCATGTAATTTACTTGCTCCTCGCTTCCTCCTGGCAAACATTGTCCATTAGGGTGATCTTCTAGGCAGAAGTCGCAAACTCCCTCCACCTGTTTAACACTGGCTTCCTTCACAGCTTTTTCTTTATCAGCAAGTTGCCTCCTTAGTAACTCGATCTCTACTTTGTAGGCAATCTCCTGGTCCACCTTAAGAATTCCAGGAGTCTTTTCAGCTCTATCATGGCTCATGTTGTATTCATTCTGGCACATCTGCTCAACCAGATCCTTAGTCTCTGCATAGGTCTTTACTTTGATGGACCCACCAGCTGAGGCATCTAGTATCATCCGATGTTGCATTTTCATACCAGCAATGAATAGTTGCATCTGCTACATAGCACTAATGATGTGATTAGGACACCTTCTCATAAGCAGTTTGAAACGTTCGTAAGCCTCGCACAGCGTTTCAGATTCATGCTGTTTGAAACTTAGAATCTCAGACTTCCTTTTCTGGAATAGTGTGTGTGTGAAGAATCTTTCCAAGAACTTGTCTTCAAGCTCCTCCCATGTTGCAATTGTTCCCCTTGGCAAGCATTGAAGCCAATCTTTAGCTGGACCTGTAAGAGAAAAAGCAAACAAACGCAGCTTCTTCTGGTCATCAGTAACACTTTCCGGCACCTTCTGGATCTGACATGTCTCCGAAAACTTTGCAAGATGATCCCAAGGATCATTGTTGGCACGTCCATCGAACTGGTTCTCCCGCAAACCTGTAAGAACGTTGCCCTTAACATCAAAGTTAGCTGGATTCGCCGGCTGGAATCCCAGTGAGATCTGATCTGTGTCAGTCCTCTTGCAGTATTCTCCCATTGTAATTCTTTGCTCGTCCCCCATGGCTTTGGTGGTAGGCTCTTCTTTTGTTTTGAGACTACTGGATTCTGCAAGCCTTTGTGCTTGCCTTCTTTTCCAAAGCGTTCTTTCTGGTTCAGGGTCGTACTCAAACTCCAGGATACCTGTTATCAAGCACAACAAATGAATACCTTCAGTAGCACTGGAAAATTAAATGGTAAAACTATTTTTGGTTTGTCTCATGTGTCTTCGTCACTATGAAAATTCTCAGGTAAGTGAGGTGGATCACAACGGATCACTTAAATACCAAGACTTATCCTTAGCCAAAACTTTCACAGATCAAAATTCACAATCATCAACAAGATTTTTTGATTTTTTAATTTTTTTTTTTGTATTTTTTAATTTTTTTTGACAAACTTAAACAAATCTAGTAATGCTTTGTAAACACAATCCCCGGCAACGGCGCCAAAAACTTGACTACGGTCTGGCAAGTGCACCAGTCTGTCGTTGAGTAATAATTCACACTCTAGGTGTCTAGAATGAGTTCGTATCCACAGCGATCGTGCCGAAGCTCCACTAGCGTTCTTTAAGTTTGGATAGTTTGCATTCGCTTTGGGTTTTGAAAAAAGGTTTTATAAAATTAGCGTAATGCTTGCATAAATAAATAAATAATAAATAATAGATTCAGAAACATAGAGGATAGGTATGGTGGTTGGACTCTCTCCCTTCTTCATATTTGGCATGACCGGTGTATAACATAGTTATTTAGATTAATGTTCAGCGGTGACTTTTCCTTGTTGTAGTAACACCTTACTGTTACACTATGTCTATTAAAGTTTCCCTACTTTCATAACTAAGGTACCTACGAGAGCCTAACCTCGATGTGTCACATACCCTAATTACTAAGTGAGTTGTTTATAAACATGCATTATTATCTTCACCAATTAACCTCTAGATCCTAGTATTGGGCTATTCATCATCTAAGTGCTCAGTTCACACCTAGTTCATGATTCCTCCTCTAACCGCTCATTCACGACTAGTTCAGGACGTTACCGTCTCTATACACCTAGCGCTATTTACTACTAGTTCCGGACCATATTAAGTTAGAAACCTAATATCAATTCTATGGGCGCTCCCGCTTATACGTCCAGATTACGAGAAACGTTATTAAGTGCATGAAAGTAAATAACAAACATAATACTTAAATATCATTTATTATAACTTTGACTCAGTCACAGACTCCAAATATTCATTGGGGAGTTCATCTTCTCCACCACAACCTAAGGCATCTATTACAAAAGACTACATATTTAAATTACAATAAAGAAACTATAATCTAAACATAAAAGCCTAAGGAAAACATACCTTGCTGAGTTAGCTTTCCCGTAAGGGGAGAAAACTATGCCCAATAGAGCTCCTCTGAACCTCTCCTTATAGTAGAGAGTGTTCTACTATTTCTGAATGAATAAAACAATGAATGAGAGGCTCTATTTATAGTTTTCGTAATGGGCCTCAGCAAGGCATCGCACCACGATGAAGCCATCGTGCTGCGATGTGAAGATTCAGTTCAATTTTATAACTGATCCTGTGCATTTCATCAGCTTGGGCGCCAAGTTATGTCATCGTGCTGCGATGTGCTCCATCGTGCTGTGATGGAATGCTGATTTTCTTCATATTTTGGGTTTTTTCTTGTCTTTTTGCTTCTTGGACTCTGTCTTGATGCTTTTTCCTGCTTTTGTAGGTTTTCCTTCGTATTTGAGCCTGTCTTGGTCATTTTACTACTAATAATAATACTAAAAATACCATAGAAATTCCTGTCATCAGTCTCAATAGCATATTAAATTATTTTGGATTTGTCTGAAATTTTCAATAAATGATTTTTATGATATAAACTTTCAATTCTTTATATTATATAGATCATTTGTGTAAATTTCAGACAAATCTTAAATCATTTGATATGTTATTGAGATACATCAAAATTAACGGTTTGTGTCTTTTTTTAAATGCCGTTAACCTTTATGTGTCTCAATAGCATATTAAATTATTTTGGATTTGTCTGAAATTTTACATAAATGATTTTTATGATATAAACTTTCAATTCAACGATGGATTTTATAAAATTTGTATCGGTTAAAACATTATTTAGAGGTGTAACATTTGGTGTCAAACTAGTTGGTGTCATTTGATCCCGACCCTTTAAAAAATAATGACATGGTAAAATTATGAAATTTTGATTGGTTGTCCGTGTAAAATTTCTTTACACCGTCTGCTTATAATCTTTAAACTATCTCTCTCTCTCTCTCTCTCTCTCTCTCTCTCTCTCTCTTTATATATATATATATATATATATATATATATATATAAGGAGAGATCCGTTGATCCCAAGAGTAACTTCAAAGAGTTACTCTACCGTTCAATAATGCTTTAACATATGGCTACTCACGAACCCGCGATCCGACTCGAAACTGATATAACTGACAACAAATTGAAGCATTCATGCGGGGCGGGTCTTGAGTCAACAATTGCGAAAAAATGGCCATGAATGGTTGCATATGGGCGGGTACAGGTCTATTAAGATGCAAATTAATTTTTTTTTCTTTCTCTCCCCCTCTCTCTCCCAATCTCATATAGGATATACTTTATTGTTTTTATCCATCTTTGATATAAGAGATAAATGTTATATTTTACAAGCAAATAATATGTTGATGAAGGAGGTGCGAAATATATATTTATACTTCTCTTCTATTTGATCTATTATTATCATTAGATCTACAAATTTGAAACAAAGTAAAAACATCTCGTCCTGATCTTTTTTTTTTCATCTAAGTCTACTATCATTTATTATATTGTGTTGAAGATATTGAACTATTTGAAAAATTGAAATTTTTGGATACTAGAGTTTTAGATGCAAACAAAATTTCAATCAAAACCGTAATAACCGAGCCTGTTCTACCCGTCACCTGACAAACCAAAGATGTATTCGGTTGGAATTGGGTCCAAATTAAATTGTTGCAATTTTTATCGGTTTTGTGATATTCGGCCCGAATCCGACCTAAACCCACTGATGCTCATACCTACTTTAAGGAATATCAATTTTACAAAATTCATTGTTGCATTGAAAGTATGTATCATATAGATCATATATGTTTAATTTTACAAAAATCTAAAAAAAATTGGTGTGTTATTGAGACAGATCAAGATTAACGGTATTCAATAAAAGCGCATAAACCGTTAATTTTGATGTATCTCAATAACACATCAAACGATTTTAGATTTTTATAAAATTTAACATAGATGATATATATGATATAAACTTTCAATCCATCGATGAATTTTGAAAAATTGATATTTGTTAAAGCGTTATTGAATGAGGGAGTACCTCTTTGAAATTACTCATGGAGTCAACCCCGTATATATATATATATATTTTTTTTAATCATATATATTATTATTTTTTATTATTTTTCGTTGTCTGTTGTTTGATTTCAACGGAAGGGATCAGGATTCCCTCCTATACTATAGGAGGTGCAGTTAAATCATAGTTGTCCACTTTAATAAAAATAAAACAAAACTATAAAGAGTAATAAAATAAAGGGCAACTGCAGAGAATCTATTCTCCAACGGGAGGGAGGGGGGTCTTTTCTCCTGGCCACGTGGCGCAGCCTCGTTGGCTCACAGCCGCGTGGCCCCCACCCTTCTCTCATTTTTTTATTATTATTTATCATTTATTTATTTTACTTGTTTGTTTGTTGAGAGGGGATTGGGCCTTTGGGCCCCAATGAGACCATATTATGTTGGTTGCTGTTTGTGAGCACCATTTCCAGATCCACACCCTTTTGAAACCTTGCTTTTATTTAAAGTGTAGCTATTCCCAAAAAGACTTATTTGGACAATAGCTTATTTAAGTTTATTGAGCCACTATTTTTGCTTAAATAATGTTAGTCTCTTAAGACTTCAATTTTATTTTTTATAATTTATTTTCATAAGTCATTTTTAATTAATTACTTTTTTAGCTTATTTTCATAAGTGTTTTAATTGGGCAAACACTTTTTTAAGTGCTTTGAGCCACTTTTAGTGCACTAATAAATATGTTTACTTTAGAGTACCTTATTATATGTTAATTTTATTTACTTTCTTTTGATGATTGCATTTATACTTCTTTATTTATTTTTAATTGTTTGCTACTTAACTCTTGCTTTTTTATTTAATTTTTGCTTCATCCATAATTATTCATTCTTGTTTCCTTCATCATATTTAATTTAATTGTTGCTTCATGATTATGTCAATTATTATTGTTGTAATTTCGCGCGCTCTCTATTTGTCGTTTTTCTTTTGGACCATTTTCTTTAATCAAGCTTAATTAAGATTTTTATAATGAATAAGGATGAGAAAGGGGGAATTTGACATTTGACTCTTTCCGCCCTGGGTAACTTGGACGCTAGACATTTGACTAGTGATCGCAAGTTACCCTCATCCTAATTAAGCACTAAAATAAACACAACACACTTAAACCTTTTTCAAGACAAACATGGATGTACATTTTATCCATTCATCTGACACATATACGCTTCAGCCTCTCTTAAGAGCATGCAAGCACTGTTGTGTCATCAAATTGCGAAATAAGCATCGTCCGTTAACAACTCTCTTTCCTTAAAAAATTATATATGTTTTATCTATTTCTCTGACACATACAAAGTTTAAGCTTCTTTTCATAACATACAAGCATTGTTGTGTCAGAGGAATACGAAATAAATGTTATCCGCTAAAAACCAACAAACACATAGACATTTTTTTAGCAGAACTACGTGAGCTTTGAATTTCGCATTGCACTCTTGGGAATACGTAGGAGCGGGCACCTACAACCGTCAAGCTCGTTAATAAAACACTTTTTTTTAATGGAAACGAAGTAGAAAACTAGCCAAACATCAGAGCAATTTAATTTGAAACTGCACAGACAAACATAAACCCTCTAAACGGTTCCCGTTGAGTACAACAGATGCGAGGGGTGCTAACACCTTCCCCTCGCGTAACCAACTCCCGAACCCGCCATGGTTCTTTAACCATGCTACCGAAGGTTTTCGTGATATTTTCCTTTCCCTTTTTGGGATAAATAAACGTCAATGGTGACTTCATTGTTGTATGAAACTTTCCAGCCGCTACAACAGTCCACAAAAAACATCTTACAGCAGGCAGCTATACAACAAACAGCAACACCTGAAATTTCGTTCTTTCAATTGAATAATGAATTACATGAGTTTTCTCTGAACGACGATCAACCCACTCACCATTATTCTTTTTTGTAGGTGGCCACAAAAAGTTCATCATGGTGTACACATCTCCCAAGAATAGTAGACTATAAATAAAAAAAGTGTACGATTACAAATTACAGAAGATTGAAATAAAATGAATTGCATGCTATCAATACTTTGTTCAACTCAGTGAGTTTATAGACAAATGAATCGTACATTAGTTGGTTGAGACATGGAGCTTCTATTTAAAGAAGTATTTACCTCTCACCAGCCTGAGCTATTGGTGCTTTACAACTATTTTGATCTCATAACCATACAAGAATGACATAAAGGATTATGATTTAATGGGTTAGAATTTATTAGGGTGACATGAAGGTTAGAAAATTATTGAAGTTTCATATGTATTCATTTTAGGGGTTTTGACCGTTGTATATAGTGAAACAGATCTCAGGAAGGATGTGGAAAATGGCATTGATCTTGGAGTCCCGAATGGTTTTCTTATCAATGGTTTTGGTCCTTATCGCTACGATGACACACTTGTCCCAAATGGCATTACATACCAAATAATAAATAAAAAGCTCATACCAACAACTCAAACTTGTTCCACCAAAATGCAACAGCACAGCTCAAATCGTTCGAATCCTCCACCAAAATGTGATGTTTGAGAACTAAGAAACCCAAAAATGGAGGTTTAGAACCGGATAAATTCAACATGCTTTTAGTTATGAGTTATTATTTAATATTACTTAAAAAAATTATAATATCTAAATATAGTTCAACCAATGTGTCAGTAAATTAATAATTAAATTTTAGTTTTCTTACTAAAATAGTAAATGTTGAATTTTTTTATGAATAAATATAAAATATTAGTAAAATATTTATAAATGTGAAATAGAGTTTGATAGGATTTATTTAAGCCTGCTTCAAAATAAAATAAAATAAAAAAAGATTTATTTAAGCCTCTAGAGTAGATAATGAAGGAAATTATAGTAGGTACACTTTCATTTAAAAAGTTTAATAGGCCAATGCACTTACATTTTGCCTAAATTGGTAAAGTGCAGAATGTGTTACACTTACTTAATAAAATACAGAAAATGAGATGAAGTGCAGAATGTGTTACTTAATAAAGTGCAGAATGTGTTACAAGAGTTAGTTGATATAAGTGAAATGGTAGTGTTGATTCTTGGAATAAATTTAAAAGTATAGAATGTATTACAAAATGTGTTAACAAGTATAGAAGCATGGAATATAAGTGCAGAATGTGTTAACAAGTATATAATGTGTTTGTAGATTGAATACATACCATGTCAAGGGCAAAGTCATGATGAGCTTTACGACCCGTGGTATGGACTGTCTCACCTTTACTTGAAGCTCGATTAATCTTATTTCGTTCTGAGCGTCAGGGCGTCTTGAATTCATCTTCCTTCCAACGTTCAATAAGATACTTCCATCCATCTTTGTTCATCCATGCAGGTTTTTTATCCTTCTTCCTTGCCTTGGGAAGGATATCGGTCAAACGTTTGCCGCAATTTTGATGAAATAAGGTTTTAATTTCGTGATCGTGGTGGGGTTCCGATGAAACTAACTTCTGAAATAATAAAAGAATAATTTGTTACGTAGGTTCAACAAATCATTAAAAACATCAAATCACCACAAAATTAATTGTCTTACTCCAAACATTTCAAACCAAGTTTTTCTTTCTTTTTCTTTGAAGATTTTGAGTAGAAACAGAGCGGTTAGGATTTACATTGAGAAAGGAGAGACCATCGAATATTGCTATGGAATAACCATTGTGGCATGAGACCAAGAAGAGAATATTGCTTTCAAAAAGGAGATGATATTGAATAATTGACTTTGAGTAATACTATACTAATTTGCTTGATTAAAATAAATAAATAAAACAATTTTTATCTATCTCATAACACGTCTTGAGAACACGCGTGAGTTGCAAATACCAACAAAACAATTACAAATTAAAAATAAAATCCTTCCAACGCCGGTTTGATAAAAAAATACTACAAATAAAAATAAATATATAAAAAACAATTAAAATACAGTTTGGGAAATGTTACCATTAATAGCAACTTTTAAAGAAGTAACCTCTGTTTTTAATTTGATGTCAAATGTCAAACTTGTCAAAGAACTTATTTTACTTTATTATATTGTATGATGCTTAGAGCACATGCTAATATTTCATCGTTTGCTAAAATTTTATAAATGTTTTATAATGTTTTAAACATCAAGGTAAAATCTTTTAAAAAATAAACATCACACTAAAATGAATTATTTGAAAGATAAAGTTTGTTTGGATAAATTAAACAATGCATGAATATTTTTTTTTGCAAGACACCTTAATATATAATAATTAAGGCATACCTTAATAGCTAATACGTAGTTAAGTGCTTCAACAAGAATTTAGGTGGAACATTAAGTTTGATTATGGTTAGTAAGACTTAACAAAGATCGAAAAATAGGGTTGGATCAGAGGTAGTCAAATTTAACAAGAATTGGATATAATAAAAACAAAACAAAAAAAGTTCTGTAAGAAAAAAACCAAAAAAAGTTTGAGAATAAGAGAAAAATTGGGTACAAACTTTAGGAGAGAAATAAGATTGGATTAGGGTTAGTAAGACTTATTAAAGATTAAAAATAAGAGAAAAATTTGGGTCTACACTTTAAAAGGGAAATAGGGTTTAATTAGGATTAGTAAAACTTAACAAATACTATAGGAAAATAAAGTTGTATTAGAATTAGTAAGACTTAATAAAGATTGAAAATAAGAGATGGGAGAGAAACAATGTAGAATTACAGTTAGTAAGACTTAACAAAGATTGGAAATAACTAGACGTTTGATCAATGTTATCACATAAGTATTAATATTGTTTGTATTGAAATTGGGCTCCACACTTTAGAAGATAAATATGGTTGGATTAAGGTTAGTAAGACTTGTCAAAGATTGAAAATAAGAGATTAAAATAACAAATAAAAGATTGAAAATAAGAGAAAAATTAGGGCACACACTTTAGGATGAAAATATGGTTAGATTAGTATTAGTAAGACTTAACAAAGATTGAAAATAAGTGATTAGATGTTTAAGTTGTTCAAATAACCTAAAAAATGATATTTTTGCTTATAATTGTGTCCATGGGGGTGCATGAAATCAAAATATTACAAGATTTGTGAAATGTGTTTTAACTTTTTAATTGCTAAATTATATTTTTGATCTTTTAAATTATTTCTATATTTCAATTTGGTCCCTAAATTTTCCATCTCATTTTACTTCCTTAAGTAACAAACATTTGATGCTTTTAAAGTTTTAATTAAGGGACTAAAATATCGAACAATTGTAATTTATAGGGACCATAATGGTACAAAAAGAATAGGGATCATCGCGTCTAACACTTATAACTTAAAGTGACAAAAATGAAATAAACAATCTTAAAAGATCAATGTAAAATGTAAATATAACTTTAGAGTCCAAAAATATAATTTCATTTTTAAAAAATAAATGAGATTCATTTTGTAATTGCACCACAAGAAAATTGTTTTTTTTAATGGGCTGTGTGGATCGAAGCCCAATCCATAAGAGGCTACTCCATTGTAAATACAAAACCCTAATCTACTGAAGTCTTTATAAGTGAGTGGTGTTGTTCTGTTTTACAAATCAAGTAAGATGTTGCGCCGATTCCCAAACTATATTGATGGATATCTAGATCTCTTTCTCAACCTTTGTTACCTCGTATCTGTGTAGAAAGGTAAATTTGAGCTTTATTGTTTATATTTATAACTCGTTCACTTATATGCTTGTATGATTGAATTAATTATGATGAGATGTTGGTGAGGGGGTATGCCACTCGCAACATTATTTTTCTTAAACCATGATATAAATAAAATATCTCGTCATCTTCTTGTTATTTAATCGATTGGGTCTACTTTTTTTGTTGGCTTCTTTTATTGTTTTATCCCCACATTAGATCCACTTACGAGGAAATAAAACTCGGTTGATGGAGATCTCCATCAGCTGAAATCAATTTATACTTGATTAAATGAAAATCGTCAATTCAATAATCTATTTCTACATTTACGTAAGTATAATTTGATATATTTTTATTGTAAGTATTAACGACATCATATTTGAGGTTGAAGTGGGGCTCTTTAATGTCCGTGAAGCCTTTGGAGATGGAGTCGTTCTCTTTGACTCCTCCGGTGAATATGTTTTCATCGACGAGTGGGGGTGTCACCTTTGACTTAATAAAAAAGCAAGAAGAGATGCTAAAAAAAATCCAATGAAATCATCAACTAGGTAGATCGATTTAATATTACGAATAAAATAAAGATTGGTAGATATTTTGGTGAATAGAAACGTGCTTTGAATCAAGAAAAAAAAAACTAAGAGATGAGATAGAAAGGGGTTAGGTTCATGAAAATGGTTGAAGGAGAAGCTGAATGAATTTTCTTGAAGAAGAATAATAAGTAGAAGAGAAGTGTGAGCTTGAGAAGCTGGATGAATTTGCATTAAGGTTTTTTTCATTCCTTCATAATGATTGTGCCTGCATGAATTTGAGATAGAGTGGCGGTTGTTCATTCTTTGGCGTATTATTTGCATATGAGTTGTCTTTTATACTTAGGACTCGGGGTTAGTGTAAATGGGCTTGTACCAAAAATTTAAAGTAGACACTTATGTGTTTTTTCTATTGAAATGTGACTTTAGTGCAACATTTTAAAAAACTGAACCGAAGGTCGAACCGGTGTGACCTCTAGGTCATGGTTTAACCGGTTCAATAGAAAAAAACACACAACTGTCTACTATAAAATTTTGGCCCAAGCCCATTTATACTAACCGAGTTCTAAGTATAAAAGACAACAAATATATGCAAATATTTCTAGGAATGAACAACCGCCACTCTCTCTCAATTTCACACAGACACAATCATTGTCAAGGAATATTGAAAATTCTCTTCATGCAAATTCATGCAACTTCTTCTCCAAGCTTATACATTTCTTCTACTTCTTATTCTTCTTCAAGCAAATTCATCCAGCTTCTCCTTCCACCATTTTCATGAATCTAACTACTTTCTATCTCATCTCTCAGCTATTTTTTTTCTTGATTCAACACACCTTTTTATTCACCAAAATATCTATCAATCTTTATTCTATTCGTATTACGAAATTGATCTACCCAATTGCTGATTTCATTGGATTCTTTACCATCTCTACCACACGATGTTCCTTTTGGGAAGGATTTAATGCATCTGAAAACTGTAAAACATCAACCACAAGAGTAGCTTCATAACACAAGGTAGTCGGCACAGAGGGAGGTGGCATGTAAGAATGTTTATCCCCCAAATTTTCATAGTGTCTTCATTGTATGGGACTACTCTAGATGGCCCCAACACCTTCACAACCGCTGTAAAGTGTCCATCTGTCACCTTCTGGAGACATTGCTTGATGTTATTGCTTATCTTTTAGATTTCTTTCTCAATAATATCTTTTCCATAACCTTGACCCTTATGTCTATAACTACCCAGCACACGATCAACTAACTTGGCGAGACCATCCATTTCTCTCCATATAGCCAAGCATTCAAAAATATGATGTTGTAAGGACTTTCGATTCTCAAACATGCGTTCCCGCCTATTTTGAGGCTTAACCACCTATAATGTATACGAGTAAGAAGCAACAATTGAACCCAAGCGTCAATAGAACCTGGCTCAACAACTACCTTATAAAGAGCCTTTTTTAATGCCTGAGAGAAAACAAGATGATAACTATGAGGTATACTTTTCAGTTTTCATAGTGCAGATAGGTGCTTGGAGAACTCTCTCTAACAACCTTGTGTGTAGAATACCTACAATGTGACTCCCAACCTCTCCTGACGCAAGAGTAACACGATCCAACCCATTAGAATGATGACATGTCCGACTCAAGGCGCTAATAGTCATACACCTTCCATACAACCATTTTCTAAGCCCCCTCAAGGGTTCCTCCAACGTTATAAACAAACCCAAATCACTCTCAATGGCTTCGCGTAGAGTACTTTTCTGTTCGTCACTACCAAGGTGTTATATCTTGAGATGAGACACCATACGAGAAATACCATTACTCCCTTCCTTACCATCTTAGCAATAATGGAACTCTCGAAATGGACAATGTCAAGCCTCCTATTTGAGTAGAATCCATTTGGACAATGCAAAATTGTACTTTTGTCTATGCAAAATAGAAGAGTTTGGATAGAAGAAAAATTAAAGTGCTCCAATAAAAAGAATCTTTGCTTGAGAACTTTCATCAAACAGTTTATGGGCATAAAAATTGATATTGGATTATTTGATCCACTTACGGGCAAGCCAAAAGTGATTCTAAAACTTAAAAGGTTTTGAGCGGTACAAGGTTGGCCAAACTCTACATTTATTCCATACTGAGCCTTGATATGTTATCTTACTTGGAGATCAGAGAAGAGTGATGGCATGCGACATCATCCAGAGTTGAGCAATCCACGAAGAGGGGGTCTGTACCTGTAGGCACTCTGATGCTTAAGTCAGCGAGAGCACGAGAGATACAAAGTTTGAGTATTAGGTTATAATGAACTTTATACCTGACCCTCCTGTGAATGAGGATTTTTATAGCGAGCCCCCAGCGCCAGGTCAAAGGTCCCCTTAATGGGCCATGTAGGGCGAGAATGGATTCTCTCAAAAAAAAATTCCTCAAATTCCTCAAGTGTGGCCATCATCACCATTGAATTCGCCTTTTTGCGTTTTCTCCTCTCTCTCTCCCTCTCTTTCCAAATCAAGGATTGAAAAAAAAAATTACTCTCATGTCAATGTAGAGAATCCTCTTTCACGTAGGGCAGTCCATTAAGAGTGATTGTCAAAACTTCCACATGGATTTGGGGATAGACCACTCGTGCCTATCGTCCTGGAGAGCCGTTACACATATTAGGGAAAATGGGTAAGCTCGGATCACCATGTGTCCTCGACGGAGGAGCACGTGTTAAATGCTTTTGCTAACCCTGGTTGAATGGGCCAGATCTTGTTGGGCCGTCCCCGACATCCTAGTTGAATTGGGCCGTGTTCGACGATGGGCCAGTTCTAGGCCCAATCCGGAACAATATGCATAATGGTTAGTTATTGATTAGCTATAGAATTGCAATGGATTAAATTAACTATAAATTATTTAGTTACTACATACTAATTGTAACTATTACTATCACAAAACTGCCATTACCATAAACCACATATTTGGTTCTTCACCACTCACCAGACCAAACCCATTTAATTAGGCTTCATTGTGAAGAACGTAAGATGTATCAAAGCCACAAACAAACCAAAGTATGAAAAATTTAAAATAAATGAAGAAGTGATTCTACCAACCACTCAACAGAAGGTAAAAACTGAAAGCAAACAAAAATAAAAGAAAGCTAGATACAATATCAAACATTGGAACCTTCGAATCTAATTATGGGCAAGTTGAGTATTTTCTGTTGTTTAGAGATCCTAGAACAAAAAGAAAAAATAATTAAATTATGCCAAAGGGAATAATAATATTAAGAATATGAAATGTCTATATGGATCTTTCACGGCATTGTTCTGGACTCCATCTAGAGATTGTACGTTCTTCAATGGTATAGTTTGCCAAACATAACGGAGACTCACCACTGTGACCATTTTTATTAATGTACAAAACCAATAAGGTTTTTGCAACACTTCCTAGAAGTCGAGTTGAGCAATGAACATCAGACCATACTATTAATCTTCCATTTAGATCATCATCATCATCATCATTGTCATGTGATAGAACAAGTACACCGTACTCAGAATGCACCCGAGCCGGATGATGGCGATAGACAATGAAGTCTACACCATACTGAGCCCCTGACCTCACTACCCAATTTTTCATTCGAAGGTGAGAATAAGCCTTGTAGAAACAAGGGAATGCTTCTTTCTTGGACTTGAAGTAACACCACAGTTGTTCATCATTTGAGGGACCAGTATCAGCACCACCATTAATCTTGAGGCATTTCAAGAAATAACATAGGTAGAATGCTTCCTCCAAGGTTAATTGAAACCAGTACATGTCCTTTTCAACTGTTCTCACAGGTCGACCAAAGCATGCTTTATCAAGCAGGTCAAGTTGTTCTGTTTGCACTGCTAAGTGTACACAATTATCAGAGAGAAATCCACAAGTATTTGATTGAACTAAAGAAGACTGAAGTTGTGTTATATTCATTGACATGGGTTCTCTAAGTGCCTCAGCTTCAGCATCCTTTTTTGATTTTGCATATTTTCCTTTCCATCTTGGTGCCATTTAACCTTAAAAAAAGAAGTAAAATGATGTTCAATTCATAGTGCATGTTGATTTAGTAAAGCTCAATCAAAGATGTAATGATAGAAGACAGAAAAAATTTCTTGGGAGAAAAAAATTCAGTATATTCACTATAACCTATGGAACCATCAAGTAAGTTACAAGACACAAAGGCCCCATAAGAATTATACATATACTATTTTTTATTTTATTTATATAAGCAAATTTTTTTATCGAAGGGAGTACAAGGGGTATTCCAACCCATACAACAAAAACAGTCCAAACCCAGCATCATAGCCGTACACTTCTATGAAGGGTTGCAGAGCTCTCACCGAAGAATCGGTGGTCGAAAGCAGGACACAAAATCAAAATCACAAAACCTTACAGGAGTGGTCTAATACATGAAGACAACTAAACACCCCCCCTGCTATCTGCTAGTTTAAAGTACTCAATTTAACTCCACCAATATGCATCAGCCCCAACTATTTGCTATTATCTGCAACGACAAATGCACCCCTCCCTGCCTGCCAGTTGCATAATTATTGACAAGTGACAACCGCAATAGAACAATCAGACCAACAAGATGCAAACAACTACAAGTAGGGATTGAAATCACAACACAGGCAGCTCTATAATACACCATTAGGATGAATTCAAATTTGCAACACACAACTACTTCTCTGCTGAACCTCCATATAGATATCTCTTAATCATGCAAATTAGAGGGCTATTTATCCAACTGGAATATAGATAACGAAAGCAGTCTCTATTTCTATGACTGAACCATCCCCAAGACACATGTTTAATACGCTCCAGCAGTTTAGCTCTATTAGCTACCTCATCTCTAAAGAGTATGCTATTTCTCATGTCCCAAATACACCAACTTGTTGTAAGCCATATGAATAATCTCAGATCTCCTTTTATTTTATTTTAGTGCCTTGAAGTGTTCTTCAGTGTCAGGCCACATCACTTTCACCCACAATAGTATTCCCAATCAGTTGTGGATCGAATTCCACACTTCTAAGACCCGCACACAACTAGCAGATAAATGAAAGCATGTTTCGAACTCTCTAAAGCAAAAAACACAGCAAAGGCTATGTGGATCTGTAAGGAAAGGATACCTCTATTTAGCAATTAGCAGCGCCTCTCTAGTTGGAAACCATTGTAGAAGCAACCTCCATCCAAATACTCCCACTTTTGAGGGAACATAAGACTTCCAGATCAGTTTTACCATCGGCAGCATCTGCTGCTCCATATATACTTGTTTAACTTCATCCAACCTACTTGTATAACATGAGCGAACCGAAAACCCTTCCACTTTATTAGGAATCCAGCACCAACTATCTTCTACATCTTTTAGCAATTTAACCCCAGGCAGAATGTCTGCCAGATACTGCAAATTTGCAGCCTGTTCTGCATCAGGTGCAACAAGATGATTCAAGTTCCAGCTCCACTCATCACCCTCTCAATTAGTATACTCTCCTATTATACCGTTTTTATTACCAGCACTCTCAAAAAGAGTTGTACTAATCTCCTTGAAATGTTTCAAATATTACACAAAAGATTGAGTAAAAACAAAATTGAAATCAACCATAACTCATGAGCATAAAAACAAAAGTCATGGCTAACTAATAATTTAACTAAAACTAAAAGCTTAACTAATATATCCATCATAAGTGATCAGGCCATATTATGAATAGTATCATATATCATATCAGTGATCAGTCTTCACTAATATTCACACATTGAGTCAGAACTTTCATCAAACAGTTTGCGTGCAAAACTAAAAGGCGTTTAATATAAAATATAGAAAAGCAGCACAGAATGGTAACCCAAAGAGTTGAGTAAGAAGATTATACCGTGAGCGTGAGAGATATTGTTGAACTGAAAGCGTCGCCGATGGTAACTTGTCGTTTTTATCTCCGCCACTAAGCACAGTGGCCCCCCTTTTTCCTCCGATGTCTTTATCTTTTTTCTCAGTTTCACTCACAGCACAGTTGCGCAGACGGAAAGAGACAGCGGAGGTGGCAGTGGTGGTGGGGGCAGTGGCGGTGTCGGCGATGGAGATGTGAAGGGGGAGAGGTTGCGGCCAAGAAGGGAAGGAGACAAACACTCTTTCATTTGTTTTGTTTTGTTTTATTTATTTTTATTTAAATAAATGAGTAAAAACTAAAAACTAAAAAGCCACTCTTGAACCAAAAAAAAACAAAAAAGCCACGGCAATTCATAAAAAACATTTCAAAGTTTTTTTTTTTTATAAGCAAAATAGATTTTATTAATAGGAGTATAAGGGGTACTCCAACCCATGTACAATGAGAGAGGTCCAAACCCAGCATCTAGGGGTGGACAACGGTTCGGGTTGGGTCGGAATGGGTCCAAATTGTCGAACCGGCCCAATCCACGGTTGGATAAAGACAGCCCACACCGAACCATTTTTGGGCCTCGGATCATTCGGGTTCGGTTCAAACGGGTTCGGGTTAAACGGATGGTTTTTTGCGGGTTGGGTCAGTTGCAGCCCAATCGTTTTTTTTTTGTTTTTTTTTTAAAATGGTGTTTTTTATGGGCCTGTTGTAATTTTTTTAACATCCCAATATGGCCAGTCCAGTAACAATCAAAATTGGGTTCCAGTCCATGATCATTTTCTTAATTGACTCTTTATAATGTCATTTTTTTTCTACAAAATTCAAATTGGACAATTTTTGTTGTCCAGTATTAATTACAGCTCATTTAATTTAATATACATAACAATTCACCAAAATAATTAAAATATTACAAACTGATGCTTCAAAAAAAAAATACAAACTGATATTTAAACTTTTACAATGTGATTATGATTAACAAAATATAAGAATTTAAGAACAAAGTCTGGATCGTGAAGCTTCTTGCATTCCTGCATTCAATAAACATCAATTAAGAAACTGAAATAGCAAACTAGCATTAGGAAAATATCAAATATATCATACTAGCATTAGGAAAATATCAAATATATCAAGTGGCAAAACAAAAGTTTCTAATTCAAAAAAACTGGTTTCAATTATACCTATCCAAAAATATGTTCATCAGCCATTCCATGAACCACTGTCCAGTGATATAGAAGTCATGTATGACCTGAAAAAAATTCAAAAAAGATACCCTGAAAATATCACAGAATAGGAAATCATTTAGTATTATAAAAGATACACCTACATGATAAACTTTTATAAGTAAATTAGGAACTTGATTAATAAAATGTCCAGGATTTTTCTAAAAAACTCGATCGTTTTAGTTAAACACATTTTAACTAATATTATTCAATAGAACAATTTATAAAGAACAGTATACTCAAACATCACATAAAAAGGGTAAAATGATAGAATACATTTTAGTTAAACACCAGAAAATTGTAATGATAGAAAAACAAAAAGAAAATTGTAATGATAGTAAAAACGAAAAAGTGAGAAGAGTTGATGAAAGAAAACAGAGAAGAAGCAATTGTTATCGTTTCTAAGGGAGGATTTACGGTGGTGGTGGTAACGGCGGCGGCTAAAACGCCATTAGATAAGGGTTCAATTTTTGAGAGTTTGTGGTGAGAGTGAAAGAGGAAGCGGCTGAATGGGAGAAGAGTTGGGTGAAACTGAAATCTAACCCTAAAACTAAAACGGTGCGTTTGTTTGTTTCATAGTGTTAAATAAAATATTATTTTTCTGTATCTATTCCGGTTCGGTTCGGACACCCGTGGTTCAAATTTACTGAGCCGAACCGAACCGTGTGCAGTCACTTAAACCCGCGAATTCTGCCCGAAAACCCATTTATCCACCCAAATCCGACCCGGTTCGGTTTTTAATACCGGTTTTTTGCGGTTTGGGCTGGGCTTCCGGGTTTTGTCCACCCCTACCAGCATCATAGCAAGAAAAACTACTCACCTTTTATGAAGGGTTGCAGAGTTCCGCCAAATCATGTGCTCGAAAGCCGTAAAAGAAAAACACCAATAAAACACATACTACAAACATGTACTACAAAAGTCGCTAACATTAATATTTATCAAAGAACCGTTTGCTAATATTGATTTTGTTGACCAATACATGTCATTTCTCTTTAAAATTTGATGATACCATGTAGGCAAGAACCTTATTGAAGGCAAAATACACCAAAAAGAAAGATGAGGTGATTTCATCGATTTGGTCCATTTCATTTTTCTAGTCAAACACATTTTCTCTCACACAAGTTTCTCAAAGTGACCTAGCATACCCTAACTCATCTTCTTCGTCAATCACCCTTCCTCCATTGTTACTCGCTATTAAGCTCGTCGAAATTTCCAATCCATACTACATGGTCATAAATGACATTACTTTAAAGTAATAATACACGAGACAAATATGTGTTCATTAAAGCTAAAATACATCACATTCACAAATTAATAACATTACACTCACTAGGCCAGTGTGCATACCTCTACACACGAGCCGGATTAGTCGCCCACCTTTAGTGGGTTGGAAACCGGTGCGAAAGCAAAATAAAATAAATAAAAAATTACACTCACTAATTTCAATCACTAATCAACAACATTACACTAACTAATTTCAATTACTGATCAATAACACTAATTATGAACAACCATATACAAAAATTGAATTTTTTTTTTCGAACAACCATATACAAAAGTTGAATCATAAGACAAACAAATACAAAGTATTTTATATATCAGAAAACAAAAATACAAAGTATTTTATAAGCTTCATATCAACGACCAACATATTCAACTAATTTACATCTCTCTTTAACTTGTCATCATTATCATATTTGTTGCCAACACCAGTTTACATGTCATTATCTTACTCATTCTTTTCTTTCTACTCTTCTTAAGGGTTTCTTTGCAAGATAGTCTTTGTCAATCATCAACTCACATGAATTATTTGCAATTTGCACAATTATTCTGCAAATTAACATAATATAATAGCATAAAAAAATCAAATTCAAATATATTACATAACAATCACACAACCACACAAAAATGACATACTTGTTCATAGAATTGTCTCCCTGAATTCTTCAATGCGTTTGCTCTAAACATAATTGTCTTCCTCTCACAGAAGCTATCGAGTCTTCGATCAAAACGTGAAGATGACAATTGGCTTTCAATCTGGGCAGTTGAAACTTCTCTCTGCTGCAAAAATGGTGGAACTCCTTTCATCTTTCAACATTTTCGAAAATGGTTATGGAGATGATCATTGATAAAAGTTCAATGAAAAAAGGAAGAAGATGGAGATGAGAAAATGAGGAAGATGGAGATTGATTTAAGTTATATATTTGGGGGTGATTTTCTCTTTCAATCAATTTAATCCAGCAATGTTCATATTTCTTTTTGGTGTATCTTGCCTTCAATATGGTCTCTGCCCTGTGTGGCATCAAATATTAAAGAGAAGTGACGCATATTAGTTAGCATAGTCAACAAAACGTCAATGTCAGCAGTAGCAAACGGTTCTTTGATAAAAGTTAACATCATAGACTATTCTAATTAAAAGAAGTTACATTCAGGGACTTTAAAATATTTTTCGATAATTTAAAGACTATTAATATTACGACAGTGAGTATAATTCTTTTGAGTTATGCTAAGGTCACACTCTTTAACACAATCTTTCAACACACACCAATAATAATTAGCCACCTCATAATTTTTTTTAATTCCTTAACTTGTAACCGGTTTAACATTGGAAGTAAGTTTTTTTTTTTTTTAAATTTAACTTTTCATCTACTTCTTCAACCTACCACCACGTTCTCTTTCTCTTCAAGATTTAACAACAAACCCAAAAAACAATCACTACCATCATCGAATGTTCCAGGACAAATATTTGTATATCTTGGGGAGAAAGTTGCAGTGAACAAAAAATAGAAATCAAAACATTATGGAAGGGGATTGAACAGCACAAAAGAGATTGTCTATGTTACTAATCTTCAACATACCCAAATTATAAACCTGATTCAAAAATCATAACCCAATTCGAACTTATTTAAAATATAATCCGGAAGAAATTGTTGAATCTCGTAGCAGAAAATGGTCGATACCCTTTTGCGCGCAACAACCAGAAACGCCAAAGACCATGGGAATGAAATCAAATAAATATTTTTATTTCCATAGACATACAAAAGTTAAAAATTGTCCCTTTTTTCATCTCTTTTACAATAGATCCAACAAGTATTCTATTCTCAGATTTAGAAAGCAAACATTGAGAAATACAAATTTGGTGTATCATCATCTACAGCACCCACTGGCGCAGTTTGTGATTCATTCACAGTTCACACCTCCCTGCTCGTCATGAATTGACTTGCCCATTTTTTCCCTCGCTCCACCTCTGGTTCACAGGATTTTCGCTGCTTCTAGATTTTGGATTTAACCACCCTTCCAGATTACTACCTCTGTCCCAAAATAATAGAACTAGTTTGACTACTGCACGTATGCCAACACACAATTTTTATCACTAATATCTTTAATTCTCTATTAGTAAAAATTATAAAAATTTGATATTTTAAAAATACTCATCAAAACAAATCAAACAAGATCTTATATGCTTATATTTATATCTATATATTATTAAAAAAGCAAGGTCAAAGCATGATAAATGAATAATGACATTTAATCAAAATAGTTCTAATAAAATGGGACGGAGGTAGTATTAATTAAATGATACCTAAACTAATGTATAGTTCTTTTTTCTCTTTGAACTTTTCTGTAACTCTGTACTTGTTGTCATTGTATCATTGTCGGCTCTATTTAGAAGTCAACGGTACCGTCATATTCAGTCAATAGTAATATGATTTACTTTCATTTATTATACCTGCCTTATGTGCTTTAGTACAGTACTCTACAAAACTACAATGAATTATTCTCCTATTGTTCAATGGCTTAGAATAGGCAAATAATATTATTTCAATATTTGGATGATATTCTCAATATAGTAGAGCTAAATTCTTTAGTGTGATAAATTTTGAAATGCAAGTTCTGACATTTCAGTTTCATATGGGTATAAGACTGGTTCATGATTCTTCATTATGACATTGGAATTTAATATGAGTATGAGTGTGTTTCTAACTGGAATTCCAATTTCCATTGCACCCTCAGTGTTTCATTAACACACTCTATTTTACAATTAAAGGTCACTTTATTCTTCATTATGGCAATGAAAATACAGCAACATGGATCTGCTGACTGCTGCACTATGCTTGGATCAAGAATAATTCAATAAACAACTTTATGCTTTGTCATGGCAATGAGGAAAGAAAAGAAAGAAATACTGCATTCAATTCAAAAATTAAAGTAGTTTGCTTAGGGAACCCCTAATAACGAGTCAATCATCTAAGTAGTAGCATTCAACGAACACGCAACTCACTCCCATGACAGTTCAGTCATAGTCTGTTCTATGATTTTACAATCTTGATTCAATCACATTATAGATTAAATGACCCCTATAGTTAGTATACATAGTGATAATAATAATAATACTATATAAGAACAGCATACCAAATCTTCTTCCTTTTGGCCGAAGAAAATCCAGGTTTCAAAATGACTCTTGCAAATAGAAGACATTGAAAACCTGCTGAATGTTGATACCGCTCAACTCAAATCATTGCTAACTGCAATAATATATTTGATATATACACTCTAGGCTAATAGCTACCGGTACGACAACTTCTATAAGCTTTCAGAGCTCCATCTTCAATTGATTTGAGTGCAGAGATGCTGTAACACAATTTTAATTGAACTTAAGTAGGTCCAAAATTTTGTTGTCAGGTAATAAAAATGTTAAATATGTTGCTGCATTTTTGTATTTCATGTTTGAATTAATTCCCTTCAAACAATCGTCAACGTTAATAAAGTGATTGGAATGCTCCATGAATTAATTATGAGGATCCTTCTAAGATCCATCTATGATTTGCATTATCAAATTATTCCTTCAAAGAAAAAATAGTTTAAATAAATACTATCTATTTATGAAGATGAGTGGCAGTCGGAATCATCATACCATGAAATCAAAAAATTATATTAAACATGTCTTTTGAGAGGAGAAATGCACAATATAAGCTAAACTATAATCTACCTGAATTTGCTGAGGAGTCATAACTCAAAAGTGAGTTTTCCGGAGTCATGAAATGATGGTTGTCTTCTTCCCTTCCCCAAAGTGGTTGATGGAATGCATCGAATTGCCATTGCTGTTGATAATGCGGTCTGTTATTGTTGAGTGGGATTTCCGGCCACACGAGAGGCGTAACCATGCTAGGTAAACTACTGTCCATTAAAGATGACCCCTGTAAATTACCAAGGAGATTTTATCACCAGTTCTCAACATTAATTGAAAAGGCCGAACTTTCAATATAAATCACTGTACTAGTCAAAATCACGCAACCCCAACTCCAAACCTAGTTGAAGACATTCAAACACTCATTTTCAATTCCATAAACCAGGCCAGCAACTCCTGACCTTGATTCAAGGATTGAAATGCAATGACTTTAGCTGCAATATGCCCGAGTATTCATAATTAACGAATAGGATAAGTTTAGGCAATCAAGTGCAGACCTAAGCCCTTATTGTCCTACCGACACTCACATTGTTACTTTGTGTAATATTTAGTGTTTCTTAGTTGTTATGGCATGAATGACAGTAAATAGCTAGAATCATCTTTCAGTGTCCCACATGTACCATTTCAGCTATTGGACAAATACGCATTAAGCAAACACAAGTACACTATATATAAAGTGTTCATGGAACCAATTAAGGAAGAATAGAAAGTGCTTTATAAGCAGAGGTCATATATTTTATTCAGATCGTTCCGAGCTCAGGAAATAAATAGATGAATTATGTTTTTTCAACATAAGATAAAATTGAGTTAGATTAACTTATAATACTTACATCAGAGGCCAATAACCTGTCTAAGTTGAAATCAATTCTTGGGTTAACTGCTGCCAGTTTCATTGATAAGATCTGCAATTAGTGTGTAAATCAATGAGAATAAAACCATTTTGATGAAAGTTAACTCAAAGATAACTGTTTCTTCTTCCAAAACAAATATCACCACAGTCTTGTAAATGTATGAGATGTTTTCTCATATTAGACTAGCCGTTCATTTTTAAACATGATTATTTTGACAAAATATATTACAAGAGTATTACAACTTTTGAGCATATACAATATGAGGGAAGGATAATAGGTAGACCGTAGACCCATTGAGAAAAGAATTTTTTTTAAGTAGATTTGAAGTCAAATATGTTGGGTCATGAGAGGAGCCCTGCGGAACATGGATCATCACATTAGGCCAAGAGCAACCACACAGAGAATTGACACCGATTCTTTATCCAAAATCTTAAGACATTAGGCATATGTTGCTCAACAATCAGCATTTACTTCTCCATCCAATGTGGAACATCTAATTCACACTTGCTACACAACAAAATAGTCCAAAATAATGGGACCATGACAGCTTAATGTTTGATTTACAACGCTTACTGCTTGCTTATAGGTAAGAAATGCTTTATGTACTCCAATGACCCTCCAAAATATTCAAGTACAACACACTAGCTCTAGAGGATTAAAAATATCAATTTTGAAGAAGGAAAGAATTTGGGAAGAAAACCCAACCTTTTCTTTCAAAAGTTTCTATGCATAATCCATTATTAGTTGAGAACCAAATAGATATAATAAACATGTATAGCCTCTTGATTGTGAAAATATGTAAAGTGTTTGCAGTGGGAAGAGTCTAACCTCCACTTGACGTTGTAGAGTTTGAACATGGTTGATGATTTCATCCAGAACCAATGCTGTTCCAGATATCTGTAGTAAATCATGTCATGTCGGTGTCAGCTATATTCGACAGATATTAGCTATTTTGAGAAAATGTAAAATCCACTACAGAATCATATTGACAGTGTAATTAAGGCTTCTATGTCAAGCAAAAACAAGGGCTCATTTATGACTATTGAAACAAGTCTTTACAATTGACTATTGTTATTAGGTGACATTATTTTTATTAATTTATTACAGTTTAATGCTACTACTCATGCTATTCTTAAGTACCCTAAGGCAATCTTTAGGGAATACATAAAAGATTCTTGTCTTGAAAATATAAGTCAAACATTTGAAAAAGTAACAAATACATAATTTTCTGTCTAAAGTTATTAGCTCTTATGATTTTTTAGAAAATGCCATGAGGGCATTTGTTAGCATTTACCTTCTTAATATTAGACATTAAGTGTTATGCATTAGCACGATCATTACAAATGATCCAAGTTAGTTAGGTCTCTTGGTTGGTAGAATCACTCTGAAAGTGTGCACTCTTTTCTCAGCCCATTTTTGTCATTCTATGTTGATGGATACTATTACCAAACCCGTAGAGATAATGGTACCATAGCATCATATGGTGGATTAATAATTCACTTGCAAAGGGGACCTTGATGCATTAGACAGCATAGTTAAGTAGATCTACCCCCACCCCCATGCTCACCATTCGGCCTCCACAATAAGCCAGAACACGGAAGAAAGATACATTAAACATCGTTTACAGTCAATGATACACACAGGTTTCATTTTACTTCTTTCTAGGAGCTGCAGTTTAATCATTGAACTATTAAGTATAAACATGACCCTGAAATCAAACAAACATTGCAACACCAAAATTTACTCCTTTATTTTACGTTATATTACTATTTCTCGAGTGGGTTCTATAAGAGTGTTGACGTTTTTTTGACATTTCTTAAAGCCAAATTATAACTAAAACGTTTACGAAAATAAAAATTAGTTAAAGAAAGTTGCTATAAAAATTTAAGATTAGCAATAGACATTAAAGCAAAGCCAGAACGTCTAAAACTAACATTGCAGGCAAATGTTATAAGAATAGGATAAACCAAGTTACTATTAGTGGGTTTATTTTTACCAAACTATGACGAGATTCAACCAATTTAACAAATTGGGGTATTTTTACATTAGTTTTTAATTTTAGATCCCTTTTGATGTTACCATGTTTGGTTTAGATTTCATTGTGTTTCAATGCACTTCTGATGGAAGCTGAAAATATGCCTCAGGAAAACTGTAAACAGTGCTTCCACGTTTACTTTGAACAAAATCCAACAGAAATACTACTAGACTAGTAAAAAATGTCATATTTTGTTGTTCTTGTTATACATGTGCAACGAGGCATTCATAAAAAAATACGATTATTCTAACTGAGCAACACAAATAGATGGTCAAAATTTAAGTACTCCTCAGCAAATATAAAATGTCTCGAAATAACACTTCGTGGGACTTACGCCTCGTGATAACATAACACTTGGTGAAAGCAAATTCCATGTGATTCATTCATAATAAAATGGCAATGATTTGGTCAAGTCAAGAGGTTACGCCTTAGACGATGTTTGATATACTACGGTACTACTCCATCCGTTCCAAAATATAAGATCTAGTTGACCACTACATATTCATCAATGCACAATTTTAATCACCAATATTTTTAATTGTCTATTAGTAAAAATTATAAAAAAAATTGATATTTTGAAAATACTTATCAAAACAAATAAAACAAGATCTTATATACTAATATTTACATCTATATATTATTAAAAAAATACGATCAAAGCAAGATAAATGAATACTATATATTGAGATAGAGGGAGTAACATTTTTTTGAATTATCCAATCATCATGTAAGTGTTAAGTAACCGTGTGTCAAAGAAAAAGATGATAGTATAATATTCACGGTGTAATACATAAAGAATAAAAAAAATATATTTATTTTCAAAAAAATAAAAAAAATATATTTATTTTCGAACAAGATGTAATAAGAAAGACCCAAAAATTGAATAAAAGAATCGAGACTATTCCAGATGAGATATACTTTTGTCACTTTATCCATTTTCTCGTGCGTTATACGATTTTATCAAAATACCCGTATCCTGGATACACCCAAAAAACATTCTACCATTATAACGTCCGCTACGACATTTTCAAAAATTTCTCATTTATATAATGTTTGCTACCTAAGTAACGGAAGAGTAAAATAGAAAAAATGCAGATAAATAAATTAAAATAAAGATAAGTAAATAGAGAATAAAAAAAAACTCGTATTAGTATTATTTTAAATTTTACTATTTTTGAGCATCCAAAAAACCTGTGTAGAGAAGGTCAATGTCAGAAAAGAGCAAAAATGTTAAAAATTTGGACAAAACTAACCTTCGAAAAAGATTTGTAACCAGAACGAAATCCACAGAATAAAGTGAAACCAAAGAGAAGGTGAAATTACACAGATGCCAAGTTTGGCACCCACTGCTATTGACGTGAAAGCAACTACTTTTTGCGGGGGGTCAAAACCGCTGTTAAAGCGTACTTAAGATATTTATTTGCACTTTAGGGGAACAAATTAGACAGAAAATGATAGACTAAGGAATAAAGCACAATTAATTATTCTACTATTAATTAAAGTTTAATTTAAAGATTACTTATAAAGAAATTAGAAAAGAAGATAAGAGAAAAACCAACCTTGTCGCAGCCTGGGACCAGCTCTTGTAAAAGCTTCATGCGAGCATTAATCTTCTCTCTCCTAGCCTTCAACACAAAACCAATTCATTTTTTAATAGAAAAAAATAGTATCTTAATTTTTTAATATAAAGATATCGAAATTAAACAAATTAATTAGTAATTAATGAGAGGTTACTCGTTCTGCTAAGCTATGGCTATCTGTAGCTTGACCCCGACGAACGCGAACATGGACGTAGGGAAGCTTCTCACCGTCACCGGAGGTTTCATTTGCGACGCTCTTGCTCTTCTTTGACGACGGTTTAACCTTAATTTCAAAAAATCATTGATTATTTTCGGTTTTGAGAGCTCAATTTACTGGAAAAAAATAGAAACCCTAATTTCTCGAAATTGTTGTAATTGAGGGATTAATATTAGTTAGTCGTTACCTTTTTCTCCCGCTCTTTTCTCTTCACGTTTCTCTGATTCTTATTCTCAACAGCTGGATCCGAAATGCACTCTTGCGTCGAACAAGGATTCGAATCCGTCTCTTGTGGTTCGTTCTTCACACTTTCTAAATTCGATCCAGACACCGCCGGAAACAACCGCACTTCTCCCGGTGAAGTATTCTCTCCGGCAAAAACTGAGAATTTCGCGGCGCGTTCAATTAACGCGGCGTTCGTAGGAAAGGTTAAATTACCGTTAGAAGAATTCGGAAGATAGGGTTTCTGATTCACGCTGACGTGGCAGCAAGATAGTTTCCGGGTGTCGGTTCTGTCGCAATCAGGTAAGTGAAGTAGCTCTACAGCTTGCGTCGGCGGAAGCTCAAGTAGTGCCGTGAATGAGCTTGCGTTTTCCGGTGCCGGTGCTGGAACCATAATTCCTTGAATTTCTTCATTAAATTGAACGGAATCGAGTGCGTGAATGGATCCAGTAGGTTGTTCCATTGAGGAAAGAAAAGAAAATGAAATTGATGATTGAATTTGAGGAGTTTTGAAATTGGATAGAAAATTGGAGAGAGAGGGAAATTGTGGAGGGAAAGAATAATATTGATGGGAGTGTGTGGGAGTGAGATGAGAGTGGGTTTTAAGGTAATATGGCGGTGAATTGAATTGTATATTGTTGGTTGAGAAGAGATGAGATTGCTTGAGAAGCATTTGAAGTACTGCGAAAGCAACGTTACTGCGTCTACGGTTACTATACTACTACTACTACTGGTACTGTGTTAAGTTATACGAGTACGGTTCCATACAGTTTCCTTCTCAGACAGTAAAAACAAAATTCGGGACCACCACCTATGCCGCCGGGGGTCCACTCTCATCTGCGGATTTTTTTCATAAAAATTGTTTCTATTATACAATTTTGGTGGTTTAAGTTTTTCATTTTGTTTTCATGCCTTAAGTTACCAAATTTAAACATATTAGTTTTTTATTAGATAATACAAAAAATTATTTTAATATTTAAATTTAAGAGTTTAAATGTTCAACATTCATAATTTAAAGGACTAAAATAAAATAAAAATTAACAAATTTTTTTAGATAAAAAAATGTGAGACTAAATTATATATATAATGTTTGTAATTTAAGATAATAAAAGAAAACAATTTTCTTAAGGAAACAAAATGAAACATAAAATTAATTTAAGAAATTAAAAATATGACTTTGTCATTTTCTTTTATTAACATTTGATTGTATTTCGCTACTAAAACATAACAATTTTTTTAAAAATATATTATCAATGAGAAAAATATATTTATAAATAAATAAGAACATATTTTTTTATGTAGTATACTAAATCCGCTTTAAAATCAAATAATCTGCAACGACATCAACATTGTTTTTTAAAAGAACAAACTTATTTCATGTCATTAATAATAATAGAAGTAAATCAAGTAATACATGTTGAAGTAGAATTATGAATTTAAGAACTTGCATAGCATAATTTCTTGACCCGTTGGTGTTCAAGAGAGTATTACAAAATCTAAAGAGGAATTAAACACTATTGTTAAGAAGTCTCACATTAGTTATGAGATAGTTTGAATTTGTGTTTATAATTGAGAACAATCATCACCTTACAAATTGATTTTATAGGATTGAATTAAACTCAATTCCTAATTCGAATATCTATTACGTCTTGAAGATTTCTTGTTACTCGGTGAAATCCTTCATCATCATGTAGCCAAAGTAACTCCTCTTTTAGTCCCAAGCCTCCGCTTCCTTTGGTGAAAGTGAAAGAGCAACAAACAACATCAACTTAAAATATACAAATTATCCATCTTTGTAAAACACTCTATTCTATCATTTGCTAGACAACAAGCAAGATAAATTCAAGACTCTGTTTAATCCTTATTGTGATTAGGAGATTTACACATAAGAAATTGCGTTGCCTTATGTCTTTGTGTGGGTGAAAAGAATCCCGTTGGATTCCATGTCTACATACACTGTGATTTTTGTTGCCTTTCTTGAATTGTTGCTAAGCATTAATATATAATTGGTCAGTTTGTAATCCATCTACACTTTTCTTCATGAAGCTAAGATAATTTCATAAGTGATCAGAAGTGTGATTGTGACCTTATAAAGCAATTTTGCTATGTTTAGGTCCTTGAGCGGCCCTTATAATTCATTCATGATCTCATTCGGCAATAGTGTTCTCTCAATTATTTAGCACTGTTGTTTACATATAATGTGTTTGTGTTTTTTTTTTTTTTTTGACACAAACAAGATTAACTCATTTCATTAATAATAATAGGTTCAATACAACGAGGAACAATGTTAAAAAACATACGACTAGACCAAGAACATGCCGCTCTAGCTAACGAATGAGCCGCCATGTTCGCTTGTCGCTTCGTGAACTTAACCTCAAAGTTCGAATGGAAATGTAATAACGACTTTATAGATGAGATAAGAGAACTCCACTCGGAATTTCCATGATGATTTGAGTGCACGGCGTCAACAACAACTTTGGAATCACTTTCAAAAATAATATTGGACCACCCACGAGCTAAAGATTCACGCATTGCTTCCAATAGCGCCAACGCCTCGCCTTCAGCCACTGAGACTTTATACCTGCATAAATTCGAGCCTGCTGCAACAAAACAGCCACCAGAATCACGAATACACCAGCTCCAGGCCACTACATTCTGAATTTGGGAAAGACTAGCATCGACGTTACACTTCCACCATCCTTCGCGCGGTTTTTGCCAACTAAGGGACTGAATTGCTTGAACATTGCGACTGCTATTGTACCCAAGAGCAGCAGGTAATCGCGTATCAGAATTTCCACCAGAACCGGCATTGTTGTATTGTAATGAATTGATCGCACGCCATTCGTCAATCATGTGACCAGCTCGTTGTGCAACTTCCTTCGCCGAGTCTTTAACACCATTCCAAACCCAATTGTTCCTATGATTCCAAATGCACCAAATAACCATAGCAAAGTGACCGATAATGGATACCGATTCAGTCCTGCATAAATCAAAGATTATTTTTTCCACATCATTAGAAGCAAGCAATCTTGGCCCAACAATATCTCTCAACCCAGATTCATTCCACACTTGTTGGCTATCATGACAACCAAAAAGAATATGCCAATCATCTTCGTCATTATTAACACACAACGGACACTCACTCGGGCACGGCACATACCTTCCCCTTAAACGGACACGAATCGGTAAGCAACCACGACAAATTCTCCATAGGAGATGCTTTGTTTTCGGGGGTGCAGCAGCTCTCCAAATAGAGGACCACTCTCCTTCCATTCGCCAACTATCTTCTACCGTCTTGCTTCTTATGAAATTGTTATAGCCGGACTTCACCGTATAAATTCCATGGTTATCAAACTTCCATACCAATTTATCCTCCTTAACCTCCTCAAACAAGGGAGTGTTTAGAATAAGCTCAGCCACTGGTTCTGAAAAAAGCAAATGGACTTTATGACAATCCCACATTTTTGTACCCTGTAATAACAAATCTTTCACAAATAAATCATACGTACTTTGATTTTGAGGAGATTGCACCCATAGCTTATCTTCGCCACGAAGCCACGGTTCACTCATAATCTTGATCTTACTCTCATCACCAATCTTCCACCTACAACCAATAGATAGCACATCACGAGATTTCCACACGCTTCTCCAAACATAACTAGGATTATCACCAAGTTTAGCATGAAAAATAGAAGACCGGGGAAAATACCTAGCCTTGAAAACTCTTGAGACTAATTTATCCGGTTCAACCACAAATTTCCACGCTTGTTTTGCAATCAAGGACATGTTAAAAGCATGAAAATCTCGGTAGCCCAATCCACCCATAGCTTTGGGCTTCGCTAACTTATCCCAAGCTAACCACCGGATACCTTTATTATTAGATCCATCACCCCACCAAAAAGCATTAATCATTCTCTCAATGTCAGAAATAATAGAATCCGGAATCACGTAAACACTCATGATATAAGATGGAATAGCTTGAAGGACAGATTTTATCATAACATCCTTACCCGCTTTAGAGAGAGCTCGCCCACGCCATGAGTTGATTCTCTTCCAAATTCGGTCCTTAATAAAACCAAAAGTTGATTTTTTACTCCTTCCCACCATTGAGGGTAAGCCAAGATACGTGCCTGTGCCCATAACATGTTTTACACCCATTATGCCTGACAAGTCTTCTTGAGCTGCTTTACTCAAATTTCTGCTAAAGAACACTTCGGATTTGGATAGATTAATTTCCTGACCACTGGCAGCACCGTAAGTATCGAGAAGAGACATTAAGAGTGATGCCTCCGTAATATTAGCCCTACAAAACAAGAAACAGTCATCTGCAAATAAAAGATGAGACACCACATGCGCCCCTCTACATATAATGTGTTTGTGTTACTTTTAAGTATAAGTAATTAAGTTTTATATTATAAATGTGAAGAATGATCAATCAATATACGAGAAGTGATTAATAATTAATGTCTTAAAACTTTAGGTTGAGACTCTTTCTTTCTCTTTCATTGATTTATTGTTTCTCCTGAATTTCCCTGAACTTCTCAATAAGTAGTATCAGAGCATGAATGATATCAGAACATTAGTATTTCCAGGCTTGAGGATGTAATGGCGACTGGTGTCAGATGGTGGGAGTAAGGCATTAGTGTGGTGGAAAGATCCAATTCTTGTCATGGAAGGGGCAGGGTTTGTAGGAAAAGTTGGTTCGACTATCACTTGATCGGAGTTGTGGAAACTGATGCAGAAACTTTTGGTTGGTTGGTTGGTTGGTTGGTTGGGTGGTGGGTTATGCAATAGAACTTAAATATTATTTGAGGTCTTGTTTTTGAATTCACGTGAAGATGTTCAACCTAATAATATTAGTATAGTGCTACTCGTTAAGTAAGGTCTTATGGATAAATTATTTTATTAAGGGTGGGTTTGATCTGCTAAAAAATAAGGGACTGAATATGACAATTTCAGTTGTATTGTGTTTGATTTGAAAAGTGTTATAGGGACTAAACAAATAGGGGGCTAGGAGGTTTGACAAAAATTGAAATTCTTATCTCTTACTAAATCACATTACAACTTTTCTTGCGCGATAAATAAAATATGGCATAGCTTAAGAGACTTTAAATTTCAGTCTCATTCTATTATACTGAGATATATATAAAAATTCTCTAATCTCAGTAAGCATCATAATTAGATGTTTAAGTCAGTTTGTTGGGAAATGCACAATAATCTCTTAGCATGCAAATACATTGTGGTTCTCTTTTACCAACATTTCACAATTTACAAGGTCAGAAATAGTAAGTACTACGTATAATATTAATACTCCTATCGTATTTACCTTTTACATATCAAGTAGGCCCTAACTTTTTCCTAATGTAAGATCACCAATCAAAAGCTTGAATAATAATAACAATAATAAATTAATGATACAATTAAAAATAGAGAAATGTTATGGTAACACAAGTATTCTTACACATACTTGATATAAGGACACTTTTGTCATTTCATTAATAAAAAGATGGACAGTCCAGAAATTTCATAGATATTGTTCATCTTCCCAAATTACTTTTCTGCAATCACCACCATAGCAATGGCAGAAACTTCACTTGCACCGCCTTCACAACCCGCTTCTTCATCTTCGATCGCGGTTGTACTACCCTAGCTAAAACTCCACCACATCACCGCCATGATTTTTGAACTTCTGGCCTTATAGATTTGGAATGAGGGTGATGGTGGTGGTGGTCAGTGATGGAGGACGACGTTGGGTAGAGAGATAGCGAGAGAGAATGACACCGACGAGAGAGAGGGTGTGTATGTATTGTGTGACAAAATTTCTGTTCCAATAACATTTATTACTCAAGCAATGCTTGTGTGATCACATCCACAAATTTATATAGTTTAGGCACACATAGGAAAAATAAATATATTTTTTAAATAGTTTAATGATTAAAATTTTATTTTTTAAGGTAATTAAATGAAAGTAACATACACTACAAGAAAAATTACCTTTTCCGACGGTCAAACTGTGGCGGGTGGGCCATAACCGCCGCCGCTTCTCGTTTCTACCGGCGGTTGAGAAGCCGCCGCCGCTGGCCAGTTCTCACCGGCGGTTGTAACCGCCACTGTCTTCCTATGCTACGAATCTTGTCTTCTTACTTTACGAATCCTCATCTTCCCTCACTTATTTTCACTTATATTTTCACGTTTTCGCTAAGTTTGTCAAAACAAAACTTCTCTGTAACCTAGCTCCACCTCGCGCTCGTCGTCTCCCCAACCGCAATTCCTCTTCTTCGAAGGTTTCATATCTCTCTCTCTCTCTCTCTCTCTCTCTCTCTCTCTCTCCCCATGTGTCTTGCAATTTGATGTTAATTTCTTTCTTCAATTGTTAATTGATTTTGGTCTTCAATTTTAGGAATTTTCCTTGTTAATTTTGTTGATAGTTTGATTTTGACGAACTAGGGATTTTGGGTTTAGATCTGTCCATTTAGGAATGTATTTTTACCATCTTTTTAGGGTTTTTGAATTTAGTGGTATTAATAGAAAATTCTTACTTCAAAATTTACTCTCACAATCTTTTCTGAGTTCTTACACCAATTTCATAATCATCCTCCCATAATCAAGAGAAGATTTGTTTCTTGGGGAAACAAGAAGAAGATTAAAAAACAGTAACAAAAGAGAAAAGTTATAAAGTTTTCACTCATTCTCTACTTGGAATCTTTATGATAAAAGTGAGTTTCTAGTTCCTTTATAGTTTATTGTTTTAATTTGTGTTGATTAAAATGTTAATAGGAGATTTCAAGCTTGAGGAGGCATGTGAAGGAGAAACTCTTGTAATAACAATTATTGAGATAAAAAAAATCTGAGGTATAGTGATAGCATTGAGTTTTTCAATTATTCATGTTTTGTTTAACTAAGGTAAGGATTAGAACTAACATTTTAATGATTTGTAATCAGATTCCAGATTTTATCAAGAGAGAGGTTGAATTTCAGTTTCTTGTTGTAAGCTAATAAATGTTCTTGATTTTGAGTTTTGTACTATGAATCCGTTTAAATTGGTTTATTTGAGTTTATCTAGCTTATGACATGTTCATAAGCTATTGTAATTTTATTAGGTAGTTTGAGATGATCAATTCTTTGTTTGTCTTAGGTTCTTCCTGAAACGCTTGATGGCAACACTACAAGAATAAGGGCACTCAGCGGCAGCAATACTACTGCGGTTGGCTCATGACCGCTGCCGCCTTTCCCTTATGTGGCGGTCCTGCAGTGCTTCTTCATCCGCCGGCGCTTCTTCTTGATGGCAACACATAGTATTTCACTGGGTTTTTTTGACATTGACACTACCAGGTGCTAGTTGATGCTAATTAAATTGTCAAAGCTCCTATTACACAGCCAACTATATCTATCTATATATAGTACTATTTATAATACTATGTCTTTGTCTTGTACTCTTGTATGGTTTTAAAAAGGACTAATTAATTATAGTTTCCTCAATTCCTCGTGGTCAGTTGGCAACACTGTCAATTCCATACGTCAATTTGGTAGCTCATTATTGTTTGTATGGTCTGACTTTATTTCTAAGAGTGTCTGCAATATGAAGCTCTAATGGTGATGCATGCTAAATATACCATTTGAGCATGGTCTTTTATGATATTAATTAATTAGTGTATAGTCATTTTTTAGTTTTGTGCTTGTTATGCTTATATTGCTTGACCAATGGAGTACATCTAGTTATACTTGAAAAATAGAGTATTTAGGAATAAGTATGTAGCGTCTAGGTACAAATTGGATTTTTTGCCTATATTATAACACCTATATAAGTTACTTACTGCTTATATTATTGGGGGATGATAAGTGTGGTTGCTTGCTTATGTACTGTGTAATGCAAATCCCTGTGGTTATGGAAAAGATGGTGCAACAATCAACATTGGTTGTGCTATTAGGTGGCTTCAGTGGTTGATCAAGTGAATTTTTCAGACATAGTTAATTGGGTTTACTCTTGTGCATTGTAGCCTTTCCCATCTCTTTACTTAGTTTTGTTTTGTTTTATTTTCTGCGGTTGTTCAGTTTGGGTTTGCTCTGGAGCATTGTAGACATAGTTAATTTTTTTTACCTTTTTTATTCATGGCAGGGTTCAGGGCAAGCAGTGGCAATTAGATGTGCATTTTATAATTGCAGGTTCTGTGGATGGCAGGTAGCTTCACTCTCTTGACTTGTTAGTTTATAAGTTAAATATGCTTCTTAATTTATATGGTGATGTATTCATGTTGAATTGCTAAGAAGTTGATGACTCTCAATGAATTCATTTGTATGTAGACTCTAATAATGCATTGATTAAATGAATTATGTATTGGATGATATCTTAAGCCTTGTTTGGATAAATAGCTAATTAAGCTCTATAGCATAATTGCTTATTATATAAGTGCCTAGGTACATGGTGAAAAGCAGATCCTATTGCTGAAGAAAAAGACTATGGTTAGTTTCCTAGTATGGCAATCTTGATACTTGAATCAACAAATTGAGGACTTTTAGCAATCTGGCAATGGCAAATCATTCTTGAAGACTATGGTTTATTTGAGTTTGTCTATAGCTTTTGTTGTCATGTGTTAGTTTATGGTTTGTAATCATAGGATAATTATAGATACATTTGGGATGACTTGCTTTTATTTTGAAAATTTGGATTGATTTCTTTTAATTTGTTATAGAAGTTTATGTTTGAGCAAGAAATTATGCATCTGTAGCGATTCTGGAGTTAATGCAATTCTTTCGCACACTTGCTTTTATGAGGTGTATGATTAATGTTTGTTCTTGAAAAATGTGAACAAAAAAAAGCATTTTAAAAAAATTGTTGGAAAAAAAAGTTGTGGGAAAATTTTTTTTTTATAAAAAAAACGGATAGCGACGGTTCCAACCGACGCTACAAACACAGGGAATTGAGAAAAATAATTACAAATAGTGACGGTTGGCAATCGCTGCAAACATCCATTTAACCGACGCTAACTTCCTTGCGGCAGTTATTCCAACGGTTCTCCAGAACCGTCGCCGCTTAACCTAGCGACGCCGCCATTTCCGACGCTTGCCAACCGCTGCAGTAAGCACTTAGCGACGGTTTTGACCGACGCTAATGCTTTTTTTGAACTGCCGTCGCTAGCCTTATTTGATGTAGTGATAGTTCAAACTCTAATCCTGCATATTACATAATACATATAACATCTCTGCCAACCGAAATACGTTAAGGAAAACAAAAAGAAATCTAATGGTATTATTAGAGATATTGATGAATGTGTATTTGTGTGTTTATAGATGAATTAATTTTATTTGTGATCATATAAAAATTATTCTTATTACTCACGGTACAATAATCACTCAAAGTCTTACATGTTTTTTAATAATTTATTCTTATGCATGTATTCCTATAAACCGTCAAGCAAGACTATGTAAATTCAAATCTTGAAAGAGATTCATGCCTTTATTAACATGTCAAATTAGTTCATGTATTTAGTCACACAATATTAAATAAATACAGTATATTTATTTTAATAACTTAATAGTCTTTTACTTTATTCACTCATTATCAATTTAATTTTTAATGTACATTGAAAATGACTTATCTAAATAAAATTTAATAAAGTTAGAGATCTTTTTAAAATATTTATAAAGTCAAGAATATATTTATATGTGCTCTACAAAATCACTAACCAATTTAATGGTTCACTCCTTTATTTCAGTTTCTTATCTTGCAAGCTGTAGGCTACGTACTATAGTTACATAGTTACAGTACTGTAACTATACTACTTGGATTTCGTAGGAAGAGTAAAGACAATATATAGTTCATACTATAAGTTTCGCCATTAATGTCAAAAAAGAAGATGGAGAAAATGCATAAAGAGGGAGTAATTAAGTTTGAGGGTTGAGCTGAGTTATACATTTTGGAGAATGTTAACATGTGCTCTTATGGCACATGTTAAGAAAATAAATGTGGAAAATTTTTATTGAACTTGTGGTGTATTTAATTCTCTAAGCATTAAATTCTTTATATCATTAAATGCTAAATTTTTATTTTTAGATACCTTAACATGTGCCCTTAGGGCACAAGTTAACATGACCCATACATTTTAACTTAGTAACCAGCTGGTTTAAGCTATTAGCAATAATGAACCAATGAATATTGAATTTAATTTTGTGTGGCTCTAGACACTATAAGATATACGTAGCTCAATTCCATTCATATATAACAAGGGGCCGATCGGTTATAATATGTGGTCCAAAGCCTTAAAAGTTTGAACAGCATGACTAATTTTATTAAAGAGAGTTACTATACGTTAAAAAGTCTCACATCGAATATGAGATAATCTTGACAAGTTTTCATAAGCAAGTGAATTAATAGAGTATTTAGAATTCAAACTCCAATCCCTACACGTCAGTTCATATCAATCGAGTTAAATATTTACTATTTACTAATATACTATCAAGTAGCAATGAATTGTTTCAGAACCAACTCATTTGATTTATAGTTATATTGCTGACGCATGCATATAAAAATTTACACATTATGATATTATTTCATTGTTCGTAAAATATAAGTGAATTTTCAAAAATTAAGAATGCAAAATTGCTTCATGTTAAAGGTTAAGTGCAATAATGCATGTAACACTAACATTATGTCACAAGTTTGAATTGTGTAGTGGTCATTTAAGAGAGATCATGTAGTGGTGGATTCGATCTCTATTATATATAGATGGAACTTAGAGTCTCTTTGGATTAATTTATTTTTTGAACTTATGTGAAACAATTTATGCAAATAAATAAGCTTTTATGTATTATTATAAGTTTTTCAAGATAGTTTATGAGAAAATAACTTATAAAGATACACATTTGTTAGTGACAACTTATAAACTAACATAAAAAATTTATTTTTTTGCATAAACTATTTTCATAAGCTCAAATATAAGTCAAATCCAAACGAGCCCTTAATACCACATAATTAGCGCACACCAGGAAGCAGGAGGCGCAAGCCACAATCACTAGATCGGCGAACTAGTTTCACTAATCAAACATGCTATGTTTTGCAACATTAAGCTATAATCTAGTTTATAGCTGGCCAACTGCGACCAAATCCCAAGGAACATGTTAATGCTATAACGTTGTGAAGTGAAACAGGGTTAGAAGATCCCGTTGCTAAAAGAGTTAGAGCTAGAGACTTAGGAAAAAGTGTAGAGAAATGTTGGTTACCAAATTATATCAAATTGATGTAGCTTAGTGGCAAATGCTTCAAATTATTCTTAAAATATATGAGTTCGATTTCACATTAAATATATTAATTAACTTCTAAAATTATGCTTGAACTTATATGTGTTTTATCTATGAGATGAATATTAGCTTATGTCTGAGTATGTCTGATACATGTCTGTTACATGTCACAGTTGTATTTAAACAATTGTTTTTATTTATTAGTGAAGTTTCGCTTTGATTGTGACACGAGGAATGGTTCATAGAGTCTTTTATTTTTTATTATTTCATTTAAATTAAATATGTATTATTTTAGAAAATGGATTTTTATAAGCGGTGTTTACACTAATTAATTATATTAACAATGTATGTAATGGTATGTAATACCTTGAACCAAAATCTTTTATTTAATCTTTGATTATGAGTCATGTAGCTGAAAGCTAGCTTATAGCTGAAAAGCTACCTGATTGAAATTAAAGTATTTGATAAAATTAGCTTTTAAAATGATTGATAGATATGTTAAAAATAAAAACACAAAAGGACATGGATAGCTTATAGGCTTATATAAACTATAAGCTCAAACGCTATTTGAAATCTAAAAAAAACTATAAACTAATGAAAAAAACTTTTTACCAAAGACGTTTTATTTCATCAAACAAACTTATATACTAATATAATAAGCTATAAGATAACTCATTTGTTTTACCAAATAAACATTTAATGGTTCTTACAAAAGTTAATATACTTCACTAAATAATACGAGTTTCGCTATAAATAAAAACGCATTCAAAGTAGAAAAGAGATACACAAATTCATGCTTTTTTTTTTTTTTTTTTTATATTGATGAGGGCCTAAGCCCATACACAAATTCATGTTTTAATATCTATTGTTGTCTATGTTATTTTTAAATCATTTATTCTTTTTTATAATATAGAAGAATTGAATAATTTTATTCAGTGAACAAAAATGTTAACGATTGAGTGGCCCGAAACATTCTTTAAAGAACTTAAATAATATATGCAGAATCAATGCATTAAAATTTAAAAATTTATTGTACCAAATTTTTTATAGAATAATTTATTTAAATTGAATCTTTAAAGAATAAGCTGAAGGTACCATTAGCAATATACACAGAAAAATATTATTGGTATACACTTAGTGAATGTGCAATTCACCTAAAATATTTCAAATTGAATTATCCCGAAGGAAATAAAGAAAGAGACTTGGATTCTATCCTTCCCAAATTCTTTATATTTCTCTCATTCTTCTCTATCTCTCTCTTAATTGAATCTCTCTCATCAATAATAAAAAACAATAAACAAAATCAAGAGAATAAAATTAAGAGAAAAATAAAAAGAAATGAGAGAGATGTCGAGAATTTGAGAAGGAGATGGTCCAATTTGCAAAAAAAGTGCTTTGATTGTTCCTAGATGGGTGCGTGCATGAATGGAAATGTAAACGAGGTTTGGTAGATCGTCAAACACATGAGCTGGTTTGGTTTGGTAGTAACCAAACACGTACTGACAACTCTAATTGGGCCTGTTTTTGGTAGGGTAAAGCCAGGGCCCAGATAAGCCCATTAGATTTTAATTGTCTTAAATATGTTACTCATCCATCTCAATTGTTATTGATATTTTAAATTTGGTTCCTATAGAAAAACTAGATATTTAAGTGATTTTTTTTTGGATTAAGTAGTTTAGTGATTAAAATTTCACTTTTTAAAATGAATAAGTACAATTATTAGAGTTTGTCAAAAAAAAAAAAGAGTACAAATATCAGAGTTTAAATCTCGATCTCTGCAAACTACATGCAATGTCAGTACCAATTGATTTACATTATGAGGACTTCTAATATAAAACTTATGTGTACTTTTGGTTGATCTTCACAAAAACCAAATCCTCCTACTTTTTTTTATACTTTATAAGAATAGGGGTTTCAAATTTTATTTTTTTAATTAAGTAGCTTAGCAGCTATAAATTCACTCCTTAAAATAAATAATAGGAAAATTGGATTTAAATTTGAGCTCTTATATATATAAAGTAGGCAAATTCTAATATGGACCACTTCTTCAAGTGGTCCATGGTGGACCAGTTGCGAATAACGCTATAACGAATACGAATTTTACAAAATCCACCGTTGGATTGAAAGTTTATATCATATAGATCATCTATAGAAAATTTTAGGAAAATTGAAAATTATTTGATATGTTATTGAGACCCGTCAAGATTAACGGTTTATTAAATACTGTAAATCTTGATAAATCCCAATAAAATACCAAATGATTTTCAATTTTTCTAAAAAAATTCATGAATGATCTATATGATATAAACTTTCAATCTATCAAAAAATTTTATAAAATTCGTAGTCAGTATATCACTTGTCCACGGTGGACCACTTGTGGAGGTGGTCCACCGTAGCATTAGCCATATAAAGTAATGTCTTTTTACAAATAAGGTTATTTATAATTTTATTTTTTTGTTAAATAACATTTGACTATGGTTATTTATGCTAACAAATAAAATAATTATTATTTTATTTGAATGTTAGCTAGCAAAAGGCCTAACCCTCATTTTGTGGACCCCGTAATTTTGTCCATGATATTACTGATGGAGATTCCTCTGGCTCTTGTTATCAGAGAGTGAGGGGCTTGACACATTGACATTTACATTGTACTTCTTGTTGTTGTTGGAATCATTATCAATAGTAGTGAAATGAAATGACAATAAGAAGGGTACATCTATTTATTTATGGATTTTTCAACTGTGTAAAGCGACGCATTGATATTAAGGGTGTTCTCATTTTCCACTCTTTAATTGCATGCCCACTAGTCTATTCACAATACCAAATATTTATCATGATAATTGATAAGTTTGGTTATATTTAAATAAAATTTAAAGCACTTCAATTTTCATCCAGAGTAAATCCAATTTCTAAATTTTGTTTCGGGGTTTCCATTTGATACAATAATGCTTATGCAAATTGATTTTATTTTTTATTCATTTGTTCTCCCATGGTGTGAAGAATGTTTTGATAAACTAGATACTACTTCATAGAGTCATTAACCATCTCACACCAAACCAAATGGAACATGGTACATCTATTTATCCTTCCTTTTATAAGAAAAATAGTTGGGAATTTGATCCTTCTTGAAGAGTGTTTTAATTTTGATTTTGTCCCTTCATTTCCTCTTTAAAATAGCAGTTTCAATCAATCGTTAGTTGGTTCAATGATAATTGACGCTGAACTTAGTAGGGAGGACCCGCAACTGCGATCGGGAGAGGACTGAAACCATTTGATACCAGAACTGACCCCTGAACCAAATTAAATTGGTGATGAAAACCAATAAAAATTAGCAGTTCCAAAACTTCATTGGCCAAATTTTTTTTATAACCCATTAAAGTGCTTACAGTTGTAATCTCTATCATATTATATAGTTATGATTTTAATTTGCATCGTAAATTATATTTTAGAATTATAATGTTAGACGCCCTTACTTATCATCATAATTTCATAAATATAATTGCTGATATGGACAACATGTCATTTCCAAATCATTTTATAAGAAATGCATAGAGTTGATGAAGACAAATAATAAGTAATCGGTTTTAAAGTATGAAATGGATTGCTCACCCTCAAATAGTGATTGCGTGTGAATTTCAAAGCTATCTAATTTTGATCAATAATTTTTTATTTGATTTCTGTTAGAAATAATATAAACTATTGATATGGCTCTATTCTAACCACTTAAACTTTTGGGATAATCAGTTATTTGATATGGTATCAGAGCCTCTATGACTAAGTGGTCTAGAGTTCGATCTCCACTCCCCCCACTTTCTAATTAAAAAGTGGAGTTCGATCCTCACTCCCCATTGATATGACTCTATCCTAACAGCTTAAGCTTTTGGGATAATTAGTTATTTGACAGTTTCCCATGTTATTCTGTATCATCTAATTTCAATCGAAAAATCTACAATACACTAATTGCGTGAATGCAATGTTTCCCGACATTAGGGATCCCAAGTTCGTTAAAATAAAAGTACGTTTAGAATTAATCTAAAAAAATTGAGATTAGGTTCTCTCAATTGCAATTTATGTCCAGTTAAATCTCAACCATTGATTTTGTATTACTTTATATGGTCAACTTAATTAAAAGATAATTGGATGGCCATGATACAAACCAGACACTCTTCAGTGAACAGTACACCGAAGATGATCTGGTCTCAAAAAATCACGTTAACACCGTAACTTTATTAAAACTTTCAAGTGTAAATTTTGTCAAAATGACAATAACCTCTGAAGCCCCGATACTCTAAAATTGGTGAAGTATCGTGTCTGATACGCACCCGATACCAATACTCTTCTGATACGTCCCGATACTCGTATCGGAAGAGTATCGGTTAAATCTTTATTTTTAAATAAAAAAATAATATCCGATACGCGTCCGATACTTCCCGATACTCGTATCGGAAAAGTATCGGTTAAATATTTATTTTTAAATAAAAAATAATATCCGATAGAATCCATGTTTCCTAGTGAATGTCAAACTATTATGTTGTTACACAGGTAACTAACAATGTCTTTTTTTGGATAGTACTAATGATGTTGTATAATATTTAACTTAAGATGTATAACTTAAAATGTACTGGTGATCATTATTTTTTAGGACAATATTAATGAAACATAAATACTTAACTTAGTATTAATGATTTTAATTTATTATAATTAGTATTTTTTGTCTTTGTCACTGTTTGAAGTCACTATGGTGTCCTACTATATAACAGGTTGTTTAAGTATTTGGGCTTGTCCCAAAATTCTAGTATAAGAATGAATGCTTTATGCTTTTAATTGGTCAGCTGCAGGACCTATATAATTGTCTGATATTGCTACAAGATGAACTTGTTGAAGAGGCTTGATGTCATGACTATTATATGTTTTTTGAGCTATTATATGTCTTTAGTTAGGACTGATGAACCCTTGTATGTTGAGCCTCAAACTGTTTTGCTCTTGTGCAAGCTAATTGGCTTGTGTGTACTCTTTGTACAATGAACTATTGGCGTTTATAATCTATACTAATATATAAAGGGGATACAAATTTTTGGGATGACTTTTTTGTTATTCCTATTTTACCCTTAAAAAATAACTTCCACATAAAAATAGATTTTCAGTTGTTTTTAGTAAATAATATTTTATCTTTTTTCTTAACAACTAAGCACAAGTTTCACATAAAAGTAGGTTTTCAGTTTTTTTATAGTAAAAAAAAATATTTTTTTTTTCTTCTTAATAACTAACAAAAATAAAAGAGGTTACGTAGTTATCAATTAACTAAGTCCAATAAAAAAGGAGATTAAATAGTTATTTATATTTGCACAGTAGAGAATATCGATCACAAAGAATAAAGAAGAGAATATGATCACACAAACGGGCACGTTTGGCGGCTAGTAATAATAATTATAATAATTTTTTGTCTTTCAAAAAAATTATCATTATTAATATTATTGTGCAATTATATATTTAATTTAAAAATTAATTTTTAAATAACGTATCGCGCCAGTATCGGATACGAATTTTTTAAAATTTTCACGTATCGGCGTATCGGTATCGTATCGTATCCGTATCGTGTCGCGTATCGGGGCTTCATAGACAATAACACATGAGAGTTAATCTAAACATGCAATAAGACAAAAAAATTATTATATTTATCATTTCCATAAATCATAGAGTAACAGTATTTTCCCCTTCTCCTTCTTGGAGCACTTGAAAGTTGAAATCTAGAAACACTGATCTCTGGAATCTCAACTGTAGAGTGTAGACACTGTTTTTATTTTAAAAAATTCCAAATGGAAGCTTCTTCTTGGAGTGAATTCACATTATAGCCCTTAAAATTTCAATTGTCAAGAATGATAAAAATAAATAGCAGATTAAAAAAAATAGAGAATAGTAAATAGCTAGTCTAGCATGAATATGACTACTAGCAGATTGCAGCAGCCCAAAATAGACCTTAAGGACCCACAACACAAAAAAAACAGGCAGGAGATGATAATGACCCAACATTTTGCTTAACGTCATATCATGGACCAATTCTGTAGTGTAGGGTCAACACATCCAGTGGTTAAAAACTTCCCATCAGAAAAGGATCAACTATGACATAGGGGTAAAAAGGGGGTGGGAGTAGTGAAAATGGTTATTCGTGATTGCTTCTTTTAAATGCACCCAATCATCAATTTATAGTGATCTTTTAACTCGAGTTGTCTTATTTAAACATCAAAATATAAATAAGCCGTAAATAAGATGTTGGACTTAAGTGATTAATAAACTCTGTTTAAGATGAATTTTTCGAAAAAATTCAAATTCAATTTTCTAAGCATTTATAAATACACAAAAATCGAATGACACCATGTTTGACATCAAAATTTTGATGTTAATATACATATTTTTTAGTAGGTGAAAGTTGAAGAGATAAACGAAAAGAGAAATGATATTTGTACGCTTAAATTGAAACAACATTTTAGATAATTCTCTCTCTCTTACTCACATTGTATTTTTATTCTCTCTTTTAATCCCACTCTTAATTGTTTTTGTTCCAAAATTATTAAATAATAGTTGTACATATATCACTGCTCAAATGAAAAAGTCGCAGAAAGAAAGGGATACTGTTTCGACGCTGCCAACAGGATGTTGGGTATGGCTGGCAAGATGCTTATATGCCTCCAGTCATTTTCATGGATCACTCACCCCCTTCCTCTCTTTCACTTTGGGGCCCAAATAATATTATTATCTTTCAATTAAAACCATTTTTATCTTTGTACTTGGAAAATCTTACCACATTAATAAATTAATTATATAAATTGTGTATTTGCCCTCTTTATGTACCAAAAAAAATTAAATTAAATAAAATTGATTGTGAAGTATAATATTTTTTGGGAAAAAGCTTCCAAGAGATTATTTTATAGAATGTAATAAGGATTATTTTTCTTCCTTTCTAGCTAGAAGTATTAGATGAAGGACCTTATAAAAAATCTATTGCTACTTACATAGTAGTAGTTTATTTGAAAGTCAATGGTGTGTCCTTAATAGATTCTACAGTACAAATTAGTCTAATAAGTTACCCTTCTTAATTTTGATACTTCCTCAGTCTAATTAAGTCTCATTTAAAATTATCCACACTATTTAACAATGATTAATTATGTTGACTTTCAGTTGTCAACTTTTGCAGATCAATAGCCAAAAGGATATAATACATGTTTCCACGAATGACATCTACTTTTGTCACCTTCCTACATGTTTACTATTTTATCTTTCCGCTACTTAAGTAACAGACGTTACAAGAACTACTCGTAGTCGTGCGTTCGCACGGGTCAATAATTGTACATCAATTATATTATATTTCTTTAGGCTAATAAACAAAGTAATTCATACACGTAAAAACCATAAATACTTAGGCTATTATATTATTGACATTGTCAAATACTTACTTTAAAAACGACATATTAGAAAAATAGAGGTGTTTTGGGTTGAAAATTAAATTGACATGGAGGGATATATTAACAGGGGGTGCAGATAGCAACTCCCACCTGTGTTAAAAGAGTTTGGCCTCCACTGTAGCAAGTTTATCCCTGGTCCAAAAACAAGCACCATTAGCCAGGAATGGATTAGATGCAATCACATAGTCACCATGTTGATCGAACTGTCCATAAAATGCATATCTTATTTTATTTAGAAATTTTCTTTTGCCATTCTACAAATTTTCACACGCGCCCTACAAAATTATCAAAATACTCTTGTTCGCTATTTAAGTAGTGAATTTTGTCCGCTACTTAAGTAGCATATGTTATAAAAATGAGAAGAGAAATTGAAAAGAAAAAAAAAACTTACTTTACACGTCTGCTACTTAAGTAGGGGAAAAACAAGGTGATGGGTTGGAAAAGAAACTCTTATTTATGCTTGACTTGCATGATGACTGTGGTGATTTTCACACTCAATCATGATCCACCAATATCCCCATGTTGCCTCAAAAATTAGGGAGCTTCTTTTCACAAAATATACTTTTTGAATGAAAAAAACTGTTTCCTAGAAGTATACTTCCGAAGTTGAGTGTTGGGTGAGAAAAGAAGCTCCCTTTAAATTAATTTATACTGTTTCCATTTCTATTACAAAACAAGTGTTCTTGTTCTTTTTTTGGCCACAATGTGTTTATATTCTTTAATACAACTGATATAGAACAATGTTAAATCACTCAAGTCCAAATAAACATCGTGAATGAAAAATAAAATCCAAAAACACATGTAAAAGCTCAAGTGCCAATAAGTTTCATCAGGAACTGCATGACCATGAAGATAGATCACTATTTCGCGACACATAAAATTCCTCACACAAATTCTAGAACTCTTCTTGTAACCAAAACAACATGCAGAGCTCACACCATTTAACTTGGAACCGGTAAGCTTTTATAGTCGTGCTAGAAATGAAAGATTAGTTCTTTACACTGAAAAAATAAAACAACCACCTTAGAAGCTTTTCCTTTTATACTGGAGGTCATGCGAAATCGTACATAAGGTGGTTCTTTCCAACAAGTTATAACAATTTTAAGAAACATGATCCATTTTAGTTCATACTACCTCTACATGCAGATTTTAACATCCATACAATGGCTATGTTTGCTAAACAAATAGCGGATAACCAATAAACTAGCTTATAGCGGATGAACTTATAGTGAATAGCTTATAAGCTAGCTTTTAGCTTATAGCAAATAAGCTATCTGATTGAATTTGTAGTATTTGCTAAAATTAGCGGTTGAACTAGATTATAAGTATGAAATGACATAAAAAGATACGTTTAATTAATATTTAATTTTTTTCAAGTTTGATGGCAGGGGTAAAATTGGAAGAAAAAATGATAAGCTATAAGCTCACAAGCTACTTGAAATAGCATTTGAAAAATAAGCTATAAGGTCTTTTTGAAAAACGTTTACCAAACATGTCTTTTTTAGTCATATGAACTTATAAGCTATAAGCTAAAAACTCAAAATCTGGTCTTACCAAAGAGAGCCAATATCTAAATTCAATTTTTCTTTGACAATTGACAAACTTCAAGGAAAATACTTAATAGGTGATTTGTTGCTTTTAAATCTGATGGTATAGAATTACCGATCAAATCACAAATTCCTACAAAATAGAGTTTAAGGGAAAAAGTTATTGAGTAACTTACAAAGGTTGTCATACTGCACATGTAGCAGGTATTCAAAGGTTCTCCATGTCATTCATCATCCATATCAAAATAGTAGACGACAAGTAATACAAGCCTGCAAATGGAAAACCAGTTAGCAAGATACAAACCAGTTAGCAGGTAGTCAAAGGTTCTCCATGCCATTCATCATCCATATGGAAATAGTAGACGACGTCGACAAGGTTCTCCATGATTCAGTTCAAAAAGGAAGACCACACTGAACCGAATAATAGTTTGGTAAAACTGAACTGTTAATGGTCCATCCTGAACTGGCATAAACTTTTGGTGCACCGGATATGTTTCTGAACTGAACCGGAACTACCTATACAAAAAATTGAATTGTGACGAATAGTTCACAAACTCAGTTTGTGAACTGCTTGTCACAGTTCGGTTCTTTTCAATGCGTTTTCTTCTTTTAAAACAGTACTACACGGGACAAATTACTTGACATCACAAAGTCTAAACTCGGTATATGAACAAAAGTAATTCACAAGAACATATTTAACTCCCCTCAAATCAAGCTGTTTAAGTTATAAAGTTTTAGATGAGTAAAGAGAAAGAATAAAGACTTTGCATTGTGATTATGGTTTGATATTCTTAAAATTTGGGCTCTAAGCTTTAACCAAACCCCAAAAGCTAGCTCAAGAGTGGTCATATCTCTTGTCGACGTGGGATCATAACAGATAGAAAAGAGAAAAGACTAAGCACTAGCACTTAAGTATAATAATACTAGGCTCACATAAACCTAATTAAAAAACAGAAACAAATAGTGAAATATAAAGATAAATGGAAACCAATCCTATGATATAGTCCAAAATATTGTAAATTACTCAAACTTACAACTTAAATAGAATAAGATATTTTCCATATATTATAAAATAAGTATTAATATTAATTAAACTTAAACCGTACCCAACTACAGTTAAAATATCAATGAGGTGCGATCGGGAGGGGGCTGGAACCACTTGATGCCAGAACTGACCCCCAAACCAGATTCAACTGGTGGTGAAAGCCAAAAAAAATAAAAAATCAATGAGGTATAGGCGAGTCACTTCCCCAATCACTATCAAGATATACACATAAAATATATTAAAGGTGGAGGGTGTAGTGATTCTATATGAAATAATCAGGGGGGTTTAACAAACATTAACAAGAATTTTCAATGTCATTACTTCAAGCAGTTACTAAAATAAATAAAAAATGTCGTGATTAAGTTATAAAATATTTTTTGAAAAAGTTAAGTTAAGTTATAAAATATTAAATAATAAATACAGTAATATACCAAATAAAATGCATTAAATTTACATTATATTAGCAAGGTAGTTAAAATCGTGATTTTACGCAGAATCAGAAAGGGAAATAAAATCATAGAGGTGAGTTGTAGCACAAGTAAGAGAAAGAAAGCCTTTGAAGCATACTTCAAATACTTGATTAAACTTAAACTTCTAAGTTCTAAGCATAAGCAAGTCCATAAATTAACTCATACAAACTCGTAACTCAACTTCATAATAAGTCGCAAACAAGACAACTAAAGCAAGAAAGAAAACACCAAGAAATTCACACCTACTCCTCAAATTGAAAATCATAATTACTCAATAAATCTTCATTTGCTCTACTTCCTTTCAAGATCAACTCATCATCGGATGAAACGGTGCTGAGTTTAATCTCATCATCTGATGAAACATCACCAAGTTTTATCTCCTAGGGTAATCTTCTAAATTGATTCTTAGACAATGTTGCATTAGCCATGATATAAACAACATCATTCATCATATCTCTTCATGCATCGCGTTTCAATTTCTTCTTAAACATGTTACTAATGGTGGCTTGTGAGCTATCATATCTTAATTAGTTGTTTTACGCTTAAGTTCTAAGCACGTTTTTTAACCAAAACCCTATTTTCTAAAATGGGTTTTATGTTGACCCGCACTCGGGAACAAATTTTATGACCCGCACTTGAAAACGGGTCTTCTTCTCTGACCCTAGTGCAAGCAGTGCTGCTGTCTCCCATTGCACCCTCCACCCAGAGTCGTAGAAACTACACAGAAATTGCAGATCATACAATTCTTCGATTAACAGTTGCAATTCTACTTGATTTCACCACAATTCTACTTGATTTCACCATAATATGATTCAGTGTGGACTCTTAAATCTTAACCTCTGAGGGAAAGCAAAATTGTGCATTTTTACGATTAAGCACATGATTCTGACTATCATGTATATCAGTAATCTTTCACCCAAAAGCCAAAAGTAATTCTGTGTAATACTATAACAAAAAGTTTTTTTTTTTTCATTTGTAACCTAGAATAGTAGAATAGTGTCCCAAATATCTAATTACTCAAACTTAGAATTATAAAATAATATGCTTCCTGCAGCATGAATCCTAATGCTTTGCCTACATTAGAAGAAGAAATAGAAATAAACTTGAGCAGTAATAATGCAAACCTAAAAGCTAAATACAGCTAAGTTTATGCTATTTTAAGGGCATGACAAACCTGAAGATATTTATAATGATCATTGTTAGGTAAAAAGCAAGCTTGGCTATCCGAAATTTCTTCTCCGCATTGAGTACCCTAAACACTTCAGTTACATCGAGGAGATGCTGCCGCTTAACATACCTGAATCATCAAAATTGAACAATAATGAACTGACAAGAGAACATATATTTTCGTAACCAAAACCAGGTAAGGAAGTACTGAACCAAATATGTGCTCTGTAGTCCATTTAAGTAACTCTTTTTCTCATCATTATAATTTACTTTCAATTTTATATTTCCCTAAACTGTATTAGTAGTATAGTATGTATAGATACACAGGACAAATCATAAATATTCAATCAGAAAACCTCAGTATAGCCAAACAAAGAGTTTATAGAATTTCATGCAACCTGTTGGCATAAATAATCCAACAGTTTAAAAGAAGAAAAAAGAATCCATATTATCTGCAAGAATGAAGTTTCAATCAAACTATCCAGATTCTGCTGGAAATAAAGAGAAGATAAAACAAAATATATTTCGGCTTGTAGATAAAAAAACAAAAAAAAAATCTCAAAAACTTGTTAGGGTGACGTTTATAATTTTAAAAGCACAAACTTGCCCTAGTAGCCAATGAGCCTTAGCTCAAGTAGCACCAAGATTCTTTGGAGTTCGGAGACTACTTAGCAAGTGTTTGGATACATGGTTACATTGGCATTTCTTGCGTCCCCAAGCAACTGAGAGTTTGTGGAATGTGAAGCAATACCGCGATTCTTCAATTTGCCAAACACACGCTTAAATTGAATCTCTACGGGTGCTTTATTTACACTTTTAGCCATCCTTTCCTTTCTTACACCAGGCTAGAGCTAATTCGGATAAACTTTTTTACAACTACTTATGAAAAGGATATTACATGACACAAAAACTAATGAGTTTTTTTTGTTGTTGCATAAACCAGGTATTCTCTGCGCGCAACTGCAATGACTAATCTCTCGAGCCTTGTGGGACCCAAATGGGCGTAAAACTCTCCCTAAGAGTTTTAACGTTGCCGCATGCCCAAGTCAGAGATCGAACCCAGGACCTTGGTGAACCTGGAAGATAAGAGACTCGCGCCATCTCATCTAAGCGCTCTTGGGTAAACTAATGAGTTTTTACAAACAATAGCGTGCCCATGTTATAACTACTTTTTCAACTTATTTTAACCGATAATTTTAGAAGCTAATGCATACTTGACCAAAGTCATAAATCTCCTTTACTTTCCCCTCCCCAAAAACAGAACTTCAATTCAGCAAATACATATACAAGGCAAGGGAAGCAATTCAGAAATAAACATCATATAAATTGAATAACACATTGTTGAGTTTGTGTTGAAAAATGTACTTACAGCCTGACATGATAGCAAGCAAGAGGAAGCATCAAAAGAAACATGAACCAGTGACCAGTGAAGAGAAAGAGAGCACACAATAACCCTTGACCAATAAACTCAGGAACCACAAAGTAATTGATTTTTGATGAAGCATCATATGGGTTTACATAGTCAGATTCTAAGTCAGACAACATTAAAACCTTCAAAAACCCAACAACAAAAAAAAAAGAATTTTAGATTGAAACTAAACATGGGTATGCAAAAAAATGTAATCTTTGTACTTAATTAGAATGAAATATAAGAAAAAAAGAAGCTGGGTTAGTGAAAATGAAAACCTACCTGGTAGAAAGCTGAGGCCAAAAAAGCAATATTGAAAGGGAAACAAATGAGAAGCCAAAAGAACAAATCGAAAGCCATTGATTAAGCAACAAGAGAAGAGAGTTGAGTAGTGAAGGTGAAATTAAGAAGTGGGAAATTTGGGAGAGATGAAAAGTTGACGATCATTGACTGACTGGGTTGTTTAGACTTCGGACATGGATGTGAGTTGGTGAACCAGGCTGTTGGATATAGGAGTTAATAATTTAAAAAAAAATTAATTTTTTTTTTAACAAAATCAAGTGATTGGGTTGAAAATTGAAATTGTTAATGAGTTTATCAGAGTCTCCTTTTCTATTTGAGTTTGATTTCTAGTAATCAAATTGTATTTATATACGGGTCATGCTAACCGGTGCCCTCATGATATTGGTTAAGGATACTTAAAAAAGAAACTTTTCAATTGAAAATAACACTTTTTAGATTTTCGAGAAGTTAATTGCACACACTCCAATACTATATTACTATTTTTACTTCCTTAAACAGTGCCCCGGGGGCACCGTTTAGCATTTTCCTTTATATATATAAGAGAAAAACTAAAGCACGGTTATAGAGGAACAAACTCTCTTTAAGTTTTTATCAAGAAGAAAATTAATATAAGCAGGAATTAAATCTAGCATAGTATAATAAGCGTGAAACCAACAGTGTGACCTCTAAACACAAGAGCATTGGCATAAGAGTTTGTCTCATGGTGAGTGTGATTGACGTGAATGGTAGTGGATAAGAGAGATAATCTGGTGGAGAAGAGGTTGAGAGATGAATGATAAAAGTAAACCGATTGTTGATTACATTGACGACATGAGTTGGATCAGTTTCTAGGGTGACATGAGTCAAATGCATTTCTCTAGCCATGTGACAACCAAATAGAATAATACCATATAACTCGGCAAGCAAGGCATTTCATGTTCTGAGAGTATGCAAAAAAAACCTTCACGAAATGACCATGATGATCTCTAATGAGGGCGCTACAAGATGAATTTCCATTTATGTAAGAGCCATAAGTGTTTGTTTTAACAAAACCAGCAAGAGGTTTTATCCAATGAGTATTGCGTTTAAATATATTCTCAACTTGAGATGCAAGACGACAATTTATCTCTTTATCGATTTGATAAACCATATTAACCACCTTGGAAGTAAGTTGATTCCCAAGTTCCGTCTCTTTAGAAGAAACTATAGGCTATAATGATCCTTGCAAAGAGCCCAAACTGACACACCAAAGAAAGTAGGTCAATCGGTGTTACTAGCTTCAATGTTCTTAGTTGTGATGTTCCATTTGAGCCAAGCATGTAAACCAAGGCTAAAAAATTTAGCCCAATGGTCTTTGGTGATGAATTGATTCCAATATTGCTAAACATCCTCACAATCTCAAAGGATATGCATGATGCTTTCAGGTTGAGATTGACACTTAGGGCACAAGTAATTGTTTGTCATTTGCCGATGAGCTCTCACTACATAGTAAGGATTCGTGAGCCAGCTTTCAAAGAATTGTGTGAATTCGAGTTGAGCTCTTCCATTGTCAAATCTAATCAAACAAAGAGTGAATATTAATAATATCATTATTTAATCCGCTAATAATATTGTAAGCTATTTTTAAGCTAAAATTTCCAGCAGTAGAAAAATTCCATTTAGACATATCATTTTGTTGTAATTGGTTGAAGCCTTCAACCTAGCTGTCAAACTGCAATTAGAATCCAGAATTCGGTAGTAATCAATGTGTATTTTTAATAATGGGGTGAGAAGTGTTACTTGTTTCCTATTATATACCACTGAGAGATTATTTTTTTTCTCTCTCTCTCTCGTCTCCGTCGCAGGACTCTATAGGGGCTCCATCAACAATAAGACAGTTGTCAATTCTATATTATTTTTTTAGTGAATATATATATCAATAAAATTCTCGTGTTAAGTTACCACTATCTTCTATATACACTTTTCATCATGTGAATCACTTTTTTTCGCGCTAAATAAAATTTTGAATAAACTTTCTCCATGATAAAATATGAAATATGAAAATAAGGATAATTCTCGCGGTTGGAATTCAAATTTTAATTCGTCATGTGTATTTTTAAAATATAAGTGTTCTTTCATTTTACAAAATTAAAATATTAAAAATGCACCAAGATAATGTCGCATAAGTGGTAGATACTTGAGCCCCTTAACTATTTTGTCTTGAAATCGATCCTGACCGGTGCATATGGAGAATCATTTCTTAGGAGATGTCAATCCCTTAAATGAATCTCTGTTAAATCGAGAGGATTAACCTCTGTCGTTGCACACGGATGATACCTTTGATTTTTTTTTTAAAAAGTGTGTGTACATATATATATATATATATATATATATATATATATATAAATATAAATATAATATTTGAGAGTTTCTATAAAAAAAATATAATATTTGTGAGAGTTTCTGAAAAAAAAAGAGTTTCTACAAAAAATAGTACTCGTATAGTATATAATATTTGAGAGAGTTTTCACAAAAAAATAAAAAAGATTGAGAGTTTAAAAAAAATGTAATATTTGAAAAAGTTTTTACAAAAAGAAAACAAAAAAATATAGTATTTAAAAGAGTTTTTTTTTAAAACTTTTTTTTTTGATAAAAATTCAATTATTGTTGCCAATGAGATTCGAACAACGTACATTTGTTAAGGTAATTTTCTCTACAAAAAAAAAAAGTAATTTTACCAATCGTTAGTTGGTTCAGTGGTGATTGGCGCTGAACTTGGTAGGGAGGACCACGGTTCGATCCCCCACAACTGCGATCGGGAGGGGGCTGGAACCACTTGATGCCAGAACTGACCCCCGAACCATATTCAACTGGTGGTGAAAACCAAAAAAAAAAAATGTAATTTTCCATAAAATATTATAAAAATTCAATTATTGTTGTCAGTGGAATTCGTAAAACAGACCTTAAGTTAAAAGCTCTGAATGACACATAAGAGAAGCTCTAATTGAATGTCACGTAAGCAATTATTGTTGAGAATCCACGAGAAAGCTCCGTGGAAATCTCGTAATGTATATACCTCGTAATATATATAATAGAGATATTAACAAATTAAACTAATTTATATGACAAAATCTGCATTCATCAACAAATGCTATTTGGGTATGAATATGTAATTTGAATTATTTTTCAGTTTGTCACTTAGACATGAACAATTATAAGAGGAATTTGTGAAAACATTGATCGCGATCATGAAGAATGGAGTAAAGCACTTGAGAATCATCAACTAATGTAAATCTGCATAAATGAACTTTGAATCACACAATTGTTTTGCATAAAATACTCAAACAACTGAAGCTTCTTCCAGAGTATTTGTTAAGGTGTGTTTATTTCAAAAGTTGTGTTTCTATGCTATACCGTTAGATTAGTTTAATGGTTATGATTTAAATGTTGAGAGAGATTGACGAAAAATCAGATTGAGAGGATCCAAATCTGAATTGTTTTGGGCACCGATCTGAGCTATCCGACACATGTCGTAGAAGTGTCATACGAATATTGAAGACCGACTAATGTCAGATACCGTAACACGCTAATCATAGAGTGTCCGTGCTTCCTAGTTCTCCACACTAAATTTGTATCATTTTTTGTTGATCCTTCGTCTATGTTGTTCATTATTTATAACAAAAAATCTAAGATACTCAATTACTCATCAAGATCAAAAGGCTACAAAATATTTTCCCATCATGTAATAAATTACTATAACATAAATTCATTTATCTATCAACATAATGTGAGCTTTGGTCTAGTTTATATTAAAACACTCAATGTTTAACACTAGTGAGAATAATTCCGGTCAATTTCATCGAATCAAATAAATAATTTCAAGGTGTACAGCGTAGCGTTCCCAGGAATATAGACTAGGGGGTTCAAATTTAAAAAATTTAATTAATAATTATAATATATATCAAAATAATACATAGTACTCAATAAATAGTAGTGGTAATCGTAGGCGCAGCTCGGACGAATGGTGAACATGTTTGAGCTCGACTCGATAAAAATTGTTTCGCTAGAAACTTGACTTGAGTTTGACATGAACTCTTTTTTCAGCTCGAGGTCAACTCGTTTAGAGTGAAGTAACAAAGTTTGTCACAAGAAAGGGGGGGGTTTGAATTGTGACCATTAAAAATTTGGCTGCAAGTTATGATCAACACAAATAACTTAACACAGAAAACTTGTGAGAACGTTCTGAGAACGAAACTAGTTAGCGATAAGAAAATGTAAAGTGATTTGTGTGTGATGTGTTTGCTCAAATAAAAGAGTTGGGAAAGAGAAGATCAAACACATCAATTTATCCTGGTTCACCCCTTAACAGAATGGGCTACTCCAGTCCCCACTTGCGTGAGATTATCCACTATAATCTAGACCAAGATTACAACAAGTCCCTTAACCTAATCCGAGGCTAAGTCACAGATTATTTATCACCAACTAATCTGAATCACAAATCAGTAATCACCTACTGATTTGAAACAATCACAAATCAGTTATCACCAATTGATTTGAACAACAACACTCAATCAATTATCACTAATTGACTTGAGCAATATCTTACAAATGATAAGAAGTTGTGAATCAACAAGCCTATAGCAACCTAAACTAGTTGTATAGCTTACAAATGAAATACACTCAGAAATGCTCAAATGGATTAAGATCCTAAGTTCTAGAGCTTGAAGTATGAGTGTATAAAGAAGAGCTTAAAGTGATATGGAGATCACACAAGTATGTTGGCTTTTTGCAATTTGAAACTCTTGCTCTTCAAATGATATCAACGTGCTAGTTATAGATGAGGAGGCTCCTTGATGTCTTGAGCTCCAAGTATGACCGTTGTGAGTGAGGAAATAGCCGTTGTGAGACATAAGATATGAAAGAGAAAATCTGTCTCATAAAGTGATCTTCCCAGAACGTTCTCCCATTGTTCTCTGACAGAAGGGCAGAACGTACAATGATGATCTGAGTTCTTGGAACTTGATTGAGATATTCCTGATCATATATCCGTTGCAAAAGTGTTGAATTTGAATTAAAACAGCTCATCAAATGGCTGGACAAATATCAAACAGTTTGGACACTTTGCTGGCAAAACTGGGAGATCGTTCTCTTATCATTCTCTGATCATTCTCCAAGCTCATGGATAAAATCACACGTGATTAAAAGAGCTGTTGATAGTTGTCTTGCAGCTGGAGAGCTTCAGTCTATGAAGATAGAGCAACTATTCAAAACTATTCACTTGTCCTTGCAAGTACATAAAGTCTTGGTCCTTGTAAGACTTTATGGGAGAATGTAGCAACCCCTTGTCCTTGTTTCCTTAAAACGTGGGTTGATGTCTTCAACATCACTTCAGTGTGTTGTATTATTTTCATTGGTCTAGATTAACTCTTGAAGGAATACTTTAATATCATGAAGCCTTGTCATGAATATTTGAACTTATTGATTCCTTAAAAGTGCTTATTTGAACGCGAAGCCTTGTCCAAAAATGATTCCTTGCCTTAAATGACTTATGCACTGTTATGATCTTGCATTTACTTCCATGAAAAAGTTCTTTCTTGTTTTTACCAAGTTGACTTCTGAAAAGTGATTATTCCTTAATCACATGAACTTAGAAACATGGTTCAATGTCATTCTGAGAACGTTCTCCTGGGCAGAATCTTCAAATGATGTTTTGTTTGTATCTTGTGAGTGAATCTTATTGAAATTAATCCTTTAAAGCTGTCTTAGATTAAATCACTCAAAAACACTTGTTAGATAACAAAATGATCATAATCAAATTAAAATTTAATTAAGGGTTTGTTATCTTTAAAACATCAAAATGGATTTTGTCTCAACAATCTCCCCCTTTTTGATGATGACAAAACCTTGATTAGATTTTAAATTGTGATTCTGATTAAACCAAAATGAGTAATAATACTAAGTGATTTAATCAAAGAGCTTCCCCTCAATTTATGCATTCTTTAATCAATGTTCAAAATATGCATATGCTTAATTGAGTAAATAAAATCACAAAACATTTGAATCAAACATAATATTCATTAATCAAAGCTCATAGCACCATTCATACAAGGTTAATGACAAAAGTGATTCAAAACAAAGGATTAAAAATCAAGGCTAAACTACACATTTGGTCCCTTACGTTTATTTTAGTTTTCAATTTGGTCCCTTACGTTTAAAAAGTTTCAATTTGGTCCCTTACGTTTATTTTAGGTTTCAATTTGGTCCCTTCCGTCAGTTTTTGCACATGTGGCAGACGGTTTGCTGACGTGGCGGACGGTTTGCACACGTGGATTGACACGTGGACACTTGGACATGTTGACACGTGTCCAATTGAAACAGTGGAACAGTGGAATCTGACGGAAGGGACCAACTAATGCAAACGTTGATAACGTAAGGGACCAAATTGAAACTTTTTAAACGTAAGGGACCAAATTGTAACCTAAAATAAACGTAAGGGACCAAATATATAGTTTAGCCAAAAATCAAAGTACAAAATTCAGAATTTAAACACATAAAAAGAGAAGTTTTCTAATGTAGCAAAAAGAACTTCTCATCATATCTAATCTATTCTGATCTTACAACAAAACATACAAGAAAATTAAAATCTTCTAATCTCCCCAAAAGCACAATTTCTTCTTAATCTTCTCCCCCTTTTGTCAACAGCAAAAAGGCTTGGGAGGTAAAGGGAATGATCACTGATGTGCATCTGGGGTTGAATCATTAGAGCTGGAAGAGTGATCAAAGGATGGAAGCTCTGTGTTGGGAGGGATTTCTGGATTTTCTGGTGGAGGAGCAACACGCATAGCAGGGCAACATTCATTGACTAGCCAAGTCCTAAGAATACTATTCTCCCTCATGTTGTAGGTCTGAATGTTGTTGGTTATGGTTAAAGCTTCAAAAATCTTCTCCATATCTTTCCTAGTCCTAGAGAGATCCTTCTCAAATTTTGATTTCTTTGGAGGTTTAGGATCAAAGTGGAATATGTTCTCAGAATCTAAGCCTACAACAGCTTGGTTTGAAGAGGTCATGCTGAAAGAGATTAGAGAAGCAAAGTTTTGAGGAAAGGAGGGTAAAGATGGACCAGCATCAGTAAAGATATGCATATGGATTCTTGGTGCAGAGGTCATTAATGGTGAGGACAAGGTTTGATTGAAAATATGTGGTCCTAGGCTAGCTCCCAGTGTTGAATCAAATTCTAATGACACACCTAAATCTCTGGAATCAGAGAGATTTCCTTCTTGCAGAACTTCTTTGTCTCTTGAACTGGCAGGGAGAACGTTCTGAGACTGATCTTGCTGAGAGGTTACTGCTTCTGCCAGGATTTCCAAATTTCCGGCAGGCTCAACTTCTTTTCTCTTTCTTTTCAATCCTTGATCTTGAGAGGATGAAGCACCAAAATCACTGAGCATTTTCATTTTATCCACATTCTTGATAGAAAACACTTTAAAGGTGTTTCTAGGCTCTTCTCTCTTAAAACCCACATTGAATTTTCTTAAAATTTTTGTAAGAATCATCCCATATGGTAAAGTCTTCTTCTTAGCGCCAGATTCTACAACATTGATCATGTGGTGGAGGATGACATAGGGTAGGTTCAGACGGATTTTGTTGAACATATGATACATTACCATAATATCATTGTCAGTCACTCTGTGTTTGCTTCCTGTCCTAGGAAAAACAGCGTGAAGACACATGTTGTGGAGCAATTTGTACCTGGGTAGAAGCTTAGAAGCTGGAGGTTCCTTGAGATCAACTCCAGGTTCAAACATTTCTTTTAGAAGTTGGGTTTTGTTGACGTGAGCCATGGAATACCAACTTGGTCCACAGAGAGTGTCACCTTAATTGGGTAGGTCTAGGAGTTGTCCTAAAAGCTTGGCTGTGACTATGACTTTGACTCCCTTAAGATAAGAGATAATCATCTCTTCTTCATGATAAACTACAACATTGAAGTAAAATGCTGAAACTAGGCTAGGGTAGTGGGTTTCTTTAATGTTGAAAAAAATTGGTCCAACCTAAAGGATGAGTGTATTGGGTTAGGTCAATACCTTTGTTTGAGAGTTCAGCAAAGTTGTATGTTCTTCCTGCTGCAACTGGTTTATCTTTCCAAAATTCATCAAAAGTCACTTGAGCATTTTGATGGATTAAAGGGATTGGTAGCTTACGACGGCTTGGAACACTTTCCTTGAGTAAAGCATCAGAAGATGGTGAGGAATTGAGTTCAGAGGATGATAATTTTTCTGAGGAAGAGTGTTTCTCAGAGGATGAGGAAGGTGAGGCAGAGGAAAATGATTTTGCATCTTGAGTATGTTTGGAAACTGGTGTTTCTGAGAGAATGTTCTCAGAATCACTGTCTGAGAGTGAGTAGACAGTTGGATCAATGGTTCGTTTCTTGCCAGAACCTGAGGCAATTCTGTTTGATCTTCTGGTTTTGGAATGATCAACAGATTTGGGTTTCTTGGTGGTGGATGGATTGGTCTTTGGTGTTCTTAAGGCCTTTGAGACGGTTACAGTTTGTGAGCGGTTTTCTTGAGTGGTGGGTGGTTTTTTCAGAGTTGGTTTAACTGTAGGTTCAATAGTTGGAATAGAAATGGGTATGGTTCCAACAAGGATTTGATTTTGAGGAGTAGAGAGTTGAAGGCTGGCTTGCATGCTTGAGGCTTCAATGGCTTCCATTACCATTTGAGTGATGTTAATGGTGGGAATGGATACAGTTTGAGGTTGAATTTCTGTAGCATTTGAGGTTTCAGAAACATGGTTTTTTGTACGAGGTGATGGAGGAGACGGTGGAGAAGGAGAACGTGTTGGAGATGGTGAATCAGAGGAGTATTCTGATTTTCTAGCAGGGTTTTTGGTTCTAGCCATTGATGAAGTTGTTTGAGAAAGATGAAGAAGAGAAAGGGTTGAATAGTAACGGTGAGGGAGAGAGAAAGCGGTTACGAAACTGAGAGAAGGAGTGGAGTAGTGGTTTGATTGAAATGAGAGAAGTTACTTGATTAAGTAGGGAAATGATGGTAGAGAGTTGAGACTTGATGTAAGAGTAGGTTAGGTAATAGGTACTAATTAGGAATAGTGCTAATGTGTACTTTGGGTAAAGCATAAAGTTATGACAAGAGGGAAGAGAGAAAGTTAAGTTGAAATGTGACTTAGGGAGAGTAAAAGTTTGTCTAAAATACATTTTTAACAAACAATTAAAAACTAAGACACATAAATGAACAATAAAAGGACTTCATTAAAAGTCACATGTTCTTCTGTTCGTAGAGCAGAGAGAACGTTCTCAGACTGTTCTAAGATTTTGTTCAACAATGACCAGTTGGGATTTTTGATGATATTCAAATTTTCTTTGAGAAAATTAAATCTATCCTCAACTAAAGGTTTTGTAAAAATATCAGCAAGCTGAAAATCAGTATCAACAAATATCAATTCAACATCTTTTTTGCAAACATGATCACAAATAAAATGATGCTTAATTTCTATATGCTTTGATCTAAAATGTTGAATGGGGTTCTTTGATAAATTTATAGCACTAGTATTATCACAAAGAATTTTAATATTTGTGTACCTTAGTGAGAAATCTTCAAGTTGGTTTTTGATCCATATCACTTGAGAGCAACAATTTGCAGCTGAGTCATATTCAGCTTCTGTTGTTGAGAGTGCTATGGTGTTTTGCTTTTTGCAACTCCAACTTACAAGAGCTTCACCAAGAAATTGACAAGCTCCACTTGTGCTTTTTCTTTCAAGCTTATCACCAGCATAGTCAGCATCACAATATGCTTTGATGTCAAAATGTGATCCCTTCTTGTACCAGAGACCAACATCAGGAGTACCTACTAGATATATGAAGATCCTTTTGACTGCTGTGAGGTGAGATTCTCTTGGAGAAGATTGAAATCTTGCACAAATATCAACTGAGAAGACAATGTCTGGTCTACTTGCAGTTAGATAAAGGAGTGATCCAATCATTCCTCTATATTCCTTTTCTGAGACAAGTTTTCCATTTTCATCCTTGTCTAAACTTGTTGATGGATGCATAGGAGTTGACATGATCTTTGCTTCATTCATCTTATACTTCTTGAGTAGATCTTTGATGTATTTGCAAGCCAAGAAAGAATCTGAGCTCTCCCATCATACTCATCTCAAATTCACTTTGCATAAGATTGGAAAACTCTTCACACATTTTCTCATTAGTAGCACCAAATATAATATCATCAACATAAACTTGCACAATTAACAAATCTTGATTATTAGTTTTTCTAAAAAGAGTTGTATCAATCTTTCCTTTAGAAAAACCATTGTCAAGTAAAAAAGTGCTTAACCTTTCATACCATGCTCTAGGAGCTTGCTTAAGTCCATAAAGAGCTTTGGTTAGTTTGAAAACATGATTAGGTTTATGTTCATCCTTAAAATCAGGAGGTTGATGTACATAAACTTCCTCATTTAAAAAACCATTTAAAAAAGCACTTTTCACATCCATTTGAAAAAGCTTAAAACATTTATGAGATGCATATGCAAGTAAAATTCTAATGGCTTCTACTAACCTTGCCACTGGTGCAAAAGTCTCATCACAGTCTATACCTTCTTGTTGGTTATAACCTTTAGCAACAAGTCTTGCTTTGTTGCGAATTAACTTTCCATTTTCATCAAGCTTGTTTCTGAAGACCCATCTAGTACCAATGATGGAATGATCTGGTGGGCAAGGTACAAGCTTCCATACTTCATTCTTCTCAAATTGCAGTAGCTCTTCTTTCATGGCTTCAATCCATGATTCATCAATGATAGCTTCATCAATAGACTTTGGTTCAATTTGAGAGATCATTGCCAGAACGTTCTCATTTACTTGAAATGATCTTCTGGTTCTTATACCATATGCAGTTTCTCCTATAATCTGATCTTGTGGATGATATCCAACTATTCTCCAAGTCTTAAGAGGTGCTTGAGATGGGATTGATGGTTCTGCAACAGCTTGATCTTTTGTTGAAGGTTGCTCTTCATCTTCATCAATGTTAGTTTGACTAGGTTGTTCCTCAAATTCATCAAACTTGACATGCATGCTTTCTTCCATGGTTTTTGAAGTTAAATTAAAATCTCTATAGGCTTTGGATGTCAGAGAATAACCTAAGAATATTCCTTTGTCTGACTTTGCATCAAACTTTCCTAGATTATCTTTGATATTCAAAATGTAACAATAACATCCAAAAATATGAAAGTAAGAAATATTTGGTTTCCTATCTTTCCAAAGCTCATAAGGGGTTTTGTTCAAAATTTTTCTTATTGACACCCTATTTAAAATGTAACATGCAGTGTTAATGGCTTCAGCCCAAAAATACTTTTCAACATTTGATTCATCAATCATTGTTCTAGCCATTTCCTGCAAGGTTCTATTTTTCCTTTCAACAACTCCATTTTGTTGTGGAGTTCTTGGACAAGAAAAATTATGAGAGATGACATTATCATTAAAGAATGATTCAAAGTGGAAGTTTTCAAATTCTCCACCATGATCACTTCTCACAGAAATGATATTGATACCTTTTTCATTTTGAACCTTTTTACAAAAGCTTTTAAATGATTCAAAATATTCATCTTTGTGTTTAAGAAATAAGACCCATGTGAATCTTGAATAATCATCTACAATGACAAAACCATAATTCTTACCTCCTAGACTAGTAGTTTTGACAGGTCCAAATAAATCTATGTGAAGTAATTCAAGAGGTCTTTTTGATGAAATAAAATCTTTTGGTTTAAAACTGCTTTTAGCTTGTTTTCCTCTTGTACAGCTCTCACATAGTTTGTCTTTGTCAAAACTTATCTTTGGGAATCCTCTTACTAGATCAAGTTGAGAAATTTTAGCCATTGTTCTCATACTTACATGTCCTGCCCTTTTGTGCCAAATCCATTTATCTTTTTCAAGAGACACAAAACAAGATTCAGCAGGCAATTCATCTAAGTATAAAACATACACATTTTTCATTCTTGATCCATTAAAAAGAATTTTTCCAGAAGATATTTGTCTAACTTCACAAGTGTTGGTTTTGAAAATAACTTCAAGGCCATTGCCACATAATTGACTAATGTTTATTAAGTTATGTTTAAGACCCTCAACATAGTGAACATTTTTAATTTTAGCAGAATTAATCTTACCAATAATACCTTTACCTTTGATACCAGCTTTCTCATTATTTCCAAAGGTAACAAATCCTCCTTGTTTCTTCTTAAAAGAAAGAAAGCTATGTCTGTCTCCAGTCATATGCTTTGAGCAACCACTGTCCAAGTACCAAGGCTTTCTCTTCATTGTTAGGAGACATTCCTGCATGAGAGTTTAGTAAGACTTTTGGTACCCATACTGACTTGGGTCCTTGAGAGTTAGTGTTTCTTATAACAGTTGGTTTCTTATAAGGAATATTTTTCTGAAATCTGTTTTGGAGACTGTTCTGAGAATAGTCTTTCTTTTTCTGTAAGGCTTTTCTTTTGAAACAGAAAAATCTAACATGACCATGTTTATGACAGAAGGAGCAAACTAATTTTTTAACATGTTTTTCCTTATGAGGAACAAAAGAATTTTCACATGACTTTTCCTTTTGATGAGTTCCAAAACCTAAACCAGATGTACTAATAACGCCTAAACATGATCCATTGATCTTTTCAAAGGTTTGTGTAGATTTTAAGAATTTAGAAATATCTTTTTCTAGAACAGACACATCCTTTTTTAACTTAGCGTTCTCCTCTTGTATGCTAACATCTGTGACTTGTTTAGATAAACTCTCATGACTGACTTGCATATTTTTGAGAGCTTCCTTTAAGGTTTCTACTTCATTTTTATACAAGTCTCTTTCTTGAGTTATCTTTATGACTTCATCTCTTGGTTCATTATTTTTCTGAGTTGTAATTTGACAGTCACATAACAAGTTATCACAAAAATGTTCAGTTCTAATGCATGATGAGCAAGGTTCAAGTGTTACCTCTTCATTGTCTGATTTTGTCATTAGACAAACATTTGCTTCTTCTTCCTCCATTTCTGACAGCTCTTCCAAGTCATCCCATGTAGCCATCATTGACTTCTTTTTGAAAGATGGCTTGCTTTGCTTTAGCTCCGGACATTCTGTCTTGAAGTGGCCTAGTTGATTGCATCCATAGCACCTTATTTGACTCATGTCAACTTCAGGTTTTGGACCACTTCTTCTTGTTGGAAAGGTTTTTTTGATTTGATTTCTTCTCAGCATTAGCTTCTGAATTCTCCTTGACAGAAAGACTAGCTCTTCTTCATTGTCTTCATGAAAGACATCATCACCTTCTGCTAGCTCATTCTTAGAATGTTCTTCAGTTTGAGACTCAAGAGCAATCATCTTTTTCTTCTGAGGTTTCTCTTCTTGAAGTATTGCTTCATGAGCTTTTAGAGAACCAATGAAGTCTTCTAACTTCATCTCAGATAGAACTTTGGATTCAGTAATAGCAGTTACTATGTGTCTCCAGTGCTTTGGTAAACATCTTAGTAACTTTCTGATCCTTTCATGTATGGTATAACTCTTTCCAAGAGAGTTTAGCTCATTTATGATAAATGTAAATCTTCCATACATTTGATCTACAGTTTCATCTTCTTGCATCTCAAACAACTCAAATTTTCTGACACCAATGTCAATTCTGGTTTCCTTGATACGACTGGTTCCTTCATGATGAGTTTGAAGTGTGTTCCACATTTCTTGTGCAGTTTTGCATTCCATAATCCTGTCATATTCTTCCCTGCACAAAGCACACTTAATAAATAATTTAGCTTTAGAGTTTAGGAGTACCCTATCAGCTTCAGCAGTGAGCCATTCAGCTTGAGGCTTTGGAGTTGTTGTATCTTTGATGTATGGAACATATTCTCCATGTTCTATGACAGATCACATGTGGTTGTCCTGAGATTTTAAGAACAACTCCATCTTATCTTTCCAATAGTAGTTATCATCTCCTTCAAATAGAGGTTGTCTATTTGAAGAGCCTCCTTCTGAAATGAATTTTGCAGCTTTGGCCATTACTTCCTTCCTGAATCTTTTCCTCTAGCACTTGTTAAATGCTCAACCTTGAGAGGCAGAGCTCTGATGCCAATTGAAGTAACAAAGTTTGTCACAAGAAAGGGGGGGGGGGGGGGGGGTTTGAATTGTGACCTTTAAAAATTTGGCTACAAGTTATGATCAACACAAATAACTTAACACAGAAAACTTGTGAGAACGTTCTGAAAACGAAACCAGTTAGCGATAAGAAAATGTAAAGTGATTTGTGTGTGATGTGTTTGCTCAAATAAAAGAGTAGGGAAAAAGAAGATCAAACACATCAATTTATCCTGGTTCACCCCTTAACAGAATGGGCTACTCCAGTCCCCACTTACGTGAGATTATCCACTATAATCTAGACCAAGATTACAACAAGTCCCTTAACCTAATCTAAGGCTAAGTCACATTTTCAATTTTAGCAGAATTAATCTTACCAATAATACCTTTACGTTTGATACGCTTTCTCATTATTTCCAAAGGTAACAAATCCTCCTTGTTTCTTCTTAAAAGAAAGTGTAACAGCGCGTTTTTCAAAGGCCTGAAAAGGCAGTATATTTTTTTTTTCTTTTTCAACTAACACTCAGAGTGCGCATAGAATATTTTCCAATGAGCCGGCATTCAAATATACAAAAGAACTTATTACCATAAGGTGCTTCGACAAGCAAAGTGTATTCCTGAATAATTACAATCCAAGTCTAAGTATTCAAATATTTACAACAAAACGAGATAGACAACCCTATGCTAACCAAAAAGCACGGTGCACAAAACACACCGGCGCATAGTCTAACTATACTAAGCTTCAACACAAGCTCACTATGGCCTAGAGCTGCCACCGTCGTCACCACGACCTAACCCATCATCTGGGTGGGATGAGCCCGCAAATGAAAGAAAGGGTCACCACAAAATAAAAGTATGTATATATATAACCGGTGCGAAAGATTGTACACATAACAATAATTCCACAAACACAAGAGAAATCTCTTAACCACCAAAGCAATTCCCACCAACGGGTTCATATAAGCAATGCACACATAGCCTATAATGCAACCTCTACAATGTGTGGTACTAACCCTAGCTACCACAATGCATGAGTTCCGGTATCGTAGGTCCATCCCCTACTAGCAATATCAATAAAATCCCGTAGCTCTCCCGATCACTACAAGGATTAGAGTGGGCTCTCCCGATCACCGCACCACGTGGCTCTCCCGATCACCACGTATCGAACTAAACAAAATCCCGTAGCTCTCCCGATCACTACAAAGGATTAGAGTGGGCTCTCCCGATCACCACACCCCTACCATAAGTATCAATAGAATCCCGTAGCTCTCCCGATCACTACAAGGATTAGAGTGGGCTCTCCCGATCACCGCACCCCGTAGCTCTCCCGATCACTACGTATCGATTTCAACAAGAACCTCGTAGCTCTCCCGATCACTACGAACCACTAGGGTGGGCTCTCCCGATCACCACACCGGGCACGCAACTACCAAATGCATGAGCATACGCTTCCCCATATATGCTAATGCAATGAATACATACCTCTCTAGCATATGTAAACCAAACATAACAACATACATACATTTCTCATCATATGTATTCCAAACACCTGTTCATACATATATTCTCATAATCATATGTAAACAGCGCAAGCATTGTAAACACTTTCTCATCACGAGAATACATAATACAAACATGCCAAAGCACACAACAATTGCATACACAGCAAAACAAAGCATGTCGTAACCGTTTTAAAGACGGAAATAAAGTGGAGCCCTTACCTCGGCAAGCTTCCGTCAACAACACACGCTCGAACAACACAACGCGCTTCCTAAAACAAGCAGCGCAACAATCAATACATTGTTCTCTAACCAATAGTATTGAAACTACACCAAAACCCCAAAAACCTAAAGGTTCCTAAGGAAAATTCACTCTTTCGGATACCATACCAAAAACTACCGTATTGATCAACCCCCATGTGTTATTTGTACTATTTTTAGGACCCAAAACAATAGGCCAAAGTCTTAAATAATTTGAAATGCAAAATGGCCGTTTTCTTGCGTTATAAGCTACGTACTTTCTGAGTACCCGAAAAACTCGTTTCCAATCCCCACCACTTCCATAAATTAATAAAAAGGGATTAGAAAGCTAAAAACCAAGTTTAGAAATCAGAATCCAAAATCTCAACTCCCAGAGCTCACCCTGGCGAGTGAAGGCAGTGAGGACTGGTCTAGCTCGCTCTGGAGCTCGCCCTGGCGTGTTGTCATGACCTGTGACACTCGCCCTGGCGAGTAAACACTCGCTCAGCGAGTTGCACCTGTCATGACAGCAAAAGACAGCAACTCACACCACCTTTTTCCAACCAAGCCTAGTTTGATTCTATTAGTTCCCAACACTTTTTCAAGACACAAAAGCAAACCATTTTCTTAAGCAAGCAATTCGTTTCCGAAAGCTTGTTGGTTGCTTCGAGTGCAAGTTATTTGATTTTTCATTTCCAAAATCAAAACCAAATCCAAGCACAAGTTTTATTACGGGCCTCAACCGACCGGTAATCATTTTCAAACATGTTTTCTAAGCGAAAAACAACACCACATGTCACAAGAGTTTTAAATCACTTGGACCCCAAAACACCACACAAAACACTTAGTAAATATTTTCATAAACTCCAAAATATTTTTCATCGGATTTTCTAAAACAAAACCATACAACGCATTTCCCTTTTGCCCAAAGGTTCAAAGACAACTTTTCTTTTCAAAACCTTACAACCTAACCTCATGTTATTGATCAATACATAACCAACTCAAAACCCTAACTTTTCTCATGAGATTTTTCACCAACTCATGGAAAACAAAAATAACCAAGCCTAGACATGCTTACTAACCCTCATGAACAACTTTCATGGAACAAAACCATTCAAAACCAATTCTTATGAAATTTCTCCCAAGAACAATAATCATAAAAATCCTAACTCCCTAAGAATCTTAGCCAAACAAGGATAGGGAATAGGTTTAGTTACCTTAGGAAGAAGAATCTCACAACTCCAAGCTTTCCAACAAGCTCAAGATCAAGTGCTATGGTGAAGGAATGGAAATTTTATGAATGGAAAGGAAAAGAACTTGGCTCACGGCCAAAGGGAAGAAAAGTGAAGTGACTTTGTGATTTTTCCAAGTCCACCACTTATAGAAGTCTTGCTAGTTTATGGCCATTGGATCAAATAGTATAAAGATTCAAGACAAAATCCTAGCCCTTGGATCAAAACCAAGTCTATCCTCACAAGATATTTCCCATAACCTCATACAACGAAACGCACGCTCAGTTCTCGCGCATCGCGACGAACGAAACTCGCAAAAACAGAAAACCTACAGAAAGAACGTCTATCGTTTTTCCATTCCAAAACTTATCGCCGAATCTTTTTCAGCGACTGTAATTTCCTTCCATACCTCAGAAAATTAATCTCAGGACATATCCTAACTCACGCAGATATATAAAACTCTCATCCGAAACCTCACTTAAAACAGACGCAGTAAGATTTTTACAACAACGGGTAAAATCCTACTCGTTTTTCCAAAAACAAGAATAATCTAAAACTCGTTTTTCTGACTTCACAGAAATCTCCTCATACTTAAAAGAGGACTACGACCCAAAAGTCTGTGCCTTTCCAGCGCACGAGCACAAAACAGGCTCAATTTCAGCAAAATTCCATTAATGCGACGATACTCACAAAACCCCTTCACCAAAAACCCTAAAACTCGTAGCCGACACTAGAGTTCCTTAGAAAACTGTACAGTGAAATCTTGGGTCTTACATTACTACCCTCCAAAAAGAAGTTTCGTCCTCGAAACTAAAGGTAAGAGTAACAACTCAACTTATTATCACCATCACCAACACAACAAAATCCCTCAGGATTAGGTGCAGCCACACAGATGCTAACACCGGGTGAAGTCACACAGATACTCTCACCAACACACTGGCACAACCGTGCACCAACCGCAACTCTCAACGAGTTCACCACTCAAAAATTAACCTCACAACAGAGGTTCACAACCTCTAGTTCCCAAAGATCCTCGTGCCCACAAACAAAAATTTCCAAAGTCACCTCTTTCGCCTCCGCGACATAGCCAATTTCCTTAGGTTCACGCGAAGCAGTTACTGGCTACCCTCCAAAAGAAACACAGCACTCTCTGTGCACCACTAAGGTTAGCAAAACTAGTCAATTCCAATCAACACGATTCCCGTCTATCATCAACAATAAATTAAGGACGGCCAGTCCCTCAATTTGTCAATAGACAGTCGACAATCCTGATGGTGGTTTAGACCATCTTTACCCAACTTAAGTGATACTTCATTCCACTTGTGCTCAAGGTCCTCCGAGGCACAATGGTTCCACACGTTTCCCTCAAACTCTTACGAATACACGTCGAAATCGCAAGACACAACGCTCAAGACACGAAGCTTAAGCCATCATGCTTCCTTTCTTGAAGCACCCGTGGAGTATCATCCACTAGTAGTACCGTGCCACTACGGCAAGTACCACCCAAACCATTACATTCCGAACAAGTTATCTCTTCTTAGGAAGAACTTCACAACCTACCAATATCCATGAGTCCGCAACTCAATGAATACGCCGAAACCGCATGCTTACCCACGAATCTCATTCCAAACACGACTTACATAAAACAATCTCAACCTCCAGTTGATGATTACACTCCTCATAGTTTTGACACTTGCCAAACTATAACATCTACTTCTCTTGGACTCCCTTTATTCAAAATCTCGAATTCTCAGAAATCAATACCTTAAGCATCCACATATTTTCCATACTACTACTTAGATAAATCTCGCGTGCCTTAAACAAAACGCTTATCCTCGTCGACTACCATCGTCGGCGCACATCTTCTTCACATCGTATTTCCATTCTAATTCTGAACTCTCTCTTGAGTTCCTTTCCTCTTGCAAAAAAAAAATCCTCTTTTACTCAAAAGAGTTGGTCACTCTGACCATTCTTAATTGCTTCGACATCACCACTCTCGTCGAGGTACCTACCTTCAAAAACTCTTAGGGTATTCCTCACATTACTATTGTCCAACCATCCTTGTTGACAACATCCGAATCCCTTATACCTACTCAATACCGATTTCCATCATACCACGTCCCTCTTCATTGTAACCACTACAATGAACTAAAGCTCTACTAACTTCCATCAACTTGTCATGAGACAACTCTTATCCTTCTTATTTCCACTTATAACACACGCACCGTCATGACATCCATTCAGGTGGTGCTTTTGAATCCGTACTATACCCGCACAACCATGATTTCCCAACTAGGTGTGAGGCAATTCTTTCCGCAAATCCTCCATTAACATAAGCCACATCATCATGTGCTTTTCTCTTACTCATTCTCAACGACTCTTTCCCAACGACTAACATTCCTTCGCGGCTAACTCATAACCCGACACAGAACAAACACTAGAACTGACACGATACTAGCTATGTTCTAACCGACTCTGGATTAACGACTCAAGTATACACTTTCCCTTTGAAGATTTAAAGCCGTGCTCTGATACCAATTGTAACAGCCCGTTTTTCAAAGGCCTGAAAAGGCAGTATATATTTTTTTTCTTTTTCAACTAACACTCAGAGTGCGCATAGAATATTTTCCAATGAGCCGGCATTCAAATATACAAAAGAACTCATTACCATAAGGTGCTTCGACAAGCAAAGTGTATTCCTGAATAATTACAATCCAAGTCTAAGTATTCAAATACTTACAACAAAACGAGATAGACAACCCTATGCTAACCAAAAAGCACGGTGCACAAAACACACCGGCGCATAGTCTAACTATACTAAGCTTCAACACAAGCTCACTATGGCCTAGAGCTGCCACCGTCGTCACCACGACCTAACCCATCATCTGGGTGGGATGAGCCCGCAAATGAAAGAAAGGGTCACCACAAAATAAAAGTATGTATATATATAACCGGTGCGAAAGATTGTACACATAACAATAATTCCACAAACACAAGAGAAAGCTCTTAACCACCAAAGCAATTCCCACCAACGGGTTCATATAAGCAATGCACACATAGCCTATAATGCAACCTCTACAATGTGTGGTACTAACCCTAGCTACCATAATGCATGAGTTCCGGTATCGTAGGTCCATCCCCTACTAGCAATATCAATAAAATCCCGTAGCTCTCCCGATCACTACAAGGATTAGAGTGGGCTCTCCCGATCACCGCACCCCGTGGCTCTCCCGATCACCACGTATCGAACTAAACAAAATCCCGTAGCTCTCCCGATCACTACAAAGGATTAGAGTGGGCTCTCCCGATCACCACACCCCTACCATAAGTATCAATAGAATCCCGTAGCTCTCCCGATCACTACAAGGATTAGAGTGGGCTCTCCCGATCACCGCACCCCGTAGCTCTCCCGATCACTACGTATCGATTTCAACAAGAACCTCGTAGCTCTCCCGATCACTACGAACCACTAGGGTGGGCTCTCCCGATCACCACACCGGGCACGCAACTACCAAATGCATGAGCATACGCTTCCCCATATATGCTAATGCAATGAATACATACCTCTCTAGCATATGTAAACCAAACATAACAACATACATACATTTCTCATCATATGTATTCCAAACACCTGTTCATACATATATTCTCATAATCATATGTAAACAGCGCAAGCATTGTAAACACTTTCTCATCACGAGAATACATAATACAAACATGCCAAAGCACACAACAATTGCATACACAGCAAAACAAAGCATGTCGTAACCGTTTTAAAGACGGAAATAAAGTGGAGCCCTTACCTCGGCAAGCTTCCGTCAACAACACACGCTCGAACAACACAACGCGCTTCCTAAAACAAGCAGCGCAACAATCAATACATTGTTCTCTAACCAATAGTATTGAAACTACACCAAAACCCCAAAAACCTAAAGGTTCCTAAGGAAAATTCACTCTTTCGGATACCATACCAAAAACTACCGTATTGATCAACCCCCATGTGTTATTTGTACTATTTTTAGGACCCAAAACAATAGGCCAAAGTCTTAAATAATTTGAAATGCAAAATGGCCGTTTTCTTGCGTTATAAGCTACGTACTTTCTGAGTACCCGAAAAACTCGTTTCCAATCCCCACCACTTCCATAAATTAATAAAAAGGGATTAGAAAGCTAAAAACCAAGTTTAGAAATCAGAATCCAAAATCTCAACTCCCAGAGCTCGCCCTGGCGAGTGAAGGCAGTGAGGACTGGTCTAGCTCGCTCTGGAGCTCGCCCTGGCGTGTTGTCATGACCTGTGACACTCGCCCTGGCGAGTAAACACTCGCTCAGCGAGTTGCACCTGTCATGACAGCAAAAGACAGCAACTCACACCACCTTTTTCCAACCAAGCCTAGTTTGATTCTATTAGTTCCCAACACTTTTTCAAGACACAAAAGCAAACCATTTTCTTAAGCAAGCAATTCGTTTCCGAAAGCTTGTTGGTTGCTTCGAGTGCAAGTTATTTGATTTTTCATTTCCAAAATCAAAACCAAATCCAAGCACAAGTTTTATTACGGGCCTCAACCGACCGGTAATCATTTTCAAACATGTTTTCTAAGCGAAAAACAACACCACATGTCACAAGAGTTTTAAATCACTTGGACCCCAAAACACCACACAAAACACTTAGTAAATATTTTCATAAACTCCAAAATATTTTTCATCGGATTTTCTAAAACAAAACCATACAACGCATTTTCCTTTTGCCCAAAGGTTCAAAGACAACTTTTCTTTTCAAAACCTTACAACCTAACCTCATGTTATTGATCAATACATAACCAACTCAAAACCCTAACTTTTCTCATGAGATTTTTCACCAACTCATGGAAAACAAAAATAACCAAGCCTAGACATGCTTACTAACCCTCATGAACAACTTTCATGGAACAAAACCATTCAAAACCAATTCTTATGAAATTTCTCCCAATAACAATAATCATAAAAATCCTAACTCCCTAAGAATCTTAGCCAAACAAGGATAGGGAATAGGTTTAGTTACCTTAGGAAGAAGAATCTCACAACTCCAAGCTTTCCAACAAGCTCAAGATCAAGTGCTATGGTGAAGGAATGGAAATTTTATGAATGGAAAGGAAAAGAACTTGGCTCACGGCCAAAGGGAAGAAAAGTGAAGTGACTTTGTGATTTTTCCAAGTCCACCACTTATAGAAGTCTTGCTAGTTTATGGCCATTGGATCAAATAGTATAAAGATTCAAGACAAAATCCTAGCCCTTGGATCAAAACCAAGTCTATCCTCACAAGATATTTCCCATAACCTCATACAACGAAACGCACGCTCAGTTCTCGCGCATCGCGACGAACGAAACTCGCAAAAACAGAAAACCTACAGAAAGAACGTCTATCGTTTTTCCATTCCAAAACTTATCGCCGAATCTTTTTCAGCGACTGTAATTTCCTTCCATACCTCAGAAAATTAATCTCAGGACATATCCTAACTCACGCAGATATATAAAACTCTCATCCGAAACCTCACTTAAAACAGACGCAGTAAGATTTTTACAACAACGGGTAAAATCCTACTCGTTTTTCCAAAAACAAGAATAATCTAAAACTCGTTTTTCTGACTTCACAGAAATCTCCTCATACTTAAAAGAGGACTACGACCCAAAAGTCTGTGCCTTTCCAGCGCACGAGCACAAAACAGGCTCAATTTCAGCAAAATTCCATTAATGCGACGATACTCACAAAACCCCTTCACCAAAAACCCTAAAACTCGTAGCCGACACTAGAGTTCCTTAGAAAACTGTACAGTGAAATCTTGGGTCTTACAGAAAGAAAGCTATGTCTGTCTCCAGTCATATGCTTTGAGCAACCACTGTCCAAGTACCAAGGCTTTCTCTTCATTGTTAGGAGACATTCCTGCATGAGAGTTTAGTAAGACTTTTGGTACCCATACTGACTTGGGTCCTTGAGAGTTAGTGTTTCTTATAACAGTTGGTTTCTTATAAGGAATATTTTTCTGAAATCTGTTTTGGAGACTGTTCTGAGAATAGTCTTTCTTTTTCTGTAAGGCTTTTCTTTTGAAACAGAAAAATCTAACATGACCATGTTTATGACAGAAGGAGCAAACTAATTTTTTAACATGTTTTTCCTTATGAGGAACAAAAGAATTTTCACATGACTTTTCCTTTTGATGAGTTCCAAAACCTAAACCAGATGTACTAATAACGCCTAAACATGATCCATTGATCTTTTCAAAGGTTTGTGTAGATTTTAAGAATTTAGAAATATCTTTTTCTAGAACAGACACATCCTTTTTTAACTTAGCGTTCTCCTCTTGTATGCTAACATCTGTGACTTGTTTAGATAAACTCTCATGACTGACTTGCATATTTTTGAGAGCTTCCTTTAAGGTTTCTACTTCATTTTTATACAAGTCTCTTTCTTGAGTTATCTTTATGACTTCATCTCTTAGTTCATTATTTTTCTGAGTTGTAATTTGACAGTCACATAACAAGTTATCACAAAAATGTTCAGTTCTAATGCATGATGAGCAAGGTTCAAGTGTTACCTCTTCATTGTCTGATTTTGTCATTAGACAAACATTTGCTTCTTCTTCCTCCATTTCTGACAGCTCTTCCAAGTCATCCCATGTAGCCATCATTGACTTCTTTTTGAAAGATGGCTTGCTTTGCTTTAGCTCCGGACATTCTGTCTTGAAGTGGCCTAGTTGATTGCATCCATAGCACCTTATTTGACTCATGTCAACTTCAGGTTTTGGACCACTTTTTCTTGTTGGAAAGGTTTTTTTGATTTGATTTCTTCTCAGCATTAGCTTCTGAATTCTCCTTGACAGAAAGACTAGCTCTTCTTCATTGTCTTCATGAAAGACATCATCACCTTCTGCTAGCTCATTCTTAGAATGTTCTTCAGTTTGAGACTCAAGAGCAATCATCTTTTTCTTCTGAGGTTTCTCTTCTTGAAGTATTGCTTCATGAGCTTTTAGAGAACCAATGAAGTCTTCTAACTTCATCTCAGATAGAACTTTGGATTCAGTAATAGCAGTTACTATGTGTCTCCAGTGCTTTGGTAAACATCTTAGTAACTTTCTGATCCTTTCATGTATGGTATAACTCTTTCCAAGAGAGTTTAGCTCATTTATGATAAATGTAAATCTTCCATACATTTGATCTACAGTTTCATCTTCTTGCATCTCAAACAACTCAAATTTTCTGACACCAATGTCAATTCTGGTTTCCTTGATACGACTGGTTCCTTCATGATGAGTTTGAAGTGTGTTCCACATTTCTTGTGCAGTTTTGCATTCCATAATCCTGTCATATTCTTCCCTGCACAAAGCACACTTAATAAATAATTTAGCTTTAGAGTTTAGGAGTACCCTATCAGCTTCAGCAGTGAGCCATTCAGCTTGAGGCTTTGGAGTTGTTGTATCTTTGATGTATGGAACATATTCTCCATGTTCTATGACAGATCACATGTGGTTGTCCTGAGATCTTAAGAACAGCTCCATCTTATCTTTCCAATAGTAGTCATCATCTCCTTCAAATAGAGGTGGTCTATTTGAAGAGCCTCCTTCTGAAATGAATTTTGCAGCTTTGGCCATTACTTCCTTCCTGAATCTTTTCCTCTAGCACTTGTTAAATGCTCAACCTTGAGAGGCAGAGCTCTGATGCCAATTGAAGTAACAAAGTTTGTCACAAGAAAAGGGGGGTTTGAATTGTGACCTTTAAAAATTTGGCTACAAGTTATGATCAACATAAATAACTTAACACAGAAAACTTGTGAGAACGTTCTGAAAACGAAACCAGTTAGCGATAAGAAAATGTAAAGTGATTTGTGTGTGATGTGTTTGCTCAAATAAAAGAGTAGGGAAAAAGAAGATCAAACACATCAATTTATCCTGGTTCACCCCTTAACAGAATGGGCTACTCCAGTCCCCACTTACGTGAGATTATCCACTATAATCTAGACCAAGATTACAACAAGTCCCTTAACCTAATCTAAGGCTAAGTCACATTTTCAATTTTAGCAGAATTAATCTTACCAATAATACCTTTACGTTTGATACCAGCTTTCTCATTATTTCCAAAGGTAACAAATCCTCCTTGTTTCTTCTTAAAAGAAAGAAAGCTATGTCTGTCTCCAGTCATATGCTTTGAGCAACCACTGTCCAAGTACCAAGGCTTTCTCTTCATTGTTAGGAGACATTCCTGCATGAGAGTTTAGTAAGACTTTTGGTACCCATACTGACTTGGGTCCTTGAGAGTTAGTGTTTCTTATAACAGTTGGTTTCTTATAAGGAATATTTTTCTGAAATCTGTTTTGGAGACTGTTCTGAGAATAGTCTTTCTTTTTCTGTAAGGCTTTTCTTTTGAAACAGAAAAATCTAACATGACCATGTTTATGACAGAAGGAGCAAACTAATTTTTTAACATGTTTTTCCTTATGAGGAACAAAAGAATTTTCACATGACTTTTCCTTTTGATGAGTTCCAAAACCTAAACCAGATGTACTAATAACGCCTAAACATGATCCATTGATCTTTTCAAAGGTTTGTGTAGATTTTAAGAATTTAGAAATATCTTTTTCTAGAACAGACACATCCTTTTTTAACTTAGCGTTCTCCTCTTGTATGCTAACATCTGTGACTTGTTTAGATAAACTCTCATGACTGACTTGCATATTTTTGAGAGCTTCCTTTAAGGTTTCTACTTCATTTTTATACAAGTCTCTTTCTTGAGTTATCTTTATGACTTCATCTCTTGGTTCATTATTTTTCTGAGTTGTAATTTGACAGTCACATAACAAGTTATCACAAAAATGTTCAGTTCTAATGCATGATGAGCAAGGTTCAAGTGTTACCTCTTCATTGTCTGATTTTGTCATTAGACAAACATTTGCTTCTTCTTCCTCCATTTCTGACAGCTCTTCCAAGTCATCCCATGTAGCCATCATTGACTTCTTTTTGAAAGATGGCTAGCTTTGCTTTAGCTCCGGACATTCTGTCTTGAAGTGGCCTAGTTGATTGCATCCATAGCACCTTATTTGACTCATGTCAACTTCAGGTTTTGGACCACTTCTTCTTGTTGGAAAGGTTTTTTTGATTTGATTTCTTCTCAGCATTAGCTTCTGAATTCTCCTTGACAGAAAGACTAGCTCTTCTTCATTGTCTTCATGAAAGACATCATCACCTTCTGCTAGCTCATTCTTAGAATGTTCTTCAGTTTGAGACTCAAGAGCAATCATCTTTTTCTTCTGAGGTTTCTCTTCTTGAAGTATTGCTTCATGAGCTTTTAGAGAACCAATGAAGTCTTCTAACTTCATCTCAGATAGAACTTTGGATTCAGTAATAGCAGTTACTATGTGTCTCCAGTGCTTTGGTAAATATCTTAGTAACTTTCTGATCCTTTCATGTATGGTATAACTCTTTCCAAGAGAGTTTAGCTCATTTATGATAAATGTAAATCTTCCATACATTTGATCTACAGTTTCATCTTCTTGCATCTCAAACAACTCAAATTTTCTGACACCAATGTCAATTCTGGTTTCCTTGTTACGACTGGTTCCTTCATGATGAGTTTGAAGTGTGTTCCACATTTCTTGTGCAGTTTTGCATTCCATAATCCTGTCATATTCTTCCCTGCACAAAGCACACTTAATAAATAATTTAGCTTTAGAGTTTAGGAGTATCCTATCAGCTTCAGCAGTGAGCCATTCAGCTTGAGGCTTTGGAGTTGTTGTATCTTTGATGTATGGAACATATTCTCCATGTTCTATGACAGATCACATGTGGTTGTCCTGAGATCTTAAGAACAGCTCCATCTTATCTTTCCAATAGTAGTTATCATCTCCTTCAAATAGAGGTGGTCTATTTGAAGAGCCTCCTTCTGAAATGAATTTTGCTGCTTTGGCAATTACTTCCTTCTTGAATCTTTTCATTTAGCACTTGTTAAATGCTCAACCTTGAGAGGCAGAGCTCTGATGCCAATTGAAGTAACAAAGTTTGTCACAAGAAAGGGGGGGTTTGAATTGTGACCTTTAAAAATTTGGCTACAAGTTATGATCAACACAAATAACTTAACACAGAAAACTTGTGAGAACGTTCTGAAAACGAAACCAGTTAGCGATAAGAAAATGTAAAGTGATTTGTGTGTGATGTGTTTGCTCAAATAAAAGAGTAGGGAAAAAGAAGATCAAACACATCAATTTATCCTGGTTCACCCCTTAACAGAATGGGCTACTCCAGTCCCCACTTACGTGAGATTATCCACTATAATCTAGACCAAGATTACAACAAGTCCCTTAACCTAATCTAAGGCTAAGTCGCATTTTCAATTTTAGCAGAATTAATCTTACCAATAATACCTTTACGTTTGATACCAGCTTTCTCATTATTTCCAAAGGTAACAAATCCTCCTTGTTTCTTCTTAAAAGAAAGAAAGCTATGTCTGTCTCCAGTCATATGCTTTGAGCAACCACTGTCCAAGTACCAAGGCTTTCTCTTCATTGTTAGGAGACATTCCTGCATGAGAGTTTAGTAAGACTTTTGGTACCCATACTGACTTGGGTCCTTGAGAGTTAGTGTTTCTTATAACAGTTGGTTTCTTATAAGGAATATTTTTCTGAAATCTGTTTTGGAGACTGTTCTGAGAATAGTCTTTCTTTTTCTGTAAGGCTTTTCTTTTGAAACAGAAAAATCTAACATGACCATGTTTATGACAGAAGGAGCAAACTAATTTTTTAACATGTTTTTCCTTATGAGGAACAAAAGAATTTTCACATGACTTTTCCTTTTGATGAGTTCCAAAACCTAAACCAGATGTACTAATAACGCCTAAACATGATCCATTGATCTTTTCAAAGGTTTGTGTAGATTTTAAGAATTTAGAAATATCTTTTTCTAGAACAGACACATCCTTTTTTAACTTAGCGTTCTCCTCTTGTATGCTAACATCTGTGACTTGTTTAGATAAACTCTCATGACTGACTTGCATATTTTTGAGAGCTTCCTTTAAGGTTTCTACTTCATTTTTATACAAGTCTCTTTCTTGAGTTATCTTTATGACTTCATCTCTTAGTTCATTATTTTTCTGAGTTGTAATTTGACAGTCACATAACAAGTTATCACAAAAATGTTCAGTTCTAATGCATGATGAGCAAGGTTCAAGTGTTACCTCTTCATTGTCTGATTTTGTCATTAGACAAACATTTGCTTCTTCTTCCTCCATTTCTGACAGCTCTTCCAAGTCATCCCATGTAGCCATCATTGACTTCTTTTTGAAAGATGGCTTGCTTTGCTTTAGCTCCGGACATTCTGTCTTGAAGTGGCCTAGTTGATTGCATCCATAGCACCTTATTTGACTCATGTCAACTTCAGGTTTTGGACCACTTCTTCTTGTTGGAAAGGTTTTTTTGATTTGATTTCTTCTCAGCATTAGCTTCTGAATTCTCCTTGACAGAAAGACTAGCTCTTCTTCATTGTCTTCATGAAAGACATCATCACCTTCTGCTAGCTCATTCTTAGAATGTTCTTCAGTTTGAGACTCAAGAGCAATCATCTTTTTCTTCTGAGGTTTCTCTTCTTGAAGTATTGCTTCATGAGCTTTTAGAGAACCAATGAAGTCTTCTAACTTCATCTCAGATAGAACTTTGGATTCAGTAATAGCAGTTACTATGTGTCTCCAGTGCTTTGGTAAACATCTTAGTAACTTTCTGATCCTTTCATGTATGGTATAACTCTTTCCAAGAGAGTTTAGCTCATTTATGATAAATGTAAATCTTCCATACATTTGATCTACAGTTTCATCTTCTTGCATCTCAAACAACTCAAATTTTCTGACACCAATGTCAATTCTGGTTTCCTTGATACGACTGGTTCCTTCATGATGAGTTTGAAGTGTGTTCCACATTTCTTGTGCAGTTTTGCATTCCATAATCCTGTCATATTCTTCCCTGCACAAAGCACACTTAATAAATAATTTAGCTTTAGAGTTTAGGAGTACCCTATCAGCTTCAGCAGTGAGCCATTCAGCTTGAGGCTTTGGAGTTGTTGTATCTTTGATGTATGGAACATATTCTCCATGTTCTATGACAGATCACATGTGGTTGTCCTGAGATCTTAAGAACAACTCCATCTTATCTTTCCAATAGTAGTTATCATCTCCTTCAAATAGAGGTGGTCTATTTGAAGAGCCTCCTTCTGAAATGAATTTTGCAGCTTTGGCCATTACTTCCTTCTTGAATCTTTTCCTTTAGCACTTGTTAAATGCTCAACCTTGAGAGGCAGAGCTCTGATGCCAATTGAAGTAACAAAGTTTGTCACAAGAAAGGGGGGGTTTGAATTGTGACCTTTAAAAATTTGGCTACAAGTTATGATCAACACAAATAACTTAACACAGAAAACTTGTGAGAACGTTCTGAAAACGAAACCAGTTAGCGATAAGAAAATGTAAAGTGATTTGTGTGTGATGTGTTTGCTCAAATAAAAGAGTAGGGAAAAAGAAGATCAAACACATCAATTTATCCTGGTTCACCCCTTAACAGAATGGGCTACTCCAGTCCCCACTTACGTGAGATTATCCACTATAATCTAGACCAAGATTACAACAAGTCCCTTAACCTAATCTAAGGCTAAGTCACATTTTCAATTTTAGCAGAATTAATCTTACCAATAATACCTTTACGTTTGATACCAGCTTTCTCATTATTTCCAAAGGTAACAAATCCTCCTTGTTTCTTCTTAAAAGAAAGAAAGCTATGTCTGTCTCCAGTCATATGCTTTGAGCAACCACTGTCCAAGTACCAAGGCTTTCTCTTCATTGTTAGGAGACATTCCTGCATGAGAGTTTAGTAAGACTTTTGGTACCCATACTGACTTGGGTCCTTGAGAGTTAGTGTTTCTTATAACAGTTGGTTTCTTATAAGGAATATTTTTCTGAAATCTATTTTGGAGACTGTTCTGAGAATAGTCTTTCTTTTTCTGTAAGGCTTTTCTTTTGAAACAGAAAAATCTAACATGACCATGTTTATGACAGAAGGAGCAAACTAATTTTTTAACATGTTTTTCCTTATGAGGAACAAAAGAATTTTCACATGACTTTTCCTTTTGATGAGTTCCAAAACCTAAACCAGATGTACTAATAACGCCTAAACATGATCCATTGATCTTTTCAAAGGTTTGTGTAGATTTTAAGAATTTAGAAATATCTTTTTCTAGAACAGACACATCCTTTTTTAACTTAGCGTTCTCCTCTTGTATGCTAACATCTGTGACTTGTTTAGATAAACTCTCATGACTGACTTGCATATTTTTGAGAGCTTCCTTTAAGGTTTCTACTTCATTTTTATACAAGTCTCTTTCTTGAGTTATCTTTATGACTTCATCTCTTAGTTCATTATTTTTCTGAGTTGTAATTTGACAGTCACATAACAAGTTATCACAAAAATGTTCAGTTCTAATGCATGATGAGCAAGGTTCAAGTGTTACCTCTTCATTGTCTGATTTTGTCATTAGACAAACATTTGCTTCTTCTTCCTCCATTTCTGACAGCTCTTCCAAGTCATCCCATGTAGCCATCATTGACTTCTTTTTGAAAGATGGCTTGCTTTGCTTTAGCTCCGGACATTCTGTCTTGAAGTGGCCTAGTTGATTGCATCCATAGCACCTTATTTGACTCATGTCAACTTCAGGTTTTGGACCACTTCTTCTTGTTGGAAAGGTTTTTTTGATTTGATTTATTCTCAGCATTAGCTTCTGAATTCTCCTTGACAGAAAGACTAGCTCTTCTTCATTGTCTTCATGAAAGACATCATCACCTTCTGCTAGCTCATTCTTAGAATGTTCTTCAGTTTGAGACTCAAGAGCAATCATCTTTTTCTTCTGAGGTTTCTCTTCTTGAAGTATTGCTTCATGAGCTTTTAGAGAACCAATGAAGTCTTCTAACTTCATCTCAGATAGAACTTTGGATTCAGTAATAGCAGTTACTATGTGTCTCCAGTGCTTTGGTAAACATCTTAGTAACTTTCTGATCCTTTCATGTATGGTATAACTCTTTCCAAGAGAGTTTAGCTCATTTATGATAAATGTAAATCTTCCATACATTTGATCTACAGTTTCATCTTCTTGCATCTCAAACAACTCAAATTTTCTGACACCAATGTCAATTCTGGTTTCCTTGATACGACTGGTTCCTTCATGATGAGTTTGAAGTGTGTTCCACATTTCTTGTGCAGTTTTGCATTCCATAATCCTGTCATATTCTTCCCTGCACAAAGCACACTTAATAAATAATTTAGCTTTAGAGTTTAGGAGTACCCTATCAGCTTCAGCAGTGAGCCATTCAGCTTGAGGCTTTGGAGTTGTTGTATCTTTGATGTATGGAACATATTCTCCATGTTCTATGACAGATCACATGTGGTTGTCCTGAGATCTTAAGAACAGCTCCATCTTATCTTTCCAATAGTAGTTATCATCTCCTTCAAATAGAGGTGGTCTATTTGAAGAGCCTCCTTCTGAAATGAATTTTGCTGCTTTGGCCATTACTTCCTTCTTGAATCTTTTCCTTTAGCACTTGTTAAATGCTCAACCTTGAGAGGCAGAGCTCTGATGCCAATTGAAGTAACAAAGTTTGTCACAAGAAAGGGGGGGTTTGAATTGTGACCTTTAAAAATTTGGCTACAAGTTATGATCAACACAAATAACTTAACACAGAAAACTTGTGAGAACGTTCTGAAAACGAAACCAGTTAGCGATAAGAAAATGTAAAGTGATTTGTGTGTGATGTGTTTGCTCAAATAAAAGAGTTGGGAAAAAGAAGATCAAACACATCAATTTATCCTGGTTCACCCCTTAACATAATGGGCTACTCCAGTCCCCACTTACGTGAGATTATCCACTATAATCTAGACCAAGATTACAACAAGTCCCTTAACCTAATCTAAGGCTAAGTCACATTTTCAATTTTAGCAGAATTAATCTTACCAATAATACCTTTACGTTTGATACCAGCTTTCTCATTATTTCCAAAGGTAACAAATCCTCCTTGTTTCTTCTTAAAAGAAAGAAAGCTATGTCTGTCTCCAGTCATATGCTTTGAGCAACCACTGTCCAAGTACCAAGGCTTTCTCTTCATTGTTAGGAGACATTCCTGCATGAGAGTTTAGTAAGACTTTTGGTACCCATACTGACTTGGGTCCTTGAGAGTTAGTGTTTCTTATAACAGTTGGTTTCTTATAAGGAATATTTTTCTGAAATCTGTTTTGGAGACTGTTCTGAGAATAGTCTTTCTTTTTCTGTAAGGCTTTTCTTTTGAAACAGAAAAATCTAACATGACCATGTTTATGACAGAAGGAGCAAACTAATTTTTTAACATGTTTTTCCTTATGAGGAACAAAAGAATTTTCACATGACTTTTCCTTTTGATGAGTTCCAAAACCTAAACCAGATGTACTAATAACGCCTAAACATGATCCATTGATCTTTTCAAAGGTTTGTGTAGATTTTAAGAATTTAGAAATATCTTTTTCTAGAACAGACACATCCTTTTTTAACTTAGCGTTCTCCTCTTGTATGCTAACATCTGTGACTTGTTTAGATAAACTCTCATGACTGACTTGCATATTTTTGAGAGCTTCCTTTAAGGTTTCTACTTCATTTTTATACAAGTCTCTTTCTTGAGTTATCTTTATGACTTCATCTCTTAGTTCATTATTTTTCTGAGTTGTAATTTGACAGTCACATAACAAGTTATCACAAAAATGTTCAGTTCTAATGCATGATGAGCAAGGTTCAAGTGTTACCTCTTCATTGTCTGATTTTGTCATTAGACAAACATTTGCTTCTTCTTCCTCCATTTCTGACAGCTCTTCCAAGTCATCCCATGTAGCCATCATTGACTTCTTTTTGAAAGATGGCTTGCTTTGCTTTAGCTCCGGACATTCTGTCTTGAAGTGGCCTAGTTGATTGCATCCATAGCACCTTATTTGACTCATGTCAACTTCAGGTTTTGGACCACTTCTTCTTGTTGGAAAGGTTTTTTTGATTTGATTTCTTCTCAGCATTAGCTTCTGAATTCTCCTTGACAGAAAGACTAGCTCTTCTTCATTGTCTTCATGAAAGACATCATCACCTTCTGCTAGCTCATTCTTAGAATGTTCTTCAGTTTGAGACTCAAGAGCAATCATCTTTTTCTTCTGAGGTTTCTCTTCTTGAAGTATTGCTTCATGAGCTTTTAGAGAACCAATGAAGTCTTCTAACTTCATCTCAGATAGAACTTTGGATTCAGTAATAGCAGTTACTATGTGTCTCCAGTGCTTTGGTAAACATCTTAGTAACTTTCTGATCCTTTCATGTATGGTATAACTCTTTCCAAGAGAGTTTAGCTCATTTATGATAAATGTAAATCTTCCATACATTTGATCTACAGTTTCATCTTCTTGCATCTCAAACAACTCAAATTTTCTGACACCAATGTCAATTCTGGTTTCCTTGATACGACTGGTTCCTTCATGATGAGTTTGAAGTGTGTTCCACATTTCTTGTGCAGTTTTGCATTCCATAATCCTGTCATATTCTTCCCTGCACAAAGCACACTTAATAAATAATTTAGCTTTAGAGTTTAGGAGTACCCTATCAGCTTCAGCAGTGAGCCATTCAGCTTGAGGCTTTGGAGTTGTTGTATCTTTGATGTATGAAACATATTCTCCATGTTCTATGACAGATCACATGTGGTTGTCCTGAGATCTTAAGAACAGCTCCATCTTATCTTTCCAATAGTAGTTATCATCTCCTTCAAATAGAGGTGGTCTATTTGAAGAGCCTCCTTCTGAAATGAATTTTGCAGCTTTGGCCATTACTTCCTTCTTGAATCTTTTCGTTTAGCACTTGTTAAATGCTCAACCTTGAGAGGCAGAGCTCTGATGCCAATTGAAGTAACAAAGTTTGTCACAAGAAAGGGGGGGTTTGAATTGTGACCTTTAAAAATTTGGCTACAAGTTATGATCAACACAAATAACTTAACACAGAAAACTTGTGAGAACGTTCTGAAAACGAAACCAGTTAGCGATAAGAAAATGTAAAGTGATTTGTGTGTGATGTGTTTGCTCAAATAAAAGAGTAGGGAAAAAGAAGATCAAACACATCAATTTATCCTGGTTCACCCCTTAACAGAATGGGCTACTCCAGTCCCCACTTACGTGAGATTATCCACTATAATCTAGACCAAGATTACAACAAGTCCCTTAACCTAATCTAAGGCTAAGTCACATTTTCAATTTTAGCAGAATTAATCTTACCAATAATACCTTTACGTTTGATACCAGCTTTCTCATTATTTCCAAAGGTAACAAATCCTCCTTGTTTCTTCTTAAAAGAAAGAAAGCTATGTTTGTCTCCAGTCATATGCTTTGAGCAACCACTGTCCAAGTACCAAGGCTTTCTCTTCATTGTTAGGAGACATTCCTGCATGAGAGTTTAGTAAGACTTTTGGTACCCATACTGACTTGGGTCCTTGAGAGTTAGTGTTTCTTATAACAGTTGGTTTCTTATAAGGAATATTTTTCTGAAATCTGTTTTGGAGACTGTTCTGAGAATAGTCTTTCTTTTTCTGTAAGGCTTTTCTTTTGAAACAGAAAAATCTAACATGACCATGTTTATGACAGAAGGAGCAAACTAATTTTTTAACATGTTTTTCCTTATGAGGAACAAAAGAATTTTCACATGACTTTTCCTTTTGATGAGTTCCAAAACCTAAACCAGATGTACTAATAACGCCTAAACATGATCCATTGATCTTTTCAAAGGTTTGTGTAGATTTTAAGAATTTAGAAATATCTTTTTCTAGAACAGACACATCCTTTTTTAACTTAGCGTTCTCCTCTTGTATGCTAACATCTGTGACTTGTTTAGATAAACTCTCATGACTGACTTGCATATTTTTGAGAGCTTCCTTTAAGGTTTCTACTTCATTTTTATACAAGTCTCTTTCTTGAGTTATCTTTATGACTTCATCTCTTAGTTCATTATTTTTCTGAGTTGTAATTTGACAGTCACATAACAAGTTATCACAAAAATGTTCAGTTCTAATGCATGATGAGCAAGGTTCAAGTGTTACCTCTTCATTGTCTGATTTTGTCATTAGACAAACATTTGCTTCTTCTTCCTCCATTTCTGACAGCTCTTCCAAGTCATCCCATGTAGCCATCATTGACTTCTTTTTGAAAGATGGCTTGCTTTGCTTTAGCTCCGGACATTCTGTCTTGAAGTGGCCTAGTTGATTGCATCCATAGCACCTTATTTGACTCATGTCAACTTCAGGTTTTGGACCACTTCTTCTTGTTGGAAAGGTTTTTTTGATTTGATTTCTTCTCAGCATTAGCTTCTGAATTCTCCTTGACAGAAAGACTAGCTCTTCTTCATTGTCTTCATGAAAGACATCATCACCTTCTGCTAGCTCATTCTTAGAATGTTCTTCAGTTTGAGACTCAAGAGCAATCATCTTTTTCTTCTGAGGTTTCTCTTCTTGAAGTATTGCTTCATGAGCTTTTAGAGAACCAATGAAGTCTTCTAACTTCATCTCAGATAGAACTTTGGATTCAGTAATAGCAGTTACTATGTGTCTCCAGTGCTTTGGTAAACATCTTAGTAACTTTCTGATCCTTTCATGTATGGTATAACTCTTTCCAAGAGAGTTCAGCTCATTTATGATAAATGTAAATCTTCCATACATTTGATCTACAGTTTCATCTTCTTGCATCTCAAACAACTCAAATTTTCTGACACCAATGTCAATTCTGGTTTCCTTGATACGACTGGTTCCTTCATGATGAGTTTGAAGTGTGTTCCACATTTCTTGTGCAGTTTTGCATTCCATAATCCTGTCATATTCTTCCCTGCACAAAGCACACTTAATAAATAATTTAGCTTTAGAGTTTAGGAGTACCCTATCAGCTTCAGCAGTGAGCCATTCAGCTTGAGGCTTTGGAGTTGTTGTATCTTTGATGTATGGAACATATTCTCCATGTTCTATGACAGATCACATGTGGTTGTCCTGAGATCTTAAGAACAGCTCCATCTTATCTTTCCAATAGTAGTTATCATCTCCTTCAAATAGAGGTGGTCTATTTGAAGAGCCTCCTTCTGAAATGAATTTTGCTGCTTTGGCCATTACTTCCTTCTTGAATCTTTTCCTTTAGCACTTGTTAAATGCTCAACCTTGAGAGGCAGAGCTCTGATGCCAATTGAAGTAACAAAGTTTGTCACAAGAAAGGGGGGGTTTGAATTGTGACCTTTAAAAATTTGGCTACAAGTTATGATCAACACAAATAACTTAACACAGAAAACTTGTGAGAACGTTCTGAAAACGAAACCAGTTAGCGATAAGAAAATGTAAAGTGATTTGTGTGTGATGTGTTTGCTCAAATAAAAGAGTAGGGAAAAAGAAGATCAAACACATCAATTTATCCTGGTTCACCCCTTAACATAATGGGCTACTCCAGTCCCCACTTACGTGAGATTATCCACTATAATCTAGACCAAGATTACAACAAGTCCCTTAACCTAATCTAAGGCTAAGTCACATTTTCAATTTTAGCAGAATTAATCTTACCAATAATACCTTTACGTTTGATACCAGCTTTCTCATTATTTCCAAAGGTAACAAATCCTCCTTGTTTCTTCTTAAAAGAAAGAAAGCTATGTCTGTCTCCAGTCATATGCTTTGAGCAACCACTGTCCAAGTACCAAGGCTTTCTCTTCATTGTTAGGAGACATTCCTGCATGAGAGTTTAGTAAGACTTTTGGTACCCATACTGACTTGGGTCCTTGAGAGTTAGTGTTTCTTATAACAGTTGGTTTCTTATAAGGAATATTTTTCTGAAATCTGTTTTGGAGACTGTTCTGAGAATAGTCTTTCTTTTTCTGTAAGGCTTTTCTTTTGAAACAGAAAAATCTAACATGACCATGTTTATGACAGAAGGAGCAAACTAATTTTTTAACATGTTTTTCCTTATGAGGAACAAAAGAATTTTCACATGACTTTTCCTTTTGATGAGTTCCAAAACCTAAACCAGATGTACTAATAACGCCTAAACATGATCCATTGATCTTTTCAAAGGTTTGTGTAGATTTTAAGAATTTAGAAATATCTTTTTCTAGAACAGACACATCCTTTTTTAACTTAGCGTTCTCCTCTTGTATGCTAACATCTGTGACTTGTTTAGATAAACTCTCATGACTGACTTGCATATTTTTGAGAGCTTCCTTTAAGGTTTCTACTTCATTTTTATACAAGTCTCTTTCTTGAGTTATCTTTATGACTTCATCTCTTAGTTCATTATTTTTCTGAGTTGTAATTTGACAGTCACATAACAAGTTATCACAAAAATGTTCAGTTCTAATGCATGATGAGCAAGGTTCAAGTGTTACCTCTTCATTGTCTGATTTTGTCATTAGACAAACATTTGCTTCTTCTTCCTCCATTTCTGACAGCTCTTCCAAGTCATCCCATGTAGCCATCATTGACTTCTTTTTGAAAGATGGCTTGCTTTGCTTTAGCTCCGAACATTCTGTCTTGAAGTGGCCTAGTTGATTGCATCCATAGCACCTTATTTGACTCATGTCAACTTCAGGTTTTGGACCACTTCTTCTTGTTGGAAAGGTTTTTTTGATTTGATTTCTTCTCAGCATTAGCTTCTGAATTCTCCTTGACAGAAAGACTAGCTCTTCTTCATTGTCTTCATGAAAGACATCATCACCTTCTGCTAGCTCATTCTTAGAATGTTCTTCAGTTTGAGACTCAAGAGCAATCATCTTTTTCTTCTGAGGTTTCTCTTCTTGAAGTATTGCTTCATGAGCTTTTAGAGAACCAATGAAGTCTTCTAACTTCATCTCAGATAGAACTTTGGATTCAGTAATAGCAGTTACTATGTGTCTCCAGTGCTTTGGTAAACATCTTAGTAACTTTCTGATCCTTTCATGTATGGTATAACTCTTTCCAAGAGAGTTCAGCTCATTTATGATAAATGTAAATCTTCCATACATTTGATCTACAGTTTCATCTTCTTGCATCTCAAACAACTCAAATTTTCTGACACCAATGTCAATTCTGGTTTCCTTGATACGACTGGTTCCTTCATGATGAGTTTGAAGTGTGTTCCACATTTCTTGTGCAGTTTTGCATTCCATAATCCTGTCATATTCTTCCCTGCACAAAGCACACTTAATAAATAATTTAGCTTTAGAGTTTAGGAGTACCCTATCAGCTTCAGCAGTGAGCCATTCAGCTTGAGGCTTTGGAGTTGTTGTATCTTTGATGTATGGAACATATTCTCCATGTTCTATGACAGATCACATGTGGTTGTCCTGAGATCTTAAGAACAGCTCCATCTTATCTTTCCAATAGTAGTTATCATCTCCTTCAAATAGAGGTGGTCTATTTGAAGAGCCTCCTTCTGAAATGAATTTTGCAGCTTTGGCCATTACTTCCTTCCTGAATCTTTTCCTCTAGCACTTGTTAAATGCTCAACCTTGAGAGGCAGAGCTCTGATGCCAATTGAAGTAACAAAGTTTGTCACAAGAAAGGGGGGGTTTGAATTGTGACCTTTAAAAATTTGGCTACAAGTTATGATCAACACAAATAACTTAACACAGAAAACTTGTGAGAACGTTCTGAAAACGAAACCAGTTAGCGATAAGAAAATGTAAAGTGATTTGTGTGTGATGTGTTTGCTCAAATAAAAGAGTAGGGAAAAAGAAGATCAAACACATCAATTTATCCTGGTTCACCCCTTAACAGAATGGGCTACTCCAGTCCCCACTTACGTGAGATTATCCACTATAATCTAGACCAAGATTACAACAAGTCCCTTAACCTAATCTAAGGCTAAGTCACATTTTCAATTTTAGCAGAATTAATCTTACCAATAATACCTTTACGTTTGATATCAGCTTTCTCATTATTTCCAAAGGTAACAAATCCTCCTTGTTTCTTCTTAAAAGAAAGAAAGCTATGTCTGTCTCCAGTCATATGCTTTGAGCAACCACTGTCCAAGTACCAAGGCTTTCTCTTCATTGTTAGGAGACATTCCTGCATGAGAGTTTAGTAAGACTTTTGGTACCCATACTGACTTGGGTCCTTGAGAGTTAGTGTTTCTTATAACAGTTGGTTTCTTATAAGGAATATTTTTCTGAAATCTGTTTTGGAGACTGTTCTGAGAATAGTCTTTCTTTTTCTGTAAGGCTTTTCTTTTGAAACAGAAAAATCTAACATGACCATGTTTATGACAGAAGGAGCAAACTAATTTTTTAACATGTTTTTCCTTATGAGGAACAAAAGAATTTTCACATTACTTTTCCTTTTGATGAGTTCCAAAACCTAAATCAGATGTACTAATAACGCCTAAACATGATCCATTGATCTTTTCAAAGGTTTGTGTAGATTTTAAGAATTTAGAAATATCTTTTTCTAGAACAGACACATCCTTTTTTAACTTAGCGTTCTCCTCTTGTATGCTAACATCTGTGACTTGTTTAGATAAACTCTCATGACTGACTTGCATATTTTTGAGAGCTTCCTTTAAGGTTTCTACTTCATTTTTATACAAGTCTCTTTCTTGAGTTATCTTTATGACTTCATCTCTTAGTTCATTATTTTTCTGAGTTGTAATTTGACAGTCACATAACAAGTTATCACAAAAATGTTCAGTTCTAATGCATGATGAGCAAGGTTCAAGTGTTACCTCTTCATTGTCTGATTTTGTCATTAGACAAACATTTGCTTCTTCTTCCTCCATTTCTGACAGCTCTTCCAAGTCATCCCATGTAGCCATCATTGACTTCTTTTTGAAAGATGGCTTGCTTTGCTTTAGCTCCGAACATTCTGTCTTGAAGTGGCCTAGTTGATTGCATCCATAGCACCTTATTTGACTCATGTCAACTTCAGGTTTTGGACCACTTCTTCTTGTTGGAAAGGTTTTTTTGATTTGATTTCTTCTCAGCATTAGCTTCTGAATTCTCCTTGACAGAAAGACTAGTTCTTCTTCATTGTCTTCATGAAAGACATCATCACCTTCTGCTAGCTCATTCTTAGAATGTTCTTCAGTTTGAGACTCAAGAGCAATCATCTTTTTCTTCTGAGGTTTCTCTTCTTGAAGTATTGCTTCATGAGCTTTTAGAGAACCAATGAAGTCTTCTAACTTCATCTCAGATAGAACTTTGGATTCAGTAATAGCAGTTACTATGTGTCTCCAGTGCTTTGGTAAACATCTTAGTAACTTTCTGATCCTTTCATGTATGGTATAACTCTTTCCAAGAGAGTTCAGTTCATTTATGATAAATGTAAATCTTCCATACATTTGATCTACAGTTTCATCTTCTTGCATCTCAAACAACTCAAATTTTCTGACACCAATGTCAATTCTGGTTTCCTTGATACGACTGGTTCCTTCATGATGAGTTTGAAGTGTGTTCCACATTTCTTGTGCAGTTTTGCATTCCATAATCCTGTCATATTCTTCCCTGCACAAAGCACACTTAATAAATAATTTAGCTTTAGAGTTTAGGAGTACCCTATCAGCTTCAGCAGTGAGCCATTCAGCTCGAGGCTTTGGAGTTGTTGTATCTTTGATGTATGGAACATATTCTCCATGTTCTATGACAGATCACATGTGGTTGTCCTGAGATCTTAAGAACAGCTCCATCTTATCTTTCCAATAGTAGTTATCATCTCCTTCAAATAGAGGTGGTCTATTTGAAGAGCCTCCTTCTGAAATGAATTTTGCAGCTTTGGCCATTACTTCCTTCCTGAATCTTTTCCTCTAGCACTTGTTAAATGCTCAACCTTGAGAGGCAGAGCTCTGATGCCAATTGAAGTAACAAAGTTTGTCACAAGAAAGGGGGGGTTTGAATTGTGACCTTTAAAAATTTGGCTACAAGTTATGATCAACACAAATAACTTAACACAGAAAACTTGTGAGAACGTTCTGAAAACGAAACCAGTTAGCGATAAGAAAATGTAAAGTGATTTGTGTGTGATGTGTTTGCTCAAATAAAAGAGTAGGGAAAAAGAAGATCAAACACATCAATTTATCCTGGTTCACCCCTTAACAGAATGGGCTACTCCAGTCCCCACTTACGTGAGATTATCCACTATAATCTAGACCAAGATTACAACAAGTCCCTTAACCTAATCTAAGGCTAAGTCACATTTTCAATTTTAGCAGAATTAATCTTACCAATAATACCTTTACGTTTGATACCAGCTTTCTCATTATTTCCAAAGGTAACAAATCCTCCTTGTTTCTTCTTAAAAGAAAGAAAGCTATGTCTGTCTCCAGTCATATGCTTTGAGCAACCACTGTCCAAGTACCAAGGCTTTCTCTTCATTGTTAGGAGACATTCCTGCATGAGAGTTTAGTAAGACTTTTGGTACCCATACTGACTTGGGTCCTTGAGAGTTAGTGTTTCTTATAACAGTTGGTTTCCTATAAGGAATATTTTTCTGAAATCTGTTTTGGAGACTGTTCTGAGAATAGTCTTTCTTTTTCTGTAAGGCTTTTCTTTTGAAACAGAAAAATCTAACATGACCATGTTTATGACAGAAGGAGCAAACTAATTTTTTAACATGTTTTTCCTTATGAGGAACAAAAGAATTTTCACATTACTTTTCCTTTTGATGAGTTCCAAAACCTAAACCAGATGTACTAATAACGCCTAAACATGATCCATTGATCTTTTCAAAGGTTTGTGTAGATTTTAAGAATTTAGAAATATCTTTTTCTAGAACAGACACATCCTTTTTTAACTTAGCGTTCTCCTCTTGTATGCTAACATCTGTGACTTGTTTAGATAAACTCTCATGACTGACTTGCATATTTTTGAGAGCTTCCTTTAAGGTTTCTACTTCATTTTTATACAAGTCTCTTTCTTGAGTTATCTTTATGACTTCATCTCTTAGTTCATTATTTTTCTGAGTTGTAATTTGACAGTCACATAACAAGTTATCACAAAAATGTTCAGTTCTAATGCATGATGAGCAAGGTTCAAGTGTTACCTCTTCATTGTCTGATTTTGTCATTAGACAAACATTTGCTTCTTCTTCCTCCATTTCTGACAGCTCTTCCAAGTCATCCCATGTAGCCATCATTGACTTCTTTTTGAAAGATGGCTTGCTTTGCTTTAGCTCCGAACATTCTGTCTTGAAGTGGCCTAGTTGATTGCATCCATAGCACCTTATTTGACTCATGTCAACTTCAGGTTTTGGACCACTTCTTCTTGTTGGAAAGGTTTTTTTGATTTGATTTCTTCTCAGCATTAGCTTCTGAATTCTCCTTGACAGAAAGACTAGCTCTTCTTCATTGTCTTCATGAAAGACATCATCACCTTCTGCTAGCTCATTCTTAGAATGTTCTTCAGTTTGAGACTCAAGAGCAATCATCTTTTTCTTCTGAGGTTTCTCTTCTTGAAGTATTGCTTCATGAGCTTTTAGAGAACCAATGAAGTCTTCTAACTTCATCTCAGATAGAACTTTGGATTCAGTAATAGCAGTTACTATGTGTCTCCAGTGCTTTGGTAAACATCTTAGTAACTTTCTGATCCTTTCATGTATGGTATAACTCTTTCCAAGAGAGTTCAGCTCATTTATGATAAATGTAAATCTTCCATACATTTGATCTACAGTTTCATCTTCTTGCATCTCAAACAACTCAAATTTTCTGACACCAATGTCAATTCTGGTTTCCTTGATACGACTGGTTCCTTCATGATGAGTTTGAAGTGTGTTCCACATTTCTTGTGCAGTTTTGCATTCCATAATCCTGTCATATTCTTCCCTGCACAAAGCACACTTAATAAATAATTTAGCTTTAGAGTTTAGGAGTACCCTATCAGCTTCAGCAGTGAGCCATTCAGCTTGAGGCTTTGGAGTTGTTGTATCTTTGATGTATGGAACATATTCTCCATGTTCTATGACAGATCACATGTGGTTGTCCTGAGATCTTAAGAACAGCTCCATCTTATCTTTCCAATAGTAGTTATCATCTCCTTCAAATAGAGGTGGTCTATTTGAAGAGCCTCCTTCTGAAATGAATTTTGCAGCTTTGGCCATTACTTCCTTCCTGAATCTTTTCCTCTAGCACTTGTTAAATGCTCAACCTTGAGAGGCAGAGCTCTGATGCCAATTGAAGTAACAAAGTTTGTCACAAGAAAGGGGGGGTTTGAATTGTGACCTTTAAAAATTTGGCTACAAGTTATGATCAACACAAATAACTTAACACAGAAAACTTGTGAGAACGTTCTGAAAACGAAACCAGTTAGCGATAAGAAAATGTAAAGTGATTTGTGTGTGATGTGTTTACTCAAATAAAAGAGTAGGGAAAAAGAAGATCAAACACATCAATTTATCCTGGTTCACCCCTTAACAGAATGGGCTACTCCAGTCCCCACTTACGTGAGATTATCCACTATAATCTAGACCAAGATTACAACAAGTCCCTTAACCTAATCTAAGGCTAAGTCACATTTTCAATTTTAGCAGAATTAATCTTACCAATAATACCTTTACGTTTGATACCAGCTTTCTCATTATTTCCAAAGGTAACAAATCCTTCTTGTTTCTTCTTAAAAGAAAGAAAGCTATGTCTGTCTCCAGTCATATGCTTTGAGCAACCACTGTCCAAGTACCAAGGCTTTCTCTTCATTGTTAGGAGACATTCCTGCATGAGAGTTTAGTAAGACTTTTGATACCCATACTGACTTGGGTCCTTGAGAGTTAGTGTTTCTTATAACAGTTGGTTTCTTATAAGGAATATTTTTCTGAAATCTGTTTTGGAGACTGTTCTGAGAATAGTCTTTCTTTTTCTGTAAGGCTTTTCTTTTGAAACAGAAAAATCTAACATGACCATGTTTATGACAGAAGGAGCAAACTAATTTTTTAACATGTTTTTCCTTATGAGGAACAAAAGAATTTTCACATGACTTTTCCTTTTGATGAGTTCCAAAACCTAAACCAGATGTACTAATAACGCCTAAACATGATCCATTGATCTTTTCAAAGGTTTGTGTAGATTTTAAGAATTTAGAAATATCTTTTTCTAGAACAGACACATCCTTTTTTAACTTAGCGTTCTCCTCTTGTATGCTAACATCTGTGACTTGTTTAGATAAACTCTCATGACTGACTTGCATATTTTTGAGAGCTTCCTTTAAGGTTTCTACTTCATTTTTATACAAGTCTCATTCTTGAGTTATCTTTATGACTTCATCTCTTAGTTCATTATTTTTCTGAGTTGTAATTTGACAGTCACATAACAAGTTATCACAAAAATGTTCAGTTCTAATGCATGATGAGCAAGGTTCAAGTGTTACCTCTTCATTGTCTGATTTTGTCATTAGACAAACATTTGCTTCTTCTTCCTCCATTTCTGACAGCTCTTCCAAGTCATCCCATGTAGCCATCATTGACTTCTTTTTGAAAGATGGCTTGCTTTGCTTTAGCTCCGAACATTCTGTCTTGAAGTGGCCTAGTTGATTGCATCCATAGCACCTTATTTGACTCATGTCAACTTCAGGTTTTGGACCACTTCTTCTTGTTGGAAAGGTTTTTTTGATTTGATTTCTTCTCAGCATTAGCTTCTGAATTCTCCTTGACAGAAAGACTAGCTCTTCTTCATTGTCTTCATGAAAGACATCATCACCTTCTGCTAGCTCATTCTTAGAATGTTCTTCAGTTTGAGACTCAAGAGCAATCATCTTTTTCTTCTGAGGTTTCTCTTCTTGAAGTATTGCTTCATGAGCTTTTAGAGAACCAATGAAGTCTTCTAACTTCATCTCAGATAGAACTTTGGATTCAGTAATAGCAGTTACTATGTGTCTCCAGTGCTTTGGTAAACATCTTAGTAACTTTCTGATCCTTTCATGTATGGTATAACTCTTTCCAAGAGAGTTCAGCTCATTTATGATAAATGTAAATCTTCCATACATTTGATCTACAGTTTCATCTTCTTGCATCTCAAACAACTCAAATTTTCTGACACCAATGTCAATTCTGGTTTCCTTGATACGACTGGTTCCTTCATGATGAGTTTGAAGTGTGTTCCACATTTCTTGTGCAGTTTTGCATTCCATAATCCTGTCATATTCTTCCCTGCACAAAGCACACTTAATAAATAATTTAGCTTTAGAGTTTAGGAGTACCCTATCAGCTTCAGCAGTGAGCCATTCAGCTTGAGGCTTTGGAGTTGTTGTATCTTTGATGTATGGAACATATTCTCCATGTTCTATGACAGATCACATGTGGTTGTCCTGAGATCTTAAGAACAGCTCCATCTTATCTTTCCAATAGTAGTTATCATCTCCTTCAAATAGAGGTGGTCTATTTGAAGAGCCTCCTTCTGAAATGAATTTTGCAGCTTTGGCCATTACTTCCTTCCTGAATCTTTTCCTCTAGCACTTGTTAAATGCTCAACCTTGAGAGGCAGAGCTCTGATGCCAATTGAAGTAACAAAGTTTGTCACAAGAAAGGGGGGGGTTTGAATTGTGACCTTTAAAAATTTGGCTACAAGTTATGATCAACACAAATAACTTAACACAGAAAACTTGTGAGAACGTTCTGAAAACGAAACCAGTTAGCGATAAGAAAATGTAAAGTGATTTGTGTGTGATGTGTTTGCTCAAATAAAAGAGTAGGGAAAAAGAAGATCAAACACATCAATTTATCCTGGTTCACCCCTTAACAGAATGGGCTACTCCAGTCCCCACTTACGTGAGATTATCCACTATAATCTAGACCAAGATTACAACAAGTCCCTTAACCTAATCTAAGGCTAAGTCACATTTTCAATTTTAGCAGAATTAATCTTACCAATAATACCTTTACGTTTGATACCAGCTTTCTCATTATTTCCAAAGGTAACAAATCCTTCTTGTTTCTTCTTAAAAGAAAGAAAGCTATGTCTGTCTCCAGTCATATGCTTTGAGCAACCACTGTCCAAGTACCAAGGCTTTCTCTTCATTGTTAGGAGACATTCCTGCATGAGAGTTTAGTAAGACTTTTGGTACCCATACTGACTTGGGTCCTTGAGAGTTAGTGTTTCTTATAACAGTTGGTTTCTTATAAGGAATATTTTTCTGAAATCTGTTTTGGAGACTGTTCTGAGAATAGTCTTTCTTTTTCTGTAAGGCTTTTCTTTTGAAACAGAAAAATCTAACATGACCATGTTTATGACAGAAGGAGCAAACTAATTTTTTAACATGTTTTTCCTTATGAGGAACAAAAGAATTTTCACATGACTTTTCCTTTTGATGAGTTCCAAAACCTAAACCAGATGTACTAATAACGCCTAAACATGATCCATTGATCTTTTCAAAGGTTTGTGTAGATTTTAAGAATTTAGAAATATCTTTTTCTAGAACAGACACATCCTTTTTTAACTTAGCGTTCTCCTCTTGTATGCTAACATCTGTGACTTGTTTAGATAAACTCTCATGACTGACTTGCATATTTTTGAGAGCTTCCTTTAAGGTTTCTACTTCATTTTTATACAAGTCTCATTCTTGAGTTATCTTTATGACTTCATCTCTTAGTTCATTATTTTTCTGAGTTGTAATTTGACAGTCACATAACAAGTTATCACAAAAATGTTCAGTTCTAATGCATGATGAGCAAGGTTCAAGTGTTACCTCTTCATTGTCTGATTTTGTCATTAGACAAACATTTGCTTCTTCTTCCTCCATTTCTGACAGCTCTTCCAAGTCATCCCATGTAGCCATCATTGACTTCTTTTTGAAAGATGGCTTGCTTTGCTTTAACTCCGAACATTCTGTCTTGAAGTGGCCTAGTTGATTGCATCCATAGCACCTTATTTGACTCATGTCAACTTCAGGTTTTGGACCACTTCTTCTTGTTGGAAAGGTTTTTTTGATTTGATTTCTTCTCAGCATTAGCTTCTGAATTCTCCTTGACAGAAAGACTAGCTCTTCTTCATTGTCTTCATGAAAGACATCATCACCTTCTGCTAGCTCATTCTTAGAATGTTCTTCAGTTTGAGACTCAAGAGCAATCATCTTTTTCTTCTGAGGTTTCTCTTCTTGAAGTATTGCTTCATGAGCTTTTAGAGAACCAATGAAGTCTTCTAACTTCATCTCAGATAGAACTTTGGATTCAGTAATAGCAGTTACTATGTGTCTCCAGTGCTTTGGTAAACATCTTAGTAACTTTCTGATCCTTTCATGTATGGTATAACTCTTTCCAAGAGAGTTTAGCTCATTTATGATAAATGTAAATCTTCCATACATTTGATCTACAGTTTCATCTTCTTGCATCTCAAACAACTCAAATTTTCTGACACCAATGTCAATTCTGGTTTCCTTGATACGACTGGTTCCTTCATGATGAGTTTGAAGTGTGTTCCACATTTCTTGTGCAGTTTTGCATTCCATAATCCTGTCATATTCTTCCCTGCACAAAGCACACTTAATAAATAATTTAGCTTTAGAGTTTAGGAGTACCCTATCAGCTTCAGCAGTGAGCCATTCAGCTTGAGGCTTTGGAGTTGTTGTATCTTTGATGTATGGAACATATTCTCCATGTTCTATGACAGATCACATGTGGTTGTCCTGAGATCTTAAGAACAGCTCCATCTTATCTTTCCAATAGTAGTTATCATCTCCTTCAAATAGAGGTGGTCTATTTGAAGAGCCTCCTTCTGAAATGAATTTTGCAGCTTTGGCCATTACTTCCTTCCTGAATCTTTTCCTCTAGCACTTGTTAAATGCTCAACCTTGAGAGGCAGAGCTCTGATGCCAATTGAAGTAACAAAGTTTGTCACAAGAAAGGGGGGGGGGGGGGGGGGGGGTTTGAATTGTGACCTTTAAAAATTTGGCTACAAGTTATGATCAACACAAATAACTTAACACAGAAAACTTGTGAGAACGTTCTGAAAACAAAACCAGTTAGCGATAAGAAAATGTAAAGTGATTTGTGTGTGATGTGTTTGCTCAAATAAAAGAGTAGGGAAAAAAAAGATCAAACACATCAATTTATCCTGGTTCACCCCTTAACAGAATGGGCTACTCCAGTCCCCACTTACGTGAGATTATCCACTATAATCTAGACCAAGATTACAACAAGTCCCTTAACCTAATCTGAGGCTAAGTCACAGATTAGTTATCACCAACTAATCTGAATCACAAATCAGTAATCATCTACTGATTTGAAACAATCACAAATCAGTTATCACCAACTGATTTGAACAACAATACTCAATCAATTATCACCAATTGACTTGAGCAATATCTTACAAATGATAAGAAGTTATGAATCAACAAGCCTATAGCAACCTAAACTAGTTGTATAGCTTACAAATGAAATACACTCAGAAATGCTCAAATGGATTAAGATCCTAAGTTCTAGAGCTTGAAGTATGAGTGTATAAAGAAGAGCTTAAAGTGATATGGAGATCACACAAGTATGTTGGCTTTTTGCAATTTGAAACTCTTGCTCTTCAAATGATATCAACGTGCTATTTATAGATGAGGAGGCTCCTTGATGTCTTGAGCTCCAAGTATGACCGTTGTGAGTGAGGAAATAGCCGTTGTGAGACATAAGATATGAAAGAGAAAATCTGTCTCATAAAGTGAAACCCAAAAAATTCAACACCAGCTTATACACTATTAAAGAACAATTATTCAAGAACAAATACATATACATATAAGTGAATATGACCAATTATATCCCAATGATGTGATAATCTCGCACAAGTTTACAACAAAGAATCAACAAGCATGGATACCTAAATGTTCAAATCTAAGTTCAGATCATCATATTAAGGCCATCAACAGTTGAAAATATATAACACAGCTAGCAAAACATGACGGTTCATGTGTGTACCCATTCATTTGTTCACAGGATAATACGCTGTAACAAATAGCTGTAAAAAAAAACCACAAGAATAAATTAGAGTAAATAGATATCCAAACCAAGTCCATGATCAGATTTACAAAATGATATGAGAACGCGGATGACAAAAGGATATGAGAACGCGCAAAGCGATGTTAGACAAGGAGACGATGACAAAAATGACTACTAGGGCCTCAAATGATCAAAATCAAAAGTCGTAACGTAACGTAACATAACATAAGCTAACAATAGCTGCAGAATCAAGTCGAGACCACTATAAATCTAAGCCATAAAATCCAGATTGAAACATATTTAAAATAAAGAGGAGGAAGAAGAAGATACCTACATATTATACTGGACTAGGTCACCCAGTCATCTGAGTACATGTCGAACTCCTTATGAGATGAAATCATGAAGGTTATCATACCAGGAGCTGTAAGGATAACCATCATTGGGGGTAGGGTATCTCGCATTGAGGAAACCGGCAAAGGTAACGGAGCCGTAAGTACTACTTTTGGGATGAAAGAGCAAACTACACGTTGCATATACATCAAGAACAGAAAGCAATTCAGAAATGTTTGTCAAAGAAAAATACTAATCAAGAAGAAATAGATAGATCCTGAAATCCAAACAATAATAGTTACAGCGCCAAAGACAAGAAAAGAAAAGTCGTTAACTATGAAGTGAAGACTCAGTCCAGCAACTAAACTAAAATAAATGTGCTTGTATACATTACCCATGCACATAATTCAGATACTAGAAAAGTTATCCGGTTTGAACTGAGAAGTTTTAAATAAGTTTAATAATTATAGGACAAGGTTTAAATAAGTATGATAGGAAGTTTAATACATGGCATAGCAAAGTAAAGGTGAACACAAATAAATGTGCTTGTATACATTACCCATGCACATAGTTTCAGACCTGAATCAGCATTCAGACAAGGCCATAACAGCACCATTTCAATCATAATTTTAATTGCATGCATCAAAGGATGAGAAAGTGACTCACTGCCTCTGACCTACAAATCGAAAAAAGCTACTTCACTGCAAGCTAAATTGAAAAAGATAATGCAAGACACTGAAACAAATATTTGAAAAGCAGAACATGACACACTAAATATTTAGGAAGTAAATAATTACCACCAGGGATGTGCAGATTGAAAATAAACAGGCCTTTATCTTCAGTACATTCTTAGAATTGACAGCCAGATCTAATTTGGAGCAAATAACTGGGAATAAGACCTAAAGAATCAGCAGTATAGGAAGGTTAAAATAATCTCTAAAAACTGCTAACCAAGTAATGAAGGTTTTCTGCAATACCAAAACATTATGTGATCTGTGAAAAAGAGAAGAAAATGCAATCTAAGGATTTGTACATTTTATGCTGTAAAAATAATCCCAAGCAATTATCTAAACAGACAGATATAAGAACTCTGTCAAAGCAAAAATGTATCCCAGATGCATGATGAATTGCTTGCATGCATAGTTTTCAATCAGGTTGTACGCAGAGCATTGTTAAAATAATATAATTCATATAATAAGTATCCCAGAAAGTTTTCGAACATCTACAAATTCAAACTCACGGAGTGCCCTGAAACAAATTATTAGTATGGCATATGAATCATGATCCTTTATTATGATGGAAGAAGATAAAAGCTATGATCATCAAGTACCAACCTATCAAGAAGGAAAGAAGAAATACACTCATAATCAAGCTCTGGGCTGCTGCTGCCTGAACCTACCACACAAGAAGAACATGAATCGAAAGTGATGAATTTGAATATCTAAACCTCATGTGTAAAATGTTAAAGCACCAAGATTTCTATGTGAACCTTTTATTATTGACTCAATGAACATCAATTACTATCATAGTTTCAAGCATGTAATCAAGTGTATTTGTGTACTTTGAGAAGAAAGTGGCTATGTTGTCCCTATTGGAGTAAATATCCATTTTGGTCACACATTGTAGGACTGTAACAACCTAGTGCTCTACATTCTAAATATTCCAAAACGATCTTTGCAAAATGTTAATTAAGTTTGTACATTGTCTGGATCTTCTATCAAATGTATCTCTGATGTTGTTCACTTGGTTTCAAATGCATCCTCAACATTACAAACTTAATTTCATTATAGTCCCTGCAAATACCAAGGGAGGGACAAATCTTATTGACCTTCTGTAACTATAGGTGTCATTGTGAATTATTGATAGCTGACAATTTCAATGACCAAATTGACTATTTAATCACTTTCTCTTACAACTACAAGGCTGATAATTTTAGGTCCACTCGGAGACATATTTAAACAAATTAGCGGAACAGCAAATGAATAAAACAAACTGACCCGACGATTCAGATTTCAGACGACAAAATTATTTCAACATTTGATTATATAAAAGAATAAGAAAGTTGGCGAACTTTCCATCCAAATTATTTGAAAAATAACTAAAATTGAAGTCAAATAAATCTCAGCAAGTAAATTTCAGCTATTGGTTCCAAATTAATGATTTATTAGGAGCAGGAATAACACCTTGGTTCCATGATCATTTAATTCACACATCAGAAGATAAGATGAACTGTACTTTATACCAATTAAATCTAACAGGATGAGTACTACGAATTGAAACAAAGATAATGAACTCAAACGAAATGTTTAATAAAGATACCCATGTGAGAATAAATAGACAAAGGCAAAGCACATATAGAAGTATGTGATGGTATTAAAAACAAATAGAAAGTCAAAAGGGAGATACGCAAGGCATGAATACATACCATCCATTTTATTTTGACCGAGATGTCCATACATAACAAGTGAATTGAGGTCATCAAAAGTTTTCATGGGAAGCATCTTAATAATAAGCAGTGGGCAAAGATGCTCAAACAGAGTTCGCTGCATTTCTTCATACTCTTCACTGGTAAGGTTCTACACTCCCATCTCGATAAGAAACTTTCATCAATCCTGCAATGGAATTGAGAATGTTTCAAACGAGAAACCACTTAAATTACATAAGGAATTACCAAGAAATCCTAATAACAAAAGACAGGCAAGGACATGCAATGACAACTTAGCTAAAACGACAACTATCATACAATCAGGTAATATGTTGTTAATTTGCTTTTCAAGCATCCATAACTTAGCTAATAAAATCACACATTTTTCATATCGCTTAAGCTTTAATGTTTTATAAGACCAACCAACCAAGTGACATAAAACAAATATGTAAGCTGCACATCCATTGTGGAAGTGTGATCAATCATTATATATTTATAATATTCCTCACAACTGTTTCTTTGGCATCATAGGATAGGGACTTGGGTATTATGGGGAGCCCAAATCTCGATCGAGTAGTATGTGATGCTCAGTAGAGTATTCAAGTGACTTGGTTCTTCCCCTTAATATATAGTTTTTAAAAGAGGGTTCCCCAAATACTTTGATACTTATCAAACAGTGGCTTGGAAAGGGCTCTACCTATGGAGGAGCTACCCGGAAAAGACGAGTGAGGTGTCAAACTGCCCAGCTGCCAGGACATCAACTCTCAGAGACAGTGCTATGATAAGGACTTGGTTATTATGGTATACTCGATGAAATATTTAAGTGAATTGGTTCTTCCCCCATAATAACTATCTTTTAAGGGAGGGTTTCTCAAGTGCTATTATACTTATCATTGTACAGACACATACAATAGGTTTTCTAATAAAGTCAACTTTCTCTTTTTGAACTCTAACGGTGCATGCAACAGGTTTCTATATCACGGTGGGCTTTACAAGTACAAACCTAACTGTTTTATTATGTGTCTGATCAGTGTATCCTATACTATTAATATAAAATTATAAACAGATACAGTACTTTGGTGTTACGGTAAAACTTTCCAGCATACAACTATAAAGGTAAAGGGATTATGCTACAATATTATGGCATCACTAGCAGATGATTGGTTCTCATCAGGGGAGTAGACATTATGATTGATATCAATATTTTTGTGACATTAATGGATTACCTTATAGGGATATGGGATGGGATTAACAACAAAACAGTAATGCTTATATAGATATAACAAACAAGTCGAAGTGAAAGAGAAGTGATAGAAATGACGAAGAATGAAATATTTGAAAAAGGAAATAAAAAGAGGAAAGAGAAGTGAAAGAAGGAAAGTACAAATAAGCGGTGAACCTAAAAACTAAAAGGCATGTCTGGTAAGAGCCATTTTCTGTTTTCCATCAGTTTTCACCTTTAACAACAAAAATGCCAGCATGCCACATTATACTTTTCACTTTGTCTCTTGTTTTCAGAGATTTGTATAGGAAACAGTGAAAACTACTTTTTCTTTTTAAAAAAATTCCTATTCAAATCTTTGAAAACAGGAAACAAAGTGGTTGCTTTGTAATTAAACGTTAACACAAAATGAAAACAAAAAAACATTTTCTGAAATCAAACAAGCACCATTCGGTGCAAACTCAGAAGTTGTGTTTGATTACAACTCAAACACACTTCTCAATGTGAAAGCCCTTTAGATTTGAGGCATGAATAAAGAAATGCCCACTAATACTTGAAATTTAATATAGAGACTAAAGATGGAGAGTATCAAATTAAAAAATTTAACCATTTGGACAAAAGAGGCTCCAACACCATGTCAAGAAACAATCATCTTAAAACTTCAGCCAATACCAGAAGGCCCAATAATAGTTTAAGTCACATCATATTAGAAATATTAAAAAATACACCCAGAAGGCCCAATAATAGTTTTAAATTAATATCATATAGGAAATATAAAAAATATACACCTTATACTTCATGTGTTAATGCTAACCTATCATTGGAAGCAACTTAGACACCTGCTCACAAATCAAATATCTTTATCTCCAAGCCGCTCAAGCAATGTGTTGTCAGTTTCTTGCCTAATATAGACATATCAATAATCACATATACAAACTAAAAAAAAAATGGTATAACTATCTATATGAGCAATCATACCAAGCAGAATGAGGCAATTGTTTTTTTGACGCTATTGATATATGCAAGATTTCCGCTATAACATCCATGGCATTTCTTCTCTGTGAAATGTTTTCAGATGCAAGGCGTTTCAGAACTTCCATAAGGCACATATCATCTTTGCATATGGTGGATCATCATAAGAAAGCTCTAAATTAGAAAGGAAAGATTTCGGACTTAAAAAGTAGGTTTAATTATTCCGAAGGTCCCTGAATTATTTGGAAATTTTTAAATAGGTCCCAGAACTAAAAGAATTTGTTATTTTCCTGAATTTCTCAAAAATATTACTCCTTCTAATCCTTATTATAAGAAAAAGTTTGCTTTTTAGGTCCTTATTATCACATACATCGAACATTCTATGAACCTAAATGCAAACTTTTTCTAATAATAAGGACTGGAGGGAGTAAATAAGATCCCTGAACCAATTTTTTTAATCGAGTATGTGAGCTTTTAAATAATTTACAATTAGGCATCTCCTAAACTTTTAAATAATTTGTATTTTGGTCCGTAAATTCAGGGACCTAATTAGAAATTATTTAAATGTTTAGTGACCCAATTAATATTTTTTAAAGGGACTAATTACAAATTACTAACAAATTCAAGGATCCAATTCCAAACTTTTTTAGTTCATGGACCTTTTTAAGAACATTCAGATAGTTCAAAGAGTTAGAGAGTAATTAAACTTAAAGTATTCCTACTCAGTATCATATGAGAAAGAATAGACTGATTACAATGAGCAGTATTCTGCTATCAGCATAACAACAGCTCGAGATGTACCATCCTGCTCATCTAGAAGGTGAAGCAGAAATGGTATTACAATATTTGCCTGCCTACTATTTATAAGTGCATCTTCCTGGGAGTGATTTGGCTTCAACATGATAGCCTTGAATATTGAAACAGCCCCTACTATCACATCTTCATCGGTGCAATTAAGCTGCAGACAAGAGGGAAAAAGAAATCTGATATTAAGTTCCACTGTCACTTCAATAAGAGAATCAATATTCAAATTACTTGATAGGCCCGTGTGATGGAGGAAAACAGTTAGAAGGAGAGGGGCATAACACAATGGGACAGGTGGCATTGGTTGAATGGATATATGGACAGGGAGGCAAGAATTAAGTAGATGGTAAAGTGTTATCCTTGGTGGGACTAGTTTCTTTCTAGAAGAACAGTCTGGACTGGGTATCTTTTTCTCTTTTATATCAATTATATTTTCTGTAAGGACCCTACTGCTCCATTGTTTTCACCATTAATATCATCTATAATTTCTTGTTGTTCTGATCTGAGTGTCATCTCTGGTTTGATGAATTTTTGGTACCTATCATTACTGAACCACAACCGCGGTATGATTAATGCATCATAGATGATAGCTCAAAAAAGAGAAATAACATACAACTCAAAATCTTTACAAATATACAGTATATATGTAAAGACTTAAATGCTCATAAGTGACAGTGTAAGTATCATCCATTAAGGAAAACCAGACATCCTATTGAACCTAGAAGGTTCCAAGAAAGTACTGGCATAATAAATTGAAATAATATGTTCCCCTAAATCATAAATGAAAGCATAGTAGTTTTGACAAATAGGTAACATATATTTCTTTAACATCATGATGAGTACATTGTGTAACGTAAGGTTTGGATAGTTGGAATAGAGATGCTGAGAAGGAAAGGGACTAAATATGTGCTCAGAGCTATTGTGGAATCCAAAGAAATTCCCATTCCATTCTATTCTACCAGGGATAAATGCAATCTATAAGTATATCCTTGGTCTTCCAATTAAATGGAAAAATCCATATCTCCATTCACAATTGTTATAGTAACAACCTGAAGGAAATTAGAGAGAAGTGGAGCTGCCACCAACATTTGTCTTGCCCTAATTTCGTAGGCCTTAGAAATTAAGCCTTAACATCATAAAATGTTTTAAACTGAAGGTTCTACCCTTTGCACTAAGTCCTAAGTTTCAACTATTACTCCCTTGCTTTCAACACTTGATAAACCACAACATATAGGAGAGAGATGATATAGAGTAAAGGAATGCAAGTTTAGCAAATGACAAACTAATTCTAAAATAAAGGTAAAAATTGGAGAACATTCAATTGCACATGTCTCACATTTTAAGTATCTGGGATCTTTCATACAAAGTGATAAGAGATGGAGGGGAATGTCAATCATAGGACCCAAGTAGAGTATGAAATGGATTAAGGCTTCAGGTGTGATATGCAATAGGAAAAAAAAAAGACTTCTCAAGCCTAAAGGAAAAATTCTTCGCAGAGCTATAAGACCTGTGTAATATTGTATAGAACTAAATTGGGCAGTCTTGTATGAAGAAGACCTATACAAACATCATGGAGGATAGTCAATATTTTGAGGGAAGGGAAAGTGAGGTACCTGTGGTACTAGAATACGAGATTTTCATCCCAATTTCTGACATTGTGCTTTCAAATCTCTTGCTGTCTAGACGCCCCAGTAGTAGGCACAAACAATTCAAGAAAAACTTTGTAGTCTCTAACCCATTATCCTTGTTATTAGCAGATCCAGTAGCGTGATTATCCATATAATACTGTAATTTTGATCCATATCAGAAACCAAACAATTCCATCACACAGTATCACATGAAGCAATGAAGGATTGAGTTAACATGTCATTGTATCATATAATTAACTCATTGAAAGGAGATGAGACCATGGTAGTCATAATCGAGTTCGAGACTTTATTTAGGATTGAGAAGGGGACTCAAGATTGTAAATTATAGACCACACAATACCGATTTTTGGCTTGAGACTTGTTATCAACCTTATATAGCATAGCTTCTCTTTGATTGCCCGAATAGTCTCAAAATCAACAGTCCTATTCACTGTATATCTTGAGGAACAAAAACTGTTTTCAGTTAGAATTGAAGCATAAAAAGGCTCAACTTTTCATAATACTGGTATTACAACTGAAATGAAAAGAAAATATCCCTCGCCCCCACCTTGATAGAAAATTAACAAGATAAGCAATTGTATGTCGACCAGCTACATTTATCTGTTTCGTCAGACGAGGGAATGAATGGACATCAACCACTGGAACCTGAAAAAAAAAAAAAAAAAAACTTTCATTACTAACATTTTAAGGATGAATACTTAAAATAATATTTTTTTATAAAACTAAACTTGTTAACTTCTTTAAACCATGGATACATTGCTTGTGTGCCAACTTTATTATTGGTGAATATGGATGATCGGTCAGTATATCATATTCATAAAATGTGCTTCAAGAAATAGAAAAGATGAATCACAACATTTCACCATTTCAATTGTTTCAAGCAAAAGGCATACATGAGAGTAATCATTTTCTTTCAGAGAATTGATTTAAATTTACAACACAAATATTAGATTTTATTATTTCAAACTGCATGGAACCCTTAAGGGTGTATTGTATAATGCAATGACACATGCATGCATTCATATGTACAATGACATTATATATTATTGTATAATATATTGAGTATTATTAAGTAATACCAAATTAGAGATAATTAGTGATCATGATAAATATAACTAGGTAACATAGATGTTAATTAATTACAACATGAGTGACACCATCACCCGAGTCTATAAGTAATCCAATAAGCAAACCTGACACAAACAAAGAGATGTTATGAAGGAAAAAAAAAGAATACAAATTGATACAGGAAGAGAATATTTTCCAAGAGAACGAATAATAAAGGAAACGCAATTTAACCCTATTTCAAAGCCTTGCAAAGTAGGATATATGATGTGTAAAACATTATAAAATATCCAAGGTTTATAAATACCTAGAAGGTATCCAATGGCATCTGTTACATAGGCGGTATTTGCAGCCAAGTCGCCTCTGGTGGCTATGTCCGTGGATAACTCTAGCCTAACACCCTCATTCAAGAAATTAACAATTAATAAGTCTTAATGTGTTTTCAAATTAAAGATCACAGATTCATATTTATAACAGTTCATAAAACAAATGTATGAAAAAAATAGGCATACCACGCATGATCTTCTCTCCACTGCTCCTTGCTGAATCACACATTAACAATTCATGACATTTAAGAAAAAAATAAAAAATTGGTTCACTCTATACAGATGAAACCGGTTGCAAGTACAAGGAATTAAAGAAGTGGATGATGTCTCCAACTATTATTGGAGTGTGTAAAGGAGTGCGTTTGAGGGTGTGACCATAAATCAAAAATAAGTGAAACAAAAATGATAGAGTAATATAGAGAATGGTTGAAACTTTCAGTTTTTAAGAACTTTTCACCAACAGAGACATGTGCCCCGTCATCGTGACAAACTGAGTAAAAAAAGGATAAATGCATCACAAAGGAAGGATCATAATTTATAACCGAACAAAATCTTGATAACCGATGATGAGTAAAAAAGGTGTCAAGAGAAGTGTGAGTGTGAAAGTCTTGAAATTAGAATCCCTAACAAACTGAGTAAAGTGTACCAATACATAAATCCTTAACAATCAGTTTATATTATTAAAACAAATGAACAGAAAACCCTGAAATCAACCCTTCACAGAGCAAACAATCTGCCAAAGGAATCAAGAAACACGAGAAATTAGAATACAAGTAAATTTTGGAATCAAGAAATCAAAATCGTAGTCTCTCCTGCAACACCAAAGAAGAGTAAATAAGAAAGTAAAGATTGAAACAAAAAGAATTTAGTAGAATATGTTCACACTTCAATTCAATTTTAAGAAGAATCACAAATGTTCATCACCAACCCAATACAATTATTTTCTCCTGCAACCCATCACAAAACGTTCATCAAGTAATAAGACCTAAAATATTTTTAAATTCTAACATTTAGACTAAATTCAATGATTTAAAATTCAGCATTTGAATTAAATTAAACACTTCAAGATTCAACCCATGAAAGTTTCAAACTACATTAACAAAAAATGAAATGACAATTTTCTTTCAAAGTTCATGGGTTAGGATTTTGAAATAATAAATTTGTTACTTAAAACAAAATATTCCGGGTTTTGGAATCAAGAAATCAAGAAACAATCTGCCAAAGGAATCAAGAAACACGAGAAATTAGAATACAAGTAAATTTTGGAATCAAGAAATCAAAATCGTAGTCTCTCCTGCAACACCAAAGAAGAGTAAATAAGAAAGTAAAGATTGAAACAAAAAGAATTTAGTAGAATATGTTCACACTTCAATTCAATTTTAAGAAGAATCACAAATGTTCATCACCAACCCAATACAATTATTTTCTCCTGCAACCCATCACAAAACGTTCATCAAGTAATAAGACCTAAAATATTTTTAAATTCTAACATTTAGACTAAATTCAATGATTTAAAATTCAGCATTTGAATTAAATTAAACACTTCAAGATTCAACCCATGAAAGTTTCAAACTACATTAACAAAAAATGAAATGACAATTTTCTTTCAAAGTTCATGGGTTAGGATTTTGAAATAATAAATTTGTTACTTAAAACAAAATATTCCGGGTTTGGCCAGGTCCATTCAAAGCTATAAGAAAATTCTTCCAGTTCGGTTGAGTCATTGGGATGATCGGGTCGACTTAAAACAATGTCCTTATACTCTCTAATAGCTTATTAACTGAGATAAGTATTCTAGATGTTTATTCTCATATTATTGAGGTGTGGAATTTTAATCCTATGTTCTCATTATACTTGCTATCTTTAACTAGTTTGATATAAAATGAGACAAGTAACTGATTCCTAATTCCTAACCTATCAAAAACTTCAATTGTTTAAGAAAAGAAATAATTAGATGAGCACAAGAGAATTCAGAAGTAATTGTTGGGAAATCAATTCAAACCAACTCTTTAACATTTACTACTAGTACACTTAAAAAAAAATTTACTACTAGTAACATAACCCAAAGTTTGTAATCATGAATGCAGTGATGAAAACAAAAATCTTAATAAACTATATGACTAAATAGGGAATCCAGGAGAGAAGTTAGAAGCATCATAGTTACAAATATAGGAGAGAAGTTAGAAGCATCATAGTTACAAATATAGAACCCCACACAAAGCTGTCCCAATTTCTCCAGAACTGTGTAATTCATACTACCAGATTACAGACGGGGAACTAAAATGTGAGAAAACAGTAATGACATAATTGTCGAAAAACCAAGAAAATAGATTAGAATAATTCACAAAACCAAGCCTCTGATAAGCAAATCCCGGTTACGAAGAGTCGGATTACATGTCAAAAACCTTAATGTAAGAAAAAAGTTGTGTGATGGGGTTATAAAACCTAAGGCTAAACTTTTCAGACTTAACTACCCATTATTCTCGCATATCAAATAAACTAGCCTCTCACATATAACACCCAAGTAGATCCAGAAGAATCAACAATAAAATAAATGAAAAGAAAATGATTGGCATTCTGTATGTTTGATGAGTTCACCTGTATGCTTTATACTACAGAGAAATTTATTGTTCCAACACACACTGCAGAAAACAGGTAGATGTTTCAATTCACAATTCAACCAGGAGTGATAATATGTATCATAACATTACCATTAACTGAGACAGAATTGGCAACAAATTAAATACTCACATTAAAATTCCAGCGTGCTGCCAACAAACCAATAAACTAAATGCAAAACATCAGGTGTGTACACAATCAAACAAAAAATAAAATTTGTCACGAAAGTAGAATTTGGAGAACAATTGAAACCCTAACAAACTAATTAATCAGATCATTAAAATAAGAACAACAACTTCAACATCGAAACAAATAATATCAAACAATAGAATCAAGAGATCGAAATAAGAAACAAAAGGAAAAAAACACACATCTCGAGCAAACAAGAGGAAGATAGATAGATAGAACCAGAAGATACTAAGAAATTGTATGTTCACATATATATGCTCTCAGAATCACATATATATGCTCTCAGAATTGAAAGTTTGAAAACGCAATTTAATAGACATCACCAAATTAAAACACTAGGTTCCAAACTATGAAGAAATTTATCAAAATAAAATGCTTAAAGTGAATCAAATAAGCATAAATTGAGAATATGCAAAAATTGAGCATAAAATTTTAAGCAAACACATAGGTGACCTGAATCAGCATTCAGACAAGGCCATAACAGCACCGTTTCAATCATCCTTTTAATTGCATGCATCAAAGGATGGGAAAGTGACTCCCAGACTCTGACCTACAAATCCAGAAAAGCTACTTCACTGCAAGCTAAATTGAAAAAGATAAAGCAAGACACTGAAACAGATATTTGAAAAGCAGAACAACACTAAATATTGACGGAAGAAAATAATTACCACCAGGGATGTGCAGATTGAAAATAAAGGCCTTTATCTTCAATACATTCTTAGAATTGACAGCCAGATCTAATTTGGAGCAAATAACTGGGAGCAAGACCTAGAATCAGCGGCATGGGAAGGTTAAAATAATCTCTAAAAATTGCTAACCAAGTAATGAAGGTTTTCTGCAATACCAAAACATCATGTGATCTGTCAAAAAGGAAGCAATCGCAATCTAAGGATTTGTACATTTTATGCTGTAAAAATAATCCCAAGCGCAATTATCTAAACAGACAGATATAAGAACTCTGTTAAAGCAAAAATGTATCCCAGATGCATGATGAATTGCTTGCATGCTAAGTTTTCAACCATGTTGTACGCAAAGCATTGTAAAAAATTCATACGGCATCCTAAAAAGTTAAAATTAAAATAATATAATTCATTACTTGTGGATGAATGCGTCCGCACAACTCAGCAGAAAGTTTTCGAACATCTTCAAATTCAAACTCACGGAGTACTCTGAAACAAATTAATTCACACATCAGAAGATAAGATGAACTGTACTTTATACCAATTAAATCTGACAGGATAAGTACTACGAAAGTACGAATTGAAACAAAGATAATGAACTCAAACGAAATGTTTTATAAAGATATGCATGTGAGAATAAATAGCCAGATGCAAACCACGTCTAGAAGTATGTGATGGTATTAAAAACAAATAGGAAAATCAAAAGGGAGATACACAAGGCACGAATACATACCATGCATTTTATTTTGACTGAGATGTCCATACATAACAGGTGAAATGAGGTCATCAAAAGTGTTCATGGGAAGCATCTTAATAAAGCATTGGGCAAAGATGCTCAAACAGAGTTTGCTGCATTTCTTCATACTCATCATTGTACACACACATACAATAGGTTTTCTAATAAAGTCAAGTTTCTTTTTTTGAACTCTAACGGTGCATGCAACAGGTTTCTATATCACGGGTAGGTTTTACAAATACAAACCTAACTGTTTTATTATGTGTCTGATCAGTGTATCCTATATTATTAATTTAAATTATAAACAGATACAGTACTTGGGTGTTACAGTTAAACTTTTCAGCATACAACTATAAAGGTAAAGGGTTATGCTACTGCTAAACTGTTTCATTAAAAGATTTAAAGCAACATCGCTGATATAATTAAATAGTAGTTTCAAGCAGGAAGCAGTCTAATTATTAAAAAAAACGACAACACAGACTCACTCCTTTTGTTCTCTAACATTCAACAGAACATGATGCAATACAAGATCAACAACATTTTTCAGGTCTTCACTGATATAACTGAAGAACTTCACAATAGCTGCATTTGATGGATCTGCAAACATCTTGTCAATCAGTGGTCCAATTAAATTATTCCAGTCTTGAACCTGTTACACATCCGAATTTATGAATCAGAATACCCTTGGTAAACTAAATCACCTGTATCTAAAGGAACATTTATTGGAACAATATAAGAACATTTCAGAAAATCTGTATAGAGCAAGACAGAACATAGCCGTATATGCTCATTGATGGGGAAGTAGATATATCAAAAAGTAGTGAACAACTTCATACCAAAATGAGTGTCAAATCTTAACACTTCAAGTATTCAGCTTTGGTAGATACAGAAAAAGCATTTAGGGCCTATACCAACTTGATTATAGTTAGCTCTAGCAATGGCTTAAGCCTTGTAATAAGTGTAGCTTATATTAGCCAAAGAGCTAATACACCTCATGTATAGAAGTATAAATACATGTAATCATTGTACCTATTGTAATCAATCAAAAGAGAAATAACAGAATAACAAAAAGTTAGTTACAGAGTCATTGAACTCCTCTCTCTCATCTTACAAAATGGATCAGAGTAACTTGTACCAAAGACTTATGTTGGCCGTAGGTTGTAGTCATCCTAACTTTTCATAATCAAATAAAACTTGAACCAGGATAGGTGGGCTAGTGTTATGTCATTGTCCATGGATGGAATGCAAAGTGCTTCCATGTAAAAGTACAGATTAGAGAAAAATAAATATTCTTATCTGAGTACGAACACTTTTAGGATTATATGGTTCTTGACAATATTCAAGGACTCCAGTAACACATCATTTTAGATGTCTTAAAATGTCAAAATAATCTATTTGCATTCACAACACTTTGAAATCTTAGAAGTCTACAATTTCTCGCAGCCAAACAAATCAGTTTACTTTTTCCTTACACCAATCACCTATTTGAATATTTCTTAATCAGATCAGGTAATGAGAAATAAAATCATGGATACTACATAACCATATTTATAATTAAATAATCAATCTTACACTTTTAGACCATTCTGGAACCAGTTTTAGTGCTCGGCTGGTATCAACCTTTGACTCTGTCACCAAAGAATAAAGCATAAGAACATAATGGATCCATACTTTTAACCAACATGGAGTAGAGATAACCTGTTATACTTCGACGCTGTCAGAGATTCTGGGTAAACTTGTTTTTATTTTAAGAGATAATTAGGATCATCGACTCGCAAGAGTTTACCTAATATTAAAAAACTCATATATGACATATATACTTATATAACCATTATTAAGAGTTAAGACAACAAAGACTCAAATTCCATGATTTAAAAACAGTAGTAAATTACTAGATATGATCAAATTACATAAGTTATCTAATCGCACATGATTTCAAAAACAAAAACATAAGTTTATAATGGTCGAACATTTTAAAAAAACAAGCTAATTCTTTTGGTTGCGAGCGTAATTGAAGTGCATTTGAAATGGTAATGGAAAATATGACTTTGGTTATAGTTATTAGTTTGCTTTGCTTATGTTAGGTAATCTTATTCCTAAAGTTTGATTATATTTTATTGTCTATGTTCATACAACGAAAAGGAATTGTTTGGATCAGAAAAAGATGAAAGATTTGGTTTATGTTATGTACACCTTGAAGCTAAAAAGTAAAGAAACAAGAAGGAAGTGCCTACGTTTCATGAAATTGATTCTGATGATAAATGGGTTACTGAAGGGGCAGATGTTCGTGAAGGGGCAGATGTTTGTGAAGCTAATGTGGAGCAAGAGCAGCCTTTCAATAAGTTTGATAATTAAGTCTTTTGATGCTATTGTTGAAGATCCTTTATCATCAGGGGGGAAATTTGATGAAGATGTGATGAAGATGGCGGAGATTTAGTACATTGCTTTAATTAAATAAAGGATCTTCAACATCATCTCCTTAATTTAGTACTTTGCATAATTTTGTTGATTTGCTACTTTTTATTTATGGAGTTAAAATATTGAATTTTGCTGTCTTATTAGTATTATATAAGTATATATGTCATGTATATGAGTTTATAATATTAATTTTCATAATAGGTATAACTCTTGAAAGTCTACGAGTTGAGTTTACGATGAGTTTACCTACAATCTCGAGTTGGACAACCTTGCACACTACCTTTATCTCCAGCTGGCTGTGGAAAATCTAGGCTCTGGCTGATGTTGCTGCAAGGATAAGGAGACAACCTTTTAGTCAAGCAGTGGTATCTTCACATATCAATACATTCATAGTTTTTGAACTGTAGCTGTAGAAATAGAAGTTTACACCTTTATGCTTTTGTAAGTTCTGCTCTACAACTTTAAAGGTCATGTAGAAAGAGCAGTGAAGAAAAGAAAACATACTTAAGACAGTCAACAAGCAAGAATATGATATCAATATTCTGGTTGTGTCGTTTGAGGACCCCAATGATGGCATCACTAGCAGATGATTGGTTCTCATCAGGGGAGTAGACATTGCGAACCAGATCAGGCAGGTATAATGAAGGGTCTGCAAGATTATGTGAATCAACAATGAATGAGAATGTAAAGCCATACAAATGGTAACCTGTAATAAAATTACATAAGGGTTTATATGTTTGAGTAATGACCGACAAATCTCTATAGAATAAGTAATGGTGACACAATCATTCACATATGCCAGTTAACATATTTTTGTGACATTAATGGATTACCTTAACGTGATATGGGATGGGATTAACAACAAAACAGTAATGCTTATATAGATATAACAAACAAGTCGAAGTAATAGAAATGACACAAAGAAGTACCAAAACAAAAAACTGGATAAACAGTAATACTTTAACAGAACCAACTCACAAACTTCTAATCTCAAACTAACTATTAACAGTCAACCATAACGGAAACAGGAGCACACTATGTGTCACTAATTCACACATGCAAATAGTGCAGTGGTAGTTATGAGGGAATACAATCAAACACACTGACTTCTAATCTGGCGAAACAGTAATACTTTAACAGAACCAACTCACTAACTTCTAATCTCAAACTAACTATTAACAGTCAACCATAACGGAAACAGGAGCACACTATGTGTCACTAATTCACACATGCAAATAGTGCAGTGGTAGTTATGAGGGAATACAATCAAACACACTATACAGGGAGGCATTTCTTTCCATATAGCAAAATTATTAAAGCCTTAATTTTCTTCACAAACAAGACAAAATAAGAAATAATTTATTTCCCTTGGAAAACATCAAACAGCAATAAGTTATCTGACATATATTGGGACACGAGGTGATTGCTGAAATTATAAATTATAACATAATATAATTGCAGTTAATCTCTACTACATAAAACCTAGATTCCAGACAAATATTGGTCCAACAGTTCCTTGTAATGCTGAGAAAATTTCTGATCTTCCAAGTGTAATAGCACGTAATAATGCTTCCAGCAAGAAGAGAGTAGTAAATCCCCGGTCTTAAAAGCATTAGAATCTGTCTTAAATGTAGCAGAAAAAAAATGGTTCAGATAATTCTGTGAGAATGAATAAAATATGAAGTAGTAGCCGTTATAAAATGCAATGTTTTCAGTACCTAGCTCAGGTTGAAAGGACCCATAGTGATCCTTTATATCCTCCAGCCATTTAAGAACTTGCTCTAAGCCTTTCGCATGTAAAAAACGACTCTTTTTGCTCCACTGTTGTGCAAGGTTAATTAATTGAATAAGCTTGGTGCAAATTTTAACAGAAGGGACATGTTACTGCTTGAACCGTGTTATTTAATATTTACATTCTAAGTTCATATACACATTCAAGTTATAAATTTTTATGAAAACAATTGAATATATTTCTTGCAGCTATGGCATTTAAAATTCCGTTTCAATTTCAATTTAGTCTATATGGAAACAGATATTTGGCCATCACAAAAACCAAGGTAGTTTTATATCAGTGGCCTGAGGAAGAATTTGTAAAAAGGACTCTGTAGCTTTATTCAGTATGCAGATCTGTCTGATGTTAAGTATGAAATAACAGGGATAAACATAAATCGTGAAACTAAGATAAGAACAGGCTTTTGCTCCAAAGTTAATTTGACAAAAAATGCTCTACAATTGAATCACTGACCTTCTAAAAGTCTAGCTCGTGGACTATGTAGTTATATAATGCCATCACTTTTTATTGTTCACTTATTTGATAAAACTATCCTAATTGGATACCATAATTTTATAACACGAATATATGCGCGTGCATCTTGTCTAAAACATAATGATTCGTACAAACACTGTATAACTTACAGAAAGGAGTATTTGTGCCAAACAAATAAGGTCATCTAAATGATGCCAGAGAGTATAGTCCCTTTAACCTTTGACATCAACAAAGATTTTGAATCCGATTTCACCTTTTTGTCAATAGGACATCCTGCAACTCAAAACCATCCTGCAATGTGCTGAAGTCCGAGAGATCATATAACAAAAATTGATGGAACAATAAGAGAATTAATATAAAAAAATAAAATTAGAGAGATGCTAACCCATTAAAGGGGTATAGATTTGACAATATTGGAAACTTAAATGGAAAACATGTTGCCACAACATTGACAACAAAAAACAAACATGAAACAGCAGATTTGTGAAGATGGACAGATGTATACAATTGAGATTATCATTACATCAAAACTACAATCAGTCAATCTTCAGAGAGCATACTGCAAACGTAGTCTATAATGCAAGAATGTCGGTCGACAAACATGCAATAGTTTTGGCCGTCACTTTACTAAAATAGTAATAGTAGTAGTGAAGTGTACAATTTTGATGAATGTTCAGGGTCTCGGATCTATGATATAAAGATAAGCCATATAATATATTCACTAGCACAAGGTGAATGTAACAAAATACACACAACATTTTTTTCGACTACAAACATTGCATTTACGAGCAAAATCAAACACTAAACAACATTAAATTCTATCATTTAAAATGCGAAAGAGATTCATTGGTAACTATAATACCTTTCGCTACTCACAATCCCTGCCAAATCGTGAAGGCAAGTCGAAAGTATCTTCAAGAAATCGCTATACCTCTCTCTTATTCCTGCCAAACACAATAAAATTACACCAAAAACAACAAACACATTACATTACCACACAACTTAATTTCTAATTTTCTCATCCATGTATATATAATAAAAAGTTGAATTGATGGCGAATGAAAAAATAGATACAAACTTACCACTAAGCATAGATTGATGAACGTTCATCATGATCTACAATACTCCTAAGAAGAAGACACCAACAAAACAATAAATAATGATCATTCTTTTTGGTAATGATACTAGCAAGAGCTTCTGCAACAGGTACAAAAATAAGCTCATCCTGAAAAAGCCAATTCAAGAGAATAATAGCTTGTCCACCGTGCTTTGAGTTTTTACATTTCAACGACTGCGAAACAAATTAAACAAACACCTTTAAGCGATGAACCTAAAAACTAAAAGGCATGTCTAGTAAGAGCCGTTTTCTGTTTTCCATCAGTTTTCACCTTTAGCTACAAAAATGCCAGCATGCCACATTATACTTTTCACTTTGTCTCTTGTTTTCAAAGATTTGTATAGGGAACAGTGAAAACTACTTTTTCTCTTTTAAAAAATTCCTATTCAAATCTTTGAAAACATGAAACAAAATGGTAGCATTGTAATTAAAGATGAAGAGGCTCAAATTAAAAAATTTAACCATTTGGACAAAAGAGGCTCCAACACCATGTCAAGAAACATCATCTTAAAAGCTTCAGCCAATACCAGAAGAACCAATAATAGTTTAAGTCACATCATATTAGAAATATTAAAAAATACACCCAAAATGCCCAATAATAGTTTTAAATTAATATGATATAGAAATATAAAAAATATACACCTTATACTTCATGTATTAATGCCAACCTATCCTTGGAAGCAACTTAGACGTCTCCTTGTCGACCCTTGTAATGAACCCCAGGAATGCCATAACAACCTTTCAGAGTACTTATCAAAGACAAAATTACAAAAGTGAGAATTGGATATAATAAAATTAAAGCACTTTTGAACTCTTAAAAAATATATTCTTGGTAAGCATTTTCATACTCGAAGGACAAATTTTTTTTTTAAATTGCAAATTTATTGATAACCTCTAATCCAAGGCATAAGAAATGCCAGGGGAGGAACAAAGCTACAGCAGAAAAACGCAACAAATAAAACAACTAACAGGCCGAAGCCCCACCCAAACCTCACCACACCAACAGAAACACAAGACAAAAACAGAGGCCACCCCACAAACTCACAACAGAAAACCAGAAATGGACACAACAATAGAGGCCGAAAAGCACTGCCAGCAAACCCGCAAGAAAACCCCAACAGCACGCAAGAATTCATCTCCCAACTAAACAAATCGGAGTAAAATTATCTAATAAAATTATCTAATAACAACACGAAGGACAGATTGTTTATACCTGTAAATATTAAAGTTATTAATATTTCATCAGAGAGAAGAGAGATTGAATGTCTGAGTAATACCTCGATAGCATCAAGACCTACTCGATCAAAGTCACCACCAACCCTTCTAAATTTTTCATACATCTAATTTTATTTTAATACACGTGTATCTTTTTTTTTCTTTTGAAAAATAGCATATTAATTCATATAGTAATATTCACAAATGCATAACTCAAATAATTCATCGAATTAAAATATATGTATACTATGTTTTCTTTGGCTGTGACACCCATCAAATAACCAAAAATTTATTCATTCAAAACCATCTAAATCAAAACAAAGAGAAATAAGGTACGCTTAAAGCCTTTGACATTCCCTGCATTTATTTTTTTCATAAATTTTGTTTTGAGCAATAGAGTAATTATATGAAACATAAGCATGCAGAAAAGTCATCTGACAATGTAGTTTAAAAACCAAATTACTACAAAATTAGCAACCAGTCTATTTTAAAAGCAACCAAATATTCAAAATTTCTGAAGGGTAAGAAAAACTTGCAGTCTTTTAGAAGGCACTATTAGAAGATAAATAGAACATCTTTACTTAGAATATGAGTATTTGTTCACCTTTAGGATGATTTTTTTTTGCACCCTCATTCTTTTAAACAAATAAAATTTTCACGCACCGTTGTCAATCAACCCTTTGTTCTTTTCTTATTGGATGTCTCGCTGATTCTCTTCTTTAACATGGTTGTGTTGTTTACTCTCCTCTCGTGCGGCTACCTCTTGCCACCTTGACATTACCACCATCACCATTGTAGCCCATCTATTCCTTTATTTTTCTTAACTTCTATCGCATTTATTCCATTTCCTTTCTATTGCAGCGGTGGCATGAAATACACTTTTCACTCTGAAAGAAACAAAAAAAGAAAATTAAAATTTCTTATAAGAAATTGAATTACCTAAAGGTCCATATAATTTTCATTTTTTGTTTGAATATACATGCATAGTTAGTGGACATGGAGATTTTATTTAAATTAACATAAGAAAGAAATGCAATACAGTTATCTCAACTAAATAGTAAACAAAAATGCAATTTAACCCCCTAACTTGACTTGCCTATGGTTCAAAATCAAATAAATCAAAAAATGAAGAAGAAAATTTGAGAAAACAAACCAATTTAATAAGCAGGGAAAATTAATCAATGCAGTCAAGAATAACTCATTCATGGATGAACTGGTGATTGAAAACATCAACATTATTTTAACAAAATGCAAATCCAAAATCTCCATTATCATCTCAAACTCCATAACAGTTGATTATTATATACTCAACACATTAATGGAAAACAGCAAAGCAGGGAAGAAATGTAATAGCCATTCAAAAAAAAGGAGGAAGAAATGTAATAAATAATACAACTAATAATCGCATCATTAAAACCAATTGCAGCAATATCTTTTGAAATGGAATAAGGCAATGCAAGAAAACAGGGGTTGTGGTTGCTTCCTCTTCAGCTGCTGCTGCTTTATCGCCACTTCCACCCTCCATCAAAATCGACACTTTATACATAGGTATAGACAACTAGTACAAAGTTAACAAGGTCCAGTGTGATTGAGAAGGGAGAATTTTGTGGTAAAAGAAAAAACCATGTAACATTTACCCTGTCAACACCAGACGATACCTATATAGTAAAATTACACTATGACAAATAGTTGTAGAAAGAGAACTTAGAGTGAAGAAAGAAGAGTAGCATAACTCTCCGAACCAAATTCAATTCAGATGATCAGAGTAGCTGTTCCAATTTCTTCCAGATTACAGGTCAAATTGTCAAAAACCTTAAATGTTAGAAAGCAACAGTTTTGATTGGGTAAGAAAACCATAAGACTGAACTTTTAAATGATAACCACCAACCCACACAGCCCATCGATAGACATTAAACTAAACAAAGAATAAATAATTTGAAGTTAATATACAATCTAAGAAGAGTGTACCAAAATAAACCTTATTGCTTGAAATTACCCGGAACTATTTGTTTCAAAACATACTCCGTTTCTGTCGTTCTATCAGATCATTCTAGAGTTCGAGACTGTTAGAAATAATATAAAACCATTGATGTGGCCTATCCTAATAGAACGACAGAAACGGAGTATGTTTCTCAACTTGCTGCAAAATAGATAAATGAATATCTCCATTATCAAATCAAAAAATATAACCAAATATTAATTGATAACCGATGTGTAAAAGAAGAGTCAATAGTAGTGTGATTATTTGAATTTTTTGATATCAACCCAATACCTATGTGTATTGTTGTTTCATACCTTTCCAATATCATCATTGCATCACTTATATTTTCTTAAATTATTACCAGTGTCTACATGTCGGCATAGAAAATCCAACTACATATGATTTCATGATTTGAATCTAACACTATCCAAGTTTATGATTGCATAGAATAGAAACACCTCAAAAATACTCCGTTTTGTCTTCCTATCAGATCGTTCTAGATTTCCAGACTTCACATCTTGCTGCAAAAGGATATCTCCATTATCAAATGAAAAAATGTAACCAAATATTAATTGATAACAGATGTGTAAAAGAAGAGTCGAGAGTAGTGTGATTGTGTGAATTTTTTTTATATCTACCGAATACCAACACGATACCTTCCCAATACCATCCTATGTCAACACAGAAAGTTCATCTACATATATGATTTCATGATATGAATCTAACACTATCCAAGTTTATGATTGCATAATTAATCGAATCTTCATTCAATCCCCAATGAATTTGCAAATCACATGTATAACAAAAAATTACCTCAATGGCAATCAAAGGTGGCATTTCAACTTGAGTACATGTAAAAAAAGTGACTCCTTCCAGAAACACTTGAAAAAGATAATGTGTTGGAGAAGCAATCAGTGGTTGTTGCTGTAAACACAGAAGAAAACAATCAAACTACTGCTACACATAAGCAATAAGTTAGATATGGAGCGATCAACACGGTGACCAGTGAGCTGTTTCTCAAATGAAGACGGAAAAGCGTTGAAATAAAATTGATAAGAGAAATTGGGAAATGGATGTTGGAGGAAAGTAGATGAGAAAAAGAAGGGTTTACTTTAGCCAAAATCGGAGAGAAGAAAAATGGACGGCAACATATCTGGAAAACGCTAGCCTTCATGCTCTGAAGAAGGTTACGACGCAAAAAAACAAGTTCAAAATTCAATTCTCACCTCTAGAAATCAAAGCCCGAAAATAATAATATTATACAACAAGTAATATTTAAGAAATTTGATTTATCCATATGAAAACGTTCTGGTCCACTGTATCAAGTCATTGTAGACATCAAAACTTCTCAACTCGCTGCAAAACAAATAAATGCATCACAAATGAAGGATTATATAATTTATAACAAAACAAAAACTTGATAACCGATGATGGGGAAAAAAGACGCAAGAGAAGTGTGATTGTGTGAAATTCTTGAAATTAGAATCCCTAACAATCTGTTTATATTATTAAAACAAATGAATAGCAAGCCCTAAAATCAACCCTTCACGGAGCAAAGTTCATCAGTTATCAATTTAAAATCATAAATAGTTTACTTAAAACAAACTATTCCGGGTTTGGCCAAGTCCATTCTAGGCTATTCCAGTTCGTCTGAGTCATTGGGATGGATGGTTGAGTCTACTTGTAACAATGTACTTATGTTGTAATAAATTACTATCTGAGATAAGTATTCTATATGTCGTCTATTCTCATATTAATGAGATGTGTTGCAATTTTAATCCTATGTTCTCATTATACTTGAGATACGTAACTGATTCCTAAATCCTAACCTATGAAAACACCCTAACAGCCAATAAGGTTAGACTTTTTTTTATTAGTAATTTGTATTCGGCCTAACAGCCCATAATTTGAATCCAGTTAAGAAATAGTGAAATACTGAAATGAAAAGAATAAATTAAAGATAACCAAGTGAAAACTCGAGGCTTATGCTATGAAGAACATTATTTTCCCAAACCACGCTGCAGAAAAGTAGATTCACAATTCAGATCATATGTCTTATGAACAAAGCCTGAAAATAGTAAACAACTAATTGAACAAATTTGATTTATCTGGAATCGAGAAAACTAAATCCTCAAAAAAGATAAAAGAAATGTATAGAATTCATAGTCAGAGTAGAGATCAGAAAATGAAAGCACAACAAATGATTGTGAGGGGTACCAATTTAGGAAAGCACAGCAAATTCAACATTATCCTGAATTCCAAAACAAATACACACACTTATAGGTTAACTTCGGTAACACCAACACAAAAAAGACCAGTTAAGCAGAAAGTATTGACGAACCACTTCCGACCTTGAATTCCATAGCAAACCACACATTTATAGGCTAACTTTTCCTTGTGACTCCCTCACAGAAAACTCAAAGGAACTAAAACAATAACAAACCTCATAAGCAAAAAACCAAAATAATCAACCAGGAGAAAAAAGAGAATAGAGTATAAAGATCAAGCAAGAGATTAACAAAACCAGAAGATATATTTGAAAACAAAAAGAGTTTAATACAGATCACCAAATCAAATGGCTAGCCTCCTTGTTATGAAGAAGTTTATTATTTTCACAAACCAGCAGAAAAACATGCTCAAGATTCAATTAGTATGCCTTCGAATCAAAGCCCAAATATAAATGAAAATAGCAAAGAACGACTCATATTGAAGAAATTTGATATATCTATAAGTCACAATTTTTTTCAATTGCAGGTTAGCATTTTGAAATCACAATTTGATATAATAATCACTTTCTGATCTAAGAATTGTTGTTTAGTCATATTGGCATATATATCAATAGTAATGCATAATATTTATCACGTGCCAGATCAAAATTCAAATTTGGAAATTAGAATAAAATAACTTATAGTCAACCTCTTCCTAATTCAAGAAAAGCATTCGCACACACTGTTAATAATCATAAAAATGAATGGATAAATTTTTCCTAATCTATCAAAAACAATTTTTATGATAATGAAAAAAACCTAATCTGAAAACCTATCAATAATAATGCATAGTATTGATCACTTGCCAGATCAAAATTCAAATATGGAAATTAGAATAAAATAACTTATAGTCAACCTCTTCCTAATTCAAGAAAAGCATACGCACACACTGTTATTAATCATAAAAATGAATGGATAAATTTTTCCTAATCTATCAAAAACAATTTTTATGATAATGAATAATGGAAATAGAATGTGTATGGAATTGTGAAGAAGATACCTACACTTGACCTAGCCTGCCATCGGAGTACATCTCGAGCTTGACCTTATGAGAGGGGATCAAGAAGTCAGTTCAGGTAATAAAGGCGATGCGGTTGCAAGAGCAAGGTCGAAATTGAGAGCTTGGTGAAGAGGTAGGGTGTTAAGGGAATTTCCTGCATGACAAAAGTGATGATTTCAGTCCCATTTTTAAAACCCAATTCTCATATAACACTCAAAAGAGACAAGAAAATGTGAAGCAATAGAGTCATCAATGATTGGTAAAAAGTATTCCCACAATTTAGGTTGCAACATGACCATATTTTATGTTGCTGAAACCACAACGCATAATTATTGACCTCACTTAACCATGATTATACGCAGCAGTATCAAAGACCATGACGTCATCACAACCGCGACTATTTTAAACCCGACTAATCACAGAATATGCATATACAAGTGAAATTAATTCAGAAAGCAAAGATTTGCTTGCCTACACAATATTATCAAGAATCCAAATAACATAACGCATAATTATCGACCTCACTTAACAATGATTATATGCAGGAGTATCAAGGACCGTGACGTCATGTTGTACGCAGAGCATTGTAAAAAATTAATATGGCATCCTAAAAAGTTAAAATTAAAATAATATAATTCATTACTTGTTGCAATATTAAACAAAATCGATCCGGTCTAATTAAGTGCAGTTTGAATTGAATCAAGTGATTTGATTTTTACCGATGAATAACTATTTTATAATATGTCGACATATATAACAATTAACGTACTAAAAGTTTTTTTGTTTTTGAAAAGTCTAAAAGTTAATATTACAAAGAAAAAGTTACTACCACCGGTTCTTTTATAAGAAACAATTGACTTTTTAGGTTCATTGAATAATTGATGTATCTACTCTATATTACTGACAATAACTTCAATTACGAAAAGGTTAATTTCAATAGCAAGTGAAATTGTTGTTCACCAGTTAGTAAATGTGGTTTTTTAACATATATACATAGACTAAAAATTAATGTATTAAACACAAATGTAGTTAAAATAGTTATTCATGTAATTTGTCCAGCAAAATGATCAAATAGTGGCCATCCTGCTAAACGCTATACTACTAACTTCAATTACGAAAAGGTTAATTTCAATAGCAAGTGAAATTGTTGTTAACCAGTTAGTAAATGTGGTTTTTTAACATATATACATAGACTAAAAATTAATGTATTAAACACAAATGTAGTTAAAATAGTTATTCATGTAATTTGTCCAGCAAAATGATCAAATAGTAGCCATCCTGCTAAACGCTATACTACTACCCCACTTTTGGGGTCAGCATAGCTTTAAGCTGCTGTCCAGGATTGACTACCTGAAGAATTACACTACAAATCTGGGTACTTTAGGACCACTGAATGTTCAGCATGATTTAAAGCTAACGAAAAGTAAAATGACATACCTCTTTAAGTTTTACATCAATACGATCTCCCACCTTGAAAGCCTGGGAAAATGTAAGTCAGATAGTTTCCTGCCATTTTTGGGATACAAGGACAATTTGTTTCTTTGGAAAATAAATCAAAATAAAATGCTTACATCTTCTGGCTTAGCTAGCCAACCTGAACTTAGTTCACTAATATGGCAAAGCCCCAACATAAAATGAGAAAAAGTCCAAATATTAGTTACAAAGTTTGGAATTTCTAACATTCTAGAGAACCATTACCTTTTTTCTTCAAAACATTTAAAGTGTTATCAAATGAAACGATGCAAAAAAAAGAAGTGTGAGTATACACTGTATTAGATATAGATAGATTTAGTATTGGCTAAATGCCTTGTTGTAAAGATAGCTACTATAGCCAAACAGCTGGTGTATTAGTCTTAAGTAGATAAGAACTAATACACCCTATGAGTAGTATAAATACATGTAATCATATATCTCTGTAATCAATCAATAACTGAAAATATTGAATAACAGAATTCAGTTACATATCAATTCATGATCTTCTTTCTCTCATCTTACAAGAAGCAAATACATACATTTTTCTAATCATCTGAGTAATTATAAACACAAAAATCATAAACATTAGCTCTAAAGCATTAATAACTGATAGAAACTGAGAGAGAGATAGAGAAAGAGAATTTCATTGATTATCTTAGTTGGTTACAAATGATTGGTATCTGTCTTATATACTAGACAGAATACAATAGAGAGTCTGTAACTGACTTGAATAGAGGATAGGAATAGACAGAATACAATAGAGAGTCTGTTACATAGTGTAACTGACTTGAATAGAGGATAGGAATAGACAGAATACAATAGAGAAGCTGAGGAGGTCTAACTATCTGTATACTCTAACACTCCCCTACAGAAGCTGAGGAGGTCTTAAGCAAAGTTTGCTTATCAAAGATCCTTAGCTTGTCACGAAGAGCAGAAAATTTGATAGCTGACAGTGGCTTGGTGAAGATGTCAGCCCACTGATCCTGGGCAGGGACATGAGACACCACAAGGCTCTTGCTAAGGACCTTCTCCCTGACAAAAAAGATATCCAGCTCCATGTGCTTGGTTCTATGATGCAGAGATGGATTATGGGCCAAAGAGACTGTGCTCAGATTGTCACATAGAATCTTGGGGGTGTAAAACCTACAACCTAGTTCAGTGAGCAAGGATTGTAGCCAAAGCATTTCTGATGATAGATTAGCTAAGCTTCTATACTCAGCTTCAGCACTAGATCTGGCAACTAGTGACTGCTTCTTTGACCACCAAGAAACAAGATTAGGACCAACAAAAATACAAGCTCCTGAGGTAGACCTTCTATCATCGGGATCTGATGCCCAATCAGCATCACAAAAACCAATGAGAGAGAGAGGCTTATCAATTGGTGCTGCTTGAATCACAAGCCCATGATGCAAAGTACCACTCAGATACCTAAGTATCCTCTTGACTGCCTTCCAGTGCTCTTCAAGAGGATTAGAGAGAAATTGACAAACCTTGTTGACAGAAAAAGATATTTCTGGCCTGGTGAGGGTGGCATACTGCAATGCCCCAACAATAGAACGAAAATGAGTGGGATCTTCAACTGGAACAGATCCAACTTTAGATAATTTGAGAGTAGAGGCCATGGGAGTGGGCATACCATTAGCATTGTCCATTTTGGCTTTAGATAGAAGGTCTCTGATGTATTTAGCTTGAGATAAAAGAAGGGAGCCATCAGCTAAGTGAAAAACCTCAATACCCAAAAAATAATCCAACACACCAAGATGCTTAAGAGCAAATTCTGCATTTAGCTTAGAAATAAGACTCTGAATGTGAGGTAGAGAGCTGCCTGTGATGATAATATCATCAACATATACCAAGACTATGAGATGTAGAGAGCCAGTTTTCATCATAAAAAGACTAGGATCACATTTGCTGGCCTTAAAGCCATAACCAATGAGAGCAGCTTTCAACCTGTCAAACCAGGCCCTTGGTGCCTGCTTAAGACCATATAAGGCCTTATTTAACTTACAAACCAGAGTTTTATCTGACACCTCAAAGCCCTGTGGTTGTTGCATATACACCTCCTCCTCTAAGATACCATTTAGGAAGGCATTATTGACATCTATCTGCTGTATAGGCCACCTGTTAGTTACAGCCAGAGTGAGAACAGTCTTCACAGTGACAGGTTTAACCACTGGAGAGAATGTTTCAGAAAAGTCAGTCCCAGCTTGTTGATGAAAACCCTTAGCAACAAGTCTGGCCTTGTGCTTTTGAATTGTACCATCAGGATTTTCTTTCACTCTAAACACCCACTTGCAGCCAATAGGTTGTTTATGAGTAGGAGGAGGAACCAAGGTCCAAGTCTTATTTCTAAGCAGAGCATCATACTCTTCTTTCATAGCAGCAAGCCAATGGGAGGACTGGAGTGCCTGTTTAACACCTTTAGGTTCAATGTGAGTTACTAGGACAGTGGGATTATTTTTGGATTTGGACCTAGTAGTCATGGAGTGGGTGATAGGAGGATGGGTAATAGGTAAAGAAAAGGGTACAGGTGATACAGTGGACTGATTAGTCTCAACAGAGGAGGGTGAAGAATATATGTGCTGGGATGCATTAGATGTTTGGATAGGAGGAGAACTGGCCACAGAGTTAGGTGATGATGATGATGCTGGTGTGGAGGGTGATGGGAGGTCAGTGTCCACATGTATGGTTGTAATGGGAGTAGGATTAAGAATTTGAGTAGGTGTAGGGATAGGTAGGTTTTGAGCAGGGAGATATAAAGGAACATGAGAGGGTGAGGCTGCAGCAGGGTTGGTACTGTTTGCTGCTGAGGTAGTGGAAAAAAGAGAGGGGTAAGGAAATTTTTGCTCATTGAATAATACATCTTTAGAGATATACACACGACCCTCAGGACTTAGACATTTATAGCCCTTATAAGTGGAAGAATAACCAAGAAACACACACTCTTGAGACCTATAGGCAAGCTTGGTGGTGTGATAGGGCCTGAGGAATGGAAAACATGCACAACCAAAAATTTTGAGGGCCTTATAATCTGGTTGCTTATTGAGAAGCACAAAATAAGGTGATTTGTTTTCTAGGACAGGGGTAGGCATTCTGTTTATAAGAAAAGCTGCTGTTACAAAGGCATGGTCCCAATATTTCATGGGTAAATTGGCTTGAGAAAGTAAGGTGAGGCCAGTTTCAACAATGTGCCTGTGTTTTCTTTCAACTAGACCATTCTGATGGTGTGTGTGTGGACAGGTTAATCTGTGGATAATGCCAAGATTAGTAAGGTATTTGGTGAGAGGTCTGAACTCACCACCACCATCAGTTTGAACAGTCTTAATGGTACAGTTAAATTGCAATTCAACCATAGTTTTAAATTGGATAAATTGCTGCAAGGTTTCAGACTTAAGTTTCAAAGGATAAACCCAAACAAATCTAGAACAGGCATCAACACAAGTGAGAAAATAGGTAAAGCCAGTAGTGGATTTGATAGGAGCAGGGCCCCATAGGTCACAGGTGACAAGTTCAAATGGTGTGTGATAAACTGTAGTGGATGATGGTGCATGCAATCTATGACTTTTCCCTAGGCAACAAGCAGAGCAAAAGCTAGATTGAGATTTTAATGGCACATTGATGTTACACATTTTTAGAATTTCTTTAAGTGCATCATGATGAGGGTGACCAAGACGAGCATGCCACAAATCATATAAAGAAGCAGACATAGGTGAAGAAACAGAAACAGAGTTATTATTATTATTAATAGAGGCACTACTAGAAACATTAACAACAGGTTGAGAATTAAAAGTAAAAGCAGACAAACTAGAGCTAGGGATAGAAACAGAGTTACACTGTTTAACACTTTTATTCAAAGCAAAATTTGAATCTAAAGGAGAGGCAAACTTATAAAGACCATCAGCTCCAACTGTGCCATGAAGGAGAACTTCAGAAGTAGCCTGAGATTTCACAAAACAAAGGGTTGGATGAAATTCAAAGAACACATTATTATCTTGTGCAAATTTAGAAACACTCATTAGATTTTTAGTTATTGAAGGTACTAGGAGAAGGTTGTTAAGGGTTAGGGAGGTTTTAGGGTTGGTTTGGGAAGTAAAACACATTGAACCTATAGAGTTAATAGTCAAACCTTGTCCATTACCCATGAGAACTTGATCAGAACCAGGCAAGGAGGCAGCATCAGAGAGATTGGAAGCATCAGGTGTCACATGGTGAGAGGCACCAGAATCAGGATACCACCACTGATTATTGAAGCCAACATTGCCTCCAGTTAGCAAAGCCTGAGGAATAGGAGGGCGTTGTGGTCTTGGAGCATAGCCATATCCATAGGGATTTGGAAACTGAGGTTGATAACCATAGCTAGGCATAGGAGGTCTATAGCCATAGCTAGGCATAGTTCCAGTGTGCCTATAGTGACAGATAGAGGCATCATGATTCGTTCTATGGCAAATTTGACACGGAACTCCATTGTTCCTTCCTCCACGACCACCACGGCCAGAGCGTCCACCGCCTCTTCCATTTCTACCTCCACGATGAGATTCATCACCTCCTTGATTTCCATTAGCCGTAACATGACTAGAACCAGAAGGAAACGAAGGATTAGGAGGTTGAAAGACATCACCAGTGGAATTTGAAGACGAAACCGGTAGAGACGGAGTTTGTGCAAGATTAACCGTCGCCGTATCACTTAGACTTTGCTTCTTGTTCTTCTCAAGCCTGGTTTCATGTGCGAGTAGATCGGATTCAACTTCATCGATCGTAACGGTTGTAGATTTGCTCGAAATTGCTGCAACAGCGGAGTCATAGTCTTCCGGAAGCGCGTCGATGACGATCTCAACAAGATTTCGCAACGGAACGGGATCACCGACAGAAATCAACGATTCATTGATCTCGCGAACACGTTGAATAAACTCAGTAACGGTGCGATCACCTTTGCGTAGGGTTCGCAGTTCCGATCTAAGCTGACGCGCTTTGGTGTTCAGCAACGTGTTGAAGTGACGGTGAATCTCATCCCAGATTTGCCATGAAAACGTGAGATCAACAACTTTCGCAAGAAGCGAATCAGAAATGGTGGAGAGAATCCACGTAGAGATCAGCGCATCGTGTTTCTCCCATTGTTGACGGAGAGGATTAACCGTTCCGGCGGCGTGATCGGCCTCGGTGAGAAATTCTTCAGGTAAAACTGGATCAGTAATGTATTTTTGCAGATCGCAACCTCGAATTACTCCGGAAATTTGCTGTTTCCATTGCTTGAAGTTTTTGTCATCAAGCTTCAGGGAGATGAGGTTGGAGATCTTGTTTCCTTGGAAGGGATTTGAATCAGCCATGGATCAAGAAAAAAGAAAGGCTCAAGATACCATGATAGAAACTGAGAGAGAGATAGAGAAAGAGAATTTCATTGATTATCTTAGTTGGTTACAAATGATTGGTATCTGTCTTATATACTAGACAGAATACAATAGAGAGTCTGTAACTGACTTGAATAGAGGATAGGAATAGACAGAATACAATAGAGAGTCTGTTACATAGTGTAACTGACTTGAATAGAGGATAGGAATAGACAGAATACAATAGAGAAGCTGAGGAGGTCTAACTATCTGTATACTCTAACAGAATTCAGTTACATATCAATTCATGATCTTCTTTCTCTCATCTTACAAGAAGCAAATACATACATTTTTCTAATCATCTGAGTAATTATAAACACAAAAATCATAAACATTAGCTCTAAAGCATTAATAACATCCAATGAAACAACTATATTTTTATAACTTGTTTCGACAGCTAGGTGAAAGTATCTACCTCTCGTCCAGGTGCTATCTCTACAAAAACTCCAAATGGAACTATTGATTTTATTTCACAATTCCTGAGGGTATGCAAGGAAGAAAATCATATTAGTATGCTCCAACTTCGGGAGGAACATTGATTGTAATTTACTTTTTTGTTATTTCCCTCTTATTCATTTTGATGTTTCCTTTCATTCCTTGATATGATGTAATTTCTTTAGATAGAGTAGCTTTATAGTTGTGATCTCTCTAAATCCCCATTTATGTCATTCCTTTTATGTACAGTTTATTCATATCTTGGGTTTGTACCATTGGATTATAGTGATCAGAAATTTGGTAACATACATCGCTCATGCATCCACCAGAAAAGGGTTAAGATTACTTTTCAACCATTTGGTAACATACATCGGTTGAACACTACTACGAATCCCACACTAATATTTCACCCTAGGAATACTTTCAATTTTTCACATATTTCTAATTTAAAAGTTGTTTTTAAAAAAAAGTTCACTAACTTGTACCATTGAAAATAGTCATGTCAGTTCAAGCAACAGATCAAATATAAGCATAAGAACAAAGTGATAATTACCCATATATATCACCAATAGTTGGAAACAAGCAACATACCGATGATATAAGGAGAACAAAGGGAAAATTACCTATATATATCACCAATATTTGGAACCACTGTCAAATTACTAATCATAGCCTTCGACTTCTCTAAACTGGCCAAATCTTTCACAAAAGTTTCACCTGCAATAGCCACAGAAACATTAATCATTGTATATCAACAGAAAAATACTGTAATAATAGCATAAAAGCATGTAAGTAATTTAATTTAAATTAAAACATTAATAGCATAAAAGTACTAAAATTAAAACAAACAAGAAAAAACTAATTGAAGAAATTTAATTTATCTATTTGGAGCCATTCTCTGTTCTTGTCCATTGTATCAAAGACTTCTAGTTATAATTACTTCTCAGCTCTCTGCAAAAGGATAAAAGATCTCTTGATATCAAAGGAAGAAAAGAATATGGATAAAGTAACAATGTTACATAAATATGCATATCAACATAAATAGATGTTGGAGTCTCTGTTCTTGTCCATTGTATCAAAGACTTTTAGTTATAATGACTTCTCAGCTCTCTGCAAATGGATAAAAGATCTCTTGATATCAAACGAAGAAAAAGGATAAAGTAACAATGTTACATAAATATGCATATCAACATAAATAGATGCTCACAAAATAATCTGTCAGAAAAGTAACATTGTAAATAGGTAAACTAAAAAGTAGGCTATTATTCAAAGAAATTTTTTTCAAAAATTGGTAACAACTCCTTGGGATAATTATAATTGAAACTCATGCATTAGAATAACCATGAAATTATTATCAAACACTTTGAAATAATATTGATCATCATATTCTAATCCTCAATATTTTTCACTAATCATCGTTACAGAATAAGGAATTGAAATCAAATCTCCCATTAATGCTTGGACACGTAGAAAGCACAACATGTATATTGATAAAGTTTTGAAAATTGAAATTTACTATCAAGTACATCACTACAAATAGCTAATGATAATCATGATTCACACAACTTAAAGGAAGAATTAGAAAAAGAGAAACTTTGACATCGCAGGGGGCATGAGTTGTACTGTGACAATATTTGTGGCATGCCTTAAGCCTACTTAATAAAATTTATTGGCCTTTTCCAAAAAAAGAAAATGATTGTGCAATTTTTCATGAAAAGAACAGAAGAGCAAGAATCATAATCAAATGCTTCAAGTGAATCAAATGTGCATACATGAGCATGAATTTATAACAAAGAAAAATGATATAAGCATAGTAATGGGATAAAGAGCTGGAATTGGCAACCGAATCCCAGCGAAGAAGATAAAATCAGAAGAGATATTGAAAATCACGCTGCAGAAAATATATTCAAACTAGAGAATCAAGGAGACATTGAAATCAGAAGACATGTTCAATACCCTTAATAAACAACATGACTAAATAGGGAATCAAGGAGAGAAATTAGAAGATCAAACTAGAGAAAGAAAAGAACCAGAAGGTATTGTGTGTTTATAGGTTACAACATGTCCTGCAATACCAACGAGAAAAATTACAAATCAAGAAAATTATGCTATAAGAATCCAAATAAGAAATACTAAAATGAAAAGAACTAATCAGATAACCAAATCAAAACTCAAAGCTCTATGTTATAAAGAACACTATTTTCCCAAACCACGCTGCAGAAAAGTAGATTCCGAATTCAATTCACAGGTCTTATGAACATTATTTTCTCCATTATATCGTGTTCTTGCTCCAATTGCAAAATCTGTGAGGGATACCAATTTAGGAGAAAGATTCTTATTATTATATATCACACCGAGCTGTCCAGAACTCCAATTGCAAAAGCACAACTGACAAGGGTAGCTGGCACGTAGATGCAACAAAGATCTACCACCTCTCCACATTTCAGTACTATGGGAACTATAATATGTGTATATAATAATAATAATAATAATAATAATAATAATAATAATAATTTATCATAAGCAAGATTGAATATCTAAACAGAGGATGAAGCAACTTGCCAATATAAGTTACAGAATGTTCAAATCTAGGCGAGTGTCCAGAATCAAGATAAATTGTCAATTGAATTGGAGGTTAGACTAACTCCAAAGCAGTTACCTCATAAACCTTCGCTGCAAAACATAAAAGAAAATCAGAGAAAAGACAAGAATAATCAGAAATGTGTGTAAAGCATACCTAGTGCGACCAGCAGCTGAAAAACGCTCTTGATAATTCACAGAAAGAGGGAAAAAATCGGATGGCTCACTAGGAATATCAGACAAACAAACAGTGGTATACAAAACCTGCAATAAAGAAATGTAAATGCTATGTCTTTTTGTCATAAATCAACTGTTTCCAAAATTATGCTATTAGGTGAAAGCGCAGATGAATGCGATACAATGATCTGTGAGGAATATAAGGATTTGGGGCATAAGTCAGCCCCACAAAATCATCTGGTAAGGTGAATACTGTCAAAGCCCTATAACTTATAGCCACTGATTAAGTTATCTTCAGTTGATGTGGAACACACAATTCACTCGCACTCGGGACTAGAGATTTGAGGTGTGAATTAATGTGGGTGGAATAAAAGGAATCTCAACACACTCTGTCACGCTTAGAACTAGACATTTATATCATTGACAAATACAACTCTAATAACACTGATCATAAAGTCAATTTCTTAATCTTAAATAAGGGCTGTCACGCTTAGAACTAGACATTTATATCATTGACAAATACAACTCTAATAACACTGATCATAAAGTCAATTTCTTAATCTTAAATAAGGGCCCCTCGTAGAGAATAATAAATGGTTTTCCTTTTTAACACAAGTTTGATTTTATCCATATGATGATGTTCACAATTGTGAATAAACTAATAAAAAAAGATATGGAAACTTGCAGTCTCTCCATCCGTAACAGTAACAGAACCACTTGCTTGCCTTCCCATATGACCAGTCTCAACCAAAATCATTGTAAATGAAATTGAGATGCAAAATCATTTCAATTATATTTTTATCAGAATTTAGAAGTAATTGTTGGGAAATCAATTGAAAAATCAAAACACAACCAGCAAATAAGTAGTATAAAATGCAGAGACACTCATCTCCATTTTCTCCGCTACAGACATCAAAATTAACAAGGTGCAGAGTGTTGAGAAAGGAGACATTTGTGGTAAAAAAAAACCATGTAACATTTACCCTTTCAACACCAGATGATACCTGTAGAGTAAAATTTCACTATGACAATTAGTTTGAAGAAAAAGAACCAAAAGTAAAAAAAGAAGAGTAGATGTTGAATATCAAACAAAGACTGAAATGTCGAGACTCGAGAGACTTAAAAAAGATGATGAAATTAAACCCCGCAGAAGAATGATCATGTACATGTAATATTCAAATACTGCAAATGATTTTGAAGAAGCAAGTTGAAGAATGTTCTAGTAAAAGAAGCATAATGATGAGATAATAACTAACTATATCTAACAAATAAAATATCTGAACAATCTATGACTTAGATAGCACAAATAAAACTTATGAAACTTACCTATCCTATACTTGTCTTCCAGAGGAATCAAACTAACATAAGAAGAATTTAAAAATCCGTAAAACACAGATGAATGAGAAATTGCTATTTTGAAAGGAACAAACTTTTTGCAAATTAGAATCAATACCTAACATTTGACAAATTCAATCAAACAAACAAAAAGATATTTCAGAGTATCCACATATTAATGTACAGCAAAAAGAGGGGGGAAAGGGATTCAATACCATAAGCTTAGGATTGTAAATGCCATAAAGAAGATATACATGTACCAACATATTTAAAGGGAATGTACATTTAGCTTTTCTTTTGTTCCTGCTAACATGAAATTCACATAGTTTGCATCAAAATATTATCAAGTACATCATTCACTCACTATGAAAGAAATTAAATACATAGTTTATTACTAATTAAGATGTGAAAAAAGGAGAATAACATCTGCAATTGCATGAAGAATCCAATGATATCAAGAATCTGAAGAAATAAAAATAGAAAATAGAATATAAAATATAAGCACAACATGAAGAAAAAATGTAAACTATAGAATACATATCAGAAACATAAAAAGCCAATAATTAATCAAATGGTTGCAATAGTAGGACCAATGTCATGGAAAAGACAGAGTTATAAAACATTCACAATATTCATTAAGTAAGATGTTAATAATTCTATTTGTCCAAAAAGTGAACAATAATTAATATGTCAAAGTTTAACAAAGTTAAAAGATATCAACAACCTACTCATAGTCAAAACAAACTTATGGAAATTACCATAGTAGTATGAAAAATCCTCCTGTAGATGATAATTGTGATCGTGAAAGAAAAAAAATCAGAAAGCAAAGTACCCTTGATTGCAATTGGAAATTAGGAAAACCAATTAAAGAAAACATTTAATCAAGAAAATTAGAAAAACAATAAAACTTATTATAGCAAAAGACAGACCTTATTTCTTTAGAAGCCATTTTATCATATTATATAATGACAGATATCTACACCATTTCAATCTTGAAAAATCCTAATTTGCAAACCGCATCAAACAATAAAAAAATGCAACATGAAAAAAAATCAGAAAATGAGATACAGTCATGAAATAAAGGATTAAAAACCAAGTTGTAACCTTTCTTTTTTCATGGAAACATAATTCTACTCTAAAAAAGTGCCACAAAAGGAAACAAGCAAAGCTGCATAAGTAAACCAACAGAGCTACAAAAGTACCTCTTCAGCTGCTGTCGTGGTTGCTTCCTATTCAGCTGCTGCCGCTTTATCGCCACTTACACCCTCCATCAAAATGTTATTATTGGCCACTACCTCTACGTGATTGTAAACAGGTTCCTCAGCCCTTAATGCAACAAATTCTGGAAGTACCTCGCAAGGTTCAGGATCCAAATCAATCAATCTTGCTCCGCAGCCTCTACCAGCTGCAGTTCGTCTTGTGGCGGTCAAGACCCTTTACCTAAACCCGTGGCAACATTACCACCTCTTCCAGCTCCAACTCTCCTCCTAGTTCTGTTCTGCGCAGGCTCTGCCCAATTCACTCCTTGATTAACAGCTAGTGCACCAGTCTGAAGATCTCCAAGCCACTTTGACCTTCTAGCTCCACTTCTCAACTCTGGCATCCTCTCCCCATTCAAATCATAGCCCACTTTATAGCCCTCAAAAACAGCAAAAAGTTTCGGCAACAAAAGTAACCAAAGCAAATAGACAAATGAGATAACAACATTCATCAAGAAACCTCCAAAAATGAACTAAAGATACATCTACACATCACACTAAAAAGACCTAAATATATATATACCACAATCCTCAGTTCGACATCAGATAACAACATAACAAAAGCAGCGCACCGAAAAAAAAATTAAATACAAAGAGAAAAAAAATGTTACTTTCAACAATATGTAATTATATAGTCTCCACAACAAAAAGAATGTTTCTAAAAGCATACAGAAAATATGTCATTTTCTGCATTCCAAATTTAACACACACACTTCCTATATTATCATAATCGGCCAATAGTTTAATCTATTTCACAGAAAAACAAAAACAAACAAGTTCTTATTCTAATCCTTCGTCTCCAAAACAAAACACACAAATTCCAACCTGCAAATTCCACCGATTGCTTTAATCAAAACAACGCATCAAAAAACACAGAATCAAAAACAACTTTTCAATTCAACACTCAACGAATAACACCAATCATGAATCCGATCATCCAAAAAATCACACAAACAAAAATAATATATTACCGTTATATATAAGGACCGTTGGCAGCGTTATAATATTACCGTTAGAACAAGATTTGAAACCCTAAATAAAATCACACAAACAAAAATAATGTTACCGTTAGATATAAGGATCGTCGGCACCGTTAGAACAAGATTTGAAACCCTAAAAAAAAGTTGGTAACCTTGAGACCGGAAACAGATGTTGCCGGGAGAGAATTATCGGCGGCGAGAGTGTCAAGAGCGAGATTGCGTTTGAGAGGATTGGAAGATGATGGGAAGGGGAAGAAGTGACGGTGAAATTGGGAACTGAGTTTGGGTGTGCTTGAGAGGAGTGGGTCTGGATTTGGCGTAGATGAAGATGGAAGCTCTGCGGCGTCTCTTCGTGCTTCATCTTTGCAGGTGGAGAGAAGTAGCCGTTGAGGGGAAGAGAAGAGAAATGGAACGGAATTTGGAAATTGTATTCTCGGCAACGGTAATATATATATGCTTGAAGTTTCCGTTGAGTGAATGGCAATTACCAACTTAATCACAACTATCAATTTCAGTTTAGAAGGTTTTATTCTTCAAAATTTACAAAACATCCAATCCAATTAACATATATATATATATATATATATATATTCCGTCAAAAACAAATTACTAACTTATATATATATATAAAGATAAAGCTCACAAAATATTACTCCCTCCATTTCTTTTTAATTGTCTTTTATTATCATATTTAGCGTTTCTATTTAATTGTCCTTTTTGTATTTTATGGATATGATTTATCAATTATACCCTTTGTCAATTGCTCTTATCTTTTTCCATAAAACCAATTAATGCTATATATTTGGAAAACTAAATCTTTTTTTTTAAAAAAGAATTTTTGGTACATAACATATTAAATTTTGTTTTGTTTTGCACATAATATATTAAATTTATTGGAAAGAAAAAGTGTGGCAAAAAAAATAGGAATTTATTGGTGGATTAAAACGAGGGTATAATAGGAAAATAACATGCAAAAATACACTTCCTTAATTTGGTGTTATCATTCTAAAAAGACAATTAAAAAGAAACGGAGGGAGTATTAATTTATTATCATGAAAAGTTTTAACTTGCATATTATAAAATATCAAAGTTCAAATATTTTTAACATTTTATATAATACATTAAAGAATGGAAAAAAAATAGTATAAAAATATTAAATGGAAAAATAAAATGATAAATAAAATATTATTTAATGATAATATTTCAAATTTACTAACTTATATATATATATATAAAGATAAAGCTCACAAAATATTATTAATTTATTATCATGAAAAGTTTTAACTTGCATATTATAAAGGGGATGGATCAAATTACACCGGTGTAACATTTGAGTAATGTTACGCCGCTCAATAACGCTTTAACGAATACAAATTTTACAAAATTCACCGTTTGATTGAAAGTTTATATTATAAAGATCATTCACGTTGAAAAAGATAATTGCATAGATAGAGGCATTACACATGTCTACAGCAGTGGTTTTTATGGATCACACAGACGGACACTGTCTCTCGCTAGTTTAAAATAAATAATATTGACAATATATATTTACAAAATTTTTATTGTTTGTATTGTTACGTTTACTAAAATTAAAATTACCATAATCAGTACTAAAATTTTATTGTAATATTAAAACACCAATGTTATTTGACAACCAAAGAGTTGCCTTTGAAGGAAGATAAATGTAAATATTTTGTAATTGTTTTTCAAATCCAAATGTCTTCTTTGTTCATTCACCTTAAATGTTATGTCTTTTTCTTTTTGTAAAAAAATAAATATATTTTTCTATAAACAAGCTTATAAAAAAAATATGGGGATTAGAGGATATTCAGTAGCTAGATCCAAGTCCAAGCAACCCAATCATTTGGAAGATTTACTCTAGATGTAGAAAGAATTGCATGAGGTCATATAGGGCATTTACTTTCATACTGAGAGGGGAGAATCAATTACATTTTTTGTTTATTATATGTTGCAGACAGAAACAGAATTAAGTGGATGTTAGTCTTTGAGTATGAGAAATTTTTTCTATATAATTTCCCTTTATATATTGGTATGCTATCTGTACCCAATTACATTGTATTTCAATCATATATAATATTTATTATCAGATGACATGCATGCTTTCAAAAGTCACATTTAATACATGAAAAATAAGATAAATATGTATCTCTTACAATTGGTGGGTATATAGTTGTTGGTGTTATTTGTGATTGACACGCATGACTCTAGTCAAGGTTAATTCATGAAAATGGGATAAAATCAATTGTGTGAGATTAGTATAATATTCAAAATTATTTTTTATTTTAGAACTAATATATATATATATATATATATATATATATATATATATATATATATATATATATATATATATATATATATATTTAAGGGAAATGCTAAACTAGTGCCCGGGCACCAGATAAGCTTATTAATAATAATTTTTTTTTGAAACTTGTGCATTCAATATCTTAAAAATGTAAAAATTATCTTTCCAACCTTAATTTTATCTTTGATTTTCTTTTTTGGTATGTTTAACAAGTGTCCCACGAACCCTGTTTAACATGCTTTAATTAATATTCGTAACACTTAAATTTCTAAACTAAAAGTAAAAGTCTCAATTTCAAAGGTTTGTTGGATCTCTAAAACTAAGAGACTGGATAGGACAACTTCAGTTATACTGTGTTTGATTTTGAAAATGTTCATGGATCTGGACAAACTGTGGGTCAAGAGACAGGACAAAAAGAGTGATTATTGTCTTCCATTGAACCAAGGGACAACTTTTTGTCCTCTGCACACAAGTTGTCTAAAATACCAAAATAACTTTTTGTCCACCAAACATCGTATAAGACAAAATTTGTTCAATACCTTAATTGTTTGTCATGTGTTCTTCTGTCTTGTACTGTTTTATCAAGTATTTATATTTTTGCGTTAAAAATTAAGTTATTGATTACGAGTATCAAATTTGGGATTTGGACCCTCTAAAGCGAGAAAATAAAAGGTTGTGATTGTAACAATCACATGATTTGTTATGATGTACCCATAATATCTACTTTTGATTTATTAATTAACAATTGATATTATTTACTTTATACTTCAAAGTGAATCACTCATTTTAGAGAAGCTGGATCTCAATTTGATTTCCCATTTGAATAATATCTTCACAAGTTTTTCTTATCCCACGTATGAATTTCAGTTATCAAAAACCTTTTTTCTTAAAAGTTGGATGATAAGTATTTTATTCTAAATAATTGACAATTCTCATGGGTGCATTGATTGGTGGCTATGTTTGAAGTTTGTTAATTTTTACCAACGTCCATAAATATAAGACTCTCATTAGATTACTATTTTATTCCTTTTTATAAAATTCTTTTCAAATTTTCAAAGGCATTGATTATTTCTTTACCAACATACTGTTAATTAAATGCATTTTTTCTAGAATTGTACATTGATTGGATAAATTCGGTCGACCTAGTCAAACAACCCAATCCAACTCAAAAAAGTGGGTTGAGTCGGATAATTAGATGGATATGGATTTAAAAATTGAAAAACCCATAAAATATATCGACTTTCGGATAAAACCGGATCCAACCAAAAAAACCACCGACCCATAGAGTTTTATTTTTTAAAATATTTTTTAAGAAAATACTAAATGTTTTGACGTTTGTTAATTAGTTAAATATTTTTTATTGTTAAATTAGTTTACAATATGTTTCTAAAAAAATAATGAGTAATTGCTAATAAAAAAAAATACAATGATTCATCAATTAATCATTCAATATTAAAAAAATCAGAAAAATTATTCGGATAACCCACTATCTAACTCGGAAATTAGTAGGTTTATCCGACCAAAATGAGTGATTATTTTTTATAGTGAAGATAGGTTATACTTTTTTTTTAAGAAAATACAATAGTTAAGTTATTTTTATGAAAAAAAATTGATTATTCATCATTAAATTATTTAATTTTGAAAAGCTAAAAAATAATTTGGGCAACCCACTACCCAACCCAATCCGATAATTAGTGGGTTTTCCTAACCCGGTCCAACGTTGTAACCAGTGGTTATTTTATTAGAGCCAATTCAGATACCCTATGTTGTTCGGGTTATGGTTTTGGCCAAATTCAATCCTATGTGCACAACCGAAGAACACTTTAATAATCATATGATTAAAAGGAGAGATGATCCTCTCCAGTATATTTTCTTCTCCAGTGAAATCCTAACTCCACCTTTTATTTGCATTACAATTTTAATATTTTTTTTAAAAAGTGAATGGTTGGATGAAGCACTGGACCTTATGATGTGGAAACTGCACGGGAGGGAATCAAGTCTCGATTAAAAGGGACATTTTTGTTTTAGTGAGTGATGACAGGAATTTCTACGGAATTTTTAGTATTATTATTAGTAGTAAAATGACCAAGACAGGCCCAAATACGAAGGAAAACCTACAAAAACAGGAAAAAGCATCAAGACAGAGTCCAAGATGCAAAAAGACAAGAAAAAGCCCAAAAAGTGAAGAAAATCAGCATTTCCATCGCAGCACGATGGAGTAACTTGGCGCCCAAGCTGATGAAATGCACATGATCAGTTATAAAATTGAACTGAATCTTCACATCGCAGCACGATGGCTTCATCGTGATGCGATGCCTTGCTGAGGCCCATTACGAAAACTATAAATAGAGCCTCCCTTTCATTGTTTTATTCATTCAGAAATAGTAGAACACTCTTTACTATAAGGAGAGGTTCAGAGGAGCTCTATTGGGCATAGTTTTCTCCCCTTACGGGAAAACTAACTCAGCAAGGTATGATTTCTTTAGACTTTTGTATTTAGGTTATAATTTCTTGTAATTTAAATATGTAGTCTTTATTATTTATGCCTTAGGTTGTGGTGGAGAAGATAAACTCCCCTATGAATATTTGGAGTCTGTGATTGAATCTAAGTTATAATAAATGATATTTAGTATTTATGTTTATTATTTACTTTCGTGCACTTTAATAACGTATTCTCGTAATCTGGCCGGATAAGCGGGAGCGCCCATAGAATTGATATCAGGTTTTGACTTGATATGGTCCGGAACTCGTAGTAAATAATGCTAGGTGTATAGAGACGGTAACATCCTGAACTAGTCGTGAACTGAGCGGTTAGATGAGGAATCATGCACTAGGTGTGATCTGAGAACTTAGAAGATGAACAGCCCGATACTAGGACCTAGAGGTTAATTGGTGAAGGTTATAATGCGTGTCTACAAACAACTCACTTAGTAATTACGGTATGTGACACATCGAGGTTAGACTCTCGTAGATACCTTAGTTGTTAACGTAGGGAAACTTTAATAGACATAGTGTAATAGTAAGGTATTACTACAACAAGTATAATTCACCGCCGAACATAATCTAAGTAACTATGTTATATACCGATCATGCCAAATATGAAGAAGGGAGGGAGTCCAACCATCATACCTAGCCTCTATATTTCTTGAATCTATTATTTATACATTCTGCAATTTATATTTCTGCAAAGCATTACGCTTATTTTATAAAACCCTTTTCAAAAACCAAAGCGAATGCAAACTATCACAAACTTAAATAACGCTAGTAAAGCTGCGGCACGATCCCTGTGGATACGAACTCATTCTAGACACCTAGAGTGTGAATTATTACTCGACGACAGACTGGTGCACTTGCCAGACCGTAGTCAAGTTTTTGGCGCCGTTGCCGGGGATTGTGTTTACAAAGCCTTACTAGATTTATTTAAGTTTGTCAAAAAAATTTCAAAAATACAAAAAAATTTAAAAAATCAAAAAAATCTTGTTGATGATTGTGGATTTTGATCTGTGAAAGTTCTGGCTAAGGATAAGTCTTGGTATTTAAGCGATCCGTTGTGATCCACCTCACTTACCTGGGAATTTTCATAGTGACAAAGACACATGAGACAAACCAAAAATAGTTTTACCATTTAATTTTCCAGTGCTACTGAAGGTATTCATTTGTTGTGCTTGATAACAGGTATCCTGGAGTTTGAGTACGACCCTGAACCAGAAAGAACGCTTGGGAAAAGAAGGCAAGCACAAAGGCTTGCAGCATCCAGCAGTCTCAAAACAGAAGAAGAGCTTACCACCAAAGCCATGGGGGACGAGCAAAGAATTACAATGGGAGACTACTGCAAGAGGACTGACACGGATCAGATCTCACTGGGATTCCAGCCGGCGAATCCAGCTAACTTTGATATTAAGGTCAATGTTCTTACAGGTTTGCGGGAGAACCAGTTCGATGGACGTTCCAACAATGATCCTTGGGATCATCTAGCAAAGTTTTCAGAGACATGTCAGATCCAGAAGGTGCCGGAAAGTGTTACTGATGACCAGAAGAAGCTGCGTTTGTTTGCTTTTTCTCTTACAGGTCCAGCTAAAGATTGGCTTCAATGCTTGCCAAGGGGAACGATTGCAACATGGAAGGAGCTTGAAGACAAGTTCCTGGAAAGATTCTTCACACACACATTATTCCAGAAAAGGAAGTCTGAGATTCTAAGTTTCAAACAACATGAATCTGAAACGCTGTGCGAGGCTTATGAACGATTCAAGCTGCTTATGAGAAGGTGTCCTAACCACAGCATTAGTGTTGTGGAGTAGATGCAACTATTCACTGCTGGTATGAAAATGCAACATCGGATGATACTAGATGCCTCAGCTGGTGGGTCCATCAAAGTAAAGACCTATGCAGAGACTAAGGATCTGGTTGAGCAGATGTGCCAGAATGAATACAACATGAGCCATGATAGAGCTGAAAAGACTCCTGGAATTCTTAAGGTGGACCAGAAGATTGCCTACAAAGTAGAGATCGAGTTACTAAGGAGGCAACTTGCTGATAAGGAGAAAGTTGTGAATGAAGCTAGTGTTAAGCAGGTGGAGGGAGTGTGCGACTTCTGCCTAGAAGATCACCCTAATGGGCAATGTTTGCCAGGAGGAAGCGAGGAGCAGGTGAATTACATGGGGAACAACTACAACCCAGGTTGGAGCAAACACCCAAATTTACGCTGGGACCAGACAGGGAACCAGACTCAAGCTTCATCTCAACCAAGAAAGTCATCTCCATTGGAAGAGTTACTCAATAAGTTTGCTAGCATGAGCAAAACTAACTCTGAAAATATCCAGACGACAGTAGCCAACCAGGGGCAACGATAAAAAGTCTTGAAACCCAGATTGGTCAACTCTCAAAACTGGTAAGCACTCATGTTTCTAAAGATATTGCAGGTAACGCGGTGGACAATCCAAAGGAGGAATGCAAAGCGCTAAAGGACATGAAAACAGGGCGCGTATACGATGAAGAGAAGCTAAAACAATTCGAGGAGTGGTTCAAAGCTACGTTGGGAATTACAATGGAAGATTACTATGATGAGTATTTAAGTGAGCTAGAAGAATACAGAATCGACCCAACGGTGAAACCACGATTGCCAATCAAAAAGACAGACCCTGGAAGCGTCACCATACTCTGTCAGATTGAGGAAGCAGAAATTCGAGCATTATGTGATGTGGGTTCAAGTGTTAACGTAATGCCATTATCTCTAGCAGACAAGTTAAAACTCACAACAATAACTGCAGGTACAGAACGTGAACTCGTTTTAGCTAACCAAACAACAATTCACTCAGCAGGTACAATCGAGGATGTCTTGGTGAAAGTCGAAGACCTGGTATTTCCAGCAGACTTCATGATCCTAGATATCCAGGAAGATGAAGAGCATCCGATCATTCTTGGAAGACCATTCCTAGCAACTAGCAGGGCACTCATTGATGTGGAGCTCGCTGAGTTGACTCTAAGGAGTGGAGAGGAGGAAAGAACTATCAAAACTTCCAAAACTGAGAGAGTAGACTGCTACATGCTTGAGTGGAAGGACAGAGAAGCTACACCACCGACTCCAACTCAAGAAGTACAGGTAAAGATAGAGATAGAGGAGCTGGAGAATGAAATGGCGCAGCTAGAGATAGAGACAGCTCAGGAAGAGGAGGTACCCGAGAAACTCACGGATAAACTGAAGAGGCTAACTATTGAAGTGGACATCCGAGCAACATGGGTCAAAGCATGGGGTAGAAACCGAAAAGTGGCCAGAAAGTCTAAGTTTGGGGTTAATACGCCACCTCTGAAGAAGCCTGCTGCTGAGAGAAAAGAGGGAAGAAAGAAGAACAACTGGGTCAATACACCAAAAGAACAAATGTTGGAACATCCACCAAGAAGCAAGGAAAAGTCCATCATGAAAACAGTACCTTCAGAATATGATGAACGACTCTGCTTTGCCACCTTCAAAGAAAAACAGAACCCAGAGAAATATGAAAGAAGCAACAAGAAATAGGGAGGAGCTAAGGCGAAAGCTCCTACAGAAGAGAGAGACATGCGAACCTATCCTCTGTAATGGAGGAAATGCCTCAAGCTAATGAGAGGCTAAACAAGCGCTGCTTGAGAGGCAACCCAAGGATGAGTATTTTTAATTTCAGTATTTTCAATTCAGTATTTTAATTTCAGTTTTTCAATTCAATATGCCTAGAATTCTGCATGTCATCTTCATCTGTAACAACCCTTATTAAAACTTACAAAAAATTAAATAACTGCTTACTGTTTATTATCTAGTGCATGATAAACTGTTATAGGTAAGATTGCGGCGAAGTGAGTTATAAATTTTGATGAGCCGAATTTCACGCCTTCATAAAGAAACCAAAGGTGATTGCTCCGAAGTGCGAAGTTCGGGAGACAGAGAGACGAGTGATGAAGCTGGTGTCTGTGAGACAAGTGTTCAACTTTCAAATACCTAAGCTATGTGAGGATTTGAGCCAAATATTTCCAAACGGTATTACCACTTTCTTTCGAATTACTATGAGAGTACCGTGCACTTGTTTATTTTCTAGAACTTGCTCTAATTCTCTGCTGACTAGTTGATTTGATATTATATGCATTGAGGCAATTGTTTGTTATAACCCAGAGTCTTTTCAAGCCACCCTTTATTATATTATATCATTTGCTAGCCAATTTTGAGCCATAAAAAAATATTATCCCTTTTGTTTCGGTGACAAACCACGATACAAGCCTATAGACCAGAAAAACAATGATTTACCCTCTTTGGAGTTAGGTAATAGTTCTCAAGTCTTGGCAACAAAATAAGTTTGGGGTTGCTCATGGAACTAGCAACGTTTAAGTTTGGGGTGGGTATACGGAGAACTATCACTACAAAAAAAAGAAAAAAATGAAAAAGAGACGGGAAAACAAACAAAAATTCCCTAAAAAAATAGTCTCTTCAAAAAAATGAATGAAAAAAGAAAGAGCCAAAGGGCAAAAGAAAGAGCCAAAGGGCAAAAAGAAAAGAGCCAAAGGGCAAAAACAATGATAGAAAAGAACCACACAAAGATACATCCGGTTCTTATTTTCCAATACCAACACAAAAAGGCACCCTAAGGAACAAAGGTTGCGTACACAAAAAGGAACAACAAAGTAGAACTTAACTCCAATGTTTAGCCTACTATTCCCAAAAATGTCCTACCTTGACCTAAGCCACGTTATAACCCTGAAAAGACCTCCAAAAATGCATGTATATTAAATTTTGACTGGTTGCTTAGAATTCTTGCAAGCCTATGGTAAAATGGCAGGTTGTGCGATGATTGAGAGATAACCCTTTCAATTATGAGCGAAAAACACAAATGTGAGAGAGAGAAAAAGTTGAACATGGACTCTTGCAGACATTTGTCCGATTTGCTACTATTGACGTCTCCTGAGCCTAGCAGGACTGAGCATGATCGCTGCGGTAAGAAATCAGCGGTACCATTGCTGAAATATAAAGCAAAGTTGTGAAATTCCTATCATCTTTATTTATTTCTTATTTCTCTAACGATCTTGTCTGACAGCATGTTACTTGAGGACAAGCAACATTTTAAATTTGGGGTTGTGATGACAGGAATTTCTACGGTATTTTTAGTATTATTATTAGTAGTAAAATGACCAAGACAGACCTAAATACGAAGGAAAACCTACAAAAACAGGAAAAAGCATCAAGACAGAGTCCAAGATGCAAAAAGACAAGAAAAAGCCCAAAAAGTGAAGAAAATCAGCATTTCCATCGCAGCACGATGGCTCCCATCGTGCCACGATGGGAGCTGCTTGTTCGCCAAGAAATCCGAAGCAATAAATCTGAAGATTGTAAGACCCAAGATTTCACTGTACAGTTTTCCTAAGGAACTTTAGTGTCGGCTATGAGTTTTATGGTTTTTGGTGAGGCGGTTTTGTGAGTATCGTCACATTAATGAGATTTTTGCTGAAACGGAGCCTGTTTTGTGCTCGTGTGCTGGAAAGGCACAGACTTTCGGGTCGTGATCCTCTTTTAAGTATGAGGAGATTTCTGTGTATTCAGAATAACGAGTTTTGGATTATTCTGGTTTTTGGAAAAACGAGTAGGATTTTACCCGTCGTTGTAAAATTTTACTACGTCTGTTTTAAGTGAGGTTTCGGATGGAGGTTTTATATATCTGCGTGAGTGAGGTTATGTCCTGAGATTAATTTTCTAAGGTATGGAAGAAAATTACAGTCGCGGAAAAAGATTCGGCGATAAGTTTTGGAATTGTTAGACGATAGACGTTCTTTCTGTAGGTTTTCTGTTTTGGTGAGTTTCGTTCGTCGCAGCGCGCGAGAGCTGAATACGAGACTTGTTATGGATGAGTTGATGATATCTTGTGATTTCTCATAAAGCAAATTGATCCAATGGCTAGGGTTTAAGCTTGGACTTTTGACTTTGATCCAAGGGTGGATTGGCTATCAAGAGCTTTGTCATAGTAAGGAGGTTTATGACTTTGGTCACTTAGAAAAATACCAAACTTCACTCCATTCTTTCTCTCTTTCACGTGGACTCCATTGCTTTCTTTCTCACTTCACCAAAATTTCCATTCTTCACCATTTGTGTCCATTTCAAGCTTGGGAGCTTTGTGGAATAGTTGTAGAGGATCACTTGCTTAAGGTAACCACCCTTTTCCTTTTCATTTTGGTTGGTTAAAACTCTTGGAGTTATGAATTTTAGATTATGTTCATGAGATGAAAATGTTAGGAATTGATTCTTGTTTCATGAAAGTTGTTCATGAGGTTTAGAGAAGCATGTGTAGGCTTTGTTATTTCAATTTTCCATGAGTTTGTGAGAATCTCATGAGAAAAGTTAGGGTTTTGAAAGTTTAGAGTATTGATCAATTACATGAGGTTATGTTGTAAGGTTTTGAAAAGAAACGTTGTCTTTGAACCTTTGGGCGAAAGGGAAATGCGTTGTATGGTTTTGTTTTAGAAAATCCGATGAAAAATATTTTGGGGTTTATGAAAATATTCCTAAGTGTTTATGTGGTGTTTTTGGGGTCAAAGTGGTTTAAAACTCTTGTGACATGTGGAGTTGCTTTTTACTTTGAAAACATGTTTGAAAATGATTACCGGACGGTTGAGGCCCGTAATAAAACTTGTGCTTGGGTTTGGTTTTGATTTTGGAAATGAAAATCAAATAACTTGCACTCGAAGCAACCAACATGCTTTCGGAGATGTGTTGCTTGCTTATGAAAATGGTTTGCTTTTGTGCCTTGAAAAGATGTTGGGAACTAATAGAATCAAACTAGGTTTGGTTGGGGAAAAAGGTGGTGTGAGTTGCTGTCTTTTGCTGTCATGACAGATGCAACTCGCCGGGCGAGTGTTTACTCGCCAGGGCGAGTGTCACAGGTCATGACAACACGCCAGGGCGAGCTCCAGAGCGAGTAAGACCTGTTGCCTCTGCCTTCACTCGCCACCAACTCGCCAGGGCGAGCTCTGGGAGTTGAAATTTTGGAATATGATTTCTAAACTTGGTTTTTAACTTTCTAATCCTTTTTTATTAATTTATGGAAGTGGTTGGGATTGGAAACGAGTTTTTCGGGTACTCGGAAAGTACGTAACTTGTAACGCAAGAAAACGGCCATTTTGCATTTCAAATTATTTAAGACTTTGGCCTATTGTTTTGAGTCCTAAAAATAGTGCAAATAACTCATGGGGGTTGATCAATACGATAGTTTTTGGTATGGTATCCGAAAGAGGGTTTTTTCCTTAGGAACCTTTAGGTTTTTTGGGGATTGGTGTAGTTTCAATACTATTGGTTAGAGAACAATGTATTGATTGTTGCGCTGCTTGTTTTAGGAAGCGCGTTGTGTTGTTTGAGCGTGTGTTGTTGACGGAAGCTTGCCGAGGTAAGAGCTCCACTTTATTTCCGTCTTTTAAAACGGTTACGACATGCTTGGTTTTGCTGTTTATGCATTTGCTGTGTGCTTTGGCATGTCTGGTTGATGTATTCTCGTGATGAGAACGTGTTTAAAATACTTGCGCTGTCTACATATGATTATGAGAATGTATGTATGAACAGGTTGTTGGAATACATATGATTGGAAATGTATGTATGTCGTTGTGTTTGGTTTACATATATCTGTGTGATATGTAATTGTTGCATGAGCATGTATGGAACGTGTAAGTCAGCTGGGACTACACGGGTGGAGGTGTCTGTGTGACTCCGCCGGGGCTGTGTCTGTGTGACTGCCCTATATATGCTTAATTAGAAAGTATGCTCATGCATTTCATAGCTGGCGACAGCTTCTGTGTGGCTGGTAGCATCTGTGTGGCTATTTTCGCCTGGTGACAGCATCTGTGTGGCTGACAGCATCTGTGTGGCTGGTAGCATCTGTGTGGCTATTTTCACCTGGTGATAGCGTCTGTGTGGCATCACCTGCCCTTGTGGCTTTAGTGGGTTGGACCTACGATTCCGGAATTCATGCATGTGGTAGCTTGGATAGTACCACACCCATTGTAGAAGTCTGCATTAGGCTTGGTGTGCATTATATTTATAAACCCGTTGGTGGGAATTGCTTGGATGGTTAAGAGCTTTCTCTTGTGTTTGTGGAATTATTGTTATGTGTACAATCTTTCGCACCGGTTATATATATATATACTTTTATTTTGTGGTGACCCTTTCTTTCATTTGCGGGCTCATCCCACCCAGATGATGGGTTAGGTCGTGGTGACGACGGTGGCTGTTCCAGGCCCCAGTGAGATATTGGAGCTTTAGTTTAGTTGGACTATGCGCCGGTGTGGGTTGTACACCGTGCTTTTTGGGTTAGGCTTAGGATTCTAACTTGTTTTGTTGTAAGTATTTGAATACTTAGACTTGGATTGTAATTATTCAGGAATACACTTTGCTTGTCGAAGCACCTTTTGGTAATGAGTTCTTTGTATATTTGAATGCCGGCTCATTTAAAATATTCTATGCGCACTCTGAGTGTTAGTTGAAAAAGAAAAAAAAATATACTGCCTTTTCAGGCCTTTGAAAAACGGGTTGTTACAAAGATAATCTGTCCATCGCAGCACGATGGAGTAACTTGGCGCCCAAGCTGATGAAATGCACAGGATCAGTTATAAAATTGAACTGAATCTTCACATCGCAACACGATGGCTTCATCGTGATGTGATGCCTTGCTGAGGCCCATTACGAAAACTATAAATAGAGCCTCCCTTTCATTGTTTTATTCATTCAGAAATAGTAGAAAACTCTCTACTATAAGGAGAGGTTCAGAGGAGCTCTATTGGGCATAGTTTTCTCCCCTTACGGGAAAACTAACTCAGCAAGGTATGATTTCTTTAGGCTTTTGTATTTAGGTTATAATTTCTTGTAATTTAAATATGTAGTCTTTATTATTTATGCCTTAGGTTGTGGTGGAGAAGATGAACTCCCCTATGAATATTTGGAGTCTGTGATTGAGTCTAAGTTATAATAAATGATATTTAGTAATTATGTTTGTTATTTACTTTCGTGCACTTTAATAACGTATTCTCGTAATCTGGCCGTATAAGCGGGAGCGCCCATAGAATTGATATCATGTTTTGACTTGATATGGTCTGGAACTCGTAGTAAATAATGCTAGGTGTATAGAGACGGTAACATCCTGAACTAGTCGTGAACTGAGCGGTTAGAGGAGGAATCATGCACTAGGTGTGATCTGAGCACTTAGAAGATGAACAGCCCGATACTAGGACGTAGAGGTTAATTGGTGAAGGTTATAATGCGTGTCTATAAACAACTCACTTAGTGATTAGGGTATGTGACACATCGAGGTTAGGCTCTCGTAGGTACATTAGTTGTTAACGTAGCGAAACTTTAATAGACATAGTGTAATAGTAAGGTATTACTACAACAAGGATAATTCACCGCCGAACATAATCTAAGTAACTATGTTATATACCGATCATGCCAAATATGAAGAAGGGAGGGAGTCCAACCACCATACCTAGCCTCTATATTTCTTGAATCTATTATTTATACATTCTGCAATTTATATTTCTGCAAAGCATTACGCTTATTTTATAAAACCCTTTTCAAAAACCAAAGCGAATGCAAACTATCACAAACTTAAATAACGCTAGTAAAGCTGCGGCACGATCCCTGTGGATACGAACTCATTCTAGACACCTAGAGTGTGAATTATTACTCGACGACAGACTGGTGCACTTGCCAGACCGTAGTCAGTGAGAATGTTAACATGTGCCCTAAAAACACATGCTTAGAAGACAAATGTACTATAATTATTTCATTGGAACTTTTACAGCTTAATATTTGCCTTTAGACACATGTTAACATAGACATAACCCTTACTTTAGTTGGCTTAAACCAAAAATTTCGGAGTCAATCTTTAATTAAACAATAGCCACCAATAATTGCGAGGGTGACTTTGGAAGGAATTGAAATTGAGAGTGATATAATGATGGAAGGAAATACTTCCTCCGTTCCAAAATATAAGGAAAAAAAATCATTTTTTTTCTCAAATTATAAGCAAAAAAAACCAACGTTAATCATTTTTAAGGTTTACTTTTACTTATTCTCATAAATAATATAGTTTATGCAATTTAAATATGTAGTAATATATAATTGATGGTTAACGAAGACAATAAGTTGTCGCAATTTATTTTTGTCAGATAGTTTAGTAGTAAAAAATTTTACTCTTAAAATAGATAAATAAAGTGTCTGAAATATAAACCTTGGTATATAATGTTTCTGTTAACTGAGTTAAAACTCACCGATTATCGCAATATATATATGGGTTTTTCTTTTATATGCAAAGTTGCACATATTAAGAAATTTAAAATAGTAAATTTGTATTGGAACTTGTGTATTTTATATTAAATATATAATTTTAAATAAATGATTATTGTTTTTAATAAAAAATTAATACTTTTAGTTACTTTAACATGTGCAATATTGCACATGTTAGACAAACACTATATATATATATATATATATATATATATATATATATATATATATATATATATGAGTTTAATTGTGGTGCATAGACTGTGCAAACACACATTACACAGTCATCAAATAGTATTCTGACACCTCAATTACTTTTAAAATATATATTTTTAATTTAAAAAATAACCTAAAATTAACTCACAGGCTTCACATCATCGTTCCCACGTTCCCTTTCTCCAGGCTTGACGGTGACCCACACTGCATCTCTCTCTGCATCCTTCATCATCTATTCATTCAAATTTTCTATAGTTTCGATTTAAAAATTAATAACAACCTAAATTTCTAACTGTTGGAATTTGAGATTGAGAGTCAACTATCGAAGGGAAAAGTACTTTACAGTGTTGTCGTCGACGAAGTTCGGACGGATTCCGCCGGATCTATTTAGTCTTCCATAACTACCATGGAAGAAGATTCTGCTAGTTTGGCCAAGACCACAAATGCTTACACTATCAACAGGTCAATCAACCACACCTTCAATTACTCAGTCTCTTGAATTCTATATTTTTTATGTGGATTTATCATTTGTTAAATTCAAATACAATTCCTTTGGCACATTATTATACAAGTTTATTATATATATATATATATATATAGGACAAAACTTACATGCATTGTTTTACATGCAGTTTTTGCTGTTCCACTCACAAAGAGGCGGTTTTTTATGTTTTTGAATTTTTAAAAAATAAAAAAAAATTGTTTTTCAATTAAAATAACTACCTCTTTGTGAGAGGAAAAGTAAAAACTGTATGTAAAGCAATGCGTGTAAGTTTTGTCCATATATATATATATATATATATATATATATATATATATATATCAATATTCCAAAATCAGTTTTCTAACCGTGATTGGCACTATTCAATTAGATAATGTTCCAAAATGATTTTTCTACCTTGTTACTGTAATTAGCAATATACAATTATATATCAATGTTGTGGACAAGACCAAATAACAATATTCTGACTTTTCTTCTTGCACCATTATGCAGGTACTTGAGGACAAGTTTTGCATAACAATGTCAGTTGAGATGTGTTGGAGAATTTCTAAAATATATTTGAAATGTTGCAATGGTTAATTTGAAATTCAAATTTGAATTTTGAAAATCTTTTAAGGGTTGTGTCCCTTCACCATTTGGCATAAGTTTCTCTATAAATAGAGACACTTAGGAGGCATAAACATAAAAATAATAATGATAAAATCATGAGTTTCATGAATCAGAATTTCTGCCTAAATTATCTAAATCATTTCTTCATTTCTCTAGTGCACGAGAGGAATCGAAGGAACTTTGTTTTGTAAACTATCGTTGATCGATATGCTTGATGTGTGTGTGCAATTCATGTCAAGGTTTCCAAAGTATCCTGAAAGGGATTCGCCGGTTAACCTTTTTGCATCCGATTTACATAAACTGGTGGGGGCGAATCGAACCTAAAGCTTAGTGTGATACACACGCTTTGGAATTTATGTGCAATGTTCATCATGTTTTTCATCATCTTCTTTTGTTCAAGAATTTGCAGCGAATCCCCAACAAATGTTCTAACAATCTTTAGGTTCGATTTTATGATTTATATGTGATTTAATGGCTGCAAATTTTCAAAGAGATGGTTCGTTATTACTATGTAAAGTCACAGAGATATTGACCGCAAGAGAGATAAGTATCTTGACCGCTTCTTCTAATTTATATAAAGATTACTAAATTCATGCAATTTTGATATTGATATAGTATTTGTGATGACTATATGCTCTATTGCCCATTTGATTCTTGAACGCATGCATAGATATTGGATTAATTGCATGAATGAATATTGCTTCGGAATCATATATAGATTTTATGATTAACGGTTTTTTGATGAAGTATATAGTTTCTCAAATGCAAAATATGCATACTGGTTGTCTAAACATTTTGTGGTCGAAACGATATGTCGTTTGGTGAAGAAAATCATATTCATTCATGAAAGGATGCAAGTGAAAGTACCATTCTATGATTAATTATTGTGCTGATTTTGGCAAGTATTATTGAAGAAGAAATAAACACATATACTTATAAATATGGTGAAAGGTACATATTTAATTTGTTTTGATATATGATATGCATGGTATAGAAACTATTCAAGTATGTGAATTTTTGACAAGTATGAATAAGTTTGGTTTGAGACATAATTTTACTTTAATATACAAATAGTGTATATGACTTGCCATAAATATGAAATGCATATTTTAGTGATATTATTTATCTTGTGCAAGAAGTTTTTAAATTTATAATTGTGATGATCTCATATTATATGTGCATGATAATATGAAAGTTATTGTTGATTTCTTGCCTATTTATATTAAAAATGATTTGAGTATATGTTGAATTATTGTAAGTTGGTAATTGTTCATGGAGAAAATTATGTTATTGGAAATGTTAATGATTTCAAATCATTGTTTGTTTTTCTAATGTGATAATTATTTGAATTTACCATAGAACATATTATACATGAAACTTGATTTTGTGATTTAGAATTTATCATATATGTATTAGTTACGTGATGACTAATATGAAAAGGTTTCTTTTGATAAAATGGAAATAAATTCTAAAGTATTATTGTTTCAAGTTCATGTGGGGTATATGACTTACATGTGTGATCCATCTCATGAGATAAAAGTTGGTCATGACAAATCTTTATGATCATGTTTGTTGGTGCCATAAATACTTGATGCATTGAGTGTATGATATAATGGATACATTCAAGTGGAAATAGAATTTCAAATTGAAATAGTTATATATATGTAATAGCAAAGGGAAGAATGACATAAAGTTTGTGCATATGACACAAAAGTCAAATGACAAAAGTATCATGGCTTTGTGATAGTGGGTTAAAACTATCAAGAATGTACAATGAATATTCAAAGTTTCGTAAAATGCATAGTTATGTGGTTTATTGAATATTCAAAGTTATAAAAGTTGAAAAATCTTGCAATTCTTTGGCGAAGGAATTGACAAGGATATGATGTTTTCGGATATGATGGTTAAGTCATTGAAGACATCATTTGAGATGTGATACAAGCTCATATCTAATTGATCACCAATGGTGGAAACTTAACTCACACTTGAATAACATCAAGTCTTGAGTCCAATGATGAAAGTACACTATTAAAGTGATTGAAGTACTTGACAATAATTAATACATCCCAAGGGGTAAAAGTACTTCGACCATAAGAACAAAGTGGTAGGATGAGGTTTTCCTCTTAATAGACATATAGCATATGTTTGCTTGAATGCATAATTATGGGTGCATTTATGATATAGTCTACCTATATATTCAAATTTGGGGTAAAAGTGCTCTAAAAAAGGTTGAGGGAATATGTCCATAGCTACCGATCATATGTGTCTGCCCTACACCCACAGGTGTTCTCTTCTTTAGCAAACATCTTGTTAGAACATTTGTTGGGGGTTCGCTGCAAATTCTTGAACAAAAGAAGATGATGAAGAACATGATGAACATTGCACATAAATTCCAAAGCGTGTGTATCACACTAAGCTTTAGGTTCGATTCGCCCCCACCAGTTTATGTAAACCGGATGCAAAAGGGTTAACCGGCAAATCCCCTTCAGGATACTTTGGAAACCTTGACATGGATTGCACACACACATATCGATCAACGATAGTTTACAAAACAAAGTTCCTTCGATTCCTCTCGTGCACTAGAGAAATGAAGAAATGATTTAGATAATTTAGGCAGAAATTCTGATTCATGAAACTCATGATTTTATCATTATTATTTTTATGTTTATGCCTCCTAAGTGTCTCTATTTATAGAGAAACTTATGCCAAATGGTGAAGGGACACAACCCTTGAAAGGTTTTCAAAATTCAAATTTGAATTTCAAATTAACCATTGCAACATTTCAAATATATTTTGGAAATTCTCCAACAATCCCCCACCATTTTCAAAATATATCTAAATCCATTATTCCGGAAATTTCATGGTTTCAGATAAAGGTATCTCACGATTTGAACCATTACTTAGTAAGTTAAGTTTCCACTCATCCCCGAATAGATTGGTAGACAAGCTTTGAATCAATTATTCATCAGAATAAGTGTGCATAACTCACACATGAAATCTCGGTACCATTGATCGAATTATCAAAATGACACATTTGTTAAGGCCTTGTGTCTCATATCCTTTTCATGAGAATTTAAGAGTCAAGCCCTTGAACTCTATGAAGCGGCCCCACTTCATTCTCATCGATGAAAGAGAACGAGGATCTAGAGAGGCATGAGACTTCAACTTATGCACCTCTCATCTAGACAACTTATCCACCTATATATATATATATATATATATATATATATATATATATATATATATATATATATATATTTGAATATAAGTTGCGGTTAATGAATATTTGAAAAGTATATTTAAACACGTGAAAATCGATCAAGTATATTTGCATAGTACTTTGAATTTTAAAGTCAAAGAGAAATGTGTGGCTAACTTCAATAATTATACACGACAAGTTTAGAAAGTCTAAGAAATGTGCCAACTTCAATAAAAATATACAATACATGCAAGTTGTATAATGAATTTTTTTTAAATAACATAATTGTTAGATTTTCACTTTTAAGTTTTAAGACAAATAAAATAAACAAAATATATGAAGTTTGAATTTCGGTACATGCATATATAAATTGAATTAAACTCACATGATCAATTGTATGATGACTTTATGCCTAGCAGAAAATGAAATACTCACTCTAGCTATATTTTATGCGGAACTTAGAAAAAGTAATTATAAAGTGCGTTTGATTTGCAAAACAGTAAATACTAGACAGAACAATATATGAGAAAATTGCACTGGTGGGAGTTAAAAATATTATTTTTATATTCGAAAATAAAATGAATAAAATGAATATTTTTATATTTTTTATAATTTTATTATGAATAAAAAGTTGTCTTATAGTTTAGTGAGGGACAAAATTTTTTGATTTTATCCCGTTCCTTACTATCCATTTATCTAGTACCATATATAACCAATTTTTGAATCAATTAAGATACAACAAAATTTGTTTAGTTTAATCTTCTGTTAATTAGCAGATCAAACACATGATATTTATTGGCTGAAGTATTATAACTAAATATTTAATGCAAGTTGTATGCCAAAAATTGGAATATTTCTTCAAAATACCACTTGTTGTCTAGTAAAAATACCTGCGTGTTTCTGTGGTCTAATATGTTTAATATATTAGAGATAACGTTAGGTAAAGTTAATTTATATAGACAAGTGACAGCCAATCATAACTTAATAATTTACCATAACTTTATAATTTACAATGATACATTTTTTTAATATATTTCTTTCACCAAACAGTAATGTTATTAAAACACACTTTTGGGATCGATATATAGATTTAGATTCTTTTATTATTTTCTCCATCTTTCTCATTTTAAAAATATGTCTATCTTTCTCTTAATTTTTCCTCTCTTGACCATTCTTTTTTTCTTGATTTCGTTCTAAATTTAAAAAAATGATAGAAATAAATTTTAGAAAGAAAGAAATGGAGAAAATAGAAAGAAGGAGAAAATCTAATCATATAATTAAAATCTTAAAAGCTACAAAATCCGTGCGATGGCACATGGGTCAAAAATATATTTACACTAACTAAAGTATAATGCATATTCAAGGCAAGCTGAGTACTAAATATGAATTATGAATATTTATTTTCATTAAAATTTGAATATTGGTTCACCATATATTATGAGTTAGTTTGTAAGAATATATATATATATAAATATATGTTAAATAATAAGAACAAGGAAAAAAGAGTGTTGTAATAGAATTATAGAAACTGGCACCTGCCCATTGGCTGTCTAGTATTTACGGAGTGAGCAACACTTATTTGAAAACAAACCCAAGAAAAAAATATTTAGACATATAATTATAGAAGAAAAAAGAAATTAAAACAAAAATAATATTGTCATATTACTAAATCATTTTCTTTTAAATTTATTTTACTTATGAATATATGTCTAAATACTTTTTTCTTGGGTTTGTGCCCAAGTAAGTATTTCTTTTACAAAGCAGTATATTTTAATCATACCATTAAAAGCTAAGGAGTACTAGTTGGAGTATAATTAACAAAAAGGGATAGTACTAATTAAAGACAAAGTTTGCTCAAGTGGTGATGCGACTGGATAATTTTCCACATCTACATCAACTAAGACAATGATTTGGTCAAGGAAAAGAAACTAAGACAATGATCTTATTTGTGTGCTGATCTTATTGTTGATGAGCTATAGCCTATGTGTTTTGAAATACAAATCTAATATATATATATATATATATATATATATATATATATATATATATATATATAAATTACCATTGAATAAATTAAATCATTCTTTTCTTCTTTTTTTCATTGGCGATCTATTGTTAAAAAAGAAAATTAAATTATTATTTTTACTAAAATGTTGTCTTTTTAAAAAGGGTATATCACAGGGCCTTTGGCCCTCTTTTGTACCCAAAAATAAAATAAAAAAGGTATATGACATATTCTTATTCAAAGTATGTATATTATTATTAGTAAGTTATTATTATTACAAAATATCTACATAAAAAAAAAAGTATTCTTTGAACATAAAATATAACCACCGTAATACCATATATTATTTATAAAAAAAAAAACATGAAAGAAATAAATTATGATTAATTATAACTAAAGTGACTATGTTGTTGTCTTTTTACAAGCTTTTTTTTAATTGAATTTTATTTCTTGAAATTATAAGGTTAAATTTTTATCATAAATAATCTTATATACCATGGACATGTGATACTATCAGCCATAAGTTATAAGCTATCAGCCATCAGCCATAAACTAGCTTATCAGTCATCCGCTATTTTTGCCAAACAGAACCTATATGTATTAATCTATATCTCCAAGAGTACTTACAATGAAGCAACCAAACATTAATATTTTAAGTGGAACTATACTGTCATGCCATCTTGAAGTAACACATTTATTTTTTACTCAAATAGTTCAATTCTTAAAAATTTATGACCCAATTTTAACTCAAGAAAGTTGTGTCAGAATTTTTTCCTTACAATGTTAAAACAACAAGTAGTATGAGTTAGCGAATTCCCGTCATTGTCAATGAACCTGTGAAAATGTTGAAATTGTGTTACTACGGCAAACTACGTGAAAAACACTACCTCAAGAGTTGCTCTTTTTAATAAGAGTCCTGCTATTTATTACGGAGGAATTGACACACGAAACACAAAAATAACACATGGTATATGCTAAATAATAGGACTTGCAGTTACACTTTGTTTTTTACAGAAATCATGGGGTGATGGGTTTTGTAATGAAGGGTGGAGATTCTTTCTTGTCATTCTTATTTTCATTTTTCGTAAACATAAGCATTACTCTTTTGATAATACCTCTAGTGTTGCTCTAACTACCTATGTTACAACTTACGCACATTTAAAATATACACATAATTGAAATCAAATGACGATTTCATATGATCATATAGTAGTCGTTGAATCAAAATAGAGGATCTAAATTTAAGTTCAAAATATTTGTTTTTCTTTAAATAAAATTGTACAACAAAATCTTGAAAACACAACTCTCTATTCATAATCTTCATCCAACCGTGACTATGTAAAATTATAACCGAACATCATAATTCAAATTTAAAACTTTGACATCAAAAAATCATTTTTTGAGGGAAGAAAAAAAATCATTTCAAATTGAGTTTTTTTTATAGTATATGATATGACTATAAAATAAATTAAATACTAATAATAAAAGTCATGTTTGTACAAGTTGGGTAAGTTGGTAGTAGTACCATAAAAAAATTCATGTTGGCAAATTGTCAATTAAATAACATAGTTTCCTTGTTTGGAATCATATCCAATATAAGAAACAAATTGTATTGGGCCATGCAACGCCGGTTGACGTCACAATAAAACATTATAATATTCCCATCTTGTCCTTCTTCTACCTTCCACTTCCACAACTCCTCTCTCAATCTATCTTCCTTGCTCTTGCTTACTTGCTTCCTCTATCATAAACAAAAACCTGCTTAGGTATAGCAACTAAGTTGAATAACCATTACTCATTTCGGCGACGTTTAGAATATACGAAAATATATTTAGTATCTTTTATATTATATTCGAGTATCTGACCAAGACGGAGTATATTAATGGATTTGAATTCGCGTTATCAACATCAATTTCAACAAAACGAACCAAATTCGAGGTTGCTTCGTTTTCGCTCTGCGACTAGTTCAGATCATATTAGTACAAATTTCAAACAAGGTGGTGAAGGTTGTGGTGGCAGTGTCAATAATGAACCTGCAGAGAGGTTAGTTTTGAGATTCAACAATTCTGGTGAAACTTCATCGAGTAGCTTTCGACAATTCATGGATCATAATCCTTCTAATCATAGTAGTTCTAGTGCAAGTTCAAGCATGATGGTTGGTTCTTCTATGGGAATGGATCAAACTATTAGGACTACTTCCCCTGCTGGCCATTTCTCCAACAACATCATCTCCTTTCAAAATGGTATTGTAGTACTTGTTCTATTTTTGCTTTTTTAAACTATTTTTTTGACTTTTTGTTTCTTCTATACAACTTTTTAGGCCATTTTTCATTGTTTTTCTTGCCTGTCCCTACATTTTCTTAAAATAACATTTGAAATAGTATATAATTTGTGCTCAAGAAATACAAATTTTTAGTGGTATAGAATGTGTATTCCCATAGGGTGACTCCGATATTTTATTGAAACTTTAAAGTGTAACTTTTACTAAAATTGGAGCAATTCATCGTAATTTTGTCAAACTAAGCGTCAATATAAACATGTATTAGCAATAGGAGCTAAGCTACCAAGGGGGTTAGATACTCCCTTTGTAACACTTTATAAGCAAAATTTCATTTTTAGGTTTATTGTATATTTAATGTATCTGGTCTATAATATATATGCCATATACATTAAATATACAATGAACTTAAAAAGTGAAATTTTACTTATAAAATGTCGCAGAGGTAGATCTAGGGAAAGATACAATACTAGTCCCTACAATATATGGTAAACTATGATCTTAGTTTTTGCAGGAGAAACATTCATATTACCACTTCTAGAACACAATGGAAGTAGGAGCTAGACAAATTAAATTGCAAATTTGCAATTACATATTTACATGCATGTTCAGCCATTCAATAAATAAATACAAAAGTATAAGTAATTTCTGTATTTCTGTATTTCTCTCCAATTTATAGTTGTTTAGAATTTGCTGATTTTTGTCAAAAAAAAAAAAAAAGAATTCGCTGATTCAAATCATGAGTGAATAAGACTTAATTCTACAAATGCTAAGCAGGCATATGTGAATTCATTCTCTGTATTTATGAAAAAGTTTTGTATACATAGCAACATGTATCAAACTTGATGGTCAAAATTTTACACATAGTTTATGCATATAAATGTAAATTGCAGGGTATGACACTATGAAAGGTGTTGAAAACTATGATGGGGTGAATGACAGTGATGGTGAACTTACTCTATCTATGAACATATTAAAAAATCAAATTGGCTTCTCACCAAAAAGTCATTCTTCCTTGGGAAGGTTATCACACAACTCGAAAACGGGGAGCGATGGCATTGGGACAACTCGCCGTGATGATGGAAGACAAGAAGATGGCAACGATGATGCTCAATATTATGGTCAAAAATTTGTTTATGATTCTAATGATCAGGTATATACTACATGCTCGATTTTTTTAGTACGCTTAAATGTACATTTGGTTTCTATTTTTGTTGATTCACGATTTTACTTTTATACTCAGAATATAGAGGTAGGAAATCAAGTTGGTACACTATCACATCACTTGAGTTTGCCAAGAAAGTCATCGGAGATGTTTGTTGTGGAGAATTTACTTCAGTTCCCAGATTCTGTTCCAAGTAGTATCAGAGCTAAGAGAGGCTTTGCAACACATCCTAGAAGTGTCGCCGAAAGGATAAGAAGAACACGGATAAGTGAACGAATAAGAAAGTTGCAAGAGCTTGTTCCAAACATCGACAAGGTCAGATTCATCATGACGAATTTGTATCTTCCCTTTTGAGACATTTTATGTTTTGTGTTTGGAAAAGTTTAAAAATTTGTTTAATTATTGGCAGCAAACTTGCACATCAGACATGTTGGAATTGGCTGTAGAGTACATTAATGATCTTCAAAAAGAATTAAAGGTACTTACTTAAAGAAGTTAGTTTAGATAATTAGATTCCCCTATTCATTGCCATGCAATTAGTCACGACTAGTTCATGCCTTCACTAATATATATTTTTTACTACTCTATGCAGATTCTGACTGCAAAAAGAGCTAAATGCAGATGCAGAAATCAGAAATGAATCAAATTGCTTAAGTTTCTTTTGTACAGGTAATGAAGGAGAACAAAAATATATTAGATGGAATCTTCATGTGCTGAAAAATAAGAAGAAAATATGCTGATATAAAATGCTAATGTAACGGTAACACAGAAAGCCAACTTCTAGCTCTTAGCCTCAACATTGAGGTTCTTCAGTTAGTTTAACCGGGGTTTCAATCACGCAAACAATAAAATCAAATGGTTAATTTGTAATATTATATACAAAAATTCTAATGTATTCATTTAGTTTTTACATTGTGCTATGTTACTTTTCCCTACAGATATGAAATTTTTCATAGAATTTGAATGAGGTATATGTATTGCTTCTCTTTGAATTGTGCATTATAAATAAATTATCTCTCTCTAAATAATTGGAAACTTGATCCAATCAACCACTAATGGCCAAAAAAATGTTCCAGCCATGCATAAATGTGAAGGATTGAATCCAGAACTAGTAATAGATTTTATACAGAAGAGTCTTAGAAACGGATTGCATTTTGGGTCGATTCCTCTTACCTCAAGTATGGGACGTTCAGTAGCCAATCCCGTAGATCAAGTCCTCAGAGATATCCAACTGGGATCGGAGAGGCTAAGACGTAGATATCCTAAAATTTAAGTTCTACTCTTTTTTCTTCTGTTGGTGTTTGGGGCTCTTTAGGATTCTTATGATATATTGATCGCTCTATCACATGAATGATGGGAGAAAATAGCATTGACAACTAGCCAATCTTATGTGTGTTTCAACAATATTATTTTGAAGCACAATCTCATGGCCCTGCAGATGTTTCAATAACTTTGTACCATATGATGCAAATGCAAGCAATTTGATGTGATTCAATTATTATTTGCTCGGAAAGTGTAATATCTAACAGCTGTCAAGCCCCTGTTGATTGCCATTTGTAATTATTTCTAATACACATGAGGTGTGCAGCATACTAATGGTTTCTAAAACACCTAAGCACTACAAATGAACATGATGGAAAAACAAACTTGCTAGAGATATATTAAAAAAAATATGAACCAATAATAGAAACAAACCTTTAGAGGCCTTCTAATGACATGTGAATCAATGAACGCCTCCTCGTTATAACACCGGGACATATTTTTGCCTGGTTCTGCAGTCAATACTAGACCTGGTATGGAGACAAGAACCTGTAGAATTGTTGAAACGCGTGGACACCAACGCTCATTTTCTTGCTGCCACCCCAAGTGTTAAGTAGAGTAAGGCATAAAGAACCACAAGATTCCAAATTTGGATTCAACTAGGAGAAGCGCATTAATTGTGGAAGTAGAATTCCTGCCATGAAAAATATACCTTTTGTTAAATTTAAAATAACAATGATTGGATATGACAGGAACCAAACCTACCATTTCAATAGCAATGATTGGATTTCTATATAAAAAATAACAATGATTGGATACAACCTATGCAATACAAGTTCATCAACTTGAAAAGGGAAATTAAATACTAAATACAAAACATGGCTTTAAAGACATAGATTCATTGTAAACCCGTATAATTATGATTATAACTGAAACAAAACATGGCTTTAAAGGTTTCAAAACTTAAAATGTTACCTCCTTCAACAAGGATTTTTTTACGAACAAAGAAATGGTGTCAAGTGCCACTGACATTAACGAATTGCTTAAAAATTCCAAATTTCCTCAGAATTTCATCTTCGAAATTTGCGTGGTATGAACTGCTACTGCCACCTGCCTTTTCTTAACACTTCTAAAATTGGAGGCAAATGGTGGCTTCCTTCCATGTAGCAGCTGACTGGCCTCTGGATTGCCCTTGTTACTTTTACTGACTATTTCACCAATTATCACTAAATCAACAGAGACATCATCATAGTCAATGTCAATCACATAGCGCAAAATGGCCTACCAAAGGACAATGCAATCATTATGTGTGAGCAAAGAATCAAATAATGAAATCATAAACTTCATTTTGTTTGGACAGACACATGCTGTAAACAAACAAAAACCAAACATAAATTTTAAAAAAAAAAAACAAAAAAAAGTGAGTTAATAAAAATGAGGTTTGAATAATCGAATTATAGGAGAAGCATGCATACCCGTTTATGCTTTTTGAGGAAGTGAATTGGGGGAAAATCTGTATGATGCCAATGTCCATTTCAAAAAGCAAAGAACAGAGAATCACTGATTAATTCTCTTTGGGTTTTATTATATGCTTCTTTCAGAATTGTTGACAGCAATAGTGAATATGTTTCTCGATTGCAATTGCTGTCAATCAGAACAAGAAATCTTGAGAAAACTGAACGTTGATTGTTCGCATGAGATTTAAAAAATTGTCAATGGGGAGGCGGTGCAAAGATTGGGATTTAAAAACAGAAGTTATTTCTAAACTTAATTCATTGTTCACCAATGCCAAAAATGCAAAATGAAATCCGAGTCACTTGACTCTTGGTTCTTGCAATGGATGAAATTATGATTTATACATCAAGTTTGTATTCTCACATTTTCTCACTTATACAAATTGTTTCTGAATATCAGTTTTAGAAAAAATGTTTTTTGAATGGAATAATTGTTCTTAAAAGAAAAGAAAAAAATGTCTCAAACACGTTGAAGTATTGAACACAACAAGATGAAATACCAACAAAAGAAAATGATGAATAGAATTGAAAATAGAACCACTTGGTAGAACATTCAAGCTTTACAATAACATCCAATTTCACAGATGCATCTCATTTTGTTGTAATCCACGCTCAACAAATCTTAGCATAAGGTTATCAGCCTCAGCCGACATACCATCTAACATCAGTTTCTTGCTCACTTTCTCGCACAACTTTAAATCAGGTATCAAATTTCGTCTAAACATTTGACAAGCCACTTTATATGCTGATATAGCAACCCCTTTAGTCAAATAGCTTTCCATCAGAACATGGCATGTTTTAGCATCAAGTTTTGATGCTGTTCTCAAAATCTTCCCTAGTAGTTCCTCAGCCTCTTCAAGGTTCCCGAAATCACAAAGCTTCTCAATAACTTGATTGTATACTGTTTTAAATGGCTTCCTAGAAAGCATTTTTTCCAATAATTTCATCATATCGTCTACTCTTCGCCATTGACAAAAACGGTGAATAACTGCCCTGTAAGTTACAGGAGTAGGGTCGAGACCCTTGCCGAGCATCTTCACTATTAACTCAGCAGCCTCATCTAACCTACCTTTCTTCCCCAATGCGTCAAACAATGTTGTGTATGTGATGGCATCAGGATGTTTATTGCTTAAATACATGTCATCTAGCACTGATAGAGCTGCCTCTAAGTCACCAATCTGACAGAAACCATAAATTACAGTAGTAAAGTTTACAACATTTACGGCACAGCCCTTATGTAGACATTCTTCTAAGTATTTTTTAGCTTCTATTACATTCTGATTTCGACAGAGTGATTGTATTAGCAGGTTAATTTCAACTGGATTTGGGAGAAAACCTTTTTGAATCATTTCCCTTGTCAAATCACACGCCTCGGACAATTTTCCCTCCCTACGGAGTCCATGCATCACCGCACTATAAGTGATGGCATTTGGGGTCCACCAATGTTCCTCACTTACATTTATCATATCCCTAGCCTCTAATGATTTTCCATTGTGACAGAGGCCATTCAACAATGCTGTATATGTTACAGTATTTGGTTTGCACCCGTGTTTGTACATCTGCTGCAGCATCTTTTTCGCTTCATCTATTTTTCCCATGCGACAAAATCCATCGATAATAGCAGTATATGTCACTACATCAGGATTACAGCCTTTCGAGTACATATCAATCACTAAACTCTTTGCCTTGTCTATCCTACTCTTTTTACAGAATGAGTCAACTACTGCACTGTACCCAACCTTATCAATGTGGAAACCCTTGTCTTCTGCTTCCCTTAAGAAAGCAAGAGCATCATCTGCGTGTCCATGCTTAGAAAGTGTGTGGATTAGTGTATTATATGTAACCTGATCCGGTATTAAATTACTATTCTGAACCATATTCTCCAATAAACGCTTCACTTCTTCAACTTTTCTATCCTTACAGAGGAAAGCCATCACAGTATAGTAACTAACTTTATCTGGAGGACATCCCTTAGATGGCATTTCTGCAATAAGCTTCAATGCATCATCGATCCGATGTAAATCACAGTAACCTTTGATCAAGCAGTTATAAGTGACAACATCGGGTTCGATTCCAACCACCTGCATTCGTTCCAAGAATCTCAACGCTTTTTCCAATTTATTGCCCTTCACCAAAACATAGATAGCAGTGTTACATATAGACAAATCAGGTTCAACTCCAGCTTTCTGCATCAAGGTCAGAACTCGCAAAGCATTTCTCAACTTCCCTGCACGGCTATAAGACACCATCACATAGCCAAAAGCCTCAGGCGAACATTCAATTCCTCGGCGCCTCATAAGCCGAAGAATCCTCCTTGCACCTTGACATAACTTAGTCTTGCTAAGAATATCTAGCATTGTATAGTATACAATAGTGTCATGTCTATAACGCCATTGCTGATCCGCCCAGTAAAAATAATTCAAAGCAATCCTTTCATCAACTTGAGACCGTAAAACAGCACAAACAAGTCGAGGTTTAAGACTCCTTAATAAATGCCTCAAATTTCCTTCAAATTTAGGGTTCCAAGTTGACCTAAGTGTAATTAACCTACAAACTTCCCTAACCAATGGATGTCTAAATTCACTCTCATCAATCTCAAATCTTGCAATATTTTCTCTCTGTTTGTTCTTATTATCATTACCATGAAATGAACTAATAAACTCAAGACTCTCATCAATATCACTACCTTCTTTTTCTTCACCTTCACTTTCCATTTCATCTTCTTCTTCTGCATTATCATTTACACTTGCAGCAAAACCTAATTCACCAGAAAACCCATTACCCACTTTCCCAAAACCTTCATTGAAATTCTCAGTGTTGAATTTAACCTTACTTTGAGCTTCAAAATTAGTGGTTGAATAAGAACCCGAAACAGAACAAAGATTCAAGGCAATAATACATGACCAATTGTTAGCACAAAAATGGGAAGCTACTGTTTTTCCCAATAGATAACGATTCAACCTCAGAATTGCCATCAACAAAAAAAAAAGAAGAGTATTTTTGTGTTATTTACAGGTACATCGACGATACCCGCATCTCAATTTCATGAACAATGGTTACGAATTCGTTGAAGTTTCGAAATTTACCTTGAAGCTTGAAGTGGGTAACCGAGAAATGATAGTGAAATTAGATTCCAAGGCTGAACCTTTGGTTCTAATGCCTTTGCATTTTGTCTGTGTTAGGTCACACTGCACTACAAAATTCGGTTTGTTTGTGAGTTTCAATTTTTAGTTAATTTTTTTTAGTTAATTGTTTAGTTAATTTTCGTTTATAGAGATTTGTTTAAAAATTTGGACAATAGGAATGCTAAATGCAGTCGATTTAACATTTGTTTATTTTAGGGGTGAGCACGAACCCGCAACCCGACTCGAAACCGACATAACCGCCAATATATGAAAGCACTCGGTCGGGTGCGGGCCGGGTCTCAGGTCAACAATTGTGAAAAATCGGTCATGAACGGTTGTATACGGGCGGGTACGGGTCTCTAAAATTTATCTCTTCATAACCGAAACCGACCGAACAATTACTAAAATATAAATTAAATTTTTTTTTTCAGTTTCAAGCACCTCTTAATCTCTTATACTCTTCGTTTGTTAATTTTGTCTATCTTTGATAGAGAAGAAAAATGTTATATTTTACAAGTTTATGCTTGTAATAGGTTGATAAAGGAGATGTGAAAGATAATATTCTAGATTTATATTAATTTTTACTTCTCATCTACTATCTATTATTGTCGTTGGATTAACAAATTTGAAACAAAATAATTGCATCTCATCATTTTTATTATATTATTTGTTGTAGTGTGTACGAAATATTGAACTATTTGAATAATAATATTTTTTTGATCAATGAAATTTTATATGTAACAACAAAGTTTATGTAACCTGTTAAAACCGATCCGCTATACCCGCCACCCGCATTACCCGAACCCGAACAAACCGAAGATATTGACGGTCGGAATTGGGTCTAAATTAAGAGGCCGCAGTTTTTATCGGTTTTACGATTTTCGGCCCGAATCCGACCGAAACCGACCGATGCTCACCCCTAGTTTATTTTACTCAAATAAACCTAATTCATTTTACTCCAAACAATAGGTTCAATATAAAGTGTGCAATAACTATAATATTGGAAATTAACTATAAAGGGAGTCATTTGGAAATTAACCTTTCATTTGTTATTAGTGTCCGTTTGGATTCTTATTTTTGAGCTTAAGAGAATAACTTATGCAAATAAATAAATTTGTATGTTAATTCATGAATTATTACTACACAAAATTGTATCCTTATAAACTGTTTTTTCATAAATTAACTTGAAAAACTTCTAATAATACATAAAAATTTATTTATTTTCATAAGCTATTTTATTTAATCTAAAACATAAGTCAATCCAAACGGGCTCTTAATAACCAATGTCGAACGATACATATCAACAATACTACCAAATTTATAGTTGTTTGTGTGTTCCGTATTAATAGATTGTATTATATACGAGCAGTCACTTTAACAAATTGTAAAGGTATTTTTCTTTTTCAAATAAAAACACCACCTATATTAATTAAAGGAAAGCGTAATAAACCATAGAAATAGTAACAATTAAATTAAATAAAAAGGAAACAATAGAAATAGTAAACAGTGACCATAATGAATTGGTCAAAGTAGTAAGAGTTTTGGTTCCCTTAAGCATGTGGTTAGGGGTTCGATTTCTAGCTCATGTGTGTGGAGAAAATTTTGTTGGGAGGGGAGAACCCACCTTGTGTGCCCCACAGATTCCCTGACGGAGATTAGTCATTGCTAACGGCGGTGGAAACTTCGTATTAATATCATGTTAACAAAAATAAAAAATAAACAGTGTATCATGTCTAAGAGTCAAGATCGTCTAGTTATTTTCCTCTCATTCTTGTCATTACTAATGTTTTGGGAATATAATTGAAATTGTAATTATAATATTCTGTGGGTTCAATTATTTAATATATATTTGTAAACTATATAAACTATAGTAATGTAGAGAGAAAATTGAGATAAAAAATGGAAAGGATCCCAACTTCATGCCTACATAACCAAATGAGAACATTTATTTGTCTCTAGAGAGAAACAAATAAAATTATTTTAAGGATTTTGATTTTTTCCAGCATTTCCTTTCATGTTTTTGTTACCATAATTTTGATCATTCATCCGACACTTTCTCTCTCTCTTTTTTCCTTTGTAGCTCAATCAATTATTAGATTAGAAAAAAAAGTGATGAACACAAAAACCTCTAGATGATCCATATCTATTATTTCAATAAGAAGTATTAGAGGAGTGTATTTTGTATGATCTTAAATGACCATATATTATTATAAAGGGAGAAAGAATATGTTTCAAAGATAATATTTTTTTTTCTACCAATATTACGCACCAAATATATTACTCTTGGAAGACAAAGTGTAAAAATACACTTTTTTAATTTGGTGTTACTATTCAAAACAGACACTTAAAAAGAAACGGATGGAGTACTTCGAAGAACCCAAATTTCAACAAATATCAAACTGCTTGAGCTAATCTTACAAATATACACACACACACACATAAGCGACTCTGGTGAGAACGCTTTGCTATTATGAGAAACGAGAACAAAAAATTGTAACCGTATGATGTTAATTAATGAAAATCAACGTACGATATTAATTCATAGTTTCTTACTCTACATAAACCAAATTATTTCTTACTCTTTATACACCAAACAAGATTAAAAAAAAAATATCATTTTTTTCCTTCTGGATCTTCCTTCACGTTCTTTCTCTGCCTTCTTGCTACTATGTCCTTCTTCGGTTCTTTCTCGGATATTTTTTTTTTAATGAAAACAATATTGCACCTTCATCCTTCTCCAAAATTGCTGATTTTTTGTGACCCAAAATCTATCGGTAAATGCAAATTATAAATCATCTCATAATAAACTCCGTAATGAAAAGAAGACTAATTCAAAAGCCACAAATTTCTAAAGATAAAGTCTCACTTATTAAAACTAACAAAGACAGGCTCTTATTTGCGAGCAACAAATTAAAACAAGCAAAAACACGTCCATTACTTCATTTGACATCATTAAAAAACAATATACTCCTTCCATCCCAAAATATAAGTAAAAATGAGTCAAAGAAACTTGATGTATTTGGTTAAAGATCTGAACCAAATACATTTACTTTTTTTGACCAACTTTTATTTATATTTTGGGACAGATTACAATGCCTTATCTCAAAAGTTGTTGGTAAAGTTAGAATATTGTTGGTATATGCATGACTAATTAACAAAACACATTATTTTTTTTTCGTCAATTAGTTTAATGACTAGAATTCCGTACCTTAAGATGAATAAGTTGAACCCTAATCTCTTCATATTTCAATATCTTATCAACTAAGTTATGTCTAGTGGACAAAATACAAGTAATTTACAACTCACTTTGATCTATTTCATAAGAGACAATTTAACTCTTAAATTCATTGAATAACAAATGTATTTGATTTATAATAGGCAAAATTACACGTTTGGTCCTTTATCTTATTTTTTTGTAACATTATGGTCATTTATCTTTTATCTGTAACACTTTGGTCTTTTATCTTATATATCTGTAACACTTTGGTCCTTTATCTTTTATTTGTAACACTTTAGTCCTTTATCTTTTATAACATTCACATATAAACCCTTTTTTCATATATTTTTTTATTAAAAAAATGCTGAATTTTATTTGTTAAGATACTTTTTTATTAAAATTAAATAAAACTCATAATTTTGATGAATATGTTCATCATTTTCATCAATTCTTTCATATCTTCATGTTCTTTAAATGACCAAAGTGTTACAAATAAAAGATAAAGGATCAGAGTGTTACAAAAAGATAAGATAAATGACCAAAATGTTACAAATGAAAGATAAAGGACCAAAGTGTTACAAAAAAATAAGATAAAGGATCAAACATGTAATTTTGCCTTTATAATATGAACATGATATATAATATAGACTAAATACATAAATTATTAAAAATTAAACATATTAGTCATTCAACCGGTGGTCTTCGTGCTCGAAGGTCTTTCCTGCAACTTGTTTAGCTTGCCTGTGTCTGCGCTGTGTGGAATGAAAGAAACCATAGAGTATTTAGAAATACAGAGAACTCCGTGTATCAGCTTCTGGACAAAGTCAAGATATTTTCTTATCGGTGGTTAAGAATGACAAATGTGACAATAGCCTCAATGGGGGGAAATTATTATACATAAGTGTAATCCTTATGCATGGTACATAAGTCAATAACACCCATTAGATTGAGCATCCACATGTAATAATCGTAGCCAATCTCAACTCACACACGCACCTAATCTCACACCCCCCAAATTTCTCGCGTACCCCCCAAATTTCTCGCGCACCCCCAAATTTCTCGTGCACCCCCAAAATTTCTCGTGCACCCCCCAAATTTCTCATGCACCCCCAAATTTCTCGTGCACCCCCCAAATTTCTCACGCACCCCCAGATGACTTGTGCCCCCAATATTTTTTTTTTTTGTCCCCCCACATTTCTAGCCTAAACCATTTTGCTGTGGGAATAGTTTCAGATATATACATTCCAAAACCATTAAGTGCATAAGATGGTTTTGAAGTACAACCTATAATTAGAATCATTATTTTTTATTTTTTTTGGGTACAATTATAATCATTATTTAAAATAATTTAACAATAATTTTGGTTTCTCATATAAGATAATTTAAACCATTAAATCACAATTATTGTTTCTATTCTAATTATAGGGTTGTACTCCAAAACCATTTTATGCACCTAATGGTTTTTTATTACAACCATCTGAAACCATTCCCACAGCAAAATGGTTTAATGGTTTTTTATTATAATCATTGTTTTTTATTTTTTTGTACAATTATAATCATTATTTAAAACCATTTAACAATAATTTTGGTTTCTCATATAAGACAATCAAAACCATTAAACCACAATTATTGTTTCCATTCTAATTATAGGGTTGTACTCCAAAACCATTTTATGTACTTAATGGTTTTTGAGTGCATATCTCCGAAACCATTCCCACAGCAAAATGGTTTAGGATAGAAATGTGGAGGGGAGAACAAAAAAAAAATTGAGGGGCAAAAGTCATATGGGGTTGCACGGGAAATTTGGGGGTGCACGAGAAATTTGGGGGGTGCATAAGTTATTTGGGGGGTGCATAAGTAATTTGAGGGGTGCACAAGTAATTTGGGGGGTGCACTAAGTAACTTATGCATGATGCATAAGGATGACTTATGCATAATAACCAAACCCGCCTCAATGTTGGTGGTCGAGCCCCTTGCTCTGTTTAGGAATCGACTGATTATTGTATTATCTTGCTGTTTTGTTTTGAATCCTTTTGTAAACTTATGTAGTTCTCTTCGGCACACCTTATATTGAGGGGTCTACCTGTTTCGGTGGCTATTTATATATTTCATTTTTGCTAAAAAAAAAAATTCCTGTAAAAAGAACTAGAGGGATAAATGAAAAATAAAAATAAAAATAAAAATAAAAAGAACTATAGGGAGTAAATGAAAAAGGAAAAAATAATTAAGAAAGACGTAAGAATGAAAAAAGAATATGCTGGCCAATGGCCAAAAAGCCCAACCATCCAATCCAATATCATCAATACAAAAAAAAAAACCTAAACTGAACGATGCTAAAATCCCGCCCACAGGAAAATTTGAAATTTCAAATATACCGTTTAATTTTCGGCACGGATAAGAATGACAGTCACACGTGTGAAAAGCTGAAAAAAATAATAATTAAAATTCAAATAAACTCCCATTTTATTCGGAGAAATAGACTAGACTCTTAAATAATATAAAAGCGCCATTTTATAATTTCAAATTTAATTTCCATATAGGTCTTCTTCATCTCCCAATCCTATGCTTTTTCTTCTTCCCCTTCGATCCCGAACCTAAATCATAACCAAACCCAAAACCCTAACCACTAACCAAACCTCACTCACTACAAATACAAACAAATCTCATTCATTTCAAACCCTCTCAGAATTTCCTCATTCTCTGCTTTCAAACTTCCCTAACCACTTTCTCTCTCTTCGCTTCTAACTAACTATGCCGGAAGCAAGAGACCGCCGCGTCACTCCTCTCGACGTCGACACACTTTTCACTAACCGCCGACCTTTCTCCATTTACCAAGACTCCGACCTACTTCCCGCCGGTTCAGATCGGTTCGTTGCTCAACGAACTGTTTTCGGACGCGCAATTACTCGTCCGCGTGGTCTTCACGCTCCCGGTAACGAAAATACTCCACCGGTGTTAGCTCGTCGTGGAAGAACTCGTGGTGGTGCATCTCGTAGCATCCTTCCGTCTTGGTACCCGAGGACTCCGCTTCGTGATATCACTGCTGTTGTTCGAGTAAATCTCTCTCTCTCTCTAGATTCTTCTTATTTTTGACTTTCTTTCTCTATCAAGTTGAAAACGGTTAATTAGTTTTGTTTTTATTTGAATTTGATTTAATTTTACTTTTCAATTGTTCCGTTACAATATTCTATTGTTTAGTTTCAATTTGTTTGGAATTTGATTTAATTTTACTTTATTTCTGTTGTTTAATTTGTTTCTTATGCTATGCCGAATATTCTGTATATTTAGTTTGATTTCGATTTGATTTAATTTTGCTTTGTTATATTCTGTTTAGGAAATTACGAGAACTTTTACTTTTGAACGGATTATCTTTAATATGTAACGTTCTTTTCCGAGAATTTCATGTAGAATTTGATTTGATTTGAATTTTGGAAAACGGTTTTAGCTTTAATCTAGAACGTTCTTTTGTGTTTGTTTGAATTTTGAATTTGATTTGATTTAATTTTACTTTAAAATATTCTTTTCCAATAGTTGTTTATTTTCTTTTCGATGCTGAATATTCTGTTTGATTATGAGTAGTTTAATTTGAATTTGATTATGTTTACTTTGTTGTTACACTCTGTTTAGGCAATTGAGATAAATTTTACTTTAGAACGGTTCTTATGAGAGAATTTGATCTAGAATTTGATTTGAATCTGAAAAATGGTTTATCTTTGAGCTTCTTTTGTTTTGTTTTTTTTTGTTTTTGAATTTGATTTAATATTTCTTTTATAATATTCTGTTGTTTAATTTGTTTGTTATTTGATATGATGCTGAATATTCTGTATGTTTAGTTAATTTTGAATTGAATTGAATTTGTTTGTTATGTGATGCTGAATATTCTGTATGTTTAGTTAATTTTGAATTGAATTGAATTTGTTTGTTATGTGATGCTGAATATTCTGTATGTTTAGTTAATTTTGAATTGAATTGAATTTGTTTGTTATGTGATGCTGAATATTCTGTATGTTTAGTTAATTTTGAATTGAATTGAATTTGTTTGTTATGTGATGCTGAATATTCTGTATGTTTAGTTAATTCAGATTTGGATCTAAATTTTTGTTGTTAATTGTGTTTAGGCGATTGAGAGAAGGAGAAGTAGATTGGGAGAAGAGGAAATTCAGCAAACTGGGACACCAATTTCTGGGAATCAGTTGACAGTTTTTTCTGATCCAGCTTCATTTTCTGCTTCTGGTTCACGTGCCTATAAGAATTCTCCAAAATCCTGCATCAAACTGAAAACACCTCACGGTAGTAAGGTTCCGAAAATCCTCATTGACATTACAAATCTTCCACAAGAAGATGCTGAATCGGAGTTTCTTACTCCGGAAAAGAAGCTTCTGAATTCAATTGACACAGTTGAGAAGGCTCTTGCTCAAGAATTAATGAAACTGAAAAGGACACCAAGTGCTAAGAAAGCAGAAAGAGAGAAAAGAGTTCGCACATTGATGTCTATGAGGTGAAGAAAAAAATCAGAAAATTCTTGAAGCAAAGAGTTAAAGAAGTGTTTTAATCTGACATTAGAGCAGTGATTTAGAGTTGAAGAAGTAGAAAGGAAAATTGGGTGAAATCATCTTCTGATGATATTTTCGATTCCAATTGATTCAGCAGAGAATTTGGCAACTTTCCCAGTTTGCTTCATTGATATCTTCGGCTCGAAGATTATAGATAGATACATGTCATTTTTCTCATTACATCATTCTTTGATGGTTTTAATGCATTGTTGTAGGTGTAAGTTTTGTTTCAATCCACTGTACATATTTCAATTCTTCCTTTGTTTTGTGTTGGAGTACCTTACCAGATTGGTTTTGTACTCTTTCTTACAATGTATGAGAAGAATATTCCATCAAATTTCTATACTGATTTCTCCATTTATCGAATTTACTGGTTTTCGAATTCATGCTGATGCTTTCTTTGATATGGTTCTTTATTATTCAAAAGTTTTGCAAGTAAAAATGAAGTCATGTTAGGAAATTATGAAGTTCTGCAAAAATTTTAAAATGAAGTTCTTTATTATTTCTATACTCATTTTAATAACACAACTAACAAGTATTTTAACCAATAATTTCTTATCGGTCAAAAAAATTAAATAACCAATAATTCCTTCAAAATCAATTCTTTTCTATATCAAGACTTTCTTAAATTGATTTATTCAAATCTACAATAAGTGTTAACCATCTTTGCAGGGAAGAATTTTCTCTGAAGAATTTCTTCTATTTGTAGTTATTATCTTTAGTAGAAAGAAGTTGGAGATTTTCGAAACAATCACGATTTAGGCATTACCTCTAACAATGAGGTCAGGGTATAATATAATAGACCTCCAATATGGTTGTGGCATGAGCTAAAAAAGGTGAGAACCTAGTGTAGAAGATTCCATGTCTGATTTAGAGGGGCATGTTTTCTTTCTCTTTTAATGCTTACTTGTTTGACCAAGTTTCGAGTAAGAAATTAAAATATGTTGTTGGAGTTTATGGGCCAATTTATACAACGTCTAGGAAAAAATTGATTTGATTTATTTATTAAAAATATGTTTTTAAGGTGTAAAATATTATTTAATTATTACAATAACTTAATTTTAGATGACTTTTTCATGACACTTGTAGATGACTTTCTTGGTACAAATAATTTTGGATGATTTATCATAGTAAAATGTAAAAATAAAGAAATTATGGGATCATTACAATATTCAGGTTTCAGCACGTTACTCACGCTGGATCTAGGACATTCTTGCCATTACACTTGGAAAGCACCGTCATTTTTTTGGGATAGAAAGCACTGTCATTTAGTCCTTTATTTGTTTTTATTTAAGCAAATCATCAATTTAATTATTGTAAGTCTGTGTTTGATAAAAATAAGCTACTCCCTCCGTCTAAAATATAAGTAAAAATAAATCAATAAAAGTTAATGTATTTAGAATAAGTTACTTGACACCTGATAGTTTATAGTTAAAAAAATAGTAGATTGAAATTAAAGTGTTTGACAAGTTTAGCTATTGTAAGAGCAAAATGACATAAAAGTATATGGTTAGTAAATAGTTATTATTTTTTTAAAAAAACAAAAAAAATTAAGCGTAAAAATGGAATAAAATGTAAAAAGCTATAAGCTTAAACGCTATTTTTAATAGCATCTCAAAAACACTATAAGTTAATTAAAAAAGCTCATTACCAAACACATCTATTGTTTTCAAACAAACTTATAAGCTAGTAGCTATAAGGTAGTTTATTGGACTTACCAAACATACCCGGAGTGTAATTTGCAGTTATTTAATTTCTGAATGTATCAAAATTATAAATAAATTTAAATATTTTATTTTATTGACTAAATTAACCAAAAAAAAATACATTTAAGAAATAATTGACTATTTAAGACAGATTTAAGAACAAAAATAATTACTAAAAAACTTACGTATTACTAAGAAGGAAAATGAAGTAGCTCGTGAGAAACAGAGAATGTTACATTATATCAACGTGGACAAAATTACTCTAAACTCCCAAACAAACCACACACAAGCAGGGCAGACCCACATTGGGGCCAGGGTGTGCAGTTGCACCCCCTTAAGTCTGAAAATTTGAACCAATTATAATATATTTTTAAAATTTGCACACTCTAAAATTTGAATGCAATGCACCACACTCTGTAACTTAAACAATATTAATGACATTTGTTGAGCCTAATAGAACTACCAGCTCAAAAGAAAATGTTGGAACATGATGTGAAGTATTGGAGAAAAAAAACTTGGTATATGATATAAACACAAGTGATGTAGAACTAAGTGTTGTAAATTGAAAAAAGTCATTTTAAGTCCCATATTGGATAGGACACAACTCTTAGAAGTGTTTATATATTAGAATGTGGCCTCTTGGGGTGTGCCCCAAGGGGTACCCCGTTTTGTAAACGGCACACCACGCATGCTTTGTTCCAAATATCACGCGCGCCGCCGTCCGTCCGGCTTGGGCTTGGTGATATATTAATTTTTTAGAAGTGAAAAAATAATTATTTATTATTTTTTGCTACGTGTGCAATTTTCGCACATTTTTAATGTGCTGATGGGAATATACCCGTTATTGCTCCAACTCAGTCAATAACTTAGTGCCTAGAAAAGAGGGCCACGTTGCCACGTTTTGGTGTGCTGGCCGAGTTAGGCTCCCACTGATTCCTCCTCATCAGTTCATTTCATTTGTCTATAAATACAATTCAATTATCAGAATTTTTTCTTTACGAAAATTATCACTCTGTTCATTTCATCCTTCTCTCCCACCAAATACTTTCTTCAATAAATTTTATTTTTTTCGTTCTTGTTGTTTCAGAACAGTGGTTGCTGCCACTTTGAATTGATATTTGCATATCAATATTGAACTGGTTTATTAAACCAGAGAAAGGTGTCTTTCTGTCCGTTTTCTTCTGTGCAGTTGAAAACGGTATTATTTGCTTTGACTGTTTTATCCTGGGGACTTCACGGTTTTTGTTTGAACTACACTGCACAATTTCGAGTAGTTCCGTGAAACGTCTTAAAGAGAGCGTATTGATCCGCGACTCGGCCAATAATTTGTTCGTTGCTGTTTTTGAAAACCGATTTTATTTTAATTTGAAAACTTTCGTTTTTAACAATTTTAAGACGTTTCTGAAATTATCATGGCAACCGAAGAAATTATTGGTAGCTCTGCTGTTGATGCTACCGAGAAACCGTTCAAATTTGAAGGTAATCATTTTAAACGTTGGCAACAGAAAATGTTTTTCTTCCTGACTTTGAAAAAGTGTGCATACGTTTTAAATGATCCTATTCCTGTTGTTCCCACTGATGCTTCGGCTTCAGCCTCTGGTACAAAGGAACCGACGGTTACCAACAACGGTGAGAAATCTGTTACTGCTGAACAAGACAAGGACAAGAGTCCAGATTCTGCAGTACAGATTAAGGCCAAAGCGCTGCAAATTGAAAAGGAAAGACAACTTTGGCTCCATAATGATTATGTATGCAAAAACTATATCATTAATGGACTTGAAGATGACTTGTATGATTATTATAGAACATACAATACTGCAAGTGATGTGTGGGAGGCTTTGAAAAAGAAATATGACACTGAAGAGGCTGGAGTGAAAAAGTATGCTGTGAGCAGGTATCTGAAGTATCAGATGGTGGATGAAAGGTCAGTGGAGGTGCAGTCTCATGAACTCCAAAAGATTGCTCATGAGATAATAACAGAAGGTATGCCTTTAGATGAACAATTTCAGATTGCTGTAATTATTGACAAGCTGCCCCCTGGTTGGAAAGATTTTAAAAATCAGCTTCGTCATAAAACAAAAGAGTTTTCAATTGAAAGTCTGATTACCCGTCTTCGAATTGAAGAAGAGGCACGGAAACAGGATATGAAAGAAGAAGAAAAAATTCTAGTTGTCTCCAACAACAAAAAGAAATTCGGTGCGGCTCTGAAGCCTACGGGCAAACCATTAAAGAATCAGAACCGCAATCCAACTCAGAACCGAATTAAGAATGGGAATCCTTCTCAAAGGGCCCATAATGCTAAGCAATATCAGCAGCCTCCACCTCCTAAAAATGACGTTGTTGAACCATTCTACTGCTTTAACTGCTGGAAAACAGGTCATATGGCTAAAAAGTGCAAAAACAATAAGAGGCCAAAACCTGCTCACCTTAATGCTCAGGTGAATATGAATGTGGCTGATGAGCCATATACTGCTATGATCACCGAAATTAATATGGTCGGTGGTACTGATGGATGGTGGATAGATACTGGTGCCACTCGCCATGTCTGCTATGATCGTGCTATGTTTAAAACATACACGAATGCTGAAAATAAGAAGGTGCAGATGGGAAACGCACACACTTCTGATGTTGCTGGTGTTGGAGAAGTTGAGCTGAATTTCACCTCCGGAAAGACTCTGATTCTGAAAGAAGTCTTACATGTTCCTGAGATGAAAAAGAATCTTGTTTCTGGTTTTCTATTGAATAAGGCTGAGTTTAGTCAGACTATTGGGGCAGACTTGTATACCATCACTAAGAATGATACTTTTATTGGGAAAGGCTATGCCACTGATGGCATGTTTAAATTGAATGTTGATTTAATTTGAATTTGAATAAAATTTCTACTTCTGTTTACTCTTTGTGTGATTTTAATCTTTGGCATTCTAGACTTTGTCATGTTAATATGCGCTCTATTTATAATTTAAGTAACTTAGGTTTAATTCCTAAATTAAATATTAATGATGTAGAAAAATGTGAATTTTGTAGTCAAGCTAAAATAACAAAGAGCAAACATAAATCAGTCATACGGGAATCTGAACCAATGGACCTTATACATTCTGATATTTGTGAACTAGATGGAACATTGACTAGGAATAACAAACGATACTTTATCACTTTTATTGATGATTGTTCTGACTACACATTTGTTTATTTAATGAAGAATAAAAGTGATGCATTTGATATGTTTAAAGTGTTTGTTAATGAAGTTGAAAATCAGTTTAACAAGAAAATCAAGAGATTTCGTAGTGATAGGGGAACAGAATATAATTCTAGTTTATTTAATGAATTTTATAAACAACACGGAATTATACATGAAACGACTGCGCCATATTTCCCTGAAATGAATGGTAAAGCAGAAAGAAAGAATAGAACTCTTACTGAACTAGTTGTTGCTATTATGTTGACCTCTGGCGCCGCTACTCATTGGTGGGGGAAATTATATTGACTGTTTGTTTTGTTTTGAATAGAGTTCCCAAATCTAAAAGAGATATCTCTGGTTATGAGATATTAAAGAAAAGACAACCAAACCTGTCTTATTTGAGAACTTGGGGATGTCTAGCCTATGTCCGTAAATCGGACCCGAAGCGAGTTAAACTTGCTAGTAGAGCCTATGAATGTGTATTCATCGGTTATGCAACAAACAGTAAGGCATATAGATTTTACGATCTAAATGCAAAAGTGATCATAGAATCTAATGATGCAGATTTCTATGAAAATAAATTTCCCTTTAAATCAAGAAATAGTGGGGGCGCTATACAGAGTCAGATTCCTGAATCGAGTCACATTCCTGTGATACAAAATGAGAATAGCAATGACGAAGTACAAATTGAGCTTCGAAGAAGTAAACGAACAAGAGTTGCTAAAGACTATGGTCCGGATTATTCGGCCTATATAGTAGATGAAGATCCAACAAATCTTCAAGAAGCCTTGTCATCGATGGATGCAGATCTATGGCAAGAAGCTATTAATGATGAGATGGATTCTCTAGAATCTAATAAAACATGGCACTTGGTAGACTTGCCTCCTGGCTGCAAACCGATTGGTTGTAAATGGATTTTGAAAAAGAAACTGAAACCTGACGGCACTGTTGATAAATACAAGGCTCGTCTGTTAGAATATTTTCTAATATTTTGTGGGCTACAATCAAATTGTGGAGTTTCGGTTTTAATAAAAACGGGTTGATGTTGTTGTGATCCATTTGATGATGCTTAGGCCCAATAATTGTGATCAGTAATAATGGGTTTTGGGACACTAATTCTGATTTGTGTAGAAATAAAGTGTAGGCCGAACTCTAGGGTCCATGATGGGTGGTACTAGGGTTGATATCTTTTGTATATAAGAATGGCTAGGTCCCCTTTGCCGTCACACACAAAACATACCGCACGCTCATTTGTGGTTTTTCCCATCAAAGACCTCAAAGACTGGAGCATGTGATCAGGCAAAGGAAGACTCTAGTCTAACATATCAGTGATTACTGATATTGGCGCTTCCGGTAACTATTGTTTGTGATTATGATTTACAAGTAAGTGTGTTCTAATTTCATATAATATATTGATCTTAAAATTATTATTCTTTCATCGTCTTGTAGCCAAAGGTTTTAGGCAAAGAGAAAATATAGATTTCTTCAACACCTTTTCTCCCGTCACTAGAATAACATCCATTCGAGTACTTATTTCAATAGCTGCTATTTTTAACTTGGTTGTACACCAAATGGATGTTAAAACCGCTTTTTTAAATGGTGACTTAGAAGAAGAAATCTATATGGAACAACCTGAAGGATTTGTAGTACATGGACAAGAAACTAAGGTCTGTAAGTTAGAGAAATCTTTGTATGGCCTTAAACAAGCTCCGAGGCAATGGCATGAAAAGTTTGATAACTTAATGGTATCGAATGAGTTCAAACTCAATGAGAGTGACAAATGTATCTATTACAAGACTAATGGTAACATTTGCACTATAATATGTCTCTATGTAGATGACATGTTAATATTTGGATCAAACCTCTCTGCTGTAAATACCGTGAAATCATTGTTGTGCAATAACTTTGATATGAAAGACCTTGGAGAAGCGAGTGTGATTCTTGGAATCAAAATCACCCGGTCTGAAAAAGGAATATCTTTAGATCAATCTCACTATGTGGAAAAGATCTTAAAGAAGTATGATTACTTTGACCGTAAAGAAGCGAACACTCCGTGTGACGCTAGTGTAAAACTCTTTAAGAACACTGGCGAAAGTATTAGACAGTCAGAGTATGCGAGCATCATTGGCAGTCTTAGATATGTCACTGATTGCACTCGACCCGACATTGCATATGCCGTGGGACAGTTGTGCCGGTTTACAAGTAGACCTGGTAATGAGCACTGGCAGGCTATAAATAGACACATGGGATATCTTAAAAAGACCATGAATCTCGGACTACATTATCAAAGATTTCCTGCCGTACTTGAAGGATACAGTGATGCTGATTGGAACACCTTGTCAGATGATTCCAAAGCAACTAGTGGCTTTATATTTAGTATAGCCGGAGGAGCTGTATCATGGAAGTCCAAGAAACATACTATTTTGGCTCAGTCCACCATGGAGTCTGAGATGATAGCACTAGCAACAGCTAGTGAAGAAGCAAGCTGGTTGAGATGCTTGCTATCTGAGATTCCCTTATGGGAAAAACCAATGCCAGCTGTGTTGATCCACTGCGATAGTACCGCGGCTATCGCTAAAATTGAGAACTGTTACTATAACGGAAAAAGACGTCAAATTAGAAGGAAGCACAACACCGTGAGAGATTTGCTCACTAAAGGTGCTGTTAGAGTGGATCATGTACGCACTGATGATAACTTAGCCGATCCTTTGACGAAAGGATTAGCTAGAGAGAAAGTCTACAATACATCTGTGAAGATGGGACTAATGCCTACGAATTACTTATGATGGTAACCCAACCTAAAAGACTGGAGATCCCAAGAATTAGGTTCCAATGGGTAAACAACAAGTCGTGAGTAATAGGACATGAACATGCCATTATAAGAGGCATGAATCCTGAAGTGAGGGAGGTTGAGTTAGTAAAACTCTTAATGAGATCTATACTCTGTATGAGTGGAGTATTTCAGGAGTACTCTTGATAGACTCACCTATATGAATGTGGAACTGAGGCCGGTTCCTATGGAGTTTTGAGGCGAACTCCTAGATCGTTCATGAAACTGGGATACACGTGCAGGGCCATTAAAGTACGGGCTTTAGAATACACCTTAAGAGAGGTTGTGTGCTGGTTTGAGAAAAATCTGAGATAGAGTTCCAAGACTTAAAGTCACTCTTGTTGAATCAGGCTCTTACTGGCTATGTAAAGGTTCCAAGACGTAGTTCACCTTTGCTGATGCACAACTTTACAGAAACGTTTAACGTTATCTCTGAAACAACTTTTTTTAAATTCAAGTGGGGGATTGTTGGAACATGATGTGAAGTATTGGAGAAAAAAAACTTGGTATATGATATAAACACAAGTGATGTAGAACTAAGTGTTGTGAATTGAAAAAAGTCATTTTAAGTCCCACATTGGGTAGGACACAACTCTTAGAAGTGTTTATATATTAGAATGTGGCCTCTTGGGGTGTGCCCCAAGGGGTACCCCGTTTTGTAAACAGCACACCACATATGCTTTGTTCCGAATATCACACACGCGCGCGCGCGGCGCCGCCGTCCGACCGGCTCGGGCCGGACTTGGGCTTGGTGATATATTAATTTTTTAGAAGTGAAAAAATAATTATTTATTATTTTTTGCTGCGTGTGCAATTTTCGCACATTTTTAACGTGCTGCGAGACCAAGTCCTGAACGGGAATATACCCGTTATTGCTCCAACTCAGTCAATAACTGAGTGCCTAGAAAAGAGGGCCACGTTGCCACGTTTTGGTGTGCTGGCCGAGTTAGGCTCCCACTGATTCCTCCTCATCAGTTCATTTCATTTGTCTATAAATACAATTCAGTTATCAGAATTTTTTCTTTACGAAAATTATCACTCTGTTCATTTCATCCTTCTCTCCCACCAAATACTTTCTTCAGTAAATTTTATTTTTTTCGTTCTTGTTGTTTCAGAACAGTGGTTGCTGCCACTTTGAATTGATATTTGCATATCAATATTGAACTGGTTTATTAAACCAGAGAAATGTATCTTTCTGTCCGTTTTCTTCTGTGCAGTTGAAAACGGTATTATTTGCTTTGGCTGTTTTATCCTGGGGACTTCACGGTTTTTGTTTGAACTACACCGTACAATTTCGAGTAATAGTTCCGTGAAACGTCTTAAAGAGAGCGTATTGATCCGCGACTCGGCCAATAATTTGTTCGTTGCTGTTTTTGAAAACCGATTTTATTTTAGTTTGAAAACTTCCGTTTTTAACAGAAAATGTTAAAAAAAAAAAGATCCATTACAAAACCTAAGATACACAAGTACTATGCTAAAACTAACATATTATCTTAGAGAGTGAGTATTTCAAATAATTCAATACTCAATAGCTTGAATCTCTGAATTATATAGCAAAAGATAGGAAAAAGTGTAAATTAAGCCATAATTCTCGTCTGATCGATGTGATGACTAAAATATATATCAACCAATGAGAATAAGAATATTTCCACGAAATACACAGAGCCATGTTTCATATAAATGTACTATTAATGTTATTACTAACGAGTAATGTAGGAAGTCTTATCTGAGCACAAACCCAAATACAGATCCATTATTTGGATACAAACCCAAATAAAAAATATTTAAGTATACTCACATAAATTTAAAAAATTAATTGAAAAATAATTTAATCACATCTTATTATATCTTTTATTTTATTTTATCTTTTATATTATTATGTGTGTGTCCAAACACTAATTTGTAATTATGTCTTTTTTTTTTGAACAGAAAATATATTTTATTAATAAACAAGTCTCCGCACAAGACGGACAGAGACCGTAAAAGAGAGGCATTTGTAATTATGTCTATACAAATATTTTACTGAATAATGACTACAAGCCAAAATAGATTATAGCAGGTTTTATTATCTTAAATGGAACAAAGATGTATTCAGGCAGAAGTTACCCCGAAATCCAAATTATACTTCCACTACCACATGTTTAGATGGTTTTATGATTATTATGGTAAATTTTTAGGTAACATATAGTTCAGTTGGGATAATGATATTCTATAGATAAAAAATTAGTTAAGGTATAAATTTATTTTAAAATAAATTAATATAAAAATATGATATGACATTAATTTTTATATACCAAAGGTATCCAACTAAACTCCTAGATACTAGAACTTTAGTGTTCATTAATATTAATTGTAATTTTTTTACAAACTTCTGATTTAAATTAATTCATATTAGTTGTTTAGATTTTATTTTTGTGTGCATAAAATAAAAAAACTAGCATAGGTCACTATCAAAGGAGTTCTGCAGAGCGTGTGAGAGAAGCGATTAATTGTACATGGCAAAAAAAAATTTAGAGGTACCAAATATTTTTTTCTTAGTGCGTGCATGCATGGACGGAGGCAGGTAGGGAGCTGTATGGGCACCTGCCTGCACAAACATTTTTGAGAAATATTTTTTATATACTTAGTGCAAGTATTTTTGGCTTTGATATTTTAACTAGCCCCCACATTCACCCATCATCAATTGAAAGTAATTAATCTCAATTCAATTCATCACATATAAAAGACAATTAATTAGGGTATGTTTGGTAACACAAATAAGTTAACTTATAGCTTATTATATTAGCTTATAAGCCTGTTTCATAAAATTAGAGGTGTTTGGTAACAAGCATTTTTTATTAGCTTATAGTTTTTTCTCAGATGCTATTTTAAGTAGTGTTTGAGCTTATAACTTTTTACCTTTTATTATAATTTTAACCTTATTATTTTAATTTCTTTATTTTTTTTATAAAAAAAACTATCCACTTGTAAAAATAACTACCACTAACATAAAATAATAATGTACTTTTATGTCATTTTATAATTACAACATGTAAATTTATCAAAGAGAACCTTAGTGTTTCTTCTGAGAATACAAATAAGCTAATTTATAGTAGAGAACCTTAGTGTTTCTTCTGAGAATACAAATAAGCTAATTTATAGTTTATTATATTAACTTATAAGTTTGTTTGATAAAATAAAATGTATTAATAATTTTAGAGCTATACAGTGTATATGTGTATGATATGAACATAGTTTTAATTCTGGAAAAAAAATTCTAACAATAAGCAATGGAGGTTTTTTTACATAAAAAGTCAAGTTCACAAACACTTATCAACTTCTAATCCTTAAGCACTTGATGAATGTGAAAATATAAAATTGGATCTATTTATAAAAGAAAGATTTTTTAGATTATACATCCAATGCTACAAATTTATATATTAGTGCCCCCACTATTGAAAAATCATGGCTCCGTCATTGCATGCATGCACGTGTATGTGTTTCTATATATTAAAATAAAAAATCATTTAATTAATATAAACTTGTTTTTGTTAGGCTTAGACTTTTATAATTTTAAGATGACTGTTCTGGACTGGGCCTAAAGCCCAACAAGTCCCGAGCAAAGATAATGCGTGCTCGAGCATCAATAACCTGCGAGCATCCAAACGGCCAACGATATCAAGCATATCGTAACGGCCGACACCGGATTGATGAGCATTTAAGGCTCATTATGGCTTTTCAGCCGTTTTCCGGCAGCCAATTGATGGGCATTTATTGCCATCATTGGCCTTGGCCCAGCGCTGGGGGCTATATATACTCCTCATTTGAAGGAGCTCAGGTACATTCTACTCTCTCTGAAAACCTACATTCCACACTTACTAACTTGAGCGTCGGAGTGTAAACAGGTACACAACCCCCTCTCATTCCACCGTTACTAGGGGCGGAGCACCGTACAACGGACGTTGGTCGACTCTGATTCTTGTAAAGATCAGTGGCGCCGTCTGTGGGAAAGATTTAGTTTCCCCTTCTTTTCACCTAGAAAAAGAACAAAGCTACCAAAAAACACCACTTTTCACGACCAATGGCCGGAAACGGTAACGATAGCACCGGTGAAAACCACCCAAGCCACAACGTGGGTCAGAACCACCAGGAGGATGGGCGTTTCACCGCCGTGACCCCTACTGAAGCCTCGGCTGGCCCTACTGTCCAACCCCAAGGGGAGCCTTTAGACGTCCCACCATTAGCTGTAGGGACCCCCATAGAGGAAATGATGGCAACATTGATTAACGTCATCAACAGGCAAGGCACCATCATTCGCGAACAGAATCGCCGGCTAGCCGTAGTCGAAGAATCGCGTGCAACGCGATCATCGCACCCAAGGCGATCCCCGCAACACTCCCCACGGAGAAGGGATCGTTCAGTATCTAGATCAAGGTCCCCGAGGCACCCCAGCCCTCGAAGGAACCGGAGATCTCCGAGTCCTCGAAGAAACACTGCTGTGCACGTAAGGAACGAGGGCACAAGGACTCGACGCCACAGGTCACCTCCAAAGTCCCCAGAGAGGTTCCGTCGCCACCGAACACCGGAGAGCGACGAGGACCGCTACCTCGGTCCCTTGTCCGAAAGGATCATGAGAGTACCATTACCCCCAGGCTTGGAAAAGCTTCCGGTAATGGACACTTATGATGGCTCCACTGATCCAGACGATCATTTGGAGAATATTGAAGCGTTGCTCGAGTGGAGGAGAGTTCGAGGAGCTGTTAAGTGCAAGATCTTCTCAACCACTTTGAGGAAGGGAGCGTTAACATGGTATAAGGGCCTCCCGCCTCAATCCATCGACTCATGGACCGAGCTGTGCCGTCAATTCACAGCTCACTTTACTGCGTCAAGGAAACATCCGCTGACAGTAGCCGCCCTAGAGGCGATAGTTCAAAGGGATGACGAGCCACTGCGGGACTACATCGACAGGTTCAACAAAATTGCAGTGCAAGTAAGAGTCGAGGACAAGATGAAGCTTTACCTTATGGATCGAGGGTTGCGTGCGAACAGTGATTTCGCCAAAGCTGTTGGAATCGAGGAGATTCGGACTTTGGACGCTTTCCTCGAAAAAGCGCAAAAATATATAGCTTACGAGGAAAAGCAGATGGCAATGGATGCTAGGAAGCCCAGGCATCATGATGAATCCGGACCCTCGAAACGAGGGACGGGCAATGGAAAGGAGAAGGTGCGGGAACCCAAAGCCCCACCAAGCAAGTTCACCAACTACACTCCGCTGAATGCTCCTCGAGAGCGAATTCTAGCTGAGGTTTCAGCGGCGGAGTTCAAGAAACATGGGATAAGATTTCCCAAACAAATCCCAACAAAACCGGGTGTGGACAAAGGCAAATACTGCCGATTCCACAGAAGCTACGGTCATGTAACCGAGGATTGCGTCCATCTCAAGGACGCAATCGAAATACTCATTCAGGCAAACCTGCTCCAGAAATACAGGAAGGACCGACCAAGGGAAAACAATGACAGGAGATCAGAAACCGAGGATCCACCCGCTGATGAAGGAGCACGGGCACCTTTGCCCGTTGCTTACGCCATTACGAGGCCCGAGGATTTCGTCCAAGGCGAAGGAGTGCTCGATCACTTGACCTCCCACCTGAACGGATCTTGGGAAAACTTCCCCAAAACAATGGTAATTTCCGGTGGAGGATTCAATGACAAGACCCTTGGAACGATAAAAAGAAAGTTCGAGGAACTTGAAAGTGTCTGCTCATTGAATCCGGTGGCGACTGCTGAAATCAAGGAAGGATCGATCCCCTTAGCTTTCTATAAAGAGGAGATCCCCGGAGGATCCCCAAACTTCCAGATTCCTCTCTTGGTGCAAGCAAGGATGGCGAACTTCGACGTTCGAAGAATCCTGGTCGACCAAGGAAGCTCCTGCGACATAATGTACTCCGGATTGTTCAAAACACTCCAGCTCACTGAGAAAAACTTGAAACCCTATGTTGGTGCTGATCTCCAAGGGTTCAATGGAGCTACCACAAAGCCTTGGGGATATACTGACCTAATCGTCACGTTTGGCGAAGGTGAGGCCACCAAGTCCATCAATGTTCAATTTCTGGTTGTCGAGTGTCCATCACTGTACAACTGCATCATCGGAAGAACAGCGCTTGCTGATTTGTTTGCTGTCTCCTCGACCATACACCTCAAAATGAAGTATTACACTGTGAACGGAATGGTCGCCACTCTAAACGGAGACATAGCCGCTGCTCGGCGATGCTTTGATGCTGCAGCAAAAAATATGAACACCTTGACCACGCCAAAGAAAATGAAGACTGAGCAGAAGATGCCCGCCATCAACACAGTTGGGGGACAAGGTTTGATTGAGCTGGATGCTCGAACTTCGAAGAAGGAGCGTAGAGAGGAGAAAAAAGAGTTGCAGAAAGAGCTGAAGGAAATATTTCGTCCAATCCCAGATGGAGAGTTCGAAATAATTCCCCTTGGCGAAGACCCTTCGAAGGGAATAAAAATTGGAGCTGATCTCCCCGACCTGGTGAAAAGGCAATTGGAAGCTTGCCTGAAGGAGAACGCTGAACTCTTTGCTTGGAGCGCTGCAGAAATGCCCGGCATAGATCCCGAGGTTGCTTGTCACCAGTTGACTATAGATCCTAGGGCTAGAGCTGTTGCACAGCGTCGTAGGAAGCAGTCTCCCGAAAAAGCGGAGGCTGCAGAAAAAGCTGTAAAAGACCTCCTAGAGGCAAATTTCATTTCGGAAGCCATGTATACTACTTGGCTGTCCAACGTTGTACTTGTCAAAAAATCTAATGGAAAGTGGCGCATGTGTGTTGACTATACCGATCTTAATAGGGCTTGCCCTAAAGATTCTTATCCTTTACCTAGCATAGATAAACTAGTAGATAATTCATCAGGATTTAAATTACTATCGTTTATGGATGCTTATTCAGGATATAATCAAATAAAAATGGCTGAAATCGATAAAAAGAAAACAGCTTTTATGACTGAATCAGGAAATTATTACTATAACGTAATGCCTTTCGGGCTTAAAAACGCGGGCGCCACATACCAAAGAATGATGAATAACGTTTTCCGAAATCAAATTGGTGACATGCTCGAGGTGTACATGGATGACATGATAGTTAAATCCGAAGAGGAAAACGATCATACCATGCACTTAAGAAAAGTTTTCGAACAAGCAAGAAAGTGTAACATGAGATTTAATCCTGAAAAATGTACGTTCGGTGTAAAGGCAGGAAAATTCCTCGGATTCTACTTAACAGAACGAGGAATCGAAGCCAACCCCGACAAATGTAGAGCATTCTTCGAATACCCTACGCCCGACTCCAAAAAGTCTATTCAGACATTAAATGGAATGTTAACTTCCTTGTCGAGATTCGTCGCCAAATCCGCTCAACACGCCCTTCCACTCTTCAAACTTCTAAGGAAAGAATCAACATTCGAGTGGACGGAAGAATGCGAAAATGTGCTCCAACACTTGAAACGAGCATTATCCGAGCCTCCGGTCCTCACACGACCAGTGCAAGGCGAAATCCTATACCTATACTTAGCAGTGGCCCACGAGGCTGTAAGCGCCGTTCTCATAAGAGAAACCGAGCAGGGACAAAAACCGGTGTACTTCGTAAGCAAAGCACTCCAGGGACCAGAACTAAGATACTTGCAGATAGAAAAAATGGCCCTCGCCATTATAATCGCAGCAAGAAAACTGCGGCATTATTTCCTCGCCCATTCAATAGTCGTTCGGACAGATCAACCCGTCAAAAACCTGCTCGGAAGACCAGATATGGCCGGACGAATGCTCAAATGGTCGTTAGAATTATCGGAATTCGACATAAGCTACGAGAGCAGACAAGCTCTGAAAGCCCAAGTCTTAGCAGACTTCGTCGCCGAAATGACCCCAACGGCCACCCATAGCAAAAACAAATGGACCATTTTTGTCGATGGATCGTCCAACTCGAAAGGAAGCGGGGCTGGCATTATACTAGAAAGTGAGGACGGAACTCTGATCGAAGTTTCGCTCGAATTATCCTTTCCAACGACAAATAACCAAGCCGAATACGAAGCCTTCTTGGCCGGATTAAGGCTCGCCAAGGACATTGAGGCCGAGGAAGTTAAAATCTTCACAGATTCACAATTGGTAGCTTCACAAATATCCGGGGAATATCAAGCAAAAGATGAGCGCCTAGCAGAATACCTTATCTTAATAAAGGAAACGCTAACGCAGTTTAAACTAGCTGAAGTGCAACATGTTCCTCGCGAGCATAACACACGAGCTGATGTTCTCTCGAAACTGGCGAGCACCAAGCGCAAGAAAGGAAGAAACCAATCCTTGATCCAAGAAACTCTCTCCAAACCCAGCATCGATAAGACCCAAAGCGTCATGCTCATCTGCGAAATAAATACGAGTAGTTGGATTTTCCCGATATTACGCTTCCTCGAAAGTGGGGAACTTCCCAACGACACAAAGGAAGCAGCGAAAGTCAAAAGACGATCCTGTTCCTATGTAGCGCTCGACAATCAGTTGTATCGACGAGGATTCGCCATTCCCCTGCTCAAATGCGTCGAGGAAGATAAAGTGGAGTATGTTTTGGCCGAGATCCATGAGGGAATCAATGGTCAACATATTGGCGGACGGTCCTTAGCAAGGAAGGCCCTTCGAGCTGGATATTATTGGCCCTCGATGCAGGCAGATGCTAAGGAACACGTAAAAAAGTGTGACAAACGCCAAAGACATGGAGATATGCACATCGCACCCCCAAACGAGCTAAAATCGCTGTCCTCCCCATGGCCCTTTGCATGGTGGGGGATGGATCTACTAGGTCCATTCCCCGTTGCAGCTGGACAAAATAAGTTCCTGATCGTGGGAGTGGACTACTTCACTAAGTGGATAGAGGCTGAACCATTGGCAAAAATCACAGCTTTCAACATACTCCGTTTCTTCAAAAGAAATATCCTCGCCAGATTTGGTGTCCCACATTCAGTAGTGACAGACAATGGCACTCAATTCACCGATAGAAAATTCAGGGAATTCCTCGCCACGTTGGGAATAACCCAACATTTCACTTCTGTCGAACACCCGCAAACTAACGGACAAGCAGAAGCTGCGAACAGAGTAATACTGCGAGGCCTAAAAAGAAGATTGGGCGAGGCAAAAGGGCAATGGGTGGAGGAGTTGCACAACGTATTGTGGTCTTATAGAACCACTCCACACTCCACTACAGGAGAAACCCCTTTTCGATTAACATACGGAACGGAGGCGGTTATCCCTGTAGAAATTGGAGAACCAACAAGACGAACCGAAGTCCCCAACGACCAAGACCTCAACGACGAGTTAATTCGTGAAGAGTTGGATCTGGTCGAGGAACTTCGAGAAACCGCCGCTATTCGCGAAGCGTCACTCAAACAAAAAATAGCCGCTCGACACAACAAAAGAGTGGTGAAAAGAGAGTTCGATGTCGGAAGCCTAGTGCTGCGACGAAACCTCAAAGATTCGAGCGAGGGCAAGCTCGCCCCAAATTGGGAAGGTCCCTATCGAGTACGAGCAAAAACAGGGACTGGAGCATACTTCCTCGAAACTCTGCGTGGGGAGGAGATCCCTAGGCCATGGAACGCAGAAAAGCTTAAACAATATTATAGCTAGAATTAAGGATGAATGCTTAGGTACGGGCATGATTCTGAGACATCCAAAAAGACAAGAGGTTTGCACCTCGTCTGGACGAGGAACGTTTCCAAGCGAACACCATCGTCCTAGTACACGTTAGGCCACGAATCCCAGCTCGCGATGGGAAGTCGTCGCCGCGGTTAAATAATCATCCAAAGATTATTCCTACCGCAGGGAAGTTCGGATGCTACTTCCGGACACTCGTTGAAGTTCCACAAACTCTTCGAGCACGGCGCTCAAAGATACATGCTATCCGAGCAGCGACCATTCATTGTTGTACTTAGAAAATGTGGAAAATAAATACTTAAACATACAGGTATTAAACATTCGAACAAGTATAAGACAACATTCACAAGCGTAAAATCATTCAAGCAACGAAAGGATAAAACGCAAAATATAAAATAAAGTAAAGTACAATATTATAAAACAGCCACGAGGACTGTATAAATTGTCATTACAAAACCTGGCGAACAAAGCGCCAAAATACTTCAACAAAATAAAGGCGAACACAACGCCAACAGAATACAAGATTAATTGAACAAAAATACAAAAGATCACTGGTCGGCGGGGTTCTCAGGAGAGTCAGACGAAGGAGCTTGAATAACACCGTCGAGCACCACCTTACATTCGTCGAGGCCATCCAGCTTGAGCTCGATACCAGCATTGAGGACCTGGATCTGGGCGACAGCATTCTGGAAACTAGAACTAGCCATGTCGACCGCAGAATTCTGGGCATCTATGAGCTGATGGATTAGAGACCCCCGAGAGGTATTGACAAACTCCCCGAGAGGGTCCTCTTTCTTCTCCTCCTCGTCAGGAATGCTCAATTGTTGGAGTTTCCCTTCGAGCTCAGCAACCCTCGACACCAGATTCTCCTTCTCCTTGGACAGGCCCTCGACCTCCACTTCCTTCGCCTGAAGAGTCTGGGTAAGCTCGAGTTGAAGCTGATACTTATCCTTGTAAGCATCATAAGAGGCACCCAGCTCCTCGTAATCTAGGCGCACCTTCTTCATGTCGGCCTCCATCTTCTTGTAATTCTTCTCCATGCTTGCCATCCTCTTCTCCATCTTCGACCTCTCTTCCACAAACTGACGCTCTCGGGCGTTGAGAAAGTTCGCAACTTCCATCAACTTCATGCAGTGCATGGAAGATTCGGCGATCACACCCTTCAGTGATTCCGGACCCATGTCCGTCATGATCGTCTGGTCGGCCTCTGGGATAATGACTTCGGTGTTCGCGTCAAATACTTCCCCTCCGTGGGCAAAAAGCGCGGGCATTACAAACTTCCCAGCTGGAATCCCATGGTGCAGCTTATGAAGGCCTTGTGTCTGAACAGAAGCACCTTCTAGGCGAGCACTCTTTTCAGACCGCAAATTGTCACCTGAGGAACCCGACCCTCTCTTTTCGCCAATCACCTCCCGGTGAGGAGACGCAGCGGCAGAGTTGGTCGCCGAGGGAATAGGAGTTGCAACACCAGAGGAGCCTTCGGGAGGTGTCTGGAGGACAGAAGAGTCAACAGGGATAGTAGAGCTCGAAACCTTCACCTTTCCCGCATCTTTGGCCTTCCGAGCACGGGTGGCCTCCTGCATCTTCTTGAATTTTTCCTGGTTGCTCATCGTATCTACAAAACAGAAACGAATAACTTAGTAAAATCATTATGATAAAACTACGACAAAGAAAACGAGCAATACATTGGAAATAAATTAAACATACTAAGCAACGCTTCAGCCTCGGCGCGCGTCGAGCACGCAAGCAAAGCTTTGGTTTCAATCAAACGCTTGGCCGTCAGAACATTCCCTTGGTCGTCAATCACAGGATTTCCGTCATTATCCGTCCGAACAAGAGGGACGAAACCCTCCACAAAGTCGCACATCCTCTTATAGTCCTCGAGGGTGGCGGAATCCAGCTCTTTCGCTCCTCGGCTAAAACTGTTGGCCGGAAGCAGATAATGGTTCTTTTTCCATCTAAAGGGAAAGCGACCACGTTCGACGATAACAGGCTCGCCATTGGCACGCAGCATGGGTTCCCCACTAGCATCAACCTTTGGGATCCTCGTAACAATAGTCTTGAGACCCTCTTCTCCCCTCGGGAAAACCCCGTACCAGTTATCTTTGAAACCCCGGACAGATTCCTCGAACATCTCGAAGAGCCTGCGCCTCTGGGTGAAAGAAACCCACCCATGCTTCTCCGCATCCCCCTTAGGCTTGGAGCGTTGAATCCGGAAATGGTGGAAGAAGAGATCGAGGGTGGGAACGATTTGAAGGTAAGCAGAGACTATCTCAAAGGGGCGAAGAAACGCCAAAGAGTTCGGGTGCAATTGCGAAGGTGCCAACTTCAGGTGGTCGAAGACACCTATCTCGAAATCATTGAAGGGTAAACGGTAGCCTAGCTCTTCGAATGCTATCTGGTACATCGAGAACGCTCCCCACCTCTCGAATTGCCAGCATACTCTGTCACCCCTTCCAGGGATGATTATGTCCCAGTAATCGCGCCCTGGATCCTCGATCGTCGAAATCAAGTGCGGAGGCCTCTCAGCCAACCCAGCATATCTTGAGCGCGTGGTCCTCGGCTCGTCTGCCACCCACACATAAGGGTCAGGATCCGACGGGCTAGCCACCGCCTGCTCCTCGACTATTTCGTTCGGAATCTCGCCTTGATGCTCCTCCGCCATTTACACCTGAAAAGCCGAGGAAGGAAACATGAATTCGACATTCGAACATCAAATCCACCCTTCCACCGCCGATCAAGTGAAAGGGCGAGGAATAGACTCCTAAGTTAACAGACCCCTAAAATTGCTCACGCAATGGGACGATTGGCTAAACGAGGATAAAACATGCTTGTAAACGAGCATTCGTCAACCCATGAATGCTCGAATATCTATTATGAACGCTCGACGTTTCTGGCATAAAAACCCACTAAAATAGGTAGTTGTAAAAGCAAAAACCGCCAACAACCGCCACTCAAAAAGGGTAAATCAACTTAAAAACCACAGTTTTCCCTAGAAAACTACCGTTTGTGGGAGGGTAAAGGGTGCTAACCACCACTTACAAACCCTCAACCACCGTTTCATTAATCAAAGCAAAATTTCGTCACCAAAAGCACCAAACCGAAGCAGAACCAACAGACAAACAATCATAAACAAGGATTAGAGTAAGTTACTTACTTGATTTAGAGAAAAAGGTACGGTGAAAAGCGATTGCAGTGATGGATCAGAGGCAAAGATTTGAGGCACTTGGAGAAATTCAGAGAAACGGAAGTTTAAAAGTTTGGAAGTTAAGAGACTTTGATAAATGAAGTAGAAACTTCAAAAATCCCTCCTTTCCCTATATATAGAGAAATCCTCAACAGTTGCGTCTATACGGAACAACATAACGCCCCATTAATCTGAACCGTTGTCTTGATCCAATGGTAACGATCTAAAAGGATCCAACGCTTCAGATCAAATCTCAAGGAAAACTAAAAGGCGCGTAAATCCAACGGCACAGATTTAAACCTCGAAAAACCCAACTGTGTAAATAGGCACTCAAGTATTCTTGATAGCCTTTACACGTGGCAACAGAAGACGGAACGGCTTGTCCCTTCAAACGTCCCATCTTCTGCTCGCGAAAATCTCGGTTAAATCGAGAAAATCTCTCGGAAAACTCTCAACTATGACCAGCCAATTGCGATCCTCGCATTAATGGTAAGATACGCAATAAAGGCTCGTATATAATCCTCGCAATAAATGAACAAATCTTCAAGATCCTCAACATTGAGTATGAAGATTTCAAATCGAATCTGCGAGATTATGATCCTCGAAACCTTCGGAAAAATTTACGAGGTGTCAGCGGACGCACCCTTGCTCGAATGAACGCGCAACGAAGACACATCGCTCGACGACAAAATCTAAGTGATAAATCGTGATCGACATTTGCTCGACTCTAAGTCATTACGCTCATATTTGAGCATAACGACTTGGGGGGCTTCTGTTCTGGACTGGGCCTAAAGCCCAACAAGTCCCGAGCAAAGATAATGCGTGCTCGAGCATCAATAACCTGCGAGCATCCAAACGGCCAACGATATCAAGCATATCGTAACGGCCGACACCGGATTGATGAGCATTTAAGGCTCATTATGGCTTTTCAGCCGTTTTCCGGCAGCCAATTGATGGGCATTTATTGCCATCGTTGGCCTTGGCCCAGCGCTGGGGGCTATATATACTCCTCATTTGAAGGAGCTCAGGTACATTCTACTCTCTCTGAAAACCTACATTCCACACTTACTAACTTGAGCGTCGGAGTGTAAACAGGTACACAACCCCCTCTCATTCCACCGTTACTAGGGGCGGAGCACCGTACAACGGACGTTGGTCGACTCTGATTCTTGTAAAGATCAATGACCAAATATGAGGAGTGAGATATCATTATCTTAGTTTAGACAAGAGATTCAAAATCTCATAGGATACGTTGCTTACATCTCTAAGTTGGGATTTCCATGAACAGAAATAGATCTACAACTTTATCTTATAATTGTTTTGGTGGCCGGTATTTTATATATAGAGCGGGCGAATACTCCCCCCACCCCCTGGCCGATTGACATCTTTGAAACACAAACCCTTTCGGTAAAACAAAATTTACTAACTATACTATTGAAATGTCTCTTCAGATCTCTAAATGTAAATAACAAGGAAGTTATTAATCATAATCCTTTGGTATAAATAAATAAAAACCATATATCTACTCCTATCTTTTTGAATTTTTTGTGAGATTTAACATTTACACATCCCACTATTATTGTTACAATTGGTGTGCCATTCAACTAGGAATAAAAACTAAATTAAATTACACACTGTACTTAAAAAAAAATACATAGATCCAAACAGAGATTGTCTATAAAGTGCTTCATAACAGGATAAACACCACAAATCAATTTGAGAAGAAACAATCCTTCTTAATTAATTTCTACCAAAAACTACCAATATCTAAGAATGAAAAGCAAATGCAAGCACCTGAGTTGTAGGTAAAGTTGTATATAAACCAATTGGTATTATCATTATGGGACTAATTAGTTGATCCCAACATTGTGCAATTGATGTAGACATTGATCTATTCATAGTACCAAAGCACTGAATGTTACCTAAAATGAATAGTTTCCAACGTAGAAGCACAACATGACTATGTACAAAGAAAGTGATACTAGAGAGAAACCAAAGAAAGAACAAAAGATAGTAATATATGCAACCAATTGAGGTTGCCATTTTTTTGAGCTGAAGGCATACAAAATTATGTATTATGATGTGTTTCTTTTATAGTGCTTTGTCAATTACTATTTCATATTTATTTTACAATACACGGAACATGCATTGTTTTGTTAATGTTATTAGTATTTTTTTATTAGATGCGTGGAACGCGAGGATCTTAAAATGAATGTTTTTCAAAATGGGCCACTTGAGGCCTACCCTAGGCCCAACCCCCACTATACTACATTTTGAATTTATACTCAACTTGTGCTTACTAGGGATGTGCTTCCTCAAAGTGGCGATTATTTGTTTTGGAGGGAGAGATGCTATTTGATACGAAGAATAGGACAGACTTAATAGAAGAAATATAAAAATCAATACATGACAATATCTTATAAAATTGATGTCATTTTAATCTTTTTTTTTTGTGAGAATCATGGGAATAGTGAAGGTAAGTAAGAGTGAAAATTTATTCTTGCAATTCTTATTTTTAAATTTTTTTAAGAAAAAACTTTCCTCTTTTAGAGGTATACTAGTTTTTTTCTTTTTCTTTTCTTGAAGCAACGGAGGAATGGAGGATTTTATTTTTAGCCAATAATGTTTCAACTAATGGAAGCATATTAATTTTTTTTTTTGGTGAGCAAAAGGGACATAGCCCCTAAAAGGAGTAATTTATTTTTTATAATACTAATGAAAGCATATTATATCTATTGTTCGCTTCATAACTTTAATAATTTTATTTTTTAAAATTATTTAATAATTTTGATCTTTATATGTTGTTTCATCAACTGTCGTCTTATTTTTAAATGTGTTTTTTTAATCTACACGAATCCTTTTAATGATGCGTCGGAGAAAATCTTATTTCACTTTAAAAAGATGTTATTTGCTTATATTTTTCGAAGTCTTGGTAGAGCTACCATTCTGTCCTCTTATTTTTGAACACTATTTTTATAAATTATATTTTAAAAAAATTAATTACACTTGAATGAAAAGTAGGCGAAAACAAATTGTGCCGGTATTAATTTTTTTGGATGACAAAATCAATTAAACATTACATCTAGAGACTTAGGAGACACAATATTATTATGAATTTATGCATGACTTTTTAAACTCTTTTTAAAAAATTTACAAGAAACCAAAAGTGTCAAATTATAATGCAAATGGTATAAAAAAATATATTGATTGTCCAAATTATAATGCATGACTTTGAGGGTTATCTGTTCTACAGTAAACCACCCAAGTCGTCAATTCCACGAGTGGAGAAGTTTTTGTCAAGCCTTACATATTGATTTAGAGTATGTTTGATTATATTTACAAACATTTATAACAAAAGTATTTGTTCCATATTAATTTGATTTTAAAAGTGATCACAAGATTTGACAAGATTCAGTGACTTTCGTTAAAAAAAAGAAGAGTGAGTGACTTAACAAAGATTCAAAATTAATTTCTATATTTAATATGACAATTTTACAAAATCATGAAACAAACTCCGAAAAAGATGAATTTTAGATTTTGTTAATTATGTTGGTGGCTGTTGGATGATTCATATTTTATATCTTATGTAATTTTTTTTAATCTAAAATAATAAGTTTAAAATTTAGACCGTTTTATCTTAATCCAATTATCACCGACGTGATTAATTACGTGATTTTTCAGAATATCTCTATTATATACATTACGAGATTTTCACGGAGCTTTCTCGTGCATTGTCAATAGTAATTGCTTATGTGACATTCAATTAGAGATTCTCTTGCTTAGGTGTCCTTCAGAGCTTTTAGCTTAAGGTATGTTGTTCGAATCTCACTGACAACAATAATTGAATTTTTATAATATTTTATGGAAAACTACCTTTTTTTTGCAGAGAAAATTACCTTATAATTACTAACAAAGGTATGTTGTTCGAATCCCATTGACAACAATAATTAAATTTTTATAATATTTTTTTTGTAAAAACTCTTTCAAATATTATATTTTTTTGTTTTCTTTTTTTAAAAACTTTTTCAAATATTATATTTTTTTTAAACTCTCAATTTTTTTTTTTAAAACTCTCTCAAATATTATATACTTTTTTTTAAAGACTCTCAGAAATATTATATTTTTTTATAGAAACTCTCAAATATTATATATATATATATATATATATATATATACACACACATTTTTTATTTTTTATTTTTTTTGTAAACCAAAGGTATCATCCGTGCACAACTGCAGAGATTAATCCCCTCGATTTAACTAAGATCTATTTAAGGGATCGACCTCTCCTAAGCAATGATTCTCCATATGCACCGGTCAGGATCCATCTCAAGACCAAATGGCTAAGGGTCCCAACTATCTACCACTTGTGCGACACTATCTTGGTATATTTTTAATATTTTAATTTTGTAAAATGAAGGAACATTTATATTTAGATTACTTTGAAACAAATTGAAATAAGAAAGTACACTATTTTTTTCATGGATAAGATCACTCGAACAATTGAAGTCTTGAACCCAAAAAATAGCTTATGACATATCAGTAAACTTTTTCTTTTTACGTAAAAACATTTTATTTTATTTTGAAGAAAAAATTATGTTCATTAGAGACAAAAACAAAATAGAAGATTTTGAGAGAGAGAGAGAGAGAAAAAAAAAAAAACTCTCAGTGTTGGAGAATGAGAAACGGCAAGTACTTCCCACCCCACTATTAAAAATACACATTAACGAATTAAAATTTGAATTCCAACTACGAGAATTATATCCTTATTTTCATATTTTATCATGGGGAAAACTTATTCAAAATTTTATCTAGCACGAAGAAACGTGATTCCCATGATGAAAAGTGTATGTAGATCATAGTGAGAAATAAGCACAAAAATTTAATTGACAGATATTCATTAAAAAAAATATAGAATTAACAATTATTTTTTGTTGATGAAGTCTCTACAGAATCATGTAATTGAGACGGAAGAGCGATAGAAATAGAGAGAAAGAGAGAGAGAGAGAGAGAGAGAGAGAGAGAGAGAGAGTGATAGAGAGAGAAATCTCTTAGTGGTGTATAATAAAAAACGGGCAGCAATTTTCACCCGACTATTAAAAATACACATTGACTAATTAAATTTTGAATTCCGACTGCGGGGGTTATCCATATTTTCATATTTAATATTTTATCACGGGGATCATTTATTAAAAATTTTATTTAGCACGATAAAAAGTGATCCCCCATGATGAAAAGTGTATGTAGAAGATAGTGATAACTTAACACGAGAATTTTATTGATATTCATTAAAAAAAATATAGAATTAGCAACTATTTTATTGTTGATGGAGCCCTTATAGAGTCTTGCGAGGGAGACGGGAGAGAGAGAGAGAGAGAAAATCTCTCAGAGGAATATAATAGAAAATTGGTAACACTTTACACCACACTATTAAAAATACACATTGACTAATTAAAATTTGAATTTCGATCGACTAAGGGGGTTTTTCCATATTATGTGTCCATCGCACTTTCATTAGATTACATATGGCTGATGAAATATATGGAAAATCTAAAATAAATTAATATAATTTTGATTTTTTATAATTTATGCTATTTTAAACTTTCCATAACCTTCGTTCGAACTTTTTAAACTTTCCATAACCTTCGTTCGAACTTTTTGAACTTTCCAAGACCTTCGTTTGAACTTTTTTAAGAACCTTAATTTATTAACGTGAGTGGAGAGATTCACACATAGGTTTTCTTATTTGACGCTCACACGTGAAGATTGCTTCTTTGTGGTGCAGTGAAAAGAAAAAATCTGAGAATAGAAACAGGGTCAAAGTATGTTAATATTCATTTAAAAAATAGTATAAAATTTACAATTATTTTTTGTAGATGAAATCCTACAGAGTCTTGTGTTAAAGATATATTGTATTTTCATACTCAAATAAATTAAAAGAAATCAATCTCATAGACAATTGAAAAAACGTAGATAACCTTCTAAATAATATAAAATGAAAAAAGACATAGACAACCTTCAAAAGTGTAAGACCCGTAGAATTTCAATAGCAGGAATTAGAATTGAGGTATATTAAATGATATTCTGCTATTTGTTTTTATCGGTTTTCTGTTTGATTGTCTGTTTTTACAGCATTTTTGCTGAGATTGTGCCTGCGCGTTAGTTTAACATTTCAAAAATTGGCACAATGGTTTTATGAGCTTTAAATGAGTTTAGAAATATTTTTGTCTCGTCGAAATGTTGAAAATATTTTCTAGTGGTTTTTGAGAAAACGGACAAAATATACCCGCTGTTTGAAAATTTTACGGTTTCCGATTTCCGTCAAAATTTATATGGGAGTTTTATATATCGGCGTGAGTTAGGATATATCTTCAGATTATTTTTCGAGGGTGAGGAAGAAAATCACAGTCGAGGAAAAAGTTTTAGCGATAATTTTTAGAAGCGGTTTACGACGGACGTTTATTCCGTAGTTTTTCTATTTTTGCGATTTTCGTCCATTAGCGAGGTGCGACTCGTTTAAGTGCGAGCGCGGGGACCGAGCGAGCTAGTGGGAAGATAAGATCACATAAGAAATATCTAGATATTTATGGGAGAAGCTTGGTGACCAAGACTTGATGAAGGGCTAGGATTTAATCATGAAACATTTACACTATTAGATCCAATGGTTAGGAATTAATGAAGAGATCTTTAAGTGCACAAGTCATGAGACTTCCTTCTTTTTTTTCCACTTGGCCGTGACCTTCTTTTCCACCTTTCCATCTTGAGAAAATTTCCATTCCTTCACCGTATCACTTGATCTTAGGCTTGTTGGATCAAAGGAAACTTGCAAAGAATCATCTTCTAAGGTAACTAAGCTCCTTTCATCTCTTAGTTGGCCAAACTCTTAGAGTTTTATGGGTTTCTAGTTTATGTTCATGAGATGAAAATTTTGGAAATGGTTTATAATTGATTTTTGTTCCATAAAAGTTGTTCATGAGGACTTCACTAGTATGTTTAAGCTTACTTGTGAGGATTTCCATGGATGGATGAACATATATGAAAATTTCTTGTTAGGGTTTTGATGAAAAATTTCTCTTGATCATGAACATGAACTTTTAGTTAGTGATTTGTGTTAATGATGTTGTTTTTAGACTTTTAAGTGAATTGGATATGAGAAAAATGGTTTTGTTAGGAATCAAATTGTTTCTTAGTTTGTTTTGAAATGAAAATATTTTCGCGTAGCGTCGTAGCGAGAAATAGTGCAATTAACTTTGGGAATTTTTAATCGCTATAAGGGGGACTCGTAATCACTATCCGAGAGTGTGAGAAAGTACCTTAAACCCCCCTAGTTTTTAGAGAACAAGTTTCGTTTCGATAGGATACGTTGGGAGTATTTTATTGATTGTACGCTGCTTAATTTTAGGAAGCGCGAGTTGTAGAATTATGCGAGAAAAGGTAACGGAAGCTTGCCGAGGTAAAGGCATCACTTTATTTCTGTCTTTTCACTGAGTTATAACATGCTTGTTGGTTATTTTCGGTGATGCGTGTTTGTGTGTTTGGCATGTATGTGTTATATATTCTCGTGATGAGAAAGTGTTTACAATACGTGCGTTGTTTTACATATGATTGGAGATGTATGTATGAACATGTGGGTGAATACATATGATTGGAAATGTATGTATGTTAGTTGTGGTTTGTTACATATGATTGGATATGTATGTATGTTGTTGGGATGGTTTACATATGCTAGGGAGGTATGTATTTGTTGCATTAGTATACATGGGGAATCGTATGCTCATGCATTGTTAGTGCGTAGTGGCGGGAGTGGACTACGAGGTGTGGTTGCGGGAGTGGACCACCCTGATTCTTATAGGGTTTTATTGAGTTCAATACATGGTTGCGGGAGTGGACCATGAGGTGTGATGGCGGGAGTGGATCCACCTTAATCCTTTGTGATTTTGTTGAGTTCGATACATGGTTGCGGGAGTGGACCATGGGGTGTGATTGCGGGAGTGGATCCACCTTAACCTTGTGATTTCGTTGGTGTTTTAGTAGGGGTTGGACCTATAACTCTCTGCGGAGAGGTTAAATTCCTGAATTCATGCATGTGACAGCCAGTGATTGGTGTCACGCTCATTGTAGAGTCTGCATTGATAGGCTATGTGCGCATTTATTCATGCTATGCTTGTTGAGAAGGAAATGCTAAATGGTTATTGCTTTCCGTATTTTGGTATCTGTGTGTTTCGTATTGTGTTTTTGGTATGTGTGTTTGGTGTGTATTATATGTATACGTGTGGTGACCCTTACAATGAAACATGAACGGGTTATCCCCACCTAGACGATGGTTTCCCGTCTGAGACCGTGGGTCGTGAGGACGGCAGTGGCTTCTTTGGCCCTCAGTGATCGTGTGACGTTGTGGTCTCGTAGGTGTTTTGTGTCGGTGGGTCTGTACACCGTGCTTTTTGGTTAGGCTTAGTATTATTCTGACTGTAGTTGGATGACTGTATATTATACTAATATTTGCACTTAAAATGCTTTAACCGTTTGGCGGTGTGATGCATAGAGTTCATAACATCTTGTGTGTATTTGTTATGAACTAGAACGCTATCTTGTGGGACTGTAATTATTCAGGTACCATACTTTGCTTCTCTGAAGCACTAATGTTTATTTAGTCCTATTGTATGATTAATGTCAGCTCATCACGAAAATTTATGCGCACTCTATTTGTTTTAAAAAAATAATAATAATGCCCCTTTTAGCCTTTGAAAATCGGGGTGTTACATTGTGGTATCAGAGCCCGGCTTTAGATCGTCAAAGGGAAAGTATGTCGTAGAGTTGTCAGTCCAAAGTCAGTCAGAATATAGTTAGAGTTGTGATAGTTCTAGCGATCGAATTTTTGTTGTGTTGTGGGTTATGTGTTTGTTTTTCTTGAGTCTAGCATGGGAGATGCTTAGACACTGGATTGTTTCTTATTGAAGTACTAAAGGGAGCGATGCTTCAGTGAGTAGAATAGTTGAAACCCCCGAGCATTGGTCGAATTTAGTCGACAAGTGTCTCTAAATTCCATAGATGCGACAGTCCAAAGGTGACAGACTTGAGGCGAACAAGAACTACAAGTGATTCTCAGAAGTAATATAATGGATGGGAAGTGGCGTTGGATGTTGCCACTCAGAGGCGCGGCTTATGGACGAGTGAACGTCAATTAATAAAGGATTGTAAGTAAGGATCGGTTTAGCACGACCTTTTGAAGAAGATGCTGGATATCCGTCCTGGTGAGTTAGGGCGCGACTTGATAAAGTCATTGGGTTGTCAAGAGGATGCAGCCAATGTGGAATGGTGGAGCATGCAGAGATGTCAATTGGATTTAATTACAATTATTGGATAATCATTAAGGTGGGTTGAAATGGAATTAAAGGACGTTGTACGTCAAGAGTGAGAAAACCTGGTGGTGTTAGACGACATTTATGCGAATGGTGGATACCTTAAGGGTTTAATTAAAGTGTGTGAGATAAATTAGATTTGGAACTAAGATTATTAAGGATGAATCTCGTGATGATTGAGGGTAAGAGACCAAGTATCACGTTGGTAAGTCACAATCTATACATAGTTCGAGAGATAGTAAGTATAGATGTCGATATGAGATAAAGCTATAGGTGATTGATTGTTGGATAAAAGTGGATTTTGAGAGATTTTAAGGTAAAGAACGAGGAGTTCAACCTTGGAAAGTGAGTTGTATGTCGATGATAGGTGATACTAGAGGTGTATAGTATGGAAATACCTAGAGAATTGTAGCAGTGTAAGCTAGAATCGTTAATTATTGATAGGTAAATCATAAGAGAAAGCAAATATTTTGAGTAAATCTTATGGATTAGTCAAGACCTATTGAGTAGTTTGAAGAAATTAGTCAAGATTTCAGTAGAGATCCTGTGTGGATGCACATTTAAGTTAACGATTTTGATTAACCAAGAAGGTAAAGGACCAAGTGGTACCTTGAGATTATGATATCATAGGTGTTGATGTAACAAAACGTTAAGAAATTCAGGTCATGGACAACAATGTTTGGAAATTTTCTAGAAATGTCCAGTTGTGAGTAGACAAGGATTCATTCATAAGAGTATTGAGATAGTGAGAACTACTATAAAGAAAGTCCCTGTAATATATATTAGGATTTGATGGATGAATCTAGATGGTAAGACAAGTAATTGTAGAATTTGAGGAGTAGATTCAACAGTTTGATTTGGGTATCGAACATATTAAGGATGAAATCATAGCAAAGTGTTGTACTTAGGTAGATGTTCATGAAAGGTCAAGCATTAAGATTTGCGATAAGAGTTTAATGACTTGATGAAGGAGTAAGATGAGCCGATTTGTAGGTGAATTAAAGTTACCTTATAAGGACGAGTTTAGAGATAGCTATTCTTAAAGGGATGATTGTTAGTAAAAGTCATAGGTGAATAAGAAAACGATGAGTGACTAGACGTAAGAGCAGGATTAGCTAGAACTTGAGATCTAGGAATTGATTCCCCGGTGCGAACAAACTTTATAACTTTAGAATAGTCACGATGATGAAGGACCAATCGAACGGAGAAGAGTGTGCTGATTGGAAACAAGTTGATGTGGAACGAGAGTAATTATTTTGTGTGCGGCGAATTAATGATGTTGTTTGGAATCAACAAGTTATGGGTCATGGTGGTTTGGGAACCAACTCTAGGCATTGAGGAGGACCTGATTGGAGTTTTGTAGAGGTCGTAGCATCAACATGGTAATCGCAGTGCAAAATTCAAGTTGTGCATGAGAAAGGAATTGTAAGACAGAGTGCAATGAGGTACCTCGTGTGGAGTCGAGGTTGAGTTAAGAACCACATCAGCAATGTATGCCAATGAAAGTGGAGTTTGGCATATTTGAATAAAAATACAAAGGAATTGAACGGGAAGTTAGTCGTTGGAAATATGTGTTAAGAATAAGTAAGAGAGAAGCACATGAGAATGTAGCTTATGTCAATTGAGGATTGGCGAAAGGAATTACCTCACATAATTTGGAAAATTATGATTGTGCGTGTATATTGAGGATTTGAAAGCACCACCTGAATGGATATCATGGCGGTGTGTGAGTTGTATGTGGAAATGAAAAGGGTAAGCAATTGTCTAATGGTAAAGTTTGGTGAAAATTAGTATAGCTTCGATTCATTGTAGTGGTTACGATGAAGAAAGACGCGGCAGAATGGAAATCTGTATTGAGTAAGTAAATGACTTTGGATATTGTCATCATGGACGGTTGAATAATAGTGATGTACCTTAAGAAATATTTTGGAGGTATGTATCTTGACAGGAGAGGTGATGTCGAAATAATTAAAAATGATCAGGGTGACGAGCTCTTGTGAGGAAAAGAGAATTTAATGGTAAGAGGAAAGAAAACTCAAGAGAGTTTAGAAATATAATGACAATGCGATGTAAAATGGTATATGCCAATGATGGCAGTCAACGAGGAGAAATTTTTATTTATGGTACGCGAGAGTAAGCTAAGTATTAATTTGGAAATATGTGAACACATAAGAGATTGAATTTGGAAATGTGAGATTTGGATAAAGGGAGTCCAAGAGAAGTAAATGGTATAGTTGTCATGCGCCAAGAATTTGAGGAGTTGTAATCACCAACCGGATGTTGGGATGATGTTATTAAGACTGTAATTAGAACGAGATTGGAAAGTGATAGAATATAGTTCAACACGATTATGAGACTTAAAGGAAAATTAAGGATTTATGGATATTGGTGAAGTTGTGAAGTACTTATAAGATGACAACATCTTTAGGAGGTAATGGTTTGAGTGGTACTTGCCATGGTGGCATTGTACTTACTATTGGATGATACTCATTGGATGTTTCTTGAGTAATAGCATGAGAGTTAAAGTGACGTGTTTTGAATGTTGTGACTCATCGACGAGATCGAAGTCGAAAGCGTTGGAGGTAGTAAGTAATCGAGGAAACTTGTAGAAAACCTCAAAGAAATTGTTAGACCCTTGTGCCTCGGAGGACCTTGAGCACAAGTGGAGGAGAGCATTATTAAAGTTAGGTAAAGATGGTCCAAGCCACCATCGTGATTGTCGGCTATCTATTGACAAGTTAAGGAACTGATCACCCTTAATCTCTTGTTAATAATAGACGGAATCATGTTGACTGGAATTGACTAGTTTTGCTAGCTTTGGTGGTGTGTAGAAATTTTGGTGTTTCATTTTGGTGGGTAGCCAGTCACCACTTCGTGTGAACGTAGTGAAATTAGCTGTTACGCGGAGGCGGAAAAAGGTGACCTTGGGAATTTGCCGTGTTGACCTAGGATCTTTGAGAACTTGAGTTTGTGAACCTTCGTAGTAAAGTTAATTTTGAGTGGTGACTCATTGTGTGATGTCTAGCTTTGTGTCTAGAGTTTGAACCAATGCGACTTTGTATAGGGTTGCGATAGGTGCACGGTTGTGCCAGTATTGGTGTTAGTAATGACTTGTTGAGTTGTTACTCTTACCTTTAGTTTCGAGGACGAAACTTCTTTTTGGTGGGTAGTAATGTAAGACCCGTAGAATTTCAATAGCAGGAATTAGAATTGAGGTATATTAAATGATATTCTGCTATTTGTTTTTATCGGTTTTCTGTTTGATTGTCGGTTTTGACAGCATTTTTGCTGAGATTGTGCCTGCGCGTTAGTTTAACATTTCAAAAATTGGCACAATGGTTTTATGAGCTTTAAATGAGTTTAGAAATATTTTTGTCTCGTCGAAATGTTGAAAATATTTTCTAGTGGTTTTTGAGAAAACGGACAAAATATACCCGCTGTTTGAAAATTTTACGGTTTCCGATTTCCGTCAAAATTTAGATGGGAGTTTTATATATCGGCGTGAGTTAGGATATATCTTCAGATTATTTTTCGAGGGTGAGGAAGAAAATCACAGTCGAGGAAAAAGTTTTAGCGATAATTTTTAGAAGCGGTTTACGACGGACGTTTATTCCGTAGTTTTTCTATTTTTGCGATTTTCGTCCATTAGCGAGGTGCGACTCGTTTAAGCGCAAGTGCGGGGACCGAGCGAGCTAGTGGGAAGATAAAATCACATAAGAAATATCTAGATATTTATGGGAGAAGCTTGGTGACCAAGACTTGATGAAGGGCTAGGATTTAATCATGAAACATTTACACTATTAGATCCAATGGTTAGGAATTAATGAAGAGATCTTTAAGTGCACAAGTCATGAGACTTCCTTCTTTTTTTTCCACTTGGCCGTGACCTTCTTTTCCACCTTTCCATCTTGAGAAAATTTCCATTCCTTCACCGTATCACTTGATCTTAGGCTTGTTGGATCAAAGGAAACTTGCAAAGAATCATCTTCTAAGGTAACTAAGCTCCTTTCATCTCTTAGTTGGCCAAACTCTTAGAGTTTTATGGGTTTCTAGTTTATGTTCATGAGATGAAAATTTTGGAAATGGTTTATAATTGATTTTTGTTCCATAAAAGTTGTTCATGAGGACTTCACTAGTATGTTTAAGCTTAGTTGTGAGGATTTCCATGGATGGATGAACATATATGAAAATTTCTTGTTAGGGTTTTGATGAAAAATTTCTCTTGATCATGAACATGAACTTTTAGTTAGTGATTTGTGTTAATGATGTTGTTTTTAGACTTTTAAGTGAATTGGATATGAGAAAAATGGTTTTGTTTTGAAAAACAAGAAAATCATTTTGTTGGTGTTCATGAGAAATTTAGGAAAAAACTTTTGATTTGTGGATTGTGTTTTAGAAATATTTTGTGTGTTCAATTAAATGATTTTATGAGCTAGTTGATTTATGCTAGGGTTTTGAAATGTAAATTTTTTGGAACTAGCTAGGGTTTTGTGTTCTTGGCCGTGGCACCATGTGTGTGTGTGGCCATTGGCTTTCAAATTTTTGAGTCCTATGGGAAGGCATGATCATGGTTTTAAAAGGGAGGATTAATGTGGTTTTGTTTGGGAAGAAAACTAGTGACTTGTGATTTAATTGCACAAGTGTAAATTTGTAAAGTTTTGAAGAAGAAAATGGTATTCTTTGATTCAAACGAATTGGTGTGTGTACTTGATCGTTTTGAGAAAACTAGTGATGATTGGAGTGTTTAAACTATGTTTGTTTTGTGAAAAACAATATTTTGGTGTGATTTCAATTCTGACCGAAATTGAAAAGGGTATTTAGGTCCTTTTAAAATTGTTTTTTAACCTGGAAACTTAACTATCTGATCCGTCTTTTCGAGACGAAGATTTTGGCGTATGGCTCGTCTCGATTGGATAAAGAATGAGCGAGTTATGGCCATTTTATTTGAAAGGAAAAACTTGTAACTTGTGGCGCAAGTAAACTTTTATTTTTGTGAAAATTTTCAATGAGTTTTTGGGTTGTTTTCAAATGGTTTTAGTATGTGAAAATTGATTGCCTTGGAGTTAGGAATCAAAGTGTTTCTTAGTTTGTTTTGAAATGAAAATATTTTCGCGTAGCGAGAAATAGTGCAATTAACTTTGGGAATTTTTAATCGCTATAAGGGGGACTCGTAATCACTATCCGAGAGTGTGAGAAAGTACCTTAAACCCCCCTAGTTTTTAGAGAACAAGTTTTGTTTCGATAGGATACGTTGGGAGTATTTTATTGATTGTACGCTGCTTAATTTTAGGAAGCGCGAGTTGTAGAATTATGCGAGAAAAGTTAACGGAAGCTTGCTGAGGTAAGGACATCACTTTATTTCTGTCTTTTCACTGAGTTATAACATGTTTGTTGGTTATTTTCGGTGATGCGTGTTTGTGTGTTTGGCATGTATGTGTTATGTATTCTCGTGATGAGAAAGTGTTTATAATACGTGCGTTGTTTTACATATGATTGGAGATGTATGTATGAACATGTGGGTGAATACATATGATTAGAAATGTATGTATGTTTGTTGTGGTTTGTTACATATGATTGGATATGTATGTATGTTGTTGGGATGATTTACATATGATAGGGAGGTATGTATTTGTTGCATTAGTATACATGGGGAATCGTATGCTCATGCATTGTTAGTGCGTAGTGGCGGGAGTGGACTACGAGGTGTGGTTGCGGGAGTGGACCCACCTGATTCTTATAGGGTTTTATTGAGTTCAATACATGGTTGCGGGAGTGGACCATGAGGTGTGATGGCGGGAGTGGATCCACCTTAATCCTTTGTGATTTTGTTGAGTTCGATACATGGTTGCGGGAGTGGACCATGGGGTGTGATTGCGGGAGTGGATCCACCTTAACCTTGTGATTTCGTTGGTGTTTTAGTAGGGGTTGGACCTACAACTCTCTGCGGAGAGGTTAAATTCCGGAATTCATGCATGTGGCAACCAGTGATTGGTGTCACGCTCATTGTAGAGTCTGCATTGATAGGCTATGTGCGCATTTATTCATGCTATGCTTGTTGAGAAGGAAATGCTAAATGGTTATTGCTTTCCGTATTTTGGTATCTGTGTGTTTCGTATTGTGTTTTTGATATGTGTGTTTGGTGTGTATTATATGTATATGTATACGTGTGGTGACCCTTACAATGAAACATGAACGTGTTATCCCCACCTAGACGATGGTTTCCCGTCTGAGACCGTGGGTCGTGAGGACGGCAGTGGCTTCTTTGGCCCTCAGTGATCGTGTGACGTTGTGGTCACGTAGGTGTTTTGTGTCGGTGGGTCTGTACACCGTGCTTTTTGGTTAGGCTTAGTATTATTCTGAGTGTAGTTGGATGACTGTATATTATACTAATATTTGCACTTAAACTGCTTTAACCGTTTGACGGTGTGATGCATAGAGTTTATAACATCTTGTGTGTATTTGTTATGAACTAGAACGCTATCTTGTGGGACTGTAATTATTCAGGTACCATACTTTGCTTCTCTGAAGCACTAATGTTTAATTAGTCCTATTGTATGATTAATGCCAGCTCATCACGAAAATTTATGCGCACTCTGTTTGTTTTAAAAAAAAAAAATGCCCCTTTTAGCCTTTGAAAATCGGGGTGTTACAAAAAGAAAAAATAACATATTGAAATAAATATTATTGAAAAAAATAAAAGTTATCTCGTGTTTGACAATAAACCTAATGTAAATTTTCTATAAAGAGTCGGCTCGAGATGAAAAAAAAATAAAAAATCATGGTATATTTTAATTTTATGGGCACAGTCCCAAAAAAATCTTTAAGGCCATGAAAAATCAAAGCATATTTTTTTTTGAGAATGAAGTTTATAATTATTTTATATTTATAGGATCACTATATAGTTTCGGGGATGAAGATGAGATAAAAAATCTATCTCATAATAGTGTAAAATGGGAAGCGAGGTAATACTCTTAATCTCGCTTTATTATGTAACATCGTTAAATCTATATCATGCAAAACCTATCTAAATTTTACCTTAGAATTTTAAACCAAATTAATCAAATAATATATCAAAATAAACATATAAATAATATTAAAAGAGAAAATAATCCCGTGCACGGCACAAACTAACATACTAGTAACTGTTGAAGACATACAATTCAAATTCTAAAAAGACAAAAATATTAAGTATTCGCATCATTTTTCTCTCCCCATCCCCCTCTCTTTCTACTTGTTAAATTTTCCTTCTATTTCTCTCAATTATTTTCTCTCTTACTAGTATTTTTTTTTACAAAGTACTAATGTTATAATAAACATTAATAACTTTAATAATTTATTTAATAAATCTATGGTTTATAAATTTTATAATAGAGTTGCAAGTGGGTTTTTCATCGAACAACTCATAAAGGACAATTTGAAAAATACAATTACTTTTGTAATTTGTAATTATTTTGAAAAAATTAAAAAAATTCAACTACTTTTTTTTAAAAAGTTATATATATTTTTAGTCTCTCTAAATATAACAAATTTCATTATTAGCCCCTCTAAAATATTTCTTTGAATTTTGGTCCCTCTTAAATTTCAGATTTCAATTTTAGTCATGCGTTTTTTTTTAAAGTTCTTGTATATATCATGTTCTAAATGACCTTTTTTGAAAATATATGATTTTTAAGATCTTAAAATATTATTAGTTTGATTATTTAACTATTTAATCTTTAGTTTAACAATTTAATCTTTAATTTGAAGTTATTGATAGTACTTCTCTAACATGTAAAAACACTAGAAAGCTTGCCTCTAATTCTATTAGAGAATTTACTATTCTGGAGCATTTTAAAGTTACTATACATCATTCTGTCAAAAAAAGAAAAGAAGTTACTATACATCATTCTATATGGCCCCCTTCATTAAAGAAATCATGTGGCAACCTCCTCTAACAAACTGGATTAAATGTAATATTGATGGCGTTGTTAAAGACAATCCTGGTATTGCCTCTTTTGGAGGGATTTTTAGAGATCATGATGCTTCTTTGCTTTACTGTTTTGCTGAGCCTTTAGGCATGACATCCTCTTTTCATGCTAAGCTTTGTGGGGGCCCTGAGAGCTATTGAAGTGGCTTTTCAAAAGAATTGGCGCAATCTTTGGCTGGAATCTGATTCGATTTTGGTGGTCTCATCCTTTACTAATCCAAATTCTGCTACACCTTGGAGTATTAGAAACAGGTGGCATAATGCTTTATTTCTCTTTAGAAAGATGAAAGGTATTGTCTCTCATATACATGGTTGTTAAAACTGGACCGACCGGTCGGACCGGTTGAACCAGGAACCAGACATGCATCCGGTTCAGGTAGTGCAGCAAACCGGCCCACAGAGAACCAGGAAAAAACCGCAAAAGCCGGATCTGAACCAGTAAAAACCGGTAACTCGGCCGGTTCACCGATCTGCACTTTTTTGTTCCTAATTAATATTAAACTGCATTTAAGAATCACTATGAAAAGCAAAAAACAAAACATTAAATTGCATTTAAGAAGCATTCATCACTATGAAAAGCAATAAACATAATTGGCCCCACTACAAAAGTAGTGCATGCATTTGCTTGATGTTGAACATTGAAACCTGTTGTTCACTTATTTATAGTGTACTCATGTTCTCTAAACTTCTAAAACTTGTGGGACTATTTCTATATATATGTTTTTTTTAAGCACTCATATATTTTGACAAAGCATATGTTTGTTGCATTTTTTTTTAATGTAGAATAAATCCTAAAAAGAATGAAGTACCTCTTTGCGTAAAAAATAATAATAATGAAGTACCGTTTTTGAATGTTATGGTACTATTTTGTGTTATTGAACTTGCTTAGTTATCATGTAATTCTTAATTTGGTTTGAATAAAAAAAATTTATATCTAACTTACTAAAGTTTTAATTTTATATTGGCTTTATAACATTTCATCTATTTAATGTGTAAAATTAGAGAATATTGAGTCTTTTTTTTATTTATTTATTTGTAGGTCATTAATTAAAATATATATTTAATTAAAAATGGTTCGGCCCGTTTGAACTTCGGTCCAACCACTTGAACCTTAAACCGGTAAGCTCACCGATTCGATGACCGGTCCGGTTCTGACATCCTTGCTCATATATATAGAGAGGGCATCTAAGCTGCTGATGCCCTTGCTAACCATGGTGGTACCTTTAGCTTCTTTCACTTGTTGGCATGAAGTCCCTTTGTTTATTAATGAACCTTTTGTTAAGAACCAAAAAGGTATACCTAGTTTTTGAATTTGCACTTCTTAAAGGAGTTTTGGTTGATGTCCCCTCTTTTTGTACTTTTCTCTGTTTATATATATTTTGGGTTGGTTACCAGCTCCTTGCTTCCAACCTTTTTGGTAATTTTTTTTATATTTAAGTTATTGATAAATTAGAAAAATTAAAGACTAAATATTTAAATTATTAACTTAATTATGTTTTAAGGTCTTAATAATGATATGTTTTATTTTTTTTTAAAAAAGTCAGTTAGAACGTGAAAGCTAGTAAGCTTTTGAAAAAACATAGGGAGTAAAAATAAAAATTGAAAATTTAGAGGGACTAAAGTTCGAAGAAATTTTTTTATAGTGACTAAAAATGAAATTGTATATATTTAGAGGGATAAAAAATATATTTAACCCTTTTTAAAATGGCGTAAAATATTAGCTAGTATATTTTTTGTCAAAGAAATTTAATAAAATGGAAGAAGATATATCCATTGATTGAGAGTGAGAAAACCCTGAGAGAAGTCTTATTGATGAACAATTACATATTTTTGTTTTTCAGTGTTTCTAATCTAATGAGATGAATAAAATATAGGGTAAATAGGCCAATACCCCCTGCAAAGTGGGTGTGTTTTGTGATATCCCCTGTAAAAAAATTTCCTGTAAATACCCCCTTACTTTCTCAAGATTCCCTATTTTACCCACCCGAGTACACACCGTGGCAGTGAATCTCCACGTGGCTTGTCCACATAGGATTTTTTGCCACGTGTCATGTCCACGTAGGATTTTGCGACACGTCATCCCTTAAATATTTTATAAAAAAAATAAAAAACAAACAATAACATTTATTATTTATCACAAAATAGAAAATCATTTTTAATATAACAAAATCATTTATAAATTGTAAAAAAAAAATTGTTTTGTCTATAAAGTAACAAAAACGCAATAGAACAAACAGTGAAACACATGCGTGACAGAGAAAAATAGATTATAGGTTTTAATGCAGTTTTGGTCCCCCTATTTTGAAAAATCTGAACTTTTGATCCCTTATTTTAAAATCCAACTTTTTGGTCCCCTTATTTTGGAAAAACTGAACTTTTGATCCCCCTATTTTAAAAACCAGCTTTTTGGTCCCCCTATTTTAGTTTTTTTGGAATTTTAGTCCCCCAACTCAGTTTGACCAATTTTTTGCTATGTCAAAATCATTAATGACGTGGCAGTGATCAATATTTTCTTTAAATCAAATATTTTGTTTTAAAAAATATTAAAACAATAAATAATTGATATTTTTATTGTTTAAATAATTATGGTTTTAATATTTTTAAAACAAAAAATTTGATTTAAAGAGAAACAAATAATGACATGGTAAATGTTTTGTCAACATGGACACTGGCACGTCTTTAATGGACGTGACATATTAGCGAAAAATTGGCTAAACTGAGTTTGTGGATCAAAATTCTGAGAAAACTAAAATAGGGAGACCAAAAAGCTGGTTTTTGAAATAGGGGATCAAAAGTTCAGATTTTTCAAAATAGGGGACCAAAAAGTTGGCTTTTAAAATAGGGGATCAAAAATTCAGATTTTTCAAAATAGGGGGACCAAAACTGCATTAAAGGGAGATCATGTCCGAGAGAGAGAGACGAACAGGGTCGTGCCAGGAGAGAGGGAGAATGACCGAGAGTGAGTGAAAGAGGTCCGACATCGGTTCTAGCCGCGGCTGGTAGCGCGGTGGTGATGGCAGCGGCGCGGATTCACGGTGGCAGTGGTGGTGAAACCAGAACACAAAATCACTAACAACAACAACACGAGATTGAGAGAGAGATCGAGAACCCAAAATCACTAACAACAACAACAACACGAGATATAAACATCACAAACAAAACGCATAAATCGACAACACAAATAGAAATCGAAACACAAAATTAGATCTGAGTCGAAAACTGAAATCGAAAAATGCAAAGAGGGAGATGAAGAATGAACCACCACGGCGAAGTACCAGATCGAATGAGACGGTGTGGATTCAGTGATGAAATTTTTGAGTATTCAAAGCAAGATTTTGGTTTCTTTTAAGCTTTTTTGTTTTTAATAAAAAAAAATTCTGGGTTCTTGCACGTGAGCCAGAGGGAGAAGGGAAGAGGTTGTATTTGTTGGTAGTGATGATATTGAAGTTGGGTGTTTGATTCTAATATATCTAGTGTTAGAGTTTTGAATTTTTGGGTTTCTTATTGAGATTTTTGTGAAGAATTTTTTGGGTTGTTGTTGAAATATTTTAGTGATTTAATGTTCATAGTATGCTTGTGGAATAGTGATGCTTGTTGTTCTTGTGTTTCATAAGAAAAGAATTGATGAGAAAAATTGAAAGATTTTCTGACGAGTATATGGTGGTAGGGATGAAGATTGAAGAGGAAAAAGAAAAAGAAAAATAGAAAAGAATTTTGTTTTTTTAAAAAAATCAAAAGTAAATTAAAGGCCACATAAGCCTTGCCATGTAATCAGTTTGTCCAGTCAAATGACACCTATGATTGCCACGTCAGCGAAAAAGGAAGATTCCCCATCCAAGTGGCACTTAAGGGTAAATAACGGAATCTTCACATTGCAAGGGGGAATCTATGAAAAAAAAATTTATAGAGGGGTAACGCAAAACACATCCACTTTGCAGGAGGATATTGACCTATTTACCCTAAAATATATATGCTCATTAGAAGAGGTAGGGGCCTCTTAATATACTGACTAAAAGAACGAATCAACTTTTTACGGTCTGTTCAACATAAAACCTAATAATATTTATTTATAAAAAATAAAGAAACATAACAAGTAATTATATTTGACATTATACACTTTTAATTATATTTTAATTCATTAATTAATTAAAGTGAATTCAAATATTCAACATTTTGTTGCTTTTATATATGAGATTGAGGAGTACAAAATATTAATAACTTACGACACTTATGCATGTTTAGTTTATTTATCAATATCACATGATCATCACTTATGCATTTAGTTTATTTATCAAATGCCATGATGGCCACTTTTCGATTTCATTATTTAGAAAGACACAGAGCTATAATAATGTTGATAATTTTTTATCCTTGAGATTTTGATTTTGATTTTTATTTAATCCGGCCATTTAGCATAGCATTTTTGGCACGATTATAAAGTACTATACTCTAATTACCTACGTAGTACGTAGCAAGCAGTCTGGCGAAAAAACCAAAAAGGAAATCCATATGTCTTATCAAATCCATATCAAAGAAATTTTATATCTATAAATTATAATCGTGATATTGAAAATATGTAAATTGTAGTACAATTATACATTTTACAAGACCATCTTGTTTGTAGTCTTTCTTTTTTCTTTTAAAGTAAGAAAGATAAATTATTATTAATAACAATGACATGTTGATACTAAAAACTATTTTGCAACCGACTGCTATGAAATTTGAACTTCGTCACTTAATTAATGTTATAATGCAAAAGTAATATTTAAAATTAAATCTAAATTGACGCATTTTGAGGCTTGAGACCTGTGAAGCTTCGATACTCAAAAAATGGTGACGAATCGTGTCTGATACGTACTCGATACCGATACTCTTTCGATACGTTCCGATACTCGTATCGGAAGAGTATCGATTAAATCATTATTTTTAAATAACAAATAATACCCGATACACGTATCTGATACGTCCCGATACACGTATCAGAAAAGTATCGGTTATATCATTATTTTTAAATAAACAAATAATATCCGATATGTGTTTGATATGAAGATTATTTTTTTGATAGTATTTGTGATTTTGTTTGGATAGTATTAATGGTGTTCTTTTTGTATTATACACTACAATAAGACGTATAGCTTAAGATGTATCAGTAATCATTATGTTCTGGTATAGTATTAACTTAAGATGTTCTCATGTATCAGACCTTGGGAGTTTCCAGTATTGATTGACTTTGAGTTATTATGATACTCCTGTATCAGACATGCTTGTTTGTATCTTTAGCACTTCTTGTGTTTTTCCTTTGTCAATATAATTTTTTACTTTTCAAAAAAAAAAAACTATGGTGTCCTACTATATACTGTAACAGGTTGTTAAGCGTTTGAGCTTGTCCCAAAATTTTAGTATAAGAATAGATGCTTTCTGCTTTTAATTATTAATATTATTGATTTTAGGTATATTTATATATTGTGTATTTATATATTTAATTTTAACTTTAATTTTTAAATAACGTATCGCGGCAGTATCGAATTGGGAATTTAAAAAAATTTCACGTATCGGCGTATCGGTATCATATAATATCCGTATCATGTCCCGTATCGGGGCTTCATAGCCTGAGACAAATTAAAAATTGAGGCTCTATAGAAGATTAAAAAATTGTAAATTTTAATAAAAAAATACAAAAACTGCATAATCAGATGAGACTCAAACCCATAAACACACACATTACATAAATGATAAATCCACTTGGCTATAAATATCTTACGATTAACTAATACAGAAACATACCTACAAATATTTTAGAAATACTTAACAGTTAACATACTAATTTCGAGGCCCCCATATTTTCAAGACCCTAAGGGCGGTGTTGCCCTTGCTCAAGGCCGGCTCTAGATATTTATATTTAGTATCTAACACATTTCAAATGAGGTTACATGATTTACTAGCGAAAATTTATGACTTTTTTTTTTTGATGAAAGTCACTTCGTACACAGAAATTAATATTTGTTACAATGAATTTCATGGATTATGTTTTGATTAAGCAGTTTATAATTTCTTTAATTAAAAATAAAACAACTGATCAATATAAGTACGACATCATATAATAGATGTTTTGCATCTTGTAAGCTTTCAACTCCAAGTGAAAGAATCAAATCATCTACCCCTAAATTAATCTATGTCTTCTCATGCTGCTTTTAGTGTTTACTTCTACATCTTCTCCTTTCTAGCTTTGCTAATTTTCACTTTAATTGTCAAGAACAAACAAACCAAGAATTGCAACTCCAAATTTAGACCCCCACCAAGCCCAAAATCATTACCCATCATAGGCCATCTTCATCTTATAGGCTCAATCATACCAAAATCATTCCAAAAAATTTCTCATCAATATGGCCCACTAATTCAGCTCAATCTAGGTGCCTCAACTTCAATAGTTGTCTCCAATGCACAAGTTGCCAAAGAAGTCATGAAAACACATGACCTTAATTTTTGTTACCGACCCCAATTTGGTTCCTCTAATGATTTTTTATACAAAGGGTCTTATTTCATTACTGCCCCATATGGTCCTTATTGGAGATTCATGAAAAAATTGTGCGTTACAAAATTACTATCTAGCTCACAACTTGGTCGTTTCATGCATATTAGAGAACAAGAATTAGAGAATCTCTTGAAATATCTTGTGGTGTGTTGTAATGAAAAAAAGTCAACGGATTTGTGTTTGGATTTGACTACTTATACCAATAATATTTTGTGTCGTATGACAATGGGAACCACTATATTTGACAAAGATATTATTCGATGTTTGGTTAAGGAATTTATGCATGTAGGAGCTAAATTGAGTATGGGTGAAGTGTTTGGGCCTTTGGGAAAGTTGGACTTGTTTGGTTATGGAAAAAAGCTTAGGAAAATAGTTGGTGAATTTGATAAAATTTTGGAAAGTTTCTTGAAGGAACATGAAGAGAGAATAAATAATGAGAATTGTGAAGGAGACATGATGGATATCCTATTAGAAGTTTATAGAAATCCAAATGCTGAAGTGAGGTTAACTAGGAATGATATCAAGGCCTTCTTCCTAGTAAGTTGTTTTTCTTTTTCATTGTTTTGATCTATTTAATAAATCATGATGTTTTTCCTTTGGTGGGAATACCTCTAAACAATTAAAAATAATTGTTTTAGTTTCACTTATATTGAGTAGATAAATAGGATTTATGGGATTTTAAATTTTGTATAGTCACACAAATATTATTGGATAGAAGTGACAAAACAAGATAACCTACAATAAGTCTCATCATACCATCAACCTGCCTATAAACATGGCATGTTGAATTAGAGAAGTGAGTTAAAGATTCCTTTAGTCAGCCACACCAACCAGAAAAACAAATGAAAGATGTTTATCATTAGGTAGGTTGAATGTCAACATGCTCTTCCAAGTTTTTTTAAATATGTTTATGGTGCGGATCATAAGAGAATGAATTCTCTAACTTGCTTTACTATTTGGGAATTTTAATGTATTTTGTGGTAAGATTTCATAATTTTAAAATAAATTATTTTGATGAGTCAAAAAGTTAAGTTAAGTTAAGAGAGAGATAGAAACAAAATCACCAACCCAGATCAAAACTGGTTGGTAGATTGAAAATTTCATCTAACCTCGCTACAAGAGATGGATTAAATAGGTAAACTTGACGGATCATTCCCTCTTTTGCCACTCCCCCCCTTTCATTATGGTAATTAAATACATTACACAATCAATGATAGTGTGAATGTGCACAATCACTTATTAACTACATGACATTCTATCAGATATATAAATATTTTGTGGTGTTAGATGACGGTTGAACTAAAATTGGCGATTTTAGATTTTTGCGATGTAAATATCGAAAAATATATTCGAGGTACCATAATTACCAAAATTAAGCAATATTTTACATGAGTCTAAAATATATTTAACTCTTATAATTCTATCAAGAATTCATTATTTTATAAACTTATCTAAAGAAATGTATTTGTATACTAATATTGTGAGTTAGCATTTTATAAAAATGATTTGAAATAAACTTAATTATGCAAAAATAATTTTGGCTAATGTGATTATATTCGCTTATATGTGCAAATGCAAGGACATTTTACTAGCTGGAACAGACACATCCTCAGTAGCAATGCAATGGGCCATGGCAGAGATTATAAACAACCCATTAATATTAAATAAATTAAGGGCAGAGATTGAATCTGTAGTGGCCCCTACTAGATTAATTAGAGAATCAGACGTTCCAAAAATGCCTTACTTACAAGCTTGTGTAAAAGAAGTACTAAGACTCCATCCACCTGCACCATTTGCTCTAAGACAATCATCAGATGAGGATTGCAAAATCAACGGCTACGATGTAAAGGCACATACAAGGACACTAATCAATGTCTATGCAATTATGCGGGACCCACAATCATGGGTCAACCCTGAGGAGTATATACCTGAGAGATTCTTAGTAAGTGGAGATGAGATCAATGCTGTAGATGATTATGAAGATGTGAATAAAATGGAGGGTGGTGATGATTTTAGGTATATTCCATTTGGGTTTGGTAGGAGGGGTTGTCCTGGTTCATCACTTGCATTAGCGGTTATACATGTGACAATTGGTGCGTTGATTCAATGTTTTGAGTGGGAAATTAACGGTGGTAATAAGGTTAATATGGAAGAAGGGTCATCATTTTCGGTAGGATTGGCTAAACCGTTAATTTGTTACCCTGTTAGTTGTTTTAATCCTTTTGAAGAAGTTTGTGATTAGTGCATTTTCCATAAGATAAATGTTGTTGTAAGGACAATTAATTGTATTATTAAAGAATATTATATGGATTCTTATCCTTATTATGGTTTTTGTGTACGGTTTTCTGATGCTCTAACAAATCATAATAAAACAAATAATGATGTATCAAATTTAAATTCTCATGCTTTCATAGGGTGCACTTTACCAAAAATAAGTCCAAATAATGATGCATTGATATATCAAATTTTAAACTCTTTAATATCATGCTTTCATAGTACAAAATTCTCAATAAAATATATTTGATGGTTTTAATAAGTATATCAAACTTTCATGTGATGCAACTTGTGACTTAACAAATAAAGAGACCGAATTTAAAATGTTTGATAAAATTCATGATTTAAATTGATTGATAAATAAATATAAAATACATTTTTTTCTAAAATTATAATTGACTTTATAACAATTATTTAGTTGATGTAATATTTCAAGAAATGCGCTTCAAGAGACGAATACTAGTTGTTGAAAATTATTTCTTCTTTCACCGTGTTTTGTGAAGTAAAACTTCTGTAGATTGTCTTTATTTCTGCTAACTCTTGTTTGATAAATAACTGGAGAAATCTTTAACAACACACTTTTCAAACCATACTTAAACAAAGGATCGAAGAGGTGCTTCCCGTTTTTCTTCGATCATGGGATTTGTATATATCTTGCAATAAAACTTTCTTTAATTTAAGTCTTTCTTTTTCAATAGTGTTGTGGCTATAAGTAAATATTAAAAGAGTGTTCATAAGTAAATATTAAAATTAAAAAGTAATTGAAAATATTATATTATCTTATAAAAGATTGTAAGTAGAGTTCAACTATAATTTTATCAAGTTCAAATTATAGACGAAGTTTAGTTTATTTAGTGAAAGTCAATCCATCTAATTATTCAAATTCAGATTGATCGTAACTATATTATTATAAAATATTGAATAAATCATATATTATATATGATTAGTTGATTACCATATTCCATAAAAAAGATATTATTAATAGTTTCAAATTATCAAAAAGCGAAAAAATATTGTTAACGATCATATATATTTTGCCTACAGCTTACTAATACTTAACTTAATTTTTTTCTCTCTCTCTCTCTCTCTTTTTTTTTTTGGGAATACTTAACCAAACTCTAGAGTTCTAAATTGTTACCTTTTTTTATTGGTTGGAGTGTTAGTGTTCGTATTTTAAAAAAACACATATTTTTGTTATGCATTGCCAATAAAAAATTACTTATAATATAATATTTATGAAAAAGAATGAAAAGGGAAATACAAAATATATAAAAAGAAATAAGAAATTAAAGAAATGATAAATGTTTATGATGTTTTTCATCTAAGTTTAAAATGGTGACAACTGAAATTTACAACTTGTCGAAAAAATAATAGAATATGTTACAAAATTTTATTCAATTATTTAAAAACCAAAAATCAATTATTTGATAGGGATACATAATACTCTTTTCGCCTCTTATTATATGAACATGTAGAGAAAATTACTTGTATTAAGAAAAATTGTTGTAGCAGTAAACTTATCTCCAAAGTGTGTTAGTTTTACATATTCATCCGTATAATTATTAATATCATAACAGAAAAAAAAGAGTGTATATTTACATTTTTCAATATTTTTTTTGTCAAGTTTTCAAAGGTAAATTATATAGGGATATTTTGTAAAGAAAATGCATATGAAATTTAAGAAAGTAACTTGTATTAAGAACAAATAAAGTGAAAAATAGTCCTATAAATAGGGATGGAAGGAGTACATAAATGTATTAGGGTCGTTTATCACATGAACAAGAGTCATATCAATTATTTTTTAATTTTAACATATATAATATTTATTATTACATGATATGTATGACTAAAAGAGTCATTTATTACATGAACAATTAAGGAGAACAAATTCTTTTAAAAATATATTGGTGTTGTTATGCATGGAGTCGTAGGTTATTGATTTTTTTTAACGAATTCTTTTAAAAATATATTAGTGTTTGTTATGCATGTACTCCACTACAAGAATACTGGTCAGTTGCCAGGGGCAAATCCCCTGGGAAACAGTAAAAAGCCCTGGAAAACGCACTTTTGCCAGGGAATTTGCCAGGGGCGCGCGCGCTGGGAATACACCTCATCGCAAATATTTTGCCAGGGGTTATACCCCTGTGAAATTTCCCAGGGGCACACCCTTGTCAAATTTGCCAGGGACTTACCCCTGTGAAACAAATTGGCAGCCTGCCACAGCTGACACATTAGACGTTGAGTCAGACGGTTTCAGTCCTTGCTATGCCAGGGGTTTTGCCCCTGGGAAACGTCAATTCATTTTTTTTTTAATAATTTAAATCATTTTCCGAAAATTAATATTATATTCATCCAAAATACTTAAAATCATATATATTTTTTAAATAATAATTATTAATAAAATAATATTAAAAATCCACAAAAATTAAAATATGCAATAATATTTAAAATTAAACCCAAAATAATTCATCCAAAATTCCAAATTAAATTATCGATCCAACAAATTTACAAACCACAATAAAATTATCCAAAATATTTACAAACCACGGATAAAGTTGTCCAAATATTACAAATCATATCAAATAACTACGCTTCTTCATCTTCGTCTTTATGGGTGGAAGACTGACCAGCCGTTGAGCTCGACGTCGGCATAGGAACCAATCAAACCCCTGGAGGCAGCGTTACTACCCGAGTAGCAATCATGTTTCGACGACCCTTTTCGTCTGGTTTGGGTGGCATTGTTGTCTATAATAAACCATCAAATAAATAATACTAATCTAGTCAAGTTCAATTGCATGGAAACTATATTTATTAAACTAGACCAAAATCCAGAACAATGAAGTGAAGATAATAAAGCCTTTATAAGGTGTCCTCTAAATAGAAAATTAATTTCTTCATTAGCAAAGTTATGAAGTAGAAACCAGAATTTTTAACATACATCATTATTCATTTTATGGTCTCTGTCAACTGTTTACGGATTATATAAATTATGAAGAATACGCATGAACGAATATTACTTCTATAAACAAGAATACAACATTACAAGAAGTACTAGCAAGAAGCAAATTACAAGAAACAATACAAGAGGCACACTAGTTCTCAAAGGCCCACATACTCCAAAAGAAAAGCAACCCCATAGGAAAAAAAATACGCAAACACCAAAACACAAATAGCTATAGTCCCTAAACTATTGATTGGACTGAGAAGATAAACAACATATAGTCCTTGCATTATGCATGAAAGTGTTCACTATAAGCACCAATAATAAAAAACACAAAGGGAAACAAACACTATAATAGAGTCACATGGTGAAACCAATGAATTTCATTTAAATCCAACACACTTGTGCTTAAAACCAGTGAATTCAATTTCTGACTAGAGGAGCTGCTATTAGACCAACAACCATGATTACAAGACAGTGAATTCAATTTAGAAATGAACATAACCAAAAACTAAATCAATCAAAGAAAATAGTAAATTTTGATTACGATTCTGCATCCTAAAAAAGTGTACAATTATTTGCAATCGGCATTGGTCATAAGTCATAAATTTTGATTTGAAACCAACACACATAAAATATGTAAAAGTATATGGAAAATATCATTAAAAAGATCAATGGACAAACAAATTTCAATAAAAAATTCATTAAAACTACCTATTGGATTCTGCATTCCTTCTTTACTATTTTTAAGGAGAAGAAAAAAAGAGGAAAATAAGCCGGGCCAAACGGGGCCTTAATAAATAGCTTAATCTAAGACAAAAAAATAGCTTAATCTAATACATATCTATATTTGGGTCATTTTTGGATGCATGTAATAATATAAATAAATAATAAATTTTTGAAATATACTATAATCATTTTTATAAAACATTAGAATATTTTTTTATGTTTTTCAATTGGTACCATTCATTTTATTTATTGTGTATTTTTTTTATATCAATTTCATGAATTAAATATCATTACCCTTTCATTAAAATTCAAAATCTTTGGTCAAATCGGTAGTTTTAATCAAATTAACTTCATGACCATTTCATTAAAATTAAGTTTCCAATTACAATGTTATTACGATCTGTCTATATATTCGGAGTCTGATGAACAAACTTCTTTTTCTAATTTGTTTGTTAGTCCAATTAGGTGATATTGAACGGTTGGATTGAAAAAATTTGAAATCTTCGGTCAAAATCGATAGTTTTAGTCGAATTTTAAGACCCTTTCATTAAAACTATGATTCCGATGGGACTTTTATTACGATCTGTCTATACATTTGGAGTCCGATGATCAAAATTGTTTTTCTAATTTGTTTGATAGTCCAATTAGGTGATATTGGACGGTTGAATTGATAAAATTCGAACTCTACGGTCAAAATCGTTAGTTTTAGTCAAACTTCATGAACCTTTCACCAAAACTAGGTTTTCGATGAGACTTTTATTATGATATGTCTATTCATTTTGAGTCCAAAGATCAAAATTCTTTTTGTAACTGTTTGTTAGTCCAATTAGGTGATATTGTACGGTTGGATTGATAAAATTCGAACTCTCCGGTCAAAATTGGTAGTTTTAGTCAAACTTCATGACCCTTTCAGTAAAACTAGGTTTCCGATGAGACTTTTATTACAATCTGTCTATACATTTGGAGTCCGATGAACAAAATTCTTTTTCTAATTTGTTTGGTAGTCCAATTAGGTGGTATTGGACGGTTGAATTGACAAAATTCGAACTCTACGGTCAAAATCGTTAGTTTTAGTCAAACTTCATGACCCTTCACCAAAACTAGGTTTTCGATGAGACTTTTATTATGATCTGTCTATACATTTGGAGTCCAAAGATCAAAATTCTTTTTCTAATTGTTTGTTAGTCCAATTAGGTGATATTGTACGGTTGGATTGATAAAATTCGAACTCTCCGGTCAAAATCGGTAGTTTTAGTCAAACTTCATGACCCTTTCAGTAAAACTAGGTTTCCGATGAGACTTTTATTACAATCTGTCTATACATTTAGAGTCCGATGATCAAAATTCTTTTTCTAATTTGTTTTTTAGTCCAATTAGGTGATATTGGATGGTTGAATTGATAAAATTCGAAATCTCCGGTCAAAATCGGTAGTTTTAGTCAAACCTTTTGACTATTTAATTAAAACTAGGTTTTCGATTAGACTGTTATTACGACTTGTCTATATATTCGAATTCTGATGATCAAAATTCTTTTTCTAATTTGTCTGTTAGTCAAATTAGGTGATATTGAACGGTCGGATTGATAAAATTTGAAATCTCCAATAAAAATCAGTAGTTTAATCGTATTCTTGTAAGTTTTATATATAATATTTAGTTTTTTTATATAAGTTATATATAATATTTACTAACTAATTTAATTCGTATATTATTCTCTTGTCAAAAAAAATTCATATATTATTCTCTTAAGATTAATATAAATATAAATATTAATTTCATATTATATAAAACTGTTTTCATATTATTTAGATTCATCTTATACAAATATATTACTAAATATTAGTAAATATTTGGTTTTTTAAAAAGTTTTATATAAAATACCTGGCTTTATATAATCTTTATATAATATAAAAAACTTATATCATGCATATGTTATTTTTACTAAATATCAAGTTTTGTATTATAAATTTTATATAATAGAACAACTTAATTATATAAAAAAAAACATATAATTTTTTAATAAATATTAAGCATTCTATAAAAAAAAAAAACAGAAGTGAGAATTTGTTTTTTCCCTTGTTACAAAGCGTGTATAGTTAGAACTGCTCCTACTATGTAGACTGCTGCATTAAATGTTTCCCAGGGGTTTTACCCCTGGCATAGCATTTTTGTCAGAAAGGCCATATCTACCCCTGGCATAAGACGTTTCCCAGGGGTTATACCCCTGGCACAAGCGAAAGTTTGAGACAGCTCACGTGATACACTGACACTTTAATTTTAAAACCTATATTTTTTCCCTCTCAACTATATTATTTTCCCGCCTACGTGTTTCCCAGGGGTTATACCCCTGGCAAATCATCAAAATATCAAAAGCCCTGGTTTCCACTTTCCCAGGGGTAAACCCCTGGCAAAAAGCATTTCTTTCCCAGGGGTATATGCCCCTGTCAAAAAACCCCTGGCAAGTGACCAGATTTCTTGTAGTGCTCGTTGGTTGGGTTTTTTCTTTTTCTTTTTTTCTTCTGTGATTGATATGTATGATTTCAAGAGTCGTTTCCAACCCATCAGAATACGGGTAACTCAATTGTGTATGATTTGTTTATATTCAAATTTTATTATTTAAATTTTAAACTTCATAATATATTTGTGGTGTCATGAGTTAATAGGTTGGTGACGGTGTTCTGAGGGATGGATATTTATGACTCAAAGTCTATAGTTCGACTGCAAGGTAAGTAAAGTCTGCCTCCAAGACTTAAATTTGACATATATGAGAAAGAGAAAACTAATTGTGTATTATTTATTTAATATTGAAAATTTAAATTTTTAAATTCAAACGTCACATTATATTGAAAATTTAAATTTTCAAATTTCTAAATTAGATATAAAATTCTCAAAAGTTCAAAAATTAAACTCTCAATCACAATATCCAAGTTTGATCTCTAATTTAGTCATATTTGATTATCCAACCAAATTCATAACATACTACGTTTAAATTTATAACACACCACGTTAGCTTGCATTTGTAATCAAAGTTAAGGCTGAGCAAAAATTGTTCCCATCATGAATTAAATTTTGGGTTTCCCAAACAATTCGTTTTATGGGGAGATTGAATATGTAGTGGGCCCTACTAGATTAATTAGAGAATCAGACGTTCGAAAAATGCCTTACTTACAAGCATATGTGAAGAAGTGCTAAGACTCCATCCACCTGCACCCTTTGCCCTTAGACAATCATCAGTTCAGGATTGCAAAATCAACGGCTACGATGTAAAGGCTCATACAGGGACACTAATCAATGTCTATGCAATTATGCGGGACCAACAATCATGGGTCAACCCTGAGGAGTATATACCTGAGAGATTCTTAGTAAGTGGTGATAAGATTAACAATGTAGATGATTATGAAGATGTGAATAAAATGGACGGTGGTGATGATTTTAAGTATATTCCTTTTGGGTTTTTGTAGGAAGGGTTGTCCTGGTTCATCACTTGCATTAACGGTTATACATGTGACAATTGGTGCATTAATTCAATGTTTTGAGTGGAAAATTAATGGTGGTGATGTATTGATATATCAAATCTTAAACTCTTTTTAATATCATGTTTTATGTTCTGGATCGACTAAAAGTCCAACATACATTAAGATTAATCATAATGAGATAAGAATGATCGTGTGGCATAAAGACCACAGAGATAATCCACGAGTACGGGTAGAGGTCAAATGCCTCAAATATCCAAACATGTTCCTAAGGCAAAAGACGATCTAGGTGTACCCCACTATACTGTAAACCCACTATCCAATTTCACACTTATTATTACCTCTTTTAAATATTAACTTGAACATTGGAGTGCTAACATTTTTGCATGTACATTTTTCCCACAAGGTCCAAGAATTCACCTTATCATCACCATCTTCGATTCTAAACAACCAAATCTTCACCGGCTAAGACAAATCATTTCTGATCAACTAGTTCACTTTCATAGTACAAAATTCTCAAATTAAAATATATTTGATGCTTTTAATGAGTATATCAAACTTTGATATTGTGATTGAGAATTTAAATTTTTGAATTTAAACATCACGATATGTTTTTTGTGGTTAAACCATCTCTTTCAAATTTCTAAATTAAAGATAAAATTCTCAAAAATTCAAAAATTAAATTCTCAATCACAAATTCACAATATCAAAGTTTGATCAATAATTTAGCAATACTTGATTATCCAAAAAAATTCATAACACACTACGCGTAGCTTAACTCAATAATGACAGTTAAGACTAGTTTTTATAAGCCAGAGTGCTTGACCAATTAGAAATGTGGTCTTTGTCACTTGCGCGTATATAAACATTCATTGTAATTGTAATTGTAAACATCATTTCAAAACACACAATCAATTTGAATATAATTTTTATTTGTAATTTATCTTTTGTTTTTTATCCCTTATTTATCCATGCATTTAGTAGTTTAGTTCTAAAAAATTCCAACAATTTGTATTAATCACTTTTGGAGGAGTTAAGTGGGACTTAGGTTTTGTGTCAAAAAAAAAGTGGGACTTAGGTTTTTTTTTTTTTTTTTTTTTTTTTTGTATTAATCAATAATTCAATCGATTAACTTTCAAATAAATAAACACTATATAGAACGCCATTCATTTTATTTGCTCAGGACACCAAAAATCGTAGAACCGACTCTGAGAAGAGAGACTTCAAAATGTGACTATTATCAGAGTTAGAAATAAAAATAAAATCGTATTAAGAGGGCTCTGCACATGAGTTTGCTAAATGGACTGCCCAACAACCCATCAGGAAGTTGACTATATATATTCCTGATCATTTATTTGTACTATATATACAAAAAGATATGGAGGTCCTTGGTTTTTTTTCTTCAATATATTGGTTTTGTTTTTAAAAAAAAAATATTAATAATAATTATCATAATTACTCCCTCCGTCCTTATTTTTAGTCTTTTTTTTTTGAAAAAACCTTATTTTTAGTCATTTTAGAGTTGAACACATGAATTAAAAAATAATAAATTTGGATAAACTAAGTCCTTTTTCCTTAAGAAAGAGTAAAGTTCATCTAATGATACTTTTAATTTTTGCAAGAGTACAAATATTAAAACATTATTAAATGTATTTTGATTTTTTTAAAAGAATCAAAGTTTTGGGATAAATTTAAAAAGGTAAAAGGACTAAAGATTAAAGACAGAAGAAGTAAATATCTAACTATTGATTAACGCTCGAAACTTTGGATGAAATTTTATCATGATATATCTTCATTACTTGATTACGAAAATATCCTAAATGTTTAATTTTAAAATTCGTTCAAAGAAAATTACGTTAAATCCAACATTAAGTTGATAGGTAATGTAGCTGACGTTTTCACGGTTGTCTAGGCGTTAGTTTCATTCAAATCAGAGATTCAGAGCTACAGTGAGAAAAAACGAAACAAAATAGTGAATTTCATCAACGGTGAAAATTGAAGTTTTTTTTTTTTGACGGGGTGAAAATTGAAGTTTTGAAAGAGAAAATAGAATGACTATAAAGTTAATAAAATGAACTTATTAATTAGTGATAGACATTTGTCCCGTGTATGATTTTTAATCAAAGTTAAGGGCTGACTAAGAATTATTTCCATCAGGAATCAAACTTCAATCCTCCCGAACAATTCTGTCTTCTTGTGTGGCATTGTTGGGCCTGTTGTTTGGCTTAGATGGAATTCTTCGAGCTCGTCTATGAACATGTCATAGGCTTCTTCCAGAGCCATTCCCAGCGCTGTGAACCATCTTTTGAACTCCATAAGCTCTTCCCAATCTCTCTCGCACTTTGTTTCTTTCTCAGTCAGCGCTGTTGAGGTCAAAACCGTTTTGATGTATGTTTTAATGACAACAAACCATGTTGAATAAATGTTAAGTTTTATGAATGGTGATCTACTGATGTTTGCACTTGAGTTTTTGTTGATTGCTAGATAATGACAAAAGTGGACGAGCTAGAGGTCACTCACATCAACAAGTGCATTTTATATACTAAAACAATGAAAGAATTGGAGTAGCATCATATGATCATAACAGTAGCATCACAAGCTTCATGAACATATTTAAAGGATGTTGTTTGAATCATAAAGAGATTCATTGAAGATTCAAGCAAGAAAGTGAGCTTCATGGTTAATAGTCCTCCACATCATCACAAGGTTCACAACAAGTATTGAATGTTCAAGGAAGAATTTGATGATCGTAGTTGAAGAATCAAGATGGAAAAACCTGCATCACATGCTACAAAAAGAATATGTTTTGATGTTATGAGACAAAACTCACATTAAGTTTTGTGTCACATACTTTGGGGATTTACTACTACAACTAACATCAATGAGAATGATGCATTCATTGAGGATCTTCAAAACCTACTCAAAGTATCATGCTACCAAAGCTTATCAAGAGGAGAAAGTTTTGAGAATGATTTTCCATGAGTTTTCAAATAAGCTTATGCAAAAGGCATACAAGTTTCAATCATTCTCTAAACTAGAAAATGATACATTTCAATGATGAGTACTCTCACGCCTCCACTAAAGAATCTTAAAGATACTCAATGAACGAGTAACAATATGTGCAAAACATCAAAGAAGAATTGTGGGAAGTTTTGCAACAAGATTTCAAAGTTGATTGATCAAGATCAAGTGTCTCACTCCTTGAGAAAATCTTGAATATTGTTTCAAGAATGTTCTGAGAACATTCTCCAAGAACATTCTCCAGTTCATGCTTCATTCTCACCAAGAACAAGCTTCAACTCAAAAAACACTTATTTCTCTAAGTGAACTATGTACAAGACAAAGAAGCATTTTTTCCTTCGAATTTACTCTCAGAATCTCAACAACATTCATGTCAAATAAGGCAAGGAATATTTGGAATGAAATGTGTGACTTTCCCTTTTGGACAAGTTTTGAAGAACAAGCATGTGCTCATGGTTTTTAATGCAAGACAAAGATTTTATGCTGTCCATTACCATTGAAGACAGATGATTCATAGACCTATGAGAATGTGCCAACTCATTTGCAACTAAAAGTTGGCATGTCCTTTTTGTTGAGTATTATATGAACATTCTCCCATGTTGATGATTACTTTCATGACAAGGAGTACCATACAAGGACAACATGAATAGTGCTTCAAGGACTATACAGCTGTATTTCTGATATCTCACAACTAGCTATCAAGATAAGGATCAAGTTTCCTTGAAGATCAAAGTTTATCTCCGCCCAGAATGGAGAACGCTCTCAGAAGGTTATAGGAGAATGATGTTCTTGTCAAGTCTACTATCTAGCCCAAGAACAGCTGGATAAACGCATGCCTAAAGATGTCTAACGGCAACCCTTGGAGAATGTAGTGTAAAGGACACTTTACAACTCACTGCAAGCTCATTTCCACGCTCCTTTGAATGAATTATAAGGATCCGATCCAAGAACACTCTCAGATCATTCTTTGGTTTTGAATATCTCTCATCAACAATCAATGAGCTGTCAATTTTTGAACAAGTATCCGTTGCAAACGGCTTTCCTTGGAGAAAAAGCAAAGAAGAATCATTTATAGCTCACTACAAGCTCATCATACACGCTCCTTTGTTATTGAAGTTGAAGAACATCCTGGAGATCATTCTGAGAACAATCTGACAGATTTACTTTTCTTCAACAACTTTAATGAGCTGTCATTTTAAAGGTGTTTAACAGCTAGTTTCTGATCCAAACGGATATATTTCATGACCAAGCAACACAAGACAATCCTCAGCTATAAATAGAGCACTTGGTTACCTTTGAAGAGTAAGAGTTGAAGCTACAAATCATCAAACACTTGTTTTTGTCTACAAGTCACAAAACTCTTCTTTCATCACTCACACTAAAGATCTTCATTCTCAACAATACTTCTGAGTTACTGAGTGTTTTTATTTGCTTCTCAAACTAGCCTTTGAGTTTCTAAAAGCAAATATCTCAAGAGACCACTTTTCAACAACATCCACTTTTAAGTGATTGTATCTTTGTCTCTTCATTTTACCACTCACACTCCAGCTCCTTATCAACTCTTGGATCAAATATTTTGAGTGTACTGAGTGTAATTTTTTATAAGCTTCTCAACGTCATTTGAGTTTATTGTAAGCTTAGATCCAAATCATTATCTTTGTAAAAGAAAGATTGGCTCAAGTCAATACGTAACTATTGATTGAGTGACACCCTTACTAGCTTGGAGGGCTGGGGTAGTTTTAAGCTTGTAGGGCTTAAAGGTTTTTGATCTTGGTTTAGATCAAAGAAAATTTGTATTTGAGATCGGTAGTATCTCAAAGATCATAGTGGAAAACTCACAGGCGTGGGGACTGGACTAGCCCAGGATTCGGGTGAACCAATATAACTTTTGTGTGTGAATCTCTCTTACCTTAACTCTTTATTTACTGTAAACACACATCACACATACCACTTCATTTACATTTAATTTGAATTATCACGCAGCAGAGAACATTCTCAGAACAATCTGTTTTATAGTAGAGAACGTTCTCAGATCAAGCTCTTCTATAATTCACTAACATTTATCCAAGTATACACTTGAGATCAATTTTGTAGAATGCAGGATTAATTTTTAAAAGGGTCACAATTCAAACCCCCCTTTCTTGTGACTATTTCTTCCACTTCAAGCGCTTTGCATTCCTCCTTTGGATTATCCACCGTGTTACCTGCAATATCTTTGGAAACATGAGTGGTTACCAGTTTTGATAGCTGACCTATCTGAGTCTCAAGGCTTTTGATTATTGCGCCTTGATTTTCCACTGTAGACTGGATGTTCTCGAAGTTTGTTTGACCTCATGCTTGCAAACTTGCTTAGTAACTCCTCCAAAGGAGATGATTTTCTTGGTTGAGTTGCACCGCCTTGGGCTTGATTTCCTGTTTGGGCCCATCCGAAGTTTGGGTGGTCCTTCCATCGTGCACTGTACCTGCTAGAGAATGGATCATTTCTTTGTTTTCCCATGAACTTCGCTTCTTCGGTGCTGTCTCTTGGCAAACACTTCCTGTTGGGGTGATCTTCTAGGCAGAAGTCACAGACTCCTTCTACCTTCTTTGCACTTGCTTCTTTGGTTTCAGCTAGTTGCCTTTTGAGTAGCTCGATTTCTACCTGGTAGGCGACTTCTTTGTCCACTTTAATTACTCATGCGGTCTTTTCGTTCCTGTCATGGCTCATGTTGTACTCGTTTTGGCACATCTGCTCCTCGTGGGTTTAGATTTTGATGGACCCACCAGCTGAGGCGTCTAGTATCATGCGATGCTGCATCTTCATACATGCAGTAAAAAGTTGCATCTGTTCCATGTCACTTATGCTATGGTTCGGGCACCTCCTCATGAGCAGCTTGAAACGCCCATAAGCCTCGCACAGTGATTCTGACTCGTGTTGCTTGAAGCTCAGGATTTTAGACTTTCGCTTCTGGAATAGTGTGTGAGTGAAAAACCTTTCTAGGAACTTGTCTTCAAGCTCCTTCTAAGTTGCTATGCTCCCCCTCGACAAGCATTGTAGCCAATCTTTTGCTGGACCTGTAAGAGAAAAAGCAAAAAGCCTAAGCTTCTTCAAGATTCACAATCATCAACAAATTTTTTTGATTTTTTAATTTTTTTGTATTTTTGAAATATAAATGGAATTTAAATAACTCTAGTTGCTCTTGCAAACACAATCCCAGACAATGACGCCAAAAACCTGACTACGGTCTGGCAAGTGAAACAGTCAGTCGACGAGTAATAATTCATACTTTAGGTGTCTAGAATGAGTTCGTATCCACAGGGATCGTGCCAAGTACGACTAGTTTTATTTAAGTTCGATAATTTGCATTCGCTTTGGTTTTTGAAAAAGGTTTTAGCGTAATGCTTTGACAGAAATATAAAGATAGTTGATTCAAAGCGTGAGGAAGACTAGTCGGATCGATTCCCTCCCCTAATCCTGCTTGATACCTGGCGCATATTTATACTGTTTTCGTAACTTCTAATTGTTCAGAGATTAATCATCTTTATTGATAGCTATTAAACTACCCTAAATACTATAGACCACTATGGACTTCTGAATAACTAGGACACCCACGACTTCCTAATTCCATGTTGTCACGTATCCTAGCCATGCGTCGAGCTGTTTGTAAGCATAAGAGTGCAACCTAAGAGGGGGGTGAATTATGTTCTATAATTTTTTCGGTTATTTTAGAGATGTTATGGTAATTATTATTTTTCCGGAAAGTTTATTATGAAGGTATGAACGATATGGAGAAAAATAAAAAGTGTAGGGAGGAGTAGAAGAACACAAAAGATTTATACTGGTTCCCCTTCTAACCTAAGGGTACATCCAATCCCTTCACTCCTTGAATGATTTCACTATGACCTTTACAAAGTGAAACAAGAGAACAATCCTCTCTTTTTCACTCCCTTGCTTCCAATAATCATTCACAGCAAGGTATTCACAATAAATGAATTTTATACAAGAGTCTGGATAGAAATTTGAATACAATATAATTTTGATATACAAAGTTCTAGACTTTGTCTTCTCTTTCAATATAACAATTCAGAAGTATAAGACCCTAAGTGCTCATGAAACTTTAACTTTGATATGAAAAATATGTAACAAAGTTTCAAAAAGTTTGTGATAATTTTGGCAAAAGAATTGTTATGAAAATTTAATTGAAAGAGGTAATTTGATCTTAGAAATTTTTTGAATATATAGAGACTTTTAGAATTGTTCATGAAGCAATGCAATTGTTATTATAATAAAAAAAGTTCAAAAAGAAACAAATGATAAAAGATATTGTTTCAGGAAAAGTTCCAGTTCAAACGGTCACTGTTTTGAAATTCAATCAGCCCAGTTCTTTTTACATCAGTTGACAGAACGAGCGATTTTAAAAACAGGGCAGACAACTTTTCTTAAAATCAGCTTTTTATATTTTTTTAAAAGCTTCCTTCATATGGACTTTTATATTTAACTTATAAATTTATTTTTAATTAATTATTAAAATAAATTATGAACATTCTAAGTTAAAATACTTTTGAAAATATTTTATGCATAATTGTAATAATAACTTTAGTAAGGTTTATATGTTCATTTGTGAGCACTTAAAGCTTATAGCAATGAATTGCATATTGTACCTATGATAAAAATACATCTTGATCAAGATCTTCATGAGATAAAATTGATTGCTTCAATCTTGAATTCTTGAGCCATAATCCATCTTTATCTTCTTTTTACATATTTGTCTTCATCAAAATAACTTTAATTTAGAAGCTTGTCTTCACATTCTCCCCTTTTTTGATGATGACAAATGCATACTTGATGTTTGTGAGTTTTCCGGAATACTCCCCCTATGATGCATGTGTCCCCCTTAATCCATGAATTGTGTTTATTTGAAATTGCATTATGTACCTGAATATCAAGGAGACAAGGAAAACACGTACACATACATATATACATCATTCTCCCCCTTTTGACATTATCAAAAAGAAGGGAAAGATGGGTGAAGGTAGATGAAAATCTAAAAATAAATTATTTAATATAACAACAAAACAAGTAATATGTACCTCTGATATTTATATATCGATTTCATCCAAAATCCCAAGTTCTCTTCTGATTTTGAAGAAAGGTTCCTTAGCAAGTGGCTTTGTAAAAATGTCCGCCAATTGATTATGAGTATCCACAAATGAAACTTCGACATCTCCTTTAAGAACATGATCTCGTAGAAAATGATGCCGTACATCTATATGTTTAGTTCTTGAATGCATAACTGGATTTTTGGTTATGTTGATAGCGCTTGTGTTATCACATTTTAATGGAATGCATCCAAGGTTCACACCATAGTCACAAAGTTGTTGTTTTAACCATAGTATTTGTGCACAACAACTACCAACAGCAATATATTCTGCTTTTGCAGTACTTAAGGCTACATATGTTTTTTTTTGCAAAACCATGAAACTAGAGAATTGCCTAGGATGTGGTAAGTCCCACTTATACTTTTTCTGTCCGTCTTACAACCTGCATAATCTGAGTCAGAATAACCAACAAAATTACATGTAATACCTTTAGGATACCATAGTCCAACATTTGTTGTTCCTTTGAGATACTTCATGATCCTTTTTACGGAAGAGAGATGAGATTCTTTTGGATTTGCTTGAAATCGTGCACAAAGACAAATACTAAACATTATGTCAGGACGGCTTGCCGTCAAATATAATAATGAACCAATCATACCTCGATATTTTGTTATATCTATCGGTTTACCAGATTCATCTTGATCAACATAAGTGCTAGAACTCATTGGTGTTGCAATTTCTTTGCAATTCTCCATGTCAAATTTTTTGAGGAGTTCTTTGCAATATTTTGATTGATTGATGAAAATTCCATTCTTTGTTTGCTTTATTTGTAGACCAACGAAGAAATTTAATTTTCCCATCATAGACATTTCAAATTCTCCTTGCATCATTTCGGAAAATTCATTGCATAAAGATTTATTAGTAGCACCAAATATTATATGATCAACATAAATTTGCACAAGTAAAGTATGATTATTAATTCTTTTGATAAATAAAGTAGTGTCTACTTTTCCTTTTTCAAAGCCTTTTTTCACAAAGAAAATTACTTAATCTATCATACCATGCTCTAGGTGCTTGTTTTAATCCATAAAGTGCTTTCTTTAGTTTATATACATGAGAAGGGTTTTTAAAATCTTCAAAACCTGGAGGTTGTTTAACATATACTTCTTCAAGTATATATCCATTTAAAATTGCACTTTTGACATCCGTTTGATATAATTGAAAATTTAAAGAACATGCATATGCTAATAATAATCTAATTGCTTCTAATCTTGCTACCGGTGCAAAAGTTTCATCAAAATCTATGCCTTCTTCTTGATTATATCCTTCTGCAATTAATCTTGCCTTATTTCATACTATGATACCATTTTCATCTAGTTTATTTTTAAAGACCCATTTAGTGCCAATGATATGCTTATCTTTAGGACATGGTACTAGTTCCCAAACTTGATTTCTTTCAAATTGATTTAATTCTTCATGCATGGCTAGTAGACACTACTTTATTTAATGCATCATTTAATGCATCTTAATGCATCATCATTTAATGCATCATTAAACATGCATCTTAAGATTAAGTCTAGTAGATACTCCCTTATTTATGCCACCAATTACTTTGTCAATTGGATGATCACGATGAATTCTCCATTCTTTAGGAAGATCACTTTGATTTGTCTCTTGTTGTGAAACTTCTTGTTGATGTTCTAGTTGATTCTCATTGATATCTTTGGCAACTTCTTCCGAAGGCATTTCTAAAATATCATCATCATCATCACAAACAACTATATCCTCCTTCGTCGGATTTTTCGTCAAACTTACCGAGATTGTCTTTGTCATTGTTGAGGACAAAGCACTTACATCAAAAAATATGAAAGTGAGAAATGTTTGGCTTTCTTCCCTTGAAGAGTTCATATGGAGTCTTTTTCAAGATTGGTCTTATAATAACCCGGTTACTTACATAACATGCCGTACTAAACGCATCTGCCCAAAAATACTTTGGTAGATTTGAGTCACTAAGCATTGTTCTTGCAAGTTCTATTAACGATCGATTCTTTCTTTCCACCACTCCATTTTGTTGTGGAGTCCTTGGTGCTGAAAAATTGTGAAAGATTCCACGCTCTTCACAAAACTCTTCAAAGAATGCATTTTGGAATTCTCCACCATGGTCACTTCTAATTGATACTATCTTTAATGATTTTTCATTTTGAACTTGCTTTGCAAACTTCTTAAATGCTTTGAATGCATCACTTTTCTGCACAAGAAACAAAATCCAAGAATATCTAGAAAAATCATCAACAATAACTAAGGCATATACATTACCTCAGAAACTTCTTGTTCTTGATGGACCAAATAAATCCATATGCAACAATTGAAGTGGCCTTGTTATTGATACCACATTCTTTGCCTTGAAAGTTGATTTGGTTTGTTTTCCTTTTGACAAGCATCACATAATTTATCTTTGACAAACTTTATCTTTGGTAAACCAATGACTAGATCATGTTTGGCTAATTTATTTAAATGTTCCATATGAATATGGGCTGCCCTTTTATGCCAAAGCCATGAATCATTGTTGTTTTCCATAAGACATTTAACTTTTAAAGATGAATCATCTAAGAAAATCGTGAAAATATTATTAATTCTTTTACCTATGAGTTTTACCTTATGATTGGCCTCATCTTCAATTAAGCATTCATCCTTGGTGAATTTGATTTTGAAGCCTTTGTCACAAAGTTGGCTTATACTTAGAAGAATGTGAAGGTGTGAAAAACACAAGAAGGGGGGGGTTGAATTGTGTTTTGGGTAATTTAAAAATTTCTTCTAAGTTACAGAGAACTTATCAGAGGTTGCAGCGGATTAGAAGACAAATCACAATTACGAGCAACTAAGAAGGTAGAATGAAAGAGAGAGAGAGAAAGAGACAGAGATTTTATACTGGTTCCTCTCACAATCCGAGAGTAGTCCAGTCCTCTTGTACTTCCAAGAGAGTTCACTATAATCACCAAAGATTACAATTGCTCAAGCACACAAGCAAGAGACTTCCAATGCTCAAGTATACAAACAAGAGACTTCCTAATGCTCAAGCACGCAGGCAAGAGACTTCAATACACAAGTTTAGAAAAACAGAGTCTGAACAATTGATATAAAGATCAATGTTCAGTTACAAATTAAATACAACTTTTGATACAAGACTTAACTTAGAATCTTAATACAAAATTCTAAGGTTCAACTAATGAATTAACAGAAGCTGAAACTGGAGTCTTGGATTTTGAATATGAGTTCAAGTTGTATTTGCAGTTTTGTGCTTTAAGATGAATTTGGCAGAGTAACAGCTCTTTTCGAATTGTTCCAGTATCGTGTCTACCAAAGCTTCAAACTTGCTCCAATTTATAGAAGAAGGTGGAGCGTGTTTGATTTGAATTAGATACAGTGAGATTGCGCCAGCTGTAGGATAGTACCTTTGATATCCAAATCAGGTAACCTTGTAAGCGATCAATCTTGGGTGGAAAGATTTATCCAAATCAGGTAAAGAGTTCGTACAATAGTACTAACGTCACTTTTCTGTGGATAAGATTGATTCCATCAGCTTTTGGAATGTCAGAGTATAATCACTGATGCAGAGAATGTTCTTCTGACAAAAACGGCTCTCACTGCTCTTTATCAGAGTCTGATATGCATCTTCTGATGAATAAAAAATTTGCATCTTCTGATGAACCAAATATGCATCTTCTGATGTCTTCAAGTTCTGATCAGAGTTTGCTTTGCCATATCAGAGCTTCCAATGTGCTTTAAAATGAATATAAAAATTAACTTGAATATCTGCACACTTGGATTAAATAATTAGTATACCCTATTGTATATTAATACTTTTGTTATCATCAAAACTTAATTGGATCATGTCAGAACCTCTTTTGTTCCAACAATCTCCCCCTTTTTGATTGATGACAAACCAAGTATTAATTTACAATGGTTGTTGATAAAATTTATCAAGCATCTCTTAGGTTGATGAGTTTTGCAAGCTCCCCCTAAGTTCAGCAATGATTAATTAAATCAGTTTAAAAATATTCATTTGAATTTTGAACTAAAACTAATACACTAGACTTTCAGAGGCTAGGTTTGCAAGCTCTCCCCCTAAGTCTGATACCTATGAAAGAAAAGTGCAATTTTCTTTTATACGTACCATGTATCAGAAGTTCAAATTTCAATTGATATTTTCCTCAAAATCATATTGTATATAGATAATAACGCAAAAAAAAATAAAAAATTGGAATTTGGTTTCAGTTTAGCATCTCATAAATTAATAACAGCTCTTACTCCCCCTTTTGTCATTAAACAAAAAGATAAAACTGACAAGAAATAAATGACAATTTTGAAAAAAATGGTCAAAAGTAGAGTTTCAATGCAGTCAAGGTGGTTACAACTACTCCAATTAAATGGCTTGTCGTAAGAACCAAGAACTTGTCCATTTTGAAACTACTATATAAGGACCATGAACTTTGTCATTTCACTCAACACTTCCATTTCATTGTGAAATATCAACAATGGAGAAGGATAGAAAAGTGATCAAAAGTAAGAGAGTGCAGGAGAAGAAGAAGAAAGTGAAGATTCAACATGACTCAGAGTCTAAGAAGAAACTTCAGAAGATGAGGGCATCAACTTCTGCTCCTGTCAGAGGCAAATATCAAACGAGATCCAAGGCTAAACAACAAGAATCCTTATATGGGTCAGAATCTGAATGGGATTCTGATTGGAAGGAATTCTTGAGTACATACGTTCCTCCCAAGGAAGAATACTTCTCTTCATAATCAATGAGATCACTTTTCATTGATTTCCCAACAAGGAAGTGAAGAGAATGTCGTGAACTCTTCCATTTCCCTTAGATTCAAATAAGCTAGATTTAGGACTAGCTGTGTTATGTAGAATCCAAGTGAGAAGTTGGATAGAAACTTATGTAATCAACAATTTTCAATTGAATAAACTCATTATTTAGCTTTGAAATCTTTGTGTTGATTTTTGTCTCAAAATCATTTATGAAAGCAAAAAAAAAAAATAAACAATGAACACAGGAGATAATTGAATAAGGAACTGAATACTTAATAAGAGAATAATATTCAGCAAGTTACAAAACAGATATCAGAACATGATAAAGCATTAAACAAATAATCAGAACATGTGCTTAGAATCCTAGGGGTTAAGGTTGATCAGGTTGCTGAGGCAATCTTGCATTGATGCTCTGAAGAGTAGTCATAATAGCAGCCAACATGGAGGAATGCTCATCAAGCTGTCTCTGGAAATTTTCCTGATTTTCCAATACATGCTGTGCATACTCTGGTGCATTTCTAGCCAGTTGCTCAAGCCTTGCTTGTTCAGCAGCTCTTCTAGCTTCCTCTGCTAGCCTAGCTTGCTCAGCAGCTTGCCTTTCCCTTTCTATACGCTCATCTTCCAACCTTTTTCTCTCCCTTTCCTCAGCTTCCAATCTATCCCTTTCACGCCTCTCTTCCTCTTCCTTCCTAGCAATCTCATTCCTTAATTTCAAATCAGTGGTATAAGCCTTCCTAGCAGCACGAATCATAAGCACAAGATGCTCTTCCATAAGGTCACACTCTTTGTCAATATGAGCTGAATTAATAGACCTTGTTGGAATTGCACTTGACATTCTCCTAAGATTCTTGTCAACAGCTTGCAGCAAATTAGAGATACCATCTTGTGTTTGGTCAAGGGGTTCATTGAGGATTCTTGAGGGTAGGTGAGGTGGGAAAAATATGCAGTCCATAGATAGATCCTGCAGAAGGTGTTGGAGATGTTGTGATTGGTTAGGAGGAGTTCGTTGTAAGACTTCAAGATTCATAGACTCATTTATCTGTTGAACATGTGCCTTGATTGGTGTTGGTAACTCAAATGAGTTATCCATAGCCACATGTTGTGGAGATTTCTCATGGCCATGTTCATCAGCATGATGAGTTTCTGATGCTTGACCGTGATCAGGTTCTGATGATTTTTATTGTTCAGGTTCTGGTTGGGTAGTCTCTGGTTCAGTATTTCCTGGTTGGGGTTGATTTTCTGGTTCATGTTCTGGTGGATGTGTTGTTGTTTTCTCTTGAGTGTTCTCAGGTTGAACTTTCTCAAAGCTAGGTTGGGGTTCATTTTGTGGTTCAGTTTGTTTTGGTGTTGTTTTGGTAGGAATTTCTTTGTGAGTAATGGTTATTTGAGGAGGTGGTGAAGGTGTCTTATCAGAATCTTCATCTAACATCACTTGTGCAGAGCTTGTTGAAGCGTGTTCAAATGCTGAACCATACAGAGTCTGTTGCTCCAGTGTATTATGAGGATCATTCCTTTGTGGCAGCTTCTTGTGCATATTATCAAAAGCAGATGCTTCTATACCACAGTCATAACTATCCTTGAGAGCCTCTTCTTTCTTACTAATCTCTGCAACCTTTGCCAGAGCCTCCTGTATCTTAGCTTCTTCCTTTTCTTCTTCTGTTAGATCCAACAACAACTTCTTGACCTTTGGTTTCCTTGATGTTCTTGGAGCTGTGGTCTTTGGAGCCTTAGCAGCTTTTCTTCCAGCAGGACTTTTGGCAGCCTTTCTCTTAACTGGTGCTAGCTTAAGAGGCTGTTCCAAAAGCCTTGATTGACGAACTGTAAGTCTTGTAGGTTCTCCATCACCTATATCAGCACCCAGCTTTTTCATGAAATCTGCATGTGCTTCTATTACTCTCTTTGCTTCACTATCTCTGACATGCACAAGCCAACTTTCACCAATGCCTTTCTCAGAGTTTCTGAGTAACAGAGGATGTGTTGGATGAATTATCTCATTATTCTTCACCAGCCTTAAATACCTTAGTGAAGTACTGTTCACAATCTTGGAACCAAGCAGAAAGGTACCTAATCCAGGAAGATATGGAGTAACAGCATCCAACAAACCACACTGTGCAAACATGTGGCTCAGTAGTCTTGAGTGTCTAACAATAGCTTTGCTAGAGACAATAGATATGCACAAGTTATCAAAAATAAGCCTTCCAATATCAACAATATTTCCTTTAGCAACATTGTAGGTGAACAGCTTCTGAACACTTGATATTTGATCAGTACCTCCTAACTTGGGCAGAACATTATCAATCAGGATCCTGTAGATTATCTTACAATTGTCTGTCCATTCAAACTTATCCTTAGGATCGGTCTTAGGTTTGAACAGATATTCCTCCACTTCAGGACCTACTACATCAGACTGCTTGATGATCACACCATCACGCTTGAGCTTCAGAGCCTCAAGAATGTGGCAGAGTCTGATTGAGATTCTGAATCCAGCCACGAAGGATTCAATCTCTGTTGAGTAAAAGGATCTCAAACCCATTTCTTCTGGGGTTCTTTCTTTCCATTCAGGGTGTTTTTCCATCATTTCCCTGACTTTCTTATCATAAACATCTCTTGTAATGACTGAAGCTTTCATCCAAAATTCCTTTACCAATTCAGTATAGGTTGGTCCATTGAGAAGATCAAAGTAATATTCCAAACCTTGCTTTTTGAAGAGGTTTACCACTTCAGCGAAACCGTTTACCCTTATGCTTTCTAAATCAACGGGATTCTCAATAGCCACATTGATTTCGTCATATTTGTACGGTCGTTGATCTTTTGCAAATTCAGTAGGGTTGGATTCATTTGGTAAGATCATACATGTTCTATTCAAGAAAGTTGATGAGGATGCCATGGATGAGATATGAAATTAGGGTTTCTAAAGAGGAAGAAAGAAATATCTCTGTGGTTTAGAAGAATGAAAGTGTAGGTTGTGAGAGTGCAAGAGTGTGAATGTGAACAGTTAGTGTGTTTAAATAGAAACTTACGCGCAAAAACAAGTACACATACACAGGGGCAGTAGAGTATTTTACCATAATTGGGAATATGAAATGCTAATCATCATTAACCAACTTCTTTACCTTCTTGCAACAAGACATGTGTATTAGAAGATTGTTAAATAACTGACACGTAAGTTTGAGAAAACGAAAGGATTTTTACAAAAGATTTTTACTTACGCGCTAGAACCATTTACCTTCTAATCAGATTCTGATAGTATGTCAGAAGATACTCTCACCACAACTTCTGATACAGAAGGTTCTGATGACTTCATCTTCTGATTACTATTAGATTCTCACAAACTCAATTTTTCATCAGAGTCTAAGTTAATCAGAGATTTCCATCATGTTCAGATTCTTTTTAATAAAATCAAAACGTTCAACAGCTAAAGGTTTTGTAAAGATATCAGCCCATTGGTTTTCAGTTTCAATGAACTTGAGATCAATTACACCTTTTTGAACATAGTCTCTGATGAAATGATGTTTAATCTCAATATGCTTAGCTCTTGAATGTAAAATAGGGTTTTTAGAAAGGTGAATAGCTGCAGTATTGTCATAATGTAAAGGAATATTGTTACTGCTGATTTGATAATCTTCCAATTGATATTTCATCCAGAGTAATTGTGTGCAACATTTAGCTGCTGATATGTATTCAGCTTCTGCTGTTGACATAGCTATGGTGGTTTGCCTTTTACTAGCCCATGAAATCAAATTCTCACCAATAAACTGGCAGTTACCACTGGTGGATTTTCTTTCAACTCTATCACCAGCATAGTCAGCATCACAGAATCCAATCAGCTTGTAATCATTGGATTTCTGATACAGTAACCCAATGTTACATGTAGCTTTCAGATATCTAAAGATTCTCTTCACAGCAGTGAGATGAGATTCTCTAGGATCTGATTGAAATCTTGCACATAGACATACACTGAATAAAATATCAGGTCTTGAGGCAGTTAGATAAAGAAGAGATCCAATCATACCTCTATACAGTTTCTGATCAACTTTGCCTTCAGATTCTTCTATGCCTAGACTTGATGTAGGATGCATAGGAGTATTCATAGGTTTGCAATCTTCTAGGTTGAACTTTTTCAGAAGATCTTTTATATATTTGGACTGATGAATGAAGGTTCCTTTCTCTGTTTGATTTATTTGAATTCCAAGAAAGAACTTCAATTCTCCCATCATGCTCATTTCAAACTCATCCTGCATCATCTTAGAAAAGTTCTTGCATAGAGTGGCATTAGTTGATCCAAAAATGATATCGTCAACATATATTTGAACGATCAAAATGTCTTTCTTAAGGGTCTTTTTGAAGAGTGTATTATCAACCTGTCCTTTAACAAAACCATTGTCAACCAAGAAAGTACTCAGTCTCTCATACCAAGCTCTGGGAGCTTGTTTGAGTCCATAGAGTGATTTCTTTAGTCTAAACACATGGTCTGGGTTTGTTAAATCCTCAAAACCAGGAGGTTGTTTGACATACACTTCTTCAGAAATGACACCATTTAGAAATGCACTTTTCACATCCATTTGATACAATGTAATATCATGATTGACTGCATAAGATAAAAGTAACCTGATTGCTTCCAGTCTTGCTACTGGAGCATATGTTTCAGTGAAATCAATTCCTTCTTGTTGACTGTATCCTTGTGCAACAAGTCTTGCTTTGTTCCTTGTGACTTCACCTTGTTCATTCAATTTGTTTCTGTATACCCATTTTGTTCCAATAATGTTCTTATGCTTGGGTTTGGGTACCAGATCCCACACATCATTTCTCTTGAATTGATTTAACTCTTCTTCCATTGCAATTATCCAAGCATCATCAGAGAGAGCTTCATTTGTTGTCTTGGGTTCAATTAAAGAAACTAATCCAAATAATGATTCTTCAATTCTGAAGTTTGACCTTGTTTTTCTTGGACTGTTCTTGTTTCCTAAAATGAGCTCTTCAGGATGTGATGATTTATATTTGAATGTGTTCCTTGGAATATCAGATTCTTCAGAGTTATCATCAATAGTTTGATGTTCTTGAGCAACATCAGAAGGTGCATCTTCTTGAGCTTCAGGGTCTTCTATAGATTCTATGTTGTTATCATACTCTGGAGCTTCATCTTCTGACTCATCAGATCCTGACAAATCTTTAACAGGCTCTGACTTTTTATCATCAGGCTCTTTATCATCAAACTTTACGTGCATTGATTCTTCCACTATATTAGTTTCAGAATTATACACCCTGTATGACTTAGAGCGTTCAGAGTATCCAATGAAGATACCCTTACAGGCTTTAGAGTCAAATTTCTTAAGATGGACTTTGTTATTCAGAATGTAACATGTACAACCAAATTGATGAAAATAAGAAATATTTGGTTTTCTTCCTTTAAAGAGTTCATATGTTGTTTTGTTCAAAATAGGTCTAATATAGATTCTATTCTGAATATAACAAGCAGTGTTAACAGCTTCTGCCCAAAAGAATTTTGCTAAATTATTTTCATGCATCATGGTGCGTGCCATTTCTTGTAAAGATCTATTCTTTCTCTCTACAACTCCATTTTGTTGTGGAGTTCTAGGGGAAGAGAATTCATGGAGAATTCCATGTTCTTCACAAAATTTTTCAAAAGGTTCATTTTCAAATTCACCACCATGATCACTTCTTACTTTCAAAATTTTGGAATCTTTTTCATTTTGAATTTGGGTACAGAAGATGCTAAACACTTCATATGTATCATCTTTATTTCTCAGGAATTTTACCCAAGTCCATCTACTATAATCATCCACAATGACTAATCCATATTTCTTACCATTGATAGAAGCAGTGCTGACTGGTCCAAAGAGATCAATGTGTAAGAGTTCCAAAGGTCTAGTAGTAGAGACAATGTTCTTATTCTTAAAAGAACTTTTGACAATTTTTCCTTTTTGACAGGAACCACAAAGTGAGTCTGAGTGATATTTTATTTTTGGAAGACCTCTGACAAGATTGTCCTTGCTAAGCTTAGAAATTAATCTCCAGTTAGCATGACCCAATCTTTTATGCCAGATCCATTTTTCATCACTCAGTGTCAAAAGACAAAGCACTTGTTGTTCCTTTAAATCAGAAAAATTGACTTTGTACACATTGCCTTTTCTATTTCCCTTGAAAACAATGGATTGATCAGAGTTTCTGATTACTGTACATGAATCCTTATTAAACATAACATCATAATTACTATCACACAATTAACTTATGCTAAGTAAATTATGATGTAGTCCATCTACTAACCAAACATTAGAAATTGACAAAGAAGAATTACCAACTGTACCTATACCAATGATCCTTCCCTTCTGGTTGCCACCAAACCCTACTGTTCCTCCCTCTTGCTGATTCAGGGTGTGGAATAAGAGCTTGTCTCCTGTCATGTGACGTGAGCAGCCAGAGTCCAGATACCATGAGCTTTCTTTTCTTCTTTGGGTGCATACCTGCAGCATACACTATTTCAGATTTTGGTACCCATACTCTGATGGGTCCTTTTTGGTTAGTTTTGAGAATCTTATCCTTCTTGTTAGAATAATCAGAAGATCTGGAGTCAACTGAGCCTTTAGAAAATTGTTTAGGCTTATGTTGTCTCTGAGACTTTCCTCTTGAGTGTGTCAGAGAACCAGTTACCAAGTTTGCCTTAGAAGTACTAGTGCCTCGCTTATCAACAGGCTTTGGTACTTTGACAGCTTTAACTTGAGTAGACATGGGTACTGATGTGAGGGGAACCTTAGTTTTAGAAGACTTAGGTTCAGAAGATGAGTCATCTTCTGATACCTTATCTTGTGGTTCCAAGCTCGCAAGAGTACCAGACACAGTCAGAGGTTCTGATGTACCCTTAGTGAAGTTTGAATAAGATTCTGATGGTGACTTGCTCAACACGACAGGTTTACTTGATTTTCCTACATCAGGACATGTAAGAGAACCAAGTCCTTGCCTTTTATAATAGTTGCTGAGTCCACCATGAATTATAGAAGTTACCCTAGTCTTATCTATGTTATGGTGCACAAACTCTTGTAGAGAGATTTCATACTCGTCATAAGGTTTGTGACATGTTCTGCATCCAGTCTCAAGCACTTTAATTGTTTTAAGTGATTTTTGATAATTTGCTTGAGTCTGGGTGAGATTTTCATTGAGAAGTTTCATTTTTTGTTTGCAAAAATCTAACTCACTCAATTTTTCCATGTACTTCACCATTACATCTTTCAAAGCTTTGGTCATTTGAGTATTAGACATTTTAGATATTACCTCATCAATGTCGTCAGTATCAGACTCTGAATCATCTTCATTGTCTGATTCACCAATGGCCATAAGCGCTAGGTTTGCTTCCTCAGAGTCTTCATCCTCAGATAGTTCATTAATATCCTCCCATGTTGCCATCAGACTCTTCTTGGCTTTGTTCTTGATCGTACTCTTTCTTCATTTACCTTTGGAGTTGAGTTCAGGACAATCAGCCATGAAGTGTCCAGGCTTATGACAATTAAAACAATTCTTTGTGTCATCCTTCTTCTCTTTGCTGGTATTGTATCTTGATCCAGATCCTCTGCCTTGAAAATTTCTGCCCTTCCTTAGTGACCACTTTTGAAAGTTTTTGGATAAGAGTGCAAAGAAGTCATCATCTGATCCTTCCTCTTGATTATCTATGGAAGATTCCTCAGCTTCAGACTCTACAACTTTGGCTTTCAGAGCCTTAGATAAAACTGAAATAGATGGCAAGGCCACAGATTTTAGCTTCTTCTGGGGCTCATCAGAAGATAGTTCCATCTCATGACTCATGAGTGAACTTATCAATTCTTCCCAGCCAAGTTTGTCCAAATCTTTAGCTTCTTGAATAGCTGTTACCTTAGGCCTCCACCTTGAAGGTAAGCTTCTCAAAATCTTCCTTACATGATCAGAGGTTGTATAACTTCTCTTTAGAACTTGGAGACCAGCCACAAGAATTTTGAATCTAGAATACATTGATTCAATATTCTCATCATCCTTCATTCTAAAGAGTTCATACTGTTGGATCAAAAGAGTAGCCTTTGCTTCTTGAACCTGTTTGTTCCCTTCATATGTGGAACACAAGGAGTCATAGATGCTCTTGGCAGTGGATTTGTCTGTAATCTTGAGATACTCATCATGAGTTATACATCCAATGAGAAGATCCTTAACCTTGTGATGCTTCTTGTAAAGTTTCTTGTCTGTAGGAGTGAACTTCTTTCTTTCTTCAACAGATAGCCTTCCCTTTTCATCTAGCCCTTGGAAAGTTACCCCTTCTTCAACCAAGTCCCAAAGCTCATCATCTAAACCAATAAGATGACTGTAGATTCTATCTTTCCACCAGGAAAAGGTAGATGCATCTTCTTTGAACTTTGGTGCTTTGTTGCTTGACTTATCTTCAACATCATAGTCATGAGGAACTGCTTTCAAGCTACCACTTGGAGTTTCAGTCATAGTGTTTTTCAACAGAAAACTGTCTCACTGTTAGGTGATTAAAAAACAGAACCGGGCTCTTGATGCCAATTGAAGGTGTGAAAAACACAAGAAGGGGGGGTTGAATTGTGTTTTGGGTAATTTAAAAATTTCTTCTAAGTTACAGAGAACTTATCAGAGGTTGCAGCGGATTAGAAGACAAAACACAATTACGAGCAACTAAGAAGGTAGAATGAAAGAGAGAGAAAGAGACAGAGATTTTATACTGGTTCCTCTCACAATCCGAGAGTAGTCCAGTCCTCTTGTACTTCCAAGAGAGTTCACTATAATCACCAAAGATTACAATTGCTCAAGCACACAAGCAAGAGACTTCCAATGCTCAAGTATACAAACAAGAGACTTCCTAATGCTCAAGCACGCAGGCAAGAGACTTCAATACACAAGTTTAGAAAAACAGAGTCTGAACAATTGATATAAAGATCAATGTTCAGTTACAAATTAAATACAACTTTTGATACAAGACTTAACTTAGAATCTTAATACAAAATTCTAAGGTTCAACTAATGAATTAACAGAAGCTGAAACTGGAGTCTTGGATTTTGAATATGAGTTCAAGTTGTATTTGCAGTTTTGTGCATTAAGATGAATTTGGCAGAGTAACAGCTCTTTTCGAATTGTTCCAGTATCGTGTCTACCAAAGCTTCAAACTTGCTCCAATTTATAGAAGAAGGTGGAGCGTGTTTGATTTGAATTAGATACAGTGAGATTGCGCCAGCTGTAGGATAGTACCTTTGATATCCAAATCAGGTAACCTTGTAAGCGATCAATCTTGGGTGGAAAGATTTATCCAAATCAGGTAAAGAGTTCGTACAATAGTACTAACGTCACTTTTCTGTGGATAAGATTGATTCCATCAGCTTTTGGAATGTCAGAGTATAATCACTGATGCAGAGAATGTTCTTCTGACAAAAACGGCTCTCACTGCTCTTTATCAGAGTCTGATATGCATCTTCTGATGAATAAAAAATTTGCATCTTCTGATGAACCAAATATGCATCTTCTGATGTCTTCAAGTTCTGATCAGAGTTTGCTTTCCCATATCAGAGCTTCCAATGTGCTTTAAAATGAATATAAAAATTAACTTGAATATCTGCACACTTGGATTAAATAATTAGTATACCCTAATGTATATTAATACTTTTGTTATCATCAAAACTTAATTGGATCATGTCAGAACCTCTTTTGTTCCAACAGAATGTACTTTAATCCTTCAACCTAAAGAGCATCTTCAATGGATGTGAAAAGTGGTGCTCCAACTTTGCCTATGCCAAGAATTTTTCCTTTGTGTTGTCTCCATAAGTGACAAAATCCTTGGCTTTAAGCACTAGATTTGAAAATTTGCTTATGTCTCCTGTCATATGCTTGGAGAAACCACAATCAAGATACCAAAGATTTGTAGTGGTATTCAAGCAAACCTACAAAACAAATTAAGTTTTGTTTGGTACCCAAATTGCATTGGGTCCTTCATAATTAGTTCTTTTCTTTACCCACACATAATGCCCACTTGGTACACTAAAGTTTCTTACATAGCAAGCATTAGGTGTATGGCCGTTTATACCACAATAAAAACAAGTAGGAACAAAATTACTTCTATATCTAGGAACATATGATTTCTTTTTAGAAAATCTCTTCTTAGAATGATAATGGACGTTTGGTGCTTTATTCGCTTTCTCTTTGGTGGATTGATTAATTGCCGTAACAAAGATAGTTTTATTCGTATTTGGTTTGTCAAATTTAGAATAACCAAGTCCACTTTTATCATTAGAATATCTTTGTTGACTAAGGATATTGTCTAATCCAACTTGTCCTTTTTCATACCTTTCAAGAACTCTTTTTAATTGGACAATTTGGAAGGAAAGTGAATCACACTCTTTGCATGTAAAATTATGTTTTCAGCTAATTTTTTTTTTTCAATTTCAAAGTTCTTTTCTTTTTCAAAAAACTTTGTTTTTCAACTTCAAAATTCATTTCTATGGTATCAATCTTTTCTTTAAGAGATATAATTTTTTTCTTTTGTGTTGACACTGTTCTATATAGAATTTTACATTCATTAAGTAATTCATTTATAGCACCTTGATAGTCATTATTATAAGGAGATTTACTACTAACCTCTTCACTTTCATCATCGGAATGTTGTGATGCCATTAATGCAAGATTTGCATATTCTTCGCTCTCCGAGTCGGATGATGAACTTATTTCATTATCATCCCATGCAATATAGGCTCTTTTGGGCTTTGATTCCTTTCTTCTTTTTGTTAGACTACTAGGCTACCACTTAGAAGGGGGGTTGAATAAGTGGCTTCGTTAATCAATGTCAATTTAAAAAATTATTTGATTAAAACGAATGCGCGGAAGCACCACCGGATCGGTAGTCTACTTTGCACCTTTTGACCAAAGGAAAGATAGTATAGCCTTGAACGAACTAGGAAAATTATCGGAACGCTTAATGCAAAATATCCAAATTTAATCGATTAACAAAAACAGTCCCAAGCAAGTTATATGATTCGATATTCAAATTCAATCACAATCAAGACAATCGCAATTGAACCTTTGTGCACACTTACGAACACAAAACTTCAATTGATACAAAATATAAGCGAATTGCGTAAAGTAAGAATTTAAAGCGAATCGACACAAAAGAGTTGATTAGGGAGTTCCCCGGATTTCGCGTCGTCCACACGTTTGTCCGAGTACGTCTCCCCCCAAATAACCAAACGGGTTATTTGAGAGTATTATTGATTAAAAACAGTTTGAACACAAGTGCACAATTTACAATGAATCCAATACACCTATATTGACTCAAAAGTAAAACTATGCTAAACCTCAATCGACGAACGAATCTTCACCCTCTGATTCCAACGATTTTACCCGTGCAACTCCTTGCAACAATCGTCCAGCTGAGTCCTTCAATTCTTCTCGATTGATCCTCCAAGATATCGAACAATCTTGAATCCCTAGCAAGCAACCAAACCTCCTTCGCAAAGCAACCAACCAAGCGTACAACTTCTATTGGATTGATCCCATACTCAATCTTCAATTGTTGCAACTTGATGGAAGATGATGATCTTGTGAAGGATACACTTTGATCCCAATTTTTCACCCAAATTGTATCCAAAGTGTTTCTCTCAAAGCACTCTTGCTTTCTCACTGGTTCTCACTAGATTTTTCTCAGTTGTGTTACAAACAAATGATCACACACATTGCTATTTAAAGTGAGAATAGAATGAGCAATTTTGGGCATAATTTTTCAAACATGTATCGATACAAATGAGCATTTGTATCGATACAAATGCTTTGACCAACGTTAAAAATGAAATTTTTGACCTTTGTATCGATACAAACACGGGTGTGTATCGATACAAATATCAGAATCTTGAAAATCTTGACTGATATGTATCGAAGCATGCAAGCATGATTCGATACATCATCAACTTTCTGGATTTTGAGGACATACAGATGTGTATCGATACATGCAAGCATGTTTCGATACACAGGTGATGTTCTGTCTCTGAAAGACCACTTTTGTATCGATACAGACAATGTATGTATCGATACAAAATGCACAAAATCAGCTAGAAGTAATTTCAGGGCATTTGTATCGATACACCAATGTATGTATCGATACAAAATACCTAAAAGTCAGTTTTTCAAGTTTTTTAGAAAATAGTTCTTTGTTGTCAGGTCATTTGTAATGTTGCCAAAATATGTTCAATCCTATTTTCATGTGTTTTGACAATTATTAAAACATGAGGATGAACTGGTGCACTTTCATTCTCCCCCTGTTTGATAATTGTCAAAACTATGCATAAGCTAACTAAGCATATACCTATTATGCAAATAAAAAATAGCAATGTAATACAGACGCAATTAAAAACACCAAGGCTAATCAAATAAGCACGCTCCCCCTGAGTTGATGCCATAATGCGTTTTGATCATCTTTAGCTTGTGCATTCAATCTCTCCCCCTTTGACAATATCAAAAAGAAGAAGAGAGTACATTAGAAGTAACAAGTCCAAGCAATTTTTAATCAATGATCACATCGTGCACTTACATTTGTCGAAATGCACTTTATGATATAATTTCCTAATCAATATAAATACATACAAAGATATGCCAAAATATATCAATGACGAATACCAAATATCATGATAAAACATGGAATGTAGAACAACAATCCATAAACCAACTCATGAATATTGAAACACATCGACATTTGTAAACAAGTAACATACCAAAATATGGGACGAAATAAACAAAATAATGCAACAAATGCATAAACATAAAACCAATCATCCAAACATACGAAATTATCCAAATGCCAGGTCATACAATCAAAAGTAAATGTTGTCAAAAACACGACAACATCAGAAATTATTCGTACAACCAAATCGACAATAAGAAGTCATAAGGAATAACATGGTAAAATAGTTCAAGAAAAGATAGAAATGAAATGCATAAACAGAAGGTTAAATCTCAAACATCATCATTCATCATCCATGTTATCCGGGTTGGTAGGAGGGTTAGGGTTGTAGTAGACATCCATCTGAGCCTGAATGTTGTCAAACCGGGTGGTCACATAGGTTCTGAGGTTGGTAGTGGTGGTGTACAGCTCTTCAATTCTGGCATTCTGAGTAGCATAGTTTTGAGTGTACTCATTATAGAAGGTAGTTTGTTGCATGCTCATGTTTCTCATCATGTCCATCATTTCATTCCAATTACCACCTTCTTCACCTTGTCCCTCATCCTCAGCCTCACCTTGTCTAGCATTCCTCCTTGGTCTCCTACCTCTAGGAGCAGCAGCTTGACCCTCATTGTCATCATCCGGACCATGGTACACATACACATTATCCACATTCAAAGACCAATTCATTTTGGACATTTGTGTTTCACTAAATTTCTGCAACTTTCCAAGAGTAGTGTACTCAATTGAAAGCTTTTGTCCAATTTTGAATTTCTTCAAAATGCTAGCAATCATGCTACAGTACCCAAAACTTTGACCCCTGCTTGAATTCCTTAGGTCAAACATTCTACTCACAATGTAGAATGGCCAGTCAACTTTCCCGTCCTCCATAAGCAAAAACATCAAGTCAATATCCTTCTTATCCATCCTAGAGCTAGCACTTTTCGGACGCAATATGTGACTTACAATCCAGTAAACCACTCTAGCATTTACACTTAATTTTCCGGTTCCCATGGTTTCCGGAATATTGCCATTTCTAGTAATAGAGGAGATGAAGACATTTGAGTCATAATCAACCTGACTCGTCTCAGAATATGCCAAGAGATCCTCCCCGGTTATCCTATTTTCGGTACTCATGCCAAATAAATCAAACCACATATTCGCAGTGAACTTGTAAACCTTACGACCCCAGCAAAATTCAAACTCAGCCCCATTTCTTTCCTGTAGTCCAGCATAGAAAATCCTAACCAAAGTCTCATTGTATTTTGTTTGTAGGTCACAGAAACTATCAAGTTGTTCAGTCTCAATTATCTCAGCAATATCATTCAAATGTAGATTCCTAAGAGTATCAATATTGACAGATTTTTGAGGAAGTACACTCATAGTCCTACAATACCTAGTGTAAGTAGTAATACAATCCTTATGAACATACTCATCTTCTTTAAGACCAAAATTAGAAACTTCACCACTAGTAGTTGCTATTTCCTTATCTTTTCTAGCCTTCTTAGGTGCCATTACAAGAAGATTGAGAAGTAGAACGATTTACCTTACACTTTTGATGAAGAACTTTAAAAAAAAAATTCACAAACCCCAATTTGATGAATTCCTTGGATTGAAGCTTATGAGACTTTGACCACAAAATTGATGATGGAGATTGAGTGGGTAATGAATTCTGAGCGGATTGGTGTTAATTTTGTGAAATTTGGTTGAGTTTTGAGGGAGATTGAAGATTTTGGGGTGAGGGTTTAAGAGAGAAACCGTATGAGGAAGAAGAGGTTTTGTTTGGTTGATGAATGAATGAATGAAAAATAGACATATAACCTGTTTTTACGATTTTGTATCGATACAAAGTCGTGTTTGTATCGATACAAGTCAGTTGTTTTGAAGCATGTATCGAAGCATGTAGGCATGTATCGATACATGAGTAACGTTCTGTCCAAACTGAAGAGCTATGTATCGATACAAGTTAATATGTATCGATACATATCAGTTCATTTTGAAAATTTGAAAAAATAACTGACATGTATCCATGCAAAATTCATTTGTATCGATCCAAAATGCATTATTTTCGATTTTTCTTAAAACACATGAACTTATAAGTTTAGAATAAAATTTCTATGACTTCCAAATAACACGTATGTATGAAACACATATAATCACAAAGGTACATGCATATATATGTGAACAAAAACAATATTAACGCACAATATAACATGAGAACACATGTTAAACCACATATGCATGATAAGGTATCCACATAAATCAATCAAAGTACCAAAATCAATCATATGAAGGAGTATATTTATGTATGCACACAAAGTCACATATATAAGAACAAAACAAACATATACAAACCTAAGTATAAACTTAATATGGTAATTGTAATGATTTTTGTCAAATCCTCATTTAAAACGTATGAGTCTCAAAAACTTATCAATATCTTTGAGCAAAATTCTTGGAAATGGAGGATTAGACAACTATCAAAATCAATATCATACTAAGATAGAAATTGTATGTATATGAACCAAGATACAAACGCTAAGTAAAACATATAAAAGGCAAAGTTAAAGAATAGAATCTTCCCTTAAGTGTTAGGTGAAGGAAGTGATCAATTTCCACACCATTTTGTGTTGAGTTGAATCTTATCTTGTCACTTTCCATGTTCATAAGTCTTGAACTCCATTGTTGTCGGTGTCTCTTGTCAATGGCGTCAAGACACTTACCTACATACTTAGACATTTGAAATAGGTCCCCAACTCATGTTGGGTCCTAGTTGGTTAGTAGAGACATTATTGTCTAACTTAGGTAACCATTGCAATTTGCCCTTTGGTACTAAAATTTTTCGAGCATGACATTTTGCAATCGTATGACCTTTGTTACAACAATAATGACAAACAATATAAGGATTACTTTTCTTATGATCCTTTTCAACAAATTTATACTTTTTATTTCTAGGTTTGAACGATTTGTTGAATTTAGACGGATCAACCGCAAAAGTAATCTCCGGCTTGGATGGTTCTTTTAACTTATCTTGTAGCTTTCGTAAGTCTCTACGTAAGTAAAAGCATCCATCACATCCGGTATTATCGTTACCACAACTATCATAAGTCCCAAGAGGTTTTTGAATCAAAGACTCTTTGAGAGCTTTCAACTCATATTCCGTTTCCGAAACTTTAGTTTCAAGGTATTTATTAACTTGCATTAAACCTTTTAGTCGTTGAAAAGCCTCTTGAGTTTCTTTGTGTAGTTTTTCAAAAGCGACTTGTAATTCATGATATTCCAAAAGAGTATATGAACTAGAGGGATTTTGGTTTACCTTTTTAGGAGCAAGTTTCTTACGATCGTGGGATGTCAAGCACACATTTTCCAACAAATCTTCATCACTAGAGCTAGAGCTTGATGATGAAGAGGAAGATGAGCTTCCGCTCTCCCATGCAACATAAGCTTTCTTTCCCTTATCCTTGCTTCCCTTTTTGAATGAAGGTGACTCTTTTTCCTTTCTCTTTAGCTTAAGACAATCCGGTTTAAAATGACCGATTTGTCCACATTCATAACATGCTCCTTTCTTGGAGTACCTAGCATCTTCATTCCTCCGACGGTAACCACTATCTTTCCGATACTTCTTAAGATTGTCATCGGAATGCCTTATCCCATTCTTTCTCATATACCTATTGTAGCGTCGAACGAAGAGCCCCATTTCCTCATCATCGGAATCATCTTCGCTTGAGCTACTTTCCACATGCTCTACCTTTTTAGACTTGGTGGACTTGGATGTGGAGGTCTTTAGAGCAATGGACCTCTTATCCTTTTCCTTTTCCTTCTCCTTGTCATTATGCTTTCCCTTTTTCTCACTTTTCTCATGCTTTTCTAACAAGTTTAGTACTTGTTCATGTTCCGTAAGCTTGCCAAATAAAGTTGTAAGACTCAAAGTAGTAAGATCATTTGCTTCCTTAATCGCGGTGACCTTCGGTTGCCAACACCTACTAAGACATCTCAAAATTTTGTTAGTGGCATCTTGATTTGTGATTGGCTTTCCCAAACCGTGTAACTTGTTGGTTATTTTGATAAATCGTTGTTGCATATCCTCGATGGTTTCACCATCTAGCATATGGAACAACTCAAATTCTTGTGTCAATGTATTAATTTTGGATATCTTTACATCATTGGTACCCTCAAAGTGAGTAACCAATGTGTCCCACATTTCCTTAGCCGATTGACAATGTGACACATGATAGAATTGATCAATCCCAAGGGATGATATTAAAATATTTTGTGCCTTCGCATCGTAATTGACCTTTTTCTTTTCCTCTTCCGTCCATTGTGCCATAGGCTTATTGTCGACAATGCCATGAGGATCCGTGATAGTTGGAACAAACGGACCATTCTCAATGGCATTCCACACTTCACCATCAAAAGAATTGATGTGAATGCGCATACTACTTTTCCAATAGTCAAAATGATCTCCATTGAATATCGGAGCCCTATTATACGCCCCTTTAGGTGCAAAAGCCATGTTTTCTAATAATTGGCACAAATTACTCGGTTTAATCGTTTAAAATCGAACCGGGCTCTTGATGCCACTTGTTAGACTACTAGGCTACCACTTAGAAGGGGGGTTGAATAAGTGGCTTCGTTAACCAATGTCAATTTAAAAAATTATTTGATTAAAACGAATGCGCGGAAGCACCACCGGATCGGTAGTCTACTTTGCACCTTTTGACCAAAGGAAAGATAGTATAGCCTTGAACGAACTAGGAAAATTATCGGAACGCTTAATGCAAAATATCCAAATTTAATCGATTAACAAAAACAGTCCCAAGCAAGTTATATGATTCGATATTCAAATTCAATCACAATCAAGACAATCGCAATTGAACCTTTGTGCACACTTACGAACACAAAACTTCAATTGATACAAAATATAAGCGAATTGCGTAAAGTACGAATTTAAAGCGAATCGACACAAAAGAGTTGATTAGGGAGTTCCCCGGATTTCACGTCGTCCACGCGTTTGTCCGAGTACGTCTCCCCCCAAATAACCAAACGGGTTATTTGAGAGTATTATTGATTAAAAACAGTTTGAACACAAATGCACAATTTACAATGAATCCAATACACCTATATTGACTCAAAAGTAAAACTATGCTAAACCTCAATCGACGAACGAATCTTCACCCTCTGATTCCAACGATTTTACCCGTGCAACTCCTTGCAACAATCGTCCAGCTGAGTCCTTCAATTCTTCTCGATTGATCCTCCAAGATATCGAACAATCTTGAATCCCTAGCAAGCAACCAAACCTCCTTCGCAAATCAACCCGATCACGATTCTGATTCACCGCGAATCGTACCGAACGTTATCGACCAAGCGTACAACTTCTATTGGATTGATCCCATACTCAATCTTCAATTGTTGCAACTTGATGGAAGATGATGATCTTGTGAAGGATACACTTTGATCCCAATTTTTCACCCAAATTGTATCCAAAGTGTTTCTCTCAAAGCACTCTTGCTTTCTCACTGGTTCTCACTAGATTTTTCTCAGTTGTGTTACAAACAAATGATCACACACATTGCTATTTAAAGTGAGAATAGAATGAGCAATTTTGGGCATAATTTTTCAAACATGTATCGATACAAATGAGCATTTGTATCGATACAAATGCTTTGACCAACGTTAAAAATGAAATTTTTGACCTTTGTATCGATACAAACACGGGTGTGTATCGATACAAATATCAGAATCTTGAAAATCTTGACTGATATGTATCGAAGCATGCAAGCATGATTCGATACATCATCAACTTTCTGGATTTTGAGGACATACAGATGTGTATCGATACATGCAAGCATGTTTCGATACACAGGTGATGTTCTGTCTCTGAAAGACCACTTTTGTATCGATACAGACAATGTATGTATCGATACAAAATGCACAAAATCAGCTAGAAGTAATTTCAGGGCATTTGTATCGATACACCAATGTATGTATCGATACAAAATACCTAAAAGTCAGTTTTTCAAGTTTTTTAGAAAATAGTTCTTTGTTGTCAGGTCATTTGTAATGTTGCCAAAATATGTTCAATCCTATTTTCATGTGTTTTGACAATTATTAAAACATGAGGATGAACTGGTACACTTTCACTTTTGAAACTATTTTTCTTTGCAAGATTTGGACAATCCGTCTTTATGTGTCCTTGTTTCTCACATTCATAACAAATGACATTTTGTGTGGATGTAGATGCTTCCTCTTTGTTAAAAAATTTCTTCTTTTTCACAAAGTTAGAGTTATCATTATTAACAAAAAATTTGCCTAACCTTTTTACAAGAAGCATGAAGTTCTCGTCATTATACGGATTATCTTCATTCATGGAACCAATTTTTAGTGCAATACCTTTGGATTTCTTTTCTTCATTCTCATGCTTTTCAAGTCTTCCAAGTTCCGTCTCATATTCTTGAAGTTTTTCGAACAACGTTGCGGAAGTCATTTTGGATAGACTTTTCTTCTCGGATATTGCCGTCACTTTTGGTTGCCATTCCCTGGTTAAAGATCTAAGCACTTTAAGATTAAGTTCATCGTTAGTAAGAGTCTTACCAAGTGCTTTTAAACGATTTGTCAAATGCACGAATCTTTTCTGCATGTTGAGGATTGATTCTCCGGGCTGCATTCTGAATAATTCGTATTCTTGACTCAAAGTGTTCAATTTAGATCTTTTAACTTCAGCGGTTCCTTCATGAGTTTCCACCAATGTATCCCATATTTCCTTTGCTGTTTCACATGTTGAAATATGGAAAAATTCATCCATGCTAAGCGCACTATGAACTATATTGATGGCCTTTTTGTCATTGAGTACTTTTTTTCTTATCATCTTCATCCCATGAACTTTCAATTTTAGGTGTACCTACTCCATTGACAACACTCATAGGAACAAATGGACCTTCTACAACAGCCTTCCATATACCATCTCCTTGTGCTTCTAAATGTGCCTTCATACGAATTTTCAAAAAATCAAAATATTCACCACTAAATAATGGGAGCTTGTTACTACTACCACTGTAACACCCCCTAATTTTTCCATATAATTTATTTGATAAAAACGATTTATTTTAATTTTAGGAGAGTGTTATCCTAACTCAAACGATTATCATACGATAATTATAAAGCAGCGGAAAAATAAAGATTTAACAATTGATCATAAGTCTTAAAAAGAATCAAAGTGGAACAACTAAGACAAATGACATAATCCGATGTTTCCAAATTATTGACTGAAAATTTAAATCTGATTTTCCCGTGATGTCCTAATCAGAGCGACTCTTTATTGAAAACACGAAATTAGACAGCTCCTAAGTCGTTCCCAAGACTCGAAGCTAATGCTGGTCATTTACCTGAAAGCCTACGATTGCACATCGCAGGGCTAAGCTAGAAAAAGGAAACAACAAGGGGTGAGTAATAACGTCATACAAACAACTGAAATAATAGCAATACGAGAAAGTAGCTAAAACATGGGCAAATGACAAATAAGGCACCGTCCTTTGGGGCGATGAAATACACAAGCAAGTACAACAAAAACATCTAAACTCATCACGTCTAATTAAAAGGATACTACTTCAAAGTCAATCAAAATATCAGAATGCGAAGTCATATGATCTAATACTTCCTATATGCATGTGGTACCAGGGTCGGAGGTCAGAATTATGTTCCTGAAAACACTCCTCTACACGACAACAAATTAGAAGCCGAAGTAAATCAGGCATTCTACTACACGACAACAATTTCATTTCATAATATGAATGAATGATTTCCAAATGTCAAAACAAATCAACGCAACAACAAATTAGAAGCCTACTCCAACACTTCGGACTTCCAAATTAATATTAATTTATAATTAATTATTTAGACATCAAATAATTATAACAATTGAATTCAAATTTGTAAAACCAAAAGGATACAAAAGTATCGAACTCCCTAATCATCACAGGTTCCAGTATAGATTTCATACCAAGATATATTGCTATTAAATATATATCAATTCGTATCAATTGTCTCATTGATCATTATATATGTTGTAGAAATTCAAGGATAATAAATCTGAACAAATTTCCATGCGTATCAGTAGAAATAAGTATACTATTTCCATGTTAAATCAATTAAGTAATTATCATATGATTACTAAATTGAACACAAGTTGATATCATATTAGCAATTAACCTTTTAATTTTATAAAAGCATGCATAACTTTCACAAACAACTTTATGTTTCTCGTGGCTACCAGTTCTTTGTACTTATAGTATTTGAAAAGCATGTGTCTTATATACTGATCTCCAATCGGGTACAGAAGTGAATGTATACGGCAAGGCAAAGACTGAATCGTATTCCATAATTAAAACATGTTTCATCGAATGTAAACTTATCAACAACAACACAAATTTCAGTCATGAAAACAGGTTACAAAATTAGTAATGAGAACATAATAAATCATCATTATCAATCATAAGAATCAGTATTGAAAATCATATTAAACATGCTTAACAACACAACAACGACAGACAATCAATTAGCAACTAAAGACAAGAGAAGGAGCTACACTCTTATTACCATAAATTCAGTATGTTTAAACAAGGCTATCAACCCCCTTACCTTAATCACTTTACTTCCTGATCGAAGAAACTCTAAAGCCCACAAAACAATGCTCAGGAAATCAAAAGCTTGATGATCACTTCAAATTATGAGAGAAGAAATTTGTAGCAACTGGAATAATTGATGGAAAGGGTTTTTTATAGACTTGGTTATCTACCATTACAAATATAGTGCTTTATGTGTCATTTAATTTATTCAAGAGAAGAAAGGTCACATTGGGGTTACGGTTTCATCATCATGGGGTACTAAATGAAAATCATTTGCAAATGGTATACCAAAGGTATAAGAATGATAGTTTGAGATCCAACTAGCCAATTATTATTAATTTAAGGCAATTGAAGGGAAATGAAAATGTCCAAATGGTCACACGAATTGGCTAATTAGTAATATAATAAAATGAGATAGGTGTTCATATTAATTAAGATTGATAGTGAAACTAATTAATTTAATTATTTATACATAAAATAAACAAAATAACAAATCAATAAACTTACAAAAAAATCAATGTAAAATATTGTGACGTCACATCATTTTCTTCTTAAATTTCTTATTTCCTCTATTTTTCTCTACTTATTTAATTTACTAATCATTCTCTAATCATAACCAAATTATTTATTTTTCACTATGTCTCATGCTTCTCTAAATACTCCACAAATCAATCATATTGAATAATTAAATAATCACACAAACACATCAATACAAGCAAATTCCAAGTTAAATAAATTAAAAACTAGTTAAATTATCGATAACTAAATGTTCTAAAAGTTGGAGCGTTACAACCACCATCTCTAAAAGTAGGATTTGCGGAAGCCATTCTGAATCTTTTAGGAAAAAGTTACCTATAACTTGCTCTGATACCAATTGTAAGTTTAAGAGTGCAACCTGGGGGGGGGGGGGTGAATTAGATTATATAATTTTTTCGGTTATTTTAGAGATGTTATGGTAATTATTATTTTTCCGGAAAGTTTATGATGAAGGCATGAACAATATGGAGAAAAATAAAAAGTGTAGGGAGGAGAAGAAGAACACAAAAGATTTATACTAGTTCCTCTTCTAACCTAAGGGTACATCCAATCCCTTCACTCCTTGAAGGATTTCACTATGACCTTTACAAAGTGAACAAGAGAACAATCCTCTCTTTTTGTTGCTTCCAATAATCCTGGACAGCAAGGTGATTCCCCTACAATGTGAAACAAGAGAACAATCCTCTTTTTTTCACACTCTTGCTTCCAACAATCCTGGACAACAAGGTATTCACAATAAATGAATTTTATACAAGAGTTTGGATAGAATATATACAAAGTTTTAGACTTTGTCTTCTCTTTCAATATAACAATTCAGAAGTATAAGACCTTAAGTGCTCATAAAACTTTAACTTTGATATGAAAAATATGTATCAAAGTTTCAAAGAGTTTGTGATAATTTTGGCAAAAGAATTGTTATGAAAATTTAATTGAAAGAGGTAATTTGTTCTTAGAAAAGTTATGAATATATAGAGACTTTTAGAATTGTTCATGAAACAATGCAATTGTTATTATAATAAAAAAAAGTTCAAAAAGAAACAAATGATAGAAGATATTGTTTCAGGAAAAGGCGTGTGACTTTAATAAAATCTGCCCAGAACTTTTAACATCCGTTGCTACGAAGACGCAATGTAAAACGTTCCAGTTCAAACGGTCACTGTTTTGAAATTCAATCAGCCCAGTTCTTTTTACATCTGTTGACAGAACGAGCGATTTAAAAAACAGGGCAGACAACTTTTCTTAAAATCAGCTTTTTATATTTTTTTAAAAGCTTGCTTCATATGGACTTTTATATTTAACTTAGAAATTTATTTGTAATTAATTATTAAAATAATTTATGAGCATTCTAAGTTAAAATACTTTTGAAAATATTTTATGCAAAATTGTAATAATAACTTTAGTAAGGTTTATATGTTCATTTGTGAGCACTTAAAGCTTATAACAATGAATTGCATATTGTACCTATGATAAAAATACATCTTGATCAAGATCTTCATGAGATAAAATTGATTACTTTAATCTTGAATTCTTGAGCCATAATCCATCTTTATCTTATTTTCACATATTTGTCTGCATCAAAATAACTTCAATTTAGAAGCTTGTCTTCACACTGTTCTATAATAGTCATGATCGCACATTAATCTTAGCTACTAGTGACTTAGTTTCGGCTGTTCCAGTCTCTACAGGCTGACACGAGCGGTGTTTGGTGTTTCTGTCTTTACAGGCAGGCGCGAGCAATGTCGGATGTCGCCGTTTCTGGAGGCCAACCCTATCATTTATTGTTCGGGATCTATTGGCCTAAAAGCGTACTCTCTCTATCCGGACAGACATTAAAAATATGTAATTAAAGCGTAAAGAAATGGAAAGCAATTCATTCCAAAAATAGAGTCTAAATATAACTTTTATTGTGCCATGTATATATTCCCAAGCATTCATTGGGGAGTTCATCTCTCCTCCTACCCTAAGGTTTCTAAGCTACTAACTACATAATCAAAACATTACAAGAATATAAGACTATGCATACCAATGACGTAGATGCCTTGCTGAGGAATTTACCTTTTTCGTTGAAGGGGGAAAGTTATTCCCGTAGAGAGCTCCTCTGCCCTCCTTGCTCCTCCTCCTTAAGCACTAAAAATTACTTTAAGTTGCTCCAACTCTGAATGAGTAATTGTGAAGGAGAGGAGCTCTATTTATAGTTTTTCTTAACAGGCTTTGCTGCCATCGCGATGGAGTCAGATTTGTTTCACAATTTTGAAGATACACTCTCTTTTCTTGGGCGCTACGCCGGTTCCCATCGTGGCACGATGGGAGTCATCGTGGCCACGATGGAGTGTATTTTTGTGCAAATCTGATTTTGGCTCTTTTTCTTGGATTTTTCTTGTATTCTTGACTTCTTCTTCACGTAGCTTGACCTTTTGGGAATTTACTTGTTTCTAGCCTAAAAAGCTAGACTACGGCTAATTACATATGAAATGAATACTGAAAATACAGTATAAATTCCTGTCATCACAACCTCAAACTTAAACTGTTGCTTGTCCTCAAGTAACTCTTGCTATCAATCCTTGGTATACTGCGGCCGACTACACGCGGTTATATTTCCAGATCTCACATCCATACATCACGCCTCTACCGCGAGGAGATCCACCGAGGCCATGTGAGCGGGATGCCATTATGGAGTTGCAGGCTGGACCCCTGACGTCACACCTCGAGGGCAAATTGACTGAATCCAGGGGATTGCAGACAGAATATTAGCGTGTGGAGAGTTAGCGGAGGACTCGCATGTGTTGGCGGAGGTGAGGAGAATTATTCGGATGTCCACGTATTCAATGAAAATTGCATAGGGTGTTCCGCGCCTTAGGTTACGGATGGCAAAGTAACATGATGCTCAAAAACAGCATAATCAGTAAGGAAAGAAAGGCAAAACGTGGTATAACCATAATTTTTTTATTGATACATCAGACACAAAAATTACATTGATTTAAATATTACATCCTTAATTTTATTTGCTAATTAAATAAACTAAATGGCATACTCCTGTGAAATTTTGTCGCCAGGAGATGAAATTGCAAGTTAGTCGAAACTTTCAGCAGGTACGCGAAAGCGACGCATGCCTACTGATTTTGGCTTCAAGTACAACGGAAACCATTGGAACAACATCCATCTTTCAAGGAATCACTGTTTAATCCTTCGGTTAGTCATAACGTACTCAATAATTAGGACACAAAAAGTCTCTCATCGATTAACATATCGCACCCAACCATGCCGAACAAACATACCGAAGGGTGCAATATAACTTACCGACGAACGACTATGCGCCCAATTACACAAGAAATGGCAAATATTAAATATACTAACATTACTATAAAAATAAAAACGGAAGCAGAGGAAGAGAAAGAGAGGCGTGAGTGATGAAAAATTCTCATGCCTTCCATATATAGGCAATTTGGCCGCATACCTGACCAATTCACGTGGCAGCCATTGACTGAATCAGAGTCACTTACAACCGACAGTTCCGTGACCTAAGTCACGGACATGTGGTTAAAATTACTCAATTATTGCTCATATTTTTCCTACATTTATCTTACGCCACAGAGGGTATTTTGGTCATTTCGTAGGACGCACAAGTAAGCCATAGGGTGGCAAAAATAATTCATATCAAAGCATGCTTTGGATCATGTATGCACATAAAATAATAAAGGATGAAACCAGGCTTTAGTCCTCACATCCATAATATTAGGAGCATCCTGAGTCAATAACAGAACAACATACAATGTTACAAGTAATATCAAGAGCAAGCATGAATCAATATTACCTTAAGTTGTGTTGTTGGAGCTTCGTACTGATAACGTGTTAGAAATAAACTACTAAAGCTAAAGCATAGAGATAGAGAAAATGAAAACTTTCTATTATTCTATTCACTTGTGTGTACTACATCATAACAAATGTCTTATTTATAAGACAGAAAGAAAGAAGTGAAAAAGCAAAGGTAATAAAACTGCACTACTCAGTGTGAGTTATAAGGAAGGGAAGAGATATAGACATCCACAATTCTTATTATTCATAACAATAGCATTATAGACATGACAAGTATAAAAAATTAATTTTAAATTCAGTTCATTTTTCCATTGTTCTTTTCCTATGATGTTTATGTATGATTCTTTTGATAAGTGTCCTTATCAAGAGTTCTGCAGAAGCATGATGTGAATCCATCCAGATTTTTTAATTAAAAATAATAATATGAGGAACAAACGTATGTGCAAGCCAAAATAAAGAAAAGAACAACTATATCTCTATTTTGCTATCTTTAAGTGTTAAGATAGTTAGAGTTTGTTGATGTTAGTTAGTTAGTTAGTTAGTTAGAAATTAGTTATAGTTGGTTACTCAATTAGTTAGTTAATTGAGTCCTATAAATAGAACACTAATGTACACAATTTACTATTCTTTTATCAATCTATATTCATTCAATATGAATTTCTATGAGTATCTTCCTCATGAATACTCTTATGCTCTCTATCTTGCGTATGAGTTTGATCTCCATCCCTATGATTCCATGATTTCTAACATGGTATCAGAGCGATACCCAAGGGATGAAGATGAAGATTGTGCTTCCGCTTACGATTCTGAAAATTGCGAAGAAGATGAATCCGACGATGTTGCAATTCTCAGCACTCAAGATCTGGAATCTTCTACTTCTCAAGATTCAATTCTTTTTGGCAGCTTCGCAAGTCCAATCATTCCGGTTTCTATTCCTTCGATTGCATCAGATTTTGATGGTTTCTCCATCAAGATTGGGGAGATAACTTGTTTTCTTGGTGACTCTTGCTGCAGCAATGTCGATTTCGCTATCGCCGCTTCAGAAGAAGACAAACAATCGAAAAATTTCGAGCCGGAATTTGTACTTTCTGACGTCGTTTTGAAACTGCAGAATCAATCTAGTGTTCAAGTGTTTTCTTCTACGATCAAGGTCAAGCGTAAGCACGACGGCAACGTCCAATTCTCGCAAGATCAGAACAACAAGAAAGGTGAAATGCTTTCTGATTTTCTGCTATGTTCATTGGAGAGCTTCGCTTTCTTTTCTCAGCATCGTGGTTTATGCATAACTGTTTTCGATCCCGGCGATGTAGTCGTCAAGCATCTTTCTGTTATGAAGGTTCTCCATGATTGCGGAGAAATTCTTCGCCGTGAACCTCAAACTCACAACGATGGTGCAACAGATTATGTAATCAGTGTTTGATCCTGGTGGTAATCAATTACTCTGTTTTGATGCACTACTTCTTATTTGATGCGCTCAGAAGGTGTTTGTATTAAGTCCTTTGAAGCCAAGTTTCACTATTGCGATTTGTTGGAATATGGATGATGATTTCTTGAAGTTTTTTGTTTGAAGTTCAGAATATCTTGTTTGGAAGATCTCTGATGGTTAAATTGGGTTTCACATTGTTATTTCAACTCAATTGGTGAATTTACCTATTTTGAGTTTGAGGGGGACAATTACAGTATAGCGCTTCAGAACTTGATATTCAGAATCTCATAAATCTTCAGAATTTCATAAATCTTCAGAATTTGCTATCGTTTCCTTGAATCAGGGATGTTGTTGTTGTGGTAGGTGACACCACTACTAGCTTTTGGTTCACAGAAAGATGATTGTTGAAAAGGAAAGAAAGATTCAGGATGCATTGTTGAAGACATAGGCATGGGAATATTGTAGAAGTGTTGTTCATTGGGTTTGATGTTAATAATTGTGGAGAGAAGAAATTGATGTGAGGAGTTTCAAAATCTGCTAATGTTTCAGACTTTGATAGACCTTCAGAACTTGTTAGTTCTTCAGAACCTGATAACCAGCACCTGATAACCTTCAGAACATGATAACCTTCAGACTCTAATGAAGCCAGAAATAGTTGAACTAGCTTCTGATTCCTCTTCAGAGGGTACTCTATGGTGCTTCTGCATTTTTCCCATTCTGATTCGCTATTTTCCCTTCTGAATTGATTTTCCTTCTGATACATAAATTCTCCTTTTGAACATCTATGTTGAGATTTATGGGTTTGTTGCACGAGCACATAGAATTGTTCTCAGCTGATGGAGTATCCCCTTTGCCAAGCTGTTTACAAATGGAATGAGTGAAGGTGTTTCATCAGAGGCTACCTTACCAGATGTACCTCCGGAAACTTTTAAGGTTTTGCTGACCTTTTACATGATGGCCAATTGAATGAGGACATTATTGATTCTAGCTCTTCCTTACTCCAACAACTCCTTCCATTGGCTGATTGATTTAGAGTGACATGTTTTCACCAAGAATGCTGCAAAATGCTATTAGAATGCCTCTCACAAGTAGAATGTCTTACTGGGAAGTGTTTGGAGGAATGCCATTTTTTAGATTGTTTTAATTTTACACAACAAATATTGAAAATAATTGTAATTCAAACTCAAAATTGGCAAATTTACCAATGTTAAGTTTGAGGGGGAATGTTAAGATAGTTAGAGTTTGTTGATGTTAGTTAGTTAGTTAGTTAGTTAGTTAGAAATTAGTTATAGTTGGTTACTCAATTAGTTAGTTAATTGAGTCCTATAAATAGAACACTAATGTACACAATTTACTATTCTTTTATCAATCTATATTCATTCAATATGAATTTCTATGAGTATCTTCCTCATGAATACTCTTATGCTCTCTATCTTGCGTATGAGTTTGATCTCCATCCCTATGATTCCATGATTTCTAACAGCAAATTTAAAGCATATGGTATATTATCAATCACTCAGTACCGGATTATCATATTCGTCCTCTAGATCCTTAAGATTTCCCAAGACTTGAATGCAATGTGGAATAGAGCAATGTACATTAAAATAAATGAAATGAACACATTCGGTATGATTGATCAGGTAGGTGTTTCAATTCACAATTCAACCAAGGGTGACTGTATCAAGTCATTCTTGACATCAAAACTTCTCAACTTGCTTCAAAACGAATAAATGCATCACAAATGAAGGATTATAATTTACAACAGAACAAAAACGGATAAACTTCTCAACTTGAAGTTTTGATTCAAGCGTCATGGGAATCCTTCGATACCATTAACCAGCAGTTCCCTGATTTTCACCAAGGGTGATAATATAGATCAATCAGCATAGCATAATATTACCATTAACTAAGACACAATTGGCAACACATTAAACGCAAAACATCAGGTATGTACACAATCAAACAAAGAATAAAATTTGTGAGGGAAGTAGAATTTGGAAAACAATTGAAACCCTAACAAACTTATTAATCAGATTATTAAAATAAGAACAACAACTTCAACATAGAAACCAACAATATCAATCATTAGAATCAAGAGATCGAAATGAGAAACAAGAGAAAAAAAACACATCAAGACCAAACAAGAGGAAGAAAGATAGAACTACAAGAAACCAAGACATTGTATGTTCACAAATATATGCTCTCAGAATTGAAAGTTTGAACATCACCAAATAAAACACTAGGCTCCATACTATGAAGAAAGTTATCAGTTTGAAAAACCACGTTGTCGCGGTGATTTTCGGATGCCAACGGCTATTGGTTAGCTATGGTTCGCAAAATAATGATTCACCACCGAACTTTCATTTATCCAAGGGAAGGGGAAAAGATCGAATAAACCCATAAAGTAACATGCAAAATTTAAAGACGCGATGAAACAATTAAATGATGCAGTTTTCAGAGATCAAAGGTACGGGGGTTAGTTATACAAAGGGAAGGTATTAGCACCCTAAGTATTTGTAGTACTCTACAGGAACCTCTTGTAATATATGTATTTTTTGTGCTAAAATGTTTGCTTGTAAAATTTGCTTGTAAATGATTGAGGTGATGAGAAAAGAAAATATTTTTTATTAATTTTTGAATAACAAAAAGAAAAGGTTTTATTAATTTTGATTTGGGAAGACACAAGGCCCTTTGCACTACGTACCCGTTAAGGATCAAAATCCCGTAGTTCGGGGTAAAAATAACAAAGTGGTTTGTTTGGTTATTTTTAGGAGAAAAGACGAGTCGTCATCTTAAGTTTTAAACTCCTTTTGATCCACCACAAACATGCTAAAAATGGATCTTTGCTTCACAATAGGGAAGGACTCTCACTCGGAAATCATCCACGAGTATGCCACTAACTCTCCTACGTGGAAAAGAATCAACATTTTTCATTGTCTTAATGTTATGGGGAATATTAGAATTCTCGACCATAGAGATGACTCACATTTAAACTCTTTGAAAAAGGTTTTAAAGTCAAAAGCCAAATGGCAAAAAGGTTTGAATTTGTTTTTGTATTTTTTAGTCTTTTCTTGAAAATATTTGAATATGCTTAAGTGTGTTGAAGCATTTAATGAGAAAAAGTTTGAAAAAAGTCTGTCGACGAAAAGCCAAGGTTTATTAGAAAAACATTTCTTTTTTTGAAAAAAATTGATTTTTTTGGTTTTTATTTGAATGTTTTGTTTTTTTTATTTTCCGATGATAGTAATAAATAGATAAATGCATAAACGGACGAGAATCACATAGTGACACTGGGTCAAAACGAATTCTCTTCCCTTAGATTAAAAGAAATAAATTATACACAATGTATTTGACATGAGAAATAGATAAACAAAAATAAAATACCAAAAACATGACATTGCATGTTTTTGGTATTTTTGTTTGTTGAAAAGAAAGAAAAAGAAGATATTATGTTAAACAACTTAAAACAATATTTCTTTTAATAAGTTAGTTAACAAGAACCAGAAATTTATGGATGGTTAGCAAAGATAAATAAATAAATAAATAAAAAAATCAATGGACTAGAAATTTCTGGATGGTTAGCAAAGATAAATAAATAAATAAAAAACCAATGGACCAGAAATTTCTGGATGGTTAGCAGAGATAAATAAATAAATAAATAAAAGAACCAATGGACCAGAAATTTCTAGATGGTTAGCAAAGATAAATAAAAAAATAAAAAAAGGAACCAATGGACCAGAAATTTCTGGATGGTTAGCAAAGATAAATAAATAAATAAAAAACCAATGGACCAGAAATTTCTGGATGGTTAGCAAAGATAAATAAATAAATAAATAAATAAATAAAGGAACCAATGGACCAGAAATTTCTGGATGGTTAGCAAAGATAAATAAATAAATAAAAAAACCAATGGACCAGAAATTTCTGGATGGTTAGAGCTGAATTAATAAATGTTAAGGAAATATTTATTTAGTTAGCGTGAGTGTGTGTTTGAAATGTGATGAAGGTTTAAGAGTTAAAGGAGAAAAGAAATTTACAGTGAAAGATGGAGTTTTGGGTGTGATGAACACTTTGAGTGATATGATCAATAAACTTTGAATGAAAGAGATGGAGTTATTATGAGTGGAATTGGTGTTTGTGGTTGTGTTGAAAAAAGATTGTGTGGGTTATTTTAATATGGTTGAAGGTGATGATTTTGTGGTGGAGGGAGGTGGTTGTTGGTGGTTTATGGTGGATGAAAGTGATGGTGTGTGGTTTATGATGGAGGAAGAACAAGATGAGTGAATATGATGAACACTTTGATTTTGGGAGAGTTTATGATTTGTTGGATTTTTCTTTCAACAATTTTGCATAGTAACTTTTTTCTTTGTAAAAACTCTCATCCTTTTTCTCATGAAGCTTTCTCTATTTATAGACTTTTGAGGAGTCTTGAGACTAATTATTGAGTTCAGGTACTTTTTTGAAAAAACTCAGACCATTCTGGTTGCATCCGGAGCACTCTGGAGGCAGGCTATGGGTGTTTTATTCATCTAGACCATTCTGGTTGCTTGCTCTTAGTAGATGACAACTCATGATGAGTTGTAAAGGTGGACACCTCATAAATATTGTTAGATCCTTGTCCCCTTGTTCCATCTTGGTTGCATCCAGAGCATTATCGTTGTTGTGCAGAATTCGTCCAGAGCATTTTGGTTGCTTGCTCTTAGTAGATGACAACTCATGATGAGTTGTAAAGGTGGACACCTCATAGATATTGCTAGATCCTTGTCCCCTTGTCCCATCTTGGTTGCATCTAGAGCATTATCGTTGCTGTGTAGAATTCGTCTAGAGCATTCTGGTTGCTTAATCTTAGTAGATGACAACTCATGATGAGTTATAAAGGTGGACACCTCATAGATATTGCTAGATCCTTGTCCCCTTGTCTTATCTTGGTTGCATCCAGAGCATTATCGTTGTTGTGCAGAATTCGTCTAGAGCATTCTGGTTGCTATGTAGTGCAACATTTCCTCTAATTGTATTTCCTCTAAAAGTATGACACACAACCATATATCTTTTATTTTTATTTTTTTGTTAGTGATGCATAGAATGCAATGATGAGAATATGAGATGAGATCTTAAGTCAAAAATTGGGGTATGACAGATGTCCCTATTTAAGTTTCTTCATCCGGAGATATGAAGATGAAATCTTTGTCGACGGGATGAAGGGACTTAAATACAGAATCCACAATTTTGGACCTAAGATGCCGAGAATGCTTATGATGCAAATATGAATGCAAGACTTTAAATTTTGTGAAAGATGAATTTACAAGAGGCAAACTTTTATTAGTGGGAAACAGGTATGTTCACAGGGGAACAATATAAGTGACCCAACTGAGGGAGAAAAACAATGAAAGGGAGAGGAAAAGGATCCAACTCCACTGGGGAAAGAGATTGCCTACTATCATGCAAGTGATAGCATGTCAAGACAATATAAAAAGATGAGACATTATCTACTATCCACAAAGTGGTAGCATGTCAAGATAATGACACAAATATTACCTACTACCATACAATTGATAGCATGTCAAGGCAATATGAAAAGATGACACATTGTCTACTATCCAACAAAGTGATAGCATGTCAAGATAATGACCGGATATTACCTACTACCATACAAATGATAGCACGTCAAGGCAATATAAAAAGATGGGATATTATCTACTATCCAACAAAGTGATAGCATGTCAAGATAATGACCGGATATTACCTACTACCATACAAATGATAGAATGTCAAGTAATATAAAAATATGGAACATTATCTACTATCCAACAAAGTGATAGCATGTCAAGATAATGACCGGATACTACCTACTACCATACAAATGATAGGATGTCAAGGCAATATAAAAAGACGATGCATTATCTACTATCCAACAAAGTGATAGCATGTCAAGATAATGACACAAATATTACCTACTATCATACGAATGATAGCATGCCAAGGCAATATAAAATATGGAACATTATCTACTATCCAACAAAATGATAGCATGTCAAGATAATGACCGGATACTACCTACTACCATACAAATGATAGAATGTCAAGGTAATATAAAAAGACGAGACATTGTCTACTATCCAACAAAGTGATAGCATGTCAAGACAATGACTGGATATTACCTACTATCATACAAATGATAGAATATCAAGGTAATATAAGAAATCAATAACTCTACCGGCAACTTCAAAAGAGACATGGGTAGGTTAGATTGTAAATACAAGTTTCTTACAATGAGAAAACGTCTGTAAAATTTTTGGGTGAAGTCTTTTGACCAAGCATACTGGAGATGACGTCACTGGAGAAAATTGAAGATATATTTGGCATTATGCAAGCTATCCATATAACGGGACTGCCACTTGCTGTTTGGTGTCAGAACTCAATCCAAGAAAGAATTGGAGAGAAGTAATCAAACAAGACTCTATACCCAATGAGGAATGAACTCGACTGGAGATCTTCCTATCCATGTATTTGGAAAGGGAAACAACTGAAGCAACCTTCTTCCACGAGGGATGAACTCAGTGGGGAATTTTAGAAAGGATATGCACTTTCTGCTTATGGCCGACAATCTACTTGAGAGAATGACACGCCCAACTTTTAATCTCGGGGATAAACACGACCAATATAATTGAATTAACATACATCGGGAAATGAAATCATGCATGAATTGATGTAAATATGCATGTTATGTATGAATGTATGCATGAATGTCATGTGTGCACAATGCATGCTGACAAAACTGACAGGATGAATGAAACTGGAGGTAAACCAACATCGCAGTACGTCCAAACACTCGACAAATCTCAACAAGGTGTAGATATCACTGGAGATGGAGCAAAAGCCATTGACGGAGCAAAGTCCGGCTATAAGGTTTAACCTTTTCTGGGGAAGCAGAAACTTCCTGGGGAGAAAACCCAACATTGATAAAAAATCTGAATCGCAGTTCAGCTGGAGATAACAGGCCTAAAAAGTCCCATTGGTGGATAAGAAGCCGCAATTTGTGAATCAAACAAGAATATTCTTCCATTGGCATGCAGCAGTCATCATGCCTTTTTGTTTTTTCTTTGAAATTCCCTAACTTTTGCCTGGACCGCCTTTTCAGGTTTTCAGTCCACCGGGAGTATATTTCCTTTTTTGTGCCCCTAATTTTTGCCTGGACCGCCCATTCGGGTTTTCAGTCCACCGGGACGCTCTCTATTGCCTAAGCCGCCTTTTCAGGTTTTCGACTTAGCGAGCCTTTATTTTTTTTCATTCATTTTTTTTTTTTTAGGCATTGTACCTTTTGACTGCAGCAGCGTTTACATAGAGCGGAAGCTCTTTAACCACTGATTTGAATCCTTGAAGGGTATGCCCCTGGATGTAAAGACTTGCCCCTGATTAGCAGGATCTTGAGATAACTTGCCCCAAGTTAGGAGTGTCTTGAGTCGGTTCAACCCTGATCAGACCATCACTTGAATTTCTTTATGCCAAGTACATATTTGTAAGAAAAATTATTCGTTTTGAAAAGTGTTTTCGAGGCAATGCACATGCAAGTTTTGGAATCAACAAATTTTATGGAGAACACATGCAAAGATAGTTACTCAACAAATAGGTGGAGTTGATGAAATTTGGGAACGATTGTAGTAATATTACCCTTTCATAAACATTCTTCTGCCAGTCTATGTATGCATCTTTCCCTGCTTCAAGAAATAGAATGATCAGAATTATACTTTGTTTAATGTATTTTGGAAGTTAGAGTACATAACTTAAATGTAAGTAAACCAAACCCAAATGATTCCTAATCGAGAAGAGTCTGCCAAAACAAACCCAATTGCTTGATACTAAACAGTAAGTCATTGCTTTAAAACAGACGACACGACACAAAATAGATGCATTTTCAATTCACAATTCATCACTGAGGTTATAACCATGTATCAAGTTTTCGCAAAACATTTCCAATATTTGATACTGATTTGGGAACACCCTAAAACAAAAAAAATCACAAGTGATTCGCAAAATGTGATTCTGTGAAATTATGAGAAAAGCGTATCAATACGGAAATCCCTACACAGCAAAAAATTAAACAAGTAGAGCAAACCCTGAAATCAAGCGAAAAGGAATTATTGAAGACTAAAAGATTCTAACGTAGAAGAGAAAATCAAAATTTAAAGCTTGGGGAGGGAAAATTGATGTAGTCTAGCAACTTAAATGTAAATACTGAGTAAAAACTCCAACATTATCCCAAAAAAATACACATATGTAAGTCAAATATTACCTGCATGCATGTAAACACAAACCACGCATTTATAGGCTGAACGGGAAGTATGTGAACCTCTCCCCTGTAATACCCACACATATAACTCGAAGAACTGCAAAAGTACATACTGAGTAAAAAGAGATGACCAAAAAGAGATTACCAAAATTAAAGACTATAGAAAATAATCATTCATAGGAACAAATTGTCGTCCACTTTATAAGATCATGTACCCATATGACACAATTTTGGATTCCTACAGTAATGAAGCGGATATCCTTTTAGAAGTACAAATCTCAAATCAGAACAAGATTATATAAAACTATATAAAACCTCGCCCAACAAAGTTAAGTCGTCTCCAACAAATAGATGAACATAACAAATATTGGTCCAACAGTTCCTTGTAATGCTGAGAAAATTTCTGATCTTCCAAGTGTAATAGCACGTAATAATGCTTCCAGCAAGAAGAGAGTAGTAAATCCCCGGTCTTAAAAGCATTAGAATCTGTCTTAAATGTAGCAGAAAAAAAATGGTTCAGATAATTCTGTGAGAATGAATAAAATATGAAGTAGTAGCCGTTAAAAAATGCAATGATTTCAGTACCTAGCTCAGGTTGAAAGGACCCATAGTGATCCTTTATATCCTCCAGCCATTTAAGAACTTGCTCTAAGCCTTTCGCATGTAAAAAACGACTCTTTTTTGCTCCACTGTTGTGCAAGGTTAATTAATTGAATAACCTTGGTGCAAATTTTAACAGAAGGGACATGTTACTGCTTGAACCGTGTTATTTAATATTTACATTCTAAGTTCATATACACATTCACGTTATAAATTTTTATGAAAACAATTGAATATATTTCTTGCAGCTATGGCATTTAAAATTCCGTTTCAATTTCAATTTAGTCTATATGGAAACAAATATTTGGCCATCACAAAAACCAAGGTAGTTTTATATCAGTAGCCTGAGGAAGAATCTGTAAAAAGGACTTTGTAGCTTTATTCAGTATGCAGATCTGTCTGATGTTTTAAGTATGAAATAACAATGATAAACATAAATTGTGAAACTAAGATAAGAACAGGCTTTTGCTCCAAAGTTAATTTGACAAAAAATGCTCTACAATTGAATCACTGACCTTCTAAAAGTCTAGCTCGTGGACTATGTAGTTATATAATGCCATCACTTTCTATTGTTCACTTATTTGATAAAACTATCCTAATTGGATACCATAATTTTATAACACGAATATATGCGCGTGCATCTTGTCTAAAACATAATGATTCGTACAAAAACTGTATAACTTACAGAAAGGAGTCTTTGTGCCAAACAAATAAGGTCGTCTAAATGATGCCAGAGAGTATAGTCCCTTTAAACTTCGACATCAACAAAGATTTTGAATCCGATTTCACCTTTTTGTCAATAGGACATTGTACCAAAGTGATTTCCTGATCTTTTGCTTTTGCATTAAATGTTAACTTCTTATCATGAAGCTTGTCTGCTTGTCAATGCACCCGAAATGGCCAAAAAGCAATCAGCAGCAGACACTCCAAGGCGAGATAGCAACTCAAAACCATCCTGCAATGTGCTGAAGTCCGGGAGATCAGATAACAAAAATTGATGGAACAATAAGAGAATTAATATAAAAAATAAAATAAAATTAGAGAGATGCTAACCCATTAAAGGGGTAATAGGAAGAGATATAGATTTGACAATATTGAAAACTTAAAAGGAAAACATGTAGCCACAACATTGACAACAAAAAACAAATGCAAACATAGTCTATAATGCAAGAATGTCGGTCGACAAACATGCAATAGTTTTGGCCGTCACTTTACTAAAATAGTAATAGTAGTAGTGAACTGTACAATTTTGATGAATGTTCAGGGTCTCGGATCTATGATATAAAGATAAGCCAGATAATATATTCACTAGCACAAGGTGAATGTAACAAAATACACACAACATTTTTTTCGACTACAAACATTCCATCCAAAGAGATTCATTGGTAACTATAATACCTTTCGCTACTCACAATCCCTGCCAAATCGTGAAGGCAAATCGAAAGTATCTTCAAGAAATCGCTATACCTCTCTCTTATTCCTGCCAAACACAATAAAATTACACCAAAAACAACAAACACATTACATTACCACACAACTTAATTCTAATTTTCTAATCCATGTATATATAATAAAATGTTGAATTGATCGCGAATGAAAAAATAGATACAAACTCGCCACTAAGCATAGATTGATGAACAGAACTATCATGATCTACAATACTCCTAAGAAGAAGACACCAACCAAACAATAAATAATGATCATTCTTTCTGGTAATGATACTAGCAAGAGCTTCAGCAACAGGTACAAAAATAAGCTCATCCTGAGAAAGCCAATTCAAGAGAATAATAGCTTGTCCACCGTGCTTTGAGTTTTTACATTTCAACGACTGCGAAACAAATCAAACAAACACCTTTAAGCGATGAACCTAAAAACTAAAAGGCATGTCTAGTAAGAGCCATTTTATGTTTTCCATCAGTTTTCACCTTTAGCTACAAAAATGCCAGCATGCCACATTATCAGTTTTGTGTTCACTTTGTCTCTTGTTTTCAAAGATTTGTATAGGGAACAGTGAAAACTACTTTTTCTCTTTTAAAAAATTCCTATTCAAATCTTTGAAAACAAGAAACAAAATGGTAGCATTGTAATTAAACATGAACACAAAATGAAAACAAAAAACATTTTCTGAAATCAAACAAGCACCATTCGGTGCAAACTCAGAAATTGTGTTTGATTACGACTCAAACACACTTCTCGATTTGAAAGCCCTTTAGACTTGAGGTATGAATAAAGAAATGCCCACTAATACTTGAAATTTAATTTAGAGACTAAAGATGAAGAGGATCAAATTAAAAAATTTAACCATTTGGACAAAAGAGGCTCCAACACCATGTCAAGAAACATCATCTTAAAAGCTTCAGCCAATACCAGAAGACCCAATAATAGTTTAAGTCACATCATATTAGAAATATTAAAAAATACACCCAGAAGGCCCAATAATAGTTTTAAATTAATATGATATAGGAAATATAAAAAATATACACCTTATACTTCATGTGTTAATGCTAACCTATCCTTGGAAGCAACTTAGACGCTTGCTCACGAATCCAAATATCTTTATCTCCAAGCCGCTCAAGCAATGTGTTGGCAGTTTCTTGCCTAATATAGACAAGGAGACGATGACAAGAATGACTACTAGGGCCTCAAATGATCATAATCAAAATTAAAAGTCGTAACGTAACATAACATAAGCTAAGAATAGCTGCAGAATAAAGTCGAGACCACTATAAATCTAAGCCATAAAATCCAGATTGAAACATATGTAAAATAAAGAGGATGAAGAAGACTAAGATACCTACATATTATACTTGACTAGGTCAGCCAGTCATCTGAGTACATGTCGAACTCCTTATGAGATGAAATCATGAAGGTTATCATATCAGGAGCTGTAAGGATAACCGTCAGTGGAGGTAGGGTATCTCGCGTTGAGGAAACCGGCGAAGGTAACGGAGCCGTATGTACTACTATTGGGATGAAAGAGCAAACTACACGTTGCATATACATCAAGAACAGAAAGCAATTCAGAAATGTTTGTCAAAGAAAAACACTAATCATGAAGAAATAGATAGATCGTGAAATCCAAACAATAAAAGTTACAGCGCCAAAGACAAGAAAAGAAAAATTGTTAACTATGAAGTGAAGACTCAGTCCAACAACTGAACTAAAATAAATTTGCTTGTATACATTACCCATGCACATAATTCAGATACAGGAAAAGTTACCTAGTCATTTGAATGAGAAAGTAATAAGGAACCGTTAATCCTGAAGAAAAATCTTGAATTTTGAAATGAAAATTTGACTGGCAAGCAATAGTATTAATACAAAACTCCCAACAGAACTAAAATAAAGGTGCTTGTATACATTACCCATGCACATAATTCAGTTACATGAAAAGTTATCCTGTTTGAACTGAGAAGTTTTAAATAAGTTTAATAATTATAGAATAAGGTAAATAAGTATGATTAATTAGGCAGTTTAATACATGGCATAGCAAAGGACTACTACCCTACATAAAGACCGGTCAATTTTAAAAATTCAAACTAACAAGATGTAACCAACAAAGGACTAGCCGTTGGCTCTTTCAGCCAAAACTTATTTCCCCTAAGTTGTAACATCTCCGCTCTAAAGTTAGCTTTTTTATTGCCTAGCTATTAACTAATGTTTAAATAACTACTCCTTTTTGGATACAAACCACATAAGTGAGCATTTCTATCCCCATCCGATTGATCTGATCATACTCCTTATCATGGTATTAGTCCTTGTGTTCATTAATAATTTCTAAAAAATTATGCATAACATGGTTACATACCTGAGGAGAAAGTCCAAGGTGTATATGTTCTAGCTACTAATTCCAAGTCAAAGTTTAACACTTATTCAATTCCTGAATACTCAAGCCTATATGAACAGTCCCCAACCAGAACCTATGCAACTTTTCACTTCTACAAGCAAAAGGGAAGGTGTAGATAAACGAGACGACGACAAAAGGATATGAGAGTTCGCAAAGCAATCGTAAACGAGACGACGAATGGTTGATGCAGATACAGGGGAATGTTCTTCTTGTGAATGATAGGGAAAATAAACAAATTCTTTGAGGGGAATGTTATTCACCATTCGGCAAAGCAGATGGAGATCTTGGTGCATCGGTTTAGTGCTCCCCAGTCTTTGGAGCCAGAAAATGAAAGTAAAGATGAAGGTTGAATGATCGATAACCAAAACCATGGAGAAGAAACTTATAACAACAAAGAAAATATTAATTACCTCTGCTTCATGCGACGGCGTGCATTATACACTAAGTAGCAGGACTCCCCAATCGCACTTTTTTCTTAGGCTGCTCATCTTCTCACAGATTTATAAGCATCCTTCCTCTCTTTTGACCGACCTATATAATAAAAGGTTTAGCTTTCGGAGAAATAAAAATCAATGAAAAGACAGCACTTACCAGAAAAGACGGCTAAAATAACCTTCAAAGCTCCATCAATACTAATAGGTCTCAATGGAGTGCATGGTTCAATCAAGCTGTCAAAAAGTGATATAAGCTTGGAATAATTTGGCTCCTCATCAAATCTCATGTTAGTAATTGCTTCTATGAAAAGCTTAAATGGAGCAGAACAAAAACAGCACATCAACTCCGTAGAAGTGGACATTTTTTTCTTACAAACAAGAAAACTTTTATTGTCACCCTGTAGATTGGGAGGAAAGAGAGAAATCACACCATATAAGATGAAACCTCTAGAAGCAATCAATAATCTACACTTGATGAGATACTACAAAACACACCTGATAACCCTGCAACGGCAATCTCCCTTTAATGAGAAATATCAATGTGTATGCCAGTGACTTAAGATCATCCCTTTGACTGCCAGTCCTACCTAAATGTGCATGTATACTAGCATACCTTATTGTTCCCCTGCACATAAAGAGATGTAAAACTCGCAACATTTACAAACCTGAATATACCAGATCTCTGATCATTTTCAAAGTGTTGACCAAATGATGCATCCTTCCATTTAGAAGCTGAAGGCAACACATGGTATGGACATTAATGCACAATCAAAATAACTAATACAGGTTAGATAGAGAGAAAATTAAACTTAGTAGAAACGCAACTGGCTCAAAAAGACAACATAGCTAAACCAAGATCAATAAGATATAACTTCTTATCATCGGCCGTTCCTGGTTGACCAAGGAAAAAGTTTTATGGTTTTACAACTCCCGGCACAAACCTAATTCAATGATACAAGTTTCATTTATAGAAATGGGAATATTACTACTTGACTCTGAAAAACTAATAAAAGGATTTACCCTTTCAAATGGAGCTTCTCAAGAATTGATATTGCCTCCACTGCAATGCAAGCAGCCATACTTGGCGACATCCTGTTAAGATGCTAAAAGTTCAGTGGAGCCAGAATGGAATGAACTCAAAGAATTTGCAGTTATACCAAGTGAACCAATACAATGAAAAATAGAGTTGAAATTTTACGATTGCCCAAGAGAATTCCATACATCCCAAAGGCTGGGCCCAAATGTCCATCACCTGAAATAATTTGTTTTACTTTACCAAAATGTAGAAGTCTCCTTGTCGACCCTTGTAATGAACCCCAGGAATGCCATAACAACCTTTCAGAGTACTTATCAAAGACAAAATTAAAAAAGTGAGAATTGGATATAATAAAATTAAAGTACTTTTGAACTCTTAAAAAATATATTCTTGGTAAGCATTTTCATACTCGAAGGACAGATTTTTTTTTTTGAATTGCAAATTTATTGATAACCTCTAATCCAAGGCATAAGAAATGCCAAGGGAGGAACAAAGCTACAGCAGAAAAACGCAACAAATAAAACAACTAACAGGCCTAAACCCCACCCAAACCTCACCACACCAACAGAAACACAAGACAAAAACAGAGGCCACCCCACAAACTCTCAACAGAAAACCAGAAGCAGAGAGCAGACCGCACCACCAAACAGCAGCCCTCACAGAAATGGACACAACAATAGAGGCCTGAAAAGCATTGCCAGCAAACCCGCAAAAAAACCCCAACAGCAGGCAAGAATTCATCTCCCAACTAAACAAATCGGAGCAAAATTATCTAATAAAATCATCTAATAACAACGCGAAGGACAAATTGTTTATACCTGTAAATATTAATATTTCATCAGAGTGAAGAGAGATTGAATGTCTGAGTAATACCTCGATAGCATCAAGACCTCCTACTCGATCAGAGCCACCACTAACCCTTCTTCCAACATACACTTGGCCAAAGCCACCACCAACCCTTCTAAATTTTTCATACATCTAATTTTCTTTTAATACACGTGTATCGTTTTTTTTTTCTTTTGAAAAATAGCATATTAATTCATATAGTAATATTCACAGATGCATAACTCAAATAATTCATCGAATTAAAATATATGTATACTATGTTTTCTTTGGCTGTGACACCCATCAAATAACCAAAAATTTATTCATTCAAAGCCCTCTAAATCAAAACAAAGAGAAATAAGGTACGCTTAAAGCCTTTGACATTCCCTGCATTTTTTTTTTCATAAATTTCGTTTTGAGCAATAGAGTAATTATATGAAACATAAGCATGCAGAAAAGTCATCTGACAATGTAGTTTAACAACCAAATTACTACAAAATTAGCAACCAATCTATTTTAAAAGAAACCAAATATTCAAAATTTCTAAGGGTAAGAAAAACTTTGACCAAATTAGTACAAAATGAGCAACCAATTCTCTATTTTAAAAGCAACCAAATATTCAAAATTTCTGAAGGGTAAGAAAAACTTGCAGTCTTTTAGAAGGCACTATTAGAAGATAAATAGAACATCTTTACTTAGAATATGAGTATTTGTTCACCTTTAGGATGATTTTTTTTTGCACCCTCATTCTTTTAAACAAATAAAAATTTCACGCACCGTTGTCAACCAACCCTTTGTTCTTTTCTTATTGGATGTCTCGCTGATTCTCTTCTTTAACATGGTTGTGTTGTTTACTCTCCTCTCTTGCGGCTACCTCTTGCCATCTTGACATTACCACCATCACCATTGTAGCCCATCTATTCCTTTATTTTTCATAACTTCTATCGCATTTATTCCATTTCCTTTCTCTTGCAGCGGTGACATGAAATACACTTTTCACTCTGAAAGAAACAAAAAAAGAAAATTAAAATTTCTTATAAGAAATTGAATTACCTAAAGGTCCATATAATTTTCATTTTTGTTTGAATATACATGCATAGTTAATGGACATGGAGATTTTATTTAGATTAACATAAGAAAGAAATGCAATATAGTTATCTCAACTAAATAGTAAACAAAAATGCAATTTAACCCCCTAACTTGACTTACCTATGGTTCAAAATCAAATAAATCAAAAAATGAAGAAGAAAATTTGAGAAAACAAACCAATTTAATAAGCAGGGAAAATTAATCAATTTTGAGACAACGGTTTCGTAAGTAGGGAAAATAAACAAAAAGATACTACCCAATCTATACTAACTGGATGTTAATAAAAAGAACACAATGCAGTCAAGAATAACTCATTCATGGATGAACTGGTGATTCAAAACATCAACATTATTTTAACAAAATGCAAATCCAAAATCTCCATTATCATCTCAAACTCCATAACAGTTGATTATTATATTCTCAACACAGTAATGGAAAACAGCAAAGCAGGGAAGAAATGTAATAGCCATTCAAAAAAAAAAGGAGGAATAAATGGAATAAATAATACAACTAATAATCGCATCATTAAAACCAATTTGCAGCAATATCTTTTGAAATGGAATAAGGCAATGCAAGAAAACAGGGGTTATGGTTGCTTCCTCTTCAGCTGCTGCCGCTTTATCGCCACTTCCACCCTCCATCAAAATCGCCACTTTATACATAGGTATAGACAAGTAGTACAAAGTTGACAAGGTCCGGTGTGATTGAGAAGGGAGAATTTTGTGGTAAAAGAAAAAACCATGTAACATTTACCCTGTCAACACCAGACGAATAGTTGTAGAAAGAGAACTTAGAGTGAAGAAAGAAGAGTAGCATAACTCTCCGAAACCAAATTGCATTCAGATGATCAGAGTAGCTGTTCCAATTTCTTCCAGATTACAGGTCAAATTGTCAAAAACCTTAATGTTAGAAAGCAACAGTTTTGATTGGGTAAGAAAACCATAAGACTGAACTTTTAAATGATAACCACCAACCCACACAGCCCATCGATAGACATTAAACTAAACAAAGAATAAATAAGTTGAAGTTAATATACAATCTAAGAAGAGTGTACCAAAATAAACCTTATTGCTTGAAATTACCCGGAACTATTTGTTTCAAAACATACTCCGTTTCTGTCGTTCTATCAGATCATTCTAGAGTTCGAGACTGTTAAGCTTTTGGGATAGGCCACCTCAATGGTTTTATATTATTTCTAACAGAGACTTCTCAACTTGCTGCAAAATAGATAAATGAATATCTCCATTATCAAATCAAAAAATATAACCAAATATTAATTGATAACCGACGTGTAAAAGAAGAGTCAATAGTAGTGTGATTGTTTGAATTTTTTGATATCAACCCAATACCTATGTGTATTGTTGTTTCATATCTTTCCAATATCATCATTGCATCACTTATATTTTCTTAAATTATTACCAGTGTCTACATGTCGGCATAGAAAATCCAACTACATATGATTTCATGATATGAATCTAACACTATCCAAGTTTATGATTGCATAGAATAGAAACACCTCAAAAATACTCCATTTTGTCTTCCTATCAGATCGTTATAGATTTCCAGACTTCACATCTTGCTGCAAAAGAATATCTCCATTATCAAATGAAAAAATGTAACCAAATATAAATTGATAACAGATGTGTAAAAGAAGAGTCGAGAGTAGTGTGATTGTGTGAATTTTTTTTATATCTACCGAATACCAACGCGATACCTTCCCAATACCATCCTATGTCAACACAGAAAGTTCATCTACATATATGATTTCATGATATGAATCTAACACTATCCAAGTTTATGATTGCATAATTAATCGAATCTTCATTCAATCCCCAATGAATTTGCAAATCACATGTATAAGAAGAAATTACCTCAATGGCAATCAAAGGTGGCATTTCAACTTGAGTACATGTAAAAAAAAGTGACTCCTTCCAGAAACACTTGAAAAAGATAATGTGTTGGAGAAGCAATCAGTGGTTGTTGTTGTAAACACAGAAGAGAACAATCAAACTACTGCTACACAGAAGCAATCAGTTAGATATGGAGCAATCAACACGGTGACCAGTGAGCTGTTTATCAAATGAAGATGGAAAAGCGTTGAAATGAAATTGATAAGAGAAATTGGGAAATGGATGTTGGAGGAAAGTAGATGAGAAAAAGAAGGGTTTACTTTAGCCAAAATCGGAGAGAAGAAAAATGGACGACAACATATCTGGAAAACGCTAGCCTCCATGCTCTGAAGAAGGTTACGACGCAAAAAAACAAGTTCAAAATTCAATTCTCACCTCTAGAAATCAAAGCCCGAAAATAATAATATTATACAACAAGTCATATTTAAGAAATTTGATTTATCCATATGAAACTGTTCCTGTCCACTGTATCAAGTCATTCTAGACATCAAAACTTCTCAACTCGCTGCAAAACAAATAAATGCATCACAAATGAAGGACTATAATTTATAACAAAACAAAAACTTGATAACCGATGATGGGGAAAAAAGAGGCAAGAGAAGTGTGATTGTGTGAAATTCTTGAAACTAGAATCCCTAACAAACTGAGTAAAGCGAATCAATACATAAATCCCTAACAATCTGTTTATATTATTAAAACAAATGAATAGCAAGCCCTAAAATCAACCCCTCACGGAGCAAAGTTCATCAGTTAGCAATTTAAAATCATAAATAGTTTACTTAAAACAAACTATTCCGGGTTTGGCCAAGTCCATTCTAGGCTATTCCAGTTCGTCTGAGTCATTGGGATGGATGATCGAGTCTACATGTAACAATGTACTTATGTTGTAATAAATTACTATCTGAGATAAGTATTCTATATGTCATCTATTCTCATATTAATGAGATGTGTTGCAATTTTAATCCTATGTTCTCATTATACTTGAGATACGTAACTGATTCCTAAATCCTAACCTATGAAAACACCCTAACAGCCCATAAGGTTAGACATTATTTTTATTAGTAATTTGTATTCGGCCTAACAGCCCATAATTTGAATCCAGTTAAGAAGTAGTGAAATACTGAAATGAAAAGAATAAATTAAAGATAACCAAGTGAAAACTCGAGGCTTATGCTATGAAGAACATTATTTTCCCAAACCACGCTGCAGAAAAGTAGATTCACTATTCAGATCATATGTCTTATGAACAAAGCCTGAAAATAGTAAACAACTAATTGAACAAATTTGATTTATCTGGAATCGAGAAAACTAAATCCTCAAAAAAGATAAAAGAAATGTATAGAATTCATAGTCAGAGTAGAGATCAGAAAATGAAAGCACAACAACACAAATGATTGTGAGGGATACCAATTTAGGAAAGCACAGCAAATTCAACTTCAACATTATCCTAAATTCCAAAACAAATACACACATTTATAGTTTAACTTCGGTAACACCAACATAGAAATGACCATTTAAGCAGAAAGTATTGACGAACCACTTCCGACCTTGAATTCCATAGCAAACCATACATTTATAGGCTAACTTTTCTCTGTGACTCCCTCACAGAAAACTCAAAGGAACTAACTAAAACAATAACAAAGCTCAGAAGCAAAAAACCAAAATAATCAACCAGGAGAAAAAAGAGAATAGAGTATAAAGATCAAGCAAGAGGTTAACAAAACCAGAAGATATATTTGAAAACAAAAAGAATTTAATACAGATCACCAAATAATATGGCTAGCCTCCATGTTATGAAAAAGTTTATTATTTTCACAAACCATGTTGCAGAAAAACATGCTCAAGATTCAATTAGTATGCCTTCGAATCAAAGCCCAAATAAAAATGAAAATAGCAAAGAACGACTCATATTGAAGAAATTTGATATATCTATAAGAAGTCACAATTTTTTTCAATTGCGGGTTAGCATTTTGAAATCACAATTTGATATAATAATCACTTTCTGATCTAAGAATTGTTGTTTAGTCATATTGGCATATATATCAATAGTAATGCATAGTATTTATCACGTGCCAGATCAAAATTCAAATTTGGAAATTAGAATAAAATAACTTATAGTCAACCTCTTCCTAATTCAAGAAAAGCATACGCACACACTGTTAATAATCATAAAAATGAATGGATAAATTTTTCCTAATCTATCAAAAACAATTTTTATGATAATGAAAAAGACCTAATCTGAAAACCTATCTATAATAATGCATAGTATTGATCACGTGCCAGATCAAAATTCAAATATGCAAATTAGAATAAAATAACTTATAGTCAACCTCTTCCTAATTCAAGAAAAGCATACGCACACACTGTTATTAATCATAAAAATGAATGGATAAATTTTTCCTAATCTATCAAAAACATTTTTTTTTGTTATTGAAAAAAAACCTAATCTGATAACCTATCTATAATAATGCATAGTATTGATCACGTGCCAGATCAAAATTCAAATATGCAAATTAGAATAAAATAACTTATAGTCAACCTCTTCCTAATTCAAGAAAAGCATACGCACACACTGTTATTAATCATAAAAATGAATGGATAAATTTTTCCTAATCTATCAAAAACAATTTTTATGATAATGAAAAAAAACCTAATCTGATAACCTATCTATAATAATGCATAGTATTGATCACGTGCCAGATCAAAATTCAAATATGCAAATTAGAATAAAATAACTTATAGTCAACCTCTTCCTAATTCAAGAAAAGCATACGCACACACTGTTATTAATCATAAAAATGAATGGATAAATTTTTCCTAATCTATCAAAAACAATTTTTATGATAATGAATAATGGAAATAGAATGTGTATGGAATTGTGAAGAAGATACCTACACATGACCTAGCCTGCCATCTGAGTGCATCTCGAGCTTGACCTTATGAGAGGGGATCAAGAAGTCAGTTCAGGTAATAAAGGCGATGCGGTTGCAAGAGCAAGGTCGAAATTGAGAGCTTGGTGAAGAGGTAGGGTGTTAAGGGAATTTCCTGCATGATGAAAGTAATGATTTCAGTCCCATTTTTAAAACCCAATTCTCATATAATACTCAAAAGAGACAAGAAAATGTGAAACAACAGAGTCATCAATGATTGGTAAAAAGTATTCCCACAATTTAGGTTGCAACATGACCATATTTTATGTTGCTGAAACCACAACGCATAATTATCGACCTCACTTAACCATGATTATACGCAGCAGTATCAAGGACCATGACGTCATCACAACCGCGACTATTTTAAACCCTACTAACCACAGAATATGCATATACAAGTGAAATTAATTCAGAAGGCAAAGATTTGCTTGCCTACACAATATTATCAACAATCCAAATAACATAACGCATAATTATCGACCTCACTTAACAATGATTATACGCAGGAGCATCAAGGACCGTGACGTCATGTTATACACAGAGCATTGTAAAAAATTAATATGGCATCCTAAAAAGTTAAAATTAAAATAATATAATTCATTACTTGTTGCAATATTAAACAAAATCGATCCGATCTAATTAAGTGCAGTTTGAATTGAATCAAGTGATTTGATTTTTAACTTTTTTAATTCATTACTTGTGGCAATATAAAACATAAAATGAGAAAAAGTCCAAATATTAGTTACAAAGTTTGGAATTTCTAACATTCTAGAGAACCATTACCTTTTTTCTTCAAAACATTTAAAGTGTTATCAAATGAAACGATGCAAAAAAAAGAAGCAAATACATACATTTTTCTAATCATCTGAGTAATTATAAACACAAAAATCATAAACATTAGCTCTAAAGCAGTAATAACATCCAAAGAAACAACTATATTTTTATAACTTGTTTCGACAGCTAGGTGAAAGTATCTACCTCTCGTCCAGGAGCTATCTCTACAAAAACTCCAAATGGAACTATTGATTTTATTTCACAATTCCTGAGGTATGCAAGGAAGAAAATCATATCAGTATGATCCAACTTCGGGAGGAACATTGATTGCAATTTACTTTTTTGTTATTTCCCTCATTCATTTTGCTGTTTCCTTTCATTCCTTGATATGATGTAATTTCTTTAGATAGAGTAGCTTTATAGTTGTGATCTCTCTAAATCCCCATTTATGTCATTCCTTTTATGTACAGTTTATTCATATATTGGGTTTGTACCATTGGATTATAGTGCTCAGAAATTTGGTAACATACATCGCTCATGCATCCACCAGAAAAGGGTTAAGATTACTTTTCAACCATTTGGTAACATACATCGGTTGAACACTACTACGAATCCCAGACAAATATTTCACACTAGGAATACTTTCAATTTTTCACATATTTCTAATTTAAAAGTTGTTTTTTAAAAAAAGTTCACTAACTTGTACCATTGAAAATAGTCATGTCAGTTCAAGCAACCGACCAACTATAAGCATAAGAACAAAGCGATAATTGCCCATATATATCACCAATAGTTGGAAACAAGCAACATACCGATGATATAAGGAGAACAAAGGGAAAATTACCTATATATCACCAATATTTGGAACCATTGTCAAATTACTAATCATAGCCTTAGACTTCTCTAAACTAGCCAAATCTTTCACAAAAGTTTCACCTGCAATAGCCACAGAAACATTAATCATTGTATATCAACAGAAAGTACTGTAATAATAGCATAAAAGCATGTAAGTAATTTAATTTAAATTAAAACATTAATAGCATAAAAGTACTAAAATTAAAACAAACAAGAAAAACTAATTGAAGAAATTTAATTTATCTATTTGGAGCCATTCTCTGTTCTTGTCCATTGTATCAAAGACTTTTAGTTATAATTACTTCTCAGCTCTCTGCAAAAGGATAAAAGATCTCTTGATATCAAAGGAAGAAAAGAATATGGATAAAGTAACAATGTTACATAAATATGCATATCAACATAAATAGATGTTGGAGTCTCTGTTCTTGTCCATTGTATCAAAGACTTTTAGTTATAATGACTTCTCAGCTCTCTGCAAAAGGATAAAAGATCTCTTGATATCAAAGGAAGAAAAAGGATAAAGTAACAATGTTACATAAATATGCATATCAACATAAATAGATGCTCACAAAATAATCTGTTAGAATAGTAACATTGTAAATAGGTAAGCTATTATTTAAAGAAAATTTTTTCAAAAATTGGTAACAACTCCTTGGGATAATTATAATTGAAACTCATGCATTAGAATAACCATGAAATTATTATCAAACACTTTGAAATAATATTGATCATCATATTCTAATCCTCAATATTTTTCACTAATCATCGTTACAGAATAAGGAATTGAAATCAAATCTCCCATTAATGCTTGGACACGTAGAAAGCACAACATGTATATTGATAAATTTTTGAAAATTGAAATTTACTATCAAGTACATCACTACAAGAGAAACTTTGACATGGCAGGGGGCATGAGTTGTACTGTGACAATATTTGTGGCATGCCTTAAGCCTACTTAATAAAATTTATTGGCCTTTTCCAAAAAAAGAAAATGATTGTGCAATTTTTCATGAAAAGAACAGAAGAACAAGAATCATAATCAAATGCTTCAAGTGAATCAAATATGCATACATGAGCATGAATTTATAACAAAGAAAAACGATATAAGCATAGTAATGGGATAAAGAGCTGGAATTGGCAACAGAATCCCAGCGAAGAAGATAAAATCAGAAGAGATATTGAAAATCACGCTGCAGAAAATATAATCAAAATTTAATTTGTAGTCTCACAATCACAGGCTGAAAGAAAAGTGTGATTGTGTGAATTTGTGTCGTTCTAGCAACCGAATCCCAGCGAAGAAGATAAAATCAGAAGGGCAACTCATAGTGTCTTAAATTACTACTAGTGTCTACATGTCAGCATAGAAAGTCCAACTACATGTGATTTTACGATGTGAATCTAAAACTATCCAAATTTATTATTGCATTGAATGCAAATACCTTGTAGACAACAACAAAATTATCTTTTATCGAATCTTCATTCAATCCCAATTGAAATTGCATATCACACGTATAACAAGAAATTACCTCAATGGCGATCAAAGTGGCATTTCAACTTGAGTACATGCAAAAAAAGTGATTCCTTCAAGAAATACTTGGAAAAGATAATCCGTTGGAGAAGCAATCACTGGTGGTTGTTGTTGTAAACACAGAGGAGAACAATAAAACTATTGGTACGATGATTGAACAAAGATTGAAAAAAAATGATTATTTTTATTACCTTGAAGGAATCAGGTTGAGAAATGATTGGTCCCCGAATCAGTTACATATGGAGCGATCAACACGATGACCAGTGAAGATGAAAAAGCGTTGAAATGAAATTGAAAAGAGAAATTGGGCATTGAATGTTGAAGGAAGGAAGATGAGAGAAAGAAGGGTTTACATTACCCGAAATCAGAGAGAAGATAAATGCACTGCAACATCTCTGGAAAATGCCGGAAAAACATGTTCAATACCCTTAATAAACAACATGACTAAACAGGGAATCAAGGAGAGAAATTAGAAGATCAAATTAGAGAAAGAAAAGAACCAGAAGGTATTGTGTGTTTATAGGTTACAACATGTCCTGCAATACCAACGAGAAAAATTACAAATCAAGAAAATTATGCTATAAGAATCCAAATAAGAAATACTAAAATGAAAAGAACTAATCAGATAACCAAATCAAAACTCAAAGCTCTATGCTATAAAGAACTCTATTTTCCCAAACCACGCTGCAGAAAGTAGATTCCGAATTCAATTCATAGGTCTTATGAACACTATTTTCTCCATTATATCGTGTTCTTGCTCCAATTGCAAAATCTGTGAGGGATACCAATTTAGGAGAAAGATTCTTATTATTATATATCACACCAAGCTGTCCAGAACTCCTCGTCCTCAGGCAGAGGTTCGTCGGGTTAAGAGGATTGGGAATATTGTAGTTTAGCTAGCTAAGTGGGATGTATTTTAGCGCAATGGTGTTTGGTCTCACTATATCCCTTAATCTATCTTGTACCATGTCCAGAAACATATTGATTTTCCTGTTGCTAGTTTAATCTAAAAAAACAAATAGCACCTGTGATGTAAACAATATCTGATGAGCCCACGAAAAACCAAATTATCATATGTAGGTATATTACCACAAATCCAACGCCACAAAATCAAATAAACAAAAGGCGAAATGAAAGAGCACCAAATAAAGTGAGCCCAACTAAGTTTCTCCTAATCCACACCAATTTATCAGGCAAATCACTTGTAGGAAAAACATAATTCTGGATGTCTTAAAAAATATGAGGAAGAGTAATAATCACTGTAAGAAGGCGATATTCATGAGGAAGAATATGCAAAGCCTCAACAAGAGAGTAATTCCAAAAACACACCAAAGCAACTGTGCAAATATGACATCTAGAATTGATTTTAATATCTAAAAGGCAGCCCTTAATACTAGGCAACATAGAAGACTGAATATAGTGACAAAGGTAAAAAACCACTACGTATAAAGCGAGCACGACATAGCACAACCGAACATTCATTGCTCGAAGTAAAATTCCAAGCAAGATGGAAAGTTAAAGAACTATTGAGCTGTTTTCCACACATCCAGTTGATGTAAGAGATACGCATGCCACATCTAAATATGAAATGAATAATCCTTAGATATAGAACTTGGGAAAATGTTGCTCTTAGCTGGGCTAAGCACCTGACAGGATACCTGAGCATAAGCATTAAAAATATCAAGCAGACAATGAACATTACTAAGGGAGCCCTTACAAAAGCTCAAGCTATCCAACATAGCATGGAAGAAAGGGAACCATCAACCTTGGCTCGCGTAATAGACCTGCTAAGAACCTCCTCTGTTAAGCAAAAAAGCAGCGGTGAAAGTGGATCATCCTGGCGTACACCTCTGACACGAGAGAAATATCCAACATATTTACCGTTCACCAACACAGATAGCTTTACTGAATGTAGGACAATATCAATAAAAGAACAGAAAATATCAAAAAAATCAAACTAACGCAATACCTTGAGAAAAAAATCTCCTTTTAAGAGTATCAAAAACCTTCCAGATATCAAAAACCGTTAGATTGCCTTCAAATTGTTTCCCTGTGCAGAATATTAATAGCATCAGATGATATAATAATACAATCAACAATATGCATGTCTTTAACAAAACCTCGTTGTTGCTGAAAAATAATTTTTTACGCTACCACCGCTAAATCATCAGCAATGAAAGCATAGCAACAATTAGAACATGTCATAATTAATTGCAGGTTCTGATCATATGTGTGAAAACATAAAAAAGTTAGACAGGTTTCCGGCCTAACAAAAGGCAAAATAATAGAGCACCAAATAAAGCATGCCAAGTTAGTTCCGAAGGAGATTGAATGAATCCACACCAATTTATCAGGTAAATCAGTTGTAGGAAAAACAAAATTATTAATGTCTGCAATAATGAGGAAGAGTAATAATCAGGTGAATGACCACAGCACTATTGATAATAGAATCTGCCACTGCCACTACTAAGAAGGCGATGCTTATGTCTGAAATTGAGCCAAAGCATTTGTGCCAATGAGCGTCTAAAGTTGATCGTAATATCGAAAGAAGTCCTTAGTACCAGGACAGATAGAAGGCTGAATATAGTGATCCAGGTAAAAATTACCACACACAAAGCGAGCATGACAATGCATACCCAATTTTCGTTGCTCGAAGTAAAATTCCAAGCAAGATGGATAATTAAATCACTATTGAGCTGTTTTGATAACTTGCTACCAAACCTCCAACATCAAAAGGGGTGCAGATTGAATTCCAAGCAACCGTACAAGCCTTCCGAGTATGAATATCACCACTCCAAATAAAATTACGAGTCCACACATCCAATTGATGTAAGAGAGATGCAGGTCACTTATAAATATGAAAGAATAAATTAACATGCCTTGAATGAAAGATTTTATCAGTTGAACTCTTTCCTTGATCGAAAGAAGGGTGCCCTTCCAAGTTGCGAGCTATAAAACTTTGGGTTGACCAACAAAGATGGGGAAACGAGGATAAGTGAAAGCAAAAGTCCCCACATGAAATCCTAACAAAGCAGAGATGTTGAGAAGTCTTCCATGGGAGATAAAACCTGGGAAAATCTTGCTCGTAGCTGGGCTAAGCACACCTGACTGGTTACCAGAGCATAAGCATTAAAAATATCAAGCAGGCAACGAAAATTACTAAGAGAGCCCTTACAAAAAATCAAGATATTGTCAACATAAAGAACATGTGTTGGGACCTCAATGCCGCGACAAAATAGCATCGCGGAAATGGAACCATCAACCTTGGCTTGCGTAATAAACCTGCTAAGAACCTTCTCTGCTAAACCAGAGGGAAGGGGTGAAAGTGGATCACTCTGGCGTACACCTCTGACACAGCACTGATTGCTTTGCTGAATGCGGGAAAATATCAATCAAAGATCAGAAAATATAACAAAAAAACCAAAATGACGCAAAACCTTGAGAAGAAAGCTCCATTCAAGATAATCATAAATCATCCAGATGTCAATCTTGAGGGCCAGATTGCCTTTAAATTACTTCCTTATGCAGAACATTAATAGCCTAAAATGCTATAATAATACATTCAGCGATTTGCATGTCTTAAGAAAACCTCGTTGTTTCTGAAAAATAATTTTTTATGCTACCATCGCTAAATGATCAGCAAATGAAAGCATATCAACAATGAGAACATGTCATATCCAATTGCAGATTTTGGTCCTCCGTGTTAAACCATAAAAAATCTAGGTAGGCTTCCAACCTAACAAAAGCCTAAATAAAAGAGCACCAAATAAAGCGAGCCCAGCTAAGTTCTGAAGGAGATTGAATGAATGCACACCAATTTATCAGGCAAATCAGTTGTAGGAAAAACATAATTATTAATGTTTTCAATAATATGAGGAAGAGTATTCATCGGAGGAATGACCATAGCTCCATCGGAGGAAGAACATGCAAAGCCTCAACAAGAGAGTAACCTAACCAATTGTCCTTCCATAAAGACACCAAAGCTGGGCTACGCACCTGATTGGATACTAGAGCATAAGCATAAAAATAGCAAACAGACAACGAACATTACTAAGGGAGCACTTACAAAAAAATCAAGATATCCAACATAGCATGGCGGAAAGGGAACCATTAATCCTGGCTCGCGTAATAGACCTACTAAGAACCTCCTCTGCTAAACAAAAAAGGAAGCAGTGAGAGTGGATCAGCCTGGCGTACACCTCTGACACAAGAAAACTATCCAACAAATTTACCATTCACCAACACAAATAGCTTTGCTGAATGAGGGATAATACCAACCAAAGATAAAGAAATATCAGAAAAAACAAACCGATGCCAAACTTTGAGAAGAAAGCTCCATTCAAGAGTATCAAATTGCTTCCCTGTGCAGAACATATTAATAGCCTCAGATGCTATAATAATACAATCAACAATATGCATGTCGTTAACAAAACCTCGTTGTTGCTGAAAAATATTTTTTGATGCTACCATCGCTAAATGATCAGCAAATGAAAGCATAGCAACAATGTGAACATGTCATAACCAATTGCAGATTCTAGTCCTCCGTGTGAATACATTCAAAATTTAAGCAGGCTTCCGACCTATATGAGGCTTCTCTGCTGTAACAACCAAGAAGTACTTTGTCGAACTTAAAGAATCAAGAAAAGTATATCCCCAAGAGAAAGGAATGTGAAGAATTCATAATCAGAGTAGAGATCACAAAATGCTTTAGCATAACAGTGAGAATATATGAATTCATAATCAGAGTAGAGATCACAAAATGCTTTAGCATAACAGTGAGAATATATGAAATGATTGGTGCTCCATGTGAAATGAAAAGAATTTAGTCTTCCACACTGTGACAAATACCAATTTCATATATCATAAATGAAAAGAACATTGTAAAAAAAAATACATAACATAGGAAGTGAAAATCAAATAGAACAAAAGGACCCCAAACCAAGCTTTCCAGAATTCCTCATCCTCGGCGCGATGCAAAAAGATATACTTTGAACCTTTTATGCTTCAACATTATCGCTACCAAGCCGCACGAAAAACAAAAAACTAGCAGGCACCAAGGTGCACCATTGAAAGGCAAATATCCACACTCCCAAAACAAATATAGATATGTAAAAAAAATATTGGTTTTATCCTAAGGCAGAATGGATAGTATCTTGCTACTGGCCATAGCACACCACACAGTCATAGTTGTCTCCCCTGTAACACATAAAATTCAAATGAACTGAGAAGAGTAGTTAAAATGATCAATTACTGGAAGAAGCGTACCGGAAGAATCACATATAACTTAAAACGACCAATTACTCCCAAAAGATAAAAGGAGAAGTTTGTTATATACTAAGCTTTGACAAAGGATTTGAGAAGCTTGGATTCTGAAATGATTATAGTAAAATGTAAAGAATTCATAGTCTTGAGTGAAGAATGAAGATCACCAAATTAAACCCTAGCAAAGATATAACATAGGCATTTGGTTGACATAAGACCAATTGTATCCCAAGGATGAATAAAAGCAAGAATTTTCACACCTAAGTTCAGATAGCCAAATAAAGCCTAGCAATAGAAAATTGGTTGACAAATTACGCAGTACAAAGGGAATAAGCACTCATCTTCTACTTCTCCACTTCAGACAGAAAATTTAACAAGATGCAGTATGATTGAGAAAGAAGACCTGTGTTTTACATCAAACCCATGTAACGCATACACTGTGAACATCACAACAGATGAAACATGTGCTGAAAAATTATAATGCTCCAAATAGTTGTAGAAAAGTCAAGAGAAACATTAAAGATTTTCTGAAACCAGGACGCTGACCAGAAAATCATAGTTCCAAATACAGAACCCCACAAACTTGTCCAAATTTTGCAGAATTGATTTATTTATACTGCAAGATTACATATGGAAAACTAAAATGTGAGAAATCAGTAATATGATGGGGTAGTGTGACATATAGTAGTAGAAAAACCATGAGGAAAAAAATTAGAATAATTCTCCAAACAAAGCGCCTGAGAAGTAAATCCTGGTTACAAAGAGTCATATTACATCATGTCAAAAAACTTAATGTAAGAAAAAAGTTGTGTGATGGGGTAGTAAAACCTAAGACTGAACTTTTAACACCCAATTAGATCAAATAAACTAGCCTACCACCATCCTCGCATATCAAATAAACTAGCCTCTCACATTTAACACCCAAGTAGATCGAGAAGAATCAACAATAAAATAAATGAAATGAAAATGATTCACATTCTGTATGCATGATCCGTTCACCGTGAAATGAAGTGTACCAAAATATACATGTATGCTTGATACTGCACATAATTTTATTGTTCCAAGACACACTGCAGAAATCGGGTAGATGTTTCAATTCATAGAGTTTACTTTGTATGTATCAGCACAGATCTTTTATGAGCCAATGACAAAAAAAAAGGAGCAGGCACAAGTTTTATAGGCCAACCACTCTAATCAGTCGGTGCATTGTGGGACTTTGCTCTTCAGAATCGAGTATCAGTTTCCGAGAAACTCGATTTTGATTATTGCTTTCTTAAATCAAGGGTGAAATCCTCTGAGTGTTGGACTTGGTCAAAGAGCAAAAAAATGTTTTCCATTTCACTCTTACGGAGTCTCAAATTGTTTAAACGTTGAGTATATGGGTCAGCCTGAAAAAAGTTGATTAAAAAGTTCAACAAACTTGATGGCATTTAGAAACATATTTGTAATATGCACGGACTACAAAGTCATATTTGTGGCTGCAATAAGAAAATAACAGCTAACTATTGTTAATTATTGGAGAACCAATAAATTCAATAATCTACACAAAAACAAAATTACTAGAGTAAGTTAGTGGTTGTTTAATTTCATCACATTTTTTTTTTACCTTAGATAGACAAATGTTATAAGTTATTTGTTATCTTAGTTTCCAAGGTTTGAACCTTGAGCCTCCTTCTTAATACTCGTTTCTTAGCTCAGCAACTGAACACCTACGCGCGTCCAGTGATACCTAAATCGCTACTTCGTCCTATATACTAGATTTACATGGGGCTTAGTGTGATCTACTTTCACTGTATTTCTTAAATTCAGAAGCACAATTGAACCAATACACACAGTATCTGTGTGTGTCCTTTATGGTGCACTTCAGTCAAATTTCACAAATCATGTTAACAATATGAAAGCAACAGTGTAGGGGTGAAAGAGGAGGAGTTGATGAAATTTGGGAACGATTGTAGTAATATTACCCTTTCATAAACATTCTTCTGCCAGTCTATGTATGCATCTTTTCCTGCTTCAAGAAATAGAATGATCAGAATTATACTTTGTTTAATGTATTTTGGCAGTTAGAGTACATAACTTAAATGTAAGTAAACCAAACCCAATTGATTCCTAATCGAGAAGAGTCTGCCAAAACAAACCCAATTGCTTGATACTAAACAGTAAGTTATTGCTTTAAAACAGACGACACGACACAAAATAGATGCATTTTCAATTCACAATTCATCATTGAGGTTATAACCATGTATCAAGTTTTCGCAAAACATTTCCAATATTTGATACTAATTTGGAAACACCCTAAAACAAAAAAAATCACAAGTGATTCGCAAAATGTGATTCTGTGAAATTATGAGAAAAGCGTATCAATACGGAAATCCCTACACAGCAAAAAATTAAACAAGTAGAGCAAACCCTGAAATCAAGCGAAAAGGAATTATTGAAGACTAAAAGATTCTAACGTAGAAGAGAAAATCAAAATTTAAAGCTTGGGGAGGGAAAATTGATGTAGTCTAGCAACTTAAATGTAAATACTGAGTAAAAACTCCAACATTATCCCAAAAAAATACACATATGTAAGTCAAATATTACCTGCATGCATGTAAACACAAACCACGCATTTATAGGCTGAACGGGAAGTATGTGAACCTCTCCCCTGTAATACCCACACATATAACTCGAAGAACTGCAAAAGTACATACTGAGTAAAAAGAGATGACCAAAAAGAGATTACCAAAATTAAAGACTATAGAAAATAATCATTCATAGGAACAAATTGTCGTCCACTTTATAAGATCATGTACCCATATGACACAATTTTGGATTCCTACAGTAATGAAGCGGATATCCTTTTAGAAGTACAAATCTCAAATCAGAACAAGATTATATAAAACTATATAAAACCTCGCCCAACAAAGTTAAGTCGTCTCCAACAAATAGATGAACATAACAAACATCATCTAAGGTTACAGTGGAAATGGATGCAATGGCCATTGTTAAGGCTGTGCAGGACTTGGAATTTTGAAGGTCATGAACTAGCTAAGTGCATTGTGTTTGAGCCCAATGGTTTTTGGTCTAACTATATTCCTCAATCTAACTTGTACCATGTCCAAAAAGATATGGATTTTCCTAATGCTAGTTTAATCTAATGTTTTGGATTTTATTAAAAAAATAAATAAATAAACAAACACACGACATTTATGATGTAACTCAATGATAATCTCGCCTAAGCATGCAGAGAAACTCAGTGACAATCTCGCTTAAGCATGCAAATGTGTTCAAATCTAAGTTCAAATCACAAAATTAAGCCCAGCAAATAAGTAGTATAAAATGCAGAGATACTCATCTCCATTATCTCCACTACAGACATCAAAATTAACTAGGTGCAGAGTGATCGAGAAAGGAGACTTTTGTGGTAAAAAAAAACCATGTAACATTTAGCCTTTCAACACCAGATGATACCTGTATAGTAAAATTCTTCTGCGGGGTTTAATTTCGGCATCTTTTTTAAGACTCTCGACATTTCAGTTTTTGTTTGATACTCAACCTCTACTCTTCTTTCTTTACTCTTGATTTTTTCTCAACACCAGATGTAACATTTAGCCTTTCAACACCAGATGAAACCCAATGGTTTTTGGTCTAACTATATTTCTCAAAAAGATATGGATTTTTTCCCAATGCTAGTTTAATCTAATGTTTTTGGTTTTATTAAAAATTTGAGAAGCTTTGATGCAAATATGTTCAAATCTAAGTTCAAATCACCAAATTAAGCCCAACAATAATTGAAAAATCAAAATAAAAACCAGCAAATAAATTACTATTACAATTTACAAATATAAGTGTCTATATTTCCCTTCTGTCTCTATTTGTGGCAAATTAAAGAATTAGAATATGTACCGGATCATTTTTCAAATCTTTTCAATATATATGTTGTACATTGAAAAATTATCAGCATATGATTAATATGAACGATTGCATTTAGGCATGTATATTTATTATATCCAAATAGAAAGTTTACCTCTCTTTATAAATATTATTATATGCAGGCACATATTAGGAATCCAGAAATTATGACGGCAACTGTGATTTGTATCAGTTGCTTCTTCCAATTTCCATTGCCATTAACACTAACATGATCTGACAAATGCAATACACAGACCACAATTCATTAATCAACAACTATTTGCACAACTGTCTGATTAAATTGACAAAAGTATATATGTAGAGCTAAGTTATAGATTTTAACGTGGACCTCTTTATGTAAATAAGAAAAGAGGTAAAACAATAGCAATATGGCAGTTAACATTAACAAGCAACACTAATAACATCAATGGAAATTTCTAGCAAAATATGGTGACTTAGATCTCCGCTACAATTGTCCCCTCCAACTGAGCATGAGGCTTCATGCTGCAATAATAAAATTGATGATGAGTAAAAAATTCATATCAATACGCATAAAACTGTGAAAAAGGGAATCTGTTTGTGTGTTCGATTAAGGGAACCAGTTACTCTAACTTGATGCAGTTACTTATTAATTCAGTTACTTATTATGAAGCAAGTGATGATTAAAATAGGAATAAGAAATTGCCAGCACAAAATCCTCTATCCGCATGATATATTGTTAAGATGTCGTGTGTTCTCCATATTAGTCTAGGACCATAATAACCATAGTTTTAGTCAGTCCCCCACAACTATAAAATCCCAAAACAATATGCCACAAAAAGCACACATTAAATCTTTGTAGAATTCCAAACATAACAGAAAAAGACATTATTATGACAATGAAATCATGATAGGCTTATAAAAGATACTGACCCAAGTAACTTGTGCCTCCCACACCCACTCTGCTATGCCAACAAACAATCATCATTTAACCTCCTAAGTACAGCATACCCATACAAAATTCAAAATACAATGATTAATTTGAAGTACTATTGTATTGGGAAAAAAAATAATAACAAACGAAAGTTCGAAGAAGATTGAAATGGAATAGAATTACATCAATTTTCCACACTGAAAATAAAAATATAATGGGAATTAAATGAGATCACCTCTTTCAATTTGATGGTCAAAATGACAAAAGCACTACCGAACAACAAAAACAAACAAACTATAAAGCTTATTGTAAATCTCATATACATTATTATGTTTCGCACAACAATGGAAAATCAAATAATAGTCTCATAAATATCATCCTTACTCATTAAGTGAAAGATTATAATATAGATATTTTATTGTCGTGCAAATACATAAAAGCAAAACAAAATAATAAGACAACAATGAAATTAAATGTAAAGACTCCTTTCTTTCTTTTTTGAATCAATGAAGACTCCTTTCAAAAAAGCAATTATGTACCCAAGTTAGAATTAGAGAAGAGAGGGTGTGTATTAGTGCACTAACCTTACTAACAAAAGGGCTGATAAGTGCCACATGCCCTATAAAATCAATATTTTAATTTCCTTTGCACATTTCTCATAGGTCAAATTAACACACCCTGTAAAATAAATATTAACACTCACACACAATATTAAATTTTTTAAAATCTATCTACTCTATGGACTATTAACAGCTATTTGTGACACAATGTTTTTAATTCAAAACACAGATGTTCGATCATTCCAATATATTGTTGGCACACTTAATTAAACCAATAAATTCAATTTGAAAAGGATATTTTCACACACACATGTTTTAAATTGACTCATGATAATGTATTGGCATTGCAAATAAGAAGCACAAAAACCCAATTTTTTTCTCTGATCCATGTGATCTCGTTGCCATAATTTCGTCATGACATATCTCTCTCTTTTACCCTGTGATTGAAAAGAAAAAAAAATGAATAAAATGCCATCAATACAGAAAATAATCAAATCATTACAAGAAAAGAGAAGAAGAAAACATTACAAAAAAAAAAAAGAGAGAGAGAAGATAGAAACAAATCATGAGTGAACCGAGGAGTTTTTCTTGGCGAAATCCAGACATTCTAGTACCGGCATGCTTATTATTCACCGCTGCTGCAGAAAGAGAGATGAAGAAACAAAAAAAAAACAAAATGTTAATTAATTACCACATGAGTGACACAATCACCCGAGTCTAAAAGTAATCCAGTACGCAAACCTGAGACAAACAAAGAAATGTTATGAAGGCAAAAAAGAATACAAATTGATAAAGGAAGAGAAATTTTCCAAGAGAACGAATAATAAAGGAAGCGCAATTTAACCCTATTTCAAAGCCTTGCAAATAAGGATATAAATGACGTATAAAATAAAATTATACATTATAAAATATCAAGGTTTATAAAAACCTAGAAGGTATCCAATGGCATCTGTTACATAGAAGGTATTTGCAGCCAAGTAGCCTGCGGTGGCTATGTCGACCCTAGTCACATTTAACCCGTTTTCTCGGAATGTTCTCATTACCTCGGCTAGAAGACCTTGCCTGTCTTCCGTGGATAACTCCAGCCTAACACCCTGCATTCAAGAAATTGATAATTAATAAGTCTTAATGTGTGTTCAAATTAAAGATCACATATTCATAATCATAACAATTCATAAAACAAAAGTATGAAAATATAAGCATACCTCGCATGATCTTCTCTCCACTGCTGCTTGCAAGCATTGAATCAGACGTTGACGCTCTGGTTCTGAACTAATTGGGGTGCCATCTTTATGTATTTTGTAAAATTCCTGGAATAAAAAACAATTTTTATATCGTTTATTAGGCACATAACCAATCTATGATCTTAAAAACAATGCATTCTGATGATGTCTAATAATTACCAGATATGCTTGGTCAATCCTTGTGTTGATAGTTGCATGGAACACAACATATTCCATGTCTGTCAAATTGCACACAACATCAAACAATAACTTAGATCTATCCTTGCACTGGACATTAACAATCGAATAACCCCTTTCTTCCCAATTTTGGACAGTCACCAACGGTGTTTCGGAAGTAAACTCGAACATATGATTCTTCTGATAGTCACGATCTGCAAACATCATCTGATGGAGCCTTCTTTCAGGGTGTATAACAACATCAGAGAGAGATGTTGTTGCACTCCTAACATCATTATCTCCCTGGAGAACAGATCTTAAGCGCGCTTCGAGCCTATTAATTTTCTGATAATCTTCGATAGAGGTCCCAGTGTTGCAGTCTATAACATAAATTAAGGAGGCAATTTGGCCATCGTGAATCCAAACTTTAGCTTCCACCACAAATGTTTCACCCTAGGAATACTTTCAATTTTTCACATATTTCTAATTTAAAAGTTTTTTTTTTAAAAAAAAGTTCACTAACTTGTACCATTGAAAATAGTCATGTTAGTTCAAGCAACAGACCAAATATAAGCATAATAACAAAGTGATAATTACCCATATATATCAGCAATAGTTGGAAACAAGCAACATACCGATGATATAAGGAGAACAAAGGGAACCATTGTCAAATTACTAATCATAGCCTTAGACTTCTCTAAACTAGCCAAATCTTTCACAAAATTTTCACCTGCAATAGCCACAGAAACATTAACAATTATATATCAACAGAAAAGTACTGTAATAATCACATAAAAGCATGTAAGTAAGCTGGAGAGAAGACATAAAAAAATTAAGCAGGCTGCCGACCTATACGAGATACCTATTATGGAGAGAAGATTGTTATGTCAAAAATGAGAAGAAAATAGTAAGAGAGACTTATAACAAAAGAAGTGGAGAATCAATAGAACAAATAAGTGCCAAACCTAGCAGTCCAAAAATCCTCATCCGAGGAAAAATAAGATATACTCTAGACTTCTTGTATGCTCAATTTTCGCATTCTTGTATGCTTCAATTTTCGCATTCTTGATACATAAACACAAAATCGCCAAGACTTGTAAAGCAAAACACAAATAAGGGCACACATAACGAATCCCAAGGGTGAATTGAATGGAAAGTATGTTAACCTCAGCCTGTGGCACAACACAGTTTACATTCAACACCCACACATAAAACTCAAGGAACTGCGAAAAATAGATGTTGAGTATCAAACAAAGACTAAAATGACACAGATAGAAATGACCAAATTTAAGCCTTGTTACAGTGGCAAGTATTCAACACAACTTATGGTTCATTGCAATGATTTTCCACCTGATTTGGAAGATGTCGTACTCAATATGAAATTACATAATTTATGCAATCCTCGTAATATGGAGGAGTCCTTGGGTCACTGCACAAAACTGGAATACACACAGATTCGTAAGAATCATATACAGAAAGCCAGATCAAAGCTTGAGAAAAAGAAAAAAAAATCAATAACGAAATGACAGTTATCCTGAGCCAATGATCGCGAGTATCACAAAACTCACATAATACCAAAGCTAAGAGATGTATACCAGAATCATATATATTCCACTTCTCATCTTGAAAAAGATAGATGTACTACAAAATCATAAATTCGAAACCTTTCCTAATTCTCAGATTCCTTATATATAAATAAAAATCAACAATACCACATCACATCATCCTACAAGTACTCTGATCGAGTAGGTACATTTAAATAAAATGATCCGATATATCCCACATTACATTTATAGGCTTCTCTGCTGTAACAACCAAGAAGTACTTTGTCGAACTTAAAGAATCAAGAAAAGTAGATCCCCAAGAGAAAGGAATGTGATGAATTCATAATCAGAGTATAGATCACCAAATGCTTTAGAATAACAGTGAGAATATATGAAATGCTGATTGGAGCTCCATGTGAAATGAAAAGAATTTAGTCTTCCACACTGTGACAAATACCTATTTCATATATCATAAACAAAAGAACATTGTAAAAAAAAAAATATAACATAGGAAGTGAAAAGCAAATACAACACAAGGACCCCAAACCAAGCTTTCCAGAATTCCTCATCCTCGGCGCGATGCAAAAAGATATACTTTGAACCTTTTATGCTTCAACATTATCGCTCCCAAGACGCACCAAAAACGAAAAACTAGCAGGTGCCAAGACGCACCATTGAAAGGCAAATATCCACACTCCCAAAACAAATATAGATATGTAAAAAAATATTGGTTTTATCCTAAGGCAGAATTACTGGCCACACACCAAACATTCATAGTTGTCTCCCCTGTAACACATAAAATTCAAATGAACTTAGAAGAGTAGTTAAAATGACAAATTACTGAAAGAAGCATACTCGAAGAATCACATATAACTTAAAACGACCAATTACTCCCAAAAGATAAAAGGAGAAGTCTGTTATATACTAAGCTTTGACAAAGGATCTGAGAAGCTTGGATTCTGAAATGATTATCGTAAAAAAAGTGTCAAGAGAAGTATGATTGTGTGAAAGTCACGAATGAACAACAAACCCTAAAATCAACCCTTAACGGAGAAAACAATCTGGCAAAGGAATCAAGAAACACGAGAAATTAGAATACAAGCAAATTTTGGAATCAAGAAATCAAAATTGTATTCTCTCCTGCAACACCAAAGAAGAGAAATAAGCAAGTAAAGATTGAAACAATAAGAACTTAGTAGAACATGTTCACACTTCAATCAATCAAATTTTAACAAGAATCGCAAAACGATCATCTCAAACCAACCCAATACAATTATGAGCCGGATGGTTCAGATGGGGGTCATCAAGTAATAAGACCTAAAATATTTTTAAAATTCTGAAAAATATTTATATAATTAAATACCATTATATTCTATATCAAACATTTAGACTAAATCCAATAATTTAAAATTTAGGATTTGAGTTAAACTAAATTAACAAAAAATGAATGACAATTTTCTTTCGAAGTTCATGAGTTAGGATTTTGAAATAATAATTTTGTTACTTAAAACAAAATATTCCGGGTTTGGCCAGGTCCATTCTAAGCTATAAGAAAACACTTCCAATTAGATTGAGTCATTGGGATCATCAGGTCGACTTGAAACAATGTCCTTATACTCTAATAGCTTATTATATATGTCTATTCACATATTAATGAGGTGTTGGAATTTTAATCCTACGTTCTCATTATGCTTGCTATCTTTAACTAGTTTGATATAAAATGAGACAAGTAACTGATTCCTAACTCCTAACTTATAAAAAAACTTTAATTGTTTAAGAAAAGAAATTATTAGATGAGCACAAGAGAAATTGTCAATGAATTGAGATGCAAAATCATTTCAATTATATTTTTATCAGTATTCAGAAGTAATTGTTGGGAAATAAATTCAAACCAACTTCTTAACATTTACTACTAGTAACATAATCCAAAGTTTTGTAATCATGAATTAAAGAATACAATGATGAAAACAAAAACCTTAATAAATTATATGACTAAACAGGGAATCGAGGAGAGAAGTTAGAAGGATCATAGTTACAAATATAGAACCCACAAAGCTGTCCCAATTTCTCTAGAATTGTGTAATTCATACTCCCAGATTATAGATGGTAAACTAAAATGTGAGAAAAGTAGATCCAGAAGAATCAACAATAAAATAAATGAAATGACAATGATTCACATTTTGTATGCTTGATGAGTTCACCCTGAAATGAAGTGTGTACCAAAATATACCTGTATGCTTTATACTACACATGATTTTATTGTTCCAATACACACTGAAGAAAACAGGTAGATGTTTCAATTCACAATTCAACTAGGGGTGATAATATGTATCAATCAGCATAACATTGCCATTAACTGAGACACGATAGGCAACAGATTAAATACACACATTAAAATTCCAGCGTGCTACCAACAAACCAATAAACTTAAGGCAAAACATCAGGCATGTACACAATCAAACAAAAAATAAAAGTTGTCACGAAAGTAGAATTTGGAGAACAATTGAAACCCTAACAAACTAATTAATCAAATCATTAAAATAAGAACCACAACTTCAGCAACAAATCAAATAATATCAAACATTAGAATCAAGACATCGAAATAAGAAACAAAAAAAAAAAACACACATCAAGACCAAACAAGAGGAAGATAGATAGAACCAGAAGAAACCAAGAAATTGTATATTTAGAAATATATATGCTCTCAGAATTGAAAGTTTGAAAACTAAAAGAATATAATAGACATCACCAAATTAAAACACTAGGTTCTCCATACTATGAAGAGAGTTATCGAAATACATTGAGCACGAAATTTTTAGCAAACACCTATTAAAATATGAAAACTAAAGATGTTGATTAAACAAAGAAAAACCATAGCAGCCTAGTAATGAGAAAAAAAAACCTGGAAGCGACAAACCACGCTGCAGAAAAATATGTTCAAAATTTAATTTGTAGTCTCACAATCTATTTGGAACCATTCTCCGTTTTTGTCGTTATATCAGATCGTTCTAGATTTCGAGACTTCTCTACTTCCTGCAGAATAGATAAATGAATCTCTCAATTATCAAATGAAGAAATATAACCAAATATTAATTGATAACTGATGTGTAAAACAAGAGTCAAGATATCTAACCAATACCAAAAAAACCCCTAAAGTTTTGCATGATTAAACAGGTTACAAGCTACCTTCAGTATGATGGACCTCTTCCTGCTACGAATTCCATTACAAACCACACATTTGCAGGCTACCTTTTCCCTGTAACACCCACATAGAAAACTCAAAGTAACTGACAAAATTAGAAGCTGAGTATCAAACAAAGATTGAAATGTAGAGTCTTAGAAGAAGATAACCAGATTAAAGCCTGGAGCAGATGATGATTCATTTAAACAGATTTCCATCCTTGTAATACAGACGAGTCCTTAGGTCACTGGAGTGACTGGAGTGAATATTTATAGGAGTATTATTACCATCATTGTAAGTCACAACTCACAAGTAATAATAATAATAAAAAAAACAATAAAAGAAGGACAAAGAGTTAATCCAGAACTCCTCCCTCCACAAAGTTAAGTTATCCCCAATGAACAAATCATCAAAACAAGAAGCACCGACGAGGTAACCAAGTTTTGCAAATTTTTCATCTTGTCAAGGGAAATGAGTTATTCTTAGAAACTTCAGCACTGAAGAAACCCAAATAGTTCAACACCAGCTTATGCACTATTAAAGAATAATTATTCAAGAACAAGTACAGATACATATAAGTTAATATGACAAATTATATCCCAATAATGATAATCTCGCACAAGCTTACAACAAAGAATCAAGAAACCCAAAAAGTTCAACACCAGCTTATACACTATTAAAGAACAATTATTCAAGAACAAATACATATACATATAAGTGAATATGACCAATTATATCCCAATGATGTGATAATCTCGCACAAGTATACAACAAAGAATCAACAAGCATGAATGCCTAAATGTTCAAATCTAAGTTCTGATCATCATATTAAGGCCATCAACAGTTGAAAATATATAACACAGCTAGCAAAACATGACGGTTCATGTGTGTACTCATTCATTTGTTCACAGGATAATACGCTGTAACAAATAGGTGTAAAAAAAAAACCACAAGAATAAATTAGAGTAAATAGTTATCCAAACCAAGTCCATGATCAGATTTACAAAATGATATGAGAACGCGGATGACAAAAGGATATGAGAACGCGCAAAGCGATGTTAGACAAGGAGACGATGACAAGAATGACTACTAGGGCCTCAAATGATCAAAATTAAAAGTTGTAACGTAACATAACATAAGCTAACAATAGCTGCAGAATCAAGTCGAGACCACTACAAATCTAAGCCATAAAATCCAGATTGAAACATATATAAAATAAAGAGGAGGAAGAAGAAGATACCTACATATTATACTGGACTAGGTCACCCAGTCATCTAAGTACATGTCGAACTCCTTATGAGATGAAATCATGAAGGTTATCATACCAGGAGCTGTAAGGATAACCATCATTGGGGGGAGGGTATCTCGCATTGAGGAAACCGGCAAAGGTAACGGAGCCGTAAGTACTACTTTTGGGATGAAAGAGCAAACTACACATTGCATATACATCAAGAACAGAAAGCAATTCAGAAATGTTTGTCAAAGAAAAACACTAATCATGAAGAAATAGATAGATCCTGAAATCCAAACAACAATAGTTACAGCGCCAAAGACAAGAAAAGAAAAATCGTTAAAATAAATGTGCTTGTATACATTACCCATGCACATAATTCAGATACTGGAAAAGTTATCCGGTTTGAACTGAGAAGTTTTAAATAAGTTTAATAATTATAGGACAAGGTTTAAATAAGTATGATAGGCAGTTTAATACATGGCATAGCAAAGTAAAGGTTTCTATTCCTTTTTGTGACAATGACAGTTTTTGTGTTGTTGATCCAAAAACTCCATTGTTAAAAAATTTGATAAATTAATGCTTTTGTTTATTTATCTTTCCCAGATCATACTTTTTCCCCAAATGAATTAAAGGAGAACTTTTTTTTTATGAATAAAGGAGAACTGGTTGTGTTCTTAGTTTGGTGAATAAACTAATGAGAAGTGTTTGATAAAAATAATATTATCATGTTGGTTATCGTTTGCCTATCAAACACATGATAGGATACTGTCTATCCTCTCTATATCATATCCTATTTCTATCAAGTTCATTATCCTATCCTATTTATATCATATCCTGACCATCAAACGGGCCTTTAAGGGTGTATTGTATAATGCAATGACACATGCATGCATTCATATGTACAATGACATTATATATTATTGTATAATATATTGAGTATTATTAAGTAATACCAAATTAGAGATAATTATTGATCATGATAAATATAACTAGGTAACATAGATGTTAATTAATTACAACATGAGTGACACCATCACCCGAGTCTATAAGTAATCCAATAAGCAAACCTGAGACAAACAAAGAGATGTAATGAAGGCTAAAAAGAATACAAATTGATACAGGAAGAGAAAATTTTCCAAGAGAACGAATAATAAAGGAAGCGCAATTTAACCCTATTTCAAAGCCTTGCAAAGTAGGATATATGATGTGTGTAAAACATTATAAAATATCCAAGGTTTATAAATATCCTGACCATCAAACGAGCCTTTAAGGATGTATTGTATAATGCAATGACACATGCATGCATTCATATGTACAATGACATTATATATTATTGTATAATATATTGAGTATTATTAAGTAATACCAAATTAGAGATAATTATTGATCATGATAAATATAACTAGGTAACATAGATGTTAATTAATTACAACATGAGTGACACCATCACCCGAGTCTATAAGTAATCCAATAAGCAAACCTGAGACAAACAAAGAGATGTTATGAAGGCAAAAAAGAATACAAATTGATACAGGAAGAGAAAATTTTCCAAGAGAACGAATAATAAAGGAAGCGCAATTTAACCCTATTTCAAAGCCTTGCAAAGTAGGATATATGATGTGTGTAAAACATTATAAAATATCCAAGGTTTATAAATACCTAGAAGGTATCCAATGGCATCTGTTACATAGGCGGTATTTGCAGCCAAGTTGCCTCTGGTGGCTATGTCCGTGGATAACTCTAGCCTAACACCCTCATTCAAGAAATTAACAATTAATAAGTCTTAATGTGTTTTCAAATTAAAGATCACAGATTCATATTCATAACAGTTCATAAAACAAAAGTATGAAAATATAAGCATACCACGCATGATCTTCTCTCCACTGCTCCTTGCTGAATCACACATTAACAATTCATGACATTTAAGAAAAAAATAAAAAATTGGTTACACTCTATACAAATGAAACCGGTTGCAAGTAAAAGGAATTAAAGAAGTGGATGATGTGTCCAACTATTATTGGAGTGTGTAAAGGAGTGTGTTTGAGGGTGTGACCATAAATCAAAAATAAGTGAAACAAAAATGATAGAGTAATATAGAGAATGGGTGAAACTTTCAGTTTTTAAGAACTTTTCACCAACAGAGACATGTGCCCCGTCATCGTGACAAACTGAGTAAAAAAGGGATAAATGCATCACAAAGGAAGGATCATAATTTATAACCGAACAAAATCTTGATAACCGATGATGAGTAAAAAAGGTGTCAAGAGAAGTGTGAGTGTGAAAGTCTTGAAATTAGAATCCCTAACAAACTGAGTAAAGTGTACCAATACATAAATCCTTAACAATCAGTTTATATTATTAAAACAAATGAACAGAAAACCCTGAAATCAACCCTTCACGGAGCAAACAATCTGCCAAAGGAATCAAGAAACACGAGAAATTAGAATACAAGTAAATTTTGGAATCAAGACATCAAAATCGTAGTCTCTCCTGCAACACCAAAGAAGAGTAAATAAGAAAGTAAAGATTGAAACAAAATGAATTTAGTAGAATATGTTCACACTTCAATTCAATTTTAAGAATCACAAAATGTTCATCACCAACCCAATACAATTATTCTCTCCTGCAACCCATCACAAAACGTTCATCAAGTAATAAGACCTAAAATATTTTTAAATTCTAACATTTAAACTAAATTCAATGATTTAAAATTCAGCATTTGAATTAAATTAAACACTTCAAGATTCAACAAATGAAAGTTTCAAACTACATTAACAAAAAATGAATTGACAATTTTCTTTCAAAGTTCATGGGTTAGGATTTTGAAATAATAAATTTGTTACTTAAAACAAAATATTCCAGGTTTGGCCAGGTCCATTCAAAGCTATAAGAAAACTCTTCCAGTTCGGTTGAGTCATTGGGATGATCGGGTCGACTTAAAACAATGTCCTTATACTCTCTAATAGCTTATTAACTGAGATAAGTATTCTAGATGTTTATTCTCATATTATTGAGGTGTTGGAATTTTAATCCTATGTTCTCATTATACTTGTAATCTTTAACTAGTTTGATATAAAATGAGACAAGTAACTGATTCCTAATTCCTAACCTATCAAAACCTTTAATTATTTAAGAAAAGAAATTATTAGATGAGCACAAGAGAATTCAGAAGTAATTGTTGGGAAATCAATTCAAACCAACTCTTTAACATTTACTACTAGTACCCTTCAAAAAAAAAAAACATTTACTACTAGTAACATAACCCAAAGTTTGTAATCATGAATGCAGTGATGAAAATAAAAATCTTAATAAACTATATGACTAAATAGGGAATCCAGGAGAGAAGTTAGAAGCATCATAGTTACAAATATAGGATAGAAGTTAGAAGCATCATAGTTACAAATATAGAAGCCCACACAAAGCTGTCCCAATTTCTCCAGAACTGTGTAATTCATACTACCAGATTACAGACGGTGAACTAAAATGTGAGAAAACAGTAATGACATAATTGTCGAAAAACCAAGAAAATAGATTAGAATAATTCACCAAACCAAGCCTCTGATAAGCAAATCCCGGTTACGAAGAGTCAGATTACATGTCAAAAACCTTAATGTAAGAAAAAAGTTGTGTGATGGGGTTATAAACCTAAGGCTAAACTTTTCAGACTTAACTACCCACTATCCTCGCATATCAAATAAACTAGCCTCTCACATATAACACCCAAGTAGATCCAGAAGAATCAACAATAAAATAAATGAAAAGAAAATGATTGGCATTCTGTATGTTTGATGAGTTCACCTCTATGCTTTATACTACAGAGAAATTTATTGTTCCAACACACACTGCAGAAAACAGGTAGATGTTTCAATTCACAATTCAACCAGGAGTGATAATATGTATGCTTTATACTACAGAGAAATTTATTGTTCCAACACACACTGCAGAAAACAGGTAGATGTTTCAATTCACAATTCAACCAGGAGTGATAATATGTATCATAACATTACCATTAACTGAGACAGAATTGGCAACAAATTAAATACTCACATTAAAATTCCAGCTTGCTGCCAACAAACCAATAAACTAAATGCAAAACATCAGGTGTGTACACAATCAAACAAAAAATAAAATTTGTCACGAAAGTAGAATTTGGAGAACAATTGAAACCCTAACAAACTAATTAATCAGATCATTAAAATAAGAACAACAACTTCAACATCGAAACAAATAATATCAAACAATAGAATCAAGAGATCGAAATAAGAAACAAAAGGAAAAAAATACACATCTAGACCAAACAAGAGGAAGATAGATAGATAGAACCAGAAGATACTAAGAAATTGTATGTTCACATATATATGCTCTCAGAATCACATATATATGCTCTCAGAATTGAAAGTTTGAAAACGAAAATAATTTAATAGACATCACCAAATTAAAACACTAGGTTCCAAACTATGAAGAAATTTATCAGAATAAAATGCTTAAAGTGAATCAAATAAGCATAAATTGAGAATATGCAAAAATTGAACATAAAATTTTAAGCAAACACATAGGTGACAACGGAATCCCCTGCAGCTGCAGCCACAACAGGTTTACGATGAAGCCATACTCAACTACCAATTTCTATACTTAAAATCATCATACCTTTCTTTCCAATAGCCCGAATTCTATCTGGCATGGAGTCTGTGATAGATTCCTCAGCTTGTAGTTCAACACATATCATCAGTGCTAGACAATCAATGCATCCATGTTGTACTTTAGAAACTGAGAAAATTTGTGTCGATCATAATTAGTTTTAGTTCATATAAAATATAGGAATTAAGAAACAAAATAGTTTCAGACCTGAATCAGCATTCAGACAAGGCCATAACAGCACCGTTTCAATCATCCTTTTAATTGCATGCATCAAAGGATGAGAAAGTGACTCCCAGACTCTGACCTACAAATCCAGAAAAGCTACTTCACTGCAAGCTAAATTGAAAAAGATAAAGCAAGACACTGAAACAGATGTTTGAAAAGCAGAACATAACACTAAATATTGACGGAAGAAAATAATTACCACCAGGGATGTGCAGATTGAAAATAAACAGGCCTTTATCTTCAGTACATTCTTAGAATTGACAGCCAGATCTAATTTGGAGCAAAGAACTGGGAGCAAGACCTAGAATCAGCAGCATGGGAAGGTTAAAATAATCTCTAAAAATTGCTAACCAAGTAATGAAGGTTTTCTGCAATACCAAAACATGTGATCTGTCAAAAAGGAAGCAATTGCAATCTAAGGATTTGTACATTTTATGCTGTAAAAATAATCCCAAGCGCAATTATCTAAACAGACAGATATAAGAACTCTGTTAAAGCAAAAAGGTATCCCAGATGCATGATGAATTGCTTGCATGCTAAGTTTTCAACCATGTTGTACGCAAAGCATTGTAAAAAATTCATACGGCATCCTAAAAAGTTAAAATTAAGTCTTGTAATAAGTGTAGTTTATATTAGCCAAAGAGCTAGTGTATTAGTCTCACTATGAGAACTAATCGCCACATGTATAGAAGTATAAATACATGTAATCACTGTACCTATTGTAATCAATCAAAAGAAGTAATGAAGAAATAATCTCTAAAAATTGCTAACCAAGTAATGAAGGTTTTCTGCAATACCAAAACATCATGTGATCTGTCAAAAAGGAAGCAATTGCAATCTAAGGATTTGTACATTTTATGCTGTAAAAATAATCCCAAGCGCAATTATCTAAACAGACAGATATAAGAACTCTGTTAAAGCAAAAAGGTATCCCAGATGCATGATGAATTGCTTGCATGCTAAGTTTTCAACCATGTTGTACGCAAAGCATTGTAAAAAATTCATACGGCATCCTAAAAAGTTAAAATTAAGCCTTGTAATAAGTGTAGTTTATATTAGCCAAAGAGCTAGTGTATTAGTCTCACTATGAGAACTAATACACCACATTTTCCTTACACCAATCACCTATTTGAATATTTCTTAATCAGATTAGGTAATGAGAAAAAAATCATGGATACTACATAACCATATTTATAATTAAATAATCAATCTTACACTTTTAGACCATTCTGGAACCAGTTTTAGTACTCGGGTGGTATCAACCTTTGACTCTGTCACCAAAGAATAAAGCATAAGAACATAATGGATCCATACTTTTAACCAACATGGAGTAGAGATAACCTGTTAAACTTCGACGATGTCAAACTTGAGATTCTAGGTAAACTTGTTTTTATTTTAAGAGATAATTCGGATCATCGACTCGCAAGAGTTTACCTAATATTAAAAAACTCATATATGACATATATACTTATATAACCATTATTAAGAGTTAAGACAACAAAGACTCAAATTCCATGATTTAAAAACAGTAGTAAATTACTAGATATGATCAAATTACATAAGTTATCTAATCGCACATGATTTAAAAAAAAAAAAAACATTAGTTTATAAAGGTCGAACATTTAAAAAAAACAAGCTAATTCTTTTGGTTGCGAGTGTAATTGAAGTGCATTTGAAATGGTAATGGAAAATATGACTTGGTTATAGTTATTAGTTTGCTTTGCTTATGTTAGGTAATCTTATTCCTAAAGTTTGATTATATTTTATTGTCTAGGTTCATACAATGAAAAGGAATTGTTTGCATCAGAAAAAGATGAATGATTTGGTTTATGTTATGTACACCTTGAAGCTAAAAAGTAAAGAAACGAGAAGGAAGGAAGTGCCTACGTTTCATGAAATTGATTCTGATGATAAATGGGTTACTGAAGGGGAAGATGTTCGTGAAGGGGCAGATGTTTGTGAAGCTAATGTGGAGCAAGAGCAGCCTTTCGATAAGTTTGATAAGTAAGTCTTTGATGCTATTGTTGAAGATCCTTTATCATCAGGGGGGAAATTTGTTGAAGATGTGATGAAGATGGCGGAGATTTAGTACATTGCTTTAATTAAATAAAGGATCTTCAACATCATCTCCTTAATTTAGTACTTTGCATAATTTTGTTGATTTGTACTTTTTATTTATGGAGTTAAAATATTGAATTTTGCTGTCTTATTAGTATTATATAAGTATATATGTCATGTATATGAGTTTATAATATTAATTTTTATAATAGGTATAACTCTTGAAAGTCTACGAGTTGAGTTTATAATGAGTTTACCTACAATCTCGAGTTGGACAACCTTGCACACTACCTTTATCTCCAGCTGGCTATGGAAAATCTAGGCTCTGGCTGATGTTGCTGCAAGGATAAGGAGACAACCTTTTAGTCAAGCAGTGGTATCTTCACATATCAATACATTCATAGTTTTTGAACTGTAGCTGTAGAAATAGAAGTTTACACCTTTATGCTTTTATAAGTTCTGCTCTACAACTTTAAAGGCCATGTAAAAAGAGCAGTGAAGAAAAGAAAACATACTTAAGACAGTCAACAAGCAAGAATATGATATCAATATTCTGGTTGTGTCGTTTGAGGACCCCAATGATGGCATCACTAGCAGATGATTGGTTCTCATCAGGGGAGTAGACATTACGAACCAGATCAGGCAGGTATAATGAAGGGTCTGCAAGATTATGTGAATCAACAATGAATGAGAATGTAAAGCCATACAAATGGTAACCAGTAATAAAATTACAGAAGGGTTTATATGTTTGAGTAATGACCGACAAATCTTTATAGAATAAGTAATGGTGACACAATCATTCACATATGCCAGTTAACATATTTTTGTGACATTAATGAATTACCTTTACGTGATATGGGATGGGATTAACAACAAAACAGTAATGCTTATATAGATATAACAAACAAGTCGAAGTAATAGAAATGACACAAAGAAGTACCAAAACAAAAAACTGGCGAAACAATAATACTTTAACAGAACCAATTCACTAACTTCTAATCTCAAACTAACTATTAACAGTCAACCATAACGGAAACAGGAGCACACTATGTGTCACTAATTCACTCATGCAAATAGTGCAGTGGTAGTTATGAGGGAATACAATCAAACACACTAACTTCTAATCTGGCGAAACAGTAATACTTTAACAGAACCAACTCACTAACTTCTAATCTCAAACTAACTATTAACAGTCAACCATAACGAAAACAGGAGCACATTATGTGTCACTAATTCACACATGCAAATAGTGCAGTGGTAGTTATGAGGGAATACAATCAAACACACTATACAGGGAGGCATTCCTTTCCATATATACAGCAAAATTATTAAAGCCTTAATTTTCTTCACAAACAAGACAAATAAGAAATAATTTATCTCCCATGGAAAACATCAAACAACAATACAAGTTATCTGACATATATTGGGACACGTGGTGATTGCTGAAATTATAAATTATAACATAATATAATTGCAGTTAATCTCTACTACATAAAACCTGGATTCCAGACAATTATTGGTCCAACAGTTCCTTGTAATGCTGAGAAAATTTCTGATCTTCCAAGTGTAATAGCACGTAATAATGCTTCCAGCAAGAAGAGAGTAGTAAATCCCCGGTCTTAAAAGCATTAGAATCTATCTTAAATGTAGCAGAAAAAAAATGGTTCAGATAATTCTGTGAGAATGAATAAAATATGTAGTAGCCGTTAAAAAATGCAATGATTAGCTCAGGTTGAAAGGACCCATAGTGATCCTTTATATCCTCCAGCCATTTAAGAACTTGCTCTAAGCCTTTCGCATGTAAAAAACGACTCTTTTTGCTCCACTGTTGTGCAAGGTTAATTAATTGAATAAGCTTGGTGCAAATTTTAACAGAAGGGACATGTTACTGCTTGAACCGTGTTATTTAATATTTACATTCTAAGTTCATATACACATTCACGTTATAAATTTTTATGAAAACAGTTGAATATATTTCTTGCAGCTACGGCATTTAAAATTCTGTTTCAATTTCAATTTAGTCTATATGGAAACAGATATTTGGCCATCACAAAAACCAAGGTAGTTTTATATCAGTACCCTGAGGAAGAATCTGTAAAAAGGAATATGTAGCTTTATTCAGTATGCAGATCTGTCTGATGTTAAGTATGAAATAACAGGGATAAACATAAATCGTGAAACTAAGATAAGAACAGGCTTTTGCTCCAAAGTTAATTTGACAAAAAATGCTCTACAATTGAATCACTGACCTTCTAAAAGTCTAGCTCGTGGACTATGTAGTTATATAATGCCATCACTTTCTATTGTTCACTTATTTGATAAAACTATCCTAATTGGATACCATAATTTTATAACAAGAATATATGCGCGTGCATCTTGTCTAAAACATAATGATTCGTACAAAAACTGTATAACTTACAGAAAGGCGTCTTTGTGCCAAACAAATAAGGTCATTGCCAGAGAGTATATTCCTTTAAACTTCAACATCAACAAAGATTTTGAATCCAATTTGACCTTTTTGCCAAAAGGACATTGTACCAAAGTGATTTCCTGATCTTTAGCTTTTGCATTAAATGTTAACTTCTTATCATGAAGCTTGTCTGCTTTTGTCAATGCACCCGAAATGGCCAAATAGCAATCAGATAATATAACAAAATACACACACAACATTTTTTTCGACTACAAGCATTGCATTTACGAGAAAAATCAAACACTAAACAACATTAAATTCCATCATTTAAAATGCGAAAGAGATTCATTGGTAACTATAATACCTTTCGCTACTCACAATCCCTGCCAAATCGTGAAGGCAAGTCGAAAGTATCTTCAAGAAATCGCTATACCTCTCTCTTATTCCTGCCAAACACAATAAATTACACCAAAAACAACAAACACATTACATTACCACACAACTTAATTCTAATTTTCTAATCCATGTATATATAATAAAAAGTTGAAGTGGTCGCGAATGAAAAAATAGATACAAACTTACCACTAAGCATAGATTGATGAACAGAACTATCATGATCTACAATACTCCTAAGAAGAAGACACCAACCAAACAATAAATAATGATCATTCTTTCTGGTAATGATACTAGCAAGAGCTTCAGCAACAGGTACAAAAATAAGCTCATCCTGCAAAAGCCAATTCAAGAGAATAATAGCTTGTCCACCGTGCTTTGAGTTTTTACATTTCAACGACTGCGAAACAAATCAAACAAACACCTTTAAGCGATGAACCTAAAAACTAAAAGGCATGTCTAGTAAGAGCCATTTTCTGTTTTCCATCAGTTTTCACCTTTAGCTACAAAAAATGCCAGCCTGCCACATTATACTTTTCACTTTGTCTCTTGTTTTCAAAGATTTGTATAGGGAACAGTGAAAACTACTTTTTCTCTTTTAAAAAATTCCTATTCAAATCTTTGAAAACAAGAAACAAAATGGTAGCATTGTAATTAAACATGAACACAAAATGAAAACAAAAAACATTTTCTGAAATCAAACAAGCACCATTCGGTGCAAACTCAGAAATTGTGTTTGATTACGACTCAAACACACTTCTCGGTGTGAAAGCCCTTTAGACTTGAGGTATGAATATAGAAATGCCCACTAATACTTGAAATTTAATTTAGAGACTAAAGATGGAGAGGATCAAATTAAAAAATTTAACCATTTGGACAAAAGAGGCTCCAACACCATGTCAAGAAACATCATCTTAAAAGCTTCAGCCAATACCAGAAGACCCAATAATAGTTTAAGTCACATCATATTAGAAATATTAAAAAATACACCCAGAAGGCCCAATAATAGTTTTAAATTAATATGATATAGGAAATATAAAAAATATACACCTTATACTTCATGTGTTAATGCTAACCTATCCTTGGAAGCAACTTAGACGCTTGCTCACGAATCCAAATATCTTTATCTCCAAGCCGCTCAAGCAATGTGTTGGCAGTTTCTTGCCTAATATAGACAAGGAGACGATGACAAGAATGACTACTAGGGCCTCAAATGTTCATAATCAAAATTAAAAGTCGTAACGTAACATAACATAAGCTAACAATAGCTGCAGAATGAAGTCGAGACCACTATAAATTTAAGCCATAAAATCCAGATTGAAACATATATAAAATAAAGAGGAGGAAGAAGAATAAGATACCTACATATCAGGAGATGTAAGGATAACCTTCAGTGGAGGTAGGGTATCTCGCGTTGAGGAAACCGGCGAAGGTAACAGAGCCGTATGTACTACTTTTGGGATGAAAGAGCAAACTACACGTTGCATATACATCAAGAACAGAAAGCAATTCAGAAATGTTTGTCAAAGAAAAACACTAATCATGAAGAAATAGATAGATCGTGAAATCCAAACAATAAAAGTTACAGCGCCAAGGACAAAAAAAGAAAAATCGTTAACTATGAAGTGAAGACTCAGTCTAGCAACTGAACTAAAATAAATTTGCTTGTATACATTACCCATGCACATAATTCAGATACAGGAAAAGTTACCTAGTCATTTGAATGAGAAAGTAATAAGGAACCGTTAATCCTGAAGAAAACTCTTGAATTTTGAAATGAAAATTTGACTGGCAACCAATAGTATTAATACAAAACTCCCAAGAGAACTAAAATAAAGGTGCTTGTATACATTACCCATGCACATAATTCAGTTACATGAAAAGTTATCCTGTTTGAACTGAGAAGTTTTAAATAAGTTTAATAATTATAGAATAAGGTAAATAAGTATGATTAATTAGGAAGTTTAATACATGGCATAGCAAAGGACTACTGCCCTACATAAAGACCGGTCAATTTTAAAAATTCAAACTAACAAGATGTAACCAACAAAGGACTAGTCGTTGGCTCTTTCAGCCAAAACTTATTGCCTCTAAGTTGTAACATCTCCGCTCTAAAGTTAGCTTTTTTATTGCCTAGCTATTAACTAATGTTTAAATAACTTCTCCTTTTTGTATACAAACCGCATAAGTGAGCATTTCTAACCCTATCCAATTGATCTGATCATACTCCTTATCATGGTATTAGTCCTTGTGTTCATTAATAATTTCTACAAAATTATGCATAACATGGTTACATACCTGAGGAGAAAGTCCAAGGTGTATATGTTCTAGCTACTAATTCCAAGTCAAAGTTAAACACTTATTCAATTCCTGAATACTCAAGCCTATATGAACAGTCCCCAACCAGAACCTATGCAACTTTTCACTTCTACAAGCAAAAGGGAAGGTGAAGATAAACGAGACGACGACAAAAGGATATGAGAGCTCGCAAAGCAATGGTAAACGAGACGACAAATGGTTGATGCAGATACAGGGGAATGATCTTCATGTGAATGATAGGGAAAATAAACAAATCCTTTGAGGGGAATGTGATTCACCATTCGGCAAAGCAGATGGAGAACTTGGTGCATCGGTTTAGTGCGCCCCAGTCTTTGGAGCCAGAAAATGAAAGTAAAGATGAAGGTTGAATGATCAATAACCAAAACCATGGAGAAGAAACTTACAACAACAGAGAAAATATTAATTACCTCTGCTTCATGCGATGGCGTGCATTATACACTGAGTAGCAGGACTCCCCAATCGCACTTTTTTCTTAGGCTGCTCATCTTCTTACAGATTTATAAGCATCCTTCCTCTCTTTTGACCGACCTATATAATAAAAGGTTTAGCTTTCGGAGAAATATAAATCAATGAAAAGACAGCACTTACCAGAAAAGATGGCTAAAATAACCTTCAAAGCTCCATCAATACTAATAGGTCTCAATGCAGTGCATGGTTCAATAAAGCTGTCAAAAAGTGATATAAGCTTGGAATAATTTGGCTCCTCATCAAATCTCATGTTAGTAATTGCTTCTATGAAAAGCCTAAATGGAGCAGAACAAAAACAGCACATCAACTCCGTAGAAGTGGACATTTTTTTCTTACAAACAAGAAAACTTTTATTGTCACCCTGTAGATTGGGAGGAAAGAGAGAAATCACACCATATAAGATGAAACCTCTAGAAGCAATCAATAATCTATACTTGATGAGATACTACAAAACACACCTGATAACCCTGCAACGGCAATCTCCCTTTAATGAGAAATATCAATGTGTATGTCAGTGACTTAAGATCATCCCTTTGACTGCCAGTCCTACCTAAATGTGCATGTACACTAGCATACCTTATTGTTCCCCTGCACATAAAGAGATGTAAAACTCGCAACATTTACAAACCTGAATATACCAGGTCTCTGATCATTTTCAAAGTGTTGACCAAATGATGCATCCTTCCATTTAGAAGCTGAAGACAGCACATGGTATGGACATTAATGCACAATCAAAATAACTAATACATGAGGTTAGATAGAGAGAAAATTAAACTTAGTAGAAACGCAACTGGCTCAAAAAGATACCTAAACCAAGATCAATAAGATATAACTTCTTATCATCGGCCGTTCCTGGTTGACCAAGGAAAAAGTTTTCTGGTTTTACATCTCCCGGCACAAACCTAATTCAATGATACAAGTTTCATTTATAGAAATGGGAATATTATTACTTGACTCTGAAAAACTAATAAAAGGATTTACCCTTTCAAATGGAGCTTCTCAAGAATTGATATTGCCTCCACTGCAATGCAAGCAGCCATAGTTGGCGACATCCTGTTAAGATGCTAAAAGTTCAGTGGAGCCAGAATGGAATGAACTCAAAGAATTCGCAGTTATACCAAGTGAACCAATACAATGAAAAATAGAGTTGAAATTTTACGATTGCCCAAGAGAATTCCATACATCCCAAAGGCTGGGCCCAAATGTCCATCACCTGAAATAATTTGTTTTACTTTACCAAAATGTAGAAGTCTCCTTGTCGACCCTTGTAATGAACCCCAGGAATGCCATAACAACCTTTCAGAGTACTTATCAAAGACAAAATTACAAAAGTGAGAATTGGATATAATAAAATTAAAGCACTTTTGAACTCTTAAAAAATATATTCTTGGTAAGCATTTTCATACTCGAAGGACAGATTTTTTTTTTGAATTGCAAATTTATTGATAACCTCTAATCCAAGGCATAAGAAATGCCAAGGGAGGAACAAAGCTACAGCAGAAAAACGCAACAAATAAAACAACTAACATGCCTAATCCCCACCCAAACATCACCACACCAACAGAAACACAAGCCAAACTCCCAACAGAAAACCGGAAGCAGAGAGCAGACCGCACCACCAAACAGCAGCCCTCACAGAAATGGACACAACAATAGAGGCCCGAAAAGCACTGCCAGCAAACCAACAAGAAAACCCCAACAACAGGCAAGAATTCATCTCCCAACTAAACAAATCGGAGCAAAATTATCTAATAAAATTATCTAATAACAACACGAAGGACAGATTGTTTATACCTGTAAATATTAAAGTTATTAATATTTCATCAGAGAGAAGAGACATTGAATGTCTGAGTAATACCTCGATAGCATCAAGACCTACTCGATCAGAGCCACCACTAACCCTTCTGCCAACAAACACTTGGCCAAAGCCACCACCAACCCTTCTAAATTTTTCATACATCTAATTTTATTTTAATACACGTGTATCATTTTTTTTTCTTTTGAAAAATAGCATATTAATTCATATAGTATATTCACAAATGCATAACTCGAATAATTCATCGAATTAAAATATATGTATACTATGTTTTCTTTGGCTGTGACACCCATCAAATAACCAAAAATTTATCCATTCAAAACAATCTAAATCAAAACAAAGAGAAATAAGGTAAGCTTAAAGCCTTTGACATTCCCTGCATTTATTTTTTTTTTCATAAATTTTGTTTTGAGCAATAGAGTAATTATATGAAACATAAGCATGCAGAAAATTCATCTGACAATGTAGTTTAACAACCAAATTACTACAAAATTAGCAACCAATCTATTTTAAAAGAAACCAAATATTAAAAACTTTGACCAAATTACTACAAAATGAGCAACCAATTCTCTATTTTAAAAGCAACCAAATATTCAAAATTTCTGAAGGGTAAGAAAAATTTGCAGTCTTTTAGAAGGCACTATTAGAAGATAAATAGAACATCTTTACTTAGAATATGAGTATTTGTTCACCTTTAGGATGATTTTTTTTTGCACCCTCATTCTTTTAAACAAATAAAAATTTCACGCACCGTTGTCAATCAACCCTTTGTTCTTTTCTTATTGGATGTCTCGCTGATTCTCTTCTTTAACATGGTTGTGTTGTTTACTCTCCTCTCTTGCGGCTACCTCTTGCCATCTTGACATTACCACCATCACCATTGTAGCCCATCTATTCCTTTATTTTTCTTAACTTCTATCGCATTTATTCCATTTCCTTTCTCTTGCAGCGGTGACATGAAATACACTTTTCACTCTGAAAGAAACAAAAAAAGAAAATTAAAATTTCTTATAAGAAATTGAATTACCTAAAGGTCCATATAATTTTCATTTTTTGTTTGAATATACATGCATAGTTAATGGACATGGAGATTTTATTTAAATTAACATAAGAAAGAAATGCAATATAGTTATCTCAACTAAATAGTAAACAAAAATGCAATTTAACCCCCTAACTTGACTTACCTATGGTTCAAAATCAAATAAATCAAAAAATGAAAAAGAAAATTTGAGAAAACAAACCAATTTAATAAGTAGGGAAAATTAATCAATTTTGAGACAACGGTTTCGTAAGTAGGGAAAATAAACAAAAAGATACTACCCAATCTATACTAACTGGTGATTCAAAACATCAACATTATTTTAACAAAATGCAAATCCAAAATCTCCATTATCATCTCAAACTCCATAACAGTTGATTATTATATTCTCAACACATTAATGGAAAACAGCAAAGCAGGGAAGAAATGTAATAGCCATTCAAAAAAAAGGAGGAATAAATAATACAACTAATAATCGCATCATTAAAACAAATTTGCAGCAATATCTTTTGAAATGGAATAAGGCAATGCAAGAAAACAGGGGTTGTGGTTGCTTCCTCTTCAGCTGCTGCCGCTTTATCGCCACTTCCACCCTCCATCAAAATCGCCACTTTATACATAGGTATAGACAAGTAGTACAAAGTTAACAAGGTCCAGTGTGATTGAGAAGGGAGAATTTTGTGGTAAAAGAAAAAACCATGTAACATTTACCCTGTCAACACCAGACGAATAGTTGTAGAAAGAGAACTTAGAGTGAAGAAAGAAGAGTAGCATAACTCTCCGAAACCAAATTGCATTCAGATGATCAGAGTAGTTGTTCCAATTTCTTCCAGATTACAGGTCAAATTGTCAAAAACCTTAATGTGTTAGAAAGCAACAGTTTTGATTGGGTAAGAAAACCATAAGACTGAACTTTTAAATGATAACCACCAACCCACACAGCCCATCAATAGACATTAAACTAAACAAAGAATAAATAAGTTGAAGTTAATATACAATCTAAGAAGAGTGTACCAAAATAAACCTTATTGCTTGAAATTACCCGGAACTATTTGTTTCAAAACATACTCCGTTTCTGTCGTTCTATCAGATCATTCTAGAGTTCGAGACTGTTAAGCTTTTGGGATAGGCCACCTCAATGGTTTTATATTATTTCTAACAGAGACTTCTCAACTTGCTGCAAAATAGATAAATGAATATCTCCATTATCAAATCAAAAAATATAACCAAATATTAATTGATAACCGACGTGTAAAAGAAGAGTCAATAGTAGTGTGATTGTTTGAATTTTTTGATATCAACCCAATACCTATGTGTACTGTTGTTTCATACCTTTCCAATATCATCATTGCATCACTTATATTTTCTTAAATTATTACCAGTGTCTACATGTCGGCATAGAAAATCCAACTACATATGATTTCATGATATGAATCTAACACTATCCAAGTTTATGATTGCATAGAATAGAAACACCTCAAAAATACTCCATTTTATCTTCCTATCAGATCGTTCTAGATTTCCAGACTTCACATCTTGCTGCAAAAGAATATCTCCATTATCAAATGAAAAAATGTAACCAAATATTAATTGATAACAGATGTGTAAAAGAAGAGTCGAGAGTAGTGTGATTGTGTTAATCTTTTTTATATCTACCGAATACCAGCGCGATACCTTCCCAATACCATCCTATGTCAATACAGAAAGTTCATCTCCATATATGATTTCATGATATGAATCTAACACTATCCAAGTTTATGATTGCATAATTAATCGAATCTTCATTCAATCCCCAATGAATTTGCAAATCACATGTATAAGAAGAAATTACCTCAATGGCAATCAAATGTGGCATTTCAACTTGAGTACATGTAAAAAAAGTGACTCCTTCCAGAAACACTTGAAAAATATAATGTGTTGGAGAAGCAATCAGTGGTTGTTGTTGTAAACACAGAAGAGAACAATCAAACTACTGCTACACAGAAGCAATCAGTTAGATATGGAGCGATCAACACGGTGACCAGTGAGCTGTTTATCAAATGAAGATGGAAAAGCGTTGAAATGAAATTGATAAGAGAAATTGGGAAATGGATGTTGGAGGAAAGTAGATGAGAAAAAGAAGGGTTTACTTTAGCCAAAATCGGAGAGAAGAAAAATGGACGGCAACATATCTGGAAAATGCTAGCCTCCATGCTCTGAAGAAGGTTACGACGCAAAAAAACAAGTTCAAAATTCAATTCTCACCTCTAGAAATCAAAGCCCGAAAATAATAATATTATACAACAAGTCATATTTAAGAAATTTGATTTATCCATATGAAACTGTTCCTGTCCACTGTATCAAGTCATTCTAGACATCAAAACTTCTCAACTCGCTGCAAAACAAATAAATGCATCACAAATGAAGGATTATAATTTATAACAAAACAAAAACTTGATAACCGATGATGGGGAAAAAAGAGGCAAGAGAAGTGTGATTGTGTGAAATTCTTGAAATTAGAATCCCTAACAAACTGAGTAAAGCGAATCAATACATAAATCCCTAACAATTTGTTTATATTATTAAAACAAATGAATAGCAAGCCCTAAAATCAACCCTTCACGGAGCAAAGTTCATCAGTTAGCAATTTAAAATCATAAATAGTTTACTTAAAACAAACTATTCCGGGTTTGGCCAAGTCCATTCTAGGCTATTCCAGTTCGTCTGAGTCATTGGGATGGATGATCGAGTCTACTTGTAACAATGTACTTATGTTGTAATAAATTACTATCTGAGATAAGTATTCTATATGTCGTCTATTCTCATATTAATGAGATGTGTTGCAATTTTAATCCTACGTTCTCATTATACTTGAGATACGTAACTGATTCCTAAATCCTAACCTATGAAAACACCCTAACAGCCCATAAGGTTAGACATTATTTTTATTAGTAATTTGTATTCGGCCTAACAGCCCATAATTTGAATCCAGTTAAGAAATAGTGAAATACTGAAATGAAAAGAATAAATTAAAGATAACCAAGTGAAAACTCGAGGCTTATGCTATGAAGAACATTATTTTCCCAAACCACGCTGCAGAAAAGTAGATTCACAATTCAGATCATATGTCTTATGAACAAAGCCTGAAAATAGTAAACAACTAATTGAACAAATTTGATTTATCTGGAATCGAGAAAACTAAATCCTCAAAAAAGATAAAAGAAATGTATAGATTCATAGTCAGAGTAGAGATCAGAAAATGAAAGCACAACAACACAAATGATTGTGAGGGATACCAATTTAGGAAAGCACAGCAAATTCAACTTCAACATTATCCTAAATTCCAAAACAAATACACACATTTATAGTTTAACTTCGGTAACACCAACACAGAAACGACCATTTAAGCAGAAAGTATTGACGAACCACTTCCGACCTTGAATTCCATAGCAAACCATACATTTATAGGCTAACTTTTCCCTGTGACTCCCTCACAGAACACTCAAAGGAACTAACTAAAACAATAACAAACCTCAGAAGCAAAAAACCAAAATAATCAACCAGGAGAAAAAAGAGAATAGAGTATAAAGATCAAGCAACAGGTTAACAAAACCAGAAGATATATTTGAAAACAAAAAGAATTTAATACAGATCACCAAATCAAATGGCTAGCCTCCATGTTATGAAGAAGTTTATTATTTTCACAAACCATGTTGCAAAAAACATGCTCAAGATTCAATTAGTATGCCTTCGAATCAAAGCCCAAATAAAAATGAAAATAGCAAAGAACGACTCATATTGAAGAAATTTGATATATCTATAAGAAGTCACAATTTTTTTCAATTGCGGGTTAGCATTTTGAAATCACAATTTGATATAATAATCACTTTCTGATCTAAGAATTGTTGTTTTGTCATATTGGCATATATATCAATAGTAATGCATAGTATTTATCACGTGCCAGATCAAAATTCAAATTTGGAAATTAGAATAAAATAACTTATAGTCAACCTCTTCCTAATTCAAGAAAAGCATACGCACACACTGTTAATAATCATAAAAATGAATGGATAAATTTTTCCTAATCTATCAAAAACAATTTTTATGATAATGAATAATGGAAATAGAATGTGTATGGAATTGTGAAGAAGATACCTACACATGACCTAGCCTGCCATCTGAGTGCATCTCGAGCTTGACCTTATGAGAGGGGATCAAGAAGTCAGTTCATGTAATTAAGGCGATGCGGTTGCAAGAGCAAGGTCGAAATTGAGAGCTTGGTGAAGAGGTAGGGTGTTAAGGGAATTTCCTGCATGACAAAAGTAATGATTTCAGTCTTTTATAAGAAACAATTGACTTTTTAGGTTAATTGAATAATTGATGTATCTACTCTATATTACTGACAATAACTTCAATTTCGAAAAAGTTAATTTCAATAACAAGTGAAATTGTTGTGAACCAGTTAGTAAATGTGGTTTTTTAACATATATACATAGACTAAAAATTAATGTATTAAACACAAATGTAGTTAAAATAGTTATTCATGTAATTTGTCCAGCAAAATGATCAAATAGTGGCCATCCTGCTAAACGCTATACTACTAACTTCAATTACGAAAAGGTTAATTTCAATAGCAAGTGAAATTGTTGTTAACTAGTTAGTAAATGTGGTTTTTTAACATATATTCATAGACTAAAAATTAATGTATTAAACACAAATGTAGTTAAAATAGTTATTCATGTAATTTTTCCAGCAAAATGATCAAATAGTATCCATCCTGCTAAACGCTATACTACTACCCCACTTTTGGGGTCAGCAGAGCTTTAAGCTGCTGTCCAGGATTGACTACCTGAAGAATTACACTACAAATCTGGGTACTTTAGGACCACCGAATGTTCAGCATGATTTATAAGAAACAATTGACTTTTTAGGTTAATTGAATAATTGATGTATCTACTCTATATTACTGACAATAACTTCAATTTCGAAAAGGTTAATTTCAATAACAAGTGAAATTGTTGTTAACCAGTTAGTAAATGTGGTTTTTTAACATATGGAGACTAAAAATTAATGTATTAAACACAAATGTAGTTAAAATAGTTATTCATGTAATTTGTCCAGCAAAATGATCAAATAGTGGCCATCCTGCTAAACGCTATACTACTAACTTCAATTACGAAAAGGTTAATTTCAATAGCAAGTGAAATTGTTGTTAACTAGTTAGTAAATGTGGTTTTTTAACATATATTCATAGACTAAAAATTAATGTATTAAACACAAATGTAGTTAAAATAGTTATTCATGTAATTTTTCCAGCAAAATGATCAAATAGTATCCATCCTGCTAAACGCTATACTACTACCCCACTTTTGGGGTCAGCAGAGCTTTAAGCTGCTGTCCAGGATTGACTACCTGAAGAATTACACTACAAATCTGGGTACTTTAGGACCACTGAATGTTCAGCATGATTTAAAGCTAACGAAAAGTAAAATGACATACCTCTTTAAGTTTTACATCAATACGATCTCCCACCTTGAAAGCCTGGAAAAATGTAAGTCAGATAGTTTCCTGCCATTTTTGGGATACAAGGACAATTTGTTTCTTTGAAAAAGAAATCAAAATAAAATGCTTACATCTTCTGGCTTAGCGATCCGATCTAATTAAGTGCAGTTTGAATTGAATCAAGTGATTTGATTTTTACCTTTTTTAATTCATTACTTGTTGCAATATTAAACATAAAATGAGAAAAAGTCCAAATATTAGTTACAAAGTTTGGAATTTCTAACATTCTAGAGAACCATTACCTTTTTTCTTCAAAACATTTAAAGTGTTATCAAATGAAACGATGCAAAAAAAAGAAGCAAATACATACATTTTTCTAATCATCTGAGTAATTATAAACACAAAAATCATAAACATTAGCTCTAAAGCATTAATAACATCCAAAGAAACAACTATATTTTTATAACTTGCTTCGACAGCTAGGTGAAAGTATCTACCTCTCGTCCAGGCGCTATCTCTACAAAAACTCCAAATGGAACTATTGATTTTATTTCACAATTCCTGAGGTATGCAAGGAAGAAAATCATATCAGTATGCTCCAACTTCGGGAGGAACATTGATTGTAATTTACTTTTTTGTTATTTATTTCCCTCTTATTCATTTTGTTGTTTCCTTTCATTCCTTGATATGATGTAATTTCTTTAGATAGAGTAGCTTTATAGTTGTGATCTCTCTAAATCCCCATTTATGTCATTCCTTTTATGTACAGTTTATTCATATCTTGGGTTTGTACCATTGGATTATAGTGATCAGAAATTTGGTAACATACATCGCTCATGCATCCACCAGAAAAGGGTTAAGATTACTTTTCAACCATTTGGTAACATACATCGATTGAACACTACTACGAATCCCACACAAATATTTCACCCTAGGAATACTTTCAATTTTTCACATATTTCTAATTTAAAAGTTGTTTTTAAAAAAGAGTTCACTAACTTGTACCATTGAAAATAGTCATGTCAGATGGTTTTATGTTTGACAACTGTTTCAAAAATTATGCTATTAGGTGAAAGCACAGATGGTTTTATGTTTGACAACACACCCTATGAATGAGAATTATCTTAAGATATTGAGTTTGCTTGATTACTCTTGTCGTAAATTGTATGCATTGTTTCTCTTAGAAAGAACCAACTTATTCACTCAACATTTCCCCAAATTCCTTTCACAATCTGCTTGAGCATTTTGTTGCATTCCCCCTTATAATATTTCTCATTTTCCCATTCATTCCGTCATTCTAGAATCTTCCCCGCACTCATTCTTTGCCACGTGGCTCTTCCGTGATTTCCTTCCTCCATTCCCTCCGAGTGTTCCCTCTTCACACTCCAACCAACTTGTTTATTTCCTCTTCCAAAAACTTACAGACCCTTATTCATGGACCCAATTTCACTTCGCTGTCACATCCATACATCATGGGCCTATTAATTTACATCTGTAGTTCAGTATTTTCTCCCTTTGGTTCTTATAGTTTTGGTGATTCTTGAGCAGTTGTAGGAAATGAGTATGTATCAAAAACAGAAACCGATACTATTTCTCTCAACCTGAGAGAATGAATGCGATACAATGATCTATGAGGAATATTAGGATTTGGGGCATAACTCAGCCCCACAAAATCATCTGGTAAGGTGAATACTGTCAAAGCCCTATAACTTATAACCACTGATTAAGTTATCTTCAGTTGATGTGGAACACACAATTCACTCGCACTCGGGACTAGAGATTTGAAGTGTGAATTAATGTGGGTGGAATAAAAGGAATCTCAACACACTCTGTCACGCTTAGAACTAGACATTTATATCATTGACAAATACAACTCTAATAACACTGATCATAAAGTCAATTTCTTAATCTTAAATAAGGGCCCCTCGTAGAGAATAATAAATGGTTTTACTTTTTAACACAAGTTTGATTTTATCCATATGATGATGTTCACAATTGTGAATAAACTAATAAAAAAATATATGGAAACTTACAGTCTCTCCATCTGTAACAGTAAGAGAACCACTTGCGTGCCTTCCCATATGACCAGTCTCAACCAAAATCATTGTAAATGAAATTGAGATGCAAAATCATTTCAATTATATTTTTATCAGAATTTAGAAGTAATTGTTGGGAAATCAAAACACAACCAGCAAATAAGTAGTATAAAATGCAGAGACACTCATCTCCATTTTCTCCGCTACAGACATCAAAATTAACAAGGTGCAGAGTGTTGAGAAAGGAGACATTTGTGGTAAAAAAAAACATGTAACATTTACCCTTTCAACACCAGATGATACCTGTAGAGTAAAATTTCACTATGACAATTAGTTGAAGAAAAAGAACCAAAAGTAAAAAAGAAGAGTAGATGTTGAATATCAAACAAAGACTGAAATGTCGAGAGACTTAAAAAAGATGATGAAATTAAACCCCGCAGAAGAATGATCATGTACTTGTAATATTCAAATACTGCAAATGATTTTGAAGAAGCAAGTTGAAGAATGTTCTAGTAAAAGAAGCATAATGATGAAATAATAACTAACTATATCTAACAAATAAAATATCTGAACAATCTATACCTTAGATAGCACAAATAAAACTTATGAAACTTACCTATCCTATACTTGTCTTCCTGAGGAATCAAACTAACATAAGAAGAATTTAAAAATCCGTAAAACACAGATGAATGAGAAATTGCTATTTTGAAAGGAACAAACTTTTTGCAAATTAGAATCAATACCTAACATTTGACAAATTCAATCAAACAAATAAAAAGGTATTTCAGAGTATCAACATATTAATGTACAGCAAAAAGAGGGGGGGAAAGGGATTCAATACCATAAGCTTAGGATTGTAAATGCCATAAAGAAGATATACATGTACCAACATATTTAAAGGGAATGTACATTTGGCTTTTCTTTTGTTCCTGCTAACATGAAATTCACATAGTTTGCATCAAAATATTATCAAGTACATCATTCACTCACTATAAATGAAATTAAATACATAGTTTATTACTAATTAAGATGTGAAAAAAGGAGAATAACATCTGCAATTGCATGAAGAATCCAATGATATCAAGAATCTGAAGAAATAAAAATATAAAATATAAGCACAACATGAAGAAAAAATGTAAACTATAGAATACATATCAGAAATATAAAAAGCCAATAATTAATCAAATGGTTGCAATAGTAGGACCAATGTCATGGAAAAGACAGAGTTGTAAAACATTCACAATATTCATTAAGTAAGATGTTAATAATTCTATTTGTCCAAAAAGTGAACAATAATTAATATGTCAAAGTTTAACAAAGTTAAAAGATATCAACAACCTACTCATAGTCAAAACAAACTTATGGAAATTACTATAGTAGTATGAAAAATCCTCCTGTAGATGATAATTGTGATCGTGAAAGAAAAAAAATCAGAAAGCAAAGTACCCTTGATTGCAATTGGAAATTAGGAAAACCAATTAAAGAAAACATTTAATCAAGAAAATTAGAAAAACAATAAAACTTATTATAGCAAAAGACAGACCTTATTTCTTTAGAAGCCATTTCAATCTTGAAAAATCTTGATTTGCAAACCTCATCAAACAATAAAAAAATGCAACATGAAAAAAAATCAGAAAATGAGATACAGTCATGAAATAAAGGATTAAAAACCAAGTTGTAACCTTTCTTTTTTCATGGAAACATAATTCTACTCTAAAAAAGTGCCACAAAAGGAAACAAGCAAAGCTACATAAGTAAACCAACAGAGCTACAAAAGTACCTCTTCAGCTGCTGCCGTGGTTGCTTCCTATTCAGCTGCTGCCGCTTTATCGCCACTTACACCCTCCATCAAAATGTTATTATTGGCCACTACCTCTACGTGATTGTAAACAGGTTCCTCAGCCCTTAATGCAACAAATTTTGGAAGTACCTCACAAGGTTCAGGATCCAAATCAATCAATCTTGCTCCGCAGCCTCTACCAGCTGTAGTTCGTCTTGTGGTGGTGAAGACCCTTTACCTAAACCTGTGGCATTACCACCTCTTCCAGCTCCAACTCGCCTCCTAGTTCTGTTCTGCGCAGGCTCTGCCCAATTCACTCCTTGATTAACAGCTAGTGCACCAGTCTGAAGATCTCCAAGCCACTTTGACCTTCTAGCTCCAGTTCTCAACTCTGGCATCCTCTCCCCATTCAAATCATAGCCCACTTTATAGCCCTCCAAAACAGCAAAAAAGTTTATGCAACAAAAGTAACCAAAGCAAATAGACAAATGAGATAACAACATTCATCAAGAAACCTCCAAAAATGAACTAAGAATATTTAGGTACATCTACACATCACACTAAAAAGACCTAAAAATATCTATGCCGCAATCCTCAGTTCGACATCAGATAACAACATAACAAAAGCAGCATACCAAAAAACAAAAATTAAATACAAAGAGAGAAAAAATATTACTTTCAACAATATATAATCATATAGTCTCCACAACAAAAAGAATGTACCTAAAAGCCTATACAGAGAAATATGTCATTTTCTGCATTCCAAATTTAACACACACACTTCCTATATTATCATAACCGGCCAATAGTTTAAACCATTTCACAGAAAAACAAACAAGTTCTTATTCTAATCCTTCATCTCCAAAACAAAATACACAAATTCCACCGATTGCTTCAATCAAAACAACGCCATCAAAAACCCATAATCAAAAACAACTTTTCAATTCAACACTCAACGAATAACACCAATCATGAATCCGATCATCCAAAAAATCACACAAACAAAAATAATATATTACCGTTAGATATAAGGACCGTTGGCAGCGTTATAATATTACCGTTAGAACAAGATTTGAAACCCTAAATAAAATCACACAAACAAAAATAATGTTAATCGTCGGCAGCGGTAATCTATTACCATTAGAACAAGATTTGAAACCCTAAAAAAAAGTTGGTAACCTTGAGACCGGAAACAGATGTTGCCGGGAGAGAATTATCGGCGGCGAGAGTGTCAAGAGCGAGATTGCGTTTGAGAGGATTGGAAGATGATGGGAAGGGGAAGAAGTGACGGTGAAATTGGGAACTGAGTTTGGGTGTGCTTGAGAGGAGTGGGTCTGGATTTGGCGTAGATGAAGATGGAAGCTCTGCGGCGTCTCTTCGTGCTTCATCTTTGCCGGTGGAGAGAAGTAGCCGTTGAGGGGATGAGAAGAGAAATGGAACGGAATTTGGAAATTGTATTCTCGGCAACGGTAATATATATATATGCTTGAAGTTTCCGTTGAGTGAATGGCAATTACCAACTTAATCAGAAGAACTATCAATTTCAGTTTAGAAGGTTTTATTCTTCAAAATTTACAAAACATCCAATCCAATTAACATATATATATTCCGTCAAAAACAAATTACTAACTTATATATATATATAAAGATAAAGCTCACAAAATATTATTAATTTATTATCATGAAAAGTTTTAACTTGCATATTATCAAAGTTCAAATATTTTTAATATTTTATATAATGAAGAAGAGATCAATTCACTCCAAGAGTAAGTGTAATAGATTACTCCTAATCTTAACCATTGATTTTAATATTAATTAATGATTAGGATTGATCAATAATAATTACTATGGTGATACTTATTTGTTTGCTACACTAGAAAACCAAAACATACTTCAAATAGAATTGAATGAATTAATTATAGCTATTAATTGTGTTTCCTCTCCCTTATTTGTTTTAATTACTTTAGAAAAAAAATTACTTTAGTAAAAAAAAATACAAATATGATTGAATACAAAACAAATAATTACTTTAGTAAAAAAAAATAAAAAAAATTACTTGACTAAAAGAAGTAATTGGTATTGAACGGATCCCTTCTTTTCCAAACTTCCCAAGTTCCCATAGTGTTTCTTTGATTTTAATCCATGTATTATTACACATACTAATAACCCATTGCAATGGACTATATCCACCCAACTTGGATATTGAACGGATATGCATATAGGTACCAATTATTTTTTATTTTTTTTTACGTAAAGAGGTACCAATTATTTTATTTTTGTTACTAAAATTAAAAGATATTCATTCATTAAAATCGGTAGAGTACATCAGATTCAAGTACATATTCAGTACTGCTAAAAACGAAAAGGATGAATCTGTGAGCTCACATCATCCAAGTTAATAGCATAAAACAACATACTCATGCCTACAAATAATGTGATTAAATCAAAGTAACCGGAATATTTATGCCCCCGGATCTGCATCGTTGACGAACTTAATCAATATGTGAATCAGTAGTTGACCGAAGTTGATATGCCGATTCAATCAAACGAACACCGCAACAAAACGGGACAACAAACAAACACCGCACCAAGACGGGATATCAAACAACGTCGCACTGAGACGATGAAAACACACAAAAAAACACAAAAGAAAGATCTAATCTATGTGATAATCACTTATTTAAATTAAAAACAAGAAAGAAAAAGGAGCAGAGGGGTGATTATAGGTCAAAATTGACCTAAAATCACCCCCTCACCGGTAGAAAAAGATGAAAACTCAAGAACAAATATTAGGGCCGGTTGGATGTTATAGAGAATGATTGGTTATTAGTTGTCGAGTACCAATTATTTGTTTTGTATTCAATCATATTTATATTTTAATTCTCGTTTAATATTTTATGAGTAAAACAAATAAGCAAGGGAGAGGAAAGACAATTAATGGCTATAATCAATTCATTCAATTTTATTTAAAGAATGTTTTGGTTTTCTAGTGTAGCAAACAAATAAGTCTCGCCATAGCAAGTACTATTAATCAATCATAACCATTAATTAATATTAAAACCAATGGTTAAGATTAAGAGTAACTCATTGCACTTACTCTCGGAGTCAATTGATCCCTCCTCTTATATAATACATTAAAGAATGGAAAATAAAATATAAAAATATTAAATGGAAAAATAAAATATTATGTAATGTCAATATTTCAAATTTAGCCATAAAAATATTTATATTTATAAAAATAGTGAGAAAAATTTAAGTTGATAAAAGGTCCATGAGAAGTTGTAAGTTACAAATAAAATATATCGATTAGTTATATTTTTTGTTCTTGGACAAATGAAATATTGTATGGATAGTTACAATTGCAATACTATTTTTTTTACTATTTCTTGACTCTTATTCTTTAATTATGATTATTCACTCACTCATTGTATATTAATGCAAAGTTTTAATTTGCAAGTTGGATACTTACAATTTTAATTAATTTTTATCGTCCAACTATTATATTTTATTTAAAAATAATTTTATCATACCAACCTTTGAACTACTTTTTTTTCTATCTTTAACTGTAGTATGTATAAATATATGATTTTATTTACAACTACTACATGTCGATTGTATACATTTGGAATTTGGAATTTGGATCTTTGTCACTTTCTTTAAACAACTCTTGAGTGATGTGATGAAGTAACAAAGTAAGTATAAAAATTATCGTATCCGCAGGGATTGTAGTGAATCAAACGAAAGTATTTGTTGAAATCATACGTAATTTAATTGCAATAAAGTAAAAGGGGGGATTTTGTAGAATTAGGTTTTTGAAGAATAACGGCAAGAAAATAGGATTTAACTCAGAAAGAGAAGGCGATTGGATCCTTCCGGTTCATCTAATTATTATTATCTTGGTAGTTCATGCATGTTAACAAGGTTTACAAATTTAGTTTCACGATTCGATTAAAAAAAGTAATTATGCTCAATCTCTTGGTACATAATCCTCTCCCTTGATCATAACTCCCTAATCTCTTAGGTTGTTCATGATCAATTGAGGTTTTGGCACTTTAACCCTAGAATTCTCAATTAACAATTCGAAATCTCTTAAACAACGGTTAATTGAATAACTATCCCTAGATCGATGATTTATTCCTATTCTCATAGTGAACAAATAATTGGAATCATGACACAAGTGATCAATTTATGTAAAGCATTAAGAACAAGGGATAATTAACTGAAACTAACTTCGTAATTCATTAACATGTCATATGAGACCACATGGTTCAAGAATAATAACAATTAGAATCCCCATGGGATCTAATCAGAGAAGTTTAGCTACTCATAATTAAATCAATAACATAAACATAAACATAAGGTAATAGAATTCATTACAAATAAGATTTGAATGAGTTTCCACACTAGAAATCTCTTCTCAGCACTTCAGAATCGCCTCTGGAAAATAATTCTTCGCCGTAAAAATTATGTCCCTTTTCTGAAATAGATTGCAATATATATAGGGTTTTTCTTTTCGCGCAGGCGCCAGGCGCCGTTTCCTTGCGCCACAGCGCAGCCATCTGAGGCTGCTGCGCCAGGCTCGACTGGTCCTACGCCAGGCGCCAGCTTTAGGTGATTTCTTCACTTTTTCTTCTCTTTCTTGTGCTTCAATGAATCTTTGTAATGAAACTTCTTCCTCTTTATTCGATGCGGAAAGGACCATAAAACTAATAAAAATGCTCTAAAATGTGGTTAGCAACATAAGAATGACACGAAGTCATCATGATACATTTTCAATCTTGTATGGTAGTTTTTTTTCTCTTTTTCTTCGATAACATATGTTTTGACTCTTCATTGGTTACTATATTATATAAATTGAACAAATATAATTAGCCATACTTTTTAAATTGCTATAACAAGACCTTTGTTATGCTACTTTTCTAACTTTCTTATTTTCTTTAATCTTTAATATTGATATGATCATTTTCGTGTCAATTAGGAGAAGAGGATAAATGAGGCTTCTATTTTCACTTTTAAGGCTTAATTATTATTTTCGTCCCTGTAAGTTCGCGAATTTTTGGTTTTAGTCTCTGTATCTTTATTTGTTGCAAATTAGTCCCTGTATGTTCAAATCTTTTTGTTTTAGTCCCTTAAAACTAAAATTCGCAGGAAATCAGCGAATTTTTCTGCAGATTTTCCTGCGGATTTTAGCTTTAGGCACTAAAATAAAAAAGATTTACACATGCGGGGACTAATTTGCAACAAAAAAAGATACAGAGACTAAAACAAAAAATTTATGAACTTACAAGGACGAAAATGATGTTTAAACCCACTTTTAATACATCTTTGCTATTCAAAAAACGCTTATATTTTCAAACTTACTTTCTTATTTTCTTGAATGCTTAATGTAAATAGGATCTTTTTCATATGGATAATTATACTTTTAAAGACTGGATCTAATATAAAATATTACTACCACATATGTATCAATAAATAGTAAAATATATATAGTTTTCATGGATCTAATATAATTATTAAAATATTGAAAAAGATAATTGCATAGATAGAGGCACTACACATGTCTACAACAGTGGATTTTATGGATCACACAGACGGACACTGCCTCTCGCTAGTTTAAAATAAATAATATTGACAATATATATTTACAAAAATTTTATTGTTTGTATTGTTACATTTACTAAAATTAAAATTACCATAATCAGTACTAAAATTTTATTGTAATATTAAAACACCAATGTTATTTGACAACCAAAGAGTTGCCTTTTGAAGGAAGATAAATGTAAATCTTTGCAGTAGCCGTTGAGGGGAAGAGAAATGGAACGGAATTTGGAAATTGTATTCTCGGCAACGGTAATATATATATATATATATATATATATATGCTTGAAGTTTCCGTTGAGTGAATGGCAATTACCAACTTAATCAGAACTATCAATTTCAGTTTAGAAGGTTTTATTCTTCAAAATTTACAAAACATCCCATCCTTACCATATATATATTCCGTCAAAAACAAATTACTAACTTATATATATATATATAAAGATAAAGCTCACAAGATATTATTAATTTATTATCATGAAAAGTTTCAACTTGCATATTATAAAATATCAAAGTTCAAGTATTTTTAATATTTTATATAATACATATAATACATTAAAGAATGGAAAAAAAAAATAGTATAAAAATATTAAATGGAAAAATAAAATGATAAATAAAATATTATGTAATGATAATATTTCAAATTTAGTCAAAAAAATATTTCTATTTATAAAAATAGTGAGAAAATTTAAGTTGATAAAAGGTCAATGAAAAGTTGTAAGTTACAAATAAAATATATTAATTAGTTATATATTTTTTTTTTGTTTACAATGTTGTCAATGAGGATCGAACCTAGAACCTCGTGGATACTACCCAAACCCCTCACCACTAGACCAAACCTAATGGCTTAATTAGTTATATTTTTTGTTTTCAAACAAATGAACATACGTTTCATGATCTCTCATATCTTTTGATAAGGCAACCGTTGCGCCGACAAAATTATTCATTCTTTTGTTGCTTTGCGCTCTTTTTTCACTCACCACCGTTTTTTCATTCACTACTAAGAGTAATTGAAAAAAAAAAAAATTACAGAAAGATAAATCAAAAATCGTTAACATGACAGAGGTAAATACTATTTTATCCCTTTTTTCATTGAACACTACTTAAAAAGCTTTCCCTCCTTATTTCTCATGTGTTTTCAACGGAACAAAACAGGGTTTGGAGAATAAAACATGCTGTATTAAATATATAAAGATAAAGATATTGAAAATATGAAATCAATATTCTATCACCGCTTATATAACTATCGTATATTAGCTTAATTAAATATTTGGTCTTTTATATTTATTTTAGGTAGTTTAAAAAGTTTTAATTTAGTCATTGTAGTCAAATTTTGGTTTTAATTGTTCATATAGCTTAACAAATTTACATACATTGACAACTTAGGAGAGAGTGTCACGTGAAAATTTTAGACAAAATAACTCAAAATTTAACAAAAATTTAATAAAAATGACAAACTTATCTTGATATTAGTAACATAAATAACCAAATTGATTCTTTTAAAATATAAAAAAAAAACCTAAAATATAAATAAAAGATCAAATATACAATTAAGTCTTCTATATTTTATCACCGTTTATATAAGTGCACACATTTACATCTAAATTTGGATTACGTCCACATGTACTTTAATATGTATAATATTATGTCAAATAGATATTGAATTGGACCTGTTGAACCAGACAAGCAAGCCTTTTCTTGCAAACACAAACAAATTTCTTTCCTCCAATGTCTATATTAAAATTCACATTTTGCCGGCCTTGGCCTTCCTAAAATTTAAGAGCAACACATAATCGTCCTTTTCCAAAACACAAACTATAATAATAATTTCAACAAAATATTCCATAGTCCTTTCCCTTTTATATACAATTCAATTCAACAAACGTAACCAACACATTTTCACTCACTTATTACAAAAAAAAAAAAAAAGTGACAATAATATGGCTGATTATCAAGATTACATCTTATATTTCATCATATGGCTAATATCAACAATTTTAGTAAAAACCATACTCACAAGAAGATACAAGAAATCTAATTTACCACCAAGTCCATTTTCCTTACCAATCATTGGACACCTTCATCTTCTTGGTTCAATACCTCATCAAGGACTTCACAAACTCTCAACAAAATATGGACCAATAATCCATCTTTTCCTTGGTTCTGTCCCTTGTGTTGTAGCTTCAACACCAGAATCAGCCAAAGAGTTTCTTAAGACACACGAAACCTATTTTTCGAACCGGCCTCATAGTTCAGCTGTTGATTATCTAACATATGGTTCACAAGATTTTTCATTTGCTCCTTATGGACCATATTGGAAATTCATCAAGAAAATATGTATGTCTGAGCTTCTTGGTGGTGGCACATTGACTCAACTTTTTCCTGTGAGGAAAGAAGAGACTATAAGATTTGTTAGATATTTGCTCAAGAAAGGGAAGGAAAATGAGGCTGTTGATGTTGCAAAAGAGCTTTTGAGGTTGTCGAATAACGTTGTTTCGAGGATGATTATGAGCCAAAGTTGTAGTGAAAATGATGGTGAGGCTGATGAGGTGAGGAAGTTGGTGCAAGATACTGCACATCTTACTGGGAAGTTTAATGTTTCTGATTTTATTTGGATTTTTAAGAACTGGGATGTGCAGGGGTTTAGCAAAAGTTTAAAGGAAATTAGGGATAGGTTTGATTCTATGATGGAGAGGATTATCAAGGAGCATCAAGAAGTAAGGAGGAAGAGAAAGGAAGTTGGTGGAGGAGATGGTCAAGTTAAGGATCTACTTGATATTTTATTGGATATTCTTGAAGATGAGAGTTCTGAAATCAAATTGAAAATGGAGAACATAAAAGCCTTCATCTTGGTAAGTGTCGATAACTCGTATTTGAATTATATTTGGTCAAAAATACTCTCTAGTCAGCTCATTTTGGTCGTCAGATAAAGATTAGATGACACATATTTTGAATGTTTTTAAAATAAAATTGGCAAAGTTGAAATATGAAACGTCTAATTTTGATCTAACGGCCGAGATCTTTGATTGGCTTAAATAACAAGATCTAATTGAGTCTATGACCAATATTGCATTTTCCTTTTATTCACTTCTACAATGCCAAAACACTAGCTATACTATAATTGTTGCATTAATTTTACAAGTAAATATGACTTATTTTGAACAATTACTGACCAGACTTTACGAAAAAGAATTGCAATAGCTAAATGATTATGTGTCATATCGGTCAACCATAAACTTTGTGTTTGAGCGTAGAATCCCCCAAGAAGTGATAGAATGACAATTCTCGCACCTTGCAAAGTACTAAATAAATGACTACTCGAATCAACCCAATTATGGATTACCGGTGTCTGGTTCTCCTAAGAGCTAGAAGATTAAAACAAAAACAAATATCAATAGATCATGCTTAAAGTGTTGTGCTTGTCTTCTAATCTAAACTTTTTTTATGATGTACCCTTTATGATTTTGCAGGACATATTTATTGCTGGAACAGACACTTCAGCCCTAACCATTGAATGGGCTTTGGCAGAGTTAATTAACAATCCACATATAATGGCTAAAGCAAGACAAGAAATTAATGATGTAGTTGGAAACAATAGAATAGTAGAAGAACAAGACATTGTAAACCTTCCTTACCTACAAGCAATAGTCAAAGAAACACTAAGGATTCACCCTACAGGTCCATTAATTGTTAGAGAATCATCTGAAAGGTGCATAATCCAAGGATATGAGATTCCAGCAAAGACACAATTATTTATTAATATATGGTCTATTGGAAGGGACCCTAATTATTGGGATAATCCACTTGAGTTTAAGCCAGAGAGGTTTACTAGTGAAGTTGGAAATTTAGATGTGAGGGGACAACATTTTCATTTGATTCCATTTGGAAGTGGAAGAAGAGGGTGTCCTGGAACATCATTGGCTTTGCATGTTGTGCAAACAAATCTTGCTGCTATGATTCAATGTTTTGAATGGAAGGTTAGTGGAGGGAAAGGAAGTGTTGATATGGAAGAGAAACCTGGGTTGACTCTTTCAAGGGCTCATCCTTTAATTTGTGTTCCTATGCCTAGGCTTAATCCTTTTCCTTCCATGTGATTTTGAGTATTTTTGACCATTGGTTAAGGTTGGGGGGGAGAGAAAAAAATGTAACTTCAAATTGAAAATTTGTATTTTTGGTTCTCTTGTTTCTTGCTTTGTGGTATTCATAATTGAATTTCCTTCTTGTGTTCTTATTTTGCATAATCAATAACTTATCATTAGACTATAATAAAGCAAAATATTTCTGTAAGTACTTAAAAGATAGAACAAAGTTATAGAAAAGAGTATATATATATATATATATATACTTGCTTGGTAGGAGAGAAATAAAGACGAGAGAAATAAAAACACGAAAACAAACATTATTCCAATTATATACATTGGTTTCCGTTTTTTTATTTTTCTATTTCTCTCCTACCAATCACACAATTGTTGATAGTCTGATAATAGATTTTTATTCATGATTTCATATCTATAATTTCGCACAATTCCTTTTCTATATTTTTTCATCTTCACAAATAATTAAAAAATAACCGCATTTCGCACTATTCCTTTTCTATATTTTACAAAAAAAATTATTTTCATCTTCACAAATGATTAAAAAATAACTGCAAGTAAATGTAACATTTGAGATTGTTGCGGTCTTATGCACCCCGATGTGATTATGTTGCAGCTATCGTCCATTTGAGTGCATGCAATAGTCTGGTAGCTTCTCCAATCTCCACATCAAGAATAAGCTCTATCCCTAAGTTTTTCTAATATGAGAAATAATTTTAAAATCAAACACATTATAATTGAAGTTGTCATGTCCTCTCTCGTTCCTTATTTTTTATCGGATCAAAGACATCATTAATTAAAAGATGGCTTAAATGCAATTTTAGTCCCCCTATTTTCAATTTTTTCAAGTTTTGATCCCCCTATTTTAAAAACCAACTTTTTGATCCCCCTATTTTCAATTTTTTAAAGTTTTGATCACCCTATTTTAAAAACTAACTTTTTGGTCCCCTTATTTTCAATTTTTTGAAGTTTTGGTCCCCCTATTGATAAATAATAAATAAAGAATTATTTTATTTTATTAAAAGCAAAAAAAAACATTTTATATTTTATAAATATATTTTATTATATTTTTTAAAAATATTCAATTTATATTTTTAAAGAAAGTGAAAATTATTTTTAATATAAAAACAACTTTTTTTTAATAATTATAGTTTAATTTATTTTAATAGTTATAGAAATATTTAATAATTATAGTTTAACAGAAAATATATTAACTTGTCAAAAAAAAAATATATATCAAAAGAATTTATTTTTCGATTTTAATAAAATAACAATAAATTTGAAATAATTATTTTTTTACTTTTAATTAAATTAAATATTAGTTAAAAAATTAATCAAATAAAAAAATTAATTTAATTTATCAATAGGGGGATTAAAACATCAAAAACTTGAAAATAGGGGTACCAAAAAATCAATTTTTAATATAGGGGATCAAAACTTCAAAAAATTGAAAAATAGGGGGACAAAAAAGTTGGTTTTTAAAATAGGGAGATCAAAAGTTTAAAAAATTTAAAATAAGAGGACTAAAAGTGCATTTAAACCTTAAAAGATTAATATCTACTATTACGCCTAAATAATACTCCCTCCATCCCAAAATAAATGACCTAAATTTAACTTCGTATACTATTCATATGATCTATTTTGACCTTATTTTTATACTAATATATATATATATATATATGGGGAGGGATCAAATTACACCGGTGTAACATTACGCTTTAACGAATTCAAATTTTACAAAATTCACCGTTGGATTGAAAGTTTATATCATATAGATCATCTATGTTGAGTTTTACAAAAATTTAAAATCAAAATCGTTTGACATGTTTTTGAGACACATGAAGATTAACGGTATTTAATAGAAACGCATAAACCATTAATTTTGATGTGTCTCAGTAACATATCAAACGATTTTAAATCTTAATATAATAAAACGAGAGTAACTAGAGGCACTCTAAACCATAACCCTAATATGAATGGTCTAGATTTTGACACTTGGAAAAAAAATATTATATCAACGGCTATGATAAAAACTTAAATAATCAATTTTTAAATCAATATTATGTTGCCACATCAATTAATGAATGTGACACGTCATGTGTTTAAAAAAAATAATTTGAGATCTGTCAAAAAAGAGAAAATGGATAAACATTAATAAAACAAAAATAGCTAATAATCAGTTACAAAAATTATGTATCTTATCTTATCTTAATATAATAAAACGAGAGTAACTAGAGGCACTCTAAACCCTAACCCTAATATGAATGGTCTAGATTTTGACACTTGGAAAAAAAAAATTATATCAACGGCTATGATAAAAACTTAAATAATCAATTTTTAAATCAATATTATGTTGCCACATCAATTAATGAATGTGACACGTCATGTGTTTAAAAAAAATAATTTGAGATCTGTCAAAAAAGAGAAAATGGATAAACATTAATAAAACAAAAATAACTAATAATCAGTTACGAAAATTATGTATAGATGCAAAATTCTTTATTCATCAGCACGTTTATCACACACAATATTCAATTACTCTTTTCCCGTTGCTACATGTCCTAAATTCCTCCGTCTTTTTTTCTACATTTCTACTTATACCAACGGTTTTAACCGTCACGATGCTTCTTTCACTGTTATTTCCGACGGATTCACACTTCTTAGGATTTTAATGCTTCATTAAACGCTGATGTTGAAGGTGTTGATACTTTGTTGAAAGAATATGTTATTAACGTTGGTGAGGATCAAATGCTTGATTTGAGTTTCATTCCAAGTAATGAAAATTCTAATAACTATGATTTCATCAATGAAATTGAAGTGTTATCCATGCCTAATGATTTCTATTACACACCACCTGAAGATAATGGTTTTTAAACTTTTATTTTAACTAATTTTTATTTTATTTTTATCTTTTTATATTTATGCATCTTATCTACACATTTCTATTTTTTTTCTTTTTTGACAGAAACTTTCTCTTTTTCATTTAAGTTATTTATTTTTATTTTTTTGTAACATAGCTTAATGAATTTTTTTTTACTTTATATATACTAGCCGCCACGTGCCCGTTTGTGTGATCGATATATTTTTTTGTTTGTTGTGATCGATATTCTCTATTGTGTAAATATAAATAACTATTTAATCTCCTTTTTTATTGGACTTAGTTACTTAACCTCTTTTTTTGTTGTGGCTACTTATTAAGAAGAAAATTTTTTTTAATTTTTTTTTACTATACAAAATATTGAAAACCTCATTTTTTTTTTGTAGTTTTTTTAAGGGTAAAATAGGAATATTGAAAAAGCCATCCCAAAAATTTGTATCCCTTTTATATATTAGTGTGTATATATATATATATAATTATTATATTTTTAATCATGGTTTGATTTTTTAATTTTGTTTTTTGAAATTAAAATCATATTAACATTCTATATAAGTACTTTTTAATTTATATAAGTACTTTTTAGTGTACATATCCAAACACAAAAGGCTTATTGAGTATAAGAGCTTATGATGTAAGGTCTCATACTATATGCTCTAATGTTATAAGCACTTGTATAAGTTATTTATCCAAACGGGCCCTAAATGCTTATTATTATAAATAATCACACATTATCAACATTTCTATTATATAATTGAATTGAATGACTGAACCCGTGCGAGCACGGGTAAAAAGTCTAGTTTTTGTAAAACTCAAGATAAATGATCTTTATGATAAACTTTCAATCCAACGGTGAATTTTGTAAAATTTGAATTCGTTAAAGCGTTATTGAGCGGTGTAATATTAATCAAATATGTAAATATTAGCAAATGAGATGTTGTTTGATTTGTCTCGACAATTACTTTCAAAATATATAATTTTTATAAGTTATAATAATAGATAATTAAATATATTAATTATTAAAGTTGTGCATTGGTAAACGTGATAGTGGTCAAACATATCATTTATTTTGGGACAGAGGAGTACTATACTTTATCATTAAATTTCTTTTAGGGTCTGTTTGGTTTGGGGGTTTTGGAGGGGAGGTGAGGGGAGGGGAAATGATATTTTAAATTTTTATGTTTAGTTCAACTTTTTAACGAGGGGAGGGGAGGGAAGAAGAGAAGTAATTTATTATTTTAGCCTTAACCCTATAAAATCAAAATAAGGATTAAATTATAATGAATATATTACGTCAAACAAAAAATCTAATGGATATATATCCAAAACAAAATCTAATGAGTAGAAAACCTAAATTTTTTTTGTTGTAAAAAAAAATATAACCTAAAATTTTAATATTCCAACATGGATAATTTAGAATTTAAAAAAAAAAAGTGAGAGTAATTTTGTCAACATAATAAATTATGTTTTACCTCGTCTCCCCTCCTTAAAAATTCCTCCCCTCACCTCCCCTCCCATCCCCTTCCCATCGGTTGAACCAAACAAACCCTTACGTTTAAATCGAATAATTTTGTATCTCAAAGTGGATCCAAACCCTTCGCAATCATACTTTTAGAACCAAACAGAAACAGCATAAATTGCAAGCTAAGTGTGGTGGGTGAGGTGAGAGGTGTCCCAATCCCAATCCACCGTGTCATGTCTTTCTCCGCCCACAGTATATATAACACCGGTTTTCCCTCTTTCCTCGTTGGATCTCCCCACCACAATCCTAATTCCTATCCAATTCCAATCTAATCCTTCCTTAACGTCACAATCTTCCTCTCTTCTCTCCTCGTCTTTCGTTCTTTAGGTTCTGTCTTCTATCATCTTTTTTCGTTCAAATCTATGATTTTTTCATTTTTTTTTTCTCTCTTTCAAACTCTAACTTATACCATTCATAACCCTTTCCAATTTTCTGAATTGGGTTTAATAAATTTTTCACTATTTTTTATTGGGTCATTCCCAAGTTTCAATCTTTAATAATAATAATAATAATGGTGACGGTGAATCTGGGAATGCTTCATTATGTATTAGATCATGTTTATGGAGCATTCATGCATAGAACTAAGGTAAGCACTCCATTTTTTTCAAGAGGATGGGGTGGTACAAAACTAGATATGCTTGAGAAGATGATCAATCAATTGTTCCCTGATTTGGGTAGACAAAATTGGCCTCCAACTGTGATTCAACCTGTTTGGAAAACTGTTTGGGAAACTAGAACTGCTTGTTTGAGAGAAGGGGTTTTTAGAACACCTTGTGAGGATCAACTTCTTGGTGCATTGCCTCCTGAGAGTCACATTGCTAGGGTTGCTTTTCTTATGCCTAAATCTGTTCCCCCTCAACATATGGCTTGTGTTGTTCATCTTGCAGGTATTGTTTGTTTCATTTTAATTTGATCAATTTTGGATTTCTAGCTATGATATGATCAATGTGTTCATTTGATTCTCAAGTATGTATATGTGTTTATTTGATTGTTTGGAGCTTTTATTGGATTAGTTAATTGTTAATCTGTTGTTACTTTGTTAAAATTGCATTTTTAGACCAGACATAGTTAGTCCTGATTGCAAAGAATGAGATTACCTGTTGTGTTTAAGGGCCTTTTTGGATTGAATTATATGAGTTTATCTACCGAAATAAGCACTTGTGAGACTGTTTTAAAGAGCTTATGGAAACAACTTTTGACATAAGTTGTTTCTAGGTTATTTCCATAAGCTCCGAATGATTGCTTATGAAAGTAACTTATAGCTTATATGAAAAAAGTTTGAATTTATTTTATCTTTTGTTATAGAAATAGACTAGACTTATATGATAAGCATTTACTCCCTCCGTTTCTTTTTAATTGTCTTTTTAGAAAGATAACACCAAATTAAGGAAGTGTATTTTTGCACGTTATCTTCCTATTATACCCTCCTTTTAATCCCTAATAAATTCCTATTTTTTTGCCCACATTTTCTCTTTCCAATAAATTTAATATATTATATAAAAAAAAAAAATTAATATGTTATGTATCAACAAAAAAAAATTAAAAAAAAATTTAGTTTTCCAAATATATAGCATTAATTGGTTTTATGGAAAAAGATAAGAGCAATTAAAAAAGGGTATAATTGACAAATCATACCCATAAAATACAAAAAGGACAATTAAATAGAAACGCTAAACATGATAGTAAAAGACAATTAAAAAGAAACGGAGGGAGTATAATATAAGTGCTTAATTAAGTTGTTTATCCAAACAGGGCTCAAGTCCTTTTGTTTGCTGCTCTCTTGACATACTAATTCACATTGAGTTGAGCCATTTATTTGTATACTTCTATCATTTGCTCCTTCCTATCACACTCCATGCCAAAGCCCAACTTTAGGACATTGTTTAAGGTCAGCTCAATACATCGACTGTTATTCTGGATGAATTGTTTGTTTACATGCAAACGAATAATAGTGTCTGTTTAGGGTATTTAACTTAGATGCTTAGTGGATCCAACTCAATGCACATTACATATGACAGATTTTGTTCACATTGTGAAAGAGTTAAGAAATTGAAAGCCAAGTAGATTTTGTTCATGAAAAAATGTATTTTTTCCTCTCAAGTGTTTCACATTGTGAAAGAGTTAAGAAATTGAACTCAGAGAATAGTAACGAGTAAATGGTCATACTTTTGAAAACCATGAATGAACTATTTTATGTTAATTTTACCTTTTTCTTCTATATAATTGAATTGATTCTTTGCATGAAATGCACAATTGGAATTGAGACCATCTATGTTGCACAAAAACCTAGAAGATTAGTCTTCTTTCAAACTTCGATTATGTTTTCTATAGATCTTCGTGTTTTGCTTAAATGTTGTATGTGTTTGTCTTCATGCAGGAACTGGGGACCATACATTTGAAAGAAGACTGCGTCTTGGTGGTCCATTGGTGAAGGAAAACATTGCAACCATGGTGCTTGAGAGGTTAGGGTCACTTTTTATGACCTCACTTTGAAACTAAACGAACAGTTCTTCTAACCAGTCATTTGATAGCTGTTCTTTATTACTGAAATGTGCAATTGCAGTCCATTCTATGGACAAAGACGTCCTGTGCTACAGCGGGGTGCAAAACTTTTGTGTGTCAGCGACTTGCTTCTATTAGGAAGAGCAACCATCGAAGAGGCACGTAGTCTCTTACACTGGTTGGACTCTGAGGCAGGTTTCGGCAAGATGGGTGTTTGCGGTCTTAGTATGGGTAAGGCTCGTCTAGAACCCATACTAATAGCTAACACCATTTTTATGTTCTGTCCTATTTATCTTTCAGTTATGCTAATGTATTGCTTGAACCGATATTGTTTGTTCCATGAATGGCTAATCTAACAAATTGAACTTTTAGAGTCTCTTAGCCTTTTCTTGTATATAATTTTGGCAATATTTTTTTATTTACTCTAGGAGGAGTGCATGCTGCAATGGTTGGATCACTTCACCCTACACCTGTTGCTACACTCCCTTTTCTCTCGCCACATTCTGCCGTTGTGGCATTCTGTGAGGGGATTTTAAAGCACGGCACTGCCTGGGAAGCACTCAGAGATGACCTTGGAGCCGATAAAGTTGCAATGACTCTCGAGGAGGTGAGAGAGCGGATGCGAAATGTGCTGTCACTCACTGATGTGACACGCTTTCCAATTCCCAAAAAACCTGATGCTGTAATCCTTGTTGCTGCTACTGTAAGTTCCTTATCTCATCATCACGTTATCAATATGTACACGCACAATGAAAATTCAATGAAATTTACATCTGTCATCCATTTTTTTCGAATTGCTTTTCCATTTCCATGGCTGTTTAGATCTTTGTGATGATCTTTTTTTGTTAGATGACTGCATTAGCCATTGTATTGCTCCTTCTCCTAATCATTGTTAGCATTGTTCTGTAGGATGATGGATACATTCCGAAACACTCGGTCCTAGAACTGCAGAAAGCTTGGCCAGGTTCTGAGGTGAGATGGGTCACAGGCGGACATGTCTCGTCGTTCATTCTCCATAATGGTGAGTTTCGAAGAGCCATTGTTGATGGTCTTGATAGATTACCATGGAAAGAATCTCCATTGTGAGAATAGAGTTATCGGAATTGAAGAAAATATTTATTTTATTTTCTATAACTGTGTAACATGCATAGTTGATCCCTGAACTCCTTCCCCAAATGAAGAGGGAAAGTGTTGTACATTATTATCAAGATCATGTACATTAATGTTTTCTTAAATAACCTGATAAAGTTGGATGGAAATTCACCTGTCTTGATCTCACTTTGAAGTTTATGATATTCATTAGTTGAACTAATTTTTGTAGTCCTTTTATACTTTGGCCTGCAGAGTTTTTGAGAAAATAGGAAGTGGGATGCGTTCTTTTGAAACTAGAATTTCAATCACCTGCCTGTCCTGTTATCTCGCCTGCCTAACAAAGTAAAATGTGCCTGCCGTGCCTAGTGCAAATGTGGGCAGGCAGATTTAGCAGATATGTGATAAAAAAAATCAGAACTGTTATTTTCGCCTGCCTGAAGAAAATATCGCCTGCCCAACCAGTGTAATGCAAATTATGGCTATATTTTTTTACATACTCAAAAACATCAAAACATGCTATAAGAAGAACACTTTCACATTATCATTTGAACAATTTGACACTCAAAACAATTTTGACACGCCATTATGACTTAAAAATCAAAATTCAACAACTAGCACACAATAAATATCACAAAACTTCATCTAGAGCATTCAAATTTAGCACTTTTAGAGTTTGACAAGTAAGTGGCTAATAAAAGTGATGTCATGAACTCTTAACAAGTGATGAACATAACCAAATGGAAAGACAAGTAATGAACACTAGGTTTCACAAGTTATGACTTTGGAAATTGTAAGCATTATGTTCAACACAATCAAACAAATAAAACACAACAGTCACATGATTTATAATGATAGCTCAAGAGTAGTTTTGTATCTATGCTTTTAAAATAACTCGTGAAAGTCAAGATATAGCACAAAAGAAATTGTCAAATTCAGTTTCTAAAGAGCACAAGTTAAAGCAACCAAATCAATATTCAAGCTTAGTGAAAGTAACCATGTCCTAAGTGCATAATTCCACAAACAATAAAGACAAGTTGAAGCATAATACACTTTCAAAATCTGCTTAAAGGCAGCAACCCCAAATTTGTTATTCTTCAACATTGGTACTTTCTAAAAAATTTAATCACCAAGTACACAAGATTCATATCACAAGGAAATCTGGTTAACACCAACAACAGTCCCTACTCACTCAAGCCTTAATAGAAGCCTTTAAAGATTCAAATAAGAATTTATTACTCAAGGCTAAGAATATTATTTTTTTTCAATAGCTACTACTACTAGTTCACATTAAGCCTAAATCCCATTCCTTTTCTAATCACAAAGAAATTGTCATAATACTGATTAAGCATTAGAGATAGAAAAAGAATGCATGAAACCACAAGATTTAAGTGAAATTAGGAAGAAATTTCATACCTTTCTTTGTTGAACTAGTAAGAACAAATGAGTTAATGTGGAAGTAATTTGTTCTTTGCACATATTACCTTGAGAGTTTCAATTGAAATGAAGTAACAGTGTGTGGAGTGTTGGTGATTTGGAAAAGAAATTGTGTGGATGGTTGAGTGAAATAGTGAGGAAGGAATCAAAATAACTTGTTTTGAAATTTCTGATTTTGACAAGCGCTTCTTTTACGTCACTAGCTTGACGCCTTTTTGGTTAGGGTGGCCAAAATGAGACGGAAAGCACATCATCCGTCTTTTTCCTTTGATTTGGGTGGAACTCCATGAACTTAAGATATAGATATTGCGGAGTCAACAGTGTTGGACAAGGCACAAATTCTTTCTTGTTGAACAAGGCACAAATTTCATTTATGATCTGATCAATCTCCGCCTTGTTTTCCATCTCCCCCTTTTTCTCACATGATTTTTCCTTGTCAAGTAATCCTTCATTTTCTTCTGCAGCCATCATTACTTCTTTATTATCAACAGTGTTGGCCTCCTCAGTACATGGCAATTCTTGAGGAATTTCTACTTCGTGTGGTGTCTCTATTTCTTCCACTATTTTCACTACACCACATCCTTCGAATATTCTTTCTTCCTTATTTTGTTCAACACCTTCTTCCACACTCTCTCCACATTGTTCATTATTTGTTAGAATATTATCTTTCTCTTCATGAGTGGTTTGAGTGTTGGTTTGAACTTCCATGCTTTTCTTATCAGCCATTTGCTTGATCATCTCACTAGTGGAAAAAAGCCTTTTTAGGTCGGTTCCTAGACACTTCTTAGGTCGGTTCCGTGCGTGGCTTAAGTTTTCCTGATATAACAAGTTTTGACTTGTTAGGACAGGTTGGACCTGACTTAACAAACTACATTTTAGGTCAATTAAACTTTATGTGTCTTAAGAAGTCTAGGTTTTGGCAAGCGCTTGTGACACGTCTAGCCGACTTAAGAATGTTCCTTTGTAAGTCGGCTATTAGTAACCGACCTAAGAAGTTTTTTTTTCTGCAGTTTTTTTTTTCTTTCTATAATAGAACCTATTTATCTTGCACAATATATATATACACTGCAACATCAATTCATCAAAAGAAATATACAGCAACATCATATTATATTCTATTACCATATCTCAAAATAAAAGCGTACAAGTAAAAATATTGTCATATCAAATTAAAATATCATTGTAATCAAAATAAGTACACATCCACAATAAATATAACTAGTCTTATAAAAAATTAGCATAAACAAAGAGTAACTACATAGGTAAAATAGCAACTACGTACTTATCAAAATACCATCAAAACTATAAACCTTAAAGACTAGCCGATATCCAACACATAATTGCACTTTAATTCATATCATTGTCCGTACTTGCTTCAATATGTTCCAATATCATGTTTGCACAACGTTCTTGAACATTTTTAACTCCATCTTTTTGAAATGGATTTGAATCCCCAAATCTGTATATATAAATGTTGACATAACATTAAATTACTATATCAACATAAAAAATTGTACTAATTAAGTGATACATGCAATTTGTTAACACAATTCTATTATTTACTTGTGTCCATGAACCAACAAGAGTCGCAGATACAATGTTCAACATGTGAATCATGCTGAAATAGCCGCACTCATAACTAGCTTTTTGCTTTTGACTCTAAAATTTAATATGATCAAATTAATGTGAACGTCAACTAGTCAGTAAATATTATTCAACAACTGTTATATATATATATATAGAGAGAGAGAGAGAGAGTTATTCATTTAAATATAAAGTTGACAACTTACGGTGGAAAATAATCAATCCACTTTCTTCTGCTTTCTCGCACGTTGTAACATATTATAAGCTGCCAAATTAAGCTCTACAAATTTTTTTAGAATCAGCAAAATTTATTATTAATAGATATTCAAAGGCAAAAGTAATGGCCATGGACAAAAATGGTACAAAACCGAAACTACAAACACAGTGCATGAATAACAAAAATAAAAAATGTCAAACCATAACAAATACAAAGCCTACATCCAGAGACTCTACATGTCACATAGTTTATGTACGGTATATAAATTTAATACTTACGTGTCAAGAATTTCATAGATTTTTTTTTATCCGGCCTCTTTCCCAATGAACATAGAAAGACTACTTCAAGCTTCGTTGGATTAATGATGAACAATTACCAATGATGACTACAAAGGCAACATACAAGTGATTGACTATAACAAGAAAAAATATTCTTACTTGTTAAAATAAGGAGCAAGGTAACATTTTTTTTATCATCACACATCTTTTGTATGTAGGACTGAACCCAACCATGCACAAAGGTAGAGAGTGTGAAACAACTTATGTTTTATTCTTACTCAATTTTTCAGTTTTTAAATAAATTTATCTTTTTAAACCATTGATTGACCATAATTTTATTGATTTTATTTCACCTAATATTTTCACAAATTTTATTTCTACTTAACTTTCTAAAAATCTTTAAGTGTTTTGGTTGGCAAATGTTCTTGAGTTTTCATCTATTAATTGAATATCTTCTAAACAAATCAAGTTGGAATTTGAAGATTAAGACTATCCATTTGACCATAGTTTTATTGATTGACCATAATATATGTACGTTTTACTATACTTTTAGTATTATTATTTTTTTTGGATAATCATTTTAGTATTTTTTATGTGCATTGCAATAAATTAAAGATATACTGAGGCAGTATATACATAGCAATTACCTAAAACACATAATAATTCTAAGAAAAAGAAATAAGATGTAGTCTATTATGTGATAAAAAAGAAAAGAAATAGGATGAATTTATGCTCTTTGAATTTTAAATTTTAAATCATACTTCTTTCTTGAATATGCAGCCCAAAGGAAAATTGTCGAGATGTTTTGTCAACAATTACGGGTTGAAGCTTGAGAATTATATGTTGCATTATCAAGGGTTACACCAATAAAAGAGTTAAAGGTAATAATAACCGACGATGAAAGTGAAGATGCATCACACGGGCAGTAGTCTAGTTTGTTAAAACAAGGACATTGAAAAAATTCAAGACTCATTTAAACATACTATAACAAATAATTAATTGAATATCAACCTAATAAAGAAGAAAAAAATACTTGACATTAATTATTTCACATGTTAAGAAACATCATTCGTGGAATTTCAATACTAAGGAGTAAATATTCTGTACACAAGCCATTTACATTGATCCTTCTAATTAACATCTAACTGAAACTAGTACTAATGAATTTACATATTGATAGAATTGCTAGAGGAGTTAAGTTATTAAGTATATGGATTATTTTTTTTTAAGAGAATATATGGATCAAGATGTATTGCACGGATATAATGAGGTAATGTTAGCTTCGGTCGAGTTTGTTTTCCCGATTCATCAAGTCATGGTAGTATAGTAGTACACACATAGGTTGACCAAGAATACAGAATGTGAACCAAAAAAAAAAATAACAAAAAACTATCATGAAATTAAAATCTAGAAACCCCTCTAATTTATTGAATGTATGTATACTTATAGAACATTCAATCCATTTATACTTATGAAAATTAAAACTTAGATTTGCAGATTACATATCTACTCAAGATTGAGAGTTTGATTTCTGAGATTGAAAACACCAAAAGCTGCAACGGTGAAGGGATTGAAAGGTTCGAAAGTTAGGGTTTTCAGTGAAGAAGAAGATGTGACAGTGAAGATAGTTCAAAGGAATATGCGGTGAAGAAGAAGATTCGTGACGGTGAAGAAGAAAATTGTTCGATCGTGACCATAAAGTTCAGAGGCGGGACTTTATGTTTTTTTATTTTAATAAAGAGGGGATCATATAAAAAAAAGGAGGATTATACTTATCTTCCCCTAAAATTATTAAAAAATAAATCCATATTTTACTTTTTATAATAAGATTTGGATTCAGTTTAAAAGATTCGGTTTTTTTTTTTATCAAAGATTTGATTTTTCTTTTTCTTTTTTTATCAAAGATTTGATTTTTCTTTAAAAAAATTAGGATTTGTTTTTTATAATAAGGGACTGGGTTCGATTCCCGTATGCTACATATTATAATTTATTTTGTAAAATTAAATTATACTTCTTAGGTCAGGTGAGAGACATCTGACTTAAGAAAAAAGATTTCTTAAGTCGGTCAAGAGACACCTGACTTAACAAAAAGAGTTTCTTAAGTTGAGCTACACGTGACTTAACAACAAGGTTTTCAATTTTATATTAATCGTTATTAAGTCGGTTGACAGCGGAACTGTCTTAAAAAAGTTAAATTTATTTACGAAACTGCCACCGTGCATTTTCTTAAGCCAGGTGGAAGCATTAACTGACTTAAGAACTTTTCTATAAAGGTATTTTTGTACTAGTGTCTGGGCAAACTGCTCTTCAGTCATCGGAGGACAATATTGACCAGTTGGATGGTCTCCACTAGGGTTGGGAATAGGCCATGCCATGCCATGCTTTGACAGGCCTGAGCCTGGCCTATGATTTTTCTTCAAGCCTAAGCCTGGCCTACGGCCTATCAAATGCTATTTTTTTTGCCTGGCCTGGGCCTTGTTAAAGCCTGGCCTGGCCTTGTAGCCTGTTTAAAAGCCTGCATTACATAAATGCCTCCATGTAATCTTTTTAAATAGGCTAATTAAATACGCCTTGAAGCCTATTTCACATTTAAATTTTTATAATTTCTACAATGTTAAGAAAAAGCTTATAAAACTGTTAGCACAATAGTTAATAGCTAATAAAATAGAAATACGATTACGACAAAGTCTATTAAGTATGCAATAATACAAATTGTTTCTTAAGCACTAATGTTAATCGGTGTAGTCGGCAACAACCAAAATATACACCATAAGTTAGCAAAACACTAGATCTTCAAATCCAGACTCTTCAAGTGTAAGGAAAACACATCTAAAATCCTTAGCCTAACATCAAATCCTTAGCCTAACATTAAAAAAAAATATTATATAAAAAATATTTATTAAATTAAATATACATAGGCCGGCCTAATAGGCCTAATAGGCATTTTTAAAAGCCTAAGCCTGGCCTATTTATCTAAATAGGCTTTTTTCAAAGCCTTAGCCTGCCATTTTTACTAAACATGCCATGTCATGCCATGCCTAAGATATGCCATGCCGAAGGCCCATGGAGGCCGTCTGGCCTATTCCCAACCCTAGTCTCCACTGCAAAGCTCATAATATGCAACTTTGATCATTTGGGCAAGCTGCACTTCAGTCAACGGAGGACAATGACCAGTGGGATGGTCTCCATTGCAAAGCTCACAATATGCAACCTTGATCATTTGGGAAAGCTGCACTTCAGTGAACGGAGGACAATGACCAAAAAAATCCACTCCCATCGTGGCTACGATGGCTCGCTGAAAGCCCGTTAGAAAACTATAAATAGAGCTCCCCTCACTCATTATTTCTCATTCAGAAAATATAGACTCATTCAACAATTTAGAGTTCTAAGAGAGATACCTCTCTCTAGAGTGAGGAGGAGCAATGAGGGTAGATGCGCTCTTTACGGGAAGAACTTTCCCTCATCAAGGGAGAGGTAACTTCCTCAGCAGGCGTCTACGTCATTGGTATGTATTGTTAGATTCTTGTAATTTAATTATGCAAATTAATAGCTAGGTTCTTTTAGGCTTAGTTGGAGAAGATGAACTCCCCTAATGAATGTTTGGTGATAAACATGTAATTGGTTGATAAGTTAATAATGTTTTACAATTCATGACTCTGTTTTCTATATACTTATGCTTTTAATTACATGAACTCAACCTTTAGTCATTGTTTGAGAGGACGATCATAGGAATAATATTTAGTCACGAATCTGACTGCTATTTACGAATCTAATAAATTATAATGTCAGCCGCATAGATACGATAACTCGAACATTCTAGGATGGTGGCCAATAGGATTAACTGAACATAATGACTGCATGTATGTTAGCCCGATCTTTTAGTTTAGACACGTGACAACATAGGATTAGGCCCATGTGGGTTGTCTAGCTGACATGTTCTATGGTAACTTACAAATGCATTAGGGTAATATCTGAATATTACCATAAAAGATAAAAGTTAATCTGCCGAACTGTAGTTTGGATTAGTATTGTTATTAACCGGTTATACAAGCAGGAGTGAACGGAGGAACTCGATCTACCTAGCCTAAGCCTCATCTATCTGAATCATTTATCTTTATTTTTCTGTCAAGCATATCGCTATTTTCAACTAAAAACCTTTTTCAAAATCAAAGCGAATGCATATCAACGAACTTAAATAAAACTAGTAGCACTTTGGCACGATCCCTGTGGATACGAACTCATTCTACTCAGTAGAGTGTGAATTATTACTCAACGACTGACTAGTTCACTTGTCAGACCGTAGTCAATCACTAAACCTTATCAAATATTTTACATTTATATTAATAAAAAAGATAGTAATTAATGAATAAATTATTAAAAAAAAGGTAATTATTAATTAAAATTATATTATTTTTTTCGGCAAATAATTTAAAATTCCTAATCGATATTGCTTATCTTTATCTTTATATAATAAAACGAGAGTAATTAGAGGCACCTTAAACCCTAACCCTAATATGAATGGTCTAGATTTCGACACGTGGAAAAAATATATTATATCAACGGTTACGATAAAATACTATTTAATTTTGTTGGTTTAGATTTTGACATTTGGAAAAAATAAAATCAACGGCTACAATTAAAACTTCAATATTTAATTATAATATTCTTTAAAGCTTATCTAATATATTTTTTTAGAGATAATCACAAAATTTTATTTTGTTCCATTATAATTCTATTATGTTCTATATAAAAATAAACACAAAATCAATTTTCAATGCTTATCCAATTTGATCACCCACTGATCGCTTAGTTGATGATGAGTTCTAAATTCTTTCCAAAATCTACTTAATGATTTGTATTTAATAGCTCATGTTGTTCTCAAAATTTAGTCTTTCTCTCGGTTCTTAATTTTTTTTAGTTTCTATTTTTCTCAAAAAAAAATTTAGTTTCTATTGTGAATTGCTAATATATTTTCTTTCTCTAATTTGGTTCCATTCTACGCAGGTTTAACCGGTCAGATAGGAGTGCATGTGTCTTTCCTAACTCAATTTAAATGAGAAAAATATTTATTTTAATGTAAGTTTTTTAGGTGAAATTTTTTATTTTGATGATTGTTAGTTTATATTTTGGACATTAATTTTTTGGTTGGCTAAAGTTTTCATGTTATTCAATCTATATTCTAATCTCAAATTTAAATCTTCAACGTGTAGGGATTTTCTATTTTTTATTTTTTCAAAATCAATTGTTTATTTTTTTTATGAGTTAGATCTTGTGTTTCCACCAAGTCACCGCTCACCACCGGTGGGTCTTTCGAAGGAACAACTGCTTCAATGATCATAGAAGCTTCAGATTGAACTATCCAAACAACGAACATCAAGTTGCTTTTGACTTTCAAAGCTCAGGCAAATTGTCAAGCCATCCATTGCTGGGAACAATTCATAGGTGATATTGAAATTGTTGGTGACACAAGCACTTGCACCTTTAAGAAATTTTTGAAGGTGGAAAAACACAAGAAGGGGGGGTTGAATTGTGTTTTTAGAATTAAAAACTTTTTCGAAATAATACTAGGTTCGCAGCGGATATGAACACAAAGTAAAATGGGTGCTGAGAGAGAGAGAGACACACAAAATTTATCCTGGTTCCTCTCACAAATCGAGAGTACTCCAGTCCCCTTGTTACTAACAAGAGATTTTCACTATAATCTACTTAAGATTACAAATTGCTCAAGCACACTTGCAAGAGACTTCTCAGGTGCTCAAGTTTTACTAAACAAGAGACTTCTCAAATGCTCAAGTTTTACTAAACAAGAGACTTCTCAAATGCCCAAGTTAAACTTAACAAGAGACTTCTCAAACACACTTAAGAATAAGAATGAATGTTAATGAACACTTGATATACTATCAGAGGTGTTTACAAAATACAACTCAAATTGTTTTAAGACTTTGAATGACAGATAGAACAATAATGTCAGAATGCTTCAGAGCCTTAAACGCAGTAATAGAACAGTAGTCATTTCTTCCATTTGAGTCTTCTATTTATACTTGGAGGAAGATGATGACCGTTGCAGAGAGCTTTGTGCCAGCTGGAATTTACTCGTACAATTGATAGCTGTATATTGCCTTCTTTGGTAAGGAATTCCAATTCCACTACCTAGCTATTCAATTTATCACTCATCCATTTTGAGTAATAATAGTACGATAGTACAATCCTCAAATGCGCTCCACTTATGGATAAGGTTAACGTTGTACCAACGAATATTCCTTCCTGTGGATGTGACAGAGCCTTGAAGTAGATAGTTCTTCAATCATTGATTCTGATTCTGTCAGTTCTTGAGTGATGTAAATTCTTTTTGCTTCTGATGCTCTTGTCATAGCTTCTTAAGATCTTCAGCTTCTGAACTTTATCAGAGTCTAGCTTTTGGTCCTCAGAAGTGCTATCTTCAGCACGCAAAAATTAAGCTTCTGATGAACAGCGATACTCTTTCAGAGCTTGTTTTGACTGGCTTCTCTGCTACTATTCATAGTGCTTCTGAATGAATTTTAACTTGTAATTCTGCACACTAGAATAATCATTAGTAATACCAATTGCAATTTTTAATACTTTGTTATCATCAAAACCACTTAAAATCTTAGAGGTTCATATCAGACCCACTTTGTTCCAACAATCTCCCCCTTTTTGATGATGACAAACTAAAGCATTAAAATTCAATTGTTGTTGATTTAATTTAATTATGTTGGCTTCAGGTTTCAAAGGTTTGCAATCTCCCCCTGAGTCTGACAATCCATAGGGTTAGGTTTGTAAGCTCCCCCTAAGTCTTATCCATAATTAATTAAAACAGTTTAAGAGCCAACTTATTAACTTAAAATAAATTTTCATATTTGTCTCTCAGAAGCAGAGGTTTGTAAGCTCTTCTTCTCAGAGTCGGATAATGCTCAGAAGAGGTTTGCAAGCTCTTCTGACATTGTCTATGAGATTTATTTTAGGTTCTTAAGTTTTCTCCCCTTTCAATAACATTCAGATTGAGAAGGAATCAGAAGGGATAAAAATTGATTCAAAATGTATATAACATAACAGTTTCAGATCTTTTGAGCAGTATTAGAATCAATCAACATTAATTTTAACACTATCCTTACTCCCCCTTTTGGCATCAGTCAAAAAGACACAGAAAACCAAGCAATCAAATGCGTCATAACAAGGCAGTCAAGTCAAAAAGTGATGACAACTAAATTCATTTAATGAATTGTGTTGAAAACCGTCCTGACAAGAGAGCTTGATGACACTATAAAAAGGGATGATTCCTCTCATTTTACTCATTCAGAGTAATCAAGTCATTTCCAAAAACAAACATATAATGGAAAAACAGGTTACCAAGGATGCTTCAGGCTCAAAAGAAGAGAGCAAGAAGGGAGCAGAGCCCTGGCGCTGCGAAGAAAACAGGCTTCGTTATGAGCGAAACAAGCAAGAACTTAGATTGACAGAATCAGAGAGAGAAGAATTGGGCTCTGATCTGGAGGAATTCTTATGGACATACGATGATGATACTTCATACGAAGATTATAGAGCTGAAGTTCAGAAGGCTACTGAAGAATTGCTCGCAGTTCTTAGGAAGAAATATAAGAGACTGGATGCAGAGGCTTCTGAGTCCAAGTCTAAATCTAAGTAGAGTTTCACTATCTTATGTAATAAAGTTCCCTCTTAATTATAATAATAAAAAAATGTTCCTGCTATAAATTTCTTTCTTTTAGAGCATGTTTCTTTTATATACTCTTGTCAAACGTCAGAAAACCAGTTACCAGACACGCCTCATACGGTATTGTTGCCCCGCTTATAAACAGGCTATAATACTAAGAAGCTATTTCATGAGTAAACAGGAATACTGATGTGGGGGAACCTTAGGTTTTCAAAATCCTATATAAGTTTAAAAATAAGATGTTCTCCAACATCTTACACTAGGTTCAGAATCCACAAAAGTATCAGACATTATCAGAGTATATGATTTTCATTTTGAAAAACAAAATAAAATAAACACGCCAGCACAAGCACATATAAGAGGATAATAAGAAGCTTAATGAACTTAAAAGAAAATTATCCAAAAGATTTACATAAACATGATTACAAATAAGTGCTCAGACATAAGGGTTAAGGTTTGGGTTGCTGTTGAGTAAGCTTCAGAAGAAGTTCCATCATTGCATCTATCTTCTTGTTAGTAGCTTCACCAGATCTGTTCATGTCTTCTCTTATATCGGCCCTGAACTCATCCATTTCATTTCTTAGTTCATCTCTTAAGTCATTCTTGATTACATCCAGAGCTTCTTGCATAACAGAAGGTATAGCAGATGAAGAAGAGCCTTGGACAAGTACAGGTGGAGATCGAGGAGGAGATGAAGCAACAATGGGAGCTTTACCTTTATCAGAATCTGGTTCACTAAGATTCTGATCATTCATAACAAAATCTTCTGCAGCTCCTTGATTCTCAATAATCTTATTAGTCTCAATGACAGCAATGTGAACAGCTCTATCAACCAATAACTTGAAGGCTTCTTGTTCAGCAAGCCTCTGACGTTCCATTTCGGCAGCTATCTTAGCCTGCTCTTCATCCAGAGATCTTCTCATACTTTCATTCACAGCAGCTAATAATGCTAACCTCTGACATTCTTCTTCATGGTTGAAAAAAGTAAGTCTCAGAGCATGAGAGCGTTCAACAACATTCATAATCTGAGACAGAGCTTCCATTCCTCTTCCCTCAATCCTTCTTTTTATATAGCCTCCCAACAACCTCAGAGACTGACTGAACTTCTCCTCTAATTCCCTGATCTTAGCATCAATATCTGAGGGAAATATCAGTACTTCTTCTTCCATGCTTTTAAAATTCCTTAGACTAATATTAATAGCACTTTCTAGAAGCTCAAGGTTTGGTTCAGAGTTGTAGTTGAAGAAGGGCTGGTTTCTATTGAAAGGAATGGTGGGTTCAGGCCTTTTCCTTTTGAGGGGAATTATTTTGATTCTTTTGATTTTGTCAAAGGGATTAATGGTTATGATATCATCATCAACATTAATTTCTGCTTTTAGCAGATCCTCCAGAATTGGTAGGGCAAAGTCAATGGGTAGACAGAGTTCTTCTATGGTTAAGGGTTTGTAAACTGAGCCATAGATGGGTTCTGATGAAGGTGTTTGTGGTTCTGGTGTTAGTTCAGGAGTGGAAAGTTCAGGTTGTGGTGTGGGTGGTTTAGTAGTGATATGATCAGAATGAGTCATGACTTCATCCTGGGCTGGTGTGAATATGGGTGGATCTTCTTGTTCTATGTCAGCAAGAGAGGAGGGTGGAGATTGAATTTGTGGTTCTGGAAGAGGTGGATCACTAGGTAAATTAGAGGTAGTATTTACAAAGTGAAATTGGTCAGGTGATGCTGTGTTGGAGTGAGTGAAGGCATCACCAGATAGGTGAGTTGAGAGATGTTCAAGAATGGTGGGTGATTTTCTTGTTGTGTTGGTAGGTTGGTCAAGAATGGAAGTATCAATGGTGATATTTTCTTCTGCTGGTGGGTTGATTTTAGGTTTCTTGAGGGTTCTCTTGACAGGGATCTTTTTCTTTTGTTCCTTCTGAATTTTGTCAAGTTTTTCTATAAGCTCTGAAGAATCAGTGCTTGTATCAGAAGAGGTCCCTTCAGATGATGATGAGGAGGATGATGAGGGTTGAGGGGAAGGTTGGATCATTCGTATAGGCTTTGTATAGTCTATAGGAGATGATTGGGTAGAGGGATGAGCACTAGCAGTACTATCAATATTAGGCTTAGAATCTTTACCTGTATCAGCAGCCTTTTGTTTGGAGACAACTGTCTTCTTTCTTTTTGTGGCTCTGACAGGTTGTTCCTCTTCAGCATCTACAGGCCTATCCTGCCTTTTCTTTGTTCTTCTTTCTTTCTGAGCAGCCTTTCTCTGAGCAATCTTAGCTACTTGCTCCTTACTGACTCCTTCTGTTTCTTCAGTGGTTATCCTTTCAGCATCATCAACCCTTTCTTCAGATTGTTCTTCCTCAACAATATCTTGTTCAATTGGTTGAGGTTTTCTTTTAGACCTGGTGATTTGCTTGGGTCCTTTGAAGATGTCCCAGTTTGGTACACCAACCACCATACTCCTGGGCACACTTACACCAGAGTCCAATCTAACCAACTCCAAGAAGTTCTTGATAACCTCATCATTATCAAATTCTGATATGGTTGGGAAACCGTCACACCAGAAGTACTTCTCATAAACTTGCTCCAGAGGGCTCTTGGCTGACTTCAGCTCCTCTTTTGTCTTCATATGCATGTTTACCAAAACACTTGCATCATACTTAGCCGTGTTGAAAACTCTAAGTTTTTCTTTGGTACTGATAATTTGAGTAAGCTTCGTCTGTCGAATGATTTCAGAAATCAACCTTGGATGATGAATCATTGGAGATGATTTGGTTCTGCTTTTGGATATAGTAAAGCATAGGTGATCAAACAGAAGCTTTGCCAAATTTATCTTCACCTTCTTGTACAGAAATCAGATGAAGTGACGGTGAGGTAGAGAAATAGTATCATATCCTCCTTCTCTAGTGATGATGGAGGCCAGAAACACTTTGAAGGCAAAGCTGAAGTTTTGCTTCATGAATTTAGCTTTTCCAAAATCATTGTTGGCACAGCCAGGCTGGAATAAGTCCTTCTTAATGGATTCAATATGTTTGCTTTTCTCACCATATTCATCCACATTCTCACCTTCATTGTCCAGACCCAGAATTTTGGCAATATGTTCTTGAGTAATAAGGACATTGATACCCATGATATTTGACCTAATCTCCTTTCCTCTATAGGGTCTTAAGCCAAGTTGAGTTCTTGTTTTACCTTTCAGAGAACCATCCTTCTCTACCATCTTTCTAAGCTCTTCATCAGCAATGAACTTGTCAAAGATGGTAGCTTTCTGCCAGAAGTATTTCACAATGTCATAATAGACAAACCCATTCAGCATCTCGAAGTAATTCTTCCATTGTTGATCGTAGAATAAACTCTGAATGTTGATTCCATTCACCTTCAAACTCTCAAAATCAACAAACTTTTCCGTTATAAACTCAAAGGATTCTGGACCAGCGTCGGTTACGTTATCTTTGAAGACAAGTTTTTCTTGAGACTTGAGATCAATAACGGGTGGTAAGACCGGGTTGAACGGACGTTGAACGATTTCGTTTGATGATCTAGCAGCCATGATTTCAACGCAAAGCAATATGGGAAATTCTGAGTTTTAGGTTTGTGTGGGAAGTGATTATGTGTAAAAGTTGTGCAAAGTGAGTGAAGTGACTTATAAATAGTAACTAGCACACATACACAGAGAAAGCAAACATTGGGAGGGAGCGTGAGTAGTTTTAAAATTAATTTAAAATTGCATAACTGCATTTTCATCATTAACTGTTCTCTACCCGTCAGGATCTAGACACGTGTTGTAAAAGTTTAATCATAGCTGACGCGTGTATAGACAACTGTTGTACACTTACTCGTACTGAACGTTTCATTTCCAAAAGGTTCAGAGCCTCACTCATTTGTATCTGACACCTCATCAGAACCTGTTACTCTTCAGTGCCTAAATTATTCAGAGCTTCCCAAGGGATACTCTAAATTATAAGAGGTTCTGATAGAGCTTCAGATGCTAATTCTATTCTACTTCTCAGAGCTAATTTTCTTCAGAGATATAGTGCATGTTCAAATTCTTTTTGATAAAATCAAATCTTTCAATAGCTAAAGGTTTAGTAAATATGTCAGCCCATTGATGTTCAGTATCAATGAATTGAATATCTATTGTACCTTTCTGAACATGATCCCTTATAAAATGGTGTTTTATTTCAATATGTTTAGCTCTTGAGTGTAGAATAGGGTTCTTAGACAAATGAATAGCAGCAGTATTGTCACAATATAGTGGAATACTGCTTTCAGCTATGTTATAATCTTCCAACTGATATTTCATCCAGAGAAGCTGTGTGCAGCATTTAGCAGCTGAGATGTATTCTGCTTCTGCTGTAGACAAAGCAATAGTTGTTTGTCTCTTGCTGGCCCAAGATATGAGATTCTCACCAATAAATTGGCAATTTCCACTTGTGGATTTTCTCTCAATCTTGTCACCAGCATAGTCAGCATCACAGAATCCAACTAGCTTACTATCTAGGGATTTTTTATAAAGAAGTCCTAGATTAGTAGTTCCTTTCAGATATCTAAAGATCCTCTTAACAGCAGTTAAGTGAGGTTCTCTAGGATCTGACTGGAATCTTGCACACAAGCATACACTATATAAAATATCAGGTCTAGATGCTGTTAGGTAGAGTAAGGAGCCAATCATACCTCGATACAGCTTCTGATCTACTTTGCTTCCTATCTCTTCCTTGCTTAAGCTGCTGGTAGGATGCATGGGTGTAGACATTATCTTGCAGTCATCAAGGTTGAACTTCTTCAGAAGCTCTTTTGTATACTTGCTTTGATGAATGTAAGTGCCATCTTTTCCTTGATTAATTTGGATTCCAAGGAAGAACTTCAATTCACCCATCATACTCATCTCGAATTCATCCTGCATCAGCTTTGAAAAACTCTTGCACAAGGAAGCATTAGTAGAACCAAAAATAATATCATCAACATATATTTGAATGATTAAGATATCTTTCTTAGATGTCTTTCTGAATAATGTATTGTCAATTTGACCTTTTTGAAAACCATTTTCTAAAAGGAAATTACTCAGTCTTTCATACCAAGCTCTTGGAGCTTGTTTGAGACCATAGAGTGATTTCTTAAGTTTATAAACATAATCAGGATTTTTCAAATCCTCAAAACCTGGGGGTTGTTTGACATATACTTCTTCAGAAATAACACCATTAAGAAAGGCGCTCTTAACATCCATTTGGTACAATGTGATTCCATTGTTAACAACATATGAGAGAAGTAACCTGATTGCTTCCAGTCTTGCTACTGGAGCAAATGTTTCAGTGAAGTCTATACCTTCTTGCTGACTGTAGCCTTGTGCTACCAGTCTAGCTTTATTTCTTACCACTTCACCTTGTTCATTCATCTTGTTTCTAAATACCCACTTAGTTCCAATGATGTTCTTATGTGCTGGTCTTGGCACTAAATCCCATACATCATTTCTTTGAAACTGATTGAGCTCATCTTGCATAGCAACAATCCATCCATCATCAGTAAGTGCTTCATCAACATTCTTTGGTTCTATCATTGAGATTAGTCCCAGAAGTGAATCAAGTTGTTGATAGTCTGATCTTGTCTTTCTTGGACTTTCTTTGTTTCCAAGAATTAAATCTTCTGGATGTGATGATCTATATTTGAACTTCCTTCTTGGAGCTTCATCAACATCAGCACTTGGTTGAGTGTCTTCTTCTGAAGTGTCATCATGTTCTTGTGATGCTTCTAATTGAGATGCTTCTTCAGCATCTTCTTCCAATACAGCTTCTGAAGCTTCAACAGCTTCTGATGCTTTTTCAGGTTCTGAATCGATGTATTGGTATGGAACACCTGCATAACTATTATCTTGCTCTGACATTTTACTGTCAGGCTCTTTATCATCAAATCTAACATGTATAGATTCTTCCACTGTGTTAGTTTCAGAATTATACACTCTGTATGCCTTTGAGCGTTCAGAGTAACCTATAAAGATTCCCTTACAAGCTTTGGCATCAAATTTTCTTTTGTAGGCATTGTTGTTTAGAATGTAACAGGTACATCCAAACTGATGAAAATAAGAGATGTTGGGCTTTCTTCCTTTGAAAAGTTCATATGTTGTTAGATTCAATAGAGGTCTAATATAGATCCTATTTTGAATATAACAAGCTGTGTTTACAGCTTCTGCCCAGAAGTGCTTAGCAAGTTTTGTCTCATGCATCATGGTTCTTGCCATTTCTTGTAAAGACCTGTTCTTTCTCTCTACAACACCATTTTGTTGTGGTGTTCTAGGAGCAGAGAACTCATGGACAATGCCATGATCTTCACAAAAAGTTGCAAATGGTTCGTTTTCAAATTCACCACCATGATCACTTCTTACCTTTAAGATTTTGAGACCTTTCTCATTTTGCACTTGAGTGCAGAAGATGCTGAACACATCATATGCATCATCTTTCACTCTTAGAAACTTTACCCAAGTCCATCTACTGTAATCATCAACAATGACTAGTCCATATTTCTTGCCATTGATTGAGGCAGTACTTACTGGACCAAACAAATCAATGTGAAGTAGCTCTAAAGGTTTTGAGGTAGAGACAATGTTTTTAGGTTTAAAAGATTTTTTTGAAATTTTGCCAATCTGACAAGGACCACACAGAGCGTCTGAATGATATTTAAGATTTGGCAGGCCTTTAACCAACTTTAGTTTGCTAAGCTTAGAGATTAATCTCCAGTTAGCATGACCTAAGCGTTGGTGCCAGACCCACTTTTCATCATTCAGAGATAGAAGACAAACTATTTTCTGCTCAGTGAGTTCTGACAGATTCACCTTATAAACATTACCTCTTCTTAATCCTCTAAACAATATGGACTTGTCAGAGTCATTGATTACTGTACATGCCTCTTTATCAAATTTAACAATAAATCCGCTATCACAAAATTGACTAATGCTAAGCAGATTATGTTTGAGGCCATCAACTAACCAGACATTTTTAACTGAAAGAGAAGAGTTACCAACTATACCTGAACCAATGATCTTCCCTTTTTGGTTTCCTCCAAACCCCACAGTACCTCCCTCTTTCAGAGTCAGGGTTTGGAACATATGCCTTTCTCTCGTCATATGTCGTGAGCAGCCACTGTCCAGGTACCAGCATTGCTGCTTTGGCCTTCTTGGTGTGCAAACCTGAAGCAAATATTATTTGAGATTTTGGTACCCATATCTTTATGGGTCCTTTTGTGTTAGTCTTTACAGGTCTAGGTGGTCTTTGTTTGAAAGACCTATCAGAGCCTCTAGAGTTAACCACCCTTGTTGAAAAGTTTTTGGGTTTAGTATAGCTCTTGAGCTTTGTTCTTGAATGTGTCAGAGCTTCTTTAGATTTTACATTAGCTTGAGGCTTAAAAATCTTAGGTTCTGAGGTTTTATCCTTCTGAGCCTTTGACTTTTGAGCCTCTGGCTTTGATGTTCTATTAGAGGCTGACTCATTTAGAACTTCTGATTGACTCTTTACAAAGACAACCTTAGGTTTTGATTTATCTATATTAGAGGATTTTGAAGATAATGGATTATCTTTAAAACGTGAGAATCCAAGACCTTCTCCTCTATTTCTACTTACATGATAAATCAAAGAGGCTATTTTACTTCTTTTCATTCCATTGATAAGGAATTCCTGAAGAGCAAATTCATGTTCTGGAGGAACCTTATCATCAAGAACATAATGAGTTTCCATAAATTCATTTCTTGATTTTAGAGACTCATTTTGTTCAATTATTTCATTTGCCTTTTCGGTCAGGTTGTTATAGGCCTTTTTAAGGACCTTACACTCACCCGCCTTTTTGGTTAAAAGTTTTAAGGCATCTTTTAAGGAATCTATTAATTCAGAATGAGAAAGTTTAGCAAGTACCTCATCTTCATCTTCTGAATCTGAGTCAGCTTCGTGCTCAGAGTTCTCTTGGTCAGAAGCGGTTGCCATCAAGGCTAGGTTTGCTTCTTCTTCCCCATCAGAATCTGATTCCTGATCCAAATCATCCCAAGTGGCAAGGAACCCCTTCTTGAGCTTACTTTTGTATCTTTCTTTGTTAGAGGTTCTCTTGGATGTTTTACTCAGGTTCTCTGGGCAGTCAGCAATGAAGTGTCCTGGTTTGTTGCACTTAAAGCATTTGTTTTGTTCTTCCTTTTTATCCTTAGAAGTACCAACCTTCTTGGAAGAACCTCCAAACTTACCAGCATACTTCTTGCTTCTCTTAGCCCATTGCGATACTCTTGCAGCCATCAGAACCATTTCTTCTTCTTCATCAGAGTCCATCTCGTGACCTTCTTCAGAAGCTTCTTCATCAGATACTATAACCTTCGCCTTCAGAGCCTTAGAGGAACTCTTGGTGCTCAGGGCTATCCCTTTTAGCTTCTTAGTCGATTCATCAGTCATAAGTTCCATCTCATGACTCTTTAGAGAACTAACCAAGCTTTCAAGAGACACAGTATCTAAATCCTTAGATTCCTGAAACGCTGTCACTTTTGGTCTCCACTTTGGCGGCAAGCTTCTGAGTACTTTCCTTACATGATCAGCCTCAATATAGCTCTTATCTAAAACTTGAAGTCCAGAAACAAGAATTTGAAACCTAGAGAACATTGTCTCAATGTCCTCTCCGTCCTTCATTTTAAATAATTCATACTGATGTACTAACAAGTTGGCCTTAGCCTCCTTAACTTGTTTATTTCCTTCATACTTGGATTTAAGAGAATCCCAGATAGACTTAGCCGTTCTCTTATCTCCAATTTTCAAGTACTCATCATGAGAGATGGCATTTGTCATCATCCCTTTTACACTGTGGTGCTTCTTATACTCCAGCTTTTGAGTAGGTGTAAAAGCCTTTCTGTCTTTAGAGCTAACAACACCTTCTAAGTCCATATTTTCAAAGTTCACTCCATCTTCTACCATGTCCCATAAATCACAATCAATACTCATGATATAGCTGTACATATTTGTTTTCCAGAACGGGTAGCTAGTCTCAGTTCCATTGAAGATAGGAACTTTATCAGATGACCTTCTTTGTCGAGAGTTTGAGTCATAGTCAAAAGGAACTTCATTGAGATTCTTCTCAGCAGACATGTTTTTCCTCCCTGAATCTTAACTGTTTCACTGATAGGTGAGAGTTAGGCAACAGCCCAGCTCCTGATACCAATTGAAGGTGGAAAAACACAAGAAGGGGGGGTTGAATTGTGTTTTTAGAATTAAAAACTTTTTCGAAATAATACTAGGTTCGCAGCGGATATGAACACAAAGTAAAATGGGTGCTGAGAGAGAGAGATAGAGACACAAAATTTATCCTGGTTCCTCTCACAAATCGAGAGTACTCCAGTCCCCTTGTTACTAACAAGAGATTTTCACTATAATCTACTTAAGATTACAAATTGCTCAAGCACACTTGCAAGAGACTTCTCAGGTGCTCAAGTTTTACTAAACAAGAGACTTCTCAAATGCTCAAGTTTTACTAAACAAGAGACTTCTCAAATGCTCAAGTTAAACTTAACAAGAGACTTCTCAAACACACTTAAGAATAAGAATGAATGTTAAGGAACACTTGATATACTATCAGAGGTGTTTACAAAATACAACTCAAATTGTTTCAAGACTTTGAATGACAGATAGAACAATAATGTCAGAATGCTTCAGAGCCTTAAACGCAGTAATAGAACAGTAGTCATTTCTTCCATTTGAGTCTTCTATTTATACTTGGAGGAAGATGATGACCGTTGCAGAGAGCTTTGTGCCAGCTGGAATTTACTCGTACAATTGATAGCTGTATATTGCCTTCTTTGGTAAGGAATTCCAATTCCACTACCTAGCTATTCAATTTATCACTCATCCATTTTGAGTAATAATAGTACGATAGTACAATCCTCAAATGCGCTCCACTTATGGATAAGGTTAACGTTGTACCAACGAATATTCCTTCCTGTGGATGTGACAGAGCCTTGAAGTAGATAGTTCTTCAATCATTGATTCTGATTCTGTCAGTTCTTGAGTGATGTAAATTCTTTTTGCTTCTGATGCTCTTGTCATAGCTTCTTAAGATCTTCAGCTTCTGAACTATATCAGAGTCTAGCTTTTGGTCCTCAGAAGTGCTATCTTCAGCACGCAAAAATTAAGCTTCTGATGAACAGCGATACTCTTTCAGAGCTTGTTTTGACTGGCTTCTCTGCTACTATTCATAGTGCTTCTGAATGAATTTTAACTTGTAATTCTGCACACTAGAATAATCATTAGTAATACCAATTGCAATTTTTAATACTTTGTTATCATCAAAACCACTTAAAATCTTAGAGGTTCATATCAGACCCACTTTGTTCCAACAATTTTGTTTTACATTTTTGTTTCTTATTTCAAATGTTCTTCCTTTTGTTGAGAAGACAAAAAAAAATTGATCCAATTGTAAATTGGAACAATTTAACACTGTGTTTTGACTAAAAGGATATAATTGAAATTTTTTATAATTTGTAAGGGTGAAGGTTTATATAGGATTGAAGGTATAAAAGGATATAATTGAAATTTTTTATAATAATGTGTTTTTATCATTGTTTAATGACCTAAAAGTATGAACTATTTGTTTGAAACTAAATGGATAAGTATGCATGATTATTTATTAAATAAAAAATCGCCCCTGATATGTTAGGAATAAATATATGGTGATTGAATTCTTCGGTACACATATTATAATTATAGTCCATATATATCCTTAAAATTAGGATACAATAATCCATTATTAGAAAGATATTCTCGAGTAATATATAATAAATTAATTATTCTTTTGTTTTTTTTTTATAATTATTCTTTCTTTTTTGTGTTTACTAAACGTGTGTGTCAAGTAATATACTATAAAAAAGTGTGTCAACTGATATATAAGAAAAAGTGTGCCAACTAACAAAATTGAACCAGAGTTTGCCTTAAAAATAGGTAGTATTTGAAGTAGATATTTTTTTTTGTAAGTCATTTGAAGTAGATTAAATGAATATAAGTATGAAGGAATTTTTTATACATATAAAAAATAGTGTAATAGATATTCTTATGTCAGTATACAACATAAGTATTATCCATTGTTTTTTTTTTAATTAGCTAAGTATACAACATAAGTATTATCCATTGTGGTTTTGTACTATATAATTTCAATTTATCTATATTTTTTTAAAAAAATTATTTGCAACTTTTTATTATAAGAAATTAAATTATACATATGATATTCTATATAACCCGTGCATCGTACGGGTGATATGGCACACATAAATGATAAGGCAAAAAAAACATCAAATTTTTGAAACTTATCATGCTTGAAACTTCCTATTGTTATTCCTAGATTAATACAAAAATTATTTGAAATTCACATCTAAAAGGTCAAGAAGATTCTACATTATGTGTTTACTACTATAAATAATCACATATTATGACATTTCTATTGTATAATTGAATTGAATGATTAAACCCGTGCATGCACGGGTAAAAAAGTCTAGTTATAATAAAACGAGAGTAACTAGAGGCACCCTAAACCCTAACCCTAATATGAATGGTCTAGATTTTGACACGTGGAAAAAATATATTATATCAACGGCTACAATAAAAACTTGAATAATTAAATCTTTATCTTTATAACTACAAATCCCTAATTAATTGTTTTCCTAGAGGGAATTTCTTTGAAGATTGATTTAATGTCAAGTTTAACATCGTATGGTTTGTTTTTATCTAAATTTATGGTTTGTTTTAATAGGATTTATGATTTGTTTTTACCTAAATTTTGTTGTTCTCTTTCATATCTCACTCTCTCGATTCTGAATTTATTTTTCTTTCTCTTTATTTGTTCTCTCAACCTTTTTCTATAATTTAGCATAGTTTTGCATGGAATTTCTATAAAGATTAATTTAATGTCAAGTTTAACATCGTATGCATTTCCTATCGATGTTCAGGTACTATAAGATGTTGCTTAAAGCTTCAATAATGTTTTTCTACTACTTCATAATTATTTCTCTAGACTTTTGTGGATTGATATTTGTGTTTTTACAAATGTCAATACAGGTATTTTGGAAGTTATATTCACAGGTTTGCAGTAAATTTCATTCTTTGATATGTATTCTATTTATTTTTATCCGGTGTTGTTTCTCATGTATACAACAAGTTTTCTTAATTTATTTGTGTTCTAGAGTTTTTGTTATGACTATCCATGTTCACGTATTATAAGATGATTTGTCAAAAAAAAAAGGTACTATAAGATGTTGCTTAAAACTTCAATATTAATTTTTTTTTACTTCTTAATTAGTTTCAATTTATTTATATTTTCTTAACTTTTTTATTTGTAATTTTTTACTATAAGAAATTAAATTATACACATTATATTCTACATAATCCGTGCATCGCACGGATAATAGTCTAGTTATATAAATTCCTTATTAAGCTAATACATGATAATTAACCTAAACCGAAATATGTTCTACATTCATGAATATCTATTCTAAATTCATGAATATTTGTGTTTGATTCATGTCTATAAATTCGCAAGAATTTCACATTCTTAATCATCTCTCAAAATCACATCAGCAAATTACACAAAGCATTTAACTTTCTCTCTCAACCATGAGTAGGCGAAAGACAATCGTGCTAGCAGTATCCCATATTGAAATAAAAAATTCAATGAGTCCCAACACCGGTAATGCTGGTGAAGATGCATCAACAAATTCATTCAAAAAAAGTTCTCCATTTCTCCTGTTTGGATTCATTATTGATCCAAATAAGAGGATTCAACATGCTTACTCATGCAATTTTTGTAGCCGAAAATTCCTTAATCCTCAAATTGGAGAGGAGAGTCAAAAAAAGGACCGAAGCTAGTAACCAAGGGATGGTAAGCCTAAACACTGTGACTCCAAACCATGGGATATCAATATAATGAATTTAAAATACGATTATGCTTTAAGTGTCATCAAATTTTGATGTAAGAAATTTGCTTGTTCCATTTCAGGATATTCCACAGATCGATGAAGTGATCAATGATGCTGATCAAGACATTGTTAGTCAACAAGCTACTATGGCTGAGGTTGACTATCATTCAATTTCAAATGCTGGTGATGATGTTGATTATGAAGACAAAGAGACTCAAGAGGAGGAAGCTGATGTTTGTAATCCAAGTTTTCAAGTCCTCAGAAGCTGAGCTCTAAGTTCAAGGAAGTCAGAAGCTGAGCTGTAGGCTCAGAAGCTCTAAAGAGTCAAAAGGTTCAGAAGCTGAGAAGCTCATGTTCTCAGGTTCTGAACACTCAGAGTCTGATCACTCAGGCTCCGATCACGCAGGTTCTGAACAACGCAGGTTCTGAACGCTGAGACTCTGTTAGTTAGTTAGTTAGATTTTTGATTTCATCCTAGGTAGTTAGTAACAATTGCTTGGTAGTGAAGCAAGCCTCCTTTTGTATATAAATACCTTTGCCCCTAGTGGATGAATAACAACTTAATCTTTTTCTCTATTCTTTCTTTCGATTCAATTTTTTTTCTCTCTCTCTCTCAAATTACTCCAACAAATTGGTATAACAGAGCCCGGTTCGTATTCATCGTTTTGATTTGATTCCTTGATCAAGAATCATGACGAACAATAGTACAACCTCTTCACAATTTCCAGCGAATCTTCCAGTTTTCAAAGGCGATAACTATGATCGTTGGTGTGCACAGATGAAAGTGATTTTCAGATTTCAAGATGTTCTTGAAATTGTAACTGATGGAGTAGAAGATTTGGCTGCAAATGCTGATGAAACAGCAAAAACTCAACACAAAGAATTGAAAAAGAAAGATGCTAAAGGCTTGTTCATCATTCATCAATGTGTGGATTCTAATATCTTTGAGAAGATAATAGAAGAAGAAACCTCGAAGGGAGCTTGGGATACACTGAAGAAAATCTATGGTGGTGATGAGAAATTGAAGGGTATCAAGCTGCAAGCTTTAAGAAGGCAATACGAGATGATGCAGATGAATGAACAAGAATCAATCTCTGAGTATTTGGCAAGAATGTTGGCCATGACAAATTTGATGAAGTCTTGTGGTGAAACCATGACTGATAGATCCAAGATTGAGAAAATCTTGAGGACCTTGACTGAGAAATTCGATCACATAGTGGTTGCTATTGAAGAATCAAAGGATTTGGCAACTATGAAGATTGAAGAGCTGCAAGCATCCTTAGAAGCTCATGAGCTAAGGGTTAAGCAGAGGAGTTCAAACAAGGCAGTGGAACAAGCATTACAGGCCAAGACTCAGAACAAGAAAGGGAAAGATAAGTGGAAAAAGAAGAAAGAGGATTCAGAGAATTCAACCAAGAATTCAAAGAATCAGAATGTAGATTCCACTAAAGATGCAAATCAGAACAAGAAGAGTTCCAAGAAGAAGATTGATAAGAAAAAAATTCAATGCTACAACTGTCAGAAATTTGGGCATTATGCAAGAGAATGTCGTTCTAAGAAGGTGGCCAGAGAAGACAAAGATGAAGCCCAATATGCCAATGGAGGTGGTAGTGATTCTGATGATTCACTTCTGATGGCAATCACAAATTCTGAGGCAGACAAGTCAAATTTGTGGTATCTTGATACAGGGTGTAGCAATCACATGACTGGTAACAAGAAGTGGTTCTTGAAGCTTGATTATTCAGTGAAGAGAAACATCAAGTTTGCAGATAATAGTCAGATTACCAGTGCTGGCATGGGAACTGTTCTTGTGAAGAGAAAAGATGGTCAAGAATCAACCATCAATGAGGTATTGTATGTTCCTTCTATGACAAGTAACCTGATAAGCTTAGGTCAATTACTTGAGAAAGATTATACTATAAAGCTGGCTAATAGAGAGTTGAGAATTTATGATGCTAAGAGTAGATTGATTTTGAAAGCTCCACTGTCGAACAATAGGACTTTCAAAATTGAAATCAATGTAATTGATCATCACTGCCTTGCCTCAATTACAAACTCAGAAGAAGATTGGATGTGGCATCATAGGTTTGGGCACTTGAACTTCAAAAGTTTGAGCTTGTTGAAGTCAAAAGAGATGGTGCATGGCTTGCCTCAGATAAAAACACCAAGTACAGTGTGTGAACAGTGTTGTGCAGCCAAGCAGACCAGAAATTCATTCAAGAATGAATTGCCTATGAGATCAACTCAAAAGTTAGAAATGGTGTATTCTGATGTGTGTGGACCTTTTGAAGTAAAGTCCATTGGTGGTAATAGTTATTTCTTAACTTTCATAGATGACTATACCAGACATGTATGGCTCTATCTTATTGAAAAGAAGAGTGAAGTATTCACTAAGTTCAAGAAATTTAAGGCACTAGTTGAGAAGCAAAGTGGCTGCAGTGTCAAGAAATTGAGAACAGATGGAGGAGGTGAATACACTCCACTAGAATTTGCAAAATTCTGTGAAGATGAAGGTATAGTGCATGAAGTTACTGCTCCCTACACTCCTCAACACAATGGAGTTGCTGAGAGAAAGAACATGAGCATGCCTCATAAATTCTGGGGAGAAGCTACCTCAACAGCAGTGCATATAATCAATAGAAGTCCCACCAAGAAGCTGAAGAACAAAACTCCCTATGAAGCTTGGACAGGTCTTAAACCAAGTGTAAGTCATTTCAGAATCTTTGGCTCACTTTGCTTTAGACATGTTCCTGATCAAGTAAGAAGAAAACTTGATGATAGAAGTCAACAAATGATTCTATTGGGATATCACCCCACTAGTGCTTACAAGCTCTATGCTCCAAAAGAGAATAAAGTTGTGATAAGCAGAGACATAAAGTTTGATGAATCAAAGGGTTGGGACTGGATTGGAAGTACTAGTGCTGAGGACACTAGTTCAATGCTCAATAGAAAGCTTGTGCTTGAAGAAATAGATGATGAACCAGAAGATGATGCAGCTGGTAATCACACTCACATGCCTAATGAACAACCTAATCAACAGTTGAGAAGATCAACAAGAGAAAGAATGTAGTCAGTTAGGTTGAATGAATATGATGTGTTCCCTGATCAAGCAATAACAGAAGATGGTGAGCTGGTCAATGAAGCAATGATTGCTGAATTAGAACCAGTTACATTAGAACAAGCTTTGAATGACTCTAAATGGAAGGCAGCCATGAAAGAAGAGTTAAAATCTATTGAGAAGAATGACACTTGGGAGTTAATGCACAAAACAGTCAACGAGAGGCCAATTGATGTGAAATTGGTCTTCAAGTTGAAGATGAAGCCCAATGGTGAAATTGCTAAGTATAAAGCAAGGTTAGTAGCAAAGGGCTTTCTACAGAAGCATGGACTTGATTTCAATGAAGTATTTGCACCTGTGGCAAGGATAGAGACAATTAAACTAGTGGTTGTAGTAGCTACTTACAAAGGGTGGGCTATGCATCAGCTGGATGTGAAATCAGCTTTCTTAAATGGACCATTAGAGGAAGAAGTTTATGTGAAGCAGCCACCAGGTTTTGAGATCAAGGGTCAAGAACAGAAGGTATTCAAGCTAAAGAAGGCACTCTATGGCTTGAAACAAGCTCCAAGAGCTTGGAACAAGAGAATTGATAGCTTCCTAATTGATTTGAAATTCACTAGATGCACAACAGAACATGGAGTATATGTGAAAGGTTCAAATCATGAAGAAATGATATTACTATGTCTGTATGTTGATGACTTGTTGATTACTGGATCAAACAAAGCTGTGTTAGAGAAGTTCAAAACAGACATAATGAAGGATTTTGAGATGACTGACTTAGGTGAGCTATCATATTTTCTTGGCATGGAGTTTACAAAGACAAGCAGAGGTTATTTCTTGCATTAGAAGAAATATGTGGCTGACATATTGAAGAGATTTCATATGAGTAACTGCAACTCAGCAATTACTCCTATGGAAACTGGTGTGAAGCTGAGCAAGAATACAGATGATGAGTTGGTTGATTCAACCTTGTACAAGCAGATTATAGGTTCATTGAGGTACTTGTGCAACACTAGAATTGACTTATGTCATAGTGTTGGTCTGCTAAGCAGATTTATGGATCAACCAAGGATGTGTCACTTGACTGTGTTGGAACAAAAGAGGTTCTGACATGATCCAATTAAGTTTTGATGATAACAAAAGTATTAATATACAATAGGGTATACTAATTATTTAATCCAAGTGTGCAGATATTCAAGTTAATTTTTATATTCATTTAAAGCACATTGGAAGCTCTGATATGGCAAAGCAAACTCTGACTCAGAACCTGAAGACATCAGAAGATGCATATTTGGTTCATCAGAAGATGCAAATTTTTGTTCATCAGTAGATGCATATCAGACTCTGATAAAGAGCAGTGAGAGCCGTTTTTGTCAGAAGAACATTCTCTGCATCAGTGATTATACTCTGACATTCCAAAAGCTGATGGAATCAATCTTATCCACAGAAAAGTGACGTTAGTACTATTGTACGAACTCTTTACCTGATTTGGATAAATCTTTCCACCCAAGATTGATCGCATACAAGGTTACCTGATTTGGATATCAAAGGTACTATCCTACAGCTGGCGCAATCTCACCGCACTAATTCAAATCAAACACGCTCCACCTTCATCTATAAATTGGAGCGAGTTTGAAGCTTTGGGAGAACGATACTTGAACAATTTGAAAAGAGCTGTTACTCTGCTAAATTCATCCTAAAGCACAAAACTGCAAATACAACTTGAACTCATATTCAAAATCCAAGACTCCAGTTTCAGCTTCTGTTAATTCATTAGTTGAACCTTAGAATTTTGTATTAAGATTCTAAGTTTAGTCTTGTATCAAAAGTTGTATTTAAATTGTAACTGAACATTGATCTTCATATCAATTGTTCATACTCTGTTTTCTAAACTTGTGTATTGAAGTCTCTTGCCTGTGTGCTTGAGCATTAGGAAGTCTCTTGTTTGTATACTTGAGCATTGGAAGTCTCTTGCTTGTGTGCTTGAGCAATTGTAATCTTTGGTGATTATAGTGAACTCTCTTGGAAGTACAAGAGGACTGGACTACTCTCGGATTGTGAGAGGAACCAGTATAAAAATCTCTGTCTCTTTCTCTCTCTCTTTCACTCTACCTTCTTAGTTGCTTGCGATTGTGTTTTGTTTTTATATCCGCTGCAAACTCTGATAAGTTCTCTGTAACTTAGAAGAAATTTTTAAATTACCCAAAACACAATTCAACCCCCCCCCCTTCTTGTGTTTTTCACACCTTCAATTGGTATCAGAGCCTGGTTCTGTTTTTAATCACCTAACAGTGAGGCAGTTTTCTGTTGAAAAACACTATGACTGAAACTCCAAGTGGTAGTTTGAAAGCAGTTCCTCATGACTATGATGTTGAAGATAAGTCAAGCAACAAAGCACCAAAGTTCAAAGGAGATGCATCTACCTTTTCCTGGTGGAAAGATAGAATCTACAGTCATCTTATTGGTTTAGATGATGAGCTTTGGGACTTGGTTGAAGAAGGGGTAACTTTCCAAGGGCTAGATGAAAAGGGAAGGCTATCTGTTGAAGAAAGAAAGAAGTTCACTCCTACAGACAAGAAACTTTACAAGAAGCATCACAAGGTTAAGGATCTTCTCATTGGATGTATAACTCATGATGAGTATCTCAAGATTACAGACAAATCCACTGCCAAGAGCATCTATGACTCCTTGTGTTCCACATATGAAGGGAACAAACAGGTTCAAGAAGCAAAGGCTACTCTTTTGATCCAACAGTATGAACTCTTTAGAATGAAGGATGATGAGAATATTGAATCAATGTATTCTAGATTCAAAATTCTTGTGGCTGGTCTCCAAGTTCTAAAGAGAAGTTATACAACCTCTGATCATGTAAGGAAGATTTTGAGAAGCTTACCTTCAAGGTGGAGGCCTAAGGTAACAGCTATTCAAGAAGCTAAAGATTTGGACAAACTTGGCTTGGAAGAATTGATAAGTTCACTCATGAGTCATGAGATGGAACTATCTTCTGATGAGCCTCAGAAGAAGCTAAAATCTGTGGCCTTGCCATCTATTTCAGTTTCATCTAAGGCTCTGAAAGCCAAAGTTGTAGAATCTGAAGCAGAGGAATCTTCCATAGATAATCAAGAGGAAGGATCAGATGATGACTTCTTTGCACTCTTATCCAAAAACTTTCAAAAGTGGTCACTAAGGAAGGGCAGAAATTTTCAAGGCAGAGGATCTGGATCAAGGCATAATACCAGCAAAGAAAGGAAGGATGACACAAAGAATTGTTTTAATTGTCACAAGCCTGGGCACTTCATGGCTGATTGTCCTGAACTCAACACCAAGGGTAAAGGAAGAAAGAGTACGATCAAGAACAAAGCCAAGAAGAGTCTGATGGCAACATGGGAAGATATAAATGAATTATCTGAGGACGAAGAATCTGAGGAAGCAAACCTAGCGCTTATGGCCATTGGTGAATCAGACAATGAAAATGATTCAGAGTCTGATACTGACGACATTGATGAGGTAATATCTAAAATGTCTAATACTCAAATGACCAAAGCTTTGAAAGATGTTATGGTGAAGTACATGGAAAAATTGAGTGAGTTAGATTTTTGCAAACAAAAAATGAAACTTCTCAATGAAAATCTCACCCAGACTCAAGCAAATTATCAAAAATCTCTTAAAACAATTAAAGTGCTTGAGACTGGATGCAGAACATGTCACAAACCTTATGACGAGTATGAAATCTCTCTACAAGAGTTTGTGCACCATAACATAGATAAGACTAGGGTAACTTCTATAATTCATGGTGGACTCAGCAACTATTATAAAAGGCAAGGACTTGGTTCTCTTACATGTCCTGATGTAGGAAAATCAAGTAAACCTGTCGTGTTGAGCAAGTCACCATCAGAATCTTATTCAAACTTCACTAAGGGTACATCAGAACCTCTGACTGTGTCTGGTACTCTTGCGAGCTTGGAACCACAAGATAAGGTACCAGAAGATAACTCATCTTCTGAACCTAAGTCTTCTAAAACTAAGGTTCCCCTCACATCAGTACCCATGTCTACTCAAGTTAAAGCTGTCAAAGTACCAAAGCCTGTTAATAAGCGGGGCACTAGTACTTCTAAGGCAAACTTGGTAACTGGTTCTCTGACACACTCAAGAGGAAAGTCTCAGAGACAACATAAGCCTAAACAATTTCCTAAAGGCTCAGTTGACTCCAGATCTTCTGATTATTCTAACAAGAAGGATAAGATTCTCAAAACTAACCAAAAAGGACCCATCAGAGTATGGGTACCAAAATCTGAAATAGTGTATGCTGCAGGTATGCACCCAAAGAAGAAAAGAAAGCTCATGGTATCTGGACTCTGGCTGCTCACGTCACATGACAGGAGACAAGCTCTTATTCCACACCCTGAATCAGCAAGAGGGAGGAACAGTAGGGTTTGGTGGCAACCAGAAGGGAAGGATCATTGGTATAGGTACAGTTGGTAATTCTTCTTTGTCAATTTCTAATGTTTGGTTAGTAGATGGACTACATCATAACTTACTTAGTATAAGTCAATTGTGTGATAGTAATTATGATGTTGTGTTTAATAAGGATTCATGTACTGTAATTAGAAACTCTGATCAATCCATTGTTTTCAAGGGAAATAGAAAAGGCAATGTGTACAAAGTCAAATTTTCTGATTTAAAGGAACAACAAGTGCTTTGTCTTTTGACACTGAGTGATGAAAAATGGATCTGGCATAAAAGATTGGGTCATGCTAACTGGAGATTAATTTCTAAGCTTAGCAAGGACAATCTTGTCAGAGGTCTTCCAAAAATAAAATATCACTCAGACTCACTTTGTGGTTCTTGTCAAAAAGGAAAAATTGTCAAAAGTTCTTTTAAGAATAAGAACATTGTCTCTACTACTAGACCTTTGGAACTCTTACACATTGATCTTTTTGGACCAGTTAGCACTGCCTCAATCAATGGTAAGAAATATGGATTAGTCATTGTGGATGATTATAGTAGATGGACTTGGGTAAAATTCCTGAGAAATAAAGATGATACATATGTGAAGGTGGAAAAACACAAGAAGGGGGGGGGGGTTGAATTGTGTTTTTAAAAATAAAACTTTTTGCCTAATAGCGACTAAGTATGCAGCGGATAAAAACACAAATTAAAGAGAGGGTGCTGAGAGAGAGAAAGAAAGACACAGAATTTATCCTGGTTCCCCTCACAAATCGAGAGTACTCCAGTCCCCTTGTTACTAACAAGAGATTTTCACTATAATCTACTAAAGATTACAAATTGCTCAAGCACACTTGCAAGAGACTTCTCAGGTGCTCAAGTTTCACTAAACAAGAGACTTCTCAAATGCTCAAGTTAAACTTAACAAGAGACTTCTCAAACAAACTTAAGAATAAGAATGAATGATAAGGAACACTTGATATACTATCAGAGGTGTTTACAAAATACAACTCAAATTGTTCTAAGACTTAGAATGACAGATTTAAATTATGATGTCAGAATGCTTCTTAGTCTTTTAACGCAGTAATAGAACAGTAGTAGGAACAGTAGTCATTTCTTCCATTTGAGTCTTCTATTTATACTTGGAGGAAGATGATGACCGTTGCAGAGAGAGAGGTGCCAGCTGGAATTTACTCGTACAATTGATAGCTGTATATTGCCTTCTTTGGTAAGGAATTCCAATTCCACTACCTAGCTATTCAATTTATCACTCATCCATTTTGAGTAATAATAGTACGATAGTACTATCCTCAAATGCGCTCCACTTATGGATAAGGTTAACGTTGTACCAACGAATATTCCTTCCTGTGGATGTGACAGAGCCTTGAAGTGGATTGTTCTTCAATCATTGGTTCTGTATAGGTCAGCTCTTGAGTGACGTAAATTCCTTTTGCTTCTGATGTTCTTGTCATAGCTTCTTAAGATCTTCAGCTTCTGAACTTCATCAGAGCCTAGCTTTTGGTCTTCAGAGGTGCTATCTTCAGCACGCAAAAATTAAGCTTCTGATGAACAGTGGTACTCTTTCAGAGCTTGTCTTGACTGGCTTCTCTGCTACTATTCATAGTGCTTCTGCATGAATTTTAACTTGTAATTCTGCACACTAGAATAATCATTAGTAATACCAATTGCAATTTTAATACTTTGTTATCATCAAAACCACTTAAAACATTAGAGGTTCATGTCAGACCCACTTTGTTCCAACAATCTCCCCCTTTTTGATGATGACAAACCAAAGCATTAAAATTCAATTGTTGTTGATTTAATTTAATTATGATGACTTCAGGTTTCAAAGGTTTGCAATCTCCCCCTGAGTCTGATAATCCATAAGGGTAGGTTTGTAAGCTCCCCCTAAGTTTTATCCATAATTAATTAAAACAGTTTAAGAGTTGATTTATTAACTTAAAATAAATTTTCATATTTAACTCTCAGAAGCATAGTTTTGCAAGCTTTGCTTCTTAGAGATTGATAATGCTCAGAAGTGGTTTGCAAGCTCTTCTGACATTGTCTATGAATTTTATTTTAGGTTCTTAAATTTTCTCCCCTTTCAATAATCGTTCAGAATGAGAAAGAATCATAAGAGATAAATATTGATTCATAATGCATTTAACATTACAGTTTCAGATTGAGCAGTATATGAATGAATCAACATTAATTTTAACGCTACTCTTACTCCCCCTTTTGGCATCAGTCAAAAAGACACAGAAAACCAAGCAGTCAAATGCGTCATAACAAGGCAGTCAAGTCAAAAAGTGATGACAACTAAATTCATTTAATGAATTGTGTTGAAAACCGTCCTGACAAGAGAGCTTGACGACACTATAAAAAGGGATGATTCCTCTCATTTTACTCATCCAGAGTAATCAAGTAACATCAAAAGAAAAACAAACAATGGAAAGGCAGGTTACCAAGGATGCTTCAGGCTCAAAAGGAGAGAGCAAGAAGGAAGCAGAGCCCTGGCGCTGCGAAGAAAACAAGCTACGCTACGAAAGGAACAAGCAAGAACTGATTTTGACAGAGTCAGAGGAGGAGGAATTGGGCTCTGATCTGGAAGAATTTTTATGGACATACAATGATGACACCCCACACGAAGAGTACGAGGCTGCTGTTCAGAAGGACACTGAAGAGCTAGTGCAAAAGGCCACTGCCAACTTGCTTGCTTACATTAAGGAAAAACATAAGAAGCTAGATGCAGAGTCTTCTGAAGTTAAGCCTAGCTCTAAGTAGAGTCTTATCATTCTATGTAATAGAAATTCTTCAATAATATTAATAAAGAAGTTTATGCTATTAATTCCCTTTGTTTTGAGCAAGTTTCTTATTTATATATACCTTATATCTATTGTCAGAAAACCAGTTACCAGACACGTCTCATTCGGTATTGGTGCCCCGTTGTTAAACAGGCTTTAATACTAAGAAGCTATTTCATGAGTAAACAGGAGTACTGATGAGAGGGACTCTTAGGTTTTGGAAATCCTAGGCTTATTAGTTTAAAAACTAAGATGCTCTTCAGCATCTTTCACTAGAGTCAGAATTCTCAAGAATACCAGACAATATCATGGTATATAGAAAAGTTAAATTTTGAAAAACAAATATAAAACAAACATATAAGCAAATAACAAACACACAAATATGGATAATATAGATATGAATTAAAGAAAAAATTATCCAAAAATTACACAAGAACTAAAAACAAATAAGTGCTCAGACATAAGAGTTAAGGTTTGGATTGCTGTTGAGTAAGCTTTAGAAGAAGTTCCATCATTGCATCTATCTTCTTGTTAGTAGCTTCACCAGATCTGTTCATGTCTTCTCTTATATCGGCCCTGAATTCATCCATTTCATTTCTTAGTTCCTCTCTTAAGCCATGCTTGATTTCATCCAGAGCTTCTTGCATAACAGAGGGTAAAGCAGATGAAGAAGAGCCTTGGACAAGTACTGGTGGAGATCTAGGAGGAGATGAAGCAACAATGGTAGCTTTACCTTTATCAGAATCTGGTTCACTAAGGTTCTGATCATTCATAACAATATCTTCTGCAGCTCCTTGATTCTCAATAATCTTATTAGTCTCAATGACAGCAATGTGAACAGCTCTATCAACCAATAACTTGAGGGCTTCTTGTTCAGCAAGCCTCTGACGTTCCATTTCAGCAGCTATCTTAGCCTGCTCTTCATCCAAAGATCTTCTCATACTTTCATCAACAGCAGCTAAAAAGGCTAACCTCTGACATTCTTCTTCATGGTTGAAGAATGTGAGCCTTGGAGCACATGTCCTCTCAGCAATCTCAAATAGTTCCCGTACAGTGTTTGCTCCTCTACCCTTAATCTTAACCTTCAGATGAGTACTGAGAATCCTTAAAGATTTACCAAATAAGTACTCTAATTCCCTGACATCAGCATCTATATCAGAAGGGAAGATAAGAGCTTCTTCCTCTCTTTGTTTGAACCTCTTAAGTCTAATACCTATAGCATTATTTAGCAGCTCAAGGTTTGGTTCAGAGTCAGAGTTGAAAAAGGGCAAGGATGGGTCAAAGGGAATGGTTGGTTCAGGTTTCTTTCTTTTGAGTTCAATGATTTTGATTTTGCTGAGATTTGGAGGTATGATATCATCATCAAGATTGATGGAATCCTTGAATATTTGATGTTCAGCTTTAGTTAGGTGTTGGTAAAGCTCAAGAACCTCTTCTAGAACTAGAGGTTTGTTGAGTGGGTCAGAGACAGATTGTGGTGATTGATGAGGGGATTGTTGGGCTTCAGAATGAGCAGTTGGCTCATCTTGAACAGGGGTGAAGGTAGGTGGATTTTCTTGTGAGATATGATCAGGTGAGGGAGGGGGTGTGTGAATGACCTGTGTGTTTTGTGTTTTATGGACGGGTGAATCATTTGTGAGATTCATGGATGGAAATTGAAGTGGTGAATTTGGATTTGAGTTGGTGAATGCAACACCACACATGTGTTGTTCAAGATGTTCTATGACAGAATCTTGATTTGTGGATTGATTGAGAATGGTGGTGTCTTCATTGATAGTAGGTTCTTCATCAGAAGAGAGATGAATGGGCTTTATGGTGGTTTTCTTTGTGGTTTTCTTGAAAGAGGTTCTCTTTGGTGTAAGAGTTTTCTTTTGTTTTGGGTTGGATTCTCTGATGAGTGTAGCAATTAACTCATCCGAGGCAGTGCTGGTATCTGATGAAGATGATGATGATATAGCTTTATGATCAGGTAAGACTACACTAATAGGTACAGTGAAGTCTATGGGTTGAGGTTGATTGGTAGATGATGGAGGTTGAGAAATAGATGGTTTAGCAATAGAGGGTTGAGGTTCAGAACCAATAACCTGAGCTACAGGAATGCTAGAAGTATTAGATTCAGAGATCTTACCTTTTGGTTTAGAAGCTCTGGTCTTTAATCTCTTTGCAGGTTTGGCAGGGTTCTGATCTTCCTCAGAAGCTGAAGGCCTATCATGCCTTTTCTTTGTCCGCTTTTCCTTCTGAACAGCTTCAGTCATCATATCTCCAGCACCTTCCTCAATCTCATCAGCACTAGCATGTCCTTGATCATCAGAGCCTTCATCAATCATTTCTTGCTCAGTAGTTCTTGGCTTTCTTCTGCTCCTTGTAATATCTCTTGGTCCCTTGAAGATATCCCAATTAGGAACACTTACAACCATTTTCCTGGGCACACTGACCCCAGTTTCTCTTCTTACTGATTCAAGAAAGTTCTTGATGACCTCATCATTATCATGTTCTGATATGGTGGGAAACCCATCACACCAGAAGTACTTTTCGTACACTTGCTGTAGAGGTGTTTTCACTTGAATGATTTCTTCCTTGGTTTTTCTCTTCATGTTGACCAGAACTGATGCATCATACTTAGCAGTTTGGAAAACTCTAAGTTTTTCTTTGGCACTCACAATGTCTGTGAGTTTGGTTTGCCTTATCAATTCTGAAATTAATCTTGGGTGATGAATGACCGATGGTATTTTAGTTCTACCCTCATTGATGGTAAGGCACATGTGATCAAAAAGAATCTTAGCCAAATTAACTTTTACCCTCTTGTATAAGAACCAGATGAGATGTTTGTGTGGAATGGAGATGGTATCCAATCCACCTTTTCTGGTGAAGATAGTGGACAAACACATTCTGAAAGCAAATTCAAATGTGTTCTTCATGTGCATTACTTTTCCAAAATCCTTTTGTGTGCAACCAGATTTAAAGAGGTCCTGATGAATTGAATCCAAATGCTTGCTTCTCTTATCATACACTTCTATATCTTCTCCTTTGTTGTCTAAACCCAGAATCTTAGCAATGTGTGCCTGAGTTATCACAACATTGATTCCCAAAATATTTGACCTAATTTCCCTTTCTCTATAAGGTTTAAGACCAAGTTCCTTTCTTGTTTTCCCTCGTAATTCCTTGTTCTTCTCAACCATATCCTTGTATTCTTTATCAGCACTTGCTCTATCGTACACTTTAGCCTTCTGCCAGAAATACTTCACTATGTCGTAGTATACAAAGCCATTGAGCATCTCAAAGTAATTTTGCCATTGTTGGTTGTAGAACAAGTATTGAATGTCAATCCCATTCGCTTTCAAACTTTCAAAATCCACGAACTTCTCAGTGAAGAAATCATAAGCATCTGGTCCAGCGTCAGTTTGATGATGTTCGTAGACTAGGTTATCTTTTGAATTAAGATCGATGATGGGTGGTAACGTAGGGTTAAAGGGTTCTTGAACGATTTCGTTTGATGAACGAGCAGCCATTGTTTCAGAAAATTGAGAAGATGAAGATTGGGAATTTTCTGTAAAGTCTAGGGTTGTGTAGGTAGTGATTTCGTGTAAAAAGTTGTGCAAGTGAGTGAAGTGACTTATAAATAGTAACTAGCACACATACACAGAGAAAGTAAACATTGGGAGGGAGCGCGAGCAGTTTTAAAAATTAAATAATATACTTAACTGCCATAATCATCATTAACTGTTCTCTGCCCGTCAGGATCTAGACACGTGTTGAAAAAGTTTAAACATAGCTGACGCGTGTATAGACAACTGTTGTATACTTACTTGTACTGAACGTTTCATTTCCAAAAGGTTCAGAGCCTCACTCATTTGTATCTGACACCTCATCAGAACCTGTTACTCTTCAGAGCCTAAATTATTCAGAGCTTCCCAAGGGATACTCTAAATTATAAGAGGTTCTGATAGAGCTTCAGATGCTAATTCTATTCTACTTCTCAGAGCTAATTTTCTTCAGAGATATAGTGCATGTTCAAATTCTTTTTGATAAAATCAAATCTTTCAATAGCTAAAGGTTTAGTAAATATGTCAGCCCATTGATGTTCAGTATCAATGAATTGAATATCTATTGTACCTTTCTGAACATGATCCCTTATAAAATGATGTTTTATTTCAATATGTTTAGCTCTTGAGTGTAGAATAGGGTTCTTAGATAAATGAATAGCAGCAGTATTGTCACAATATAGTGGAATACTTCTTTCAGCTATGTTATAATCTTCCAACTGATATTTCATCCAGAGAAGCTGTGTGCAGCATTTAGCAGCTGAGATGTATTCTGCTTCTGCTGTAGACAAAGCAATAGTTGTTTGTCTCTTGCTGGCCCAAGATATGAGATTTTCACCAATGAATTGGCAATTTCCACTAGTGGATTTCCTCTCAATCTTATCACCAGCATAGTCAGCATCACAGAATCCAACTAGCTTACTATCTAGGGATTTTTTATAAAGAAGTCCTAGATTAGTAGTTCCTTTCAGATATCTAAAGATCCTCTTAACAGCAGTTAAGTGAGGTTCTCTAGGATCTGACTGGAATCTTGCACACAAGCATACACTATATAGAATATCAGGTCTAGATGCTGTAAGGTAGAGTAAAGAACCAATCATACCTCGATACAGCTTCTGATCTACTTTGCTTCCTATCTCTTCTTTGCTTAAGCTGCTGGTAGGATGCATGGGTGTAGACATTATCTTGCAGTCATCAAGGTTGAACTTCTTCAGAAGCTCTTTTGTATACTTGCTTTGATGAATGTAAGTGCCATCTTTTCCTTGATTAATTTGGATTCCAAGGAAGAACTTCAATTCACCCATCATACTCATCTCGAATTCATCCTGCATAAGCTTAGAGAAATTCTTGCAAAGAGAAGCATTAGTAGAACCAAAAATAATATCATCAACGTATATTTGAATGATTAAGATATCTTTCTTAGATGTCTTTCTGAATAATGTATTGTCAATTTGACCTTTTTGAAAACCATTTTCTAAAAGGAAATTACTCAGTCTTTCATACCAAGCTCTTGGAGCTTGTTTGAGACCATAGAGTGATTTCTTAAGTTTATAAACATAATTAGGATTTTTCAAATCCTCAAAACCTGGGGGTTGTTTGACATATACTTCTTCAGAAATAACACCATTAAGGAAGGCGCTCTTAACATCCATTTGGTACAACGTGATTCCATTGTTAACAGCATATGAAAGAAGTAACCTGATTGCTTCCAGTCTTGCTACTGGAGCAAATGTTTCAGTGAAGTCTATACCTTCTTGCTGACTGTAGCCTTGTGCTACCAGTCTAGCTTTATTTCTTACCACTTCACCTTGTTCATTCATTTTGTTTCTAAATACCCACTTGGTTCCAATGATGTTCTTATGTGCTGGTCTTGGCACTAAGTCCCATACATCATTTCTTTGAAACTGATTGAGCTCATCTTGCATAGCTACAATCCATCCATCATCAGTAAGTGCTTCATCAACATTCTTTGGTTCTATCATAGAGATTAGTCCCAGAAGTGAATCAAGTTGTTGATAGTCTGATCTTGTCTTTCTTGGACTTTCTTTGTTTCCAAGAATTAAATCTTCTGGATGTGATGATCTATATTTGAACTTCCTTCTTGGAGCTTCATCAACATCAGCACTTGGTTGAGTGTCTTCTTCTGAAGTGTCATCATGTTCTTGTGATGCTTCTAATTGAGATGCTTCTTCAGCATCTTCTTCCAATACAGCTTCTGAAGCTTCAACAGCTTCTGATGCTTTTTCAGGTTCTGAATCGATGTATTGGTATGGAACACCTGCATAACTATTATCTTGCTCTGACATTTTACTGTCAGGCTCTTTATCATCAAATCTAACATGTATAGATTCTTCCACTGTGTTAGTTTCAGAATTATACACTCTGTATGCCTTTGAGCGTTCAGAGTAACCTATGAAGATTCCCTTACAAGCTTTGGCATCAAATTTTCTTTTGTAGGCCTTGTTGTCTAGAATGTAACATGTACATCCAAACTGATGAAAGTAAGAGATGTTGGGCTTTCTTCCTTTGAAGAGTTCATATGTTGTTAGATTCAATAGAGGTCTTATATAGATCCTATTTTGAATATAACAAGCTGTGTTTACAGCTTCTGCCCAGAAGTGCTTAGCAAGTTTTGTCTCATGCATCATGGTTCTTGCCATTTCTTGTAAAGACCTGTTCTTTCTCTCTACAACACCATTTTGTTGTGGTGTTCTAGGAGCAGAGAACTCATGGACAATGCCATGATCTTCACAAAAAGTTGCAAATGGTTCGTTTTCAAATTCACCACCATGATCACTTCTAACCTTTAAGATTTTGAGACTTTTCTCATTTTGCACTTGAGTGCAGAAGATGCTGAACACATCATATGCATCATCTTTCACTCTTAGAAACTTTACCCAAGTCCATCTACTGTAATCATCAACAATGACTAATCCATATTTCTTCCCATTGATTGAGGCAGTACTTACTGGACCAAACAAATCAATGTGAAGTAGTTCTAAGGGTCTTGAGGTAGAGACAATGTTTTTCGGTTTAAAAGAAGTTTTTGAAATTTTGCCAATCTGACAAGGACCACACAGAGCATCTGAATGATATTTAAGATTTGGCAGGCCTTTAACCAACTTTAGTTTGCTAAGCTTAGAGATTAATCTCCAGTTAGCATGACCTAAGCGTTGGTGCCAGACCCACTTTTCATCATTCAGAGATAGAAGACAAACTATCTTCTGCTCAGTGAGTTCTGACAGATTCACCTTATAAACATTACCTCTTCTTAATCCTTTAAACAATATGGACTTGCCAGAATCATTGATTACCGTACATGCCTCTTTATCAAATTTAACAATGAATCCGCTATCACAAAATTGACTAATGCTAAGCAGATTATGTTTGAGGCCATCAACTAACCAAACATCTTTAATTGAAAGAGAAGAGTTACCAACTATACCTGTACCAATGATTTTCCCTTTTTGGTTTCCTCCAAACCCCACAGAACCTCCCTCTTTCAGAGTCAGGGTTTGGAACATATGCCTTTCTCCCGTCATATGTCGTGAGCAGCCACTGTCCAGGTACCAGCATTGCTGCTTTGGCCTTCTTGGTGTGCAAACCTGAAGCAAATATTATTTGAGATTTTGGTACCCATATCTTTATGGGTCCTTTTGTGTTAGTCTTTACAGGTCTAGGTGGTCTTTGTTTGAAGGACCTATCAGAGCTTCTAGAGTTAACCACCCTTGTTGAAAAGTTTTTGGGTTTGGTATAGCTCTTGAGCTTTGTTCTTGAATGTGTCAGAGCTTCTTTAGATTTAACATTAGCTTGAGGCTTAACAATCTTAGGTTCTGAGGTTTTATCCTTCAGAGTCTTTGACTTTTGAGCCTCTGGCTTTGATGTTCTATCAGAAGCTGACTCATTAAGAACTTCTGATTGACTCTTTACAAAGACAACCTTAGGTTTTGATTTATCTATATTAGAGGACTTTGAAGATAATGGATTATCTTTAAAACGTGAGAATCCAAGACCTTCTCCTCTATTTCTACTTACATGATAAATCAAAGAGGCTATTTTACTTCTTTTCATTCCATTTATAAGGAATTCCTGAAGAGCAAATTCATGTTCTGGAGGAACCTTATCATCAAGAACATAATGAGTTTCCATAAATTCATTTCTTGATTTTAGAGACTCATTTTGTTCAATTATTTCATTTGCCTTTTCGGTCAGGTTGTTATAGGCCTTTTTAAGGACCTTACACTCACCTGCCTTTTTGGTTAAAAGTTTTAAGGCATCTTTTAAGGAATCTATTAATTCAGAACGAGAAAGTTTAGCAAGTACCTCTTCTTCATCTTCTGAATCTGAGTCAGCTTCGTGCTCAGAGTTCTCTTGGTCAGAAGCGGTTGCCATCAAGGCTAGGTTTGCTTCTTCTTCCCCATCAGAATCTGATTCCTGATCCAAATCATCCCAAGTGGCAAGGAACCCCTTTTTGAGCTTACTTTTGTATCTTTCTTTGTTAGAGGTTCTCTTGGATGTTTTACTCAGGTTCTCTGGGCAGTCAGCAATGAAGTGTCCTGGTTTGTTGCACTTAAAGCATTTGTTTTGTTCTTCCTTTTTATCCTTAGATGCACTAACCTTCTTGGAAGAACCTCCAAACTTACCAGCATACTTCTTGCTTCTTTTAGCCCATTGCGATACTCTTGCAGCCATCAGAACCATTTCTTCTTCTTCATCAGAGTCCATTTCGTGACCTTCTTCAGAAGCTTCTTCATCAGATACTATAACCTTCGCCTTCAGAGCCTTAGAGGAACTCTTGGTGCTCAGGGCTATCCCTTTTAGCTTCTTAGTCGATTCGTCAGTCATAAGTTCCATCTCATGACTCTTTAGAGAACTAACCAAGCTTTCAAGAGACACAGTATCTAAATCCTTAGATTCCTGAAACGCTGTCACTTTTGGTCTCCACTTTGGCGGCAAGCTTCTGAGTACTTTTCTTACATGATCAGCCTCAGTATAGCTCTTATCTAAAACTTGAAGTCCAGAAACAAGAATTTGAAACCTAGAGAACATTGTCTCAATGTCCTCTCCGTCCTTCATTTTAAATAATTCATACTGATGTACTAACAAGTTGGCCTTAGCCTCCTTAACTTGTTTATTTCCTTCATACTTGGATTTAAGAGAATCCCAGATAGACTTAGCCGTTCTCTTATCTCCAATTTTCAAGTACTCATCATGAGAGATGGCATTTGTCATCATCCCTTTTACACTGTGGTGCTTCTTATATTCCAGCTTTTGAGTAGGTGTAAACGCCTTTCTGTCTTTAGAGCTAACAACGCCTTCTAAGTCCATATTTTCAAAGTTCACTCCATCTTCTACCAAGTCCCACAGATCACAATCAATCGCCATGATGTGACTGTACATCTTGGTTTTCCAGAATGGATAACCAGTCTCAGTTCCATTGAAAAAGGGAATTTTGTCAGAAGACCTTCTGTCTTTAGAATTAGAATCATAGTCAAATGGAACTTCATTGAGATTCTTCTCAGCAGACATGTTTTTCCTCCCTGAATCTTAACTGTTTCACTGATAGGTGAGAGTTAGGCAACAGCCCAGCTCCTGATACCAATTGAAGGTGGAAAAACACAAGAAGGGGGGGGGGGGGGGTTGAATTGTGTTTTTAAAAATAAAACTTTTTGCCTAATAGCGACTAAGTATGCAGCGGATAAAAACACAAATTAAAGAGAGGGTGCTGAGAGAGAGAAAGAAAGACACAGAATTTATCCTGGTTCCCCTCACAAATCGAGAGTACTCCAGTCCCCTTGTTACTAACAAGAGATTTTCACTATAATCTACTAAAGATTACAAATTGCTCAAGCACACTTGCAAGAGACTTCTCAGGTGCTCAAGTTTCACTAAACAAGAGACTTCTCAAATGCTCAAGTTAAACTTAACAAGAGACTTCTCAAACAAACTTAAGAATAAGAATGAATGATAAGGAACACTTGATATACTATCAGAGGTGTTTACAAAATACAACTCAAATTGTTCTAAGACTTAGAATGACAGATTTAAATTATGATGTCAGAATGCTTCTTAGTCTTTTAACGCAGTAATAGAACAGTAGTAGGAACAGTAGTCATTTCTTCCATTTGAGTCTTCTATTTATACTTGGAGGAAGATGATGACCGTTGCAGAGAGAGAGGTGCCAGCTGGAATTTACTCGTACAATTGATAGCTGTATATTGCCTTCTTTGGTAAGGAATTCCAATTCCACTACCTAGCTATTCAATTTATCACTCATCCATTTTGAGTAATAATAGTACGATAGTACTATCCTCAAATGCGCTCCACTTATGGATAAGGTTAACGTTGTACCAATGAATATTCCTTCCTGTGGATGTGACAGAGCCTTGAAGTGGATTGTTCTTCAATCATTGGTTCTGTATAGGTCAGCTCTTGAGTGACGTAAATTCCTTTTGCTTCTGATGTTCTTGTCATAGCTTCTTAAGATCTTCAGCTTCTGAACTTCATCAGAGCCTAGCTTTTGGTCTTCAGAGGTGCTATCTTCAGCACGCAAAAATTAAGCTTCTGATGAACAGTGGTACTCTTTCAGAGCTTGTCTTGACTGGCTTCTCTGCTACTATTCATAGTGCTTCTGCATGAATTTTAACTTGTAATTCTGCACACTAGAATAATCATTAGTAATACCAATTGCAATTTTAATACTTTGTTATCATCAAAACCACTTAAAACATTAGAGGTTCATGTCAGACCCACTTTGTTCCAACAATATGAAGTGTTTAGCATCTTCTGTACCCAAATTCAAAATGAAAAAGATTCCAAAATTTTGAAAGTAAGAAGTGATCATGGTGGTGAATTTGAAAATGAACCTTTTGAAAAATTTTGTGAAGAACATGGAATTCTCCATGAATTCTCTTCCCCTAGAACTCCACAACAAAATGGAGTTGTAGAGAGAAAGAATAGATCTTTACAAGAAATGGCACGCACCATGATGCATGAAAATAATTTAGCAAAATTCTTTTGGGCAGAAGCCGTTAACACTGCTTGTTATATTCAGAATAGAATCTATATTAGACCTATTTTGAACAAAACAACATATGAACTCTTTAAAGGAAGAAAACCAAATATTTCTTATTTTCATCAATTTGGTTGTACATGTTACATTCTGAATAACAAAGTCCATCTTAAGAAATTTGACTCTAAAGCCTGTAAGGGTATCTTCATTGGATACTCTGAACGCTCTAAGTCATACAGGGTGTATAATTCTGAAACTAATATAGTGGAAGAATCAATGCACGTAAAGTTTGATGACAAAGAGCCTGATGATAAAAAGTCAGAGCCTGTTAAAGATTTGTCAGGATCTGATGAGTCAGAAGATGAAGCTCCAGAGTATGATAACAACATAGAATCTAAAGAAGACTCTGAAGCTCAAGAAGATGCACCTTCTGATGTTGCTCAAGAACATCAAACTATTGATGATAACTCTGAAGAATCTGATATTCCAAGGAACACATTCAAATATAAATCATCACATCCTGAAGAGCTCATCTTAGGAAACAAGAATAATCCAAGAAAAACAAGGTCAAACTTCAGAGTTGAAGAATCATTATTTGGATTAGTTTCCTTAATTGAACCCAAGACAACAAGTGAAGCCCTGTCAGATGATGCTTGGATAGTCGCAATGGAAGAAGAGTTAAATCAATTTAAGAGAAATGATGTATGGGATCTGGTACCCAAACCCAAGCATAAGAACATTATTGGAACAAAATGGGTATACAGAAACAAATTGAATGAACAAGGTGAAGTCACAAGGAACAAAGCAAGACTTGTTGCACAAGGATACAGTCAACAAGAAGGAATTGATTTCACTGAAACATATGCTCCAGTAGCAAGACTGGAAGCAATCAGGTTACTTTTATCTTATGCAGTCAATCATGATATTACATTGTATCAAATGGATGTGAAAAGTGCATTTCTAAATGGTGTCATATCTGAAGAAGTGTATGTCAAACAACCTCCTGGTTTTGAAGATTTAACAAACCCAGACCATGTGTTTAGACTAAAGAAATCACTCTATGGACTCAAACAAGCTCCCAGAGCTTGGTATGAGAGACTGAGTACTTTCTTGGTTGACAATGGTTTTGTTAAAGGACAGGTTGATAATACACTCTTCAAAAAGACCCTTAAGAAAGACATTTTGATCGTTCAAATATATGTTGACGATATCATTTTTGGATCAACTAATGCCACTCTATGCAAGAACTTTTCTAAGATGATGCAGGATGAGTTTGAAATGAGCATGATGGGAGAATTGAAGTTCTTTCTTGGTATTCAAATAAATCAAACAGAGAAAGGAACATTCATTCATCAATCCAAATATATAAAAGATCTTCTGAAAAAGTTCAACCTAGAAGATTGCAAACCTATGAATCCTACATCAAGTCTAGGCATAGAAGAATCTGAAGGCAAAGTTGATCAGAAACTGTATAGAGGTATGATTGGATCTCTTCTTTATCTAACTGCCTCAAGACCTGACATTTTATTCAGTGTCTGTTTGTGTGCAAGATTTCAATCAGATCCTAGAGAATCTCATCTCACTGCTGTGAAGAGAATCTTTAGGTATTTGAAATCAACTTGTAATATTGGATTACTGTATCAGAAATCCATTGACTACAAGCTGATTGGATTCTGTGACGCTGACTATGCTGGTGATAGAGTTGAAAGAAAATCCACCAGTGGTAACTGCCAGTTTATTGGTGAGAATTTGATTTCATGGGCTAGTAAAAGGCAAACCACTATAGCCATGTCAACAGCAGAAGCTGAATATATATCAGCAGCTAAATGTTGTACACAACTACTCTGGATGAAATATCAATTGGAAGATTATCAAATCAGCAGTAACAATATTCCTTTATATTGTGACAATACTGCAGCTATTCACCTTTCTAAAAACCCTATTTTACATTCAAGAGCTAAGCATATTGAGATTAAACATCATTTCATCAGAGACTATGTTCAAAAAGGTGTAATTGATCTCAAGTTCATTGAAACTGAAAACCAATGGGCTGATATCTTTACAAAACCTTTAGCTGTTGAACGTTTTGATTTTATCAAAAAGAATCTGAACATGATGGAAATCTCTGATTAACTTAGACTCTGATGAAAAATTGAGTTTGTAAGAATCTAATAGTAATCAGAAGATGAAGTCATCAGAACCTTCTGTATCAGAAGTTGTGATGAGAATATCTTCTGACATACTATCAGAATCTGATTAGAAGGTAAATGGTTCTAGCGCGTAAGTAAAAATCTTTTGTAAAAACCCTTTCGTTTTCTCAAACTTACGTGTCAGTTATTTAACAATCTTCTAATACACATGTCTTGTTGCAAGAGGGTAAAGAAGTTGGTTAATGATGATTAGCATTTCTAATTTCCAATTATGGTAAAATACTCTACTGCCCCTGTGTATGTGTACTTGTTTTTGCGCGTAAGTTTCTATTTAAACACACTAACTGTTCACATTCACACTCTTGCACTCTCACAACCTACACTTTCATTCTTCTAAACCACAGAGATATTTTCTTTCTTCCTTTTTAGAAACCCTAATTTCATATCTCATCCATGGCATCCTCATCAACTTTCTTGAATAGAACATGTATGATCTTACCAAATGAATCCAACCCGACTGAATTTGCAAAAGATCAACGACCGTACAAATATGACGAAATCAATGTGGCTATTGAGAATCCCGTTGATTTAGAAAGCATAAGGGTAAACGGTTTTGCTGAAGTGGTAAACCTCTTCAAAAAGCAAGGTTTGGAATATTACTTTGATCTTCTCAATGGACCAACATATACTGAATTGGTAAAGGAATTTTGGATGAAAGCTTCAGTCATTACAAGAGATGTTTATGATAAGAAAGTCAGGGAAATGATGGAAAAACACCCTGAATGGAAAGAAAGAACCCCAGAAGAAATGGGTTTGAGATCCTTTTACTCAACAGAGATTGAATCCTTCGTGGCTGGATTCAGAATCTCAATCAGACTCTGCCACATTCTTGAGGCTCTGAAGCTCAAGCGTGATGGTGTGATCATCAAGCAGTCTGATGTAGTAGGTCCTGAAGTGGAGGAATATCTGTTCAAACCTAAGACCGATCCTAAGGATAAGTTTGAATGGACAGACAATTGTAAGATAATCTACAGGATCCTGATTGATAGTGTTCTGCCCAAGTTAGGAGGCACTGATCAAATATCAAGTGTTCAGAAGCTGTTCACCTACAATGTTGCTAAAGGGAACATAGTTGATATTGGGAGGCTGATTTTTGATAACTTGTGCATATCTATTGTCTCTAGCAAAGCTATTGTTAGACACTCAAGACTACTGAGCCACATGTTTGCACAGTGTGGTTTGTTGGATGCTGTTACTCCATATCTTCCTGGATTAGGTACCTTTCTGCTTGGTTCCAAGATTGTGAACAGTACTACACTAAGGTATTTAAGGCTGGTGAAGAATAATGAGATAATTCATCCAACACATCCTCTGTTACTCAGAAACTCTGAGAAAGGCATTGGTGAAAGTTGGCTTGTGCATGTCAGAGATAGTGAAGCAAAGAGAGTAATAGAAGCACATGCAAATTTCATGAAAAAGCTGGGTGCTGATATAGGTGATGGAGAACCTACAAGACTTACAGTTCGTCAATCAAGGCTTTTGGAACAGCCTCTTAAGCTAGCACCAGTTAAGAGAAAGGCTGCCAAAAGTCCTGCTGGAAGAAAAGCTGCTAAGGCTCCAAAGACCACAGCTCCCAGAACATCAAGGAAACCAAAGGTCAAGAAGTTGTTGTTGGATCTAACAGAAGAAGAAAAGGAAGAAGCTAAGATACAGGAGGCTCTGGCAAAGGTTGCAGAGCTTAGTAAGAAAGAAGAGGCTCTCAAGGATAGTTATGACTGTGGTATAGAAGCATCTGCTTTTGATAATATGCACAAGAAGCTGCCACAAAGGAATGATCCTCATAATACACTGGAGCAACAGACTCTGTATGGTCCAGCACTTGGTAAGTATTCTAATTTTATTGGAGGCAGCTCAGCATTTAGGGATTATTTTAGAAGGCTTCAATTTCCTTCTAAAACCAGTGTTAAACATGCTTTTGATAAGATTTTAAAAGGAGTTAATTCTGAGAAAGTCAATGACATTTCTGAGAATCAACCACCATCAGAGCAGTTTAACCCCATCCTATCCTACCCATCAGAATCTCAAATTAATAGTATATACTATGCTGCAGAACACGCTTCAACAAGCTCTGCACAAGTGATGTTAGATGAAGATTCTGATAAGACACCTTCACCACCTCCTCAAATAACCATTACTCACAAAGAAATTCCTACCAAAACAACACCAAAACAAACTGAACCACAAAATGAACCCCAACCTAGCTTTGAGAAAGTTCAACCTGAGAACACTCTAGAGAAAACAACAACACATCCACCAGAACATGAACCAGAAAATCAACCCCAACCAGGAAATACTGAACCAGAGACTACCCAATCAGAACCTGAACAACAAAAATCATCAGAACCTGATCACGGTCAAGCATCAGAAACTCATCATGCTGATGAACATGGCCATGAGAAATCTCCACAACATGTGGCTATGGATAACTCATTTGAGTTACCAACACCAATCAAGGCACATGTTCAACAGATAAATGAGTCTATGAATCTTGAAGTCCTACAACGAACTCCTCCTAACCAATCAGAACATCTCCAACACCTTCTGCGGGATCTATCTATGGACTGCATATTTTTTCCCACCTCACCTACCCTCAAGAATCCTCAATGAACCCCTTGACCAAACACAAGATGGTATCTCTAATTTGCTGCAAGCTGTTGACAAGAATCTTAGGAGAATGTCAAGTGCAATTCCAACAAGGTCTATTAATTCAGCTCATATTGACAAAGAGTGTGACCTTATGGAAGAGCATCTTGTGCTTATGATTCGTGCTGCTAGGAAGGCTTATACCACTGATTTGGAATTAAGGAATGAGATTGCTAGGAAGGAAGAGGAAGAGAGGCGTGAAAAGGAGAGATTGGAAGCTGAGGAAAGGGAGAGAAAAAGGTTGGAAGATGAGCGTATAGAAAGGGAAAGGCAAGCTGCTGAGCAAGCTAGGCTAGCAGAGGAAGCTAGAAGAGCTGCTGAACAAGCAAGGCTTGAGCAACTGGCTAGAAATGCACCAGAGTATGCACAACATGTATTGGAAAATCAGGAAAATTTCCAGAGACAGCTTGATGAGCATTCCTCCATGTTGGCTGCTATTATGACTGCTCTTCAGAGCATCAATGCAAGATTACCTCAGCAACCTGATCAACCTTAACCCCTAGGATTCTAAGCACATGTTCTGATTATTTGTTTAATGCTTTATCATGTTCTGATATCTGTTTTTGTAACTTGCTGAATATTTTTCTCTTATTAAGTATTCAGTTCCTTATTCAATTATCTTCTGTGTTTATTATTTATTCATATGTTTATATTATGTGCTGTCTATGTTTTTTTTTTTTTTTTTTTTGCTTTCATAAATGTTTTTGAGACAAAAATCAACACAAAGATTTCAAAGCTAAATAATGAGTTTATTCAATTGAAAATTGTTGATTACATAAGTTTCTATCCAACTTTTCACTTGGATCCTACATAAAACAGCTAGTCCTAAATCTAGCTTATTTGAATCTAAGGGAAATGGAAGAGTTCACGACATTCTCTTCACTTCCTTATTGGGAAATCAATGAAAAGTGATCTCATTGATTATGAAGAGAAGTATTCTTCCTTGGGAGGAACGTATGTACTCAAGAATTCCTTCCAATCAGAATCCCATTCAGATTCTGACCCAGATAAGGATTCTTTTTGTTTAGCCTTGGATCTCGTTTGATATTTGACTCTGACAGGAGCAGAAGTTGATGCCCTCATCTTCTGAAGTTTCTTCTTAGACTCTGAGTCATGTTGAATCTTCACTTTCTTCTTCTTCTCCTGCACTCTCTTACTTTTGATCACTTTTCTATCCTTCTCCATTGTTGATTTTTCACAATGAAATGGAAGTGTTGAGTGAAATGACAAAGTTCATGGTCCTTATATAGTAGTTTCAAAATGGACAAGTTCTTGGTTCTTACGACAAGCCATTTAATTGGAGTAGTTGTAACCACCTTGACTGCATTGAAACTCTACTTTTGACCATTTTTTTCAAAATTGTCATTTATTTCTTGTCAGTTTTATCTTTTTGTTTAATGACAAAAGGGGGAGTAAGAGCTGTTATTAATTTATGAGATGCTAAACTGAAACCAAATTCCAAATTTTTATTTTTTGCGTTATTATCTATATACAATATGATTTTGAGGAAAATATCAATTGAAATTTGAACTTCTGATACATGGTACGTATAAAAGAAAATTGCACTTTTCTTTCATAGGTATCAGACTTAGGGGGAGAGCTTGCAAACCTAGCCTCTGAAAGTCTAGTGTATTAGTTTAAGTTCAAAATTCAAATGAATATTTTTAAACTGATTTAATTAATCATTGCTGAACTTAGGGGGAGCTTGCAAAACTCATCAACCTAAGAGATGCTTGATAAATTTTATCAACAACCATTGTAAATTAATACTTGGTTTGTCATCAATCAAAAAGGGGGAGATTGTTGGAACAAAAGAGGTTCTGACATGATCCAATTAAGTTTTGATGATAACAAAAGTATTAATATACAATAGGGTATACTAATTATTTAATCCAAGTGTGCAGATATTCAAGTTAATTTTTATATTCATTTAAAGCACATTGGAAGCTCTGATATGGCAAAGCAAACTCTGACTCAGAACCTGAAGACATCAGAAGATGCATATTTGGTTCATCAGAAGATGCAAATTTTTGTTCATCAGTAGATGCATATCAGACTCTGATAAAGAGCAGTGAGAGCCGTTTTTGTCAGAAGAACATTCTCTGCATCAGTGATTATACTCTGACATTCCAAAAGCTGATGGAATCAATCTTATCCACAGAAAAGTGACGTTAGTACTATTGTACGAACTCTTTACCTGATTTGGATAAATCTTTCCACCCAAGATTGATCGCATACAAGGTTACCTGATTTGGATATCAAAGGTACTATCCTACAGCTGGCGCAATCTCACCGCACTAATTCAAATCAAACACGCTCCACCTTCATCTATAAATTGGAGCGAGTTTGAAGCTTTGGGAGAACGATACTTGAACAATTTGAAAAGAGCTGTTACTCTGCTAAATTCATCCTAAAGCACAAAACTGCAAATACAACTTGAACTCATATTCAAAATCCAAGACTCCAGTTTCAGCTTCTGTTAATTCATTAGTTGAACCTTAGAATTTTGTATTAAGATTCTAAGTTTAGTCTTGTATCAAAAGTTGTATTTAAATTGTAACTGAACATTGATCTTCATATCAATTGTTCATACTCTGTTTTCTAAACTTGTGTATTGAAGTCTCTTGCCTGTGTGCTTGAGCATTAGGAAGTCTCTTGTTTGTATACTTGAGCATTGGAAGTCTCTTGCTTGTGTGCTTGAGCAATTGTAATCTTTGGTGATTATAGTGAACTCTCTTGGAAGTACAAGAGGACTGGACTACTCTCGGATTGTGAGAGGAACCAGTATAAAAATCTCTGTCTCTTTCTCTCTCTCTTTCACTCTACCTTCTTAGTTGCTTGCGATTGTATTTTGTTTTTATATCCGCTGCAAACTCTGATAAGTTCTCTGTAACTTAGAAGAAATTTTTAAATTACCCATAACACAATTCAACCCCCCCCCCTTCTTGTGTTTTTCACACCTTCAGACTGCTGCAAAGAGAGTGCTCAGATATGTAAAGGGTACTAATGATCATGGCATTTTGATTCCAAACCAAAGGAACAATAGTAAGAAATGAGAGGCTTATGGCTACTCGGATTCAGATTGGGGAGGAGATCAAGATGATAGAAAGAGCACTGCAGGTTACTTGTTCATGATTGGCAATGCACCAATTTCTTGGTGTTCTAAGAAACAAGGAATAGTTGCATTATCATCATGTGAAGCTGAGTATGTTGCAGCTTCATTTGCAGCATGTCAGGCAAATTAGATTGAGATGTTACTAGCAGAACTAAAGGCAGTTGAAGTAACAAAGATGAAGGTGCTTGTGGATAACAAGTCAGCAATCGACTTGGCTAACAATCCTGTGAGTCATGGCAGGAGCAAGCATATTGAAAGAAGGTTTCACTTTTTGAGAGATCAAGTGAACAAGGAGAAGCTTGAGTTGGAATATTGCAACACTGAGATTCAACTTGCAGATATTCTAACTAAACCTATGGCTAAGGCTAGGTTTGATGCTTTGAAGAAACTGATAGGAATGGGATCGTTGGAGAACATGAATTAGGAGGTGTGATGTTTGTAATCCAAGTTCTCAGGTCCTCAGAAGCTGAGCTCTAAGCTCAAGGAAGTCAGAAGCTGAGCTCTAGGCTCAGAAGCTCTAAAGAGTCAAAAGGTTCAGAAGCTGAGAAGCTCATGTTCTCAGGTTCTGAACACTCAGAGTCTGATCACCCAGGCTCTGATCACGCAGGTTCTGAACAACGCAGGTTCTGAACGCTGAGACTCTGTTAGTTAGTTAGTTAGATTTTTGATTTCATCCTAGGTAGTTAGTTACAATTGCTTGGTAGTGAAGCAAGCCTCCTTTTGTATATAAATACCTTTGCCCCTAGTGGATGAATAACAACTTAATCTTTTTCTCTATTCTTTCTTTCGATTCAATTCTTTTTCTCTCTCTCAAATTACTCCAACAGAAGCAATCTAAGATGATTTGATCCTTAAGCTTTGATATTTGTTTTAATATAATCTTTAAATATGGTCTCAATATATTAAGCATCATATGAAGTTTAATCTATAATAATATGTGAAACTAGTATATTGTTTTGAATAAAATAAATCTTTATCCATTGAAAATTAGTATAAATCATTTTGGTGTGATTTAAATTGTATTATTTGTGGAGCATAGGGGTGCTCGCGGTTCGGTTTGGATCGGTTTTGAGACAAAAATTCATCCGATCCAAAGTTAATATTACTTGCAGTTCGGTTCGGTTTTGGATGACTAATTTAAAAAAATACGATCCAATCCGATTCAATTTTATGCGGTTTAATTTGGATCGATTTTTGTATATCCAAATTACAAATTGAATTTTTTTAATTAAATATTAATATTATAATGACACGGTAAAATAATATATTTGATGTAAAACACAATATATATATATATATATATATATATATATATATATATAATATGTTAAAAATTATCAACTATCTTTGAAATCTATGAAATAGTAAAAAGAAATACATTAAATTGAACTAATAAGTATTATTGAGAAAATAAAAATCAATAATTAATATATTAATGCAATATATCATAATAAAAAGTTAAATAAGTATTATAAAAAATATATATGCGGTTTTGTTCGGTTTGAATTGGTTTTGAAAAATCAATCCAAAATCCGATTCGATCCAGCGGTTTTCACAAAAAGAACATCCAAACACATCCAAAAATATTCAGTTTTTTATGGTTTTCAATTTTTTTTTTATCGATTTACGGTTTTTATTTGGATTGGTTTGGATTTAATATGTTGAACATAGAAAGTAGAATATCAAGTTATGATAATAAATTAATCTAATTAATGGTTTATGTCATCATAATTTTCTGTATTAACATTTGGTCCATGAATGAAAGTGTTTTTATGCTAATTCCCAAATCTGCAAACCAAAAAAGCAAAGTAGGAATAAACTTGCAAAAGAGAAAAGAGTATAAACACTTTTATTATTAATTTTCTCATGTTCTGAGCTTTCACTATTCTTGAAATCGTTCAAACCTCTATCTCTCGGTATCTTCTTCTTCTTCTTCTTCTTCTGTGCTTCTCGATTTCAACTCTTATCATTCATGGTGAATGCAACAAAGGGCGTGTTTATTTCCTGGTTCGTAACACTTACTCTTTTATTCATTCATTCTTATTCTCATTTCAAGCTTCACAATCACAATTTCTTTCGCAAACCCTAGTATCTCTTTTGTTAGTAATTTTATGGACTAAATTGATAGATATATTAAAACCAAATTGACTACCGAAGAAACAAAAATGAAGCACTTGTGAATGTGTTTGCAATTTTGATATAATGGACGAATGCGAAATTACACTTTTAGGGTTTGCACATTTCTTGGTCTTTAGTGGAATCTAATTTGTATTTGTAATTTTTTTTATATGTTTTTTTATTTTTGTATTCCTTTTGTTGTGCAGTGACATACCTATGGCTCAATATATCATTAATATGAATGCTTCTGACAAATTTCAAACTTCATAATACATATCTTGGATAGTACTCACATGTTTGTTCAACCCCATGTTGAGCTAATGATTCAAAGTCAAATTTCAAAGTTTAGAGAGGACAACACATATGTCAAACCTTCTTGATTCAATCTGGCGACATTATATTTCTTGTATCTCAATTTCATTTTAGGGATATATATGTGAGAACAATTTGAGAACACTGTTCCATTACTTTTGCGAATTTTTAAACGTGCCCAAGTTGCTAAATAAGCATTATATTTTGCGAATTTTTTCTAGCTGTTAAATTTTGGTGACTCTGTAGTGCGACACTTTAGTTTATTGTAAATTGTATTTAAGGCCCGCTTGACCTTGCAACTTATGCAAATAAATAAGCTTTTATGTATTATTCATAAGCGTCAAGGTAGTTTATGATAAAACAGTTTATGAAGATACGATTTTTGTTAGTGAGAACTTATGAATTAACATAAAAGTTTATTTATTTGCATAAGCTCAAAAATAAGGCAATCCAAATGAGCCCTTGCTATTATTAGACTGTGTGGTTGTAAAATGTTTAGAACAGTTTAGCAAACTGCATGCTCAAACATTGTATGTACAGTTGAAGTGGAAGAAAAGGATACAGGTAATTTTGGTGGAATCATACACTTAACATATGTTCAGAGCAGTTAAATTTGTTTACTCTCTTTCCTGATAAGGATACACTAATTTGTTTACAGATTGTTAAAAATAAGGCTTTTCCTCTATTTGATTTTAGAGAAGTATGCTACTGCAAACTTGATAGCATCTATGTTCAGCATGAGTGGATACAAGATGATGTGTCCATTTTATATTACTTCCTTTTTGTGCTAAATCTGCCATTGTGAAGTTGTGTTGCTTGTTTTCAAGACTGTCTTGGGCATTTCTTGGCAGAGAGAGCTGAAATAGTATTGGTAGTTAAAGCTATTTGAAACTACTGTTTACCGTGGTTTTACGTTCATGAAGATACTTACAAAATGAATAATGTCCCAACAATTGACCACGCCCCTTAACAGCTTTTCAGCAAGAGTAAGTTCCTCTCTATACTTACAAAGTCATTTACATGAAATTCTGTTTTCTTTCTCATGCCAAATTTTAAGCTATTTTTTATTGTTATGATAATTTTATTCTTTATATACTGGTTTAGTGCATCCAAAAACTAGATCTTACTATCTTTTTTTTTTGTTTTTTTTTTAAAATAGATTTCTATCTACTATGGATACAACTTAGTTTTTTTGACTGCATATAGGAAAATTTCAGAGGCTTGGTATACAGCATTTATCCTTCCTATTTTTAATTATATATACCCAAGGTTATTGGTTTCTAATGCTTTATTATATATTATTTAATTTTGCTCTGCTAATTATCGGGCTGATATATGTCCTTTCATTATAATGAGAGCAGTGATTAGGCTTAATTATGCGTGTCTTAAAATGTTTGTGATTTAATTGATACACTTATAACATCAACAACAACAACGTTCCACTAAGTAGGGTCGGCTACATGGACCAAACCATGCATTTCTTAGTAGTTTCTTTTTTATAGTTTTTCTAGGACTTCCTTTACGTGTAGCAATTTGACTACCCTTCATCTGATCTAATCTTGTTACTACAGAATTTACAGGTTTTCTCTCCACATATTCAAACCATCTAACCCTTACCCTAGTTTCCATCATCTTTTCTACAATTGGTGCTATCCCATCTCTCTCCCTATTTGTTATCATTCCTATTCTTATATCATCTAATCTTTCCACAAATCCTATGCAATATTCTCATCTTTGCCATACTTATTCTATCCTTGTCATATTTTTTACTGCCCAACACTCTGTGCCATGTAACGTTACTGATATTACAACTATTTGATAAATTTTCCCTTCAGTTTGAGTGGTACTTTTTTAACACATAATTCACCTAAGGTCATCTTCCATTTCAACCACCTATCTTTATTTCAATGGTTTACATTTCCTTTTATTTCTCATTGTTTTGTACTATGGACCAAAAATATTTAAACCATGTGGCTTGTGGTATGGTATGATCTGCAACTTTTGCCTCATAGTTAGAAATGTTTCACCTTTTGCTAAACTTCCATTCCATATACTTTGTTATGCTTCTACTTAGGCGGAAGTCATCCGCTTCTAAGACTTGTCTCCAAACCTCTAACTTTCCATTTAACTTCTCCCTCAAATCTCCAAGCAGGATTTTATTATTTGCAAAAAGCATGCATCTCGGTGTTTTGGATGTCTTTCATATATATATATATATATATATATATATATATATATATATATATATATATATATATATATACTTGATTGTAAATGACTGTTTAACATGGTGTTGTGTAGTGTTCACTGAAAATAGAAGATACTTACAAATTGAATCATGTCTCCAAAATTTACAACACCTCTAAGCACCTATCTTTTATCGCATAATTCACCTAAGGTCATCCTCCATTTCAACCACCTATCTTTATTTCAATGGTTTACATTTTCTTTTGTTTCTCAATGTTTTGTACTATGGACCAAAAATATTTAAACCATGTGGCTTGTGGTATTTCACCTTTTGCTAAATTTCCATTCCATATACTTTGTTTTGCTTCTACTTAGGCGGAAGTCATTCCATTCCATATGCCTCTCGGTGTTTTGGATGCCTTTCATATATATACTTTTGTTATGCCTAATGTCATTTTCAGCAATTATGATTGTTTTTTGAGACCCAACATGATTGTAAATGACTGTTTAACATGGTGTTGTGTTGTGTTCACTGAAAATAGAAGATACTTACAAAGTGAATCATGTCTCAAAAATTTACAACACCCCTAAGCAGCTATTGTTACTTATTTTAAAGGATGTTTTTTGGTGGACTACATAGGTTGATAGGTAAAACATGAATTGACTTTTGAAATCTTCAAAGGCGTGACATTTTATGTGATGCATTTGGTCATTTTCAGTTCTTGTCACTACTTCTATGGGATACGGTTAGCGGAACAATATGAGACTGTATATATGCCTCTTGGATTTCAAATAGGATCCAAACCTCTTTTCCCATTAGACAATATCCCTTTTCCAAAAAGCTCCCAAATTGAGATTACCTTACTTAGGTATACAATCATGAGCTTTAGTGTCATTTGTTTCAGAATTGTATGACATGGTTTTTCATGTATTTAGGCAGCAGTACAGTAACATGTTTTTCTGGTATAGAGGCAGGCAGTAACTTCCATATACATAGGGTCTCATGCACTTTTTTGTCCTTTCATTTTTATTGATCATTTACTTTGCTTATACTGGTTTGATGTTTCGATTTATAGCTACATTTGATAGTTTATATTTGTCTCGTTTTTCGAAAGACATGCTATTCCTCTTATTTTTAGTACAAGGCTAACATGTATGTTAATACTTAACTTGTTTTCCTAAGATATGCATCTCTTACTATCAATAACCTATCTTACAGATGTTTGAGAGGAAGCTGAGGACTCGGAGCAAAGATTTGGCTATGGTTATTGCATCTTCTCGTGCTAAAATATTATCAGGTAAAGAACTTCAATTTTCATATTCTCTTCTCACACACGCGCACATATTACTTTATTCATAACAGTGAAAACTACATAGGTTTAGAAATGACTTTTATGCACATAATTAACAAATGTGTAGATAGGTCCATACCATAGTCATTCAACAAATTTGTTGAAGAATTAAAATCTATCATGTGCTCATATAAATAGTAATTAGAATTCAGATATGGTCTGTGAAGCATGGGTACGCCATTTGAGGGAGAGCACTAGTACCAGGTATACTGGTATGCATACTGTATGCACCGAAACCATACCTCTTTTATTTTCTTTCATATGCGGTAGGCACCTGGTACAAAAACTCAAAAAACACTTTTTTCTTTCATTTGTGCGACTTATTTTTTAATTTTATTTTTTCGGTTTTTATGTACAACTTACTTTATTTCTTGTACTGTGCATCTGTACAAGTGATACACTGCCCTTTCAGTTCCATCATTAGCATCTTCAGCTAGTAGGCAGCCGATAGATTCGTCTTCAGCAACAATGTAAAGGTTGATAGATTTACCTGGCATTGGTGGCATTGATGCTGAAGATTTGCCAACACTTGTTTGATATTTTTTCAAAAGTCCCCTTTTTGAAATTGTTGAAATAAGGTCTTAAACCATTTCTTTTGAACCTTAAGCCTAAGCCAAGGAGAGGAAGCCTTCATTTAGTTGGCTGAACTGGATATAAAACTTCTTAGGAAATTGATCTTTCTTAAGAGACTCTCCACGACCTTCTTGAATCTTGCTGGACTTGAGAGAGATTCGCATCTTTTGTATTTGACTATTTCTAGAGCTTTGCATTAGGGTACAAAATCATTCAAAGAGGGCTGAGCTTTTCAACCCTAAAACACTGCATCACAGCTTTTCAATTAGTTGTTGGAAAATTAATATGAAGTTTTTTCTCTTTATTTTCCAGTCTTATCAGAAAATTTTGTTTTGATTATACTTGTGAAATATGAGTAAATATGTATGGTTTCAAAATATGATGTATTTCAATTACACGGTGCATAGCCAATGCAAACATGTTTCTACGAAAAAATGAAAGCAAATCTACTAGTCCACGCCATCAACAGTATTTTACATGAATGTGACCATGTTATTTTCAATATTGCAGGTATGGCAGTGAGATCCATCAACGCTAAAAATCCCCAAAAGCAGCTTCCCATTTCAACAAATATAGAATGTACCAGATTAGAGTAATAGATTTTTAAAAACATATGCACACAACTCAAACCAATGCACCATTTACTCACTCATAAAGGTGTCTTGTGCTTTTTTCAATATAATAAAGAAACCAATTCTACTACTATGTTAAGAACCTTCAAAACAATTATACATATCATTAGCTAACACATAACAAGTGCCTAAACGGGCTAGAACTAGAGGTGTCAATTTAGGGGGCCAAGCAAAATTGGGCCCAGCCCCAATATAAAGGGGGCCTAAATATGGTAAACATAAATAGGCCCCCTATTATATAGGCCCCAAAACACCAAGCCCCCCAAATAAAACATAGGCCCCCAAGGCCCCAAAGCCCCAATTTTTTTGTAAATGAGAGTTTTTGGATAAAAATTTCTATAATTTACATATAAGTTATTAAAAACAAAATGAACAATCCGAGAATTCTCGGAATCGAGAATTCCAAAAAAATTCGAAAATGAGAGTTTTTTGATAAAAATTCTTAGAATTCACACATAAGTTATTAAAAACAAAAGAAACAATCCGAGAATTCACGGAATGTTTTCGAGAAAAAATACTCGAAAAGTTTTCGAGAAAAATGTTCCGAAAAAGTTTCCGAGAAAAAATTCTCGAAAAGTTCTCGAGAAAAAATACTCGAAAAGTTTTTGAGAAAAAATACTCGAAAAGTTTTCGAGAAAAAAGTTCCGGAATAGTTTCCGAGAAAAAAATCTCAAAAAGTTCTCGAGAAAAAAATATTCGAAAAGTTTTCAAGAAAAAATACTCGAAAATTTTTCGAGAAAACATACTCGAAAAGTTTACGAGAAAAAAATACTCGAAAAGTTTTCGAGAAAAAATACTCGAAATGTTTTCGAGAAAAAAGTTCCGGAAAAGTTTCCGAGAAAAAATTCTCGAGAAAAAATACTCGAAAATTTTTCGAGAAAAAAGCTCCGGAAAAGTTTTCGTGAAAAAATTACTCGAAATGTTTTCGAGAAAAATGTTCCGGAAAAGTTGCCGAGAAAAAATTCTCAAAAAGTTTTCGAGAAAAAATACTCGAAAAGTTTTCGAGAAAAAAGTTCCGGAAAAGTTTCTGAGAAAAAATTCTCAAAAAGTTCTGGAAAAAAAAATACTCGAAAAGTTTTCGTGAAAAAATTACTCGAAATGTTTTTGAGAAAAAAGTTCCGGAAAAGTTTCCGAGAAAAAATTATCGAAAAGTTCTTGAGAAAAAAATACTCGAAAAGTTTACGAGAAAAATATTCTAAAAGTTTACGCGAAAAAATTCTCGAAATTTATTTGATATTTTTTGGGTCAATATTAGGCCCCATAGGGGGGCCAAGAGTAAGATTAAAGAATAGGGGGCTGGACCTAAAAACAAACAAAAACAAATATACTCAAATGGGGCCTAATATTTTGGGGCTTAGCATGGGGCTCAAAAATAGGGCCTCTCAATATGGGGCTTTTTTGACAGCTCTAGCTAGAACACACATCAAAAAACATTAGACTTGTATCTAAAGAACAACAAAAATTAGCTAATGCCATTTGCACAATCATTTGTTTTTCGGTATGCATGAGCCACATTAACATCCCAATCCAAATAGTCAGATTCTTATTTCCTTTGAAATACTATTTGTTTTAATTAAATACTCTTGATTTGTCATAAATCAGATTCTGTAACCTCCACTCAATTAGCACATTTCCAGCAATCAATATTGTGATCAATGTGGGGCGATAATGAGAAAATGATGAAGCTCTTGTAGAAAATTAGGAAACTGTTTTTGCACTAACAGGCTATAAAGGGCCGGTTTGTTTTGGTTTTTTTTTTAAATGGATTTTATAGTGTTATATAATTTTGTGTAAAAGAAATTACAAATTTTTTTTTTATAAAAGCTTCAAATGAAAATTTGGTTTGAATAAGCCATTTCTTCAAATATTACTTTAGGTATTTCATCATTTTGTTAAAAAAAAATTTGGATATCAAAATTTCAAAAAATCACTTAATTTTTAAGCTATTTCAAATACATTTTCATAAAAAATTATTTTTGAAATACAACTTTTTCAAAAAATTAGGATTTTGACCATGTTTTGATTTTTAATAATATACTAGTTTTGAGACCCGTGCATTTGCACGAGTCAATTGACTTTTATTTATAAATTATTGTTAAATTATAAATGACGTCATTCTATTATTTTTTGTAAAATATATTAAATTAAGTCATTTTTTTATTAAAGTAATTGTCCTGTGTATGATTTTTGTGTAATAAATTATAATTAATAATAAAAAATATTTACTATTCAATTTCTTTTTTTACCAAAGCAATTGTACCGTGTATTATTAATTTGTTTTATTAAAGCAATTATCCCATGTATGATTAATTTTTTTTATTAAAGCAATTGCCCCGTGTGTGATTAATTTTTTTTTATTAAAGCAATTGTCCTGTGTATGATTAATTTTTTTATTAAAGCAATTGTCCCGTGTATGATTAAAAAAAAATTATTAAAGCAATTGTCCCGTGTATGATTTTTTATATATTAGTGATCAACACTTTTTTTTTTGACAAAATTATTGATCAACACTTGTCCCGTGATGTTTTAAGTATAATAACAAATATTTACCCCGTAATTATTATAATATATATTCATCAATAATGCATTTCTTTTGTATTTTTTATATAAAAGTAAACAAAAAATAGAGTAGATTTTTTTATAATAAAAATAGAGTAGAATTTAACTATTATATAATAATATATTAAATTAAAAAATATAATTTTTTTAACGAAATAGAAGATTTGAAATATTTTTAAGAATTGATGAGGACAAATTAGAATTTTTAGTAGTAATACCTTTTAATATATTGGGCCTCTTTGAATTTGGCTTATTTTTAAGTTTATGAAAATAATTTATGGTTATAATTTATAAATAAACTTTTATGTTAATTCATAAGTTTATTTTACGCATGTTAATTCATAAGTTTTCATTAACAAAAATTATATCTTTATAAATTGTTTTCATGAACTACCTTAAAAAACATATAATAATACATAAAAACTAATTTATTTGCATAAGTTATTTCGCATAAACTCATAAATAAGTCAATCCAAACGGGTCGATTGTGTTTTTGTTTCTATTGTTCTGTTCTTTTATTTTTAAGCTCATAAATAAGTATTTCTTTTATTAGGCTATTCTATTTTTATATTATATATATAAATTTTTATATGTTAGATTGAGTTACTATTTTTTCAAAAAAGTTACTATTTTTGAAGCGTATCTTTTATAGTGATTTTTGTTCATATTTTAATTTGTAAATTTATTTTAATTAATTATTTATGGGAAGATTTATTTGATGCTTATCTTCTTTTTTTCCTATTTTTGTTTTGTGTTTTTTTTTGTTTAGAGATATGGTTTCTGATGCTATTTTTATGGGAACATTTCTTTTATGTTTATCTTTCTTTCCTATTTTAGAGTTAAAATTACATTTAAGGGCATAAAATCTGGAACAACATTAAAAGTAATAAGGACAAACTTTGATTTTCAAAAGTAGTTTCTTTTAATATATTGTAAGTAGATATTTACATTATATGATGTCAAAATTAGTGTTTCAATTTAGAAAAAACGAATATAAAAAACTTGTAATATTTTGAAAAAAATACAAAACCCATTATAAAAAATACAGTACAAAGAAAAAATTTATTTTTTTAAAGCTGAAACAAACAGATCCAAAATAAGGTTCAGAAAATTCTCAAGGGTTAAGCTATTTTATTTTATTAACCCCTCTTTCTCTAATTTTACAACTTAACTAGACTTTGACCCGTGCCATGCACGGTCAAAGATATTTTTAAAAAATATTTCTACTTTTTAGATTATTAACATGTGTCTTAAGGGCACCTGTTAGCAAGATCCAAAAATTATAAATCACAAATTCAGTATAACATGAATTTAAATAATAAATTTTTTTAGGCAATATTTACTTATTTTGTTTTATTGGACGCATATCTTGTAAAAAAAAAATCACAAATTCAGTTGTTATATATTTTTCAAGTATATCCTTATTGGTTACATTAAAAAAAAGTATATCCATGTTGCTGATTTTCAAACCCTATTAGTAAGGAAATATATATCTATTACTAATTATTTGTACCAATTTTTAATTAAAATAAATCCTTCATGATTATTAATTTAATCCACAACAAATGGTACCTATTTTTAAGCCAGCCTTTATTTTTTTAATGAGCGCACATCTTGTAAAATAAGGAGAGCACAAATTCAAATGTTATATATTTTTCAAGTATATCCTTATTGTTTTGTTAAAAAAAGTGTTATTTATGAGTGTTTTTAAGATATATTTTTCAAGTATAGATTTTATTTTCTCAAGGTTAAATCGTATTTTTAAGGAAAATAATATTGATTGATATTAGTCTATGTCACGACAAATGGCACATATTTTTACTCATTTAATTTCATCTACTTTTAATATGATAAAGTTATTTATTTAATTTAATATAATAAAGTTGATTACTACCAAATTTACTAATTTGTCCTTATCACTATTAATAATATTTCAAGTTTTACATCTTCATTGTAATTTCACCAGATAAAATATACAAAAAATATACTACATAGAAAGAATAAGATAAATACAAAAAAAAAATTATATACAAATCTATGCATAAAAATAGGAACAAAAAAAGTTAAAGATTTTTTTTAATGAAAAAAAAAGGTTAAAGATTGTAGATGAATTTATGCATAAAAATAAGATAATATTCCAAATTTTGTATTCATCTTTGTAATTCACTAAAAAAATTATAGAAAAAATACGATTAATACAATAAAGCCATTACTATATATGAATATATGCATAAACTATAAGAACAAAAAAAAATATTATAGATGAATTTATTCATAAAAATAGGATAATATTCTATGTATTTTGTATCCTTCATTGTAATTTCACTAAAAAATTAAGAAAGAGTATAGAAAGAATAAAATAATTAAAATAAAAATATTATATATGAATATATGCATAATAATAGGAACGAAAGAAAACCAATAAAAAATTATACAAAAAAGATAAATACACGCATAAAATAAATCTAATAACAATATATTAAAAGAAACTACAACTAAAAATCCTAATTCGTCCTAATCTATTTTAATAATATTTCAAATCTTCTGCCCTTAATCTAATTTTACCTGTAAAGATAAAAAAAATACAAAACTTAAAAAATAGAAAAGAACATGAAATCAAATTGAATACTTATAAATCTTAAATTTTGACCATGAAAAAATTGAAAATATGAAAGCAACAAAAGAAAAAACATGAAATAATAACCAAATTGATACAGAACATAACAAAAAAAAAAAAATCTGAATTCAAACACCTAAAAATATTCATAGGAGTACATACCTTTATAGAACTCCAAAACAAAACCTGCATCCAATATAAAATATATGAAACTTAAGAAAAATAAAACCCAATTTTTTTCTTAAATGGAAGAATGAGAATTAATATCAAACACTACAAACAACAACAAAAAAGATGGAATCCATACCTTTAGAAATCTATACCTATTGGAAGAAAAATCAAATTAAAAAAGAATAGAGAATTAATATGGAACACTACAAACTATAATCAGAATTTAAACACCTAAAATATCTATAACAATCCATACCTTTCTAGAACCCCAAAGTCAAATCTGCATCAAATAAAAAAAAACATATAAATAGTTGCGAAAACGTGAAAATAGATGCATAATTTAAGGCTATAATTAATGTGAAAGATACACTCTTGGTCGTGGGAGAAAGAAATAAAAAGGTTTCTATTTATCGTAAAAGATGCATAATTTAAGCCTATAAATAAAATAGATTTCATAGAGTATATCCAATAATCAAATGAAAGTATATAATTAGGGATTAGTAGCTAACAAAATTAAGGATTTGTATAAAATTATTTTATACACACATCCAATCATATATTGACACATCATCTATTGTGTTTTTAAACACATGACGTGTCACATTCATTAATTGATGTGGCAACATAGTATTCAAGATTTTATCGTAACCGTTAATATAATATTTTTTTTCATGTGTCAAAATCTAGACCATTCATATTAGGGTTAGGGTTTAGGGTGCCTCTAGTTACTCTCGTTTTATTATATTAAGATATTCTAGGCAATTGTTCTTTGATTTCCATAGCCTAAGGCCACAAGTGCATGTGTTCATAGCCTTGTTGTGTCCGACACCGACACTTATGATCATACTGAATTATATTATTTTCTCAAATTATTATCAGTATCGACGTGTCAGTGTTCGGTATTCGTGTATGTGTCTGTGCTTCATACTTGTATTAACCTTGGGGAGCAATTGACAATCTAAATTGCATTTGAGGTTTAACCGAATTTTGCTTTCAAGGCGGTGATTTTCTGATAATAATTTTTCTGCTTAGTAACTAACCTAGTAAAACAGTAGTAATGTGGTCGAATTACACAAAGAACAAGAAAGTATCATTTAAACCTAGTAAAACAGTAGGATTTGTTCAGTGTAAAAATCCTGATAAACTAGTTTGGGCACTGCTAATCACAAAACCATTTAAACCAGCAAGTTGTAAATTTTCAATAAATATGGAAGTCACCTTTTAAAATTAAATTAAACACATACAATATTTCAAAAAAAAAAATAGATGTATGGGACTTATTCAAAAAATAAAATAGACATATAAAACTTATTCAAAAATTATGAATCATACAAAATAATATCACATTTGCTCTCTTATTATTGTTTAGGAAAGAGAGAACACCAAAATATTCTCTTTACATAATCCAAAACCATGATAGATGAAGAAATACTCAACCAATACATTAATTAGGGATATAAACCACATGCTTTGGGAAGGTATTTGACCTATTAATCCACAAATTTCATCTAGTCTATTTCTAAAATCAGAAAACTACTCGGCCAATATAACAAAAAATCACCTTGTCGTGTAAAGAGCAAACACAAGAACCTTCCAATTTTATATTACGTTTGCAATTGGCAATATTTTTATCATGCTATGCGTATGATTAACTACGTAGCACCGACACTTCAGATTGAAAGTGTGCATATAACATAGCATCAGGTTGTTGAATTCAATTTCTCCAAGAGAATCTTGTTAAGTAGACCTGGATTTGCTTTGCCTTTAGATACTTTCATTACCTGCATTTTGGACAAACGTAAATGAAACTGTGATGATAAAATTTTAAAAAAAGGGAAAATAAATCATATCAATTGTTTCCTCCTCGATATTGCCCTAGTTCATACCTGACCAGCAAAAAAACCTTGCAGTTTAGTTTTTCCTCCTCAATATTGCTCTAACTGTTTTGGATTACCCGCAATCACTTTGACCACCATTTTTTCAATTTCACCGGGATCTGCTATCTGTCATTTCCAAATAATAATCCAATAAAGTTATTAACAGTGGAGTTTGCCATAATGTGGTTTGCAGTTTTACCGATTAGGAACTGCTTTTGGTTAAGAAAAAAATGGCAGGTGGCGCTTTTGTATAGATTATAAGGCCTTGAATAATATTTTATCCGACCTAAAAGGTTTCCAATTTGTATAATAGAACAGTTGTTAGATGAATTTTGGGGAGCACGGTTTTTTTCTAAACTGGATCTAAAGTCTGGTTACCATCGGATACGAATGAGGGAGGAAGATGTCCATAAGATAAGACTTCTTTTAGAATCCACGAAGCTCATTATGAGTACAGCTACTTTCAGACTTGATGAATGATATATTTAGGTCTTATCTAAGGAAATTTGTCTTGGTAATTTGCAATGATATACTGGTTTATAATGTCGACATTTGGATCAATTCAAAACTATTTTCGGGGTGCTGAATGCCAACTCTTTGAGATTTATTTTCAAGACATAAGGTTTTGTGCAGATTCCTAGACCTTACAGAGTATTATTAAAGATTTGTGAGGAACTATGGAATCATAGCATAGCAAGACCTCTAGCACAGTTCTTGAAGAAAATATTTTAAATGGGGACAGGAAGCAGAGGTAGCCATTCAGAAATTTGAAAATGGCTACGGCAGCACTGCCATCATTGAGTATGCCTAATTTTAACCTGCCCTTTTGAGATCGTAACTGATGGTTAGTTTTGGACTAGTTGCTGTCCTTATGCAGCATGGCAGACCCTTGGCATTCATCAGCCAAAGTTTTTCAGACAAGGTAAAATTAAAATCCGCGTATCTATGAGCGGGAGGTCATGGCCATCGTGTTTGCAGTACAGTAAGCAGCCATTTTATAATTAAAAGTTGTTATTGGAGCAGTGGATTTGGATGGAGAGCAGCAGAAGTGGGTTGTGATTTTGAGTTCACTATAGGAAAGGGAAGAAAAAAAAAACAGAATGGCAGATGTTTTGTCTAAGATGGCTGGCTATCTTGTCCATTATTTCCAATGATGAATTAAGTGCATTGGCAGAGCCAAGGTTCTACCGTCAAACTGCTTACAAGTTGGCCTTACCAAATCATGCATTTTTTATGTTTCTAGCTTAACATAGTTCTAGCAGCCACAGTACCAAGTCAGGACCTTCCCTCTTTTCTAACTGATGATCGGGAGTTGAAGGTGTTGGCGGTGATGAGACTAGTGGTGGATGAGAGCATGTTTTGATTATATAGAAAAGAGAAGACTTGTGCTGTGATTAAACAAGTTTTTCCTGAATTTCACCTTGTTGAGAGACTAGTGTATGGATGGTGGGCTGCAGGTTCAAGGTTGAGCCGATGGATCAAGCGAAATGTTATGTCATATGTGGTAGCTAACCAATATCGAACAATTAGGAACAAAAACAGAATTGATGTGGCAGCAAAGGAGAGGAGGGGAATATGTGTGGGAGAAAATGAGGAATGATTTAGGAGTGGTATCAGAATGAGCTAACAACAATCAAAATAGTAAAATATTTAAGTTTGCACGTGAACTAGAAAATTCATGCGGAATTCCGACTTAATTACATATTAAGTAGTAAAAATTTCAATAATTGTTGATACTACTACTAACCTGAACCAAGTCTTTCTTTTCTATGATGTCCTTGACACTTCCACCCTTGGCTAACAGCTCAAATAGTATCTACAGAAACACATAAACAAATTGTAAAAGTACAGAATGCAAATTAAGCCCAAAATAACAAATGTCTGATTGTTTTTCTTTCCTTTCCAATTCATGGAGACAAAATGAAGCAGACACAACATAACATATGAGCCTAACCGCTGTATAGTCTAATCATGAAAGACATTAATAAAGTCTAACAACAAACAAGGTATATGAGATGAAACAGAAACGGATACAAACAATTTTTCTGAATGCAATATTTATATGATACTAATGAGAAAAGCTAGAAGATATGATATGAATATGATTATACCTCCTTCCCAATCTTGCCGCTGATGATTCCACCTTTAATGGAAGCTATCAACTCAAACAACTCTTCAGGTGTAAGCTTTATGTCATTTATGGTCAACTTTTCATTTTTCATGAACGCTGCAATATCACTCATTATCCAGTTGGCAGCTGACTTTGCATCGGCACCCTTTGCAAGAGTAGCATCAAAAAATTCTGCAATCTAACACAACCATTGAGAAAATACAAATAACGTCAGATCATGTGTAGTAATAATCATCATTGGTATTTAATATTTAGTTGTCTAATTACAACTGCACTTCATTGACTTCTCTTTCATTAAGTTGTGCTGCATGTTTATTTTGCTGGAATGAACGAACAAAACTGTTGGATTAAAATATTAGACCATTTAAAGAGGTCCAAAAGTACGAAAAGACCTTAAAAAACGCAAACAATAAATTTTTTCAAAAATAAGGGCATTTGAGGATTTGCAGCTGTACCCGCCGCGACTCTGGAGGCACCTCACAGGCATATGGCATCGCAGTGGGAGATTGCTCTGCCATGCTATCCTGCTATAGCACACTATCAACAACAAATGAACATTGAAATCATCATAGTGAAACAGTAGAATTCAACCTCACAGAAATCTGTTGTTTTGCACTTCCATAGCAACAGCACCCATAAAGTTGGAAATTAAAAACAAAGCTAACAGTCTCTTTCTAATAGCATAAGTATCAATTATATAGAAACAAGAACCACATGTCAGAACAAAGGACCAGAAAGTGAGATAAATATTATAAAGCTATCCAAGAACAATAAAGCCTGAAGCTTATGATATTATCCAGATAAATTTGGCTTGAGAAAACTAGTCGCTTACATTTCTATCAAATAGTCCAAAGCTGAAATTGTGAACCAAAATACAAACATAGCATAGATATAAACTAGTAGTACTAAAATGAAATCCTAATATCTACTTCTAAAATACAACAAATTTATTTCACAGAAGAGACACAGGCATCAGATAAACACTCAAAATATGCACGACAGACAAACTCTTCATCAAGGAAATCAAACTATGCCTGTAAAAGAATAATTCCAAGAATAATAATAATAACATGGTTTCACAATTGAAAACACAAGTGGTGTAGCTGGACAGAACATAGACCAAATTTATAAAAACAATGGAAATAAGACTACAAGAAAACCAGCATCATCATCTAAAAAGAGTGGTACTAGTTCCTGTATTGATGATAGTCTAGAGAGCACAAGTGCACCAATTAAGCTACATACTTGGGTTTCAAATTTTGTGAAGTGGCATACAATCAGCAACATGGCTTCTAAGGGCTCTAATTTTAACGCTAACCTCCGAATTGAAACCACCATTTTAGGGCGTGAATCGAGTTCCTGGGGTCTTTCTCACGTTAATTCAGCACAAAAGAAATGTAGAAACACTAACAAATCCAGAAACGCATAGACGGGTACTGGAAATGCAAAAACAAACAACCAACTATATGCAGAAACATCAGTTTATCAAGTTGTAATTTAGTTCCTTTTGGTGACAGGCACAGTTGCCTCTGAGCTCATTGAATATTTAATTCTAAATAATATCTCATTTTTTTAACTAAATTCTAGTCCTATCAGGGACATATATTTTCAGTCATGTGCATAATCACAATGGTACAGAATCTAGCAACGTTAGGAAAAAAATGCATGTAACTCACATTTTTATCATTAGCTAGGAAAATAACATCTTGCATGCCTAATCCCAGCTTTTCATATCTTCTACGTTTTTCTTCAGGAAGCTCCGGTAGAGAATTTTGTATACCATCCACATATTCTTGGGAAAGAATTACTGATGGAAGGTCTGGTTCTGGAAAATATCGATAATCAGCGAGCCCTTCCTTTTTCCTCATTGTAATTGTTCTCTAAACAGAATAACAAAAGTTATAATTATGCAAGAAAATAAATATGATGGCAGAGAAAGCTTGTACCTGCTAAAATACTTAGAATTGAAGGAAAACAACAAAATCACAATATAGTACTGGCCTGAGAGCCTTCATCCCAGAGTCGAGTTTCCTGTACAATCTGATCTTCTTGACCTTGACTATGAAGTAGGACCTGCCTTGTAATTTCAAAATCAATAGCTCGGCTCATTGATGAAAATGAGTTCAAATTTTTTACTTCAACCTGCCAGAACAACAATTGATTATATTAGCGCCTAAATAGATAATATGTTGTATTTTTTAATATTACATTGCAACATAAAGCTCGAGTAATATCATTTTGGGGTACTTTATTTCTGCAGAAAGCAAGGTCAAGCCATTTTTAGAGCATAGGATAGGCAACACAACTTTCTTATCCACACGATCAATTTGTAACAAATGCTCTTCATTTTATTCTTTCATAAGTGTAAGTAAAATAAAATAAAGTTAAAATGTATCAATTTATATGTCATGATATCAAGGTAATTAACACCCAAAATTTCCCATGTTGCACCTAATTTGTTACAAATACTTCAATTGCACCCAAAACGCCAATGTAATCCAATGTATGGCTTCAAAGGGTAATAATTATTGTCATGCTCACGCAACTCAGCCCTTGGAAACAAGAGAATCATGAAATAACCTCCAACAGCTTATTCCAAGTTTCTTTCGTAATAATGAATAATTAGCAAGAACCAACAAAGTTTCCAACCAATTTCAACGAAAAAAGCAATGAGTTACCTAATAATTTAATAGAGTGCCGTGTAAAGAAATTCTAATCATTTTTATACAAGACATGACTAATACCTTTGTCCCGAACTTTGACTGCCCAATGGGTCGTACGGATACATTTACATCGCAGCGAAGAGAACCTTCTTGCATATTGCCATTGCTCACTCCCAAATACCTAACCAACCTCTGTAATTCTGCTGCATATTCTGCTGCTTCAATACCATTTCTCATGTCAGGCTCAGAAACTATCTCTAGCAAAGGTACCCCTGCCCTATTTAGATCAACCTGTGAAAAAATACCATCAAATTTAACATAATTGTATCATACAGCAAGTTATGAATCACGCCTCTGGTAATAACTAATAATTATTCGGGACAATAAGCGAAACAAAGCATTTTATGTTACAAAAAAATGAAATATACACATAAATATGTGAAACTGATGCAACATACTCCCTCCAATCTCGTATATAAGCAAATTTTCACGTCTTAGGTTCATTCAATTATTAATGTATATGAACCAGATAAATTAATAATTGAATTAACCTAAAAAGTACAAATGTGCTTATATATGAGACCGGAGGGAGTAACTTTTTTATTCCTTCAGATTGAAGCCGAGGGGTACTATTTCATTTATCAAAAACCTAAACATAGATAACTTATACAAAAAAATAAATGCAAAACAGATAAGAAAAATGAATAACAAGAAATAACCAAAGTAAATTAAAAAGAATGGACAAAGAAACAGTACCTGAGAATAATTTCCTTTTTCAGTATGCATTAATTTCCCCGCATCCTCTTCCATATGAACCCTTGTAATGCCAAACCTCTTATGCCCCCCACCAAACTCGAAAGGAATATCGACATGAAGAAAACCAGAAGCAGCAATTGGCACATCAAACTGAGAAATCTGATACCCTTTTGGAAGATCAGGATAAAAATACTGTTTCCTATCAAACTTAGAATTAAAAGCCAAGTTACAATTAAGAGCAAGTCCCAATTTAAGGGCGAATTCAATAACCTTATTGTTCAAAACAGGCAAAGCACCTGGTAAACCCATACAAACAGGACAAATGGTAGTATTAGGAAATGTTCCATAACTGTAAGGACAATTACAAAAGGCTTTGGTAAGTGTAGAAAGTTGAACATGAGTTTCAATACTAATGACAGCTTCATAGTCTTTTGGCATTTTATCAAGTTTTTTTGATTGACTACTTGTTGAAACTTTGGTTTCTTGTGTGGCTTTGGGGATTGTTGTTGTTGTTGTTGAATACAAAAACCCATTTCTTCGTTTGAGTATTGAGGTTGGATAGAGTAGAAAAGGGTGAACTTGGAAGGCTCTGAACATTGTGTAAGACATTTTAATCAATACTTAAGGATTCTCAATTTTAATTTCCTCGATTTCCTCATTTTCTTCAATCTCTACCCTTTAATTCACCTTTTTCCTCTTTTTCTTTTCTCTCTCTTCACAAATCAATGGCTAGGATTCTACTATTTTTCTAAAGTTATATCATCATTTGATCAAAATATGAATAAGTTGCATAAATATTATATGGCATTAAAAGGACCATTTTTTAGTGATGTATGATACCCAAAATGATATCACAATTGGAGATGCTCTAATTAAAGTGCACATTTTATTACAATAAGTAATAAATACTCTAAGAAAAATATTTACTCATTTTCTCTCACTTAGAAAATAAAATTGCAAAAATAATATTAATTATAAAAAACTTTAATAACACATATTCATAATCAACTTTCAAAGACATTTTATATTTAGCGACGAAAGTAGTATTAAATAAACAAACCTGGTCCCTTTATTTTAAAGCTAAATTGCACTTTTGACCCTCTAATTATCACAAACTTGCAATTTTGATCTTTTAATTTTCACATTAGCACTTTTGACCCCCAAACTTTCACAAACTTGTAATTTTAACCCCCTACCAAGTCAATAAACATGTGGCAAGTGACTCACATGCCACCTCATCATGTTTTTCCACGTGAACAATGATTCACATAACACATCAACATATGTGGCAGGCCATGTGCTGGCGTGGCATGTGATTGCAGTTGCGGGGATTAAATATTGGTCTTTTCTATCAAATTCAACGTCAATCATCACTAAATCAATTAACGATTGATTACCTATTATTTTTTTAGTTGATAGTATACCAGACAGATTTTAAGGCGCAGATTATTCCAAGATAATAATTGACTTGGTCTTTGTATTTATTTTTTTTAAGTTTTCAACCTGTCTGAATAAATTTGATGTCCCCAATTTCAACTTCATTCTATATTATATTGTAAAACATTTGCTACAAATTTCTCATATCATTTGTTGTTCATCACAAACATTTTCTCAATTAATCCATTCTCTGATTTTCCAATTTCCACTTCTTCATGGCAAATCTTGGAGTTGGAACAACACAAAGAATACCAACTTCTTCAAAACCTTCATCCCCAACAACTGACACACATGAACCAAAAGAACAACATGAAAAACCATATGCTGATTTCAAATTCTATTGTCCAATTATCATTCCCTTAACAGCCGAAGCTGCAGCATCTCGCATAATCAGAAACTTAGGAAATTTTGGGTTATACTACACACTTTTTATTTGGATCATACTCTTCATAACCCTCATACCGCAACGAAAAGTGTCCTTAATTCTGTTGGTTATCATGACTTATGTGACAACCCTTTATTGTTTAATACTAAGGTCATTTCCTAATTCAGTTGTGCTTCATAGAATCATAGATAAAAGGATTGTGTTGAGTTTGTTATTTATTGCAACTGCGATTCAGCTGATTTTGACTGAAGCAGGTATTCATTTTGCAATTACTTTGACCTCTAGTGTGCCAATAGTTTTGCTTCATGCTGTTTTATGGATCAATAGTTATGAATATGATGCCTATGAGAATCTGGAAGGTTCTGGTAAAGAAGAACCGGCTCCTCTTACCGGTGGACATAATGATATTGAAGCTCAGGGCTTGGACGCGGTTTGAATATTCCTGAGAAGTCCTTGTGTTACAAGTATTTTGATAAAATAAAAATTTAAGATGTTGTTTGATTTAAATGTTTATAGAATAAGTCCGTTTCCTTATCTTTTATAGAATTCTGCAAGGAAATAATGTGAATTTGAGTGTGTTTGACATTAAAACATAACCTTGTTAGATGGTTGGTTTTAAGGATTACTTATTTACATGATTTGAAAATTGGCCGGTACATATGGAAGAAAACTTGTAGGAAGAGATCGTCTCTTAAGTAAATTTTTTCGTGCCTTGAAAGATTAATATGATTTGAATGAACGAATTTCTAAACAGAATGGCTAAGTAAACATTCAGAATGTTAGTGTTCCTTCAGAATCAACAATTAACTATGTCATCTTTCGGACATTGAAGATATAACATATCTTGCATCCAACATAATTTTGGCATTTTAAAAAGAAAAGATTTTATTGAATCGAAATATAATGCAATTTAGAATTTTATTGACTATAAACATTTATTTTTAGGATTTTATACTTCACGAATGTTTTATCTTAATTGGCTCCTTGTATGGTAAGAGCCTCTTACTAAGAGGGTGCTGACTTTTCAACTCACCCCCCACTATATATAGCAATGCATGTGCTATTAGTGTCATGATGCTTCTCTTAAGTAAGCACATCATTGGCCAAAAATAGCAATGTTCTATGCTAAAATTATGAAAAACACACAATCACTTAAAATATGTAACGTGAATTGACGTGCAAATAGTAAATTAGTGATAGTAATATAAACAACTATAAGGGCCAAACAAACACCGAAGTCAAATTATTCTAAAATAATATATATATATATATATATATATATATATATATTTTAATGACAAATTGTTAGTATATTTACAATGTTATGTTAGTTTTTCTCCTTCTTAGGTCTTGAATCTTGGACCTCCAACTCCTTAACCCTTAGCTCAACTATCTCACCCTTCTAAAATAATATTTCACTTGGCCTGCATATATAATTTCAAGTTAAATGCATCCAGCATTAACAGCAGGATGCCGTTTGATTTTTTATAAGTTGCAACTCTTTTCTAACATTTTAAAAAAGTTGTCTGTATTTGGTCCTTTTGTTTTATTTAAATGCCAGTCCTTTTATGAGCAAAAAGTTGTGTTATTTAGTCCGGAAGTAACTCGAGTAGTAGATCTTTTCTTATCATATGGAGAGTAGAGGAATTTTGTTTTAGAACATCTCCAATGAAAGGTTCTTTGCCATTGACCCGAGGTCTCATCATGAGTGTTTTGAAACGCATGTGGTAAAAGAGATCTAAATTCAATAGAGCAGCACATGACTTACTTGGTCTCGTAACATAGCCACCATCTATCATGGCACACCCTACCAAGGTCTCGATTTTCAACCAACCATGAGGCAATGAAGCTCACAAGAGGTCAACATTCACCCTGCATAATACCCCCATCAATATAGGAAATTGGCGATTCAAATGAAAATTAAATGTGTTATTTTAAATCATATATCCATAGGTTTCACTATTGGAGTTAGTGGTGATCGCGATGCGGTTTGGTTCGGTTTTTAGTATAAAAGTCATCCTAACCACGAGATAAAAATACACGCGGTTCGGTTTGGTTCAGGTGGTTTTTAAAAAGTCATCCAAACCAAACCAATGTGGTTATGGTTGGTTCGGTTTGTGCGGTTTATCGCGATATAAAAAATATGACAATATTACCAACTTGTTACAAAATAAACATAAGAAATTTTAATTTATTTTATTGATTACATGATATAATATGCATATACTACATAAGAACTTATTTTTAATATCAACAATATAGTTCTAGATCGCGTGAAATGATATATTTTGACAATCTACTATTTTATGGACTCAATTTTGGTTGGACTTGTTAAGTTGGACTATGTAATAGGTTGATTGCTACTAGTTGATAGAGTTAAGTATTGAGGTTTGGTTCGGTTTGGTTCGGTTTTCTGAAATGAAAACTGCAAACCAAACCGTGCGGTTTAGAAGAAAAATGATCCGTGCGGTTTACACTAAATGCGATTTTTTGCGGTTTTCGGTTTGGATTGGTTCGGTTTGCGGTTTTACTTTTGAATTGGTTCGGATATGATCACCCCTAATTGGAGTGCTCTTAGATGTCACAAAATATTGCATAAGGTAAATTCAGGGGCGTCTCCGACTTTTTGGAGGCCTTGTAGAATTATTGAAAATATGCCCTAATAAAAGAAAAAAACGTAAAAATTGAAAATAATGTTTATCGATTTAAAGTACAAATAACATCAATAACACTAAAAATTTATTTTTTTACTAATATAAAAAAAATTGATAAATAAAACAATTTCTATCATGTGCCTCTTCACAATAGAACAATCTCTTTTAGGATTTTTGTAATTAAAAATCCTTGGTTTTACAATTAAAAGAATCTTACATATTTGAACTTCACAATCTCTCATTTAAAAACTCACAATTATTTGTTTTAATTATACCCCTCATTTACTAATACAACGTACTACTTATAAATTTTTTGAGACCTTAATTTTTATGAGGTCTTATGCCATGACTCATGTAACACATTCATAAAGACGCATGTGGGTAAATTGTGGTGACTCAATTGGTAAACTAAGAGCATGTTTAAAATCATAGGTTTGTCGAAATCACGATTGCTCTGATGTAATTGGTTAATTCAAATACTTAGTTTGTTACATTAGTTAGTTAGTAGTTAACATGTTAAGGAAGTTAGTTAGTTAGTTAGTAGTTAACATGTTAGGGAAGTTAGTTAGTTAGTAATTGTCTACTATAGTTAGTATTGCTTAAACCATGGTTACTTGTGGCTGAAGCAATATATATAGTCATGTACATATGCAATTTTAATAAGTGAATACAAGTGAATACATTCTACTATTTCCCTTTACTTTCTTCCTTCTTTCTCAAGCAATTAGTTTCATAGTTAATTCTCAGAATAGTCTGAGAACGTTCTCCTGCTACATCAGCGTTGAACGAGAGTGTGTGTGCTTATTCTGTGTTAAGCACCAGTGATTGAAACCCAACAAATTGGCATCCAGAGCCTGGTTCGCATAGATCATTGCTGCGTATTGAAACTGATTCTTGAAACCATGACTTCCAATAACATACCCACACAACTTCCCAAATTAAAGAGTGATAATTGGGACCGATGGAATGTGCAGATGCAGGCAATTTTTGGGTTCCAAGATGTTGCAGAGGTGATCCAAGATGGTCTTGAAACCATTGGAGATAATGCTACTGAAGCACAGAGAACAACATTCAGAGCCAACAAAAAGAAAGACTGCAAGGCCATTTATCTCATCCATCAGAGCGTTGATGAGGTAAATTTCGACAAGATCTCAACCTACACTTCAGCAAAAGATGCTTGGGAGACATTGGAGAGGTGTCATACTGGTGGTACGAAGGTAAAGAAGGTGAAGCTTCAAGCCTTGAGGAGACAATACGAGCATGTAGAGATGGAAGATCAAGAAAAGGTTGAAGATTTCTTCAACAGAGTGAGAGTAATCACTAATTCTATGGCTCAGAATGGTGAGTCAATTTCTGATCAACAGTTCTGTGAAAAGATCTTGAGATCTTTACCTCCAAGATTTGATTACATTGTGTGCACGGTGGAAGAGACCAAAGATGTGGCCACAATGACTCCAGCTGAGTTGTTGAGTACTCAACAAGCAAGAGAATTGAGATTCAATGGAAGGAGTGGAGATAAAGATTCAGACCAAGCTTTATTTGCTCATTCAAGGAAGAAGGGTGGTAATGGAAAGAAACCATGGAGCAAGAACAAAAGCAAAGAGACCAAAGAAGCATTAAAGGGAAATGACAGAGCTGAATCCTCAAACAAAGGAGGAGGAGGTTCTGTGGATTCCAAGAATTCAAAGAAATTCAGCAAGAAGAATGTGCAATGCTACAACTGTGAGAATTTGGTCACTTCGCTAATGAATGCTGGTTTGGGAAAGGTAACAAGAATAAAGATAAGAAGAAGAGTAATGATGAAGCATGTGCAGCACAAGAAGAAGATTCATCAGATGATGATGGTGAAGTGAAGTTGATGATGGCCACCATCAGTGAAACAGGTGATAATGCTGCACACTGTGATTACTGGTATCTTGATACTGGTTGTTCCAACCATATGACAAGTCATAAAGAGTGGTTGATTGAGATGAATGCTTCAAGAAAGAGCAAGGTAAGGTTTGCTGATGACAGAACCTTACAAACAGAAGGAATTGGTAAGCTAGTTATCAACAGAGATGATGGAAGGCATGTGATCATTGAAGATGTGCTCTATGTACCAGGTATGAAAAGTAATCTCTTAAGCATAGGCCAGTTAATTCAGAAGGGTTTTGAAGTGAAAATGAAGAACAATTCACTAGCACTGTTTGACTCTAATCATAAGTTGATTTTGAAATCTCCTTTGTCAAAGAATAGGATTTTTCAAATCAATATGAGCACTGCTAGTGTAATGTGTTTGAATGCAGTAGAGACAAATGATAAGAACTGGATATGGCATGCTAGATATGGTCATCTGAATTTCAAGAGCTTGAGAGAATTAGGTACTAATCACATGGTAAAGGGGTTACCCATCATAAGTGTACCAGAAAAGGTTTGTAAAGTGTGCATGATTGGTAAACAGTCTAGAAAGTCATTCAAATCAGAACTTCCTTCCAGAGCAAGAAACCAGTTAGAAGTAGTTCATTCTGATGTGTGTGGACCTTTTGAAGTGCAATCACTAGCTGGCAATAGGTATTTCATTTCATTCATTGATGAATTCAGTAAAATGATGTGGATATACTTGATTAAGGCCAAAAGTGAATCATTTGATGTGTTTAAGAAGTTTAAGAAGAAAGTTGAAAAAGAGTGTGAGAAGTCCATTAAGATCCTAAGGACCGATGAAGGAGGAGAGTACACATCAAATGAGTTTGAGAGATTTCTTGTTGAGCAAGGAATTGAACATGAGGTCACAGCACCATATACCCCACAACACAATGGATTGGCTGAGAGAAGAAATAGAACAGTGTTGAACATGGTCAAAAGCATGTTAAGGGAGAAGTCTCTACCAAGTTTCTTATGGGGTGAAGCAGTGAACACTGCTGTATACATTCTCAACAGGTGTCCAACCAAAAAGCTTAACAATGTTGTGCCTGAAGAAAAGTGGAGTGGTAGAAAGCCTATGGTTAGTCACTTGAGAGTGTTTGGTTCACTATGCTACAGTCACATACCTGATCAGAGAAGAACAAAGTTGCAAGACAAGAGCAAGCAGATGATACTTGTTGGTTATCATCCAACAGGAGCATATAGACTATATGATCCTGTTAATGAGAAGGTTGAAGTAAATAGAGATGTAGTGGTATGTGAGAATGAAAGTTGGGATTGGAAGGGCAAGTGCAAAGTCACCAATAATCAATGGCTGACAAGTGAAGAGCATAGTGAAGAGGATGTCACCACAACTACTGCAAATGTTGAAGCAAGCACAAGCTCTGGTAGTAATGCAGTTATCACAAGCTCTGAAGCAGCTGGTTCAAAGAGAGTTAGAGCCCCATCTCAGAGATTACAAGGCTATGAAGTCTATAGAGATGATGTCATCAACACAGAGGGAGACCTAGTGCATTTTGCACTATTTGTTGATTCTGAGCCAGTTAACTTTGAAGAAGCTATAGCAAGTGAAGTCTGGAAGAAGGCTATGACTGATGAGATTGAAGCTATAGAGAGAAACAATACATGGTATTTGACTGATCTACCAGCAAACAAACAGCAGATAGCAGTGAAGTGGGTGTATAAAGTGAAATTAAATCCTGATGGTTCAATTGCAAAACACAAGGCAAGACTAGTGGCAAAGGGCTTCTTACAGAAGGCGGGATTGGACTATCAAGAGGTATATGCACCAGTAGCCAGAATTGAGACCATAAGACTAGTAGTGGCAATTGCAAGTGTGAAGAAATGGTCTATGTCTCAGATGGATGTTAAATCAGCATTTCTTAATGGACCACTTGATGAGGAAGTGTATGTATCTCAACCACCAGGTTTCATTAAGAAAGGGCATGAAGGAATGGTCTATAGATTGAACAAAGCTCTATATGGCTTGAAACAGGCACCTAGGGCCTGGAATAAGAGAATTGATGGATTTTTAACACAAGTTGGTTTTCAGAAAAGTGTAGTAGAGCATGGTGTGTATGTGAAGCACAACTCTAATCCAACAAATGTGTTAATAATCTGCTTATATGTTGATGACCTGTTAGTCACAGGTAGTGATTCTAGTGACATAGCTGCATTCAAGAGAATGATGCACTCTGAGTTTGAAATGACAAACATGGGAAAATTGAATTATTTCCTTGGTCTACAATTTGAAGAGACCACTGCAGGAACACTACTACACCAGAAGAAGTATATGAAGGAGTTGGTAGTTAGATTCAACATGTTGGGGTGTAATCCTGCTGAAACACCAATGGAGACAAACACTAAGTTGTGTTTAGATGAAAATGGTGAAGCTGTCAATTCAACTCTCTACAAACAGATGGTTGGCTCACTAAGGTACCTATGCAATAGCAGACCTGATCTGTCCTTTGCAGTAGGTGTTGTGAGTAGATTTGTAGATACTCCAAAGAAATCCCACATGACTGCAGTGAAGAGAATTCTGAGGTATGTACAAGGTACATTGGAATATGGCATACTGTTTCCAAGCAACAACAACAATATAGTAAATCAGCTAATAGGCTTCTCTGACTCTGACTGGTGTGGAGATCAAGTGGATAGAAGAAGCACCTCAGGCTACATATTCAAATTTCTCAATGCTCCTATCTCATGGTGTTCCAAGAAGCAACCTGTAATTGCTCTCTCATCATGTGAAGCAGAATATATAGCATGTGCCTATGCAGCTTGTCAAGGCATATGGCTAGAATCATTGCTGAAGGATCTAACCATTGAGCTATCAGAACCAATACAACTCTTTGTTGACAACCAGTCAGCTATTAATCTTGCTAGGAATCCTGTTTCTCATGGCAGGACCAAACACATAGAGACCAGATTCCACTTCATCAGGGATCAAGTAAGCAAAGGAAGGATTGCAGTAACTCACTGCTCTACAGAAGTGCAAGAAGCTGATATACTAACTAAGAGTCTAAAGCATGACAGATTCAAGGAGATGAGGAACAAGCTTGGAGTTGTGTCATTAGAGTATTTGAATTAGGGTGGCATGATGTAATTGGTTAATTCAAATACTTAGTTTGTTACATTAGTTAGTTAGTAGTTAACATGTTAAGGAAGTTAGTTAGTTAGTAGTTAACATGTTAAGGAAGTTAGTTAGTTAATAATTGTCTACTATAGTTAGTATTGCTTAAACCATGGTTACTTGTGGCTGAAGCAATATATATATAGTCATGTACATATGCAATTTTAATAAGTGAATACAAGTGAACATTCTACTATTTACCTTTACTTTCTTCCTTCTTTCTCAAGCAATTAGTTTCATAGTTAATTCTCAGAATAGTCTGAGAACGTTCTCCTGCTACATCAGCGTTGAACGAGAGTGTGTGTGCTTATTCTGTGTTAAGCACCAGTGATTGAAACCCAACATGCTCATTGTAATTATATACCAAACTCGAGCTAGATAATTAATACATATTTGTCAGTGATCAAATCCGTAAACATGTGCTTAAGGGACACATTTATTTGTCAATCATGCAAGCCACACTACATTAGTCTCAAATTTGCATATCAAATCATGAGAATTGAATGTTTTTGACGTAGTACTATTATCTTTCATCTTCATTTGTGCGTTGCCAGCAAGCAAAAAGCACAAACATGACCAAAACAAAAAGTATCATAACAAAACTAAGAACACCTAAAGAAGCAAATAAGATACCATTAATTCTAAACGTGCCCCATATGACATTAAACCCTGAAGCTGCAGCCACCAACACAGACAAACAATATAAAAGAGAAAGACAAAGCATTGCGATAATCGGAACCCGAAAACTGAAACACCAAACTACCATCATTGTGTACAAAAAACTCACTGTGATCATTCCAGTCCAAATCATTGCTGGTAAGAATCCAATGAAGGCTTTTCCTAAACCTACTACAAGTATTTGTGAACTGTTTTTTGAGCTCATTGATTGAGATAGATTTTCAAATGGATTTCCCAAAGCTGATAATAGTGCTGCTTGAATTCCATATAGCTTTATTGCCAATGCAGAACGTTCTTCTTGTGGACAAATTATCTGTGCTGAACAGAACTGTATAAATGCTTTGCAAGATCGTTGTTCTTGGTAGCAATCTAATGTTTGAATCGTGTCTTTCACGTATATCACGTGCGAGGATGAACGAGAAACACCATCACATTCCTTGTTTGCCTTTGTCTGTCCTTTTTAAAAGATCATAGCATAAGTGTTTGTCATGATAAGCGCTTACTTATAAGCTTACATAAGCTTTTTCTATAGCAAACTATAAAATAAGTTAAATAAATTTTTTATATGTTATAAGCTGGAAAAAGATTATGAAAAATGTCATAAGTTGTTTTTCATAATTTCTCTTAAATAGTCTCGCAAAACTTATGCTAATAGATAAGCTCAAATAAGTCAATTTTTCAAACAGGTTCTATTTGCATTTTATAGCACAAACGTTTATCATGATAAGCACTTATGTATAAGCTTTCATAATCTACTTACCCTATCAATTTGGCTGGTTTTCTTTTTACGATTATTGATGTAGTAGTCGTTGTTGTTGATGTTGCTGCTAGATTTATGTATTGACATATGAGGTTCTTGTTTTCCCTTTTCATCATGAACCACAGAATCACTCTCATCATCACTATATGTGATCCACTCTTCGCTCTCATCATTGACATATGCCTTATTGTAAGTCAATGCTTTCGCAGGCTGCAGAAGCAAAAATAATATAAATATTTAAACAAAATAGTACTACTATGAAAGATTAATTAGTAATAAACACAGTTATTAAGAAATCTCACATCGAATATAAAATCACCTGAATATTTGTTTATAAGTAAGAGGCAATCCTCACTTTACAAACCAATTTCATAAGAATGGGTTAGGTTATCTCATATTCGATGTGTCTCTTCGTAACAAACAATATACCTGTGTAGCATTTGCCAAGAAAGCAATAGTTCTCAATAGCTCCTTATTTGTTTATAGCTCAGTTTTCTTTCCAGGAATTGTAGCTGCGGCTGATCCTCGATGCAATTTTCTATTTACGACTTGATTTGGTTGTCTAGCCTTTGTTATGTTATGAAACAAAATAACAAGATTAGAGAAAGAAAATTCAATACAGCTTCTAACAGTTACAAAATAAGTATCAATTAGATTTTTTCAAAAATAATAGTATCAATTAGATTCAACTTAGCACTTACAGGCTTTCTTGGAAGAAATTGCTTATTGTTAACATTGTTCTCTATACCCTGTTCTGAAGCTGAAATAGAATCCATGATCAAATTAGAGGATCTAATTAAGATGAATTAAGAGTGTATGGTATATTACTTCACGGTAACCAATTTAACTTTTAAATAGATGCTATGAAGAAATTGTGTAGAAATTTCAGACTGGGCATTTGGTCAAAATTTTAATTGACTATGTCATCATGTCAAAGTTTTTTTTTGTTTTTTTGACTAATCATGTGGAAGTAGTTAAGGTTAAAGATAAAAAGAGAAAATAATTAAATAAGATGTATTTTTAAAATAATTAAATAATATATATTTTTATGTGAGTGTGACCAAATAGAGTGATCAAATCTTTGTGACCATTTATTATTTAAAAAAGGTTGACTATTGAGTATTGACTACTGATCAGATCCTTGTGGAAGAAGTTGGATATTAGCGTTAACTATTGCGTATGACTTATATTCATCAGGAAGAGGTTGAAGGCGTACACAACACTTGGGGAACTAATTTTTGTAGTTCTTTTATGTTTTGGCTTGCTTATGTTATAGGCTAGGTTTGCAAAAATTTATTAGTACTTACAAGTAGTAAATCGATTTATATACTTTGTTAATATTAATAAATTGTAAAAAATAGATGTATTTTAGTATTAAAAAATCAACCATATAACAGTTAGTAGCCTGTTTTTTTTTTGTTGTTGAAAGAGGCATTACCTGGTGCCAAGAAATTGATTCCTAATTGATATTTGACTTTTCTATATGAAATTTCTTTGATGCTTTGTAGGTCTTTCATGACTTTGTATGGGTCAATCAACCAAGTAGCTTTTAGCATAAAGACTATACATTAATATAAATTTAATATTAATTAAAAAGCTCCAAAAACTTGTAATTAAGGGTATTCTCTCAACATGCTGATGATAATTACTTCTTTGTTTTTTCAATAGAAACTTCTTTTCATGATAAAAAAAACTAACACATTTCATTAAAAATCAAAGATCGATATATTGTGTAATATCGCGATAAATGTGAAAATGAATGTTATATATGGCCACTTTAACTTGACTTTCTCATATATTGTTCATCACAAGCACTTTCTCAATTAATCCATTCTCTGATTTTCCAATTGCCACTTCTTCATGGCAAATCTTGGAGTTGGAACTACACAAAGAATTATTTTCATCCCCAACTTCGTCAAAACCTTCATCCCCAACAACTAACACACATGAACCAAAAGAACAACATGAAAAACCATATGCCGATTTCAAATTCTATTGTCCAATTAACATTCCTTCAACAGCAGAAGCTGCAGCATCTCGCATAATCAGAAACTTCGGAAATTTTGGGTTTTACTACACACTTTTTATTTGGATCATACTAGACATAACCTTCATACCGCAACGTAAAGTATCGTTGATTCGGTTGGTTACTGCAACTTATGTGACAACCCTTTGTTGTTTAATACTAAGGTCATTTCCCAATTCAGTTGTGCTTCATAGAATCATAGATAAAAGGAGTGTTTTTAGTTGGTTATTTATTAAGCCTGTGGTTCAGCTGATTTTGACTAAAGCAGGTATTCATTTTGCTGTTACTTTGACTTCTAGTGTGTCTATAATTTTGCTTCATGCAGTTTTATGGGCTGGTTTTTATGAGATTGAGAAAGGTTCCGGTAAAGAAGAATTGGCTCCTCTTACTAGTCATAATGATAGTGAAGCTCAGAACTCGGATGCTGTTTGATTTTTGAGAAGTCCTTGTATTACAACTCGTTTGTAAGATTTTTAAAATTAAGATGTTGTTTGATTTATATGTCCTTTTATAGTACTCTGATAGGAAATAATTCACATGATGGCATATATAATGAGCATGAATACATGTGCAAGGTATATATTTACAATTATATTGAATAAAACTTGAAGAACAATTATATGATCTATTTTTATTTTTTACATTATCTTATGAGGACTACGCCTATGCATATTACTTAGCCAAACTTGTAGCACGAAACCTTAAAGTTTATTCTCCTCTAGTTGTTCCGCTTGTTAGAATGAATCTTCTCCTCTAATTCTTTTGTTTTTCTCCTTTTCCCTCTTTGTACCAAAAATTAAAAATAGAAAAAAATTGGGTAGTGAAATGGTTCAAAGGTTAGAGTTAAGAATTTAGGCTCAGTCTTTGGATCTTTTCATTTTTCAAAGGAAATATGGTGTGGAAGCATCAATTAGTTGTCTTGGGAGAAGTGAATTTGAGTTTGTTAGATGGTTGGTTTTAAGGGGTAGTATTTATCAAATCATTTGAAAATTCTCTCATGTTTCGGAAATTCTTTCATGTGTATAGAAGAACACTCGTTTGAAAAATGTCAGTGTCTTAATAGTAATTCGTATCTTAACGAAATAAGTTCTAACTTTCAATTGGGGGATATATATCTTGGAAAAAAAATTAAATATTAAATTGGACTCTAACTAAAAATTTGATTAGACGCATTTTTACTACCAAATCAGGACAACTAAATCATACAAAGGATCTTCCAAGACATTGCACAAAAGAAAATTGCATTGAAGAAATGGTTGGTTGATTCATTAACTACAATGAAAAGAACACCTTTATGTAAGATCGAAATTTGAAGAAAGTGTTGGCTATTGAGCTCCCCTCTTACATAGTTAGTTTGTAGTTAGTTTATGATTGATATGCATGATTCTAATATTTTACAAATTAAAATGAGAAAAAATCAATCGTGTACTTGTTATCTAATATTTTAAAATTTAATTTTTTAACTAAATTTCATGGCACATTATCTTAGTTTTTGTCATTTATTTAATTAAAATTTGTAAAACTTAAATTTCAAATTCTTAATTTTAGATTAAATTAAAAATTAAATTATCAACGTGAAAAATACTTGAGTGATAATGGTCACAAACACTGTTCATAAATTTAGCCAAACAATTATAGTCATACTAGATTTTATAAGTCATGATAATTGGCGGCCAATAGGGTATTGCTTGGTCACTTGCGCCTATAGATTGTAAAATTTATTTCTACACAACTAATCAATTTTTTTTTTACAAAAACTAGTTTTGAGACTCGTGCATTCGCACTGGTCTATTGACTTTTATTTATAAAATATTATTAAAATATAAGTGACGCTATTGTGCTATTTCTTGTCAAATTTATAAAATTAATAATTTTTTTATTAAAGCAATTGTCCCGTGCATGATTTTTATGTAATAAATTATAATTAATAATAACAAATATTTATTATTCAATTTCTTTTTTTATTAAAGCAATTGTCATGTGTATGAATATTTTATTCAATTTTTTCTTTTTCCATTAAAGCTATTGTTCTGTGTTACCGTGTATGAACTTTTTTTTAATTAAAGCAACTATCTTGTGATTCAATTTTTGTTTTTTTTAAAAAAACTATTTGTGAAATGCTGAAATTTAATGTTCATTGATTTTTTTTTATATTTAAGATTGATATTATACTGTATAAAATTTATTTAGAATAAAATATTTAGAAATGTCATAAAATATTTTTTAAATATAAATTGTGCAGTTTTATATAAATTTGTTAAATAAATAAATTATTTTTTTGTTAAAGTTATTGTCCCGTGTATAATTTTTTAATAAATTATAATTATCAATGACAAATATTTATCCAATTTTTTTTATGTATGAGTGAAAAATATTTTTCCGTGTTTTTTTTATACTTATCAATAAAAACTAACTTTCTTGTTTAAAAAAACTACAGTATTTGTTAATTTTTTTATGTATTGATGATCAACACTTTCTCTTTTTTGACAAAATTAGTGATCAACACCTGTCTCTTGAAGTTTTAAGTATAATGCCAAATATTTACTCCGTAATTATTATAATATATATTCATCAATAATACATTTCTTATGTATTTTTTATATAAGAATAAACAAAAATAGAGTAGATTCTTATTTTAATAATAAAAATAGAGTAGAATTTAACTATTATATAAAAATAGTAGTAAATTGATAAATATAATTTTTTTTTACAAAATAGAAGATTTAAAATATTATTAAAAATTGATGAGGACAAAATAGGTTTTTTAGTTGTAATACCTGTACTATATTGGGCCCGTTTGAATTTGGCTCATTTTTAAGCATATGAAAATAGTGTATGTTTATAAATAAAATTTTATGTTAATTCGTAAGTATTTATTTACGCATGTTAAATCATACCACTAACAAAAATTATATATTTATTAGTTGTTTTCATAAACTACTTTGAAAAAATTATAATAATACATAAATACTTATTTATTTGTATAACTTATTTCGCATACACTCATAAATAAGTCAATACAAACGGACTCATTGTGTTTTTGTTTCTACTTTTATATTCTTTTATTTTTATGTTCATAAATAAGTATCTTTTTTTTATTAGGTTTTTCTATTTTTATCGTAATTTTTGTTGCTATTATTACGCGTAAATTTCTTTTAATTAAATTTTTTTTGTTCCTATTTTTGAAGTTAAAATAGATTGGATTAATATCTTTTTGTAGAAGTGATTTCCGTTGCTATTTTTAAGGGAAGATTTCTCTTATGATTTTTTTTTTTTGTAGTTTTGTTTTTTAGAAATGTGATTTCTGATACTATTTTCATGGAAAGATTTTTTTTACGCTTATCCTTTCCTATTTTTGTTTTGTATTTTTTTATTAGTTTAAAGTTAAAATTACATTTAAGGGTACAAAACTTGGAACACCGTTAAAAAGTTATAAGGACAAATTTAAATTTTTAATAATAGTTTCTTTTAATATATTGTAAGTAAACTAATTCTTTTTTTCATAATAAATTAATCATTATTCTACTAATATTTCACTTATTTATTTATTTAATGTTGAATTGGATTAACTTTTTTTAAAAAATTGTTATGATTCACAAGTCAACCCATTTAATCAATGACCAACGCAGGCCAAATTGAAACAACATATCTAATACAATATAAGAAAGTTGATGTATTTGGAGAAGACATCAATAACCTTGCTTAAAATGCTGCCATGTGGCAAAAATGAGGGCAATTGATGTCCAAAAAAATTGTAACTGAACTAAATGGATTTGCAACCAAGCCATTTTGGAAGCAAACCAAGCCATATTGTAGGGAATGTGAGAGAGAATGTCACTGTCAATTGAGCCATCATTCCAAACAAACCAAGCCGGTTGGGAGAAAATAATAAACAATGCATATTGTCCAACTTTTGTCTTTCAGATTTCAACCTTTGTTTGTTGACAGCTACACTGACATATGAAAAGTAAAATTGTACCTCATTACCAAAACAACACTCCATCATCCTTTCAACTCCATTTCTCTTCTGTAAGTGATACGACGATAGTTCTTCAGCGCAAGGTTAGTCACATTCAGCTTCATTCATCTTCTTTTTGGTAATTTTACTTCTTCTTCATTCATCTTCTACGATCTTCTTCATCTTCATTCATCTTCTTCTTCTTCATTTCACTTCTTCTTCTTCATGAAATCTTCTACGATCTACAAACAACTTAAAACTGCAATGTTGTTTGTTTATTTTAAAGTTAACACCTTCTTCATTCATTTTTCTTTAGATCTGAAATCATACATTGTTGTGCATAAAAGTTCTTTTTTTAAGTTGTATTTCATGTGTTGAAGTACTGTTTTGTTGCAGACAAATGGCTAGGAATTTTGAGTTCATCAAAGACATCAATGACCGTAAAGATCTTTGGAAAATAGCTGTTAAGGTTAGAGACAAATGGACTTCAATGAAGGAGGGAAAAGAGTTTTTGGAATTGGTTGTTGTTGACTCTAAGGTGAGTTCTTATTTAAAATCCATACTTCAACTTTAAACCCAGTTTCTTTTTCAGTTTCATGTTGTTATATAGATTTTGAAGAAACAGCTTAAACTCAGCAAATCTAATGCAAACTTTTCACTCACATAGAGTCAAAGATTATTGTACACAATAATATGAATGATCATACTTCAAACATTATATTAAACAACATCATTGTACACATTTCAGGGAGATGACATTTTTGTTATTGTTCCAAATGAGTTGAAAACCAAATACGAAAAGGATATTCCTATTGTTGAGAAGAACACTTACACTATGCAAAACTTTCAAGTCACCAAAAATCAGGAAAAGTTCAAATCATCCCACCATGAATTTATGCTAAAGTTCAATGGTGGAACAAAAGTTTCTGATTGCAACAAACATGAAATTGCTGACACCCTGCATTTTAAAGATTTCACTGAAATCCTTTGTAACAAATTTCGTGAAGATTTCTTATATGGTAGGATTCGATTTATATTTCATTATTATTTATGGCTTATATGGCTTTGACAGGATATGATTTAAATTTCTTATATGGCTTCAACCTTAAAACACTACAAGAAAACTGTTTTGGAGCGTCTGCCTAAAACAGACGCTAAATACCAAAAAGCGGACGCTACAACCATTTAGCGTCTACTTAGAGTCTGTGTCGTGGTGGACGCTTAAATGCCTGAAGCTAACAGTTGCGTCTAGCAGACGCTACTTTAGCGTCTGTCCTTTTAGATGCTAGGCTGAAGCTAGTGACATGCATATATGGCGGACGCTACTACCTAATATTAGCGTCTACTTTTGTTAGATGCTATAGTTTAGTTTCTGAACGATATAGTGTCAGCTAAAAGCAGACGCTAATAATAGCGTCTGCCTTTGTTAGAAGCTATAAATTCTATTTTGAATAGCATTTTAGCTGATGCATCTAATATATAACTGAAGTAGTTCTTTAATGGACCTTCTATTTCTAATATATAAACCATATAATGTCAACAAAAAAGGTCTACATCCATCAAAATATAACCCACTAATATATAATCCACCAAAATATCCCACAAAATATATAACCCATCAAAATAGTCATAACTTACCATCAATCAAAATATAACCCACTAATATATAACCCACCAAAATATATAACCCATCAAAATAGTCCTAACTTACCATCAATATCAATTCATCCAAATAACCCACAAAGTCTATAACCATCAAAATAACTCACAAAATCTACAACCATCAAAGTCCATCATCTTCCTCTTCATCAACCGATTGGTCATCCAATTCATTATCATAATGAGGATGAGAACTCTGATGAGAATGACCACTACAAGAACCCGACTCCAAAGCCATCATGCGTCTTTGGAATTCTTCAAGCTTCGTTTCCAATGATTTGTAATTCGCATTTGCTGCAACAGCTTCAGCTCTAGCAGCCGCAGCATCAGCTTTAGCAGCCTCGACATCTGCACGTGCTCTAGCAGCCTCGGCTCGAGCAGCTTCAATTTTCTGGTTCTCGACCCTAATGTGATGTGCATCTGCCTCATCAGTCAAGTGTGTTACACCATGCCTTAGGTTGGGAGCTAAGTGTCCAACACCGTAACACCTTCCGCGAGACTTACCCCCGGAAACATCCTTCCATATTTCAATCCTTTCTGGTCCATCAACCTCTTGAGTGACACTAGTAGCACCATCATTAGTTTGTGTCGCTTGGGTCATACGTACCTGATAGTCATTCTGTAAATCAATGAGACCAACATTAATAAATCTCAAGAGAATCTATATTACTCGGTATACAATACTTAAGATTCCAACAAACCCAAAAAATAAAATTAGAATAAAACTCTAACAAAGGATTAAACCAAGTTTCAGCTAGTTCCTATTAATTAGATGTTAATTTCAGGCTAGTTCCTATTAAACCAAGTTTAAATATCATTTCAGCTAGTTCCTATTAAACCAAGTTTCAGGCTAGTGCATATATGTTAATTTCATGCTTTCAATTTTTGTTTGAGCAGCAAAAACGAATGATTTTATTAAAACCAACTCAACACATTGTTATAAGGCACAAAACCGATACAAAGGGAGGGGGGAACCGCCCAGCAACAGCCAGCAGAAAAACAAACAAAAAACCAGCAGAAACAGTAAAAAACAGAACACAAATAGCAGCACAAAACAGAAAAACATCAACAAGCAGGGAAAAAACGCCACCAGCACCAAAGCAAAACCGACATGCATCAAAACAACACCCCGGCAGTAGCAAAAACTCGAAACAGCAGCAACAAAATTATCTCAAACAACAATCTCCAGGATGTTTTCAATTGAATAATGACTTACATGAGTTTTCTCTGAGCGACGATCAACCCACTCACCATTCTTCTTTTTGTGGGTGGCTACAAAAAGTTCATCAGGATGTACGGGTCTCCCAAGCATAGCATTCTATAAATAAAAATTGTGTTGTAGGAATCATTAATTGGTACACTTTCATTTACATGATAGAAAAATATAATGAAGGAAAATATAGTACTATAGTGAGTATAGTGAGAACAATGTTGTAGGAATCGCTAATTGAATACATACCATGTCAAGAGCAATGTCATGATGAGCTTTACGACCCGTAGTATGGAGTGCCCCACCTTTACTTGAAGCTCGATTAATCTTATTTCGTTCTGAGCGCGTCTTGAATTCATCTTCCTCCCAACGGTCAGTAAGATACTTCCATCCTTCTTCGTTCATCCACTCGGGTTTTTTATTCTTTTTCCTTAGTTTGGTAAAGATATCGGTCAAACGTTTGCCACAATTTCTATGAAAGTTAGCTTTAATTACGTGCTCGTGGTGGGGTTCCCATGAAACAATTTTCTGAAATAATAAAATAATAATTTGTTACATAGGCTCGACAAATCATAAAAATCATCAAATCACCACAAAACTAATTGTCTTACTCCAAATCTTTCAAACCAAAGTTTTCTTGGTTCCTCTTTGACTTCACTATAGCAAGTGATATTGTCCGGAAAACTCATTTCTATAACACGCCTAATCGCGGCAGCAGCCACATTAGCTGGAGTAAACCTAAAAACACATGTACGAAACCACAAAATGGTTTGAAAAGTCTAAAAATCATTAAGCAATTCAAATGACGCTACTAGTGATATCATGCAGTCTACATATCATATGATGAATTTAATTATAATTAAGTTCTATATTAATTTGAAATAGGACGAATGATAATTATAATTAAGTTCTACATATCATATGATGTATTATGATCTTACCCATTACAAATAGGACGAATGATGACCTTCCCAGAAGTATCTTTATCATGATTGTCTTCTTTGCCATCATTTTCGATTTCACCCTCCTCATCCACTTCTTGGTTCCCCTCTTCATGCTCTTGCTCGTCCTCTTGATGACGATGATCTCTCTCTATATCATGTGTTGTGTGTTGTGGAGGACCTTGCTGAAATTGACGAGACAAGGTGAATCCTGGGGTAGGAATGAATTTGAACGCCTCTGGATTGGTGGTGTAACATCCCACAAAATGAAACATCATAGTTATCATAGTTATACTTCTTTTTTTAAAAGGCAAATTTTATTCAAACAAACTAGCTCCTACACCAAATGAAACATCATAGTTATACTTCTAATTAAAAAAGACACTTAAAAACACTTGAAAACAAAGCACCACACACCTACCCTCTGCTGAAAAAGACAAAAACAACAGCACAACCAGCCTGCCCCAACAACATAGAGCAGTGAACAACAGAAACAAACACAAAAACAGACCCAAAAATAGCAAAAACTTGGCTTATATACTGATCAGCATGGGAGTCATTTACTGAATATTAATAATTGGCATTTTAGGAGGATTTCAATAATTGATTTTAAATGAACTTTTATTGAATCAATTAGTATCATGTATGAATATATGACAGTCATTTCAGCAGAATATAAATACTCTTTGAACCAGAAAATTTGTGGAATAAATAAGAATCATAGTTTCTAATTAATTAAAATACAGGGTCTTACAGGTGGTGGCGTCTTAATCGGTGCTGCAGCCTAAGAAGGTGGTGCCTGAACCAATGTTGCAGCCTGAGAAGGTGGTTCTTGAACTGGTGTTGCAGCTTGAACTGGTTGTGCTTTCTGGACTGCAGAGGGCCCTTTCTTGATTGCAGTGACTGCTCTTTGGGCCGCGGAAGGTTTTTTCTGTTGGCGCATCCGATTATTGGCTATAGCAAGAGAACCTGGCGGCATAACCCGCAAACGATTATTGTTAGTGGCTTTTTTCCCTTGAGTGTCACGGCCTCGTCCTGTCATTGAAAATCTAGGAAAAAAAATATAATATAACTTACATTAGTTTAACAAAAGTAAATGCAACATATTAAGTAGAAATCAAATTCACATGCAACATCAATACAACCATAAAAGCATTCATTTATCGTTTGTTACGCAAAAAACAACATACAATTTAGGATCTTATAAGCTAAAACATCATCATAATTTCTAAACTAGTGACTTAAGCTAATTAGCATCATTTTCTTCTTAATTTTGAGCCACTAGTTCTTAAACTAATTGGCTCGACCTCCTCAATTATTGTTCCATCGGCTAAACCTCGTAGTTGTTCAACTTCTGTAATATGAACAATTGGCGACATTTCATTAGATTGATAAGGCATTTCATCATCAATGTTGTCTATCTCCACATGACCCCTTGGTTTGGTGGTGATTGCTGCACACCATCCACGCAAGTCTCTACACATTTCTGGATAAGCAACATAGTACACTTGTCTTGCTTTTTGTGCAAGAAGGAACGGATCATATTGACGATACCGTTTATTCATCTTAATGTCAACAATATTGTATTGCTTTTGAACCCTTGTGCCACTATTCTTTGTTGGATCAAACCATTCACAATGAAATAGAGTAATCTTATCGTAAAAGTCATTGTATTCCAATTGCAAGATATTTTGGATGATGCCATAATAATCATCTTCTCCTCCATTTGTAAGACCTTTAACATGCACCCCACAATTAGTGGTCTTTTTACCATGACTCCAATCTTGAGTGTGAAACTTGTACCCATTAACAAAGTACATATGCCATGATGTTGCCTTTGAACAAGGACCCGAAGATAATGCCTTCACGTATGGGTTGATCGTGCCATTTCTCTCATCTTGCACCTACACAAAAGTTATACCTAAACTTAGAGGGTTTTTATCAGCTAACTACATCAACAATGAGAATTACACTTACATATGCCTTTCGCCAATTGGGAAACTCGTCGTGTATAAGACTAGAAGCATCTTGCTCGTCGATAGAATGATAATGTAGGAACGCTCTGACACCAACCATAAAACTGATGAGTATATACATGCAATGGGTTGAGAATGTAAACAATGTTTTAACCAAACAAACTTACTCTAGATATGGTTTAACCTCGTCGCAATTGATTAGGACATGCACATGAGCAGATTTCCATTCCTCGTCAAGCAACCAATAGACTTGAGGCTTCCCACTAGGACGACCACATTTGCTCAAAAGTGAAAGTGTTGGTTGGACATTCTCATGATTTGATTGAGGATTGTTCCTTAAACTTGTACTTGTCAACAAATTAAAGGTCTTGAAATAGTGAGAGCAAAAATATGTAGTTTCACGGTGCAAGTAGCTAGTGCATATGGAACCTTCTACCCTAGCTTTGTTTTTCACTGAACGCTTCGAGTCACCCATCAATCTACACTTAAAATGATGTTGTGTTGCTAAAAATATTTATAAAATAAAATGTATATACTTAAACAAAAATTACACTTCAATTACCTTTCAAATGGATACATCCAACGGTATTGTACTGGACCACCAAGGATTGCTTCATTAGGTAAGTGAATCGGGATATGTTCCATTGAGTCAAAGAAACCCGGTGGAAAAATTCTTTCTAGCTTGCATATGATGATGGGAATATTTTTTTCCATCCTGACCAAGTCTTCCAACTTCAATGTATTGCAACACAAGTCTTTAAAGAAACAACTTAATTTTGTTAGTGGCTTCCATATCTCGGTTGGCAAAGAACGAAAAGCAATTGGAAGTAAACACTCCATGAATATATGGCAGTCATGACTTTTCATCCCGGTCAACTTACCCTTGGTGACATCAGCACACCTGGAAAGGTTTGAGGCATAGCCATCGGGCATTTTTAGTTCCTTAATCCATTTACAAACCAACTTTGCCTCTTCAGATGTTAAAGAATATGTTGCCTTTGGCTTAGCCAACTTTCCGTTAGGCAGAGGTTGCATCTCTAAATCCCCACGTACACACAATTTAGCTAAATCCTTTCTCGCCTTATCATTGTCCTTTGTTTTTCCAGTAACATTCATGACAGTGTTAAATACATTATCAAAGAAATTCTTCTCTATGTGCATCACATCAAGGTTGTGCCGCAACAAGTTGTCCTTCCAGTATGGCAAATCCCAAAATATACTTTTCTTGGTCCAATTATGAAGTTTTCCATACCCTAGAATTTTGGTGCCCCAACCAACGTCTGTCACTTTTGGATAATCACAAACAGCTTCCCATACATCATTTCCATACAACATCTTAGGTGGACCGTCTTTCTCATAATTGTTTTTTATAAAGCTTCTTTTACTTCTTCTAAATGAATGATTTGTTGGTAAAAAACGGCGATGACAACCAAACCATGAATTTTTGCCACCACATTCTAAGGTGAAAGCTTTTGTGTCCTCCATGCAGTAAGGGCATGCTAATTTACCTTGCGTCATCCATCCAGATAACATACCATATGCTGGAAAATCGTTGATTGTCCACATTAAATACGCTCTCATTACAAAGTTCTCTTTTGAAGATATATCGTATGTCAGAATGCCATCTTTCCACAAGCGCTGCAAATCGTCAATCAACGGTTGCAAGTAGACATCTATCTTAGCTTTCGGGTTAGATGGTCCAGGTACAAGACAAGTCAAAAACAGGTATGGTTTGGTCATACACATTTCAGGAGGAAGATTGTACGGTGTGACTATTATCGGCCAACATGAATATGGAGAACTTGAGGCTTGGGTGTAAGGGGTAAACCCATCAGAACATAAACCCAATCTTACATTTCTTGATTCAAGAGCAAAATCAGGATAAACTTCATCGAAGTGTTTCCATGCTTTTCCATCCGATGGATGACGCAAAATGTTTGGATTGCTTATGTTATTACGATGCCATCTCATTTGAGATACAGATTCCTTCGAGGCATACAATCTTTGTAATCTAGGAATGATTGGAAAATAGAACATTCTCTTTTTGGCACGTCTTTGTGATTTCCCATTCCTTTTCTTCGAGGAACATACCTAGGAGCTTGACAAACTCTACACTCAGTTAAATGGATGTCTTCTTTATAATATAATAAGCATCCATTTGTACAACAATCAATCTTTTCAACCTCCAACCCTAATGTAGACACCAACTTCGTTGCTTGATAATGGTTTTGGGGTAAACATTGTTTTGTTGGACAAACGTCAACAAGCATTTGAGCAAAATGATCTATGCACTTTTGAGGGACGTGCCAATTAGACATAGCAGCCAAAAGCTTAACAGAAATAGATAATTTGGATTCAGCAGCTCCCTCATAGATGGGTTGGTTTGCAGAGATCAATTTATTGTAAAATTGTTGAGCTTTTTCATTGGGTACCTCACCGTCACTAGGTGTCTCATTTTCCATATTAGCATTCACATTCAAGACATTGGAAAATGGCCTAAAAGCATCATTAATCATCTCATTCATTGCTTCAAACTGATCTTCAACTCCAACATCCTCACCACCGCTAAAATGACCACCAAGGTCTACGTCTTGATCTTCTTCTCCATGTTCAGTCCATATATAATAGTTTGGCAAAAAACCATATTTGTACAAGTGATGTTTGACCTCTCTAGGCGTCTTCAAGTCAATGCACTTGCAGTTTACACATGGACATCTTATCACTCCGTGGTTTAAAAATTGTGCTTGTTCCATAGCCTTGTTAACAAACTCTCCAACTCCACTAAGAAAGCTATCTTTCAAACCAAACCTATTACTATTTACTCTATCATACATCCAACTACGATCCATTTTCTACATGAAAGAAATGAAATTATCAATCATTAGGGATGTTGGACAAAACTAGTTGAATACCAAACCTATTACTATTTACTCTATCTTTCAACCACCAGGGATATCTCAGAATTTAAAAACAACATAGCAAATTGATCTACATAACTAATGTATTAAACAAGTCATGGCTGAAATTTTCTATTTTAAGATTAATACATGAACACAAAATTATTGTATCAACTCATAAGCTAACAACGGAATCACATAACAAATAAACTTAAGGTGAAAGTAAACTACAAAAAGAATATATAACTGTAGCTATTTAAGTTTGAGATGGATTACCGAAGCATGGTCATGATTACAAAATAGTCAAGCTCCAATTGAAGTTTAGATCTTTCAAAACTTACATAATAGAATAACATTTTTTTGTTACCAGATCATCATGATATGCATGAAAAAAATATGGTTTACATGTACTACTCTTACATCATCATGAAATAAAAAATATAGTATAGCAAAATAAACAAAGCATAAATTGAGAGTATAAGAACAACTCACAAATGTGCTTCTTCAATTCACAGAGCGAATGAATGGAATAGATACCTAACAATAAAACAATACGCTAATGAGAAACAAATTAAAGAAAAACACGACAGTTTAAAAATTTAAATTGGATTGGCTAGCTTTTTGAAAATTTAGATAAGTAAGATAAAAAATTTCAATCTCTATCATATATATTATTATTGTCATTTTCACAGCCAAAATCTCTTGATTTTCTTATAATATTATCATGACATTGACTGCCAAGTAGCAGATTTTGAATTGTGTAGGCCATCCTTGTGTCTTGTCTTTTTTTTTTTGAATAAGGCTAAATTTATTGAGAATAAAAATAAGCACAAGAAGTACTTAGATAATACAAGGAACAGCAGCAAAAAGAATTAGGCTGCAAAATAGAAGGCTAAGCCCAGCAACAAACAAACAACCAGTAGCCAAAAAACAGAAAAAACTCTGCTGTAAAACCAGCAGCAGCCCGCGCACCAGCAACCAAAAACAACCCCAACAGCAGAAATCCACACAGCAGACACCCCCGAACAGCAGCCCACCCAACATTACCGCCGGAGACACAGACCCGGATCCCAGCACCACTCGTAAAATAGGCAAATAGAAATTTTTCTCCGACTCATACCCCACCACCACGACTCGTAAAATATGCTTTGGCCATATATTTGGACTATGTTCAGTTTCATCATCTCCTAATTTTAGTATTAGCTATTTTAAATTATCCTAATTTTGTCTTATAATTTTTTTTTTGAACCGCAAAGAAACTTTATTAATAACACCGTAAAGTACAATACCGGTGAAGAATAGAATCAAAATACAATCCACAGGGGACCCAAAGAACACAAAACAAACACACCTAATACAAAGGAACAAAGAGAGCAACACGGCAATAAAAATCACTTCCACTGCAGATTACAACAATAACAACGCACAGCACAACAGCAAGCAAACAATAGTGAAAAAAATCAGATAGCAGAGCATCAGCAGTAGAAACACCCCTGAAGAGGAAGTTACTTACCTTGGAATCGCGAGAACAGCGGAAACGGCGGAGTGATTGAGGTGCTTCAACGGACGGTGGAATCCCTTTGACGGAGTGATTGCGGTGCTTCGTTGGAATCGCGAGAACAACGGAGTGTTGGATTCGCGAGAACAGCGGAGTGATTGAGGTGCTTCTGCGTTGGAATCGCAAGAACAACGGTGGATTAGTAGAAAATCATGTTTTGTTTTGCTTTGGGTTTTTAGGTTTTGTTTATGAATGTTTCTGTCTGTATTTGGGAGAGAAAAGGAAAACAATTTTAAGAAATAATAAATTAAAGGATATAATATTGTTGAGGTGGGAATGAAGAAAAAAAAAGTGGGAAAATGAAAATTTGGGATTTTTTTTTTGCGCTTAACAAATACGTAGTATTTTTAATTTAATTTTAATGTCAATTTAGAGTCTGCTAAAGCAGACGCTACACTGTTCATTAATAAAATTTAATATTAAAAAATCATTTGAGTCTAACAAGAGCGGAAGCTAATATATATTATAATTTTGTTTTTATTTAGCTTCGTTTTAGCGTCTGCCAAGGCAGACACTAGACTTAATGTGTCTTTTAAAATAAAAAATAAATGGATAAAAACATTAGCGTCCGCAGGACAGACGTAAGTCTAACGCTATTAGCGTCCGTGTCGGGGCAGACGCTAAAAAATCTGAAGCTAAAACACATTTTTGTTGTAGTGAAATACTTCTTTTATTATTTTTTATGAACAATTTTTAGATATCATAGCAGCTGTGGATGAGATTGGTTATACCCAGCCTCATGCAGGAAGTAAAAAATTCAAGTTAACTTAAAGCTTAAGGATGTTAGGTATGGTCATTATTTCTGAATTCAAAATATTTATATCATCTCCAATGTATTCTAACATATTATCTTTATGTTTTGTAGTGATGTTACCTTGCATTGCACCCTATGGGAAGATTATACCACCAAGTTTCTAAACTTTGTCAATGGAAACACTGATGGTGGTCCAACCATTATTTGTATGAAATATGCCAAAATCAAGAAAGAAGGTAACTTAAATAGCCTTTATAGAGCCTCTATCTTGAAAGTTTAAATTGAAACTAATGTAATTTTGGTGATGGAACATGGTGATGGAAGATGGTACTTTGTGATTTTAGGAAAATATCCACTCACTATATCCAACACATGGAGTACAACTAAGCTTTTTATCAATGATGGAGTACCTGAGATTCTTGAATTCAAGAAAAGGTTGTTTATAGTTTATAACAAATAGGTTCATTCAATTGTTATTTTACATATTGAATCTTTGTAACGTTGCCTGAGTTACTTTGTTCTCTATAACATATTCAGATTTGTTGCTGCAATTGATAAAGGCACAATTACGCCTGACTCTGATTCTCAGTCACAAAGGATGAGTCAATCATATGGAGGATCACAGTACACAAGTGGTTCACAGTTCACTCCTGAACAGAAGTTTTATCACAATGCAACAGTCATGCCTTTGAACAAAATTGTGGAACTCACTCAGGTAAATAGGTTTTCATATCATCTTTAGGTTTTTCCAAACATTAATTAATCAAGTAACGATGGTTTTTGTTGTTCAACCAGGAGACAAAGTGTGTTACTGTTGTCAATTGTGTTAAGGTCAAACCCACCAAAAGCGGCTGGTACTATCAAGCTTGCTTCCAATGTCCCAGACAAGCTTTCGGTGATGCTCCACCATACAAGTGTAGTGATGATCACTCCACCCAAACTGAAATCCTAAGGTATTGAATTTCTTCTTATCTAATCATGGCTACATATAAACAATGTTGAGTGAAACATAATATAAGCCATATGGCATAAACTGTTTATGTAGGTATAAGTTGGAAATTGAAGTTGAAAATATGAATGTCAGAGCTTCTTTTGTTTTTTGGGATCGAGAATGTGCACAGTTATTGAACCAATCTGCTGAACAGCTCCGTGCTAAAATGATTAAGGTCAATATATCTTTTATCTTATATTCAAATGAACAATACCTATCTTTTTTAATTTAATATGCCTGACCCTGCATTCAGTCATTGATGACTTAGCGAATCATTTTTTAAAACTGTCATAGGATGGAATAACTGATCCTTTAGACTACCCACAAGCCATGGATGATATTGGTGGGAGAACTTTAGCAGTGAAAGTTAAGTGGCAACCAAATTGGAAATCTGGATCAGTTATGGCTATAATGGTTGATGATGAGGCTATCGACAAAGTTCAATCTCAATTCCCTCCTGATGAGGTATGCAATTCACAATATATTACAATTAACTATTGCATGTTTATTATTAACAGTAAATGAAGGACCAGATTATTTACTATAACTTCTTAATACTTGATGATTTTTTGTATTAGGCTTCAAGATCACAAAATGAAAACCATAAGAACAAGATACCTGAAATGGAGGTATTTTTTTATGCATTCAAAGTATATTACAGCTAACTATTACCTTAAAATCTGGGATGAGTGTTATATTTCATTGATTTATTTGAAACTTGCTTTAACACAACATGTTTATCCAATTTTAGTTACTTGAGTCTCAAGACATGACTCCCGTTGAATCAACAGCATCTGCTGATGATGTTGTTATCCCAATGGTATATTTATTTTTGTTAATCATGTTATACATTTGTTTATGTGGCTTGATGAATACTCATGAACACTACACTCACATTTCAGCTTGACTTATCTGCAACGGATGAAATTGGGACTGAGAACTTGGAATATAAGACACCACAAAAGCGTTTGGGAAAAGAGCTAAGGTCCTCAACCAGGAAAGCAAATGCAAAAGATATTGATGCTGATGATATCATTGGTTCCAAGCTTTCTTCAACCAAACTCATGAAAATCCCAAAGACGGAGTAACTATTGCTCAAATACTTAAAAACAAGATATCTTATTACCCCTCTTTTGTACTGTTATTTTGGTCTTAATTATTTTGGAACCTTTAGGCCATCTTATGTATGCTAAGTTAATGGAATATTGTGGTTGATCATCAAAAACTATATTAAATCCTTAGTGCACCACAAATTTCTTGGATACTTCTTTGTTGCATATTATTTATTACTCTATGTTGCTGTATTTTTAGTGTGTATGTTTAATTGCTTCAACAACTTTATCAAGTAACATTTAATGACATTGTTACATACTCTTTACCGCTTTTATTTATTACTAAACCAAACCTTTTCTATGCATGTACCATCACTATTTCCTCTCTGCCTATATATAAGAAACTTTCTCAAGTAGTATTTACATATTGGTGTTTAACATGCCAATTGCAATCAACCAAGATATAAATACATTTTTAGGTTTGTAAGACCCGTAATTCCACTGTACCTTTTGGTGAATAAAATAAGTAATGGCTACGAGTTTTAGGGTTTTTGGTGAAGCTGTTTTTGTGAGTATCGTCGCATAAATGAGATTTTTGCTGAAACGGAGCCTGTTTTGTGCTCGTGCGCTGGAAAGGCACAGACTTTTGGGTTGTAGTCTTCTTTTAAGTATGAGGAGATTTCTGTGAAGTCAGAATGACGAGTTTTGGATTATTCTTGTTTTTGGAAAAAGGAGTAGGATTTTACCCGCTGATGGAAAATCTTACTGCGTCTGTTTTAAGTGAGGTTTCGGGTGGAAGTTTTATATATCTGCGCGAGTTAGGATATGTCCTGAGATTAATTTTCTAAGGTGTGGAAGAAAATTACAGTCGCGGAAAAAGATTCGGCGATAAGTTTTGGAATGGAAAAACGATAGACGTTCTTTCCGTAGGTTTTCTGTTTTTGTGTTTTACGTTCGTCGCGACGCGCGAGAGCTGTGAGGCGAGGTGGCTTCTTGAAGCATAGAAAATATCTTGTGAGGATAAGCTTAGAATTGATCCAATGGCTAGATTTGAATCTTAGCAAATTAACACTATTTGATCCAAGGGTGGATTAGGCAACAAGACCATGACTTTTGGTCATTAAAAAGACTTAAGAAAAATCACAATTTCACTCATTTTCCTTCTTGTTTTGCCGTGGCTTTCCACCCTTGTTCTTCATCCAAGAACTTTTCCATTTGCTCACCAAAAGCTTGGATTTTAGGCTTGTTGGATCATAGGACTTGCAAGGATCATCATCTTCTTAAGGTAACTAAGCTTCCTTTTTTTCCTTAGCTAGACAAACTCATAGAATTTGATGAATTGTTAGATTGTGTTCTTGAGAAGAAAATTATTAGAACATGTTTTAATTAGTTTTGTTTCCATAGAAGTGTTCTTGAGAGTTAATTAGTACATATGAGTGAAGTATGAGATGATTTCCATGGTTTATTTAAAGTTTTCACAAATTTTGGTTAAAGGGTTTGAAGAAATAATTTGAAAAGATCATAAACTTGGATTTTGTTTTGTGATTTGGTTTTTGAAGTTAGTTTCAAGCTTTGTGACAAAATGGATTGGTGAATATGAAATTAGTTTCGAAAAATGAGAAAAAAAAATTATTCTCGTGTTCTTGAGCGACTCGAAGAACACAATTTAGAAAAAATTTATTTCGAGTTTCAAAAGGAGTCGGATACACGATCGAATAGCATTACGAACTAATGAATGTGGACTAGGGTTTCAAATGAAAAAAATGTGTAGGGTTGCCCTTTTTGCCTCAAATGGCCGTGGCACACATATAGGGTTCGAGGAATCGAATTTCGAAAATTGTTTAGAGGCAAATAGCTTCCCATGATCATTGTTTAATTGTTTGATTGGTTGTGGGATGTTTTGAAAAGAAAATGATCACTTGCCTTAAGAAAAACCTTATTTGAGATTTCTCGAAAATTTGCGATTCGACTCTATAATTTCTAAATCGTTTTGATAAGTGCTAGTTAGGTATTATGGGATATTACCATGCATTTAGAAGTGAAAAATTTTGTGTGGAAGGGTGTTTTGAAAAAATTTGGCCGTGGCCTTTTCTTTGTGGGGAGGGAGAAATTCCAAAAAAATTTCTAAGTCCACAATTGTGTGAAAATTGTGTATGTGTTGGATAATCCTAGTTTTGAAGAAAAAATGAGTATAGGAAAGTTTGTTAGGAAGAAAAAAATGTGTAACTTGTAACGCAAGAAAACTTCGATTTTTCATAAAAATATTTTTGAAAAGTTTTAGTTGTGTTTCAAATGGTTTTGTTGTGTGTGGGACAAGTCCTTGAAGTGGAAAAATCCAAAATGGTTTTAGTTTATGATTTGAAAACAAAATGATTTTCATGTTATAAAAATAGTACAATTAACTTCGTGAATTTTTGAACACTATGAGAATAACCTGAAATCATTGAGGGATAGCTTTAGAAAGTACTTTAGACCCCTCTGGAGCTTTGAGAGCAAGTTTCGTTTCGATAAGATAAACGAGGAGTATTTTATTGATGTTACGCTACATTTATTTTAGGTAGCGTGTGTTGTAGATTTTCGCGAAATTAAAGTAACGGAAGCTTGCTGAGGTAAGGGCTCCACTTTATTTCTGTCTTTAAAACGGTTACGACATGCTTTGTTTTGCTGTGTGTGCAATTGCTGTGTGCTTTGGCATGTTTGTACTTATGTATTCTCGTTGATGAGAACGTGTTTATAAATACGTGTGCAATTTACATATGATTGAGAAAATGTATGTATGTTGTGATGCTTTGTACATAGGCTTTAGGCTATGTGAATGTTTGCATGAGCATATATGAATGCGTGCGTCAGATAGGACTACGCGAGGATTTTGTCTGTGTGACTATCCTGTATATGCCAAAGAGAATATATGCCATGCATTTCATAGTTGCGTGCCTAGGTGTATGTCTGTGTGACTTTGCCTACGTACCGGGCGTTTGACTGTGTGACTTCGCCAAATCCTACTGGATTTTATTGAGTCGGTGGTTGTCTGTGTGACTCACCCGGTGTTATCCCACCGTGATTGTTTTGGTATTGTCTGTGTGACTCTACCTGGTGTTATCCCACCAATAGTAGGAGGTGTTATCCCACCTGAGACCTACGCCTTCTATAGAGAGGTTGATTCTGGAATTCATGCATGTGAAAAAGACCCGGCTAGGGTGATCACAATCATTTAGAGTCTGCATTGATAGGCTATGTGTGCATTGCTTATATGAGCCCGTTGGTGGGAATGGCTATGTGTTTAAAGAGCTTTCTATGTTGGTATTTGTATGTTTGGTATTTGTATACTCTCTCGCACCGGTTATATATACACATACTTTTATTTTGTGGTGACCCTATCTTTCATTTGCGGGCTCATCCCACCCAGATGATGGGTTAGGTCGTGGGGACGACGGTGGCTGTTCCAGGCCCCAATGAGTGGTTGGAGCTTTAGCTTAGTTAGACTATGCGCCGGTGTGGGTTGTACACCGTGTTTTTTTTTTGTTAGCATAGGGTTTTCTAACTTGTTTTGTTGTAAGTATTTGAATACTTAGACTTGGATTGTAATTATTCAGGAATACACTTTGCTTGTCGAAGCACCTTATGGTAATGAGTTCTTTTGTATATTTGAATGCCGGCTCATTTAAAATATTCTATGCGCACTCTGAGTGTTAGTTGAAAAAGAAAAAAAAATTAATGCCTTTTCTGGCCTTGAAAAAACGGGTTGTTACAAGGTTCAAGAAGACAAATATGCCATATGCAGACAGTTCATGTCAAAGATGTTGTAAGTTTTAAATTTTCTATTCCTTCTAAATTTTTACACCTGCAATTTAGTATTACAAGATCTTTGTAAATCCTACTTCTTTTTCTGTACAACCTTATGGTGAGATTGATCCATATTTCGCACATAAATATGTTGATGAGTTAGATGATGAATTGAAATTATATTCATGTGGTTACCTACATTTATGTGCTTGGAATAGAGATCTGGAACAACCTCGAATTACAAATGGATGGACAGAAATTCGTGAGCACTTTGGACTACCATTTCAATTCCATCTTATTTCATTGGTCTACTATGGTGATAGCATGTTTCATCTCATGCCTTGCTTGACCAAAGAACTTCCAGCCATGGAAATTCCTGTGTTCCACACACTCTCAACTAAACCTCCAGATCCATTTTCATTTGAGATTGTTTTAGCAAACACTGGATGTAATGATAGACAATTAGTTGAGTAAAGTTTATGTTGCTCATTCTTTTATTTATGTCATTTTCATTTTAACATAATTAGTGATACATTATGTGTTATTTAATTTATGTTTTGTCATTTGTTCAGATTTTGAACAATATGGTAGCTGAAAAAATCACCAAATATCATTCCAATCTACTTCTTGAAGGACCAGTTGTTGAGCCTATGATGTGTCCAATTGTTACAAATGGAAGAATAACTGAAATTTACAATTGGCAACACTTTTGTAATGAAAATGGATTTTATGATGGAGATATTGTAAAATTCACTTGCTTTGATATTGAAAATAGTTGGAGAGTTGATGTAGATAGGGTAACAACTTAGAGATTGTTAGTTCAAAGAAAGTTTAAGGACAAATTAGTATGTCCATGGCACTTAATCATTGGCAAAAACTGTTTTTGTAATTCATAATCTTTGTTTTTAATGGAACTAAGTACTTTATGTAAATTGAGTAGTTAAATTCACATGATATGGCTTAGTTACTATTCTTGCCTATTCTGTGTTTAATAGGCGTGCCTTTTCTTTACCCAATTGTCCCAATCAACCTGACAAAATTTGCATATTATGAGTTTAATAGGTGTTTTTTATCCAACAGTTATTGGTTCATGTTGAATAAGTCAACAAGTTGTACAAGTAAAGCCTATCACAAACTACATGGTAGAGTGGTTATTTTAATCAAGTTTGTACTTCTTACATTGATATCATAACCTTTGGTAAGAGAGGCATTTAATGCACCTGAGGGCTTTTATCCAAATTCACAAGCAACCAATTGCTTTCGGACTGCACTACAGCTGCCTGCAATACAGCTGTCGTTCTGCATTCAATGCCAACCTTTTTTAAAGTCTACTAACATCCCTATGTCTTTTAATATTAGCAAAGGTTTTAAAATCCAAATTTCCACACCAATATATGTTCCCACCAAAATGAAAATCACCATCAAAATTCAAATCAGATTGACTTGAAAATTTGAAATTTAAAATTTGGTGCCAACATTTCAATTCGAATTTCAGCTGAAGCTATCATATCTTTTGGTCATTTTATGACCAAATGCTAATCTAATTACATTATGTTTAACCAACACAACTCAATTGAAAAAGAACATTTTGAATCATAATATGAAAATCATATCATAGAAACAAAATATATGAGCTATATCTCACATGATTAACGCCATGGAAAATTTCAAAAAAAGCCCACAACTACTTGCTGCAGAAGCAAGAAAAACAAGAAAAACAACTGATTCTAATAAGAGAGAACGTATAGGAATCTTAAATTCACCATCTCCTGCTTCAGGTTCATGTCCAAATACTTATCTTCATGAACAATTACCTCTCTCTGATATAACACCATCAAATTCCAACAATAACATTGATTCACAATTTTCTGCAAGGCTAACACAATCTAACCCAGTTATCATTCCAAATAGATTTGAATCTCCAAGCCATGTTCAAAACCAACATTTTTTTTCAACACCATCAAATTCCCAAAGAAGTTCAACTCAAGAAAAAGCATTCTACATCACTGATATATCTGTTCCAATAGCTCAAGTTGGTACCAAAAGAAAAAGAGCTGATACCATAAGTAAAAGTGGTGATCAAATGGAAACTATCAACTCAGATTGTGCAACACAAAACACCTCTCATCATACCCAACAAAATGATGTTGTCAACATCAACCATCCACCACCTAGACAACATCATTACCAAACCCGTGGGGTTAACTTATACAACAAGTTTACAGCAGCCCTTAATCCAAACGAAACATCTACATCTACTCCCCAAATACCAACTAAGCAAAAGTCACAATACTCACACATTTTTCATAATCATTGTATTGATCAATCTTCATCTGAAAGTGATAGTGATGAACATTCAGATTCAGCAGAATCAAGTTAAAATGAATCACAATCTGAATCTGATGATGACTCTGAAATAGCAGATGATGAACAAGTTCAACTAGAAGGTTTTAGCAATTATACTCAAAACCCTTTGTTTATTTCTTAATATCCAAGTTACATATCATGACTCATTTATTTTCCTTACAATCAATGTAGGTTATTTTGATATAGGTGATCCAATTTGGGAATGTCAAAAATGTGGTGCATACATGTGGTATCAAGAAAGGAAGTGTAAAAGCAAACACACACTCACACCAAAATTTCAGGTTTGTTGTCATGGTGGAAAAGCACAATTACCAATGATGAAAAAACCACCTGAAGTTCTTCATAATTTGCTTTTTAACAATCAAAATTCACAAAGTAAAAATTACCAAGCACACACAAGAATATACAATGCAATGTTTGCATTTTCATCACCTGGCATGAGTATTGATGAAGAAAAAAGAAGTGGTAGAGGACCACCAAACATTAGAATTCAAGGACAAGTCTGTCACAGAATTGGAAGTCTCTTGCCTGAAGATGGGGAAACACCAAAATTTGCACAATTATATATTTTTGATACTGACAATGAAATCCAAAACATAATGTATCATTTCAGGTTAGACCAAGCTTTAACTTTAACTATGCAGTTTACTAGACAATTTCATACATTCTAATACTTATGATACCTATCTTATTGAATAATAGGAATAGCAAAAAACTTGATGCTAATATTGTGATAAAATTGAAAGCTATGTTAGATGAGGTAAATGTACATGCTAAGTCATTTAGAATGGCCCGTGACACATTAAGAAATAATGATGTTCAAGACTTGAAGTTGAAGTTAATTTCAGAAAGAACAACAGATGGAAGAATTTATAATCAACCTACAGTTTCAGAAGTAGCTGCATTAATTGTAGGAGATATTGATTCCGGTACACATAGGGACATCATCATGCACAAAAAAAGTGGAAGGTTAAAAAGAATCAATGAATTTCACCCTAGCTATCTTGCTTATCAATATCCACTTCTTTTTCCATATGGTGAAGATGGCTACAGGATTGGAATTCAACATAGATATTGTGATGAAACAGTTGTAACTAAGAGGAATAGACAAACCATTAAAGATTGGCTATCATTTAGGATCCATACCCGGAAAGATGAACCTCAAACTATAATATGCTCTAGAAGACTCTTTCAGCAATTTTTGGTTGATGGTTATATGATGATGGAAACAGAAAGACTAAATTGGTTAAGGAAAAATCAATCAAAGCTCAGGATAGGCAAGTATCGCCAAGTATTACCACCAAATCAAAGCCATGACACTGATGTACCACCAAAGTTTGGAACAAGAATTGTTTTGCCTTCAACTTTTGTTGGAAGCAAAAGGTACATGGATCAACTCTATTTTGATGGCATGGCTATTTCATCTCATGTTGGTTTCCCAGATGTGTTTATTACATTCACATGTAATCCAACTTGGCCAGAAATCACAAGAGAGTTGGACAAAAGCAATCTTCAGCCTCAAGACCGTCCAGATCTTATAACAAAGGTTTTCAAGATCAAGTTTGATGAGCTCATGAAAGATTTAACCAAAAGACATATACTTGGCAAAGTGTTAGCATGTAAGTAGTATTATAGTCTTGAATTCATTGATTACAAGTTGCAATATATAGAAAAAAATTATTCTGATCATTTTAACTTTTTTGAGTTTTATTATGATTTCCAGATATGTATACTATAGAGTTTCAAAAAAGAGGACTACCACATGCTCACATCTTGATCTTCTTACATCCTGCAAGTAAATATCCTCAACCTTCTGATATTGATAAGATCATATCTGCTGAAATCCCAAATCCACAAACAGAAGAAGAGCTCTACAATTTGGTTAAAAAACATATGATGCATGGGCCATGTGGAGATATAGTGCCAACAAATTCAAAAAAAAAAAAACAGCACCCTGCATAAAAAATGGTAGATGTTCAAAGTTCTTTCCTAAGAAATATAATGAACAAACCATAGTTGATAAAGATGGTTATCCAGTCTACAAAAGAAGTGCAAATTCTCACACAGTTGAAAAAAATGGAATCACAATGGACAACAGATATGTTGTACCATATAATAGAAGGTTGCTACTAAAATATCAAGCTCATATTAATATGGAATGGTGTAACCAATCATCATCAATCAAATATTTGTTCAAATACATTCACAAAGGTTATGATAGAATCACAGCTTCAGTTGTTAGGAGTAGAAACACAGCTCAAAATGAAGGTGTCGTACTCGATGAAATTCAGCAATATATTGACTGCAGGTATGTTTCACCAAGTGAAGCATGTTGGAGAATTTTTGCATACAAAATTCATGGAAGACAACCAGCTGTTGAGAGAATGTTTTATCACTTAGTAGGAGAGAATTCAATTTGCTTCACTGATCATGATCGTATGGAAAACATTCTTGAAAAAGCAAGTGTGACAGAATCTATCTTTACATCATGGTTACAAGCAAATGAGACACATCCAAGCGCAAGGAAGCTAACATATGGTCAATTTGTAACACAGTTTACTTACAGCAAAAAAAAGAAGTCTTGGACACAAAGGAAAAGAGGTTTTAAAATAGGTCGTCTGATTTGGGTTCCTCCAACAACAGGAGAGCTTTTTTACTTGCGACTGATGTTAACTGTTGTGAAAGGACCTACTTCATATGAAGCTATCCGTAAAGTTCGTGACATACAATACGACAGCTTTAGGGATGCCTGCTTTGCTATGGGATTTCTTGGAGATGACAAAGAATACATTGGTGCAGTAAGGGAATCACATGAATGGGGTCCAGGATTTTTTCTCAGAAAATTGTTTGTCCGCATGCTACTTATGGGCACAATGAATAGGCCATACTTTGTTTTCAGAAAAAAAAATACAATGGTTGTCGGATGGTATTCTATATCATCAACGCATTATTGCAAATGACAGAGGTATGAGTTTTTTATCTTATATACATATGTCTATTATCACAAATTATGGTTTCTATTATTTTTCAAAATAAATGTTGAGAATGTTTTTTGCAGAATTGCAGTTAACTGATCAGCAAGTGGAGAATTTAACTTTGTTGGAGATAGAAAAATATCTCCAAGATAATAGAAGAACTTTAAAGCAATTTCCTTCAATTCCATATCCTGATGGTTATGTGCTTGAACAATTAGGCAATAGGCTTATTTATGATGAAAGGAATTATGATGTGGAAAGTTTGAAAGAAGAACATGCTCAACTATTTGCAACCTTGACAGGTTATTTTTTTAAGACTTTACCATTTCATTTAACACATTTATATACTTAAATGTTAATGACATATAGTCAATTGAGACAAAATTCGATATGTCATGTAGATGAACAAAGAGGACATTATAACAAAATAATAAGTGCTGTTAACAAGCAAGATGGAGGAGTGTTTTTTTTGCATGGTTTTGGTGGTACAAGAAAAACCTTCATATGGAGAACACTTGCATCAGCATTGAGATCAAAACAAGACATTGTCCTGACTGTTGCAACAAGTGGAATTGCAGCTCTGCTCCTACCTGGTGGAAGAACAGCTCACTCAAAATTCAAAATTCCTATTCCAACTTTAGATAACTCAAGTTGCAAAATTCCATATGAATCTGATCTTGGACAGTTGCTAAGACAAACCAAACTAATAATTTGGGATGAAGCACCAATGGCACACAGGTTTTGTTTTGAAGCTTTAGATAGATGTCTCAAGGATCTCATGAGTGAAACAGGAAATAGTGACAAAATTTTTGGTGGAAAAGTTGTGGTTTTTGGAGGTGATTTCAGGCAAATTCTTCCAGTTATTCCAAGAGGGAGCCGTTCTGATGTTGTACATGCTACAATTAATGCATCTTATATTTGGGACCATGTTGAGGTTCTGTTTACCCCGATTTTTAGTAAACAACCGCTAGTTTAATTATTACAAGAAGGATCAACTAGTAAATCCTGGGACATATGGATTGTGCAGAAGATGACGAAAACATGTTCATATTTTCTGGGTTAAATCGGATAAATTGATAAAAAACAGTAAAGGCTTCAAAGTTCAAATTTGCAGAAAACTTGTAAATGAATTGCAAATGAAGTTTAAAGAATAACTTTGAAAAGTAAAAACATGCAATGAAAATAAATTGCAGAAGGCTTAAAGTGCTTGAACTCTAAAGGAAAGCAAGTAATCAATACTTGAAAAGATAAACTGCATTGACAATTGTAAAATGTTTACAAAGGATGGTACACAGATTCGTACATGTTCCTGTTTGCATTCATTTCGCTCTTTGACATGGGTACTCTGAATATCTTAGGAATTTGCATGTGTTGTGAATTGTGGACCCGTTTCTCCTATGAAAAACTAATATTTATAGACGAATCAAAATAACTGCCAAAAACCTACAAAACGTCTAACTAAATTCCACGTGTCTCTGACAATTTGAATTCCTTTGACACCTGGTGAGGCTTTTGAACGTTATCCACTTTTGAATATTTTGCTAAGTCCAGAGTATGCTTTCTCCATACTGCACAATACGTTAGACAAACAAACAAACAAACAAACAAATATATATAGATATATATAATATATTCGACAATCATGCCTATGTCGAACAAACATGTTTACTTGAGTAAACAAGTTTCTGTCGAATTCGACAGATCTTCAGGACTTGATACGTCAGAAATCTTTAATGTCAAATGCTCTGATTTTCTCTTGATTTATTGCCAAAATCAGTTTCCAAGAGAATATTAAAATGCAATAATATACATTAAATGAGATTTCATCATCTCATTCCCATTCATTATTGCTTGTCGAAAATACAGGCTAACAAATTGCCCCCTCAAAAATGTCAATTTCGACTGCATGTCAGATACAAAAGGAAGAAATGGCAGTTTTGAAGATTCTCATCTTTTCAACTTCTGCACGTTTCCCAAAGACGGCGCATTCTTTTACCCTTTCGTTGGTGCTTAATCTCCTTTGTATCTTGGTAACAGGTGTTTCTAAAACCAAAGATGCTAACACCTCCACGGATTCGACTGCTCCTGCTGCACCTTCAAAGAAAACACTCCCAAATACTGGGGCCAAGGTATCAAATCTCAAATTTTTTTTTTTTTTTACAAACATATCTTTGATCTTTCTGATTTCAAATGCAGCTTCGTAAGAGGACCTTGATGGCGTCGAAAGAGACTGGAGAGCCCACCAAACAAAAGAAGCAGAAAGCTCTCACTATTCAGGAACCATCAGTAAGCCTTTCGCCATTTCTCTTGGGTTTTGCTTTGGCTTCAAATAAAATTTTGTGTTAACAATTTCATTTTCTTTTCAGCCTGCTGGTACTATTAATCCAACTGCTGCTACTCCTAGTGGAGAAGGCCAAAGAGACACAGAAAAGGCCACTGTCGAAACTAGTGAGGCAAGCGTGCCACCAAACCCCAAGAAGAAAACTGATAAAGAAAAGAAGAAGAAAAAGAAGGTCAAAGCTTCTTCCAAACCTTCTGCAGGATCAGAACAGGACACTGAGGTTCCTCACTCCAATCCTCCTGTCGAACAGCAACCAACAAACAATGAAGATCCTTCGACTGAAGATCCTGCCCCCAGGCAAGAGAAGATAAGTTCATGTTCACAAGACCCTGGTGCTCAGGTAAAATTTTCTTGTCCTTAAGACTTTGTCAAATGAACACTTTTTTTATGGTTTTCTAACTTTAACTCATTTGTCTTTGAATAGGGCGGCAATGAAGAAAATACCACCATGACTGCAAATGATGATGGTAACTTGGCCCAAGATGCTGGAACCAATAACGTCGAGGTCAATTTAGCTGGAAATAACAAAGGCCCAGAGACTGAAGAAATTCCCACCAACAATCCTGATTCTGAAAAGACCATCACTGTGCATCCTGCTGAATCTACTCACTCATCAGAAGGTACGGATGTCGAAATGACATTCGACGATGAAGACGATGCTATGCCTGAGGCCACTGAAGGAGGTTCTGAAATACTCCCAGTTTCTTCAACTTCCAAGTTATCTACTGATATTGGATTGTCAGAGATGCAGTTCATTGCCATGAAGGACTCTGATCCTGCTGCAGCACTCAAGATGCTCCTTTCCAGCAAAGGTAACAAGGACCAAAGCAAAGGTGCCTCCCATCACAGCAGTTCGACAGCTTCTAATTCAGAAATCAGCTCGACAGTGAGGCAAGACTCCTTGCTCCTCAAACTGCACACAGACTACATCAACCAAGATGTCTTTGCCTTAATTGAGGCGCCCCCAGTAGTGCATTTTCTCACTTGGGCTTCCTGAAAAAGCTTCACAACCCCATGACTGATGGTGCTACCCTTAGCAAGGTTATTCAACTTGAAAACCTTATTGATGGTTTCACCCAAGTCATTCAAAGGAAGAAAATGAGTGCTATGAAGCTGGAGGCTCAAACCCATGCACATGTTGCGTTGGTCGAAAAGGCCAAGACTGCTCAAGCTAATGTCGAACGCCTTGAAAAGGAAATAGAGTCGAATGCTGAACTTGCTGAATACAACCAAAACATTACTGCTTGGGAGAATGAGATTGCAGAACTGAATTTGAAGATTCAAAGTCTCAATGTCAAAATTGATGCAGAGAAGGTTAAGCGTGACGAAGCCAAGGCCAACCTTTCCAATGCTGTCAAAGCCAAGATTGACAAAGAGGCTAACGAAGGCATTAAGTTCTTTAGTGCTTCAGCAGCTGTGGACGAGGAGATTCAGAATCTGGTGGAGTCGAACAAGGTTCTCGACAAAGAAGTTTCCTCTTTCAAGAACTTATATGAAGACTTGAAGAAACAATTTAATGTGTGATAGTTTTTCACTTGTTGTTCTTAGTTTTATTCCAACTTTTTGAACAATTTGTTAGGATTTCTTTGGTTTGTACTTTTGACAATGCCCAGTTTTTGTGGCGAACAACTTTATGATCACCATTATTTATTATGTCCTAAGCTTTATTCTTCGTTAATTTTTATTTCTTGCAACGCTGGTTTATACTTTTTCAAGTATTTACCATTTATAATCAACGAACGTTGTTCTTCTGTTAATTCTTCAATTTCGTATGCACCATTTGAAAAAACTTGAACAACTTTAAAAGGGCCTTCCCAATTTGGAGACCATTTGCCTAAGACTCTGTCTTTTTTATCCATTGGCAAAATAACTTTCCAAACCAAATTTCCAACGCTAAAGGTTTTAGACTTAACCTTTTTATTATAAGCTTTAGCAACTCTTTCTTTCTGTCGAATTAACATTTCTAAAGCCTTTATTCTCTCCTCATCTAAATCAACTAATTCATCTAACATCATATCCCAGTAATGATTTCTTGGGATTTCTGCTTGCCTTTGAATTCTAACTGATTGCAGGTGTATTTCGACTGGCAAGACTGCATCATGTCCATATGTTAGTCGAAAGGGTGTTGTGTTAGTTGATTCTTTTGGAGAATTTCTACATGTCCATAAGACTTGATCCAAAGTCTTGTTCCAATTTCTAGGCTTTTGGGCAATATGCTTTTTAATCAAACCAATGATGATCTTATTAGCAGCTTCCACTTGACCATTTGCTTGGGCATAATATGGTGTAGAAGTTAAAAGTTTAAAGCCAGTTTGTTGGGCAAATTCAACCATCTTTCGTCCAGTAAAAACTGAACCTTGATCTGTAGTAATAGATTCAGGTATACCAAATCTATAAATAATGTGACTTTGTATAAAACTAATCACCGCTTCTTGGTCAACATTTGGTAATGGAATTGCTTCTATCCATTTGGTAAAATAATCTATACCAACTAAAATATAACGTTGGTTTTTGGACGAACTTGGTTTAATTTCACCAATTAAATCTAAAGCTCATCCTCTAAAAGGCCAAGGTTTCACTATTGAATGGAGTTCACTTGCAGGTACATGTTGTATACCTGAATGCCTTTGGCACTCTTGACAACCTTTAGCAAACTCTATACAATCCTTTAACATTGTTGGCCAATATACACCTTGTCGAAATAACAACCATTTCATTTTATGGCTTGCCTGATGAGATCCACATGCACCACTGTGCACATCAGATATAGCCAGATGGGCTTCAGTTTCACTTAAACATTTTAGCAAAACTCCCTCAGGTGTTTTCTTCATTAGTTCATTCCCAATGATGACATAACTCAAGGCTCTATACTTTATCTTTCTATTGGTCGTTCCATTTGGATCTCGCAAATAATCGACAAGTTGTTTTCTCCAATCGTTATCAGATAGATTGTCAATGGCAAAAATTTCAAAAATTTCTGAATTTTCGTCACAATCATAAGTGGGATTATTTTGATCATTGTCTTGTGGTACATCTGCCCCCACAAGTTTTGGCATTGACAATTCTATAGAAGCAGGTTGATCAACAATGAGTTTATCTTTAATTTCAATCAACTCCTCTAGTTTTTCATTGGAAATCTTATAACCAGAAGCTATTTGAGCCAAATCATTGGCTTCTTGATTTTCTATACGAGGCACATGTTCAAAAATAACTTGGTCAAAACGTTTTAACAAAGAAATTGCTATGACAAAATATTTCATCAAGTGTTCTTTTATGCACTTGTATCAAAGCCTCATATTCTGCTTCATTATTTGAGCAGAACCCATTAATTTTATATTTGAACCTGGTGGGAATTTTGGAGGGAGAAATAATTAGAATCCCAATTCCAACTCCATGTTTATGTTTTGAACCATCAAAATATAATTTCCAAGGTTCTGAGTCTACATAGTTTTGTGGAGTTTCTAATGCAGAATGATCCGCTATAAAATCAGCCACAATTTGGCCTTTAACTGCCTTTAAAGGTTTATAAGTTAGTGAATATTCTGTTAAGGCTAAGGCCCATTTTCCAATTCGACTATGCAGAATTGGTTTAGATAACATATGCTTGATGATATCACAATGAGAATAAACCAAAACGTCAACAGGCTTTATATAATGCTTGAGTTTCATACAAGAAAAATACAAACATAAGCATAATTTTTCAATACTACTATATCTAGTTTCAGCATCATTTAAAACCCTACTTAAGTAATAGATGGCTCTTTCTTTACCATTTTCATCTTCCTGGGCAAGCATACTACCCAGTGTCGAATCTGATGCTGATATATATAACTTCATGAATTTGTTCCTTATTGGAGGCATTAACATTGGTGGCTTTGACAAGTAACTCTTGATATCGTCAAAATCTTGTTGTTGATCTTGCCCCCAAGTGAAAATACTTTCTTTCTTGAGTCGAAGTAATGGCGAAAACGGTTGAGCTTTACCACTTAGATTTGAGATAAACCTTCTCAAAAAATTGATCTTCCCAAGTAAGGACTGAAGTTGCTTTTTTGTAGTTGGAGATTTGGTCTCCATGATAGCCTTTGTTTTGTTTTGATTTATTTCAATGCCCTTTTTGTGCACAACAAACCCAAGGAAATCTCCTGCATTGACACAAAAAGCACACTTTAATGGATTCATTTTTAATCCATATTTCCTCATCTTTTCAAAAGATTTTTTCAAATGATCTAAATGATCATCATCTGACGAGGATTTGACAACTATGTCGTCAATATACACTTGCATGAAAGTGTCTATGTATTCATGAAAAATTAAATTCATTGCTCTTTGATAGGTAGCCCCAGCATTTTTCAGACCAAAAGGCATCACTACCCATTCATATGTTCCTAGTGCTCCTGGACATCTAAAGGCAGTTTTGGGTACATCATTCTCAGCAATGAAAATTTGGTTATAGCCAGAATAACCATCTAACATACTTAAATATTCAAACCCAGCCGCTGAGTCAATTAACATTTCTGCCACAGGCATAGGGTATTCATCTTTGGGTGTAGCATTATTTAAATCTCTAAAGTCTATGCATACTCTAAGAGAACCATTTTTCTTAATCACAGGCACTATATTTGCTAACCATTCGACATACCTTGCAGTTCTGATAAATTTGCTCCTCAGCAGCCTCTCAATTTCTTCTTTGATCTTTGACATTATTTCTGGTGCAAATCTTCTAGGTAATTGTTTCACTGGCTTTTTATCTGGTCGAACTGGTAGTTCATGCTCCACCAGCTTTCTGCTCAAACCTGGCATTTCATTGTAATCCCAAGCAAAACAATCTTTGAATTCCAACAGAAGTTGCACCACTTTTGCCTTCAGATCTGGAGGAATGTTTGCACTAATGTACGTTGGTCTTTTTGTCAAACCATCTCCAAGGTCAATTTCTTGCAAAGGGTCCTGTGCTTGCATCTTATGACTTTGACTGATTGGATCTTTTTCAAATCCTAGGGGTTCGTCATCATAGATGCAATCCAGCTTTTGCAATTCTGGCTTGTGTTTGCCACATTTTATGTCATTGGCTGCAACAGCCATATTCTCTGACAATGCATTGGCTTCCAAAGCCATTTTGATTCTATTTTCAGCCATGTAGGCCGTAATCTTTGTCCAAGTTTGGGACTCAGACATAGTAGTTATCTTTGATATCCCACCCAGTTGGGTAGTTGTGGCCTTCATACTCGCCATCCTCACTGTTTCCATCTTCTCTCTCCCACAAGAAACCATGTGTGGGGTCCAGTTTGATTGAATGGTAAACATTTCCTGGTGAACGATGTGCAAAATCCCTCTCAGTGCATGGTGAGATTGTTGCCAATTTTTTGTCGAATGAGTGTTTTGTCAGATGATGGACTTCAGTTTTGAAATAGCTTTGATTTGCTTCAACATTTTCCACTATACCATCATCTCGCCAGATAATAAGGCGCTGGTGCAGGGTAGATGGGACTGCCCCCACGCCGTGAATCCACTCTCGTCCTAGGAGCAGATTGTAATTTGCCTTAGAGGCCACAACCAAGAACAAGGTTGGCCTTACGGTACTTCCAACAAACACATCCACCTGGATTGCTCCTAAAGAAAAACCAGTTTCACCCTCATAGTTTGAGAGCACTATGTTGTGAGGATGAAGATCCACCAAAGATTTGCCAATCTTTTTCAGTAGAAATTCTGGCATGAGGTTAACAGCAGCACCACCATCAATCAGTACTTTGTTGATTCCTACATTGTTCACTTTAGCCTGTATGAAGAGAGGCTTCAAGTGACTTTTCATGCCTTCATCTGGTCTCTCAAATGTAGCCATTTGGTCTTCCAAAGCACCATTGCTCATTACATAGTAACAGACTGGCCTGTGAAGAGCCATTTGCATTCCAGATTCCTCTTCGTCATCTGTTATTTCAGAACAGACGTCGAACTCTCTTGGCAGAATCGACACGACATTTACTATTATGTCGAGATCAGGTTCAGAATCCAGAAAATCATCTGCTTCCATGTGTTCGTCTTCGACATTATCAGCAACTGAAGACTCAACTTTTGGGTCAACTAACCTTTCTCTCATTGGTCTTTTAGCCAATTCCGTAGGCCTATCTCCTTTACTATCAGCAGCAATTTGGGATTTTTGAGCAGCCACCTTCTTCTGGCGTTGATATCTACGCCATTGAGATCTTGTCATGGGATTTTTCCCTTTGTAATTATTCCTGTAATCATACTTCCTTGATTCAGGATCTTTTTTGGGATTGAAGTTACTGGAGTTTCCTTTCTCAACATTCCTTTGACCAGAGCCCATGTTTCTTCCATGAACCCATTGATTGACAGGTGTCTTGCTTGAGGGGACAAATGATTTTTGTGGTCCCAACCTCTGATGCACAGGCGCCTGTTGGCTATTCAGAACATTAGAGTAAGTTGGCTTTTGAGTTGGCCAATTGTTTCTGCCTTGACTATGAGGCAAAAATTTGTTGAGGCCTGCAGCAGCCTTTTTGTCGAACATGGCACTACAGTGAGGACACAATGTAGCTTCGCCATCATTCTCCTTACAGCGTTGAAGGAAATCTAGTAAAGTCTCTCCAGCCTGTGGATATACCTCTTCCACTTTGTTTTCATATTCTTCCTCAGGAATGGAAACTAATTGCCCCCCTTCAGTGAGGTTCAATGCTTCTAACATCAAGCACTCGAATGGCTCTGTGTAAGCAGCATCAGCAATCTGCAATGGATCCTCGTCCACCAGCTGTTTGGATTTTGGCTTTTCGCCAAATTTGAGCCTTCCCTCCTGCAAGGCTTTCTGGACCAGATCCCTGAAAAGAACACATTGTGAGGTTTTATGACCCAAGAAATTATGGTATTTACAAAAACCTCTTTTCTTACATTGTTCCAAAGGTGGAACTTTTAAACCCTTTGGTACAATTATTTGGCCATCAGTGACCAGCAAGTCAAAGATTTCATCACATTTAGTAATGTCGAACGTATATGTCTTAGAAACAAATCTATCATTTTTTGGTTCGACAGGATTATTCCCATTTGATGGTTTTAACATTTTACAAGTATAGGGAGGGCCTGGTTTCAACTCAGCAATGTTAACCTCATTATTTTCCATGTAATCCTGACCATCGTCGAACTCATTTTCACTTTCATAAGTTTCTATATACGCCACTTTTTCTTTTTTGTGGAACTTAGAATTTCTGACTTTTTCAGCCCTGAGGCGTTCGACCTGTCGAACACAATCTGCCAATTGGGCCATATCTCTTAAATGTTGAGTATCTAACTTTTTCCTAATGGAATAGTCAAGGCCACCAGCAGCCATCTCAACCAATTCATGTTCAGGTACTTGAGTAAAGCACCTTGCCTTAAGGAGGCGAAACCTGTTCAGATAGTCATCAATGGCTTCTGAAGTTTTGCGTTTCATACTGGCTAATTCTTTGAGGCTAATCCTAGATTGTCCCATGTAAAATTGTTCATGAAATAGCCTTTCTAATTGAGTCCAATTATGAATTGAATGAGGGGGAAGTGTGGTAAACCACGTAAAAGCATTTTTTGTAAGGGAATTAGGAAAAAATTTCATCCTTAGATCTTCATTATTTGCTAAGTTCCCTGCCTCTGCCATATATCTGGCAATGTGTTCGACAGTAGACTCATTAGTATCACCAGCAAATTTGGTGAATTTGGGAATTTTCCATCCCCTTGGTAATTCTGTCTGCAATACATATTCAGACAATGCTGACACGAAATTTGGCCTATGCAATCCTATATTCAAACCATTTTGGGCCAAGATATTTTCTACTAAATTGGCCAAGTTGTTATGCCCTACTATGTTATCTTGTCGAACATTCCTAAGAACATTATCAGCGTTTTGGTTTCTATTAACCAATACCACTCCTTGTTCTGGCTGTTCTCCTTCAATACGCAGTGGTTGGGCTTGTACTTCTGGTTGAATCTCTGGATTTGCGCGAGGAACCCTTTGGTTATTTGGAGCATCAGGGGCCCCAAAAAAGTCTGCCATCCTTCCCATTTGATTGGCTAATAACAGGTAATTATCATTGGCTGTCTGTAACATGGGATTAAAGACTGTGCCAATCTGCTGGGTCAACGCGTTCACCATATCATGGTTACTCTCATCCATTTGTTGCCTAAGCACAACCATTGAATTATTTGTCAAATTAAGAGAATTTCCCCTGTTTCCCATCGCAGAAGATGAGGGAGAACTTTCTATCGAAGGCCAATTATACAGGTTTGCCATCGTTGTTGTTGGCATTCCAAATTGTGGGTTTCTGGGCAACCATGGAGGCCTTGACGGTGTTCCACCAACTTGACTACCGTCTGTGTATCCATGTGTGTGTGATACGTTCGTTGGCATGGATGACACATTCAGTTGTGTCATTGCTGCACCATTTGGATTTGGAGGAGGAAACCCTCCCGCCACACTTGAAGTGGTGGCAGGCATCGTTGATCCGCTGGCGCTCACACCAATGGTACCGGAACTTATTACAGGGTTCGAACTCCCGCCATTAACATTATTAACTGGGATACTTTCAGAATTTGTAGAATTTAGGGCAGGGCTGGTTGGCCCACCAGTAGGATTGGCGCTAGGATTGCCAGGCACTGGTTGATTAGGTTGCCCTGTCACATTCTGGGAATTTGGAACATGATTCGTTTCTGCCCCATTATTATTATTATTATTAGAGGAATTGTTTGGTGGTCTCACCATTCTGGTACGAGGACGAGTTGGTATATTTGAAAATTCTGGGAGAGATTTACCACTCCTCAAATGCATATAAAAATATACACACAATCAAAATTGCAACACCAAACAACAAAATTTTTTGTAAGAAATTTTTTCAAAAACCACACTAAACAAATTACACAATCCAAGTGTCCCACTGGGCGTGCCAATTTGTTTACCCCGATTTTTAGTAAACAACCGCTAGTTTAATTATTACAAGAAGGATCAACTAGTAAATCCTGGGACATATGGATTGTGCAGAAGATGACGAAAACATGTTCATATTTTCTGGGTTAAATCGGATAAATTGATAAAAAACAGTAAAGGCTTCAAAGTTCAAATTTGCAGAAAACTTGTAAATGAATTGCAAATGAAGTTTAAAGAATAACTTTGAAAAGTAAAAACATGCAATGAAAATAAATTGCAGAAGGCTTAAAGTGCTTGAACTTTAAAGGAAAGCAAGTAATCAATACTTGAAAAGATAAACTGCATTGACAATTGTAAAATGTTTACAAAGGATGGTACACATATTCGTACATGTTCCTGTTTGCATTCATTTCGCTCTTTGACATGGGTACTCTGAATATCTTAGGAATTTGCATGTGTTGTGAATTGTGGACCCGTTTCTCCTATGAAAAACTAATATTTATAGACGAATCAAAATAACTGCCAAAAACCTACAAAACGTCTAACTAAATTCCACGTGTCTCTGACAATTTGAATTCCTTTGACACCTGGTGAGGCTTTTGAACGTTATCCACTTTTGAATATTTTGCTAAGTCCAGAGTATGCTTTCTCCGTACTGCACAATACGTTAGACAAACAAACAAACAAATATATATAGATATATATAATATATTCGACAATCATGCCTATGTCGAACAAACATGTTTACTTGAGTAAACAAGTTTCTGTCGAATTCGACAGATCTTCAGGACTTGATACGTCAGAAATCTTTAATGTCAAATGCTCTGATTTTCTCTTGATTTATTGCCAAAATCAGTTTCCAAGAGAATATTAAAATGCAATAATATACATTAAATGAGATTTCATCATCTCATTCCCATTCATTATTGCCTGTCGAAAATACAGGCTAACAGGTTCTAACATTAACAAAAAAATGAGACTAAGACAAGGTCCAGCTGATCAAAACAATGAAGAAATTGAAGAATTCTCAAAGTGGCTTCTAATGGTAGGAGAAGGTCGAATTTCAGAACCAAATGATGGAACTGCAGAGATAGAAATTCCACAAGAACTTTTGATTACCAACTATAATGATCCTATTCAAGGAATTGTAGAGAGCACCTATCCTGATTTCTTACTAAACTTCACCAATTATCAATATTTGTTGAGTAGAGCAATTTTAGCTTCAACCATTGAAGTTGTTGATGAAATTAACAATTATATACTCAATCTCATGCCAGGTACATAATGTTGCATTATTTACAATCTCATTATATTAAAGATTTACAGTTATGTTTTTTATCAACAATGGTGAATCATTGAATCACTTTTGTAACTTATAGGTGAAGAACATGAGTATTTAAGTTGCAATTCCGTTGATAGATCAGAAATTCATGACGAACAGATTGTGCAACTTTTCACACCTGAATTCTTGGCTTCACTTCATACATCAGGACTACCAAATCACAGCATAAAATTAAAGGTTGGAACTCCAATCATGTTAATGAGGAATATTGATCAAACTGATGGTTTGTGTAATGGAACAAGATTAGTTGTGACCAAGTTGGCAGTTCATGTTATTGAAGCAAGAATCATAGGTGGAACAAACCATGGACATACTTTGTACATTCCAAGATTTGATATGCGTCCATCACAATCACCATGGCCTTTCAAATTAAATAGAAGGCAGTTCTCTATTATTGTGTCATATGCAATGACCATTAACAAATCACAAGGTCAATCTTTGGATTATGTTGGGATATACTTGCCAAAACCTGTTTTTAGTCATGGCCAAATTTATGTTGTTGTATCAAGAGTCAAGAGCAAACAAGGAATTAAGCTTCTAATTCATGATGAGAAGAATGAACCAAAACAAACCACAACTAATGTGGTCTACAAAGAAGTTTTCAACAATGTTTGAATGTGAGTGATGCTTACATCTTCAAATTGTCTTGCTAAATTACATCTTTTTTGGCTACATCATTAAGAATGCATCTATCTATTCCAAAAATTATGAAGACCCATGTATTTGCTTTTTTGATTGCCATTACAATTTTAGGGAAATTACCAAAGTATTTCTTATACTTTGTTATAAGATAGTTTTATCCTTTATAGATATCATTGTAATTTTTGGCAATATATTTTATATATGTTGGAACTATTATTTATATTCAATTTCATTTGTTATATTATATTCACTGGATTTTGTGTAAGTACTCACCAAAACTCAACGTTTTGTTGTTTATTTGGTTCATTGAACAATTATAAATCCTGTAGTTAATCAAGTATTTTTTATTAAACAAGGATGACATAATTGTGTCTATTGGGACAAACAATTTGGGCCCCAATTGCTACAATAATAGAGCAATATGCCGGATCCAATTTAACAAATAAAATAACCACAACAATTGGAATACAGCAAGTAGGACCACACAATATCTTAACTTTACCAAAACAGGACCACACAATATCACTGTCTCTCACTTTCAAACAGCAAAACCCTACCAAAACAGTTTCTCAAAGAAGGACCACAAAAGCTTCGATCTCACCTTATTTACTAATGGCTTCTTCATCAAAAATCAGGTTTGGATTCAATTTATTCTCAAAACCTAATGTATGCAAGTCTATTTTTCATTCATTTATTTATATGAAACAATATTTGACATAAAAGTTAGGTTACTCTTTTGCTGATGAATTTGTTGGGAATATCATGAATAATGTCATTTAAATTGTCACTTTCTAAAGTTATTTTAAGATCCCCATGAAAAATCTCATTTTGTATGAGTTGGATTTATCAATTTTTGTGTCCTGTTATCTACATTTTAACCCATACATTCAGAAGTTTGTTTTTCATTTGTGTACACGTATATTCAAATGTAATCCATATTTTGCTGCAATCATCACCCAAAAATCCATATTTTGCTGCAATCATGACTCATGTACTCATCACTGATATTACCTGAAATACTTGGTTACCATGTTCATGTGACTTTACAATTTTTAAGAGACATATATGGTTCGGCAAGTTGTTTATCCTGACATACTTACAAACAGCTCAAAAAACCTTAACAATTTTAGACATAAGTGTTTTAGAGTGATGAGAGAAATTTGGACTACCTCATTTTTATAAGTGTTTCTTTTATGTTTTCGCGAAATTTTTAGATCAACCAGGAGGGGGACAAAGGCTGCAAGGAGTTCAACTTTTCGAACCATTGTTTTTCCAGATCAGGTAAACTTGATTGAATCCATTTGGTTACATATTCCTATATACATTTTGAAATAAGTTTTCATTCCACAGTAGTCAATCATATATTTAGCCTATACTTGTATATCATCTGTATATTCTGACCTAAATGGAAATCAAACATCACATTTAAACTACTCTAAGTTAATACATATTTCATTATTTAATAGGCAAAGATTGAGATCCCAGAAGACTTTAAGGCTGCATGGTTTAAGGAATTGAGCTATCATGCATTTGCCATGTTAGCACATCAAAATGGCAATAATGCCTTCCTTGGGCTGGAAGTTTCGAAAACTAAGAGTTTCATAACTGGTGGAAAAGAAGCTGCCCTTTTGTATGGCTTTACTGAGCCAACTGAAGTAACTGTTGGGATGGAAATAGATGGTGAGGACAATGATATCATGTTTCAATTTAGAGACTTTCCAAATTATTCTGAACATGAAGACATGTTTGTCTCCGACACTCCAGACTACTGTCTCCATCCATTTGATAAGGATGATGTTTTTGGTTGGGAAAAGACAATCAAAACTACTAGACCTCAAGTAGCTGTAAGTTAATAATTTAAACATTCATGTCATATAAGTATAATCTGTTTATCTGATACATTGTTAACTCTAATACCTGTTTATTGGTTTGTAGCATTTCCCACCCAAAACTGCTGCTGGGGTGGTGAGAGACATGAAAAAAATTAAAATCCGTACAAGACATTATGGGGACAACATAGACTGTACAATTGTTTCGTACCAAAGAGTCCCAGGTGGTCCGGTTGAAATGTACATGACCAAAGGATGGTATGAATTTTTCAGAGATAACAATCTAAATGTTGGAGACAAAGTGCAATTCCAGGTTTCCGATCCTCCGTATGTGGTGGTTCTTGATATTGTGAGGAACCCCAGAAATGTTTAAGGAATCTACAGCAGACTACATGTTTAAGTTCTATTCCTAAGCTTTGTCTCTTAATTTATGTTATGTAATGACAACCAAATTATTTTGGTGATGCCTGCTTCTGGCTGTGTTTTGGGTGTTAATGTAGTATTTGTATTTGATGTTTTTCTTTTGAACAATGATCTGGCAAGACAAATGTATTGTGTCCTTTTGGTGTAATATCACATGCTGATGTTAATGTTGGGTGTTAATGTTGATATTGGTCTGTAATATCATTATCACATGAATTATGCAATGCTTTGTTTTTTTCACATGCTTCTAATTCAGAAATTTGCCCATGTATTGACAATGTGTCTTGATCATATTCCATTGAACCCATTGACAATAAAATTGGCCCAAATGCTACAAATGGTGTATAATCATTCTTAAAGGACCTTTATAATGTATGGTAGCTTATTTTGAACCCAACTACATGAATAATCAATTTTTATGAAATTGTTACTTTAAAAAATCGTAACTAAAAAAAAATAAACGTGTAACGTATCGACCCGTCCGATAGGACGGGTTACCTACTAGTTAGTACTCGTTATCATTTGCAACATATATCAATCTTTAATCCATTTAACATGTTTAGTTTATATAGAGCATGTTAAACAGGGTAGACCAACTCGCATACCAACTCTACTACTAATTTGTATGACCATACCCATCCCACAATTTTTTCAGCCTCATGAATAAAACAAATTGTGTAAAATAAAGGATTTTTTTACAAAATACTATTGTTTATAAAAAAAATTTAAAAAAAACCTTCATATTCTATCCATGAATAGAATTGGGGAAAGTTCACAAATAGTAATACTATTAGCATAATCTTAATTCTTAAATATATAATATAAACTTTGATTATTTTTTTAAAAAAATATAAATATATAAACTTTGATGGATTGGGCTTATAAAAAACCTTGGTGGGTTGGGCCCATTTTTTAACCTAAAACCACTACCCATACCCAGCTATCTCTCTCTCTCTTTGTTAAACCTTCCTTCATTCTTCTCTTTCACCTCGCGGCGCCCTAATTCTCTCTTCACTCTGTTTCTACTCTGAAGAACGAACAATGGCGTACGCTGCGATGAAACCCACAAAACCTGGTTTGGAGGAATCACAAGAACAGATCCACAAAATTAGGATCACCCTTTCCTCCAAGCACGTCAAAAATCTCGAAAAGGGTACTTGTTATCATTTTCCTTCACTATGTTTTTGTTTCTCTCAATACTATGCTGATGTTACGTTTTCACTTGTTGTTGTTGTTTTTTAGTTTGTGCTGACTTGGTTCGTGGTGCTAAGGATAAGCATCTTAGGGTGAAGGGACCAGTTAGAATGCCAACTAAGGTTCTTAATATCACTACTAGGAAGACCCCTTGTGGTGAAGGTATTCCATTTCATTTCATATATCTTTTTATAATTTCATTTTTATTTTTATTTTAGTTTTCTTTAATTTGTAGAGATTTCATGATGATTTGATGAAAGGTAGTCATTGGTTAACTTATTGAAAGAGTTCTGTTTTTTTTTTCTTGGGTCTAGTAGCTTAGATAGTGGCTAGACTTGCACATTTAAAATGTGGAGAAGTGTATAATCTCAGGTTCGAACCCGGGTCACTGCATAATAGCGTCCCTCCTATTACCAACTAAGTTGTACTTACGAATTATTGATAAAGGTTTTAGATATTATTTGGATTAGTTTTATGACATCATAACTGAATTTATGTTAGTGTTACATTTTACTAATTTATGATATATTCGTAAGCTGCTGGAATTTATCGCCATAATCTCCAAGAATGGCTAACTAATAAGTTAATGTATACCCAAACTTGTCCTGAATCTAATTCTTGCAAACCCCCCTTCAATATATTGCCTCTTTGTCTCTTGATTTGTTCATTGAGAATGTTTGTTCTATAACATGTTGTGTTCTATGTTTTTTATGTCAATTATCCTGAAACTTTATTGCATAAGTGTAAGAATAAAAAATTGGTTCCTGTTTACTGACAGCAAATTTTCTAAATCTCTTTAATTCATGTATTTGATTACTTAAATCACAATGTTCCTCACCAACTCAACACAGATTACGGAATGAATTAATCTTCACATATTCTGTGTCGTTATTTATCTTGTGGTTGATTCTCTTCTGTGAACATGGGTTGCATGGTTTTCTCTTTTGCATTTTGTTATGATGTAATTGATTTTATTCGCGTAGGCCAAACTTTTGTGCTGATTGCTTGCATTTGTTATTTTCTGTTTTTATTGAGTCACGTCCTCGTAATTTTCTTTCAACTGAAGCATACTATGTTTCTTATGAAGTAGTAATAGTGTTGTGTTCATGACATTACTTTTTGTTTCAAGTGTATGATTCTCTGAATTTTCTTACTTAATGATACTCTCTCTTGTGTTCATGACATTTCTTTTTTCCTTTTCCAGGTACCAACACCTGGGACAGATTTGAACTCCGGGTGCACAAGAGAGTCATTGACCTCTACAGTTCCCCGGATGTTGTTAAGCAAATTACCTCTATCACCATTGAACCTGGTGTCGAGGTTGAGGTGACCATTGCAGATGCCTGATTTTGATCCCAATTTTAACTTTGTTATGTCTACTATTTCTTTTTCGCCGCCTGCATTTTGATAGTTTTGGTATCGGGACAAACTTGGCGTGTTTTCTTTTCTTTTACGGTTCTGGACATTAATGAGTACCTTTGAGAAACATCATGCTTAATATGTTTTAGATTCGTGTTGAATATTTATTTTGATATTATATCAAATATGATTATTATATTTTGCTCAGCTTGATTATAGATAAAAATGGTACAAGCATGATGATACTAACCATTTATGGAATGTTTGGTTTTTACTGAAACTCAAATGCATTCAAAAAGTATAATCGAATAACCTAAGTGTTCGGTTGGGTCTCATTATAAATTGAGCCGTCTCAATTACATTTTGAAACTCATTATGCAGTTGAAGTAAAGATGTTTCTTTTGCAAATTATTCCAATAAAGTTCACTTTAAATTTTGGTGAATTCTAGAATGAGGGATCAAGGTGTACCATACTACTTCACCGTTGGATTAAATGGTCCTATTTTTTATTACAACACAGATCTTATATCATCTTCCATTTAAAAAAAATAAAATAGTATATCCCTTCTCGATCTGCAACTGCAAGACCACTTCCTTTTTTTTTCCTGGTTGTGTTTCTTTTTATAAAAAAAAAATATATTTGATCCTATGATGGTAATACTTAGGATTCTTTTACCTATACAAAATTGAATTCCTTGCATAATCAACATAATTTGTTTGAAAAAATTAATGGAAGACTAAAAATCCCATCTAAAAGGAACACTTTCTATTGATTGGAAATAGTAAACATGAGTATTTATTAGTATGAAGGTCTAGAAAAGTAATACTCCGTATTGTGTTTCTCTTTGAGCGAAAAACAAACACGGAGAAAAAAATTGGACTTTTCATCAATGGAAATTGAATATTGATGATGATTATTTAACTGTAGACTTGGTGTTTGATGGTTGTATGTTGGCAAAGGGATACGATAGATGTTTTAGATGGTAGAAGATTGGTGGTGGAGAATAATAATCTTGTGTGATAGTGAAAAGTGTTATCATGTAACCTAATTTAATCTAATGGTCAATTTGAATAGTACACTGGTGAGAGATTTAATTGATCCCTCACTCTAATTCACCTTTAAATTTTACCAAAAATTGAAAACTAACTGGGAATGCAGGTTGAGTGTTATTTGAAGTAAGATATATTCTGTGATGCATATCTTCATTCATCATGGGTTTTTTGGGTTGCAACAATTGATATGTGAAGCAATTGCACTGCTCCTCGCAATGGTTTTTAGAGGGTACTATTTCAATCTAATCGGTAGGTTATTGTATACGTCATTCTTAATCCCATAATTATAGAGAATGAGTCTTAATCCCATAATTATAGAGAATGAGTTGGGAGGTTTATTATTGAGAATAAAGTTTACTCATTGTTTAACAAGAGCATTCCATATTAAGCAAGAGTGGATTTTATTGATATTGTTTATGTGGAAGTGTAGTTTTATTTTAACAACTAAAAATTGGCAAATGAAATTTACACTATAAAATTAAACTATTTGTAACTATTTATGTGACTTGAGTAGAAGAAAAAAAAGTTAAATTACTCTTTTGATTCTTTAACTAATTTGTTTGTTATATTTTGCTGCCATAACTAATTGTTATGTTTATATCCCTTCAGTTAAATTTTAACTTCAAAATTATAAGGTGGACTAATATTGTAAATGATACATAAAATACCTCAATTTTATAAAGGTTTATGGTGGATCATTTATAATATTGGTTAACCTTATATATTTGAGGTTAAAAATTCACGAAAGAGACTATTATGACGGACAACTATATAGTTAAGCGATTTAAAGAACAAAAATGTCTTAGGGGACTAAAACAAAACCATCAATTTAGTTAAGGCATTAAATTTTGTAATTTAGCCCGAAAATAATTAAAATCTGAAATCATATATACACTGTATTTTTAATTTTTGAAGCAATATGCACTTTAAATATATGGTGTTGGGCAACTAAAAATTGTCAACATGGCATTTCTCTATATGTTAAATAGAGGTTAATAGTTCTCTTGAGTTTAACTCGGTTGGTAGGAATATCGTTTTTGATATACATGAAATATGATTCAAATTTTAAACACTCTTCTTGTTTAATTTATGGATGAAATTCTAACTAATAGACTATCTAATAAAAAAATGGTTAAACACATTCACTATCATAGTAGTTATTTTCAAATATCTTAGTGGATAGACTCACAATCACAACTTTATGTGTGGAAAATGAAGAACATCAGATTCAAACTTGACTATGCCAATAATATCCTAATAACTACCAACTAAGAGCAACTCCGGTGGTACTTATTTTGCCAAAGTCTGTCAGTTGAAGTTCATTCAAGTGTACTATTTTGCTGATAAAGAAATTTGGATTGTAACTTCAGCAAGCAATGTTGCCTTAAGGGTTCTTTGATTAAAATATAATTTGTTACGAATTGTTTTTGTTCTTTTGTACCTACCAACATGATAATTTGTATCAACATATATATTTTTTTAATAAATAATATAGGGTAAATAGGTTGATACCTCTGTAATATGGGCGAGTTTTGTTTTTCCCCCCTGTAATTTTTTTTATTTTGACTCGCCCCTTGCAGTGTTGAATTTTTTGGACTCGCCCCTGGGTGCACTTTTTAAATCGGTTATTTTGTTCAAACCGATTTAAAAGTGCTGTTTTTTAAAACGGTTAATCTATTCAACCGATTTAAAAAGTGCAAATTCCTTGCACTCAAGGGGGGAAACCAAAAAAATTTACTTTGCAAGAGCGAATAAAAAAAAATTACAGGGAGAAAAACAAAACTCGCACACAATACAGGGGATATCAACTTATTTACCCTAAAATATATGATAGGAAATTGTGGGATTAAATATGAGTTTTTTAGAGTCGTAATATTAGAGTAAGAAAATGAAAAATTACTTTAAGATAATGTGGCTTTAGTGGGACCCATTGATTGAAGTTCACTGTATAGAAGTAATGAAAAACATTTCAAAATTCAAATCACTTAAATTATTTTAGAAAAGCTTGACATCGTTTTTTTAGAAAATATTAACATGTGCAGACACATGATAATGATTCAAATAAAAAAAATTATTATAGTTTATTTTGCTAAGACGGATTGTTAGGAAACTTGAGCTAGATTTTTAAGATGAATATTTTTTTATCATTTATATGCATTTTTCATCCAAAATCTGAATTACGACTACAATCTTCTAAAAATCGGATAATTAACACAAAAAATATAGAAAATGTTTCCTTTGCTAAGTTTTGTAAAAAATTCACTCCAACTTCGTGTAGTTTTTATAAATATATACATTTTATAATAGTTCTTGTGTCCAATTATGAACTTCTTTTTACTGCTGTTATTATAAACTATTTGAAACTTTTTTTTTTGACAAAAAACTATTTGAAACTTTAGAAACTCAATTGTGTCAAAAAAAAAAAAACCTTTAGAAACTCAAATAAAATTTATGGATGCAATCACTAAATATTTACAATTTATATTTAGATAATTAAAAGCTTTTCAAATTTTAAGGATCTATTTGATAATTATCTTCTTTTTTTTTGCAAATGTTATCAAATATTTTTAAAATTTATAAGAATGCATGTATATAATTAAAATGGAAATTAAATTGTATTTTACTTCCTGTTAATGATATATTCTTGGTAAATTAAATTGTGAATTTATTAGAATGCATGTGTTTAATAAAAAGGGAATACTGTGTTAGAATTAGTTATTTGAAGTTAAACTATTTTTGACAAATATAAACAATTTTACTAAAAATTGAAAGTGCAATATGTACTACACTGTGCTCATTTATCTCCTGTGTCATGCTTCGGTGTGTGTATCTGTTTCTGTGAAAGCACATGGGCACAAAACACAATCATGTTGAAAATGCAGCTGGACTATCCTGAAAATCATTAAAGCAAACCATGGAGATTTGATGAAGATCACAGAATCACATCATATCATCATATATATCATATCATATATATATATGGATAAGGGTTATGTGCAGTCAAAATGTCACTGCAGTCATGCAGTCAGACATTATTGACCGTTCGATCAAGCACATGTTTTCAGAATTATTAAATAAAAAAAAGATCATTTTTTCTAAACCGTCCGATCTAGTGACTGCATGACTGCATCGAAGAGGCGACTGCACCTAATCCAAATCCCATATATATACATATAAACAAGATACATTAAATTTTTCCTTAATACCCTCACTTAGAAACTTGACACATCTTCATTTTAAGGGCAATTTTTGTCTTTTTTACCCATTTTTTCAAATTTTCTGCGTTTCAGGCGGTTATTACCCATTCTTTTCATATATCTTTTGGTTAATAACAAATTTGTACATTACTATTGATATAAACAAAAGTTACAATCTTTTATCCATTAGTTTTTGTCAGATAAAGTTGAAAAACAACTTTTGTCACTTCATCTTACAACTTTTTTCATATCCAATTTTTTGATTATCTACACAAAGACTAAACAAATCTTTCTTTCCACCAACTTTCTGCAAGAACCTCTTCTTCTCTTCATCTTCCATGTGAGTCCTCTTCTTCATACGCCGGTAAGTTCATCTAAATATTTGTTCTTTAACGCTGAAAATGTTTGGTCTCTTTCAACGCTAAAAAATCTTGCGCGCGAACCACTTCTTTTAAATCTTGCACGCTACTGTTCATCTTCCAAAGCAAACTTTTTTCACTTTTTAACTATGCGCGTTTCGGTCATTGAACAAGCAATACTATGTTCCACTAAAAAAAAGGGTCAATTTGTTTTATAAAATAGAAAAAAAGTCACCGTATTTCAGCCATTAACTTGATTTTCAACTAATAATTCTATTTAATCTTTCTTATGTAGCTTACAGTATCAAGATAAGGAGGTGAAAGCTGCTGAGGTATGCATAAAATCTTTATCATGAAGCTTGCTGTTGATTTGTTGTGTACTGTTCCCTTTTTGTGATTGCAAGATTTATGTTCTTTTTTTTCTTGAACAAAATGATGTGTAAACAGGAAAGTTGCTAGATTTAACTCTTAAATACAGTACAAACATTATCTCATTTGTTGTTGAGGTATGCATAAAACTTTTTTAAGGAAAAAAGCTAATTAAAATAAAGGTAATTCTTTCCCGTTTAATTTTCTTTTTTAATTTATATGGAACCTACTATTTATACTCATATGTTAATATAAGAGTTTTTATTTTTTTAATTTAATACGAGGGTCTAATTTTTTATATGGGGGTGGAGGCTAGGGTTATTTGATGAAGAATATGAGTTGTCTTCCTTAGAAAGAAAGAGAATGAAGAGAGAGAAAAATAATTACAAATGTAATAGAGATGAAGTAATTCATGTGAGTGGAAGGAAGAGAAAAAAAATAAACAAAAAAAAAACTCTTTTTTTTAAGAACCAAAAGCATCACATTTTTCAAATTTATTAAAAATGAAAAGAGAGAAACAAAAAATGGAAAAATGTGTAAGTGGGAGAGAGTTCACGTGGGTGGTAGAAGAAAAGTAGGAAAGAAAGTGAATCCAGTAATATTTAATGTGTACACACTGAAAATGTTAAATTTTTTAAACTAAAATATATAGAGGAGGGATCAATTGACTCCAAGAGTAACTCTTTTGAGTTACTCCACATCTTCACCCTTTATTTTGTTTTAATCTAATAGACTAATATTAATTATCATTAGTAATCATGTACCCTCATCTTCCTTAATCATTTTCATAATATTTATGATTTTCATTTATTACACTATAAATTTACTCTTTCCTAAATCATATTAATACTTCAACAAAAAAAAAATCATATTAATACAAGAATTCAAAATTAGTTATTGGTAATAGGAGGAAACAAAATCATGATTCCATTTCGTTTCACACAATCACACTTTCAGAAAAAATAAACAAAAATTCACCATTTCTTCTATTTATATATATATAAAAAAGCTAAAAACTAAAATCGCGATTTCTATTTATCAACAAAATATATATACAATTAAATCTCTTTTAGTCATTCTTGTAGAGGGATATGTTTGGTTGATAAGAAGAAACCAACTAAATATATATAACGATTTCTTTTTTATTAGAAAACATATAGACTAATAAATCATTTTTGTAGAGGGATTTATTTTCTCATCCTGATTTTCATTTTTTTTACCAATAATTAATAATTAATTTTGGATTCATATATTAATATGATTTAGGAAAGAGTAAATTTATAGTGTAATAAATGAAAATCATAAATATTATGAGAATGATTAAGAAAGATGAGGGTAAATGATTATTAATGATAATTAATATTAGTCTATTAGATTAAAACAAAATAAAGGGTGAGGATGTGGAGTAACTCAAAAGAGTTACTCTTGGAGTCAATTGATCCCTCCTCAAATATATATGTTAAATTTTTAAAACTACAATATTAAATTCAAATGGTTAATGAGCTCCTTTAAGGACGGATCGTTTGAAAAAATTTGAATTTGATTCCTGTTTTGGTGTTATTTCTTTACACGGGACCAAGCATTCATTCACATATTAATATATACGGTAACCTATTTTTTTATTTTTTTTTTGGTCAAGTAGCCTAATGGCTTGAAATTCCACGTTTAAGGTGAATAAGTGGGATGATCGAGGTTCGAACCTCGATCCCCTGCATAATAATGCAAATGTCTACCAATTGAGCTAAGCTCATGGGACGGTAACCTATTTTTTTACTCATGTATTATTATATACGATAACCTATTTTTTTGTTATTGCTTCGCTGCATATATTGTTACTCATATTAATAAGGTTGGCCGTTTTTTAAAAATTTATGCGCATTCATACTCATATATTAATACGGGAACCTAATTTTTTGGTAATTCCTATGGGACCTAAGTTTTTACTCATATATCAATATGAAAGTCTATTTTGCAATCTATATTGTAATTTAATGTATTAATATGGGAACCTAATTTTTACTCATATTTTAATACGGGAACCTAATTTTTTGGTAATTCTTACGGGACCTAAATTTTTACTCATATATTAATATGAAAGTCTATTTTGCAATATATATTGTAATTTCATGTATTAATATGGGAACATAATTTTTACTCTAATTGCTTTTTGGTACTTAATTTCCATTGTAGTTGCAATTTGGTTCATCATCAGAAACAAATAAAAAATAATAGCTAATATTTTAGAATAAACAACGAAATATCTTGGGCTTCTTCTTTTATAAAGCCCAATTCATCATAAAATCTTACACAAATGTTATAAAGTCCAACACATTATAAAACCCTAAATTATAACTCACAAATGATAAAGTAAAAAGGTGCAGCCGCCTCCTCCAATTTTTCATCTTCTCAGACTTTCATTCTTCTTCCTTCTTCTCCCATCTATTTCTTTTGTCGTTCCTTCTCTTGCATGTGACTTCTAAGGAATTATAAAATGAACCTCTCTTCCTTTTCTTTCACTTCCTTTTATGTACCGATGGGTTTTTTAGTGATGGGTTAAATCTATTTGATGACAGTCTCAGGTTGAGAGGAAGGAAAAAGGTTTCAACAGATTTAAAAATGAAACATAGTGTCGTATTTTCTTTTCATTCAAGTTTGTTTCTTTTTTTATTCCTAAACAAACGAAAAGGTTGTTTGGTATTTTTCTTTTTCTTAAAATATAAAAAATAAAAAATTTGCTCTGTTGCTAAAAAAAAAAAAAAGTAAAACCGCTGAACCGGCTGGTTTACCGGTTTTTTCCCGCTTCCGCACCGGTTTAACCGTTTTTCCCCCGGTTCGTTTGCAACTCGGTTTTGCAGCTTGACCGGACCGGAAACATCACCGGTTCCCGGTTCGACCATTATCACTTGCATTTTGGAAGTGGTGATCCACACAAACACTTGTTGTGATAATAAGAAAATACATCAAACCGTGTGTGCAAATACCCACCCTGAGGTATCTCACCACACAACAAATTATAACTCACATTAAACTCTCGAAAATCTTCCACTTTGGTTATTGCCAATGGAATCTTTCCATAAATATTATTATGATTCAGATTCAATATTGTTAAACTCTTTTTTGGAAAATCTACTTTTGAAAAATCAAACGAGAACAAGTTTCTTGAAAGGTCAAGATACTGTAACCTTTTGTTGCTTCCAAAAAGCATGGAAGCATCACCGACAAACCTGTTCCTCGATAGGTCTAACCTCTCCAGATCTATTTGGCCCAATGAAGCCGGAATGGACCCAGAAAGCCTATTGTTAAATAGATATATATCTGGGCTGGGTTTCTTAAACGATCCGAATGAGTTTGGAATTGGGCCAGTGAGCTTGTTATTTGCCAAGTTTAAGGTGTCAATTTTAGGCAACTGGGAAAATGAACTTGGTATTGTGCCGGTGAGCTTGTTGGATGAAAGGTCAATAAGCTCGAGGTTTTTAAGTTGGCCCAAAAAAGATGGTACTGGGCCGAAGACATTGGTCCCGGAAATTGTAAGATACTTGAGGTTTTTGAGCTTGGCAATAGTGGATGGGATTGGGCCCGTAATTTTGGGAAAATTTAGAAACTCGAGACGCTCAAGAGAGGGAAGGTCCCCTACCGAAGGGGGTATATGACCTACGATATTGTTGTTTGGGACGTCGGGGGATTGGATAACAAGCCACCAGACACGGTTGTTTGTGTCACAATCGATCCAAACCCAGCCACAACAACCTGTGTGTGGGTCCCATGAGTCTAGAAGGGAAGAGTTGTTGAGTTCCTTCTTTATTTGGAGCAACGCTTTCTTGTCTTGTGGGTTACATTTTTGTGATATTGCAACTGGAGAGAGTAACAATAGCGAGAGGAAGCACAACACAATAGTATTAGATGCACTAAACATGTTTGGTTTGCTATTCAATGTTAAATGTTTACTTATTTGGTAAGTTTGAGGGAGAGAGTATTGATATCTATTTATAGAATTTATAGTAGTAATGAGATGAGATAGATAAACTTCTTTTTTTCTTTCATGAATAATTGAGATTGGTAAGTTGGTGGAAGAAGAGTATTGATATTTATTTATTGAATTTAACGATTAGAAACATGGTAGTATGATTAAAAAAATAAAATAAATGGTGGTATGAGCATACTACCACATGCTGAAGTAAAGTAACGACAGCGGGAAGATCTCTATCCAATTTTTATGTTTTTTTAAGAGAAGATTTTTTCAATATTATATACTGTATTAATAATTTATAATATTTATCCAACAATCAATAAAAATAAACAATATATATGTAAAATAAAAATGAATTGTAAAAAACACATGCAAATTTACTTATATGAGTCGTATTTATTGATTTAGTAAACATTTTCAAAGTATCAATGGGCAATGTATGTCTCACTTAAAAAGAATGTGCATCATTTAGTCATTCTATTTCTTCCCATGATAATTACGAGGCGTTAAATATTAAATTGTTCAAAAAAAAAAAAGGATTCAACATGTTGCTTCTTTATAAAATAGGATAAAAGCTAAATTACTCTTTTGATTTTTAACTAAATTATTAGTTTCATGCATTTCAATTGTTAAGTAATTTGTGTTTCTCTTATATTTTTTAACTATACAAACATTACTCATAATGGTTTCTTTCATTAAATTTAACCTCAAATGTATAACAATGAAGATCAAAAGATTTGATTTTTGCACGAAACCATTATTACTTAATTACTACTCCTTCCGCCTCAAAATAAGTGATCTGTTTGACCACCATCACATTTGTCAATGTGCAACTTTAATCGTTATTATTTTTAATTATCTATTATTAAAAATTATAAAAATTGTATATTTTAAAAGTACTCATTAAGATAAATCAAATATCTCATTTGTTAATATTTACATGTACATATTAATAGAAAAATATGGTCAAAATAGATAATAGTACTTAAAGTTAAAATTATGTCATTTATTTTAAAACGGATAGAATATCAAAATGCATGAAACTAATGTTAAATGTTTACTAATACCAAAAAAAAAAAATGTTAAATGTTTACTTATTTGGTATCTATCTATTTAGAGAATGATGTAATAATGACATCGATAAGTTGGTGGATAAAAATCCATTTTGGAGCTCTGGCGAAAATGTTACTGTTCATCCACCACCTTTCTTCAACATAAGGTTTTCTTTTCTCTCCATCACCGACTAGGTTTTCTTTGCTCCGATCGTCATGCATGCGTTTAGTATACCTTGGGGTTGCTTAGATGGTTCCAAAGAACAAGTTCCTCAACCACAAAAACAATCGAAAACGACCAAAACCTTTGCTCAAGCTTTGTCGAATGTTTGCGATATTCCGACCTCACAACTACCACAACCCTGTGTTAAGGGGGATGGACTTGCTATTGCGATCCCTGAAGAGGAGTATATGGCTGGTATTGATGCTTGTAAACACAACCTACATGGTAGGGTTGTTTGGCCAAAGGGTTCGACCCCTTTAACTATTGTTGCCTTGAAGAATAAGTTATTACCGCTGTGGAAGGATTTGTCTAGATCGGGAATTACATCTCTTGGTAAGGGATTTTATGAATTTTGCTTTTCTTTTTTAGAGGATGTCAAACGGGTTAGATCTGTGGCCTCGTGGAATTTACAGCCAGGTTTTCTAAAGCTGTTTGCTTGGACCTCTGATTTCAACCCTAACCTTCAAAGGAACACTACGGCTCAAGTTTGGGTTAGGTTGTTTGGTTTGGCTCAAGAGTATTGGCGTCCTAAGATTCTCTTTGCTATTGCCAGTAGTGTTGGTACACCTATTTGTACTGATGCCTTAGCTGCTAAGCCTATGTTTGACCGTACCTTTGGCCATTTTGCTAGGGTTTTGGTAGATATGGATTTATCACAGCCTTTGAGATACAAGGTTTTGGTTGAAAGAGTTGGTTTTGCTTTCTATGTTGATTTGGAATATGAAAATCTCCCTCCTTTCTGTAGTCATTGCATGATGGTGGGTCACTTCTTGGAAAATTGTAAATGGAATCAAAATTTTGATGATGGAAGCAAGGAAAAAAATAGTGTTAAAAATAAAAATGAAGCTACTCTCAAGTATGTTCAAAAGAAAGATGGTAGATCAGAGAAGAATAAGAGTAAAGAAGTGATTAATGTTGAGGATTCTGTGGATACAAATGCTCACTCCTTGTCTGCTCCTAAGGATAATTTGATGCCCGAGGCTGTTGTTGCTCCGATGCAAGTGCCTGCAGGCAATAGTGTTGCTGATAATGTGGAAAATTTAGAAAATAATAGATTTTCTGCTTTGGTTGATAATGTTGATGATGACAATGTGGTTGAACCAATTGAGGTTGTTCCAGTTTTAAATGAGGTTCAGATTGATGATGTTGCTGGCAGTGAGAATCTGATTGAGAATCCTGTTGATGGTGAGGTTAATGACTCCAGTTCTGAGGATTCAGAGTTTGTTGATGCCACTCAAGTTGTTCATGGTGAGGTTGGCTCTGATTTTGAAGTGGACAAGACACAACAAGATATGCAGTTCTTGAAAGAGTCATGGGCAAATATAGCTGAGAAAGAGGATGAGGAATTGAGATTGCTTGCTGAGTTAGAGAAGGATCCTGCTTCTTCTGGGTTTAAAGTTGTTGCTTCAAAGTCAAGTAAGAAAGAGAAGGCTAAACTAACTAGAAACTTGAAAACTGCTAGTAGTTATGGAACCAGGTCAAAGGTTAGTGTTACTAAGCCTTTTAAATGAAGTGCCTCTTTTGGAATTTAAGGGGGATTGCCAACTCCTCTTCAAAATTGGCTATAAGAAGATTTTTGAATACAGAAAAACCTGATTTAGTTTTGTTAGCAGAACCTTGGGTGGTTTTTAACAGTTTAATTAATAGATGGCTGCTTAGATTAGGATACAAGTTGTTTACTCTTAATGATATGGATAACTTGACTCCTAATCTCTGGTGTATATGTAAAGTAAATTTAGATCCTTTGGTCATTTCTGTAAGTGATCAATTTGTTGCTTTTACTTGCTCTGATGTTGATAAGGTTTTTGGTATAGTAGCTATTTATGCTTCCACTTGTTATGTTAAGAGGAGACAGTTGTGGAGTGATTTATCTGATTTGAGTAACAATCATATTATTAGTTGGTGTTTTATGGGAGACTTCAATGTCATCCTTGGGCTTCATGAGTATAGGGGTAGCAGTTTGCCTGCCAGTCTACCCATGTCAGAATTTCAAGATTGGTCTAATGCTAATGATCTCCTTCATCTTCCTACTAGAGGTGCCTGGTTTACTTGGTCTAATGGAAGACGTGGAAGAGCTTTTACTGAGAAGAGATTGGACAGGGCTATTTGTAATCAAGCTTGGCTTAATTCTTGCTCCATGGTCAATTGTTCTTCTCTTGTTAGGAACAATTCTGATCACTTTCCCATTCTGTTGAATTTTCAATTTAACTCCACTTCTTTTGCTTCTCAATTCAAATTTATGAAGATGTGGACCCTGCATGACTCTTGTAAGGATTTAATTGCTAATTGCTGGAGGACTAATATTGTTGGTAGCCCTATGTTTATCTTATCTAGAAAGCTTAAAATTCTAAAGGAGCAACTAAAGGGCTGGAATAAGGATGTGTTTGGTAATGTGCATGCTTATGTTAAGGAGGCAGAAGATGACTTAGCAGGAATTCAGAATCAAATACAGCAGTCTGGTAATAACAACAGTCTTAGAGAGATTGAAAAGACAGCTCAGTCTAAGTTGGATGATGCTTTAAAGAGGCAGGAGTGGTTTTGGCATGAAAAGTCAAAAGTGAATTGGCATGTGGATGGTGAGAGAAATACTAGCTATTTTCATAGAATAGCCAAGATTAAAAACGCTACTAAAGTCATGTCTTCCATCAGAGTAGATGATAATTTAATCTCAGATCGTCAACAGATTGCACACCATGTGGTTGATTATTTTCAAAACTTATTTTGTACTAACAGTGATATTTTGCAGGATGAGGCTCTTATTGAGGATGTCATTCCTTCTGTCATTAATGATAGAATCAATGATATGTTAACTATGATTCCTTCTCCTTCAGAAATTAAAAATGCTGTGTTTGAGCTAAACAAGGAAAGTGCTCCAGGTCCAGATGGATTTGGTGCTTTTTTCTTTCACACTTACTGGGATATAATTCATCAAGATGTGGTTAATGCTGTCACTGAGTTTTTTTCAACAGGCCTCTTGATGCCTAACTTTAATGCCAACACTCTTATCCTGATCCCAAAAATTTCTAATGCTGATAGAATTGAACACTATAGGCCCATTGCTTTGGCAAACTTCAAATTCAAGATCATCTCTAAAGTTTTAGCTGACAGGCTAGCTCAAGTGATGCCTTCCATCATTTCTAAAGAGCAAAGAGGTTTTATTCATGGTAGGAATATTAAAGACTGTCTGTGCCTTGCTTCTGAAGCAACTAACTTACTTCACTCAAAAGTGTTTGGTGGTAATCTGGCCTTAAAAATTGATGTCACCAAAGCTTTCGATACATTGGAATGGTCTTTTCTCATCAAAGTGCTTAGATCTTTTGGCTTTTCAGACACCTTTTGTAGATGGATAGACATGATTCTAAAGTCTGCCACTCTCTCCATTTCCATTAATGGTAAATTACATGGTTATTTTTGTTGTAAGAGGGGGGTTAGACAAGGTGACCCTCTTTCACCTTTGCTTTTTTGCATTGCTGAGGATGTGTTAAGTAGGAATATATCTAAACTGGTGGCTGATGGCAAGTTAATTCTCAGTAAAGGTTCTAGAAATGTGCATATTCCTTCCCATTGCTTGTATGCTGATGACATAATGGTGTATTGTACTGGTAGGCAATCTAACTTGATAGTCTTAAGGAGTTATTTACTAGATATGCTCTTGCTTCTGGTCAAGTGGTTAGCCCTAGTAAGTCTACTATTTATTCTGGTGGTATTTCTCATTCTAGACTTACTCAGATCTCTGAGTTAATTGGTTTCCAAATTGGTTCTCTGCCTTTCACCTACTTGGGGGTACCTATCTTTAAGGGTAGACCTAAAGTAGCTTATCTGCAGCCTGTGGCAGACAAAATTAAAGCTAAATTATCTGCCTGGAAAGCTTCTCTTTTATCAATTGCAGGTAGAATTCAATTGGTAAAATCAGTGGTTCAAAGCATGTTGGTGTATTCTATTTCTGTCTATTCTTGGCCTGTATCTCTGCTTAGAAGTTTGGAGAAGTGGATTAAGAATTTCATTTGGTCAGGGGACATTAATCAAAGGAAGATTGTGACTGTAGCCTGGAAGAAAGTTTGTAAACCTTACTCCCAAGGTGGGTTAGGTCTCAGATCTTTGTTAACCCTTAATGAAGCTAGCAATCTTAAACTTTGTTGGGATCTTTTTAATTCTCCTGAAGATTGGGCTGTGATTTTGAGAAGCAGAGCCTTCAGAACTAGATCTTGCATTAATCATCATATTCATTCTTCTTTATGGAGCTCTGTGAAGCAAGAGTATCTGGTTGTTCTTGACAACACTCATTTTATTATTGGAGATGGTTCTAAAGTTAATTTCTGGAATGATATCTGGTGTGGAAATCAACCTCTTGCTCTGTCTTTAAATGCTCCTGAAATGCATGCCTCTTCTTTAAAAGTCAGTGAAGTGATTCACAACCATAAATGGAACTTATCTTCTGAGCTTGAAACAAATTTTCCTACCTTGAAGAATTCTTTGGAGCAGATTATTATACCTTTGGAAGACAGAGATGATCTTTTAGCTTGGAATGGCTCTGATTCGGGTTCCTTGTCCCTCAAGCAAGCTTATCTTTATAAAGACCACCCCTCTCCTCATTTACATTGGGCAAAGTTGCTATGGTGTAAAGATATTCCTCCATCAAAGTCCTTAGTTGCCTGGAGATTGATGCATAACAAGCTGCCAACTGACGAAAATTTGATTTTGAGAGGTTGCAACATGCCTTCTGTTTGTAATCTTTGCTTCAAAGAAGGTGAAACTTCGTTCCATTTGTTTTTTCAATGCCCTTATGCTATTTGTATTTGGAATTGGTTTGCTGGAATAGTCAACTTAAACTTGCATTTCAATTATGTGGAGGAGATATGGTCTTTATGTGACAAAAGCTGGCAGCCTCAATGCAAAGTTGTTATTATCGCCTCTTTAGTCAATATTATCAGCACTATTTGGTATGTTAGAAACCAAATTAGATTTCAGAACAAGTTTATTCCTTGGGAAAAGGCTATCACTTTGATTAGTGCTAATGTTTCATTGTCTGGAAATCTCACCAGCCATACTTATCACTCTTCTATGAGAGATTTTAGTATTTTAAAGAAGTTCAGCATCACTTTACACCCTCCCAAGGCTCCATCGATTAAAGAAGTGATTTGGGCTCCTCCTCCTTTAGGGTGGTTAAAGTGTAATACGGATGGTGCTCTTAATGCTACTGCAGCCTCTTGTGGTGGTGTTTTTACAAACCATCATTCTTTATTTGTTGTTGCCTTTGCTGAAAAATTATCCTATCCTTCTTCTTTCATTGCTGAATTATGTGGTGTTATGAGAGCTATTGAATTTGCTTGTGATCATAATTGGTTAAACCTTTGGATTGAGACTGACTCTAGGCTTGCTGTGTTGGCTTTCTCCTCCAATGCCTTGGTTCCTTGGGCTGTTAGAAATCGTTGGTTTAATTGTAAGATGTTGACCAGAAGAATGAACTTCATCATCACTCATATCTATAGGGAAGGGAATGTTACAGCTGATTCCATGGCTAATCTAGGATCAAATTCTGATAATGTTTCTTATTTTTGGATTCCTCCTCCTTGTATTATAAATAGTCTGTATAGGAACAGGCTTGGTCTACCAAGCTTTAGGTTCACTACTTATTAAGAGGGTTTGGTTTGGCCCCCCCTCTTGGTGTTTTTGTATCCTGTTCTATATTGGTTTTGAAAGTTATGTGGTGCTAGCATCTTAGCTACATCACTTTTTTTTTTTTTTTTTAAAAAAAAAGTTGGTGGAACAAGAGTATTGATATTTATTTATTTATAGAATTTAACGATGAGAAACACGGCAGTTATGATTCAAGAAAATAAATAAATGGCATGGTCATACTACCACATGCCGAAATAAAGTAACGACAGAAGGCAGATGTCAGCGGCAAGATTATCCAATTTTATGTTTTTTCAGATTTTTTTTCTATATTATCTATTGATAATTTGAAATTTTTATTCAACAATCAATAATAACAAATTATATGTATGTGTTGTAAAAATTGATTAAAAGTTAATTGTGCGAACTCATATAAATATACTTTTATAATAACTTATTTTTATTAATTATTAAATAAATATCCTTAAATTATCAATAAGGAAGGTATGTCCCAACAAGTTTTTAATTAGTCATTTATGCAGCATCAACCTCATCTATTCTAAAAATATGTCACATTAAGTTTTTGAAAAGTTACACTTAGTTCTTAACGTTAGAGAATAAAATGGTTAACAAATTGTAAAGTTAAATTTTCTTTATATTTTTATTTGAGTCAGAGATTGGTTTAACAACAAATTGCAAATTCAAATATGAATATTTATAGAATTTTTAATGAGAAACATTGTACGGTAGTATAGTACTGTATCGTAGTATGTACCACGTGCTTAAGTAATATTATTACTTATATTATAGTACTGTCCAATTTTTATGTCTATTTTAATGGAACTAATATTATTGTATATAAAGTATTAATATTTTTCTTGCTAAATGATTCCTTTCATGTCCCACATTCCTATCTCTTAGCTGTATGCATTAGTTACTTATATAGTTATATTATTTTTTTAAGTACTTCTATTTAATAAGAAAGATTTATATAAGGAAGAGAAGAATTTATAAAAATAGTCAATTTAATTAATAAAAAATTGTTTAATCATATATAAGAAAGATTAGTTATAATTTATGAGTGTTAAATAATGTCACATATGATTTTTTCCTTTCTTATTCATTTTTTTTTACTAAATAGTATTTTTTTTTAAAGTATTTTGGATTTTAAATTTCGATTTCTGCATGCATATATAATATAATGTATTTATTAATTAAGTTAAATTTATATATTTTAAACACAAAATGGTGTAGAATTATAGATTCAAATCCAAGTTAATGTTATAACAAAATAAAAAATCCAAATTAATATATATATATATATATCAACATTTATACAACTATAAATTGAATTATACTTACGCGATAATACACGGTTAATGTTTGTGGTATAAATCTGAAAAGAGCTTCTCTATTTACACAAAAAAAATCTATAAAAGTATAAAACTTGACCGTAAAAATTGGCTAACTTTTGTTTTATTATATTTTTTTTTGCTAATTATACTTAGAAAAAAAGTTATAATTCATAAATGTTAAATATTACTCCCTTCGTCCCAAAACTTTAGCATTTTAAATTTTTGCACGTGAATTAAAAAAGAATAAATATTTATAAGTTAAGTGCATGTTTGGTTCAGCGGTGATGAGAATTGATTTTGACAGAATTGATTCTGTAAAATTGATTTTGGGCAAAATTGATTTTAAGTTAAAGTGATTGATATTTGGATGTATTCATGCAAAAGTGAGTTGAACAAAAAATTTGAGTGTAAAAATCAATTCTATAATCAGAAGCTACGATTTCTAGCTTCAAATAGAATCAATTATGGAGGCAGAATCAATTCCACTTTTGAGAAATCAAACAAGTCAGAATCAATTCTACACATCCAGAATCAATTCTGGCTGCTCCAGAATTGAAACCAAACATACACTAAGTCTTTTTTACTCCTACTTTATTAAGGAAGGTAAAATCTATTTAATATGTGTTTTAACTTTTGTAAAGGTAAAAATGATGAAACATCATTAATTGTACTTTGGTTTCTTAAAATGATCAAATTTTGAGACAAAATTAAAAAGCTAAAAAGACCAAAGATTTGGGACGGAAGGAGTACTATATAAAATTATTCTCTTTCTTGCACAATTTCTTTTTATTAAATAGCATTTTATTCTCTAATTACTCCGACTTTGTAGTCGTTTTTGCTATGCGACAAGCAAATGGTAGCGCCTACGCTCTTGCAAGGACAACTTTATCTCAACTTCTCTCATTACTTTTGATTCTATTTCCTAATGCATTCCTACAATAATTATGAATGAAATGCTTTGAATTTGTTTGCGTAAAAAAAAATCATATCATACATAAAAGTATTTTTACTATTTAAATAATTTAACCTCAAGATTGAAGAATGATACTTTTCTTTTGAAGAATGGGTACTTCCGACTTCCCAGGACTTAAACTTGGTGTGGGGATGGGGTGGGGGGAGGGGGGGCGAATTTAAAATTTGAATTTAGTAAAGAAAAAATTAAATTTTAAAAAATAACATATGAAAGAAATTATAAGATAAATTTAAAGTTAATATTGTGATTCTGCATTTTATGTGCCATTTTTTTTAAGTCCAACTTTTTAGCTCATCTATTTTCACATTTGTTGAGATTTTGATCTCAACACATGCGTTTTGTCATAAAAAATGCGACATTTTGCATAAAAATGTGAATTTTAATTTTTAAAAATATATTTTGTCATTGAATTCAAAATAGGAGAAATAAATCGCCTTTTTGTATACAAAATATACCATTGTTATGGGTGGAGGGTGGGTGGGGTGGGGGGAGAGACATCTATTGAGATCAAATTTATAAAGTATAAATAGAGCTAAAAAAGTTGTTGAATTAAAGAAAGTGACATTTTTGTGAGTTTAATAAAATCGGAAGAATCAAAAGTGGAGTTAAACTAACAATATTGTGAGTTAAATAAAATTGGGGAAATCAAAATTGAAATTAAACCAATAAATATATATAACATACTAGTATTAAAAAAATGTTTGCTATGACTGACCTTGGTAAAATGAAATATTTTTTGGGAATTGAGATGAATTAATCTGACCAAGGAATATTCATTTATCAACAAAAATATGCCTTTGAAATCTTGTCAAGGTTTGGAACGGAAGATTGTAATGGAGTCTGCAGTCCTATTGTGCCTGGTAGCAACTTAATGAGAGATGAGAAAGGCAAGGCCACAGATGCTACAATGTATAAGAAGATGATAGGGTGCCTTATGTTTCTGTTGGCTACCAGACCAAACATGACCTACTCAGTTTGCTTGGCTGCAAGGTATATGGAGAGGCCTACTGAGTTAGATGTTGCAGCAGTCAAGAGAGTTATGAGATATTTGAAAGCTACATTGAGTTTTGGCATATTGTACATTGCAAAGCTGAAGCGGATTTGACTATGCAGGGTTGGACAGACTCTGATTATGCTGGTGACTATGATGACAGAAAAAGTACATCAGACTATGTGTTTACTATGGGATTTAGTGCAGTCTGTTGGTCCTCCAAGAAGCAGCCAATAGTCACTATATCCACTACTGAGGCAGAGTTTGTATCTGCTGCATCTAGTGCATGTCAATGCATCTGGATGAGAAGTGTTCTGAATCACTTACACTTGACTCAAAGTGTTGGTACTGTCATCAACTGCGATAACAGTCAAGGTTGTCAGAACCGGACCGGTCATCGAACCGGTGAGCTTACCGGTTCAAGGTTCAATGGTCGGACCGGGGTCGGATCGGGGTCGGACCGTTTTTAATTAAATATAAATATTTTATAATATTAAATAATAAATAAATCATTAATAAATAAAAAAGTACACATAATATATATTATTTATTTATATTTATAAATAATTATATAGGAATAAGTTTATTAAAAAAATAGTAATTATATATATGAGTTAATATTTCTCAATATTTATTAGTACCTAAAGGAACTTTTTTTAACGTGTAGTACCAACAGGATTTTATTGCTCATATAAACATTTTTTTTATTTGTTGGTTTTATTATTTGCTTTGATTTCAAAAGCCCAAGCCCAATTGTATATTCTGGTACATTGTGAAGACATAAAAGGAATTCTTTTAACATAATGAAAATAGTAAACCCTAATTCTCACTTTTTCATCAGCAGCCGCCTCCCCTCTATTTGCAACATATCATTCTCTTTTCATCTCATCCTTTTCATATCATCCCTAATTCTATGCATATCATGTGTAACCATAACACACCAAATTTCATCTCATCTTTTTCATTCTTCAACAAGTTCTTTAAGAATCACATAGAAGATATTATTTTTCCTTCTCTTCTTTCTTTTGAGATTCAAGAGACTATTATTTTGATTTGTTTTCTTCAGATATTTATTTTGATCACGTTTTGTTGAAACAGGGCTGAAAACAGAGGTCGCCTAATTTGTTTCATGTTTCTCAAAAACTAGATTGCGTTTTGTTTTGATCTTTTCTGTTTCCTGGTTTTGAGTTAGCGTATCAATGTTTCCAGGGGTGAGCATCGGTCGGGTTCGATCGGATTCGGGCCGAAAATCGTAAAACCGACAAAAACCGCGGCCTCTTAATTTGAACCCAATTCCGACCGTCTACATCTTCGGTTTGTTCGGGTTCGGGTCATACGGGTGACGGGTGTAGCGGGTCGGTTTTAACGGGTTACAAACTTTGTTGTTACATCTAAAATTTCATTGATCAAAAAAAGATTGTTCTTCAAATAGTTCAATATTTCGTACACACTACAACAAATGATACAATAAAAATGATGAGATGCAATTATTTTGTTTCAAATTTATTAATCCAACGACAATAATAGATAGTAGATGAGAAGTAAAAATTAATATAAATCTAGAATATTATCTTTCACATCTCATTTATCAACCTATTACAAGCATAAACTTGTAAAATATAACATTTTTCTTCTCTATCAAAGATAGACAAAATTAACAAAGCGAAGAGTATAAGAGATTAAGAGGTGCTCAAAACTAAAAAAAAATTAATTAATTTATATTTTAGTAATTGTTCGGTCGGTTTCGGTTATGAAGAGATAAATTTTAGAGACCCGCACCCGCCCGTATACAACCGTTCATGACCGATTTTTCACAATTGTTGACTCGAGACCCGACCCGCACCCGACCGAGTGCTTCCATATGTTGGCGGTTATGTCGGTTTCGAGTCGGGTTGCGGGTTCGTGCTCACCCCTAAATGTTTCCATATTACATTTTTCCTAAAAAAAAAAATCGACGTCACAAAAAAAAAAGCAGACCAGCGAACCATTGGACCGGCCGGATTACCGGTTTTTCCCGGTTCAGACCCGGTTTTCGCGGTTTTTCCCGGTTCGCTTACAGAACGGTTTTGCGCGCTAACCGGACCGGATGCAGGTCCGGTTCCCGGTTCGACCGGTCCGACCGGCCGGTCCGGTCAGGTTTTGACAACCTTGATAACAGTTCATCCATTAAGCTCTCAAAGAATCCAATAATGCATGGAAGATGCAACCACATTGATGTTAGGTATCACTTCCTTAGAGATCTTAGCAAAAATGGAACTATTGAATTGAAATTCTGCAAGTCATAAGAACAGTTGGCTGACATCATGACAAAAGCTCTTAAAGTTGTGTCGCGGTGATTTTTGAATATCAAAACTATTGATTAGTTTGACTCACAAATTATGATTCACCACCGAGCTTTTATTTTTCCAAGGAAAAGGGGAAAAATTCGAATAAACCCTATTTTTTGAGATTAAAGGTTCGGGGGTTGGTTACGTTAAGGGAAGGTATTAGCACCGTAAACATCTATAGTACTTTAAAGGAACCTCTTGTTTTTATTTATCTTTGCGCTAAAATTATTTGCTTACTTGTAAATAAATGCCAAAATGTAAAAAACTAAAGTGGTGATTGAAAAAAGAAAAGAGAAAAAAAGTTTTTGTTATATTGATGATGAAGAGAAGGAAAAAATGTTTTTGTTATTTTTATTGATTTGGGAAGACACGAGGTCTTTTGCACTACGTACCCATAAGGGATCAAAACCTCGTAGTTCGGGGTAAAAAGCCGAGTGATTTGTTTTCTTGATTTTAAAGTTAAAAAAGTTTTTAGAAAAGATAAGAGGCCGAAATAGCATATAAAAATGAAGTGTGAAGTTGATTGATTTTAAATTGTGAAGAAAAGTCTAAATGTGGTTTAAATTGATTGAAGTTTGATTTGAAGAAAAGACGGAATCACTTGGTTTGAAATCCAAGGTTTAATAATAAAAAGTATTTTTGATGAGATTTTTGAATATTTGAATGTTTTTGTAATTTTTGTTATGCTAAAAAAAAACTAAGCGTGATAAAATAAACTAAACGCGTGGGATTTCATAATGATATTAGATCAAGAGGAAAGACCTCTTTTCCTTGGAGTTGCTATTTTTGATGTTTTCGTTTTTTGACATAAAGCGGAATAAATAAATATGCATGCAATGCAGGTTTCTCATTTATATTTACATTAATCCTAAATACATTCTAATTCTCAATGAAATAAATAATGGTGTAGAAATAAAAAAAAATGCGACAAAATAACTATTTTTTTTTTTTTTTGGCAAAAGGAGAGCAGAGGAAACCCTCTGCCTATCTCAAATATATTAAACATAAAAGAAAAGATAGTACAAAGAAAACTGGGGGGACGTCAACCTGACCCAGTATACCACACAAAATGTAGCAAACAAAGATAAAACAATTAAAATCAACTACAAAGTGGTTATGGAGCCAACCTTAAAAGGTGAAGAAAAACCAAAACAAACACAAACTTATCAGACACTATCCAGCGCACCCGCGTACGGGTGCGAAACCAAATAGCAAAAAAGCGATGAGTGAGCACTTGCTAAGGTGTGAAACGGCGAATGAACCGACCGCCAACACGGACGAATTCAAGTACCACAGCCCCCTATGACACATAGCAGGCATAAACAGCCCTTTCGAGCCAAGCAAATCTGAAAAAGAAAACCCATAAACGTCAGCTATCCCAAACAAATTCAAAACCGCGCAGCAGCAGAAATAAGAGCTTGGTCCTGCAGATCTCAACAGATCTGTAGGCGAACCAGGAACCCAAAGCCCATAAAAGCAAAACAAGCAGTGCAACCGCCGGAAAGATCCAGAAGCACAACCACCCAGCCCCGCCACGACGGAGAAAAGATGAGGAGCAAAACGAAATGGGTTGAAGAAGCCAATCGAACACAGAAACCGAACCACAACACAGATCACGTCGACGAAACCCAGAACGCAAACACAGCAGCTGCGGCGGACACGGCAGAGGAACGTTGCGGTTGAACAGAAAACACCAACACCGACGGTGAGGGTTGAGAACAACTCTGGTGAGTTATGAGCCCACTAGAGTATTGGGGTGATGACGCCGTGAAGAATCACGTGCACCACCAAGCTACCGGAGCTACATCGGTAAAAAGAAATTTGGATTTTAGGGGAGGAGTACAACGTTTTGATGTTAGAGAGAAGGCAAAGCGTGATGTTAGAGAGAAGGCCAATCTTTTTCGTGACTTTTCTTTTTCTAAAATAACTAAGTCCTAGTAGACAATAGAAAAGATGTGGGGTGCAATAGCAAAAATACAGGGGCTAAACCCAAATCCAATCTGCAAGAAAAAAGTTAGTCCTCACACAAATAACAAAAAAGAAATAAATAAATAAAAATAAAAATAAAAATAAAAAGATATAGAAATCAGAGGGGGTGCGTCAAGCAACTCAAGGGGGTGCAGAAAGCAATTCGCAGCTGGAGGTGCATGGAGTAATTGGGGGGTGCAGAAAGAAACAGGAAAGGAGTGGTATAAGGCATGGTGTCCGGATTTGTTTTTTTTTTTTTAATTTCTAAAACTTTTCTCTTTCTTCCCTATTCTCTCTCTGTCTCTAATCTCTCTTGTCCCTCTCGTCGCCGGAGAAGGGCGGCCGGCGGCGGCGCCACCGTCTTCTCCGGTGAGCCTCACCGGAAAATACTCAAAATCAAAACTTTTTACAATAAACCCCTATTATTTTACATGCTTATTCCAAATCCGAACTCTAAATTTTAAAAAGGCTCACCAATCGACCGGATCGGAGGCAAAACGGTGTTGGAAAAAATCTCTCTTTTCTCTCCCAGACTGACGTTTCTATCTTCTTCCTTTCTTTCCTTTTTTTGTTTTGATTTTTCGTTCCTGATTCTGTTTGGCTTGGATCGGTTTCGGATTTATGTGAGTGTGGGTGTGTTTATGGGATTTGAGAAAGAAAGAAAAAAAAAGGTAAAGCTTTGAGAGGTTTTTCTTTTGTTGAAAATTTTTCTTTTCAGAATTGTGTTTGTGATTTTTTTTCTTTCCTTTGCTCTACTGCCCCCTCCCCTTTTCTTTGGTTTTTGGCTTCAATTTATAGGCTCAATTGATCATAACTATGAACTAGATTTTTGTAAAGTTTTGAAAGAAAATCTGGTTTTGCAGAGATAAGGTGTGATTACTTTTGTTTTGAGTGTGAAATTGGTTAAGATTGGAAGCTTTATTTTGGGAACAATTGAAAAGTAATGAAAAGCTGCAGAAAAAGAGAAAAAAAGCGCGCTCCTGCTTCTGTTGTTGCATGTTACTGTTTCTGACTTTTGGATTGTTTTCTCCTTTTTTTTTTTGTTATTTTTGGTTATAATAATAATAACAAACAAAAAAAGAAAAGAAAGAAAAAGTGGGGGATGGGGATGCAGCAGCACGTGCTGCTCTTCTTCTTTGTTTTTTTTTTATTTTTGTTTCTTCTTAATTAATATAAAGATAATAATAATAATGATAAAAATAAAATACTACTTAATGATGATAAATGACAATAATGGTAAAAAGAGTAAATAATAAAGGAAAGAAATAATATGATAATAATAGTAATAATGATAAAAGGAAAATTAAATATTTAACATATTTTTTGGGATTGTTTTCAATAAAAATAGAAACTTATCTAATTGTATATTTTTTTTGGATTTTCAATAAAATTAATAATAAAAACAAATTTAAATATATTAACACATTTTTTTTGGATTTTTGTTAATGATGCAAAAAAAATGAATAATGAGAATATGATATGGGATTTTAGGTCAAAAATTGGGGTATGACAAGTTGAAAGCTTCTGTAGATCGAGGGAGGGCTTAAGAGTGTGTGATCTCAGCAAAATCAAGCCATTTGAATGAGTTACTTGATGCACAAGTTATCTGCTTTATGTTTGCTTTTTTGTTATGTTTTCCTGTTGTTTTCAGCTTTGTTTGTTGTTTTTGTTTAGTCCTGTTTAGTTGATCTTTTGTAATGGAGATCAACTTAAGGGAGGGTTTGTTAGATATAGTTTAGTATTGGGCTTGTTGGGCCTTGTTAACAACCAAGCCCATTTGCTTGTAAGTGTGTCTCATGTTTGTAGCCTATATAAGGCAAACTATTGTGTGTGGAATAAACTAAGAGGTTCTCTTTTACCCAACAAGGATTAAATCATAAGACATTGTCCGCTGTCAATGTAAGAGAGCAAGGACACGAATAAAATACATTGTCTGCTGTCAATGTAGGAGAGCAAGACATGAAATAAAGACATTGTCCGCTGTCAATGTAGGAGGGCAAGGACATGAAATAAAGGTATTGTCCGTTGTCAATGTATGAGAGCAAGAACATGAAATAAAGGTATTGTCCGCTGTCAATGTAGGAGAGCAAGACACCACAAGAAAAGATATTGTCTGCTGTCAATGTAGGAGAGCGAGACACAACAAGAAAAGACATTGTCTGCTGTCAATGTATGAGAGCAAGACAGAAAATAAAGATTGTTTGTTGTCAATGTATGAGAGCAAGGCAAATGATAAAGACATTGTCCGCTGTCAATGTAGGAGAGCAAGGACTCGAATAAAAGATAATGTCCGCTGTCAATGTAGGAGAGCAGGACATGAAATGAAGATATTGTCTGCTATCAATGTGGGAGAGCAAGACATGAAATAAAGGGAATAACGTTGTCTGCTGTCAATGTAAGAGAGCAAAGACAGGAAATAAAGACATTGTCTGCTATCAATGTAGGAGAGCAGGACATGAAATGAAGATATTGTCTGCTGTCAATGTATGAGAGCAAGACATGAAATAAAGGGGATGATATTGTCTGCTGTCAATGTAAGAGAGCAAGAACACATGAAGAAAAGATATTGTCTGCTGTCAATGTGGGAGAGCAGGACATGAAATAAAGGCATCGTCTGCTGTCAATGTAGGAGAGCAAGTCAGGAAATAAAGTGAATGACATTGTCCGCTGTTAATGTAAGAGAGCAAGGACATAAAAGAAAAGATATTGTCTGTCGTCGATGTAAGAGAGCGAGACATGACAAGAAAATGTATTGTCTTGACCAGATACACTGGAGATGAATTTTTTGGGGGAATTTAAATGTAAATTTGCAAATTGGTTGTTTGCAAAACCTGCCACTTGGAATATGTTTGATGATGACATCTCTAGACCAGATACACTAGGAATGACTCTTTTTGTGAAATATGTTTGATGGAGAGATCTGTGGACCAGACACACTGGGGATGACCTTTTTTGTGAAATAGCTGAAGCAAGACACATGATGGTCAATGCAATAGTGTGTGAATGATTTTGTTAGCATGTTGTATGCATGTATGAATGCTTATATGCATGCAGGCATGGATGTATTATGTATGTATGAATGTGTGTATAATGTATGTATGAAACTTGTATTTGTATGACGGTGTGACTGTATAATAACTGGATGAGACAAGATTGGGCCGGTAAAATGGGAAATGGACTGACATAGCCATACAACCATTCGACACTCTTCATTGGGGATAACATCATGACAGATGAATTAAGCCAACATCGAGGCAATGCCTGGCACGGTGTATCAGCTGATGGTGAAATAAACATTTCTTGGGGTAAAGCCCATTAATCAGAAGTCTGACAAAAATCGCCATTTGCAAACCGTATTAGAGTGCTTTCTCATGGGTGCACTTCGGCAGTCATGCTTTGTTTTTTTTTTTTTTTTTGAATCCCTAACTTTTGCCTGGATCGCCCCTTCGGGTTTTCAATCCACCGGGAATATATCTTCTTTTTTTTTTGTGCCCCTAATTTTTGACTGGATCGCCTTTTCGGGTTTTCAATCCACCGAGACGCTTTTTTTTTTTTTTGCCTAAGCCGCCTTTTCAGATTTTCGACTTACCGAGCTGTTCTTTTTTTTAGACAAAGCATTTCTAGACTGCATCGACATTTACACGACGCGGGAGCTCATAGCCACTGACTTGAATCCTTAAATGATATGCCCCTGAATGTTAGGACTTGCCCCTGATTGGCAGGATCCTGAGGTAATTTGCCCCTGATTTTCACACTCAAAGCAAAGGTAATCACACCTTATCTCTGCAAAATAAAGCTTGTAAGTGTGTCTCATGTTTGTAGCCTATATAAGGCAAACTATTGTGTGTGGAATAAACTAAGAGGTTCACTTTTACTCAACAAGGATTAAATTGGAAATTTAAGAAAAATAGAATTGAAGATTGCATCCGAGTCATATTTGTGAGTCGTCGGATTTGCACGAGCACTTGTGTCGTGCACTTTAGCATTTTCCTTTTTACATTTAATTGATACATGAACTTCAACTTTTTAAAAAACAATTTTACCTAAATTCAAATCGCATCTAGTTTCTAGATAGCAAGATTGTCCATATACACATTATTATTAATAATTATCATAACAAAGTGTAAATATTCATTTCTACATCTTTATTTTTCCTAAACTTCACACCTTGTAAATGTTCTTTAGGATACTAAAATCCTTTTGGATTTTGTCAACTTCATTATTTCGAATGGAGTTCCTTATATAGTATCGGTTATCTAGCAATTGAGAACAAGTATTTTAAAGAGGTTTGTAATTCTTAGTTTTAAAAAGCAAGGTTTTGTGGAATAAAAAACATAAAAGAAAAAGAAGCTTAGATTAAACGAAACTTATTCAATAGCAGCTCAACGTAATTAGCAATTGAACATTACTTGACATCCAAATGATACCCAAATACAAATTCTATTTCTTATTTAAACAAGAGATCCATTTTTAACTTAGCTAGACCTCTTTATCACTTGCATTTTGAAAGTGGTGAGCCACACAAACACTTGTTATGAAGATAAGCATACACATCAAACCTATCTTGTAATCTCCCAGTTCCACCTTGAGGAATCTCACCACACAACCTATTATAACTCACATTAAATTGCTGCAAATTTTCCACTTTCGTCAATGCAGCTGGAATCTTCCCATAAATCTTGTTATGATTCACATCCAACCATATCAAACTTTGTTTTGGAAAATCAACTTTTGAAAAATCGAACGACAATAAGTTCCTCGAAAGGTCAAGTATTTGTGTCCTTTTCTTGCTTCCGAAAAGCACGGAAGCATCACCTTCAAGTTTGTTCCTCGACAAGTCTATCCTCTCTGGATCAATTTGGCCCAATGAAGCTGGAATGGGCCCGGAAAGTTGGTTGTGAGATAAGATGATATCTGGGCCGGGCTTCTTGAACGAACCAAATGATTCAGGAATTGGGCCAGTGAGTTTGTTTCGGTCCAAATGTAAGGACTCGAGGTTAGGCAACTGGGAAAGTGAGCTTGGTATTGGGCCTGAGAGGTTGTTGGTGGAAAGATGAAGAAGCTGGAGGTTTTTAAGTTGGGCCAAGAAAGATGGTATCGGGCCTGAGACATTGGTATATTCGATAAAAAGGTACTTGAGTTTTGTGAGCTTGGCGATAGTGGGCTGGATTGGGCCTGTGAGTCTGGGAAGTTTGTGGAATTCGAGGTTTTCAAGATAAGGAAGGTCACCGACCGACGGGGGTATTGGGCCTGAGAGATTTGTGTCTGGAACAGAAGATTGCATAATTAAGGCCGTGATACGATGTGTTTTGATGTCACACTCGACGCAATACCAATCACAACAGTCAGTATGTGGATCCCATGAGGCTAGAAGGTATGGGTTGTTGAGTTCCTTCTTGATTCTGAGGAGCACCTTTTTGTCTTGAGGGTTGCATTTCTCTGATAATGCAACTGGGGACAGTAGTAGGAAGGAGAGGAAACATAATACTAGAGCCACTGCAGTTCCACCAAACTTGGTACTCATTTTTTGTTGTAGTTTAAACATTGAATGGTAGTGTAGTGGCAGTGGGGTGGGAGAGAATTGAAATAGAACTTATAGAATGTAATAATAATGAGATGAGATGAGATGAGAAACACATGATTTTTTACTGTCGCGGAGTAAAAATTTTACAATGTCACAACCTATCAATAATATAATTTCAAAATTGTTATGATATAAGTAAAAAATAAAATTGTTAAAGTTTATAAGTTACGGTAATTTTTTATTAGTGATTTGATAATTGTAATTGATAAACATATAAAAAAGTACTCTCTCTATTACAAAATAAATTATCTATTTGACTACCTTAACGTTTGTGAATGTACAACTTTAATTATTAATATTTTTAATAATCTATTTTTATTTTATGTTTTAAAAATACTTGTCGAGACAAATCAAACAATATCTTATATGTTAATATTTATATGTACATATTAGTAGAAAAATATGGTCAAAATAGATTATATGAATAGTATATAAAGTCAAAATTAAATCTTTTATTTTGGGAGGGAATATTTAACTTTGCATAAATTAAATTATTATTTTTATACAGAAAAACTGTAGATTTGACTTGTGAGGTAGTAATACGTAAAGGAGTTGTAGTGGTTTTTGTTTACACTATCATTATGGGCTTTGTCCTTTCATTCAACCTTGAAAACAGCTTGAGCAAATGATTCCTTTCATAAGAGATCACGGGGTGGGGTTGTTCAAATTCACTTATTGCATGTAGCAGTGCCATTTTCCTATCGCTATGCTGTATCGCAGAAAGTATAGTGGTCCTTCCTCCCCAAACTATACGGTTGGGGTGTGTCCAATTTTTTGGAGGTCCGGTGAAATTATTAAATAAGGTTTTTTGAAGCTTGATAGGATTATTAAAAATAGGTTTTAATAAAGGATAAAATGCAAAAAAATAAAAGAATTGTCATTAATTTAAATTACAATGACATCAATAACACTAAAAAATAATCATTCTTTCACTAATATAAAAAAAAAGTTTGATAAACAAGATAATTTCTATTACATGTCTCTCCATTTGATAAATTATAATATAACAATAAACTATAAACCATCTAAAAAAATTATTCACAATAAAACAATGTCTATTTGGAAGCCACAATCGTTCATTTTATACGTCTCATTTACTAATACTACTATATATAATTTTTTTTGAGGCCCACATATTTATGAGGCTCTATGCTGTAGCTCATGCGGCACATGCATCGAAGACGTCTCTCTATACGGTGAGGAGTATTTGGTCATTTGATGTGTTTAATTTGAGGGAAAGGAGTTGGAATTCCCTCTCCATTATTTTCCTTTATAGTTTTGAATAATTATTAAATAAGTAGTGATATTTGTACAACCAAAATAGTTGTCAAAGTAGACAACTTAGGCAAAATAAGTGAAATAATAAAATACAATAAAAAATTTAGTTGTAGTAGGATAGTGTAAAAATAGTTGTTGGACAACTAAAATGATGTCAAAATAACATTTCTCTTATTACTCCATCTGTCCCAAAATAAATGATGTATTTGACCACTGACACGTTTGCCAATGCACAACTTTAATTGTTAATATCTCTAATTATCTATTATTAAAAATTATAAAAATGGTATATTTTGAAAGTACTCGTCGAGACAAATCAAACAACATCTCATATGCTAATATTTGCATGTATATATTAGTAAAAAAATAAGGTCAAAGCAGGTCAAATGAATAGTATACTAAGTCAAAAAAAAGTCATTTAAAATGGGACGGAGGGAGTAAATAGTTTGACTCATAAAATGTCAAATCATTATATTTATATTTTCAAAACATTAGTGTTAGCAAAAATGGAGGGGATAAAAAAGGGAGAAGATCTTGACTCGAGGGAAAGAAAGAGGGAATAAAAAGAATTACTCAAACTAATGAATGGAGGGCGAGAGCTTTGTTTGGAAAGACAAATAAACTAGTTTATAGCTTATTGTTTATAAGCTAAAAACTCCGTTTAGTAACAGTCTTTTCATTATGAGTTTATAGCTTATTGTACTAGCTTATATCTTATTTTTCAGACGTTATTTTAAATAGCTTATGAGTTTATAACTTATAGCTTATCCTTTTTTCTTCCAGTTTTATCCCTTGAAAAAATTAAACATTTATTAAACATATATTTTTTATGTCATTTCATACCTATAAATTAGTTCAATTGCTAATTTTATCGAACACTACATTAATTTTGTTTAGACCAATGATATTCTGTTTACAATTAATTTTGCATGTTCTGAGTCAATTTGGAATAGTTTCGTACTAGTATTTGCTTAACATTTTTTGGATTTTTACCACCAAACATTTTTTGGATTTTCGTTGAGATAAAAATGATTTATCAAATATGGTGTTCGTGTTTGAAAAATTGTTTTAAGTAAATTATTTGAAGAAATACTATCATTTTTTGTTTTCATCATCAGTTTAATCTGGTTTGGAGGTCAGTTCTGGCATCAAGTGGTTCTAGCCCCCTATCGATCGCAGTTATAGCGGATCGAATCGTGGTCCTCCCTATTAAGTTCAGCGCCAATCACCACTAAACCTACTAACGATTGGTAAGAAATACTAACATTTGTCTCTGGAGTATATGTTAGTGATTTAAACAATATTTTATCAAAATATGTGTATTTAATTTAATTTTTATAAATTAATTACATAAATTTTAAAAGAATATTTCTATCTTTATTTTATACTAGTTACCTTTGTTTCTTTTTATAAAAGAAATTTATTAATTATTTGAATTCAATTTTAATATATTGTTGATGTAAAAATAATTTAAAAATAATTATGATATAAGTAAGGAAATGACCAAATTGGATTATCTCCTTTTTTCTTTAATTCCCTCCCATAACTCTCAATCTCTCTCTTAATTATACTCTCTCTCATGATTATATTATTATTTTTTTTAATGAGAAGAGAAAATGAAATTAAGAGAAAGATAAAGAGTGAGGAGAACAAAGAGAAGGTGAAAATCCGAATCCGAAAATTACATGTTCAAGTTTATGAGTTTCAATATATAAATAGTTTTTAACTGTGCTTAAATTAATTTTGTCAAACAAAAAAAAACTGTGCATAAATTAATACTTTAATCACACAATTTTAGATTTGAGGTAGTACTACTGTACGGGTACTAGTACAATATTAGACACAGGAGTTAAAAGTAGTTTTCGTCCAACAAAAATCTGTACTTACTCATTTGTCTACAGGCCTGTGAAGCCCCGATACTCTAAAATTGGTGAAGTATCGTGTCCGATACGCACCCGATACCGATACTCTTCCGATACGTCCCGATACTCGTATCGGAAGAGTATCGGTTAAATCTTTATTTTTAAATAAAAAAATAATATCCGATACGCGTCCGATACTTCCCGATACTCGTATCGGAAAAGTATCGGTTAAATATTTATTTCTAAATAAAAAAAAAATATCTGATACAATCTGTGTTTCCTAGTAAATGTCAAACTATTATGTTTGTTACACGGGTATAACTATATCTTTTTTTGGATAGTACTAATGATGCTCTTTTTGTATAATACTTAACTTAAGATGTATAACTTAAAATCTACTGGTGACCATTATTTTTTAGGACAATATTAATGAAACACAAATACTTAACTTAGTATTAATGATTTTAATTTATTATAATTAGTATTTTTCGTCTTTGTCACTGTTCTGAAGTCACTATGGTGCCATACTATATAACATGTTAAGTATTTGAGCTTGTCCCAAAATTCCAGTATAAGAATGGATGTTTTATGCTTTTAATTGGTCAGCTGCAGGACCTACATAATTGTCTGATATTGCTACAAGATGGACGAATTGAAGAGGCTTGATGTCATAACTATATATTTTTTGAGTTATTATATGTCTTTAGTTAGGACTGTGAAGCCCTTGTATGTTGAACATCAAACTTTTTGCTTTTGTGCAAGCTAATTGGTTTATGTTTACTCTTTGTACAATGAACTATTGACGTTTATAATAATAATTATTATAATAATTTTTTGTCTTTCAAAAAAATTTATCATTATTAATATTATTGATTTTAGTCATATTTATATATTGTGTATTTATATATATTTAATTTTAAATTATATTTTTAAATAACGTATCGCGACCGTATCGGATTGTGAATTTTAAAAAATTTCACGTATCGGCGTATCGAATTCGTATCGTATCCGTATCGTGTCCCGTATCGGGGCTTCATAGGGCGCTGGCTAGCATGGAAAAGGAACATAGGTCTCCCACCATTAGGGCTGGCAATGACCCGAACTAACTCGTGAATAGTTCGAACCTCGATTCGATATTTGACTCATGAACTTGGTTCATGAACCAAATGAGCTGAACTTTAGTTAAAAATCCAGTTCGTTAAATAAATGAGCTGAACATAAACTATATATAGTTCGACTCGTTTGACTCATGAACCAGCTCGGTATATATATATATATTTCCAAATATTTTTAACTGATGCAATTTTATCTTGAATAAGAGAACTATTGGAGTTTTGAAATGGAAGAATATTTTGAGAATAATTGTGGAATTTTGTTGGTTTTTGCTTTGTAACTTTGTTACTTGTATCGGTTTATGCCGATTTTAATTTTGTACGTGTTTATCCATTATACACTTGGGATGACATTTATTTTAATTTAATATTTGCTTTTTCGTTACATTCAACTCGTTAAGTCAAATCACATGATTTTACGGTCATTTTTTTTCAAAATTTGATCTTTATCCTTTTAAAACTATTTTTTAAAAGAAAAAAAAACAAATATTAAATTAAAATAATTGAGAGAAAAGGTAATGAAAAATGAAAAGTCTTTTGAGAAAGAGAGTTTAAAGGAGTAAATTTTTTTTTTGTAAAGACAGCGTAAGTAATATCTGTATATGGGAATTGAAAAATTCATTGATGTGTCTAGTTAAAAATATTTGGAAAGTCTTAATTTTGGACTCAAGATCAGCTCATTTGGTTCATGAACCAAGTTCACGAGTAAATTATCAAATCGAACTTCGCACTATTCACGAGTTAGCTCGGAGCATTAGTTAAAAATGAATTTTTTAAACGGAATAATTTTAAGACAAAAATAACAAACACTACAAGAAATATCGTTTTTGGCAGCGACAAATGTCGCGGTCAAAAACGTAAAGTTGCTGCAAAAAGTGTTTTTCGCAGCGAAAAAATTGTTGCTGCATGTCGCTGGCATAAGTGTCGTTGCGAAAAGTTTTGCAAGGACAATTAATGTCGCTGCCATAACTAGTGTTTTGCAGCAACAATTAATGTCGCTGACATAAATAATATTTTTAGCAACAATTAATGTCGCTGGCATAACTAGTGTTATTTGGCAACAACAATTATTGTCGCTGACACAACTAGTGTTTTTTTGCAACAACAATTATTGCTGCTGGCAAAAAATGTATTTTTCGCAGCGAAAAAGTTATTTTTGTGAACGATATAAATTGTTGTTATATCTTTTATATCTCAACAACAAAATTGTTGGAATAAATTAGACTTTCCAACTATAAATGTAATTATATATTTTTGTTATTTTTTATAAAAATTTAGTATCAATCACTTAATTTAAATTGCCATAATTTAAATTCTTTAACTAAGTTTTGTTTCTTCTTATCTTATTATTTCTATTTTGCATATATCCTTTTCAAAAAATTATAAATAATTCAATTAAAGTATCTACAAACAATATAATTAAAGGATAAAACTTATATATATCACCATAAATACAATTGTCTTGTTCCTATAAAAACGTGTTACGGGCTATTTATTCAACTCAAATTTTAATAATCGTTTGTAACTCCGTTAAACCATCCATTCGGTGAACAATAAAATTTTGCTTCATTCCTTTTGTGGTGCATTGTATAATACTACAACTGTTGAACAATTGGAATATCTCTCACCTGTTTAGTGAATCAAATGCATTCTTTTATATTTGTCTTCCTTCTATAATTTTACCTCATTATCTCACTCTGCTGCACAACAAGAATTTTGATTTAATTAAAACGTTTACTATTAGACATTAAAAAATTGAGAATTGAGAGATAAAGTTTGTGAACATCTTCAACAAGATTAAACCTATAAACAAACATTGACCTAAGAGGAAACGTGTGCAGCTTTGCTCCATTTATGGAGGCTCCTTTTAGTCCTTTTGATTTCATAGATGAAGGACATGTGGCATAAAATGATCATACGGCTGAAATTTGAAGGCTATAATTAAGTTTTGATTTAATAAAAAAATAAATAAAGCAAACAAAAGAATATGCCAAGAGAGACACCCCATCTTCTTCATCGCTTCCAGGTCTCCCTCTTCCTATCTTCATCGCACCTCCGCCTTCCACCGAACTTCTCTTCATACACCCAACAATTAGAAATTAATAAAATTGATTATTAAAGTTAACGATGAATTTGCCAACCATCACCACTATATGGTGCTGATTAATTGATTTTGTGGCAAAGAAAAAAATTCATGGCAATTTCACTCCACGTCCAGAAAAAATTCCCAAAGTTAATTGATGTTTCTTCACCTCCAAAAATCAAAATTTGCAAAGTACACAAACAAGAAAAAGAAAACACTGAAATTGATAATCTGCAGTTTTGCCATAGCCCGCAAATAATTATGAAATTGAACAGAGGAGTAGGGATCGCTGTAACTTACGGAAAGGGTGCGGTGGTTGGGATGGAGATAGGAAGAGAGAGCGCTTTCTTTTGTTTGTTTTTTTTTTTATTATTAAATCAAACACTTAATAATAGCCTTTAAATTTCAGCCGTTTGATCATTTTTTGCCACATGTTCTCCATCTATGAAATCAAAAGGACTAAAAAGGAGCCTCCATAAGTGGAGCAAAGCTGCACTAAGAGGAAACATGACGATCTCGAATCAATCCTCTAGCTATTGAACTTGAAGCAAAAAGATCTGGAAAATATTAAAAAAAAAAAAAATTTAGTTATGCAATGAAAGTATACGACGAAACTAGCAAACCTGATAGTAGTTTGTCAATGTATTGGTTTGGATCTCAATGTCTCTTTAACTAAGTAATTGTGTGTGGTTACTATGAATGCTAATTTGACTTAAATATCTTTAACTAAGTTTTGTTTTTTCTTATTTTTTTATTTCTATTTTGCATATATCTCCCAACAAACTATAAATAATTCAATTAAAGTATATCTACTAACAATATATTAAACGGAACTACCGTAAAAAAACTTAATTTATCCTTATCAAGTATAATAATATATATAAAAATAGAAATAAAAAAATATAATAATTTTAAGTTAAAAGAAATTTACGCATAAAAATAGGAACGAAAACTACGATAAAAGATCAAGACCGGTTTAGGCTTCAGAAAAAAAATTAATTTTTTTAAAACCAAATTATTTTTCGTATGTTTTAAAATTTTTTTTTTTTTGACACATAAAATTAATTTTTTTTAAAACCAAATTATTTTGCTCATGGTTTTTTGCTTTCTTATTTTCTCCATTTATATTTATTGTGGAGAACTATACTTTCATATTGTACCTTACCTTGTTTAAAAAAAAATATTGTACTCTACTTTATCTCAAAAAAAAAATATTGTACTCTACTTGTTGTAGATTTTTTTTAACTTAAATAAAAAAAATCATCTACGCTTGTACAAAAAAAAGATCTACTTCAAAAAAAGATCATTTATGCCTGTACCAAAACAAAAAAGAAAAAAAGATCATCTACACTATTATACAATTTATTTTCTATTCCTATTTATTTATCAATTATTTTAAATTATTATGTTTACTTATCTAAAAATAATATAATTTATTTTAATAAATGAAGATATTCAGTAACTTTTTACCCAAAAATTATTTTTATTTATTTTTGTAATATCAATTTTTTATTTCAAAAAAAAATAAAAAACTTTATTTTAATGTTTGCATTAGGCCACACAATGTGTTGGCGCGGATCTTACAAAAAATACGCATAAAAAATAGTAATTGTATAGTTTCCCAACGACTTTACAAGCTTGTTGCAAAAAAAACTATACTATTAGCGGCAATAATAATCTACTAAAAATATATAGAAGGAACAATTACTAAAATATCTAATTTGTCCTCAAATAGTATGATAATATTGCAAATCTTCTACCCTTAATTGTAATTTTAGCTCTAAAGATAAAAAAAATATACAAAACATAAAAATAGAAAAAAAAATTAAATTACGAGAAATCTACGCATAAAAATAGGAACAGAAACTATGATAAAAGATACGCATAAAAAAAAGTGATTGCGTGGTTTCCTAGCGACTTTACAACGTTGTTGTAAAAAAACTAAACTATTAGCGACAACAATAATTATTGTTGGGATAACTAACTTTTCCCAACGATAACGTAGTTGTTGAGAAAAAACTAACTTATAACAACAACTTAAATAAGTTGTTGCTATATGTATGTTTTTGTCAACAATTTAAATGTCGCTGCGAAAAAGTCGCTGCGAAAAATGATATTTCTTGTAGTGAAAAATCATAACTTAGAAATCAAATTTTGAGTTCATATTTTATGGAGAAACTTTTTATGATGTTCTAAGTATACATGTGAAAAAATCATTTAAAAATACATGTTGACTTAACAATAAAGATTAAAAATAAATGCATGATAATTTTTTGGGGACTAAAATTTTTATAAAAATTAAGTAAGGACTAAACTTAAAAATTTTGTCTAGACCAAAAACATATTTAACGCTTAAGAAAATAGATCCGAGTTTCAACTACCAATTTAAAAATAAGAATTTTTGTAATTTACTTTTTCAAAAAAAAAAGAAAAAAAACTGCCAAACTCATAAAAATAGTATACAATGTAAAAACTTTATTATGGCTTATTGTAAGCTTTTATGATCTAAGGGTGGAAAGTGGTCTCCCATGGTGGGAGACCTATCTCCCTTTCCCATGCTAGCCCTTGTCTACATTATCATCATGGGCTTTTGTCCTTTCTTTCAACATTGAAAATGGTTCCCTTTCAATAGAAGAGATTACGAGGTGGGTTGTTCAATTTCAATTATTGCCATGCTGTATCGCAAACAATAATTGATTTATATGGTGGATTACTCCTTCCTCCCAAAATAACTAGTGATTAAGTATATACATATCTTTTTTATGTAGAATTTTACTAACATAAAAATTAACAACAAACAAAACATCATATTAAATATTTATTCATAATTGAAATTAAAAAATTTGAAATTGTGATGAGGGAGAAGGGAGTGGGTGTTGGGTCTGTGTTTGAGTCTAGATGGGGGCGTGTGAGGGATTTGTGTTGTTAAAATTATTACTATTATTTAATTTTGATTTAAAAAAAAAAGAAAGTAAAACAACAAAGTATGTTAAGCAAATTGCTTGCATCCCAGGTAGCATTTGAGGTCCCACAAAAAAGAATCAAACAACTCAAATTAGTCTTATCTTATGCATTGGAGAAGCCCTAAATTGCTAAGCACATGACTTCACTTTTTTTATTAAGAATTTCACTTTTAATATATGTCAAATCCTTTCCAATTAATATGTAGAATGTGTACCAATAATTAGTCAATCTATAATTTTTATTTCTATGCAATAATATACGGAGTACTATCATGTGGGAAAAAAATTATCCTACACATCATAAAATTAAAGTCATTTTTATTATAAACTTTTGAAAAATCAATCAACAATTATTTTTAAAACAAACGCAAGTTTAGAATACAACTGAGGTTTGTAATTCTTAAGTTTAACAAAGCTAAGGTTTCGTGAAGGAAAAGAAGATTAAAAGAAACTACAACAGATACCCTATTAGTTCAGTTCACCTTGGCCTATTTTTGTTGGATGATGTGTAAAGGTAAAACCAGTGGTTTACTCTTTACATCCGCACTTGGTTTTTATAATGTTAGTTTTGGCTTTTGAGGTAGTGATGTTATATAGGTAGGAGGTAGGATGGTAGTAGGAGATGATGTTTTTCTCTTTGAAAAATGTTAAAAAGTATTTTTGGAGTAATGATTGAGAAAATGAAAATGGTAACATATTTTCATTTAAAATTTTTGCTTTTATTTTTGTTTCGTTAATTATTATTTGTTGGAAGCATTATTTAACATAATTTTTTTTTTCAAAGATTTGAAAGATAAAAATGAGACAAATATATAGCTTGTGTATTCAACTTCTTAAACATTATTTTTTTATATATTAATTTTATTTGAGTTACTAGTTAATATTCAAATTACTTAATACTGGTACTCACTTTATCCAAATTATTAGGCGAGTGAAATTGAGAAACACGTGACATGGTCGGAAACAGATACTCTTTTTACTTTTTGCCACAGTTTTCACGCGGTTTTACATCATGACCGTCCGATCTAAACTGTATGGTCGAGAACAACCATACCGCAGCCTCTCCTTAACATCCAAATCCTTTCCTTCCTCATGTAGCAGTGGCCGGCCGGTGGTGGTGCAGGGTGTGGCGTCGGCCCTCTGCACTACCCTTTCCCAGATCTTCAACGTGAAGTACAAATCGGTTCGATTGAGCTTGGCTTTGTTTTGACTGGGTTTGTATTTTTGGTTCAGATCTGGTTTTACAGACACCACCGACGCGGTGGTTGTTGTCTGTTTGTTCTTCTATGCAACCCGCTCCGTCTGGGTTGGTCTCTAGGTTTCTGGTGATGATCTAGTCCGGTGGGTTGTTGGGGTCCTTTGATCCGTGGTGGTATGTTTTAATTGCGAGCTTCTCCTCTTGGTTCTGCGAGGTTCTCTCTCGGATCTTTGGAACTAGTGGTTTCTGTTCACGATGGTGTTCTTTGGTTCTGCATCCGGGTTCGTTTTCCAGCGACGGCGTCGCCGCGTTCATGTGCCCCGACGTGTATTGATCTTGTAATTTATACTCTGTTTGTTGTGAGCGCTACTGCTAATCCCTTTTGGCGACATCAGAGTTGGTTCTACTGTGTTCTTTCCAAACGGCAGCGGTTTGGATTCTCGTTGGATTCACGTTGTTGTCGTTGTTATTACTCATATCCTAGTTCACTGATGGCTTTTGTTGTTACACTACCTTGATCTCTGTTTCTTCCAGATTTGTTGAAATCTGCAGTTTTCTTGTTGTCGGTGTCACTTCAGTGTCATCGTTGACCTTGTCGCAGCTGTCTTTGGTTCGGCTCCGGCAGTGTGCGGTGGTTTGAGTTTGTTTGGCTCGAAAGGGTCTTTATGCCTGCTGTGTTTTTTCATAGGGGGTTGGGGTACGTGTTTCTGTCCGTGTTGGCGGTCAGTACATTCGCCATTGCATACCTCAATTAATGCAGACACATCATTTTTTTGCTATCTAGTTTCGCGCCCGTACGCGGGTTCGTTGGGTAGTGCTCGTTGTGTCTGTGTTCGTTTTGGTTTTTACCTGTAAGGTTGGATCTAAAACCATTTGTAGTTGGATTTAATTGTATTATCTTTAATTGTTACAAAAAGGTTAACTGGGTCAGGTTGATGTCCCCCCAGTTTGTTGTATTATCTTTCTTTTTATGTTTAATATATTTGGGATAGTGCAGAGGATTTCCTCTGTTCTCCTTTTGCTTAAAAAAAAAAATAAAAAAAAAAAATAAACTGTATGGTCGAGATCATTTTAAGTGATTTTATGACAACATTAATCTATACTGTTTGATTTATGATCAATGGTCCAAATTTTAAACAGTGTGAAAATTCTGTGAAAAATTAATCTTGATCCGACATGTTCAATGATTTGTTACTTTCATTGCATGAAAAGAAAAACGTTGAAGTATGAAAGAAATGGAATGATTCTGTTTACTATTTAGAGCAATGATATAACTCACATTAAACTGCAATCTCCCAGTTCCACCCTGAGGTATCTCACCACACAATCTATTATAACTCACATTAAACTGCTGCAAATTTTCGACTTTCGTCAATGCCACCGGAAGCTCCCCATAAATCTTATTATGATTAATATCCAACCATATCAAACTCTGTTCCGGAAAATCAACTTTTGAAAAATCAAACGACAATAAATTCCTCGAAAGATCAAGTACTTGTGTCTTTTTCTTGCTCCCGAAAAGCACGGAAGCATCACCTTCAAGCTTGTTTCTCGACAAGTCTATATTGTCTGGATCAATTTGGCCCAGTGAAGCTGGAATAGGCCCAGAAAGCTGGTTGTGAGATAAGATGATATTTGGGCCGGGCTTATTGAATGAACCAAATGATTCTGGAATTGGGCCCGTGAGCTTGTTTCGGTCCAGGTGTAAGGACTCGAGTTTAGGCAATTGGGAAAGTGAGCTTGGTATTGGGCCTGAGAGGTTGTTGGTGGAAAGGTGAAGATTCTCAAGGTTTTTAAGTTCGGCCAAGAAAGACGGTATTGGGCCTGAGACATTGGTATATTCGATATAAAGATATTTGAGATTTTTGAGTTTGGCGATTGCGGGCTGAATTGGGCCTGTAAGATAAGGTAGTTTGTGGAATGTGAGAGTTTCGAGGTAAGGGAGGTCACCTACCGAAGGGGGGATATGGCCCGAGAAATTGGTGAATGATGGAGTAGGGTTATCAATAATATCGAGGGAGATGACACGGTTTGTTTTTTCATCACACTCAATGCTGTACCAGCCACAACAACCTGTTTTTGGATCCCATGAGGATAAAAGGTAAGGGTTGTTGAAGTCTTTCTTGATTTGGAGCAACACTTTCTTATCTTGTGGGTTACATTTTTCTGATAATGTAACTGAGGAGAGTAACAAGAGGCAGAGGAGGGAGAGAGCTATTGCAGCTCTACAAAACATGATTCCTATTTTTGGTTGGAATTAGATTAATTAATGTTGAATGGTAAGTGGGAGATTATTGATATTCTTATAGAATTTAATTAGAAACATGCTACACGTGACTTGTTACTATACTGGATGGAAACAAAGTGCAAGATTTTTATAGTCAAAAAGATATGGGAAATATGAAATGCAATGATAATATGTTTGTGTGAATTATTTTTCTGTGTTTTACGGTGTATAATATACATCCTCAATTTTGGTCTACGAAATATTATGCTGTCTCCTACTTAATTATTTCTAAATAATGTTAAAAAAAATTAAATTAATATTTTAGTTCCTACGAGCAAGATCTAGTAAGATGTTTGATACTAATTAGATGAATTTTTATATACTTTGAAACTATTAATTCATAATTTAAATGCGTTTACTATATATGTCATCTAGAGAAATGATGTTTAAATAATAAAAACTTGTATTTCTTTGATACTTTTTACTTTATATAAATTTTAAAAAATTCGCACAGAAAATTTTTTAAAACAAATTTTTAAATCTTATGATTATTTCACTTTATGAAATGTGTGCAAGTTAGAAAGTAAAGATTACGGAGTATAAGAAAAATTAAAAAATTACTATACCTTATTTCAAATAATTTGTTAATTCATTAATGTTAGATTTAATATATCCGATGAGAAATGTTATTTTGACATCATTTTAGTTGTCCAACAACTATTTTTACACTATCCTACTATAATTTAATTTTTTATTATTTTATTGTTTCAGTTATTTTGTCTAACTTGTCTACTTTAACAACCATTTTGGTTTTACAAATATCACTACTCATATCCGATCAACCAGTAACTCTTTGTTGGATGATGTGTAGGGCTGACAATGACCCGAACCAATTTGTGAATAGTTCGAAGCTCGATTCGATAATTGACTCGTGAACTTGGTTCATGAACCAAATGAGCTGAACTTAAGTAAAAAATTAAGTTCGTTAAATAAATGAGCTGAACATAAAGTATATATAGTTCGACTCGTTTGACTCATGAACTAGCTCGATTATATATATATCAGTTTATTATGTACGGATATTACTCACTCTGCCATTACCATTTTTTTTTTACTACTTTAAACTCTCTTTCTCAAAAGACTTTTCATTTTTCATTACCTTTTTCCTCTCCTTTATTTTAATTTAATATTTTCGTTTTTCTTTTTAAGAAGAATAGTTTAAAGGGTTAAAGATCAAATTTTAAAATTTTGACAAAAAATGGCTTTAAAATCATGTGATTTGATTTAACGAGTTGAATCTAACGAGCCGAACCGAACTGTTCATGAACTTTAAACGAGCCGAACTCGAGCTAAAAAAAGAGTTCGTGTTGAACTCGAGTCGAATTTCGAGCTGAACCAATTTCTATCGAGTCGAGCTCGGACGAATTACTCAGCACGACTCATTTCTAACTCTAATGATGCGTAAAGGTAAAACCAGTGGTTTACTCTTTACATCCGCACTTGGTTTTTATAATGTTAGTTTTGGCTTTTGAGGTAGTGATGTTATATAGGTAGGAGGTAGGATGGTAGTAGGAGATGATGTTTTTCTCTTTGAAAAATGTTAAAAAGTATTTTTGGAGTAATGATTGAGAAAATGGTAACATATTTTCATTTAAAATTTTTGCTTTTACTTTTGTTTCGTTAATTATTATTTGTTGGGAGCATTATTTAACATAACTTTTTCTTTCAAAGAAAAAGTAAAAATATGATATATATATATATATATAGCTTATGTATTCAACTTCTTAAACATTATTTTTTTTATAAATTAATTTTATTTAACTAATATCTCAGAGTTATTAGTTAATATTCAAATTAATTAGTACTGGTACTCACTTTATCCAAATTATTAGGCGAGTGAAATTGAGTAACACGTGACATGATCGTAAACTGATATTCCTTTTACTTTTTGCCACAGTTTTCACGCGGTTTTGCATCATGACCATCCGATCTAAACTGTATGATCGAGATCAATTTAAGTGATTTTATGACAGCGTTAATCTATACTGTTTGATTTATGATCAATGGTCCTGATTTCAAACAGTGTGAAAAGTTAATCTTGATCTGATACATTTGTTACATTCATTGCATGAAAAGAAAAACGTGGAAAGTATGAAAGAAATGGAATGATTCTATTTACTATTTAGAGCAATGATATTATTCGTCGGTGAATGATTAATTTTGTAAGAGGTGAGTACATTTGAATTTGATTATAAATTAATTGATTTAATTTGTAAAATATATTGAGCAAAATAATTGAGTTGAATATAAAATAATTTTCTATTTTTGAATATATATCATACATAAAAAATTATTTGCATAAATTGTTTCGCATAAGTTCAAAAATAAGTCAATCCAAACGAGACTTTAATTTAATAGGGAGGGACAACAAAGACAAGGGCTCGGAGACGGATCCGTTCTGTCTCTAACAAAACTTGGATTGTTTTAATAACAAGTTGACCCACTAGAGACGGATACAGAGATGAAAAATATTAGATACAGTCAAAGTCCGTCTCTAAAATCCGTCTCCAACTATTATTTTTTATTTATAATTAAAAAAGTAATCAAGTAGAGACAGATATAGAGACAAAATGATTTAGAGACGGAACATTCGGTCTTTAACATCTGTTACTATTACATATATTTTAATTTTCGTCTCTAAATGTTCTTTTCTGTCTCTAATTGCGTCTCAAATAGAGAAGAAACAAATTCCGTCTTTAAATTTCGTCGGTATTTGAACTTTTTCTAGTAGTGTATAAATCTCAGAGGCTAATACTATATTTGACAATTGCTAGAGCTATCAGAGGCAAAAATGTGATTCATCATTATATTTACTCATCTTTATGGAGTGGCATAAAGGAAGAGGTTAACACTATATTTGACAATTCTATTTGGCTACTTGGTAATGGCAAAGATATTAATTTCTGGAATGATAAATGGTGTGGTCCTCCACTTTCAGAGGTGTTTAATATTCCTGCTCACAATAGTAAAAATCTTATTTCTTCAGTTAATGACTTCATTTTAAATGGGCAATGTTGCATTCTTATTCAACTGTCACAAAGATTCACTAACCTCAGTTCACTTGTGCAACAAGTTACCATTTCATTGGAGCCCTCACAAGACATCCTGCTTTGGAAACATTCTGATTCTGGTGAGCTTCATCTTGCTGATGCTTATAATTTTCATTCACCTCATTTTCAAGATTTGGAGTGGTCAAAATTTTTATGGAGTCCAGATTTCCCTCCATCTAAATCTTTGCTTGCTTGGAGGCTTATGCATAAATAAATCCCCACTAATGAAAATTAAGAGATTGTGTCTTGCCTTCTATGTCACTACTAGAAAACATGCGTTTAGCAACCGATTTAGTGACTGATTTTTATCAAAATCGGTTGCTAATTCAATTAGAGACCGATTTAGCAACTGACTAAAATCAGTAGCAAAAACCCTGGTCGCTGATCTGTTGTGACCAAATCAGCAATCGATTTTGTAGCCACCGAATTTGTGACTAAATTTCGAGACCGAATTAGCAACTAATAGCAGCGACCGATTTAGAGACTGATTTCTGAAAACGGTTTAGAGTCAGATTTTACGACGCTAATGGCAACTGATTTTAAATTAGATACTAATTTTGTGACCAATTTTAGCAACCAAATTTATTTAATCGGTCACCAATTCGGTCACTAATTCCGCTTTTTTTAAAAAAAAATTTGTAGCCCCTGGAATATATATATATATTGGGAGGGATCAAATTACACCGTTGAGCAGTGTAACATTACTCAAATGTTACACCGGTGTAATTTGATCCCTCCCCATATATATACACACACACATATATATAAACATACAAAACACATTAGTAAATTAAATTCTTATAAAGATCTACTTAATCAAAGATTATGCATAGAAAAATTATGCAAAACAGGAATCACATAATTGGTAACATGGGAATTACAACAAACATAAATTATATCTATATAAAGCTTTGTTTTTTTCATTCTAATACACTATGTAACTCTATAAGAGATTCCAGCACCTTCATAGCTTCCTTTCATATGGAGAAATTTATCCATGTGGCGGTTGTCCTTAACTATTTTGCATGCCCTTTTGTCATTGACTCATTTTCTAGCAAAAAAAAAACTAATCAAATTCAACATGCAAATGGAAGAAAAAAACAGAGCAAACTAGCAATAGTAAATAATTACATTGCGAGGAGATAATCCAAAATTTACTATATGCATCAAGTGAAATATTACCTTTACATAGAATATTTTCAGTGATTTCAACAAACTTCTTTTCTTCTCCCTCTTAGTAAACCCAGGCTGAGTATTTAATGCAAATAAGATTCTGTCAATGAAAAATCATAAAACAAAAACTCTTCAAATCCAAATACAATTTGCATTTAAACTAATCAATATATGAATTACAGAGCATATGAATGTATTGCTAAGCACCGATAAACAGTGAGATGGAAAAATATAATATATGCATGTACACATGTGCGTGTGAGAGATTGAAAACAAATATGCAGCATAAAGTTCTAAGGCTAAGCAACATAGAAAAGCAATTACTCTATTATGGAAGGAACTTCAAGTTGTCAACATAGTACAGCATAAACTGCCAATATTTAAAGTCAAATGGAGATAGGTTTAAAGCAATTACTTCAAGTCACCAAATGGAAAGCTCTTGAAGAAAGCACAAGATAATATGCCACCAGGTAAATTATAAACATTCAACAACATATACACAAAGGACATGTCAATCAAGCAATACCATGGCATAGATTACTATAAGCATTAAGTAGAACCATTAGCTATAAACATTAAGTAGAATATAACCAAATTATTGTCATCAAATTTAAGTGGCCTGCATAATATAGTAAATTATGTTCATTAGAATAAAATATATACCTCTGAAGGACAAACAAATCTAGTATTTTTGCATAACCAAATAGCTTTAGAGATGCATAACGAAATCAGTATTCTGCAAGAGAACAAATAACCAAATAACTTTAGAGAATACAAAGAACTGTAACTATAATTCCACATCAGTATATTAGATTGACTAATTCCACAACAATATCGAAATTGAGTTGCCATATTCAAAATTGGTCAAATTCACTTGCATATTATGTCTCCAACTTCTCAATTAACATGTCTCCACAAAGCCACTGCATGCACACCACTTATTTCATTAGATTTACCTCCCTAGTACTTATCTCCTTTAACATGCATTATTGCATGCTGATTAAAAAAATACACAACTACAATAACCACCCAAAAAATTAAAACAGTGAAAGAATAGGTTGACAAAATTGTAGGCTTAAAATTTCAGTTATTAACCTATTGCATTTGAGGCCTCATTCTCAATACTTAGTGACCACACCACAGGTTAAAGTCCAAACCTCCCCTTTTTGTATAAAAGCTGCAATGATATGATTGTTCACCTTGACTTTACATAAACCTGAAAAAGGGGAGCAAAGAAGAAGCTACATATAAGTAAAAAGAAGCAAGCTCAAGAACAATTCAATGGTCAACAACTCATTAGTCAATAATTTTAGAAGCAAGTCTATATGAAATTATGCAACTATAATTGTGACAATATAACTCAAAAATGGAAAACTTTAATTCTCAAACGCAAATTTCAATTCATAGTCAAGATATAGGGCATGCACATGTTATTCTATTGCATTTTTTCTTCATAGTAATTGACAAGCTTTACACATATAGTACTTCTAAGACAAATCTTTGAGCTATTAGAACATTTTACTACATACTTTTTTCTCACAGACATAACCAATTTATTTCCTAACACACGTCTATCAACTCAAGATCCATTTTGTAACCAATGAGGCCAAGTCCTTATTTATCCACTGAACCCCTTAAAACTGTTTCTAATAGACTGATACAACAAAAGAATTTCATTAATTTCATAAACAAAACTACTTTTTTCCATTCAATCCCCACCACCTCTTTTTTTTAAACGAACCATTAAATCAATTTCCACATTATGAATACACATGTAAATTTATACCTTCACATTATTAATAATTGAAATGATACATAATGTAAATCAAGTTTTAAAATGTGTAGTGGTCTATTTTCATCCCAAAGAAGTATAGATACTTGAACAAATTAGAAAAGTTCCCCAAATGCAAAAGTTTAGTGAAGAAGATATCAGGTCAACAACTTTTAAAGCAAAAGAAACCCAAAAGCCTAGTCTGCAAATTTAAAATTAAAAATCAAAGAAGAATAAGAGAAATTCAAATACCTGAAGAACGAGTTCTGACGAGACGGGGTTCAATTGCGATGAATGATGGTGAATGATGGAGACACGGTGAAGAGTTTCTGGGTTCAACAAACTCTAGAACGACGGGGAAGATGATTTTAGGGTTTTAACGAGTTCTGGGTTCTGGTTCCAACGAGTTGAGCTTCTGGTTTTAGGGTTTCATTGATTGAGATTGAGATTGAGTGACGTTGGAAGAGAAGAGTAAGGGTTTTTGGGTTCAATCGATTGAGGAGAAAGATGGAGACTGAGTGAGGTTGGGTGAATAATGACGAAGGGTTTTTGGTTTCAATCGATTGAGGGTTCTGGGTTTGGAATTTTTGAAAAAAATTTGATTGAGTGATGTGGGAGAAGAAACTGAGTGAAGAAGAAAAAGATTATGGGTTCGTATAAAAAGAACATATGAGGGTTTTTGGTATACGAATTTTTGTTTTAAAAATATATTGAATTATAAAATATTTTAATTATTAAAAAATAGCATAAATAAAAAAATGTTAATGGGAACTAGTGCCAAAATATAAACACGTTTGCGTCAAATTTTTTATCACTATATATCGGTCTTCAATTTGGTCTCTATAGCAACTGATTTAACGACGGAATGTTTGTGGATTTGACGGTCAAAATAACGGCCACCAATTTAGTCTCTAAACCAACCGAAATATTGGTCTCTAATTATCGGTCTCCATTTCGGTCTCTATAATACATTAGCGACCAATTCAACAACCAATTTTTTTTAAAGTTTACTTTCCACATATCGGTCTCTAAATCGGTCTCTATAGTGACCGAAATTTTTCGGTCTCTAAATTGGTTGCTAAAAGCGAGTTTTCTAGTAGTGTGTGTAGTCTTTGTTGCAAAAAAGAAGAATCTCCATTTCACATTTTCTTTGAATGTGATCGTTTGCTGTTAATATTTAGCCCTGGTTAGCAAGATGCTTGGATATGATGTTGCAGTTCTATTGTATGGAAGATTTGTGACTTGAATTGGGCTCCTCAAAGCAGTGGTGGTTGCTTCAGCCTTGATCAATTTATTGAATGGAATTTGGTTTGTCGGGAACCAAATCAGATTCAATAACAATGGTGTCACTTGGCAGTCAATCATTTCTATGAGTAAGGCTAGTGTTTCTCTCTCAGGTAACAATACTAAAAAAGCTTCTTCTAGTTCAATTAGAGATTTCATTCTGTTGAAGCAATTTAATGTCTGCATTCATAATCCTTCCATTCCAATCATAAAGAACCCCCCCTCTTGTTCATTGGTTAAAATGCAATGTTGATGGTGCTGCAAAAGGCAATTAATCATGGTATTGCAGGATGTGGTGGTGTGTTTAGGAATCATAGGGCTGAATTTGTATATGGCTTTGCTGAACCTTTAGGCTTCACTTCTTCTACTCAAGCTGAGCTGTTTGCTGTGATCATAACAATTGAAGTAGCTTTTAGAATGCATTGGAATAACTTATGGATTGAAACTGATTCTTCATTTATGGTTATAACTTTTCAAAATTCTAGTAATGCAGTAACTTGGAATTTAAGGAACAGATGGAGAAATGCCTTACTGAAGTTTAAGCAATTTGTTGAGTCTTTGGTATTGGCTGCATTTTTGGTAAAATAAACTTTGTGCAAGATGTGCGATCCGATGCCTCAGGCATTGCATAGAGCATTGTAACGTCTCAGGAGGAGCGCTCATGACAAGTTCCATTTATGGAATGTTGGTTTCTCTCTCATGAATCTTGCATGGCGCGTTTTATAAGGTTTTGTATAAGGAAGGTTGTTTAATGCTTCAGATCCTGTTCAAGAATATTTCTGAAGAGTATCTCTTTAAAGAACATATTTTTAAAGAATCTCTTTTAATTAATGTGGAGTAATTGCTTGGGTCAAACAAACCAAGCCCATGCATGTGTAATTGTCTGAAGTATTTAAAGGAGCTGCAAAACCCTAATTCTGTTGTTGTTCACGCCGTTATTGTGTTAGAATCTAGAACTAGGTTTTGCGTGTGTTTTGTTAATGTGAGCCTTTCTTGTGTCACCTTGATGCAAGCTTAGGACGTGTGTTCTTGAGTTGTATTGTGTGATCCTTCTCCTAAGCTTTGAAGTACGGAGTTAGGACTTTTGGTGTGTTTAACACTCAAAGCCTTTAGGCACGAGTGTGTAGTTTTAGGAGTGTGTCTCCAAAACGTTTTGTTCTTGTGTTAGTGAAATCCTTGCTGGCTGTAAGGTTGTTAGGGAGTGAGATGGGATCTCATATCTAGGAGTTCCTAGGTAGAAGAGTCATTGGTAGTGCCTAGGTTATAAGTTGTAAACGGGGCGTTTGCTGTAGACTTAGTAACTAGGACTATTATAGTAATATTCCTTCCTGGATTGGTATCCCCCAGACGTAGGTTGCTGTTTGCGCCGAACTGGGTTAACAAATAACTTGTCTCCTTTATTTGTTTTCCTTTATACGCTTTGAACTGCTACGCGTTAGACCGGACACAGTGTTAGAGCATCGTGTAGAGCATCGTGCTCAGCGTGCCAGGAATTTCAATTGGCATCAGAGCAGGCACCCTGCCTGTTCCTAGGGTGAGATTCAGGACCTGAATTCTCTGGCATAATGGAAAAAGATGGAGGCTACATGAACAGACCACCGTTGCTCAATGGATCCAGCAACTATGACCAGTGGAAATCCAAAATGACGGCCTTTTTGCGATCGATTGATAGTAAAGTGTGGAAAGTTGTGCTAACTGGATGGGAACGCCCTACCTATACTAGCAAGGAAGGTACCTCAACGGGGGTGAAAAAACCTGAAGTAGAATGGACTCCAGAAGAGGAAACTGCAGCTCATTACAATCACAAAGCCATCTATGCTCTCTTTAATGGAGTAGACGCTAGTGTTTTCAAACTTATCAAAAACTGTGTGTCAGCCAAAGAAGCATGGGAGATATTAGAAAAGTGCTATGAAGGGACTACCAAAGTAAAACAGTCAAAGATTCAACATCTCACATCCAAGTTTGAATCTTTAAGAATGAAAGATGATGAGAGCATCCAAGATTTTCATTTGAGTCTTCTAGACATTGCAAATTCTTTTGAAGCCTTAGGGGAAAAAATTTCTGATGAAAAATTATCAAGGAAACTTATCAGGTCCCTTCCCAAAAGGTTCGATATGAAGGTAACGACAATTGAGGAAGCACATGACATCTCCACTATGAAGATGGATGAACTTGTTGGATCCCTCCAAACCTTTGAAATTGTTTTGAATGAACGTGGTGATAAGAAGAACAAAAGCATTGCCTTTGTTTCAAACACTGATGATAGCAATGACCAAAGTGAGGATGAAGAGGAAGATAGCATAGCTGATGCTATTGCCATGCTTGGTAGACAATTCAACAAAGTGTTGAAAAGAGTTGGAGGTAGGAATCGACAGAATGGGCAGAGCATCCGGTTCGACATCAACAAGTAGCAGAATAGTCTGAAGAAAACCAAGTCTGAAGAAAAGAGCGGTCAAGGCAAGGGTATTCAGTGTCATGAGTGTGAAGGTTTTGGACACATAAGGTCAGAATGTGGAACATATCAGAAAAGACAAAAGAAAGGGCTAACTGTCTCTTGGTCAGATGAAGACACTGATGAAGAAAATGAATCAGCAAGACATGTGACTGCCCTCACTGGAACATGTGTTAATGTTGAGGATTGGGAATCTGATGAAGATGGGGATGTGTCTTATGAAGAACTTGCCAGCACCTACAAAGAATTGGTCACTAGATATGAAGAGATGTGTAGGATTCTTGAGAAACAAAAGAAGACCATCAACAAACTTCAAGCTGAAGTGAACATGCAAGTTGAAAAGGCTACACAGGCAGAAGAAAAAGTCATCCAAGTGAATGCTCAAATGGATGATCTAAGGAAGCGTGTTAGCCAGCTGAACTCAGGAGCAAATCTTCTTGAAGAAATTCTGGATAATGTACCAAGTGGAAAGTTAAAGTCTGTTGGATACAACTACTCTAGTCTCAATCAGTATCAACAGAATCCTGAAACCAAGTTTACATCCAGTGAAGAAGTATTTGACCCCTGTACTGGAAAGGTAATGCTGGAGCATCAGACTCAACATTCTAAAGCCTACCCAGTTCCAAAGTTTGCTCTTGATCCCAAATCTTCAGTTCAGCAAAGACCAAGACCTTTCGTTCATCAAAGGCCTAAAAACCAAAGGAGATATCGTAGGTGGGTGTGTCACCATTGTGGAAAAAGAGGACACATTAGACCTTTTTTCTACAAGTTGTATGGATACCCCAACCAGGAGCATAAACCAAATGTGGTACAGGAAGAGAGTGCTGTGAAGAAGGTGTGGAGGCCTAAAGAAGAAAATGCTGAGCTTCCTATAGAAGAAAATGTTGGGTTAATTGCTCACACATCCCTCAGAGCTTCTTCTAGGGAAGATTGGTATTTTGATAGTGGATGCTCTAGACATATGACTGGTGAAGAAAAGTATCTCAGAAATGTAAGATCCTACAAGGCCAGCTTTGTAACTTTTGGAGATGGTGCAAAAGGAGAAATAGTAGGGATTGGGGATCTGATCAGCCATGGATTGCCCAACCTGGAGAATGTACTTTTAGTTAAAGGCCTTACAGCAAATCTGATTAGCATTAGCCAGCTGTGTGATCAAGGCATGAAAGTTAACTTCACTAAATCTGAATGTCTAGTTAACAATGAGGAAGGACAACTAATACTGAGAGGTACTAGATCTAAAGACAATTGTTACTTGTGGATGCCTCAAGAAGAAGCTCTCACATCCACCTGCCTAATCACCACAGAAGATGAAGTTCAACTATGGCACCAGAAACTGGGACACCTCAATTTGAAAGGAATGAAGAAAGCTATATCAGTTGAAGGAAAGGTGTGTGGTGAATGTCAAATTGGAAAGCAAATCAGGATGTCGCATCCAATGCTGGAGCATCAGACAACCTCCAAGGTTCTTGAATTACTACACATGGATCTCATGGGACCCATGCAGGTTGAAAGCTTGGGAGGAAAAAGGTATGCTCTTGTAGTGGTGGATGATTACTCTAGGTACACATGGGTGAATTTCATTAGAGAAAAATCATATGCTTTTGATGTCTTCAAAGAGCTGTGCATTCAGATCCAAAGAGAAAAGGGAAGCAATGTTGTAAGAATAAGGAGTGATCATGGTAGAGAGTTCGAGAACTCCAAGTTTAATGAATTCTGTTCCACTGAAGGAATTAAGCATGAGTACTCTTCTCCAATAACCCCTCAACAGAATGGCATAGTAGAAAGGAAGAACACAACGATTCAAGAATCAGCTAGAGTCATGCTTCATGCCAAAAACATTCCTTATCACTTTTGGGCTGAAGCTATGAATACTGCCTGTTATGTACACAATAGAGTCACTCTCAGAAAAGGTACAACCTCTACTCTATATGAACTATGGAAAAATAGAAAACCAACAGTCAAACACTTCCATATCTTTGGAAGTAAGTGTTATATTCTAGCTGATAGAGAACCTAGAAGGAAACTTGATCCTAAAAGTGATGAGGGAATCTTCCTTGGGTACTCCACAAACAGTAGAGCTTATAGGGTTTACAATGCAAAGACTCAAGTTGTAATGGAATCTGTGAATGTTGTTGTAAATGACTCTCCCTTGAAAGATAATGAAGGGATACATCAAGGTACTCCTGTTATTATGAATGCTGAACAAGATGTTGAAGCATCCGAACAACCCACTACTGCAAAATCTGATGAAGACACTCTTGAAGAGGAAGGTGAGGAAAGTGCTAGACCTCAAGCACAAAGCAAAGGTCCCTCTGTTCGTGTCCAGAAAAATCATCCCTTAGATCTGGTTATAGGGAACCCTGAACAAGGGATAACTACAAGAAGAACAAATGATGTAGTTGCAAATTCTTGCTTTGTGTCCTTGTTTGAGCCAAAGAATGTCAAGGAAGCTTTGACTGATGAAGCTTGGATTGAGGCTATGCAAGAAGAGCTAAACCAATTTGAGAGAAGTGAAGTATGGGACTTGGTCCCAAGGCCTGAAGACGTAAATGTAATTGGAACAAAATGGGTGTATAAAAACAAGTCAGATGAGAATGGTACTGTTACCAAAAATAAAGCAAGGCTTGTGGCTCAAGGATATACTCAGATTGAAGGACTTGACTTTGATGAAACATTTGCACCTGTGGCCAGACTAGAATCCATCAGATTACTTCTAGGAGTGGCTTGCATTCTCAAGTTCAAGTTATACCAAATGGACGTAAAGAGTGCATTTCTAAATGGATACCTACAGGAAGAGGTGTATGTTGAGCAACCCAAAGGGTTTGTGAACCCAGAACATCCTAACTATGTCTACAAACTGAAGAAAGCCCTATATGGTCTAAAACAAGCACCTAGGGTCTGGTATGAAAGGTTGACTCAATTCTTGGAAGAGCAAGGTTACAGAAAGGGAGGATCAGACAAAACCCTGTTTGTAAAAGAAGAAAGAGGAAAATTTATAATAGCCCAAATCTATGTTGATGACATTGTGTTTGGTGGAATGTCGGACACGATGGTCCAGCATTTTGTCAAGCAAATGCAGTCAGAGTTTGAGATGAGTCTTGTTGGAGAATTGACTTACTTTCTTGGTCTTCAGATTAAACAAATGGAAGACACCATCTTCATATCTCAAAGCAAGTATGCCAGAAACATCGTCAAAAAATTTGGGATGGACAATGCTACACACAAAAGAACACCAGCACCTACTCATTTGAAACTTACCAAAGATGAGAAGGGAATAAGTGTTGACCAAAGTCTCTATAGAAGCATGATTGGGAGCTTGTTGTATTTGACTGCAAGTAGACCTGACATAACTTATGCTGTTGGAGTGTGTGCTAGATATCAAGCAGACCCTAAAGTAAGTCACTTAACTCAAGTTAAGAGAATCTTGAAGTATGTGAATGGTACTAGTGAGTATGGGATAATGTATTCTCATTGTGAAAATTCTACTCTATATGGATATTGTGATGCTGATTGGGCTGGGAGTGCAGATGATAGAAAGAGCACTTCTGGAGGATGTTTCTTTCTGGGCACCAATCTAATATCTTGGTTTAGTAAAAAGCAGAATTGTGTGGCTCTGTCTACTGCTGAGGCAGAGTACATAGCAGCTGGGAGTAGCTGCTCACAATTGGTGTGGATGAAACAGATGCTGAAGGAATACGATGTCGAACAGAATGCTCTAACATTGTATTGTGACAACATGAGTGCCATAAACATCTCAAAGAATCCAGTTCAGCATAGCAAAACAAAGCATATTGATATTCGTCATCACTACATAAGGGATTTGGTGGAAAACAAAATTGTGATTTTGGAGCATGTGGGTACAAAGGAACAAATAGCAGATATTTTCACCAAGGCTCTCGATGCTGTACAGTTTGAGAAGTTAAGGGGCAAGTTAGGAATTTGCCTCTATGAGGAGTTATAGCAATTACCGTTGGTAAAGGCGTGGCGTGCAGCAGTTATTGCAGTTTCTCTTTGTTCATTAGTGCACGTTGATCAAGGTAATCATGGGCTTAAACACCCTACAAACACGCCAACCGCAAATACTGGCTATATTATTTTCAAATCTTTACCAAATATTTTCTTTCCAAATAGTCTTTCTTACAACTTCCCAACTTCTTCTCCAAACCCTTTCATCAAACCCAATCTCACTCCTCTCTGTGAATCATATTCTCTCAATACTCTCCTCTCTACAATATCTCAACCATCCACTAAAACCTCTCCAACCAAAACCTCACCACAAAAACCTTCACCATCAAAATCAACCACCACCACTCCCAACATCACTGAAAATCCTTCCGTTCCCTTACCCCAACCTTCTGATGTCATCACCAACGCTACTCCTCTCACCATGATTCACCCTTCATTCAACTCTATTCTTAATCCCACACCATCAAACCCTTCACCTTCACCCAAATCTAAACCCACAAAGAACACCAAATCCGTAACTACCAGAAAACCCAAGTCTCAAAAATCCAAGTCTCGATATTCATCTAACTTTGACATGCAGCAGTTGTATCTTAGTGATTTGGGTAATGCGAGGACCAATGTTGCATCTGATGTTGCAACACCGTGCCCTGATGTTCAGATTGAAGCAAACAAGGAAGATTCTACTCAAACCCTAAGTCCTAAAAAGGGGGAAACTGCTAAGATGGGCGAACAATATGTTCCTAATACTCCTAGTGATGAAGGAGATGATGAAGATGCTCAGAACATCAAAATTGCTGAAGATGCTCTCAAATCGCTAGTGGACTCTGTTTCTGGTGTGAAGGTTGTGCCGGATGTTCCAACATCCTTGGCACAAGATCAACCACAAGATGATGTGATGGATGATTCTAATGTGCAGCAAAACGATGATATTGCTACTGATGTGACTGGTGATCCTAGTGTACAACCAGATGAGATTGTTGCTGATGATGTATTGGCTGAAGATACTGATCAGGTTGATGATACTGAAGAAGAAGGTGTTAATGAAGATGACAGTACTGATGAGGATGTAACAATCTTGGAGATTGTTGGTGAATCTAAGAAGAGGAGTGGAAAGACTGGTGTTGGTAATAGACTGAGAACAAGAAAGGAGAAAGTGACTGAGGTTGTGGTTGAAGAACCTAAGTCAACTAAGAAGAAGAAAGTTGCAGCTGAAGCAATAAAATCTCCTAAGAAAAAGAAGGTAGCAGTTGAGGCTACCACATCTACTAAGAAAAAGATGTATGGTCCTGTTAGGCGATCAAGCAGAGTTGAGATACCAGCTAAACAAAAGAAGAAGGCTTCAAAGAGAAAGACTGTTGTTGATGCAGCTGTTGACGATGCTGAGGAGAATGCTCCAAGCATTGTGTCTGCAAAGAAGAAGAAAGCTGGGAGATCAATTCCACAAAATGTCCCTGATGTGCCAATGGACAATGTGTCATTCCATTTCAGTGCTAGTGCTGCTAAATGGAAGTTTGTTTATCATAGGAGATTGACTTTAGAAAGGGAACTGTCTGATGAAGCCCTCGAGTGTAAGGAAGTAATAGACCTGATTCATCAAGCTGGTTTAATGAAGACTGTGAGTGGGCTAGGAAAATGTTATGAAAAGCTGGTTAAGGAGTTTATTGTCAACATTGGTGAAGACTGTGGCAATCGACTGAGCAAAGAGTTTCATCAAGTTTTTGTCAGAGGTAAGTGTGTTGATTTTTCACCTGCTGTAATTAATAGATTTCTTGGAAGAAAGGAGGAAGGATATTCTGAGTTTGAGCCAACTAATAACCAAATTTGCAAGACAATCACTGCAAATCAAGTCAAGGTTTGACCTCTAAAAGGTAAGGTTCCCTCTGTGATGCTTTCTGTGAAGTATGCTATACTGAATAGAATAGGTGCTATCAATTGGGTTCCCACTACCCACTCTTCTACTATAGCTACTAGTTTGGCTAAGTTTATCTATGCCATTGGAACTGCTGCTGATGCTGACTTTGGATCCCTAATATTTGATCAAATTATTGAACATGGAAAATCATGGGCTGTGAAACTGGTAATTGCTTTTCCAACAATCATATGTGGTATTATCTTGGATCAACACCCCAACATCCTACTTCCTGAGAATGTGCCCTGTAAGAGAGATTCACCCATGACTCTCTCCTATAAGCTTTTTGAGGGAAAACATGCTGCTGATATCATTGTGCCTCCAAAGAAAGTGGTTCCTCAGGAGAATATTGTATCAACCTCCATGAACAGGAAAGCTATGATCATCTCCATAGAAGCTGCTGTTAAGGCATTGGATGAGCAGAAAATTGAGCTTGAAAAGGTCATTCTTGCCCTGAAGCAAGAGGAAGCTGAGGAAGAAGGGTTGGTAGCTGAGAATGTTGGTGTGAATGATGCTGGTGATGGTGTTGATGCTGCTGATGGTGATGCAGCTGGGAATGAAGAAGAAGGAGGTGACACAGAGGAGCTGGAAGTGTCTGATTCCAGTGGTTCCTTTTAGTTGATGTACTGTTTATGTTGCCCTATTTTGTTGTTTTCTGTTCTGTTTTGTTGAGCATGGGCATAGACTATGTTATTTCCGCTGGCTCTGTACTTATTCACTCTCTGCACTAGTATCTTTTGTCAAATTTATGGCAAAAAGGGGGAGTAAAAACTTGGTTTGTTTTAATTATGATCTGCTCTGCTCTGGTGGTATTATCTGCATATGCTCTTGTTATGCTATGTCTGTAGTATAGTGTAGCTAGTATATCTTGAATGGAGTATGTAGGAGTATGTAGCTATGTGGCTGTGATCTGATATGCAGGTGTTGAGGGGGAGCTGATTTGTATTATGCAGGGGGAGGTGTTGGATTCGATGCTCCAACCTCCCATGCATGTGTGCAGGGGGAGTAGTTTTGTGAAAATGCTGAAACATTCTATCCCACATCCTATCAAGTTTATTTTCCTGACCATTTAAGGCGAAGTAGTTATTTTGTGTTCCGTTGTTGCATGCCTCTCTGATAATCTTAAAAGATACATCTTATTCTTTTCTACTGTTCTCCATGAAGGAGTAGTATGGTAACTGTTTTGAAGGATAGCCTCTACAGATCGTTATGCTTGTGTGCTTATGTTGAGAAAAAGAAATGTAGTTGAAGTATCTGTTTAAGTAGTATCTGTATGGTCATAATTTATTTTAGCCAAAAATTTGCCAAAGGGGGAGTTTGTTGAGTCTTTGGTATTGGCTGCATTTTTGGTAAAATAAACTTTGTGCAAGATGTGCGATCCGATGCCTCAGGCATTGCATAGAGCATTGTAACGTCTCAGGAGGAGCGCTCATGACAAGTTCCATTTATGGAATGTTGGTTTCTCTCTCATGAATCTTGCATGGCGCGTTTTATAAGGTTTTGTATAAGGAAGGTTGTTTAATGCTTCAGATCCTGTTCAAGAATATTTCTGAAGAGTATCTCTTTGAAGAACATATTTTTAAAGAATCTCTTTTAATTAATGTGGAGTAATTGCTTGGGTCAAACAAACCAAGCCCATGCATGTGTAATTGTCTGAAGTATTTAAAGGAGCTGCAAAACCCTAATTCTGTTGTTGTTCACGCCGTTATTGTGTTAGAATCTAGAACTAGGTTTTGCGTGTGTTTTGTTAATGTGAGCCTTTCTTGTGTCACCTTGATGCAAGCTTAGGACGTGTGTTCTTGAGTTGTATTGTGTGATCCTTCTCCTAAGCTTTGAAGTACGGAGTTAGGACTTTTGGTGTGTTTAACACTCAAAGCCTTTAGGCACGAGTGTGTAGTTTTAGGAGTGTGTCTCCAAAATGTTTTGTTCTTGTGTTAGTGAAATCCTTGCTGGCTGTAAGGTTGTTAGGGGTGAGATGGGATCTCATATCTAGGAGTTCCTAGGTAGAAGAGTCATTGGTAGTGCCTAGGTTATAAGTTGTAAACGGGGCGTTTGCTGTAGACTTAGTAACTAGGACTATTATAGTGATATTCCTTCCTGGATTGGTATCCCCCAGACGTAGGTTGCTGTTTGCGCCGAACTGGGTTAACAAATAACTTGTCTCCTTTATTTGTTTTCCTTTATACGCTTTGAACTGCTACGCGTTAGACCGGACACAGTGTTAGAGCATCGTGTAGAGCATCGTGCTCAGCGTGCCAGGAATTTCACAATTGAATGGAATGGTTTCCCATATTTTACGAGAAGGTAATCTAGTTGCAGATTCTTTGGCCAATTTTGGATGCACGCTTTTGTAACACCCGTTTTTAATTAATTAGAATTATTACCTTTTATAGATATTTTTATGTTAGTTAATTATTTATTTATGAGTGTTGTCCAAAATAGGAAAGAGTAGAGGAATTAATTAATTAGTGAAGTGAGTAGAGTCATAAGATAGAAATGATTGGACTTTGGTTTATTGGGCTTAAGTTTAGAGGAAAGGTGTTTTGGTCTTTTAGAAATTAGGTTAGAGTAGTGTGAATGAGAGTAGAGCTCTCATTCCACTCTTTGCAAGTTAGAGAAAGGAGGTAGAAAGAGAAAAGTGAAAGAAGAGAAGAAGGAGGAGTAGAGGGTTTGAAGAGAAGGAGTAAAGTAATCATCTTTCTAGAGGTAAGAGAGTAGTTATTATTCAATTTTGAGATGATTCATAGAGAGGGGAGAAGTACTCTTCTCCAATCACAAACTCTCTCATCTCTTGGTTGTGTATGGTTCTTGGGAATGTGCTTATTTTGTGAAATTGATGCTAATTGATTACTCCCTCCGGTCCTATATATAAGAAACATTTTAATTTTTAGATTTATTGTAGAATTAATGTATTTAGACTATATTATTATCTAGATACATCAATTTTATAATGAATTTAAAAAGTAAACTTTTTCTTATATATAGAACCGGAGGGAGTATTTCTTATGTTTTCATATGATTATTGAATGAATTTGCATGATTAAAAACCATGACTTTATGCTTTAATTGTGTTGTTGATGTTAAAAATGAGTTTTTGATAAAAATGGGTATAAATTCTCAAATTTAAGTTGTGCTAAGTGCTTTTGAAGTTGAAATAAGTGATTCTATCCATAAAAATGCTTGGTGACTGTTTTATAAGTGTTATTGGGTTCAAATAAGTGCTTTTGTGTGTGAAAAAGTGATTTTGGGTCAAATTTCACAAAAAACCCGTTTTTGAACAGTGTTTGGCGCCCCAGCGCAGTACTATGGCGCACGTGCGCAGAACGGCAGAAACTGGGTTTTTACTCCAGTAATTGCGCCCCGGCGCAGCCCAGTCAGCAGGGTTGACTTTTGACTTTCGGTTGACTTTTTGTTGACTTATGCACCCGGAACCCATGTTCCATAATTTTTCGTGTAGAATCCATTTTTGATACTCGTTTGTGGGGATTATGCTTAGATAGTGTTGTTTTGTATATAAATGTCAATATGTTGTTGATTTCAATTATAATTCCTATGGTGATTAAATGGTGTAAATGATTATAAATTGGGTCTTGAATGATGAACTAAGTTATGATGTTACTTGTGTTGATTATTCATGATGATTTGGTATGTTGAGATGAGATTATAACTTAGAATAATATGACTATTGTTATGTGATATGTGTGCTTGTACGTATAACTATGATGATGATGTGTTGAGATACTTTGATGAGAAATTGAGAAGAAATATTAGGTTGAGATATCCTAGTATTCATGAGTAGATGTGCACGTAAGAGTATCATCATAAGATGTATATGTACATACATGCATTCATGAGTCAACTTGATGCGAGTCCCCCATGACTTAAAACTGAGTTTGATGCGAATGGATATAATTCTATCCTAATTTGATGCGGGTACCACATGCATTTAGTTGTGTCTAGGGACATAACATTGATGATGACATTAGTTGCATTAGGAATCAACTTTTGAAAAATCAAACGACAATAAATTCCTCGAAAGATCAAGTACTTGTGTCTTTTTCTTGCTCCCGAAAAGCACAGAAGCATCACCTTCAAGCTTGTTTCTCGACAAGTCTATATTGTCTGGATCAATTTGGCCCAGTGAAGCTGGAATAGGCCCAGAAAGCTGGTTGTGAGATAAGATGATATTTGGGCCGGGCTTATTGAATGAACCAAATGATTCTGGAATTGGGCCCGTGAGCTTGTTTCGGTCCAGGTGTAAGGACTCGAGTTTAGGCAATTGGGAAAGTGAGCTTGGTATTGGGCCTGAGAGGTTGTTGGTGGAAAGGTGAAGATTCTCAAGGTTTTTAAGTTCGGCCAAGAAAGACAGTATTGGGCCCGAGACATTGGTATATTCGATATAAAGATATTTGAGATTTTTGAGTTTGGCGATTGCGGGCTGAATTGGGCCTGTAAGATAAGGTAGTTTGTGGAATGTGAGAGTTTCGAGGTAAGGGAGGTCACCTACCGAAGGGGGGATATGGCCCGAGAAATTGGTGAATGATGGAGTAGGGTTATCGGTAATATCGAGGGAGATGACACGGTTTGTTTTTTCATCACACTCAATGCTGTACCAGCCACAACAACCTGTTTTTGGATCCCATGAGGATAAAAGGTAAGGGTTGTTGAAGTCTTTCTTGATTTGGAGCAACACTTTCTTATCTTGTGGGTTACATTTTTCTGATAATGTAACTGAGGAGAGTAACAAGAGGCAGAGGAGGGAGAGAGCTATTGCAGCTCTACAAAACATGATTCCTATTTTTGGTTGGAATTAGATTAATTAATGTTGAATGGTAAGTGGGAGATTATTGATATTCTTATAGAATTTAATTAGAAACATGCTACACGTGACTTGTTACTATACTGGATGGAAACAAAGTGCAAGATTTTTATAGTCAAAAAGATATGGGAAATATGAAATGCAATGATAATATGTTTGTGTGAATTATTTTTCTGTGTTTTACGGTGTATAATATACATCCTCAATTTTGGTCTACGAAATATTATGCTGTCTCCTACTTAATTATTTCTAAATAATGTTAAAAAAAATTAAATTAATATTTTAGTTCCTACGAGCAAGATCTAGTAAGATGTTTGATACTAATTAGATGGATTTTTATATACTTTGAACCTATTAATTCATAATTTAAATGCGTTACTATATATGTCATCTAGAGAAATGATGTTTAAATAATAAAAACTTGTATTTCTTTGATACTTTTTACTTTATATAAATTATAAAAAATTCGCACAGAAAATTTTTTAAAACAAATTTTTAAATCTTATGATTATTTCACTTTATGAAATGTGTGCAAGTTAGAAAGTAAAGATTACGGAGTATAAGAAAAATTAAAAAATTACTATACCTTATTTTAAATAATTTGTTAATTCATTAATGTTATTTTGACATCATTTTAGTTGTCCAACAACCATTTTTACACTATTCTACTACAATTTAATTTTTTATTATTTTATTGTTTCAGTTATTTTGTCTAAGTTGTCTACTTTAACAACCATTTTGGTTTTACAAATATCACTACTCATATCCGATCAACCAGTAACTCTTTGTTGGATGATGTGTAGGGCTGGCAATGACCCGAACCAATTCGTGAATACTTCGAAACTCGATTCGATAATTGACTCGTGAACTTGGTTCATGAACCAAATGAGCTGAACTTGAGTAAAAAATTAAGTTTGTTAAATAAATGAGCTGAACATAAAGTATATATAGTTCGACTCGTTTGGCTCATGAACTAGCTCGATTATATATATATATATATATCAGTGTATTATGTACGGATATTACTCACTCTGCCATTACCAATTTTTTTTTTACTCCTTTAAACTCTCTTTCTCAAAAGACTTTTCATTTTTCGTTATCTTTTTCCTCTCCTTTATTTTAATTTAATATTTTCGTTTTTCTTTTTAAGAAGAATAGTTTAAAGGGTTAAAGATCAAATTTTAAAATTTTGACAAAAAATGGCTTTAAAATCATGTGATTTGATTTAACGAGTTGAATCTAACGAGCTGAACCGAACTGTTCATGAACTTTAAACGAGCCGAACTCGAGCTAAAAAAAGAGTTTGCGTTGAACTCGAGCCGAGTTTCGAACTGAACCAATTTCTATCGAGTCGAGCTCAGACGAGTTCGACTCAGCTCGACTCATTTCCAACCCTAATGATGTGTAAAGGTAAAACCAGTGGTTTACTCTTTACATCCGCACTTGGTTTTTATAATGTTAGTTTTGGCTTTTGAGGTAGTGATGTTATATAGGTAGGAGGTAGGAGGTAGGAGGTAGGAGGTAGGAGGTAGGAGGTAGGAGGTAGGAGGTAGGAGGTAGGATGGTGGTAGGAGATGATGTTTTTCTCTTTGAAAAATGTTAAAAAGTATTTTTGGAGTAATGATTGAGAAAATGAAAATGGTAACATATTTTCATTTAAAATTTTTGCTTTTACTTTAGTTGTTTCGTTAATTATTATTTGTTGGGAGCATTATTTAACATAACTTTTTTTTTCAAAGATTTGAAAAAGTAAAAATGAGACATATATATAGCTTATGTATTCAACTTCTTAAATATTTTTTTTTATAAATTAATTTTATTTAACTAATATCTCAGAGTTATTAGTTAATATTCAAATTAATTAGTACTGGTACTCACTTTATCCAAATTATTAGGCGAGTGAAATTGAGTAACGCGTGACATGATCGGAAACAGATATTCCTTTTACTTTTCGCCACAGTTTTCACGATTTTGCATCATAATCATCCGATCTAAATTGTATGATCGAGATCAATTTAAGTGATTTTATAACAACATTAATCTATACTGTTTGATTTATGATCAATGGTCCAGATTTCAAACAGTGTAAAAAGTTAATCTTGATCCGACATGTTCAATGATTTGTTACTTTCATTTCATTGCATGAAAAGGAAAACGTGGAAAGTATGAAAGAAATGGAATGATTCTATTTACTATTTACAGCAATGATATAATTCGTCGGTGAATGATTAATTTTGTAAGAGGTGAGTACATTTGATTATAAATTAATTGATTTAATTTGTAAAATATATTGAGCAAAATAATTGAGTTGAATATAAAATAATTTTCTATTTTTGAATATATATCATACATAAAAAATTATTTGCATAAATTGTTTCGCATAAGTTCAAAAATAAGTCAATTCAAACCAGACTTTAATTTAATAGGGAGGGACAACAAAGACAAGGGCTCGGAGATGGATCCGTTCTGTCTCTAACAAAACTTGGATTGTTTTAATAACAAGTTGACCCACTAGAGACGGATACAGAGATGAAAAATATTAGATACAATCAAAGTCTGTCTCTAAAATCCGTCTCCAACTATTATTTTTTATTTATAATTAAAAAAGTAATCAAGTAGAGACGGATATAGAGACAAAATGATTTAGAGACGGAACATTCGGTCTCTAACATCTGTCACTATTACATATATTTTAATTTTCGTCTCTAAATGTTCTTTTCTGTCTCTAATTGCGTCTCAAATAGAGAAGAAACAAATTCCGTCTCTAAATTTCATCGGTATTTGAACTTTTTCTAGTAGTGTATATATCTCAGAGGCTAATACTATATTTGACAATTGCTAGAGCTATCAAAGGCAAAAATGTGATTCATCATTATATTTACTCATCTTTATGGAGTGGCATAAAGGAAGAGGTTAACACTATATTTGACAATTCTATTTGGCTACTTGGTAATGGCAAAGATATTAATTTCTGGAATGATAAATAGTGTGGTCCTCCACTTTCAGGGTGTTTAATATTCCTGCTCACAATAGTAAAAATCTTATTTCTTCAGTTAATGACTTCATTTTAAATGGACAATGGTGCATTCTTATTCAACTGTCACAAAGATTCAATAACCTCAGTTCACTTGTGCAACAAGTTACCATTCCATTGGAACCCTCACAAGACATCCTGCTTTGGAAACATTCTCATTCTAGTGAGCTTTGATCATTGCATTTTAGCACATATTTTCTAGTATTATAATTTAGCATATTAATAGTCTTTCTACTATAATATTATATTTTTACTATGTTTCTAAGTCTTGGGTCACAATTGAGCCTTAATGAATTTATTTGATTAATATTCGGATTTAATGACTAAATGACACCTTCTCATTGCGCAGACCATAACTTGAGCTAGGAATATCGGATTGCGACGTGCTATAATGCGTTGGAAAGCTAAGACGAAGAGCTACAACTTTCATGTTAAAGACAAAAGCCAATTCGGAGCGCAAGGGAGTCATATTTACGCGTTTATGTTCCAGACGTGAGAAGAATAGTTTATTTTCTAGACAACTTATTTTTTCTCGGCTCAATTGTTTTAAGGCCTGTTTTTCCTTGCACTTTAAATAGACAAAACGCAGCCTAAGAAACCCTATTCTGCATTCACCAAAGAAAATAAGGATTGCGGCTGCTCTTACTATGGAGAACTAAACTTTAGATTGATCCGTTGGTGTAAGGAACCTTGTTCTTGATTCTTGAGGTTCGGTTATAATAATAATTCATTATGTTTATGCTTATCATATATCAGTTTTCGTGTCTCCCTTTCATGTATGAGTTTGATGCAATTGATGCTTAATTACTTTGTTTCGTATTCATACCATTGAGACTATTCAAATTAATTCATCGCTTGTTTAAATTAATTTGAATTGAAAATTGTTATATGCCTTTTTCGCTTGTAAAAAGGGGCTGATCGAATTATTGTCATGATATTAATTGTGTTATTGGTGACGCTTGATCATCGTCATAGTTAATTGAACACGCTGGTGCTTAATCAACGAATTCTTTATAAAACTGATTTTCGCTTGTTAAATTAGTCTTATAATAATCAGCCGAAGCATAACTGAATGAACATCCTTATGAACCTATGATAGATGATAAACAAGGTCTCCTAAAACCAATGGATTGATTGCTTTTATATAAATTAATTTTAACATCTCTTTTACTGTTTTATTAAATCGAAAACCCCCATATTTTACAGTTTCAAATTGTTCTAATATTGTTAAACTGGTTGAGAGTCTTTGGGAAACGACCTAGGTTAACTACCTAGTACTATTCTTAAATTAAAACTTATTTTGATCACAAAACGACCGTGATCAAACTGGCGCCGTTGCCGGGGACTCTCAATTGATTTTAGCCAATATTAGACTCAGTTGCTGTGTTATTGCATTCCGGCCTTGCTTTCTTGTGTTTTCTGACCTTTACGCGCACTAATAATCAGTTTTCGTAAAAAATCAGTTTTCTGAAAAACCTTCTCTGAATCAGGTGTTTCTGGTGCCATTTTATCAGAAAAAAATCACAGTTCGAAATTTGGCACAAAATAGGTGATGCCGCACTGAAAATCCCAAATTCCTTGTTTTACTATTTTATTTTATTTTAATTTATTTCTATTTACGTAGTTTCAGAAAATTCCAAAAAAATTTCAGTCTAGCTACTAGGTCATATTTTCGTAGATCATATTTAGTGTTTTTATAATTTTCTGAATTTATTTTAACCATATTGCTTCTATCGTTTTGTTTCTGCGTAAATTGGAACATTCTCACATTTTTTTTGTTACAGTGTTGATTCAGTCTAGCTACTAGGTCTACTTGTTCTAACTTGTTTGATTTGAACCCTGAAATTGAAAGAACCTTTCACTCACGCCGAAGACAGAATCTGGTCAACATTAGTTCATCACCCATTGACGAGTGTAATTCAATAACTGGTGACTCTGATTCTGATTCCTTACATAGTTTTTCTTTGCAAAATTTATTTGACTCTGAATCTGTTTTTGATAATAACATGGCTGAGCAAACACTAAGGCAGCTTGTTGCCCCTGATGTTAATTACAATGGTTTATGTATTGAATATGTTGATGTTGCTGTTCCTTTTGAATTGAAATCTGGTTTAATACACTTGTTGCCAAAGTTCAGTGGTCTTGCAGGTGAGGATCCGCATAAGCATTTGAAGGAATTTCAGGTTGTATGCTCCACACCATTGAGGCCTGAAGGTGTCACAGAAGATCATATCAAGCTGAGAGCCTTCCCGTTCTCATTACAGGGTGCTGCCAAAGACTGGCTTTACTATCTTGAGCCAAATTCTGTTACATCTTGGGCTGATTTGAAGAAGGTCTTTCTAGAAAAATATTTCCCTGCCTCCAGAGCTGCTTCGATCAGAAAAGAAATATGTGGTATTAGGCAGGGCAATGAGACATTGGTTGAGTATTGGGAGAGATTCAAACAGCTAGTTTCCAGTTGCCCTCAACACCAAATCACTGAACAACTTCTCATCCAATATTTCTATGAAGGCTTGCAACCAATGGATAGGAACATCTTAGATGCTGCCAGTGGTGGAGCACTTGTTGATAAGACTCCAGCTGCTGCCAAAAATTTGATTGAGAATATGTCACTTAATTCTCAACAATTCTCAACTAGAAACAATGCTGTGAACCAAACAAAGGGTGTCAACGAAATTCAGGCTTCTTCTTCCTCCATCAAGGCTTTCGAAACTAGAATTGAAACAAGAATCGATGAACTTACCTCTTTTGTGAAACAGTTGGCAGTTAACAAACCTCAAACAGCCAAGGTGTGTGGCATCTGTACCTCTTCTGAGCATCCAACCGACACATGTCCTATCCTGCAAGATGAGACAATAACTGAGCTACCTCAAGCATATGCAGCAGCAGCAGACCTTTACAATCAGAACAAATATAACAATCCTGACCTCTCCACCAACAAGTATCACCCCAGTTGGAGGAATCATCCAAACCTTTGATATGGGAATCAATCACAGGCTGCAGCCCCTTCTGCCCCACTAGCCACATCTTCACTACAGGACCTTGTCAAGCAAATGGCTGAAAGTAGCATCCAATACCAACAAAGAACAAATGCTAGCATTCAAAACTTGACAACACAGATGGGACAAATAGCTAATGCAATATGCCAATTGCAAGCTCAAGGCTCCGGTAACCTTCCTGCACAAACAATACCGAATCCAAATGTCAGTGCAATTACCTGGAGATCCGAAAGAGTGTCAGAACCAGCCCCAGAGAAAAAGAAGAGGGAAACCAATGCATCGTCATCTACTCCTGAACCTGAACATGTTATTGAACCTTCTGTTACAACTGACACCGAAACTGAAAAAGAAAAAGTTTATGTGCCACCAATTCCTTTTCCTCAAAGGGTGCAGAAAAATAAAAAGAAGACAGTTGAGGAAGATAAAGAGATTTTGGATACATTCAGAAAAGTAGCAGTTAACATTCCTCTTCTTGATGCAATTAAGCAGATTCCTAAATATGCAAAGTTCCTGAAAGATTTATGCACAAACAGGAGGAAGGTGAAGGAAAATGACAGAGTCAGTTTGGGAAGAAATGTTTCTGCTTACATTCATCCCAATTCCAGTTCATCAGCTAATGTCTCAGCTCTCAGTCAGACCCTGCCACGAAAGTGCAAGGATCCAGGAGTTTTTGCTATCCCTTGTTCCATTGGGGATAAAAAGTTTGAAAATTGCATGCTTGATCTTGGAGCAAGTATTAATGTTATGCCTACTTCTGTTTATAATAACCTTAATCTTGGTCCTTTGCAGCCTACAGGTTTGATCGTTCAATTGGCGAATAGGAGCAATGCCCGTCCCGCTGGAGTGCTAGAAGATGTCCTTGTGCAAGTTAATGATTTAATTTTTCCTGCAGACTTCTACATTCTTGATATGGAGGGAGAAACTAATTCCAGTAGGGCACCCATTATTCTAGGCCGACCATTCATGAGAACATCAAAAACAAAAGTTGATGTTTATGATGGAACAATGTCCATGGAGTTTGGCGACATTGTCGTTAAATTTAACATATTTGATGCCATGAAGCAACCGGTCGAAGACCACTCGGTTTTTGGAGTAGATGTGCTTGATAATTTAGTAGAGGAGGAGTGCAGTGCTCAGTTCACTTCTCAGTTTCCATCTATCTCTGGCTTTAATGACACTTGTCAAAATTGCACTGATGTGACCATATGCTCTATGTGCGCTGAAATTTTTGAAAGTCATATTAGTGCTAACAGCACTGACACTGATAACATAAACCGCACTTCTGACAACGTCACTGTTGCAAGTATTGACATTGTTGCAGGCTCTTCACCTATGCCACATTCCTCCACTTTCGGAGCAAAACCACTGATCTTAGATGTTTTGAAAAAAGAGAAAACCAAGCACTTCCATGATAAAATGATTTTTAGGAAGGAATTCCATGTTGGCCAAAAAGTCTTACTGTTTAATTCCTGCCCAAAAGTTGTGGCTGGGAAACCTAGACCCAAATGGATTGGCCCCTTTATTGTTACTAATGTTTTTCCTCATGGTGCAATAGAATTAAAAAATGCAGGTACAAAAAAATTGTTCAAGGTAAACAAAAAGCGCCTGAAGCTATTTCATGAAAATCTGACACCTGGAGAAGAAACTGTTGAAGAGCTCTCCTTGAACGAGCCTTCTTACACCCCAGCCGCTACACCTTAGCCCCTCGGGTGTGTTCCTTCAATTACTCTCACTTTATGCTTATTTTACATTGCGGACAATGTCTGATTTAAGTATGGGGGGGAACATTTCACTGTTAGTTGTTGTTTATTTTGTTAAAAAAAAATAGAAAATCATAAAAATAATAAATTTGGCATGTTCTAAGGCTAGGGCAGATAGCCGTAGGGTTGGTGAAATTCCTTTTTGTTTGATACTTGATATGATAATCTTTGCACTTTAATGCACAACTGCTGAAAACTTGCAAATTGAGTAGTGGTCTGATAAGTCTTTAAAATAAACATTCATTTTCCTAAGTTGTCTAAGTACAGAAAACAATAATGAGGTATGATTAGGACTAGGTTTGGGGGAGAAGCTAGATTGATTGTAGGATCATGGCTAGATTAACTAATTGATGGGACACTACGTAACTTAAAAAAATTGAATAAGTTCCTGTGCCCGAAACTGGAGGAACAATAAGACATATGTAGAGTTCCTGTGCCCGAAACTAGAGGAACAAATGATGTGTAGGGTGCTCTACTCGGAGTAGCGGGTTGGACTCATTACAAGTGAGATCCCGTCAGGTGAAAAGGTGGAGTAGCACCTAAAGCATAACTAAAACGAACTTGAAGTAGTGTCCCTGCATGTAAAAAAAATAAAAAAGCCTGTGAAAGCATGAAAGCATAGTTTCCCCTCAACTGAAATCTGAACCCAAACTCTAGTTGTAGGAAGCAAAATGGAAGCTTAGTATCTTGAATGTGTATTTTAGAGAAGGATCATTTCATGACTTTGGTTGTAAGTAGGAGGCAGTTCACACACACACGCATGATTATCATTGACGGTTGATATGTAAGAACTGTGACAATTTTTGAAATCCAACCCAAGGTTTGAAGCTTAATCCTTAAATATGTCATGTTTCTTTTATTTTGAGTTTTTAAAATTTTCAGTTTTGCTCAGGAGAGCAAAAGAATAAGTGTGGGGGAATTTGATCAGTGCATTTTAGCACATATTTTCTAGTATTATAATTTAGCATATTAATAGTCTTTCTACTATAATATTATATTTTTACTATGTTTCTAAGTCTTGGGTCACAATTGAGCCTTAATGAATTTATTTGATTAATATTCGGATTTAATGACTAAATGACACCTTCTCATTGCGCAGACCATAACTTGAGCTAGGAATATCGGATTGCGACGTGCTATAATGCGTTGGAAAGCTAAGACGAAGAGCTACAACTTTCATGTTAAAGACAAAAGCCAATTCGGAGCGCAAGGGAGTCATATTTACGCGTTTATGTTCCAGACGTGAGAAGAATAGTTTATTTTCTAGACAACTTATTTTTTCTCGGCCCAATTGTTTTAAGGCCTGTTTTTCCTTGCACTTTAAATAGACAAAACGCAGCCTAAGAAACCCTATTCTGCATTCACCAAAGAAAATAAGGATTGCGGCTGCTCTTACTGTGGAGAACTAAACTTTAGATTGATCCGTTGGTGTAAGGAACCTTGTTCTTGATTCTTGAGGTTCGGTTATAATAATAATTCATTATGTTTATGCTTATCATATATCATTTTTCGTGTCTCCCTTTCATGTATGAGTTTGATGCAATTGATGCTTAATTACTTTGTTTCGTATTCATACCATTGAGACTATTCAAATTAATTCATCGCTTGTTTAAATTAATTTGAATTGAAAATTGTTATATGCCTTTTTCGCTTGTAAAAAGGGGCTGATCGAATTATTGTCATGATATTAATTGTGTTATTGGTGACGCTTGATCATCGTCATAGTTAATTGAACACGCTGGTGCTTAATCAACGAATTCTTTATAAAACTGATTTTCGCTTGTTAAATTAGTCTTATAATAATCAGCCGAAGCATAACTGAATGAACATCCTTATGAACCTGTGATAGATGATAAACAAGGTCTCCTAAAACCAATGGATTGATTGCTTTTATATAAATTAATTTTAACATCTCTTTTACTGTTTTATTAAATCGAAAACCCCCATATTTTACAGTTTCAAATTGTTCTAATATTGTTAAACTGGTTGAGAGTCTTTGGGAAACGACCTAGGTTAACTACCTAGTACTATTCTTAAATTAAAACTTATTTTGATCACAAAGCGACCGTGATCAGCTTCATCTTGCTGATGCTTATAATTTTCATTAACCTCATTTTCAAGATTTGGAGTGGTCAAAATTTTTATGGAGTCCAGATTTCCCTCCATCTAAATCTTTGCTTGCTTGGAGGCTTATGCATAAATAAATCCCCACTGATGAAAATTAAGAGGTTGTGCCTTGCCTTCTATGTGTAGTCTTTGTTGCAAAAAAGAAGAATCTTCATTTCACATTTTCTTTGAATGTGATCGTTTGCTGTTAATATTTGGTCCTGGTTAGCAAGATGCTTGGATATGGTGTTGCAGTTCTATTGTATGGAAGATATGTGGAAGATTTGTGACTTGAATTGGGCTCCTCAAAGCAGTGGTGGTTGCTTCAGCCTTGATCAATTTATTGAATGGAATTTGGTTTGTCGGGAACCAAATCAGATTCAATAACAATGGTGTCACTTGGCAGTCAATCATTTCTATGAGTAAGGCTAGTGTTTCTCTCTCAGGTAACAATACTAAAAAAGCTTCTTCTAGTTCAATAAGAGATTTCATTCTGTTGAAGCAATTTAATGTCTGCATTCATAATCCTTCCATTCCAATCATTAAAGAAGTGCTTTGCCCCCCCCCCCCCCCCCCCCCCCCCCCCCCCCTCTTGTTCATTGGTTAAAATGCAATGTTGATGGTGCTGTAAAAGGCAACTAATCATGGTATTGCAGGATGTGGTGGTGTGTTTAGGAATCATAGGGCTGAATTTGTATATGGCTTTGCTGAACCTTTAGGCTTCACTTCTTCTACTCAAGCTGAGCTGTTTGCTGTGATCATAACAATTGAAGTAGCTTTTAGAATGCATTGGAATAACTTATGGATTGAAACTGATTCTTCTTTTGTGGTTATAACTTTTCAAAATTCTAGTAATGCAGTAACTTGGAATTTAAGGAACAAATGGAGAAATGCCTTACTGAAGTTTAAGCAATTGAATGGAATGGTTTCCCATATTTTACGAGAAGGTAATCAAGTTGCAGATTCTTTGGCCAATTTTGGATGCACGCTTTTGTAACACCCGTTTTTAATTAATTAGAATTATTACCTTTTATAGATATTTTTATGTTAGTTAATTATTTATTTATGAGTGTTGTCCAAAATAGGAAAGAGTAGAGGAATTAATTAATTAGTGAAGTGAGTAGTGTCATAAGAAATAAATGATTGGGCTTTGGTTTATTGGGCTTAAGTTTAGATGAAGGGTGTTTTGGTCTTTTAGAAATTAGGTTAGAGTAGTGTGAATGAGAGTAGAGCTCTCATTCCACTCTTTGCAAGTTAAAGAAATGAGGTAGAAAGAGAAAAGTGAAAGAAGAGAAGAGAAGAAGGAGGAGTAGAGGGTTTGAAGAGAATGAGTAAAGTAATCATCTTTCTAGAGGTAAGAAAGTAGTTATTATTCAATTTTGAGATGATTCATAGAGAGGGGAGAAGTACTCTTCTCCAATCTCAAACTCTCTCATCTCTTGGTTGGGTAGGGTTCTTGGGAATGTGCTTATTTTGTGAAATTGATGCTAATTGATTATTTCTTATGTTTTCATATGATTATTGAATGAATTTGCATGATTACAAACCATGACTTTATGCTTTGATTGTGTTGTTGATGTTAAAAATGAGTTTTTGATAAAAATGGATATAAATTCTCAAATTTAAGTTGTGCTAAGTGCTTTTGAAGTTGAAATAAGTGATTCTATCCATAAAAATGCTTGGTGACTGTTTTATAAGTGTTATTGGGTTCAAATAAGTGCTTTTGTGTGTGAAAAAATGATTTTGGGTCAAATTTCGCAAAAAAACCCGTTTTTGAACAGTGTTTGGCGCCCCAACGCAGTAATATGGCGCCCGGGCGCAGAAAACGGCAGAAACTGGGTTTTTACTCCAGTAATTGCGCCCCGGCACAGCGCAGTCAGCAGGGTTGACTTTTGCCTTTTGGTTGACTTTTTGACTTTTTGTTGACTTATGCATCCGGAACCCATTTTCCATAATTTTCCGTGTAGAATCCATTTTTGATACTCGTTTGTGGGGATTATGCTTAGATAGTGCTGTTTTGTATATAGATGTCAATATGTTGTTGATTTCAATTATAATCCTATGGTGATTAAATGGTGTAAATGATTATAAATTGGGTCTTGAATGATGAACTAAGTTATGATGTTACTTGTGTTGATTATTCATGATGATTTGATATGTTGAGATGAGATTATAACTTAGAATAATATGACTATTGCTATGTGATATATGTGCTTGTACGTATAACTATGATGATGATGTGTTGAGATACTTTGATGAGAAATTGAGAAGAAATATTAGGTTAAGATATCCTAGTATTCATGAGTAGATGTGTAAGAGTATCATCATAAGTTGTATATGTACATACATGCATTCATGAGTCAACTTGATTCGAGTCCCCCATGACTTAAAATCGAGTTTAATGTGAATGGATAGAATTATATCCTAATTTGATGCGGGTACCGCATGCATTTACTTGTGTCTAGGGACATAACATTGATGATGAAATTAGTTGCATTAGGAATTTGTGCATTCCTATTTGATACTTGTTAAGTGATGTGATGTGCTATTATGATTATTGAGAATTGCTTAAATATAATGCTTGGTTGATTGTTTATTCTTGAATATGATTTTATATTCATGATGCTTATTGAAGATGCATGCAACTAGACAAGATTATTGTTTAGTGATACTATGATATTTTACATAATGCGATTATGCTTACTTCTTGCATTATGATTATTGGATTATAACTAACTCTCTATTATGTGTATTTGAATGGTTTGGGACCAGGTTCTCAGCTTGAGGATTCCGCCGCGGATTAGGATTTTCCGTTCGTTGCTTATCTAGTCTAGTGGTAAGAAGAAGATGTAGGAGATCCCTAGGAGTTGTCTAGTTTGTCTAGGGGTTGCTCTGATACATTGTGACACTAATCTTTGGGTTGTATTATTTAACTACGTTTGTATGAATTTTAACTTATGACCTTGCTATTATTTATGTTTTGAGTAGGTTTGATTTACAAAACCTTATTTAAGTTGTAATTTGAGGATGATTATGCATACTATGATTTAAGCTTGTTGAGTAGCTTACTAATATTATTATGCTTCCGTTGCGACGTAAATGAATATATATGCATGTTTTGTGGATTTCAATTGATGTAGCACCTTGATATGCTTGTATGTTTTAATTTAATTTAATTATAGCGTATAAGTGGGATAGGGTGTTACAGCTTTCATCTCCTGTTTGTTAGTTACATGATCCAAATTTTCATTGTGTTAGTTTAGAGAAAAACAAGCTTGGATGTCCCCTCCATTTGTTTTGTAGTTGCTTCTCTTTTTATATATCTATTTTAGATTAGTTAGCTTCTTGCTACCGATCCTAGTTTAAAAAATATATATATAATGAATGTAAAAATTAATTTTAATATTAGAAGTTAGAGTACCTTTTTATGTGTTGAGGTTGTTGTAAACAACGTGGTGAAGTTGTGGTAGCAGGAATCATCAACATTATTGATACTATTTTATATTGTCATAATTAAGCTCGATTTCGTAATAAGCATGTGCTTGGTTCTACAGCTGATAAATTTGAGTTTGATAGAGTTGAATTTGATAAAAAAATAAGTTAAATATAGTTGATATACGTTTAAATACTTTTCGATAAAATTGATTCTCATCAATTATATTGTTTGGATAGTTTGATTCAAAATTACTTTTGAATAATTGTGTAATTACAAAAAATTAGTGATATATAATTATTTTATTTAGGCTTAATTTAGCATTTGATCTTTTATGTTTATTTTAGATTTCAACTTGATTTATTATCTTTCATCGTAATACTCTATCTCAAACATCAGCTGTGACTCCACGATTATTTTAGCCTTTTAGGTGCATATCAACTTGGTATATTTAAAAAAATGATATATAAAAAAATAGTTTTTTTCTAAACGGATTTAAAAACACAGTTTTTTAGGTACTAAAAAGTTGACAAGAATATAAAGAATGCAAATGTATACTATGAAATTAAATAATATCTCATCACATAATACTTTATTTCGTACCTTTTGAAATGTTGTTTTTGATATATTCTATTCCAACACACATAAACACATAACAATTTTTTAAAAAACACACCCTAGCCAACAACAATTAAGTTGGGGTACGTAGTAAAAATCATGCACACTTGGGAAGTGGAGAACCGCACAAACACTTATTATGAAAGTACACATAATCACCAAAACTTTGCAATTTTCCACCTATTGGAATTTGACCACACAACCTATTATAACTCAAATTGAGGGAATCCAAATCTAGTGCGGTCAACCCTTGGGGAATTTTTCCATACACCTTATTGTGATTAAGATCTAATGATGTCAAGCTTGTGGAGAATTTTACATTAGATAGATCAAACGATAGTTTATTCCTAGATAAGTCCACAACTTGGACTGTATTGTTTGGCCCAAAAAATGAAGATGCATCTCCATTGAGATTGTTCCGTGACAAGTCAATGACCCTGCAATTGAGATTCCCAATTGAGGGTGGGATTGGCCCAGTGAGATTGTTATGGGAGAGGTAGATATCTGTATTGGATTTAAACGAACCGAATGAGAAAGGGATTGAACCGGTTAAGTGGTTACGGTCCAAGTGCAGGGCGCCGAGGTTTGGAAGCTGAGAGAGTGAACTAGGAATTGAACCGGTAAGGTTGTTGAACGAGAGATCTAAAAAAGTGAGTTTTTTGAGTTCGGCTAGGAAAGAAGGAACCGGACCTGACAAGTTGGTATAAGTGATACGGAGGAACTTGAGGTTGGTTAACTTGGCAATTGTGGGCTGGAGTGGGCCTGTGAGGTTTGGAAGTTTGTGGAACACAAGAGTCTCAAGGTATGGAAGCAGGCCCACGGAGGGCGGGATTTGACCTGAGAAATTGGTGTCTGGGATAGTGGAATCCATAATAGCAAGGGAGTTGATACGGTGCGTTTTAAGGTCGCACTCGACAACAAACCAGCCACAGCAGTCCGTGTCCGGATCCCATGAGGCTAGAAGGTATGGATTGTTGAGGTCTTTCTTGATTTGGAGCAAGACTTTCTTATCATGCGGGTTACATCGTTCAGATAGTACACTAGATAGCAATATTAGAAGCAAGGATAAATGTAGTATTGTGATTTTCATTTTCAAATTAGATGAGATTAGATTGAGAAATGCTGAATTATATATATAGACTAACGAAATAAATCTTTGTTTGATGTGAAACAAGATCAGGCTAGTAGTTTACTCTTTACATTGGCACTTGGTTTTTCCAATGTTAGTTTCGAGGTAGACTCTCAAGTTGTAGTGCTATTGTAGGTAGAAGGGAGGGAGGAAGATATAAATTTCTAAGAAAAATTTAATTACAGTTTTGATTTAATATATTATTAACATTGTATTATGCTTTAATATATATATTAAGGACATGCATGATTTGGTAGCGATTTAATTTCTAATTCAGTAGTTGCTGCCTGCTGCCATATGTGTCGGCTCTTGGAATTTTATTGCCAATTTTAACTAAATGTATCAAAGTCTAAACTTCACTGGCTGTTTAGTGCTAAGTGCATTTCTTAATTAATTAAGCTTATCCTATTGGTAGCCCATTGTAAAACTAAGAAGAATGTGTGCGCTGTAACCTGTTTCTTGCTATGCAAATAATTTTTCTATAGTATATTGGACTCTGTTTTACTACATAGACTAGTTAGAAAAATGAGAAAGATATAAGAAATTAATCACAAAGTAGACTCAAACGATTCTTATATTATTTTAGTTTTAGATAATTAACTAATTAAAAGCATTGAAAAATTCAATTTAAATTTTAAAATAAAGTTTAAGTAATAAATAACCATGGGGAGAACCACACAAACACTTATTATTATTGATATTATGAAAACTTTGTCATCAACATTATTCATATATATAAGCATGAGCTACTATAGAAGGTAGCAAGCCAACGGGAGTGGTTATGGTGCATAAGCTTTTTCCTTATGCACCGTGCATAAATAATGAAAATTACTTAATGCAGCCCCCAGATTGCTTAGCACACCCCCCAGATTACTTAACGCACCCCCCAGATTTCTAGCGCACCCCCCAGATTTCTAACGTACCCCTAAAAATCTGAGGGGTGCGCTAAGTAATTTGGGGGGTGCGCTAAGCAATTTTGGGTATTTATGCACGGTGCATAAACATGGCTTATGCACCATAACTTATGCCCAAGCCAACAACTAGTTGGGGTAGTAAAGATCAGGTACATTTGGGAAGAGGAGAACCACACAAACACTTATTATGAAAATATTCATAAATGTCAAAACTTTGCAATCTTCCACCAATCGGAATTTGGCCGCACAACCTGTTGTAACTCACATTGAATAATTGAAAATACAATGCGGTCAATCCTTGGGGAAGCTTACCATACACCTTATTGTGATTAAGATCCAATGATGTCAAACTCGTGGAGAAGTCCACATTTGATAGATCGAACGATAGTTGATTTCTTGATAGGTCCACAATTTGGACTGTTTTATTCGGTCCAAATATTGAAGACGCATCTCCCTCGAGCTTGTTCCGTGACAAGTCAATACGGGTGAAATTGAGGTTTCCGATTGAGGGTGGGATGGTCCCAGTGAGATTGTTATGAGAAAGAAAAATATCTGGGTTGGATTTAAACGAACCAAATGAGGAAGGGATTGGACCAGTTAAATGGTTACGGTCCAAGCGGAGGAAGCCGAGGTTTGAAAGTTTAGAGAGTGAATTGGGGATTGAACCAGTAAGATTGTTGAAAGAGAGATTCAAATAAGTGAGGTTTGTAAGTTGGGATAGAAAGGAAGGAATCGAACCTGACAAGTTGGTGTTACTGATACTGAGGAACTTGAGGTTGGTTAGTTTAGCAATAGCGGGCTGGAGTGGGCCCGTGAGATTTGGAAGTTTGTGGAACTCGAGAGTCTCAAGGTATGGAAGTTGGCCCACGGAGGGAGGGATTTGGGCCGAGAAATTTGTAATTGGAGGGGCTGAATCGAAAATAGCGAGGGAGATGACACGGTTGGTTTTTTCATCACAATCGACGCCGTACCAGCCACAACAACCTGTTTTTGGATCCCATGATGATAAAAGGTACGGGTTGTTGAGGTCTTTTTTAATTTGGAGCAACACTTTCTTATCATATGGGTTGCATCGCTCAGATACTGCAGTGGATAACAATATTAGAAGCAACAAGGGTAAATGTAGTATTGTGGTTGCCATTTTTAAATGAGATGAGATTAGATTGAGAAAGGCTTAATTATATATATATAGAAGATTATAACGAAATAAATCTTTGTTTGATGTGAAACAATATGTCAGGCTAGTGGTTTACTCTTTACATTGGCACATGGTTTTTCTAATCTTTGTAGCTGCTGTCTGCTACCATCTGTGTCGGCTCAGAAATTGGATTGCCAATTTTGACCGAAGTCTAAACTTCACAGGTTCTTTAGTGGTCACTTTGCTAAGTGCATCTCTTAATTAATTAAGCATATAATCTTATTGGCGGCACATTGTAAAAGTGAGACATTAATTTTGTATTGGTCCCTTAACTAATTAAGGTTATAAATTGGTCCCTTAACTTTAATTTTGTTTGTCATATTGATCCTTTTCGTTAGTTTTTATGAAAAAACATTAATTTTACTTTCTATTATTCGTTATATGAACACATAAATGATTTATTTACGAGTAATATTGTTAGTAAATATGATATATGAGTTCAGATATTTTTCTTAGACGGGAGATAAATACACTATCAACCTATTAAAAAGGACCAATATGGCAAACATAATTGAAGTTAAGGGATCAATTTGCGACATTAATAAGTTAAGGGACCAATTTGTAACGTTAATTAGTTAAGGGACCAATATGAAACCAATAAATAAGTTAAGGGACCAATTCTGCAATTTAGGCCCCGTTTGGCCTGACTTATTTTCTCCTTTTTTTATTCTCCTTAAAAATAGTAAAGAAGGAAAAAATTGTGTTTGACTTCACTTTTCTTTATTTTTTACTTCTTTACTTTATTTCTCTAATACTTTTAAGGAGAAATAGTGTCAAATATAATTTTATACTTCTCTATTTCATTTAAGCTAAAATAAAAAGTAAAAAATAAGCCGGGCCAAACGGAAGCTTAGCCTATTATTTTTGTTTTAGATAGTTAACTTATAAAAAGCTTTGAAGAATTCAATTTAAATTTTAAAATAAATTGTATGGGTGTTTACTGTGAAATTTGGTAAACAACGCTAGTTTGAGTTATTACAAGAGAGATCAACTAGTAAATCTAGGAACATAGTGTTTTTTGTTTATATTTCCAAAATAGTTAGTGTTATTCATTGTTCTTATGCTTTAAATGTGATTTTTATGTAACTTGAATTGCAATAAAGAATGTTTATTCTAAGGAATAAACAGAAAGGGAGATTGAGTTGAAATAAAGACAATTCGAATTAAAATGAAAGAATTGTAAATTTGCATTCAAAGGTAAATGTTTACAGAAAAGTAAATGGTACACATTGCATACATTTTCCCTTTCGAACTCGTTTCTCGCGTTGACATGGGTACTTTGAGTTTTGTAAGGATTTTTGTATAATGATTGTGACCCTTTGCTCGATCACAGAACTAAACTATTTATAGACACTAATTCCTAACTGCTAATAAGGTTTAAGTTAACTAAAGAGAGGACGCGTGTCTTGACACGTATTTTGAATTTGAATTCTCCTTTATCCTTTGATTTAGCCGTTGTATCCATCGAAGTCGAAATAGCAATGCTTTTCTTGAATATTTTGTTAAGTCCACACTTTTCTTCTGCACAGCAAACGCTTCGACCTTATAGACATTTCGACCAAGTCGAAAGAACCCTGAAGAAAACAATGTTAAGACTAATGCTCCAGATAGAACATTTGATGATATGTTCATGCATGATTATTCATTAAATTTATTGGCTCTGAAAACCAACCCTCTTTAATGACTTTTAAACTAGTAAAATAATTAAATGGAATTATATTTATTATTTTCAGTCATGCCTTTTGAACATATTTTTAACTTAGTAAAAATATGGGCTAACAAATTGCCCCCAAAATGTCTGTTTCGATCGAGTAGTTCGAACGAGAATAGAAAGATGCATTTTAATCCCACGTGCTTGACACTCTTAACAATGACGGCGCTGGTGTAACGCACAGTAATAACTGTCACCTTGATCTCCACAATCCATCATTTCCCCTAGATTTTAGGCATAGTGGATGACGTGGCGCTCATAGAAGTTGAAAAGAAATTGATTGAATTTCTTTTTGATTTATTTTTTTAAACCTTGACACGTTTCCCTATAAATAGCAGTGGAAAACAAAGAAACACTTTTTACCAACTTCCATTCTATGAGCTTCTTTGCGAAAACACCATTTCTGATTTTCTGCAACATTACCCTTTAATCCTCAAGAAATCAGTGATTCCGAACCGTTCAAACGATTCTTATAGTGATTGCGCTTTGATCCTTCGCTGATTTGCCCAGAAAAAACTCAACCTTTTTTCAAGTTTTACTCAGAAATCATTTTTTAAACCCTTTTAAATTCATCGTTGTTCATCAATGGCTTCGAATCAAGAATTTGAAATACCATCTGCTTGGAAGTGGAAAGATTTGCTGGTCTTAGAGAATGGTGAAGAAGTTATTCCTGAACCAGTTGGGAGTGAACCTGAAAGAAAGATCTGGACTGCTCAGTTGATGTTTTCTTTCTCATTGAAGAAGGACACTTATGTTTTCTGTGGCCCTTATCCACCACGCACAGAAGTTCTGTCGAACGAGGTAAATGGTCTCTTCCCTAAGTATGTAACCTGTGGGCCTAGGATATTCGAAGTAAAGCCTTATAATTTTGGGTATCTTAAGAATCCCCTTAAAGTATTTCGAGCCGCCCCTTATACTGCACATAAGGACTACATCCCTTGGTTGGATAGGGTAGAAAAAGATTTTAAGGGTTTCTTGGAGAACTATGAGATTTACCCTTTGATTCAATTTAGTCGAACCGGTCCCAAATACAAACCTGAACTTCTTATAGCAGCCCTTCATTTTTATGAAAAATCCACGAACACTTTTCAATTTAGATGTGGAATGTTAACCCCCACCCTCTTGGATGTCGCTGCTATCACAGGCCTTAGGCCTACCGATGATCACTTCGATCCAACAAAAACTGGAGATAAGGTCGAACTTAACTACAAAGAGAACACCTTCTCCAAGTATATTGCTGAGAATATGGGTGAAGAAGGAGAAGAAGTATCACATGAGGAACATGTGGCCTTCTTGACACTATGGTTATCCCATTTTGTCTTTTGCTCGAAGTCCCTTCAAGTTGCAAGGATGTTCATTCCAATGGATCAACAGATTCATAAGGGCAGAATCTTTAGTTTAGGGCGCTTGTTGCTGGGAACCCTTTATGAAGCCATGGGAAATGCGAGTGATGCTATTAAAGCATCGAAAGATGGGTCCACTGTTGGGATTGCTGGGCCAATGTGGCTATTGCAATTGTGGTTGAATGCCACTTTTGAAACTGAGCTTGGATTGATAGTCCCTTCTGACTATCAAAAAGAAGTAGATGAAAGAGAGGTCGAAGGGCAGAGGTTAGTAAGGTTAGCCCCTCGTTCACTAGATCAAGACACCAGAAGACTTTTCATGAGGCACATGAAAATGTTCTTGACCTTTGATAAGTTCTTACCACGCCATGCTCCTTTCGTTGAGCGTAAATATGGCGCTGCATGGTTCCTCGAAGACTTTCCTGCATTCGATCCTGATAATGAGGAAGAGGTCAATGAAGTATGGAGAGCCTACCTAGAGCAAACTGTGCTATCCTGCAGGATTGGGGATAAGTCGCACCAGTTTGGCTTGGTGGGGTACCAGCCTAATTGTGTTGCTAGGCAATTTGGCATGTCTCAGATTAGACCCAAGAGCTTTTTTGAAACGCCAGATCGAATGGTACTGGGCACAGGGATCACTGAGAAGACTTACAAAAAGTACAAGAGGATGATAGCGAACTATGAGTACACATTCAAACCATTTGAGTTTAAACCATCATTTTATTGTACTGATGGCTTCAGCGCTTGGTGGAATGATTATTACTCACGCTTTTCGATTGGCAATGCGGAGCATATGTTGGGTATGGTGGATAGTGGTTTCATTGTGCCATCTCTTACGAAGAAGGCTACTGTCTCAGGTCGAGGTAAAAGAAAAAACTTAGCTTTTATTTCTTTTTAGATTAACACTATAGTTTGTATTTTTGACAGTGAGATAACCACTTGATTTTCACTTTGAATTATTTTCAGGCAAAGCTATAAAAAAGGATGTTGGATCTTCTAAGACTTCGACTGAAGTGAAGAAGCCCACAGGAATAAAGATCAAATCTGAGGTTGAAACCTCAAAACCTAAGGTACATCATTCCCATATCAAATTTCTTTTCGACCCTTATTATCAACAATCGAACTTAACTTGTTATTTTACTTTCAGAGCCGGAAAAGAAATACAGGCGCTGATACTGCATCTACTGCTTCAAAGAAATCGAGGCAGACCATTGAGCTGGATACAAAAGTAAGTATTGTGCCCTGATACACACCTTTTATTCAAACTTGTGAACCTAAATTACTTATCCTCAATTTTCTTTACTTTTTAGGATGATGAAGCAGAAAAGGAAGTCCCCTTTGTGAGAAAAAGGAAACAGGCTGCTGTTTCGACTTCACATGGAGGTGAAAGGGGAAATTCCGTTACTGAAGGACCAGAGAAGGAAAAGGAGGAACCAGAGTCCAATGAGGACCGGGAAATCCCAGCTGCCAAGAAGAAGAAGAAGGAGGAACCAGCGTCCAATGAGGACCGGGAAATCCTGATCGAAAAGAAAAAGAAGAAACAAGAGCCTAAAGCTCAAGAAGCCCCATCGAAGGATCAAGGGGAGAAAGATGAAAGAAGAAAGAAGAAGAAAAATGAAGAGAAAAGACCTGAAGTCACTGTGAGGGAGAAGTCAGCTATTAAGAAAACTAAAGTGCACAAGGCACTAAAGATTCATACCTCCAGTGACAGTGGCGAGACTCATAAACCCACGGAAACTCCTGTGCAAGAGAAGGAAGTATTGGTCGAAAAGGACCAAACTACAAATGCTAAAGGAGATGATAATTCTGGGTCCAAAGGAGATCCATTGCCACAATTAGAACCATTGGTCGAAGACCAAAATGCCGCAAACGAGGGGAAGCAAGATAATGTGCAGAAGGATGGCACAATTCTTATGCAAGATGCCCCCAATGCTGAGCAGAAAAATGATTCCCTTACTGACCCTGAGGTCAAAGACAAAGAGGTAAATTTCATTTTCTAACTCTATTTTCTCTTCGAATTCTCTATTGTTTTAACTGACCTTTCTTTTGTGTTTGTAGGACGAATCGAGAAAGGACACTCTCCAAGACCAAAACCAGCAAAGTCCACAGGAGATACCAAACAAAGATAAAGTTGATGATGAAAAGGTCGAACTAGGTACTGATGGTGATAGTACTAAAGTTTTGCCAACCAATTCAAGCATCAACTACACTATCCCCAGTACCTCCTCCAAATCTGGACAAGCCAGTTCGACACAAGAATCTCAGCATGATTCTGAAGGCATGCCTGAAGCTGAGGCTGGTGGTCCAGATTTAGCATCAGTTTCTTCGACCTCAAGGCTCTCTGCAAGTCTTGGAGTGCAAGAAGAGGAGTTTGCTAATATGCACAAGTCTGACCCTGCAGGAACTCTTCGACTACTACTTTCCAAGAGACAAAGCCAAACTGCCACTTCCAGTGAGCGCACCACCAGTGACTCTGCACCTTCAAACGCTGATATAAATTCACAGGTGCGTCAAGATTCACTGCTTTTGAGACTCACCACTGACTTCGCGCAGCGGGATGTGTTAACGCAGCTCGAAGAGAATCCTGCTTGTGCCTACAGTCATTTGGCCTTTTTGAAGAAATTGCACAATCCTTTGACTGATGAAACAACTTTGGGCAAGGTCATTCAACTCGGTTCGATCATTGACCAGTTTGCCAAAGCTGTGCAGAAAAGGAATGATAATGACACAAGGCTGGCTACTCAACAACAGGCTCAGGCCATGTTTTATGAGAGGGCACAAAAGGCACAAGCAGAAGTGGATAGGCTGTCTTCCCAAGCTGACGAGAGCAATCCAGGAGTTGAGAACTGCAACAAGAATATTGCCTTTTATAAGCAACAAATTGAACTCTTGGAAAATCAGATAGTAGGGTATAGGCGCAAAATCATTGAAGAGGAAGTCGAAAAGGCTCGAATCGAAAAAGAAGCAAAAGCCTCGACTCAAGAGTTGATTGATGCGCAGGGCAGGGAAGGAATTCAAGCTTTCAGTGCAGCAGAGGTGGTTGCTGAAGAAATCAAGTCTCTGGAGAGCTCTAATCTTGTGGTCGAGAAAGAACTTGCAACTTTGAAGCGGATTTATGCTGACTGCACTAAGGACTTATAGTTTTTTCTTATTTTCTTTGTCCTTTCGAACAATTTTGGTATTCAATCCTGTTTGGATTTTATTTGTAACTTTGAACAAAGTCCCAATTTGTGGCAACTTTTAATTTGCAATTGTCATTTCGCTTTTATGTTTAAGTACTATTCTGCGCTTATCTTTACTTCGAGTAAAACAGGTTTATATTTTTTCAAATACTTTCCATTTATACCCAAAATACGTTTTTCAGGAGTTAACTCCTCAATTTCATTAGCACCATTTGAATAAACTTGAACAATTTTAAATGGTCCTTCCCAATTTGGGGACCACTTGCCTAGGAGTCTATCTTTCTTGTCCATAGGCAAAATCACCTTCCAAACTAACTCTCCAACACTAAAAGACTTAGACTTAACTTTCTTATTGTAGGCTTTAGAGACTCTTTCTTTTTGTTTTGTTAATACTTCTAAAGCATTAAGTCTTTCTTCATCTAAATCAACTAAATCATCTGACATCATCTGCCAATAATGGTCCAAAGGTATTTCCATTTGTCTTTGCACCCTTGCTGACTGCAAATGTATTTCGACTGGTAATACAGCATCATGACCGTAAGTTAGTTGAAATGGAGTAGTGTTAGTTGATTCTTTAGGAGAATTTCTACAAGCCCATAAAACTTGATCTAAAGTCTTATGCCAATTTCTTGGTTTTTGGGCTATGTGTTTTCTTATCAAATTAATAATGATTTTATTGGCTGCTTCAACTTGACCATTTGCTTGCGCATAGTATGATGTTGAAGTTAATAACCTAAAGCCAATTTCTTGGGCAAATTCCTGCATCTTTCGTCCAGTAAAAACTGAACCTTGATCTGTAGTAATTGTTTCAGGAATTCCAAACCTATAGATTATATGATTTTGAATAAAATTAATCACTGCCTCTTGATCAACATTTGGTAATGGAATTGCTTCAATCCATTTTGTGAAATAATCTATTCCAACTAAAATGTAACGTTGATTTTTTGATGAAGCAGGTTTAATTTCGCCAATCAAATCTAGAGCCCAACCCCTAAAGGGCCATGGTTTTATTATGGAGTGTAGTTCACTTGCGGGCACATGCTGGATTCTCAAATGTCTTTGGCATTCTTGGCAACCCTTGGCGTACTCTATGCAATCTTTTAACATAGAAGGCCAATATAAGCCTTGTCGAAATAACAACCATTTTATTTTATGCCCTGCTTGATGAGAACCACACGTGCCACTATGAACATCAGAGATTGCTATGTAAGCCTCTGCTTCATTTAGGCATTTTAACAAAATTCCTTCAGAAGTCTTTTTGAAAAGATCATTTTCAAAAATTACATAGCTTAAAGCCCTGTATTTTGTTTTTCAATCCACATTTCCTGTTGGATTTCTAAGATACTCCACGATAGGCTTTCTCCAATCACCATCTGAGAGATTGTCAATGGCAAAAATTTCAAACTCATCATGGATATTTTCAATTTCCTCTTGTGGTATAGTATCTGCCCCCACAAGTTTTGGCATTGACAATTGTTCAGAAATTGGTTCGTGCAAGACCATTTTTTCTTTGATTTCGATCAATTGTGTCAACTTTTCTTTTGACATCTTATATCCTGAAGCAATTTGGGCTAAGTCATTTGCTTCTTGATTTTCTAAACGAGGTATATGTTCAATATCTACATGATCGAAACAGTCTAGTAAAGAACTAGCCATAACAAAGTATTTTGTCAAGTGTTCTTTAACACATTTATATTCTTGTGTTAGTTGTTTCAATACTAGTTCAGAATCACCTCTTATTTTAACGTTCTTTGCTCCCAAATCTTTTAATATTTCTAAACCTGTTATCAAGGCTTCATATTCAGCTTCATTATTAGAGCAAAGTCCATTTATTTTATACTTGAACTTAGTTGGAACTTTAGTAGGAGAAATTATTAAGATCCCAATCCCAGTTCCATGTTTATGTTTTGAGCCATCGAAATAGAGAATCCAAGGCTCTATATCAACATATTCTTGTGGCATTTCGACCAAAGAATGATCAACTATAAAATCAGCCACAATTTGACCTTTAACAGCCCTTAAAGGCTTATAAGTAAGTGAATATTCAGTTAATGCTAATGCCCATTTTCCAATCCTACTATGTAACATAGGTTTGGTTAACATATGCTTAATAACATCAAAGTGAGAGTAGACATAAACATCAACAGGCTTTATATAATGCTTAAGTTTTGTACAAGAGAAATACAAACAAAGACAAAGTTTTTCTATGGCAGTATATCTAGTTTCTGCATCATTTAAAACTCTACTAAGGTAATAAACTGCATTTTCTATGCCATTATCATCTTCTTGAGCCAACATGCTTCCTATTGTCTTATCAGACGCAGCAATGTACAACTTCATAGCTTTATTCCTGCTAGGAGGCATTAAAACTGGAGGCTTTATCAAATAATCCTTTATGTCATCAAAAGCCTTTTGATGCTCTTCATTCCATTTGAATGGATCATCTTTCTTGAGTCGAAGTAGTGGTGAGAACGCTTGAGCTTTTCCACTTAGATTCGAAATGAATCTTCTCAGAAAGTTAATTTTTCCTAACAGAGACTGAAGTTGTTTCTTGGTCGAAGGAGGCTTTGTCTCTAAAATGGCCTTTGTCTTGTTTTGGTTTATTTCGATGCCTTTTTTATGCACCACAAAACCAAGGAAATCTCCTGCATGCACACAAAAAGCACACTTTAATGGATTCATTTTTAATCCATGTTTCCTCATTCTTTCAAAAGATTGCCTAAGATATTGCAAATGGCTATCTTCAGAAGAGGATTTGATGATGATATCATCAATATAGACTTGCATGAATGTATCTATAAAATCATGAAACATAGAATTGATAACCCTTTGATAAGTGGCACCAGCATTTTTTTAACCCAAAAGGCATAACAACCCATTCGTAAGTGCCTAAAGCACCAGGGCATCTAAATGTTGTTTTAGATACATCCTCTTCAGCAATGAAAATCTGGTTATAACCAGAATAACCATCTAACATACTTAAAAATTTGAAACCTGCCGCTGAATCTATTAACATTTCTGCTACAGGCATGACATATTCATCTTTAGGTGTAGCATTATTTAAGTCCCTAAAATCTATGCATACTCTAAGTGTACCATTCTTTTTAATGACAGGAACTATATTTGCTAACCATTCAACATACCTGGCAGTTCTGATGAATCTACTCCTCAGCAGCCTTTCGATCTCTTCCTTGATTTTGGACATAATTTCTGGTGCAAACCTCCTTGGCAATTGTTTCACTGGTTTCTTTCCTGCCTTGATTGGTAGTCTTAATTCGACCATTTCCCTATTTAGTCCAGGCATTTCATTATAGTCCCAAGCAAAACAATCACTAAATTCTTTAAGGAGTAGCACCAATTTTTCCTTTAGATTAGGAGTGATGTTAGCGCTAATATAAGTTGGCCTTTTCAATGAGCCATCTCCAATGTCTATTTCTTCCAAAGGGTCTTGTGCTTGCATTTTTGGAGTTTCATTTAACGGATCTCTTTCGAACCCCAAGGGCTCATCATCATAAATGCAATCAAGCCTTTGAATTTGTGGCTCAGGACCGCCATCCTTTTCGACTTTGGCTTCTACAGCCATATTTTGTTGAACATCAGCTTCCAAAGCCGTATTTAGTTTGGTTTCGGCCATATAAGCCGTAATCCTAGCCCAAGAATTGGACTCAGTCATAGTAGTCTTCGTAGATATTCCACCCAGTTGGTGGTATTACTCCATCTTCTGAGGAAGCAGCATCTATTTCCTCTCTTTCCCATATGAAACCATGGGTTGGGTGGAGTTTGACAGAATGTATAACGTTATCAGAAGGCTCGAAAGCACTTTCCCTGTCATAGCATGGCGAAATATTTGCCAAGTTTTTGTCAAAGGTTTGTTTTGAAATGGTATCCACCTCTGACATATAGAAACTTTGGTCAGCTTCGATGTTCTCGACGCAACCATCCTCTCTCCAAAGTATTAACTTCTGATGAAGGGTAGATGGGACAACTCCCACCCCATGGATCCAATCCCTTCCTAACAGTAAGTTGAAGTTTGCTTTGGATTCAACCACCAAAAACAAGGTAGGTCGAACTATGCTGCCTACAGCAACATCTACTTGAATTGCCCCCCTAGAGTATCCTGTCTTGCCTTCATAATTTGACAAAACAATGTTATGGGCTGACAAATCACAGTCATATTTGCCAATTTTAGGCAACATAGATAGAGGCATCAAGTTAACAGCAACACCTCCGTCAATTAGCACTTTGTTAACCCCAACTCCCTCAACTTTTGCTCTGATGAAGAGAGGCTTGAGATGGTTTCTCATGCCTAAATCTGGCTTTTCGAATGTAGCTTGTTGCTCCTCGATATAGCCATTATTCATGATATAATAGCACATTGGCTTTGGATCAGCCATTTCTAACTGGTCGAAATCAGTTTCGAGCTCAGTTACTTTAGATTGGACATCATATTCTGATGGCAATATAGAAACCACACATATGACATCGAAATCTGGCTCAGAATCCAGCAGATCATCATCCTCCATTTTGTTATCATTTATTGGGGGAAGGATTCTTTATTTTGCTGGCCTTCTAGCCACTTCTTTGTACTGGCTTGGTTGATCATTTGCTGCAGCCAATTTTTTCTGGCGTTGGAACCTACGACATTGTGTCCTAGTCATTGGATGTTTTCCTTTGTAGTTATTTTTATATGAATATTTGTTAGCATCTTCTGAGTAGTTATGTTTGGTACCACTGGAGCCACCAACTTCCAATGCCCCTTTGTTGACTCTCACCATTCCTTGGTGCATCCAGTGCCCCTGGGGGATCGAACTAGGAGGTCAAAAAGTTGGGCTTCGACCAGTTTTGACGGGGTTGTTTGGTCGAGTCAGGATCCCTTTTCCCTTATCTTGGTACTGTTTTGGGTTTGCCCCCTGCTTATTTGTCGCAGGTTGAAACCCTTTAAGGCCTTCAATAGCCTCCTTATCACAAACAGCACTGCAACGGGCACAAAGCATAACTCCTTTGTTCTCCAGTTTGCACCTGTTTAGAAAGTCAATCAGATCCTCTTCAGCACGAGGATAAACTACTTTCATTTTCTCGAAATACTCATTCTCAGAGATTTCCTCTGTTTGCATTTCTGTGACCTCCATGGCTTCGACCATCATGATTTCCTGTGGTTCAGCATAGAGAGTGTCAGCATTCTGCAAAGGTTCAGTATCAATCTTCATGGCCTTGGGCTTTTCGGCAAACTTGAGTCTTCCCTCATTTAAAGCCTTTTGGACCAAATCCCTGAAAAGTACACATTGTGAGGTTCTGTGTCCAAGAAAATTATGATATTTACAATAACCTCTTTTCTTTCTCATATCTAGTGGGGGTATTTTAACACCCTTAGGAACCACAATTTGGCCATCAGTAACCAATAAATCAAAAATCTCATCACATTTTGTTATATCAAAAGTGTAAGTTTTTGACACATATTTATCATTTTTTGGTTCGACAGGATTTTTCCCATTTGAAGGTTTCAAAAGTTTGCAAATATAAGGGGGACCAGGTTTTAATTCTGCCAAGTCTATTTCCCCTTGTTCAACATCCTCATAAGAGATATCATACTCTTGGTCACTGTCATGGGTTTCGACATAAGCAACCTTCTCTTTCTTATGATGCTTAGAATTTCTAGCCCTTTCTGCTTTCAAACGTTCGACCTGTCGAACCCTATCAGCAATTGGGCCATATCTCTTAGATATTGAGTATCTAATTTCTTTCTGATCAAATAATCTAGGCCACCAGCAGCCATTTCGACCAATTCATGTTCAGGCACCTGAGTAAAGCATCTAGCCTTAAGCAGACGGAATCTATTTAAATAATCATCTGCAGACTCAGGAGTTTTGCGCCTAACACTTGCCAGTTCTTTGAGACTTATTTTAGATTGTTCCATGTAGAATTGTTCATGGAAAACCCTCTCCAACTGAGTCCAATTGAAAATTGAATGTGGGGGAAGAGTAGTAAACCATGTGAAAGCATTTTTCGTTAGAGAATTTGGAAAATATTTCATCCTTAAATTCTCATTGTTCGCTAAATCCCCTGCCTCAGTCAAATATCTTGATATGTGTTCAACAGTTGATTCACTAGTATCACCAGCAAATTTGGTGAATTTTGGGATTTTCGAACCCCTTGGTAATTCTGTTTGAAGCACATATTCTGATAAGGCAGAGACAAAATGAGGCCTATGCATACCTACATTTAGACCATTTTGTGCCAGGATGGTCTCGACCAAATTTGCTATGTTATTTTGTCCAGCAAAATTATTATTTTGAACGTTCCTAATTACGTCGTCAGCATTTTGGTTCCTATTTACCAAGACGATTCCAGGATTTGGTTCGACTTGGGGCAAAACCTGTGGCTGTGCCTGAGGCTGCACTTGTGGTTCAACCACTGGTGCAGGTTGTTGGGCTTGGTTTACAGGATTAGCCAAGTTAATCTGTGCAGGCACCATGGCATTGTTTGGCGTTTGTGCAATCTGCAAAGGCACTACATTTTGAATTTGGGGAACTTGTTGATTAGGGACTTGAGGAGCCCCAAAGAAATCAACAATTCTTCCCATCTGTGTGGCTAATACTTGGTAACTTTGGTTAGTATTTTGAATTAAAGGATTAAACACTGTACCAATCTGTTGTGTTAACATATTAACCATATCATGATTACTATCATTCATTTGTTGCCTCATAGCCATCAAGGCAGTATTAGTCAATGCAGACATGTTGTTTCGAGTTGCAAAACCAGAAACTGTTTGATTATTAGGGACAAACACACCTGGTGCTGCCTCTGAAAATAACGAGGAACCCGTTTGTAAGCCCTGCATCATAGTAGTAGGCATACCATATTGGTAATTCATGTTAGTGCCTTGACCCATGAATTGGGAGAAGGGTAAATGAAACGTGGACGAACTTGCACCACCCCCATTAATATTTGACCGGTTTGGGGAGAAATTATTCTCCATGTTATGAACCAAAGTCAAAATGGGTTCTGTGGTTGTCGAAGGCGCCATTGTGGATGATGGTATTGTCATTGTGGCATTTATTACAGAAGATGTTGGGGCAGATACCGTTGCCCCTATCACATTGGTCACAGCCTCACTGATTACATGAGAGGTTATGGCCTCTGAGACAATCGAAGTGGTTGATGGATTCGAACCACTGTTATTATTGTTTCCAGTTGGATTTTCCATATTTGGTCTTGTATTTCTGGGTGGTGGTCTAACCATTTCAGGGAGAGACTTCCCGTTTCTTAAAAGCATACACTATACAAAACTTCTGGAAACAAATTAGAATACAGAACAACTAACTTCCACTAAAAAGTTTTTTTTTAAAGAAAATTTAAACGTAAAGCACACAGTCCCACTGGGCGTGCCAATTTGTTTACTGTGAAATTTGGTAAACAACGCTAGTTTGAGTTATTACAAGAGAGATCAACTAGTAAATATCGGAACATAGTGCTTTTTGTTTATATTTCCGAAATAGTTAGTGTTCATCATTGTTCTTATGCTTTAAATGTGATTTTTATGTAACTTGAATTGCAATAAAGAATGTTTATTCTAAGGAATAAACAGAAAGCGAGATTGAGTTGAAATAAAGACAATTCGAATTTAAATGAAAGAACTGTAAATTTGCATTCAAAGGTAAATGTTTACAGAAAAGTAAATGGTACACATTGCATACATTTTCCCTTTCGAACTCGTTTCACAGAACTAAACTATTTATAGACACTAATTCCTAACTGCTAATAACGTTTAAGTTAACTAAAGAGAGGACGCGTTTCTTGACACGTATTTTGAATTTGAATTCTCCTTTATCCTTTGATTTAGCCGTTGTATCCATCGAAGTCGAAATAGCAATGCTTTTCTTGAATATTTTGCTAAGTCCACACTTTTCTTCTGCACAACAAACGCTTCGACCTTATAGACATTTCGACCAAGTCGAAAGAACCTTGAAGAAAACAATGTTAAGACTAATGCTCCAGATAGAACATTTGATGATATGTTTATGCATGATTATTCATTAAATTTATTGGCTCTGAAAACCAAACCTCTTTAATGACTTTTAAAATAGTAAAATAATTAAATGGAATTATATTTATTATTTTCAGTCATGCCTTTAGAATATATTTTTAACTTAGTAAAAATATGGGCTAACAATGGGGAGAACCACACAAACACTTATTCTTATTGATACTATATGAAAACTTTGTTATCAACATTATTCATATATAAGCATGAGCTACTATAGAAGCTAGTAAGCCAACAACTAGTTGGGGTAGTAAAGATCAGGTACATTTGGGAAGAGGAGAACCACACAGACACTTATTATGAAAATATTCATAAATGTCAAAACTTTGCAATGTTCCACCAACCGGAATTTGGCCGCACAACCTATTGTAACTCACATTGAAGAATTGAAAATTCAAGGCGGTCAATCCTTGGGGAAGCTTACCATACACCTTATTGTGATTAAGATCCAATGATGTCAAACTCGTGGAGAATTCCACATTTGATAGATCGAATGATAGTTGATTTCTAGATAGGTCCACAATTTGGACAGTTTTATTCGGTCCAAATATTGAAGACGCATCTCCCTCGAGCTTGTTCCGTGACAAGTCAATATGGGTGAAATTGAGGTTTCCGATTGAGGGTGGAATGGTCCCGGTGAGGTTGTTGTGGGAGAGAATGATATCTGGATTGGATTTAAATGAACCAAATGAGGAAGGGATTGAACCGGTTAAATGGTTACGGTCCAAGCGGAGGGAGATGAGGTTTGAAAGTTGAGAGAGTGAACTAGGAATTGAACCGGTAAGATTGTTGAATGAGAGATCCAGAAAAGTGAGATTTTTTAGTTGGGCCAGAAATAAAGGAACCGAGCCAGACAGATTGGTGTTACTAATACGGAGGGACTTGAGGTTGGTTAGTTTAGCAATAGCGGGCTGGAGTGGGCCCGTGAGTTTTGGAAGTTTGTGAAACTCGAGAGTCTCGAGGTATGGAAGATCGCCCACGGATGGTGGGATTTGGGCCGAGAAATTTGATGGTACGGTGCGTTTTAAGGTCGCACTCAATAGTGTACCAGTCACAACAATCTGTGTTTGGATCCCATGAAGCTAGTAGGTAAGGATTGTTAAGATCTTTCTTGATTTGGAGCAACACTTTCTTATCTTGTGGGTTGCATAGATCTGATACAACACTGGATAGCAATATTAGAAGCAATGATAAGCGTAACATAGTGGTTGCCATTTTTAGAATGAGATTACACTAAAAAATATAGTTTCACCGAACCGAACCGCTGAACCGAACCGAAAATAACTGAACCGTACCATAAGTTTACAAACCGAACCATAGTTTCACGACGGTTCACTAACTGTGAACCGAACCGAAAAAAACCGAACCAAACTGGTGAAAACCGAACTGCAACATCAAAACTCAAAACTGGAAAATTAAATTTCTTACGTTCATAGTAACTCAAAACTGGAAAACTCAATGTTCATAGTTCTTAAACCCTAGCCCCCAAATCAAACCAAAATTCCTAAATCGAACCCTAATTCCTAAATCATAAACCGAAAATCGACTAATTCCGTTGCTCCACATCCTCTTTCGAAGAAGGCTCTTGCGTTTGACATCTATAAGGTATTAACCTTCCATTTCATTATCTCTTTAATCTGTATCTGAATCGAGTGAGATAAGGGAGATTCGTCACTGTTTAAGTTCCATAGGTGTAGCTAGAAGTAGTTGTTGGGGTATGATTTTGTGATTTTGGCTTGTGATTTTTGTTTGTGATTTTTGGGTTTCGTCACATTGAACAGTTAACCAGTTAGCATTGTGGGATATGTTTTTTGTTTGTGATTTTGGCTTGTGATTTTTGGGTTTTGTCACATTGATTTTGGCTTGTGATTTTTGTTTGTGATTTTGGCTTGTGAATTTTATATCTCTCCCTGTTTATGCTACTGTATTACAGTCAACTAATTGTTCACGAGCTAGTAGTACTTTGCTGCCTCTACTTTATTACTTTGCTTTTATGCTACTGTGTGTGCATGCTTTTGTTCACTAGTTTGAATTGAATAAGGCTTATTCACTTGTCACTTTATTATGCTACTGTGTGTGCATACATTTGAGATTGAATAAGGCATATATGTGCTTGCTTTTGATCCCTTGGTTTTTTTTATTAAACAGATGTCAGATAACGTATTAGATTGGACGATGCCACCTCCTAATTCTGATGGATCGGTTCAACATGAATCACACGGTGATGAATCACCATCTCAATCCGAAGGAAAGAAGCGTAAAACTCGGTCCCCTATGTGGAACCACTTCACTGTGGTTCCCGGTAAGTTGAAAAGGGCAAGCTGCAATTATTGCGGCCAATTGATTATGTATAAGGATGGAACAAGTGGTATGAAGAATCATCTAAGTAGATGCAATGATTATGACGGTAACACCCAAGTGACGCAAGCAAAGAAAAGGAGGAAAATCAATGCACAAGGGCAAGCCGTTTCTTCGCCGAGTTATAATAAGTTTGATCAAGTGGCATGCCGAGCACAGCTAGTAAGAACATTTGTGTGTGCGGAGCTTCCGTTTCGCTTTGTGGAAAATGAAGAGTTTAGGAAGTTGTTGCTCATCTTGCAGCCCCGTTTCGATATCCCATCACGATCTACATTGAGGCGTGATATTTGGGAGCTCTACATTGAAGAAAAGGAGAAATTGAAAAAATCATTGAAGAATTGTGGGAGAGTGTGTTTGACAACTGACACTTGGACCTCAGCTCAGAACTTAAGCTACATGTGTTTGACTCTTCATTTTGTTGATAGTGAGTGGAAGATACATAAGAAAATCATAAACTTTTGTCAAATCACCGGTCACACGGGAGATATGATTGGTCAATATGTTGATGGTTACTTAAAGAGTTGGGGGTTAAGTAAAATCTTAAGTATAACTGTTGACAATGCTATGGAAAACACGGCTATGATGAAGTATCTAAAGACAAGAATGCGATCTTGGGACAATCATGTGTTGAATGGAGATTTTATGCACATGCGTTGTTGCACGCATGTCTTGAATTTGATTGTGAAATCAGGTATGAAAGAGGACAAAAGCCGCTCTATTTCCAAGATTCGTGAGGCGGTTAAATATGTCAAATCCTCTCCACCTAGATTGGTTTCTTTCATGGAATGTGCAGCGGATGCAAAAGTTTCATATAAAGGTGCTGTTGTACTCGATGTTGAAACCCGATGGAATTCAACTTATTTAATGTTGAATGTTGCCGTGAAGTATAAAAATGCCTTTGACTTGTTCTATATACGAGATCACACATTTCAGAATGAAATGCTCCTTAGATCAGAAAATGGATTACAGGAAAAGGATTGGGATTATGTTATTTCGGTGCTTCCCTTGCTTGAGTTGTTTTATAAATCTACAACTCGTTTGTCGGGATCTTTATATGTCACTAGTGCTTCCTATATGAAAGAGGTATTCTACATTGGGAAAGGGATTAATAAGCACTTAGAGAATGTTGATGTGAACATCAAGGAAATTGCGAAGAAGATGAAAAAAAAATTTGACAAATATTGGGGAGATCCTAATAAAATAAATATCTTGCTGTTGATTGCTTTTGTTCTTGATCCAAGGGTGAAAAAGGCCATAGCGGAGTTTTATATTAGCCTTTTGTATGGCGAAAAGGGTGATGATCTAAAGAAAAGATTGGACTCTTCTTTTAAAAAACTTTATGCTCAATATTCAGGTATTACTCTTACTTTTTAGTTTCAGTCATGTGTAGTTGTCTTATTTTTGACATACATGTTCATTTCATGTCTCATCTAATTTAGTTGCTTTTTTATGCTTAAGTCTCATCTAATTTAGCTTGCTGATTCACTTCATTTTAATACAATTAATTTCTTTAGTTTAGCATAATTGAATTTTCACAATGTAATTTTTTTGTATTAACTCAATGCAATTCTGCTTCAAGTAAGTTCTTTTCTGGTGAAATGTGTCAGAGATTGCAATATTGGTTTATGAATGTGAATTAGTGGATTATTTGTTCACTCAGGATATTGTAGTTGCTTGGCTTTGACATGTTCATTTCATGTCTCATCTAATTTAGTTGCTTTTTTATGCTTAAGTCTCATCTAATTTAGCTTGCTGATTCACTTCATTTTAATACAATTAATTTTTTTAGTTTAGCATAATTGAATTTTCACAATGTAATTTTTTTGTATTAACTCAATGCAATTCTGCTTCAAGTAAGTTCTTTTCTGGTGAAATGTGTCAGAAATTGCAATATTGGTTTATGAATGTGAATTAGTGGATTATTTGTTCACTCAGGATATTGTTGATAGTCACAATTTCATGGAAACAAAGTCAGATCTAAAATTTCTTTATGTGTATTTTAGTTAGTGCCTGTACATATGTGTGTATTGAACCATTCTTTATGGCAAGAGCCTCTGCCAATCTGGCATAAGTAGTTGCTTGGCTTTGCATATTGAATGAATTGGATGGCAATGGAGTTGAATCCTAGAAATAATAATAGATGTAAAAAAACACAGTTCCTAGAGCAGAACATACTGTAATGGAGTTGCTGATTCTAAAATAGTGCTTGTTGCAACTTGCACTCTTTGCTTGCTATTGTTGCACTATAACATGTAATCTTTTCAATTTTATTGTGTAGGTACTGATGACTCCTCTCAATCTAGTCAACCAGCAACAACACCTAATGAGGATGATGATGATGATATTATGTGTCACTATAGTAAAAAAACTGGCCATAAGGATGATCCAAAGACTAAGACTGAAATTGAATCATATTGTCAAGAAGACCGGGTACCTTACAATCCATTAGTTGAACTTGACATCTTAGGTTGGTGGAAAGCCAACTCAACAAGGTACCCTATTTTGGCAAGCATAGCACGGGAGGTGCTAGCTATTCCCGCGACTACTGTAGCTTCAGAGTCCGCATTTAGCACTGGTGGAAGGGTTGTTAGTGACCACCGTACTTGCCTAACACCCAAAATGGTGGAAGCACTTGTTTGTACACAAGATTGGTTGAAAGGAGCATCTCTCTCACTATTTTCTCATGAGGACATTGATGAGATCCATAGATTAGAGCAAGGTACATTAATCTTACTAGTACAAAATAGTTATTGTTTTTCATTTGCTTGATGTGTCTATATTGTTTTTGTTTTCTATATCTCTTAACATCCTAATTTATATTTCAAATTTATCCATGTAGAGATAACATGTTCAGGATCTACCAATGTTGATGTAGAAGACCTTGCAAGTTGAGTTGGGAAGGAAGAAGAGATTAGAGAAGAAAGAAGATCAATTTTAAGTTGCAATGATGTAGAAAATCTTACAAGTTTTGGTTTTAAGTTCATGATTGTATTTGGATTTAGTTTGACCAATGTTTTAAGTTCATGTTTGTTGTACTTGGATTTAGCTTAACCATCTATGTTTATTTAAGTTGTAATGTTTAGTTAATTATGAAATTAAAAGGCCAAAAAAGTGCTTGTAACCATAAGTGGTGCTTAACAGTTCGGTTCGGTTAACCGGTTAACCAAACTATAACTACAGTTAACAGTTCGGTTCAGTTAACCGAACCATAACTACAGTTAACAGTTCAGTTCGGTTTTAAAATTATCCTTAACGGTTCGGTTCGGTTTTCTCGAACCATTGTTATGGTTCAGTTCGGTTCGGTTCAGTTTTTTGTCCGAACCGAACCATGAACAGTCCTAGATAGAATAATGATCTAACTTTCTAATTTATATAGCTTTGGCTTCGATATATTGTGGCAAGATAACTAATTAATTGCATCATGCATGACACACAAGTGTTTCACAATTTGTTAACAATTTTTGTTGATTATGGCGGCCTTTAGTCTTGCATCAAAAGTCAAATCATGAAAAAAGATTTTAGAAGGATAACGAAGATTAACACATACTACCTATAATTTTATTTTTGTTTATTAGAAACACATGGATGATATTTATTTCTATTTGAAATATCTACATATGTGGCAGCGTTTTGACAATAACGTGCATGATTTGGTCACGGTTTCTAATTAATTCAACAGCTTTGTGTAGGCTCTATCTGGGAATGCAATTTCATCCAAGTGTGTACTAGATGTTTTGATGAATGCGATCGCCAATATTTTACCATCAACAAAAGTTGAAATATTTAGTTTAATAAATTTGGATTAAATGGTTGATCATATTTTTCTTTTATGTAGTATTTGAGATAATAATAAATGACTTTTTAAAATATATTGGATATTGACAAGGAAGTGAGGTAAAAATTCTAACTCCCATTTGATATGTATTATTTTGACTAATATACAATTTACTATTTGATATGTATTATTTAAGAAATTCCGTCACAAATTGCGACGGAAGATGTTCGTCACAATAAATTATATTCCGGCAATAAGTCAATTTTCTAGCTTACGCGCTCTGCATTAAGTCACGAATGTTGAACAACATCTATAGCAGGGTTGTATTAAATATTTTGGAGACTATGCTCCATATAAAAATAAAAATAAATTTGATATATGCAGGAATACGAGGTCCCTTAAACATATGCAGGAATCACTTTTTTTTTTTTTTGAACCAATATGCAGGAATCACTTTTTTATAAAAATACTGACTTTAAAAATATTACATTTGTTTATTACAGATTTTTAAAAAATCAGAATCTAAAAATAATCAGAAAGCAGCTAAAAATAAGAAGATGCTAAAAGTAGCTTCTCAAATATTTGATTTTTTTTAGAGGAGAGGTATAACAAGTGTGATTATTTTTTTTTTTTGACAGTTCATCACCCATAACAAGTGTGACTATTTTATAACTAAAAAAATCACTTTTACAAGTTGTATCCAAACAAGTTAAAGATTATTTTATTAAAAAAATGATTTTTATTACAATAAACAAACACATAGTAAATTCTACTTTTCTATAAAATATCTAAAAACTAATCTCTAAATTATTTAATATCAAAATCACTAATTTTTTAATCCGTAATTTAACTTCAATTGAACCATGGTAAAATGTACTTGCAAAAAATTTTATACATCCGAATGTTGTGGCTCTGTGTTGTTCCTTGTTTGCATGACATGCCCATAACCGTCCCTCATACTTGGCTTGTGCAATTTAACAAGTTAGAAAATTATTTGATATCGTTTGAGGAAGATATTCACATTTAATTTTCGACGTGCCTCAAATAGCTATCATTATCTCACGTGAAATAAATCTATTCGAAAAATAAAATGATAATTCATTTGATATTAGTCAAAAAATAAATTCATTTGATCTGTTAGCACTTAACCAATTGATAATGAATAATGATATAGAGAACAGAATTAAATAATACATATCAAAACTCAAATTTGGAGTTAGTTATAGGTGTGCTGGGCTTATCTTATCAACCAATTAGGGCTTGTGAGAAGTATTTGGGCTTATTGCCTTTCATTATGAAAAAAACTCATCCCACCCCCCATGGTTCTTTTTCCCCCCCCAGGTTTCCCTTTTTACCCTTACAAAAAACTAGTTCGGGCTCTACGTTCCGAAATAGTTTAAAACCTTGAAACTGGTTCGGGACACCTTTTCCGAACCTTATTTCGGGGACTAGAGCCCGAAACAAGACGTTATATTTCAGAAAATCAGCTCACTTCCTCTCATTCATGTCAAACACTCAATCTCAAGTTCTCTTTGGTTCCAAAATCGTTTTTCTCCATTGTTGGCTCAATCTCAAGGTTTGGAGGCTATCTAACGGAATCAACACTCACTGATACATCAACATAAGGTAAATTGCGTTTCTAACCGATTAGATTTTGTATATTTTAGCTTTGAATTGACTGATGCACCTAGGTTTCCGAAATTTCTGACATGGTGTCGTTCGGGGAATGTTTTCCGAAAAAAGGGACAAACTATTTCGGAAAATACGGCCCGAACTTATACTTAGAAAAAATTTTATGTTTTCCTTCTGCACCTGCTACTGCCAAATTTTTTTTTTTTCAATTTTAGGAATTAAATGTTTTGATTTGCTTAATGGTTATTATCAATGATATGTTTAATGATTATAGCTTAGATATTTGAGTTTAAGTTCCATATGTTATTTGATATGAATTGTATTTGATATTGATTTTTTTTTGTTGTAGTTATGGTGGATCATAAATGTAGACAAGTTGTGCTTGGTATAGGTGTCTACGAAGTTGTGGGCGATGTTAAGCCTGTCAATTTTCATCAACCGCAAGAAGCACCTCTTGCTCTTCCTGCTCCTCCTGTTCCTGCTCCTCCTCCTGCTCCTGCTGCTCCTCCTGAAAGTGGTCCTCCGGCAATACATTTTGATTGTAGCGCAAGTTTTTTTAGGAAGGAAGCTTTCAAGACTCGCGATGATTTACTGAAGTGGGTTCGCGAGGTAGGTGCTGGTTTAAAGTTTGCAATTGTTATTGTAAACTCTGATTATGGCGATGGAAAGAGGAAGCAAAAGCTGGTTTTGGGTTGTGAAAGGGGAGGTGCCTACAAACGAACTAGCAAGAAGCCAAAGTTCGAAGAAACGGGAACGAGGAAGTGCGGATGCCCGTTTAGGCTCCGTGGTTATTTTCATAACACAAGCAAGGATTGGCATCTAAGTGTTGTGAACGGCGTACACAACCATGAGTTTGATAAAGGGTTAGATGGCCATCTAGTTGAGGGAAGGTTGAATGCGGAAGAGAAGGCTTTGGTTGCTGAAATGACTAGAAACTTGGTTCCGCCTAGGAATATTTTATGTACAATGAAGAATAGAGATCCCAAAAATGTCAGCCACAAGAAGATGGTTTACAATGCACGCCATCGAATGAGACAAGAAGATAGGGGGCCGAGGAATGAAATTCAACATTTCTTTCATTGTTTGGAGGAAAAGCAATATGTGTTCAAGTATAGGCCGGATGATCTTGATGAAAATTCCACTGAGATGAAGGACATATTCTTTGCGCATCCTACCTCTGTTGCGTTGTTCAACACTTTCCCTAGTGTTTTATTGATGGACTCGACATACAAGACAAACCGGTATGGTAGGCCGTTGTTTGAGATGGTGGGATCGACGTCGACCGGGAGGACTTTCAATGTTGCATTTGCCTTTCTTACTAATGAGAAAGAGGAGAATTTTACATGGGCACTACAACATTGTCGGAGCCTATTGAGGAGTGAGGCCGTTGGACCGAAGGTAACGGTGACGGATAGGGATACCGGTCTTATGAATGCGGTTGGTAAGGTCTTTCCAGATGCAACACCGTTGGTTTGTCGCTATCATGTTATCAAAAATGTGAACGCAAAAGCAAAGACCATGTGTAAACAAACAGATGGAGATGAAACGACTCATGCACAAGTCGTTAACACGGCGACAAATAGCTTTATCGCTATATTGGACGCGCAAACCGAAGACGAGTATACTGAGGCTGTTGTGGAATTTAGGAATGTTCATAAAAAATGGCCACTTTTTGTTTCCTATGTTGAAAAAACCATTCTTGACACCGACAAAGAAAAAGTGGTAAATTTGTGGACAAATGAGATTATGCATTTTGGGAATACAACAACCAACAGGGCTGAGTCGGCGCATGGATTGTTAAAAAAATATTTGCCGGATTGTAATGGTGATTTTGTGAAGGTTTGGGAGGCGTGTGAACAAATGTTGTTGATAAAGTTCAGTGACATAAAAACAAGTTTTGGTCAAAGCTTGTCGGTTAAAGAACATAGGTATGGCGAGGAAAATGCTTTTTTGTACCCCTTGTTGTTGTTTAAAATATCTCGCAAAGCGTTGGACTATATTTTCCATGAGGCAAAAAGAGTAGTGGAATGTGGTTCGGATCCGAAAAAGTGTGGGTGCATTATTAGGAAATCATATGGTTTGCCTTGTGCTTGTGTAATTGCCAAGAAGATTCGCAACAGGCTTCCGATTAGACTTGATGAGATCAATTCGCATTGGAAGAAGTTGACGATCGAGTTTGGTAATTTTGAAGATGATGCTGACGAAGAAGTTGAAGATGATTACGCGTGCACCGCTGAGTTTGAAGCAATTAAGGTTTGTTTTTTAATATTTTATGCAATGTTGTTTAATATTTTAATTTGTCGTTGAATTTTGTTGAATACTAATAATGTGTATTTTTTTTATTCATTAGGAACGATTGAAGGTGGTTGATGTGAGCATGAAAGCGGAAATAAGAAACAAGCTTCGACAACTTGCTTTTCCGGAAACAACGACTTTGACAAGTCCTCCCGTTGTTAAAAAAGCAAGTGTCGTTACAAGAAGTAAAAGTGGGGTTGAAAATTCGACGGCACGGGAGAAGTCATATTGGGAGCATGTTGATGCGCAATTTCCCGATTGTCAAAATTCACAAACCAATGCTGCAAGTTCTTCTCTGAAGGGAGCGAGAATTGGTAAATGGACTCCAAGCCAAAGCTCACAAGTTAGTAGTCCATTTTTCAAGCATATGCCTCAGTTCATGCAACCATATATTGAAGATTTTGTCGATGTGTTGGGTGACGGCTATTGCGGTTATCGTGTGGTTGCGTTGCATGAAGATGGATGTGAGGATAACTATGAGTTGGTTAAGCTTAACATGATAAGGGAGATTAAAAACCATAGGAAATTGTATGAGAACGTGTTTGGTGGTAAGGAACGTGTTGAGGTCATTATACAAGCTTTGCACCCGGGTCCAAAAAGTACACGCCGCTCGGTAGCTCCTAAGGAAAAGTGGTTGACGTTTCCGGATATGGGTCATGTGATTGCGAGTTACTATAACAGGATTGTAGTGGAGTTGACATCACCCGTTATCGGAGTTAGTGAGACTTTTTTCCCGCTTCGATCAAAACCACCAAGTAAGCCGGAATCACGGATTTTGTGCTTAGGTTTGATTCCGGGTCACTTTGTCCAAGTTAAGTTGAAGCCCGGTGCTATTTTACCCAAGGCGTCGGCGGAATGGAGGCGATATTGTAACGATGACGCTATAGCCTGGGAGTATCCTTTCATGGATGGAATGTCGGTGTTCGAAGATTTGATCGAAATTGAACGAAATGATTTAATCAAAAAGAGGAAGATTAAAGTTAAAAAAATAGTTGGCATTGGTTCTAGCAAGGACAATCCACTTACATGCTCTGACAGTTAGTGATGGTTGTAGTTATGAACATGGTCGCTTCTTTTGTATTCATGACTTCTAATTTTTTTGGCAATGTAGTTATGAACTATGATGTAATTGCAAAGCGGCATGTATTTTGTAATGTTTTATGTAATTAAAGTTATGTAATTGAATTATATCATGTAATCGAATTGACGTATTTTGTATGTATGTTATAAAATTTTAAGTATTTTGTTTGAATGGTATGTCTGTCTGGTTTGTTATTATAGGTACATTTGAAACTGTAAAAATGTTACAGGTCCTGACTGTTTTGAGCGTTGCAGAAATTCTGCTAAGTGTTATTTCGGGCTCTAGAGCCCGAAATACATTTCTGCAAACGTTCCCCGAACTTTTAAATAACAAAATTAAAAGGTCTGGGGCGAGGGGGATTCGAACCCCAGACCTTAGGTACACGCTTGCAAATACATAAACCAGTGTCTTATCCACTGGGGCGCAATGCCAATTCATTTATAATATACACTTTTAAATATATATAACTTGTTGTAACTACATATATGTTGTAACTTATTATTTATTTTCTTATTATAACTTGTTATTATTTATTATTATTTTGATAACTTATTATTTATTTTGTTATTATAACTTATTCTTAATTGGTTTATTATTATTAAAAATTATTTATTATTATAGATATAGCAATAGTTGAAACGTTATTTTTTATACTTATTAATTTTTATAACTTATTATTAATTGTGTTATTATTATTAAAAAAATATATAAGTTATTATAATAATAATAGAATTAATAATAACACATAAAAATAACAAAATAAATAATAATGACGTTTCAAATATGCTATATATATTTAAAAGTGTATATTATAAATGAATTGGCATTGCGCCCCAGTGGTTAAGACACTGGTTTATCTATTTGTAAGCGTGTACCTAAGGTCTGGGGTTCAAATCCCCCTCGCCCAGACCTTTTATTTGTGTTTTTTAAAAGTTCGGGGAACGTTTGCAGAAATGTATTTCGGGCTCTAGAGCCCGAAATAACACTTAGCAGAATTTCTGCAAACACTCCTATACCAGTAATAACAAAGTGTAAAAATGATATCATTGAAATATTTGGATGGAAACAAACACAAGCATAGTTTAATTAATTAGGAGGTTCAAAGGATTACAGAGACGCGTTAGCCATGTACATAACACAATGGCTACGATTGTTCACCGGAATTCATAAAAAACAAGTAAAACAAACATTAAAAACATTATATTCTACGAGATGTCTATTTATAGACATGACAACGAGGGCTAGCTGTAAATTCATCAATCAGCTCAAATTTGAAAGTAACTAAGTCCCCTTCTTTGAATTGTTGGCTCTTTGAAAATTCACCCCAATTGTAGGCTAGTTTCGTGCGAAGCATGTCACCCAAGTTCAAAACACAAAGAGTCATTGTCATCCCATTATCACCACAGAGGTTGATGTATTCCAAATTGTAGCTTCGAAGAAACTGCGCAAAATCAGAATCTAGTACCTGGAAGAACAAAAACAAAAAGTTAGGCAAGATAGTATGGTAAAGGGTTAGAAGCTATACAAAGTGAAATGACTTACTAGCTTAGGATTATCAACTCGCATGTTAGTGAGTTTGAACTGAAAAAAGTCAGTTTTCTTTGGTACGAAACTGCGGCTATGAAACGGTGGAATTGAAGCGCCACCGGCCAATTTTTTGAAGGATTTGACACCAAAGAGATCATGACCAAAGTATTGTAAAACAACTTCAACATCATCCGGTAAATTGTGGAATTTTTTGAAACTCTCCCATCCTTCGTTCAATAGAAGAGGATTCTCATAGTTCTTGTTCCACTTGAGCTTGTGGTGATGTTTGTCATTCTTAATCACTTTCCATGTCTTGCCAAGATAAGACCTATGCCTTCTTGCAAATGCAGTCTCAATCTCAGCATGTCCCTAAACAAATTAGCAAAAAAAATGGGATGTTAGGAACAACAACAATTGGGATGTAAATAAAACTACTTTATGTTATATTGAAACTTACTTGATGAGATAAACGAACAATAGAAACAGTTTCAATGTTTTCAGCAGGTGCTACAACAAGGGTTGTGGAAGAGGAGGCCATACCTAAACAATAACTAAAACCTTTGTGTTTGTGTTAACTTAAGAATTTTGTGGCACTTGAAGGAGATGCAAATATATATAACCTAAGTGTTAACCTAGACATGTCATCAATAAAATTTTATATAAATATATAGGCATGAGAATATGTTGTGAAAACCAAATCAATGACATAGACATGTGATAAAGAGGCATGGGAATATGTTATCAAGAGGCATGACAATATGTTGAATATTGCCAAATGAATATTAGTAGGTGTGAGAATCTTGTGCTTTATCACATGGGGTTGCAGAGACATGAGAATATAGTGGAACATGGGGAACATGGGGTTGCAGTGGCATGCACAATATCTGTGCAAAAGCAAAGCATACTCCTGTCTACGTTTCAGCTTTTACTGCATATAAGTTGACTCATATTTCGGGCTCTATTCCCCGAAATATGGTTTTCGGAAAACGCGTGCCGAAATAATCAAAAACAAAAATTAAAAGGTCTGAAAATTAAAAGGTCTGGGGCGAGGGGGATTCGAACCCCAGACCTTAGGTACACGCTTGCAAATAGATAAACCAGTGTCTTAACCACTGGGGCGCAATGCCAATTCGTTTATTGTTTACGTTATCAAATAGATATAGCATTAAAAAAGTATTTTTTTTAATAAAAACGATTACATTATAAAGATAAACCTTACACTTTTTAATAAAAACAATTACATGAAAAATAAAAACCTTACACAAAATATAAAAACAATTACATGAAAAATAAAAACGTTACACGAAATATAAAAACAATTACATGAAAAATAAAAACGTTACACGAAATATAAAAACGATTACATGAAAAATAAAAACGTTACACGGTAAATAAAGACGAGTAAATAACACTATGGATCCGCTAAATTAAATGAGCATTCTCCATCTTCTGGCCGTTTACACCTTGCAAGTATGGCATCAACAGATCTGGTCAGTTTGGCATCTAACTCGATAGGCCCCTTTGTGCTGTATTGGGAGTAAACTGAAAACATAGTATGGATATCCTCGTTTGTTTCAAGCTTCATGTTGGTGAAGGTAAGACTCCCATCAAACCCCATTGATGGCTTTCGATACTGGACGTTCGTGACTGTTCTGTCATCGTTCGGATTAATGCAACAACGATTAATTTCATCAAGTTGTTGTTTGAGATCAACCAAAGTTGCATCGACGAAGATCCGAAACATGTTTGGTTTTCCACCGTCGAAGTAAACTGCAGCAAGGTGAGTGTCTCTCCGGTAACTTAGTGAGATATCCATTTTACAATTATTGTGGTATGAAACTAAATTGAAGCATGTCTATTTATAGAGGTTTGAAAGTGCCATCTTAACCGTTGAAATTTTCGGAAACGTTTAATAATAATAATACAATTAGTAATAACTTATAATAATGAAAATACAATTAATAATAACTTATAATAACGTTTTTTATTTATTTTTATTTCGTGTAACGTTTTTTTTTTAATGTAATCGTTTTTGTGTAACTTTTTTTTTTAGATCGCACCGACACTTTGAACGGCTAGGATCGAACCGACACTTTGAACGGCTAGGAACAAACCGAAACTTTGCATGGCTGCAAATGCACCGACAGTTTGCATGGTTACAATTGCACCGACACTTTGAACGGCTAGGATCGAACCGACACTTTGAACGGCTAGGAACAAACCGAAACTTTGCATGGCTGCAAATGCACCGACAATTTGCATGGTTACAATTGCACCGACACTTTGAACGACTCAGATCGCACCGACACTTTGAACGGCTCGGATTTAATTGAAACTTTGAATGCCTATAAATACGGGTTTGTTTCATCAACCATAAATTCATGTATTTGACAAATTTATAAAGATGAATAACAATAATATGAGTGCTTCCGATCGTTATGTTGCAGAATATTTAGCTAAACGTTATGATTTCAGTATCAAGTTTCAAGGTATAGAAAGACCACTGAACGTCGAGCTAAAGAGTACGCTTACAACTCTACAAGACCTAAAAGATAGAATTGAATTCTTGTATGCATTTAAATATGCGAAGGAGCTAAGGATCCACAAAATTGCATTTTACGAATCTTACATTGATATTACAGAGGATAATGCTGGTTGGTTTGACGATCATATCAAGAAATATCATTGGGTAATTTTAGAAAATGACGACGATGTGCGTTTCATGTTTAACACCATCGAAGGTGATCCATCTCCATACCGTTTGAAATGCTCTTTAGAATGATTTTCTTCTTGTAAACCTTGTTGTTGTTGTTGTTCTTATTTTCGTCTTTTTATTTTTCTTGTAGTCGTCTTTATTTACCGTGTAAGGTTTTTATTTTTCATTTAATCGTTTTTATATTTCGTGTAACGTTTTTATTTTTCATGTAATTGTTTTTATATTTTGTGTAAGTTTTTTTTTTGTTAAATGTAATTGTTTTTATATTTTGTGTAAGTTTTTTTTTGTTAAATGTAATTGTTTTTATATTTTGTGTAAGGTTTATCTTTATAATGTAATCGTTTTTATTAAAAAAAATACTTTATTAATCCTATATCTATTTGATAACGTAAACAATAAACGAATTGGCATTGCGCCCCAGTGGTTAAGACACTGGTTTATCTATTTGCAAGCGTGTACCTAAGGTCTGGGGTTCGAATCCCCCTCGCCCCAGACCTTTTTATTTTAATTTAATAGAGTTCGGAAGACAGAACCCGAAATATGGTTCGGAATGTACAATCAGAACCATATTTCTGAATGTACATTCCGAAATACTGGGATATTACACAAATGTTGCAAATGCAACATCAAAAGTCAGAACAAGCATGTTCTCAAACCTGCAATTGCAATATCAAGAGCCAGAACAAGCAATGCTGCCAACACACATTTAAATGCGCGCACAAATTAATTTACGCAAATTTTTATAATTGAACATACGTAAATTAAAAGTTTAAAAGCGAATAGCCATAAATGTCATTACAAAAAGTTTAAAAGCACGTTAATTTACACCATAATTGTCAATTATACAAACACCATAATTGTCATTACATTCATCAAAGTTTAAAAGCAAAAAATCATAAATGTCATTACAAAAACCATCAAAGTTCATAAACACTAGTTAACATCTACTGCGTAGCTGATCGAGGAGGGGGACGGCGGTAAGGGTATTGAGGTGCACCCGGAGGTCTGCGCCTTCTTGAATAAACAACAGATGGGGCAACCATAGCAAGACAACGCTGCACAGTCTCGTATATCGGAGTCCCGGGCAACGCCTCACCATCGCTAACCGCCCGCTCAAGCTCAAGCCTTACGTTCTGACAGATAGCAAAATGATCCCTCACACCTTGGCTTGCTTGCTGCTCAACCAACACCTCCAAATGCGGTGGTTCAGGAGGCTTAGAATGTGCCTCTAATCGGAGCATCTTCGGATGTGAGACTTTATAATACCATGCTATGTACCCAGGCTGATGGTCCCACGGGTTTTCCACTGCTGCACCCCGCATTTCCTCATCAATCAATCTCTCCTCCATCTCTTCCATAAACACCTGGTCAATCTTGTCTACCGTCAGGCCGGAAGGAGCAGCTGCAGCAGGAGGTCTTGGAATGGTCTGAACATATCCAAATTGCCTCAGCACACGTTCAGGCAAATGTGTGCTTGTGTCGCCTCCGCACCTTAACCACCCAGAAAACCAACATTCGTCAATCAAAGGCTTCACTTGGCGGTGTGCAGTATAGGGAGTGTACACAAAGTCTGACATCTGCATGTTATCCAGATGCTCCCTATAAGCTGCCTGATCCCTATGTCCTTGCCCAGGCTCATACCTCGCATTACATGGAAGGCTTTCTTTCCAATTGGTAGCCAATTTCCACACACTCATCCTCGGCATGTGAGATATGACCCATCCCTGAAACAAACAATCAAACGACATTTATTAAGCACAGCAAACTAAATTTTTGTAATTAATAACTAAACTATCCGAGCATAAATTACTAACATAAATTAGTAACCGTACCTGAAGTAATGACATGTATCCTGCCATTAGACCAATACGCTTCCCCAACTTCTTACAAGATTTAGCCATGTACGCCTGAAGATACACGAGGGCAGCAGCACCCCAGTTCCAGTTACCAACCTCCGCCAGGTCCTCAAAATACTGCAAATACACAACATCACAGTAATTTTGGCTCTTGTTGCTGAAAATGGTGCAGCACACCAAATACAACAAAAAGGCCTTGATACACCTTTCCCTGTAGAAAACAATCTCCTCCATAGGCTTCTTTTCTTTCTCCGCCTTCAAAGCCGCATCCTTGTTTTGCACGTAAACAGCTTGCAACTGATTGTACTTAATATGACATCCTTTTGTTTTTTTAAAATTCAGCAAAATAACTTCCTCCTCAACTCCCAAATGCCTCTTCAACAGATCCATCGCTTCGTCTTTCCTCATCCGCGAGTGGTGCAAGAAACGCCCACTAATAGGAAGATGCAGCAAACATTGGATATCATCCAATGTGATGGCCACTTCACCTATTGGAAGGTGGAAAGTGTTTGTCTCTGGATGCCATCTCTCCGCAAATGCCGTCATCAACCCGTGGTCGATTATGCTGTAACTCGTCCTCGTTAAACCCTCTAAACCCGTTGCCTCGATAGCATTCCAAAACCAGTCGTGAGCTCTAGTCCGCGGAAGCATCGGAAGATTAATCACCTTCTTCCCGTTTGCTACAGAGCGCATCACTTTCTTCAAAATCTACAATACATACAAACAATTTATTAGCAACTAATATTAAATCGCACAAACATATTTATTAACAAATTATTAAGACAATATTTACCGGCGCTTCACTGCTCGTCGCTTCCCATATTTGATTTGCTCTATGCTTATGGTACTCATGCAATAGAGACAAATCGCTCGGACCCCCTCCATAACCGCCTTCAGGAACCACAGCTGCCTGTCCATCATCATCACCATCTTCATCTTCAGCGACATCTTCAGCAACATCTTCAGCAACATTTTCCTCGTCAACCGGAGGATCTTCAGCAACATTATCGTCATCTCTGTCAACCGGAGGATTTTCGTCGTCTACACCTTGGGCACCATGATCTACACCTTCAGCAGCATGACCAACTTCGCCCTCAGGCCGTTGTGAAGGCATTGAACCACCCGCTGACGAACCTCCCGCTTCATAATCACTTCCTTGAAACGGCACCGGCGATTGCCTACGGGTCCGTGCTTTTTTCGGGCGAGGGACAACAGCTTCACGCGCAGAAGCATGTGCGCGTGTCTCCCTGCCTAGCCTTGTTCTTCCAACATCCTCTTCCATGTCTACAACAAAATTCAAATACAAACTATGTCATTCACACATTTTTACAAACACTTGGAGTGCAAAAATGATACAAACTAAATCAAAAACCAAATTCAATTTCTAACCAACATGCATTGATGCATACATCAACCCAATGCCACAAACAACACATAATCAACATAATAAACAACATCAACAACATTTACATGAACACAGAATTTGAAAAAATCCAAGAGAAAATGGAAAAATTTGATAGAAAATGAATTAAAGATGAATGAACAATCTAAGATGCATTGAAGTTACTTACTTGTCAAATTAGAGTGCTTGAATTAGTTGAAGTGTTGATCAAATGGGAGTTGTCACGTTTTCTACCCTTTTCCCACCCAACCCTATTTTCAAAACGAAAAAATACAAACTGACAGAAACTAGCGCATTTCTGTTACTATATTCAATTATTTCGGGCTCTAATCCCCGAAATACGGTTCGGGGAATACGTTCCGAACTAAAAAATTACTTTTACACCTTTTCGGATTCTACGTTCCGAACTAGACTTTTCAGGGGCAAAATTGGGTTTCCGGGGGGTTAAAAAGAGTGTTGGGGGGTGGGATGAGAAAAATTCTTTCATTATGAGATCATTATTCTCTCTTCATATACATTATTTCTAGTCATGTGAATAGAGATGTACTTTTCGCACTCCATAGGCTTCCTCCTTCACCCTCTGAAATGACTATAGTATCCCTTTGCCATTTAGAAAACGAGTATTTTCCGCACTCTAAGTAGCGAATGTCAATATTTTATACTCAAATTGAACGCCGGCACCCCCTATGGATGAAAAAATCATGAAAAAAAGAGTTTGCATCCTAGAGAGCGAGTATTGTTCACATTCTAGAGAGTGGACTCTTTTTTCATGATTTTTTCATCCATGTGGGTACCGACATCCAATTTGAGTATAAAATATTGACACTCGCTACTAAGAGTGCGAACTAAAACATAGTTCGCTACTTAGAGAGCGAACTCAGTTTACACTTAAAAAAGAGTGAACAGGACAAAAAATTTGACATTTATAAGGTTTGTAGGCTAGAATGTGAATTATGGTGTTCCCTTTTTTTGCAATTTTACACACTCACTTTCTAAGTAGTGAGGCGGGTAAAAACGGAATGCTAGGCGGTGCTTGTGAGACTCGGGGGGTGCGAAAAGTAAATCTCATGTGAATAAGTTGTTTATCAATATTCTTAAAAAAACGTGGAAATCGTTGATTTGAAGGAGAAAAAAATATAGGTACTTATTTATGATTTATTATAAATTATTAATGACCACCGTGCAAGACTTTTTTTTTCACCATCAATATCTGGTCCACTGGACCGCCTAATATGGTTCGGATGTCAGTTCTAACATCAAGTGGTTTCAGTCTCATCACGCGTAATTTCGAAGATCGAAAAGACAGAATGATTTAACCACCAAATCATTTGCACCTGTATTTTATATATTTTTAGAAAAGTAGTACTACTATAAGAAATGAAAAAAAAAATTACATAATACCAACAATAAATTGATCCAAGTGGTAATGGACTTAATCCTCTTAATCATGTGGTTGGGGATTGGATTACTAGTTCATGTGTATGGAGAAAATTCTGTTGGGAGGGGAGAATCCACCTTGTGTGCCCCACAGGTTCTCCGACGGAGATTAGTCGTCACTAATTGCAGTGGAAACTACGTACGAGTATCATGGTAACCTGTGCTCGTTTTGAGCTTAGTTACATTATTAATAAAATTTAGCTTTTAAAAAAAAACGAGTATCATGGTAACCAAAAAAGAAAAATAAAAAAATTTACAAAATGCTTCTTTAATAATCTCTTAATTACAAATATTGATATAACTAGTATTTATTTAAAAACTTAAGGAGCCATACAAAAAATGATACTATATTTCGTTGTTGACCTTAGTTTTTCTAAGGTGAATTTGACTAAAATAAAAAGGAGAAACTATGAGCTTCAATTTCAATCTCAATCTCTTCCTTAACCTCTGTTTTTCTAGGGAGAACTTCACTTTTCAACACAATTTATTGTAGAGGCTAAATTTGGAAAATCTCGATTTAAAAAATATTAGAGATTAAATACTTATATAAAATATACGCAATCGTTAAATAAATAATTCCAATATTTGTCATGTATATATTTACAAATTACATTGTGACATCCACTCACACATTATTTAGAAATTTTTCAGAAGAACATTTATTTATTTATTTAACTCCTTAAATATGGAGTTATCAAGAGCCGTTCATTGTCCATATTTTCATGGTCAGTCCAATAAAATGGGAGGCCATATTCAATTATAAGAATTAGACCCTAATAAAAAAACACACATTTTTTTAAAAGAATTATCTTTTAGTTAAATTGTAAATAATATCAATAGCATAAAAAAAAATATAGTTATCTTTGTACAAATTCTAATAGATAACATAAAACAGAGTCATATATTAATAGATAACATCAAAGTACAAATTAATTCTAACTAATATTATTATCAATCTTGGTAGATTTTTTTTATGTATTGCATCTTTCATTTACTAACACTACTACTCACTTTTTTTAGGCTCCATTTTTACGAAACCTTGTGCAGTGGCGCATGACAAAACCGAGTCTTTATATTAACAAGTAGTTTGAAATTATACTATACTAAAAGTCAAGTATCAAAGTAAATATAACATATCTAATCATTAAAAATTCTTTATTTAATATTTAAATTTGGATAGTATTCTAAAATATAAATATTTCTAATCTGATATCTACTATGTTATTCAGCCAATGTTAGAGGCACTACCGCGTAATAGTGCATCCACACGTCTACGTCGATGTTGTTTTTTGATCAGAAGGCCGAGAGCTAATTCAAAATGTGAAGTAAGTCTTCGTATCTAGTTCAAGACATCGCCTCGACGGTTATGCTACGATGTCTTTAAGCCTATATGTCGGAGGCTCTGAGGAAGTAAGAATAGGAGAGCACTCATCTTGGGTGTGGGCTTACTATTTAGATGTTTTCAGTAGAAGAAGCCCAAGCCCACGGGATTATTGATATGTGTCTAAAATAGATTTCTTTTGTATAATAGTAATAGAGAACGAATCAAACCAGATGGTTTTATTTTTCAATCCTTTCGACTTAGACTACATGTCATATGCATCTACGATCACTTTCCACCATCGTAAGTCTTAGGTGTCGGCGTGTCGCATATATACATGGCATTTTCCATAAGTCTGTTCTAAATTTTCTAGTAAAAAAAGCCTTTTTTGATTTTTTTTTATACATTTCATGGTCAATATGTATACTCCTATATAAGAACACTAAATAGCCGTTCGTATTAAAATACCTTCTTGGAATTGATTTTTCCTCAAAACATGTGAAATAGACTGTTACAACTAACCTTGTAAGAATGGACCACCTAATTTACTCATTCACATTCATAAAATTAAAATAAAGGATAGTGTGAAATGTAAGATATGTAAATATTATTTAAAAATTTAGAATCAAAACTAAAATCCAAACCAACGTGTATATGGTTCCTATCAAGTGCAGTAACTCAACAGCCTATGCATGCAACCTTTCAAGGCCAAATGGACTATTGAGTTCAATACAAGCTTCCCTATTTTTTCACTCTAATAAGTGATTTCCCAAACAATTTAACAAATTTGCAACATGAAGAAAAAGAAACACCAAGATTGATAAAATTTCATTTCATTTCATTTCAATTATATATATATTATATAGTTATCTGTACACAGAGCTTAGGATTAAAAGGGAGGGAGGGTGGTACCATAGGGAGAGAAGAGAAAATTAAATTTAATTTATAATCTTGAAGAGAAACTAAGAAGCTACAAATTATATAATATAAGGACCATGCATATATTTATATAGCTATAGTTAGCTTTAGGTTGGGGGAGCTAGAGTTTGCCACTGCATGCTATTCTTGACGAGGGCGTGCCAACCACAGTGAACTCAAGGTTCGCAGACGATGGAAGTACTCGGCCATGGCAAGAAAACACCTCGCTGCTTGACGCGTTGTTAGGATCTGATTCAAGCGGTGAATGGTTTGGTGTCGTAGATTATCCGCCTGTAAGTTCAATTCAAATCTCAAACATGTTAGCATTGAGAGTGTTATGTTGATAGTGATGATTGAATTGTCTATGTCTTTATTACTTCTCTTTAACTCTCTAACTATAATCACTAATTAAGCCAACTTTAAATCCTCTAATTATTCATATATATATTTGAACACTCTTCTAAAATGTTAAATGAATAGTCAAAATTAGAATGAAATAAAATAATATTGATAAACTCTATTTTGCGGCTATATCCTCTATTGCTGCACAATCCCACCTATCACATTAGTAATTCACTCTTGACTATTAGATTAATCCAATCCTTAATTTGACTTGAGGGGATGGAAATCCTAGAGGATAAGACATACTTTATGAATTTAATTCATATATACACTTAAAATAAATAAAAAATTCACTATCGAATCAATCAAAATCTTCAAATTACAAAAACCATTTGACTATTATTATAAGGATAATGCTAATTAGTACTCCAGAGCAATTAAAGATACAAAAAAGATAAAATTTGCATTGAAAATAATATTTTTATATTTTATGACTATTGACTATACAAATTCAAATATAATTTTACTATATTGAATTTCCTTAAATTATGTATTAGAGACACTAGTTAACATTTTTCTTATTATATAGATGATAATAATTTATTGTAATATGTGTTGACCGTGCAAAACTTTTTACACATGTATGAAAATTAAACTCATATTAAATTTAAGTATGTTGACAATGTAAATGTTAAATAATTATGTTTGTGTGTGTGGATGGATGTGTTTGGAAATTCCACCATTTTGCTTGTAAATTCAACTGAAAGTAAATAATGAAATTGCAATTCTCACACAAAGACAAAAAGAGGTCGGAGAGGAAACTACAATGGTTCCTTATTTTCTCTATCTATCTTTGAAACAAGAACAAGAATTGTAACCTTTAACCACTGGGTTTCTATAGTCAAATTTGAAACCTTAACCAAAATTTGGGCCATCTATAATAGTATTAGAAGAGTAGTAGAATAGTTTTCAAAGGGACCATAAATTAAACACCATGCTAATAATATATAGACTATAATTAGACTATTATTATTCAACATATATGTATTGTTTTCAAAGAGTGCGTGTGACTAAAAAAGTCCAACTAGAATAAATACTACAAATTGGTCAAACTAAAACTAGATGGGCATGAATATGGGAAATGTTAATAACTTGTGCTAATTATTCATATTAATCATTATGATTAGTATAGCCTACCTAAATATTCCTCTAGTTTTTGTTCCCCATTGTTCTTATCGGTTGCTTATAACATACTCAAAAAATTAAAGATGTATTATTAGATGACTTTTAATCAAAACCGCCTAGTATTTATCTATACAAATTGATAAAAGTTGGTTCACCAACTTTGGTGAGATGAATACAACAAACACATGCACACATAAATTTCACCAAGAGAAATTCCAAAATCATTTCATATTGTTATCATGAAAAATAAAAATAAAAATAAAAACATGATCAATCATTCAAAAATTCTTGCATTAGTTAACACTCAAATGTTCACTAAGTAAACACTAAAAAATCATATTAGTCTCAAGCAAATACTATTCGTTTGTTTGTACTTTTAGTAGTCAAAATTCAAAAAGGAGATATGTTATGGGGAAGGGTCTATAAGTGCTGTCTTCAAGTCAAACGGTTATGACCATGACATCACATAGATATGGGGCTAGAAAGATATCTTTGAATTAGGATTTTATCGGTGTAGGACCACTCAAAAATTAACTGTCACGTGTATACTATCACTAGCTATCAAGTAAAAAAAATTAACCTTATGAATTCAATGTCAATAAAATGTTCATTGTAATTATAATAACATCCTTGTTATGGTACCTTTGCAATGCTTTTTATTCCTATGTTGTGTACTAAACTCTATCCATTAATTTCTTTTAAAACATACTAGTATATATACAACAAAAATATATAGCTTTTAATTACATTTTTGTGTTTTGAATACTAGCAAGTACAACTACTATCATGAAATAATTTTGCTACCTCTTTTAAGTTTTACTATACACACCCCTTCAAATTGGTCCATGTAATTTTCCTTATTGAGGTGTATGTCTATTTATTTATAATGTATCCAAGTAAATGTACCAAACAAACCCGAAAGGAACTAAAGTCGTTTTCAATATATAAACATTGACCCATACAACATATAAATTAGATGGAAATATTTTTAATGTGTTTATTTGTAGATTCCATCTAACTAACTCAAGAGAGAAATGAATGGAAGGAGTAGTTCATAAGGGGGGTTGTGGCAGGTTTCCCTACCCGGGGAGCAACATATTCGTTATGAAAATTTTGTCAAGTCATCATGGTCCTTATAATATAGGGGACCACAAAACTAATCAACCAAGATAGCCATCCAAAATATATTATAGTACTAATCATATAAAAATATATGAAAACCAAATTCAACGTTCATGATTAACAATTTAATATTATTACCTATATATATGAATATGAAATTCACATACCTAATTAATAGATACTACATCGTTTTCACGTTATATTATTTTTTTAAAAATGACAAAAGAAAAACTATTATTTAATATGTTTGTTTATTCTTACTTAATAAAAGTAGCCTACACAAAAATATAATTATTTAGAAAATTTCAAGCATGTTAAATTAGTCAAAGTAATTGAATAAGTAATATGTACCTCTCTTACGAAACCTTCAAGAGTGGAGAGCTTGTTCATTGCCCTAGACATTTGATCCATGTAATTATTCATGTTTGGAGGATAACTCAATGATTCTGATGTTATAGTTTCTGAAAGAGATTGATTAAGAGCATCAAGTCCTTGAGAGAGAGCATCTTCTCCTTGTTGTGTAGAATGTTGCAATCCATATATTCCCATTATTTGTTGCTCGGTTACAGGCTCAATTTGACTCACAATAATCTAAAATACACATCAAATAAAATCAAAACATAAAAAGAAAAGTTTTAAATAAAAAAAAACATAAAAATCACATTTGAAGTTTTTTTTTAAACGACTAATAATATAAAAACTGAAATGCAATCAAAAGACGAGTCCGAAAACGGAAAAGAAATACATATCTTGATTAAGTCAAAATCAATTTTGAAGATAAAATCAAATAATATCTCTAAAAAATGACTTACACTAAATATATTTTCACCTTACATTATGGGCATATCATAAAAGTTTTTTTTTGTCACATCATAAAAGTTATTTTATATCAATACTAATATACACTATAAGGGGCATGCAAGTATGGTTGTCAAATCATAGAATTATATGCTTTGTGACTTGAGAGGGTTGTTTATCAAGATTAACTACATTACAAAAGAGAAATAAGTATGGAAACAAATACTCTATTCCCATAATCTCATTAACAACAAGATCAAATTTGAAAAAATGAGAGAAAAAGACTTGTGTGCCACACTTTCTTTTTCTTTACTAAATTTCTTAATTGTTCTTTGTTTTCAAGCAAGAATATTGGGATTAAAGGTATAGCTTTTATGAAGATGAAGCCTAACTCTTCCACACATTGTGGTTTCCTTTCGTCATTTCATTGATTACACTAAATTCATAGAAAACTCTTATTTTAAATTTTTTGATATATAGCCCCACCGACAATACAAAATTCATGAATTTATAACATCATCAACTTCTACTTTTAAATGCGTATAACGTTACACAAATTTTACCTCCCCATTCTCCGCATCAAAATCATCATCAAATTCACCAAAATTATATATATTAAACTAAATAATATATTGAGTCAAAAAAAAAATTGCAATAATAATAATAATAATAATAATAATAATCGAAATTCAATTACTAGTTTTTTGTCATCTAGTTGTTACATAATGTTGAGTTGTGACACATTGACATGACTAAATTGAACCATTGGTTTAATTAAAATTATAGTTTTTTTTTTTTAACGGAAAATATATATTATATAGTGTTGTTATATTATATGTTACCTTAATGAGTTCAGAAGGTTTGAATCCACCAATCCACATGAAGCAACGTTCAGCTGGGGTAACCCACATACCAGAAACAAGATGAAAAATGTCTGATTTTGCAACTAAGCTTTTTAGATGCATTAATTGATCAATTTGTGCTAAGAATTTGTCCACAAACATTCTAAGATCATTTTCATGAATGTGCTCTTGAATTGCAGCTCTTAGTTCACACACTAAACGGTGGTGCTCCTCTAGCCACCTTGCATATTCCACATCAAACATTGCAGCCTCTGAAATGTACAACATTCATATATATAAAAATTAAAATATTTATATAATGTGACACTTTTTTTTTTTTACATAATGTGACACACTTAAAAATTATATTATGGTATTAATTAAGAGATTAAATTAATTAACCTGAGCTAATGCCATTCATTGAAATAGGAAGACCTTGTTCACCACCCAAAATTGCACCTCCACCAAAGAACATGCCCTAAAATTAAATCATGCAATAAATTAATCATGACATATTCAAAAAATGATTTTTTTTTTTACTTTTTTTTTCTTTCTTTCTTACTTGATTTCTAGCACGCTGAAGCTCTTGTTCCATCTGATTAAGTTTGATTCTGCTTGACTCTAGTTGTTGAATATATGCCTGAGAAAGATGACAAATTGAATTTTACATAAATAGTAGAAGTCATTGACATAAAGTGTAAAAAAAATAACACAAATAAGGAATTTATGTTTTTTTGTGAATTTATTTACCTTTTTTCTAAGCCTGCTTTTTCTAGCTGCTTCTCTATTCTGAGCAAGTCTTCTCAGTGTCTGTGCATACCATTTTATTTAAAAATTAAAATCACATTGTTACTATAGCATTGATTGTTAAAAAAAATTAAGAGAAAAATAAATAAAAATAACCAAATTGGTAAAAAAATTAAAAAAATAAATAAAAAAGGTTAAAGAATTTAACCTTAGGATCTGGTGTTTTAGGTCCTTCATGTTCAGAACTTGAAGTTGGACCCTTGCCATGATTTCTTTCTCGTTGCTATAGTATAGGTAGGTGTTAAATGTTAATTAATTAGATTAAGAAAAATAATACTAATATCTATCAATAATTGAGTAGCTTAATTAATTAGCTTAGAACCTCATATGATTCAAAGATGCTACCAAACTCTGATTATTGTTCTTATCATTATTTTTGTTTTAATTATAATTGTTTAATATTGATTTTTGTGTACATGCCTTGATAGGTTTGGGTTGCTGAGAGCCAGAAGCAATTTCTTTTCTTGAATTAGTTAATTCCATAGACGGCGCCTCTGATCCTTTCTTCGATCCACTTGTTTCTGAAGAAATTAACTCCATGCTAGCCTATAAATAAACGTCGAATACCGGTTTATTAATATTAAGTGTAACATAATTGAAATTAAGATTATACTAGTAATTAATCACACCTTAGAATTTGATGATGATGGCTCTACGTACATAGGTTGAGAAGGAAAAATGTTAAGAGTTGGAGGCCTCATTCCTGATGATGATGAATTCTCTGCATAGAATCAAACATTTACCAAATTCAGTAGCATTAAATATGTGTAACATAAATATAATCAAAAGAGAAATGATATAAGGAATAAAAAGAGTCTATTTTTTAAGAGACAAAATGATTACTTGAGAATACAAATGAAAATAACAAGAGAAGTGAGTGTAACAAAATTTCTACCTTATACCATACTCCTTTATATCTTAATTTTCAGTACATATGGTATTTTCAAAATGCAATAAAACAAAATATAAATTAAAAAAATATATATTTAGAGAGAGAGAGGAGAGAGAAGAATGAGTTTTTCTTCCACCCTTTTGGTTTTGTTTTACTTTTCTGCAGAAAGGATATGGTCAAAGGAATAGTACTCTGCTGCAGATATGATTCTGATGAACATGGTTTTGGTGTGACCCAAAAAAGATTCTCCATAACAAACTAAAAGTGAAAGAAGAAAGAAAAAAAAAAGACCCTTTTTTTAATTTGAAGCAAAACGTTATTGGGATTGGATTAAGAAGAAAAAAAAATGATTTTTTTCTCATAATTTTCATGTGATTAAAAAAAAGCTTACGTTTTTGTTCATGAACACTAGTTGGGTCATTTTGTCCATTAAGATACAAAAAAAGTGCTTGATCCAATTCTCCCAAATCATAAGCTCCTGAATCTTTATTATTTCTGCTAACATAAACCAAAAAAAAAAAAATTAATATGTTACAAAATTAATGGTTCATTATTATATAGTATATATGCACATAATATTGAAGTATAATGAACTCACATGTAGCTTCCTGGGACAGAGGGTGATGAAGAAGATTGCATCATTCCAAAAGAAATTTGATTATTTTGATGATGTTGTTGATGTTGTTGTTGTTGATGTTGTTGATGATGAAAATGATGATGTTGTTGTTGTGGTGGGAGTGGTTCTAATTGAGTAGTGGTTTGGTTGAGATTTTTAACACTTGAAGCAGCCATATATATATATATATATATATAACAAAAATAAGAAGAAAAAGAAAAAAGAACCTAAATTTTTTGTCTCTTGTTCTTGTTCTTTTATTTTCTTTTGAAATTGTATAGTGTTGTTTTGTTTACTCTTTCGTAAGCTTCATGAATTATGAAACCGCCTTAAAATCATTTTCCTTTTACTATGGAAAAAGCAGAGAAAGTTAGAAAGAGAGAGAGTCGGTTATATAGCTACAAAGAGGAGAAGAGATAGAAAGATAGAGAGAGAAAGAGGATTGAATGAATTCAATGCAACTAAGCAAAAGACAAGATTTATTTTCCTGTTATTACTCTTGTGCTTTTTTCTCTCTCATATGTATATGGCAATTAAAATTATCTAAGATGATTTTCTGCAAATATGAAAATTTATATTTTTATGAGGATTAAGCGGTTCTCTTCAAATCTCTTTGTCAAGAAAAACCATAGAAGAAGAACAAGAGAACATGTCTTTGTTGTGTTTTTTATTTATGGAGAAATATAAACAAGTTTGAATTGTAGAATTGAATAATCACCTAATAATTAAAAGCTTTCCTACTAATAACAAATTGGTTTAAATGATACGAATTTTTTACCCTTTAAACCCGTGGTTAGGATATTCAACTATTGACTCTTTTTGTGTATTTACAATAAAGTTGGGATCGAACTCAGAAATTCTAGTATAATATATAAATCTTTTTCAGCTAGACTAAATATAGCTAGTGGCTTAATATTATTGATTTTTATGTATGAAAAAATTCAATTAAAAGACCAAATTTTTTTATGATATACTCTCTTCGTTAAAATATATAAGTAAAAAATTCACTTTTTAGATTCATTGTATAATATATACTGTATCCGGACAATATATTGACCAAATACATTAATTATATAATGAACTTAGTATTGAATTTTTTCTTATATTTTGTTATAGACTACAAAGTAGTACAACAATAGAAACTTCATAATTGTATATCATAAAAGTTAACGACGATAAAAATTTTGTAGCTATATATCATAGTAATAAAAAAAATCTTCCTTATATAACCGTCTTAGAGTATTTTTCTAATGGAATAACCGAAATGTCATCCTTTATTTCAATTCTTATTGGCATTTCATTTCATGCAAACTTATATTTTACATCAAACCTATAACTTTATCATGTTTTCATAATTTAGATATAAGTTTAATTCGATCAAATTGGATTGAATTTTTTAAACAAGACATCCAAACTAAACACTCTGAGACGGTAATCTTGCGAAATAAGTAAAGTCTGATCAATAATTGTTCCCACCAGGAATCAAAATCAGATTCTTCTAAATGATTAGTCCTATATAGGAGGAACTTATTAACCACTCGAGTTTAATGTCTTGGTTCAACGATTCATTTTTTTACAAAGTCAAACTCGATGCATTTCATTTAGTAAACGCGAAAATACTAATTATCACGAATTAAATGCTTACGAATCCATGACGATACATATATGGGACATGCTTTTATTGCGTAATTATTCGTTGACCCGTGTTTTCCACCCACCACCCATGTATTCCGTTTAACATTTGAATTTTCACTAGCGCGCGACTTTTCTTTTTTGCATGATGCGAATTTTGCGAAGAATATAGATTCACTTGGCCACGACCATTTGGTGACCTTGTTCAAATATAGATTAACTTATTGATGTGTGTTCTTCTGTGGGATGCTATTGGAAGCATCTTTATTTTAGGTAGGCTTAAATGAGCCTTGGTCCCACTATTTTTTAAAATGCGTAATTTTGGTCATCCTATTTTATTTTACGCAATTTTGGTCCCCTTATTATTTTTTTGTGCAATTTTGATCCCCCTGTTTTGAAAAATCACGCAAAACAAAACAGGGGAACCAAAAATGCGTAAAATAAAATAGGGGGGGACCAAAATTGTGCATTTTGTAAAATATGGAGACCAAAACTGCATTTAATCCTTTTAGGTATAATCAGGGGTTGGCCACGACCATTTAGAGACCTTGTTCTAATATTAAAAATGAACCCTTTAATAAAAAAATGCAAAATATTAAAAAATAATCATTTGTATCTAACATAAAAAAAGATTCATATTCTAATCAATAAAAACAACATATATTCTAGCTAATAACACTACTCTACCATGTAAAACCATTTTTAGCACATATTAAGGTATCTAAAATATAAAAAATTTGCATTAAATAATACGAACATTTTATATTTCTCCATTAGGATATTCAACTATTGACTCTTTGTGTGTATTTACAATAAAGTTGGAATCGAACTCAGAAATTCTAGTATAATATATAAATCTTTTCCAGCTAGACTAAATATAGCTAGTGTCTTAATATTATTGATTTTTATGTATGAAAAAATTCAATTAAAAGACCAAATTTTTTTATGATATACTCTCTTCGTTAAAATATATAAGTAAAAAATTCACTTTTTAGATTCATTGTATAATATACTGTATCCGGACAATATTTTGACCAAATACATTAATTATATAATGAACTTAGTAGTGAATTTTTTCTTATATTTTGTTATCGACTACAAAGTAGTACAACAATAGAAACTTCATAATTGTATATCATAAGAGTTAACGACGATAAAATTTTTGTAGCTATATATCATAGTAATAAAAAAACTTCCTTATATAACCGTCTTAGAGTATTTTTCTAATGGAATAACCGAAATGTCATCCTTTATTTCAATTCTTATTGGCATTTCATTTCATGCAAACTTATATTTTACATCAAACCTATAACTTTATCATGTTTTCATAATTTAGATATAAGTTTAATTCGATCAAATTGGATTGAATTTTTTAAACAAGACATCCAAACTAAACACTCTAAGACGGTAATCTTGCGAAGTAAGTAAAGTCTGATCAATAATTGTTCCCACCAGGAATCAAAATCAGATTCTTCTAAATGATTCGTCCTATATAGGAGGAACTTATTAACCACTCGAGTTTAATGTCTTGGTTCAACGATTCATTTTTTTACAAAGTCAAACTCGATGCATTTCATTTAATAAACGCGAAAATACTACTTATCACGAATTAAATGCTTACGAATCCATGACAATACATATATGGGACATGCTTTTATTGCGTAATTATTCGTTGACCCGTGTTTTCCGCCCACCACCCATGTATTCCGTTTAACATTTGAATTTTCACTAGCGTGCGGCTTTTCTTTTTTGCATGATGCGGATTTTGCGAAGAATATAGATTCACTTGGCCATGACCATTTGGTGACCTTGTTCAAATATAGATTAACTTATTGATGTGTGTTCTTCTGTGGATTGGAAGCATATTATTTTAGGTAGGCTTAAATGAGCTTTGGTCCCACTATTTTTTAAAATGCGTAATTTTGGTCATCCTATTTTATTTTACGCAATTTTGGTACCCTTATTTTTTTGCGCAATTTTGATCCCCTATTTTTAAAAATTGAGACATTTGGTTCCCCCCTCCCCCAATTTTGATGACATGACGCATTCTCTAAATGAAATGGCACATATGTTTGGTAAAAAATAGCAGACACATGATAAGCTATCTTATAGTGAATAACTTTTAAACTAGCTTTTAGCGAATAAGTTAGTTGATTGAATTTGTAGTGTTTGGTAAAACCAGTGTGGTTGAACTAGTATTTATTTTTTCAAGTAAGACTGCAAGGGTAAAATTGGAAGAAAAAATGATAAGTTATAAGCTCATGTGTTACTTAAAATGATGTTTGAAAAATAAGCTATAAACTATTTTTAAAAAATTATTACCAAACATGTATTTTTTAGCAAAATGAGCTTATAAGCTATAAACTAGCTTATGTGTCTTCCCAAACAGAGCCTGTACATGTTTATGGGGCTAAAATGTTATATTTAATTTTATTATCTAAATCATACTTTTATTATTTCTTAAATTAAAAAAACATAAACTAAAAAATTAAAATTAAATTTAATACTACCTCTGTTCCTTTTTAAGTGTCCGTTTAGAAATAGTAACGTTAAATTAAGAAAGTGGATTTTTGCACCTTATCTTCCTATTATACCCTAATTTTAATCCACCAATAAATTCCTATTTTTTTGCACACACTTTCTCTTTCAATAAATTTAATATATTATCTACAGAAAAAAAAATTAATATGTTATGTACTAAAAAAAATATTTTAATAAAAAATATATTTAGTTTTCCAAATATATAGCATTAATTAGTTTTATTGAAAAAAATATGAGTAATTGACAATGGGTACCATTGACAAGTACCTTTAAAAACTGCATTTAATCCTTCTAGGTATTGTAACGCCCCAAACCGCTTTTAGGATGACCGACTGACCCCACAAACCAACACGAGTCTTTTCAGCGAGCTTTGTCCTCACTTGCACGCTTTCCGGGAAACTTCCCAAAAGGTCACCCATCCAAAGACTACTTCAAGTCAAGCACGCTTAACTGTGGAGTTCTTATGGAATGAGCTACCGAAAAGAAGATGTATCTTGTTGGTATAGGTAGTACCCATCAATCCTTATAAGCCTTCCTTCAACCATGCAGTCTCAAACCTGCACAGCCTCAGGATCCCTCTCATTCCGATGTGAATTCGGTTTTTGCCTAGAAGCTGCCAGGAGCCGCACATTGTCATGCCTCGTGCACCGGCGACCACTCCCCGCCCTCATCAGCCTCGGGTATTACATGCCCACCAGCTTCCGCTTGGTTCGTCCCCGAACCACATCGTACTGGGAGAGGTCTGCTCTGATACCATTTGTAACGCCCCAAACTGCTTTTAGGATGACCGACTGACCCCACAAACCAACACGAGTCTTTTCAGCGAGCTTTGTCCTCACTTGCACGCTTTCCGGGAAACTTCCCAGAAGGTCACCCATCCAAAGACTACTCCAAGTCAAGCACGCTTAATTGTGGAGTTCTTATGGAATGAGCTACCGAAAAGAAGATGCATCTTGTTGGTATAAGTAGTACCCATCAATCCTTATAAGCCTTCCTTCAACCATGCAGTCTCAAACCTGCACAGCCTCAGGATCCCTCTCATTCCGATGTGAATTCGGTTTTTGCCTAGAAGCTGCCAGGAGCCGCACATTGTCATGCCTCGTGCACCGGCGACCACTCCCCGCCCTCATCAGCCTCGGGTATGTTACAGGTATAATCAAGGGTTGGCCACGACCATTTAGAGACCTTATTCTAATATTTAAAATGAACCCATTAATAAAAAAATGCAAAATATTAAAAAATAATCATTTGTATCTAAAATAAAAAAGATTCATATTCTAATCAATAAAAACAAAATATATTCTAGCTAATAACACTACTCTACCATATAAAACCATTTTTAGCACATATTAAGGTATCTAAAATGTAAAAAATTTGCATTAAATAAAACGAAAATATTTTTTTGGTCAAATGATATTTTGTTCTAAAAAAATTCGAACTGCACCACAAACACGGTCAATTAACTTATTGATGCATTTTTTTCGTTAACCTTTTGGTTTCTAGGGGAATGGGGGGTCCGGTAATCCAGAGTTCTGCTGTAAGATAAGTAAAGTCTGATCAAAGAATTGTTTCCACCAGGAATCAAACTAACGATCCATCTTGTATAGGAGGAGCTTATTAACCACTTGAGCTCAACGTCTTGGTTCAACAATTCGTTTTTTTACAAAGTCAAACTCGATGCATTTCATTTAATAAACATGAAAATACTATTTATCACGAATTAAATGCTTACGAATCCATGACTTATATATGGGACATGCTTTTATTGCGAAATTATTCATTGACCCATGTTTTCCGCCCACCACCCATGTATTCCGTTTAACATTTGAATATTCACTAACGGGCAACTTTGATGCGGATTTTGCGAAGAAATTGTTTGTTGTGCATATAGCTCTTTAGTAAAATCGTAGCGATTCAATTTGGGATATCAACACATGAATATGGGAGCTAGCGTATAACAATGACGCTCTTGCTAGAAAATAAGCGATAATATGTACTTGTCTTTGTTGGTGCACAAAGGTGATAAATGAATAAGAAAGGGAATATATTTAATGAACTTGAAATGACGGCTACAAGAAAGAATAATAAAAGGCACTTACTTCTATGATGATATAACTACTCCTATTTATACACAAAACTAGGTCATAAGGACAGCATAGTAAAATACTAAAATACCCTTAAATATAAATTACTTCTAACACCATCCCTTAATTTATATTTACACAAAACTAACGCTCTAGAAGTTAAACAAACTTTTGGACTTTTGGATCCTCATCAGAAGCTTCTGCTTGCTTCTGGCTTTCTGCTTCTCCTTCAGCTTCTGCTTCTGCTTTTCTTTCTGCTTCGACATTTTCTTCTGCTTCAGGTTTAGCTTTTGCTTCTTCTTCTGCTTCTGGCTAATAACCTCAGAAGTTCTACTACTTCTGACCACAGAAGTTTCTTCTTCTAACAGCTTCTGAATATGAATTACTTCTAGAACCATTCCTTAATTCATATTCAGCAAATTCAATTTCTGCAACACCAATTTCATCCCTCAAATGGATAAAGTGTTCAGCCTTGACATCCTTCATCAGAGCATCTGCAAGTTGTTTTTGAGCACTACAGTGAGCAGCTTCTAACACTTCATTCTTGACTTGACCTCTTCGCAGATTCTTGTCTTCAGACCAATCAGAGTCTATCAGCTCTGCATTAGTTTTAACACCAAAAGGGCCCAAAAAATCATACCTCAGAGTCTCAAGTTCTTCTGTCATGGCTTGCAACCAGACTTGTTTCTTGAGAATTTCTTCAGTAATAACAAATTCAGAACTTCGGACCTCAGAACTTGCCCCTTCAGAGCCTTAGACACCAGAACTTGCTCCATAGTCTATTCCAGAGTCACAATCTTCTTCCAGTTCAGGAACAGTATCAGATACTGGACAACCCACTCCAGAAGCTCCACCTTCAGAGTCAGAGTCTTGACCACCAGAGTTTTGAATACTCCCAGAAACTCTGCCTTCAGAAGTTTCACCTTTAGAAACATGACCATTGTTAGAGGCTGGACTACCTTTAGAAGCTCCTCCTTCAGAAGGTCCACCTTCAAAGTCATGATTTCCTCCAAAGGCATGATCAAATTCAGAAGCTTGTCCTCTAGAACCTACGTCTTCAGAATCTGGATCACCACCATCTGAATCACCACTAGATTCTGGATCAGAATCAGATGCACCATCTGAATCATCACCACCATCTGATTCAGAATCAGACTTGCCTTCAAGGTCTTCTTCTTCTTCAGAAGTTGGAGACCCAGAAGTTTCACCTTCAGAAGCTCTTGCATCTGAATTGTTATCAGAAGTTCTTCCTCCTTCAGAACCTTGACTTTCTTCATCTTCTGAACCTTCAGAACTTTGACTTACTTCATCTTCTGAACCTTCAGAATCTCCTTCAGAGTCTGATCCTTCAGAATCTCCTTCATCTTCAGAGTCATCTTCTGACTCTGGCTCATCTTCTGAAACCTCAGATTCTGACTCTGAGTCATAGAGTCTGACTCCAATTTCATAATCATCTTCTGAAACTTCTTCAGAGTCAGAAAACGTCAACTTTACAGGTTCATCATCATCAGATTCATAAGCCATTAATAGCACAGGTTCATCATCAGAACTTCTGGCCATATTTGCTTCTTCTAACTCCCTTTCTTTGTTTAACAAGCAATCATTGGCATGGTGACCAAAGTTCTTGCAACAGTAACACTGAACATTCTTCTTGTCAAACCTTTCTTTTCCCTTCTGATATTTCTGCTTATCAGAGGTTGAGGTTTCTAGCTTCTGAACTCCATCAGACCTTTTCTTGGCCTCTGACCAAGACTTCTTCTGATAGTTCTTACCAGAGTCTGCTTTCAGAGCCTGCTGCTCTACTTCCCTTTCAGAGTTTCTCTCAGTCAGACGCAACTCTTGTGCTTCTAGACTGCTTTGTAGCTCTTCAATTCTCATGGAACTCAAATCCTTGGAATGTTCAATAGCTACCACAATGTAATCAAACTGAGGGGTAAGAGATCTCAATACCTTCTCAATGATTACTTGTTCTGAAAGAGTTTCTCCACAAGCTTTCATCTCATTGGTGATAACAATCACTCTAGAGATATACTCAGGGACCTTCTCGTTGTTCTTCATGATGAGATTCTCATACTGCTTTCGTAAGGACTGAAGCTTCACCTTCTTCACTGATGTATCGCCACCATAGCATCTGACCAGTGTGTCCCACGCGACCTTTGCCGTTTCTGAGTCAGCAATCTTCTCAAACACGTTTTCATCCACACACTGATGGATGTAGAACAACGCCCTCTGATCTTTCTTCTTCGTATCCTTCTGAGCAAGCTTTTGTGCATCTGCTGCTACTGGAACGTAACCTTCAGTAACAAGTTCAAGCGCATCTTGAGCACCAAACAGAACAATCATCTGTTTCGTCCAGCGATTCCAGTTTTTACCATCAAACACTGGAAGCTTGGTACTCATACCACCGTTTCCGTTCATCTTCAACCTTTGTGCGTTCACTTAAATCTCACTAACACTCGTGTTTCCCAATCCCGCAGAATCAGAAAATGTGATTCTGTTACAACTTCGTTCAAGATTCAACTCGAATTCAAGAAACGAAATCAATCACACAACGCCTCACGTTTCACTCGTGTTTCCCGTGGATTCGAACCGGAGCTCTAGATATCAATTGTTGGTGCACAAAGGTGATAAATGAATAAGAAAGGGAATATATTTAATGAACTTGAAATGATGGCTACAAGAAAGAATAATAAAAGGCACTTACTTCTATGATGATATAACTACTCCTATTTACACACAAAACTAGGTCATAAAGACAGCATAGTAAAATACTAAATACCCTTAAATATAAATTACTTCTAACAGTCTTTGGATAAAACTTATCCTAACAAAATATATAGATTAACTTATTGATGTGTGTTCTTTTGTGGGATGCTATTGAAAGCATCTTTATTTTAGGTATAATCAGGGGTTGGCCATGGCCATTTGGAGACGTTGTTCAAATATTAAAAATGGACCCCTAATAATAAGAAAATGCAAAATATTAAAATATAATCATCCTTGTATCTAACATAAAAAATATTCATATTCCAATTAATAACAACAAAATATCTTAGAGCTAATAACATTACTCTACCATATAAAACCATTTTGGGCACATATTAAGATATCTAAAATATTAAAAATTTGCATTAAATAATACATAAATTAATTTATAAAAATTGAATGAAAAGTTGCAAGAGAATATTTTTCCATGTGACTTCTTAACATATATGTGTCATTAGGAAACATGTTATAGAATTTCCAAATTTTGTATGTTTTGTGAGATTTTTCAAGTTTTGTATCCATTTGTTCATATACTAATACCCTATAAAAAATTTTAATTAATTCATTATAAAAGAAATATGACATTCAGTGATAGATTGATACATTATCAGCAAACCATTTAGTATTTAAGTGTTCACCTTTTCATAAACATATGTTATAGGTAGAAAATAATCATCGTTATTTAACATTGATGAATTAATCTTGGTTTCGAAACCTTTTGAAACTAGGGATAAATTTATAATTCAATGATAACAAATGGATCAAAGAAATTCATTAATTCAGAGTTGGAATAGTTGGACACACTTCAAGTTCATTGTCTTTTCTTTGCAACTACGTAGGATAGTATTCTCTTTGCAACACACTTCATTAATTTTAACGTATCGAAGTTTGATATAAAGTGTTTCCATAGCATTCAACATTTTTTATCTAAAAAATAGATGTTGTTATCTGATATATAAATAAATAATATATACTAAATAATATTAAAAAAATTAATTTGTCAGCGTCAAAATCTTAAAAATTCGTATTTATTTCATGTCTTGTTAAAAAAAATTAAACTTTTGCAAGAAATATTTCTATAATGTACTAAACATGAACACAGAGAAAAAATCAAAAATTTGAATGATACATATATATATTTTTTTTTTGACAAAAGACAATTGTATTAATCAATTAATCATGGTACAGATTCCTTATATCTATATGGATATAAGGTAAAATACTATTTGGAACAGAATGAGTCCAGTCACTATTTAGGCTAGATTCGGCCCACTTCGCCAGTTCATGGGCGACCCGGTTCCCTTGTCGTTTGACCCAGTTGATTGAAGAGGTAGGGTTTGCCAAAAGGAACTTAACACACCGGGTTATCGCAAATCCCCAATCCCTGCGAATGCACGCCTTCTTCCTCACTGCGTTGACCACGATCTGTGAATCCATCTCAAAAATTACATTTGTGGCTTTGATTCTTTCAACCATATCCAGAGCGTCTAGCTTCACCGTAGGTTGCATCCAGAGATCCCTGGTGAGACCGTGTCGCAGCTCCAACGATGCTTCCATCCGACTGACGAAGAAGGAGCCCGGAAAACCAACGGCCATCACTGCTTAGGTGAGCATCCACGTTCATTTTCCACACTCCCCTAGGCGGTGGACTCCAGCTGATGTTGTTACTGCTACCAGTAGTCACCGGGACACGATAAGGAGCTTTATTACCGGTTGTTAGCTTCTTGTAATCCTGCAGCTGTTTTAAAGCGAAATTGCAGACCTCCATAGGAGGTAAGTACTTGCCCTGAAGTACTAATTTATTTCTAGCATACCAAATGCCATAGGTAATAGCAGTCACTATCTCCATTGTGTTTTGATCTGTCTGTAGAAACATGTAGTTGTACCAATCAAAAATAGTCTCCATCTGATTTTTGCTTTGGTTGATTGATAGAGGTGAGCCAAGCCAGATTTGTTGAGCCCACTCACAGTCTAGAAAAGCATGCTTCATAGTTTCAACATAGCTATTACATCTGGGGCATAGAGGGTCACACCTGACCCCTTTTTGAAATAGATTTTTCTTGACTGGGATAGCCCCATTAAGGATTCTCCATATGAGGTGGCTCTGTTTAGGAGGCACCAATTAAGTTGCCATAGTTTATCCCATATATCTGTAGATAGACCAGAAGAGCTAGGGAGGTCAGAATTAGAATTTTGTGCCCATTCCATGATAGCTTTATAACCCGTTTTGACAGTGTAGTTGTCATCAGGGGTCCCATCCCAAGTTAGGATATCCTCTTGGGTGTTGTCAATCAGGGGAATTTGGAGTATACTCTTAGCCTCCTGGGGATGAAAAGTTGATGAATCAACTGCTCTTTCCATCTCCAACCATTATCTTCAATGATCTCCTTGACTTTCTGATTATTATTAGAGTCTGGTTTTTTGCTCCAAACAGAGGCATTACCCCTTTGGTGTATCCAGTTGTCCTCCCATAAGTCAATACTTTCCCCATTTCCAACAGTCCAATAACTTCCTTTCTTGAGCACCCAGCTAGCCTGTAGAATACTTCTCCAAGTGTAACTCATATTATGCTTAGCTTTTGCTTTTAGAAAGTGATCAGAAGGGTAGTATTTGGCCTTGAGGGTTTGGGCCACAAGAGAATTTGGGTAATTAATCAATCTCCACCTTTGCTTGGCTAGCAAGGCTTCATTAAAGGCCCTTAAGTTTCTGAAACCCATACCCCCTTTTTTCTTATGATTGCATATGTTCTGCCACTTGACCCAATGAATTTTTCTTCTATCTGTGGAGCTACCCCACCAGAAAGTATGGACTAAAAGTCTTGACAGAAAATATTCGAATGGCCAAAACTTACTGCAATTTTTTTATAGGGACTAAAATCGAAATTTAAGATATTTATGAGAACTAAAAATTTATTTAACCCTTTTTTATGATAGAAATTTTTATGTGAGAGGATATTGCGTCATGGCAAGAAAATCTTTGGACTCAAAATAATGATTTCTTTCATTCCAAAATTTGTGTTTTTACCGCTAGGCTAAACCTTGAAATTTTACTGATCGTTAGTTGATTCAATGGTGATTGGCGCTGAACTTGATATGGAAGAACCATAGTTCGATCTCCTGCGACTGCGATTGGGAGGAGGTTAGAATCACTTGATGCCAGAACTGATCCCTGAACCAGATTAAACTAGTGGTGAAAACAAAAACAAACAAAAAAAATCCTTGAAATTTCATCTTCTTTTTATTGAAAAGAATTGTATTTACATCGTTGTCCTATCTCTTTCAATTATTTTTTATGTAAGCCAAATTTCAAATTAATAGGATAATGTTACCAAAAAATAATTAATAGGACAATGCAATTATCATCTGAAAAAATATATATGTCTGAAACCACTTGTGTAAACTTGGAGATATAATAATCACTCTATATTGTACCCAAAAAAATAATCACCCTATATATAAAATTATATTATTTTTTTTTGTTTGAGGAAATCAAATAATTATATTAATATAAAAAACAAGTGGTTGTACTCAAAATATTAATAAATTATTGTTATGGTCGAATTGGTTTGGTACACGTGAGTTAGAATATTTTATTCCTTAAATTTGAAAATGGTTTTATTGAAGGTTTAATTGTATAAATCATTTTCAAGACTGAATAATCTATCTTTTGAATAATTTTAATAACTTTAGTCAAGCATGCATGCTTTCAACACTAGATATATATCTCAAAGGTGGATGGTCGAACATATGAGTACAAAATCTAGACTAGTATTCGAGTTATTCTCAACATGATCAATTTGACTTTAGCAAAAGAATTAATAGAAATATTGGAAGGAAGATTGTGACTTTAAAATCCCTAAGCATAGACAATTTTCGTTACACAATATTTTAGGGAATCAAGTTTCTAGCTATATCTTCATACTCAAAGATGGCGTCTAGCTATAGTCAAATTTATAAACTCATTTATACAGCACTTATATTAACATATTATAACTCATAACAAACAAAAAAAAGGTAGTTAATTTAGTACTTTTCAAAGATTGATGAGAAACAATATAGATACTAGTATATGATAAGATAAATTAAATCACCCAAAAAATAAAAGATATATAAGATAATCACCCTTGTAGCATACTTTTCTAGTTGACAGATGACATATACTAAAAACTTATTCTCTTGATAATATTATCATCCTCTCTCTTGATTGTTTTTTAAGTCAATAATTTTTATATTAAAAGAATAGGACATGTAATTATATTATTTTAATTGAAATCCTATGGAAAAATGAGAAATTAAGAGAAATCATTGACTTTGGCAATCATTTGTTGCGAAACATATATCATCAAGTTTGCTTATTGGCATATCATTTCTGAGCTGGTTAAGCATTTTTGTACATAAATAATATTAATACTGAATTTTGCTTAAAAAGAATATTAATTTTATGAGTACTAGCATGAAAATCGACAATTTGACACTGACATGTCTATTCTCTACTGAAAATCATAGTCGATCTCTGTAATTAGAATGATAAAATATATATGAAGTTTTTGAATAAAATCTAATTATTTGATATTTTTATTTAGTTTTGATTTGTTAAGATTAATTTAAATTTAATATGTTAAGATTGATTTAAAAATTAAATTTACCTCACCAAAGTCAATGGCTCTTGAAATTCTGATGGCACGGGACTTGTTTGTTCCAAACATTATAAATGCCTGCCACCATGTTGAATAGTACTACTACTATGTTGCAGGACTTGTCAACATGTCCAGGTAACGTGTATATCAAATCTCAGCATAGTTTTGTTTTGTACATGTATTATTTATTTATATTTTTTGTGAACAAAAGGAGCTATATATGCCTCAACAAAAGAAAAATTAAAATATTCTAAAAAAGGAAATAAAAGAAGGATAAATTCAAAAATCTTGATATTTGCATCCAAATTCAAATCATGCTTCGCCAAATTGTTCGCAACTTGATTAACTTCTCGATAGACATGAGTAAAAACAACACTGCCTGACTCATAATAGTTTCGGTGTATCACATTAATAATTGATCGCCGAGAATGAGTACAAAGACAGCCATCTGTTAGCAATTTGAAGAGTATGAACGAAACGAACTTGGATTTTTATTTATTGTATCTTACTGTTTTAATTTTTATTTATTTAATTAAATCCTTATATATAAACAGAGTTGGTGCTCTGTTAATTAGTGTTAATTAACTTACCTTACTGAATCCACTAGCTTGCTTTGCTCCAATATGTTGAAACATGGCCTTGAACAATTGACAAAATGATGAGGTATTAGAGATGTGGCAAAAAGATCAATAAATTAAACAACCAACTAAGAGAAACACTGTCGCTGGTATTGGAACAATGACAAGTGGGAAACCAATTTACAGTGTTAATCCAAAAATTAATCGGTTAACCAGTAAATTAGAAATTTTAACTATTACACTATTTGATAAGAATCCTTCAAGATTCAGATTCATGGTCCATGAATGAATTTCTTGATTCAGTTGTTATCTCCCTTGTGGAAGTTTCTCAGATCAGCTTAGCTTTTTGTTGATTATCACCATCTCCTTCTCTTCACCACCATTATTTTATGCATCAGCTTCTGATTTCTCTCCACCTTCAACCATCTTTACACCTTTATCCCTTTCTATGCTTCTTGTCCTCTCTGGTTTCTCTCTCAATTTCACCCCTTCTCTGGGTAACTAAGTTTGGCATCCTTTACCTTCCTTTCCTCTAACCTGAAACGTGCATTAAACTCATAACCATGTCAAACTCTCAAAGAAAAACAAACATCATAAAGACCCCCGGTAATACTTTTACTGATCACCTAACCATCCCTACCATACAACAGTTCAATACACAACCAAACAATCAGCAGCAGAAAACCCCTGAAAACAACTACTACACTGGTGAATCATCAAACACCGGCCAAGAAGATAACCAACAACAAAGCCTACCAGAATTCTATGTCTATCCAGAGGGAATTATCAAAGAAGGTGTTTCTGCTTGTTCAAGAAGCATCATTGGCAAGATCATTACTGATAAATCTATCCATGTTAGCTCTATACAAAATGGTCTAGAAAGTATATGGGGTGCTCCAGCAGGGTTAAAAGTCCGAGAAATTGAAGGCAGGCTGCTACAGTTCTTTATGGAAAAGGAAAGCGATCAAGACAGAATATTGCTTGGAAATCCTTGGATTTTTCGCAATTCTTGGCTCATTGTGAAGCCGTGGGACAGAGACACTGACCTTCAAACCCTATATTTCAACCATGCTCCTATCTGGATCCAATTATGGGGTTTACCAACCCACTGCAAAACCAAGCAAATGGGTGAAAGCATTGGTTCACTAATGGGAAAGGTGGAGGCCTCAGACTTCTATGAATATCCAGGTAAGAAAGTGATTATCAAAATCAAGGTTAGCCTAACTGTTCACAAACCCATAACTTCTGGAATTCATGTGGGTAACCCCAATGATGGCAGCTGTTGGATAGATTATAGATATGAGAAATTGCCCCTAGTTTGCTTCAAATGTGGCCTCCTAGGGCATGCAGACAAACTTTGCAGAAATACACCCATGACCCTAGGTACTTTAGCTCCATTAGGCCCCTGGATACGCTCTACTCAGTATGGGAAAAGAAAAATGGAAGCAAAAGATAGAAAATATTATAGTAATCCATCACATAACCCAGATTTTGGCAAGTACAGCCCCCCTGTTCCTACTAGCCTTCTGGAAAAGCTTGCAGCTATGAAATTGCAGACACCAACTGGCAGTAATCAGAAGCAAAACAACCAGCAGGGCAACCAGAAAACACCAGTACACACACACCATATGCAGATAAGCAGTTCTATACAGGAAATAATAATGATCTTTGGTGCAAATAACCACATAATGCATACAGACAACACTGGCCAGATAGCAGGAGTAGATACAGAGGGTAACCAACAACCAGAAGGAGCAACTAAGCACCAGATTACACCAGCAAAAAGACAAAAAATGGAAACTGAGTCTGAAAGCAACAATAACACCATACAGATGGATTATCAGAGGGTAGGCCATGCTCAGCAGGCCAGCCCAGGACCATGAAGATCCTTTCCTGGAACTGTCAAGGGCTTGGCAACCCCAGGACAGTAAGAGCCCTCAAAAAGCTCCTGGCTAGCCACTCACCTGATCTACTCTTCATCATGGAAACAAAACTTGTGAATTCTAAATTTCAGTTCATTACTAATAATTTTGAGTCTTATAGTGTTAAGAGTGTCAATTGCACCACCTCTGGTGGAGGCAAAGCTGGAGGCATTGCCTTAATCTGGAATCATTGTACCATCATGGTTGACATAATAAATTTCGATTTTAACTATTTTGATGTTTTAATATCCACAGATTCTAATCCTAACAAGTGGAGAGCTACTGGGCTATATGGCTACCCCCAACAGCAGAATAAGCTCCTCACTTGCAGGCTCATCAGTGACCTATCTGAGGTCAACAACCACCCTCAGTGGTTGGTCTTTGGGGATTTCAACATCCTGCTAAGTGATGAGGAAAAGCTTGGGGGCAACCTAATTGACCCAAACACTACTAATAGCTTCAGAAATATTCTCTCTATTTGTGACTTACAGGATCTTGGCTACAAAGGCAACAAGTACACCTGGACCAATAAGCACCAAGGAGACAGCCTCATTTTTGCCAGATTGGACCGGTTCATAGCCACCACGGAGTGGAAAAATAGATTCCCCTACCATATTAATCACCATTTACTTCGTTATAAATCTGACCATAACCTTATAATGCTTGATTTTTCTTCTAAGGTGCAGAATAAGGTGGACTCAAGACCTCCTAGACTCAAAAGATTTGAACAGGTCTGGACCAGAGAGGAAAACCACATGCACAAAGTCAAAGCAGCTTGGGATACAGCCCATGGGAATATAGCTGACAGATTACACACCACCCTTGAAACCCTTCACAATTGGGGCCACCAAATTTTTGGCACTCTGCCTAAGAAAATCAAACAAGTACAAGATGAGTTAATGTACCTAAACCAGACCCAGGGGAACCCTAATTCAGCTCAAGCTATCAAGGATAAGGAGAGTGAACTTGACAAACTTCTGGATGGAGAAGAAATGTGGTGGAAACAACGATCTAGGGCTGATTGGCTCCAGCATGGAGATAAAAACACAAAAATTTTCCATTTGAAAGCCAGACAAAGGAAGAAGAGAAACACTATTAAAAGTATCATGGATAAACAGGGGCAGTCCCAGACAAAGCATGAGGATATTGAGAGTGTCCTCCTGGATCATTTTGAAACTTTATTCAAGAGTCAACCCACCCATCAGATTCAAAACACTGTGGAGGTTGTCAAAAACAAACTCAGTAATGAGATGAGGAACTTCCTAAAAGCTGAATTTCAAGATTATGAGGTCTACAATGCTGTTAAGGACATGAAAAGCATGGCAGCCCCGGGGCCTGATGGTCTTCCTGCTCTATTCTACCACACCTATTGGGATATTGTTGGGAACGATGTGACAAGAGAAATTCTTGATATTCTCAACAACAATAAATCTCCGGACCATATAAACCAAACCTACATCTGCCTTATACCCAAAATTCCAAGTCCTTCCCAGGCTAGTGACCTTAGACCTACATCTCTATGCAATGTTACCCTAAAGATTGTTACTAAGACTGTGGCAAACAGGTTAAAAACCATCCTCCCTGATATTATCAGTCCTAACTAGAGTGCTTTCCTTCAAAACAGGCTGATCACAGATAACAACCTGATTGCCCATGAAATTTTCCATTTTTTCTCTCATTCTCAAAACAAAAAAGGTTTTGTGGGCATCAAGACAGATATGGCAAAAGCCTATGATCGTGTGGAATGGGATTTTCTACAAGCCACTTTAAACTCTATGGGCTTCCCCCAGAACATTACAAACATCATCATGAAGTGTGTCTCTACTGTGTCCTTCTCCATTTTGCTCAATGGAATTCCTACCAAAAAATTCTTCCCTAAGAGGGGCCTCAGACAGGGAGACCCCCTCTCTCCCTACCTCTTTATTATATGTGTTGATGTTCTATCTAATTTACTTATCAAAGCTCAGAGGGACAACAAGATAAAAGGGGTTAAAATTGCCCATGGGGCCCCTGAAATAACTCATTTACTATTTGCTGATGACAGCTTAATGTTTTGCAGGGCTAATAAAGAGGAGGTAACCTACATCAATAACATCATCTCTGATTATCAAAATGCCTCTGGGCAGCTAGTCAATATCAACAAGTCTGAAATCATGTTTAGTAAATATGTTAAGGAGGAAGTTAAGAGGTCCATTCACCAAATCCTCTCTATGCAACAAGTAGAGCACTTCTCCAGATACTTTGGTATGCCTACTCTTATTGGAAGATCAAAAAACCAAATTTTCCAGTTCCTCCAAGACAAGGTGTGGAAAAAGCTTAAGGGGTGGAAGGAAAAACACTTGTCTTTTGCAGGACGAGCTACTCTTATCAAAGTTGTTGCCCAGGCAATTCCCACCTACATTATGAGCAGCTTTTTACTGCCCAAGAGCCTTTGTGAACATATGGAAAGTCAAATTTGTAGGTTCTGGTGGGGTAATAATGTGGACAAACGTAAAATTCATTGGGTAAACTGGAAAAAAACTTGTAAAGCAAAGTCTCAAGGTGGAATGGGGTTCAAAGATTTGAGAGCTTTTAATGAAGCTCTATTGGCTAAACAAGGTTGGAGACTCATCACCAACCCTCACTCTCTAGTGGCCAGAATGTTCAAAGCTAAATATTACCCTAAGTGTGATTTCCTAAAGGCAAAACAGGCCCAAAACATGAGCTTCTCTTGGCAAAGCATCCTCAAAGCTAACTGGATCCTAAGCAAAGGTTGTGCCTGGCAAATAGGCAATGGGAAAAGCATCAATGTTTGGGAGGATATGTGGATCAATCCACAAGCTGGGAGCACTATGTGGAGTAAGAAACCTGAAAACACCCTCATCCAGAGTGTTTCTGATCTCAATGATGGAGACACTATGTGTTGGAAGGAACAAATCATCAACCAGAATTTCTATCCTATGGAAGCTGCCCAAATTTCTGCTAACCCCTTAACTAACACAAACTCTGAAGATTTTATCAGCTGGTGGGGCACAAAAGATGGGAATTATACAGTAAAATCTGGTTATCAAGCTATCATGGGGTGGAAGGACTCAAGCACTACCAATGCTACAAGCTCACATAGTAGTGCTGACACTAGATGGAAGAAGTTGTGGAGCCTTGCTGTCCCACCTAAGCAAAACCACCTCATGTGGCGTATCCTAAACAATGTCCTACCTGTTAAAGACAACCTTCTCTACAAAGGTATCAACTGTGATCCTTTCTGCTCTTACTGCAATACTAAAATTGAGACTATAAACCACATCTTTATGGAATGTGATTGGGCAAGACAAGCTTGGTTCGCATGTCCTCTCACCATCAATATGGACAACATGAAGATAAAAACTGTCCCGGATTGGATTGACTACATGATGAAACAAGCTCAAAAGGAAGACATACAAACCCTATCTACAATTATGTACAGTATATGGCTAGCTAGGAATGACAGAGAGTTCAACGGGAAATACTTACCTCCGGAGGAAATGGTGCGTCGAGCTATGACCAATCTCCATGATTATCAAGCAAATCAGAATGCTAAGGTTGCAGAAAGGCCTAGCGAATCTGGGAGAAACCGTCACAACATTGGCTGGAGTCCTCCTCCCAATACCTTTACCAAACTTAACGTGGATGTTCACTCTCTGGGTGATGGCCGTTGGGGCTTGCGATTGGTGTTGCGGCGGGAAGATGGGAGCTGCGTTGGTGCGGTTACCCGAATTCGACAAGGCTCGGACTGCGTGCTCTTAGCAGAAGCTCTGGGTCTACAAGCAGCTATGGATCTGATAAACCACTGGAACATTCAGAACACTATCATCGAGCTAGACGCAAAGACCATTGTTGATGTTGTCCACAACGCAAAAAAACCCTAGAACCAGATGGGGTAGCATCACCGCTCACTGTGTCAAGTGGTTGAAGGAGAATCAAAGCGTGTCTGTTGTCTGGACTCGGCGGAATGGGAACAAAGCGGCCCATGCTCTTGCAAGATGGGCTAGTGTAGAGCACAATATGGAATGGAGGTCCAACTTGCCTTTTTGTATTATCCCGCATATCCAAAACGATATGTCCAATGTAATTTCTTCTAAGTAATGAAAATGTTGATTGTTTCAAAAAAAAAAGATCTTTAGGAATTTTGTCAAAAAAAAAAACTTTAGGAATGATGGATAGTGTTTCATCCTTCTTAAGTTTAATAAGCGGAGTATCCAAAGTTCAAACTCCGACTTCTGTATATAAAAAAGGGTCATGCTAACTAGTGCCCCTGGGGCACTAGTTAAGAAACTAAAAGTAGTAATTTTTGCCTTGAAAACAACAATGTTTATATTTCAAATGTATTGACTGCACAAGTTCCTAGATGATTATACTATAAATGGTATCCTTAACTAGTGCCCCGGGGGCACTAGTTAGCATTTTCCTATAAAAACTAATATTTTTACCAACTGATTTAAATTTATGGAGACAATTATAACTTTTTTTTTGTTATTAATCCTCTCATTCCCATAGGAAAAGGACCCCAATAATTCAAAGTTCGATCACGAGATAAATAAAATCTTATCAAGAACTGCTCTCATAAAATATTGATCTCGAATTCTCCCAAACGATTCTAAAAAATGTTCATTAACCACTGAAGTACAATATCTTAATTATAAATATAAAAATTTAGTTAAAACAATTAAATATGTTTCTCGTCCTAACCAAATTAGGACATTAAAAATTTAGTCACAATAGATAATATTATGGATACGCTGAAGCTACACACCTTGGAGCTAGTTGGATGGGTTTTGAGGCAAAAATTCATCCGGTCCAATAATAAATTTATTCACAGTTTGGTTCGGTTTTGGATGGCAAATAAAAAAAATTAATCTGATTTAATTTTATACAATTTAATTTAGATCGGTTTTTGAATATCCAAATTATTAATTTTTAATTAAATATTAATATTATAAAAGAAGAATAAAATTTTGTTTAAAAAAAAAGGATAAAATAATAGTTTGACTACTTTTTTGACGAAATAAATATTAAATTTGATGTAAAATATAACATATAATATATTAATAATTAATATTTTGAAATCACAATTATCAATTATATTTGAAACATGATAAAAAGTAAAAATAGACTAAATTAAAAACAAAAAAAATAGAATTAACAAAATTTAGAATAAAAAAAAGGTTAATGCAATATATATTCATACTAATAAAAAGATAAGTAAGTATTAATATATATATATATATATATATATATATATATATATATATATATATATATGCATGCGGTTTGGTTCGGTTTGGATCGGTTTTGAATAATCAATCTGAAATCCGATCCGATCTAGCGGATTTCACAAAAGGACATTCAAACACATCCAAAATTATTCGGTTTTTTGCGATTTTCAATTTTTTTAATCAATTTACAATTTTTATTTGGATTGGTTTGGATTTGAACATTCCTAGAGCTAGTAAGCCGACCAAAATGAGCTATTTCTTTCAATTCTCAGAATAACATTGTTTAATTTTTTGTCTTCGATTATAATACATCACTCGCAATTTAATATATTTATTTATAGTAACGATATATCAATATATCAATGCATAATAACAATACACTACTTAAAATATTACTCCGTATTTTGTTTCTTTTATTTGTACATTTTTTATTTATTTTAATTTGAAGTATCTTATTACTCTCAATACGAAGGGACTTGTTACCATTATGATCACAAGTTATAATTGTTAGTAAAATATATTTGGAGACCATATAATCAATTAGCCTTTTAAGCTGACCTCACTTATAATATGAAAATAGTGGCCCACTATATTTGAGCACATGCCTATCATTTGTGCTGCAATGTATGGATTATTTTTTTCATTGCAATATTACTAGTTCTATATATATATTTAGAAAGAATAGTGGATAATTGATAAGTTAATTAATTTATAATAGATAATTTTACTAATTGAGTTTGTAATATTTGATAAAATTAGATTGAATTAGCTAGCTTAATTAATATTTTGGTGACAAAGATGAAATTAAGAGGAAAAATTTAAACAATAAATTTTAATTCTATCAGCTAATTATATAAAATAATTGAATTAGTTTATCAAAATAAATTACAAGTTCATAAAAATAAATTAACTATACATTTGCGAGAAAAAATTACGACTAAACAATTTTTTTCTTATGATTTATAAACTTAAAATCTTAAATTGACAAGAAGTCTACCTTAAAATATAGGTGGAGGAACTTTATTTTGTTGGATTGTGAGGATAATTGGAGAATCATTCATAACAATATAAATGACTTGTATATTACATCATAAATTAAAACTTAAATTTAAAGTATTGAATTTATGGGTTATCAATTTTTAACACTTTGTAATACTTCCTCTATGACAAAATGTAATATATGCTTTCAATTGGCTAGTAACTAGATTATAGAATTAGAGCAAGGCCTACTTTCTATAAGTTTTTTCCATTGTTTCTAAAATAATGACTTTATCTATAAGATTCAATTACTTAATACTAACGACTTCTTATATAATTACAATAAAATTTGATCATTATACAAATTTGCAATGTCAACCAAAGAGGCATGGTCTGCATAATTTTCCATGCCGTAAAATAAATGATGATTATTTCAATACAAAGGTCAATGATCCTACTTAATAACAAATTTTAAATCCTCATTGTTATCACAACTTCCTCCTTTTTTTAAAGACATTAGAATATGTCTAAACCTACACTTAGAAGCATGTGTAAAATCTAAAGGAAAATACAGCATATGTTAAGAAAGTAAATATAAAAAAAATTTGACATTGTATATAAAATATTTCAAGTATTAAATTTTTTATATTATTAAATACAAAACTTCTATATTTATGGCATATGTTAACATGATCAAATTTAAAACATATTTTCACTACTAGAAAACATGCGTTTAGCAACCGATTTAGCTACTGATTTTCATCAAAATCGGTTGCTAATTCAATTAGCGACCGATTTAGCAACCAATTAAAAGCAGTAGCAAAAACCTTGGTCGCTGATCTGTAGTGACCAAATTAGCAACCAATTTTGTAGCGACCGATTAGCAACTAAATTTAGAGACCGAATTAGCAACTGATAGCAGCGACCGATTTAGAGACTAATTTCTGAGAACAATTTAGAGTTAGATTTTACGACGCATTGTGCGACCCTATTAGCGACTGATTTAGTGACCGTTTTAAATTAGAGACTGATTTTGTGACCAGTTTTAGCGACTAAATTTATTTAATCGGTCACCAATTCGGTCACTAGTTTCACTTTTTTTAAATAAAAAAAATTGTAGCTCCCGTAATATATATATATATATATATATATATAACAAAACACATTAGTAAATTAAATTCTAATAAAGCTCTGCTTAATCAAAGATTATATAGAAAAATTACAATAGATACCGTGCAAATCAAGAATCATACAATTGGTAACACAAGAATAATACATAAACATGGTAATATCTATATAAAGCTTTGTTTTTTTTTTCATTCTAATACACTCTAGGACATAAACTTCCTTTGACCTTCATAGCTTCCTTTCATACATAGCTTCCTTTGACTCATTTTCTAGCAAAAATTCATCGAGACACTATACTAATTGAAATTAAATTCAATGGAAGAAGAATAGAACATAAACGCAAAATATTACTGTATATGATAGAACTGAGTGAAAGGTTAACATACCAAGTCAAGTTCAGCATCTTCAGCATTTGGAATTGCTCGATCAAAGAGATACAATTCCAACCTACAAAAAGCAATCAAATCAGAACATTACTCCGCCAAAAAGCATTGAAATCGAAGAGAAAATGAAACGAAAACAAACCATATTCTGATTCTGATCAATAAGTCTAATGGAATTCGACCTATTTAAAAAATTCAAACTATCATTGCTAAGAAGAAAAATATCCAAATCGAAATTGAAAGGAATTGAAATTGAAATTGGAGAGGTCGAGAGGGTTTTCACCGTGGTCATTGTCGGGAGGTCTCATGAAGTTACCACAATATATCTTCTAGCTAGTTTGTCAAAGGACTGACCAAAGTATTATGGTATTTATAACTTCCAACTTATCAATTAATAACCTATCAAGGCTTGATTAAAACAGTAAGAAAAAAAATAAAAACCAAACAAAACCATACTAAAATTTGACCTTAGACATTTCTAAACTAACAGAGAACAGTGTGTTACACAATCATATAAAAATATACTGCCAAAATAGAGAGGACCTCAATTTAGTGTGTTGTACTCCATCAAGAATCAAGAGAAGAATAAGGTGTATACAAGAAAGAATGTAATAGGATACTAACTAGCCAAGAACCAAAGGTAAAACGCAGAGCATCCCAAACAAACAACAGCACAAAACAATTGACTAGAACAAAAGTAATCACCATTACAGCTTAGCTCACGAACATACCTTATTACTAGTGTGGTTGTTAGAAAAATTAGACTTTAACTCTGAGAGAGCTGATTGGGTCTAGAAACAACAAATCAAAGAATAAATTAAAAGAAATAGATGTGGCACTTAGCAGTACATATATATGTGATGGAAAACAATTCCAACGTGAAATTTTAGCATTAGACTTTATTAGCTAATAAATTTAGTACTGAACTCTGCTAAATGCAACACCTCCCTTTGTTTTATACCAGGCGATATCATACCTCAACTCCGGCATAAGCTCTGGTTTGCTCCACTTTGTTTCAAGCTCAATTTTCCTAACCCCTCCATCACAGTTAAACCCCACTGTTAATCTCCAATCCAATAGCAATCCTTCCATTTCAATTAAAGACAAGATATTGCACTCTTAAAATCCATACATGGTCTTGCTGCAAAAGTAAAGGTCTAAAACATCCAACTCACATCCTCATACAACATTATGAAATAAATCATGGCATCATGAAACCTTTCTTGATCACTCATTTATTTAATATATTATCCTCAATATATGATTCCCTCATATCACAGTGAACATAATGAAATTCAAAAAATGTGTTAAAAATGCAAAGCACCAAGAACACTTTTACATCACATTACAGTTTTAGAAGGGAACAAAATAGTTAATATTAATATGTTCATAAAAAAAATTAAAAATGGTAGGTGATAGAATAGTCACAACATACTTGCACATCATCTAACAATCCAGTAGCAGACTCACCACCAACCACTGTAATTGTTTTGCCTTAGTTGAATGAAGTACCAACAACCCAAGCTGCCATGCTTACAGCGAGATAGACCTACGAATCAAGAAACAACAAATAACTCAATGTTTGAAAAATTGTCTCTAATAATACTACTTGTTATAATAATGAACATATTGACTCAAAACCTTAAAGATATAATTTTTGTCTTAATTGGTCCCTCACATTTTTTCTGATATAATTCCATCACATTCTTTTGATAACAGAAGTATCACATAATACATAGAATGAGCTAACTAGGCAAGGTTAATTTGAAGTTTACACTATCAATAGGTAGATATTTGTTCCTACAACTCAAGAGTCATCATATCATGTTTGTGAAAAACTCAAGTCCTATCTAACAATCTAACAATGATATACAAAGGAGAATGTGCTTACTTAAATTTATGTTAAATTTATACTTTAGACATCAATTTTTTTTACTTTAAACTAGAATTATTACTTGAAACATTTTAGCTAATAATACCTAATGCTAAAGTTTCACATTGGAATTGTTTTCCATCACACACACACACAAAAGTGCATTTCTAAGTACCATACATGGTCTTGCTGCAAAAGTAAGAAAGAGCTGGACTCTTTTGTGACCATTTTTGGTGTTAAAACTTGAACAAATTGTCTTCACCTTTCCAATACAACTAATATTAAGACTTGTTCAAATTTTCAATATTAAAACTTAGCTTTAGAAATGTTCAACCAAAAAGAGACCAGGTAATGAAGTTTCAAATGGGACTCCAATTCCATTAACCCTCCATTAAGCAATGTGTGGCAGTTTTACACTTACTGGGAGCATCTTAATTGGTGGCTCAAATAGCGACACAATTGGATCGGTTTACCAATTGATACACCAACAATTTGCTCTGATATCAAATAATGATTACACACACACACGAAAGCTACTTATCATTCTATTAAAATTAAGTTAAATGTGTTATTCCTCTCATATCCAATATATTAATAGAAGAAGAACAATTGGTGCTGCTGCCACTACAACTAATAACAATAACATGTGCCTAAACTTCATATTTACCTAACATCTGAAATGGAGTCTAACTATACTATTACAATGGAGTTTCAAACACATCATAGATAGCTTATAAAGAAGATTAAGTTATAAAAAGTAACTTTAAATTTCGTAAACAAATGATGAACACAATTGGAAACAGCAAGAGAACAAATTCAGCAAAGAAAGTAACCTAATAAATTAAAAATCTTACCTCAAACTAGTAGGAGAACGAATTCAGCAATAGAATGAAAGTAACTTACAAAATTGAGTTCAATAACCTAAAAAATTGAACGCCGTTAACTGAACGGAAGAGGTGAGAATGTGAATTGAAGAGTTGCGATGTTGAATGGAGGAGTTGCGATTGCGACGGTTAATTGAGGAGAAGCGATTGCGATTATGAAAGCAATTGTAACTCGATGAGTTTCGATGTTGAATGCGATTGAGAACGGTGAGAACCCTAAGATGAATCGATTCTGTGAGAAAGTGTAAAAAGGAATTCGATCTGAAGAAGGATGCGATTCAAGAATTGTGAAGAGTGAAGAGATAGTGAGAAAGATTGTGAAGAGTGAATCTGTGGGGATTAGGATGTGGGTGGAGAGTTTCTAAGAAATTGAGAACGATTTTTTAATTTTAAATTTAATACTAATAATATATTGTATATGAAACTCAGCTTGAAAAATTAAGAGATGACTACAAGTCTACAACACAGTCACAATTAGTAGTGAGTGGAGGAAAAAAATAGAGGGAAATCTTTTGCTGAAAAATAGCAGTGATAATATTTAATTAGTTTTTTTTTTAGTGATTTGTAAAAATAAAAAAAGTTTGCGTTGGATTGTTTGAACGCTATTTATCGATTTCTAATTCGGTCTCTATAGCAACCGATTTAGCTACTGAAATGTTTTTGGATTTGAAGCTCGGAATAATAGTCTCTAAATCGGTCTTTAAAGCGACCGAAATATTGGTTGCTAATTATCAGTCTCTAATTCGGTCTCTATTATTATGTAGCGACAGATTTAGCAACCGAATATTTTTTGACTTTGACGCTCAAAATATTGGTCTCTAAATCGGTTGCTAAAGGGACCGAAATATTTTGGTCGCTAAATCGGTTGTTAAACGCATGTTTTCTAGTAGTGTTTATATATATCTTTCATAGTATAAGGGATGCGTTTGTTATAGATTTTTTTAAAAAAAAAATAAAAAATCACTTTTATCTTTTTAAGTTTTAATAGCATTTTTATAGAAAATGATTTTGTTATAAAAATTATTTTAGCCTTGTAATAATAAATTAATCCTCACTACTAGAAAACACGCTTTTGGCAACCGATTTAGAGACCGAAAAATTTCAGTTACTATAGAGACCGATTTAGAGACTGATATTTCGAACGTAAACTTAAAAAAAATTCAGTCGCTATATTTGTTGCTATATAATTATAGAGACCGAATTAGAGACCAATAATTAGCAACCATTAAATCGGTCACTTTAAAAACCGAATTAGAGACTATTATTTGGAGTTTAAAATCAAAAACTTTTTTGTCTCTATATCAGTCACTCTAGAAACCGAATTAGAGACCGATAATTAGCGTTCAACAAATCCATCGCAAATATTTGTTTTTTACTAATCACTAAATTTGTTTAATCCTATATATATATATATATATATATATATATATATATATATATATATATATATATAATATTACTACTTTTTTTTCTTGACAAAAACAATTCCCACAAATTCTTTCACTTCCCTCTGCTCACTGATTTTCACTTCCCTCTTGTGCAACACGTTTTGTTATCTTCTCAGGTCAATTTTCTCTTCCCGCACTTTTACTTTTCAATTTTCCCAAATCAAACTTTTCCCAAATCAAATTTCACTTCTCATTGATCACAACCCTAAATCAATTTTCCAAATATGCCTTAAATCAACCCTAAATTAATTAATAAAACTGTGGTAACAATCACTACTCACCCGTCTTCTCTTCTTCTCACTGCAACTCATCAAACCCATCGTACGCGTCTTCTGGAGAAGCTCCAGCGCTCATCAGTCATCACATCGCCGGACTTCGTCACCTCCAGCGTTACTCTTCATCCGGTTGTTACCTCTGTTTCCTCGGAGAGAACGTTTCGCGATTCCGGACTCAACCCTCTTTCTCTGAAGGTTTGAAGTTACCTCTTTCCTTTTCTTCTTTTTCCCTCTTTCAATTTTTGTCAGTTAGGGTTTTTATTTTGTTTATTGTTTTCATATTTTTTATTTTTTAATTTGATTTTTCGAGTTGAGTTAGGATTTGAGGTTCTCAGTGAAAGGGATTTTGAATTTGAATAACTTTGATAGAAAGAGTGGTTTTGAATTTAGTTCTCTCATATTGTGTAGCCTTCAAAGTTCTATATATGATTGCCTTGCCTTTTATAATTCGTCTAGATGATGATGATTATGGTTTTAGACGATTCATTATTAATTTTTTCTTCTAATTATAGCTATTACTTATGTTTGTTTCTGCAATTGATTACAGGTTTGAGAAACTGATTGCAGTTACTTTGTTTTTCAACATGTACAATAGCAAATTCTGCTATATAACATGCATAATGTTAAAAGTAAGCCTCAGATGTGATTAATCTCCATGGTATTCTTATTGCGTACTTCAATTTGATTCATATAGGTTAATCATGAAGATAATTTTCTTAAATTGTACTATTTTAGTGGTATTATTATTTAATTGTTTTGATACTTTACTATATGTGTCTTCTTATGTTTAATTTGTTCATTAGCTTATTTTGTTATTGTACTCGTTAAGGTATTTGAGTTTCCAAGGTTGAAATAACTTTATTTTAACCGGTTTTTCTCCGTTTCATGTTAACCTTTTCAATTTATTTGAAATCTAACAGTAGAAGTGATTCGTTGAAGATATAATGCTGGTGCTCAATCTGTCCTTCACAATGAATCCCTTGGCCATTCCTTCATGCTTTTATAAACGGGAAACTTTCTATGTGGGAGCTGGAATCAAAGTAAGTTTTATTTACTTACTATGGTGTATGATTAAAGTTTAATCAAGACATGTATTATGTTGGCACGAAAGGATAGCGCAAGAAAAGGGTAAAGGGTTAGTTGCAACAGGTGAATGCAGTAAGGTGCAGCAGTCTTGCCACTTTTTACTGCATTCACAGTCTTGTTGAAAAAGCGAATCAACTCGGTTCTGAAATCTTCACTCACGAGGCTGATGAATGGAAGCAGTGGCAAGGAGAGCCAGAACCAAGCAAGAAATTAATGGACTTGCTTTTACGCCTAGTTTTCCTTGTTGATATACAAGGTTTTAATTTGAAAAATTATACTCTACTGCTTTGAATTGCAATGTGGTTTTTTGCACATCATGTAAAGTTAAGCAATATAGACCTTCCATGACCCAAAAAGAGTAAATGCTTTTTTACAGGACAGTATTAAAAAGTAATCCATTTAATGTTAAGTGCTTCTTAATCATTGTTTTTAATCTATCTTAGTCCATATGCATTAAATACTATTAAGCACTCACAAAGATATGATAGCAGACACAACATTGACACTGACACGTGGGCACCTGTAATAATAATTTAGAAAATAGAAGTAATCGAATGTAACCAGATGTTTCGATGTTGTGTCTGTGTCAGACACAAGACCCATCTTCAACTTGAAGTGCCATTATATGGATTAAATATTGTTTTAAAATTTAAACTTACAATAATGCAAGCTTTTCTACTTTTCAGGTCTTGCCCAGCTTGATGAAACTGTAGTTAATTACCAAGTTACCTCAAGATGCACAGAACATAGTGTTGAATAAGTTGTATTCACAAGTGGCTGATTCTGATGTTTAATAGTATTATGCTAAGTTAGTTTAGGTATAGATTTAATGTAAGCTGATACTTAAAGCTTTAAGTTATTTTCTATAGGAGATTTATTTTCCAAATAATCTTTGATTAAGCATATCTTTGTAAGAATATAATTTACTAATGTATTTTGTTATATTTGTGTGTGTATATATATACATACATACATATATATATATATATATATATATATGGGCTACAATTTTTTTATTTTAAAAAATCGAAATTAGCAACCGAATTAGCGACTGATTTGTTTAAAAATTAAATAAAGTGGTCACTAAATCAGTTGCTAATAGCGTCGACAATGCGTCGAAAAATCTGTCTCTAAGCTCTTCTTTCAATTTAGTCTCTTATTTGGTTGCTGATATTGGTTGCTGATTCGGTCTCAAAATTCAGTTGTTAATTGGTCGCTACAAAATTGGTTGCTAATTTGGTCACTACAGATTAGCAACCAGGGTTTTTGCTACTGGTTTTAATTGGTTGCTAAATCGGTCGCTAATTAAATTAGCAACTGATTTTGATGAGAATCGGTCGCTAAATCAGTTGCTAAACACATGTTTTCTAGTAGTGGGCCTAATAGCATTTTTAAAATATGTTTTTAGAAAGTAGCTTCAAATTTTTTTAAAAATTTATCCTAAATATTTTAAAAAAAAATCTAGATTTTTTAAAAACAAAATCATCTTTTTAAAGTTTAAACAAACGCGCTAAAGGTTTGTGAATTTGTGCGAAAATCAATTTATCTAGGAAGAGAATATTTTCTTGGAGTATGAGAATCTTATTTGTGATGCACCTGTTCAAATTGGGAGAGATCATTGGAAGTGGGATCTTGAACGGTTTTAAGTAGATATTTACTTCCTCTATGTGATTTGAATGTCATGAGACTTATTAGTTATTTCGGCTAGCGGCGCTGCATCAAAGGTTAATGTTTTTTCTTGAAAATTACTCTTCAATTAGTTTCCCGCTCGTTTTAATCTCTTTAAAAGGGGGTTTTGAGCGTGGGACAATCATATGATTGTGGTTGATGCCTGATTGTTATGGAGATAGAAGACGATTTATTTTGTACATGTGGGTTTGCGGGAGCAATATGGTTTGAGATCTTCCGATGAATTGGAAACTTAATTACCTTGCCCGAAACCTTCTTACTTTTCTAGAATGCTTCACAAATTTTGTGGGGAGAAAATGTGTCATAAGTGTCTTACTCTTATTTGGCACACAACTATTTGAAAAATTTGGAAAGCTTGCTAGGAATGACATAATTTTCTCATTTAAGACTCTGGTGGTTGATAAGGTATTGAAATTTATTAAACTCAGATATAAAAAAAATTATTAAATTCATCTCCTTGAAATTAATAGTTCTTAGCCAAAAAAGAAAGGTAAATTTTTTTTTTTATGAATGAGTTGTTAATCCAATTGACTGTTTGAGTAGATAGACAATAGTTTTTCTTTGTTTTGAGTGGGTGGAGTATCCCTTATACTTCTTTTTTTTTGTGAGAGGTTGATTTTGTATTCATTGTCCTTTTCTCACTCTTTTCCAATATATTTGATTTTGATGTTAAAAAAAGTTACTAATTATTTTATGAATTCTCAATTTTCAATGTAAAAAACTACTCTGTTAAAAACAATCTTTTAAATATAAGTATCTTAGTTATATATGAGCATAAAATTGAAAAGTAATGGGTTAATTGTATCTTAGAAATTTGAAAATATCAGTGTTTTATATCAAAATACAAAAAATTACTATACCTCTGACCTGGTCTTTTATGTAAAGGGTTTTTCTATCATATGCAATGTTGCACATGTTAGACAAACCCGTCCCAACCTTTTATCACTATGCTCGGATGTTTTACCTAGCAAAATGGACTATGGGATAATATATTTATATTTAAATAATTGAAAATAAGAGAATGCTGCATTAGATGGAGAAAAAACATAACACCAAATTTGGCATGACCTATTGCTCCATCTTCTATTAGAAATTCAATTCTAAAAAATTGGAGGCAATGTATATCAATGGGTTTCCTATTTTCCATGTAAATCAGAAATGAAATTTAAATAATCTAAAGTTGATCCTTTTGAGCCATCCTTTTCATTTTCTAAATATAGTAAATATTTTTCAGCTGGTTATGGGATGGGAGCTTTTCCCGAAGCTTTCGGTTTCTTCTCAACACCATATGAGATTGAAGACTTTGTATTATCAAAAAAAAATATTGAAAAAGACAAAGAAATATATTAAAAAATATTAAGTACAAGGATTGCCTAAAAATAAGAATTGTTTGAAAAAGAAAAAATAAAAGTAAATATTATACCGGTGCAAGACTTAAGCAACCTTTTGAGTTTAACATAAAAATTTAAATCAAAGCAAAAAAAAAAATTCCTCGCTTTCAGTCATCATCAAACTTGAATTTTGGTGTTGCAGGTCAACCTTCAATCATCATCAAACTAGGGGTTTTCGTGTGTAGGGTTTTGTCGATTTTAGTTAAACCTGTTATCTAAGTCAATCAAAGTTAATTGGGTTGGATTGAGGTGTAAAACTTGTACATTTTATGTCAAACTCAATCCAACCCATTGGTGGGTGGGTTGGTTCAACAGGTCATAACATTTAAAAATTAAAATAATTTTCAAAAAATATATAATTAAATAACTTTCTGTTTCATAAAAATTTTAAATTTTAAACTAAATTTTAACATTAAACTTTTAAAACTTGAAATTACATGAAACATGTCAACAATGGTATAAAAGTTTAAGATTTTAACAGTTACAAATCTTAAATTATATTATAACAAATAGAAAATATAATAAAAATTTTAAATGGATTGAGTTAGCGAGTACATGAGTTGAAAATCATAAACCTGTTACCCGAACCAAACCGCTTCGGGTTTAAACGGTTTGGTTCGGATTGGACTCGCACTTGAACGGGTTCGGGTTAAATACGGGTTGAGTGTGGTTGCACTACAAGAATACTTGATTTTTTTGACGGATTTATTATACACTTACTGACGGTTTAAGCCCTCAAAAAGTTATTGACGGCCTAAGCCGTCAATAAAAGATAAAAAACCGTCAAAACATTAAAAAATAATATTTTTCGAACAAGTCTTATAACTTATTGACGGCCTAAGCCGTCTTAAATTTATTGACGGCCTAAGCCGTCTGTATGTGTGCCAGCGTGAGAAATTAGTGACGGCTTTGGCTGCCATAAAATTATAAGGATTAAAAAATAAAAAAGTTGAATCCTTGATAATAACAATAGAAATTAAAAACAAAAAAGATAAAAAAAAAATCATCACACAAATTCTCGTTCTCTCACCGTTTTGGTTCCATTTTTTGCATCACTTTTCCCTTGCAACACAAAAAAAAAAATCATCACAAGCTCACAAATTAACCGTTCCAGCTTCTCTTTCTCTAACCTCACTCATTTTTTTCAATTTCCTCTTCTATCACCATCCAATTTGTTCTCCTTCATCACACAAATTCTTTTAAAAAACAAACTTATCACAACATCAATTTTTCTTCAATTGCAAAATCAATTTTGACCTCAAATCCGAACTTGAATCTTGAAAAATAAGAGTTCGAATTTGAATATGATGATGAATCTAAATCTATGTTGTTTGAACTTTCAACTTGAAGATGAGTATGAATTTATGTTGTTCAATTTTACAGATATTGTATGTCACCTTCGTCTTATTTCTCTTCTCTCCTGATTCTTTTTCTTGTTTCTCTTAGAATTTTGTAGATCTTGTATGTAGCTTCTTTGTTGGCTTTTTGGTTGAAGACTAGATCTGAAGAACAACTTCTTCGTTGCAGAAGAAATCTGGAGAAGGAGATTTAGGTGCAGATGGGATTTTTAAAATTATTTAATGATTCTATTTTATTAATTAATAAATAAACAATTTCATTTTTTTTAAAATAATATATTAGTTACTGACGGCTTGGGCCGTCACTAAATTTTGGTCAGAAAAGTGGCAGTTGTCACTTAGTGACGACCTAAGCCGTCACAAAGTTTCGTCACTAAGTTTGTGACGACCTGAGCCGTCAAAAACTTTTCCACGAGCTATTTACTGACGGATTTTGGCCGTCACAAAGTCGTCACTAAATTTTGACTTTGTGACGGATTTTCCCACTTAGTGAGGGCTTTTGGCCGTCACAAAATGGCTAAATTCTTGTAGTGTTGGGTCACTAGGTTGAACGGATCATCCGTACTAAGAAGATCCTTTTTTTTCAAATAGACCAAGTTTTAGTGAACCAAATTGCTTGAAAACATATCCTAGTATTTTTGCAAAAGCCATGCACCTCATAAAATCGAGATGCTATAGAGAAATCACATTATCGGAAAGAATAGGATAGTTCAAGAATCAATTATTAATATCCCACAACATCACAACCAGCTAACTACAAATGAGAATCATTACGTAAACACGTTCGAATAGATAAATTCGACTTTGTGTCATTAACGAACTACCAAGCAAAACTGAAAACCTTCAATGGGACAAACTTATTCCAAACGAGATCACAATAAATAGGCAACTCCTTTGATGTCAAATGAGTCAAGAAGTGATAAGCACCAACTACTAAGTAGCTTTGTATCGGAATCGGGCAACCACTCCCACACATAAGAAATATCAACCTACAATACAACATTAGCCACGACAGAACATCACTCTCCCCACAACTCTTCCTCCCTCGCAAACAAGCGCATACAACACCGCCACCCATTACCTGCAAAACCTCAACATAGCCTACACAAATCCACCACCGACACATCCTTATCTAAACACAAATTAAACAACCTACCAATCTGAGCTTCAACTATATCTCATCCATCCAATTATCCTTCCAAAAGAAAGTCATCTCTCCATTTTATCCTTCTCATAATATCATGATCACTGAACTACCGCACAATTCATTCTCACTCCTAATGCTATTAACATATTTCCACCAACTAGAGGCTCTATTACCCCTACTCTCCATCTGACCGTCCCTAATCCCATATTTCACTGTCAGTATCTTATACCACAAACCCTCAGGTTTCTGTTAAAGCCTCCAACACCACTTACCAAATAATTAAAGATAAATTAAACTCCCTCACTCTATATACCCCCGACCTCCTCTCGATCTTGTCAAGACAAATGTTTTTTTTTCAGTATAATTGTCAAGACAAATGTTATCCCACTTAATATTAATAATTGTTATTTTAACTCTTACACAGCAATTATTAGATTTTTGTATAATTAACGACAAAAATTAATATTTAACATGTTTTCGGTTTATATATTTTTGATAGAAAAATCCCATCCTGCTTGTAGATGTTTCGGGAGTCTTCAGGCAGCGAGCTTCTTATTTTATTTTTTTTATAGAGAGCTTCTTAGTTTCTTAGTTGTCAATGTTTTTCTTTTTCTTTCCTTTTGATAAAAAATTAAAAAAAAACACAAAAAACCCTACTAAGTCTAACTTGTGTACCAATGCATAGTTGGTCCAAATCCAAACTACAAAGAACTCGATCACTTTAAGCAAATGGTCTGTAACTTCAAATTAGATATCAAATGTGAACATTCCTCCTTATCATATTAATTTTGATGTGGTTTTAGAAAACATTTTTAACTCATGATTTAATAATTTAATTAACGTGGTCTATATTTTTTGGGACATGATTTGGTTGCGCAGAAATTTTGGAGGGTTGAATTTGTGAGGATTAAGTTTACTTTTTAAAATATATTTGACATTTTAAAAAAATAAATAAAGAATAACATGATAAATGATCATATAGTGTCTACAATTGATTTTAAAAATATGTTATAGTGTCTCTAATTTAAGAGAGAAAAGTAAGGTTTTCCCTCCCTTTCCTTCTAAAACTCCATCCAAAGATACCCTAAGATTTTATTTGGGAGTTTGGAAGAGAGGGAAAAAATTTGTAACTATAACACGACAATCCAAAAAAAAATCTTATATCATAAAAAAAAAAAGTAAACTTAGACAAAATTATCTCCTCCAAAAATTCTTCGGATACCCTTATTTTATTTTATTTTAAGCTCTCTCCACATCTAGTTACTCGCACGCCCTACGTCTTTCTCATTTTACCCTTCCACTATTTAAGTATCAAACATTATAAAAATGAGAAACTTTTAAAAAATATCGTCCGCTACCCGCTACTTAAGTAGCGGACATTTAATGGTAAGATGTTTTTGGATGTATTTGCTACGTAAGTAGCAGATAAAGATATTTTGGTAAAATCGTAGGACGCGCGAGAGAATGAGTAGGGTGGTAAAAGTCCATTTCTTACTTTTTTACCTAGCAGTCACAGCCCTTAAATTGGGTGCTAACAGCCAAAAATTATTGTTGGCAGTGGACTAAGAACAGTCTCCATCATATATGGACCATTTAATCTAACCATTCTCCGGAAACGAGTCCATCAGGTTTCATAATTCCTCTTCTTATAGGTTTCTTAATTCTTTGCACAAGAAACACTGAAAATTGTCAAACAATAAAGCTACAACTTGTTAAATCATTTATTTCTTATAAACTTTATTTAAATCAAATCAATTTCTTCTAACAATTCCCATAATGTTCAGAAACACTTCATTTTATTCAAAGTGGAAATAAACTCAATACTAAATTATTTAATTACACTAGTTAAGACCTAACCAAACCTAATGAATTAGTTAAATCCACTTTTGAGTTAGAGTATATTAATGAAATGTTTATATATTAAGTGTTTCAACCATTTGCATGAATAAGAGTATTCAACTTTTCTCATGGATATTAAAAAAAATCATCTATAAAACTATACAACTTAAATAAACCCGGTTAATTAACTGGACCATGACAATGCTAACTTATTGCAACTAGTCACAGACTCACAGTTAGATCATAGAAAAATAGAACACAAGATATATTTGATATTACAAGATTGCAACATATAAGTATATTGTCATAATATTACAGATAAGTACAAAAATATTTTATTTTTTTGCAGAAAACACAAGAACCAAGCAAAGCAACAACCAAAAACAAACGAAACTAGGTAGTGAATTTTTATAGTACACATTAAAAAATAATAATAGGCTTGTCACTGGTTTCAAAAGACATAGCATCTTAAAAAAGATTATAAGAAAAGGAGGTGAGAATATAAATACTAATAAGAACAGTGATTTAAGATAAATTAAACAAGTTGTTAACTGCATCTAATCTAATTAAACATGAAATTGATTAAAGATAAATTAATTTCAACTCACCTAACAAAATTACAAATTTTAACAAGGACTACCATAGTACCATAAGTTCCAAAACATAAAATTCTATGACATAATTGAAACTACAAATCCACAAAATCTGGTGGATGAACAATGAAATCAAAACAACCAAAAGCACCATTTGTGTTTTTCTGCACATTCAAATCCAAGCCTTAAAATTAAAAGTCTTACTCAAAGCATACAATCAGTTCTTGCAGGCAACCTCCTGAAGAAATTGAGCGGCACCGAAGGAAGCTTGTGACGAAACCTCGGATGTCTCAACACATAAATTCCACTGAGAAGAGCCACAACTTGAAATGGAGTCACATAAAGAACAATAGCAGCAATCAAACAGAAAAGCACGAAAAGTGCAGTAGCTCTTGGATCTCTCCAGCTCAGCAAAGACTGCAGTCTTTCACCTTGAGTTGCCAAATCACCGACAACAGTTTGTATCCTACCTGCGATACTTCTAAGACGATCGTATCGCATCCTCACAATGTCAGATGGTCTTGTGGTTGGAAATGTGTCGAACTCTTCATCAAGTTCGTCAGGGTGTGCGGAATCTGCATGCGAGAGACGTGTGTCCATGTGAGGAGGGTGTCTCGGCCTCCATCTATAGTACCAAACTCCAATCAAAAAGAGGTAAAGGAAAATTGTTGGTAAGATAAGTTCAGGGTACATGACAAGTATTATAAATAAGATATGAATAAGAACTGTTGTGATAGGATTTTTCCAATTGCAGATTTGGTCAAACCATTTTCCAACAGCAATTAATCCACTTAAAACTCCCATGATTCTGAAAAAGTTTGCTTTGCTTCTTCTCATACTCCACATGTGGGAACCAACATCCAGCATATATTCCACTACCTCCTTTCTCAACGGCGGCTCGGCACGGCTCAGTCTCATTGAAACAATCTGAGTGGCTTGATGCCTCAGACTTTCGAGCTGGCTTACAGTTAATGGATGAATGTAATGCATCTTAGGTAACAACGGGTTTGAGTACATGTGCATCATGTTAAGCAAAGAAGAGCAAGTAAACCTTACAGCCAGTTGAATTTCTCCCATTTTCTTCACCCCAGTTGGATGAAGAACTAGAAGTGGATAGGAATGAGTATAGACTCGATCAGTTTCAAGTGTTGAAAGACGGATCCGGACCTTCCCGATTTTAGAATCTCTTTGTCCTCCAGGCTTATCACCACCACCGTGCAAATGACAGTTATCGAATACACCAATTGTAATGACAGTGCATGGATCAAAAACCTCCCAGGTATACTGCTCATTCCATCTGGGTGCAAAGCTATCGATGATGGTTCTTGTACGCACCCACTTCTGACCATACTTAGCTACACAATAAGCATCTGTTGTCCCCCTCCCGTTACTTGTTTTCATCGGCATCAAACCTGAAGCATTCAATATACCCACTTCAAGAACTCCAATACTTGACTTCCAAAGCTGTTTCGCCGTTGGGCGAAGATCACTACTGTAGTGAGTTGATTCATCCAGAACATGATAACCACCTTCTAGACAGACCCTCATATGAATCCTGCTTGCAAACTTGATTTCCTTCTTCTTGTCCCCTTCCATAATAACAACATGCTTTTCAATATTGAACCACCTTGTGTTCACAGGTTTGTGATCGAGCCTTCTGTCCATAATCTGTAAAGGAATAACACACTTCCCTAGCAGTTCCTCTTTGTTAGGGGCAACCCTATCTTCCACGCTCAAAATTAGCGGCTCCTCAAACGGTTCCGCAGCCACAAACATCAGATCCTCATTCCACATCGGATTGATACTCCTACTCTGAGAGATTCTCGTCCTCAAAGTTTGATTTCCAAGAATAGCCTTGACGTAAACCTCCGGGAATCTTCCCTTGTCAGACGGCTGCAAGTCCTGTGCCTCTATCACATTAACCCTCAAATACCAAAGCTTGGGAGATAAATACACCTTAGACCTTATGTTTGCAAGAGCATCCGTCCCACTAACAGTCGCCGCATCCGAGTGCCATGCCTCCGGAAACGCTTCATCAGCCTGCGTACCCATCCAGACAGCAAGCATCAGCTCCCCCTTCACCTTATCACCCTTTCTGTCCTCCAATCTATACCACTGAGGCGCCAAAGGACTATCCGGAGGAACCCTCTTCGGGATCTCATTGAGGTCAAACCAAACACGCCCAATAAAATCATCCTTCACAACATCCTTATCTTTCACAGTAACCTCAAGAACCGAAGCCTGAATCCGGTCTTTCGAGAAAGCGAAAACCTGACTCCACTCCGGATTAGTCTTCTTCTCAAAATGCCTAGTAGTACCTTTATAGTTACCAAGCTTGACTTCAACATAAGGGTCACAACTTCCAGTAACATCTTTAGAAGGTAGTTCCTTAGCTTTCACAACCCTCACATAAAGATACTGCATTTGCTCAACGAGGTCATAGGTACTAGTAAGCTTGTCTCCAGAAATCTTACCACCACCAAGGTGGGGTTTGGTCTCTTTCAACAGAAAATCTTCTGGTGGAGGCCTCTGCATCTTTTCAATTCAAAAAATCTGATGCAGAAGAATTTCAAATATTGAATGTTTGTTCACAGAAGAAACTTGAAAAATGGTTTTGAATTAAAAAAACCAACGGTTCCAATGAGCCTAAAAAAGAGGAAAACACAGTCAAATAGCCGTTACAGTGTAGCAAATCGAGTCACCTAAATATTAGTGAGAAAAAAAAACTTTAAAATACACAAACTATAAGAAGATAAGGAAACTCAAAAATTGCAATTAATGCATAAATAGTGGATTTACACATAGATCTCTCATAATATCGAGAATGTAGAGATTCAAGACTAAACTTAATTAATTAATTAATAAATTAATAATCCAAGTGCTTTCTTAACTCCAAACCTTTAGATCCGATTTTCACTCTACTCGTATAATATAAGACCAGAAAATCAAAAACAAAATTAAAAACTAATAAAACATAAAACATTAATAAAAGGGACAGAACAATAATCTGAACCTAGTAAAGAATGTTTGAGTGTTGTTGCCGACAGAATGCAGCATGAGATGAATAGTGTCACTTCAAAGTTTCATTCTTTCTGCATTCTAAAACCTTAAACTTTGATTTACTACTTTTTAGTGTACTTTCCTTAAACTTGAGATTCAGCACTTTCTATGCAACAAAACCCACCCACATAAAAAAAATTCTCTTCAAAACTTAATCACACTCTAATTAGTAACAAATTTTATATTTTTCTCATTTTAAGACCATTTTATACCAAAAAAAAAAAACTTTTTGTACCAAATGGGTACTTTAAATAAATTAAATTTTTTAAAAAAAAAAATAGAAATTAGGAAATTCTATTGACAACCCAAATCATGAAAATGAAAAGTAGGTAGAAAAAGTAAATAAAGGAAAGAATTTTACGTAACAAAAACTAAAATGTGAAGAAGTAGTACCTTAGAGTGAATGATGATTATGTTGTGAAATGAGAATGGTTTTTTTTAGAAGAAAAAGAAGTAGTAATGGAGGTGAGGATTGAGATGGAAGAGGGTGTGTATGTGTAAAAAGGAAAAGTGTGATTTTGCTTTTGATGATGGTGATTAGGATCTGATGAATCTGTAGAAAATATACAAAGAAGCTCTCTCTCTCTCTCTCTCTCTCTCTAGTTTGCCTTTTTGCAATAGTGGTGGACTGGACCTCTGTTGCTATACAGGGTGGGGTGTGGATGGAGGAATGGTTGTGGACCCCACTTTACTCGTGTGTGATATTTCGGTCGGTATTTACACGTGTGATATCCTTTGTGTTTCTGTCTTTGCATTATCCTAATTCTATTCTATTCTTGCTCCTAATATGCTGTTGTTGTTACATGATTTGTAAGAGTTAAAGTAAAATACAGAAAGTAATGTGTTTCTTAAAACTTAATTAAGCCAAACTTAAACTCATTTTCATATAAATTTTATTTTTCTTTTATATTTTACGGCATATGAGTGTAGCTATGTTTTGTTTTTTGTGTTGTTTGGTTTTCTATTTTGTTATGGGGTTCATTTGATTTGAATTGTTGAATCAATTTGATTTTGAATTAATGATTTGAATATCAATTTGATTCTGTAGATCTTAAGACATCGATATTTTTGTCATTTTGATTTTTTCACATTGCCATTTTTCATGTTTTATATTATAATTTGGATAATGTTAGCAGGGGCGTCTCCGACTTTTTGGAGGCCCTATAAAATTATTAAAATAGGCCTTTAGAGGCCCGGTAGAATTATTAAAAATAAGATCTAATAAAAGAAAAAATACAAAAAATTCAAAAGAATTGTCATCGATTTAAATTATAAATATATAAATAACATCAATAACACTAAAAACTAATCAATTTTTCACTTATATAAAAAATGTTTGATAAGCAAGTATTGCCGGCTCCTATTATTCGGAGGCTCGGCTTACATATTAAAAATGAACCCATAGTAAAAAAGATTAAAATTTTTAAAATAATCATTCTCAATTTAAATTGTAAATGATTATTATTGCATAAAATATATAAAAAAAAAGACATACACCAATCAAGAAATGATTAAAGCTAAAATTATGTCAAAAAAATTACAATGTTGAAATTTGAACCAAAAGACCTTGCACACACAAATATCACAATCTACCACTAATTTATCGATGCACATCATAATATTTAATGAAGATTGAAAATATATAACTACTAATGTATGAGGACCTTATCAATTGTTAGTTGGTTCAGTGGTTATTGATGCTGAATTTGGTAGGGAGACCACGATTCGATCCCCCGCAGCTGCGATCGGGAGGGGGCTTAGCTGGAACCACTTGATGTCAGAGCTGACCCCCAAATCAGATTAAACTCGTGGTGAAAACAAAAAAAAATAAAAATAAAATAGGAGGACCTCAAAATTTAGAGGCCCTAAAATTTTTCGAAAATTTGGAGGCCCTTTGTCGTCGCACATTCGGCACATGTGCTCTAGCCGCCCCTGAATGTTAGTTTGTTAGTAAATAATAATTTGGCTAAAGAGATTAATATTTTTTTAAGATGAATTATTTTGAAGAACTTGAGTTTCATTTCTGATAGAGATAATTTTTTACCAAATTTACTTATATTACGACTAAATTTTAAATTATCGAATTCTACACGAAATCAATTATTTATGCTTTACCACGTTGAACTTGTGTTGTTGACTATACATTCCACCAATTTAAACAAATGAGGCATCTTTTTTTTTCTTGTTTTTTCAGTTGAAAAAAGTATCTTCTTTTAGTGGTAAATATTAAAGCTTTTAATGTAGGTTTGATTTTGTGGTAAAAAAATAATAATTTAGAATTGGTTATGTAAAATTGATTCTGAGCAAAATTGATTTTAAGTTAAAGTGGTTTATGTTTGGATATATTTATGCAAAAGTGAGTTGAACAAAAAATTTGAGTGTAAAAATCAATTATAAAATCAGAAGCTATGATTTCTAACTTCAAGTAGAATCAATTCTGGATGCAGAATCAATTCTACTTTTGAGAAACCAAATAAGACAGAATCAATTCTACATGTTCAGAATCAATTCTATCTACTCCAGAATTGAAACCAAAGATGCATTTACTCTTATATTAGTTTAAGCTTAACCGTTTAACCGTAGAATATAATGTTAAAATTTGCGAATGAGAATTTTACCGTTTATTATTATATTAATACTCAATTTAAAACTAATCTCTACAATTTTACGTAAAAATATCTAATTACACTAAAAAAAATAAAGAGATAAAGATGTCTATAATTTTTTTATGAATCTAAAAGAAAACTCTATTATTTGTTGAACAAAAGGTAAAGAGATAAAGATGAAGATGGCAAAGTCCAGACCATGTCTCACGTTGGATTCTGAAATTGCAAAGCAATTCTGGTAAGGACAAAGATGGAATTTCAGTGTCACACTTTTTTGGACTACTATTATTGACCTGCTGGCAAATTTGGAAGGGCTCTGATCTTTTATACTCCCTCCGTCCCATTTTAAATGACATTTTTTTGACTTAGTGTACTATTTATTTGACCTGCTTTGATCTTATTTTTCAACTAATATATATATGCAAATATTAGCATATGAAATGTTGTTTGATTTGTCTCGACGAGTACTTTCAAAATATAACATTTTTATAATTTTTAATAATAGATAATTAGAGATATTAATGATTAAAGTTGTGCATTGGCAAACGTGTCAGTGATCAAACAGACCATTTATTTTGGGACAGCGGGAGTATTGACTAAGTAAAGCTAACATGGCAACTTGTGACCCACTAATTATACTTCTTTTGAATTAATAATAGAAGCAATAGCAATTTAACGGAGATGGGAAGGGTAGTTTGTTCACCATTTGTACATTTTAAATGCATTATTTCCAGATTTGTTATTGGTTTAATTGTTTAAAATATGGTGCAAAGTAGAAAGTGTAACCGATTCAGCAAACTAGTCAAATTGAAATCAACTTTAGTTGTACTATTAGTCCTATATGTATTAAACAAGTGATTAAATGTTAGATTTTTAGGATATTATATTTAAGTTGTTAATGAGTTCTTCTAATAATAAATTGTTTAGGAAAATATGTATTCAATTTTTATGATGTGTTTAATTTGCAAAATAGTAAGTATTGGATAGAACGGTATAAAATAGAACAATACAACACAAGATATGATAAAATTGTACCGAAACAGATATGTCGATAATATTTTTTATATTAAAAAATACAATGGTATTTTTCGTATTTTTTTATAGTTGTACTATGGATAAAAAGTTGTCTTGTGGTTCGATGAGGTACAAAAAATATTGTTTTTGTCATGTTCCTTGCTACATATTTTGTTCAGTTTCATAACTAGTTTTTAAATCAAGCAGAGTACAACAAAAAGTGTCTACTCCAAACCCCTGTTTTTTAGCAGATCAAACGCATGTGGAAATAATTATTGATTAAATTTTCTCAATTTTGCATACAAACTTTTGATTATTGAAGTTTTCTTTTAAAAATTAGAGAGTTAAAACAAAAATAAAATATGGGTTTAAATTAATTTGTACCTATAAACTCTCCTAGAATATGAGTATAAATTGATTATAATTCCTAGAATATGCTCTATTCGGTCTTAAATATAAATAAAGTTTTTTTTTTCAAATTCATCGAATAACTAATGTATTTGATATACATTTTAGACTAAATATATAAATTATTTATAAATTTAGAGAAAAAATATTTGCTTATATTTGAGATCAGATGGAGTAATTTATTTTTCCTTAAAATTATAAATCGTAACTTCTAATTTTGGGTTCAATTTATTTTTAGGTCATGCAAGCACATGCTAAACTTTCTAATAATTATTTCTTAAAACAATAGACTTTTGACATTTAAAAAAATAAGATGCACAATTTCTAAAATAAATTTTTTATCTTTGATACATTAACAGGCCGATTTTGGGCCAGGGCAAACAGGCCTCCGACTCAGGGCCTCCAAAAAATAGAGGCCTCAAAAAAATTAATTAGATAGTTATATTGAGGGGTTTAAGTAGTAAATAGAAGGCCCAACACCAATAAAGTGTGTAATATGAAAACTTGGTTGATGAATTTGTTTTACAAAATGTTAGAAGAGAGAATTTTTTAAGTAGCTAGAAATTATTTTGATGATTTTGACTAGAATAAGACATTTTTATGTTAGTCACAAGGATGAATGATTACTTTTGATATTATTGATATTATTTATAATTTAAATATATTATTTTTTTAAAAAAATAAATATATTAATTAGGGGTCCAATTTTATTAATTGCCCGGGACCTCTAAATATGTGAGGACGGCCCTGCATTAACATGTGCCTTTAAGACACATGTTAGTTTTTTCCTTTATTTTTTCGTAGAATCAATTTTACTCGCAATAGAATCAAACATACTTGAAGAAAGGATATTAAGCTAGTTGGCTTGAAAATGTATATATTATCAATTTCCCAGCAAACTTTTAAGTTTGGTGAAAGTCATAAATTTCCCTAAAACTAGAGAGGGTGGTTTGCAAGACATGTCACTAAACCTTTCCCTTCAAGTCCAACTTTAACAATTTTTATACATTATATATTCTTATTCTTATAACCTAATATTTCATCACTTCATATTACATCCTAAAAATCATCAAATGAATCTCCAAACCAAAAACTTCCTATCTCTTTTGGTTCCAATAGCTGCAATTTTTGCATCATTGTATCTCATAAATCCAAATCCACAATTCCTAAACAATCTCACATATTTCTGTTTCACAACTTTGTCACCATCATCTATATACTTGTTCAAAGACCATCATCATAGACCACACAAAAAACACCCTGACACTGGAAATGATGGTTCTGTTTGTGATGATTTTCCACCAGGAATTCCACCTCCAAACACCAATACAACTTCTTATCTTTGTGTTGATCGAAAAGGGTGTTGTAATTTCACAACTGTTCAACAAGCTGTTAATGCTATTCCAGATTTCAGCTTAAAAAGAACCATAATATGGATTAACAGTGGCATCTACTAGTAAGTCAATTGGTCATCATCATTAAAAAAAAAAAATTAAACTACTAACAAAAATTAAACATAAAAGAAAAAAATTATACTTCTATCTTATTTTGTCCTAGTACACAAAAATTGTAGACCAATTTGATTTATTTTATTGTGTCAAAAAAATATTTTATTTATAAATAAATTTCATTAGCAATTCAATTTTTTTTGTGCAATTTTTTTTGGTCTAATATTTTTCTTAAATGGAAAGCGGAAAATTATCATCATTAATTAAAATGATATATTAACGATTATGGTCATTTTACAATTGTCTCAGATAATATTTGAATTTTATCTGTTGAAGTTATAAAGTCAAACTCTTAATTGTTTTCACGCATCTTGCACCGTTTTGGTTTGTTTCATTTTACTAATATATTTACTTGCACGTATCAAACATATTTATGTTCTGTTTTGTATTTATTTTATAGTGAGAAAGTTATGGTTCCTAAAACCAAACCAAACATTACATTTCAAGGACAAAGCTATACTTCAACAGCAATTGCATGGAATGATACAGCAAAATCTGCTAATGGCACGTTTTATAGTGGCTCCGTACAAGTTTTTGCTTCCAATTTCATTGCTAAGAACATAAGTTTCATGGTGATCAAGACTATTTTTATTTTTTATTTATTTATATATGTCTAGATTATATAATTGTTCAATAAAAGAAGACAAAAATTATGTTACAATTAATATAACACTAATAATAATTTTATTAATTAACTATTGAAAAAGAATTTAGCACCAATGCCAAGTCCTGGGGCTGAAGGTGCACAAGCAGTAGCAATGAGGATATCAGGAGATCAAGCTGAATTTAGGGGTTGTGGATTTTTTGGAGCACAAGATACCCTTCATGATGATAAGGGTCGTCATTACTTCAAAGATTGCTATATTCAAGGATCCATTGATTTCATATTTGGCAATGCAAGGTCACTTTATGAGGTAAATATATATCCTTCCTATGTATTATGATTTATGACTAAGATCATACTATATATAATAGATAAATGATATTTGATTAATCAAAATTTTGTTGTCAAATACTTTATTCAATGTTTTTTATGTGTAATTTCAAAATTTGTGAAAAAGGTAAAAATAAAAAGTATGAGAGAACTAGAGACAAACACATATGTTATAAGTATTTTGATGTTCAAATAACACGATAGTTGTTCACAATAATACCTAAGTAATCTATGTCATACATTAGACAAAAAAAATTACTTTTCCTAAATTGGTCTGTTTCATGATAATACAACATAGTACGTGTTTAATCAGAGTCAGTACAAAATATTTGTAAATGTGACATTATCAAAAATTGTGGTGAAATTTACAGACTCATAGATATGAATTTCGCTCATCTAAGATAAGTAATGTTCAAAGCAATTTAACAAAATGTCGTTGTAGTATAGTGGTAAGTATTCCCGCCTGTCACGTGGGTGACCCGGGTTCGTCCCCGGCAACGGCGAAAGTTTTTTATCCTATATTTATTAATGTACGTAGGCCATTGTCGATATTCAATCAAACTTGTGATTTGTTATGCTTTTAATATCGACATTTGATTTGTTTATCAATATTTGATAATAGTAACTACTGAAAATTCATTATTTAGTAATCGAAATATCTACAATCAAATCAGTGACTAAAATTTTTAAACTGGACGAAAAAACAGTCTCTTTATCAAAGGTTAAATGAGTTTCTGATTACTTTACATACCAATTCAAAAAATGTAATTAAATCACTAGTTGATAATAATGTTAGGGATGGACTTGACACTTTTTGTGTCAATTTTTTTATTTAAGTATATTTTTCACTTTAGAATAACCTAATCCTATAGATGTTACAAGTTAGCTTAAAATGATGCTATATATATTTGCTTGTACAGAATTGTCAATTAGTTTCTATAGCAAATCCAGTACCACCAGGACAAAAGAACATAAACGGTGCAATTACAGCTCATGGTAGAGTTTCAATGGAAGAAAATACAGGATATGTGTTTATAAACAGTACAATAGGAGGCAATGGTAGAATTTGGTTAGGTCGAGCATGGAGACCCTATTCTCGTGTTATTTTTGCTTTCACAACTATGTCAGATATTATTGCCCCTGAAGGTTGGAATGATTTCAATGACCCTACAAGAGACCAGTAAGTACACAATTTTTAATTTCTCTAAAATATAATAAAATTGGAACAAGAACTGTTTTTTTTTTTTATCACCGGTATCTGGTCGACTGAACCACATAATCTGATTCGAATGTCAATTTTAGCATGCTTCCAACCTCATCCCGATAACAGTTACAGAAATCGAATTACGGTCATTTCTACCACAATCATCATTAGACCAACTAATGGAACTATTTTTTTTTAATATGCATATATAATTATTGTGACATATTATTCATGTATTTGATGAATGCATGCAGGACTATATTTTATGGAGAGTACAATTGTTCTGGGCCAGGGGCTAGTGTGAATATGAGGGCCCCTTATGTACAAAGATTGAATGATACACAAGCTTTTCCATTTCTCAACACTACTTTTATTGATGGTGATCTATGGTTGGAAACTTAGGAATAAAATTGTTAAGCTAACCACATCACATGCTCCTTGAATGTTGCTAACTTATTGTCCATGTCCATTTTTTACTCTGTAGATGTTACACATTATTAATTGGAGGGGAAGTGTGACATAACTTTATAAATTGCATGTATAATATGAATATATGATGACTATAATTATCTACAGCAACAGCACACTTTGAACCCCTCTTTGAGAAAATATTCAGATTCCAATTCTCTTTCAGAAACTAAAAAAATCACCTTAATCATCACCAAATGCTCTACAAACTCTGTTCGTCTCAACTCTATTCGAGAGAATCCAATTTTTTAATTTTTAAAAGAAACGATTTTTGGCTAAATTTTATTTTCTCTACCAAACTCTAGATTAGTATGGTTCTGATCTGTTGAAACTTAGAGGATTCAAATAAAAATAAGAATCTTGTTAACAAGTGTCTTTTAGACTTTAAGGATTTTATTTAAATAAATTATCTCATGCTAACTAGTGGAGACACTATTTAAATAAACCAATTGAAAATTTATATATTGCTTAGAATTTCACCTTGAAAGTAAAATGATGAACGTTCGAGGTTTAACTTCTGCATATATAATATAATATTCCTACTAAGTGAATTAAGCTCACGGAACATACACCCCCTGGACTGGACAAAGGCCCAAAAATAAATGGTATAGGCCCAATGATCAAATGACCCAATTGCACAATCCATCAAATTCAAATAAGCGAACTTCGCGGCAAAACAAGGCAGGGGCGACACGCTCTATAGACGGCGCCCTCGCCCCAGAAATAACCACTTTTGTGAAGATTCAGCATGCAGGTCGACACGTGGAAGGAGGTAACCACCCCTTACTACCATGATCTCCTCCATAGCCGAGGAATAACCACCCATCACCACCACGTGGAAGCGGTGGAAAAAGGAAGAAACCACCGAAATCATGGGGTATCCACAGGGGCGGACCTGGACTTGAAATACCGGTGGAGCTAAAAATTTTAAGCATTACTGAAGAAAAAATTATTCATCGTGATATTTCTGTTAAACAACAAATAATATATGAAATTACTATTAATACAACGTGCATATTAAAAAAAAAAAAAACAACAAACCAATAAATTAGAAAATTTCTATTCAAAAAGGAAACCAACAAACTATATCTAAGAAACCACAAAATTTCTATTAAAAAAAAAGACTATAAGTTATTGAATATATGTTAAATCATGCATATCACTATTATTTTATGTTTCACGAGATTCTACTTTGGACCAAAATATATTGAATCCAAATTACAAGCTTATAGATTATTTTGATAAGATAATTCAATTAGCTTATAACTTATTAATTTTTATTCCAATTTTATCCATATTATCTTATTCGAAAAAATTAAATATTAATTAAACATATTTTTTTATGTCATTTCATATTAATATGCTAGTTCAATTGCTAATTTTACTCATTCAATTAGTTATCCACTATTTTTTGACAAACAAAATTAAAATTGATTGTTATAAAATTAAACTATATAACTTAAAATAATATCGTACGTACAATAAAAGACTTGAAATCATCAATAATAGACTACAAATTAATATTTACACTAATATCTAAACTAATATGTGTACTATAGAGTAGAGACTTACAGTCATCACTAATAAACTCTAAACTAATATATACATTAATATTTGTACAAATATGTATACAAAATGACTCGAAATTATTTATAAAATATATATATATTTTTTTCAAAAAAAATTTCAGGCTAGGCTGGTGTGGCTATAGCCACACCATGCCTTACACGGATCCGTCCCTGGGTATCCATGATCGTGGCTCTAGATAACTACCATTTGTAAATTCTATAGATAGGAGCTTATGTTTCATTGTAAAGGACAGACAATTTTTTCATCATACAAGAAATTTCTCATTTCTCACATACGATCCACTTATTTAGCACCTCCCTTATTTGTTCACCAGAACATTTTGGCGCCCACCGTGGGACTGCGGTAAAACGATTCCCAGCCTACCACACATTGCAGACAGGAATCCCCCCAAATGGTAGGGGAAACTCCAAATCATGGCACTCCTGGCTCAGGGATGACCCTAACTGAAGCCGTCAATGAACTCAGGCGACTTCAAGCCCAGATAACAACCTTGAACCAAGAAAAAGCCAACAAAGAAAGCGATCACGATGAGGATCAAATAAACGATTCTCAACCCCTCGCACAAGCCTTATGGGATGCTAGAGTCCCAGAAAATTTCAAAACACCGCACCTGCCGACGTTCGATGGAAAAACCGACCCTACCGAACATCTAATGGCAGTCGGGACACAAACCGCCATCATAGGCGCCGCAGAACACCTGAAATGCAAACTACTCTCAGGAACCTTGAAGGAGGCAGCGTTGAGATGGTATATGAACTTGCCAAAGAACTCCATTGAAAATTGGTTGGATTTCCAACGCAAATTCATCCAACAGTTCTCAGGATCAAAACATATCAAGGTCACCGCCACCTGCCTGTTCACTACTCGCCAAAACTACGCCGAGACTCTGCGCGAATATCTGGCCAGATTCTGCGAAGCAACCATCAAAGTATCTAATCCTAACCAATAAATGTTCGTAGCAGCATTCCATAACGGTTTAAAAGCCGGCCATTTCAACGAATCCCTGGCTCAGAAGCCAGCGACCTCCATGCAGGAGATCATCAAGAGGGCAGAATGTTACATCAAAGGCGAGGAAAGTAACGCCGAGAAAAGGTCTAGGGACGCAAGAGAGAGAGAGCCATCCAACAAGAACAACAAAGTCCCAGATACATATCCACCGCGACGGCGTCAACCAGATAGCAGAGGACATGATTCCCAAAGGAAACCAGACCGTCAGCAAGTGAGACGAGACATGGACAGATTCCCAGAAAAAGAGTACACGCCTTTAAACAGAGCAAGAGTCTATATCCTTGACGAAATACTGGAAGCAGGACTCACCAGATTACCTCCTCAAAGAGGAAGGGAATTCCAGTTAGGGCAGAACACGAATGCGTGGTGCGCATATCACAGGTGTAAAGGACATGACACCGAAAAATGCTTCAGATTGAGGGACCTCATCGAGGAGTTGATAAAGAGCGGCCATTTAAGGAAGTTTCTGGATGACGCCGCCAACGGGAAAATCGTAGTCCCGAAAGCGCGAAGAGACCCACAAAGAGACCAAGAAGGAAATCCGGAAGGAGAAAAGGTAAGGATAGCAGTCAACACAATTGCAGGAGGCTTCGCTGGAGGAGGCGAATCAAGTAACGCTCGCAAACGTTACGTAAGGCGATCAGAACTTGAAGCAAAGTTTGTAGGTCACACGTCCATTTCACCCACCCCAGATCTGTCTTTCACCAAGGAAGACAAAAGAGAAGTCATGCCACACGACGACGACCCGCTAGTGATCCAGTTCCAAATCTTGAAATGTGACGTGAAAAGAGTACTTATCGACTCAGGGAGTTCGGCAGACATAATGTACTGGGAAGCCTTCAAAGCCATGCAACTATCCAACGAGCACTTGCTGCCTTACAACGGCACGTTAGTAGGTTTTGCGGGCGAACAGGTAGAAGTCATGGGCTACACCACGCTGCTCACAACATTCGGAGTGAAGGACCAAGCCAAGACCATTAAAGTACGATATTTGGTAGTAAAGACCCCTTCACATCGTACAACATCATCATCGGAAGACCAGCTTTCAACACCCTAGAGGCAGCCATGTCAATGTTGTATCTATCAATAAAGTACCCACTGGAGGATGGAAGAGTATGAACTATAAAAGGAGATCAAGCACTGGCGAGACGGTGCTATGAGTCAAGTTTGAAGATAAGACACAGAACCCTCAACACCCCAGACTCTACTCGCCCTGTTCCTCAAAAGGGCGGAGTTAATATAATCAGTCCCCTAGATCTGGACCCAAGGGAGGAATTCCAAGATAGAAGGGTAAGTCCCATTGAAGAACTAGAGAAGGTCCAAATTGGCGAAGCAACTTACCAAACAACCAACATAGGCACATCTCTGCAGCCAGAAGAGAGAGAAAAGATCCTGGCGACACTAAAGAGAAACATAAACCTATTCGCATGGCATCCTTCAGACATGCCAGGGATAGACGAGACAATCATCACACACAAATTGTCTATTTCCCCCGAGACAAAACCCGTCTCGCAAAAGAAAATAAAAGTCGGCGAGGAAAGAATGGCGGCCATCATTGAGGAAGTAACAAATTTAAAAGAAGCAGGATTCATAGAGGAAATCAAATACTCATCCTGGTTAGCAAACGTCGTGATGGTAAAGAAGGCGAACGGAAAATGGAGAATGTGTGTGGATTTTACAGACTTGAACAAAGCATGCCCAAAGGATCCCTATCCTTTACCCAACATTGACAGACTGATAGACGGGGCATCAGGATACAAGATGCTCAGCTTCATGGATGCATATTCAGGGTACAACCAGATGAAGATGAACCCCACCGACGCTCCCCACACAGCGTTTATGACCAACACTTGCAACTACTTTTACAACGTCATGCCATTTGGCCTAAAGAATGCTGGAGCCACATACCAGAGATTAATGGATAGAGTATTCTCAGAGCAGATAGGAAAGAACCTAGAAGTCTACATTGATGACATGGTAGTAAAGACCACAGAGAACGGCGAGCATGACCAGGATCTTAGCGACATCCTCGCCTCTGTAAGGAAGTATAACATGAGGTTGAACCCCACCAAATGCTCATTTGGAGTACAGTCAGGGAAATTTTTAGGGTTCATGTTAACCAACAGAGGAATAGAAGCCAACCCAGAAAAGTGCCAGGCGATCATAGACATGAGAAGCCCTACATCAGTCAAAGAGGTACAACAGTTAACAGGAAGGATTGCAGCATTGTCGAGGTTTTTATCTTGTGCAGGAGAAAAAGCGTTTCACTTCTTCTGCACACTTCGGAAAAGCGAGAGGTTGATGTGGAGCACTCAGTGCGATGAGGCCTTCCAAAATCTAAAGCAAAGGCGAGGGTTGGGTCGCCCACCTTCTACCAATCCTCTGGTCATATCATACCACGCCCCAATCCTCGACGGGCGAGGCCCCTTTCACTATGGTATATGGAACAGACGCCATGATCCCAGCAGAAATAAACCCCCCAAGCTGGCGAAGAGACACCCTCACCCTGGAAGAAAATTCAAAAGCATTGGAAGAGAACCTAGATTTGTTGCAGGAATTAAGGGACAAAGCCCACTTTAGGGAATTCGTTTCCAAGCAACGAGCAGCCAGAAAGTACAACACTAGAGTCATAGCAAGGAGATTCAGAGAAGGAGACTTAGTTCTCAAAAGACCTGTGGGAAAGGACAAGGGAGGAAAATTAGCAGTAAACTGGGAAGGCCCCTTCAGGATCAACGAAGTATTCGAAGGAGGAGCGTACAGACTGGAAACGATGGAAGGAGAAGTCCTACACAGAACATGGAACGTGGCTAACCTCAGGTTTTATTACAGTTAACCGCCATATAAAGCAAGAAAAGCAACGCCACGACGTACAGTATTTTAATGTTATTTTATGATTAAGTCACGACACATGTATGATCAAAATGTACTAAAATCTTTCATTCCAATTAATAAACAGCGGCGGGACACTCTTTTCTCCTATGAAAATAGGAGTTTTTATCGAGGCCCACCGTTTTGAAATTTTTGGTTTTGGGAAAAATTGACATATATGCTTGTGACAGGACCGAAAAAGAAAGAACGAGTTGAAACACCATGGCGTTATCCGTGAATCTTACGAGTAGGAAACGTCAGAAATAGAAACGGCGATATCCATAAATCTTACGAGTTGGATACGACGGAAACGAGTTGAAACACCATGGCGTTATCCGTGAATCTTACGAGTAGGAAACGTCAGAAATAGAAACGGCGATATCCGTAAATCTTACGAGTTGGATACGACAGAAACGAGTTGAAACACCATGGCGTTATCTGTGAATCTTACGAGTAGGAAACGTCAGAAATAGAAACGGCGATATCCGTAAATCTTACGAGTTGGATACGACGGAAACGAGTTGAAACACCATGGCGTTATCCGTGAATCTTACGAGTAGGAAAAGTCAGAAATAGAAACGGCGATATCCCTAAATCTTACGAGTTGGATACGACGGAAATGGGTTGAAATTCCAAGGCGTTACCCTTTAAACTTTTCAGTGGGGGGCGTCCAAAAAATTAAAATCAGGTTGAAAATTCTAGGCGTTACCCTTTAAACTTTTCAGTGGGGGGCGTCCAGAAAATTAAAATCAGGTTGAAAATCCTAGGCGTTACCCTTTAAACTTTTCAGTGGGGGGCGTCCAGAAACTTAAAATCAGGTTGAAAATCCTAGGCGTTACCCTTTAAACTTTTCAGTGGGGAGCGTCCAGAAAATCAAAGCACGGTTGAAAGTCCAAAAACGTTACCCATAAAGCTTACGAGTTGGGAACGGAGAAAAGAAAAAGAAATACATATCAAAATGCCAAGGCGTGACCTGTCAGAAGGGAGACGCCCAAAAAGAACGTCATAGAAAACAAATAAAGGTAACTCAACATATATTATTTTGGTTATTTATTTCATCGTAAAGGCAGGTAGGATTACTGTCCAAAGAATCATCAAGAAAGCGCGCAAAGCAAATAAACCAAAAGGCAACAGAAACAGCGACAAAGTCATTCAAAATCTGATTTCATTCATTGAAGTTAGGATACAAATTCAAAGAAAACTACATCAAATTTGGATACAAATTCAATGAAAATTACATCAGATTGAGATACAAATTCAAAGAAAACTACATCAAAACTACATCAAATTCAAAAGGATGTGCGAAGTATTAATACAATAAGCATCAACACTCGCATAATCCAAAAGGACCCCACAGTTCCTGGCATTATATTTCCACTTTTGCCCAGGTGAACCAAGGGACCCTGATCCATCATCCTCACCCACAAGAGGTATCACTTAGAAGATTTCATCTTCGAAGATTTCGGCGTCTTCACCGCGGATTCCACAGTGATCTGGGAACCTTCTTCCTCGCCGGGAGGAGATCCATAAGCATAAAACTCCTCAGGAACGTAAGTCTTCAAGAACTCAGCATAATCTTCATCAATATCATCAGAACTCGAAGTACTTGGCGAAACAGGAAGGCTTTTCGCCTTAACCTTCGTTAGCGCTTTGGCACGTCTGGATTTGGAAGCAGATGCATCCAATTTCTTCCTACCCTTCTGGGATTTAGACCTCTCAACAACGTCTTTCTTAGAACAATTCCTATCCATCTCAGAATATTAAACGAAGAAGAAAAGAGATATCAATATAGAGATTGTGGTTATGAAAAGAGAAGGATAACGGTATTTATAAGCAGAGATCAAAGAATCCTAGCATCAATAACTGCATCCGGAAATAAATGAGGAGACTGTTACAACCACCGCAATAAAGGGGATTGGCCGGTTCAACAGGCGTGCGCGAAATTCAAGGAAGACTCAACGGAAAATTCTGACCGGTCAAAACATAGGGCGTTACCCTGTATGACGCCATTAAACTACGCCTGATCTCGCCACTCAGCAAAAGTTAGAAAAAACGCACATGCAATCGAGATGACAAAGTATAACAATTAATATCAAGTCGAAACGAAACAGAGCGTCTATTAAAGCAAAAAAGCCTCAGAAGGGCATCCAAATATTGTCATTACAAAATACATCAAGCCAACGTAGGGGCGATCATCAACATACATCAAGCCCACGTAGGAGCAACCATCATATAACAAGAAACAACAAAAAACATAAAGAAGAAGAAGGAGGAGATTGTTCCTCAGCAGGCGACGCTTCATCAGGGACTTTTTGGTTGATGTTTCATTATCCGGCGAGTCCTGGACTATCTCAGCAGGAGCATGGGACACCAATTTGCCGCCATCTATAACCAGCATAGCATCTGCCTTGCCCAGAAGATCTTTATCAATATCAGAGAAGAGAACCTTCATCTGATCCAGCGCAAGTTGGAAACCTTCTTCAAACTGCTCCCCAATGGTCGCCTCCAAGCCATCCTTCTCAGACTCCCACTTCGCCTTCTCCTACCTCAAGGTGGCCAATTCACTAAGAGCCGCCTCATTGTCCTTGGCCAGAGCTTTAATGCGTTCGTCCCTAGTCTCGACCACAGACTCATGATCCTTCTTAGCCTTCGCCAACTCCTCTCTGTGCTTCTTAGTCAATTTAGCGACCTCCTCTTCATTCTTTTCCTTCAGGGCCTTCACATCGCCCTCACATCTCTCCTTAGCAGCCTTCACGTCTTCCTCAAGGATAGCCAGATTTTTCTCCACCAGAGCCGCTTTCTCTTTGGCATTAGAAAGTTCAGCTTTCTGGCGGGACGCCAAAGCATAATTCAGAAGAAGACCCTTGAGTTCATAGCCGAGAGCCAACCTCATCAGTTCTTCGGATCCTGTAGTATCAAAGCGAGCGGAATTCCCCGCTATATCCACCAACCTCGCCAGGAATGCCTCAGGGTCGAAGAACGGATCCCAGGGCGAAGCCCCTCCAGTCTGGCTCGCCTCGGCAATTAACTTCTCAGCTGCAGGAGAAGCCTCTACTACTGGATCTTCAATTTCGACCAAGTCTTTATGCGCCTCCGTCACATCCACAATATGAAGCCCCGATACTCTAAAATTGGTGAAGTATCGTGTCCGATACGCACCCGATACCGATACTCTTCCGATACGTCCCGATACTCGTATCGGAAAAGTATCGGTTAAATCTTTATTTTTAAACAAAAAAAATAATATCCGATACGCGTCTGATACTTCCAGAGTATCGGTTAAATATTTGTTTTTAAATAAAAAATAATATCAGATACAATCCGTGTTTCCTAATTCCTAGTGAATGTGAAACTATTATGTTGTTACACGGGTAACTAACTATGTCTTTTTTTGGATGGTACTAATGATGCTCTTTTTGTATAATACTTAACATAAGATGTATAACTTAAAATGTACTGGTGATCATTATTTTTTAGGAGAATATTAATGAAACACAAATACCTAACTTAGTATTAATGATCTTAATTTATTATAATTAGTATTTTTTGTCTTTGTCACTGTTCTGAAGTCACTATGGTGTCCTACTATACAACAGTTTGTTAAGTATTTGGGTTTGTCCCAAAATTCTAGTATAAGAATGAATGCTTTATGCTTTTAATTGGTCAGCTGCAGGTCCTATATTATTGTCTGATATTGCTACAAGATGGACTTGTTGAAGAGGTTTGATGTCATGACTATTATATGTTTTTTGAGCTATTATATGTCTTTAGTTAGGATTGAGGAGCCCTTGTATGTTGAGCCTCAAACTGTTTTGCTCTTGTGCAAGCTAATTGACTTGTGTGTACTCTTTGTACAATGAACTATTGTCGTTTATAATAATAATAATTTTTTGTCTTTAAAAAAAATTATCATTATTAATATTATTGATTTTAGTCATGTTTATATATTGTGCATTTATATATTTAATTTTAAAATTAATTTTTAAATAACGTATCGCGCCAGTATCGGATATGAATTTTTTAAAATTTTCACGTATCGGCGTATCGGTATCGTATCGTATCCGTATCGTGTCACGTATCGGGGCTTCACCACATCCTTCATCGCCTTCCGAGACAAGACTCTCGACTTCTTCTTGGCTGGAGACTTAACTTCTCCTCCAGCATTAGCAGCCTGACCGACTGCAGCAGCGTTAGAACCAGAAGCCTTCACTTGAATGCTGATCCGAGAGTCACCACCTTTCCTCTTTTTCTTCTCCACCTCGCCAATCTCCAACTGAGTAAGGGCGTCCACAGTATCACCAGCTTTTTCCTTCTCAGCCTGGGCCTTCCTCGCCCTCGCCTTCTCTAAGAATTGGACCCTCTGAGCAGGAGTAAGAGTTGACATATCTTCTACAAAAGAAAAAGTGAAAGTTAGCCACATAGAATTAACGAAAAGCGATAAAAGACGTATTATGTAAAAGGGCGACGAAATCCACGAAGTGACTTACTGAGATATTTTTGTAGAACAGCGGGAGCACGATCGGCGTCTAGAAGGTCCCTAGGGCTCATCTGGTTTAGAGATTCTAGATAAGCCACTGAATCCCTCTCAAAATCACTCAGCCTTTCGTATATGGCGCCCCTAATCAACCTAGGACTGGTCGTCCAATGAAAGGGGAAAAAGGGAGTATCATCATCAGCATACATTACACCCCGGCAACCTTCTCCGCCTCGCACACGCACGAAGGCCTCCTTATAGTTCTTATAGTTTGAACTATACAGAGTAAACAAACCCTTATTGGGCTGAGCGCTCAAAGAAACTGCGTTATTAGGAAACAAACTCTTTATGTGGTAGAAAGAAAAGAAGACAGCTACAGAAGGCTCAGAAATGTCAAGACCAAAACAAACCAGCTCAAAGGCTTTGATGAAAGACCAACTATTAGGGCTAAGTTGGGTGTGAGCGACATTAAGGACCCTAAGCATTGACTTTTGAAACTCGGTGAAAGGGAAATACAGGTGAAAGTCTTCTATGAACCTAGTGTACATATAGAAGGAAGTTGGCTCAGAGCGGGGCACGCCGGTCACATACTCGCCCTCATTCACCGACTTTAATACGACGTCCATTTCGTTAAAGGTCCCGGAAACATCGTATAACTCTCTGAACTTCGTCACGTCCTCAGTACTTTGATAGGTTGAAGAAACCTCCATAGCCATAACTTATGACCCTACAGCAACTAGGGCAAGCGACTCGTCTCTTCGTTTTCCTGTGAAAGACGAAGGAGAAATTAGAACACAATCACTACTGTGTCCACTGCTACTGCTACCACTATCATCACTATTACTACTCTCAAATTCACTAGGACCGAAGTTTTCCCCCAGAACTTCGGCACAATAGCCACTATGGTTGAAAGAGCCATCAGGCCTAGTAAAGTGTTTACGAATCTGACGCTCTAAAGGAGACCCAATAATGAGAGGACGAGAAGGGTCCCTCTCACTTACGTCGCTAAAATCTCTCAAAATAACCATTTTCTGGAAACCCTAGAAATCTGATTGCAAAATCGAAAATAGAAAGAAAAAAAAAAGGAGAAATAGCAGTTATACCTGGTTACTAAGGTACGGTTATCAATTGGAGAATCAAAGAGAACGTGGTTGGCGGGAAACTCGCGAAAGAAGTGGAGAGCGGTTACTAGGAAGTTACAAAGAATTTCCCGTAACGCAAGAAAACGAAGAGCAAGAGAAAAATTTCTTCAAGTGTTTGATCGAAATGGAGAAAACAATGAAGGAAAGGCAACATATATATAAGATTAAAGCATCGGTTGAGAAAATAAGCGTCGATTGAAAAAGTAATTTCGAAAAGTCGAAACGTTTCGAAAAAGTAAAGTATTGCAATGACTGACGCGTGTCCTGAGGCGAGGTGCAATCTCGACCGCCCAGAGGTCACGCCTAAAGGCGAGGTGAAGCACAAAAGGTACAATTTTTCGTTAGAAATAAAAGCTTCATTGATCACAGAATAAGAAGTACAACATTGAAGGAAACGAAAAACACAAAATACAAAGGTCCCAAGGCACAATGCAACTAAGAAAGCAAGAAATCCTAAACACTAAGAAAGGAAACTACTTAGGCGACAGCATAGGCCGCGACGACGGTATCAGCCTGCAAGTCTTCAATCTCACTCTTGTATTTCTTGGCGACCTCCAGATCAGGGCAAATTTTGTCTTGGTCGTCATGTAACCTATCCACTTTCTCCCTAAGGTGAGCCAAGGAAGAACGGGTCCTGATGAGTCTAGCAACGTCATACTCAATATCCAATTGAAGATTCCTTTTCCTCTTCATCAGTGGGCGAAGTTCCTTCTCCAGTATTTCGATACGGTTCTCGATGGCCTCTTCAGCAGACAGGTTGAGGTACAATGACTCTTCCTGCAGATCAATGCAATCCTTAGTGACAGCTATTTTCTTATCTAGCGTATCCTCAAGTGCGGTGTAACAGTCGAAAACCGCGTTGGTGGTTTCAATAAAAGCAGCATCCTTCTTCAACTTCTTGGATAGTTCCAAGGCCAGTTCCAAGAAGACTTTCTGTTCGTCAGTTAGACGCCATTTGTAATCGTTAAGCTCTTCAACGTAAGTCTGGAATTCCCCCACATTGTCCAAGAGTTCATCAATATTCTCCTCTACTTTGTCTCTCACTCGCCTAATAGCGGGCATAGCAGGCGATTCTAACACAGAAATGGTGTTATCCATACTTTGAAAATGACAAAAGCACGGGAGTTAAAAGATATGTGGAAAATGTGAACAAAACTCAAGACCGTAATAGGGGTTATTTATAATGAAACGGCGATACGCACGGAGGCAAGTAGTGGGCGGTTACCCCCCACGATCACCACGATCATAGCGTCCATTATAATCACCACTTCGCCTCTTTGAGCCTCGTGCTTGGGGGGCTGTGGACTGGACAAAGGCCCAAAAATAAATGGTATAGATCCAATGATCAAATGGCCCAATTGCACAATCCATCAAATTCAAATAAGCGAACTTGGCGGTAAAATAAGGCAGGGGCGACATGCTCTATAGACGGCGCCCTCGCCCCAGAAATAACCACTTTTGTGAAGATTCAGCATGCAGGTCGACACGTGGAAGGAGGTAACCACCCCTTACTACCATGATCTCCTCCATAGCCAAGGAATAACCACCCATCACCACCACGTGGAAGCGGTGGAAAAAGGAAGAAACCACCGAAATCATGGGGTATCCATGATCGTGGCTCTAGATAACCACCATTTGTAAATTCTATAAATAGGAGCTTATGTTTCATTGTAAAGGACAGACAATTTTTTCATCATACAAGAAATTTCTCATTTCTCACATACGATCCACTTATTTAGCACCCTCCTTATTTGTTCACCAGAACACCCCCCAATATACTATGCATACATTTAACATTTTATATTGTCTCTATTTTCTTTCATACCACTTCACAAGTATTTCACATCTATGATCTATTATCACATCTCTCTCTCTACCTCTCCCTCTCTCCCTCTCTCCCTCACATAGTCTATCATGGTATCATTTGAGTGTCTGGTAGAGAGCTACAACTACTTTGCCGGAAACATAAAAATAGCATAGAAAAAATATAAAGTAAGACATTATACTAAAGAAAATAAAACATTATAATCATTCCAAATTGCCAACAAACACATTTTTATCAAACAAATAATTACTACCAAATTGAATAACATGAAAATATGCAATTATGCATCGACCGAAAATGCATTGTTTATATCTAGCAATGGGTACAAAAACCAAAAAATCAAACCGGGCTGAACCAAAAAATTGAACCAAAACTAACAGTTTTGAAACTAAACTGAAACAATTTGGTTCGGTTCATGGTTATCAGTTAGGTTTGGTTCGGTTCTCTTTAATGGTCCGGTTCTCTTTAGTGAAAAGTTAGTTATGGTTTGGTTCAGAACCATAAAACTGAACCACTTTAACAATTCAATTTGGTTCGGTTAGAAAGACAAACAGTCTAGTTCGGTTCATTTACTATGAATTTTAAAAACAGTTTGGTTCAGTTTGATTTTCCTCTAAAACCGAACCATGCTCACCCCTATCTATATCCAACCATCGAACAATACCTCTCCAAATATTACAAAAACTTCACAATCAAGAAATAAATAACTAGTTGTTTCATTAATACCCCATCCTCTAAGCAAAGTAGTTGTTGCATGAGTACTGTTAAAAATTTAATAATCCAAGTCGTACTTTGTACCGTTTCAATGTAAAAATTGTAAAATGAACCATGTTTACAAAATCACCTTTTTATAAAAAAAAATTTACGATAGCGTCCATTTTTAAAATACGACAATGTTAGTATATTTGTAGGAGGTGATAATCAAACTCGAAATCACTCTTAGTACTTCACAAGCAATAACTAATCCATGACTTCATTTGCCGGTTGCACGGATAATTTCATTTCCCTCGTGAGCAAGATCACATCCTCTAAGAAGTTCATTTTTTATAATCTTGAGTTTGTGTATGGCTCGATAGACATATGATGGACTCTAACATTATCTTAATTGAATTTGTGTCTAATTCAACTTCATAAAATATTTCTATTAAGTTATAATTTTCAACCTAATTTACCATATAAAGCTCAACTCTTAAATAAAGAGTATACTCATATAAATTCTAAGTAAATGCCTAAATGATTTTAGATTTTTTTTTTTGGTCTTAGTTGAAGTGGTAATCCACTGGAAATTAAACTCACATAATTGTGAGATCCCGGGTTCGAACCCGGGTCACGACGTCCGGCCTAACAATTTCGGCATATTTTACCAGTTGAGCTAGGACTTATGGGACAAATGATTTTAGATTTTATAAGCTTGTATACCATCTTGAGTTTGTGTATGGCCCGATAGACATATGATGAACTCTAACATTATCTTAATTGAATTTGAGTCTAATTCAATTTTATAAAATAGAATTTTTATTTAAAATATTTCTATTAAGTTATAATTTTCAACCTAATTTACCATATAAAGCTCAACTCTTAAATAAAGAGTATACTCTTATAAATTATAAGTAAATGCCTAAATGATTTTAGATTTTATAAGCTTTTATGCCCGTTGTCTGACTCAAATGGATAACTCTAATTACAAATTATATTTTATACGTGTGTGTAGTCTCATAAGTATAGCCCAGTTGATAATTACAAGAGATATTATTATAAGGGTCAGAGTACCAACTTCAGATTTCTCATATTTTTATATTAAGTGTGTGAATTTAATCACTAGACTATTTGACAAACAAAATAAAATAGTATTTTTGGAGCATTGACACTTTGATCAAGCCCACATTTAACCATCATCCAATTTTGAGTGTTAACAAACTCACTTACATTCTCAATTCTTATGAAAATAGGAACAATTTTTCATTAAATAACTAAATTAGTCTATGATTTTGTAGGATGCTCTCAAATAATTTTTTTTAAAAAAAACTTGGACTATGTTGAACTGTCAAATTGATCCTTATATTTAATCACTTACTACTAATTAGTAGTTCTTTATACTTTAACAATGTATATCAATTTAGTTCTATATATTTATTTAGTCTCTAATATACTCTTTAAAAACTAATATGAATAAAGTTTAACAGAATCAAAGATCTTTTGAAATTCTTTATAAAAAAACAATTTAATAATCTCAGAGACCTACTTGAACGCACCATACAAAATCAGAAACAAAATTAGTGCTTTACTCATTTTCCACCACACTTTAAAACGAACAAATCTACATCTGCTCTTGATCCCGTCTCCCCCCCTCTTCCATTTTTGTCTCTTCTGCTTTTCACTTATCAACTTATAATCCTCTATTTGATGAATATGAAAGTATAAAATTGAATCATCTATAAAAAAAATACTTGTAAGTTTGAAAGTATATTCAATACTAAAAATATATGTACACATTATATAGCGTCCCAATCTAAAAATATACTACTCCAGTTTCATGTATAAACAAAATTTACTTTTTTAGATTCATTGATAAAGTAATGTATCTAATATATAATATTGACTAAATACATTATTTTTTCAATTAATCTTAAAAGTCAATTTTTACTTATATATTAGATCATATTTTTTTTGTCTGGTTATAATCATTCTTAAAATGGATAAATGGATGAACGAACTAGGGTTCAAATGGTGTTGATTTTTAATTACACAAGACATGAAGATCCAACAAATCTTGTGAAATTCAATTCAATTTATCTAAATATTGGGGTATTAATTTGGTAAATGAGTGTTGGATTGGACATAGAACTAGAAATATGGGAGTTAGGATCCTCTCCATTTCCTCCATTATTATATAGTTTTGAAAATATAAATGTAAAAACGTGACATTAAGTGGGTCCAAATATCTTTTATACACCCAAAAACATTTAAAAACTTTGATAATGGAAGAAATGAAAATAATAGGAAATGAAGAGGATCTCAACTCAAAATATAGAGTACCAGAAGAATCAAAAGAAACATTTTGTGGACAACAAATTCCGTGCCACAGAAACACTTGGAGTCCAGATCCCCTCCAGTTGTGATACGCTCCAGTTTCCAGTTCTTATAGCAGATACGTGCCACGTGGCCAAAAACAAATCAAGCGGTTCTGACTAAAAGTAGCAACCAGTATTCTTTTTAATCATAAAACAGAAGAAAATACCCTTCTCTCTCAATTTCTCTAACCAGAGCCCTCCATATTCCATCGTTCTCCCTCTTTTCAATCTGCAATTTTTCAATCCACACTCCAGAAAATCTACACGGCATGATAGAATTAAGAAATTTCTACAAAATTAAAAACTTGCAGCAAAAGAGCAACAAAAAGAGGTTTCGCCGGAAGTTACTACGTTTTGTTCGCCGCAAGGTTACGACAATTTTTTCGCTGCCAAAATTACTATGATTTGTTCGCCGGAAGTTACTATGTTTTGTCCTCTGCCGGCGGCTTCGCCGTAGCATCGCCGTTCCGAATAAACATTATTTTTTTCTCTATTCTTCTTACAAATTCTTGAAATAAATCTACAAATCCATTCCTCTTATCTTCTTCTTCTAACAATTGAAAAGGAAACATCTTCTTCGATGGTAGCGAGATAAAAATACAACAAAGCTTCTTCTACAACCAGCTTTATAAAAATACAACAAAGCGTTACTTTGAGAAGCCAGTCTATGGATTGAAACCAACAATTGAAAAGGAAAAAAAATCAAAATATATAAAATAATAATGCAATATGGTAACGAGATCCAAACTGTGCGACGGCAAGACAAAGTATGGCGGTGGTAACTCGTGACGGTGAAACGGTGTGGTGGTGATGACAATGAGTGACGGTGAGGCGAAGTGGGTTTCAGATCTTCAATCTGGAGACTATAACCATAGAACATTGTTGAAACGCGTTTCTGTTTTAGGAGTATTTTTTAATTAAAAACATATAAGGAGAACAATGATGAGAGACAGAGAAGGTGAAAGCAGCAGAACGGTGATGAGTGAGGAAGACGAAGCGCTTTAGTGTGTTGTATTGTAGAGGAAGAAGAAGAAGACAGATACGATGTGGTTACAACATTTTTCAAATTCTTAATCTGAGTCATTGGATTCTTTTTTGCCACATGTCACACATGTATACAATAAACTTGAGGAAATGGAGGATAGCAAAATGGAGGTGATCTGAACTCAAACAGTTGCAAGCAAGCACATTAAAGTACGATTGTAGTATTTTTGATCTAAAGTACCACCAATCACTGTTCAAAACAAACGAATAAACAATCGCCACGTAACCATACACCCCATGCAGTTCACCACACCGAAACACACCCCTACACCTTCTCTCTTCTTTCTCTCCCACCAATACTAGTTTTCGATTCCAAAGATCTGCAACAACACTCTCTCCTTCATTCATTTTTCACATGTTTTCTTCTCTTTTCTCACCATGACAGAACCACCACCACCACCACCATCATCAACCGAACCACCTTCATTACCATCAACACCATCAACCACCGTTATTCATCCACGTCGTGAACCATTCGAACACGGTTTATTACCAATTCCAAAACTCATCTTCTCTGACCCCACACAAACCCTAATCTCATTCAAACATAAGCTTCTTCAATCATCTTCTAATAATCGAGTTGACTCCGCCGCGGTTTCTGACTCTCTTCAGATCTCGGTTGAACAAGCCAGACTCGTTCTCGATACTATCGCTTCGATTTTACCTTATGATGACTCTGAATCTGATACCGTCGATGTTCATGATCTCGTTTTGTTTCTATACATTCAATCTTATAAGAGGCTTCTTCCTCGTACGCATAAGGATTCCGCTGCTGTTGCTGATGTTTGGCCTTCTACTTCCGCCTTTGATGGTTACTTGTCCGCTCTCTCACCGCTTCAGGTCAATTCTTCAATTTCGTTCTTTGATCCTTTCAATGCGTTTTCGTTTATAGTTATGGAATAATGCATTGCTTAATTTATGTAATCATTGATTAATTTCTTTTGATTAGGATAATCAAATTGGATTAGGTTTTTTATTTTTAGCTGCATTTGAGTTGTTTTAATGATGCTATTTTATTTCTGGATTGAGATTATTACAATTTTGTTGATTTGATGATGCTCTGAAAGTGTTGATTTTGGTTTTGAATGATTTGATATATTGTAGCTTGTAAGGAGCAACAGTAAGCGGTTTACGCCGTCGCAGGCTGATGAAGAAGCACATCAGTTGTCTTATCTGCAAAAGCATTTGGCTAACATTGTGTCTCTTCTAGCAGAGCCTGTGGAGGGGGAAAGTGAAGAATCTCTGGTTTGTTAGTTTACAGTGTGCTTGTGCTTCTCATGAGTTTCTGATTTTGGTCGCATTATTTTATGTTTTTCGTATTATCATTAGTATCAATAAGTAAATAAAAATTGAATCTTTGTATTCTCAAATTATGAATTTTATCCTATCTTAGTTAGTGAATCCAATTTTCTATCCTAAAATCATGTAGTTTGTTATAGAGGAAGGAAATTTATAAGGAACTTTTAGAGATGTTATGTTTTGTGCAGTTTTCTTTCTATTTTTGTTTTATTTCTTAGTCCTTTTATTATTTTGATTATTTAATAGGTTTTAACCATGGATAGATTCGAGCACCTTGGTCTTCTTATTCAATATGGTGATAAAGGCTCCGAAAGAAATTCTTTGAGTCAATCTTCTCCGTTTTTTGCAAACTCGGATCCTGACATGCCTGCCGTTCCCGTACCTGCTTCCCAAGTTCATGATTGGCTTCTGGAGAATATAGCTTCTGCTTTGGAGTATATTGCTGAACGGACTTCTTCTAAAGAAAATGGCCCAGTTAGTGCCTCTGATCAGGATGTTGCTATGACTGATGCATCCACTGTCTCAGTTAAGGTCTCAACAAGTGCTAGGGGTGCAAGTTTCATTGAAGGGATTTCTAAATCGTCATATGCTAAACATGCATCTGACATTAAAGGTTCCTCCGTTAAGGTATGTTTTTTTTATATTTGTCTGTATCTAGTATATTAGTGCTCAAATTTTAGACTATCTTTAATATATCATCGAAGAAATTGATGGGAAGTGGGCTATTTACCCTTGATATTAGTTTTCTTTAATGCCACGATGCCACTAATAGATGCTGTTATATTGCATGTAGGCATCTGCTTGTAATTGTAAATGAGTAGCTATTTTATATGGATGTTTGCTTTTAGATATTATTCACAATTCACATGCACTTTTCTTTTGAGAATTTTGAAATTTGGATCTGGTAGAGTTTGTCTGCTTTATTTCCTAACAAGTTATGTGCATGCTGATTTAGGTTAATGATGTGAATATTATTCAGACTGCTCAATGTATGACCAGTCAGCATTGGACATAATTTCTGCGGTATCCTGCACTGATTTAGTTGTGATTATGCATTAAAGACTTGTACATTGCATTCTAGTTGGTTCTTTGGATTTGCAGAAGAAACCTACAGCAAACCCACATCGGGTTTGACCCTGACTTAGACCTTGCAGTGATGGGTGTTTTATAGCATCAAATCACCCTTTTTAAAGGAAAATTTCAACGTCCTTTTAAACTTAGTATTTGAAGCAGATTTTTGATAAAAAATATCCATGCCTGAAGGATTTGAAGAGAGATATTATTATCAATTAATGTCTCAAAGGGTGAACTAGGGCAGAATGCCTATATCTATATTGTTAATCTCGGATAGCGGCATGGCACACCTGACCCCAAAACTGCTAAAATGGTATAGAGGATTGCAGGATGACCTCTATTGTGAAGGCCCAAAATAATATACAGGCTAAACATATTTCTCAATAGTTTACATATACACTGAAAAATAGAAAAGTACACAAAATTAAAGGGGTAGTCATATTTTATAATTATAATTAACCTTTATAATTTCTCACTAACATTCAAAATAAAAATCCAATATAGCTTAAATAGTAATTAAAATTCTAAAAGTATTCAAAATAACAAGTGCTTTTTTTAAATAAAATCTCAATCAGAGTGTGTCTATTGTGTCCGGTGTGGGTTGATCTTCACGCAAATGTCGAAAAACAGGGTTGAGAACCTAGAAACAAAGGCGACAAATGGAATAGAACCTAAATGAGACAGTCGCCGTCGCCAAACACACTCGCTGTCGCGTGAAAACGCTTCCGCCATCGGCAGAAACAAAGTCACTATGCTAATTTTGGACTACACTGTTGTTGAAATGAAGAGTAATACAAAATGTCTCTTGTGTCTCTTCGTTGTTTTTTTCATGACTGAGTGGGAAGAGATGTACCGCAACTTAATCTTAAATTGGGAAATGACATGACAAAACATCTCTTAAAACTAAATTGGATACATCAGAGGGTAAAAAAAAGCATTACAAACCTTAACCATATAGCGGCAACTAAAAGGTTATTTCTCTGTGGTTAACGGCAGCTACTGCAAAGTGCAGATAGCTAGTGTTTAGCTTCACGTCATGGGTCATTCCACTCCGCTGCAGTACAACTATTCACAAGATAGGCATATATAATCCATCAGTTTGTACTGTGGTAGTTTGTTTATTCATGATAAGATAGGTATTTGAGCATCCCTACTAACAGCTTAAGTTCCATGAAAAGTGATATCAACCTAGATAATATTTGAAGTTTTGTTTGAGTACCTCGGTACAAAACCAATATTCTTGTTTGTCTCTCAATTTGCAGTTGCATCTTATGCGTCTTATCTTATGTGTTTTCTTGAAATTATTGTCGATATAGATTTGCTAATAAAAATGGTATTTTGTCATTGCAGGTTCTAAATTGCCATGAATCTGCCATTTACATCTTAGCACCTTTGAGATATGCCACCATCTATGGATGTTCAGATGCGACAATATTTATTGGAGCAGTTGGAAAGGTGACAACTAGTAACCGTGTGTCTTTTTAACAGCAACATAATGAGTCTATGCATACACAAACAACAGTATGGAATTTGTCTTCCTATCAAAATGAGTAAAATAAAATGCAATAATTATATTTTTGGTAAGATGATATACAAGGAAGATGATGCTGTTATAATCCAGGAGCAGTTAGGAATTAGAGGGAATCGTTTGTGTAAACATAATAAGTAATAATAGAGGCATTCGGTACATTTGGTATTGCGAGTTAAGGGGGACTCTTGGGGGAATTCCATTCCCGTCTCTTGTTCAATTTTGGTAATACACTATTATTGTTTTGATTTTTCCTATTTTAATTTAATTTCTTGGTTCTTAACAAAATGTCTGATTTGATATGATAATTGTTCAGTGAGCTTCAAATGAAAGATATTCCCTATGTCTTTTTATTAGATACTGTCTTACCAATGTAACATGGGTTATCATTAATTCTTGTGGAATACTATAGCCAACACACTTAAGGTAATTGTAGCTTCCATTGTATGATGGCTTGATTTGACAGACTGTTTCTTATCTGTCCATTTATTCATGCACTGTTGGTTAGTAAGAAGAATATCCATGCATGTAAGGAAATAAACATCAAGATTTGAACAATATAAATATTCCTTTATTCTAATTCTTCTTCACGTATATGTGCATCTTATTATTTTTCTTGAAGATAGAATCTTAGCTTTGTCATGTATGTGTGAATCCCATAGGAAGTGACAGAAACTCTGATGAATAAATTGGATATGTTTTTGCACACGAGGTTAGCATTACTATTCAGTGTTTTCAACTTTTTATTAGGCCGGGTACCTTTTTTATGCACACACTCACAAAAATATTGCTTAATGCTTACGTACAGTATTTCTCTCTTCTCTCAAAGTGTACATATTTCCCGTTTTGTGAATCTGTACATGTCAGTTCTAGAGCTCATCTGCAGACAGTTTATAGATGATACAAAATTACTTATCATTCTAATTCAAAAGATATTATATTACTTGCTCATCATATTAAAAACCATTTTATATAATATGCATATGGTGTTTGCAATTTTGGGTAAGATTTGGTAACTAGGAGGCATTTTACCAATCTTCTGCCCACAACAAGTGTTTAGAATAGCTGGTGCTTATTTGGAAGAAAAGAATCTGACTCCAATTTTCCTTTCACAGGCTGTGAGAGTAGAACACTGTGAACGAGTTCATGTGATTGTAGCAGCAAAACGAATTTGTATTGCCAACTGCCGTGAATGTGTTTTCTTTTTGGGAGTGAACCAGCAACCCCTTATTGTCGGTGATAACCATAAGTTGCAGGTGAGCTTCATAATTTACTGTTGCTTGATATATGAAGTTTCTAGTCATTTGTTATGAGATTGTAACCATTGAATTTTGGAATTATATTTACGGTTCGTGTGATGACCCTATTGAAAATGACATGATTACTTTGTGATGTATCTATGTGGCCTATCTGATATAAGTATAACCCAACACTGCAGAAGTGTTTAATGCTGCTACTTTCTTGGTTATAGAGAATAAAACTTAGTGTGTTGAAACCCACTTTGGTTGGCCTGGTGGTGTTGGGTTGGCTTGGGTCCTTGGAGTTTGCTCCTCTCAAGGTCTCAAGTTCGATTCCCCCTGGTGTCAATTTCGGTGGGTTGGTCCATACAGAGTAAAAAAAAACTCTGGCTTTGAACAGGGCCCCTGCAAGTGGACGGCGGGATTGGTCCCCTCGGACTAGTCGGTCCTTAGGCCGAATACCGAGTTTTCAAAAAAAAAAAACTTGGTGTTTTGACTGTTTTCGGAAATTTAACCTTTTCTTGTGTTGATGCTGACTTAATGTCTAGAATATATGTCGGATGTCATGATTTCAATGTCGTAATATCTTTTGATCATCTGGATGCCATCTGCTGTTACTTATTACAAATTTCTTATTTACTGCCAATTCTATTCAAGTATTTTATGAAATCGCTAGTACAATCAAATCATACGACAGTGACACATGAAATAAAATAATTGAATTGTATCGGTGTACTCTGATCTTGTTTGTGGATCTTACTTATAGGCATATGAAATGTGCCTGTGCTTTCTAGTGTTTTGTTTATAGTACTAGTGTATAATATATGTATATTTTTCTGTTAAATCTCGCTCTTCTCAAATGTATTCACTGTTTGGAAAATTTCCTCTCTTAATATTTACAGGTGGCTCCCTTTAATACCTTTTACTCCCAGTTGGAGGAACATATGAATGAAGTTGGAGTTCTGCCCACAGTGAATCGTTGGGATGAACCTATAGCATTGGGAATAGTTGATCCCCATGATTCACTATCTCATCCAGCAGGTGTCTCCGATGTTCAAACTGAGTCTGCTACTAGGGTTGACTCTGATCAGTTCACTAATTTTGTGGTACGAATGTCATTCTTTTATACTGACTTATGGGGCAAGTGAAAGATTTTTTTATAGATAAATATGGGGATGAAGGTTGTTTGAGATCCATATTTCTTTCTTTTATGTCTAATCACGTACTCTTTGTCTGTCCACATTGCTTTGCAGATTCCAAACTGGCTTGGAGGAGAGTCCACCGGTTCTACAAAAGACAACCCATTCACATTACCAGAGGCTTATATGGCATCTCAACAAAGAAATGTATGTTACAGTTTCAATTGATAAATACATTGGCAATTGGATTTCCAAACTTTTTGGATTTATGTTTTATTTTGAATGAAATTGTATCTTCTCTGTAGGAAAAAAATTTAGGGGAGATAAGGCAACTGCTACGAGAAGCACCTTTAGAAGAAAGTCGTAAACGAGAATTGTCTTCTGCACTTCATGTGTATTTTAAGGACTGGTTATATGGTAACACTTTTTTCTTGCTTTCGTAATTGCCTTTAATTCTAACATGTTGACTTTCACATCTACAATGAATACTAGTCTTTGCACGTTAGTATTTTGTATGCCCTTGAAACTTGGTCTTGTTCTGTACCAACCATTTTGTTTCACTTGCAAAAGTTGTGGCAATTTCTTTGGTACCTGTTATGTGGAACCTCCTACAATGTTGACCATCACGTATGTTCGGTGGAACCTCCTACAGATCAACCATTGAATTCTATGTTGAGTTTCATTCAACAATCACACAACTGTCAATATATTATTACAATTGAACAGGGGTAGCATGGAGTAATCTTTTCTTCTTTTTTTAATTGATATTGCATTCACCCTTTGAATGAAATTGTTTAAGATCTCACATAACTCATGATTCGTGATCTCTTTAAAGTCTTTATCAAACAACCCTTTTTATTTTCTATCTTTTATGATATGACATATTTAATTAGCCATATCTTTAAACCAGATTCAATGGTTGTTTTTTCATTAGTATCCAGTAACCTATGTCTTTTAATGGATTTAAATTTTTGGCACGCAAGGAACCCCTGCATCCAGTTGTGCAGAATGATTGAGAGTCACCTCTCTATGTTCCCTTAATCAAAAGCATATTTTCTGCATGTTTATTTCATAGGATAACATAAAATTTCAGATATGTTACAGTTTACAGAGTTTTATTTTTCCTCTTCAAAGCTTGCAGATAATGCTAAGAATTTGTTTTCTATTGTGACAGCTTCTGGTAACATTCGTCAGCTTTACTATCTACAAGGAGATTGATATTTGACCGACGAAGCATTTGGCACAGTTAAATATGGTACAGGACCAATGTTTCTGATTTCCTTTTTTGAATCTCCTCTTCGTTTTCTCTTGCCAATCCTGTTGGCTCCCTAGGTATATCCGAGATCAGATGACGTGAATTAGAAAGCCCACCTATTTATGCCGTGCGATCACCGGTGCACAGAATGGAAATGACAGTTGCTAATCTGATTGTAATATTTTTTTTTTGTTTTGTGAAAATAATTACTGTAATATTTTCTTAGCCTAAATTAACGGCCGTTGTGAAAAATTCCATATTTAATTAATGGCCAAGCATATTGAATGTCTTCCAACTTCGAGTCTCTCCATTCAATTAAACCTTCCCAGAATTTCTCTTGTGTCCTCTAGCTATGTAAATTCACTGTGTAGCATTAACACGATTTGTTTACAAGCAGTATGGGTTGGAGATAGCTTTAGGACAATATATTGCTTTTCTCTGTACTTTTCTACTGCAATTTTTTTTTCTTCTGCAATTTATACCCAGTCATTTTATGATCATAGAAACTAAAGTATTTGTCTTTTATTTATGTTGAGGTGGAGAGGCAAATGGCGGTAAGAATTGCGTAATTGTGAGATGGTAATGGCACCATGTTAATTTGAGTTTTGTGTTGATAACTTGTTCACATAATAAGAATCGTTTGAATTGAAAATAAAGATAAACAAAGCCTAAAAAATACAGAACAGTGACAAAAATAACAATCAATGACTTTGAAATCATTTAGTAATGCTTCATCCTTAATAATAACAATTGAATTGAAAAGAGCCTACAATGCAATGAATAAAGCTGAAACTAAGCAGAAACATTCTTTGGAAAAGCTCTTCAAATAGTAGTGGAAACAACAACAAATATACTCTAGAAAACTACATAAACTAAGCATCTGAGTATCGACACATATATAAACATTGAAGATGTTCTTTTTCATCTAATCTTTGGACAGAGTGATTGTGAGTCCATCTTCCTCTTATGATTCTTGTACTTCAGCCTTTTTTCCTCACGTTCCCACTCTTTCTTCAAAACCTTCCACTTGTGCTCAAAAGTGTCACTAAGTCTTGCCGCAATTCTGTAAACATCATCTCTACGAGGGTAACACAATCCATGATAGAATACAAACCTCATATCATCAGCAAATTCATCCGGCGATGAATATGATTTCAATTTGCCCTCAATATCTTTCAAACCAATTGCCTTCTTCTTCACTTTTGACTTGTTCTCTAAGCCACCCTTCAAAAACTTGATATCAAGAGGTGATTTCAAAGCCCAACCATCTCTTCCTTCTATCATCCTCTTCACAATCACCCAACATTGCATTCTTTTGTAATGTTCCATTGGCTTCTTTTTCTTCTCTTCCTTCTTAACCATCAACTCAGTTCCACCATTGCCATCATTCTTCTTTGAGTGATCTTTTGCAGGAATGACAAACCCTTCTTTTGTGTGTTGAGCAGCAGCACCATCAGTTGCAGAAACAGAAAGTTGATTATCGATGTTCTTGTTATCCTTTTTTTGTAGTGGTTGGTTTGCATCAAGCCAATAGCAAGAAACTATTGGCTTTTCCATTCTTCTCTTCTTGTTGCCTCCATCATGAGCTTGAGAATCATCTTTTTGAGAACCATGTGGATAAGAGAGTTTAATTATGAGTCTTTTCCTAGTTTGTTGATCATCAGATGAAGCCATCATATGAATCAATGCAAGAATAGTGTTCTATGAGGATTGATGTAAAAGGAAATATCGTTCTTTATGTATATATAGAGAGAGAATTAGGGGAAAATCTTATCTTGGGAGTCAAGTTTCTTCTTTTATAATCAAATCTTTTAAAAGATTTGATTTTTGATTTAGTTTTTAAAAGATTTGATTTTTTATCAAAAAATTAAATCTTATAGAACATATCCAATCCTTTTTTTTAAGTTAATCATTCTTACTTTTTAAATAATTTGATTTTTTATTTAGATTTTAAAATATTTGATTTTTGATCCAAAAATTAATTCATTTAAAACTTATCTAATCCTTTTATTTGGTTAATCATTCTTATCTACTGTCAAATGTGAATCAAGATCGTTTTTTATTACCTTAATAAAAATATTAAAATAAGATAAAAATATATATCAACTAAACCTAAAAAATATAAAAGTATAACAATAAGAAATAGTTTTGTCAAAAAAAGGAACAGATATGCTTTTAAAATTTCAATTTTTTTTTATGGTGCAATAATTTTTTTAAAAATTTATAAATAAATCCTAAAACGGTTGGATTTATATCTGCACTTAATGAAAAAATTCAATTAATTTTCTTTTTTAATTAAATTTAGTACACATGGGTTTTGTTTGCGTGTTTGTTTTTGGATGGAAAGTGAGTGGAAAAATTATTTTTCTTTTCTAAATTAAGAACACTATAAAATATATAGTGAAGACAAATTTTAGTCCCTCACAATTTTCTGACAGACCAATTCAGTCTCTGATAAAAATACTCTCAAAATAGTCATTGACATTAAAATATAGAAAAATTAGTCCCTGATTCGTTATAATAGAAGAACTAATTTATTTGCAGTATTAAAATGTCAAAAGACTAATTATGATTTTATTTTTGTCGAGGACTTAATTGAACCATTAGAAAATTATGATTTTATGTAGGCAAATCCTTTTTTTTTTTTACCTGATTATCATTTTTATCTAATACTAAAAAGATTCGTTTTCTGGTTACCTTAATAAAAATATTAAAATAAGATAAAAAAAGTTTATTAAATAAACCTAAAAATTATCAAATTATAACAATATGAAAGAGTTTTTATGGTGTGACTTTTTTATAATTTGATTGAAAATATATCAAATTATATTTTTTTTTGTTACAAAAGAAAGTGTTAGTTTAATTACTTTGGTAATTAATACAACATGATACTAACACTTATGTAACGGATGCCATCTGCTACTTAGGTTGTGGACAGAGATATTTTAGTAATTTTATAGGACGCGTGAGAAAACTAGTCGGGTGGCAAATGATATTCTCAAGTATATTAAAAGGTCTTGTAAATCTTGATATTGTGTAGGTAAGAAGAAAAGCTCATTTAGAAACCTTATACATTGAATTGAGTACTGAATTTGGAGAAGAATATTGCATTTGTGATTCTGTGAAGAACAGAGAAGATGAGTGAGAAGAAAGAAATGGAGGATTTGGAAAAGAACAGTAATGGTGGTGAATTTGTTGTTTCTATGGAAGAAATTAGAGTTTTGAGTGAATCTCTTTCCAAACCTCAACTCGTTGATCTTCTCTCTCAACTGTATGTCTCTCTCTATTTCCTTTTAATATCTCACTTTCTTTCACTCATTCATTACTTTGTTTTCTTCCAAGAATTTCATCAAGAACAATCATATATATTATAAAGAAAGATAGAATATTTCTCACAAAATGAATGTGTGTTTGTTTGCTTGCTTGCATGTTGACATATCAAGAGGGTCCAAATATCCTTCAATTGCACAAGAAATACAAAGTTTTGCAAATGCTGATCATGATTTGGACTCAAATACCAATTCAACAACTTTGTGTTCTGTGAGTGCATTCTTCATTGTGTTTCTTCATTGCATTCTTCATTGTTTCATGTCATCATATCATATCATCATTGCAGAGAAATCTTTATGTTGAAAACTTATCACTACAAGTAACAAGTGAAATACTGTTCAACTATTTTGAGAGGCATGGTGATATAGAAGAATGTGTACTTGCACATCAACGTCAGGGTTCAAAAGTATCAAGGTAAAACTATTAGTAACAATGCTAGCTTTAATTCGATGCAATAGTTATTAATTGTTTTTAATTGTTTTATTTTTAACTGTAATAGATCTTGCTTCGTTACATACAAGACACTCGACGCTGCAAAGAATGCCATGGAACACCTAGATCAAACCACTCTCGAGGTAATTTAACAAATGTTTTAATTTTTCATACAGTTATCAGTTCCTATAATGTTATTTGACTGCTTTAGAGTTTGTGATTTTGTTAGCTCAATTTTTTTATTACATATCATTCTTGTTTAATTTGATTGCAGGGAAAAACTATAACTATAAAATATGTTCCTTTAAGAGTAGCTCCAATGGCAGAATATGCTGATCCTATCCATAGAAAGCTTTTTGTTCGTGACTTGTCCTTGAATACCACTTCACAAACTTTGTGTGATGTGAGTTTACTGTGTCATCATGCATTATGCATACCATTGTTTTTCATGTCTCTCATCTTAAGAATCAAGATTCTAATTAAAAAATAGAATGTTTGTAGATTGGCTTCTTTACTATTGTATTTTTCTTTTTCAGGCATTTAAATTGTATGGAGAAATTGAGGATGGGAATGTGATTGTTTATCAAGACACTCAAAAATCGCGTCGATTTGGATATATCCTTTACAAAGATGTGAAATCAGCTCAGAAAGCATTGCGTGTACCTAGCAAGTTAATCGATGTAAGCTTTCGCTCATTTTATTGCCTTTGAATGAGACTGCTCATGATTTATTTGATGCATGAATCTTCCGTTTAACTTAGGAAACATCCGGTAACGGCTATTTACTCTACAAAATATGATGAATGAACAAATCGCTATTTTTTTGCTATATGCTATTTACTCTACAAAATATTGTCAAATATTGAACAGTGTTGCGTAGTGGAATATGAACAAACCATTATTTACTATGATCACTTCTGGAATAGAATCTTTCATCTGCTTGTTATGAATGTATGTAGCGATTTTTGCTCTAACACGTTAATGGATTTTTGCTATCAGGGAAGATCGACTCTATGTAAGTTAGCTCGTGATGAGGGCAAATGCAAAACTAGTGATACTTCGCTGAGAAAGCTTTATATTGGAAACTTATCACCAAAAGTAACTGATGGAATGCTGCACGACTATTTTTGGAGCCATGGTGATATTGAGGAATGTTCAGTTGTATATGACAAGGATTCATATGTATCACGGTAAAAGTAGCAACATTCTTTAATTGGATTCAATAGTTATTGTTTATAAATTTTCTATCAGCTCGACTATTTTATTTTTAACTGTAGTGGATACGGTTTCGTTACATACAAGACAGTAGAGGCAGCAAAGGAAGCCGTAAATGACCTACATCGCATGACTTTTGAGGTAAGCAAATGCACTTGAAGTTCAATTGAAGCTATAAATTCCTAGATGACGTGTAATGTAATTCATACTAAAGGCGTGTCCGTTGTCCGACATATCTCATTACATTCAATTATGTCATTTTCTCAAATAATTAATGGTGTCAATGTGTCAATGTCGTGGCCGGTGCTCCTGTGTCTATGTGCGTGCTTCGTAGACTGCTTTGGAGTTTGTGATTTTGTTAGCTGAATTTCTTATCATACCCTTGTAGGATTCATTCAAGCCATTGAAGTTATTACAATTTATTATTGTTTGATTGCAGGGAAGAGATATAATTGTGAAATATGCTAATCCCCGCAAGGGTGGAGGTGGTCAGTTGTCTGTTCCTCCAATCAGTCCAACGGCAGCCTTACCCGTGCCTCCAGGATATACATACCCTCAAGCAACTGCACCATATGCTGCGTCTCATTATCCAAGTTTTCTCCGTGGATATCAAACACCTCCTCGGCATTACCATCAAAACCAATGAATGTATTTTACCAAACAGTGTGATATTGCTTCTTGTTTCTTTCTTTGCTTTCATGTTCAATTCTTGTTAGCCCCTATTTCCTGTCCAATATTTTCAGTGCTAGTCCTTCTGTAAAAAAGTTTAAATTCTTTTCAGTTGTAATTCTAGGACAGAATCCCATGTGACTAGAAAATTTTCATATACTTTTTCTAAATAAACAAATCATTTACCTTTATTTTAGTGACTATATCTGTTCTCAGTTTTGTTCAACATGTATGTACTTATTCATAGTATTGTTAGCATTTATCTATGGTAACTCTCTTTTACTTTCCCATGTTTCTCCATATTAGATACTAGGTAGCAGTAGCACAAAACCTTTATCTTTTGATCTTTTGGATTATGTGTTTTGTAATCTTAATTTCCCATTTAACTCTTTTTTAGAGTGTACAAGAAAAACAAAACAAAGACTAAAAAGATACAGAACAATGGCAAAAATAAAAAACATTGAGTGAAATTATTAAGTAGTAATGCTTCATCATGAATAACGAGAAATGACAGTTCCGAAATAACAGGTCAATTGTTTAAAGCTACTCTATTTTCCCAAATCTATCATCGTTACTTGACAAGGAAGGTTGATATTCTTTATACAAAATGTTGTGATTCAAATGCATCATATACATTACTGCAAGAAGATGATTGTGTTTATCTTCACTTGAAATATTAAGGCCAATGTGAAATTTACATGTGAGTTGGCAATAGAAGTGTGACCTCAATCAGGAAGACACGGGAAATATTAAGGCCACTTGAAATATAGTCCATTATTACCTATTTTTTGCTGGTAAAATAAATGTCTCCTCGCCTGATACTTCCACGAGTGTTATTTAGTTGCAACCTATTATGGACATTCGCGAGTATCTGCAGTATAACTTTTATTAAAGTGTAATTATTTGTTTGGGGTATTCTGTGTATTTCGACAAAAGGTGTTTCTTCAGAGCAAAAACAACTTCATAGCATTGGCATAAAGTATATTCAGAGCCATATACCTAAGGACTCTAAATATGTAAATACTAGTGATTTTCAAGACAAAACAACTTCATAGCATTGACATAAATGTAAAAAATAAACAACTTTATCAAAAGTAACTTCCTTCACATTGCAGAATGCACCTTGAGATTGTCAATTACAAATAGTCAGAGGAAGCAACAACAAAAATACTCTAGTAAACTACTTAAACTAAGCATTAAGTATCAATGCATATATAAACAAATCAAGCAACACATTGAAGATGTTCTTTTTCATCTAATCTTTGGACACAGTGATTGTGAGTACATCTTCCTCTTATGATTCTTGTACTTGAGCCTTTTTTCCTCACGTTCCCACTCTTTCTTCAAAACCTTCCACTTGTGCTCAAAAGTGTCACTAAGTCTTGCCGCAATTCTGTAAACATCATCTCTACGAGGGTAACACAATCCATGATAGAATACAAACCTCATATCATCAGCAAATTCATCCGGCGATGAATATGATTTCAATTTCCCCTCAATATCTTTCAAACCAATTGCCTTCTTCTTCACTTTTGACTTGTTCTCCAAGCCACCCTTCAAAAACTTGATATCAAGAGGTGCTTTCAAAGCCCAACCATCTCTTCCTTCTATCATCCTCTTCACAATCACCCAACATTGCATTCTTTTGTAATGTTCCATTGGCTTCTTTTTCTTCTCTTCCTTCTTAACCATAACCTCAGTTCCACCATTGCCATCATTCTTCTTTGAGTGATCTTTTGTGTGTTGAGCAGCACCATTAGTTGCAGAAACAGAAAGTTGATTATCGATGTTCTTGTTATCCTTTTTTTGTAGTGGTTGGTTTGCATCAAGCCAATAGCAAGAAACTATTGGCTTTTCCATTCTTCTCTTCTTGTTGCCTCCTTCTTGAGCTTGAGAATCATCTTTTTGAGAACCATGTGGATAAGAGAGTTTAATTATGAGTCTTTTCCTAGTTTGTTGATCATCAGATGAAGCCATGATGAATCAATGCAAGAATAGTGTTCTATGAGGATTGATGTTAAAGGAAATAGTGTTCTTTATATAGAGAGAATTAGTACAAAATCTTATCTTGGAATTCAAGTTTCTTCTTTTATAATAAAATCTTTTAAAAGATTTGATTTTTGATTTACTTTCTAAAAGATTTGATTTTTGATCAAAAAATTAAATCTTATAAAATTATCTGATCCTTTTTTTTCGTTAAGCATTTTTATCTACTTGTCAAATGTGAATCAACGCCTAAAAATATAAAACCTAAACCTAAAAAATAAGATAAAAAGATATATATCAACTAAACCTAAAAAATATAAAATTATAACAATATGAAATAGTTTTGTCAAAAAAACAATGGAACAGATATGCTTTGGAAATTTCAAATTCTTCTTTTTTTTATGGTGCAATTATTTTTTTAAAAAATCTATAAATAAATCCCAAAAGGGTTGATTTTATCTATTACTATATATAAAAAGGATACAAATTTTTGGGATGGCTTTTTCATTATACCTATTTTACCCTTAAAAAAATCTACAAAAAAAAAACACTAAATATTTGTATATGTTGAAAAATAACTTCGCCATAAAAATAGATTTTCAGTTTTTTTTAGTAAATAATTTTTTTTCTCTTAATAACTAAGTACAACTGCCACATAAAAGTATATTTTCAGTTTTTTTTATAGTAAAAATAAAATATTTTTTTTTCTTCTTAATAACTAGTCACAACAAAAAAAGATGTTAAGTAGTTATCAATTAACTAAGTCCAATAAAAAAGGTGATTAAGTAGTTATTTATATTTGCACAATAGAGAATTTCGATCACAGCAAATAAAAAAAAGAGAGAATATCGATCACACAAACGGGCACGGAAGTATGCATAAAAAAATAAGTTTAAAGGTAGAATTTTTAGCCAATAGACTACTTGACCTATAAAAATTAATAATAATATCACATAATGAAAAAATCAACTTATATCAACTAAATTTGTCAAAAGAAACTTATATCAACTAAATAATTTCATAAAAAAAAAAAACTTACCATATAATCCATCTGGTCTCGAATATAAGCAACAAAACAAAAAAAATGAAAGTTTTAAATATAAACAAAAGTTATTACATTTATTACAATTTTTTATAAACCTATAATAATTATACTTTTTTTTGCGGTTTCCAACACAACTTTACTCCACTCCACTAATCCATACAACTTCAAATGTCATAAACAAACCCAAAAGCAAGAGTAAAATTGAAAATAGAATAATTTTTGTGCATTTTATCCATTTCCTTAAACGGTGTACTTTTTTTTTTGTTGCTTACATACAAGACTAGAGAGATTATGATGTTAGAAGAGTAAAAAAAACAACAAGAAGAGTCAACGAAAATAATTTATGAAAGAAATGAAAGTTATATTTGGGAAGCACAATAAATTAATTTATAGTTTATGTTTTATAATTTATAAGTTAAAAGAAATAATGTATCATTGTATTATAATTATAATAATAATAATGTATCAATTATATGTACAATGTGACATTTCCCCTTTCTCCATCATTTATGCGCTCGACCTCCTCCTCTCCTGCTCTATTTTTACTGTTACTCTGTTTCAGTAATCATTACGTTTAATTTTAACTATCTTGATTATTAATTTGATATAAATTTTATTATAAATTAAGAATGTATTTTTAAAATGCTATCAGTCATCAGTCCAAAACTGTTATCAATTATCACCACGTATCAGTCGTCCACTATTTTTATCAAATAGAGCCGAAACCTTATATTTGACCAACAAACCTACGAAATCACTTAAAAAAAAAACTATTTTATTTTACTTTGTTTTGTTATTATTAAAAATGGGATCTTCATTTCTGCTTCATAATAACATGTTCATAAACAACTAACATGTTTTAGTGATTATAATTGACAATAAATCATAAACAATATTCATTAAAATTTCAAAGTAAAAACAAAATGTTGCTTTGGTTTGGCATACGGCGGTGTGGTTGCTTTGGTGCGCCCGGAATAAGAGGATTTTTGAAGGGGAAATTAGAAATGCTACCGATATTGTGGAGGAAATCAAAGTTCTTTCTTGGAAGTGGAGTGTGGATCGGTTGAAGGTTGCTCCTTGCCTTTTTTATGAGTGGTGTTGGGATCCCGGGTATTGTTTCTCTAGATAAGTGTAGTGATAGCTTATTCGTTTCATTCTTGTGGGTGTGTTGTTTGCTTGTGTTTTCGGCCCCTGTTTATTTCTTGGAGTTTTATGTTTTTGCTCCAGGTACTTAGGCCTTATCCTCTTGTACTTCTATTGCCCCTGTTTTGGTTCATCTTGAGCCTATACTTGTGGCCTTCTTAATAATATTCATTTTGATATTCAAAAAAAAAAAAAAGTAAAAACAAAATGTTGTTAATGTTTCAACATGTGTTCATTAATGTTTCAAAAACATGTGTTCATTAATGTTTCAAAAGTAATTGACAACATGTGTTCATTAATGTTTCAAAAACCATTAGTAGAATAAATTATTATGAGTTGTTTAATTTATAATAAAATGTGGTTAAACAACCCAAATGTTTTATCAATTATGATAAACACATAAAAATTAAACATAAATGATCAACTAAACTAAAATATAGAGATTTAATTCTGCGATCAGACAAAGCCCATATGTCAGTTTTAATTTTTATAGCTTATCAAGATACAATTTTTGATAATGAGAAGTTATGATAAAACTAATTTTGACAACTCAATAAACAATATTTCAACATAAATATGCTAACAAATACGTAATAGATTTATCTCAAAAGGTGCAGCGCCTCATATGAAGACACGCAGACGAAATTGAGAAGTCTATAAGCTCCAGCAACCATTATTCCCAAGCGACTTTGATAGTTCATTTGAACCAAACGACCCAATGCATACCTTCCAAGATAAATATTTGAAAAATTTAGAGATCAACCACATTTTTCATCAATGTAAATATATGCTTAGGGTAATGAATAATATCCATAAAAGAACTAAATATTGATTCCTTTTATTTTTGTAATGGATTGTTGTTGTTGTTTCCAAAACGATTGAAGCCACTTATTCCTTAAAAATAGTCCGTCTCATACTACATCCACAAGTTCCTACATAAAAAGAATTGTTAACAATTCCGAAAGAAAAAACAAATATGCTTAATAAAATATGCAGCTATGATAATACATTGTAATCTTCATCTAACAAAATTAAGTGATAAGTTAATAAAGTTAAACAATAATTGTCTAAAAATTATTACCATTGTCGGTAAGTTTCTATTGGTTTTGATAAAATGTTTGGAAAATTATTGTTTAATTTCATTAACATGTCACTTAGTTTTATTAGATGGAGATATCAATGTATTATCGTAGTCTGCATATTTTAATTAAACATGTTACTTTTTTTAATTCGGATTTGTTAACCATTTTTTAGGTAGAAACATGTAGTATGAGGCAGATCATTGTTAAGGAATAAGTTGCTTCAACCATTTCTGAAACAACAACAACAACAATCCATTAAAACCTACATTTCTCTCACATTTTATGCAAAATATATTGCATAAAATTACATTTTTCTCCCTTAAAAGAAGCTTGAATTTTATATTCTTCCCTCTAATATTAAAACCTACATTTCTCTCTTTTAGCAAAAACTTCATTTTAATATAATCAAACTTCTAACGTAAATATTTTTTCTTTTTCTATTTTACGCATATCATTAACATAAATGTTAAATATTTTTATAAGGTAAATTTAGAATAAAGAAAAATTCATCCTAAAAATTCATCCTAAGTAGTTATTTATATTTGCACAATAAAGAATTTCGATCACAACAAATAAAAAAAATAGAATATCCATACACAAACGGACGTGCCCGTTTGGCGGTTAGTATTAAGAAAAAAAAAGATTTTTTTATTAGTTGGTTGTGAAAATATATAATGAACCCGTCAAAAAAAAAAGAAAATATATAATGAAAAACAATTTATTTTTATTTATTTAAATCTAGTACACATTGCCTTTGTTTGCATGTTTGTTTTTGGAAGGAAAGTGAGGAGAGAAATTATTTTTCTTTTTAAAATTAAGAACACTCTAACATATTGAGTGAAGATAAATTTTAGTCTCTCGCAATTTTCTGACGGTCTTATTCAGTCTCTGATAAAAATACCCCTCAAAATAGTCATTGACATTTTTATACTCTGAAAAAATTAGTCCTTGATTCATAATAGAAAAAGTAATTTATTTTCAGTATAAAAATGTTAGAGACTAGTTATGATTTTATTTTTGTCGGGGACTTAATTAAACCATCAGAAAATTATGATTTTATATAGGCAAATCCTTCTTTTAACCCGATTATCATTTTTATCTAATACTAAAACGATTCGTTTTTTTGGTTACCTTAATAAAAATATTAAAATAAGATAAAAAAAAATATATTGACTAAACCTAAAAAATATCAAATTACCACAACATAAAAATTTAAAATTTGAATTTCCTATACAATATTACTCTCAAAATGATGATTTTAATTAATTGTTTCAAAAAATTTTAAATTGGTGCCTTATTGCAGTGATACTATTATATTACATAGTTTTAGGAAAGTTTAACATAGTTAAATAGGCAGCTTATCATTAGTTAAAAAAATTGAGTTACATTTTCAATTATTATATTTATCTATAGTATTATTAAATAGTTAATGTGTTTCAATTCAAGTTAAATTCATTCGGTCAAAAAAATTGAAATTGAAATTAATTGGGATCATTCGAGTTCAATTCTTGACTAACAAGAATTTTTTACATTAAACTTTAGTTATTATTTATCTCCCGACCAAACTTTAGATTTCAAGAGCTCATTTTCCTAGCAATGAACTATGTTTGAAGTAACTGAACATTCTAATTTTTAAACATTGGAAATGGATGTAGACAATGCTTTGCTTAATCTTTCTCAAAAACAATATTGCTTTGCATACTTAATGGAAAATAAACAATCTTGTTTTGACCATTATAATCACTAAAACATATTAAGCCTTCCATCACCTCATTCACATCACATATTTTTATGTTCCTCAATTCTAATCTCACATTTCTATGCAACATTCATTATGTGAAGGGAAAATAACTAACAACTAATCAATGGAACTTTTAGTCTTAGCCTGCAGGGACTAATTGGATTAGCTTCTCAGCTTGATCAGGAAAAAAGGTAATGAATAAATATGCACCTGAAAATTTCATAAACCACAAAAATTTCAATACAAGTAAAGTATCATCAAATTGTTACAAAAGATATCAAAAAACTTACAAATAAGAACGGTTCCTAAAACCGCTGAAATTTTTCCTTGGATTTGTACCAAACCAGCTTTGCCAGCATTCTGCAACTCTGTGTTGCCAACAGATTCAAATGTTCCTACAAAATGGATATATTTTAATGCTTATAATCTAACAGATAAGATGAAACTTTAAAAGTAAATTAAATAAATCAAAGATGAACTAAACCTGGTTTCACAGATTGAAGTCCAGATGTTATGCATGCTACATTTTGGAAACCAGCTTCCTCTAACTTATTTGCTGCTGCGGTCGACCTTCACAAAGAAGGAAAAAATCATTCTCACGTTATGCAAGTTCATAGGGATTATATACCTCTTCTACAAATGCAACCTATTTGATAATGTGAACTCTAATAGTCTTACAGATTTATCAGAACACTATGTTAGTTCAGAAGAGATTTACAAGCCCAATCCATTCATTCTTTGTTACCAACACAATATCACCTAAGGTCGTGTCAAATTTGTCTATGCAGCCGTCCATCGTAGCATTCTACTGAATTGCTGATTATCCAAAGGTATCAAGCATCACAATCGTTATCCTCGTCCAACATTGACTACATTCTTCTGGTAATCCTACTATGTGTTTTACCTAGTTGTCTGTTATAGACACTTGGTTTTTGTTTCTAGACTATAGCATATGATCCCATTTATGGTAACTCTCTTTACTTTCCAATGTTTCTCAATATTAGGTATTAGGTAGCACATAACCTTTATCTTTTGTTCTTTTGGATTATGTGTTGTGTAATGTTAATAGCCCATTTAACTCTTTTTTTAGACTGTGCATAATGGTTGTCACATTACTAGCCTAGGTCATATTCAAGATAATGTAATTTTGAAAGCTAAAAATCATAAGTAATAACCAAAGTTGGAATATATAATTAGCAATCAAATAGGGTAGAAAATGATAAACTGACCTTAATCCTTCCTGACATACAATCAAAAGTTTAGTTTCAGGCTGTATCTGACTCTTGACAGATTGTACAAAATCAGGATTTGGCCTAGTGAATGGTATCCCAAAGAACAACCCAGAAAAATTATTGTGTACAGTCCTTAATAAGATTGTACCTACAGAAAACAAATATGATTAAAGATTTTCAACTTTAGAGATTATATTAAAATTTTGTTAATTTTAGATACCAATCTATCTGGAAAAATCAAAGAAATTCCATACCAGGATCATTGTCAGTATTTTCAACAAAAAGAGGGACATGGTAACATGTTTTAATGTGAGCTCGTTCAAACTGAGATTTGTCCCTTACATCAAGAACATTATATCCATCTACTGCTACAAGTTCCTTAGCATCATCAGCTGTTACAAATTTCACTTCTGCTTTTATTGTAAAGTTTCTTCTTCTCATTTGACATTGAGATACTAGCTTCTCTGGCTGCATGCTCCTTCCTCCATTGTGAGTTTTTAATACCAACCTACTACATCTCCCTAAGTTGCTGAAAACACAATCATGTTTTAACTACTTGAACTTCATTGTTAATATTCTAACAAATAAACATGTTATAGAAAACTCAAAGTTAAGAATAGTTTTACCAGGAGGTGTAGATAGCAGTCCCTGCCATTGTGAGAAAGTGTGTTTATCATTCTTATCTTTCTGTGAATTAGGCTTTCAAAGCTTAACACACTTTAGCCATTTGTTTCATTTAGTGGGCCATGAAATTTGAGAACAGCAATGGGTTTATGCCACGTGGCAACTATGATACAAGTGGATATATAACCATTTGTTTCATGTCGTGTACTTGTGTTGCTTGGTTAAAAGTGACAGGTATCTAGCTCAACTCTACAACATGTCATTGTGAACCATTAATTTTCAATTATGTCATTTGGATAACACAAATTTGACAACGATTTTTAATTGAAACATTGTTTTAATTTATATCACATTAAGTATAAAACTTGAAAATTAAACTTTTAAGTTTTCCGGGTTGCTAAAATTTCAAAATGTAACAACATAGCTCAGATTAGAGTTTGCATAGTTGATTAGAGTTGGTTACTTTTTACAACTAAATTATTGTTGTTCCTGTATAAAGAAAACCTCAGATTGAACACACATTGGTATCAAATTAGTTAATTCTCAGGCTTTCTTTCTCCAATTTCTTAATTCCAGTAATATGCTTCACCTCTTCTCTCAGTTAAAAGTGAATTTTACATTCTTCACATCATGTATGGTAGAAGAGGAAAATCATGTGCCTGCAATTGTTGTGTGCATTATCATCATCACTCAAGACATAAGATATCATATACACGACTCAGGCTCGTGCTGAGAATTTAAAAGCTATAACCCATAGCTCTACTACCGCGTGTCAGCTTCGTGTGTATAGTATTCATCAATTCATCCCAAGGAAGAATGTTAACTATTTGGTAATATAAGGAATTAACACATAATAGTACATTTATTTGAATTCAACCCCTAGCTCGTAATAGTACATTTATTTGAATTCAACCAGTTCAGCAACAACTTACAAAAGAAAATACGGAATGACATCGGAGTATGTAATTCCGACTCAACAAACAACTGGCTCAACAAAGAGTGATTCACTCTCTCCAATCAACTTGAAAAATGTCTTTGGTCATAAAGGTGCATTAATTAATAATTATGCGTCGTTACTGGATCTTTTCTTTGTAGTTAATGCAGCATACTCCCTCCCCTCATCATGTTTTAATGTCTGGCCGCCAAAATCAAGGACTGCAGATGTGAATGCCAATGCTGATCCGGCTGAAATTGCCGTTGAGATGCTCCTTCCTACAGTATAATCAACAGCATGCAAAGCTTGTTAAAAAACAGTTAGATCTAACGCAATAAACTACTTGCACAATATAGAACTCCTTATACAGAAAGCATGAGTGTATACAGAGAAAAAGAGATTAACACACAAGAAACATATTAGGGGACAGGTATCCTTGCATACATTAACTGAAGTACAATACTGCTTATTTATAGCAAGAAAGGAAGTTAATCATTGAAGTCACCGTTTTCAACATTTTTATTAATAATTATAATTTGTCACATAAGGGAATAAAAGTAAAAGTGATCCTCTGTATGCTAATGTTACTTCCTCTTAGTTGTCAAAAAAATTACTTCATATTTTTACTAGAGCATAATGCTACCAACCAATGAACCAAGTACAATTGAACTAAAGCAATTCAGGAAATATAACTCATAGCTTCTCTTTAGGTACAAAATACCTCCAAATACAAGAATCATTGACCGGCAATTAAAGAGAACACAATGTCAATTTAAAAGTCAGGTTGGATTAAATCAACTAGCCTTATAGGTTCTATGTCTTCTTTAAATGGTGTAAGACTTGACACAATGGCTATGGATGACAAGATTGATTACCTCCTCCTATAGTATACATAGAAACACAAACACAACCCACAATTTGATAATTTCTTACTAGCCAAAGATGCACAATTAAGGTAATTATAGAATGGCTTCCCAGATATATATATCAATGGAACTAAGCAGTTTGCAAGAAAGAGAAAGAAAACGAAGGAAATAAAAGTACTCATAATAATCTTAACAATAGTTTCATACTGAGAAGAAAACAGATGACTGTAGGGCTCATATCAAGTGTAAATTATGAAAGCTCTGTCACGGTGGGAAAACCCAATTCAATATAAGGGACGATAAGAGAAAGAGAAAGAGAAAAAGAAGGAAGACGAAGACAGAATCTGAGATACCAGAGCCAAACCCCTTTGTTGAAAAGGGGTTGGCGGGCACCATCAAGTTCTGAACTTCTTAGTTTTTTTTTTTTTTTTTTTTGACAATTAGCTTCTTGGTTGAGAGAACCAATATATATCTATCTATATATCTATCTATGGAATTGGGTATTCCCACTCGAGGCCTCTCTCTTTCTAATCATTGCCCTGCTCTTTTGGCTCAGCAAAACTGCTGAAAACCCGAAAGCGTCGATGGAAGAATACAACTCATACTTATACAGTATCACACATTTCTATTAGTGTTTCATTTTTTCCTGAAAATTTATTAAGGACTGATAAGTGGGTATAAGGACTAACAATTAAGCAGTTTGCAAGAAAGAGAAAGAAAACAAAGGAAAATATACAGTGAGAATTCAGAGAATCTGAGAGAACTCGATTACTTCTGCACCAACTGAATACAATGTTTATGATAAAATCTGGTGTTTCACAAACTATTATGGAAATAACTCTGGGAGCAAGCTCCCAATTACAGAAAACTACAGCAATGAAATATAGGGAACTAATAACTAGAGAAATAATAATACAGAGAAATCAAATGCTCTCTCCATACTATATGGTACAATCGAACTCTCCTCCACCCCAATGGATTCTGCCCCTGCTACCCACACTATCATGTTTACTTGGATGATCCCAGCCTCTCCATCACTCATGGCTTCAAATAAGCTACCCATTGTGTTACATTCCTCCACTTCTCTAATTGAGTTCCTATTCCCATATCTGTCCCTATACCAATTCTTCTTTCTCTTCTAGACATGGACTGGAAGCCCAATTGTCATGGGCCAATCAGTACATCAGAAATATATTTCATAGTGTCATGCGATAATCAGTAGAGCAGAGTATATTTTATAGTGTCATGGACTAATTAGTACAGCAGAAATATATTTTATAGTTGGGAACATTGTTGTTAAGATCATGAGTTAGATCGTAGAATCAGACAATTTTATAATATTACGACCACTGGCCAGGTTTGCTACTTGATTCCTGAAACCACAGTTTTTAACCCTTTTTTACCCTAGAAATTACTCATCCTCACACAAGTCACTAATTTTCTCAATCAGTCTGGGCCATCTGTCCCCCTCATCAACTACTTCTCTGCCTCTCAACCTCTGCTGTTGCATAGCATTCAACTCTCCCAACCCAACAAGCTGTTCACTTCTTGTTCTCTACTTGTCCGTTGCTTGGACTCTCTCTCAAATTCCTATCTACTTGTGCATTCTCTTTGCTTATGGTAGTAGGGCTGTATCTGTCGGTGGTCGGTCAGGTGGGACAGTGCTAATTGTGAGTCAAAGAACTTATGATTATGAAATTTCAGTTTTAAGTTTGCTTTAATGCTGTCACTTATAGTATGTATTAATGTTTAGTGTGTGTGTGTGTGTGCGCGTGTTTATTAAAATTTTATGACTTTTGATACGATCCTATGCTTACGATCATACTACCCCTCTCAGCATTAGTCTGACAACATACTCCAGCAACCATCATATAAATGTTACTCTAATAAACATTGATAGCACCAGTGGCCATTTAGCACAATGAGATAATCGTGTCAAAAGGAAGAAAACAAATTATTATGATTGTCCTAATTTCCAAAATGAACTGGATCAACTCCTTCCTCATATGATGCTTAATCTTATCCACTACCATTTCTGAATTATATTATGGAAAAAATATACAAAGCACTGATTGAACACCATTATCCACACAAAATATTCGCTCTGCTTAACAACAGTAGCAATATGTCAAAGCGTACATACCAAAATATGCAAATTCTCAGATAATTATTTGAGGAAAGGAATACCTCTGTAACCCAGAATAGTTGCACCAGCAACAAATCCACCAACAGCACCGTTTACAAGATCTCTCTTCATCCTGTAGTTCTGCACCAACTGTTCCACACCTATGTAGACTCCTCCAATGGCAGCAAAGGTAACTCCATAGCTTCCCATCATCTTGAAAGTTCTTAACAGCCCAGGAAGAGCAACACTTCTCTCAACACGAGGAACATCATACCAGGTGGCAACTACAGTACCCCAGATAGTGCCAGCAGCTAAACCAGTTGTTGCACCCTTAAAAGTTTTCATGAGTGGGGAATCCTCCTCCTCCAAGTACCTACGTTCTGCGGGATCCATTATTATCTCTGCATACAACAACAAAAAATCCCAAAAGGAGTAATAAAAATGTTAAAATATTTGGTCAATGATCAAATCAATATTACTAATTACTCCGGTCAGAAGATAAAACTACATAACAATACCCTATGCCGCAATTATTTACCTCTAAAACAGAAAAGAGAAAATAAATGTTAATTTTCACTAACAAGAACAATTTAATAGGAATGAATTCCAAATTGAAATCACAAAATCCAAATAGAATAAAACATTGAATATTATTTCAGTTTGTTTGGTTTTTTAATTAGGAAAAAAAAATTCAATTGATAAAAAAATTGCAGAATTGGATCATGATTTGGCGATTGAGAGGCGATTGATAGTGAATCTAGAAAATAACATATGAGCAACAGCAAACGGAAGATAGAAATAAAAACGTTGAGATCGAAGAGCATTGTTGAAACATGTAGTAGTTAAAAGGGGAATGAAATGAAAACCCTAAGAAGATGCATAGAGAAACGATGGTATGGGAGAGAATTGAAAAACAATAGCGATATTGATGAAGAAGTTAGGGTTAGTGGAATAATAATACCTGAGAGAGAGAGAGAGAGAGAGAGAGAGAGAGAGAGAGAGGAATTGAGAAGAGAAACAAGATTGGTTGGGTTACTACAAATTCTGAGCTGCTGCCTCCACACTTCGCAGCGTTGCGTTTGCCGATACTACTCCAACTTGCTCGCAATTGTTTTTCGTTTACGCTCAATGATGATAAATCAGTACATTTTTTGTCATTCAATTTGTAAAGTTGAAGTTGCAAATTACAGTAATAATTTCATCTTAAATTAATACTAATATAATGACTTATTTTTGAGCTATATATAAAATAGTTTAGGTAAACATAACTTTTTATGTATTATTATAATTTTGAAAATGTAATTTATAAAAGAAAAATAGTAGCTTGTAAAAATATATTTTTTTTAATGAAACTTATGAATTAATATAAAATTTTATTTATTTGCTTTAAAAGGTCAAAAATAAATCAATTCAAATTAACAGGTCCATTGACTTTAAAATTTTAGCAGCAAAAGTTGCATAAGTGTTTACATCATGTTTCTTATCATATAAAATTTATGAATTTTTTTTTTATATAACTTATAAATTTATCATAATAAAATAAGATAAGATGAAAAAAATTCTTAAAGTCTTAAAACATTCTCATAAATATTTGTGTGGATTGATAAATTCAAATAAATAAATTCAAGGAGACCTATTATCTTGAGTAAAAAAAGAAAAGAAAGAGTCCTATTATCCTTGAATAGTCCTTTTATTTTATCAAAACAAACATTGAATGTTTGGTGCTAAATTTTTTAAAATATGACTAGATTGAATTGCCAATTTTAAAATTTGAGGTACTAAGCTCACTTTTTTTTATTTTTGAAAATGGACTAACTCATTTTACTTTTTACTCCAAAGTTTGATGAGAGATAAATAAAATCTAACTGTCATTGTTTCAACCATAATTCAAACTCAAATTCTCACGAAAAATTTGTCCTAATAAATTCATCAATCACTTAATCTAACCATTGTTGTTAATATTTTAAACTTCTAAATTAATTATCATTCATGATTCTCTTGAGAAGCCAATTCCCTATTCATTTGAGGTGGAACTAAAATCGATCTTTCATATTAAACTAAAAAAAAAAAAAAGCATTTAAAAATTCTCATTGATTCGTTTTTCACTCCTTCCACGGGATGTTTATTTGTCTGCTACTAAACAATATAACTTATAACTTATTATTAAAAATATAACTTATAACTTATTATTAACCAACAAATTAAGAACAAAATTAATAATATAATATATATATAACTTATAACTTATTAATAATATAACTTATAACTTATAACTTAATAATATAACTTATAACTTATTATTAACCAACAAATTAAGAACAAAATTAAATGTTTTTGAACTAGGCCATGTACCGTAATTCGGCATATCAAAAAGCGTTTCGATTGCTTTATCGATCCGATTGGCTTTATGAGCATACAATTTGATTAGATCATAGAAGAAATCTTCAGTGAAACGATGTTGTTTTTGTGGGAGTGATTTGAGGAGAGTGTCTATGGAGTTAAAATGATGGGATTGAGCTAGTTTGGTAATTAGGAAAATGCAGAAGGGTTGAGTTGGGTTATAGTCTTTACGTGAGGAGTAAAGGTTGAAGATTGTTAAAGATGTTGATGGGTTTGTTAGAGAGTTGATTAAGGTTGTTGCTTCTTTTGAGGTTAACCAGTCTTTGTGGTGAAAACGTGAGAGAATTATGTTGTCTTTGTTGTTTGTGTTTGGATTTGGTGTTGGTGTTGGGATTGAGGGTTGTGATGAAAAGAAGAGTGATAAGTGTTGTGATGGGGTTTTGTGAGAGGATGTTAGACGAGGAAGGAGAGAACGGTGTCGGGAAAACATTTTTGATGTTTGGAGTGTGGAGGATGGTGAACTGAACTCTCTATAGTTTAAAATGATGAAAATTATTTTATGTTGAAGAAAAAAACAAAAAGCACATTTATTTATCCCTCCTATTTTGAAAGAATAGGAATTTTACCCCCCTATTTTGAAATACAATATATAATAATACAAGTGTTATTCTCTCTTCACCAACGTGGGTTGGTCTAGTTGGTAAGAAATTAACTTATATCACACTCGAGCGTGAATTCAACTCTCATCGTCAGCGTTAAGATCACATTGGTTACCAAACTATAAGTACCCTACTCTTAGAGCTGAGAGCTCATTGATGGGCAAACTATAAGTATCCTTATAAGCATTCTCTAAATCTTAAGATCTGTCCTGACTCTGGTGAGCTCCATAACCCAATTAACTTTAAGCCTTAAATTAAGGTCTATTCTATTCCTGGTGATCCCTGAGACCCAACTCATCTAATTTTTTATCAAAAAATGAGTATTATTCTCTGTGGCTTAATGCTTGCACAAATCCTAGTAAGCCCCTAAGACTCAACTGACCTTTTTTTTTATTATTATTAAAAATAGTATTCTCTCTTTTATTTATATACTCATATTATTCTCTCTTTCATTTATATACTTTTTTTAGATATATTTTCACGTTCTTTGGAATTTGATTGAGTACCGATACATTGTTGGTAAAATTTATTTAAAATAAATTAATACAAAAACATAATATGATAAAGTGATAAAGTGTTCACCTTTTTTTAATGTGTCAAATGGTTAAAATAAAATGTCATATATTAAAGGATAGAGGAAGTTTTTTTTTTTAAAAAAAAACCAAAGATGTGTTTCAGAAGGCTTAAACCTGTGTTTCAATTTCAATCGTGACTTCCATTTCTTATAATGTTGTTTGGTTGGTACGAACACAGTAATTCTATTGTCCAAACTCGATTCTATCTCAAGCTAGATTTTGAAGCTTTTGTGGCAATGTGAATCGCTTTTGGGTTCCATTGGTCTGACACAAACATTATTTTGTTCTATTGTCTTCAATTGCCCTTATAATATTTTAAAACTTTTATTGTCCGTTCTCATAATCAATTTTAGTTAAATACAACCAAACAAAATCAATTTACATTCAACCCACTTTTAATCAAAATAAATTCTTTTAAAATCAATTATATCAAACTCAATTATCTTCGCTGCATAACCAAACACATACAAAGTATTTCAGAGTGGTTTTAGAATCACTCTTATTAAATAAAAAACACAACATATTTTTCAACGATCGTTTAAAATGGACGAATTCATATGCCTTCATAAACCATCATACAAAATTCCATCTAAAGAAACACAAACATTATCTCTAGACACAACAAGACACTTAACAATCTGTCTCCACATCCCCATCCTAGGAACAAAACCCATCCTAATCATACCCTTAACACCCCAATCAACTTCCTCAACCAACCCCTCTCTACAAAAACCCAAAATCAAACCTTTAAAAGAATCATAACTTGGAACAAACCCTTTCAAAATCATCTTCTCAACAACCCCTTTCCCTTCCTCAAATCTCTTCATATCAATCAACCCATACAAAACATGTTGATAAGAACTTTCATTAGGATAACACCCATTCCTCATCATCAAAACTTCCAAAACCTCAATAGCTTCATCAATTTTCCCTTTTTTCCTCAACCCATTAATCAAAACATTAAAAACCATAACATCAACACAAATCTTCTCCTTTTGCATCCTCTCCAACAACCCAAAAGCTTCATCAACCATCGCCTTCTCACATAACCCATGCATCAAAGTACAAAAAGTTCTCTCATTTCTTTGAATCCCTAACTTAGGAAATTCATCAAACACCTTAAATGCACCTTCTAACTCACCTTTATTACACAACCCTTTAATCATAATATTAAGACAACAAGCATCAATCTCAAACTCTAGTTTAGTAGCAGACAAATAAACATCCAAAACAGTATCATATAACTTATTATTAACCAACAAATTAAGAACAAAATTAAATGTTTTTGAACTAGGCCATGTACCGTAATTCGGCATATCAAAAAGCGTTTCGATTGCTTTATCGATCCGATTGGCTTTATGAGCATACAATTTGATTAGATCATAGAAGAAATCTTCAGTGAAACGATGTTGTTTTTGTGGGAGTGATTTGAGGAGAGTGTCTATGGAGTTAAAATGATGGGATTGAGCTAGTTTGGTAATTAGAAAAATGCAGAAGGGTTGAGTTGGGTTATAGTCTTTACGTGAGGAGTAGAGGTTGAAGATTGTTAAAGTTGTTGATGGGTTTGTTAGAGAGTTGATTAAGGTTGTTGCTTCTTTTGAGGTTAACCAGTCTTTGTGGTGAAAACGTGAGAGAATTATGTTGTCTTTGTTGTTTGTGTTTGGATTTGGTGTTGGTGTTGGGATTGAGGGTTGTGATGAAAAGAAGAGTGATAAGTGTTGTGATGGGGTTTTGTGAGAGGATGTTAGACGAGGAAGGAGAGAACGGTGTCGGGAAAACATTTTTGATGTTTGGAGTGTGGAGGATGGTGAACTGAACTCTCTATAGTTTAAAATGATGAAAATTATTTTATGTTGAAGAAAAAATACAAAAAGCAGATTTATTTATCCCTTCTACGTTCTGCCGGATCCATCATTATCTCTGCATACAACAACAAAAAATCCCAAAAGGAGTAATAAAAATGTTAAAATATTTGGTCAATGATCAAATCAATATTACTAATTACTCCGGTCAGAAGATAAAACTACATAACAATACCCTATGCCGCAATTATTTACCTCTAAAACAGAAAAGAGAAAATAAATGTTAATTTTCACTAACAAGAACAATTTAATAGGAATGAATTCCAAATTGAAATCACAAAATCCAAATAGAATAAAACATTGAATATTATTTCAGTTTGTTTGGTTTTTTAATTAGGAAAAAAAAATTCAATTGATAAAAAAATTGCAGAATTGGATCATGATTTGGCGATTGAGAGGCGATTGATAGTGAATCTAGAAAATAACATATGAGCAACAGCAAACGGAAGATAGAAATAAAAACGTTGAGATCGAAGAGCATTGTTGAAACATGTAGTAGTTAAAAGGGGAATGAAATGAAAACCCTAAGAAGATGCATAGAGAAACGATGGTATGGGAGAGAATTGAAAAACAATAGCGATATTGATGAAGAAGTTAGGGTTAGTGGAATAATAATACCTGAGAGAGAGAGAGAGAGAGAGAGAGAGAGAGAGAGAGAGAGAGAGGAATTGAGAAGAGAAACAAGATTGGTTGGGTTACTACAAATTCTGAGCTGCTGCCTCCACACTTCGCAGCGTTGCGTTTGCCGATACTACTCCAACTTGCTCGCAATTGTTTTTCGTTTACGCTCAATGATGATAAATCAGTACATTTTTTGTCATTCAATTTGTAAAGTTGAAGTTGCAAATTACAGTAATAATTTCATCTTAAATTAATACTAATATAATGACTTATTTTTGAGCTATATATAAAATAGTTTAGGTAAAAATAACTTTTTATCTATCTATTACTGTATATAAAAAAGATACAAATTTTTGGGATGGCTTTTTCATTATTCCTATTTTACCCTTAAAAAAAACTAAATATTTGTATATGTTGAAAAATAACTTCCACATAAAAATATATTTTCGGTTTTTTTTAGTAAATAATTTTTTTTAATAATTGGTGGTTACTTTTTTCTTAATAACTAAGCACAACTTCCACGTAAAAGTAGGTTTTCAATTTTTTTATAGTAAAAAAAAATTCTTTTTAAAAACTAGCCACAACAAAAAAGAAGGTTAAGTAGTTATCAATTAACTAAGTCCAATAAAAAAGGAGATTAAGTAGTTATTTATATCTGCATAATAGAGAATTTCGATCACAGCAAACAAAAAAAAATATCGATCACACAAACGGGCACGGAAGGCGGCTATTATATATAAAAGATACAAATTTTGGGGATGACTTTTTCATTATTCCTATTTTATCCTTAAAAAAAACTACCAACAAAAAAAGTAACCAACTACATATAAAAAAGATACAAATTTTTGAGATGACTTTTTCATTATTTTTATTTTACCCTTAAAAAAAACTACCAACAAAAAAAGTAACCACCAATTATGGTTTACTCTTTTTTTAAAAAGTAACCAAAAATTAAATCATAGAACTTTTAATACATTTCTATACCATAATACAATTATGTATACATTAATAATCTTCTATTATACATAACATTTTAAGTTGAATATTATTAAAATATAGTAAAACCCAAATCGGAATTATGAATGATAGCAACATGAATTATTTTAGGTCAAAAGAACGATTCTATGATAACAACATGAATTATTTAAGTAATAGAAGTAAACAAAACGGAACAAAAAATTTTACTTATCATAAGTTCGCTAAATTAAATTATAATTTGGATTATTAGTTGAGCCCACATGAAGGACTTAAAAAATAGGAAAACTAAAGATACACACATTAATTTAAATAAAAATCAAATTTATAATAAATTACAATTTACAATTTACAATTTACAATTTATATACCTCAGTAAAATAGAAAACGCGAATCACACAAACCGGCACGTCCCATGCCCGTTTGGCCGCTAGTTATTATAATTTTGAAAATGTAATTTATGAAAAAAAAATAGTAGCTTGTAAAAATATATTTTTTTAGTGAAACTTATAAATTAATATAAAATTTTATTTATTTGCTTTAAAAAGGTCAAAAATAAATCAATTCAAATTAACGGGTCCATTCGCTTTAAAATTTTAGCAGCAAAAATTGCATAAGTGTTTACATCATGTTTCTTATCATATAAAATTTATGATTTTTTTTTTTATATAACTTATAAATTTATCATAATAAAATAAGATAAGATGAAAAAAATTCTTAAAGTCTTAAAACATTCTCATAAATATTTCTGTGGATTGATAAATTCAAATAAATAAAGAGACCTATTATCCTTGAATAGTCCTTTTATTCTATCAAAACAAACATTGAATGTTTGGTGCTAAATTTTTTAAAATATGACTAGATTGAATTGCCAATTTTAAAATTTGAGGTACTAAGCTCACTTTTTTTATTTTTGAAAATGGACTAACTCATTTTACTTTTTACTCCAAAGTTTGATGAAAGATAAATAAAATCTAACTGTCGTTGTTTCAACCATAATTCAAACTCAAATTCTCACGAAAAATTTGTCCTAATAAATTCATCAATCACTTAATCTAACCATTGTTGTTAATATTTTAAACTTCTAAATTAATTATCATTCATGATTCTCTTGAGAAGCCAATTCCCTATTCATTTGAGGTGGAACTAAAATCGATCTTTCATATTAAACTAAAAAAAAAAAAAGCATTTAAAAATGCTCATTGATTCGTTTTTCACTCCTTCCACAGGAGACATTAGCAATCTCGTGGTTGGACTACTCCTAAAGAAGAAAAACTCATGTATTAAGGACTGCACAGATGGATATTTACAAGGAAAAATGCCAGAACTAACATTAACTGCAAATTTCTAGCTTGTTAATGTCAACCAGTTCGCTTCTATGTTGCACACAGATATTGTACATCAGGCTGATAGGTGGCTCGCTGTTGGCGAATTTATGAAGCCTGTGTTGGCTGAACGGAAAGACTTCTCAAAAAGTTCAGCAGCATCTGCTAAACCGCTCTTAGCAAAGTTGAACTTCTGAGAAAAAGATATAAGAGAGCTCACAACTTCAGACATTGGGGGACGGTGTTGTTTCGAAGGCTGTACAAAAGACACAATCATTGAGTTGAGTTTTTTAATTTCTTAATGAGTTTGAATTATAACACTTGGTGTTAATAGTAGTAATACATACCTGTATACAGAGGTAGATGATATCAGCATAAAGAGAAAGAACCTTGGATGAAAATGTTGTTTCCATACTGGGATCCACTATCTTTTCCAAACTCGCACTATCACAAAGCCTAGGGGAAGCCCATTTCACCAGATATTGCTCCTCCCTTGGTCTGGCACTGCAATGCAATGTATTGAAAGGAAACAATAGCCATCATTTAATGAAACTATACTTGTATCCTTTATAAGTGGTCATAAAAATAGTATAAGAGAAGAGACGCCACAACATGCATGAAAATCATACCCGTCAAAAGGTTTCCTTCCTGTTAACAATTCCAGAAGTAATACCCCAAAGGCAAAGACATCTCTCCTTCTGCTGAATCCTGTCTGGCCATGGTCAGGTGGAATATAGCCTCTCTCTACAATTGTAGTCTCATTAGCCTGTTTCCAATAGTCACCAAATTGATCAGTAGCCTGTCTCCCGTAATAATCTAAATGAGAATATTTAAGAAGATCATTGACAAGCTTCTGATTCAGTTTACAACAGCTGGTTTCTAATATTGAGGTTTAATTGCGCTGTCTTAAATAATTTTTACTATCACCATTTTAGTTTCTATTAACTTAATCTATAATTGTTACTCTTACTTTTCTTACTATCACATCCATATCTATTGTACCTAAAAAATTGTTACCCTCATCCTGAACAATATAGTTAATAGTTATTGAAGAACAAGGAATGCCAAAACATTTCAATTGGGGTAGGTTATGAATAAGAATAAGAACTTAAAACCACCCAAAAGATATAATAAAAGCAACGGTGAGCATAATTATCTGTCAATGAGTTTCTAACTTTCTGGTAATAAAACTATTGCTCAATGCCAGTTATAACTTTAGCCACTAGAATCTTATCAGTGACTTACTGGAATTTTAACTTGATTGCTCTTCACCAGTGGTCTCAAAATAGCCAAGCTACTGTCACAAACATGAGGCATCAAATTTTCATCCAGCAGAACATTGGCCGCCTTCAAGTTTCCATGGGCCACAGGAGGGCAGCACGCTGAGTGCAAATAGCTGAGAACATTTCAATGAATTTTTAGAGTCAAGACAGTATTAACCATGATTCTACTTTTGTATGAACAAGCCTAGAAAGTTGAGTGGCGGAATGGAACTTACTCCAGAGCCTGAGCAACAGCTAGAGCAATTTGAAGGCGTTGGACCCACGATAGTGGTTCACATGCTCCACCATGAAGAGCATCGTTTAGAGTTAAATTTCCAAAGTAATCATAAACAAGAAGATGCTCTCCGTGCTCTAAACAGTAACCATTGAGTTGTATGATGTTGGGGTGCTTCAATTTGGAAGCCGTGCAAATGACATCCAAGAACTTTTCCTCTTCTCTGTAGGACAAACCCGCCATGTTTATGATCTTCACGGCCAAAATCTTCAACAAAAAGAAAAAAATGTTACTTAATTTGAAACCTAAACGTGATAAAAAGAAAATTTCAGCATTTGAAAAATAGCTCAAGATTGTACTTTGCCATCAGGAAATTTAGCTTTGTAAACAGGACCAAGAGATCCCTCTCCCAGAAGGTTGCCTTCATTGAAGTAGTTAGTAGCCAGCTGAAGCTCCCCTATGGTATAGATTTTTGTCCTTCCAGTGGATCTGCCTCTTTTGGAAAAACTTCTTCTCGATGATTCCTCCACCACGTTGTTATGGCACGGGAAAGGAAACCTCATTGGACCCAAAAGAGATACAACGTCGGCAGGTGGGAGTAGTGGCACGTTGTCTAGTTCGGAAGAAGAGACCACTATCATCAAAGGGGCAAAAAGAGAGCATGATTAGCATTAGAAAATGAATTAACAGAAATACTAATGGCATCCTAACCAAGAGACGTGGCTACTAGTTACTTGATTATTTTTCAAGATTTTCTCAAGGTCCCTCAGGAAAAATGACAAAACAAGATATATATTATAGAGTGCCTCACGATTCATATGGTTTTCTGTATGAATTACCTATACTTGCACTGGTTGGATGAGAATGCAAAGATATGTCATTGCTTTCGGAGTAATTCAAGTTCTGGCTTTGAGCACGCAGTTTGTTCAAATGGATTGCAACAAGGAGTGCGATACCTGTAGCCATTAGTGTTCCTCCACCAATCATAAAAGCAATTGCTCCAGGACCTAATTGTTTCTTCTTATGCTTGTGCTCACTTACTTTGGGAGGAGCATAGTTCTTGATGGCATTTGTATTAGTTGTGGGTGGGCGACTAATATTATGCTCAACTGTTAATGTCTCCACAGGAGGAGTCCATGGAGGAGGGTTGCCCGCTGCATGGAATTTATTCCCACCAATCCTATTTTAGGGTAGAAGTGGATGAGTGTACACTTTTGTTTGATGCAATAAAATATAGTGATCAAACTCGTAATAGTTGTCACTAACCAGGAATTTTTTATGTACTGAAAATTATGTGGAAGAAGACCACTGAACAGATTATCTTGAATGTTCCTGGAAACACAGACAAATAAGCAAATAGAAGAACTGTTAATGTATATAGGGAAAATGTTAGAGATAATCCTACAAATCTGTAAGTGGAAGTTCGGCCAGGTAGGTGACTGATCCAGTGAATCTGTTATTCTGCAAGAACCTGCAAATAAGCGCCAATTTTCATATCAACCAACAGACCCCTATAAAGAAAAGTTCTTCCTTTGAAGACCAAGTATATGATGATACGAATCAAGTTTAGAGAAAATAAGGCATAAGAAGGAAGAAATTTACAATCTAGCAAGGTTTGTCAAGGAACCAAATGATCTTGGTAGATCTCCCGACAAATTATTGTATGAAAGGTCCCTGAAGAAAGGAAATCACCCTTCGTGAGATTCCATTTGATGAAATTTAAACAAAACAGTCGAAGCATCTGCATTTTGTTAATCTCATTTTCACAAAACCCAGTCATATCAAATTTTCATTACACAGTCTTATCACAGCCCTTTAAATCAGTGAAACTTACAAAATATTTATATTTTTATGATAGATGCCACCTTTGTCTGGCGCTTCTCAACTTTTACATGTCTTCAACAAAAGATAGATATAAAGAGGAATAGCTATCTATGTTTTGTTTTATTTTTTAGTTGTATATTTCCTTTAATATATTATACTTTATATAGTCTTATACTATTTGATCCCTATTTTTTTTTAAAAGTTGGAAAAGTTCAGATTGCATTCATGGTTTCTTCTCACAGATCCAGAAAATTCAAGAACTCAAGTACTTAAAATTTTGTACTGGTTTTGTCGCCTACTCATTTATTAAAATCAAATGCAAATACCAAAAGACCCAAGAGAAGAAGCCATACATTTCTTTGAGATTATCTAAGCCAGTAAATACATCACCGATGGGTCCAATTAATAAATTGTGGCTTAAATTCCTGCAACACAAGATAAAAATGATTATTGCACTGGCATAGCCACTAGTAAAGCTCAATCATTATAATATATCATGCTCAAAAGAGACAAAATAATATGAACAATGTTTTATTTTCAATTGATAAAGACATTATGGAATCATTAGATGCAGTTGGCAATCCTACTACTGAATGAAAGGCTTTGGTTGTCTTTTGTTGTATGTAATAATGTTACAATTATCATCTCTATCAAGCTTGGGCTAAAATCAACATGAACATAACTAATTAACTGGCATTCTGGACCTTAGATATATATTTAAATTTTGTGTATAACTGTTAGGATATAGTATATAGAGAATTAGTTACTTGTTTGTTTAGCTAGAGAAGTATTTGTATACATAGGGAGGTTTATTAAGTCAGAGGGGTATCATTTGAACATTGCAAAGTTTGTGAATAGAGCAGCAACTCTATGGTGAAGGGGAAACCCTTGGAGGAGAGAATTTCAAGCAAGGACTGAATTTCAAGCAATGTTACATTACATCTCCAATGAATTAAGTTGCACGTGGGATATTTTTGCTCAAGTAGTTGCAATAAGGAAGCATTTTTATTGCAATCAAATAATCAAAAGAACAATACAATGCCGAGCATACAGGTATGCCTATCAGCAAGTGCAAAGTCCTGCAGCAAACAAAGATTAGAAGAATAGTTGCCTTACATGTGAGTGACATTGGGGGGTAAATCAAACGGTATTTCGCCCACTATGTTATTAGAACTGACATCACTACAAAAAAATCAGAATATGGAAGCAAGTTAGTTAATAGCATGTCTTAAAATTCAAATGTCCTGATAAGAATCTAATACTAATGTCATACAAAATTACAAACACTCACAGCTGCTTCAAATTTCGTAGATTATAAAGCCTGCACAGAGTCCCAGTGAGGTTTAACCCTTGAATTTTTCTGCATTTTGACAGAACACAGCTAACAATTATCAATTTCATTATGATCTAAGAGCCTGTTTGGATTGGCTTATTCGAGCATATCTACATGTATAATAAGCATTTTTTAAACTGTTTGGCAGACCTTATGTAAACAGTTTATGACATGTTCATAAGCTGTTTTCAGCTTATTTCCATAAGCTCTCGAGGAAAACATATAACATGAAAACAGTTTGACTATATTTTAACTTCTATTATATAAATAATTTATACATAAACACTTATGCTATAATATATGCTTAATTAAGTTGATTATCCAAACAGCATCGAAGTAGGAATAGGAAATATGATCACTAAGGTTGGTAGTACATTACAGTTGAATAACCGACGACCCAGAACAAGCAACACCTGTCCAAGACTCCTCACAAGGATCACTACCATTCCATCCTCGAAGCGCCTCTGAGTAGTTCAAGGACTTGTATAGATCTTGCAGAGCCCAAACTGTTCATCCACTATCAAATTAAATGAATCATAATTTCAGAATAACAACAAAATTGAACAATATATACAAAAAAAATTCAGTAATCAAACACCATCAACCACAGCATGAAGCTATCGAAATGAAAATCTACATTACCAAACTACTGAAAGAATAAAGATTCAACGAGTTACCTTCGGGTGAACGAGTTAACGCGAAGCTCTGAGAAATGAAAATTGACGAGAAGACAACGAGATTGAGAATCACGTAAAGGAAGTTGCGAAACATTTTCCTGGAGAATTGAAACAAACCCTTAGCGAATCGTTTCCTGCGAAACAGAGAGAAATTGCATGAGTGAATTTTCTTGGCGTTTTCGTCGATTTTCTTAGTTGAGAAACAAATGTGAAATTACAATGTGTTGTTTCCTGCGGAGAGAGGAAATGAACGGAATAGAATCAAGATTGGAGCAATGAAAGAAACTGTGACGGTGCGAATGGTGTTTTAGGGGTGACCAGAGTTAGTTTCCGGTGAGGTGGGGTCCACGTAACTGAGTCCGTTATGAAAGAAGAAGAAGAAGAAGACTCAGCCAACAGTTTAGTTAGTTTTGGCGCGAAATAACCTACTGGGCTTTATTATTGTTACTAGGGCTGGCAATGACCCGAGCCAACTCGTGAATAATTCGAAGCTCGATTCGATATTTGACCCGTGAACTTGGTTCATGAACCAAATGAGTTGAGTTTGAGTTAAGAATTAAGTTCGTTAAATAAATGAGCCGAACATAAACTATATATAGTTCGATTCGTTTGACTCGTGAACTAGCTCGATTATATATATATATATATGACTTTCCAAATCTTTTATGATGCAATTTTATCTTGAATGGGAGAACTATTGAAGTTTGGAATTAGCAGAATATTTTGAGAATAATTGTGGAATTTTGTTGGTTTTTTGCTTTGTAACTTTATTACTTGTATCGGTTTATGCCGATTTGAATTTTCTATATGTTTATCTATTATACACTTGGGATGACTTTTATTTTAGTTTAATATTTGTTTTTTCCTTTTTAAAAAAATAGTTTAAAAGATTAAAGATCAAATTTTGAAATTTTGACAAAAAAATTAACTTTAAAATTATGTAATTTAACTTAACGAGTTGAACCTAACGAGCCAAACCGAACTGTTCGTGAATTTTAAACGAGCCGAACTCGAGCTGAAAAAAAAGTTCGTGTCACAATTGAGTCGAGTTTCGAGCTGAACCAATTCCTAACGAGCCGAGTCGAGCTCAGACGAGTTCGACTCAGCTCGACTCATTTCCAGCCCTAATTGTTACCGAAATTGTTTGGGCTTTTTGTTGATCAGCTTTGGGGCCCATTTATCGAGGATTGAGTTACTTGTTAGTATTTGACAACTCATTTTATCACCCTACTCATTTTTTTTCGCGCCATACGATTTTAGCAAAATAGCCCCGTCTGCTACTTAGGTAGCGGACACCACCAAAAGCACCCTACCATTATAACGTCTGCTACTACTTAAGTAGCGAATGCCATTTTTCAAATTTCTCATTTTTATAACATTCGCTACTTAAGTAGCGGAAGGGTAAAATGAGAAAGGCGTAAGGCGCGCGAGTAACCGGTAGGGTGACAAAAGTAAATTTCATACTCCCTCCGTTCCTTTTTAAGTGTCCAAAAACGTCGAATTTAGCGTTTCTATTTAACTGTCCATTTGATATTTTAAGGGTACGGTTTGTCAATTATACCCTTTGTCAATTACTCATGTTTTTCAATAAAACTAATTAATGCTATATATTTGGAAAACTAATTTTTCTTTTTTGGTACATAACATATTAAATTTTGTTTTTTTTTTGTGTGCATAATATATTAAATTTATTGGAAAGAGAAAGTGTGTGCAAAAAAATAGGATTTTATTGGTGAATCAAATTAGGGTATAATAGGAAAATAAGGTGCAAAAATACACTTTCTTAATTTGTTGTTACTATTCAAAACAGACACTTAAAAAGGAACGGAGGGAGTAGTATTTTAGAAAATTCAATGTTGTTTAAAATTGAATTGATTGCACTTTTGATCTCTATTTTCACCGTTTTGTAGATTTGTTTCTCATTTTAAAATCTGAAAGTTTTGGTCTCTTCATCATAGCATAGTTTTGATTTTGAAATAAAAATTTGATGTTATATATTTGAAATGATTATTGCATATGATTTGATTATGGAAAAATATCAACATTGATAAAATTGGAAAGTTCTAAAATAGGAGGACTAATTCGGTAAAATGATGAAAATATGAGGATTAAAACTACAATGAAGTCTTTAAAATTTACGACAATGATCCATTATTTTATTTTATGCTACTCAGGTCTAAAATGAGGAAAAATATTTATCGGTCTAGCAGAATCTAACTATTTGATCCAATTTTAATGATATAATTCTCCAAATACTCTTCAATAAAAGAAGTTCTCATAAAAAAGTAAATGAAAAGAAATGCAATTTTTTTGTTTTTATATCAAAAATCAAGTGAGTTTAACCATTGTTCTTAAGGAGAATTTGTAGTTTATTTAGATTTCACAAGAATCAAGAATTTCACGTTAATGATAGATGGCTTACACCCAAAAGAAGTGTGAGTGAAGTTGGTTACTTTTACTTTATAGTTGAAAATGAATGGAGTGAGTTTGAAAACAAGTACAATTATTCTATTAAAGATTCTAATTACAAAGATTCCTTACACCATCGATTGTGTTATTTGAATTTGAAGCATGGAATAATTTTCATTGCTGCACATTGGTTTGACACTTAGTCTAAAGAAGATAAAAAGTGATGGAGTGTCAAGTACATATCTCACGTTGAAAAAATATGTTGAACAATAAGAAAACTGATAGAACCAATGCTTTAAGATTTTGGAGTAAGATACGGTGTTTAAGTCATTATGTAATTGCTAAAATCTAATATGTGATATAATTTAGATCCAACTTATGGACATCACTCAAACATAATTGTAATCATTTTTCACCTTTCTTTTTTTAAATAGATATAATTCTTTATTTAAATGATGTAGCAACATTTAATTGACTGTATACATAAAATTCTGTACACTGAAAATGTATAGAAATTGAACTCTAAAGTAAAAGTTAAAATAATGATAAACTAGATTCAAATTTGAGAGGGAAGCAAGAGATGAGATATTAAAATGATTCATTGCATTCATTTGCAATTCACACAATTGCAATGACTACACACATTCGACAAATTCCGAGTCGAACAATTTCCTGAATTTAAAACCATGACAATATCAAATAACTAGGGAGAGATAACAAGCCGCAAAGTGGTTGTCCTCCACAAAAAGTGACTGAAAGTTCCACAAATAAAGCAAGGCTAACCCACCTTGCCTATAAGTAAGTTTAAACAAACAAAAACAAGCAATATTTGTGAAACATGTTACAAACCGGACATCAAACAAGTGCATTACAGTGACCATTGAGAAGATTCATAGGCCCTCGAGTGTTCTACATCCATATAATGCCTCCTTTCTTGCTGCGACAGATCAAGCTCACCACGAAGTTGGCTATCGAGGGGCTGCGAAATATGACCTGGACCAAGATCAGGAACAGTCTCATGAGAAAGGTTACTTTGATCAATGAGATGATGCATAGCTACACCATGAGATGATGTAGCAAGTTGTGTCATGGGTGTCCCATTATTGAAATTCAACATGTTGTTCAATCCGTGACTTGTTGCTGTGTTTCTAGAAGAACCCCATGTTTGATTTGACAGAAGAGAGAGAGCACAGCTTGAATCTGTGACTCCAGTGTAACTTTCCTCGGGAGGATGCCTCGCACCAGCAAAGCTTGTCCCGCCCATTGAACCTTGCAGGAAAAGGTTGTCAGAGGCCGACTCCGAGTTACCCGGCCAAGGCCAACCAAGTGTTGTGGTTTGATTTCCATGTGATGGAAGTGCATTTTTCAGACTAAGTTTCTGGTGTGAATCAAATTCCATCAGGAAGCTGCCACCTCGGCCACTGTTATCTGTCGATAAAAGTTTCAAATATTTGAGTTTGTTTAATATGCCGGAAATAGTGCAAGCTGAAAAATCAACCATGAGAAACAAAGTAGAGGGATTTGAAATTGGTATTTTACTGATAGTTTCTAACCAAAAACAGATGAAGAAAGTCTGGCAAAACGTGAGGTTAAGAGAGAGTTGGGTGGAAGCTTTCTACGACGCTCATTATGACCAGCTAGTCGTCTGCGGCAACTTCTTTTTCCTTGATCAAACTCAGCAAGCTGATGAAATCTGGTCAAGGCTATGAAAAATGATATTAGTATTTCTAAAATATAATCATACCAATTTATGTTGACGAGAGATGAATGCACACATGCATAACCAAAGGCCAAGACTTGAGAAAGCTAACATGACAAGTCTATTGTTTACTAGTAATAGTAGCATCATGTCAGGCTGCTGTTACCAAAAAATTGGATGCACTTCGAAGAATCTCTTCTCGTTAAATACAGAAACAAATGAGATGGAATTCATAACTAAAATGATCTATAAATTGTTTGCACTTTTCATAAGCTATCCTAGTGAGCTTATAAACATAAGCTAAAAAGTAAAAACAACTTATGAACACGGCATAAGTTGTTTCCATAAGTTTTTCCAAACAATCTTACTAGTGTTTATATCAGTAGATAAAATCAAATAAGTAAATCCAAGCAAATCAAAATTACTTTTGGAACAAGCACCAGAAAGCTATTGCAGCTACTCAAAAGTTCATATAGGAACCACAGACACAGAATGAAAGGTAATGTTCTCCAAATCATATATTCATAAACTTTTCAAACATGATAGTATTTATTAGTCATCCACTACCCTACAATGCTCAGTAGTAGCATTCTTTACCTCCACCGAGTCGAGCAAAGGAAAGTACACAAGATGAAGATAGAACTATAAAACAGAATAGAGATGAATAATCACAAAATCAAAGCAAGAGACCTGGAACTGGATTGCACTATCTAACCAAAACCATTCTCAATAAGGTGTTAATAAGTCATATACAGACCAATCAGGATATGTTTTGCCAATGATCGCACAATAGCATGATGCAGCCACTCTCAAACTCGCACTAGCAAATAATTACTCCCTCCGTGACAAAATATAAGCAAGATTCATCTTTTTAGGATTATTGCATAATTAATGTATCAGGCATATATAGACCAAATACATTAATTATGTAATGAATCTAAAAAGGTGAATTTTGCGTTGTAATAACAACGCAGGCGCCTTAAGAACATAAGCCCTCACATACCATCCTAAACTAGAACATAAACAACACATTAAAAAAATAATTAAAAATCATCATTTATAACTCTATGGTAGAACAATTTAAATCAAACTACATATAGATCTTTTTGAGGACCAGCCCCAAAACACCAAAAGTCCTTGTTTAGTTACATATTATATATTTTGGAATTAGTCCTTGTTTCCAAGGATCTCCTAATAAACTTTAAAACAAAAAACTTATGATTAATTAAATAATTATTACTACCTCCGATCATTTTTATAAAAGTCAATTAATTGAATAAAAAAAAGTTAATGTATTTGGTTCATAATATAGTCCAAATACATCATTTTTTGTTGCCTCAATTTTCTCTTATAAAAATGACCGGATTGAATATTAAATAAGTACTTAACACACCTGAAATGCAGGAATCAATTATTTTTAAATATACACCTAACACACCTGAAGTGGAAGAATCAATTCTCAGTTTCAAAAAACAAATCAAAAGAATCAAATTCACTGTAAAGGAAAACACTATTCAAAAAAAGCAAAAGCATGATTAAAAGTTCTAAAACAACTCAAATAAGATTATTATTAATTATTAATAACTAATAAGTTATATAAAAGCTACTATATATGAACCGACCAAACAGAATAACATAACATCCATTCAAACCTACAAACAATACCCGGAGAACAAAAGAATAAATAAATAAATAATACAAAAAAAAATGAAAAAGACTATAATGTCCCTATGTAGACATTACAGAAAAAAGAAGAGTTAGGTTAGAAAGGTAAAGACCTGCTACACTGTTGGCAAAACCTTTGTTGAAGACCATTAACAGTAACAGTAGGAGATTTAGAATGCATGGAACAAACTTTATGTCTAGAATAGTAAGCTTTAGAATGAGTCAGATCTAGTTTACAACCTTCAACTTGACACCTAGGAGGTTGAGAATGTTGAACTGACCCACTTTTTACTTTCTTTGAACTTGAACCAGAAGAAGAACAAGAAGAAGCAACAGAGGAGTTTGCATTTGGAAGAGACATGTCTTCAAAATAGATTCTTTGGCCAAATTTTAAGCCATTTAGAGAGGACTCTTCTGAAGAAGAGTTGCCTGAATCCATTGGTGTGGTTTAGTGGTAGTTACTAGTTAGATTCTGCTCATTGTACTTTTGATAAGTGTTGTGTGAGAAGTTGGGGGGTCTAGGGGTGGTTGTTGAAAGTTGAAAGGAGAAAGTGATAGTGAAAATATATTCTCTCCATTCTAAAATAAGAAGAATAAAATTATGGGCTTAAACATTGTTTTCGTCCATGTAAGTTCATAAATTTTTTGTTTTAATCTCTGTATTTTTTTTGTTGCAAATTAGTCATTGCATGTGCAAATCTTGTTTATTTTAGTCCCTAAAGCTAAAATTCGCAGGAAAATTTGCTGGTTTCCTGGGAATTTTAGTTTTAAGGGACTAATTTGCAACAAAAAAAGATACAGAGACTAAAACCAAAAAATCGAGAACTTATAGGGAAGAAAATGATGATTAAGCCTAAAATTATGTTACTCAGAAAATGAGAAATGCTGAGAATTAACTAGCGTCTTCCGAACACTCTTTAAGGATTTTAAATATTTCTCTTTTTTTTTAAGTGTTATTTTTTATCATTGTATAATGTCAATGCAAAATTTTGATCAGTAATATTTTTAATTATTTATTATAAAACATTATGAAAGTTGTATATTTTGAAAATATTCGTCGAGACGAATTGAACAATATCTTATTTGCCAATATTTATTTTTGTATATTAATAAAAATTTATGGTCAAGGGAGCAAGAAGTTTTTGTAGGAATTTTATGAAAATGTCTTAAGTCACATTGAAAATTGAAATGTTTCACCTTTTGAATGCACAATTTCTTTAAATGAATGCACAAAGAGTGTCACGGAACACTCGTTAGCAAGACAATAATGTATTATGTCTATAATATAGTTTGTTATTATTATAAACAAAAAAATATTACATTTTAAGTTTTTTGAAAAATAGAAGTATTTGAATTATATTATAGATTAGATACATAAGTTTTCTAATATAAAAAAAATATTTTTTTTATTTATAATAGTGATTAAAGAGAGTAAAATTTCCATAGAGACTTTGTCACTCATTTGAGTTACACGAATCTCAAGAGATTTATCTTTACAATTACCTACAAAAGATACGGAGTAATCAATTTACAACAAAAATGTTACTTCCTCCGTCCCAAAATAATTGTCACTATTTGACTATATGTATTATTTATATAATCTACTTTGACCATATTTTATTATTAAAATAAATATTAGCATATGAGATATCATTAAATTTATCTCGATAAATATTTTTAATATATCAAAATCGTACATCAATATCAATATCAATATCAATATGAATATGTATACAATAGTGCAATTATTTTGGGAAGAAGAGAGTACCACTTTGTAACACTTATTTTAGAGACATTCTTGCTTAAGCAAAACCTTTTTAAGATGGATGGATTAGGGAGCGGGAGACAAAAGAAGAGGTGGAAGCTAGGAAGGGAGAGAAGGGGGATGGAAAAGGAGAGATTTGACTGTGCTGGGCCATGTTGGCAGAGAGCAGTGTATGGTAGACTCACTCAGAACAGAACAGAAGAGAAGTGTGGTGTCCCAAAAGAACAGTGAACAGAACCAAAAAATAATAATGCAAATAAAGCACCAGCAGAGAGAGAGAGAGAGAGAGAGAGAGACTAGAGACTAGCTTTTTATGTGTTTTTTGCTTTTGTTGAGGTAGCTTTCAATTGTCGTTATTGGTAGAATATCATAAGTCTCTCATTCATTAACCATTACAGGCCCAAACAAAACTTTAACTGATGTTGTTATGCCAACTTTTGGACCCTACACCAGGGCCATAATCAGATTATGCTCTTCATAATCTCTTAAAATATACAATTTTTTCCCCGTAGGCTGTAACCGTCATTCAAATTCATCTACTATTCCGTAACAATCATCACTTTACGTCAAATTGGTCCAAAGTTTTAGAGATTATTCTATAATTTGCATGCATGTTGGAATATAAGTTTCTATTATAGTAGTATCATCTATCATTACTCGTTTCATTTGATGTCTGATTAGTAAAAAGTGAGACATGTTGAGGCAGCCACTATTGTGCATAGTGTTTCTTAAGTGTGGCCCTATTTATTTGGTTCATGGTTATCAACATATGCGTCTATTTGTCAATAGTATGAAGCAAACATAAAATCACAAAATTGTGGAAGGGTATAGAATAGATCCACCTACATTTTATACAATTATTTATTATTTTTACAGGATTTTTTACAATTTCTATCTACCACAGAATTGAGGTATCTTTTTATGTGTAAATGTATTCAATATCTACGAAACATGGACACCGGACATAATACAGACACTGACATGTTGATACCGATAATAATTTGAGAAAATAACATAATTCAATGTAATCATAAGTGTTGGTGTTGACACCGATACGTGTCCGATACGGACACGCCTAATCCGAGAAGTGTTTGTGCTTCATAGTTCAATATTGATGTATATTTTGCATTTCATAAATGTATTCATTTTCTATCTAAAACAGAATTGAGTTATCTTATATTGTCATGATGAATACAATTTATATTTATATTTTCTCTCTTATCCCACTACAGCATTTTTAATTATAGACAACAGGCCAAAAAGTGTGGCCCAAACCCAAAAAACAGTGGCCTAAAGTTTAGGCCACGGTTTATCAGGTGTGGTGTATGCAGCCGTGGCCTTTTCTCTAAAGCTACGGTTTTGTTCACTTTAGGCCACGCATAGCAGAAAACCGTGGCGTATAACATGCTAAGGAACCACGGTTATTTGATTGGTTTTAGGCCACGGTTTAATTTAGGCCACGGTTTCTTAGTTGTTGCGTATACCTTACTCTACGGTTTTGAAAGGGTTGCATGTACCTAATCCACGTTTACATAACAGTTGCCTATACATTAACCCACGGTTTTGTACATGTTGCCAGTACATTAGGCCATGGTTTGGCACCTGTTGCCTGTACATTGACAGACAAAACCGTGGACTATAACTTTTTGGCCACATAAACAAAACGTTGCTAAAATGAATAGGCAACAGACCAATTTTAAAGAATGTGGGCTATACTTTTTGGCCATTTTGGCCACACAAATAAAAGTGTTCACCTGTATATTTCTTTCATTTATGCCAATGTTTCTGGATATTGTTTGAAATAACTAAGCATTAATTAAAAAATAGTAATCATTGAGTAAAACAAACATACATTAACATAATTAAGTCTTGAGTAAAATATATCTAACAAAGTTGTTTTACAAAATATTGCAACATCATCAACAAAAAATGAATCCATGATTATTCAATAATAACAACCAAGTGTTTACTTCCAAAAGTCAAAAGCAACCTTGTCTTGCATTTCAAAAAAAAAGAAAGTCTTCCATGCATTGCAAAGCTTCATTCATCTTTATCTTCAGGTCCAAACTGTAGAGAAAAAAATTATATTAATAAAAGGCGCAGTATAGAATTATACGTATACTCAAACTTATAATTAGTGACTCATTGAAAAATATTAAAAACTTATATGAGGCCTCTAAACATTAATGAGACCAAATTTTGAATTTCAATATAGTTTAAAAGGTGATGAACTATATGCTTATAGTTCAAATCAATAGACAGGGCACTGATATTGTAAGCCTCTATTCAAAAAGGTGATAAACTTCCAACCTGTCACAGCATCACTACAAACTTAGAACTTTTTAGTAAGCCTCTATTCAAATTGGTGCCAAGTCTTTTAAAACAAGTAAACTGATACTATATAGTTATGGTAGAGAATCCATTTATGGATATTGAGCATAATATGTCAATTCAATTATTAATGAATTCTTCATTCTTTGCGTGCTATGAGCAGCCTATACTATTGTCTCTAACTTAGCCATCTATCCCAATGCAATCCTTGTATGAGTTGGATATTGCTCTTGTTAGTGTCACTACTCACTACTACCAATTATTAAAAAAATCTTTCTTTAGGTAGCTCACCCTCCTAATTTACTTTCTGCTTTGGTTTCAACCCTACTTCCTTATTAATTTTCTAAGGAAATAATTCAAAGGAAAAAAATAATTGGCAAGTTGTATTATACAAAATAATGTAACCAATCAAATTGACATCATATGTAGGACTTATTGCAACCAATCAAATTGACATTTTATTAACTTTTCATACAACTAAGGTAGTTGCCAGAGTGTGTTGATATACCTTCTAAGCTGGGCAGAATTGACAAATGTGTTATGTAAGACTATATACTACTTCTATTTCTTTTAAAAAAAGAAGGAAAAGGATTATTACCGAGGGTTTTGTGATGGAAGACATTTGTAAAGGGATTGAGACAGTTTAGGTAGATTCAGAGCTTCCATTCTTTTTTAATTCTCTTCCATCCTTTTGTTTCGTGCATCCTCATACGACGATCCCATCGTAAAGTAAGCCATCAATGTCATCACGTCAGTCCTCTTTATCTTGCATGCCTTCATCAATTTCCATATGTGCCAATGATATTTGCTCTCCGTGGTAAATCCAAACATCATAGCCTTGTAGAAAACCTGGGCCTATCAGGTGATCACGAACCACTTTTTTCCTTTTCCAATAAGGATTTCTACACTTAGCACAAGAACATAAAATAGTGTGTCCTTGAGGTTTTCCTTTAGAGAAGGCAAAATCTAAAAATGATTCTACCCCTTTCCTATACTCTAAATTAAGCCTATGAAGTTTGGTCCACTCTTTGTCCATCCCTTTAAATCTAATAGGAAAGAAAACATATAGTTTAAAACTACATACGAAACTATAATACCATTGCAACTTCAACAGATATCTAAAAAATAAGCAAACATTGAATGGCAAAATTATGCAAAATCTATACAACAATTGTACATGAATAAGTTAAGCAACCATAATATCCATCTTTCAAGGAAAAAGCACAATTAAAACATCAACATTAACAACAACTTCAGCAGGATATCTAAAAAATTCGCATAAACAAATAAAGAGACTACAACATATCAATAGGGTGATGAAAGAAATGCTAACAAAAACTATAACAACATTTCTAAAAAGTGTTTATAAGGTTTTGTGGCTCACTTACCTAAAGGTTCAAAGAAATGCAAATATCAGGGAAGAAAACAATGCAATCTAACACGAGAAAGAAAAAGAATCGGCGACTGTCTGGAAAAGAGGTTGGGTTCTGCAGAAACAAAAAACTGATTAGAAATCAAAGGTCCTAAAGAAAAAACAGACCACTGAGAAATATATAAACCTAATTACTTAATCGCATATGCATGATGAATTTTCGCTTCAATTTCATTTACAGAATGAGTGACACTGAGTAGCGTGATATATATATATATATATATATATATATATATATATATATATATATATAACATAAAAGCAAACAGATAAAGATAGCTGAATTTATTGCTCTTGCAGCCATGCTTGCACATTCTGTGGTAGCCTATAGAAGAGGCGGTCTCCTTGAACGTTCCAAAAAATATCAGATTCTTTTGTCAAGAAACAAAGTGAAATAAATATCTTAAGATAAAAAGACAATGACATATTTAAGAATAGTGGAAAAATATCATGATTAGTTCAGCATATCACATACCAAATTCAATTCCAAAGAACTAGACAATTTTGCAGTTCCAAAGATTGGAAAATGAAATTCTAATTAAATTATGAGAAGAAAAGAAATATAAAAAAGAGAAAACATTAGTAAAGTTCAACTATAAGATGAACATCACATGAAGGGACCACAAACAAAAACAATGGACTTGAAGACCGAACTAAATTCATGTTTAGTTTACATGAAAACAATGGAGTTGAAGACCAAAATAAATTCATGTTTAGCACCATGAATTTAAACCTTCTTCTCCTAATAGCAATGGTAGTAGCCACCAACATTCTCTCTCTCTACCACCTCTCCATAACACTTCAATCATCCAAATCCCCTAAACCACTCCCACTGATTCCCGACGAACTCGTCTGCCAACTTCACAACATACACACCTCATGCGCCTCCAAAACACCAATCCAAACACAAACACCAAATCCACAATCCCATCAGATCTATTACTATACTAACATCTCTCACAAGTTGCTTCATCGTTCATCTCAGTTCACAAAATGGTAATCACTTTAACTAAAAAAAATGACTTTAACTAAATAATAATAACTTTAACTCAACAAAATCACTTCAACTCAAGAATAAACACTTTATAGCAACAACAAAAAATGATTTAAAATTAACCAAACAAAACAAAACACTTTAACTCAACAAAATCAAACAAAATTGAAGCAAAATCACTTTAACTCTGCAAAAAAATAATAATAAAAAAAAAACCAATACAAATAAAACAGTTCAACTCTTAAGAAAAAAAATAACACTTCAACTCTTATGAAAAAAAAAACCCTTCAACTATGTCAAACGAGTTACCTTAGTTAGGGATTTTGAGAAGCTAAATTGCAGAAATCAAACTGAAAGGACCTGTCTGTGATGGAGGAAATGAGAACCCTTGGTGGTGGAGGAAGAAATCGAACCGTCGATGGTGGTGGTGGTCGGAATTTGCGATTAACATACGACGATGGTGGTGGTACGATTTAGGGTTTTAGAGATGGAGAAGGTGCGATATAGGGAAGCTCGGTGGCAATGGTGGTGGTGCGATTTAGGGATTCTCATTGGCAACGGTGGTGGTGCGATTTAGGTATCGGTGGTGGTGCGATTTAGGGATCAGTGGTGGTGCGATTGTGAGAATGAGAGAGGTTAGAAACAAATTTCTTTTTTTTTGTTATGAGAAGGTTTTTTTAAGTTTTTTTTCTTTTGTAAAAATGGATATATTTTCATTTTACCGCTTAAATACATTGAAATTATTTTTAATTGGCGCTCAATTTTTTCATTTTGGGTCAATATTCTTAGGCCACGCATATAAAACGATGGTATTTTAAAATATTAATAGACAACGAATTTATTGTGTGGTCTAAAACATCTAACCGTAGACTAAAGAGTTATAAGCCACGGTTATATGGTGTGGCTATAGAATAATTATTGGCCACGGTTTTTGGCGTGGTAAAAAACGTCAACAGGTGAAAACCGTGGCTTAAATGGAGAATAGGTGACGGTTTCTTAAAGAAAGCTAAAAAATGAACTATATATGTAGGTTATATGCAACAGTGATAAAACTGTTGCCTATTCCTGTTTTAGGCCACACGTTTTTAGCTGTGGATAAAAAAAGGGTGGTCTATACTCAAAAATGTTGTAGTGTCCATTTTTCTACTAAGAATAGTAGTAATATATTTTTGCTTATATAAAAAACCCAACAAGCATAAAAGATATTTATTTATATATATATATATATATATATATATATATAAACACCAATACTAACACTTACCTCTCAAGAATGTGATAAGTATTAACTAATCACACTTTCTAGAAAGTACCCAAAAATAAGATTCTCATTTGTTATTTTTGGAGGAAATTTAATTGTGAGTGTGAATGTCTTAACCATGAAACAAACACCCTATAGTGTATTTCTTTTGATCTAAAAGATTTGTCCATTACCATAGGCCATAGGGTATGCCACAAATGAATGCAGAGTTAACATTTTTGTCCTTTTCATCATGCACAAAAACGAATTTGTCATGTAGAAGCATATATTAGTATATCATAACCTTCCCCTCTACATGCCCTATAATAAGAATGAAAATATTTTGTCCCTTCTTCCAAGCTATATATCTCCTTTCCAATACGACAATATTTCAATTAAAATGGCACTTCTGCCTTTCATGATCCATTCAATTTAGCATCTTTACCCCTCATTTGGTCATTGTCATTCATACCCAAATAGTTGATGCAAAATGACTTTACCACTCTCTCAACTTGTATATCCCTCCTTCAAAGAAGCTCACATTGACAAGTTAAAATAGAAATTAAAAAAATATATATATTTAAGGTGGAGTGAAGAGAGTGTGCATGAAACCAAATAATCAAGCATTTTTTTAGAACATTACAATGTTTTTAATAGGTATACCCCACATTTAACACCTATACCCCACAATTTTATAATATGCCTAAAATATCCTTCACTATTTAAAAAATTAAATATCATAAATAACTATTTATGGTGAACAATACATTACACCTTCACTATAGATAGTAATTTAGGGTCCGTTTGATGGTCAGGATAGGATAGAAATAGGATTGGATAAAGAGTTGGATAAGAACATGATAGGATAGTGACAGGATAGACATTTATCATGTCATGTATTTGGTGCAAACATTATAATAAATAAGATAACATTTGGTGCACACTTGATTTTCTTAATCAACGTTCCACAAACATAAAAATTGAAATATGAACACGAGAGAGAGAGAGAGAGAGAGAGAGAGAGAGAGAGATGACAGAGAGAGAGATAAGAGGGAGAGTGAGAGAGAGAGAGAGAAGAGAGAGGAGAAAGAGAGGGGAGAGAGAGAGAGAGGGAGAGAGAGAGAGAGAGAGGAGAGAGAGAGAGAAAAAAAATTAAGGATTCACTTATCCTTCCAACGACAGGATAATTCTAACCCAACAAAAACTCAGGATATAAATTACAAAGGAGTGATAGGATATGATTAAAAAAGGGAATAATTTATCATATCTCATTGGTGCATCAAACAAAAGATTAAAACATGATATGATATAATTATCATATCCTGCTCACTATCCTGGCCATCAAACGGGCCCTTATAGTTGATCTAACAGAGAAAAAAAAACACATCAAAAGGTAAATATGAAATTGTAGGGTATGAGTGTTATGTGTGGAGATACATACATACACACCTATAAATGCCATTCAAAAAACAAGCACCTATAAATTTTAAGGCAAAATGTATCCATAGGTCCTTTAAGTTTTATGTTTGTAACAGATTGGTCCTTTAAGTTTTTTAAGTAACAAATAAGTCCTTTAAGTTTTTTAAGTAACAAATAGGTCCTTTAAGTTTGTAATTTGTAACATTTAGGTCCTATTTTTTTAAGTAATTGAGGGACCTAGATGTTACAAATTACAAACTTAAAGGATCTATTTGTTACTTAAAAAACTTAAAGGACTTATTTGTTACTTAAAAAACTTAAAAGACCTATCTGTTACAAACGTAAAACTTAAAGGACCTATTGATGCATTTAGCCAAATTTTAATGTTACAACTCACAAACTTGTGATCAACTCCAGCCCACACGCTCTTGTATAGGGTCTACTCCAAGTTTTTTTGTTTTTATGAGGGGTCTACTCCAGATTTAAACAACATAATATAAGGGATTTGTAACACCAAACTAACTTATAACAAATAGTAACTTATTAATTTATATATAGTATATAATTTATGAATGTGTTTCTTTTCCAAGTTTATAATATTTTTTGAGATTTTACTTCAAGTAACATTTGATTTGAGCTTATAATTTACGAAGATTCACATTCTCTCATTTTTATCTTAATCTTAATAAAATATATATTAATTTTTTGACAAAAATAAAATATATATTAATTAAACATATATTTTTATGTTATTTTATATTTATCATCAGTTAGGTCAGCTGTTAATTTTATCTAGCGCTTCAAATGCAATATGCTAACTAATTCAATATCAAATCATTTATTTGTTATCTACTATAAATTCATCCGTTCTAACCCTCATACACTATCCACTTTTTTCACCAAACTGAGGGAAAATATGCACAACTTAGATGCGTACGTGAGAAGTGAAAACTTTATGTATTGACTTTCATTTCTTCTATTTACATCGAGACTTACTCACAGATTAGGATTGCGTGCAGTCAGCACTGTCAGACACATCGTATTTTAAACAATGCCACTATTCTAGTCAATTACTTGATCCATTCATCTATGCTCTTCTTTTCTCCCTTTCTTCTTTTTTCATCTTCCTCTGTCTCTACCCTCTAGTATGAATGCATTGCTAAACATAACCTAATTGGTAAAAATAACACAGAAGCCACAACTAAATTTAGACCATAATGGTATGAGACCCATTGCTAAGCTGCAATTGCAAGTTCTAGAGTGATAGCTAGATGGATGATTGAGGCTCAATGATGAAAATCTTGAATGCATGTTTGGGGCCTCTACCTTGAAGGTTTTCATTGACAACAGTGGGAGAAGATGAAGGGAAGTAGCATGCCTTTGTTTACATAATGTGCAGACTAATTTGACAAACTGAATGGACATTTAAGCACCTCATGCATGGTTTCTATCATTCAGATTGTATTTGAAAAAGCAAAGAACTAATTTAACTTTTTTCTACTAACAAAATTAATCCCTCAAGGGAAGGCTTAATTTTAGCAACATGCAATTAGTATGAAAGGCATCACATACATACACCTGAAGTAATCAAATGTGCTATCAGACAATTTGTGAAAACAAGAGGAAATCAACTTATAAACTCATGATAAAAGAATATCTACAAAATTTCAATAGTTTTTTTTAGCAATAGTACCTCTATAGTAACATAGTCTACTATGAAGCCTCAAAAACTAAAGTAAGCAATTTTTTGGAAAAAGCATATGAAAGTTACAATAATAATATGTAGTAACCATAAAAGCATTATATAATCAAATAAACCCTGACTAGTGATAGCAAAGTTCCGACAATTCCAAGGGCTTTGAACTATCACCACAAAACCTTTCTCACCTGCAATCTACACCAGCTTCAGCAGCACGGCGAGGCTTGTTTTTACGCCTGCTTCCATTTTGTCGGAATCCAGTAGACTTCACTGAATCACCAGGGCTAGACTTTGCTCGGATGCCATTCTCCTCTTTCATTGGTTCTATCTTTTCTTTAACCTGTGAAGACCTCTTCCTTTTCCTTTTGTTCACGGTGATAACCTGCGTTTTCAAGTCGTTATTTGAAACATTACCATTTACATTCTCCTCATCATCTTTCTCTATCTTTTCAGTTACTTCAACTTCTTCGTTTTCATCTGTGACCGGCTTTAACGGTCTTCCTCTTTTTCTGTGAGCTGGTACTTTATCTTCTTCATCACTTACAAGATCATCGACGCTAGAAGATTGCTTCTTCCCTTTTCCTCGGCCTCTACCCATAGTTAAAGCAGAACCTTGTTGAAAGTGTACTCAATATATCGTCAAGAAATCTGCACAGACAGAAAAACAATTAGACTTCGAAGTCCAAACCAAAGCTCAAAGACCAAAAAACTTAATGACAATCTTAAACCACGAGGTTTAAAAGACGGTTGTTAAAAACTGCACATCGATTTCGTGATATGCTACTTTCCAACCACTTTTCCAGAGTTCCTCTCAGATGCAATAACTATAACTTGAATCAATATTAAAAGAGATCAAGTATGCAATTACAATTTCTCTTCGGTTTATTATTATGTTAGGATCAAATAAAGACACTTTCAAATGTACAACATAAAAAGACCTAAACCAAACATCATTCGGAAAAAACATTCAGTTGTCAATGATCAGAAACAACAGACACAAACACAGTACTTGCATCTTACTATTGCTGAAATCCTAAATAACCAATCAAAGGATGAAAGTTATCTCCATTTTTTCACATAGTAATAAAAAGTACATCTCAAAGCATTCTTCATATCAACAAAAAAATCAAACTTTATCACGGATCATCTAATCCTAAACAAAAACAAATGAAACCCTTTTCACTATTTCTCAGAAATAGATTAAAGAAACCCAAAAATGCAAAAATAATCAACTTCATAGCAATGAGACCATAGAAGCAGCATACAAAAAAGATATGTTTTTTATGTATTGTTCAAAGCGCATGTTCGATCTAGTACTATGCCAGTGTCAGAAAATTTCACCAAATTCAAAAAACACAGTACTTGCATCTTACTATTGCTGAAATCCTAAATAACCAATCAAAGGATGAAAGTTATCTCCATTTTTTCACATAGTAATAAAAAGTACATCTCAAAGCATTCTTCATATCAACAAAAAAACCAAACTTTATCACAGATCATCTAATCCTAAACAAAAACAAATGAAACCCTTTTCACTATTTCTCTAAAATAGATTAAAGAAACCCAAAAATGCAAAAATACTCAATTCCATAGCAAATAAACCATAGAAGCAGCATACAAAAAGAGATGTTTTTTATGTATTGTTCAAAGCGCATGTTCGATCTAGTACTATGCCAATGTCAGAAAATTTCATCAAATTCAAAAAACCTTAACAGCAACGAAAAAAGAAACTATAAAAAAATAAAATTTTGAATCAGTTACTCTTTTCATTATAAGAAACAAAACAGATTATGATAATAAGCATGATGAAATAAACACACAGAAAACAAAAAGCAATAAAAATGAAGAGATAATAACTGAAAGTAATGAAATAAGAGATGCAGAAGAGAAATAAAACTGACCCTTTTTATGATGAATGAAATTTGTGCATCTCAGAGACAACCCATTTTAGAAAATGAGATAAAGATTGGTTTTTTATTGTGTAATGATGAATTTGATCTGATTATAGAGAGAAAGTGATGAAAAATGGAAAACTAGGTTAGAGTTAGAGAGAGAGCACAGAGCATTCATTAGAGAGGAAGGAAGAAGGATGGAAATATACAAAATGGAAGATAGCTGGAGTTATTATTCTCTCTTATAGGCTTATACACACTCACACACTTTCAACAACTGTTATAAACTTCATCATATACTTATCTTTCATACTAGTATATTAAAAAAATATTATTTAAAAAAATGTAGATATTCATAGACATTTTTACAGCTTTCGAACGTCTAATTAACTAAATCAATTGATAAAATAATTTAATTTCGATAAGTAAGATATTATTATAAAAGAGTATAATGGGTACTCAATCCCTTACAATACAAATAAAATATTAGGAGCGAAGAATAAAGCACATAGGGTCATGACACTAATCAGACAAAGAAATACAATCGTTATGAGCGAAGTGCCCACAAAACCTCAACCAAAAATAAGATTTGATGTCCTCCACAATTTTAGTAGCATTTGGAATAACTCCTTTGAAAATCATGTCGTTTCTAAGCTTCCATAAATTCCAAGTTGTAGCCAACCATATCAAATGGCTTGTGCGTGCACCTTTTCGGTTCTTGAACAACTTACCATATAAAGAAAAATGATTTCATCCCAATGCGCCTCCTGGTAGTGGTAAGCGCTTTCCGGCCCAAGTAAACACCGCATCTCACACCCTCTTACTAAAAGAACAATGGAAAAATAGATGGACACAATCCTCATCACAGCGAAAGCAAAAAATACAAGCCAAGTCGTGGGAGTTGACCAAGATGTCTCTATGGTTAAGAGCTTTGCGCGTGGGAAGTCGGTCGAATAATAGCCACCACCCAAAAAATAGAGACTTTAGAAGGGACAACATTTTTCCATAGTATTTTTACACCTTCCAATAGATGAGAAACTAATAGTGTAATATTTAAAATGAATAATTAAAATTTTGTAATTGCGTAAAATCATGTTACTTCATAAAAAAAAATTGTATTATTCACGACTTCTATGATCATTTCTCTTAATATTTACTATCGTAGATAATCTTGTTCAATGATTTTTTTTTTGTATCAACCTTCTGATTTCCATGGGAATGAGCCTTGAGAATTCAGAGTTCGATTATGATGTAAGTAAAATTTGACCAAAAATATTATGTTCAATGATTTAAATCTCCTGGATTTAATATTGGATATCTATTTGAAATACTAGTATCATATTATAGATTTTTTTTTACAAATATTATATTATAGGTTAAGATACCCATAAAAGAAATATTATAGGTTAAGAGTATACCACCAAATTGGTTCATGATTTTGTAGAGTGCTTTAAAATAGATTCTGACCTTATGAATATTTTAAAAAGGTTTCTAACTTTGTCAAATTTTATTTATATTAGTCATTCAAACATTATGCTAGGGAGTAAATTAATAGTAAATGAATAAAGTTGGTGATCAAATTGACAATAAGTTATTAAAATTAAAGACTTGATTGATATTAAATGACTAAATATAGAAACTAATTTTTTTTAAAAAAAAAAAAACTAATTTTACTATTTTTTTTATATATTAATATATAATAATTACACATAAGTAAAGGTAAACGGGCAATAAACTGTGCCAATAATCTGCTCTGAATGGCAAAACCAATCCTTTTGAAAACTAAATTGACAAATTAATAAAATCAAAAACCTTTTTAAAATATTCACAAAGTCAATAATTTGGACGAGAATTCCATACATTTAATCCATTTTCCAATAGCCAAAGTGTCTTAAAAACTCAATAACCAAATTGATGGTTTATTTGATAGATTAATATTGTAACCAAGAAATATATATTACAGGTTAATGAGAACTGACAAGACAAAATATTAAATAATTATTTAATTATATAAAATTTTATAAACTTGTCTACTTGATATACGAATATTTATTTTAAGTGTTGATAGGTTTTGTTTTAGAACAGAATTGTTGATGGGTTACTTTTTTATTCTATAAAATAGTTAATTTTTGTATTTTTGGACGGGGTTTGGACGACGTAAATGTTAAATTTAACACCCGGTGTTCTCTGCTAAAAAAACAAACAAACTGGTGTGAAACGTGGAAAGATCCTTTGTATGGTTTTATTATTCGATAATTAATACGTAATACATATTGAAACAATATTAATAAATAAAAGTAGGAAAATGCTAAATAGTGCCTCCAGACCTAAGTTAAGAGGCTAAATATAATAAAAATTGTTTTAGAACTTGTGCAATCAACTTTTTAAAAGTGTAGAAAGTTATATTTTCAATATAAAAGTTTTTTTCTTTGTTTCCTTAACTAGTGCTCCGGAGACACTAGTTAGCAAGCATGATGCATAAAAGTATTACTAAATACAACAACACTGTGTACAAGTTTGATCACTTAAGGAAGTGGTCAGATAATTTGATTTTTAACTCTTCTTTCGAACAAAAAAATTCCGGTTAAAAAGAGAAAATTCACCTTATTTTATAATGTGCACTAAATTCGTACGGCAATAATGTATCAATAACGAGTTAGAATCTTCTCCATTTTTAATTATTTCCATTTCTTTTATTACTATATAGTTTTTGAAAAATAAATGCAAAAATGCGACATTAAATGAGGTTAAATCATTTTTATACGAGTTAGGATCCTCTCCATTTTTTAGTCTCTCTATTTTTACAATTACTAAAATTTTGAAAATATAAATGCAATAATATGTGACACTTTGTGGGGCCTATTATTTACTATATATTTTAAAATGCATTAAAACTATAGTAATTAAGAGAATAAATGAAGAGATAAAATGGAGAGAATCTTGACTCATTTTATACACATCAAAACATTTAAAAACTTTGAGAGCATCTCCAATGGTGATACCACTTTGGGTATCATATATCACTAATAAGTGGTCCCTACAATGCCATGTAGTACTTATGCAACTCATACATATTTTGCTTCAATGGTAATACTAATGTGAGTATCATACATTATTAGCAAGTGATACCTTATATTTAATTTCATATACAAAAAAATGTAATATTAAATTGATGATACGGTACCTAAATAAGGTACCGTATCATCAATTTTGATACCCTCTATGCCACATCATGGAACTCCAATGATAAAAAAAATTAAGGTACGGATCATAAATCTATGAAAATCTCTATGATACTCATAAGATATTCCTACATGTGAGACTTATCCTCAGCTAGTTCTTCCATCCATTTTGTTTTTGTTTTATTCTCATGTTTGAAAATTGAGTTACTCAAAAAAAGAAAAGTTTGAAAATTGGTCAATCTCTAAAAATGTTCTTGAACCAACAACAACAAGTGACAACCAAACTATGAACATTAACATTTAAATGTCCCCCGACATGGGTTATAGAAGTTGTTACAAACTCATTAAGAGAAGCTTATATCCCATTGAACTACAAGTTCTATCTAATTCATCCGGACAAAAATGAGACTATTAACCAATCATTAATCGGTTTAGTGGTGATTGTCGCTGGACTTGGTAGGAAGGACCATAGTTCGATCCCCTGCAACTGCGATTGTAAGGGGGTTAGAATCACTTGATGACATAACTGACCCCCGAACAAAATTTGGCGGTCCAATAGATTGGATACTGGTGCTGAAAACCAAAAAATAAATAAAAAATGAGACTATTAATGTAATTAACACAAACCTTAGTAAAATCTGAAACAAATGTAACATGTTGCATTTGTTGATCCTTTGTAAGTTGGAGAGACTAATATGTCTGTCCCCATTTAGGCAAGTTGCAATAATGATTGAATTTTACTTTTTAGATTCATTGCATTGTATGAATATGTATCTAATACCACAAAGAGAGTATCTTAAATAATCATACTACAACCAACCAGTAATTCCTTCAAGGAAGCAACCTGCATCAACTTTAATCTTGTACCACATTAGGAACAACATAAGGTTGGGCGCATGCTGTTGTCTGCAACCTCAATGGGGTTCAAGGTTTGTGGCTAAAAACACCTTGTTCCTAGCAAAGTAAATCTTCAATAAAATTTTGCATAAAAGTTGGGATCTAAGAATCCTGCAGGATAGTACTTTGAGAAGCCAATAATTCACATCTAGAAAAACATCAACTGAAAATAAAACAATTTTAAAATAAGACTTTTAATTATTATAAAAAATAAAACATTTAAAGTTCTATATTGAATGTTGAAATTCCAATTTCCTAACCATTTCTCTCAAGGCACTGCTTATGGGATCTATTTAAAATTTTCTAAATTGTTTGTTGAACTTTTCTCATTTTCATATATCTTTCAAATCATATTGACATTAAAGTGTACGTACTCCAACATGATAAGAAAAAAGAAAATCGTATTGACATTAGCCATTTGAGTGCACATTCATAGTACTAGTAAGATAGTAAAATCTTTACACTACCATTAATCAATAATTAAACTCATAATTTTTAAATAAACTTAAACTTATTACTGATTGGTGATAATGATATTAAAACAAATATCGTGGACTTAAAAAAAATTAACATAAAAATTAAATAATCATTATACAAAAAATACTATAGTACAAAATAATAATCACAGCTTAACAATTGGACCCACCATAAAGCCATTGTTTGGGTGTAATGATGTGAGTTTAACGAGTTCCAAGTAGAGTCAAATATTTAATCATCTAATGAAAGGCCAATTCATATTAACTCTATCTTTGCTTAGAAAACTTTACAAATTTGAAATTATGAATTCAATAGGCAATTGAAGTGAGCCACCTAATCTACATCTAGACTTTTAAAGTTAGGATATGAATGGTAGTTAGTTACAATTAAATTCGTTGCTTTAAAGTTTGAATTTGATGATTCCAAAAACAAAAACAAAAACATAAAAGGTTTGCATTTGAATATTGAACTTTTGCCCCCAACAAGAAAAGTAACAATTCTAACTAAACTTGTGGAGGAATCATAAGCCACTAATAGCCCAATGCCACAAATTTTCTTAATTTCAGTTTTTTGAATTTACATCAGAAAAATGCATTGGTAAAATCATTGTCATGAAAAAAATGTTAGATATGATCAATTACTTTTGAAAGTTATGCCGCTCACAATTACTTTTGAAACTTTTGAAAGTTATATAAGTCATGTACTAAATTTCCGATGAAGTTGACGCTAATCTCCGACTTTGCATGGAGTGTTCCCCTAATCTAAATTTTTTCTTTACCAAATTTAAAACAATAATTGTGGATATATGATAGATATATCACCAGCAGAGAGAAGATTGAACATTCAACTAGATGCAACATGGAGTTCTATGCAACATTTGATATTACCACAATCACCACTTCTACCAATAATGCAAAGTGCAAACACAGTATTGTCCAAAAATATCAAGTGGCAGATAATTAAATTTCTGTCCAACGTATGGATTCAGTGCCAAATTGCAGACAGGTAGGTGTATGCCGGATCCAGATTCTATGTGTGCAAATCTCATCTGTTTCTGTTCTCTCCAATTGTGAGTTCCAGAAGTTGCAATTTTCAGCTGTTACATGAAAATCAAACAACCATTTTTTTCAACCATTAAATTGGACTGAATTTATAACACAACTCAAAACATGGATCATTCTATCTTTATCATCAACTGCAAAAATTGCAATCACAGTTGGTGACGGCAGAGAACCAGAATCTAGTTATATCATTTGCAATTATTAAAAAAATAGAGTTTTTCTCATTCATGTGGAACAAAATTAGTATCAAAGCCAAAGCTACTTGTACAGTAGTCTCTAAATTAACTGGGCAAGTTAGGACATACATACATTGAAGATGGCGTATCAAGCTAACATTCCCATCTACATGTCCTGTCAGAAACATTTGCAACCAGCAATCACCTATGATGCTTGCTCATGAAAGCTGCTGTTCTTTAGTCATCCCCGTTTGTCTCATATCAGCATGATGATTGCTAGATAGATGGTTTTATATCACGATGTCTTTGCAAATTTTGTTGTTGCAGAGAATTGTGGTCCAGTGCACCTGCTGCGGCTTCAATTGCAGTCGCGTTGTGGGGGAAAAGACATAAAAGAGTTTGATCTCACAACCCAAATCGCGGCCACTGACCCTGAATAATGTTACAAAATATTTACAAATCAACTTGAAGTGATTTGTCACAATACCAATGTCAGTTCAATTGGTAAAAAAATTTGCCAGATTAAACCATCATTATTCATGCCAGAACTGATTATTCAGCAATTTTCAGAATGAATTTCTTTCTGCAAATCTTCCCAAACTTGAAAACCAGATGGATGTTTAGTTACATAACTTTGTAAGAATAGTCTATCGGTGCATGCAACTAAGGTGCTCAAAGCAAGCCCGGGCTCTGCAGCCCCATGGTCTATGAGCCATTTATACATTGACAACCTAAGCTTAACTCTTTGAGATTTATAGGAAAGATAAGATGGGAAACTCACTAAATCTGATATAGAATATCCTTGTTTTACAAGATACTCAATCTTCATCTTGACTGTGTCTGTGTTCTGATTGAGAATCTGAGGGGAAACTCTAATCATTCTACGAACTTGGTCACGTGTCAAGCCAGCTTTAACAATAAAATCAAATCTTTCTTGAAGCTCAGCTCCCTTACCTCTGTACATCTTAAATGCCCGATTCATTTGTTTCGTGTTTTCCACATATCCTAAGCGCAACAAGAACTCCATCTTCCCCGCCTTCGATTTCTCCTCTTCTGCCTCCCTTAAGCTAACTAAAGGCTTAACTCTCTTTCCTAAAACCCAATTCTTCATTACAAGAGGATTATCCTGCACAATGCTACAGAGACGTTTCTTGCCGACATTCAAGCAGCCAAGCAAACTCTTTGTAGTCTTGAGAGTGGAGGAACCAATAAATAATGTGTGAGACTGGAAAATCTTTCCAATCTCTGCAGGTTCCATCTCAATTTCAGTCAAAAGCTGAAAACACATCCTCAAGTTAGCGAAAAACTTTACCATCCGAATCTGCGGAAACTCCAGGAACACAGGCAGAATCTGATTCACAGACAATCCAAATTTGGTCAAAAAACCAATCAAAGAGAGTGTCTTACCTCCTGATTCCTCAAAAATAACGCAAGGACTGCGACGAATAATCTCAGCCAACTGTTCCTCACCGGAAACTGCATCAGAAAGCAAGCACAAAAGCTCGAGCATTAAACCCCACTTACAAGAAGCCTCATCCAAAAAATGCCACTGAATCCAACCACTATCAACATCACCATCACCACCCTTAGCAGCAATATTCTTCAAAATCTCCACAACCTTAACAAATTCAAAATTAACATTACCAACCAAAAGACATGGACTTACAGCAACAGCATTCATCAAAATGGAAGGTGAAACACCCAAATTTTCATAAGCCTTAAGCTTCAAACTCAAAACCCCATTTTCAAAGCTTAAAACTTGAGGCGCTAATTTGAAAATTTTCCCCATTTTGGATCGAGGAACTCCATAATTACACAGAGTATGATAATTCTCCATCAAAAGAGGATCATCATTGAGAAAAATCAAACCACGAGGAAGCAAATGTGTATATTCAGAAGGCTTCAAACCTAAACTCTCGAAAAAGGGTTCGAATTCGTTAATGGGATGATAACGAAGGTAGCGAGAAATTGACCGTTTTGCGTTAATTGTATTCTCGTTTTTTAGGGATTTCTCGACGAGATTTTGAAGGAAAAAAGGTGAGTTTTTGCACATGTTATCTGCGTCCAAGAATTGCAAGCTTCTTGTGGAATGAAGATATTCAAGCAATGCAGATTGAGCTTCTTTGATGGTTGATTTTGAGCCAAGTTTGGGTTTTACATCTAACTGAAGTGAATTTTTTGTGCTATAAAATCTAGGGTTTAGTGAGGGTTTAAGATTGGTGTGATTTAGGGTGAAATTGAAAAATGTGAATGTTAATCTGAGTTTTCTAAAGTCGATCATGGCGGGTTATAGAAGAAGGATAGGGTTTGTGGAGAATGAGAAAAGAGAATGATGAGTTTGGATACGGTGTCGTTTTGGTGCTGTTACAAGGTGGTGGTGAATGGTGATGGCAATGTCAAACTAACACACTCTATAGTGACCAAAGCTCAGGGAAGCCCTCTCTCTTTAATTTGATAGTGTATTCTTTTTTTTAAATTTTTTTTAGTGTGTAATTTATTTTATTTTTTTTATTAATAGACTAGTAGTTAGAAAATTTTTAATTTTTTTTAGTGTGTAGTTTTTTTTTTTTTTAAATAGACTAGTAGCTAGAAAATTCATCTTAAGACGAATAGAGTGTTTGAAGTTCGAATTTCGATCTTTACATATATTTTGAACCAACAAATTTTATTAGAAAAGCACACCTACATAATATAATGTCTCTACCAACTGAACTAAGTTCGTAGAGACGTGTAATTTAATTAGTAATCACAAATCTCAGCGGAGTCTCTTATTGATCTTTAAGTAGTGGATATTTAGTCTCTACAATTACGTGCGAATTTTTATGCTTATAAAAAAAAAGTGTGAATTTTTATATTACGAGTTATAGATACTTTCTCCGTTCTTTTTTAAGTGTTGCTTATGAACATTATGCATTATTCACGTAAGCCATGAATCAAACCTCTGACCGCATACTTAAAGGGACCAAATCCCTTACCATTTGGACCAATTCATTTTCTCCATACACATAAGCCATAAATCAAACCTCTTACCACATACTTAAAGGGACCAAATCCCTTACCATTTGGACCAATTCATTGTTGGTCTACTATTTCTTGATATTAATATAGTACTTTTTTCTATTAAATATAAAAATGTAATAAAATTACTATAGTGAAGTAGATTTGATAAATTTTGAGTTAAAAGAGTATGCGTGTAATTGTAAATTTGTTTTATATGGACAAATTACATTTATAAAGAGTAGCATGACATGACAAAAATATCAAACCCATTAAATTTTAATGTAAGATTTGATAAATGTAACAATCACCAACCAAAGACCATAAAAATACTGGTCCATAATTCTGCCATTGTTCTAATAAAACAAGTGCCAAAAGATTGATGTAGTAGCCTACCAAAAATATCATCATTAGTATCCTAAAGCACTCTACCACAAGCAACCTTAGAGTACAAATCAACTTTACACTATCATTTCATGTGATTAAATTCAAAATACACTTACAAGAGTGTGATGACATGATTATATAGTGGACTTTTCTTCAATATCACTGTAAATGTATGTATAGTAAACACACTTTTTTTAAGTGGTGAGCTGAAAAATATGGGGTATAAATAGGGAAAAAAAACATAAAATCAGTGAGGTATATATGTGAATTCCATATAAGAATCAGAATGGAGGATAAGTTCCTTTAATTTAAGGCATATTTCCTTTTCATTATGCATTTATGGACCCCAATTGTGCCCTGGTCACCAACCAGACATTGTGGCCTTTTAATATCTTGTCTTGTCTAAAGTTTCAAAATCACAAATTCACTCTAGATAAAGGCTTACAATACTATAAATAAATTAATACATGCATTGAACAAAACTGAGAACTGATATAGTCACTAAAATAAAGGTAAATGACTTGTATATTCAGAAAAATTATATGAAAATTTTCTAGTCACATGGGATTCTGTCCTAGAATTACAACTAAAAAGAATTTAAACTTTTTTACAGAAGGACTAGCACTGAAAATATTGGACAGGAAATAGGGGCTAACAAGAATTGAACATGAAAGCAAAGACAAGTAGCAATATCACAGTGTTTGGTAAAATACATTCACTGGTTTTGATAGTAATGCTGAGGATAAGGACCCTGTCCATAACCATAACCATGTGTTTGATAAGTAGAAGGTCCAGGGAGAAAACTTGGATAATGAGTTGGAGCATATGGTGCAGCCGTTTGGGGGTATGGATAAGGAGGTTCAGCATATGGTGCATCAGATTGGGGGTATGGATAAGGAGGCGCAGCATATGGTGCATCAGATTGGGGGTATGGATAAGGAGGCGCAGCATATGGTGCATCAATTTGAGGGTATGGATAAGGAGGCGCAACATATGCTGCATCAGATTGGGGGTATGGATAAGGTGGCGCAGGTGCATCAGTTTGGGGGTATGGATAAGGAGGCGCAGGTGCATCATATCCTGCAGGCACTCTTGCAGGAACAGACGACTGACCAACTCCACCCTTGTTGGAATCAGCATAGTATTTTACTATAATATTTTTCCCCTGCAATCAAACATGGGTATGATAAGAAATTCAGCTAACATGTAGTCTACGAAGCATTGACATGTCGACACTGTTAATTATTTGAGAAAATGACATAATTGAATGTAATGACATGTGTTAGACACCGGACACGCCTTCAATCAAAAGTATTGGTACTACAAATTAAGCTTGTGGTATGAATTACATTATACATCATCTAGGAATTGACAACTTAGTGCCACAAGTACATTTGCTTACCTCAAGAGTGCTTTGATCTAGGTCTTTTATGGCATTCTTTGCAGCCTCCACTGTCTTGTATGTAAGGAAGCCATATCCACTACAGTTAAAATAAAATAGTTGAGCTGGTAGAAAAATTTTAAACAATAACTATTTCATCCAATTATAGCATGTTACTACTTTTACCGTGATTTTTTTGAATCCTTGTGATATACAACTGAACATTCCTCAATATCACCATGCCCCTTAAAATAGTTGTACAGCATTCCATTTGTTACTCGCTGTGATAAGTTTCCAATAAAAAGCTTTCTCAGTGTAGTATCACTAATTTTTCTTGTGACCTCATCACTAGCTAACATACATACAGTCATTCTTCCCTGAAAGCAAAAAACGATAAAATAAACTAACGAAATAGAGGAAAGATCGCTACATACATTCATAACAAGCAGACAAAAGAAGTTAAGTTAGACAGTAAGACGATGTTTCCAATAGCGGCTTGTTCAATCATCACATTCTGTAGAGTAGTCTCATTCAAAGGCAATAAAATGAGCTAAAAGCTTACATCGATTAACTTGCTAGGTTGAAGCAATGCTTTCTGAGCTGATTTCACATCTTTGTAAAGAATATATCCAAATCCACGTGATTTTTGAGTGCCTTCATAAACAATCACCTTCCCATCCTCAATTTCTCCATACTCTTTAAATGCCTGAAAAAGAAACAATCATTTTATTTTTTAGAATCTTGAGTCTTAAGATGAGAGACATGAAACAAGGGCATGCATGATGACACAATAAACTCACATCACACAAAGTTTGTGAAGTGGTATTCAAGGACAGGTCACGAACAAAAAGCCTTCTATGGACAGGATCAGCATATGCAATAGTTTCTATTTCTTCTGCAATTGTAGGATCTTTGGAACCTCTTTATACAGAAACATGCAAACAAACGCAGATGCGCACAATCAATCGCACATCATATGTACAATACAAGTATGAGAAATAGTACTTTTATGCTTCTTCATATTCATTTTTTGAAAAAGATTCTATCTTTTCAATTTATTTGATAGTTCTTGGAAGAAAAAAGTCGGAACGGTAATGAGTGAAAGTGATATATGTATATTAAAAGGAACAAGAAAATGAAATAGAGACACACAGTTTAGAGAGAAGATCAATGAGTACAGGTTTGGCAAGAGGTTGCATGAGAAGTCTGAGTTTTTTCTTGGAAACCAATGTACTGTTTCCTGCCTCATCTATTTTTCTTTTCTTCTTCAAATCCATCATTTCTTTCTTCATACTCATCTTCAGTTATTATTTTCTCTTCACACAAATGCAACATTCTTCTCCAAACTCAGTACTAAATTTATAAGGTTTGTAATTGGGCTTTTCTTCTGGTTTTCTCACACAATATGAAAGCCCAAATTCATGTGCAGATTTCTATTTGTGCAGATTTTTTAATGGTTACTTGTGACTTAAGTAAATCAGTATTTCTTTTAGTCAGTAGCTAACTGATGCATGATCAAGTACTGAGGTACCTTAACCATGTGTATATTTATACATCATATTGATCTTTTTTCATATATTAAATATAAAATATTTTCCTTGTGTTTTTTTATATATAAATCAAGTACTTGGAGTTGGATCTTGGGACCATAAAAAAAAAAACAGAATTTATAGATAACATCGAGTTGAAATATTATACAGGAAAAAAAGACAAATTTTCCTGATGTGTTTTGCTGTGAAGAAACACTTTTTGTCTTAATAGAAGAAGTATACACTTTAAAAAATTACCAAAAAAAGAAATATACTTTAGAAAAAGTCATAATGCAGGTACTCGCGAATGTCCGTAAATAGGTTAGAATCGCAACTAAATATTACTTGTGGAAGTATCAGGTGAGGATACATTTATTTTTCCAGCAAAAAATAGGTAATGACAGACTATATACTCGATCGTGTTTTCTCGATTGAAGGGAAGATGAACGCAATCTCACATGTAAAGTCCAGATTGGCCTTAAAATTTCAAGGGAAGATAAACACAATCGTCTTTGTTTGAATATCAACCGTCCTTGTCAAGTAATGATGTTGGACCTTATCAGGCTCCATTCTTGGGAGAAGCCTCTGTCACATGATAGATTTGGGAAAATAGACTAGCTTTAAACAATTGACCTTGAAGTACAAATCAAATTTACATAATAGACCAGCTTTCATTAAATATTTAATATTCATGAACCCCAATTGTGCCCTTGTCATCAACCAGACATTGTGGCCTTTTAATATCTAAAGTTTCAAAATCACAAAGGAAGATTATATTGCATAGAATAAACTGAGAACAAATAACCACAAAAATAGAAACTGTTCAAAACCAATTTCCTATTCCATGGTGCTTCTTTGGAGATTTTAACACAATTTTAGGAGCTCATGAATATAGAGGGTCATTCATTCCAGCTAGAACTCCAATGGAAGATTTTCAATATTGGACAGATTCCAACAACCTTGTTCATCTACCTATCAGAGGTAGAGGGGCCTTCTTCTCTCGGGCTAATGGTAGAAGAGGTCATGCTTACACTCAAAAAAGGTTAGATAGAGCCATTGTTAATCAGTTTCTTGTTCCACTCTTGTTAAAAACAAATCAGATCACTTTCCTCTCTTACTAGACTTTTCAAATAGCAATACCAAGTTCAAGTCTCAATTCAAATTTTTGAAAATGTGGTCATTACACGACAGTTGCAAAGATGTTATAAAGAATTGTTGGAATACATTAGTGGTTGGTTGTCCAATGTTGAAAGAAAAGCTAAAAACATGGAATAAGGACATTTTGGGAATGTTCGAGATCAAATTGAAAGTTGTTCAAGATAGAATTGACAGTGATGATCATTCTGAGATTTTGTTGAATTTAGAGAAATCTGCTCAATTAGATTTGAATAATGCTCTCAACATTGAAGAAATGTTTTTGTATGAAAAGTCTAGAATCAGCTGGCATATAGATGGAGACAGAAACACCAAATATTTCCATAGAATGGCCAAAATCAAAAGGTCAACTAAGATGATTAATGCCATTAGAGATGGGGATACTGTTCTTCTAAGATTGTTTTGCAGGGTAGTAATATAATTGAAGAAGTCATTCCAAACCTAGTTGATGACCAGATCAACAACATGTTACTTCAACTCCTTCATCCGAGGAGATAAAAAATGCAGTTTTTTCTCTTAGCAAGGATAGTGCACCTGGACCCGATGCGTTTGGTGGATTTTTCTACCAAACTCTTATTGGGACATCATCCATAAAGATGTTTCTAATGCGGTCATTGAGTTTTTCAGTACAGGTTATTTATTGCCTAATTGGAATGCTAATTCTTTAGTGCTTATTCCCAAAGTCCCCAATGCTGACATTGTCGACCAATATAGACTTGGGGCTATTATGCCTGGGCTAATATCTAAAGATTAATGTGCCTTCTCACACTCTTTATGCAGATGATATTATGAAATCTTCTTGCAAAGCTTCTTTGCTATCAATTGCAGGAAGAGTGCAATTAGTGAAATCAATAGTCTTAGGCATGATTCAACACACCATAGCTTTATATTGTTGGCCTGCTAGTTCGATCAAGTCGTTAGAGTGTTCGATTAGAAATTTCATTTGGCATAAAGTGTGTAAGCCTACCTCTCAAGGAGGTCTCGGTTTAAGATCAATTTCCCAGATTAATAAAGGTGCTAGTTTGAAGCTTCAATGGGACCTGATGAACTCCACAGAAGATTGGGCCATTCTTTTGAAAAGTAGAGTTTTGAGAAAGAACAACACAATCACTCATCATATTTCTTCGTCAATTTGGAGTAGTATTAAAGATTCTTACTTCGAGTTAATGGATAACACTTCTTGGTTACTCGGAAGAGGGGACAACATTAATTTTTGGTTAGATGAATGGTGTGGTCAACCTTTGGTTCATACTCTTCAAATTCCAAGTCATCTTCATCAAAATATCACTGCCAAGGTTGAAGACTTTATAGTGGACAATCAATGACAGCTACCTGGTTCAGTCTCAGATATGTTTCCAACTTTATACAACTTTGTTTCAAAAGTCACCATTCCTATAGAGGCAAATCCTGACACTCTAGTTTGGAAGAATTCAGTTTTTGGCATGCTATCTTTTAAGGATGCGTTCTTATTTCATGGTGAAGTGGGACAAAACTTAGCATGGTCAAAAAGAACATCTTCAATGTGTTGCTTGATTTGTTTATATATGCATTGATAATTAATACTTAGTTTATGCAATTTTCTAGAGTATTTTTGTTGTAACTTCAATTGTTATTAATGATGAAGCATTACTACTACTTAATAATTTCAGTCAATGATTTTAATTTTTTTAGGCTTTGTTTTGTTTATCATTATGTACAGTCTAAAAAAACAAAGGATAAAGGTTTTGTGCTACCTAATATCTAATATGGAGAAACATGGGAAAGTAAAAGAGAGTTACCATAAATGTGATCATATGGTCGATACTAGCTATAAAGATGTAGACATTAATTCAAATTTGGAATGGAATGGATTCTCAAGTTTCATTCTGCAATGTGAAAGGATGTTACGTTTGATAATGTCGTTTACCATGAAGATTTTTTGTCTTGAAAATCACAAGTAGTACTTACATATTTAGAGTCCTTAGGTGCATTCTGCAATGTGCACATCCTACACCATGACTCACATGACTACACCAATCAACTGTCCTATAATGCAATGCATTGGCTGGACAATTGACCTGTTATTTCGGACTGTCATTTCTCGCTATGAAGGATAAGTTCCATTAGTTTAAGCCTTTAAGGCATTTCCTCCTTTTCATTAAATATTTATGAACCCCAATTGTGCCCTTGTCATCAACCAGACATTGTGTCCTTTTAATATCTAAAGTTTCAACATCACAAAGGAAGATTATATTGCATAGAACAAACTGAGAACAAATAACCACAAATATAGAGGTAAATGACATATGTAAGACCCAAGATTTTACTGTACAATTTTCTAAGGAACTCTAGTGTCGGCTACGAGTTTTAGGGTTTTTAGTAAAACGGTTTTGTGAGTATCGTCGCATTAATGAGATTTTTGCTGAAACGGAGCCTGTTTTGTGCTCGTGCGCTGGAAAGGCACAGACTTTCGGGTCGTGATCCTCTTTTAAGTATGAGGAGATTTCTGTGGTCTTAGAATAACGAGTTTTGGATTATTCTTGTTTTTGGAAAAACGAGTAGGATTTTACCCGTCGTTGTAAAATTTTATGGCGTCTGTTTTAAGTGAGGTTTCGGATGGAAGTTTCATATATCTGCGTGAGTTAGGATATGTCCTGAGATTAATTTTCTGAGGTATGGAAGAAAATTACAGTCGTGGAAAAAGATTCGGCGATAAGTTTTGGAATTGTTAGACGATAGACGTTCTTTCTATAGGTTTTCTGTTTTGGTGAGTTTCGTTCGTCGCGGCGCGCGAGAACTGAACGTGTGAGTGTTTCTAAGAGGTGTTGAGTTTTATCTCAAGTGGGTTTGGTTTGGATTGATCCAATGGCTAGGGTTTAAGCTTGGACTTTTGACTTTGATCCAAGGGTGGATTGGCTATCAAGACCCTTTTAAATAGTAAGGAGGTTTGTTGCTTTGTGGACTTAGAAATAAATCACAAAACTTCACTTCTTTCTCCATTTGGCCGTGGCTTTCTTTCCACCCTTCCATCTTGTGAAATTTTGCATTCTTCACCATTTCACTCCATTTTAAGCTTGGGAGCTTTGTGGAATAGTTGTAGAGAATCACTTGCTTAAGGTAACCACCCTTTTCCTTTTCATTTTGGTTGGTTAAAACTCTTGGAGTTATGAGTTTTAGATTATGTTCATGAGATGAAAAGGTTAGGAATTGATTCTTGTTCCATGAATGTTGTTCATGAGGGTTAGTAAGCATGTGTAGGCTTTGTTATGTTTGTTTTCCATGAGTTGGTGAAAAATCTCATGAGAAAAGTTAGGGTTTTGGTTTGGTTATGTATTGATCAATAACATGTGGTTAAGTTGTAAGGTTTTGAAAAGAAAAGTTGTCTTTGAACCTTTGGGCAAAAGGGAAATGCGTTGTATGGTTTTGTTTTAGAAAATCCGATGAAAAATATTTTGTGGTTTATGAAAATATTTCCTAAGAGTTTTTGAGTAGTGTTTTGGGGTCAAAGTGGTTTAAAACTCTTATGACATGTGGTGTCGCTTTTTACCTTGAAAACATGTTTGAAAATGATTACCGGTCGGTTGAGGCCCGTAATAAAACTTGTGCTTGGGTTTAGTTTTGTTTTTGGAAATGAAAACCAAATAACTTGCACTCGAAGCAACCAACAAGCTTTCGGAAATGAATTGCTTGCTTATGAAAATGGTTTGCTTTTGTGCCTTGAAAAAGTGTTGGGAACTAATAGAATCAAACTAGGCTTGGGTGGAAAAAGGTGGTGTGAGTTGCTGTCTTTTGCTGTCATGACAGATGCAACTCGCTGAGCGAGTGTTTACTCGCCAGGGCGAGTGTCACAGGTCATGAACTCGCCAGGGCGAGCTAGACCAGTCCTCACTGCCTTCACTCGCCATCAACTCGCCAGGGCGAGCTCTGGGATCTAAAATTTTGAATTCTGATTTCCAAACTTGGTTTTTAGCTTTCTAATCCCTTTTTATTAATTTATGGAAGTGGTGGGGATTGGAAACGAGTTTTTCGGGTACTCGGAAAGTACGTAACTTATAACGCAAGAAAACGGCCATTTTGCATTTCAATTTATTTAAGACTTTGGCCTATTGTTTTGAGTCCTAAAAATAGTACAAATAACTCATGGGGGTTGATCAATACGGTAGTTTTTGGTATAGTATCCGTAAGAGTTGTTTTACCTTAGAAAGCCTTTGGTTTTTGGGGTTTTGGAATCCAATTCATTGAGGATTGATTTGGATATGGTTTTGATTGTGTACTTTGCTTGTTTTAGGAAGCGAGTAAGTGTTGGTTGATCGTGTGATAGTTTGAGTGCTTGCCGAGGTAAGGGCTCCACTTTATTTCCGTCTTTTAAAACGGTTACGACATGCTTGGTTTTGCTGTTATGCATTTGCTGTGTGCTTTGGCATGTTTGTACTTATGTATTCTCGTTGATGAGAACGTGGTTATGAATACGTGTGCAATTTACATATGATTGGAAATGTATGTATGTTTGTTGTGGTTTGTTACATATGATTGGATATGTATGTATGTTGTTGGGATGGTTTACATATGCTAGGGAGGTATGTATTTGTTGCATTAGTATACATGGGGAATCGTATGCTCATGCATTGTTAGTGCGTAGTGGCGGGAGTGGACTACGAGGTGTGGTTGCAGGAGTGGACCCACCTGATTCTTATAGGGTTTTATTGAGTTCAACACATGGTTGCGGGAGTGGACCATGGGGTGTGATTGCGGGAGTGGATCCACCTTAATCTTTTGTGATTTAGTTGAGTTCAATACATGGTTGCGGGAGTGGACCATGGGGTGTGATTGCGGGAGTGGATCCACTTTAACCTTGTGATTTTGTTGAGGTTGATACATGGTTGCGGGAGTGGACCATGGGGTGTGATTGCGGGAGTGGATCCACCTTAACCTTGTGATTTTGTTGAGTTTGATACATGGTTGCGGGAGTGGACCATGGGGTGTGATTGCGGGAGTGGATCCACCTTAACCTTGTGATTTCGTTGGTGTGTTAGTAGGGGTTGGACCTACAGTTCCGGAACTCATGCATTGTGGTAGCTAGGGTTAGTACCACGCATTGTAGAGGTTGCATTATAGGCTATGTGTGCATTGCTTATATGAACCCGTTGGTGGGAATTGCTTTGGTGGTTAAGAGCTTTCTCTTGTGTTTTGTGGAATTATTGTTATGTGTACAATCTTTCGCACCGGTTATATATATACATACTATATATTTTGTGGTGACCCTTTCTTTCAATTGCGGGCTCATCCCACCCCAGATAACGATGTAGGTCGAGAGGATGGTGTTGGCAGCTCTAGGCCATAGTGAGCTTGTGTTGAAGCTTAGAGTAGTTAGACTATGCGCCGGTGTGTTTTGTGCACCGTGCTTTTGGGTTAGCATAGGGTTTTCTAACTTGTTTTGAATACTTAGACTTGGACTGTAATTATTCAGGAATACACTTTGCTTGTCGAAGCACCTTTTGGTAATGAGTTCTTTTGTATATTTGAATGCCGGCTCATTTAAAATCTTTTATGCGTAACTCTGATTGTGTACAAAAAAAAAATATAGTGCCTTTTCTGGCCTTTGAAAAACGGGTTGTTACAACATATTATTAGCATTTCTAGTTACAAAATATTATATTCAGAAGAAATATATGAAAACTTCCTAGTCACAATGGATTCTGACCTAGAATTACATCTAAAAAGAACGTACAAAATTCTACACAAAGGGATAGCAACCAAATAATTGGACTGGAATTTGGGGCTAATAAGAATTGAACTTGAAAGTACAGAAAGAAGTAAAATAGTGCATTCATGGGTTGGGATGATTATAATACTGAGGATAATAATAATACTGAGTAGAAGGTGCTGTGAGAAGAGTTGGATAAGGAGATGCAGCATATAGTGCAGTAGTTCGGAGGTATGGATAAGGAGACGCGGCATATCGTGCACCTGTTTGGGCGTATGGATAAGGTGGTGGTGCAGCATGTGATGCATCAGTTTGGGGGTATGGATAAGGAGATGCGGCATATGGTGCACCTGTTTGGGGTATGGAAAAGGTGGTGCATCGGTTTGGAGGTATGGATAAGGAGGTGCAGCATTAGGTGCATTAGCATTCGGTGCAACATATTCTGGAGTCATAGATAAGGCTTCCATTTGATAAGTAGGTGCATTAGCATTCAGTGCAACTCTTGCAGGAACAGACGGCTGACCACCTCCAACATTGTGCAAATCATATTTTACAGTTATAGTTCTTCCCTGCAATCAAACAAGAATAATATGAATTACATTATAGTACATCATCTATGAAATTTCAAACATTTGCTTAATTACCCCAAGAGTGCTTTGATCTAGGTCTTTTATGGCATTCTTTGCAGCCTCCGCTGTCTTGTATGTAACGAAACCAAATCGACTACAGTTAAAAATAAAACAATTAAGCAGGTACAAAAATTAAAAACAATAACTATTGTTACCAATTAAAGCATGTTACTACTTTTACCTTGATATATTTAAATCCTTGTTATATTGATGTACAAGTACACATTCCTCTATATCACCATGCCCCTCAAAATAGTTGAGCAGCCTTTCTCTTGTTACTTGTCGTGATAAGTTTCCAATATAAAGATTTCTCTGCGAAAGATCAGCAGCACTACTGGTTGCTTTGGTTAGGCCCTCATCATCAGATAACTTACTTACTCCCTGAAAGCAAAAATCCATAAAATAAACTAATGAAACAGAAAAAAGATCGCTGCATATATTTGTACACGTCATAGACTCAATAAAAGTGCACTATTCGAAGCAAGCAGACAAAAGATGTCAATCCACATGTTTCCAAAAGATGATCATAGAAAATGGCAGCTTGCTCAAATTCATTAGCGATTTGTTCATGTAGCGACTATTTTACAACACATTCAAAGGCAATAAATCATTTGAGCAGTCTCATTCAAATACTTACATCAATGAAGTTGCTTGGTGCATTCAATGCACTCTGAGCCGATTTTCCTGTGTCTCTATCAAGCATCACATTCCCGTCCTCAATTTCTCCATGAACTTGCAATGCCTGAAAAATAAAAAATAAAATATTAAAAGAAACAATCTACAAACAAATGATGAATGCACTCACCGAATACAAAGTTTTTGAGTCCAAGTCACGAACATTAAGCTTTTGTTGGGTGCGATCAACATTTGCAAAACTTTCTATTTCTTGTGCAATTGAAGGATATTTGGACCCTCTTGATATGTCAACAACATGCAAGCAAACAAACGACATCAGAATATTCATTTTGTGAAAAAGATTGTATCTTTATAATTTATTTGATTGTTCTTGATGTAATTAAAAGGAACAAGAAAATGAATGAGTGAAAGTGTGAGATATTAAAAGGAACAACAATATGAAAGAGAGACATACAGTTGAGAGAGAAGATCAACGAGTTGAGGTTTGGAAAGAGGTTCAATCAAAACTTTAATTTCTTCCTTCGAAACAAAGTCACCACTGTTCTTTTCCAAATCCTCCATTTCTTTCTTCTTGCTCATCTTCAGTAATTATTCTCTTTACAAAAATGAAATATTCTTCTCTAAATTCAATGATCTGAATGCAATATTCTTTACACAAATGCAATATTCTCTTTGAATTCTTGAAGACAAGAAAAAGAAAAGATTGAAGGAGAAAGGAAGAGGATGAGTGAGTGCTGAGAGTGTGGAATAAAAATCTGAATGTGGTTGAATGAATATTGAATATAGTATGTATTTATAATGTAACTGAAAATCAACTAACAGATAATTGAATTTAGCTAACAGCAGTAACAGATGTATAACTAACTAAATTCAGTACTCAATTCAATGTATAAGGTTTGTAATTGGGCTTTTCTTCTTACACAATATCAAGGCCTTGTGCAGATTTTTTAATGGTTACTTGTAGCTAAAGTAAATGAGTACCCAAATACTTGGTGCATGGTCTAACTCATGTGTACCCAAATTCTTGTGCAGATTTACAAGACCTTTTAATATACTTCGTAGCCTAACCTTTATAATTCCTATACCAATAATTCTAAGGCTCGGATTAGGGGAATCAAATTGCCTTCAAATGATGTTGCTCTTATCTTTAAAATTGCCTAAAAAACTCACCCTCCTCCACAATAGAAGCTACCTCAATATGATGCTGCTTCTTTTTTTTTGAAACACATGAAATTACAAATGCAGCTATGATTTTTGATTTGCTTGTGTGGAAAATCAAAACTGACTTCATGTAAAAGAGACAGGATGCTTTGATTTATATCAGGTTTACTTACAAGACGATCTTGGTGTTCATTATTTTATTTTTTTTGACAATTGGTGTTCATTATTTATTTAGTTGACAATAATAATTAATAATGACAGGAGATAATTGCTAAGAAACTCCGGAAGAACTGTCGAAAAGGTAGCTACCATTGCCCTCTTGTCTGTATGATACTTGATTTTTGTGGTGTGTCTGTATGATTTGTAGCAAATATTGCAGTGCTGCTGTATCTGATCTTATTAATCTCTACTCTTAAATGTTTCCTTAAATTTATTGATATGTTATGATAATTTGCATTTTTCAAATATGCATATCCTATACAGCTACTTGTCTCGATTAAGCCTTTAACTTCAAATATGCATATCCTATACAGCTACTTGTCTTGATTAAGCCTTTAACTTCAATACATTCGTAGTGACTACGCCTATCAGAAAAATATCGAGTGAATTCTTGTTGAATAACTGGATTTCGAAAACTGTGATCCAAATATCTGTTCAGCAACCAATTTTTTAAATGGACCAGTGCCCTTCTGAGAACCGAGTATAGCGTGCGAGTTTCCAACATTGGCGAAAAATAACCTCCCTCTCCATATGATACAAATCAAACAACCTGAACTAACAAGGCTATTCTGTATCTCATGCTGTTGCTCAAAACTATATTTAGCATACTCAATAAACCTTCAAAGTTAACAACCTCATTATCCATATTCTGCTGAATAGTCCCTGCAATTTATAACCAGATTATTTCTTCATCAGATTTCCATGTTAAAACAGTGCTACTGCTACACTTCACATGACAATATAACACGAACTTTATGCAAATATATATTACAAATTTTATATATACTATATGTTAACTCATTCAAAAATATATTTATAGACATCGATTTAGACCAGAAGTACAACAATATGGTACTGTAAACATGATTAGCATCACAAGCACAAGAAATATTAATTTTCTTGATTTCTTCAGTGTTTAGAATTAAGAAAACATTTTCCATCTCCTCAATTATTGGATATACAATCACTTAGTCCCTTTAAATTTCAGTTCATGTTTCAATTTGATGCAGGCTAGAGTGATAGAATGGTACGACGGAGGGATACATTGGTTTGATAGAACTACAGAAATTATTTGTATACAGTAATTAGATGCGATCATGCAAATAAGTTCGTTAGATAGAACTCTCTGCGCAACGTATTTTTCCAGAGAACTATGTTGTAGGGTCAATTACGATACGAGCAAAGTTTTGAGCTATTGTTTCCTTTTTTGCTTCTTACTCAGAGATATAAGAAGCACTTTGAGTTCAATAGTTCTAAGTTTTGAGCTATTAAAAATTTAAGTTTCATGACTAATCAATTACAAACCTTGTATAAATGTGTCTTAGGTTTTACTAAATACAAATAATTTAAGAAGACATCAGTCCCACTTTTGGGAAGATTATATCTGAGTTTTCTAGACAGACAATAAAGATTAGGAACAAGATAAGGAAAAGAAAAATGCAGTATATTAAAATACAGTATTTTAAAAATTAGGTACAAGATAAGGAAAAGAAAAATGCTTAAATGTCAGTCTTAGGAATTACCAGGTACTAAATTAGGTGCCAATTATGCTGCTTGGTTTTTAGGAATTACTTGTTGAAAATAATTCTCAGTCTTGCTTGGACAATTAAATAGCATAAGAGCTTATCATATACATGTGTATGTATCTCTCTAATGTATATCTATTCTAGTTATATTGTAAGTCTAACAACATTTACGGCATTAGCAACAAACAACCAAGCCTTATTTCACAAGATGGTGTTTGCTAATGGATTAAACGATATCTTAATACATCAAACCTTTATTTGTTAACATGGATAAAATGAGAGGATTATGTTAGGTGGTCAACAGCCAACATAAAAAGTAGACGAATCATACAGACACACAACAAAAATCAAGCATCATACAGATGTCCCTTTTCGACAGTTCTTCTGTAGTTTCTTAACAATTTGAAGCGAGGTAAAACCTAAGATTTGTTATTGAGAAGGTTTGTTATTTAGTAAAACCTAAGACACATTTATACAAGGTTTGTTATTGAGAAGCGAGGTAGATAGAGGAGCAGATCATATATGAATTTATTGAATTACTTACTCGATACTCTATAGTTCAGATAATAAACAGTTAGTAATGTAAAACTGTAAATATGCAGTGTAACAGAAATGTTTTCAAACTTCTATTTAGAAAATTAAGGCAGAGGCATAATCATTGTGACACTTACAACCAAACTGAGTAAATGAAAATCTATGGAATCTTATTTCTTAGCTATACATGTGTCACGCATTTGCATTATTATAGAAATTTCTAAACTCTGACTGTCGAACTGTGTCATCGTAGCCTCTATAGGAGTTGATCTTTGGCTTCACACCCTCCCTATTTGCCCTCCGATCCAAATATACAACAACCACAGTTATATCATCATGATAAGCCGATCTAAATGCCAAATTTTGATTTCCATTGTTCCCACTAACACAATTACTCGCAGGAATCTCTAGAAGCTCAGCATATTTTTTCCCTCTTTTACGAGCCCCCTTTTCTAGAGCAAGCTTGGCAAGTGTTTCCGCGATTCCATCTCGTGGACTGGTGTTAACAACTCTAGCAGCCTTCTCATTTGACATCAATTTCCAAAATCCACTAGATCCAAGTATAATGAATCTATCAGTGTCACTTAAGGCTCTTGAAGTAACATCTGGCTGTGATGATAGCAAAGGTCTTGTTAAAGTTGGAGTCACTACTTCAGACAATGGGATTTCGAATGATCTCCTTTTGGTGAACTGTGAGTTTTTCATATATGCATATCCTATACATCTACTTGTCTCGATTAAGCCTTTAACTTCAATACATTCGTAGCGACTATTATTATGATCTGATTGCAACTCAGTGAGTTCTTCCTGAATATCTGGGTTTAGAAAATTGTGATCTCTAACAATCTGTTCAGGAACCAATCTTTTAAATGGACCAATGCTCTTCTGAGAACTGAGTATAGCGCGTGAGTCTCCAACGTTAGCGACAAATAACCTCCCTTTCCATATGATACAAATCAAACAACCTGAACTAACAAAACTATTCTGTATCTCATGCTGTTGCTCAAAACTATTTCTAGCAAACTCAATAAAACCTCTCTCCATTTGGTGAACAACTTGCCTCAGAATAAGCTCAGTCATTAAGTTATTATTCTGCCGAATACGCCCTGCAATTTATAACCAGATTATTTCTTCATCAAACTTCCATGTTAAAACAGTGCTACTGCTACACTACACATGGCAATATAACACTAACTTTAGATCAGAAGTACAACAATAAGGCACAAGAAAGATTAGTTTTCTTGATTTCTTCATTGTTTATAATTAAGAAAACATTTTCCATCTCCTCAATTCTTGGATATAGAATCACTTCATTCCTTTAAATTTCAGTTCATGTTTCAATTCCATATCCACACTCAAAGAGCACCATTCAAAGAATTAAAGGTAAGATACAAAATAGGCAATGTTAATATGATAATAACACACACACATGAATAAAAATGAAAATGAGAAAGAAACAAAGAATAAAAATGACAGAAGAATCAATAAATTAATGAAATGAAGACTCACTCAATATTTCCCCGAAGATATGATCTCTAAGATAGATGGAAGTGGTGTCGCCTTTATGGCCATCATAAACTCCAACAAAGAGTGCATCAGTGCCAACTTCAACCTGGCTATGATCTTCCATATCCATATTCGCCTGAACTGCAGCCATGGAGAATTCGCCACAATGATGCCTAATCAGTGGCCTCGACCAAGCCAGAGGGTCATTATCAAATGGTTCAGCTTTGATATGATACTTTTTGTAACCATGGGACCCGAAAAGATTAAACGAAGGCATGATCTTGTGTTTCTCTTCTTGAAGACAAGAAAAGAAAAGAAAAGATGAGGATGAATGAATGCTGAGAGTGTGAAAATAAAAATGTGAATGTGAATGAAATGAATGAATGAATATTAGTATGTATGTATTTATAATGTAACTGAATATCAACTAACTTGTAACAGAAAATGACAAGTCCTAACAGATTCCAAACGGTTGAGTAGTGCTCTTTTTAGAATGAGTAGTGTTCTCAAAATCCAAGAATTTTATAATGCCCTCATACATACTTAGGACCTGTCTCCAATAATTTTCTGATTATGTAAGTCTCACTTAAAGTTTCCATTTTGGCCTTAAAATACGTTGTAGATATTTTCACAACCACCTGCTGATAAAAAAAAATACATTTTTTCCTTATCTTTAATATAAATTCAACCCGTGGTAAAAAAAAAAAATTAAAATAAATTCAACCCTTTTAGGATTTATGTTTTTTTTTAATTTTAAAAATGCACCATAAAAAAAGAGAGAAATTTAAACTTTCAAAAAGACAAAACTATTTCATATTGTTATAATTTGAGATTTTTAAGTTTATTTCTGAGATGCCAGTTTCAATAGAGAGATTTGGAAGCTTTGAGTAAAAGTCTTAAACTGTACATTTGATCCCTTACGTTTATTTTAGGTTTCAATCAGGTCCCTTACGTTTTAAAAGTTTCAATTTGGTTCCTCACGTTATCAACGAACGTTTGCAATAGTTAGTCCCTTTCGTCAAAATTTTGGCTAACGCCGTTTAAATTTTACACGTGGCAGACGGTTTGGACACGTGGACGTTATTTTGGACACGTTTGCTAATATATATTAATTTTTTTGGGCCAATTCTATTATTATAAGTAATATATATTAATTTTAATTATTATTTTTTTATTTAGTTAACATCCCATATGGCACTGAACGTGTCCAAAATAACGTCCACGTGTCCAAACCGTCAACCAAGTGTAAGATTCAAACGGCGTTAGTCAAAATTTTGACGGAATGGACTAACTAATATAAACGTTGATAACATGAGGGACCAAATTGAAACTTTAAAAACGTAAGGGACCTGATTGAAACCTAAAATAAACTTAAGGGACCAAATATACAGTTTAGACTTTTTTTTTATGGCCAAGTAGTCTAGTTAGTTAGAAATTCTACGTTTTAGGTGAATTTCAGCCCCTATATATATAATGCAATGTTCTTATCAACTGAACTAAATTCATTGGAACTGATTTGAGTAAGTCTTCAACACCAATTAACTACTATGTCTTTTAGGTTTAGTTGATGTATATTTTTATCTTATTTTAAGATTTTTATTAAGGTAATAAATTTTTATTAATCGTAATAAAAAACATCTTGATTCACAATTTTCAAGTAGATAAAGAATGAAAAAAAAAACGATTTTAAAGAAAATTAAATCTTTATAGAAAATTTATATATGGCTAAAATAGTATGGATCAATTATCTGAAGTAATTAAACTAGCATTTTGTTGTCCCCATCAGCTTAACTCAGTTTATATGGACATTATATTATATATGTAAGAGTCGGGGTTTGAATCCTAACCACTAAGTTATTTGATAAAATAAATAACACGCCAATTGATATTTTGAGGTGAAGTGAGCATATTTTTCTTATAAAAACTGGAGTTTTATACCGTTAATATTTTATAATCACTTAATACTTTAATCACATTTAGAATATTTTAGAGTGAAAATTAATTTTGATACTTTACAATTTTCTAACAACACAATATAGAATCCCCGGCAAAAAAAAACATAATTACTCCTTGATATTTTTATACTATCAACAAATTAGTTTCTCCGAGACTAATTTGTCTCGTATTACTCCCTGATATTACAACAAATCAAAGACTAATTTGTCTCGTATATGAAAATGTCAGCTAATTTAAGTTTTATTTTCATTAAAAATTAAATTGAGCCGTCAAAAAATTGTAAGGGACCAATTTGAATCTTCAATCAATATTATATATTTTATAGTTTTTTCTAATTAAAAAAAATTACTTCCTCACTTTTCCTCAAACAACCAACTCACATACAAAACTTTTTTTTTTAAAACAAAAACTATAGACTAAGCGTAATAGATTTAATTAAAAATATTACTTAAAGTTTTTCATTAATTGTAGATATATTTTCACAACTAACCGATAAATTATTTTTTTTTATAAATAATTCATATTGTTATGATTTTATAATTTGGTATTTTTTTGGTTTAGTTGATATATATATTTTTTATCTTATTTTAATATTTTTACTAAGGTACTAATAAAAAAGGGATCTTGAGTACATTTGGCTAGTAGATAAGAATAGGAAAAAAAGAAAAAAGGATTAGATAAGTTTAAAAAAAAATTAATCTTTTGATAAAAAATAAAATCTTTTAAAAGATTTGATTACAAAACAAACTTGATTCCCAAGACACTGTCTCTTTTATAAACACAAACTATTGCAAGACTGTCTCTTTAATAAACACTGTCTCTTTTAGATGAATAAGAACATCTTCAATGTGTGTTGCTTGATTTGTCTGTTTATATATGCCTTCATACTGAATGCTTAGTTTATGTAGTTTTCTAGAGTATTTTTGTTGTTGCTTCCTCTGACTATTTGTGATTGACAATCTAAAGGTGCGTTCTGCAATGTGAAGGAAGTCACTTTTGATAAAGTTGTTTATTTTTTACATTTATGTCAATGCTATGAAGTTGTTTTGTCTTGAAAATCACTAGTATTTACATATTTAGAGTCCTTAGGTATATGGCTCTGAATATACTTTATGCCAATGCTATGAAGTTGTTTTTGCTCTGAAGAAACACCTTTTGTCGAAATACACAGAATACCAAACAAATAAATACACTTTAGTAAAAGTTATACTGCAGATACTCGCGAATGTCCATAATAGGTTGCAACTAAATAACACTCGTGGAAGTATCAGGCGAGGAGACATTTATTTTACCAGCAAAAAATAGGTAATAATGGACTATATTTCAAGTGGCCTTAATATTTCCCGTGTCTTCCTGATTGAGGTGACACTTCTATTGCCAACTCACATGTAAATTTCACATTGGCCTTAATATTTCAAGTGAAGATAAACACAATCATCTTCTTGCAGTAATGTATATGATGCATTTGAATCACAACATTTTGTATAAAGAATATCAACCTTCCTTGTCAAGTAACGATGATAGATTTGGGAAAATAGAGTAGCTTTAAACAATTGACCTGTTATTTCGGAACTGTCATTTCTCGTTGTGTCCAAGATTTTCTAGGACATGATTGTGAGCTATTAAGGTTGTGTTTTCAGAAACTTAGGGAGATGTTGGTTGGTATTAAAACTCACAATGGAAGGAGAATGCAGCCAGGGAAGCAATAAAAGCAGAATATTTACAATAACATTCAAGTTAGTTTCTTTGTTAGCCTTGCAATTCTTGGGATCTTGGTTCAGGCGAACACCAGAAAATCGAATATGATGCAAAAAAAGAAGCTAAAAACTTCAAAACTGATATCAACTCAACCTAGTAGGCGCAAATTACCGATCGCTTCCTCTACTAAGAAAAAGTCAACTCAACCTGAACAACATTGATAAAAAAACCAGACAGATGAAATAGATAAAACTGATTGATACACTTGTAATTAGCTGCGTTGACTGTACCTCCAAGGAACCAGAACAAGAGATTAAACCACTACAGTCATCTGCCAGGTCTCACAGCAGCAATGCATACGAACTGAAGCGACCTGACAATGTTAACTAACTAGCTAACCACTTTAACTAACAGCTTGATAAAAGACTCACCCCATGGATCACGTCTCAACTTCCAAGACAAAATGGCGTACGCAAAAATACTGAGGCTGTGCAAACCTCTGGTATGCCCTCATCAGGTGATGGCTGCACTTTATCTTCGGGTGATGGATCCCTTTTCATCTTAGTTGATGGTTACATTTGTACTTCACTCAATGGCCATTGTACATTTGGGCTTGATCCAAGGATAGGTCTCTCTTGCTCCGCTCGATTGACCCTGCCCACTTATCAGTGACTACGAGTCATACTCAACAATAGCTGACAAATATTGTTCCTTTGATTCATTTCTCTGACTTTGCCCTCTTTGAACTTTGAGTTTTTTCCAAATTAGTTATGTATGGCTAATAAGAAAATAATGTACAACATATCATTATATCCAAATACTTCTGATTAGGCTTTCTTTAAAGGAGAAATATCATCCATTGATTAAACAAAAGAAAATTTCAAGCAATCATCTCTTCAGATGCATCCATAAATTGATAAAATTATAATAAAGATGTAGTCCGACCAAAATATACATTCAATGCATTAAGTTTCCATAAAGGGCAAACCTTTTCAACCCAGACGACAATCCATTTACCAAAATCTGATCACAATGTAGTAGATGTAACTCTATGATACTCTCACCCTTTGGAATTGATGCCTCCATCATTTCGCAATTTTTGTAAAGAAGGAAGGTGTTGAGGCAGGGGGGCCCTTCTCAATTTGGAACAATGACTTATGTAAAGCTCTTCAAGAGAAGGAGATCCTTCAAGACATAAACATTCCTCCAACTTGTAGCAATTACTTATCGTCAATTGTTGTAAAGAAGGAAGGTGTTGAGGCGGAACCCTTTTCAATTCACGACAATTTGTAATATAAAGCACTTTAAGCGGGTGAATTGTTGAATTATTATTGTCGTAAAACTCTTCTTCGCCGTTGATCTTTATTCCATAACAATGTGAAATGGAAAGCTCCTTGAGACAATGAAATTGACCAAGTGGCGGAAAATGAGAACATAATTCACAGCTCTTCAGTTTAAGAGATACTAAATGACAATCCCGGCTTAGCCAATTTGGAAAGCAGTTGCCATTATAGTATGACAATCACAAGTATTTGTTTGTTCAAATTGTTGTATGTGCATCATACAGTATTGGCTTTAGCCTTAATTCTGCAGTTGCTGCCTTTACAAAAATATTTTCATGAGACTATTGAAAATAAATGATATTACCTAAAGGCTAAATCTCATTTTGGTAGTTGCTTAATATTCTGCATGTATGTACTATGTATAGATTTCACATTCAAATCAGGTAAAATCTTGGATGAGGATAACTATTGTGATGCTCAATACCTTGGACAGGAAGAAACTTTACAATAGAAGCAGAAGTGAGGTTTGTAACAGTTGAAGATACTAAGGAACTTGTAGCAGTAGATGGATATAAAGTTATTATAAGAATTTACTTGCCTCATTAGCCAGTTCTTGTGCTTGCACATAAATAATGTGAATGACTTGAGATAAGAAAATTTTACATGAACTTAGGTGATATTGTGCTGGTAACAGTAGTTGATTGAGCTGGTAAATCTCCTCTGAACCAACATAGTTTTCTGCATAAATATGTTATATCTACACAAGAAGCATAAAATTCATACGAATTTGCATAGCTTGAATATTTGTTGTACTTGCCTTGGGATTACACAACAGATAATCCAAAAAGAACAAAAGATAAAGGTTTTGTGCTACCTACCTAATATCTAGTCTAGTATTGAAGAACATGGGAAAATAAAAGAGAGTTTACCATATATGCAATCATGTTCTCTAGTCTAGAAGCATGAACCAAGAGTCTAAATGAGAATGTAGGCAATGGGCGAGGATAACTAGTGTGATGCTCATTGCTCAATACCTTGGATAATTGTTATAATCCATTATTGTGCAGTGCACTAGATGAACATGAGAGGATAAATGTGAGCTTGCACAAGAGTCAAAAATGAATTACAGAAACATAGAAATGTTCTGTATAATAATTATAATATTTCCATTATGCAGAAACAAATTGAATCTGTTGGTTCCATGGAGTTGCAGAATGATGGCATAGCTGGCAGTGTGGACTCGGAATGCCTTAAAATTTTCAAGTTGAATCAGATGTATGGCCTTGATCTGAGGTGTACATCTTTCTATATAAGAAAATTTTGATTTCGTATTAGATAATGGATTCGAGCTTTATCTGTAAAGACATATATTCAGAAGGTTCTAGCATCTATAGGTCCCAATTCTTAGTCTTGCCTAGACAATTAAATAGCATAAGAGCTTATCATATACGTGTGTATGTATTTCTATAACAAAAGATAAAATAAAGAAAATTGTTTTCAATAAGCTTTAAATTGAACTCAGTTTTACGGACATATCATAAATTGTTACTGTTAAAAAGTCTCACATCGGATATGAGATGGCCTTGACAAGTGTTTATAAGCAAGTGGTAGTCCTCACCTTACAAGCCGGTTTTGTGAGGATCAGTTAGACCCATACTTATTTCTAATAATTTCTAACAGTTACCATAAGCTTTGCTAAATAGCCTCACAAGTGGTTATACCAATAGATAAACTCAAATAAACCAATCCAAACAGGCCCAAATATTCTTGTATTAAGCTTCTCAGTTATGTTGTCCGCAAGAATTTCCGAGTTCAATAGGCTTATAAACCCACAAACTGAGTCACAATTAAAATTATCCAAGGAAGAAAGACTGGGAACCATGTTATGAAGTTCAAATGAAGTTGGATGGCTTAAATGACTGTGAAAGGTTTTGTGCTACCTATAGCTATAACTGACTCGTTTAGCTCCGCCATTGGCCAATGTGATAGGAGATAAGGAGTTGTACTTAGAAACCATAAATGTCATAGAGTGATAGAATGTGATAGGAGATAATGCTCAAGAACCAAGAGTCAAAAACTGGCAACTAGGTAAAGCACAATGGATGAGGATAGCTATTGTGATGCTCAATACCTTAGATCATGATAATCAGTGATTTGATGCCGGCTAGAGTGATAAAATTGGAGATTTATTAGTATGTCCTTCTTTGAGGTCTGAGTATTGAGGTACCTTACTCATGTTCAATAATAAAATTTTGTTCCGATGCTAAATGACATCAAAACTGGTTATGCATAAATGTGGGGATAAAAATCTGGATATGAAAGAAATGAATGAATATGTACAAATACAAAAATCTGGTTATGTATAATGTATGTATGTGTGTAATTATAAAGGTGCAAATAAATGACCATAATAAAAGACAATTGGATTATATTAAACGATGTTTAGTGTTACAATTTGAACTAGTTTTTTCCAAAACTAGGCAGAGCCACCCAAGTTTAGTCCCTATATACAGTTCTAGGCATAATATTCCTTGTCTCAAACTGAGTGAACGAACCAACTCTATTTATGTGCTTCAAAGACAACATCGAGATATCAAAAAGGTGATGATGGATGAATCTTTTCAGACAATCATCTCAAGGTATTGATGTGCTTCAGAGACAACATCGAGATATCTAAAAAGTGAGGGATGAATCGCGTCAGAGAAGTTTCTGAAGGAATCAATTGCTGGCACCGAGGTCACCACTGGCATCACAGTTGGATTCAGTTCCGGCTTTTTGTCGAAGAATACAACAATCACAGAGATATCATCATGATAAGCCCGCCTAGTCCCTTCAACAGAAACACTAGGACCCCTAATAACACCATGTCCCGTAGGAATCTCCCGAAGCTCACTATAGCTTATGTTATTTCTTCTAGCTGCAATCTCTAGAGCAGTCGTCAAAATCCTTTTCGCGATTCCCTGCAACAAAAAGCCAACATACTAAACCATAAATAAACAAACCAAGAGCTAGCTAACAGAGATAACAGAGATAATAAGTAGCTAGAAAGAACAAGCCATGCATACATCTCGTGGATTGGCGTGAACAATTTCAGCTGCATGCCACTTTGTCAACAATTTCCAAAGTCCACCAGGTTCTGCTGATAGCAAAGGTCGAGTAAAATCAGAACTGTGGGACTTAATTGGAAGGATGAGGTTAAGGTTAAAATCAGAAGGTTCATTGATTAGTTATTACGATACCAAAATTCGCATAAAAGGGGACCAAAAGTATCGTTATGCCTAACCAACGAGGCACTTTGCGGCCTTTTACACAAAAAATAACAAAATATAAAGAACCTAACATTACAAAAATTGAAAAAAATGAAGAAAAGAAGAGAAGAATAGGTGTGAAACCTTAGGAAGCCGAATGCTTCCATTTATAGGCATTTTGGCCACACCCGTGACCAACTAAAATTAGCCACATTGCAGGCCTTTGACTGAAACAGAGGTCTCTGACCACCGACGAATCCGTGACCTAAGCCACGGACGTGCGGTGAAAATTACTCAATTATTGCTCATTTTTTCCTACATCCGTGACTTATGCCACGGAGGGTATTTTGGTCCTTTCGTAGGGCGCGCGAGAATTCCTCAGGGTGACAAAAGTAATTCTCTTGTTAATTTATGCTAACAATGATATATACTAATTTAGAAGAATTCTCTTTATGCCCTTCAGGTTTCTTTTTTATCCCTTTGGTTTCCTATTTTGCTCTCAAATAAAAAAAAATTTGGTTTCTGCGAACCGAATTTTTCATCAAGGGAAAATATGATTTTTGGAGGGTGAAAAAGAATCATGGGGGCCTAGAGAGAATTATTCACTAATTTATGCGAATATTTAGATGAATTGATAGCCCGTGCTTAACACGGGTCTCACACTCCTTAAAAACAAATAAAAAAATAATCCATATTTATTTTTTCCTTTACCATTCAAATAATAAGACAATAATAAGCCTTTAATTCCATCGTTAAAATCATTAAAAATGTCTAACTATTAAAATTTATTTGTGTTTGGAAACAAATCAAAATATAATAAAGGGCACTTAATTGTTAATATATTTCCACCAAAATATAATAAAGGAATTATTTTATTTATTTAAAATTAAAGTTTGACGGTAGGCATTAATCCAAATATCACTTATAGTTTTAATAAGAAAAATAATTGTAGGAATAAAAAACATTTGATTTTTTTTTTTGACTCAAATATTTGATTGAGAACACACAAAAAACAAAAAAAGGCATTTTATTGACAAAAATTTATTTATCAATATAGGATAGGATAGGATTAGAATTGTTCAATGTATGATAGGGTTTCATCAATATAGATTAGCTCAATATAATCTATATTTATTTATTCAAAAAAGAAAAAACGGCTCCCAATTCCCAATACCGTTGCCGTTTATAAACCTATATTCCCAAATTTATAAATCTATATATATATATTACCGTTGCCGTTTTGAGAAATCAGAATAGATCAATTTCCCAATTCCGTTTCCATTTCTCTTCCCCTCAACGGCTACTTCTCTCCACCGGCAAAGATGAAGAGACGCCGCCGCAGAGCTTCCATCTTCATCTCCGCCAAATCCAGACCCACTCCTCGCAAGCACACCCAAACTAAACAAAACTCAGTTCCTAATTTCACTGTCACTTCTTCCCCTTTCCATGTCAAATTCAAGAGTCCATTACCACCAAGTCACCAACACCTCCATCTTCCAATCCTCTCAAAAGCAAGCCTCGCTCTTGACACTCTCGCCGCCGATAATTCTCTCCCTGCAACATCTGATTCCGGTGTCAAGGTTACCAACTTTTTTTTAGGGTTTCATTTCTTATTCTAACGGTAATATATTACCTCTGCCGACGATCCTTATATCTAACGGTAATATTCAGTTTTTTGATTTTTTTTTCGTAAATTTTGATTGTTACTATTTTTGTTTGTGTGATTTTTTGGATGATCGGATTCATGATTGGTGTTATTCGTTGAGTGTTGAATTGAAAAGTTGTTTTTGATTATGGGTTTTATTTGGGAATGGTGACCTATGTGGGTTGTAGTGGTTTGAAGCTTCACAAGCTCCGATCAATTCTTCTTCCTCGTTCTTTCTCTTTGGTTATATTTATGTAGCCTGTCTGTGTTTTGTTTTTCTTTATTATGGTTGTTTGTGGTGCTGAATTTGATGTTGTTGATGTTCTATTTTTGGGTTTGAATTTGATGTTGTTGATGTTCTGTTATTGTGTTTTGTTGTTGATGTTAATTCTAGATTAAATGAACAACAAGGAACACAAAGAACAGGGAACACCTCTGTTGATGTTGTCTATGTTGATGTTTTGTTTTTGGAATATCATTGATTCCCAATTTGATTTGTTTATGTTTCAGTTCGCCGCAGACGAGGTTTTTTTTTGTCGAATTGAACGAAGGTTTGACAAGAGAGCTTGGCGAATTGAATGTTGGTAATTTGTTTCATAATTCCTCGAATTTTAATTACTTTGATTTAATCTGATTTATGATAATGATAATGATTAAGAAATTGTGAATTTTATTTTTGTTTCATTTCGTGTTTGTCTTATGATATATGATAATGTTTATGGATATATGATTTTTGTTTTATTTGGATTTTATTCTAATAATGTATGATAATTATAATTATTAATGTTGTTTGATTTATGTTTTTCATTTTTAATTAGTAAGCAAGAATTAATCCCCCACTAATATATCTTTTCTTTGAGACTTTGGCTATTGTGGGTTTGAGCATAGTGAGAGATAGAGAAAGATAGTTGTGTGTGAAATGAGAAAAATTCAATTTTTTGTTTGTTTTTTCAATGTTTTAGCAATTGGAATTTGATGATATTGGGTTCTCTTGAATATTATAGTTTCTTCAATGTTTTATCATTTATGTAACTATTGGGGGTTTGTTTTGTTTGTTTGGGAGTTTAGGGATTTTTAAATTGGGGGGGGGGGGGGGGGGGGCTGATTACAATAATGTATTACCAATAAGAAACTAGAGAGAAATGGCTAGAGTTGGTGAGCTTAGTTTATATATTTTAGCCTTTTGGCTTTTTAAATTTCATAATCTGAAAATAATATTCAATTTTCTCGAAATTTATGATCGAAGTTATCCTTTTATCCTTACTTTGCTGAGTCTGCTCTTTATAATATATATCAGGGACAAATGTGGGTGTCAATGGCAAAATACAAATGCACCAATATCAGATGCCTTGCGTGATTATTATTATTAGGTTTTGCTAACCATTTTTCTCTGCTGATTTGCTAAATATGAAGCAATTTTGTTTTGTTGCATTTTCAGGTTGCTTCTTTCTCGCTTTCTTTTGGCATACCTAGCGATGAGAATGAATGAACAGGGAGCACACACAACATCGGCGGCAGCCTTCGACGTAGAGGTACAGATTTCGGATCCATTCTATTTTTATTTGCTTCAATTTGCAAAGGTTGTCTTTTATGCAGGAAATTAGTTTGCCATTAGATATTGTATGGTTTACATTACAAGCCTTAATAAGATCACTAAGAGAAAATGGGCTCAAATAGTAGACAAATTAAAAAGGACTCCCAAACATATCACATGTCTATAGTCTCAAATCTTTAAGTGCTAATTTGATTTTTATACACCAACTTTGCAAAAATAAAAAAGTTTGGTTTAGCTAGCATTTGTTAATGTTTAGTGTGTTTGAATAGTGTTGGTTCAAATGGAAAATGGGCGTGAGGCTTTTGTTAATATGATAGGTGCTGGTGTGGCTATAATGATTGGGGCTGGTATAGCTTTTGGTAAAGCAGATGGTCTATGCTTTTGCATAATATACTTTTGGGGTGTTAGTCTTTATTCAAGACAATTAAGCAATATCTTGAAGTGCTTTTGTTGTTTGCTTTGAAATGTATGTTTTTTAAATATCTTTAATTGAAACTATGCATTTCTTCGATTGGTGGAAGAGCAAGAGGGAGTTTTCTTAAGGTTGGCAAATACACTGAGTGCGTCGATGCTGATCTTCTAATTTACCTTGCCGTTGTCCTTGAATATCTCGCCGTTGAGGTAATTTTTGCCCAACTTTCTTATTGTGTGCAAGTCCTTTGCTTTTGAGGATTGTTATATTTATCTTTTTGACCTTTTTCTTATTTTGTTAATGATCTCAATGGCCAAAAAGGTTTCTTAATTTAAGGGATTGTGAATTCTTCCATTTCATGCATAATCACTCCACATGCCTTTAATCCTTTCAATGATATTTTTCACTATGATTATTACTTTTTCTATTTTCTCTCTACTAACTCTTCTTTCTATATTTTCCCTCTTCTTTATACCTTTTTGGCTCACTCATTGTTTTTGTTTCAGATTTTTAAACCAATTTAATATGGACATGATAGATATATAGCCCATACACTTGCCGAAATTGAGGAGTGTGGGCTAGCTAGATGGAACACGAAGGAGCATTTGAGTGCATGTAATGTCTACACAAAATGGGTATGGTAATTAAGTTTTTGTTACTGCATAATTAATTAATTTTGTAAAACTTTAAAATTTATGCTTCATTATTGTTCTTTTAACTTAATTATTATTCATGTAAGGGAACCCATTGAACCAATTGAACATGAGGAATCTCAATTCAATTCATTTCAAAACTATGAAGAAGACAATGTTGTTAGCATCAATGAAAATTTTGAATTTTTATTTGATTAATGTGCAGGTCAAATAGCCTATGAACTCCCATCTTCATCAAATGAATCTTATTTATCCTAAAGTCTTCTTGATGGGTTAAGAGGCAGGTCATCAAATTGCCTATATGATATAATAACTTACAATGAAATATTTTGCAATGAGTTAAATCGAATGATGTGATCCAAGTTTAAATCTTAATGTGATCACTTATTTTAATTTCAAAAACTTGAAGATATTTTAAACTCGCTGTGCTTACTTTACCTAAAGGATAAATAGGACTCACAAGGCATTCTTTGCGTGTTAATGACGATTACAATATGGTGACATTATTAGGTACCATATTTTCATGGTGGTCATTTTGCTTAATGTCTTTGATCTGGATTGTGATTTACTAATCTTTTGATTTGCACAAGCACAAATGTGATTTATGTTGGGTCAAATCCATGTGGTTGTTTTGTTCTAAATGTGATTTATGTGTTAATTTTGCAGGATTGTGTTAATGACAATAGTGTGTCATTTATAATACCAAGTTTCATTCAATAATAAGCTTCAATGGCAAGAGATTGGGCAAGACAGAAAAAAGCTCACATGAAGCATATGTATTTAGTTAAGTGCAGCTAAAGTTGATTGGGCAAGACAAAAAAAAAACTCACATGAGGCAAGAGGCGCCGCAGAGCTTCCATCATCATCTCCGCCAAATCCAGACCCAATCCTCGCAAGCACAGCCAAACTAAAGAAAACCCAGTTCCCAATTTCACCGTCACTTCTTCCCCTTCCCATGTCAAATTGAAGAGTCCATTACCACCAACACCTCCATCTTCCAATCCTCTCAAACGCAAGGCTCGCTCTTGACACTCTCGCCGCTGATAATTCTCTCCCGGCAACCTCTGATTCCGGTGTCAAGGTTACCATTTTTTTTAGGGTTTCATATCTTGTTCTAACGGTGATATTACCTCTGCCGACGATCCTTATATATAACGGTAATATTCAGTTTTTTTTATCTTTTTTTGGTAAATTTTGATTGTTAATATTTTTGTTTGTGTGATTTTTTGGATGATCGGATTCATGATTGGTGTTATTCGTTGAGTGTTGAATTGAAAAGTTGTTTTTGATTATGTGTTTTTGATGGCGTTGTTTTGATTGAAGCAATCGGTGGAATTTGTGTATTTTGTTTTGGAGTTGAAGGATTAGAATAAGAACTTGTTTGTTTTTCTGTGAAATGGTTTAAACTATTGGCCGATTATGATAATATAGGAAGTGTGTGTGTTAAATTTGGAATGCAGAAAATGACATATTTCTCTGTATATGCTTTTAGGTACATTCTTTTTGTTGTGGAGACTATATGATTATATATTGTTGAAAGTAACATTTTTTCTCTCTTTGTATATAATTTTTGTTTTTTGGTATGCTGCTTTTGTTATGTTGTGTTATCCTTACAGCTCCTGGTATGACAACCTTGATGATTTCATCTCATAAGGAGTTCGACATGTACTCAGATGACTGGCTGACCTAGTCAAGTATAATATGTAGGTATCTTATTCTTCTTCCTCCTCTTTATTTTATATATGTTTCACTCGGGATTTTATGGCTTAGATTTATAGTGGTCTCGACTTGATTCAGCAGCTATTGTTAGCTTATGTTATGTTACGACTTTTAATTTTGATTATGATCATTTGAGGCCCTAGTAGTCATTCTTGTCATCGTCTCCTTGTCTATATTAGGCAAGAAACTGCCAACACATTGCTTGAGGCTTGGAGATAAAGATATTTGTATTCGTTAGCATTAACACATGAAGTATAAGGTGTATATTTTTTATATTTCCTATATGATATTAATTTAAAACTATTATTGGGCCTTCTGGGTGTATTTTTTTAATATTTCTAATATGATGTGACTTAAACTATTATTGGGTCTTCTGGTATTGGCTGATGCTTTTAAGATGATTGTTTCTTGACATGGTGTTGGAGCCTCTTTTGTCCAAATGGTTAAATTTTTTAATTTGATCCTCTTCATCTTTAGTCTCTAAATTAAATTTCAAGTATTAGTGGGCATTTCTTTATTCATACCTCAAGTCTAAAGGGCTTTCACATCGAGAAGTGTGTTTGAGTTGTAATCAAACACAATTTCTGAGTTTGCACCGAATGGTGCTTGTTTGATTTCAGAAAATATTTGTTGTTCTTATTTTGTGTTCATGTTTAAGTACAAAGCTACCATTTTGTTTCCTGTTTTCAAAGATTTGAATAGGAATTTTTTAAAAGAGAAAAAGTAGTTTTCACTGTTCCCTATACAAATCTTTGAAAACAAGAGACAAAGTGAAAAGTATAATGTGGCATGCAAGCATTTTTGTAGTTAAAGGTGAAAACTGATGGAAAACAGAAAATGGCTCTTACCAGACATGCCTTTTAGTTTTTAGGTTCATCGCTTAAAGGTGTTTGTTTGATTTGTTTCGCAGTCGTTGAAATGTAAAAACTCAAAGCACGGTGGACAAGCTATTATTCTCTTGAATTGGCTTTTTCAGGATGAGCTTAATTTTGTACCTGTTGCTGAAGCTCTTGCTAGTATCATTACCAGAAAGAATGATCATGATTTATTGTTTGGTTGGTGTCTTCTTCTTAGGAGTATTGTAGATTATGATAGTTCTGTTCATCAATCTATGCTTAGTGGCGAGTTTGTATCTATTTTTTCATTCGCGATCAATTCAACTGTTTATTATATATACATGGATTAGAAAATTAGAATTAAGTTGTGTGGTAATGTATTGTGTTTGTTGTTTTTGGTGTAACTTTGTTGTTTTTGGCAGGAATAAGAGAGAGGTATAGTGATTTCTTGAAGATACTTTCGACTTGCCTTCACGATTTGGCAGGGATTGTGAGTAACGAAAGGTATTATAGTTACCAATGAATCTCTTTCGCATTTTAAATGATGGAATTTAATGTTGTTTAGTGTTTGATTTTGCTCGTAAATGCAATGTTTGTAGTCGAAAAAAATGTTGTGTGTATTTTGTTACATTCACCTTGTGCTAGTATATTATCTGGCTTATCTTTATATCATAAATCCGAGACCCATTCATCAAAATTGTACACTTCACTACTACTATTACTATTTTAGTAAAGTGACGGCCAAAACTATTGCATGTTTGTCGACCGACATTCTTGCATTATAGACTACGTTTGCAGTATGCTGTCTGAAGATTGACTGATTGTAGTTTGGATGTAATGATTATCTCAATTGTATACATCTGTCCATCTTCACAAATCTGCTGTTTCATGTTTGTTTTTTGTTGTCAATGTTGTGGCAACATGTTTTCCATTTTAAGTTTCCAATATTGTCAAATCTATATCTCTTCCTATTACCCCCTTTAATGGGTTAGCATCTCTCTAATTTTATTTTTATTTTTTATTATTTTTATATTAATTCTCTTATTGTTCCATCAATTTTTGTTATCTGATCTCTCGGACTTCAGCACATTGCAGGATGGTTTTGAGTTGCCATCTCGCCTTGGAGTGTCTGCCGCTGATTGCTTTTTGGCCATTTCGGGTGCATTGACAAAAGCAGACAAGCTTCAAGATAAGAAGTTAACATTTAATGCCAAAGCAAAAGATCAGGAAATCACTTTGGTACAATGTCCTATCTTTGACAAAAACGTGAAATCGGATTCAAAATCTTTGTTGATGTCGAAGTTTGAAAGGGACTATACTCTCTGGCATCATATAGACGACCTTATATGTTTGGCACAAAGACTCCTTTCTGTAAGTTATACAGTTTTTGTACGAATCATTATGTTTTAGACAAGATGCACGCGCATATATTCTTGATATAAAATTATGGTATCCAATTAGGATAGTTTTATCAAATAAGTGAACAATAGAAAGTGATGGCATTATATAACTACATAGTCCACGAGCTAGACTTTTAGAAGGTCAGTGATTCAATTGTAGAGCATTTTTTGTCAAATTGACTTTGGAGCAAAAGCCTGTTCTTATCTTAGTTTCACGATTTATGTTTATCCCTGTTATTTCATACTTAACATCAGACAGATCTCCATACTTAATAAAGCTACAGAGTCCTTTTTACAGATTCTTCCTCAGGCTACTGATATAAAACTACCTTGGTTTTTGTGTGATGGCCAAATATCTGTTTCCATATAGACTAAATTGAAATTGAAATGGAATTTTAAATGCCATAGCTGCAAGAAATATATTCAATTGTTTTCATCAAAATTTATAATGTGAATGTGTATATGAACTTAGAATGTAAATATTAAATAACATGGTTCAAGCAGTAACATGTTCCTTCTGTTAAAATTTGCACCAAGCTTATTCAATTAATTAACCTTCCACAACAGTGGAGCAAAAAGTACCGTTTTTTACATGCAAAAGGCTTAGAGCAAGTTATTAAATGGCTGGAGGAGATAAAGGATCACTATGGGTCCTTTCAACCTGAGGCAGGTACAGAATTCATTGCATTTTTTAACGGCTACTTCATATTTTATTCATTCTCACAGAATTCTCTGAACCATTTTTTTTCTGCTACATTTAAGACAGATTCAAATGCTTTTAAGACCGGGATTTACTACTCTCTTCTTGCTGGAAGCATTATTACGTGCTATTACACTTGGAAGATCAGAAATTTTCTCAGCATTACAAGGAACTGTTGGACCAATATTTGTCCGGAATCCAGGTTTTATGTAGTAGAGATAAACTGCAATGATATTATGTTATAATTTATAATTTCAGCAATCTCCTCGTTTCCCAATATATGTCAGATAACTTGTATTGTTGTTTGATGTTTTCCATGGGAGATAAATTATTTCTTATTTTTCTTGTTTGTGAAGAAAATTAAGGCTTTAATTATTTTGCTGTATATATGGAAAGGAATGCCTCCCTGTATAGTGTGTTTGATTGTATTCCAAAATAACTACCACTGCACTATTTGCATGTGTGAATTAGTGACACATAGTGTGCTCCTGTTTCCGTTATGGTTGACTGTTAATAGTTAGTTTGAGATTAGAAGTTAGCGAGTTGGTTCTGTTATAGTATTACTGTTTCGCCATTTTTTTGTTCTGGTACTTCTTTGTGTCATTTCTATTACTTCGACTTGTTTGTTATATCTATGTAAGCATTACTGTTTTGTTGTTAATCCCATCCCATATCACGTTAAGGTAATCCATTAATGTCACAAAAATATGTTAACTGGCATATGTGAATGATTGTGTCACCATTACTTATTCTATAAAGATTTGTCGGTCATCACTCAAACATATAAACCCTTCTGTAATTTTATTACTGGTTACCATTTGTATGGCTTTACATTCTCATTCATTGTTGATTCACATAATCTTGCAGACCCTTCATTATACCTGCTTGATCTGGTTCGTAATGTCTACTCCCCTGATGAGAACCAATCATCTGCTAGTGATGCCATCATTGGGGTCCTCAAACGACACAACCAGAATATTGATGATATCATATTCTTGCTTCTTGACTGTCTTAAGTATGTTTTCTTTTCTTAACTGCTCTTTCTACAGGGCCTTTAAAGTTGTAGAGTAGAACTTATAAAAGCATGAAGGTGTAAACTTCTATTTCTACAGCTACAGTTCAAAAACTATGAATGTATTGATATGTGAAGATACCACTGCTTGACTAAAAGGTTGTCTCCTTATCCTTGCAGCAACATCAGCCAGAACTTAGATGATCCACCAGATGCAAAGATGATATGTGCCTTATGGAAGTTCTGAAACGTCTTGCTTCTGAAAACATTTCACAGAGAAGAAATGCCAAGGATGTTATAGCGGAAATCTTGCATATATCATTAGCGTCAAAAAAACCATTTTCTCATTCTGCTTGGTATGATTGCTCATTTAGTTATACCATATTTTTTTTTTAGTTTGTATATGTGATTATTGATATGTCTGTATTACGCAAGAAACTGCCAACACATTGCTTGAGCGGCTTGGAGATAACGATATTTGAATTCGTGAGCAGACGTCTAAGTTGCTTCCAATGATAGGTTAGCATTAACACATGAAGTATAAGCTGTATATTTTTTATATTTCCTATATGATATATTAAAACTATTATTGGGCCTTCTAGGTGTATTTTATAATAATTCTAATATGATGTGACTTAAACTATTATTGGGCCTTCTGGTATTGGTTGAAGCTTTTAGGATGATTGTTTCTTGACATGGTGTTGGAACCTCTTTTGTCCAAATGGTTAAATTTTTTAATTTGATCCTCTCTATCTTTAGTCTCTAAATTAAATTTCAAGTACAAGCTCACATTCTATGGCATGCTGGCATTTTTGTAGTTAAAGGTGGAAACTGATGGAAAGCAGAAAATGGCTCTTACCAGACATGCCTTTTAGTTTTTAGGTTCATCGCTTATTTGTATTTTCCTTTTTTCATTTCTCTCTCCTCTTTTTATTTCCTTTTTCAAATACTTCATTCTTCGCCATTTTTTTGTTTTGGTACTTCTTTGTGTCATTTCTATTACTTCGACTTGTTTGTTATATCTATGTAAGTATTACTGCTTTGTTGTTAATCCCATCCCATATCACGTTAAGGTAATCCATTAAATGTCACAAAAATATGTTAACTGGCATATGTGAATGATTGTGTCACCATTACTTATTCTATAAAGATTTGTCGGTCATCACTCAAACATATAAACCCTTCTGTAATTTTATTACTGGTTACCATTTGTATGGCTTTACATTCTCATTCATTGTTGATTCACATAATCTTGCAGACCCTTCATTATACCTGCCTGATCTGGTTCGTAATGTCTACTCCCCTGATGAGAACCAATCATCTGCTAGTGATGCCATCATTGGGGTCCTCAAACGACACAACCAGAATATTGATGATATCATATTCTTGCTTCTTGACTGTCTTAAGTATGTTTTCTTTTCTTAACTGCTCTTTCTACAGGGCCTTTAAAGTTGTAGAGTAGAACTTATAAAAGCATGAAGGTGTAAACTTCTATTTCTACAGCTACAGTTCAAAAACTATGAATGTATTGATATGTGAAGATACCACTGCTTGACTAAAAGGTTGTCTCCTTATCCTTGCAGCAACATCTGCCAGAACTTAGATGATCCACCAGATGCAAAGATGATATGTGCCTTATGGAAGTTCTGAAACGTCTTGCTTCTGAAAACATTTCACAGAGAAGAAATGCCAAGGATGTTATAGCGGAAATCTTGCATATATCATTAGCGTCAAAAAAACCATTTTCTCATTCTGCTTGGTATGATTGCTCATTTAGTTATACCATATTTTTTTTTTAGTTTGTATATGTGATTATTGATATGTCTGTATTACGCAAGAAACTGCCAACACATTGCTTGAGCGGCTTGGAGATAACGATATTTGAATTCGTGAGCAGACGTCTAAGTTGCTTCCAATGATAGGTTAGCATTAACACATGAAGTATAAGCTGTATATTTTTTATATTTCCTATATGATATATTAAAACTATTATTGGGCCTTCTAGGTGTATTTTATAATAATTCTAATATGATGTGACTTAAACTATTATTGGGCCTTCTGGTATTGGTTGAAGCTTTTAGGATGATTGTTTCTTGACATGGTGTTGGAACCTCTTTTGTCCAAATGGTTAAATTTTTTAATTTGATCCTCTCTATCTTTAGTCTCTAAATTAAATTTCAAGTACAAGCTCACATTCTATGGCATGCTGGCATTTTTGTAGTTAAAGGTGGAAACTGATGGAAAGCAGAAAATGGCTCTTACCAGACATGCCTTTTAGTTTTTAGGTTCATCGCTTATTTGTATTTTCCTTTTTTCATTTCTCTCTCCTCTTTTTATTTCCTTTTTCAAATACTTCATTCTTCGCCATTTTTTTGTTTTGGTACTTCTTTGTGTCATTTCTATTACTTCGACTTGTTTGTTATATCTATGTAAGTATTACTGCTTTGTTGTTAATCCCATCCCATATCACGTTAAGGTAATCCATTAAATGTCACAAAAATATGTTAACTGGCATATGTGAATGATTGTGTCACCATTACTTATTCTATAAAGATTTGTCGGTCATCACTCAAACATATAAACCCTTCTGTAATTTTATTACTGGTTACCATTTGTATGGCTTTACATTCTCATTCATTGTTGATTCACATAATCTTGCAGACCCTTCATTATACCTGCCTGATCTGGTTCGTAATGTCTACTCCCCTGATGAGAACCAATCATCTGCTAGTGATGCCATCATTGGGGTCCTCAAACGACACAACCAGAATATTGATGATATCATATTCTTGCTTCTTGACTGTCTTAAGTATGTTTTCTTTTCTTAACTGCTCTTTCTACAGGGCCTTTAAAGTTGTAGAGTAGAACTTATAAAAGCATGAAGGTGTAAACTTCTATTTCTACAGCTACAGTTCAAAAACTATGAATGTATTGATATGTGAAGATACCACTGCTTGACTAAAAGGTTGTCTCCTTATCCTTGCAGCAACATCTGCCAGAACTTAGATGATCCACCAGATGCAAAGATGATATGTGCCTTATGGAAGTTCTGAAACGTCTTGCTTCTGAAAACATTTCACAGAGAAGAAATGCCAAGGATGTTATAGCGGAAATCTTGCATATATCATTAGCGTCAAAAAAACCATTTTCTCATTCTGCTTGGTATGATTGCTCATTTAGTTATACCATATTTTTTTTTTAGTTTGTATATGTGATTATTGATATGTCTGTATTACGCAAGAAACTGCCAACACATTGCTTGAGCGGCTTGGAGATAACGATATTTGAATTCGTGAGCAGACGTCTAAGTTGCTTCCAATGATAGGTTAGCATTAACACATGAAGTATAAGCTGTATATTTTTTATATTTCCTATATGATATATTAAAACTATTATTGGGCCTTCTAGGTGTATTTTATAATAATTCTAATATGATGTGACTTAAACTATTATTGGGCCTTCTGGTATTGGTTGAAGCTTTTAGGATGATTGTTTCTTGACATGGTGTTGGAACCTCTTTTGTCCAAATGGTTAAATTTTTTAATTTGATCCTCTCTATCTTTAGTCTCTAAATTAAATTTCAAGTACAAGCTCACATTCTATGGCATGCTGGCATTTTTGTAGTTAAAGGTGAAAACTGATGGAAAGCAGAAAATGGCTCTTATCAGACATGCCTTTTAGTTTTTAGGTTCATCGCTTATTTGTATTTTCCTTTTTTCATTTCTCTCCTCTTTTTATTTCCTTTTTCAAATACTTCATTCTTCGCCATTTTTTTGTTTTGGTACTTCTTTGTGTCATTTCTATTACTTCGACTTGTTTGTTATATCTATGTAAGTATTACTGCTTTGTTGTTAATCCCATCCCATATCACGTTAAGGTAATCCATTAAATGTCACAAAAATATGTTAACTGGCATATGTGAATGATTGTGTCACCATTACTTATCCTATTAAGATTTGTTGGTCATTACTCAAACATATAAACCCTTCTGTAATTTTATTACTGGTTACCATTTGTATGGCATTACATTCTCATTCATTGTTGATTCACATAATCTTGCAGACCCTTCATTTATACCTGCTTGATCTGGTTCGTCTTGTCTACTCCCCTAATGAGAACCAATCATCTGCTAGTGATGCCATCATTGGGGTCCTCAAACGACACAACCAGAATATTGATATCATATTCTTGCTTCTTGACTGCCTTAAGTATGTTTTCTTTTCTTAACTGCTCTTTCTACAGGGTCTTTAAAGTTGTAGTCTTGTAGAGCAGAACTTATAAAAGCATAAAAGTGTAAACTTCTATTTCTACAGCTACAACTCAAAAACTCTGAATGTATTGATATGTGAAGATACCACTGCTTGACTAAAAGGTTGTCTCCTTATCCTTGCAGCAACATCAGCCAGAACTTATAAAAGGTTGTCTCCTTATTGTTTGATTGTGTACATACCTGATGTTTTGCATTTAGTTTATTGGTTTGTTGGCAGCACGCTGCAATTTTAATTTGAGTATTTAATTTGTTGCCAATTGTGTCTCAGTTAATGGTAATGTTATGCTGATTGATACATATTATCACTCCTGGTTGAATTGTGAATTGAAACATCTACCTGTTTTCTGCAGTGTGTGTTGGAACAAAAAATTTCTCTGTAGTATAAAGCATACAGGTGAACTCATCAAACATACAGAATGCGAATCATTTTCTTTTCATTTATTTTATTGTTAGATTCTTCTGGATCTACTTGGTTGTTATATGTGAGAGGCTAGTTTATTTGATATGCGAGGATAGTGGGTAGTTAAGTCTGAAAAGTTTAGACTTAAGTTTTATAACCCCATCACACAACTTTTTTCTTACATTAAGGTTTTTGTCATGTAATCTGACTCTTCCTAACCGGGATTTGCTTAACAGTGGCTTGGTTTGGTGAATTATTGTAATCTATTTTCTTGGTTTTTCGACAATTATGAATTGAAAAGTTGTTTCTGATTCTGTGTTTTTGATGGCGTTGTTTTGATTGAAGCAATCGGTGGAGTGTATTTTGTTTTGGAGATGAAGGATTAGAATAAGAACTTGTTTGTTTTTCTGTGAAATGGTTTAAACTATTGGCCGATTATGATAATATAGGAAGTGTGTGTGTTAAATTTGGAATGCAGAAGATGACATATTTCTCTGTATATGCTTTTAGGTACATTCTTTTTGTTGTGGAGACTATATGATTATATATTGTTGAAAGTAACATTTTTTCTCTCTTTGTATTTAATTTTTGTTTTTTGGTATGCTGCTTTTGTTATGTTGTTATCTGATGTCGAACTGAGGATTGCGGCATAGATATTTTTAGGTCTTTTTAGTGTGATGTGTAGATGTAGCTAAATATCTTTAGTTCATTTTTGGAGCTTTCTTCATGAATGTTGTTATCTCATTTGACTATTTGCTTTGGTTACTTTTGTTGCATAAACTTTTATGCTGTTTTTGAAAGCTATAAAATGGGCTATGATTTGAATGGGGAGAGGATGCCAGAGTTGAGAAGTGGAGCTAGAAGGTCAAAGCGGCTTGGAGATCTTCAGACTGGTGCACTACCTGTTAATCAAGGAGTGAATTGGGCAGAGCCTGTGCAGAACAGAACTAGGAGGAGAGTTCGAGCTGGAAGAGGAAGAGGTGGTAATGCCACAGGTTTAGGTAAAGGGTGTGTCTTCGCCAGCTGTACCCACAAGACGAACTGCAGCTGGTAGGGGCCGCGGAGCAAGATTGATTGATTTGGATCCTGAACCTTGTGAGGCACTTCCAGAACCTGTTGCATTAAGGGCTCAGGAACCTGTTTACAATCACGTAGAGGTAGTGGCCAATAATAACATTTTGATGGAGGGTGTAAGTGGCGATAAAGCGGCAGCAGCTGAAGAGGAAGCAACCACGGCTAGTCCTTTGTTGGTTACATCTTGTTAGTTTAATTTTTTAAAATTGACTGGTCTTTATGTAGCCTTTAAATCTATTTGCAGATTGTTCACTGCAATGCGTTGCCGACTCTTGTACTGATGCTTGGATCAGAGGATCCTACAATACATTATGAGGCTGTAAGACAGAAATGAATTTACATAATCCTTTATATTAAATCTTGGTTTTCTGAGTAAGAACAAGCTGACTGAGCGTTTTGTTTTGTTGGTTGGTGTGATCGGAAATCTGGTCCACTCTTCACCTGAAATTAAGAAAGAGGTTCTTCTAGCCGGGGCTTTACAGCCAGTTATTTGCTTATTAAGGAGACTCTTCTTTCATAGGACTAGTAGTAGAATGTGATTTATTTATCAAACATTGTAGCAGCTGCTATGTGCTAGTAAGATATTACTTCTATATTAATCATTTAATACACTTTTCTCACTAGTCTATGATTTCAATGATAGTTCCTGCTGTTTGGAGAGCCAATGAGAAGCAGCTCTTTTAATTGGTCAATTTGCTACAACAGATTCAGATTGCAAGGTTTATTACGTTTTGTCTTTTACCAACTTACAATGCAATAAGTCTTCCATGCGTGGAATTCTCTTATTGATCCTCATTCATGGTTCATGCAGATTCACATTGGCCAAAGAGGGGCTATAAACCCCTTAATTGACATGCTCGAGTCTTCAGATTTACAGCTTAGGGAAATGTCAACTTTTGCACTTGGGAGGTTGGCCCATGTGATTACCACTAGCAGCCATTATTTATCCGTATGTGGGAATTAATTTCCTGAAGCCAACTCTAAATGTTTATATAATTCTTGTTAGGATTCTCACAATCAAGCTGGTATTGCTTACAATGGAGGTATAAAGCCTCTGCTCAAGCTTCTTGGCACAAAGAGTGCTTCTTCTGTCCAACACAATGCATCTTTTGCTCTTTATGCTCCTGCGGATAATGAGGTGAAGTTAGTCTCCTTTTTCTTTACTTGGCCAGCATTGTATGCAGCCCTTTATAATAATTGATGTCTGGTGAAATGCTGCCACTGACATAACAGCTTTGTATGATAGGACAATGTTGCAGTTATTATTAAGGGTGGTTGTTTTCAAAAACTGCAGCAGGGACATTTCAATGCTCAGGTCTGTTATTTACTCTCTAGTACATCACTCCGATACCTTTTGCATTTAATTTACCGGTTTTTCTTTTTAGGAATGATAATTTAGCTGTTTATCAAGTTTACCAATAGAACCTCTTTTTCTCACTATTTTATTGCCAACTTAGTTTCCTTATGATTGTTGTTTGACTTGCAGCCCACTCAAGAGTGTGTAACAAAGACATTAAAAAGATTGGAAGAGAAGATGCAAGGGAGAGTAAGTTTTCTCCCGAACTATTAGTTCCGTTGGCTGGTTATTTATTTGCTTAATCATAAGATGATAATCACATTCAATGACAATCACATTCAATTCAAACAATCCTGTTACTGTTGCTTACATTGTTAGTTTTGGTTATTGTATTAATTCCTCTTTTGCAGGTACTGAAACACATGCTATATCTTATGCGCACTGGGGAAAAGGGTGTTCAAATACGTGTAGTTCTTGCTCTTGCACATTTATGTTCCCCTGATGATCGTAAAACTATTTTCATAATATACAGTTTTCTGTTCCCTCTCTCTGTTGGTACTTAGAAAGTATTTTCAATTAATATGCTGCTAAATCTTCAGGATTAGAAAGTAATTTCAAATATATCTTCTGGTTTTGTGTTCTCTTGCTTGATCTTTATACTCTGTATTCTTTTTTTTTTCCTGGTTGATTATTTTGGTTTTTTGCGTCTGAGGTTTGTTATTGTTTTAGTTAGTTCCTTTGAGTTTTCTGTGTGGGAGTCACAGGGAAAAGTTAGCCTATAAATGTGTGGTTTGCTATGGAATTCAAGGTCGGAAGTGGTTCGTCATAGCTTAACCGGTCATTTCTGTGTTGGTGTTACGGAAGTTAACCTATAAATGTGTGTATTTGTTTTGGAATTTAGGATAATCTTGAAGTTGAATTTGCTGTGCTTTCCTAAATTGGTATCCCTCACAATCATTTGTGTTGTTGTGCTTTCATTTTGTGTTCTCTACTCTGACTATGAATTCTATACATTTCTTTTATCGTTTTTGAGGATTTAGTTTTCTCAATTCCAGATAAATCAAATTTGTTCAATTAGTTGTTTACTATTTTCAGGCTTTGTTCATAAGACATATGAATTGAATTGTGAATCTACTTTTCTGCAGCGGGGTTTGGGAAAATAATGTTCTTCATAGCATAGTTTTGCTGAATTATCTGGAAGCCTTTTAATCCTATCCTTGGAGAGACTTATGAATTGACCAACCATAATGGAATTACATTTCTTGCGGAACAGGTATCTTTTCAGTTAGTGATTCTCATATGTGCTCTTTGGTGCCGAAAGTTCTCTCTGTGTGTGTGTCTTGTTCAATTTCACAACCAAACTTTTTGCTTAATACATAATTAAGTAATCTGACCATGGAATCGTGTTATACTGTCTAGGCTACACTTGGGATCAATGGATTCTCACTCTCTCACTTCCTCCCTATGTGTGCAGTGTGCATGACAAATGCTAGCAATTGGAAGAAATATTAACTTCTTCTCTTGCTTTCTAATTTTTTTTGGTCAAAACAAACTGATATTTTTTTTGTACTTTTCTATCTTTATATCAAACATTGATTTTGAACTTCAGGTTAGTCATCATCCCCCAATGAGTGCTGGGCATGCTGAGAATGAACATTTTACACATGACGTGACTTCCAAGTTAAAAACTAAGTTTTTGGGGAATTCTGTTGATGTGTACCCTGTTGGAAGGTGATGAATATATTGCATTTGTTTAGTAGATTTCCTTTGTTGCATTGTTTTACTCCTATTTTCACTAATATTTTTTGCATTCTTCAAGTTCACACTCTTATTTCTGCTTTCACTTGTCACACCCTAATTGAAAGAGTTTCCATCTCATCTCTGATCTAATTTCCTAAGAGATTGATTACAAGTGTTTTCAAGCAGAGGAGAGACGTATAGTGATATTTGATAACTACATGGCATGTGTGTTACAATCTAATTATAATGCTGTCTTAAGATCTCCATCAAGGTCGCCAAACGCCGATGTAGGTTTTAGGGTCTTGAAGAACTGTTGTATGAGATTCAATCTTATAGTCCACGGTTATATATATGATTAGTTAATACTTGATTTAACTCTTTCTGTTCTCATTTGAATTATTGCTGTTTTATTTTTTTATAAGCTTGCTGCCGTTTCTTATTTAAGGATGGACGATATTTTGTGGATTATTGTTTGCAGGACGCGTGTGACCCTTAAGAAGCACAGTGTAGTCTTAGATTTGGTGCCACCTCCTACAAAGGTTAATAACTTGATTTTTGGCCGGACTTGGATTGATTCACCTGGGGAAATGATAATGACAAATCCGACAACTGGAGACAAAGCCGTACTTTACTTTCAACAATGTGGATGGTTTGGGTCAGTAACATTTCCAGTTCTAATTTTTGTTTTTTAAAAAAAGATATATTTTTATTAGTTTTATACCTGTTCTATATTAGGATTTACGTTTCATCCTTTGAGCAATTCATTAATTTGACTTGAGTATATTGAAATGAAAATTATTTCTCCTGTTTCACCTGATATTTTGATTTGATGATGATTGAGTGGCTCTGGACTTTGTTCCCCTTGATTTATGATGTCTATGTTTTAACATCATCTTTCCCCATTAGCTGTTTAGGTATCTTACTAATGGCAGTATCTACAGCCTTTAATTAAGCTCTACCTGTTTCTCATCTTCTGCCGTGCTGGTTGCTATGAAGTGGATGGTTATGTTTATAATTCTTCTGAAGAGCCCAACATTTTGATGACTGGGAAGTGGAATCAGTCAAAGAATTTTCAACCTTGTGATTCAGAAGGAGAGCCTCTTCCAAACACAGAATTGAAAGAGGTGATATTTTCTTCATTAATCTTCAAATTTACCTCGAGAATTATGTGCAATCAAATTTCATAGTAACTTTGCTTTAAACACTAAGCATCTTTTCTCGGTCTTACCATCTGATGACAAAATCATTGCCTATCTAGCCATTTAGCCATGCTTGGTAGGTTAAGTTGTAGAGAGTGATGTTTTTCTGCCATAGCCTCTTTCCAGTTTTAGAATTTTCACAAAACAATAATACCTGGGTGATCCATTTGAATGTTCTCCATCCATCAACCCTTGGCCCCTTCCCCTGCTCAGCCACCAAGACCTTTTACAAGAAGAAAAGAACAAGCTTTCTCTTTTCTTCCACCATCCTAGAAAACGTGGGAGTGAGGCCACCTCTTACAAATTTTCAACTACATTTCTACTTTGTTTATTTTTGTAAGAGTTTCACAAGTAATCATCTGTGTGACTTTAGAAGTAGTTACAATTAAAGTAAAGCATTTTTAACGATTTTGTATCTTTTTTGAGGATTTAGTTTTTGTCGATTCCAGATAAATCAAAGTTGTTCAATTAGTTGTGTTAGAATCAAGAAAATATGTATATATTCTATGTACTTTACATCTTCCTAGATTAGTTATTAATAGTCCTAGTCTCTATGCAACTTCCAACCTCCATGTATTTATTGCTTCTACAATATAAATATAGTGTGTGTGATCTGAGTTAATATGGTATCAGTAGTGGTTCATCCTAGGGCTGTTTTACCTTCTTTCTAAAGTGTTACAGTGTGTATCACTAGTGGTTCAACCCTTCCCAACTGTGCTATAACCAGTTGGCCTTGTCTCAGTGCGACCCTCCACAGTCCACCACCACAGACCGCCGCGCAATCCTCTGGTGAGCATCACGGTAGTTTTCCCGCCGTCACACTCCGATACACGTGCCGCTCCTTTCTCTGCGCGTGAGACCCACGCGCCGCCATCATATCCGCGCGTGCCTCCGTCTCTGGCAACCAGCTTTCAGCGCCAGCCGTCGCAGAACCTCCTCTGTCCAATTCCGAGGTGCTTTTTATTGTTTTGGGTGATTTTCAGCAACGTTTCTCTTCCATCTCGCATAGATCATCATGACGGGGACCGGATCTGTTGCTGTCACTTCTTCCATTGTCAGTATCACTAAACCAGTTTCCTTTGTTGTTCATACCGGTAATTCTGTTGCCTTTATTTCACAATCTTCTTCACTTGAAACTTGGATCCTTGACTCTGGCGCCTCTGATCATATGTCCGGTAACAAATTACTTTTCTCCAATCTCACTTATATAGACACACTCACAAGTGTAACCTTGGCAAATGGATCACAAACTAAATGTGAAGGCATTGGCGAAACCAGTCCCTTACCGACACTTACTTTGGACTCGGTGCTTTACGTTCCAGGTTGTCCATTTAATTTAATATCCATCAGTTAAAAACTTTGTTTTGGTGCAAGATCGGAATACTGGGAAGACGATTGAAGTAGGACATGAGTCTCACGGCTTGTATTACCTTTCAGCACCTACACCGCCTATTGCATGTTCAGCCATTGAGTCTCCACTTGTCGTTCATCAACGTTTGGGGCATCCTAGCCTTCAAAAGTTGCATCTTATGGTTCCAAGTCTCTCAAAAGTGTCTACCTTAGAGTGTGAGTCGTGTCAGTTCGGAAAACATACTAGAAGTTCCTTTCCTGATAGAGCCAACAAACGAGCTACTTCTCCTTTTGCCTTAGTTATTCTGATATTTGGGGCCCTAGTCGTGTTGTTTCATCTTTGGGTTATCAATATTTTGTTACCTTTATTGACGATTTTTCTCGAAACACTTGGATATTTTTGATGAAAAATCGTTCAGATGTTTTCTCAATCTTTCAAACCTTTTTCTCAGAAGTCAAAACACAATTTGGTAGCCAAATTAAAATATTTCAAAGTGATAACGCTCGTGAATATTTGTCTACACCCTTTCAATCTTTTTTGACCTCACAGGGTATCCTCCATCAGACATCTTGTGCTCATAATCCTCAACAAAACGGTGTTGCTGAGAGAAAGAATCGACACTTGGTTGAAACGGCTCGTACCATGCTCCTTCACAATAATGTACCTCCTCGATTTTGGGGAGATGCGATCCTCACATCTTGCTACTTAATCAATCTCATGCCTTCCTCTGTATTTGAAAACCAGGTACCGCATTCCATTTTGTTCCCCCAACATCTTTACTCTTTACCACTCCGCGTCTTTGGGTGCACATGTTTCGTTCATGATCTCACTCCAGGTAAAGATAAACTTGCCGCAAAATCTCTCAAGTGTCTTTTCCTTTGCTACTCTCGTCTACAAAAAGGCTATCGGTGTTATTGCCCAGATCTTCGACGGTACATTGTCTCTGCCGATGTCAGCTTGTTTTGAGACTCGTCCCTTCTTCCCTTCTACTCCTAAAGAGACCAATGATTCTGGTCCGTTACATTACTCTCCAGAGGTCGTCAATATTCCTATTGCACCCACCCTTGTCTGTATCCCTACACCTGGCTCTATCCCTTCACCTACCCTTCGCACCTATCAACGGAGGCTACGCCCACCACCTGTTCCTCAAGACTCATCTCTTGCTCCGTCTGACTCTCATACTCCGCATCCTACAACAGAACTGCTCATTGCCCTACAGAAAGGTAACAGGTCATCTCGGAATCCTAATCCTATTTATGCTTGTCATTTGGATTATAATCGATTATCTACATCGTATTCTGCTTTTGTGGCATCTTTGGATTCTGTGTCTATTCCCAAGACTACAGGTGAAGCTATGTCTGACCCTGGATGGCGACAGGCTATGGTTGATGAGATGGCTGCTTTTCCAATGGTACTTGGGACTTGGTTCCTTTACCCGATGGAAAAACCACAGTGGGATGTCGATGGGTCTATACAGTTAAAGTTGGTTCTGATGGCAAGATTGACCATTTAAAAGCTCGTCTCGTGGCCAAAGGATACACACAAATCTTCTGAGAGCATATATATGTGAACATACAATTTCTTGGTATCTATCTATCTATCTATCTATCTTCCTCTTTGTTTCTTATTTCGATCTCTTGATTCTAATGTTTGATATTATTTGTTTCGATGTTGAAGTGTTCTTATTTTAATGATCTGATTAATTAGTTTGTTAGGGTTTCAATTGTTCTCCAAATTCTACTTTCGTGACAAATTTTATTTTTTGTTTGATTGTGTACATACCCGATGTTTTGCATTTAGGTTTATTGGTTTGTTGGCAGCACGCTGGAAATTTAATGTGAGAATTTAATTTGTTGCCAATTGTGTCTCAGTTAATGGTAATGTTTTGCTAATTGATACATATTAATACCCCTGGTTGAATTGTGAATTGAAACATCTACCTGTTTTCTGCAGTGTGTGTTGGAACAATAAATTTCTCTGTAGTATAAAGCATACAGGTGAACTCATCAAACATATAGAATGCGAATCATTTTCTTTTCATTTATTTTATTGTTGATTCTTCTGGATCTACTTGGGTGTTATATGTGAGAGGCTAGTTTATTTGATATGCGAGGATGGTGGGTAGTTAAGTTTGAAAGTTTAGCCTTAGGTTTTATAACCCCATCACACAACTTTTTTCTTACATTAAGGTTTTGACATGTAATCTGACTCTTCGTAACCGGGATTTTCTTATTAGAGGCTTGGTTTGGTGAATTATTCTAATCTATTAATTTGGTTTCTCTACAATTATGGCATTACAGCTTTCTCACATTTTAGTTCACCATCTGTATTGGGACAGTTTTGGAGAAATTGGGACAGCTTTGTGGGGTTCTATATCTGTATTGGGACAGTTTTGGAGAAATTGGGACAGCTTTGTGGGGTTCTATATTTGTAACTATGATGCTTCTAACTTCTCTCGTGGATTCCCATTTTAGTCATTTTAGTCATATAGTCATATAGTCTATATTGGTGAATTATTCTAATCTATTTTCTTGGTTTTTCTACATTTATGTCATTCCTGCTTTCTCACATTTTAGTTCACCATCTGTATTGGGACAGTTCTGGAGAAATTGGGACAGCTTTGTGGGGTTCTATATTTGTAACTATGATGCTTCTAACTTTTCTCGTGGATTCCCATTTTAGTCATATAGTTTATTAAGATTTTTGTTTTCATCACTGCATTCATGATTACAAACTTTGGGTTATGTTACTAGTAGTAAATGTTTTTTTTTGAAGGATGCTAGTAGTAAATGTTAAAGAGTTGGTTTGAATTGATTTCCCAACAATTACTTCTGAATTCTGAATTCTCTCGTGCTCATCTAATAATTTCTTTTCTTAAATAATTAAAGTTTTTTATAGGTTAGGAAATAGGAATCAGTTACTTGTCTCATTTCATATCAAACTAGTTAAAGATCTCAATAATATAAGAATAAACATCTTGGATACTTATCTCAGTTAATAAGCTATTAGAGAGTATAAGGACATTGTTTTAAGTCGACCTGATCATCCCAATGACTCAACCGAACTGGAAGAGTTTTCTTATAGCTTAGAATGGACCTGGCCAAACCCGGAATATTTTGTTTTAAGTAACAAATTTATTATTTCAAAATCCTAACCCATGAACTTTTTGTTAATGTAGTTTGAAACTTTCATGGGTTGAATCTTGAAGTGTTTAATTTAATTCAAATGCTGAATTTTAAATTATTGACTTTAGTCTAAATGTTAGAATTTAAAAATATTTTAGGTCATATTACTTGATGAACGTTTTGTGATGGGTTGCAGGAGAGAATAGTTGTATTGGGTTGGTGATGAACATTTTGTGATTCTTCTTAAAATTGAATTGAAGTGTGTTCATGTTCTACTAAATTCTTTTTGTTTTAATCTTTATTTTCTTATTTACTCTTCTTTGGTGTTGCAGTTGCAGGAGAGAGTACGATTTTGATTTCTTGATTCAAAAATTTGCTTGTATTCTAATTTCTCGTGTTTCTTGATTCCTTTGGCAGATTGTTTGCTCCGTGAAGGGTTGATTTCAGGGTTTTCTGTTCATTTGTTTTAATAATATAAACTGATTGTTAAGGATTTATGCATTGGTAATCTCAGTTGTTAGGGATTCTAATTTCAAGACTTTCACACTCACACTTCTCTTGACACCTTTTTTACTCATCATCGGTTATCAAGATTTTGTTCGGTTATAAATTATGATCCTTCCTTTGTGATGCATTTATCCTTTTTTTACTCAGTTTGTCACGATGAAGGGGCACATGTCTCTGTTGGTGAAAAGTTCTTAAAAACCGAAAGTTTCATCCATTCTCTATATTACTCTATCATTTTTGTTTCACTTATTTTTGATTTATGGTCACACCCTCAAACACACTCCTTTTACACACTCCAATAATAGTTGGACACATCATCCACTTCTTTAATTCCTTTTACTTGCAACCGGTTTCATCTGTATAGAATGTAACCAATTTTTTATTTTTTTCTTAAACGTCATGAATTTTTAATGTGTGATTCAGCAAGGAGCAGTGGAGAGAAGATCATGCGTGGTATTATTATTTTTTCATACTTTTGTTTTATGAACTGTTATGAATATGAATTGGTGATCTTTAATTTGAAAACACATTAAGACTTATTAATTGTTAATTTCTTGAATGAGGGTGTTAGGCAAGAGTTATCCACGGACATAGCCACCAGAGGCGACTTGGCTGCAAATACCGCCTATCTGTAACAAATGCCATTGGATACCTTCTAGGTATTTATAAACCTTGGATATTTTATAATGTTTTACACATCATATATCCTACTTTGCAAGGCTTTGAAATAGGGTTAAATTGCGCTTCCTTTATTATTCGTTCTCTTGGAAAATTTTCTCTTCCTTTATCATTTTGTATTCTTTTTTGCCTTCATAACATCTCTTTGTTTGTCTCAGGTTTGCTTATTGGATTACTTATAGACTCGGGTGATGGTGTCACTCATGGTGTAATTAATTAACATCTATGTTACCTAGTTATATTTATCATGATCACTAATTATCTCTAATTTGGTATTACTTAATAATACTCAATATATTATACAATAATATATAATGTCATTGTACATATGAATGCATGCATGTGTAAGTATTATACAATACACCCTTAAGGGTTCCATGCAGTTTTGAGATAATAAAATCTAATATTTGTGTTGTAAATTTAAATCAATTCTCTGAAAGAAAATGATTACTCTCATGTATGCCTTTTGCTTGAAACAATTGAAATGGTGAAATGTTGTGATTCATCTTTTCTATTTCTCGAAGCACATTTTATGAATATGATATACTGACCGATCATCCATATTCACCAACACAAAGTTGGCACACAAGCAATGTGTAGATCCAAGGTTTAAAGAAGTTAACAAGTTTAGTTTTATCAAAAAATATTATTTTAAGTATTCATCCTTAAAATGTTAGTAATGAAAGTTTTTGATTTTTTTTTTTTCAGGTTCCAGTGGTTGATGTCCATTCATTCCCTCATCTGACGAAACAGATAAATGTAGCTGGTCGACATACAACTGCCTATCTTGTTAATTTGCTATCAAGGTGGGGGCGAGGGCTATTTTCTTTTCATTTCAGTTGTAATACCAGTATTATGAAAAGCTGAGCCTTTTTATGCTTCAATTCTAACTGAAAACAATTTTTGTTCCTCAAGATATACAGTGAATAGGACTGCTGATTTTAAGACTGTTCGGGCAATCAAAGAGAAGCTATGCTATATAAGTTTGATAACAAATCTCAAGCCAAAAATCGGTATTGCGTGGTTTATAATTTTTTCTCAATAGCTCATCTATTTTCCTACAGCTATGATTAGAAGAGGGAATATCAGTAGGGGCTTGAGACCACTATCTTTGTTAAGAATTATACTGTAAGTTGATTTCCTGAATTTCCTGAAATATGTATATAACTAGTTATGGTAAATGATATTTTTTTATTTTTTTTTTTATTTTAGTTGGCAGTTCTTATCAAAATGACTTGCCTGAAGATAAAGGTACAAACGGCTCAAGTCCTACTAATCTGCTAATATATGTTCATTAGCGAGTTTCTTTTCATATGCTTTTCAAAGCTTTTCAAACCAATTCATAGTTCCTGTGCCTTTAATGCATGTTTGTAATATGTAGCATGCTCAGTATTATTCTTATTATTGTTACGGTGAATTATATATAGTCCCCTAGTCTCTAAACTTTCAAAAGTAGTTTTTCCACCCTCCTAATTTAGGGTTCATCTATGTCAAAAGGTGGCTGTCATTGATATTTCTTATTAATTTGCACTCTTTGAATCACCGTTAGGTACTTGTAGCCCATTTCGCTCATGTTTTCTCAATATCAGCTTTTCAAACCCTATCAAAATATTATAGTATTAGTATAGAAGGAATTTTTATAACGTGCAATTCTATATATATATATATAGCGTATATAACTTCATGGCTTATGATTGCTTTGTGTTTTCCCCCTTCTTGCAGGAACTTATAGATGTTGTAGGTGATGGAATGGCTGACATGGTGTTTCGCTGCATTCAAGAAATGGATATCGACAACCGGATGATGGTATGATGCTCCATTTGAAATTATATTCTTTAATACCATAATTTTATTTGTTTTACTTATCTCCATTTAAGATATAAAAGTATGTAATAGTATCCATATCTCAAAAATTTAACTACGCGGGTGTGAAAGAATATTAGACTCACCCACCTTTTCTGAAAGGACATCTATGAAATCTATTTCATTGGCTTTAAGTAGCACCTCCAATGTCATCATGTTATTTAGTGTATGTTTGGTTTAGCTTTTGGAAGAGTCAAAAGCAATTCTAGAGGTGTAGAATTGATTTTAGATTGGTTTTAGATGTTTGGTTACTTTAAAGCAGAATTGATTCTGCCTCCAGAATTGATTCTGCTAGAAGCTATGATTTGTAGCTTCTGGCTTTAAGTATTATTTTTACACTGAAATTTATTGTTCAACTCACTTTTACATAACTGTATCCAAACATAAATCAATTATGCTAAAATCAATTCTGATTAAATCAATTCTACCATAATCAATTCTATCAAAATCAATTCTACCTAAAGCTAAACCAAACACACGCTTAGTTATTCTTTTCTACTTTCAACCAGCTATCATATTTGTTAGATCCATTGCGCCTTCTCTTTCTTTTGCACGTGTATGTAACAGAATAATGTTTAAGATTCCCTTGTTTTTCCAATTAATTTGGAGTTGGGATTGTGATTAATACAAAGTTTTAATACACTTTATAATTTCCCTGTCTATCTTGGCTAGCTAACCATGCATTTGCAGCATTACAAGTATCAAAAGCCGTTTTTTAACCTTTTAACTACTCTTTAACTTTCATGTCAACACTATGGGGCTTCCGTTGAAGCGAAGATTACTCTATACTTGCTTGGTATAAAATTTAAAAGGTGAAAAATAAAATAATACTTAATTTCACTATGGACCATAATATGCTTGAATACTATTTTCATGCTGCCTTCAGTTTAGCACTTTTTTTCCTACTCAATCAAGTTAAAATCCTCAAGTTTTGTGTTAGGGAAAATCACAATCACCTCCTCTAGTTTCCTTAAATAGCATAGAGCCCCCCTCTAGTTTTTTTTTTTTTTTTTTAAAAACACCTCCCTTGATTTCATTATGTAAAACAACTGTTAAAAAGAAAACACTATCACGGTTATATTCCTTATCACCACCACTTCTACCTCTTTGCAAGCAAGAGCCTTAGAATTCCTTCTCGAATTTTCATTTTATCCAATTAGCTACTTGGGAGGATATTTCAATGTGGAAACAAACAATTACTCGGCATGTGTTTACAACTGATATGCATTGGTTATGGAAACCCCTAATTTTTTATAGATTACGTTTTTTTAATGTATCCTGACCATTGCACTATATGAATGATTTTTGAATTAGTCTTTTTCTTTGATTATGTTGTTTCTTATTTAGATTGTTTTTCTTGATATTTTTTCACAAAAGTGCTTTTCATAACGACTTTGCAGCAAACAAAACAAACACTAAAATACCCCAAGAAATGTTTTGCAGCAATGTTAACAGAGATAAACAATGTTATATTTAGGGATGGTTTCTGTCAATTAGAGAAACAAATAAGGGAGCTTGTGTTTTTGGGAGCATAGTGGCTTTTTAAAAACTAGAAGGGGGGTGTCTATGTGTCATTTAAGCAAACCTTCGTGGTAGTGAGTGTAATTTTCCCTTTTATGTATAATAATCTCCACCTGCATTTAGATATTTGTAATGGTTCATGAATAAATTACATTTTCATGTCTTTCCAAATGAGTATCATTTCATTATAGTAGTCTTTAAATTGAAGAATTAACACATGATTAAAATTACTTCCCTCTAGAGGTTGCACAGAAATTCCTTCTTCCTCTGTTTCTGTATTTTGAAAATGTCATGCAATTTATTCGACATAATGTTCTGAGCTTTTGTCTTGCAGCTTTATCAACACATTGTTTTAAGTGGAGGGAGCACCATGTATCCCTAATCTTTTTGTTGCTGAGTTTTTTCTTTTTCTTCTTTTAATTGTTAATTAATATATGTGTTCTCTGAACATGTAATGAATGACTCTGATCTGAATCCATCAGTTTATTTTTAAGCTAAATCCATGGTTATGATATTTTATTTGCATAGAGCAATGAGTTAAATGGCATGCACTGTCAGTGTAAATTAGTTTTACATTGATATCCAATAAGAACTTCACTACTTTTCCACTTTATTATACAATTAATTTCAATATACATTGGATATACATGTTCCATTAAACTGGGCAATACAATGAACTCTCAATAGTGTCAACGTCAAACTGGTTTACACTGATATACATGTTCCATTAAACTCATAGTAATAGTTAATGGATCATATGTATGCCACATATTTGTGATCACCTATTGTCCAGTACTCTAAATGTTAAAGTTACATCTCTGATTATTTTGCTTTGGCTAAAAGTGCCTTCTAGAACTCTATATTATAAGTTGGTTATTTGAAAACTAATGATCACTGTAGATTCCTTTTCATCTCAGATAAATGATAAGCTTTTCTATACAGTTATAAACTGGACATATAGCAAGCTAAGTTATTTAGCTAATCAAATGCCATTTTTGATTTTAGAAATAAGCATATAGCATTAAAAGATGCCTAATTCTTGTTATAATGTTATGCACTGAGTAGTATATTTCTAGAGTCTAGATTGTTTTGAATATCAAATTTTGATGTAAATAAATAATTGTGGCGGCCCACTTTTTTCTGCTTTTATATTTTATCTGTTGGATAAGGTGTCTGGTAAAGGTTTGGGTTTTCTTTGTGTGTTTCTAAAATAAAGTTGGTAAATCTGTTTTCTTTCTATCGGAAAAAGAAATACTGGATTGTTATCTTGATGTTGTGTTGAAGGGCAACAAAGATGGACTGAAGGTAAACTTCAAATTTCTTTTCTTTTTTACTTATGTCGTATCCTGTGTATTATTCATGATACTATTTTTCTCCTGTATTGCAACATTTATTGAAAACAAGTTTTATCAAGTGCTTATCAATTATGCACTTACTGCATATGTGTTTGTGTGTAAGCTGTTTTTATAGTCTATGAGAGAATGAGGGAAAGGAAGATTTCGTATAAACTTTAATCCTTATAACTTGTTCTCATTTTTCTTGTTATTGGTGATCAGAAATTATGATTAAGAATTGAGGGTCCACCGCGTAGGAAACACATGGTGTACGTTGGAGGTGTTGTCCTCGCTGGAATAATGAAGGTTTGAGTTAAACATTCATTTTTTGCAAGTTGCTTTCTATACCTTATACTTTAGTAGCTATGGATGTTATTGGATTTGACTAATCTAAAGTTCAAAATTAAAACCTTTGTTAAAAAATTATTGGTTAAGATTTTAGCCACGTAATAGACCACCAAATACCACCAAATGCTTGAAACTACTATTTAATTAATAACCACTAACTTACTAGTAATTTTGTTTTTGTGTAGATTGTTGAGTTTATTAGTTCTCCAATAATTAGCTGTTATTTTCTTATTGCAGCTTCAATTTCTGAAACACAAATATGACTTTGTAGTCCATGCATATTACAAATATGTTTGTAAAGGCCTTCAGGGCTGTGAACTTTTCAATCAAATTATGATTCTATACAACTCTGATATGTATATTTTCCATCTTAATTTTACTAAGAATTTTTCCCATTTATATTAACTTTTTTCAAACTTATCCATCTACTCAACGTTTAAACAATTTGAGACTCCATAAGAGCAACCAAGAGCAATCCAACCAACAATTTATTGCAATGCCAATTGGCAGTTCGCCATGCGGTATAAATTAACCACCGATTGCAAAAGGTAACCATTAGTTCACTCTTTTGTAGATTTTCAATGACCTTCTATATGAGGTTGCTAGAAAACATTTATTTACTAAATATTTCAATCTTAGGCCCCGAGGATGCTGTCCAACAGCAGACAAACATTGCCCTCGAAGGATTTGATAAAAGAATAAAGATTTCAGCAACTGAAGCATTTGGACTATAATGTTCTCTTGGCTGTGTTATATTTTTGCTAGGCTTTATTTTGGTGATATTCATTCTTCACTCGAGACTATGAATTCTTTACATTTTAGTATAGTCATTTCAGAATCCAAGCTTATCAAATCCTTTGTCAAAGCTTCTCAAGACTATGATTGTCAAATCCTTTCTCAAATCATTTTAGTCATTTCAGAATCACATTGGAGGTGTTACAGGGAGAAACACCTCCAATGTGATTGGTCATTTTAAGTTATATGTTCTTCCAGTAATTGGTCATTTTAACTACTCTTCTCAGTTCATTTGAATTTTATGTGTTACAGGGGAGACAACAATGAATGTCTGGTGTGCTTTGGCCAGTAGCAAGATACTATCCATTCTGCCTTAGGATAAAACCAATAATTATTTACATATCTATATTTGTTTTGGGAGTGTGGATACTTGCCTTTCGATGGTGCGTCTTGGCGCCTGCTAGTTTTTTTGTTTTTGTATTGGGAGCGAGAATGTTGAGGCATAAAAGGTTCGAAGTTTATCTTTTTGTATCGCACCGAGGATGAGGAATTCTGGAAAGCTTGGTTTGGGGTCCTTTTGTTCTATTTGATTTTCACTTCCTATGTTATATTTTTATATTTTTTTACAATGTTCTTTTCGTTTATGATATATGAAATAGGTATCAGTGTGGAAGATTAAATTCTTTTCATTTCACATGGATCACCAATCAGCATTTCATATATTCTCACTGTTATGCTAAAGCATTTGGTGGTCTCTACTCTGATTATGAATTCTTCACATTTCTATCTCTTGGGGATCTACTTTTCTTGGTTCTTTAAGTTCGATAAAGTACTTCTCGGTTGTTACAGCAGAGAAGCCTATAAATGTAATGTGGGATATATCAGATCGTTTTATTTAAATGTACCTACTCGATTAGAGTACTTGGAGGATGGTGTGATGTGGTATTGTTGATTTTTATTTATTTATAAGGAATCTAAGAATTAGGAAAGGTTTAGAATATATGATTCCGTAGTACATCTATCTTTTTCAAGATGAGAAGTGGGATGTATATGATTCTGGTGTACATCTCTTAGCTTGGTTATTATGTGATTTTTGTGATACTTCATTCGCGATCATTGGCTCAGGATAACTGTCATTTCGTTATTGATTCTTTTCTCAAGCTTTGATCTGGCTTTCTGTTTTGTAACAATTCAGTTCTCTGTAGTATAATATCAACTGTCAAGCCATATTTTTTAGTTCATTGTTTCTCTGTTGATTCTTATTGTGCCACTATGAAAGTGATTATAATTGGTTTTTGAAGTTTGTATGATTCTTATAAATCTGTGTGTATTTCAGTTTTGTGACTCCTCCATATTACAAGGATTGCATAAATTATGTAATTTCATATTGAGTATAACATCTTCCAAGTCAGGTGGAAAATCATTGCAATGAACCATAAGTTGTGTCGAATCCTTGTCATTTTAGTCTTTATTTGATACTCAGCATCTATTTTTTGCAGTTCCTTGAGTTTTATGTGTGGATGTTGAATGTGCAGTGTGCTGTGGAGCCTGTGGCAGGATGAGGTTAACATACTTTCCATTCAATTCAGCCTTGGGATCTGTTATGTGTGTACTTTATTGTGTTTTGCTTTGCAAGTCTTGGCGATTTTGTGTTTATGTATCAAGAATGCGAAAATCTAAGTTTAGAGTATAGAGTATATCTTATTTTTCCTCGGATAAGGAATTTCGGACTGCTAAGTTTGCCACTTATTTGTTCTATTGATTCTCCACTTCTTTTGTTATAAGTTTCTCTTACTATTTTCTTGTCAGTTTTTTACATAACAATCTTCTCTCCATAATAGGTACCTAGTATAGGTCGGAAGCCTGCTTAAATTTTGTATGTTTTCACATGGAGGACCGGAATCTGCAATTGGTTATGACATGTTCTCATTGTTGCCAAGCTTTCATTTGCTGATCATTTAGCGGTGGTAGCATCAAAAATTATTTTTCAGCAGCAACGAGGTTTTGTTAACGACATGCATATTGTTGATTGTATTATTATAGTATTTGAGGCTATTAATGTTCTACACAGGGAAGCAATTTGAAGGCAATCTGGCCCTCAAGATTGACAATGGAAGGTTTTGATACTCTTGAATGGAAGGCTTTTGATAATGGAAGGCTTTTCTTCTCAAAGTTTTTCCTTCATTCAGCAAAGGTTTTGTGTTATATTTTCTGTTCTTTGATTGATATTATCCCGCATTCAGCAAAGCTATCAGTATTGTGTCAGAGGTGTTCTTTAAGCTGACAATATCTTGATTTTTTGTAACGGCTCTGTTAGTAATTTTCGTTGTCTGCTTGATATTTTTAATGCTTATGCTCTGGTATCCAGTCAGTTGTGCTTATGCTCTTAGTCATTGATATTTCTTATTAATGTGCACCTCTTTGAATCAGCTTCCAAATGGAAGGGTCTTTAAAGTAGGGACAGAAATGTTCCCGAACTTAGGCAATTGTCGATTTTAGTCTCTAAACTTTCAAAAGTAGTTTTTCCACCCTCCTAATTTAGGGTTCATCTATGTCAAAAGGTGGCTGTCATTGACATTTCTTATTAATTTGCTTCCAGATGGAAGGGTCATTAAAGTAGGGTAAGAAATGTTCCCGAACTTAGGTAATTGTCGATTTTAGCCTCTAAACTTTCAAAAGTAGTTTTTCCGCCCCCCTAATTTATGGTTCATCTATGTCAAAAGGTGGTTGTCATTGATATTTCTTATTAATTTGCACTTTTTGAATCAGCTTCCAGATGGAAGGGTCATTAAAGTAGGACAAAAATGTTCCCAGCCCCTGAGTCTCTTTTCGCACCGGTAGGTACTTGTTGACCATTTCACTCTTGTTAGTATAGAAGGAATTTGTGACATTAGTATTTTATGACGTGCCAGTGTAATTCTAGATAAATATATAGCGTATATAACTTCCTGGCTTATGATTGCTTTGCGTTTTCCCCCTTCTTGCAGGAACTTATAGATGTTGAAGGTGTTGGAATGACTGACATGGTGTTTCGCTGCATTCAAGAAATGGATATCGACAACCGGGTGATGGTATGATGCTCCATTTGAAATTATATCCTCTAATACCATAAGTTATTTGTTTTACTTATTTCCATTTAAGATTTAAAAGTATGTAATCGTATCAATATCTCAAAAATTTAACTACACGGGTGTGAGATTATATTAGAACATACCCACCATTTCTGAAACAACATCTATGAAAGCTATTAGATGTATCACCTCAGCACCTCCAATGTGATTTCATTTTCCCCTTCTAGTTGGCTTTATGTAGCAGTCAATCAGTCATCATGTTATTTAGTTATTCTTTTCTACTTTCAACCAGCTATCATATTTGTTAGATCCATTGTGCCCTCTCTTTCTTTTGCACGTGTATGTAACTGAATAATGTTTAAGATTCCATTGTTTTTCCAATTAATTTGGAGTTGGGATTGTGATTAATACTGAGTTTAATACACATTAAAATTTCCCTATCTATCTTGGCTAGCTAACCATGCATTTGCAGCATTACAAGTCTCAAAAGCCATTTTTTTACCTCTCAACTACTCTTTAACTTTCATGTCAACACTATGGGGCTCTTCGGTTGAAGCGAAGATTACTCTATACTTGCTCGGTATAAAATTTAAAAAGGTGAAAAATAAAATACTACTTAATTTTTCTATGGACCATAATTTGCTTGAATACTATTTTCATGCTGCCTTCAGTTTAACACTTTTTTTGCCTACTCAATTAAGTAAATCCTCAGTTTTGTGTTAGGGAAAAACCTCAGTTTCCCCCCCTCTAGTTTTTTTTATGAAAAAAACACCTCCCTCGATTTCATTTTGTAAAACAACCGTTAAAGAGAAAACACTGTCACAACTTTATGAATGATTTTTTAATTAGTCTTTTTCTTTGATTATGTTGTTGCTTATTTAGATTGTTTTTGTTGATATTGTTCACAAAAGTGTTTTTCATAACGACTTTTCAGCAAACAAAACAAACACTAAAAAACCCCAAGAAATGTTTTGCAGCAATGTTAACAGAGATAAACGATGTTATCGTTAGGGATGGTTTCAGTCAATTAGAGAAAAAAATAAAGGAGCTTAGTGTCTTTGGGAGCATAGTGGCTTTTTAAAAACTAGAAGGGGTCTCTATGTATCATTATGCAAACTTTTGTGGTATTGAGTGTAATTTTCCCTTTTATGTATAATTATCTCAACCTGCATATAGATATTTGTTAAGAAGTCCCACATCGGTTGAGAGATGGCCTGAATAAGTGTTTATAAGTAAGAGGCAATCCTCACCTTACAGGCCGGTTTTGTAAGGATGAATTAGGCCCAACACCTATTTCTAAGAATATTTGTAACACTTCGTGAATAAATTACATTTTCATGTCTTTCCAAATGAGTATCATTTTCATGTCTTGCACAGAAATGTGATGCAATTTATTCCACATAATGTTCTGAGCTTTTGTCTTGCAGCTTTATCAACACATTGTTTTAAGTGGAGGGAGCACCATGTGTCATGGATTACCAAGCCGGTAGTTGGTTATTTCTCATTTACATTAGCTCTAATTGTCCCTAATCTTTTTGTTGCTGAGTTTTTATTTTTTATTTTTTTATTTTAATTAATATCCGTGTTCTCTGAACATGTAATGAATGACTCTGATTTGAATCCATTAGTTTATTTTTTAGCTAAATCCATGGTTATGATATTTTAATTGCATATAGCAATGAGTTAAATGGCATGCATTGCCGGTGTAAATTAGTCCTACACTAATATCTAAGAAGAACTTCACTACTTTGCCTTATACAATCAATTTCAATATACATTGGATATACATGTTTCATTAAACTGGGCAATACAATGGACTCTCAATAGTGTCAACGTCAAGCTGGTTTACATTGATATACATGTTCCATTAAACTCATAATAATGGTTAATGCATCATATGTATGCTACATATTTGTGATCACCTATTGTCCAGTACTCTAAATGTTTAAGTTACATCTCTGTATATTTTGCTTTGGCCAAAAGTGTCTTCTAGAACTCTATATTATAAGTTGGTTATTTGAAAAATAATGATCACTGTAGATTCCTTTTCATCTCAGTTAAATGATAAGCTTTTCTATACAGTTATAAACTGGACATATATCAAGCTAAGTTATTTAGCTAATCAAATGCCATTTTTGTTTTTAGAAATAAGCATATAGCATTAAAAGATGCCTAATTCTTGTTATAATGTTATGCTCTGAGTAGTATATTTCTAGAGTCTAGATTGTTTCGAATATCAAATTTTGATGTAAATAAATAATTTTGGAGGCCCCCTTTTTTCTGCTTTTATATTTTTATCTGTTGGACATGGTATCTGGTAAAGGTTTGGGTTTTCTTTGTGTTTCTAAAATAAAGTTGGTAAATCTGTTTCATTCTATACCCCATTTTCAGATTGGAAAAAGAAATACTTGATCGTTATCTTGATGTTGTCTTGAAGGGCAATAAAGATGGACTGAAGGTAAACTTCAAATTTCTTTTCTTTTTTACTTATGCATGTGTATCCTGTGTATTATTCATGATACTATTTTTTCTCCTTTATTTCAACATTTGTTGAAAACAACTTATCAAGTACTTATCTATTATGCACTTACTGCACAAGTGTTTGTGTGTAAGCTGTTTTTATAGTAGATGAGAGCATGAGGGAAGATTATGTATAAACTTTAATCCTTTTAACTTGTTCTCATTTTTCTCGTTATTGGTGATCAGAAATTACGATTAAGAATTGAGGATCCACCTCGTAGGAATAATGAAGGTTTGGTTAAATATTCATTTTTAGCACGTTGCTTTCTATACCTTATAGCTATGGATGTTATTGGATTTGACTAACCTAAAGTTCAAAATTAAAACTTTTGTTAAAAAATTATTGGTTAAGATTTTAGCCACTTAATAGTTTACTGCTATATATGTGCATGTATTACTCTCTAAATTACATCTTTCACTTTAGAGGATCCAAATAATTTGCTGTCTTTCTTAATTTGAAAACAAGCATCATCCATGAAAGTTTGTCTTTGGTGGTTAAAACACAGGATGCACCAGAGTTTTGGATTAACAGGGAAGATTATCTAGAAGAAGGAATTGCTTGCCCGAGTAGGTGCGGCCAAGCTATCAAACCGAAAACAAGAGATTATTTTGTGAAGCAAAATCACATTAGAGTCTGAGTGATGAATACTCAAAGCTATTGAAATTACAAAGTTTTTTCATGGTTATCTTTTCCAGCTATCTTTTCCAAGTTTTTTCTTGAAGGAATCACTTTTTGCATGTACTCAAGTTGAAATGCCACCTTTGATGGACATTGAGGTAATTTCAATTAATGTTTTGGATACGGTGATACCTCGACTTTTGTATGCTATAGTAATTGATTGGAAATCATCTAGAACGATTTCATGCCAGTGGCTTACAACTAACAGAGTATGGTTTGGGTATTGTTGTTCTTTCTGTTGGGAATTGTGTATTAATATTATTGCTTGCCGGTCAAATTTTCATTTTGAAATTCAAGAGTTTTCTTCAGGATTAACGGTTCCTTGTTACTTTCTCATTCAAATAACTAGGTAATATAGAAAGCATTCTTAGGAGATAATATAAGACGCTAAGATTACAAACTAGTCTTACAATATAAACTATGATACTCTAACATAATATCAAAGAATTCTGAGATATTTTTGTATATTCTAACAATTATAGTTTGATTGCGATTGTATAAGATTTTTCCCCCTCTAAACTTCGATATAAATTATTGTTGTTTCATTTAATTACTATTGGTGTTATCTGATTCGGAGCATGTCATCCCATTCTCCACATCATTTTTCAGGTAAAACGTCTATGAGAAAACTTGTATGCAACCATTCTTTTTCAGGTATTTGTTTTACCGAGCGAAATATTCTGGGTTAACAGAGGTGTTTAGCATTTTTTTAGTTATTATATGTGCTGCTTTTCTTTTCTTATGGTTACCCAAGGCTTGCATTATATATTATGTAGGACATATCTTATTTTGATAAAGAAAAAGTTGGTAGCTTGACAACCAGGCCCGCCGCAGATTGTCAATGGCTTTCGCATGTTATAGGAAATTATCTTCAGTTGATATTACGCAACACTTTGCAGGTCTTGATTTCATTTTAATATTCTGGTTAAGTTTGATTGCATTATTAAGGTCTTAAATAATTAAAGTTTTTTCCATAGATTAGGAATCAGTTACTTGTTTCATTTTATATAACAAATTAGTTAAAGATCGTAAGTATAATGAGAACATATGATTAAAATTTCAACACCTCCCATTAATATGAGAATGGACATATAGAATACTTATCTCAGTTAGTATGGTATTAGAGTATAGGTACATTGTTACAACTCGACCCGATCATCCCAAAGACTCAACCGAACTGTAGCCTAGAGTGGATCTGGTTGAACTCGGAATAGTTTGGTTTTAAGTAAGAAATTTTTGATTTCAAAATGCTAACCCGTGAACTTTGAAAGAAAATTTTGATTTCTTTTTTGTTAATGTAGTTTGAAACTTTCATGTGTTTAATCAAGAGTGTTTTTCAGCTGCTGGTCGCACTAGGTATGCCTTACACACATTTCTGGTTATTCTTGTGTTTTTCCTGATTTTCATTTATGTTTTGCAGCGGAGGTTTTTTTAAATGAGGAGGGAAGACAAAGGATCATTTGTTGTGCTTTTGCTAAGGAGGATGCCTTATCCACCAATGTAGCGTTATTGGAAATCTTCCCTTGTTTCGCATTTGAGATAGCAAATTCTATTAATACCCCATCGTTCCTATTAAAGGGAAAAACCTTTTTACTATCACTTAATCAGTGTCATTACTCCTTTAATATTTCATATTAATTTTTTCTTCTATGACCTCAACCCCCAAAAAATCTGATAAAATATGGTTCACACACCCTTCCCTCGACCATTTGTCTTATGCTCCCTTAACCATCTCTTGTTGCATAGCAATGCATCATTGAATAAGTTATTTTAGCTGGGATATGATTAGGCATTTAGCTGGCTTTACATTGTTGTAAAGCACATCGCCTTTTCAAAGGAGTGTTTGTTTCAAATATGTTGAGGGATTGGTTAACTTCAAATTGATGTATTTCTTTTTCGTTTTAGTAGGGTCGGGGGTTTCTGATTCTCTTTTCCCTCGTATTATTTTTCTATACATGTATCATGTGGTGGTTTTAACAGAGTATGTGAGGATTTGGTGTGCTACAAAGTTTCCTTCTTTCTTAAAACACACGCACCCATTTAATTCGTTGTCTTAAGTAGAGAAATTGAAGATGAGTCTCTTTACCGCTTTGTGCTACTTATCTTCTCTGCACAAATCACATGGATGAGTGTTAAGACTATGAATTCTATACATTTTAGTATAGTCATTTTAGAATCAAAGCTTCATGAATCCTTTGTCAAAGCTTAGGGTGAGGTTATCACAGACTTCCTCTTTTATCTTTTGGGAGTAATTGGTCATTTTAAGTTATATGCTTCTTTCAGTGTTGAAGTTTCGGTGTTTGTTTCTGCATCCGTAACTTGAGTTTTACTCTGTGGTTTAGCATACATGATTTTGGAGTGAATCTTCACTTCAAATATGAGGAATTTTAGACATCTTGTTTGCTATGGAGAGATGATATTCTTTTACCATGTCTTGTTTCTGTTGTTATTTATGATTTATGATGCATACTCCTAAAATGATATCCTCTTCATTACAATGGCCCAATGATTCCTATGGTATTAGGTGGAAGCTTAAATTGTGACATTTCATATTGATTACAAGGATGGAGATTTGTTCCATTGAAGCATCATGTTTTGGAAGCTGTGTTCAATGATTTAATTTTACAACTACAAGATATTGAAAATTGGATGGAAATTTGATCTAATGAAGCATCTGTTCTGCAGGCTATGTTCAATGCTTTAATTTTATCATCTATGTTAAGAAAGACTTCACATTTTGGTTATTTTGATACTCGGTAACTACTCTTATCTGTTCATTTGAATTTTATGTGCGACAGAGAAGACAACTATGAATGTGTGGTGTGCTCTGGCCAGTAGCAAGTAGAGGTTAATATACTTTCCATTCAGCCTTAGGATAAAACCAGTATTTTTTTTACATATCTATATTTGTTTTGGGACTGTCGATATTTTCCTTTCGATGGTGCGTCCTGGAGCCAACTAGTTTTTTTGTTGTTTCTGGAGCGTGAATGTTAAAGCATAAAAGGTTCAAAGTATCTCCTTTTGCATCGCACCGAGGATGAGGAATTCTGGAAAGCTTGGTTTGGGGTCCTTTTGTTCTATTTGATTTTCATTTCCTATGTTATATTATTTTTGTTTATGATATATGAAATAGGTAGTTGTCACAGTGTGAAAGACTAAATTCTTTTCGTTTCTCAAGGAGCATCAATCAGCATTTCATATATTCTGACTATTATGCTAAAGCATTTGGTGATCTCTACTCTGATTATGAATTCTGCACATTTCTTTCTCTCGGGGAGCTACTTTTCTTGATTCTTTAAGTTCCAGGAAGTACTACTTGGTTGTTACAGCAGAGAAGCCTATAAATGTAATGTGGGATAAATCGGGTCATTTTGTTTAAATGTACCTACTCGATTAGAGTACTTATAGGATGGTTTAATGTGGTATTGTTGATGTTTTTGTGTTGTTTATCATGAATCTTAGAATTAGGAAAGCTTTAGAATTTATGACTACGCAGTACATCTGTCTTTTTCAAGATGAGAAGTGGAATATATATGATTCTGGTGTACATCTCTTACCTTGGTTATTATGTGATTTTTGTGATACTTCATTCGCGATGTGGCCCTCAAGATTGACATTCTGAAGGGTTTTGATACTCTTGAATTGAGTTTTCTTCTCAATGTTTTGCGTCAGTTTGGTTTTTCTGATATTTTTTGTTCTTTGATTGATATTATCCTTCATTCAGTAAAACTATATGTGTTGGTGAATGGTAAATTTGTTGGATGCTTTTCTTGTGTCAGAGGTGTAAGCTAGGGTGATCCATTTTCACCGCTTCTTTTTGGTTTAGCAGAGGAGGTTCTTAGCAGGTCTATTACGCGAGCCAAGGTTATTAATGTTCTGCACAGGGAAGCAATTCAAAGACAATCCGGTCCTCAAAGTTGACATTTGCAAGGTTTTGGATACTCTTGAATGGAGCTTTTTTCTCAAGGTTTTGCGTCAGTTTGGTTTTTCTGATATATTCTGTTCTTTGATTGATATTATCCTTCATTCAGCAAAGCTATATGTGTTTTCGAATGGTAAATAAGTTGGATATTTTTCTTGTGTTAGAGGTGTATGCTAGGGTGATCCACTTTCACCGCTTCTTTTTGTTTCGCAGAGGAGGTTCTTAACAGGTCTAATATGCGAGCCACAATGTTGGTTCCCTTTCCTCCATGCTGACGATATCTTGATTTTTTGTAAGGGCTCCCTTAGTAATGTTCGTTGTCTTCTTGATGTTTTTAATACTTATGCTCCGGTATCCAGTCAGGTGCTTAGCCCAGCTAACACCAAGATTTTTCCAGGTTCTATCTCACATGCCAGACTTCTCAACATCGCTGCTTTGTTTTGATTTCATGTGGGGACTATTCCTTTAGTTTATCTTGGTTTTCCCATCTTTGTTGGTAAACCAAAAGTTTTATATTTCCAGGCCACTGTGGATCAAATTAAGGTTAAGCTTGCAACTTGGAAGGGGACCCTTCTTTCGATCATAGGAAGATTTCAACTGGTAAAATCTATCATTTAAGGCATGTTAGTTTATTCCTTTAATATTTATATGTGGCCTGTGTCTCTCTTGCATTAATTTTATTTGGAGTGGTCTTATTCATGGTCGGAAGGTTTGTACAGTTGCATGAAATTCAATTTGCACTCCTTTTGATGCTGGAGGTTCGGGTACCAAGTCTTCGAAATGGCTCAATAGTGCTTTAAATTTACCCTTGCTTGGAATTTTACTTATTGCAATGAAAATTGGGTTGTGGTTTGTCGTGCTCGCTTTATGCGTGGTGGTTTTTACCTTGATCACTATATTCGGTCTTCTATTTTGCCTGGTATTAAGGGCTGCCTTTCAGATATTACGATCATTTTTTTATGGCTCATTGGCACTGGTGCTTTGGTGTCTTTTTGGAAGGACAACTGTTTAGGTTACTCTCTTGTTGAGGCTTTGCATATTCTTCTTAATGAGCATCGCCTTCTTACAACTTTAGTGGCAGATTCTATTATTGATGTAGCTATGGTGATTCCCCCGATTATTACTCTTCCTCATATTATTGAAGACATTCTCAATTATGTTTTTCCTACAACTAATTTGCCTGATAAGTTGGCGTGGATTCACTCCGTCTCCTCCGGAACTTAGCTGGGCTCACTTAATTTATAGAAACAATTTTGTTTGAATAATAATTTAATTTTTAGCTTTCCTATTTACAATGTTACTATTCTGACAGATTATTTGGTGAACATCTACTATGTTGATATGCATATTTTGTGTAACATTGTTTCTTTATCCTTTTTCTAATTCTTCCTTTGATATTAAGAGATCTTTTATCCTCTTTGCAGCGAGCTAAGAATTCATTATATCTAAACGTCTTTGATACAACAGACAAGAACAAAGAACGGCTCCAAATAGATAAATGAAATTTCTTCAATTAGTTTTTCTTGTTTATTTTAATTTCTGGTATTTGATTGCAATAGATGCAAATTAATTTTTGAATTTGTTTTGACACATCAGTTATGAATTAATATTTGGTTATATTTCTTCATTTGATAATGGAGATATACATTTATCTATTTTGCAGCAAGCTGATAAGTCTCGAAATCTAGAATGATCTGATACAACGACAAAAACGGAGTATGTTTTGAAACAACTACTCAATGTAGTGTAGCATGTTTTGAAACAAATAGTTCTGGGTAGTTTCAAGCAATCAGGTTTATTTTGGTACACTCTTCTTGGATTGTAAATTAACTTCAATTTATTTATTCTCTGTTTAGTTTTCATGTCAATCAAAACTATCGATGGGCGGTGAGGGTTGGTGGTTATAATTTAAAAGTTCTGTCTTATGATTTCCTTACCCAATCAAAACTATTGCTTTCTAACCTTAAGGTTTTTGACAATTTGACCTGTAATCTGGAAGAAATTGGAATAGCAGCTCTGATCGTCTGAATGCAATTTGGTTCGGAGAATTATGGTACTTTCCTTTCTTCACTCTAAGTTCTTTTTTGACAGGTTAGTAAGGCAGTTTTCTCTTTCGACATCTGGCTATTCAACCATTTTCTTTTTCTCCGTTCGATTTTCCAAACTTTCCTACCTCTCTATTTGTTCATTTCAACAAAACTCTTGAATTCCAAGGATTTTCTTAAGTCAGATTTGCTTCTAATCCCAACACGCGATAAATCTGAACATTTTGTTTTTTTTTTTTGTTTCTTCTCCACTCTATCTGCTACAGCGGTGAATAATAAGCATGCCGGTACTAGAATGTCTGGATTTCGCCGAGAAAAACTCCTCGGTTCTCTCTTGATTTGTATCTATCTTCTCTCTTTTTCTTTCTTATGTAATGTTTTCCTCTCAATTTGATTGTTTCCTGTATTTATGGCCTTATCCATAGGGTAGATAGATATTTAATTTCATGAATTTAATTATTGTGTGTGTGTGTGTTATTATTTATTTTAAGGGGTATGTGTTAATTTGACATATGAGAAATGTGTAAAGTAAAGCAAAATATTTTAATTTTGGGTACATAATTGCTTTATTGAAAGGTATCTTGACATTTATTTTAATTGTGTTGTCTTATTATTTCGTATTGTTTTTATGTATTTGCATGACAATAAAATATCTTTGGAATATAATCTTTCACATAACGAGTAAGGGGGATATTTATGAGACTATTCTTTGATTTTCCATTGTTGTTTGAAACATAGCATATCAGGTTTACAATAAGCTTTGTAGTTTGTTTGTTTTTGTTGTTTGATAAGTTGAATAATTTGAGGAAAAAGTAGAGTTTTGTCACTTTGACCATCAATTTGAAAGAGGTGATCTCATCTAATTCTGCCACCTATGTAAAAGATTACATAGAGGGTGACTTCAATTTGAAAGAAGTGATCTCATCTAATTCCGATTATATTTTTCATTTTTCAGTGTGGAAAATTGGTGTAATTCTATTTCATTTCGATCTTCTTCTAACTTTTTCCTTTGTTATTAGTTTTTCCCCAATACAATTGTACTTCAAATTAATCATTGTATTTTGAATTTTGTACAGGTATGCTGTACTTAGGAGGTTAAATGATGATTGTTTGGTGGCATGGAAGAGTGGGTGTGGGAGGCACAAGTTACTTAGGTCAGTATTTTTACAAGCCTATCATGATTTCATTGTCATACGAATGCCTTTTCTGTTATGTTTGCAATTCTACGAGGATTTAATGTGTATTTTTTGTGGCATGTTATTTTGTGATTTTGTAGTTATGGGGGACTGACTAAAACTATGTTTATATATCAAGGGGATAGAGGATTTTGTGCTTATTCCAATTTTAATCTTCACTTGCAAATAGTTGTTGAATAATGAATTGTGGTTTGTGTATTGCATTTGTCAGATCATGCTAGTGTTAATAGCAATGGAAACCAGAAGAAGCGACTGATACATGTCACATTTGCCGTCATAATTTCTGGCATAATAATATTTATAAAGTGGGGTAAACTTTCTATTTGTATATTACAAATATACATGCCTATATGTAATCGTTCATATTAATCATATGCGTGATAATTGTTTGATGTACAACATAGATATCGAAAAGATTTGAAAAATGATCTGAGACATATTTTAATTCTTTAATTTGCCAAAAAAAAAAAAAGACAGAAGGAAAATATGGACACATAATGTTTGTAAATTGTAATAGTAACTGATTTCTTGATATTTTCATCTTGCACATTTCAATGGAGGCAACAATATTTTAGATTGAGGAGGGAAGATTTTGACTGCCAATATTTGATTTTTCAATCATTGTTAAGGAAACTGATAGTTTTGCTAGTAGAAATAAACTTGGGGAAGGCTGATTTGGACCTGTTTATACGGTAATACAGCAAGAACCAGTGATTGCATGACATGTTGTAACCTATAAACACAACATTCTTTATGGTTCTATCTTTCTTTAGTTTGACTTTCTAACTTCTCTCTTCGATTCCTTGTTTAGTCATGTAGTTTATTAAGGGTTTTATTCTCATCACTGTATTCTTCATTATTACAAAACTTTGGGTTATGTTATGGGTAATAAATGTTAAAGAGTTGGTTTGAATTGATTTCACGACAATCACTTCTGAATTTTGATGAATATATAATTGAAATGATTTTGCAACTCAATTCATTTACAGAATTCTCTTGTGCTCGTCTAATAATTTCTTTTCTTAAATAATTAAGGTTTTTTTTTCGTAGGTTAGGAATTAGGAATCAGTTACTTGTTTCATTTTATAACAAACTAGTTAAAAGATCGCAAGTATAATGAGAACATAGGATTAAATAACCTTCCTCATATAATGGAAGCAAGTGTTTTGATTTGATGATGTCTATTAAATTATTTATTTCATGTTCTTATTTAACTCTTGTTTCATCTTCATGTTCTATATTCTTAATATTTTCTGGTTGATTAATTTAGGTTCTTGCTTATGACGTTTTATTTGGTTGTTGTTTGTTGAATTGTTTCTATCTTGGAGTTTGCTGCTACTATTATTGATCGTGAGAGCCTCTGCACCGTGCACTACTTACATGAACATGATGATTCTTATGCATTAATTTTGTCATCTTTTCCAAGACTCTCGACATTTCAGTCTTTGTTTGATACTCAATATCTACTTCTGTCAGATGATGTTCCTTTGATTTAATTGTGTGCGTGTTATAGGAGGATAGCTTATAAATGTGTGGTTTGCTGCAAAACCCGTGGCAAGAAGAGGTTCACATAATTTCCTTTAAGATAAGTACATCTCTTACTAGTGATGTTTGTTTATTTGTATAGGAACGTGAATATGAAGCGCTCAAGATTCTAGATACATTTCTTTGCTCTATGCCACAAGGATGAGGAATTCTAGACAGCTATGTTTGACAATTTGTTGTTTTGTCACTTGCTCTATTATAATTTTCCTTGTGATTTGTGATATATTTATGAATAAGATGAGTTTTCTCTCCGAAATGGGCATTGAGGAACAAGGTAATGAGCTGACAATTTCTTCATTCCTTTCCATTCTCTTTGTCGTACTCCCTCTTTCCATCAATGCAGGAACAAAACCCTCAATCAAAATATATGGGTAATCCCTTGCATGTGCAAACCCCCATGAATTTGGACTCATGGATATTAATAAGCTGAGGTAAGAACAAAAGAAACCTAATTCTGCTTTCCATTCCTCTCTTTGTTTCAGTTGAAAACCAAAATTCTTAATCCCTCACTTTTGTTGATGCATGTGAGTTTCTGGTAATGAACCAGTCATGGGTTTGTGATTGGAGATGAAGCTCAGGAACTTGGAGAAAGTGGTGTTTGTAATGAAGCTATTCTCAGCCCTACAACTTGTGTTTATCACTCCAATTCAAAGGTGGGTTCCTTTAGGTTTTAGCTTACCTTTAGTTTTAGCCAAATTTAGAACTATAGTTAAATTATAATTAGAAACTATGATATTTGGAGTATTAAGGTCCCAATATACTCCTAATGTTCATTAGAATGACAATTTTGATGAACATAGAATATACATGATAACACTTAGTTTTGCCAAAATTTTATCATGGAAAGGTTTAGAGATTTGGTGATATCTATTAAAATATTTATTTCATGTTCTTATTTAACTCTTGTTTCATCTTCATGTTCTATATTCTTAATATTTTGTGGTTGATTAATTTGGGTTCTTGCTTATGACATTTTATTTGCTTGTTGTTTGTTGAATTGTTTCTATCTTGGAGTTTGCTGCTACTATTATCGATCGGGAGAGCCTCTGCACCTTGCACTACTTACGAGAACATGATTCTTATGCATTAATTTTGTCATCTTTTCTAAGACTCGACATTTCAGTCTTTGTTGTTTGATATTCAATATATACTTCTGTCAGATGATGTTCCTTTGATTTTACTGTGTGGGTGTTATAGGAGGATAGCTTATAAAATTGTGGTTTGCTGCGAAACCCATGGCAAGAAGAGGTTCACATAATTTCCTTTAAGATTTTAAAGTATCGTGATATTTGTTTATTTGTATAGGAACGTGAATATGAAGTGCTCAAAATTCTAGATACATTTCTTTGCTCTTGGCCACAAGGATGAGGAATTCTAGACAGCTAGGTTTGACAATTTTTTGTTATGTTGATTTGTCACTTGCTCTAATATAATTTTCCTTGTCATTTGTGATATATTTATGAATAAGATATGAGTTTCTCTCCTAAATGGGGCATCCCCCGTAGAACCTGCAACTGGAGCAAGAATTTGGTATGGAATTAGCAGCCGTTGATATGTTTTTCGTAGATTGTAGATATTAAAAACTTCACATAACCACACTACTCTTGACTCTTTTTTTACACATCGGTTATCAATGACTATTTGATTAATATTTGGTTATATTTCTTCATTTGATAATTGAGAGATTCATTTATCTATTTTGCAGCAAGGTGAGAAGTCTTGAAATCTAGAACGATATGATATAACGACAACAATGGAGAACGGTTCCGGATAGGTAAATTAAACTTCTTCAATATCATTTGCTCTTTATCATTTTTATTTTGGGCTATTATTGTGAGACTATGAAGTAACATTTCTTCTGATTTTATCTTTTTCGCTGCTATTATGTATCCAATTAGGTATCCGAAATTGGTTCCATATAGGTTTCAGAAAGTGGTCATGTTTTGCTAAATTAGATTCAAGATAATCGCCTCTGGTTGAATTTGTGTTTGAAACAATAGTTCTAGGTTGTTTCAAGCAATAAGTGTTGTGCTTAGGATGTTGTTCTTGAAAAGTCAAGCATTAGGATTTGAGATAAGTGCTCAGTCGCTAGATAGATGAGTAAGATATGTTGATTTGGAGGTAAACTATAGTGACGTGACGAAGATAAGATTAGAGATAGCTATGCACATAGAGAGATATTTAATAGGAACTTGAGGGATGAATTATTTGGAGGGTTTGATTTTGAGGAGTACAATAGTTTAGACATTAGTGGAAGTTAAAGATGAATAAGAATCCAACTAGTGAATGGGTGTGTAATGACAGAGGCATTGAGAAAACAAATGATTTCGGTCGTTGACAGTAGAAGCGGTTGAACGACAATTGAGGTGAGAAGTACTTCTAGATGTATTTTGGAGGTAGAAATTTACACTAAGGATAAGATGTTGGATTAATTAAGAATGGATAGGGTGACAAGCTCTTTTAAGGAAAAGATAATTTAATGGTAAGAGGAAAGGAACTCGAGAGTGTTCAGAAATAGAATGGGTGTATGATGTAGGATAGTGTGTGCATACGATGGTAATCACCAACCAGATGTTGGGATGTTATTTTTAAGACTGTGATTGGATTGAGATTCGAAGATGAACACACAGTTCGGCGCAATTACGAGATTAAAGGAAAAAATTTAGGACTTATGTATATTGGTGAAGTTGTGAAGTTCTTCTACGGAGATGACAATTTCTTTCGAAGTGTAATGCTTTCGGTGGTACTTGTTGTGGTCTCATTGTACTTACTGTTGGATGGTACTCAACGGATGTTTCGTGAGTGGAAGCATGAGAGTTTTAGTGACGTGTTTTGAGCGTTGTGTGTCGTCAACGAGATCGAAGTAGTAAGAGATCAAGGTAGTAAGAAATTGTGTAAATTAAACTGTTGTCGAAGGTAGTAAGAGATCAAGTTTGAGCGTTGTGTAATTAAACTGTCTGAACTTGAGGTTCGGGTAAACACGTAGTCGCGGTGATTTTCGGACGCCAACAAGCTATTAGTTAGCTTGGGCTCGCAAATAAGATTCACCACGGAACTTTAATTTATCCAATGGAAGGGAAAAAGATTGAATAAACCCATAAAATAAACATGCAAAATTTAAAGAAGCGATGAATCAATTAAATGATGCAGTTTTCAGAGATCATAGGTACGGGGATTAGTTATACAAAGGGAAGGTATCAGCACCCTAAGTATCTGTAGTACTCTACAGGAACCTCTTGTAATATATGTGTTTTTGTGTTAAAAGTATTTGTTTGTAAAATTTGCTTGTAAATGATTGGGATGATGAGAAAAGAAAATATTTTTTTATTAATTTTTTATTTAGGAAGACACAAGGCCCTTTGCACTACGTACCCGTTAAGGATCAAAATTCCGCAGTTCGGGGTAAAAATAACAAAGTGGTTTGTTTGATTGTTTTTTAGGAGAAAAGACGAGTTGTCTTCTTAAGTTTTAAACTCCTTTTTATCCACCACAAATATGCTAAAAATGGATCTTTGCTTCACAATAGGGAAGGGCACCCACTCAAATATCATCGACGAGTATGCCACTAATTCTCCTAAGTGGAAAAGACTCAACATTTTTTTATGTTATGGGGAAAATGAATTCTCAACCATAGATGACTCACATCTAAATTCTTTGAAAAAAGAGTTTTAAAGTCAAAAGTCAAGCGACAAAATGTTTTAATTGTTTTTGTATTTTTTAGTCTTTTGGAAATGTTTTGATATGCTTAAGTGTGTTAAAACATTTATTGAAAAATATTTGAAAAATCTCTTGACGAAAGTCAAAGGTTTTTTTAATAAAGATTCTCTTTTTTTTGAAAATTTGTTTTTTGGTTTATTTGAATGTTTTTGGAGTTTTTTTTGTTTTAATGCTTAAAGTACAATGACAGATAGATATGCAATCATGATGTCAAAAAATAAATCATTTCCCTTGGATTAAAAACAACTAGATAATATACATATACTTTTTTGCGTTCTTTTGATTTATGAGAAGTAGATAAATAAATAAATAAGAATCAAACAAACACCGCAACAATATGAAAAATCAAATAGCGTCGCATAAGATGACGAACAAAACAACGCCGCACTCAAACGATGAAATCACAAAAAAACACCAAAGAAAAAAATTGATCAATGTAAAAATCACTATGTATGTATTAAAAGAACGGAAAAAAATATAGAGAGGGGTGATTCTAGGGGTCCGTTTAGCATGAACAAATACATGTTTTGGTTCACCTTGGATCAATGAAATGACCTACTATAAGAGGTTTTCACCATTTTTTTTATTTTTTTTTAAAGAAAAAAATGTAGGTGAACATCATAGTAGTATTTCCATCCCTGTCAGTCAGAGTACTTTTTAATATTATAATCTCTCTTTCTCTCTCTATCACTCTTTTCTCCTCTTCTCTACACCCAAATTCCCAAATAGTGGAATATACGGGCATCTCAGAGTATGGGATAATGTTGACACTTTTTGGATCGTTTACTGAGTGAAATTAAGTGGAGTTTCAACTGCATTCTAATTTGGATTTTAATTGAGGTGATATTTTATTGAACTATTTAAAAAGAATGTTGGAAATTTTCAAAAAAAAATTTCAACTTATAAGTTAAGTTTTCAAGTATAAAACTAAACCTATACTGTGGTAGTCAAGGTTAGCAAAAATAAGAGGACTTTTTATCCAATTCAATGCACTAAAAATATGAGATAAATTAACTTTTAAAAGCTTTAGTTTCCCTTTTCTTTTCAACCCAAGTAAGCATGTTTAAAGGCTTATTTTCTCTTCCTTTAAAATAAATGGTTATAGCTTTGGTTTACAAGTCAAGCACACTACCTCTCTCAAAGTAATACATTTATATTTGAGATTCATATTATGTGCTACGTGGGATAAAGTAGGGAACATCATGTACCCAAACTCAATAAATAAAAGGAAAAAAGTACATAGATTAATAAACTTTTCTTTATTATTTTGATATATATTAACTTTAGCTACTCAAGTGAAACATGTACTTTTAGCTAGAACATAAGATAATATTTAATAAATAATGCATTTGATTTTTATAAATGTAGATTTTGGAAATTAACTCAACAATAGCCAATTTATATAGTTTTAGTTTGAATACATTGTAATTTTAAATAATTTATACACCAGAGAAAGAATGCTACTATCTTTTATCAAATATTGCTTTGTGCCAATGAACACTTACAACTATATTCTATTATTGGTATGTGAATTTAAAAATTGAAGTACAACAGAGTATTGAATGTTTTATGGTCAATACCATAAATTAAGAACAAGATGTCAAAATTTATAACATTTAACAAGACTACAAAACCAAAGCTTCCATTTAGAAACATGATTAGTTATAACTCTTTCAAATTAGAAACTAATTCAAACCACTTCAACTTCTGCTCTACTCTTAGAAGTTAGATTGAGACAAATTTAGTGATAAAATACTTTTTGGAAAGCAATTTTTGTGTGTAACCAATTCTTACCTGTATCACTATTGAAGGCTGTTAATGCAGAGGTCATATGTAAGAAAGGTTCTTCTACAATTACAAATTCTTATTTATAAATTTTGTTTTTATTGGTGACACTGGTGAGGGTTTAAATTAAGACTCAAAGAAAATAAGTTAAGAACCTAAGCTTAGTAAAAAAAAATCATTTAATTCGAAATAAAAACATTCATGGATAACAAGAGAAAATATAATGGGTAAAATATATCCCACCAAATCACAAGATATTATAAAATTAGTTCTATAACACGATATTTTGATTATTTCTTGTTAGAGAACATTGTAAAACTATTTTACGCTATATTATACCAATTGAATTCTAATAACAATAATATCCGTAAAAAAAAAGAACAATGTAGTTCAATACTCGATATTAAATATCGATAACATGTAAAACAAATTATTTATGATAAAATTCCTAAGGGAAATAAAGGAATAAAAAACTAATCAGAAAAATAACTACTAAAATTGAATAGGGATAAATAGTTAGGGATCCTGAAGATTTGGTGTTTGTTGTGGCTGCTGGACTTGGTGTTGGTTGTGCCAATGAAAAATTTGGAGCATAACTTGGACCTAGTTCTGGTCTGGATTCTGAAGGGAATGATTGTGTTGGACTTTTGCTTTCAGGGACTTGACTTGGAACCAAATTATCCGCATTAATGGTAGAACCATTAGCAAGAAGATCTGCATAATAAATATATGAAAATCATATTTAGTGACTTTCAAATAATACATGCAAAATTATAATTATTTAAATTTAAAATTGAACATATATCGTAATAACTTACAGCCGTTGCATGGTGATGTTACCCCACAAACACTAGGTAGTGTCAAAGCCTTTGTGACATCGAACGAGAAAGAGTTGTTAATTGCCGCGGATTCGCAAAGGCAGTAAGAATCGGTCGAAATATATTCAATTTCTAAACAACATGAATCATCGGGTCGTGATTCATGTCCAAGATAATATAATTGACACTGAGCTGTATTGGCCATCCATGTTATGCAGTCTGGACCATATGATATGAATTGAGCATTTGATACCGACATATGAAAATATGCAAGTAAAATAAGCACAACGAAAACATTGGCCATCTTCCTTCGCTAACAATTTTTCGATGAATAACCTGTATATGTTCTTTTTTTGATGTGAAAATTGTATATAAAGAAACTAAATGATTTATAAGAAACTAAACGGTAAATAGGTCTATATATAATAGATGGGTTTGTTGATTTATAACAAACTTAATGATTTGATTAAAAAAAAAAACAAAAACTTAACAATAGATATCATTATCTATTAATGAGCGTAAATTTTGAGATAAACATTATATCTCTTTAGAAATTACTACACTACAATAAAACAAACCATGCTAAAAAAAATTACCAAAAGCAACACCTTAACATAATTAACACATAATTTATTGTATTGTCAATCTAATTTTTATTTTTTTTTATGGATTTGTCAATCTAATTTCAATTAATGATATACTCTATTGATCCGTTCCTTTTAACTGTTCGTTCAGAATAGTAACACCACATTAAGAAAATATATTTTTGCATCTTATCTTTCTATTATACCCTAATTTTAATTCACTACTAAATTCCTACTTTTTTGGACACATTTTCTCTTTCCAATAAATTTAACATATTATGTAAAAAAAAAAATTAATATGTTATCATGTTATGTACCAAAATTTTGTTATAAAAATAATTTAGTTTTCCAAATATATAGCATTAATTAGTTTTATTGAAAAAGATAAGAGTAATTGAAAAAAGGGTACAATTAACAAATCGTATCCTTAAAATACTAAATGGATAGTTAAATCTGACGTTTTTGAACAGTTAAAAAGAAACGGAGGGAGTATCTAATTAGTTTTAAAACAGAAAGAAATCATATCAAAGATAATTATATGGTGGCAAAATCAATGTAGTGGCAAAGAAATCGTATAAATTAATTTTTACTTTTAAATGATATTTAATTTGGCATAAATATGACAACAAGTATTTGTTAATTTTTTTAAAATTGATTTTCTTCATATTTCTATTTAGTATATATATACGTTTGTGTAATGACATTCTTTATTATGCTAATATAGATAACTACTTAACTTCCTTTTTTATTGTGCTTATTTAATTGATACTAACTACTTAACTTTCTGAAAATCAACTTTTGTGTGGAAGATATTTTTTAATAAATATATATATACAAATATTTGAATAGAGTAAAGGACAAAAGTGACAATAAAAAAATCTACACGAAAGAGATTATTCTCTTTATATAATGGTATAGAGGTATATATATTCAAACTTTAACTATAAATAAAATGATTTTTTCTAAAAATAAATACTCATATTTTGAGCACAAATAGAAATACGCTTGTGAAATTAATCTTTCCATTATTCAGACTTTGTTTGGATAACTTAGAACTCATTTTACAATTAATGAAACATATGTTTTCGGGGGACCAAATTGAAAAATGTTTAATTAGAGATCATTAATTAGAAAAATATAGCTCCTATGCTAGTCAAGGGTTAGTTTTGGTATAAAACATGATTCATTAATGAGAAATATCAGCTTTTTTGGTCTGTGTGATTTTTTCAAATTGTTCCTTATAAAAAGGACCGGATGGAATAAATACTAATTTAAATTAGAAACCTAGAGTCATATCTGAGGTACCGTCTCTAGGGGTGTGCATAGTCGGTTATTTTGCCTAATCAAATCATATCCAAACCAAAACCAGATATATGGATTTGGATACATGACCATAACCATTATTTTTTATAAACCGGTTATATAATCAGTTATAAATTTGGATACGGATACATAATCGGATATTTTTATAAAACTGGTTTAAAAGCGGTTATTTTTAAATCCAGTTTTAAACTGGTTATTTTTAAAACTGGATTAATAAACGGTTAATTTGGTCATTTTTTTTTAGAAATACGCTTGTGAAATTAATCTTTCCATTATTCAGACTTTGTTTGGATAACTTAGAACTCATTTTACAATTAATGAAACATATGTTTTCGGGGGACCAAATTGAAAAATGTTTAATTAGAGATCATTAATTAGAAAAATATAGCTCCTATGCTAGTCAAGGGTTAGTTTTGGTATAAAACATGATTCATTAATGAGAAATATCAGCTTTTTTGGTCTGTGTGATTTTTTCAAATTGTTCCTTATAAAAAGGACCGGATGGAATAAATACTAATTTAAATTAGAAACCTAGAGTCATATCTGAGGTACCGTCTCTAGGGGTGTGCATAGTCGGTTATTTTGCCTAATCAAATCATATCCAAACCAAAACCAGATATATGGATTTGGATACATGACCATAACCATTATTTTTTATAAACCGGTTATATAATCAGTTATAAATTTGGATACGGATACATAATCGGATATTTTTATAAAACTGGTTTAAAAGCGGTTATTTTTAAATCCAGTTTTAAACTGGTTATTTTTAAAACTGGATTAATAAACGGTTAATTTGGTCATTTTTTTTTACGCAGACGAAAAACATACTTTTCTTTTTTTATTCTTTGCAGCAAATTGCTTTTGATATGTGTTTGAAAGAGATGGAAAAAAAAAAACATGTGAAGAAGACCATTCACATTCCTTCTTCTAGATTTCTTTTTTCCAATTCCAACGAGATAAGAATATACAAATTATTAGTGTAAAGATAAGGGGTTGTTTATTTTCTAAAAAATTTTATGTTTTTTTTATCTGGAAGCAATTGGAGAGAGTGAGTGTGGTTCAATTGGAAAAGAATATATTCGATTAGGATTCAATCGGAGAGATTATCGTAGATTTGGGATTTAGGGTTCATTGCAAATCATAATTGCGGAGATCACACGCACATGGTGAATCGGTGATGGTGTGTGCGTGAATTAATTTTAATAAAAGGATATTTGTTTTTTTTGTCAAAAAAAAAGATATTTGTTTGTTTTTTGTAAAAAAAACGGATATTTGTTTGTTTTGTAAAAAAAAAGGATATTGTTTGTTTTTTTTTGTTGACAAAAACAAATTTAAAAAGGATATAATAACCAATTTAAACCAAATCCAAAAATTTAATTTTGATGGATAACCGACCAGATGAAAATGGTTTGGTTAATAATCATATACCAAAATCCGGATTTTTTAAAACGAATTTGGATTCGGTTATGAGTTTCAGCCTTCTAACCGGACATTTTGCACACCTCTAACTGTCTCCGAACAAAATGAGATAGTACTTCAATGAAACTTAGAGTTTAAGATACCGGGAATCTAGATCTCAATTTCAATCTTATTTACAACTCTGAGAAACTTTTACTGGGAAAATATTGTGAGGACAATTGAGATGATTTTTGGAAGGGGTAAGATTGACATTTTTTGTAGTTTGTAGGTAGAGCTGTCAAAATGGGCCGGCGCAAATGACCTGATTTTTTTCCCGGGCTTGGGCTTAAAAATCTAGCCCGAATTAACATCCGAGCTTTTTAGCTCGGCTCGATAAAGCCCGCAAAAATGAGCCGGCCCGAATGGGCCGCGGGCCACCCGCAAGCCCGAAGAAATTATAATTAAAAAAAATTTAAACAAATATGAGTAAATAAAGAAGGATGTTTATAACAATTTCACTTTGGCCACCAATCCAAAAACCCACACAAACATAACAAGTTAACAACACGGAAGCAGCACAACACACACGTCAAACACACCTTCTAATTCCATCAAACGGACATTTCAGAGAATAAATATGCACTAGTAATGCAAATTATATACATGCATTTTTTGGTCCAAAGAAATACTGATAGAGAAGAGGAGAAATTATATATGAAAACTATATACGGGCAGACTATTAGAATCCAAGATTTTAACATAATCATTTACTATTTCATACTCCGGGCCGGCCCGAAAGCCCGAGAGCCCGTACCGAGCCGGACTCGGGCCTTATTTTTGTAGCCCGTTTTTTATTTGGGCTTTTTAGCCCGGTCCAACAAAGCTCGAAGCCCGAATGGGCCGGCCCGAAACGGGCCGGGCCGCCCCTTTGGACAGTTCTATTTGTAGGGGGTTAGAGGGATAATTGTAAGAGTATGGGGTAAATTCATCTAGTTATCAACCCACAAGTATTTCTTTGGACCAAATCGTGTTGTGACACTTTTTGGATCGTTTACTGAGTGAAATTAAGTGGAGTTTCAACTGCATTCTAATTTGGATTCTAATTGAGGTGATATTTTATTGAAGTATTTAAAAAGAATGTTGAAAATTTTCAAATTTTTTTTTCAACTTATAAGTTAAGTTTCTTTGGACCAAATCACAACCACAAATCACAAATCACACAACCACAAATCACAACTCACATCTTAACATAATCATTTACTATTTCATACTCCTTTTTATCAAATTATTATAATTTAATTCAAGAAACAATATATCTTGAGTTTGAAAGTAATTCCAAAATTTGTTAAAATTGAAACCACTATATTTTTAATTAATGGAAAATTGTTCTATAAATCCTTCTAGTGCACGTACAAGTATGTCTTTTGCAATTTGCACCATATCTAACATCTCAGTACAATACATTCAACCTTTTTCCCAGATTCCAGCAATGTTCAAGCAAGAGAGAGGTGTGTTTGAAAATATTGCAAAAGAGAGGTTTTCAAAGTGTCTTCCAGATCTAAAAATTCTTCATTTCTCATTATCTTTTACCATAGATATTATATTATGAAGATGGAGATTTCAATTTTTTAATTAACAAATTAACTAAATATGACTATTATATCTAAAGATGGAGTGTGAATTAGATGAAATCAAAGAGATGATATTATATCTAACATTATCAAATTTAATTCTAATTAAATAAATAAATATGACCAATCAAATTTTTTACGTTGTGTAATTTAATATAAACCAAAATGTCTTATTTTTTTTTGTGAAACCAAAATGTCCTAATAAATGTTTTTCAATAGATTAACTAACTAAAAGAAAATTAACTCACTCATATTATCTGAACTTTTTTTTACGCAATTCATATTATTTGAGCTTTAAAAAAGGATAACCCGCTTATTTTCCAACATAAAAATAGCAATAATGAAGTATAGACAATTCTACGTAGGCTTTGTTAAAAGGGAACCTTGAACAGCAGGTACTAAATATTAAATCATGTCCATTCAAATAAAATAATAATATATCCATGGCTAATATGACCTTGGTTCAAGTTGGACCAATTTTTTTTAGGATCCAAATTATAAGAACCCGTGATTTTAGACCAAAAATGATCTAAAACCACCTTCTTCGATGAACAAATGAGAAAGGGAAATTTTTTTTTCTACCCCAACATTTATCCATTTACCCCAATATATTTTGAAATATTCTCATTCTACCCTTATCTTACTAATATATTTTATCATTTTTAATTTTATCGTTTTATCACTTTTCCGGTAAACTATAAACCCCCTGAAACACTGTTCCGGCAAAAAAAAAATTTCGGTATGTTAATTTTACCGGAGCACTTTTTTAAAAAATGTACCGGTTTGTATCACCTGCAAAATCAATTGAAATATAATACCAGAACATTTTTTACAAGTATACCGATTTTTAAAAATTCCATTAGAAATATTACCGGTACACTTTTTAAAAGTATACCGGTATATTGAGCAAAGAAGTTAGAAGTGTATCGGTATTAAAAAATGTATCCGTATTTTGAGCTTGGTAATCCAATGAGTAAATGGAAGTGTACCGGCATAGAAAAAGCAGTGCTACATGGCATGACTCCCCCGCTCGTCCAATTTGCACGACAATAAATTTTCCCATCAAATTGGTTCATATTAGTTTATCCAGCAGTGCTACCTTTTTGATATTATTAATTTATTTAAACTTTCCTTTAGACAAAGATATGATATGATCTTACTTAGTTGTATGATTTTAATGGACCATGATTCAGTGCATTCATAAATGGGTGCAGTCATTGCAGTCAAAACTCTACTAACCATTGGATTTGTTTTCAATCAATTATTAACCATTTGATTGTTTTGTCCAAAAAAAAAATTAAAAAAACACTTGTAGAGAGAGATAGAAAGAGGTGACTGCACCAAATCTGCATCCGATTTTAATTATGTAAATTACAAACACGTGTAAATTAAGCTATAAAATATACATGTTTAATTTAATTTGGTAAATTCAAGCTATAAGCAAATTTATATTAGAAAGCTAGTTGATAGATAAAATGCTAGCTTATAACTGATAACTGATAGTTTAGTAGTTTAAAAATTAGTATAATAAAATTAAATTGTTTGACAAATTTAGCCATTATACATACAAAATGATATAAAAGTATATAGTTAGTGGGTAGTGATTACACTTTAAAAAAATAAAATAATAAGATTAAAATTAGAATAAAAGATAAAAAATTATAAGTTATAAGCTCAAATGCGTCTCATTTGCCAATTGTTAGTTGGTTTAGTGGTATTTGACACTGAATTTGGTAGGGAGGAGTGGAGGACCACGGTTCGATCCACCGCAACTGCGATCGGAAGAAGGTTGAAACTACTTGATGTCAGAATTGACCTCCAAACCAGATTAAACTGGTGGTGAAAGAAAAAAAAAAGAAACGCGTCTCATTTTTATCAAACAAATTTATTAGCTAATGCAATAAACTAATTAGAAAAGTTTGTTACTAAACATGTCTTATTTTTATCAAACAAACTTATAATTTAGTCATATAAACTATAAGTTAGTATATTGAACTTACTAAACATAAACTTAATTTATTTTAATTTTAATTTTTAAATAAATTTTACAATAACTATTAGTATCATCAAGCTTTTAGTTACTTACTAATTTAACAAAAATATATACATAATAAAAATCATAGAAAGTGCCAAAGTAATATTGATTTTATTGGTTGGTAAATGCATAAAACAATTTAACCGCTGCATAATGTGTGGTCGTGCGTTGGAGACGACAAAATGTGTCGTGCTCTCAAGCATTTTCCGTATAGAAAATGGATTGTGTCATTCCAATTTCCACTGTAAATAGAAAGCAATAGTACAGAGAAATTGCTAAAAAGGAAAAATAAGAAGTTCAGTACAGAGAGAAAACAGAGAGAAAACAGAAGGAGTTTTTACTACATACATTCCATAACCACCCCTCACCCTCTAATTCATACTATAGTCTCTGTAACTTCCCAATTTTTGTAACCCGGTATATTTCACTTTACTTAAAAATATTAACTACTTTATCTATAAATAAAGATATACTTAACTATTTTTTTTAATATCTCAAATTAATTGAATTTTTGTGTGTGTAAATGAATCACAAATAACTCATTTAAAAATAAAATTATTTATTATTATATTTATGTATGAATATATGATAGTAATTAATTATATATGTATTACTACAAGAACATAAGTCACTTTTTGATTTTATATATACTAGCCGCCCGTGCCCGTTTGTGTGATTCGTCTTTTCAATTCTACCGAGGTATATAAATTGTAAAACTATTTTTGTTGTAACTGGTTTTGTTATATAAGAACTTGTTAAAAAAAGAGTAAACTATAATTGATGGTTACTTTTTTTGTTGGTAGTTTTATTGAAGGGCAAAATAAGAATAATGAAAAAGTCATCCCAAAAATTTGTATCTTTTTTATATATAGTTGGTTACTTTTTTTGTTGGTAGTTTTTTTAAGGGTAAGATAGGAATAATGAAAAAGTTATCCCAAAAATTTGTATCCTTTTTATATATAGTATATATATCGTGGTTACGCTAATTTTTTTTAAGAATGTATGACAAGTTACTTGTGTATACTGTTAATTTTCATACTATTTGCTTTCGGTGAAAACACATGGGTTGAAATATATAGCATATACATATGAAAGCAAGAGGTTTTTCTTACTTAATCTACATACACACTATATTAACAGTGTATACTATACCCATATATCAAACTTTGACAAAAACTACCTGACACAAGTAACTATTTAAAAGTAGACCTTAAACATACATGCTGTCAAAATTGAACACATGCTATGTTGATGAGTATGAATAGAGTTTGAGTTGAACAGGTAAGTTTTATACATTGTGAGCCATAAGTCTAATTTAGAGCACTATACATGTATATACTTGTTACATGTAAAAGCAATAAAACATAAGCTGTCAAAAACAAACAACGGATGCCTTGATTTGATTAAACTCTATTTTTTTATCCGTTGCAAACTAGTATAAATAGAATGTTCCACTACCAATTTGCATGCACACATATATGTTCTTCTCATGCATATATATGTATGTACTCTCCCTCTCTAAATGTTCTCAGTAAATAAAGGTGTGAGCTGTGAGTTGGTTCCATTACTTTAAATTTTGTTTCGATCGAGTTTAACCTACCGTTGTGCTGCCAATATTTTCCGGATATTAAGTTCTATTCCGAAAATTTATTAAGGTATTCTCCACTTAATCCTAAATACTTTTTCTTAATATTATTAGAATATCGGAGGAATGCCCAATTTATTTATATTATATTTTCAAATTATTTTATTAATCTATGAAGGTTATTCTAAATTTGTTATTTAAAATCTTTTGAAATGTTCAGATTTTGAACTTATAAGGTCCAAGTAATATTTTAATAAATAATAAATTTTACTATTTTTAAGCCGTTATAATGCTCAAGTATTATTATGAAATTAAAAATGTTATTAGGTTTATACGCTCGGTAATTTTCTAAAACTAGCAAATCTAAACTAGAGTATAGTCTAATTTGCTTTTGAATTTAATATTAATATAGGAGGTTATTTTAAAATAAATATTTCAAACTTTTACGAAGTATATCTAACTAAGTATAAATTATATTTTAATTATTCTATACACTACTAGAAAACACGCTTTTAGCAACAAATTTAGAGACCGAAATATTTCGGTCACTATAGAGACCGATTTAGAGACTAATATTTTGAACGTAAACGTAAAAAAAAAATCGGTTGCTATATTGGTTGCTACATAATTATAGAGACCGAATTAGAGACAAATAATTAGTGACCAATATTTCAGTTGCTTTTAGAGACCTAATTATAGACCAATATTTCGAGCTTCAAAGTAAAAAATATTTTGGTCACTAAATCAGTCGCTTTAGAGACTGATTTAGAAACCGAAATTTAGCGACCGCAAAATCTCTCTCTTTAACCTAATATAAATATTTTTTCTTAAATTTTTTGAATAGAAAAACTAAAATATTTTAGTGCGAAACCTCTCCGTTTGTGTTGAAAAATAAAAATTCATTGTTAATTTTTAAAACTCTTATCTAAAACTAAAGAAAATAAAACCAATACTTTTAAATTGAAAGAAGAAATAATAAAAAGAAATACTTGACCAAAATAATAAGAAATAAAGATAAATATAGTAAAGTGAGATTTCAAGCGTGAAATAAATTAATATTGCGCTTCTGTTAACAAAAAAGAAAGAGAAAGGTTTCACGAGAGAAAGGGTTGTTCCTTTCCTTCGACTCCCAGCTATCCTCGCCGTTGACTCAGTTCAAGTCTGAATTCCTCTCTGTCTACGCTCTCCTTCTTCTCAGCGTTTCACCAAAGGGCACATGAAGCTTCTGTTCGCCGTGTTCGTCGGCGGTCTCGCAAATCCACTCTGTCATGAAGCTTTCTCAGGCAAGCTATACTCTATCTGTGTTCCTCTCTGGTTTCTATTTTTTACCAATTTCTTGTTTCCCATTTGGGTTTTTCCCTCTTTTTGTGAAGATACAATTAAATTAGGGTTCATCTTATCCTCTATCCAATTTTCTTTTCAAATTGTTTTCAATGATTTAAATTTCATTTAAAATTATACTAGTTTTCAATCTTCTGAGTATTGTAAAAAAAAGTATGGAAGTTATGTACCGTTTTGTTTCCTTAGAATTTAGGGATAAAAAAAAAATATGGAAGTTGACTCTTAGGAGCACTAGTACGTTTGGGGGAAGGTTTTGTTTCCTTTGAATTTTTAGTTTTTAAGCTTTGTATGCTTAAACTTGTTTGTTTTCTTGACTTTATTGGTATTTTGTTGTTATTTTATGAATGTTTCATGAATTTTGACTATTATTTTACTTTTTCAGCATGTGTATACCTAGTATCAATTATTTAATATGTATCAATAAAGTTAGAATAATGTATGAATGATACAAATGTGTTTTTGATTGAGCTTTACTCTCTTTATCCTTAGTTGAATACATATGTTGTGTTTGCCAAGTCTTAGTCTTATATATTTATGTAGTTATGACAGTATATAGATATGTATAACTTTTAGCGTTCAAAATAACACTTCTTCTGTTTGTAGTCACACACACATCAACGATTGAATCATATTTAAACAAGATTGATATAGTGAACGAAACATAAGGGTGGGCATCAGCCTAACCTCCTAGGGCAGCCATCCCACCTCCTACATCCTCCTCTGTCTTCCAACGCATTAGTAGATAACAAGATAATCGTAATTATAAACTATTTTCTTTACGTTTTGCAGTGCATATTGGAAGACATAGGAGGATGTAGAAGGTGGGATGGCTGCCCTAGGAGGTTAGGCTGATGCCCACCCATATGTTTCGTTCACTATCAATCTTGTTTAAATATGGTTCAATTTGACTTTATTGTTATTTTTTACTCATATGATTATTGTTATATTCCTGACTTTATTCTTGCAATTTTGGTGTTGAATTGAGTGTGAAATTCAATTACTTACTTTTGTAGGATTCAATTGCAGGAGCTAAAGAGTAGAAAGAGTCATTGCAATTTATAAAGGCTACTTCACATATGCTATCAATTGCTAAATCAAAGCGGGCTGTACAAACAAGAGGGCGGGCAAATCACTTACATGCACAACTTTTTAAGGTAAAGTTAAAATGAAGCTATCATGCATCTTATATGGTATTGTTTTATGTCAGTCCTTACTATTGAGATATTTATTCATATATTTAATTCCTACCGGTCTCATAGAATTTCGTGGTTGTGATATTGCTCGTTGAGGTGTTACACTAGAAAAAAGCTAATTTGTTTCTTCAATTTGTCTTTAGCATGTTTTTATTAAATTTTACTATGTTTTTTTTTCAACTTATTAGGATATGAGAAACTAATATATGAAGCTAATATATGTCTGATTGCTTGATGATGTGCTGTTAATGGTGGATGTACCACAATTTATTGATATGTTAACTTTTCTTAGGTTTAAGTTACCTTGTGTTGTGTTCTGATAAGAGTTGTGCTCTGTTTTGTTTTTTATGTGTTGAGTAACTAGAACTGAAAGATGATGGTGATGGTTAACTCTGCACTTACTTTAAAATATGAATTATATTCATATAATCAAAGTAGTGGTGTTCAAACAAGCTGTACAGTATATATGCCTTTTCTTTTTCACATATTCACTATATGGTTTTAACCATTTACAGGTTGATTACTAAGATTCAGATCAAGTATGGTTTTAACTCTTTGTGAACAGCATTGGTAAGCCATCATAAATCTTAGCAAGGTTAAACAAAATGGCTCGTTATGATCCTGATGAGGAGATTGGACTTTATGAGGTTAGTTTGTGGTGTCAGTTTTGTTGTTTATCTGTTGCTCTTCACAATTATTTAAAATCGTAGTGCATCCTTGCATATTCAGTTGTATATTAAAGTTAGTAACTAAACTTGCTGGTAATTAATAGCAATTAAGTGCATCGTGTTTCTATGCAAATCTATCTTTCTTGCATGCTTTACCAGAAGGGAAAGGGCCTTTTTTTATTGGCATCTTCAGGTTCTAATCTGTACGAGTGACTTTATTTCTAGGTCAAGGATTTCTCACATATGATTTATCTCTACTAAGAGGGAAATCACTGAAAATTCTCTATGTAAAGGTAAAATTCCGCTTGATGCATATAGTCAAATTGAATTATCTCTTGGCAAGGTAATTATTTACTATTTGCTAGTTTGCTCTGTTTTCTTCCATTTGCATCTTCGATTTGATTGAATTTTTTTTCTCGCTTTTTTGCTTGAATTTTTGGGCTCTTTTTTTAAATACTATTGATTAAAAATTAACTATTGAATGCCTCAACTTTTGTGCAGGTAAGTGTAGTCATAGTACCAAGAATGTATATCATGGAGCATGTGGATTAGAGGCTTTTAGTATGATACATGATGTAAGGCCTTGATGAACCGAAGCTTTAATTTATTTCTATAGGAGATTTATTATGTAATATTGACTTTGAAGAAAAAAGCATTAGTTAAAGCATTGTTTAATACTGTGCTAAGTTAGTCTAGATATAGATTTAATGTAATAGCCGATACTTAAAGCTTTAATTTATTTTCTATAGGAGATTTATTTTCCATATAATCTTTGATTAAGCATGTCTTTATAAGAGTATAAGAATATATATATATATATATATATGGGCTAAATTTTATTTTTTTTTAAAAAAAATCGAAATTAGCAACCGAATTGGAGACCGATTTATTTTAAAATTAAATAAAGTGGTCACTAAATCAGTTGCTAATAGCGTCGACAATGTGTCGAACAATCTGTCTCTAAGCTACTCTTTCAATTCAGTCTCTTAATTGGTTGCTGATATTAGTCGCTAATTCGGTTTCAAAATTCAGTTGCTAATCGGTCGCTACAAAATTGGTTGCTAATTTGGTCACTACAGATCAGCGACCAAGGGTTTTGCTACTGTTTTTAATTGGTTGCTAAATCAGTCGCTAATTGAATTAGCAACCGATTTTGATGAAAATCAGTCGCTAAATCGGTTGCTAAATGCCTGTTTTCTAGTAGTGATAAATTTCTTACGACTCAACGAATATCGAAAATTAGGTTCTCACCAAAGTTCTGAAGAAACACTCGAGGATTTTCAACAACACTCATCAACTAAAGGTCGAGCAAGATTCCGTACACGTTGGGACGGTTAGCGTAAAATAGCTTAATATATATGTGTAGTGGTGTCGACAACCACTACAACCGATAAATAACTAAGGAGAGCTTATTCTCTTTTAGTGATTTTTCTGGAATTACTAAACGAGGTTAAGCCGGCCTTAATTATCTATCACATGAATGATCTATGATAATTTGAGTTTGTATCGTGTTTGCATTATTTGATTATTTGCTTAAATGTTTATATATATGTGAATGATTGTGGTTGTTAGAATAAGAAACGAAATAGATTATTCTTCGAAGAAACGAAGTCAATGACATAGAAGAAGTCGAAAGGAAAACCCTCGTCACTTAAGGGAAGTAAAATACTTTGATTAGTTGTACTCGGTTGGGTTCTGGCTAGGCATAGACTTGGTAGACCATGTCTCTTACGGTTACCTCTCTTACCTGGGAAGCCAACCATACACTACTCATTGTGTGGACTGAACTTACTGTGTAGAGGTAAGGATTTTGCAAGGAAGGAAAGAAGAAATACGATAAGATGATTGAGTGATCATATAGACTTGCATTCAGGAATGTGAAAGTCCACTGCCGTACGGTATGGGACGTACGAGGTTGATCGGTCGCCTAGAATCCCGACGGGGATTATTGTTTACGCATGCGAGGCAAGATGGGATCTTGGCCTGATATTCCTTAGGGACGATCGACTTATAACACTGGACTCCACGTGAAGTCAGGTGGCGTAGCTCTTGGTAATTGGGAGTACGTTTGTGGCATGTGATCTCGTGATACCTGATCTTGGTAAATGGGATAGGTATCCTTGATAGCGTTTAATGGCCTGAGTCAGCATATAGTTTATAGATGCATTAGAATAGAAAAACAGAGAGCTAGATAATTACGCGAGAGAGATGCGCTTGTTTGCGTACTTCTGTTTGACATATATATTATTATTTTACACCCCATCCCCACTTTCAAACTTGTACGTAGTCTTAGCCATGTATTCTTTTTGTCTTCCACTTTTGGATTAATCAATGACGAACAGACGACGGTCCAAATTTTCCCTCACACCTCGACTGTCCAGGAGAAGAGGCTTTGGAGTGACGTGGAAGTGAGTTAAGATTGAAGATTGTTGGTGGTTTGAATAAACGCGAATTATTTCGCTGCTATTATGTATTGGTATTTCACAGTCAGTATAAGTGTCAGTCCTGTTGGACTTAGGAAGTCCTTTTATGCATTTCTTTGGTTTCCTTTATGAACTTTTCTATAATGTTCATCTATGTGGCAGTGCCACTAGACTAATAATTTGTGTCAAGAATCTATTTGTAATATTTCAGAAACTTATATTTATGAAGCAGTGTGTTAAATAATTGAGTCGTCTATTTTAAAAAGTTTCAAATTTTCCGCATTTTTATAAGATTTCAAGTCTTATTTCGAATTTCACTAATGGGACATAGGTCGTCTCGGTCTCATTTACTCTCAAAGTCCTTCAAGTGCTTGTTAGTTTCCCTTTTTTCTCTCACCACGTCTCACACCAACATTTTCTTCCACTATATTATGTCTTTGGTTCATTACAAAAATCTACAAGCAAATGCAGAAAAATAAACAATTCAAAAGTTTACTTTGGTTAAATTTGCAATATTTGGCATAAGATCGTGTATTAACAACAAATATCAAAGTACTAATTGGTGTGTGTAGTATGTCTAAAATTGCTCTTATTCTTATCCCAATCAAAGTATGGTTGTCTATCACATCACATCTATGGCAGATAGAATACCCCTGTAACAGTGTGAAACTGTGAATAAACAACACCAACATTAGATTATAAAAATGATAGATGAACACACACAGACTAAATAGTAGTAATACCGGAACACTAGTTTTTCTCAACATACCGGTGCACTTTTAAAAAGTGTCCCGGTAATATTTCTATTATTTTGGGATTTTTCAAAACCGGTACACTTGTGAAAAGTGTTCTGATATTATATTTCAATTGATTTTGCAGGTGATACAAATTGATACACTTTTAAAAAAAGTATTTCGGTAAAATTAACATACCGGAAAAAAAAAACTTACCGGAACAGTGTTTCAGGGGGTGTACAGTTTACCGGAAAAGTGATAAAACGACAAAATAAAAAATGATAAAATATATTAGAGTAAGATAAGGGTAGGATGTGAATATTTCAAAATATGTTGGGGTAAAAGGATAAATGTTGGGGTAGAAAAAAAAATTTCTATGATGAGAAAGAACTTTTAAAGAAGAGAGGTTTTTTTCTCTCAATGAAAACTAGGACGGTGAAATAAAAAAGAAAAATTTTATATTTTACGAAAGTAACAATTTATATTTTAATATTTAGATATCAGAGATATCTTATAGTTCATGATTATTTATTTATAATTAATTTTTTATTTTTAATTAAATAAATTTAAATCTTAATTAGAGAAATTAAAATAGTAAATTTGTGAATAGTTAGTTATCATAATAAACAAAAATTAATATGGATTTTTTTTTTTTTGGCTTTCATCACCAGTTGAATCTGGTTCGGGGGTCAGTTCTGGCATCAAGTGATTCCAGCCCTCTCCCGATCGCAGTTGCGGGGGATCGAACCGTGGTCCTCCCTACCAAGTTCAGTGCCAATCACCACTGAACCAAGTAACGATTGGTAATTAATATGGATTTTGATACAAGTCACTCTAAATGTAGGTGGTTAGGAGTTTAATTTATGGCTTCAACGTATGAAAATAATTTGGTTTGAAATAAAGAATTCACCTCATGTGTCTTACAAGTTTTCCGACAAAGATTAATCATTGCTAATTTTTTTTACACTTGGCCAAAATATCTAATAACGATAGTTCTTCGACCGAAATTTGAATCATAAATTCTCTATTTCTTCACATTTAAAGTGTGTGAGTATGGCCACTATAAATTACTTAAAGGAAAAATATGCTAAACTTATAGAGATTCCCGCTAGTAATTGTAATAGTGGGAACAATGGCAATAAAAATTTGGCAGATAGATCGGCTTATCATGATGATATAACTGTCATTATGAACTAAATAGAATATTTACATACGAAATAGTATGATAGTACTTGGTATTTATAACCAAGTGAATATATATATTTTTTTTTTTGCTTTCACCACCAGTTGAATCTGGTTCGGGGGTCAGTTCTGGCATTTTCAGCCCCCTCCCGATCGCAGTTGCGGGGGATCGAACCGTGATCCTCCCTACCAAGTTCAGCGTCAATCACCACTGAACCAACTAACAATTGGTCAAGTAAATATATTTAAACATAAACTAAATCGCTTAATTATAGGGATTAGAATAATCAAATCTAATTATTGAAATATTTTCTAAACAAACTAAAATATAAAAGTAATGCATATCTTAAAAGATATTTTCCTATTCTAACAAGATTAATCTATTGTGTGGTTGTTTTTCTTCTATCTTAATGCTAAAACTATTTGTGGTTAGTTTTGTATTTTATTTTTCCTTTACTATTTACACTTGTTGTATATATTTTCTTATTTGCCATACATAACAAATCTATATTAACAATTCTGCTTATATGTCAGATCAAAACAATGAGATCAACTAGGCAGTGTGGTTTTAGATTTGTTCCTATTGATGCTGGAACATACATACTTATACTTGATGATTGTTAAATGCAGGGTGCTGATAAAAGCAGCAAAATAATAGGAGGAAAATCTATCTTGGTAGATGATGATAAAGAAAAAACTCAAAGTTCAAAGAGGGCAAAGACCAAGATAGATTTTCAAAAGTTAAACTCATTATTGACCTAATACATTACTTTTTTAATGAATTTAAAAAGTTAAAATTTGCTTGTATATAAAACCGGAGGGAGTATTTTTTTTCCTTTTGTTTTTTTCTTATCCAATCTTGATATTTTTTTGTAGTAGAACTTAGGTGATACACTTGTGCAAGCAAATAATGATTTGGAGGGCTTCTTTCAAATAAATGATTTTCAATCATGAAATATATTTTACTTTGAAAAATGAAGCTGGATGGCATAGTAATCAGAAGCAATGAAACATCTCTGTATCAAGAACTTAAGAAAGCTAGGAAGTTGAAATTGTACCAGACATTCCATATTCATGTTGTTGAATTTCTTTTCAAAGATGGCATATACAATTGTAAGTGCTCTCAGCATTCTTAGGCTACACTTAATTGAGTATATGAAGATTGGAAATTTGAAAAATGAAAGACAATAGAATTTTTTTCAACATACATTATGTTGTTTCATAATAAAAGTAAATAGAATTGTAATTTTGGCTGCTTGTAGCTCTCTATATTAACTTTGCCTCAAACAATGGCTACTGCATCAATTTTCATGCTATATGCCAAATATAGATCATCGTCATCATAACCAGTGTTTAAAAATCAGTGACCCAGTACCCTTACCGGTTCGATGTCCGGTTCGGTTTTTAAAACACTGGTCCTCTGACCCTCCAAACCATTTCATCAGAACTCAAGAATAAGGTAATTTCTACTAATTTAACTTCTATATTTGTTTAAGATTTTGAAGAAGTTTGATTTCATTAAAGTTTAGTTGTTTATAAATCAATTATACGTTGATGCACGTGTCGCCTTGATTTAAATTTAAATGAAAATGGTCTGATTTTGTTTTTGTGTCTGTCCAGAAAACACGAGACTTGAGAAAGAAGCAGATGAAGATGGATAACTTGCATCCAACCAATTCTTATGCCGATTTCATGGCTAAGATAGGAGCAGCTCAAGATGAGAAGAGGAATAATTTTGTGCCTTCCTTCCCCAAATGGTATTGATAGTTTGATTTTGGTTTTGTTTTTTGTTCCACACTGTACAAGTAAAGGGAAATTTGGTGTTTTCTCACTGTCTTTGCAACATGATTCAATCAAATTCCTAACTGTCAATGATTTGGCAAAATCAGAGTCCCAAGAGTTTTGCTTACAAATAGAGGGTGATAGACGATTTCATTTTCAATAACAACGGAAGAGAATTCGATGTCTTGGAGGCTCTTCGACCAAATAGCAATTTGAAAAGGCTCACTATTGAATACTACGATGGAAATTGCTTTCAAAATTGGCTAAGTGGTTTTCATTTACCCAACTTAGTGTCTCTTAAACTGCAGAGTTGTGGATTATGTTCTCATTTTCCACCATTTGGTCAACTTCGTCTAAAGGAGCTTTCCATTTCACATTTGTGATGGATTAAAGATCATCGGTGAAGAGTTTTATGACAATAATTCAACAAGTCTTCCGTTCAAGTCCCTTTGAAGTTTTGATATTCAATCGGATGTATGGTTTAGAGGAATGGTTATGTGTTGAAGGGTTTCCTTTGCTTAAAGAGCTTTCTATTATAAATTGTCCCTAATTGAAAAGGGCATTGCCTCAACACCTTCATTCTTTACAAAAATTAAAGATAAGCAATTGCAACAAGTTGGAGGAATGGTTATGTCTTGAAGGATTTCCTTTCCTTAAAGAGATTTCTATTATAACTTGTCCCGAATTGAAAAGGGAAATGCCTCAACACCTTCCTTCTTTACAAAAATTGAAGATAAGTAATTGCAACAAGTTGGAGGAATGGTTATCTTGAAGGGTTTCCTTTGCTTGAAGAGATTTTTATAGAACATTGTCCCAAATTGAAAAGTGTCCTGATCATAGAACTTTATAGAACATTTTTATAGAACACCTTCCTTCTATACAAATATTAGAGACTTCTGATTGCAAAATGTTGGAGGTATCAATTCCCAAAGGTGACAGTATCATAGAGTTACATCTACATAGATGTGATAGAGTTTTGGTAAATGGATTGCCTACCAGCTTGAAAAAGTTTGTCCTTCGTGAAAATCGGTACACTGAGTTCTCCCTGGAGCAAAATCTACTTTGAAGAGATGGAGTTTGATTTTATAGGCTTTGTAAAATTTTCCTTTTTGGATTTGCATTGCTATAATTCTCTTAATAGACTTTGCATAAAAGGTTGGTGCGCGCCTTCTTTGCCCTTTGCACTACACTTATTCACCAATCTTCATTCTCTCTCGTTGTTCGATTTTCCACAGTTGGAATCATTTCCTAGTGGAGGGTTGCCTTCTAACTTAAGCATCCTTGGAATATTCGACTGTCCTAAATTGATAGTAAAGGTCCTGTAAAAGTTGACGTCATGCGTTCCTCCCATGGTTGGATTTCGAATGAGTTCCTTGTAGTGAACAGTGCCCTCTTCATATATGCATATCCTATACATTTTGCTTGTTTTTCAAGTCAACAAGTAATGTGTAGCTTAGAAGTGAATCAATGAAATCAAACATTGCCGCCTGACGACCCCAGTTCTCTCACCTGGTGAGATTACCTATAGCTGAAGCAATGTCTTGTTAAAGAAGAAATTGAAAACAACACCTAATTGAATTCAAGAACTATACAGCTACTTGTCTCGATTAAGTCTTTAACTTCAATACATTCGTAGTGACTACGCCCATCAGAAAAATATCGAGTGAATTCTTGTTGAATAACTGGATTTCGAAAACTGTGATCACAAACCATCTGTTCAGCAACCAATTTTTTAAATGGACCAATGCCCTTCTGAGAACCGAGTATAGCGCGTGAGTTTCCAACATTGGCGAAAAATAACCTCCCTCTCCATATGATACAAATCAAACAACCTGAGATAAGGGACAACATTTCTTGTGCTTGCACATAAATAATGTGAATGGCTTGAGATAAGGGAAGATTATATCTAAGTTTTCTAGACAGACAATAAAGGTATTTTAAAATTATCCAATAGCCTATAACTGACTCGTTTAGCGCCGCCATTGGCCAATGTGATAGGAGATAAGGAGTTGTACTTAGATCATGATAATCAGTGATTTGATGCCGGCTAGAGTGATATAGAATGGTACGATGGAGGGATACATTGGTTGACCTTAATTAGTTGATGTTATTATGCTGGTAGAAATAATATATTGGACTGGAAAATCTCTTCTTCTTTTTTTGACTAAACTGGTAAATCTTTTCTGAACATAGTGTTCTGCATAAATCTGTAAGTTGAATTTTTACAAACAAGCATAAAATTCTATGAATTTGTACTTGCCTTGAGATTTATTAGTATGTCCTAATCTAAGAATTGGAGATTTATTAGTATGTCCTTCTTTGAGGTCTAAGTATTGAGGTACCTTACTCGTGTTCAATAGTAAAATTGTGTTCTGAATTCTGATGCTAAATGACAGAAACACTAACCAAAGCTTTGTTCTGATTCTGATACTAAAACATGGAAATTATTTTTCTATTATATTTTCTGCCATAAACATGATATTTTCAAGCCACAAAAACATGATACTGTTTTGAAAGAAACTGTTTTCAATTTATCCTAAAACCATAAAATCTCAAGAGATCACTGTGTTGCAAGAATAAAAATATGAATATGTACAAATATAAAAATCTGGTTATGTATAATGTATGTGTGCAATTATAAAGGTGCAAATAAATGACCAAAATAAAAGACAATTGGGTTATATTAAACCATGTTTAGTGTTACAATTTGAACTATGCAGAGCCACCCAAGTTTATTTCCTATATACAGTTCTAGACATAATATTTCAAGTCTCAAAACTGAGTGACTGAACCAACCTATTTATGTGCTTCAAAGACAACATCGAGATATCTAAAAGGTCATGGACAAATCATGTCAGACAATCCTCTCAAGGTATGGAAGTTCTTCAGACACCACATCGAGATATCTAAAAGGTGATGGATGAATCGCATCAGAGAAGTCTCTAAAGGAATTGATTCCTGGCACCGAGGTCACCACTGGCATCACAGTCATATTCAGATACGGCTTTTTGTCGAAGAATACAACAATCACAGAGATAGCATCATGATAAGCCTGCCTAGTCCCTTCAACAGAAACACTAGGACCTCTAATAACACCATGTCCCGTAGGAATCTGCCGAAGTTCCCTATAGCTTATATTATTTCTTCTAGCTGCAATCTCTAGAGCAGTCGTCAAAAGCCTTTTCGCGATTCCCTGCAACAAAAGGCCAACATACCATACCATAAACAAACAAACCAAGAGCTAGCTAACAGAGATAATAGTAGTAAATAATAATAGGAAAAACAAGTAGCTAGAAAGAACAAGCCATGCATACATCTCGTGGATTGGTGTGAACAATTTCAGCTGCTTGCCACTTTGTCAACAATTTCCAAAGTCTACCAGGTTCTGCTGATAGCAAAGGTCGAGTAAAATCAGAAGGTGCAAGTTCTGACTATGGGACTTGGAAGGATGAGGTTAAGGTTAAAATTAGAAGGTTCATTGATTAGTTATAATGATACCAAAATTCGCATAAAAGGGGACCAAAAGTATCGTTATGCCTAACCAACAAGGCACTTTGCGGCCTTTTACACAAAAAATAACAAAATATAAACAACCTAACATTACAAAAATTGAAAAAAATGAAGAAAAGAAGAGAAGAAGAGGTGTGAAACCTTAGGAAGCTGAATGCTTCCATTTATAGGCATTTTGGTCACACCCGTGACCAATTAAAATTAGCCACGTTGCAGGCCATTGACTGAAACAGAGGTCTCTGACCATCGACGAATCCGTGACCTAAGCCACAGACGTGCGGTGAAAATTACTCAATTATTGCTCATTTTTTCCTACATCCGTGACTTATGCCATAGAGGGTATTTTGTTTATTTCGTAGGGCGCGCGAGTAACCCTTAGGGTGACAAAAGTAATTCTCTTGTTAATTTATGCTAACAATGATATATACTAATTTAGAAGAATTCTCTTTATGCCCTTCAAGTTCCTTTTTTACCCCTTTGATTTCCTGTTTTGCCCTCCAATAATTTTTTTTTTTTTTTTTGGTTTCTGCGAACCGAATTTTTCATCAAGGACAAATATGATTTTTGGAGGGTGAAAAAGAATCATGGGGGGCCTAGAGAGAATTATTCACTAATTTATGCGAATACCTAGATGAATTGATAGCCCGAGCTTGACACGGGTCTCACACTCCTTAAAAACAAAAAAAAAAACCATATTTATTTTTTCATTTACCCTTCAAATAATTTATAACTATCGATAAAGAGGACTTTTTTTTATGGTGTAGACTTTTCATAATGACAACACTACTGATGACAGAAATTTCTACGTCATTTTTAGTATTATTATTAGTAGTAAAATGACCAAGACAGACCCAAATACGAAGGAAAACCTACAAAAGCAAGAAAAAGCATCAAGACAGAGTCCAAGATGCAAAAAGACAAGAAAAAACCCAAAAAGTGAAGAAATACAGCATTCCATCGCAGCACGATGTGTGCTATCGTGCCACGATGAAAGCTCCTTGCACGCCAAGCAATCAGAAGAAATAAATCTTGAGAAAATCTTCCATCGCAGTACGATGCCATACAACGCAGTACGATGATGTTACTTGGCGCCCAAGCTGATGAAATGCACATGATCAATTATAATTTTGAACTGAATCTTCACATCGCAGTACGATGGCCTTATCGTGCTGCGATGCCTTGCTGAGGCCCATTACGAAAACTATAAATAGAGCCTCTCATTCATTGTTTTATTCATTCAGAAATAGTAGAACACTCTCTACTATAAGGAGAGGTTCAGAGGAGCTCTATTGGGCATAGTTTTCTCCCCTTACGGGAAAACTAACTCAGCAAGGTATGATTTCTTTAGGCTTTTGTATTTAGGTTATAATTTCTTGTAATTTAAATATGTAGTCTTTATAATTTATGCCTTAGGTTGTGGTGGAGAAGATGAACTCCCCTATGAATATTTGGAGTCTGTGATTGAGTCTAAGTTATAATAAATGATATTTAGTAATTATGTTTGTTATTTACTTTCGTGCACTTTAATAACGTATTCTCGTAATCTGGCCGGATAAGCGGGAGCGCCCATAGAATTGATATCAGGTTTTGACTTGTTATTAGTCCGGAACTCGTAGTAAATAATGCTAGGTGTATAGAGACGGTAACATCCTGAACTAGTCGTGAACTGAGCGGTTAGAGGAGGAATCATGTACTAGGTGTGATCTGAGCACTTAGAAGATGAACAGCCCGATACTAGGACCTAGAGGTTAATTGGTGAAGGTTATAATCTATGTTTATAAACAACTCACTTAGTAATTAAGGTATGTGACACATCGAGGTTAGGCTCTCGTAGGTACCTTAGTTGTTAATGTAGGGAAACTTTAATAGACATAGTGTAATAGTAAGGTATTACTACAACAAGGATAATTCACCGCCGAACATAATCTAAGTAACTATGTTATACACCGGTCATGCCAAATATGAAGAAGGGAGGGAGTCCAACCACCATACCTAGCCTCTATATTTCTTGAATCTATTATTTATACATTCTGCAATTTATATTTCTGCAAAGCATTACGCTATTTTTATAAAAACCTTTTCAAAAACCAAAGCGAATGCAAACTATCACAAACTTAAATAACGCTAGTAAAGCTGCGGCACGATCCCTGTGGATACGAACTCATTCTAGACACCTAGAGTGTGAATTATTACTCGACGACAGACTGGTGCACTTGCCAGACCGTAGTCAACTACCCTTAGCAGTTTTATTTATTTATTTTAACCACTCTTTTTTAACTTCCAAAACCAACTACATACTACCATTTTCTATTCATTTTTTTAACTTCCAAAACCAACTACACACTACCATTTTCTATTCATTTCTTCCATTCTTTTATCCTACATCTTTTTCATATTTCTTCAACGATATTCATATTCATTCCTTTCTTCGTTTTTTTACCTTAATGTAGTTTATTTTAAATCATAAACAAAAGAGAAAAAATAGATACAGAGGGAGAAGTGAAAATGAAGAAAGAAAAGGGAACAACTTTCAATAGGATTCAACGGCAACGATTTTGGGGTACAATCCTCGAATTTTAATTTTTTTGACAATTCTATATTTTGTTTGGATGCAAGGACTATGAAGAAAGAAAGCCGGTATATAGTTCTTGACAAAAAGATTGGAAGTTTTTAAGCTTTTTTCCTTTTCATTTTTGTTTGGCTCTCAAAAGGTACAACTTTTTTTTTGTATGAATTTGTATTAAGGATTGTTATGCATGTTCCACTTTACCATATATGACTATTTGTCGTTTTGGATTTCAATTTATGTTTCTATAATTGGATTTCAATTTAAACTGCATATTTACACCTTCAAACTCACTTTCTCCACACATTTTCTATATGATTTTTTTTTAATCCTTTTTTATTTTATTTATTGTTTTATAATCGTCTCTTATTACTAATTACTTTAATTTTTATCATGGGTTAAGTGAATGTATGATAGATTATTGTACTTCAATAGATTCATATAAGCTCTAAATCATGGTTTTTTTTTTTACTAATTTGGTATGTAATGTATAACCTCTAATTCATATTAGGTTGTTGATTTGATTCATGCACCATCGATGCATTTTTGGTATTATCCTTAATTTTGGATAACTAATTTTGCTGATTTTATTGTTTCATATTATTTATTTGGAAGAATAAAATATGTACTCAAAACTGAACTTCAATTACTTTTTCAGTCCTATACTCCTATTAATTGTCGGCTCATTAACATTTTTAAATTGTAACATGCATGTTTAGAAATTGTATCATTTAACATTATTGATACATGTGTTGTTCAAGATACATGTCATTTCATGCTATATTTGGTTTATTGGCCTATTTTGTTGTTGATTTTGCAACTTCATTCTCTTGACAAAAAGGTGTCAATGAACTGAAGCAGGATACGAGTACATATAAGTTCTTGGCTAACAGGGAGCCAGTGGTTGCATCGACCATATCACATTGGGTTAATGTGGATGAGTGTGTATGAGCAACAGTGCATATATTTTATACACTTTACACTACAAGAATTTCTGTCATTTTCGGCGGCCAAAAATGGCCGGAAACGCTGAAAAAATGGCCGGAAAAGAGCATTTGCGGCGGTTTTTGAATCCGCCGGATAAATGCTTGTTGCAAACTTTTGCGGCGGCTTTTTGCTTAATAAAACCGCCGGAAATTACTGGCCATCTTTTGCGGCGGCTTTTGTCCGCCGGAAATTCCTTAAGATTGGTTGATGTACGAAACATTTGCGGCGGCTAAAAACCGCCGGAATAGTCAACGATACATATTAGTGGCGGTATTAAGCCGCCGGAAGCGAAGTCATATAAAACAAAAAAAAAATTGTTAAATCTTTTCTGATTTTTTTTTTTACAGAAAATCCTATGTATTAGCGGCAGCTTTAAGCCGCCAGAAACAAACCCATATAAAACAAAAAAAAATAAAAATTAATTTGTCATATCTTTTCTGTTTTTTTTTTTTCGGAATTTATATTTAAAATATTCATACTTTTATAATTACATTCCAAATATTTAATTTTCACAAATAATATTAATATTATAATTAATTTGGCCAATAGCTTGTTAAAAAAAATTCTTTTCAACTAGAAAAAAAACATTATTCTAATTAAAGTCTTTTTGTAATAAGACTAATTAAAATTAAAGTCTTTTATATAAATCTGGAGGAGAATTAATATAAATTATAATGCCATTTGCATAATCATAAATGATAATTAATAGTAATTACAGTCATCCAAAATTTACAGTCATCCAAATTTAAATCAAAAAAAATTCAAAATAACAGTGGAGGTATAGTTTGTTGATTCTTCAATTTAAAATGGCGAACTTGAATATATCTGCAAAAGGAAAAGAAAAAAAAAATAGAATTTAACATCCACAAATTTACTTAAAAAAAAAAAAAGAGCAGAATAATAAATCATAACCTTTGTTTAATTTAACAAATAAAGGTTGAATATACTTCTTCTTTCATCAGTACCTAAACCATGAAACAAAAAATATAGTTAGTAATTTTGTTAACCAAAAAATTAAAAATAGTAAACAAATATAATGTAAAAAAATATTTCATAAAGAACAGTTCAACAGAAATCAAAAGAAAAACAAAAGAAGCAGGGAAACCAAAAATAGCTCATCAACATAATGATAAAAAAAATCATCAGAAAATATCATGCTACCAATCATAAACCCAAAATCAGAAACAAAATATAACGGTTAAAATCATCAGAATCAACAAAATCATGATTCTCACTTGAACAAAATCATGATTCTTCAACCAATTTATAGATCTATAACAAAAAGAGGAAAATAATATGAAAAGAAACTCACTTGAACAAAGAAAGGGCGAACAAAGAAGACGACGGTTCGGCGGCGGCCAGTTTGAGAGCGAGATCGAGAGAGGGCGAACAAAGAAAGAGAGAGGGCGAACAAAGAAAGGGAGAGGGCGAGATTGAGAGAGGGTTAACGGCGGCCAAAAGGTTGAGGTTAGGGTTTGAAGAAGAAGCAACAATAATGTACGTAATGTTGAAAGTGTGTGTTGTTATCAGGTTTGTTCTCTGCCTTTTGGACTTTGGATGTGGGCTTCCTTTTCTTTATCTATGGGCCAAAAGTTACAAATAAGCAACAATAATTGTTAAAAAAAAAAGAGCAATAACACAAAGCTAATAGAACAAATGCAGCACACCTAGCAAAGGTCAAAACAAACACCCTGAAACCTGTAACCAAAACAGCTCATTTTATGTAACCAAAACCTGCAACAACAAAAAAAAAAAAGCTTATCATTTTATGAAAGAAAATGATTTTTAAAATAGTTTGTGTAATATTTGGTATGAAGTAATTGCTATCATCTAAATATATAATGGAATTATTAGTGGTGAAAACCAAAAAAAAAAAAGTTTCACAACACCTCATCACAAACAAGTTTCAGAGACACGCGCTACCACTAGAACATCTGACCTTTCATGTATTAAACTCTTAACATATACATATACTTAAGCATGTTTTTATTATTATTTTCAGTATTATATCATATATATATGGATAAAAAATGGCAAAATTTTGGTGTGGCAAAAGCCACACTATGTCTCAATGTCCATCCGCCCCTGCATAGGAAGCTCCCCTAACAAGTCTAAGCCAACAAAACAGCCCAAAATCAAAACAAACAAAATGGACAAACGGCTAAGAAAAAGAAGAAAAACGCAGGCAGTAAAGAAACCAAACCACATCACCAAGAGGAGAACATTACAACAATAATGCAAATACAACTAAATATAACAATTAGTTTGAAATATGTCTTAATATTACAACTAACATAAGTCTAAATAGTAAAACCACAAATTACCATAAAAATTAAATAGTACAACAACTAAATTCCTCTATTATTATTATGAGGAATATTGTTTGGATCTTCATTAACATCATCATCGAAAATGAAGCGTTGGGCAGTTTTCTCAATAAGCGCATCAGAAAGTGGAGCTGTAAGTGGTGTAGACGAAGGCAGAATATTTGGCATTGAGCGAAACATAGTTTGCTGCGGGAATGAAGCAGATTGTTGTGCGTTTTGATATTCGGAAGAAGACTGCGGAACAAAAGTGAGACTTTGCTGATAACGAGAAGACTGGTAATTATTAAATGCAAGAGGCAATTGTTGTTGCTGCTGTTGATGCATCATCATTTGCTGCAAAACTTGCATATCCTGCATTTGTGCTTGCATCTGTTCTCGTTCTTTCGCAATTTGTTGCATTTTTTGATCCATGAGTGCTTGTTGTTGTGCTAGTTCCGCCTTCCTTTGCTCATGTTTCTCCTCTTCGGATTGCTTAAAAGTCTCAATTGCCTTTTGCACAGCTTCTTCATGGCTACTCTGATAAAGTTCACGCATTTCATCGATATCAGGAAGTCGTGATTGACACGAACCATCAGAAGTAGAAGACTGCTCGTAAGATCCTGAAGGACCTTTCTTCCAAGCGCCTGACTGAGTACCAGCACCACGAAATCGACCTCTTTTTTTCCCTCCGGAGATTTCAATCCACATTTGATCATCAACTATTTTCCTTTGCTTACGAGTTGCCCTTTGTTCAGGAGGAAGAGTTTCTTGATGTTCCTCCCACTTTTTCATCTCAGCATCATGCTTTTCCTATATACAATAAACAAAATAAAATTAATGCATACATACTTGAAATTAATAATGTTTTTTGAAGCAGCAAATTTTTATTAAACCACACACTAAAAGTATAAGGAATACACAAAGTACAAACAGACCCAAAAGCAACACACTAGCATAGGTAACCAAAACAAAACAAAAAACCAGAGGCAACAATAAAAAACCAGAGCAAAACCCACTAAACACAAAACGCAGCAAGCCAAAATAAATGCACAAAATCAGCAGTATAACAGCACCAAGACAACAGATCAAACACAACACAGCTCTATCAGATCAACAACAAAACAGCTCCAATGCCGGAAACAAAAACCAAAGCCGAAAACCATGCTACCTAATAAAACAATTTCCGAGATCCCACGTCCATTCGTAATAAAGACAAGGAGAAATTCTCAATCGATCCACACTCCACCGACAAGAACAACTTGCAATTAAATATTAAACTTAAATTAAATAATTTAAATTCAAAAAATTGTATATTATTAATACTATACATGAAGCTTTTTTGACTCGTCATCGGTGAATTTGCCATTTTTTTCGTATACGTGTAGCTTGCGATGAACCTTGGACATTTCCACTTCTCCGTCTTCTTCCCTCTCCTAATTAAATAAAATTAAATGTAATTAGTTAAGATGTAGCAATATTTTGTTCAAGATAAATTATAAAAAATTAAACTTTACAACTAAATTAAACATTCAAGACAAATTATAAAAAATTAAATAAAATACCTACCATTCGGTCCTTGTGGTTTGAGGCGGATATGGAACCTCCTGTGTGACAACTCGCACCCTTATCGGAATCCCTATTTGCTTTGTTTCGCGCGGATTTTTTTTTAAAATCTTCTGAATTCCACTTTACTACAAGTTCATCCCACACTTTCGAGCTAATCCATGGGGGACATTTTTTACCGTTACGCGCACTTCCAAGGATACCAGAGAGGCGATGGACACATCTAGAGTTGAAGGAATGAATAATGGCAGCATTGTGTTTCTCCCGCCAAGTACATTTCGCCTATTTGTATAAATACAATGTGTTAATAGAAGAAATACATTTAATTAATAGAAGAAATAAATTTAAATTTACAACTAAATAATTACCCGAAAAGAATTAAAATAGTTATTCCAATAAGTTGCTTCTTTACCATCTTCTTTATCATTCTTTATCTCAGTCCATGTGGTCCATGATTTTGGATAACTCTCTTTAATTATAGCAGCCATAGCACTTGCAGCGGGTTTGCTAGGAAGAAATCTATTCAACAAATGAATTAAAATATTATGTCAGATTATTATATTCAACACAAATAAAAAATTAATACAATAAATACATACCCGGAACCACCGTCGGGTCTAATAACAAATCTGTTATATCGATCAACAACATCTTCTACCAAATCATTATAGGTACCCTCCGCATAAAGCTCACCACTCGTCTCTCCATCACCATTGGTGGTTGTACCATCGGCTTCACCCGTATGAGGCATTGGGGAAAAAGTTGGGTCATAAACAACGCGTTTAACTTTTATAATCTTCTTATGCTTTTGTGTGACACTTGGTGCCGGGTCATTTGATCCTCCTGATGACATCTATATATATATATATATATGTACAAAACAAATTTTTAATAAACATTTTCATGCAATAAAAACATTCAAGTAATATTTAATTCATTAATAATCAATACATTAGACGACTAAATTGTTCAACTTGTATCACAATAATTATCACATAAATTAAAAATATTCATTATGCATCAAAATCATCAGACGATTCACTTGATTCCACTTCATTAGCCTCTTCATCTTCTTCTTCGGTCTCTTCTTCATCAACTTCTTCTCCGGTGTTTGGCAAATCATCACAAAGACGACTAAACTGTTCAACTTCTATCACACTATTTACATTAGACATTTCGTCCGTCTGATATGGGATATCTTCCACGTTGTCAGCTGTTTCGATTCGGCCCCTTGGTTTTGTCTTAATTGCAGCACACCAACCTCTTTTGTCTCTTTGTGTCGATGGATATGGGACATAATACACTTGTCTCACATTATTGGCCATGACAAATGGATCAAACAATTGATATCTTCTGGTCATGCGGATGTCTACAGTGTCAGTCAACAAATTCAACTTTGTATTTGTACTTGAGGGATCAAACCAATTGCAATAAAATAACACAACTGATTTCTTATAATCTAAGTGTGGGTAAGAAAATTCATATATATGTTCAATCACACCATAAAAGTCTCGTTCAATACCACTTTGATCAGTAAAACCTTTAATACACACGCCACTATTTATGGTTTCTTTTCCTTCAGTCCAAGCCGCGGTATGAAATTTGTATCCGTTGACAAAGTAGGTGTGCCATTGTTTGATAGTTGAATTGGGACCATTAGATAAGTTCCTCAAGTGTTGATTGAGAGGGGTTTTTTCTTGAAGATAGACTTGTTGTTTAAACCATGGTGGGAAATTTGAATGTATGTGATCTGAGGATTGCTCCATCAAAAATTGATCTAAGTATGGTGCCACTTCGGTGCAATTGATCAACACATGAACATGAGCTGCTTTTAAAACTTGCTCACTTGGATAGATAATTGGCATCTCCCCACCACCATGACGACCAGGCAGACCAAAGACTGATAAGAGTAATGGATTCCTTCTATCACAACCAAATTCAGTTTCATTTCTAGTATTTCTAGGTGGCAAATCATTGAAATAATGGGAACAAAAATGAGTTGTCTCGCGATGCAAGTAAGATGCACAAATGGAGCCTTCGACTCGAGCTTTGTTTTTCACCGATCGTTTTGAATCACCCATAAACCTTTCAAATGGATACATCCATCTATATTGTACAGGTCCACCAAGTCTAGCTTCATATGCAAGATGCACCGGAAGATGCTCCATAGAATCAAAAAAACCAGGAGGAAATATTCTCTCCAACTTACACAAGATCATCGGAATGTCTTTGTCCATCTTAATAAGGTCATCATCTCGCAGAGTTGCTGAACACAAATTCTTGAAAAATTGACTCACTTCGACAAGTGGATTCAAAACATGTGTTGGTAAAGAACTGAAGGCAATAGGAAGCAAACACTCCATAAAAACATGACAATCATGACTTTTCATCCCTTGCATCCTTCCATTGTTCACATCAGCACATCTTGCTAAATTAGAACAATAGCCATCTGGCATCTTTAAATCTTTTACCCACCGACAAACAGATTTTGCTTCTTCGGCCGTTAAAGTGTAATTTGCTCGAGGTTTTAAAAACTTCCCATTAGCTTGTTTCACCAACAACAAATCATTTCGTTTGCAAATTAAGGCTAAATCTTTCCTAGCCTTTTCATTGTCTTTTGTTCTGCCTTTGACATTCATCACAGTGTTAAATATGTTGTCAAAGAAATTTTTCTCGATATGCATCACATCGAGATTGTGCCTCAAAAGGTTATCTTTCCAATATGGTAGATCCCAAAAGATACATCGTTTTGTCCAATTGTGTCTTTGCCCGTAACCTTGTGGTTTAGAAGCAACGCCATTTACAACTTGTACTTTTGGCATATATCTAACCTTGTTCCAAACTTGTTCTGATGTTAGAATACGGGGTGGTCCAAGAGTTTCTTCGTAGTCTTTAACAAAGGAATTTTTATTCCTTCTAAATGCGTGACCACGAGGTAGGAACCTACGATGCGAGTCAAACCATGAAGCCTTTCCACCTTCCTTTAATGTAAACGCTTTTGATTCTTCCATGCAATGTGGACAAGCCATTTTACCGTGTGTTCCCCATCCAGACAACATCCCATAAGCCGGAAAATCATTTATGGTCCACATCAACATTGCTCGCAAGTTAAAATTTTCCTTACGTGCAACATCATATGTCCACACACCATTCCACAGTCTCTTCAAATCATCGACTAAGGGTTGTAAATAAATATCAATACCAGACGTTGGATTTGATGGTCCAGGTATGACAGCAGCTAAGAACATGTAAGGTTTTGTCATACACATGTCAGGAGGAAGATTATATGGGGTAATGATAACAGGCCAACAAGAATAAGGTACAGCTGATGATTGGATATATGGTGTAAATCCATCTGAACATAACCCAAGTCGTACATTGCGCGGATCTGATGCAAAATCAGGATGTTTTTTATCAAAATGCTTCCATGCTTCTCCATCAGCCGGGTGACGCAGTTCACCAGTATTATTCTGATTTTTATAATGCCACGTCATTTTCTCCGCAGTTTGTATTGATGCAAACATCCTTTGTAGTCTTGACACAATAGGTAAATAAAACATTGCCTTCCTTGGAACTAATTTCCCCTTTGCCCTTGAGGTTCTCTTTGCACGATATCTTGGTTCTAGACAAAATTTGCATTCAACTAGTGTACCATCGTTAATACCAAATTCATTGTCGTAATACAACATGCAACCATTAACACAACAATCAATTCTCTTCACACCTAATCCTAACTTCGACACTAACTGTTTTGCTTCATAATAGCTTCTTGGCAAACCATCATTAATGGGACTTCCATCCAAAATCATTTTAGTCATTAAATCTAAAGCTAATTCTGGAACATGAAACTGTGACTTTAGACCTAAAAGTCGAACACACATTGATAGCTTTGAGTGTGGGGATCCTTCAAACAACGGCTTATTTGTCTCTGTCAAAAGATTATAAAACCTTTGGGCTTCTTCATTTGGAAGAGAATCCGTGACATCCTCTTCAGACGGGTCGTAGGACAAATTAACACCAAGAGCATTAGAAATCATATTATCAACCATATCGAACGGCTGATGATCTGGTACAATTACTGGCCTAGTACTGCTTGAGGGACCTGGGCGATTCTCTAAATTAAGTGTTGTAGCCACACGTTCGCCATGACTTGTCCAAATCAAATAGTTATCTTTGAATCCAGTATTATATAAATGCAATCTAATTTCTTCCTCGCTCTTAAATGCCATACACTTACATTTCACACACGGGCATCTAATTCCTCCTTCTAGTAAAACGATCGGACTAACTCGCACAATATTAAGAAACTCTTCAACCCCGTCCGTGAAACGTCGCTTTAGACCCTTCCTTCTAGGAAAAGTTCTATCATACATCCAACTACGATCCATCGATCTGAAAATTATATATCGATCGTAAGATCGATGTATTACAATTTCAAAATTTAAAATTGCACTAATTTAAAAAAGACTTTGTGTTCTTTATTAACATGATCTCATACTAATTAATAACATATAGAATCAAACTGTTGTAAACATTTTTTTTTATAAAACATAAATTTAACTTTTCATTTTTTTTATTAAAAAAAACGAAAATTAAAATGTCCAAAATAAAAAACGAAAAATCAGTAAAATACAACACTAAAAGGATATACTAACTAATTTTAATCATTCATTATTCTATCAAGATGAATTTAAAGTATATAAATTCATTTTATATTATAAAATCCTTATATTCTGTTTTTTTTTTTTAAAAAAAAAACTAAATATTACTACTAAAGCTGCATTTTTTTAAACATTACTATAGAGTTTTGAAACATGATATATCATTTTCATAAAACATAATATCATTTTTGCTTTGATTTTATAGTAAAAACATACTTTAAAAGACATATCAGTAAAAAATTGCTTTAAAATATTTTTATTTTTCAAATACAATAAAAATATTAAATGAATAAAATACCATAAAAACAAGTAAAATACAATAAAAAAATCTAAAAAATACGAAAAATCAGTAAATAAATAAAGGAAAAACAAAAAAATCAGTAAAATACAAAAAAAAATATATTTAAATTAAACCACAATACCAACCTTTGGTGCCTAGTAGTGTCTTACTTCAAGCTTTATGAAGACCTCCAGTATATATTTATGATGATATATTAAATCTATCAAAGATTAAATACATAGTTAGAACAAAAATTAAAAACAAATTAATATTAACAATGAATAAATAACATAACACTAATTGTACCCAAAAAAAAATAACAGAACACTTACTAAATATTTAAGATACTTCTAACTTCTTCCAACAAAGAAACATAATTTAAAGAGAGAATTAAGAGATTTAGAGAGAATGGAGAGTTATAATGTGTAGAGAGAAGAAAATTTAGTTAAATGACTGAAAAATGAAAATAGAAATTAAATATGCAGCTGATCCATAATTGTTGTCGCTGGAAATCAATAAATGCTGCCATTTGTAGCCGTTAGCATTACCGGCGGCCTTTTTTTCATTTGCGGCGGCTTTTTAACATCCAGTTTTCCCGCCTAGAATTTCCGTCGGTTTTAATACCGCCGCTAAAGTCCATGGATTTTTCCGGCGGTTTCCATCCGCCGCAAAAATGCCAGCTCATTAATCATTTCCCGCCTCTTTTTTCCGGCGGTTTTAAACCGCCGGTAAAGTCACATAAACCGCCGCAAAATTTTTTTTTTTTAAAAAAATTCAGGATTCTTTTCCGGCGGCCATTTACCGCCGCAAATGTCAAAAAACCGCCGGAAAGGGTTGCGTGGGCTAAAGGCCGCCGGAAAAAATGGCCAGTAAAACATCAAATTCTTGTAGTGTTAGGGGATTATTGATTGCTGAATGTTGTGTGTTATGTCCTCGCATATTTTTTGTTTCTAACTTTGTAACATGTATTGAAAACTTAATAATATTGCTGAATGTTGTGTTTCTAACTATGTCCTCGCATGTTTTTTGTTTCTAACTTTGTAACAATAAACTTATTTTGTTTTGATTCTTTTTTCTGATAAAGAATAACAGAATTGTTTTTCAATACATTTTTTATTTACAATCACAATTCAATCCACATGAATAACTTCATTCATAATTATTTAATAGTTTGTTAATAATTTAAATTAATTTAATTAAAAACAAAATTTATATAAAAACTATTATTTACGATTTATATATGTTAGTGCAATAGAAACTATTAATAAAAAAATAGGTATACAAAAAATTTAGAATAACCTTCGACAAAAGTTAGTAGAATAAAAAATGCGGATCACACAAACGGGCACGGAACAGTAAGACAATAATACGCCTTTAATTTCATCGTTAAAATCATTAAAAAATGTTTGACTGTTGAAATTTATTTGTATTTGGAAACAAATCAAAATATAATAAAGGGCACTTAATTGTCAATATATTTCCACCAAAATATAATAAAGGAATTATTCTATCTATATATATCTATATATATATTATTTGGGAGCCTTTCCTCAAAGCCTATTGTAACACCCCGTTTTTCAACAGCCAAAAAGGGCATTATTTTTTTTCTTTTTTCTTTTTCAACTAACACTCAAAGTGCGCATAATAGTTTTATAAATGAACCGGCATTCAAATATACAAAAGAACTCATTACCAAAAGGTGCTTCGACAAGCAAAGTGTATTTCCTGAATAATTACAATCCAAGTCTAAGTATCAAACAAGTTAGAAATCCTATGCTAACCATAAAAACACGGTGCACAAAACACACCGGTGCATAGTCTAACTATTCTAGGCTACAACTCCAACCGCTCACTGGGGTCTGGAACAGCCACCGTCGTCGCCACGACCTAACCCATCATCTGGGTGGGATGAGCCCGCAAATGAAAGAAAGGGTCACCACAAAATACAAGTATATATATATATATATAACCGGTGCGAAAGATGTACACATAACAAATTTCCACATACACAAGAGAAAGCTCTTTAACACAAAAGCAAATCCCACCAACGGGCTTATATATATAATGCACACATAGCCTACCAATGCAGACTCTACATGATCGTGACACCAATCACTGGCTGCCACATGCATGAATTTTAATTCCGGAATTCAACCTCTCTATAGAAGGCGTAGGTCTCTGGTGGGATAACACCTCCTACTATTGGTGGGATAACACCAGGTAGAGTCACACAAGACAATACCAAACAATCACGGTGGGATAACACCGGGTGAGTCACACAAGACAACCACCAACTCAATAAAATCCAGTGGGATTTGGCGAAGTCGCACAGACAACCGCCTGGTACGAAGGCAAGTCACACAAGACATACACCTAGGCACGCAACTATGAAATGCATGGCATATATTCTCTTCGGCATATACGGGATAGTCACACAAGACACAATCCTCGCGTAGTCCTATCTGACGCACGCATTCACATATGCTCATGCAAACAAACACATAGCCTAAAGCCTATGTACAAAGCATCTCAGCATACATACATTTTCTCAATCATATGTAATTTGCACACATTTTTATAAACACGTTCTCATCAACGAGAATACATAAGTACAAACATGCTAAAGCACACAGCAATTGCACACACAGCAAAACAAAGCATGTCGTAATCGTTTTAAAGACAGAAATAAAGTGGAGCCCTTACCTCGGCAAACTTCCGTCAACAACACACGTCCAAACAACACAACGCGCTTCCTAAAACAAGCAGCGTACCATCAATACATTGTTTCCCAACCAATCGTATTGAAACTAAACCAAAAACCCCAAAAACTTGAAGGTTCCTAAGGAAAATCCACTCTTTCGGATACCATACCAAAATCTATCGTATTGATCAACCACCATGAGTTATTTGTACTATTTTTAGGACCCAAAACAATTATCAAAAGTCTTAAATAATTTGAAATGCAAAATGGCCGTTTTCTTGCGTTATAAGTTACGTACTTTCCGAGTACCCGAAAAACTCGTTTCCAATCCCCGACACTTCCATAAATTAATAAAAAGGGATTAGAAAGTTAAAAACCAAGTTTAGAAATCAGAATCCAAAATTTTAGGTCCCAGAGCTCGCCCTGGCGAGTTGGCAGCGAGTGGAGGCAGAGAGTACTGGTCTTACTCGCTCTGGAGCTCACCCTGGCGTGTTGTCATGACCTGTGACACTCGCCCTGGCGAGTAACCACTCGCTCAGCGAGTTTCAACTGTCATGACAGCAAAAGACAGCAACTCACACCACCTTTTTCCACCCAAGCCTAGTTTGATTCTATTAGTTCCCTACACTTTTTCAAGTCATAAAAGCAAACCATTTTCATAAGCAAGCAATTCATTTCCGAAAGCTTGTAGGTTGCTTCGAGTGCAAGTTATTTGGTTTTCACTTCCAAAATCAAAACCAAATCCAAACACAAGTTTTATTACGGGCCTTAACCGTCCGGTAATCATCTTCAAACATGTTTTCAAGGTAAAAAGTAACACCACATGTCACAATAGTTTCAAACCACTTTGACCCCAAAATACTACCCAAAAACACTTAGGAATATTTTCATAAACCACCAAATATTTTTCATCGGATTTTTCTAAAACAAAACCATACAACGCATTTCCCTTTTGCTCAAAGGTTCAAAGACAACTTTTCTTTTCAAAACCTTACAACATAACCTCATGTAATTGATCAATACATAATCAACTCAAAACCCTAACTTTTCTCATGAGATTCTCACAAACTCATGGAAAAATTGAAACAACAAAGCCTAGCATGCTTACTAAACTCTTATGAACAACTTTCATGAAACAAGAACTAGCAAGAACAACCTTTCTCACCAAACCCTCTTAAGAACATAAACCCAAAAACCTCACAACTCTAAAAATCTACCAACCTAGGAGATAAGAAGAGAGGGTTACCTCAAGAAAGTGATTCTCTACAACTTTCTTCAAAGCTCCAAAGCTTGAAATGGAGTGAAAAGGTGAAGAATGGAAAATTTGTGAAGGTTGGAAAGAAAGTAATGGAGTCTACGTGAAAGAGAGAAAGAATGAGATGATTTGGTGATGTTTTTCTAAGTGACCAAGTGACCAAACCTCCTTACTATGCCATAGCTCTTGCTCACTCATGGCCATTGGATCAAAAGACAAAATGCCAAGACAAAACCCTAGCCATTGGATCAAACCAAACCAAATCCACTTGAGATAAAACTCAATACCTCATAGAAATACTCACACGTTCAGCTCTCGCACGCCGCGACGAACGAAACTCACCAAAACAGAAAACCTACGGAAAGAACGTCTAACGTTTCACATTTCCAAAACTTATCGCCGAATCTTTTTCCGCGACTGTAATTTTCTTCCATACCTCAGAAAATTAATCTCAGAATATATCTTAACTCGCGCAGATATATAAAACTTCCATCCGAAACCTCACTCAAAACAGACGCAATAAGATTTTACAACAACGGGTAAAATCCTACTCGTTTTTCCAAAAACAAGAATAATCCAAAACTTATTATTCTACAACCACATATAACTTTTTATTCAAGCAACAGGATCACAGAACCAAAGTCTGTACAATTACAGTGCATGAGCACAAAACCGGCTCAATTACAGCAAAAGCTAATAATTACACGATGTTTCATCACACGAACCCATCGAAACCCTAATAATTCCTTAAACCAACTATACAATGAAATCTTGGGTCTTACAATACTACCCCCCTAAAAGAAGTTTCGTCCTCGAAACTTAGACATCGTCGAACAAACTGGGGTATAGTTCTTTCATCTTACTCTCGAGCTCCCAGGTAGTATCTCCTGTAGCTTCGTTCCATATTACTTTCACCAAAGGTATCTCTTTCGTCCTCAGACGTTTCATCTTTCTATCCGCAATCTTGATCGGCGGAACCTCGAATGACAAATTATCCCTCAACTGGATGTCATCTGGTGTGATCACATGTGATGGATCCGGTGTATATTTCTGCAATTGCGACACATGGAACACGTCATGAATCAAAGATAGTACCGGTGGCAACGCGATCCGATATGCTACCTTCCCAATCCGCTCCGTAATCTGATAAGGCCCTATAAACCTCGGAGTCAACTTTTTCGCTTTCAAAGCCCTTCCAACACCAGTTGTTGGGGTAACACGGAGAAATACATGATCTCCCTCCTCAAACTCTAAAGGCCTCCGACGCCTATCCGCATAACTCTTTTGTCGATCTTGAGCAACCTTCATCATTGCCCTTATCTTTCGGACCTTGTCCGTCGTCTGTTGTACCATTTCCGGTCCTACTATCATACTCTCCCCATCTTGGTACCAACACAAAGGAGTCTGACATCTCCTCCCATACAAAGCCTCGTATGGTGCCATTCCAATACTCGCGTGGAAACTGTTGTTGTATGTGAATTCTATCAAAGGTAATACATCATCCCAACTTCCACGATCATCCAAAACACAAGCTCTCAACAAATCTTCCAAAGATTGATTTGTTCTCTCGGTCTGCCCATCTGTCTGAGGATGGTAGGCGGAACTCAATCTCAGTTTCGTCCCCAACGCCTCATGCAAAGTCTTCCAAAAGTGTGAAGTAAACTTTGGGTCTCGATCCGACACTATACTTGACGGAATCCCATGTAACCTCACAATCTCAGCAATGTAAATGTCGGTCAACTTTGCTGCTGTATCCGTAGTTCTTACCGGTAGAAAATGAGCGGACTTAGTCAAACGATCCACTATCACCCAAATGGAATCATGCTTCCTCCTGGTCTTAGGTAAACCAGTGATGAAATCCATAGAAATGTTATCCCACTTCCACTCGGGGATATCTAATGACTGCAGCATCCCTGCCGGTCTCTGATGTTCAATCTTCGCCTTCTGACAAGTCAGACACGACGCCACATACTCAGCCACATCCTTTTTCATACCTGACCACCAGAAATCATGCCTCAGGTCTTGATACATCTTTGTCGCTCCAGGATGTATACTAAGTTTACTCTTGTGTGCCTCCCCTAGAATTATGTTTCTCAAGTCCATAGCTTCGGGTACACACACTCTCCCTTGACACCTCAAGATATTGTCCGATCCCACCTTGAAATCTCGGTTGGTTCCTCGAACAATCAAAGCCCTTTTCTCCATAAGGAACTTGTCATCTTGACAATTAGCAATATCCTCCAACAAACCGTTTGAGATGGTAATCATACCTAGTCTCATAATCCCTAAGGCAAACTCTACCTCTAGGTGCAAGTCACGAAACTCTCTCAACAGCTCTTGTTGACTAGCCATTTGTGCCGAACAAACCGACACACTCTTCCTACTCAAAGCATCGGCTACCACATTAGCCTTTCCAGGATGGTATTCTAAAGTGAAATCAAAATCTTTCAAGGTTTCCATCCACCTCCTCTGTCGCATATTTAGCTCTTTCTGATCAAACAGATACTTAAGACTTTTATGGTCACTAAACACGACAAAAGTGCAACCATAAAGATGATGTCTCCAAATCTTCAATGCAAAAACAACGGCCGCAAGCTCTAAATCGTGCGTAGGATAATTCTTTTAATGCACTTTCAACTGTCTTGACGCATAAGCCACTGCTCTCTTGTGTTGCATCAACACACATCCCAACCCCTGATGAGAAGCATCACAATAAACCTCATACGGTTCCTCCGACTGTGGTAACATCAAAACTGGTGAAGTCGTCAACCGTTCTTTCAACAATTGGAAACTCAACTCACACTTCTCTGTCCACGCAAAAGGTTGATCTTTTCGCGTAAGTTGTGTCATCGGTGCCACAATCTTAGCGAAACCTTCAATGAACCTTCGGTAATAACCGGCCAAACCAACAAAACTTCTCACATCAGTCACTGTTTGAGGTTGCTTCCATGAAAGTATCGTATCAATCTTGGCTGGATCCACGGCTATTCCCTCTTTTGATATAACATGGCCAAGGAAATTCACCTCTTCCAACCAAAAATCACACTTTGACGGGTTAGCATACAACCTTTTCTCCCGCAAAACTTGCAAAACCAAGCGAAGATGCTCTTCATGCTCTTCTTCACTTTTCGAATACACCAAAATGTCATCAATGAACACCACTACAAACTTGTCCAAAAATGAATTGAATATCCGATTCATGTAAGCCATAAAGATAGCAGGTGCATTCGTCACTCCAAACGGCATCACCAAAAACTCATAATGCCCATACCGCGTTCTAAACGCCGTTTTCTGAATATCCTCATCTCGTACTCTTATCTGGTGATAACCAGATTTCAAGTCAATCTTGGAAAACACTGAGGCTCCCCTCAACTGATCCATCAAATCATCAATACGCGGCAATGGATATCGGTTCTTGATAGTCACCTTATTAAGCTTCCGATAATCCACACACAGACGAGACTTCCCATCCTTCTTTTTAACCAACAAGACCGGTGCTCCCCAAGGCGACACACTAGGCCTTATGAAACCTTTACCTAACAAGTCCTCAATCTGACCTTTCAACTCTACCAACTCGGCTGGAGCCATCCGATAAGCTGATTCTGAAATCGGACCCGTACCCGGTTGCAAATCAATGAAGAATTCCACCTCTCTACACGGAGGAAAAGCTGGAATCTCCGATGGAAACACATCTTGGAAATCCTGAACCACTCGAATTTCCCCAATTCGGATCTCTGACATCACTCCTAAGCTAGCAAGTGAGACTATCTCCGGTTCTCCGTTACACATAACCACAGAAAGCCGATTTGCAGACAAGTACCTTCGCACACCTGGCTCGGGAAAGAAAACCAATTTCCGAGCGCAGTCTAGAATCACATAATGATACGACAACCAATCCATCCCGAGGATGATCTCGAGAGATAAGAGCGGTAGACACACCAAATTGACCAGAAAATCCCTATTCTGGATTACTACCAAACAATGCAAACATGCAGTATTCACTACCAAATCCTTAGCAGGAGTCAAAACATTCAAATCAAAAGGAAGAACAGAAACATTCAAACTCAAACGATTTGCACATGCCAAAGATATGAATGAGTGGGTTGCCCCCGTGTCAATCAAAGCAGTTAAAGAATTACCTGCGATGTGACAGCTCTCGTGGATGGCATTGCTAGCCTGCCCACTCAACTCAGTGCCCATACAGTAAGCACGTGCCTTTGCCGCAGGTCTGGCACCCTGTGAGCCTTGTGCCACATTTGCCGACGGCCCAGTCTTCGGGGCTCTGCAATCTCTAGCAAAGTGTCCCGGCTTCTTGCAGTTGAAGCAAGCGCTTCCCCCTTTCGGTTGCGTGCATTCATTAGAAAAATGCCCCGCTTCTCCACAGTTGTAGCAAGTCCCCTTACTACCCTCTGATATTCCCCGGGTTCCCTGATTCACCGATCGGCCCGGTCCTTTGCTATGTTGAGGACGGTTATAAGGCTTACTCCCTTGCCTCCCACTATTCTGAGTCGAACCACGATCATTGGTACGACTTGGTCCTCTGGCACTAGAATTCCCTTGGCGGTTCACCCGCTTATTCCTCATGTCCTCTACCTCTTGGCACTTTTCAACCAAGACCTGGAACTGTCGGATACCCAATGGCACAACCGCATCCTGCAGTTCGTACCTCAGCCCATCTTGAAATCTACGGCACATATAAACCTCATCTATCCCATCCCTAAAGAAGCGGAAGAAACGGGATAGTGATTCAAACTTCTTGGCATATGATTCAACATTCATGCCCCCCTGACGCAACCTCAGAAATTCCTCCCCATACCTTTCCCTTGCAGTCTCGGGAAAGTACTTGGCCAAAAACCTCCTCTTGAAGTTCTCCCAATTCAATTCCTCATGGCCATTCTCCATGATCAGTCGGGTGTTCCTCCACCAATACTCAGAACCCCCGAGTAATTGATAGGTAGCTAAGACCACCTTCTCTCCTTCTGGACAATGAATTGCCCCGAATATCCTCTCCACAGATTGGAGCCACAGATCAGCAGTTTCCGGACCTCCCTCTCCGTTAAACTTTGGAGGAGTCTGGTGGTTGAAATTCGAAAGAAGTCTAGATCCAGCCGCAAGTATTTCCCTTTCGCGCTTTTCCAGATCTCTCTGCGCCTTAGCATGGCTCTGAGCAGTCACAGCCGCTGCCATGGTATGCATGGCATAAGCCATCTGATTCACATCCACATTGTCCGCCATAGGTACAGTAGGTGCCCTTCTTGGAGGCATTCGGTTTCTGCACAATACCAATTCTGTTTAGATCCTTAGTCATACAATTCTGAATCCTAACAGAATATCTCACTCCACGGATTACTAACTCGAAACCCGACACAGAACAACCACTAGAACTAACTCCACACTAGTTACGCTCTAACCGACTCTGGACTAACGACTCAAGTATACACTTTCCCTTTGAAGATTTAAAGCCGTGCTCTGATACCAAAATGTAACACCCCGTTTTTCAACAGCCAAAAAGGGCATTATTTTTTTTTTTTCTTTTTCAACTAACACTCAAAGTGCGCATAATAGTTTTATAAATGAACCGGCATTCAAATATACAAAAGAACTCATTACCAAAAGGTGCTTCGACAAGCAAAGTGTATTTCCTGAATAATTACAATCCAAGTCTAAGTATCAAACAAGTTAGAAATCCTATGCTAACCATAAAAACACGGTGCACAAAACACACCGGTGCATAGTCTAACTATTCTAGGCTACAACTCCAACCGCTCACTGGGGTCTGGAACAGCCACCGTCGTCGCCACGACCTAACCCATCATCTGGGTGGGATGAGCCCGCAAATGAAAGAAAGGGTCACCACAAAATACAAGTATATATATATATATATAACCGGTGCGAAAGATGTACACATAACAAATTTCCACATACACAAGAGAAAGCTCTTTAACACAAAAGCAAATCCCACCAACGGGCTTATATAATGCACACATAGCCTACCAATGCAGACTCTACATGATCGTGACACCAATCACTGGCTGCCACATGCATGAATTTTAATTCCGGAATTCAACCTCTCTATAGAAGGCGTAGGTCTCTGGTGGGATAACACCTCATACTATTGGTGGGATAACACCAGGTAGAGTCACACAAGACAATACCAAACAATCACGGTGGGATAACACCGGGTGAGTCACACAAGACAACCACCAACTCAATAAAATCCAGTGGGATTTGGCGAAGTCGCACAGACAACCGCCTGGTACGAAGGCAAGTCACACAAGACATACACCTAGGCACGCAACTATGAAATGCATGGCATATATTCTCTTCGGCATATACGGGATAGTCACACAAGACACAATCCTCGCGTAGTCCTATCTGACGCACGCATTCACATATGCTCATGCAAACAAACACATAGCCTAAAGCCTATGTACAAAGCATCTCAGCATACATACATTTTCTCAATCATATGTAATTTGCACACATTTTTATAAACACGTTCTCATCAACGAGAATACATAAGTACAAACATGCTAAAGCACACAGCAATTGCACACACAGCAAAACAAAGCATGTCGTAATCGTTTTAAAGACAGAAATAAAGTGGAGCCCTTACCTCGGCAAACTTCCGTCAACAACACACGTCCAAACAACACAACGCGCTTCCTAAAACAAGCAGCGTACCATCAATACATTGTTTCCCAACCAATCGTATTGAAACTAAACCAAAAACCCCAAAAACTTGAAGGTTCCTAAGGAAAATCCACTCTTTCGGATACCATACCAAAATCTATCGTATTGATCAACCACCATGAGTTATTTGTACTATTTTTAGGACCCAAAACAATTATCAAAAGTCTTAAATAATTTGAAATGCAAAATGGCCGTTTTCTTGCGTTATAAGTTACGTACTTTCCGAGTACCCGAAAAACTCGTTTCCAATCCCCGACACTTCCATAAATTAATAAAAAGGGATTAGAAAGTTAAAAACCAAGTTTAGAAATCAGAATCCAAAATTTTAGGTCCCAGAGCTCGCCCTGGCGAGTTGGCAGCGAGTGGAGGCAGAGAGTACTGGTCTTACTCGCTCTGGAGCTCGCCCTGGCGTGTTGTCATGACCTGTGACACTCGCCCTTGCGAGTAACCACTCGCTCAGCGAGTTTCAACTGTCATGACAGCAAAAGACAGCAACTCACACCACCTTTTTCCACCCAAGCCTAGTTTGATTCTATTAGTTCCCTACACTTTTTCAAGTCATAAAAGCAAACCATTTTCATAAGCAAGCAATTCATTTCCGAAAGCTTGTAGGTTGCTTCGAGTGCAAGTTATTTGGTTTTCACTTCCAAAATCAAAACCAAATCCAAACACAAGTTTTATTACGGGCCTTAACCGTCCGGTAATCATCTTCAAACATGTTTTCAAGGTAAAAAGTAACACCACATGTCACAATAGTTTCAAACCACTTTGACCCCAAAATACTACCCAAAAACACTTAGGAATATTTTCATAAACCACCAAATATTTTTCATCGGATTTTTCTAAAACAAAACCATACAACGCATTTCCCTTTTGCTCAAAGGTTCAAAGACAACTTTTCTTTTCAAAACCTTACAACATAACCTCATGTAATTGATCAATACATAATCAACTCAAAACCCTAACTTTTCTCATGAGATTCTCACAAACTCATGGAAAAATTGAAACAACAAAGCCTAGCATGCTTACTAAACTCTTATGAACAACTTTCATGAAACAAGAACTAGCAAGAACAACCTTTCTCACCAAACCCTCTTAAGAACATAAACCCAAAAACCTCACAACTCTAAAAATCTACCAACCTAGGAGATAAGAAGAGAGGGTTACCTCAAGAAAGTGATTCTCTACAACTTTCTTCAAAGCTCCAAAGCTTGAAATGGAGTGAAAAGGTGAAGAATGGAAAATTTGTGAAGGTTGGAAAGAAAGTAATGGAGTCTACGTGAAAGAGAGAAAGAATGAGATGATTTGGTGATGTTTTTCTAAGTGACCAAGTGACCAAACCTCCTTACTATGCCATAGCTCTTGCTCACTCATGGCCATTGGATCAAAAGACAAAATGCCAAGACAAAACCCTAGCCATTGGATCAAACCAAACCAAATCCACTTGAGATAAAACTCAATACCTCATAGAAATACTCACACGTTCAGCTCTCGCACGCCGCGACGAACGAAACTCACCAAAACAGAAAACCTACGGAAAGAACGTCTAACGTTTCACATTTCCAAAACTTATCGCCGAATCTTTTTCCGCGACTGTAATTTTCTTCCATACCTCAGAAAATTAATCTCAGAATATATCTTAACTCGCGCAGATATATAAAACTTCCATCCGAAACCTCACTCAAAACAGACGCAATAAGATTTTACAACAACGGGTAAAATCCTACTCGTTTTTCCAAAAACAAGAATAATCCAAAACTTATTATTCTACAACCACATATAACTTTTTATTCAAGCAACAGGATCACAGAACCAAAGTCTGTACAATTACAGTGCATGAGCACAAAACCGGCTCAATTACAGCAAAAGCTAATAATTACACGATGTTTCATCACACGAACCCATCGAAACCCTAATAATTCCTTAAACCAACTATACAATGAAATCTTGGGTCTTACACCTATGGTACACGTGGCAATCTCACAATGATTCTTCTCCCATATTGTTTTGGCAATTAATGAATTAAATGATTTAGTTAAAAAAAAAAGGATCAAAGTACAAGCATAATAAAAACATGGTGCTCAAATTATGCAATCAATTCTCTAAGGCAATCTCTAAGCAATTAATTCTCGGCAATTATTAATTCTCTAAGGTTATCAAGAAAAATTCACGTTTATATGAATAGAACATGTAAAAAAAATTCACGTTTATTTGTCTACATATCACATAGGCCAAGTCAATAAATTCACTTTTTTTTTGTACAAATCACACCGCGAAGGCAAATAATACACTTTTTTCTTGGTACAGATCACACCACATAAGCAAAGACAATATAAAAAAAAATATTTCAAGCAAATCCTTAAAAAAATAGCTATTTTGAATTTTGATCAAAACCTTAAAAGAATAGCTATTTTGAATTATGAATTATGATCACAACCTTAAAAAAGTAGCTATTTTGAATTTTGATAAAAGCTTTAAAAAAAAATCATATTCAGTTATTTCTCTCCATTAAATGCTATTTATTTATTGTCCAAAGTCATTATACCTAAGCAATTGACTTATATTCATGTGTTGTCATTATACCTACAAAAGGAAAGGCAATATTCATTTTTTTTTCAACATAATCTCCCCGTTAAAATCTGCACTGTGAATCCGTATTAATGGCCCAAATACTCTCAGTAAAACTTTATACTTAATCACAAAAAATATACTCTACCTAATTTGACTTTCACACATTTAATAATTAATAGAATATCCCTTAGGTTTATGCTTTATTTTGACCTATTTTACATCTATAAATAGTCTACACAATGTTATTTTCTATTCATCACATCCAATCTTAATATCAATTCTCTTATTTACAAATTTACAAATTCTAATTATATTTCTAATGGCTCCAAAGTACGATTCAATTGCTTCTAATTATATTTCTAATACCAATTCTCTTATTACTATGGCTCTAATTTTTTATTGTAAAATTCTTGATTGTCTTTTTTCCTCTTTTGATTCATTTATTTCCTTTCACTTTTCATTGCTAATATATATATAAGTTTTAATATGTTTTTTTTCCTTTACTATTAATTTTCCGGTTACATTTTCATCTATCTTTTATTCATGAGAATTTTCTTATGTACGTTCTCTTATTTTCCCCTTTTCTATGTTTCTTTGATAGTTCTTATTATTTATATATATTTTTTTGTTGCAGTTGATTGAGTGAGAATATGTATAATACAAAATAACAAGTTAATTTCATTTATTTGAGTAATGTTTATTTATTTATTGCTGTATATATAACGTCAAATCAACTCACATGTGTTACCCGTAGCTTTTTGTGCTTTGCTTTTAACAAATTGGTTTCAATTTTTAATATTTTTTTTATGTGAATATTAAATTCTCATTAACAATGATGAAATTGAAATGTAGAATTTCTACTATTTGTGATCTTCATAGTATTTTTCTATTTTTGGATTTCTCTTTTCTTATATGTAATAAAATTGACTTGATACCATATTCATTAATATATTACAAGAATACATTAACACATATTTGGTATAAATAAGCAATCGTGATGATTTTTTTTTTTTACAGAAATTAAACACGGGGGATGGGGGGAATTAAAGTTTATGTTTGCATTTTTTTTGGGTACGTGTAGTTTTATTTAGAAATTTCACTGGCACTCAATTATTCATGCCAAATTTAGAAACAATATATATTGTATTAATTTTACTACAACACAAAATTGATCACAAATAACAAACACATTTTTTTTAACAAAACAAAATAACGAAGTCCAAAAAAATGCGCTCAACTTTTAAAAGTTGTGCTTCCGAATCCTCATTTCTTTATTTTTTTTAGATAATGACAAATCTTCAATTCTTTAAACTAATACATCAATGGTAATAATACAGAGAATAATTAGTAATTAGTTTTCAATAGTAATTAATATTTTAATATGCATTATGACCCAAAAAAAAAATTAATATGCATTAATTATGACAGCAAAGAAATTATGCCTGTAAATATGTCGCATCCCTTTTTTTTTAATACAAGAGCCTATTTTTTTTGTTACTCCGGACCTAAGTTATTTTTATGTAATTTATATGGGACTTAATTTTTAAATTTATATGGGACTATATTTATATTTTATGTAATTTATACGGGCTTATTTTACCATTTATATTTTATTTGCAGATGTGTAGAAAGACTATGAAAGGAATGAATTAAGACTGAGATGGTTGCAATTGAACTTGACGGATCAATGATATTCTCTTCTTATTCCCAAACATTTAGTGGTTTTTTGCAGAGCTTTGAAGCATTTGTATGTATTGTTGCCGACTATGTTATAGTTTTTCAATAAGTACAGTTGAATCTCTTTTTCAAACTTTTTGTCCCTAAAATTGTAATTACATTTAAGTATTTGTTAATGATTGATTTTATTTTCGAGGGACAAAAATACGGGATCCATTTCATTTTTGTATTTCTATTCATACATTAATACGGGATCCATTTCATTTTTGTATTTCTATTCATTAATACGGGATCCATTTCATTTTTCTAATTTATATTATAGCTTATATTTCTACTCATGTTAATACGAAGACATATTTTTTTTTATTTCTACGAACTCTATATTTCTACTCATACATCAATACAGATGCCTATTTTTTATTAAAAATGTCTAGGTACATATATTTCAACTCACATACTAATACGAAAGACTTTTTTTTTGTAATTTTTACGAGAACTTATATATTAATATAAAAACCCATCTTTTATTTTTTTTTGTAATTTTTACAAAATTTAAATTTGTACTCATATTAATACGAGGACTCTTCCCAAAAAATATTAATACGAGGACTATTTTTTTTAATTACTATAAAATTATATTTTTTCATATATTAATACGGGTCTATTTTAATTTTGTAATTTATGCTTTAGTTTATATTTTTACTCATATATTAATATGAAAGTCTTTTTTTTTTATTTTATTTCTACGTGTCCTATATTTCAACTCATACATGAATTTACAACTCATTAGCAATTAAAATTTTAAATTTTTGTTTAAAGTAAAATATATTAAAATATATTATTTATAATTCAACAAATTTACAAACGCATTTCTACCCGTGCTTGGCACGGGTCTGGATACTAGTATATATTATTTGGGACCTTTTTTTCAAAGTCTATTGTACACATGGCACTCCCAAATGACTCCTCTTCTAACATTGTTTTGACATTAAATATTCATAACCAATTATTTTCTTTGTACATAATTAAATCAATCATAATTAATACTAGAAGATTTCATGCAATGAAAATTGAATAGCAATTAAAACAATCATTTGAAAGGAAACAATTTTTTTGTAAGTAATTAAAAGAAAAACATGCCAATACACAATTACTAGACTTTTGTGCAAGAAAAAAAAATTCAATATAAAGCAACATGAATGCCAACATGCCAATACTCCTCTCTACTAATTATTATTTGTCACTCATTTCATTATATTATCTTTCTTTGATTCTTTGATAAAATAGTTTTTCAATATATATATATTTATTCTCTTTTCTATATTTGTTTCTATTAGTGTACTGTTTTTTTAATTCTATTTCTTCTTTGCAATTTACTACTTTTTTTTATACAAATATGTGTTTATTTCTCTTTTCTATATTTGTTTCTTTTGAGACAGATCTTCAAAAAGATCAAATGTGTGGCGCGAGAAAAAACATGAGCCGAATCAAATCTCGATTGTAAGTTGTGGAAAATTTTGTTTGTTCAATTACTTTCTCTTATTAACACTATTTGTTTGTTATCCCCGTTATCTTTTCTCTCTTCATGTGGTGACATAATACCAATTTTTTAATTTTTATTTTCAGTGAATTAATAGAGTTTAAATGATTTCGTGTCAGAACTTGGAAGGAATAAAGAAAGATACTACCTGAGCTTTTTTTGTTTCATTGTTTATTTTTCTATTTTCATCCACATGTTTCTGAATTTCGTATAAGATACATTTGTTTACAAATTCGATCATCTTTGATGGATTTATTTATATTTTTGATAAAATTTCATGGATTTATTTTGATGAATATAATTTGTTTTACGCACATAATTTGGTTTTACCCGCAAAATAAATTTTTTTGGATTTTTTTTGTAATTTATACGGGAATACTCATAAATTACTATTAATACGGGTGTGTATTTATACTCATATTAGTAAAGGGACCCTATTTTATTTTTAATTTATACAAGACATACATTTGTACTGATCATATATTAATACGGGGACTTATATTTATACGCGGTTCATATTTTTAGTCATATGTTAGTACAAAGCCTATTTTATTTTATGTTATTTTATTATAATTCATACTAGACCTATATTTATAGTCATATATGAATATGAGGTCTTTATATTTAAATTAACATGAGAGCCATATTTATACTCATATACTAATTCAAGATTTAATTTTTTTTCTTTAATTTTTACAGGGATTTATTAAGGGGTCTATATTTTTCAAAGCATTGTGTACATGTGGCATAATGAAACAATTCTCTTCTATGGTTTTGACAATAAATTCTCATATTGAAATTTATTTTTGTTGACCAATGTATATAATTGTGCATTTAATCTATATCTATATATATTATTTGAGAGCCATTTTTCAAATGTAATTGTACACGTGGCGTTTCCACAATCATTCTCTCCTCATATTGTTTTGACATTCAATGATTCAATGATTTACTTTTTTTTAAAAAATCTCACACTAAAAGCTTAAAAAAAATGATATTAAATACTATTTATGTACATTCTTCTATTGACCTCCTATATTAAATTTCTGCAATTTGAATCCGCTACAAAGGCCCAAATACTGATATTCTATCATATTCAATGCACCATACTAAAAAGGAAATTATTTAATTTCAAAACTAAACATGAATATTCCACTATCATATAGTAACATAAACTAAACATGTTTTGATAATTATACATGGACCTGTATTTATGCTCATATATAAATACGGGAGTCTATTTTTTTTGTGTAATTTATACGGAGAATATATTTATATTCATTAATTAAAGATACCTTTTAAAAAAAATTAAACAAAACATATATTTATACTCATGTATTAATATGAGGAATATATTTATACGATACTTATATTTTTAGTCATATATAAATACAATGTTTTTTTTATTTTGTTGTAATTTATATAAAACCTGTATTTATAGTCATTTATTAATACAAGACAAATTTGTTAGTGATTTTTACGGGACCAAACTTATATTCTTATATTAATACAAGTGTTTTTTTTTTAAAAAAAAATTATACGAGATCTGTATTTATAGCCATTTATTAATACGGGGTCTTATTTGTAATTTAGACGAGACTTATATCTATACTCATATATTAATTTGAGATTTTTTTTAATTTATACGGGACCTATATTTATTCTCATATTTTAATAGGGGCTTTTTTGTTTTGTAATGGCTACAAGTACCTATATTTATAATCATTTGTTAATATACAGGGTCTATTTTTTTCTTTTTCTTTTGTAATCTATAAAAGACCTACATTTATACTCACAAATTAATATGTGTTCTATTTCTTTGTAATTTATGAGTCCGTGAGTCTATATTCCTACTCATTAATATGAATACTTATAGTTATACGATATTTATATTTTTAGTCATATATTAATACAAGGCTTTTTTATTTTGTTGTAGTTTATATGAGACCTATATTTATAATCATATATTAATAAGAGGTCCAATTTATAATCATATTTTAATACAAGACCTATTTGTTTGTAATTTTAACGAGACCTAACTTATATTTATATATTAATACAGGGGTCTTTTTTTTTTAAAAAAATAATATAAGAGATCTATATTTATAGTCATTTATTAATACGGGTTCTTTTTTTTTTTGTAATAATTTAGAGACATACACTTATTCTCATGTTTATATTTATTAATACGGGTTCTTTTTTTGTAATACGGGTTCATTTATTAATCTATGTTTATATTTATTCTCATATTTTATTATGGGGCCTTTTCGTTTTGTAATTTCTACAGGGACCTATATTAATAATCATATGTTAATATACGGAGTCTATTTTTTTCTTTTTATTTTGTAATCTATAAGAGACCTACACTTATAATCACAAATTAACATGTTGCCTATTTGTTTCTAATTTATGAGTTTGTGAGTCTATATTCCTACTCATTAATATGAGGAATGTCTTTTGTAATTTATATGAGACATATCTTTATATATTAATAGAGGGGCCTATTTTTTTATAATTTACATGTGGCCTATATTTATATTATATATTAATATAAGAATATATTGTATCGTAACTTATATATGAGGGTCTTATATTGTAATTTATAAAAATCTATATTTTTACTCATATATGGATACAAAAAGAAAATTACTCATAATTAATATTTTTTATCAAATACATAGTTTTTTCATAAATTGATAAGAAATTTAAGTTTTTAGTTTAAAGTAAAATGTATTAAAATATATTTTTTATAAGTCAATAATTCTAAAAACGAATTTTAAGCACGGGTCTGGATACTAGTATATATTATTTGAGAGCTTTTTTTCAAAGAATATGTACATATGGCATTCTCACAATGATTCTACTCTCACATTGTTTTAGCATTTATTTCATATAACAATAAGAAATAATGACAAATTATTGGAAATATTTTCAATTTATAATAAATGAATGATGATATGAATTGGGCCGAAAATAGCAAGGTTTCAATCAAGGCAATCAAACAAAACATAATCCCATTCTGAAAATTATCATTAATTATTAATATTTTCTTTATTGTTGTGCATTTAATACCATTTGACAAAAAAAACGTTTTAGGGTTGATTGTCTGAGCTCTATATATAGTTATAATTTTCACCATTGTTTAACACTTTTTTTCCCTTCCATTCTTTTACAAAATCGATTCTTATTTTTTCCATTCCCTTTTTTTAGTTCATTCCATTTTTCAATTTATATATTTTGTTAATGATTGAATCTAGATTACTTAATAAATAATTTCTATTTGAATTTCAAGTGTTTCAACAATTGATTGAGAAAAAAAAAAACAAACTCTTGGAGAGTATTTGCAAGAAATGAGATGCCAGATCGGTATAAAACTCTAGAGTTTAATCCGTTCTTTCCTTTTAGTTCCCCTTTATCATTTTTTTCTTTGTTTTGGAATCTATGTATCACGATTATTTTGACGTTTGAGAATATCATATTCAAGTCATAAAACTCCTATTATTATATACACGGTTTAATTACTTTTAAAGTTTTTATTTTTATTTGATAGATTATTTGAGTATTTGACATTTTATCATGTTATTTTATCAAGTTTTTAGTTTTTACTTGTGTGGTTTAACTTAAAAGACATTATCATTTATCATGTGCTTCGGTAGTATATTTTCCACCTAATTAATAAGAAAATGAATAGTTAAAAATTTCAACACTTTGGAATATTATCACCAGATTTCTCAAGCCTACATATCATATAAGATTATTACACACATAGAAAGAGAGGAAAAAAAGCTAGAAATTACAATTGTGATAATCATCAATTTAATTTGTCCATTTTATTTTATTTTTATAAGGAAAATGGGTTTGTTTATGATTCACATAGAAAATACTTTATAAAAAAAATAGAAAAATGGCTCGCATGAGCTATTTATGGTTGAAATTTTAAATTCAAAATTAATTGAAAGATTTTTTTGTTACAAGAAACAATTATTGCATATAGGAGAAATATAAATATTAAATGAGACAATTGTAACAATTTTATAAAAATAAAGCATTTTTTTAGTTAAATTTCACGAAATAAGTATAAAAATATGAATAATAATTTTATTAAGTAAATTAATATTTAATCTATATATATATATATATATATATATATATATATATATTATATATTATTTGAGACTCTCTTCTCAAAGTCTCATGTATAAGTGGCACTCCCTCATGCTTTCTTCACCCATATTGATTTAACACTTTTTTTTAGACAAAAGGAACCAATATATTAAATAAAAAGAATAAATACAGAGACCGGGGGGACATTAAACCTAACCCGGCTAAATCCAAACAGAAAATACAACGTGATCAAACAAACCAGGTAGAACAACCCTAATCAAATCTAACAATACAAGTTTATAAAAAAACATGAGAGGTAGAGAGAGAGAGAGAGGCGCGGTGGTTGTAGGGCTCGCCTAGGGCACTCGCGACGGCGATCCTGGTCGGTCGGCTGTGATTCATGGGGGGGTAGGGCCTTCGGCAGGGTGCCACAGAGGGGGTGGGATGATGGAGAGTGGACCGAGGTTCGGCGGCGACGTCGGAAAGTGCATAGACAACGCGTTACTGGTAGTGATTCTGTGAGACTTGGCGAACGTTTCAGAAAGGAAAACATTCCCTTTTCTCGTCGATCTCTGTCCCCTGATCGTAGAACCAGTTCTTGTTACCCTCCCTTCCTTCGTGATCGCCGTGTTAGGCAGAACCATTACCGTTTTCATTTTGCAGACTCGCAGCAGCAGTATACTCGTGGTTGCGATTCTGAATTCCAAGTCCCTGTTCGCACGCGTGAGCCACGGCGGTGGAACGCTGTTGTTGGACATGACTCATACCTCACTCAGCAGCGGTGGCCGGTAGAGAGGCCACAATCGTTTCCTAGCTACGGTAATGACAATACTGATCCTGTAGTGGGCGGGAACATGAGTAGCAAACGGTACGTATCTTTCTATTTCACAAACTTCCCCGTTCAATTATCGCATTTTTATCTCCGTAAAGGTTTTGAAGTTTGTGGAATGTTAGAAGACATTTACGTAGCTAGGAAACGAAACAAACAAGGCCAACCCTATGGTTTTGCTAGATTTTCTAACGTTAGAGACGTCTCTAAGTTAGCTAAGGCGTTGAATGCGGTGAGTTTTGGAGATTTTCGTGTTCGAGCACGGGTGGCTAGGTTTGACCGTAACAATGCCGTCGCCGACGAAACTAATGCGGACGGTACGAAGGCGGAGGTGTTGGGTGTTGTGAAGGCTGATGACAAGCCCAAAGATCAGCTTTTATAAGGTGAGGATAAGAAACCACGGGTGGAAGCAAAACAAGGGTGTGAGACTCTCGCTGTTACGGCGAACGGGGGACTTGACTCTCAGGAGGGAGTGAGGGGTAAGCTTGACGGAGATGGTACTCAGAAGCAGGAGGATATGAAGCAAGAGGAGCTTGCCACCGGTGAGGGTAAAGAGTCGAGAATATATGTTCGTAGTTACAAAGCGGCTCCCGATGATGTGGACTGGGCTCGGTGCGGAGTGGTAGCTACGATTGCTAACGGGGAGGCCGGGTCGGTGGTGCGCCGTAGACTGGAGGACGCCGGGTTCAGACGCCTGGATCTCATTCACTTGGGGGGTGCTAGAGTCTTTGTTAGGAGCCTGGACGGGACGGAGGTGTTGGCTGTTTTAGATGGTGCAAAGGATTTCTTCTCGATGTGCTTTTCTCACTGGGTGCGTTGGGAGACGGCAGTGATTCCTTTTCAGCGGGGAGCGTGGGTTCGCATCTATGGTATTCCATTGCATGCATGGAATTGTAATTTTTTCAAGCTATGTGTTATGGACTGTGGTAGATTCCTTCGCTCGGACAGCTACACCGCGGCTAAGGATAGACTAGATTACGCGCGGGTTCTGATATCAACAACAGCAATGACGGTCATTAAGAAAGTGGAGAATTTGATGGTGGATGGGACTTTGGTGGTGGTCCAGATTGTTGAGGAGTGGGGCTACGAGTTGGGTGATGATGCATGCTTGCTGGAGGATGATACTGTGTCAACGGTTTCTCCTGCAGCTGAAGATGTCTTTCATTGTGACCCGGAAGCAAGTACTAAAGTTGACATGTTAATTGACCAAATTGCGAAAGGGGTGTCGGATGAGACACATGCTCAGGATGATGACACTCTGTCAGTCAAGTTACTTGTTGGGTCTCAATCTAAGGAGGTAGCAGGGCCGTCGAGGGAGTTCAAATCTGTTCTTGAGCCCGTAGTATCAACGTTGGAAGCTTCGAATGCCAGCATAGCCCGAGTGGCTGAGTCAGAGATGTTGTCAGTCTCTACGGGACCTGGACAGTTAGGTAAAGTACTCAGGGCCCCGGTGTGTCCACCGAAGCTGGTGAAGGCTGGCACGACCCAGGCACGACATCGTACAAAGTCGTGCCCACCCGCTGGTCGTTCAGGTTTGTCGGGTCCTTGGAGTTTGGAGTGGTTGGATGCACATACTAGTGGAGATGCAGGGGTTCTTTTTTCATCTAAGAGACGGCCGTCGCCTGGGGATGGTGTAGCGGGGGATCAGCTTAAGAAGGCGGTTCGGGGACATTCAAAGACAAAAGCGGGGGGTTTTTTGCAGCATTCGATCTATAGTCTTAAAAGGATTGCCCGTCTCCCTATCAATGATCGACAGGAGGTATTGCAAATCTTGCGGAAGAATGCACGGAAACATAGACCCAAGGGGGCAGCCAGTCGATCTAGTGCGGCCGAATCTCGGGCTTCTGCTGAAGACGGACATTCGTCCTCTTCCGTTAATAATGACTGGAAACACTGGGTTGCTATGCAGGGCCGTGATCATGCGGTGGAGGAAGATGTGATGGAGGTGGGGGATTTTGTTGGAGCCATTTTTAAGAGTGATACGGCTAATATGTTTAGTGTGCTCTCTAAGCCGGGGACCAGAAAGCGTGATTCAATGGGTGCAATGCAGGGTGTGGCGACCCCACAGGAGCAGCCCAGGTAGGCTTCGGTGTTTGTTTTTGCTTTGTTGGGGGAGGGTGGGTGTGATGAAGATTGTATCGTGGAATGTTAGGGGTTAGGTAGGGTAGACAAGCGGAACGAGGTCCGGAAGTTGGTTCGGGAGAAAAACCCGCTTGTTGTTTGCGTGCAGGAGACTAAGTTACAGACATGTGATGATTTTCTGTGTACTGTAGTGTGGGAAGCTCGCCGTTTGGTTTATCATTTCGCCCCTCTATCGGGGCATCGGGCGGGTTACTTACGATCTGGGACACGACGGAAGTGGACATGTGGTCGTCGCTTAGTCGCGATCATGTCTTATGGTGTCATGGTCGGTTTATAAAGACTGGAGAGGAATTTTGGGTGGCAAATGTGTATGCACCGTGTGAAATTGGGGCGAAGCAACGGTTGTGGAACTCGTTATCCGCGCGGCTGCAGGTGCTGAGCGGGATGTGGGCTTGTGTGTGTGGGGATTTTAATGCAGTGCGGAGCATCGAGGAGAGGCGCTCCTCAAGCAACGGGCAACGCCCCTCCGATCATGTAGCTTTTAATCGCTTTGTCGATGAGAACTTCCTGGTTGATCTCCCGCTGTGCGGTCGAAAGTTTACCTGGTACAGAGGGGATGGTCTTGCAATGAGCCGCCTAGATAGGTTTTTGCTTTCTGAAGAGTGGTGTTTGTCCTGCCCTAATTGCATGCAGTCAGCGCAGTTGAGGGGTCTGTCGGATCACTGTGCTCTTCTGCTAGCCTCGGATGAGGCTAATTGGGGACCTCGACCATCGAGGATGTTGAAGTGTTGGCGGGATTTCCCTGGCTATAGTCTTTTTGTCAAGGAGAAATGGGGTTCTTTGAATGTCGTTGGATGGGGCGGCTTTGTTCTAAAAGAAAAACTTAAGTTGATGAAAGGCGCTCTGAAGGAGTGGCACGTAGCTCATGCCCAAAATTTATCAAGCAGGATTGATTCACTAAAAGGCCGGCTGTCAGCGCTTGACTTAAAGGGGGAAGAGGACACTCTTACGGAGGCAGATCTTGAGGAGATGCACGAGGTTACGTCGGACATTCATTCATTGTCGCGGCGTCAGGCCAGCATTAACTGGCAGCAGTCCCGCTCGAAGTGGCTTAAGGAGGGAGATGCTAACTCCAAGTATTTTCATTCCATGTTAGCTAGTCGGCGGCGTGGTAATGCCATTTCTTCGGTCCAGGTGGATGGCGCTACCCTGGAAGGGGTGCACACCGTTCGGCATGCCGTGTTTTCTCACTTTGCGACACACTTCAAGGCGAGAGATGTGGTGCGGCCTGGGGTGGAGAATCTTAGATTCAGCAGGCTGTCTGGGGCTGAAGGAAGCGGGCTGACCAGACCTTTCTCTGAGACAGAGGTGAAGGCCGCAGTCTGGGATTGTGATAGCTTCAAGAGCTCTGGACCTGATGGGGTTAATCTTGGATTCATAAAGGATTTTTGGGAGGACATGAAGGGGGATGTCATGAGGTTTATCTCCGAGTTCCACCGTAATGGTAAGTTAACTAAGGGGATTAATTCCACTTTTATCGCTCTTATCCCGAAGGTGGATAGCCCTCAGAGGTTGAATGATTTTCGGCCCATCTCGCTGGTGGGAAGCCTTTACAAGATCTTGGCCAAACTCCTGGCCAACAGATTGCGGTTGGTCATCGGTAGTGTTATATCCGAGACGCAAACCGCTTTTGTGAAGGATAGGCAAATCCTTGATGGCATTCTCATAGCAAACGAGGTGGTGGATGAGGCGCGTAGATTGAAGAAGGAGCTGCTGCTCTTCAAGGTGGATTTTGAAAAGGCCTATGATTCGGTGGATTGGGGCTACTTGGACGCGGTTATGGGTAAGATGGGTTTTCCGTCCCTGTGGCAGAAGTGGATTCGGGAATGTATTTCCACAGCTACTGCTTCTGTCTTGGTCAACGGAAGCCCCACTGACGAGTTCCCCTTAGAACGCGGGTTACGTCAAGGGGACCCACTGTCCCCTTTCTTGTTCCTTTTAGCCGCTGAGGGCTTGAATGTGTTGATGCAGGCCATGGTTGAGGGGAACAAATTCGTGGGCTATCGTGTGGGTGGGCAGGAAGCTGTGAGTGTGTCTCACCTGCAGTTCGCTGATGACACACTGCTCGTGGGGATCAAGAGTTGGGCTAACGTTCGGGCGTTGCGTGCGGTGCTCCTATTGTTCGAGCTAATGTCTGGTCTGAAAGTGAATTTCAACAAGAGTATGCTGGTTGGGGTTAATATATCAGATTCGTGGTTACGTGAGGCTGCTTCTGCACTGCGTTGTAGGGTGGGGGGAATCCCTTTCCTCTATCTGGGCCTGCCTATCGGCGGGGATCGGAGGCGTCTGGGTTTTTGGGAACCGGTTTTGGCGCGTATTAGGAGTAGATTGTCTGGGTGGGGGAGTCGCTTTCTATCTTTTGGCGGTCGTCTGGTTCTTCTAAAATCTGTCCTGACTTCGTTGCCTGTCTATGCACTTTCCTTCTTCAAAGCACCCTCTGGTATTATCTCGGCTATTGAATCTCTTCTGATTCACTTCTTTTGGAGGGGATGTGAGGACTCTAGGAAAACCTCTTGGATTAATTGGAAAATTATATGCTTGCGTAAGGAGAATGGAGGTTTGGGGGTTAGGCAGCTTAGGGAGTTCAACACTGCCCTGTTGGGTAAATGGTGTTGGCGGATGTTGGTGGATCGTGGGGGTTTTTGGTTTAGAGTGCTGGTGGCCCGTTACGGTATAGAGCAGGGCAGGGTGAGGGAGGGAGGGAGGGAGGATGGGGTCAGCGTGGTGGAGGGAGATCGTGAGGATCAAAGATGGAGTAGGCGGGGGTGGGGACAGGTGGTTTGGGGAGGGTGTGGCGAGGAAGGTGGGGGATGGGACAGATACCTTTTTCTGGACTGACCCCTGGGTGGGAGGGACTCCATTATGCGAGAGATTTGGGCGTCTGTTTGATCTAGCGGGCACCAAGTCGTGCACTGTTGCGGAGATGTATGGCGCAGAGTGGGAGGCAGGGGGGGAGGCGTGGGTGTGGAGGAGACAGCTGTGGGCGTGGGAGGAGGAGCTATTAGGGGAGTGTCAGGCTTTACTTCTCACTGTGACATTGCAGGCTGGGTCCCTTGACAGGTGGCAGTGGAGGTCTGATCCTATCTCAGGTTACTCAGTTCGGGACGCGTACCAGGTGTTGACTTCTCAGGATACGACTGTTATAGGGGAGGCTGAGGATCTTATATGGCACCGACATGTTCCCTTGAAGGTGTCCATTTTTGCTTGGCGCCTCTTACGTGATAGGTTGCCCACAAAGGCAAACCTTGTTTCTCGCGGCATTCTCGCTCCAGATCTTCACTATTGCGTGGCAGGCTGTGGTAGTATTGAGACGGCTCAACACTTGTTTCTATCATGCAGCACTTTTGGCTCTCTATGGGCCTTAGTTCGATCTTGGATTGGTTTCTCGGCGGTGGATGCTTCCAGCCTCACAGATCACTTCTTGCAGTTCACTTACTCAGTTGGTGGACTCCGAGCTCGGCGCTCCTTTCTCCAGCTCACCTGGCTCGCTTGTGTATAGGTAGTGTGGAATGAGAGAAATCTCCGGGTCTTCAGAAATTCGACGAATTCGGTACATCAGCTTCTGGACAAAGTCAAGCTCTTCTCCTATCGGTGGCTGCTTACGACAGATGTTACTTTAGCTACCAACTATCATTACTGGTGGTCGAACTCATTGCTTTGTTTGGGCATCGACTAATTGTACTTTACTCATGTTGTTTACTTGGACCTTTTTGTAAACCTTTGTAGAGCTCTTCTGCACGTCTTGTGCTGAGGGGCCTGCTTGTTTTCTCGTGTTATATATATGATCCATTTTCGCTTGTTCAAAAAAAAAATCTAACAATACAAATTTTATTTGTATTTTTTACTATAGCTAGAAAATTAATTGTGTACGGTTATGGAAACATTAGAATGGAAACAAAAGAGAGTATAAAATGGAAACAACAATTACAATGCAACAAAAGAGGCCGTGCCACAAAAATGAAATAGGCAGTGCAAAAAAAAAAAGCAATATTAGAAAGTTTCGCTTTCAAAATATAAAATAGCAAAAATAAAAAAAATCAAAAGAATATTCTATGTAATGTTGGAAGTGAGTTTTTATACATATGTTTCATCCGATCATTCTCTTTTCCATTGGTAAGTCCACCATATTTGTTCATGAATCCTTCCTTTATACTTGAATGTGATTTTTCTAATCGAAGTATTTCTTTTTTCCAGATGATTCAAGGTTCCTCTTTGATACTTTCAAGATTATATTGGCAGTTTCAAAATTCATAAACTATTGATTTTATTGTAAATAAATTTGAATTAATTAGTTAAAGTTTTGAAATATTTAAATGAAAGACATTTTTTATTGTTCAAATGAATATGCAATAAAGTCGATAGAAATCTGACTGATTCCTGAATGGTCACTTGGTTGAGGAGTTACTTTTTTGTACGTGTAGTTTTATTTAGAAATTTCACTATACTTGAATGCAATAAAGTCGATAGTTTTATTCAAAAAAAAAAATCTAACAATACAAATTTTATTTGTATTTTTTATTATAGCTAGAAAATTAATTGTGTACGGTTATGGAAACATTAGAATGGAAACAAAAGAGAGTATAAAATGGAAACAACAATTACAATGCAACATAAGAGGCCGTGCCACAAAAATGAAATAGGCAGTGCAAAAAAAAAAGCAATATTAGAAAGTTTCGCTTTCAAAATATAAAATAGCAAAAATAAAAAAATCAAAAGAATATTCTATGTATTTTCTCTATTACTATTACCTTTTATTTCATGGTTTTATATAGTTTGAATGTGACATTTTTTTCGCTATATAATATGGATGCTTTGATTTTTTTTTCTGCTATACAACGTGAGATCTTTTTTATGCTTTACTTTTTTTTGCCATACAATTTGGTGCGGCTATATATGATTTTTCTTTTCTAATAAATTTCACATACTATTATAAAATAAAATGTGGACGAGTTCTCATGTGGCAATTCTAGATGCTTGACAAACTGATTCATGGAATTTCCATTTTTGAAAAATGTGTGATATATTAGGTTAGAACGTTCTTGATTGTTGATGAATTGTAGAATTTATTATGTTGACTAATTGTGTAATAATTGGTTTTAATATATATATATATATATATATATATATATATATATATATATATATATATATATATATTCATTTTTTTCTCTATATATGATCTTTGTGTGAACACTGTAAAACCTTAAGGATTGAAGAGCAAAATCTTTGCGTTATCTTTGGATTCTTTCTCCTTGCAATGTTGGAAGTGAGTTTTTATACATATGTTTCATCTGATCATTCTCTTTTCCATTGGTAAGTCCACCATATTTGTTCATGAATCCTTCCTTTATACTTGAATGTGATTTTTCTAATCGAAGTATTTCTTTTTTCCAGATGATTCAAGGTTCCTCTTTGATACTTTCAAGATTATATTGACAGTTTCAAAATTCATAAACTATTGATTTTATTGTAAATAAATTTGAATTAATTAGTTAAAGTTTTGAAATATTTAAATGAAAGACATTTTTTATTGTTCAACTGAATATGCAATAAAGTCGATAGAAATCTGACTGTTTCCTGAATGGTCACTTGGTTGAGGAGTTACTTTTTTGTACGTGTAGTTTTATTTAGAAATTTCACTAGCACTCAATTGCTCAAACCAAATATAGAAATAATATATATTGTATTAATTTATTTATTTGTATGATATTTATATTGTATTAATTTTTTTTTTGGGTAGTGATATTGTATTAATTTTACTACAACACAAATTGGTCACAAAAAACAAACACATATTTTTTTAACAAAAGATAATAACAAGTCCAAAAAAATTGCTCAGCTTATAAAAGTTGTTCTTCCAAATCCTCAATTCTTTAAACTAATACATTAATGATAATAATATTGGTAAAAATTAGTAATTAGTCTTCAATAGTAATTAATATTTTAATATGCATGTAACCCAAAAAAACAAATTAATATGCATTAATTATGACAACAAAGAAATTGGGTACTATTATGCCTATAAATATAAGTCTCATCCCATTTTTCTATTCTTCAAAATATTACATGTACACTTCTATTCTTCTAAAAATGTTGTTTTCCATACGTCTTTACCTTTCTTTTTATTCTCGACTCTTCCTATGACTAAATTTTATTGATTTGTTCTACCTTTTAATTTAGGTATATTTATTTCAAAGATAAAAATATGAAATGTCAATTTAATTTTGTTTTGCTTGGGAACCTTTATTTTAAAACATTTATACATGACTCATATATAACATGAGCCTTTTCTTTCTTCTTCCTTTTTTTTTCGCATTTTTACGGGACTGATGTTATTTTTTATTTAATTTTTTATTTTACACGTGGTTTACTTTTTCATTTATATTTTATTTGCAGATGTGTAAAAAGGTTGTGAAAGAAATGAATTAAGACCAAGATGGTTGCAATTGAACTTTACGAATCAATGATATTCTCTTCTTATTTCTTTTTCTCATATATATAGTTGGTGGTTTCTTGAAGAGCTTTGAAGCATTTGTATCTATTGTTGCCGACTATGTTATAGTTTTTCAATAAGTATAGTTGATTCTCTATTTCAAACTCTTTGTCCCTAAAATTATTATCAAATTTAAGTATTTCACAATGATTGATTTTATTTTCGAGGGACAAAGATTTGTTCATCTATTTGAAATTAAAGATGATGGGAGATGAAGATTTTCATATTTCTTATTTTTGTATGCGGGTGTTAATATGAAATTTTATAACCAATGATCATGATTGTAGATTCATTTAGATATTTTGTACTTACTTAGAAAATTTATGTTGTGCTCTATCATGTCAAAAAATGGGTGGTTTGCTTTTGATGCATAATTCAGTTATAGACATCATTATATTACACATTGAAATAAAATTGGAAAATTGTAACCTATGCAACGCTCACATAAAACCATTGTTTGTTAAGTTTAGTCACTCTATTAATATGAATAACTATTTTTTAAAAAATTTATGCAGGAATTTATATTTCTACTCATATTAATACGAAGTTTTTTTTTTGTTTTTTTTATGTGATTTATATTTCTATTTATATATTAATTTGGATGCCTATTTTTTATTGCAATTTCTGCGGGGATGTATTATACTCATATATTAATACGAGGGCTATCTTTTTGTTTTGTTTTTTTAGTTTTTACTCAACGATGGTTATCTTTTATTTAAATGAGAACCTATATTTCTATTCATACATTAATACTAGATCTATTTATTTTTGTAATTTATATTGTAGTTTATGTTTCTAATCAAGTTAATACGAAGACCTTTTTTTTTTTGCGAGATCTATATTTCAACTCATACAACAATACGGATGCCTATTTTTTTATTAAAAATATCTATGGGTACATATATTTCTACTCACATATTAATACGAAGGATTTTTTATAATTTCTATGAGAACTTATATTTCTATTAATGTATATTAATTAATATGAAGACCCACCTTTTCTTATTTTGTATTTTTTACGAAATCTATATTTTTACTCATATTAATACAAAAACTATTTGTTGTAATTACTACATAAACTTATATTTATTTTCATATGTTTTTTTTTTTGTCTTAGATTTATTTTCATATGTTATTACGGTATCTATTTTATTTCTGTAATTTATACTGTATTTTATATTTCTACTCATATTAATACGAAAGCCTATTTTTTTAATTTCTATACATGGCCTATATTTCAACTCATACATCAATACGGAAGCCTATTTTTTATTGTAATTTCTACGGGCACATATATTTGTACTTATGCATTAATACGGATGACTCTTTTTTTTTTATAAATAATTTCTACATGGATTTATATTTTTATTCATATATTAATACGAATATCTATTTATTTTGTAAATTTTTATGTAATTTATATTTTTAGTCATATATTGATAGGGACAATTTTTTTTTTATAATTTCAACGGAACCTATATTTCTGCTTAAATATTAATATGGGAATTGATTTTTTTTTGTTATTTATATTTATATTTCTACTCGTATACTGATACACTAACATTTCTATTTTTGTAATTCATTCATCTCAAAGCCTTTTTACAAAACCTTGAAGTATATATCTTCCATATTTCCCATAGAGAAATTATTTTCTGACACTTTTATAATTCTTTTAGTGGAGAATAATAGAAACAACAACTATGATACATTTTTAATTTGATAAAAGAAATAGAACTATAGGAATCTTCCCTAAGAAAATCTTTGACACCATACATAAATTTTACAGTTAGTTTTTATCACATAATATTATTTTAATTATTAAATTATATAAGATTGTATATATTTACATAGTTGTTATTAATTATCTTCACAAAATTTCAGTTTAAAGTAAAATATATTAAAATATATTATTCTAAGTCAATAAATCTTCAAACGTATTTCTACTCGTGCTTGGCACGGGTCTGGATACTAGTTTATTTAAAATTAAAGTTTGACGGTAGGCATTGATCCAAATATCACTTATAACTTTAATAAGAAAAATAATTGCAGGAGTAAAAAACATTTGATTTTTTTTTTGACTCAAACATTTTATTAAGAACACAAAAAAAAAAAAGACATTTCATTGACAAAAATTTATTTATCAATATAGGATAGGATTAGGATTGTTCAATGTATGATATCAACACCGTTAAATAAAATATAGGGTTTCATCAATATAGATTAGCTCAATATAATCTATATTTATTTATTCAAAAAAAAAAACAGCTCCCAACATAAATTTATAAACCTATATATATTACCGTTGCCGTTTTCAGAATAGATCAATTTCTCAATTCCGTTTCCATTTCTCTTCCCCTCAACGGCTACTTCTCTCCACCGGCAAAGATGAAGAGACGCCGCAGAGCTTCCATCTTCATCTACGCCAAATCCAGACCCACTCCTCTCAAGCACACCCAAACTCAGTTCCCAATTTCACCGTCACTTTATGCGAATATTTAGATGAATTGATAGCCCTTGCTTAACACGGGTCTCACACTCCTTAAAAACAAATAAAAAAATAATCCATATTTATTTTTTCCTTTACCATTCAAATAATAAGACAATAATACGCCTTTAATTCCATCGTTAAAATCATTAAAAATGTCTAACTATTAAAATTTATTTGTGTTTGGAAACAAATCAAAATATAATAAAGGGCACTTAATTGTTAATATATTTCCACCAAAATATAATAAAGGAATTATTTTATTTATTTAAAATTAAAGTTTGACGGTAGGCATTAATCCAAATATCACTTATAGTTTTAATAAGAAAAATAATTGTAGGAATAAAAAACATTTGATTTTTTTTTTGACTCAAATATTTGATTGAGAACACACAAAAAACAAAAAAAGGCATTTTATTGACAAAAATTTATTTATCAATATAGGATAGGATTAGAATTGTTCAATGTATGATAGGGTTTCATCAATATAGATTAGCTCAATATAATCTATATTTATTTATTCAAAAAAGAAAAAACGGCTCCCAATTCCCAATACCGTTGCCGTTTATAAACCTATATTCCCAAATTTATAAATCTATATATATATATATATATTACCGTTGCCGTTTTGAGATATCAGAATAGATCAATTTCTCAATTCCGTTTCCATTTCTCTTCCCCTCAACGGCTACTTCTCTCCACCGGCAAAGATGAAGCACGAAGAGACGCCGCCGCAGAGCTTCCATCTTCATCTCCGCCAAATCCAGACCCACTCCTCGCAAGCACACCCAAACTAAACAAAACTCACTTCCCAATTTCACCGTCACTTCTTCCCCTTTCCATGTCAAATTCAAGAGTCCATTACCACCAACACCTCCATCTTCCAATCCTCTCAAACGCAAGCCTCGCTCTTGACACTCTCGCCGCCGATAATTCTCTCCCTGCAACATCTGATTCCGGTGTCAAGGTTACCATTTTTTTTAGGGTTTCATATCTCGTTCTAACGGTAATATTACCTCTGCCGACGATCCTTATATATAACGGTAGTATTTTTTAATCTTTTTTTGGTAAATTTTGATTGTTAATATTTTTGTTTGTGTGATTTTTTGGATGATCGGATTCATGATTGGTGTTATTCGTTGAGTGTTGAATTGAAAAGTTGTTTTTGATGGCGTTGTTTTGATTGAAGCAATCGGTGGAATTTGTGTATTTTGTTTTGGAGATGAAGGATTAGAATAAGAACTATTGGCCGGTTATGATAATATAGGAAGTGTGTGTGTTAAATTTGGAATGCAGAAAATGACATATTTCTCTGTATAGGCTTCTAGGTACATTCTTTTTGTTGTGGAGACTATATGATTATATATTGTTGAAAGTAACATTTTTTCTCTCTTTGTATTTAATTTTTGTTTTTTGGTTTGCTGCTTTTGTTATGTTGTTTTCTGATATCTGATGTCGAACTGAGGATTGCGGCATAGATATTTTTAGGTCTTTTTAGTGTGATGTGTAGATGTAGCTAAATATCTTTAGTTCATTTTTGGAGGTTTCTTGATGAATGTTGTTATCTCATTTGTCTATTTGCTTTGGTTACTTTTGTTGCATAAACTTTTTTGCTGTTTTTGAAAGCTATAAAGTGGGCTATGATTTGAATGGGGAGAGGATGCCAGAGTTGAGAAGTGGAGCTAGAAGGTCAAAGCGGCTTGGAGATCTTCAAACTGGTGCAATACCTGTTAATCTCAAGGAGTGAATTGGGCAGAGCCTGTGCAGAACTGAACTAGGAGGAGAGTTCGAGCTGGAAGAGGAAGAGGTGGTAATGCCACAGGTTTAGGTAAAGGGTGTGTCTTCGCCAGCTGTACCCACAAGACGAACTGCAGCTGGTAGGGGCCGCGGAGCAAGATTGATTGATTTGGATCCTGAACCTTGTGAGGCACTTCCAGAACCTGTTGCATTAAGGGCTCAGGAACCTGTTTACAATCACGTAGAGGTAGTCGCCAATAATAACATTTTGATGGAGGGTGTAAGTGGCGATAAAGCGGCAGCAGCTGAAGAGGAAGCAACCACGGCTAGTCCTTTGTTGGTTACATCTTGTTAGTTTAATTTTTTAAAATTGACTGATCTTTATTTAGGGTAGTGGCCTTTAAATCTATTTGCACCTTTACTTTGCTATGCCATGTATTAAACTGCCTAATCATACTTATTTAAACCTTGTCCTATAATTATTAAACTTATTTAAAACTTCTCAGTTCAAATCGGATAACTTTTCCTGTATCTGAATTATGTGCATGGGTAATGTATACAAGCACATTTATTTTAGTTCAGTTGCTGGATTGAGTCTTCACTTCATAGTTAACGATTTTTCTTTTCTTGTCTTTGGCGCTGTAACTTTTATTGTTTGGATTTCAGGATCTATCTATTTCTTCATGATTAGTGTTTTTCTTTGGCGCTGTAACTTTTATTGTTTGGATTTCAGGATCTATCTATTTCTTCACGATTAGTATTTTTCTTTGACAAACATTTCTGAATTGCTTTCTGTTCTTGATGTATATGCAATGTGTAGTTTGCTCTTTCATCCCAATAGTAGTACTTACGGCTCCGTTACCTTCGCCGGTTTCCTCAACGCGAGATACCCTACCTCCACTGATGGTTATCCTTACAGCTCCTGGTATGACAACCATGATGATTTCATCTCATAAGGAGTTCGACATGTACTCAGAGTGGTATCTTATTCTTCTTCCTCCTCTTTATTTTATATATGTTTCAATCGGGATTTTATGGCTTAGATTTAGAGTGGTCTCAACTTGATACAGCAGCTATTGTTAGCTTATGTTATGTTACGACTTTTAATTTTGATTATGATCATTTGAGGCCTTAGTAGTCATTCTTGTCATCGTCTCCTCGTCTATATTAGGCAAGAAACTGCCAACACATTGCTTGAGGCTTGGAGATAAAGATATTTGTATTCGTGAGCAGGCGTCTAAGTTGCTTCCAAGGATAGGTTAGCATCAACACATGAAGTATAAGGTGTATATTTTTTATATTTCCTATATGATATTAATTTAAAACTATTATTGGGCCTTTTGGGTGTATTTTTTTAATATTTCTAATATGATGTGACTTAAACTATTATCCGGTCTTCTGGTATTGGCTGATGCTTTTAAGATGATTGTTTCTTGACATGGTGTTGGCAGCACGTTGGAATTTTAATGCGAGTATTTAATTTGTTGCCAATTGTGTCTCAGGTAATGGTAATGTTATGCTGATTGATACATATTATCACTCCTGGTTGAATTGTGAATTGAAACATCTACCTATTTTCTGCAGTGTGTGTTGGAACAATAAATTTCTCTGTAGTATAAAGCATACAGGTGAACTCATCAAACATACAGAATGCGAATCATTTTCTTTTCATTTATTTTATTGTTGATTCTTCTGGATCTACTTGGTTGTTATATGTGAGAGGCTAGTTTATTTGATATGCGAGGATAGTGGGTAGTTAAGTCTGAAAAGTTTAGCTTTAGGTTTTATAATCCCATCACACAACTTTTTTCTTACATTAAGGTTTTTGTCATGTAATCTGACTCTTCGTAACCGGGATTTGCTTATCAGAGGCTTGGTTTGGTGAATTATTCTAATCTATTTTCTTGGTTTTTCGACAATTATGTCATTACTGTTTTCTCATATTTTAGTTCACCGTCTGTAATCTGGTAGTATGAATTACACAGTTCTGGAGAAATTGGGACAGCTTTGTGTGGGGTTCTATATTTGTAACTATGATGCTTCTAACTTCTCTCCTATATTTGTAACTATGATGCTTCTAACTTCTCTCCTGGATTCCCTATTTAGTCATATAGTTTATTAAGATTTTCACACTCACACTTCTCTTGACACCTTTTTGATGCATTTATTGTTATAAATTAACTTCTCTCCTGGCTATAAATTATGATCCTTCCTTTGTGATGCATTTATTGTTATCAAGACTTTCACACTCACACTTCTCTTGACACCTTTTTTACTCATCATCGGTTATCAAGATTTTGTTCGGTTATAAATTATGATCCTTCCTTTGTGATGCATTTATCCTTTTTTTACTCAGTTTGTCACGATGACGGGGCACATGTCTCTGTTGGTGAAAAGTTCTTAAAAACTGAAAGTTTCACCCATTCTCTATATTACTCTATCATTTTTGTTTCACTTATTTTTGATTTATGGTCACCCTCAAACACACTCCTTTTACACACTCCAATAATAGTTGGACACATCATCCACTTCTTTAATTCCTTTTACTTGCAACCAGTTTCATCTGTATAGAGTGTAACCAATTTTTTATTTTTTTCTTAAACGTCATGAATTTTTAATGTGTGATTCAGCAAGGAGCAGTGGAGAGAAGATCATGCGTGGTATGCTTATTTTTTCATACTTTTGTTTTATGAACTGTTATGAATATGAATCTGTGATCTTTAATTTGAAAACACATTAAGACTTATTAATTGTTAATTTCTTGAATGATGAGGGTGTTGGGCAAGAGTTATCCACGGACATAGCCACCAGAGCCGACTTGGCTGCAAATACCGCCTATATGTAACAGATGCCATTGGATACCTTCTAGGTATTTATAAACCTTGGATATTTTATAATGTTTTACACATCATATATCCTACTTTGCAAGGCTTCAAAATAGGGTTAAATTGCACTTCCTTTATTATTCGTTCTCTTGGAAATTTTTTTCTTCCTTTATCATTTTGTTTTCTTTTTTGCCTTCATAACATCTCTTTGTTTGTCTCAGGTTTGCTTATTGGATTACTTATAGACTCGGGTGATGGTGTCGCTCATGTTGTAGTTAATTAACATCTATGTTACCTAGTTATATTTATCATGATCACTAATTTGGTATTACTTAATAATACTGAATATATTATACATTAATATATAATGTCATTGTACATATGAATGCATGCATGTGTCATTGTATTATACAATACACCCTTAAGGGTTCCATGCAGTTTTGAGATAATAAAATGTAATATTTGTGTTGTAAATTTAAATCAATTCTCAGAAAGAAAATGATTACTCTCATGTATGCCTTTTGCTTGAAACAATTGAAATGGTGAAATGTTGTGATTCATCTTTTCTATTTCTTGAAGCACATTTTATGAATATGATATACTGACCGATCATCCATATTCACCAACAATAAAGTTGGCACACAAGCAATGTGTAGATCCATGGTTTAAACAAGTTAACAAGTTTAGTTTTATCAAAAAATATTATTTTAAGTATTCATCCTTATTGTTACGGTGAATTATATTTAGTCCCCGAACTTAGGTAATTGTCGGTTTTAGTCTCTAAACTTTCAAAAGTAGTTTTTCCACCCTCCTAATTTAGGGTTCATCTATGTCAAAAGGTGGCTGTCATTGATATTTCTTATTAATTTGCACTCTTTGAATCACCGTTAGGTACTTGGTGCCCATTTCGCTCATGTTTTCTCTATATCATCTTTTCAAACCCTATCAAAATATTATAGTATTAGTATAGAAGGAATTTTTATAACGTGCCAGTGCAATTCTAGATATATATATATATATAGCTTATATAACTTATATATATATATATAAGATATATATATATATATATAGCTTATATAACTTATATATATATATATATATATATATATATATAACTTATATATATATATATAGCTTATATAACTTCATGGCTTATGATTGCTTTGTGTTTCCCCCCTTCTTGCAGGAACTTATAGATGTTGAAGGTGATGGAATGGCTGACATGGTGTTTCGCTGCATTCAAGAAATGGATATCGACAACCGGATGATGGTATGATGCTCCATTTGAAATTATATTCTTTAATACCATAAATTTATTTGTTTTACTTATCTCCATTTAAGATGTAAAAGTATGTAATAGTATCCATATCTCAAAAAATTAACTACGCGGGTGTGAAAGAATATTAGACTCACCCACCTTTTCTGAAAGGACATCTATGAAATCTATTTCATTGGCTTTAAGTAGCACCTCCAATGTCATCATGTTATTTAGTTATTCTTTTCTACTTTCAACCAGCTATCATATTTGTTAGATCCATTGCGCCCTCTCTTTCCTTTGCACGTGTATGTAACAAAATAATGTTTAAGATTCCCTTGTTTTTCCAATACACATTAAAATTTCCCTGTCTATCTTGGCTAGCTAACCATGCATTTGCAGCATTACAAGTATCAAAAGCCGTTTTTTAACCTTTTAACTACTCTTTAACTTTCATGTCAACACTATGGAGCTTCGGTTGAAGCGAAGATTACTCTATACTTGCTTGGTATAAAATTTAAAAGGTGAAAAATAAAATACTACTTAATTTCACTATGAACCATAATATGCTTGAATACTATTTTCATGCTGCCTTCAGTTTAGCACTTTTTTTCCTACTCAATTAAGTAAAAATCCTCAAGTTTTGTGTTAGGGAAAATCACAATCACCTCCTCTAGTTTCCTTAAATAGCATAGAGTCTCCCTCTAGTTTTTTTTTTAATTTTAAAAACACCTCCCTTGAAACATAGGTAAACTTCAAATTTCTTTTCTTTTTTACTTATGTCGTATCCTGTGTATTATTCATGATACTATTTTTCTCCTGTATTGCAACATTTATTGAAAACAACTTATCAAGTGCTTATCAATTATGCACTTACTGCATAAGTGTTTGTGTGTAAGCTGTCTTTATAGTCTATGAGAGAATGAGGGGAAGGAAGATTTCGTATAAACTTTAATCCTTATAACTTGTTCTCGTTTTTCTTGTTATTGGTGATCAGAAATTACGATTAAGAATTGAGGATCCACCGCGTAGGAAACACATGGTGTACGTTGGAGGTGTTGTCCTCGCTGGAATAATGAAGGGTTGAGTTAAACATTCATTTTTTGCAAGTTGCTTTCTATACCTTATACTTTAGTAGCTATGGATGTTATTGGATTTGACTAATCTAAAGTTCAAAATTAAAACCTTTGTTAAAAAATTATTGGTTAAGATTTTAGCCACGTAATAGTTTACTGCTATATATGTGCATGTATTAGTCTCTAAATTACATCTTTCACTTTAGAGGATTCAAATAATTTGCTGTCTTAATTTGAAAACAAGCATCATCCATGAAAGTTTGTCTTTGGTGGTTAAAACACAGGATGCACCAGAGTGATGGAATTGTTTGGTTTCTGATATCGATGAAAATTACAGTATTATATGGATAATCACGCTTCTGGATCTGCTGACAACAAGGATAGTGGGTTAGAGACTACAAAGTTTTTCTTGAATTGTTTGTGCCTACCACTCCACTGGGGCGTCTAGACAGCAAGAGATTTGAAAGCACAATGTCAGAAATTGGGATGAAAATCTCACGTATTCTAGTACCACAGGTACCTTACTTTCCCTTCCCTCAAAATATTGACTATCCTCAATGATGTTTGTATAGGTTTTCTTTATACAAGACTGCCCAATTTAGTTCTATACAATATTACATAGGTCTTATAGCTCTGCGAAGAATTTTTCCTTTAGGCTTGAGAAGTCTTTTTTTTTCCTATTGCCTATCACACCTGAAGCCTTTATCCATTTCATACTCTACTTGGGTCCTATGATTGACATTCCCCTCCATCTCTTATCACTTTGTATGAAAGACCCAGATACTTAAAATGTGAGACATGTGGAATTGAATGTTCTCCAATTTTTACCTTTATTTTAAAATTAGTTTGTCAATTGCTAAACTTGCATTCCTTTACTCTATATCATCTCTCTCCTATATATGGTGTGGTTTATCAAGTTTTGAAAGCAAGGGAGTAATAGTTGAAACTTAGGACTTAGTGGAAAGGGTAGAACCTTCAGTTTAAAACATTTTGTGATGTTAAGGCTTAATTTCTAAGGCCTACGAAATTAGGGCAAGACAAATGTTGGTGGCAGCTCTACTTCTCTCTAATTTCCTTCCAGGTTGTTACTATAACAATTGTGAATATGGATTTTCCATTTAATTGGAAGACCAAGGATATACTTATAGATTGCATTTATCCCTGGTAGAATAGAATGGAATGGGAATTTCTTTGGATTCCACAATAGCTCTGAGCACATATTTAGTCCCTTTCCTTCTCAGCATCTCTATTCCAACTATCCAAACCTTACGTTACACAATGTACTCATCATGATGTTAAAGAAATATATGTTACCTATTTGTCAAAAATACTATGCTTTCATTTATGATTTAGGGGAACATATTATTTCAATTTATTATGCCAGTACTTTCTTGGAACTTTTCTAGGTTCAGTAGGATGTCACATACACTGTCACTTATGAGCATTTAAGTCTTTACAAATATAGTGTATATCTGTAAAGATTTGGAGTTGTATGTTATTTCTCTTTTTTGAGCTATCATCTATGATGCATTAATCATACCGCGGTTGTGGTTCAGTAATGCTAGGTACCAAAAATTCATCTAACCAGAGATGAAACTCAGATCAGAACAATAAGAAATTATAGATGATATTAATGGTGAAAACAATGGAGCAGTAGGGTCCTTACAGAAAATATAATTGATATAAAAGAGAAAAAGATACCCAGTCCAGACTGTTGTTCTATAAAGAAACCAGTCCCACCAAGGCTAACACCTTACCATCTACTCAATTCTCGCCTCCCTGTCCATATATCCACTCAACCAATTCTTGCATATATCATTAGCGTCAAAAAAACCATTGCCTCATTCTGCTTGGTATGATTGCTCATTTAGTTATACCATATTTTTTTTAGTTTGTATATATGATTATTGATATGTCTATACTAGGCAAGAAACTGCCAACACATTGCTTGAGCGGCTTGGAGATAGCGATATTTGGATTCGTGAGCAGACGTCTAAGTTGCTTCCAATGATAGGTTAGCATTAACACATGAAGTATAATGTGTATATTTGTTATATTTCCTATAGGATATTAATTTAAAACTATTATTGGGCCTTCTAGGTGTATTTTATAATATTCAATTTGGTCATTGAAATTGTCAGCTATCAATATTTCACAATGATCCCTATAGTTACAGAAGGTCAATAAGATTTGTAATGTTGAGGATGCATTTGAAACCAAGTGAACAACATCAGAGATACATTTGATAACAGATCCAGACAATGTACAAACTTGATTAACATTTTGCAAAGATCATTTTGGAATATTTAGAATGTAGAGCACTAGGTTGATACAGTCCTACAATGTATGTGACCAAAATGGATATTTACTCCAATAGGGACAGCATAGCCACCTTTCTTCTCAAAGTACACAAATACACCTAATTACGGTGCTCGAAACTATGATAGTAATTGATGTTCATTGAGTCAATAATAAAAGGTTCACATAGAAATCTTGATGCTTTAACATTTCACACATAAGGTTTAGTTATTCAAATTCATCACTTTTGATTTCAATCCTATCAGTCAACCCAAGGTTCTTTAGTATCATGCTTTATAGTATCGTGCTTAAACTACTGTAATTGTATGCGATGCTGCCCGGAGGCAGAGACGGAGCTACGTTTAGTAGGTTCAGGCAGCAGCAGCCCAGAGCTTGATTATGAGTGTATTTCTGCTTTCCTTCTTGATAGGTTGGTACTTGATGATCATAGCCTTTATCTTCTTCCATCTTAATAAAGGATCCTGTTTCATATGCCATGCTAGTAATTTGTTTCAGGGCACTCCGTGAGTTTGAATTTGAAGATGTTCGAAAACTTTCTGCTGAGTTGTGTGGACGCATTCATCCACAAGTAATGAATTATATTATTTTAATTTTAACTTTCTAGGATGCCATATTAATTTTTTACAATGCTCTGCGTACAACATGACGTCACAGTCCTTGATACTCCTGTGTATAATCATTGTTAAGTGAGGTCGATAATTATGTGTTATGTTATTTGGATTCTTGATAATATTGTGTAGGCAAGCAAATCTTTGCCTTCTGAATTAATTTCTCTTGTATATGCATATTATGTGATTAGTAGGGTTTAAAATAGTCGCGGTTGTGATGACGTCATGGTCCTTGATACTGCTGCATATAATCATGGTTAAGTGAGGTCAATAATTATGTGTTGTGGTTTCAGCAACATAAAATATGGTCATGTTGCAACCTAAATTGTGGGAATAATTTTTACCAATCATTGATGACTTTGTTGCTTCACATTTTCTTGTCTCTTTTGAGTATTATATGATAATTGGGTTTTAAAATGGGACTGAAATCATCACTTTTGTCATGCAGGAAATTCCCTTAACACCCTACTTCTTCACCAAGCTCTCAATTTCAGCAACATAAAATATGGTCATGTTGCAACCTAAATTGTGGGAATACTTTTTACCAATCATTGATGACTTTGTTGCTTCACATTTTCTTGTCTCTTTTGAGTATTATATGATAATTGGGTTTTAAAAATGGGACTGAAATCATCAGTTTTGTCATGCAGGAAATTCCCTTAACACCCTACTTCTTCACCAAGCTCTCAATTTCGACCTGAACTGAGTTCTTGATCCCCTCTCATAAGGTCAAGCTCGAGATGTACTCAGATGACAGGCTAGGTCAAGTGTAGGTATCTTCTTCACAATTCCATACACATTCTATTTCCATTATTCATAATCATAAAAATTGTTTTCGATAGATTAGGAAAAATTTATCCATTCATTTTTATGAGTAATAACAGTGTGTGCGTATGCTTTTCTTGAATTAGGAAGAGGCTGACTATAAGTTAGGTTTTCAGATTAGGTTTTTTTCATTAGCATAAAAATTGTTTCTGATAGATTAGGAAAAATTTATCCATTCATTTTTATGATTAATAACAGTGTGTGCGTATGCTTTTCTTGAATTAGGAAGAGGTTGACTATAAGTTATTTTATTCCAATTTCCAAATTTGAATTTTTATCTGGTACGTGATAAATACTATGCATTATTATTGATAAACTTCTTCATAAAATGGAGGCTAGCTATTTGATTTGGTGATCTGTATTAAATTCTTTTTGTTTTCAAATATATCTTCTGGTATTGTTAACCTCTTGCTTGATCTTTATACTCTATTCTTTTTTTTTCCTGGTTGATTATTTTGGGTTTTTGCTTCTGAGGTTTGTTATTGTTTTAGTTAGTTCCTTTGAGTTTTCTGTGTGGGAGTCACAGGGAAAAGTTAGCCTATAAATGTGTGGTTTGCTATGGAATTCAAGGTCGGAAGTGGTTCGTCAATACTTTCTGCTTAACTGGTCATTTCTGTGTTGGTGTTACCGAAGTTAACCTATAAATGTGTGTATTTGTTTTGGAATTTAGGATAATGTTGAAGTTGAATTTGTTGTGCTTTCCTAAATTGGTATTGTTGTTGTGCTTTCATTTTGTGATCTCTACTCTGACTATGAATTCTATACATTTCTTTTATCTTTTTTGAGGATTTAGTTTTCTCGATTCCAGATAAATCAAATTTGTTCAATTAGTTGTTTACTATTTTCAGGCTTTGTTCATAAGACATATGAATTGAATTGTGAATCTACTTTTCTGCAGCGTGGTTTGGGAAAATAATGTTCTTCATAACATAGAGCCTCAAGTTTTCACATGGTTATCTTTAATTTATTCTTTTCATTTCAGTATTTCACTATTTCTTAACTGGATTCAAATAATGGGCTGTTAGGCCGAATACAATATACTAATAAAAATAATGTCTAACCTTATGGGCTGTTTGGGTGTTTTCATATGTTAGGATTTAGGAATCAGTTCCGTATCTCATTTTATAACAAACTAGTTAAATATCTCAAGTATCATTAGAACATAGGATTAAAATTCCAACACATCTCATTAATATGAGAATAGATGACATATAGAATACTTATCTCAGATTGTAATTTATTACAACATAAGTACATTGTTACAAGTAGACTCGATCATCCATCCCAATTACTCAACCGAACTGGAATAGCCTAGAATGGACTTGGCCAAACCCGGAATAGTTTGTTTTAAGTAAAGTGTTTATGATTTTAAATTGCTAACTGATGAACTTTGAAAGAAAATTGTGATTTCTTTTTTTGTTAATGTAGTTTCAAACTTTCATGGATTGAATCTTGAAGTGTTTAATTTAATTTAAATGCGAATTTAGTCTAAATGTTGGAATTTTATAGAATATAATGTTATTTAATTATATACATATTTTTTTAGAATTTTAAAATTATTTTAAGTCTTGTGACTTGATGCCCCCATCTGAACCATCCTATGCTCATAATTGTATTAGGTTGGTTTGAGATTAACGTTTTGTGCTTCTTGATAAAATTGAATTGAAGTGTGAACATGTTCTACTCAATTTTTGTTTCAATCTTTATTTCTTTATTTTCTTGATTTTGATTTCTTTTTGGTGTTTCAGAAATGTCTATGATTTTGGTTTCTTGATTCCGAAATTTGCTTCTATTCAACTTTCTCGTGTTTCTTGATTTCTTTGCCAGATTGTTTGCTCCGTGAAGGGTTGATTTTAGGGTTTGCTATTCATTTGTTTTAATAATATAAACAGATTGTTAGGGATTTATGTATTGATTCACTTTACTCAGTTTGTTAGGGATTCTAATTTAAAGAATTTCACACAATCACACTTCTCTTGCCTCTTTTTTTCCTCATCATCGGTTATCAAGTTTTTTGTTTTATTATAAATTATAATCCTTCATTTGTGATGCTTTTATTTGTTTTGTAGCGAGTTGAGAAGTTTTGATGTCTAGAACGACTTGATATAGTGGACTGGAACGGTTTCATATGGATAAATCAAATTTCTTAAATATTTTGCTCAATAATATTTTTATTTATTTTCGGGCTTTGATTTCTAGACGTGAGAATAAATTTTGAACTTGTTTTTTTGCGGCGTAACCTTCTTCAGTGCATGGAGGCTAGCGTTTTCCAGATATGTTGCCGTCCATTTTTCTTCCCTCCGATTTTGGGTAAAGTAAACCCTTCTTTTTCTCATCTACTTTCCTCCAACATCCATTTCCCAATTTCTCTTGTCAATTTTATTTCAATGCTTTTCCATCTTTATTTTAAATTATCGATTCATTCGAGAAACAACTCACTGGTAACATGTAGTTGGATTTTCTATGCCGACATGTAGACACTGATAATAATTTAAGAAAATATAAGTGATGCAATGATGATATTGGAAAGGTATGAAACAACAATGCACATAGGTATTGGGTTGATATCAAAAAATTCAAACAATCACACTACTATTGACTCTTCTTTTACACATCGGTTATCAACTAATATTTGGTTATATTTTTTCATTTGATGATGGAGATATTCATTTATCTATTTTGCAGCAAGTTGAGAAGTCTCGAAATCTAGAATGATCTGATAGAACGACAAAAACTGAGTATGTTTTGAAACAACTACTCAATGTAGTGCAGCATGTTTTGAAACAAATAGTTTCGGGTAATTTCAAGCAATAAGATTTATTTTGGTACACTCTTCTTAGATTGTAAATTAACTTCAACTTATTTATTCTCTGTTAAGTTTAATGTCTATCGGTGGGCTGGGAGGGTTGGTGGTTATCATTTAAAAGTTCAGTCTTATGGTTTTCTTACCCAATCAAAACTGTTGCTTTCTAACATTAAGGTTTTTGTTGTTTTTGGTGTTTTATTATTGGTGAATTTGTGTCAATTTGTATCTATAGGTGATTTTATTATTGTTGTTCTTGAGATTGTCCTATTTGGCTTTGTGGTGGTTTAATTTTTCTCTGGTGGATTTGGTGTAGTTGGGAACAATGTGTTAGCCAATTGTGTTCAAAAGAATTGAAAATAATTTAATCAAACAATAGTGTAAGGTTATAGTTCAAAGTGTTTTGTGTAGTCTGTCCTATGTTATTTTTAATATACTGACTATGATTTTCTTTCCTAATTATACTTTAACAGGTTCTCGGTTAGATTCCAATGGTTTTGTTTATTTTACCTACTTACAAAACTGTTGTCTCAAAATTGATTAATTTTCCCTACTTATTAAATTGGTTTGTTATCTCAAATTTTCTTCTTCAATTTTTGATATATTTGAATTTGAATCATAGGTAAGTCAAGTTAGGGGGCTAAATTGCATTTCTGTTTACTATTTAGTTGAGAGAACTATATTGCATTTCTTTCTTATATCTATAAAAAAAATTGATCTTCGACATATGACATCTCTTACTTATATCTATAAAAAAATTAGGTTAGACCGGATAAAATAAATTTTATAATCGGTTCCGGTGGGAATAAAGTGAAGAGCAATTATTGAGCAATATGGAATAGAGGCTATTGATACTGAAAATGACGGCAATGTATGTCAACAACCAGCTTGCTTGCATGCTTTTATGCGATTATTACAGTACTTTTCTGTTGATATACAATGATTAATATTTTTGTGGCTATTGCAGGTGAAAATATTTGCGAAAGATTTGGCTAGTTTAGAGAAGTCTAAGGCTATGATTAGTAATTTGACAATGGTTCCAAATATTGGTGATATATATATATATATATATGTATATATATATATATATATATATGTATATATATATATATATATAGGTAACTTTCCCTTTGTTCTCCTTATATCGGTATGCGTATTTCCAACTATTGGTGATATATATGGGTAATTATCACTTTGTTCTTATGCTTATATTTGGTCTCCTATAAACCAGACGGCCGCTAATCTCCTATAACCATCATGTTTTGCTGGCTGTGTTTAAACATATTTGCTTCAATGCTTCTCGATTCTTCACTGCATGCTTGGGCAAGATTATCACTGATTTTCTCATCCATCGTTCGAATATAATTGGTCATTGTTTTACCTACATGTATATATTCTTAAATGATTGTTATTTGATCGTGTACAAGCTGGTGAAGTTTATGTATTTCAATATCCAGAACCTGAGTAATACTCTGGCATAGCGTATGAGATTCTAGAATAAATCTTTGCTCTTCGTATAATGATGAAATTTGGACAACTTGGTTATGTATTGGGGGTTTGTGTTATGATGATTTGTTCTTCACTCTTGGTTCTTTTTCTACAACTATTTGTCATAACACAATTTTACTATCTAGATCATCTGGTGTTGACTGGGTAAACGTTACATGGGTTTTTTTTTACCACAATAGTCTCCTTTGTCAAACAACTGCACCTTGTTAATTTTGTACTACTTATCTCCTATAAACCATCATGTTTTGTCACCTATGTTTTATTTTTTCAATTACTCTTGGGCTTATTTTGGTAATTTGAACTTAGATTTAAACATATCTTCTTCTTTCTTCTAGTTCTTATTTACCTTTAGTTTGATCTTCATGTTCTATATTCTTATATTTTTTGGTTGATTATTTTGGTTTCTTGCTTATGAATTTTAATTGGTTGTTTGTTGAATTGTTTCTATCTTGGAGTTAACACCTTGCACTACTTAGAAGTACATGATCATTCTTCTGCGGGGTTTAATTTCGGCATCTTTTTTAAGACTATCGACATTTCGGGGTTTAATACTCAATCTCTACTGTTCTTTCTTTACTCTTGATTCTTTTTCTACAACTAATTGTCATAGATAAATTTTACTATACAGGTATCATCTGGTGTTGAAAGGCTAAATGTTACATGGTTTTTTTTTTTTACCACAAAACTCTCCTTTCTCAATCACTCCGCACCTTGTTAATTTTGATGTCTGTAGTGGAGATAATGGAGATCTGCATTTTATACTACTTATTTGCTGGACTTAATTTTGTGATTTGAACTTAGATTTGAATACATTTGCATCAATGCTTCTCAATTTATCTTTGGCTCAGGATAACTGTCATTTCGTTATTGATTTTTTTTTTTTGTATTTTTTTCTCAAGCTTTGATCTGGCTTTCTGTTTTCAATTCTCTGTAGTATAATATCAACTGTCAAGCCATATTTTTTAGTTCATTGTTTCTCTGTTGATTCTTATTGTGCTACTATGGAAGTGATTAGAATTGGTTTTTGAAGTTTGTATGATTCTTATAAATCTGTGTGTATTTCAGTTTTGTGACTCCTCCATATTACAAGGATTGCATAAATTATGTAATTTCATATTGAGTATAACATCTTCCAAATCAGGTGGAAAATCATTGCAATGAACCATAAGTTGTGTCGAATCCTTGTCATTTTAGTCTTTGTTTGATACTCAGCATCTATTTTTTGCAGTTCCTTGAGTTTTATGTGTGGGTGTCGAATGTGCAGTGTGCTGTGGAGCCTGTGGCAGGATGAGGTTAACATACTTTCCATTCAATTCAGCCTTGGGATCTGTTATGTGTGTACTTTATTGTGTTTTGCTTTGCAAGTCTTGGCGATTTTGTGTTTATGTATCAAGAATGCGAAAATTGAAGCATGCAAGAAGTCTAGAGTATATCTTATTTTTCCTCGGATGAGGAATTTCGGACTGCTAAGTTTGCCACTTATTTGTTCTATTGATTCTCCACTTCTTTTGTTATAAGTTTCTCTTACTATTTTCTTGTCATTTTTTTACATAACAATCTTCTCTCCATAATAGGTATCTAGTATAGGTCGGAAGCCTGCTTAAATTTTGTATGTTTTCACATGGAGGACCGGAATCTGCAATTGTTGCCAAGCTTTCATTTGCTGATCATTTAGCGGTGGTAGCATCAAAAATTATTTTTCAGCAGCAACGAGGTTTTGTTAACGACATGCATATTGTTGATTGTATTATTATAGTATTTGAGGCTATTAATGTTCTACACAGGGTAGCAATTTGAAGGCAATCTGGCCCTCAAGATTGACAATGGAAGGTTTTGATACTCTTGAATGGAAGGCTTTTGATAATGGAAGGCTTTTCTTCTCAAAGTTTTTCCTTCATTCAGCAAAGCTATCTGTGTTGGTGAATGGTAAATCTTTTGGATACTTTTCTTGTGTCAGAGGTGTATGCCAGGCTGATCCACTTAGGTAATTGTCGAATTTAGTCTCTAAACTTTCAAAAGTAGTTTTTCCACCCTCCTAATTTAGGGTTCATCTATGTCAAAAGGTGGCTGTCATTGACATTTCTTATTAATTTGCACTTTTTGAATCAGCTTCCAATGGAAAGGTCATTAAAGTAGGGACAGAAATGTTCCCGAACTTAGGTAATTGTCGATTTTAGCCTCTAAACTTTCAAAAGTAGTTTTTCCGCCCTCCTAATTTATGGTTCATCTATGTCAAAAGGTGGCTGTCATTGATATTTCTTATTAATTTGCAGTTTTTGAATCAGGTTCCAGATGGAAGGGTCATAAAGTAGGACAAAAATGTTCCCAGCCGCTGAGTCTCTTTTCGTACCGGTAGGTACTTGTTGACCATTTCACTCTTGTTAGTATAGAAGGAATTTGTAATATTAGAATTTTTATGTCGTGCCAGTGTAATTCTAGATAAATATATAGCGTATATAACTTCCTGGCTTATGATTGCTTTGCGTTTTCCCCCTTCTTGCAGGAACTTATATATGTTGAAGGTGTTGGAATGGCTGACATGGTGTTTCGCTGCATTCAAGAAATGGATATCGACAACCGGGTGATGGTATGATGCTCCATTTGAAATTATATCCTCTAATACCATAAGTTATTTGTTTTACTTATTTCCATTTAAGATTTAAAAGTATGTAATAGTATCCATATCTCAAAAATTTAACTACACGGGTGTGAGATAATATTAGTTAGTACATACCCACCATTTCTGAAACAACATCTATGAAAGCTATTAAATGTATCACCTCAGCAATTCCAATGTGATTTCATTTTCCCCTTCTAGTTGGCTTTATGTAGCAGTCAATCAGTCATCATGGTATTTAGTTATTCTTTTCTACTTTCAACCAGCTATCATATTTGTTAGATCCATTGTGCCCTCTCTTTCTTTTGCACGTGTATGTAACTGAATAATGTTTAAGATTCCATTGTTTTTCCAATTAATTTGGAGTTGGGATTGTGATTAATACTGAGTTTAATACACATTAAAATTTCCCTGTCTATCTTGGCTAGCTAACCATGCATTTGCAGCATTACAAGTCTCAAAAGCCGTTTTTTTACCTCTCAACTACTCTTTAACTTTCATGTCAACACTATGGGGCTCTTCGGTTGAAGCGAAGATTACTCTATACTTGCTTGGTATAAAATTTAAAAAGGTGAAAAATAAAATACTATTTAATTTCACTATGGACCATAATTTGCTTGAATACTATTTTCATGCTGCCTTCAGTTTAACACTTTTTTTGCCTACTCAATTAAGTAAATCCTCAGTATTGTGTTAGGGAAAATCACAATCACCTCCCTCGTGGTTTCCTTAAATGGCATAGAGTCCCCCTCTAGTTTTTTTTATGAAAAAAACACCTCCCTCGATTTCATTTTGTAAAACAACCGTTAAAGAGAAAACACTGTCACAACTTTATGAATGATTTTTTAATTAGTCTTTTTCTTTGATTATGTTGTTGCTTATTTAGATTGTTTTTGTTGATATTTTTCACAAAAGTGTTTTTCATAACGACTTTGCAACAAACACTAAAAAACCCCAAGAAATGTTTTGCAGCAATGTTAACATAGATAAACGATGTTATCTTTAGGGATGGTTTCAGTCAATTAGAGAAAAAAATTAAGTAAATCCTCAGTATTGTGTTAGGGAAAATCACAATCACCTCCCTCGTGGTTTCCTTAAATGGCATAGAGTCCCCCTCTAGTTTCATTCATGGTTCATGCAGATTCACATTGGCCAAAGAGGGGCTATAAATCCCTTAATTGACATGCTCGAGTCTTCAGATTTACAGCTTAGGGAAATGTCAACTTTTGCACTTGGGAGGTTGGCCCATGTGATTACCACTAGCAGCCATTATTTATCCGTATGTGGGAATTAATTTCCTGAAGCCAACTTTAAATGTTTATATAATTCTTGTTAGGATTCTCACAATCAAGCTGGTATTGCTTACAATGGAGGTATAGAGCCTCTGCTCAAGCTTCTTGGCACAAAGAGTGCTTATTCTGTCCAACACAATGCATCTTTTGCTCTTTATGCTCTTGTGGATAATGAGGTGAAGTTAGTCTCCTTTTTCTTTACTTGGCCAGCATTGTATGCGGCCCTTTATAATAATTGATGTCTGGTGAAATGCTGCCACTGACATAACAGCTTTGTATGATAGGACAATGTTGCAGTTATTATTAAGGCTGGTTGTTTTCAAAAACTGCCGCAGGGACATTTCAATGCTCAGGTCCGTTATTTACTCTCTAGTACATCACTCCGATACCTATATCTTATGCGCACTGGGGAAAAGGGTGTTCAAATACCTGTAGTGCTTGCTCTTGCACATTTATGTTCCCCTGATGATCGTAAAACTATTTTCATAATATACAGTTTTCTGTTCCCTCTCTCTGTTGGTACTTAGAAAGTATTTTCAATTAATATTCTGCTAAATCTTCAGGATTAGAAAGTAATTTCAAATATATCTCCTGGTTTTGTTAACCTCTTGCTTGATCTTTATACTCTGTATTCTTTTTTTTTCCTGGTTGATTATTTTGGTTTTTTGCTTCTGAGGTATGTTATTGTTTTAGTTCCTTTGAGTTTTATGTGTGGGAGTCACGGGGAAAAGTTAGCCTATAAATGTGTGGTTTGCTATGGAATTCAAGGTCGGAAGTGGTTCGTCATAGCTTAACCGGTCATTTCTGTGTTGGTGTTATGGAAGTTAACCTATAAATGTGTGTATTTGTTTTTGGAATTTAGGATAATCTTGAAGTTGAATTTGCTGTGCTTTCCTAAATTGGTATCCCTCACAATCATTTGTGTTGTTGTGCTTTCATTTTGTGTTCTCTACTCTGACTATGAATTCTATACATTTCTTTTATCGTTTTTGAGGATTTAGTTTTCTCAACTCCAGATAAATCAAATTTGTTCAATTAGTTGTTTACTATTTTCAGGCTTTGTTCATAAGACATATGAATTGAATTGTGAATCTACTTTTCTGCAGCGGGGTTTGGGAAAATAATGTTCTTCATAGCATAGTTTTGCTGAATTATCTGGAAGCCTTTTAATCCTATCCTTGGAGAGACTTATGAATTGACCAACCATAATGGAATTACATTTCTTGCTTTGTTCAGAAGACATGAATTGAATTGTGAATCTACTTTTCTGCAGCATGGTTTGGGAAAATAATGTTCTTCATAGCATAGTTTTGCTGAATTATCTGGAAGCCTTTTAATCCTATCCTTGGAGAGACTTATGAATTGACCAACCATAATGGAATTACATTTCTTGCGGAACAGGTATCTTTTCAGTTAGTGATTCTCATATGTGCTCTTTGGTGCCGAAAGTTCTCTCTGTGTGTGTGTCTTGTTCAATTTCACAACCAAACTTTTTGCTTAATACATAATTAAGTAATCTGACCATGGAATCGTGTTATACTATATGTCTAGGCTACACTTGGGATCAATGGATTCTCACTCTCTCACTTCCTCCCTATGTGTGCAGTGTGCATGTGTGATACAAATGCTAGCAATTGGAAGAAATATTAACTTCTTCTCTTGCTTTCTAATTTTTTTTGGTCAAAACAAACTGATATTTTTTTTGTACTTTTCTATCTCTATATCAAACATTGATTTTGACTTCCAAGTTAAAAACTAAGTTTTTGGGGAATTCTGTTGATGTGTACCATGTTGGAAGGTGATGAATATATTGCATTTGTTTAGTAGATTTCCTTTGTTGCATTGTTTTACTCCTATTTTCACTAATATTTTTTGCATTCTTCAAGTTCACACTCTTATTTCTGCATTCACTTGTTACACACCCTAATAGAAAGAGTTTCCATCTCATCTCTGATCTAATTTCCTAAGAGATTGATTACAAGTGTTTTCAAGCAGAGGAGAGACGTATAGTGATATTTGATAACTACATGGCATGTGTGTTACAATCTAATTATAATGCTTTCTTAAGATCTCCATACAAGGTCGCCAAATGCCGATGTAGGTTTTAGGGTCTTGAAGAGCTGTTGTATGAGATTCAATCTTATAGTCCACGGTTATATATATGATTAGTTAATACTTGATTTAACTCTTTCTGTTCTCATTTGAATTATTGCTGTTTTCTTTTTTTATAAGCTTGCTGCCGTTTCTTATTTAAGGATGGACGATATTTTGTGGATTATTGTTTGCAGGACGCGTGTGACCCTTAAGAAGCACGGTGTAGTCTTAGATTTGGTGCCACCTCCTACAAAGGTTAATAACTTGATTTTTGGCCGGACTTGGATTGATTCACCTGGGGAAATGATAATGACAAACCCGACAACTAGAGACAAAGCCGTACTTTACTTTCCACAATGTGGATGGTTTGGGTCAGTAACATTTCCAGTTCTAATTTTTGTTTTTTAAAAGAAGATATATTTTTATTAGTTTTATACCTGTTCTATATTAGGATTTACGTTTCATCCTTTGAGCAATTCATTAGTGTATTAATTTGACTTGATGTATATTGAAATGAAAATTATTTCTCCTGTTTCACCTGATATTTTAATTTGATGATGATTGAGTGGCTTTGGACTTTGTTCCCCTTCATTTGTGATGTCTATGTTTTAACTTCATCTTTCCCCATTAGCTGTTTAGGTATCTTACTAATGGCAGTATCTACAGCCTTTAATTAAGCTCTACCTGTTTCTCATCTTCTGCAGTGCTGGTTGCTATGAAGTGGATGGTTATGTTTATAATTCTTCTGAAGAGCCCAACATTTTGATGACTGGGAAGTGGAATCAGTCAAAGAATTTTCAACCTTGTGATTCAGAAGGAGAGCCTCTTCCAAACACAGAATTGAAAGAGGTGATATTTTCTTCATTAATCTTCAAATTTACCTCGAGAATTATGTGCAATCAAATTTCATAGTAACTTTGCTTTAAACACTAAGCATCTTTTCTCGGTCTTACCATCTGATGACAAAATCATTGCCTATCTAGCCATATAGCCATGCTTGGTAGGTTAAGTTGTAGAGAATGATGTTTTTCTGCCATAGCCTCTTTCCAGTTTTAGAATTTTCACAAAACAATAATACCTGGGTGACCCATTTGAATGTTCTTCATCCATCAATCCTTGGCCCCTTCCCCTGCACAGCCACCAAGACCTTTTACAAGAAGAAAAGAACAAGCTTTCTCTTTTCTTCCACCATCCTAGAAAACGTGGGAGTGAGGCCATCATATCCGCGCGTGAGAGCGCGTGCCTCCGTCTCCGGCAACCAGCTTCCAGAGCCAGCCGTCGCATAACCTCCTCTGTCGCATTCCGAGGTGCTTTTTATTGTTTTGGGTATTTTCAGCAACTTTTCTCTTCCATCTCGCATAGATCATCATGACGGGGACCGGATCTGTTGCTGTCACTTCTTCCATTGTCAGTATCACTAAACCAGTTTCCTTTGTTGTTCATACCGGTAATTCTGTTGCCTTTATTTCACAATCTTCTTCACTTGAAACTTGGATCCTTGACTCTGGCACCTCTGATCATATGTCCGGTAACAAATTACTTTTCTCCAATCTCATATGTCCGGTAACAAATTGCTAACTGATGAACTTTGAAAAAAATTGTTAGGGTGTTTTCATAAGTTAGGATTTAGGAATCAGTTACGTATCTCAAGTGTTAAACTTTGAATTGGAATTAGTAGCTAGAACATATACTCCTTGGACTCTCTCCTCAGGTATGTAACCATGTTATGCATAATTTTGTAGAAATTATTAATGAACACAAGGACTAATACCATGATAAGGAGTATGATCAGATCAATTGGATGGGGTTAGAAATGCTCACTTATGCGGTTTGTATACAAAAAGGAGAAGTTAGCACCATTTTAAACATTAGTTAATAGCTAGGCAATAAAAAAGAGAGTTAGGACTTTGGAGCGGAGATGTTACAACGTAGAGGAAATAAGTTTTGGCTGAAAGAGCCAACGGCTAGTCCTTTGTTGGTTGCATCTTGTTAGTTTGATTTTTTAAAATTGACTGGTCTTTATGTAGGGTAGTAGCCTTTTAAATCTATTTGCACCTTTACTTTGCTATGCCATGTATTAAACTGCCTATTTAATCATCATACTTATTTACCTTTTCCTATAATTATTAAACTTATTTAAAACTTCTCAGTTCAAACCGGATAATTTCTCCTGTATCTGAATTATGTGCATGGGTAATGTATACAAGCACATTTATTTTAGTTCTGTTGGGAGTTTTGTATTAATACTATTGCTTGCCGGTCAAATTTTCATTTTGAAATTCAAGAGTTTTTTTCAGGATTAACAGTTCCTTGTTACTTTCTCATTTAAATGACTAGGTAATATTGAAACCATTCTTAGGAGATAATATAAGACACTAATATTGCTCTGTTATTTTTTATCCATCTTAGGTTTCAGGTCAAGAAGAAACAATTTTTCTGCAATTTTATGACTATAATGCTTTTTGGTGGAATTGGTACACTAATATAATTCTGCATCATATTACTTACCTAATAAAGTTCAAGAGTGACAACAATGTACGTGAAATTCAAGAGTGACAACTAAGTATGTGAAATTATGCAACATATTTACATCAGTATTAAGATTGCTACTAATTTGAAAGTTATTTTATATAATCACATTGTTGCAGGCATACATTTGCTACTATGTTATGCATTGCTGAGATATTTATCTTCCTTTATGTTGGGATGGATGCACTAGATATAGAGAAGTGGCGATTTGTAAGTCAGAGTTAATTGATTTAGTTGATGAACTTATTATCATGTTGCAGAGTGCTCAAGTGGTTTTTTTTGTGCTTTTGATTTTTTGTTGTGAAGTTATTTTTGTTTTATGGATATTGATTTTAATTTAGGGTGCTAGTGTATCCTCATTTTCTTCTTAATTGCAAAATTTCTTCTTACTTCAATTGAGTTTCTGCAGGCTGCAGCATAGTACGTCAGATATAACAGGGTACAACTATGTGGACTTGGTTTGAGCTACTAGTCAGTAGTTAGTTAAAACTGTAAACTATTGCTCACTTAGTATTTAATTTCATGAGTTTCCTACTTGTGATTGTGGTTTTTTATTGATTTGCATGAGACATAGGTACAAGAATCACTATAACTTGTTTCATTTATATAATTTGTTTATGTAATTTAATTTATGAGACATTTATTTCTGACCTGTAAAATCTTCAGAGCAATGGATTTCTTGGTGGCACTGTTCCGAAACTTAATTGAGCATCCAGGTTGGGCAATGTCACAAGCCTGTACAGATTCCTATAACAAGACTCTAAAGAAGTGGCATGGCTGGCTTGCTAGTTCAAGCTTCACTGTAATGAAATTGTTTTCTATTTTCTTTTAAGAGTGTTCATGTAGTTTATGGTAACTTGTTTTTGTAATATGATAAATACTTTACCTACAGGTAGCGATGAAGCTTGCTCCTGATACGAAGAAATTCATGGAGGTGATTCAGGGAGGTAAAATGTAATACTACCTTTTCTCCTTACCTTGAAGAGAATCACAAGTTTCTGGTAAAATGTCTTTGATAGTTCTTTTAGCTTACTGATGATGATTGCTGACATTAATCTAAATGGCCTGAAAAGGATACTGAACTCTTTGGACATTAATTGATCTCGGTCGTTGATTTGAGATTGATCAACTCATATCACACCTTCACTAAATCATCGTTAAAAAATGTTCACCGTTGATTTGAAATCGAACTGCTGAGATTAATGAATGTGTCGTGTATTTACTGCATGAAACCCAAATCCCTTAACTCTATGCATCATCGTGTTCTTGGTTAAGCTATATTCTGTCTAGCAATATATATATATATATATATATATTTGAGACAACAAGTCTTCTTACCTAGGGCCCGTTTGGCCTAGCTTATTTTTGAGCTTATGCAAATGGCTTATGCAATATAAATTAGGTTTTATGCTATTTTATAAGTTCAAACTAGTGAAAATTGAATTTTTATAAGCTATTTTATCATAAACTACCTTAAAAAACCTATAATAATACATAAAAATTGCATAAGCTGTTTGCATAAGCTCAAAAATAAGCTAGGCCAAACGGGCTCCTAGTAAGTTTTGATTCAAACAAAGTGAACACCTGTATACCTGATTTGTATACTTGCACAATGAACGAAGGTTTATTTGTCTTGTTCTTTAAGAGTTTTATTTTATCTATATGTTTTATTACCATAATGTATTTCAAATTTTAATGATGATTATTATTGTCTCTCCAAACCTGACTCTTTGATGTCTAAATGTTTTATTACCATAATGCTATAGTGGCAAAGCATATGAGGTACTAATGAATACTCACACATCATAGTAATGATCAATGTGTAGTGTGTAGTCACCAGGTAATGTTCCCTTCCTTTTAATTAATCACAAATCATTTTGATGTGTAATCCCCAGAGCATTCCCATTTTTCCAACTCTGCATCATCCATAATCAGGATATATTAATTTGCCTTAGCACCCATAACCAATATCATCAACAATTTCAAGCACAAAGTAACATCTTAATGCATAATTGAGAGGGTGTCATTAATGTCAAATGAAGTTTGGATCTGGTTTTTTCCTCTCTCTAAACCTTTTTCCTCTGCCTTCTCTCTAGAAAACACCTCCGCCGCTCTCTTTTCCCTAACATCCAATCCCCTTCTTTTCATCATGTAGCCGCCATCCATGGTGGTGCAAGGAGCGGCTATGGCCCTCTGCATCTCCCTCTTCCAGATCTGTAACGACGAGTACGTTCTGTTTCCGATCGGGCTTGGCTTGATTTGTCTGGGTTTGTGCTCTTTGGTTCGGATTTGGTCTAACAGACACCACCTCCGGCGCGACGGTGGCTGTCTCTAGTTCTTTTACACAGCTCTTTCCGTTTTGTTGCCGGTTTGGTTTCAAAGCTTTTCTGGTAATTTGATGGAGGGTTGTTTGGCTTTTAAAACCTGTTGTGGGTTTGTTATCTGCACCACCTCTTCACCCCTTTGGGGTTTTCATCCGCTGTAGTCGCTGTTTTACGGTGGCTGTTTTATCGGATTTGCCGCGAGTTACTCCATACCTTGTTGCTGATGGGCTGGTTGCTGTTCTGGTTTCCTTGTCCTGTGTTCTGCAATATTGGTTTCTTTGGCTCGAAAGAGCCGTTTGTGTCTGCTGTATTTTTACAGGGGACGGTTGGCACTTGATTCGGTCCGTGTTGGCGGTCGTTTCATTCGCCGTTTATTACCTCAATAAATACAGACACACCTTTTTTTTGCTATTTGGTTTCGCGCCCGTTTGTGGGTTCGCTGGATAGTGTTCGTTGTGTCTGTGTTTGTTTTGGTTTTTTACCTTCTAGGGTTGGATCTAAAACCACTTGTAGCTGGAATTAATTGTATTATCTTTAATTGTTACAAAAAGGTTAACTGGGTCAGGTTGATGTCCCCCCAGTTTTGTACTATCTTTTTTTTTTTTATGTTTAATATATTTGGGATAGTGCAGTGGGTTTCCTCTGCACCCCTTTTGCTTAAAAAAAAAAAAAAATGGTTACTCTGGGAATTTTTTTTTTTGCTGGCTGGTAACTTTTCTTCAGTTGCATTCATTAAAGAAAATGTTTTGCAGTTTAGTTTGACATTTTAGAGGCTTAATATGTAGTGATGGTTTGTGAAATTGACATGAATTAATCTGTTCTGCAGGTACTTCCAAATCATATGCAAGACTTGGAGCTCAACAATCTGTTGTAGAACTTATTCTATGTGACATGATTCAGCATGATAAATCCACATCTAAACTATGTATAATTAAGTGATATTATGAGCAGTAAGTTCCAGCTTGTTTTACCTTGACGGTATAGTTGCATTTATTTAATGAGATTTAATTTTAGCTATTATAGATTTTTTCTTATATTACTATATTTTGATGAAAGTTTCAGAATTTTAATAAATATTTTAAGTCTTATGACTTGATGACCCCATTTGAAACATACTGCTCATAATTGTATTGGGTTGTACTTAATTCTTTTTATTCAATTGTTATTTCTTTACTTTCTTATTTACTCTTTGGTGTTGCAGGAGAGACTGTGATTTTGATTTCTTCAACTAATCGTCATAGTAAAAGGGTAAACGTTACATGGTTTTTTTTACCACAAAAGTCTCCTTTCTCAACACTCTGCACCTTGTTAATTTTGATGTCTGTAGCGGAGAAAATGGAGATGCGTGTCTCTGCATTTTATACTACTTAATTGCTGGTAGTGTTTTGATTTTTCAATTATTGTTGGTCTTAATTTGGTGATTTGAACATAGATTTGGACATATTTGCATCGTTTCTGTGTGGTGTTACAAGGAAGTTAGCCTATTAATGTTTGTATTTTTTTAGGATAACGTTAAATTTGTTGTCTATCTGTATCCAGAGTACATCTTTGCCCTCCCCAAGGACGAGGAGTTCTGGACAGCATGGTTTGACTCTTTTTTGTTATGTTGATTTGCCACTTCTTTTGTTATAATTCTCTCTCTCTCTCTCTCTCTCTCTCTCTCTCTCTCTCTCTCTCTCTCTATTTTCCAATCGTTAGAGATATATAGTAATATGAATTTTTCTTTTAAATTAGAAGCATAATCATATGAAAGAAATGGATATAATTCATAGTCATAATGGAGAACAAGAATCTGCCGTCCTTTCCTAAATTGGTATCCCTCACAATCTTAAGTTGTGCTTTCATTTTGTGATCTCTAATGTGACTATGAATTATATCCATTTCTTTTATCTTTATTGAGGATGTAGTTTTCTTGATTGCGTCATGAGTCCCCTTTGGGGGTCACATGGTGATATGTACTAAAAGTTGTCAAGGACATGTTTTTGCTTTCGAGTTACAGAAAAGAGAGGCTATGAATGTATTGTGGGATTGCGAAGTTGATGTTGGCAGTCTTAAGGAAATGCTTTGAGCCTTTGGATTTAATGGGCCGTTTTTTTCCTAGAATGTACTTTCCTCTCGAATAAGTGTCCTGGGATATTGTGGCATTGTTGATTTTTATGTTTAGAATTACAAATCTAAGTATTAGGAGAACTTTAGTATTTATGACTTTGTAAATAATCGAGATACATGCTGTTTTGCAGTGAGTTGAAGTTTGGATAAATAAAATGTTTGCAAATACTTGATACATTGCATAAGTCAAGAGAGTCAACATAAATCCAATTGGTTCAATGAGTTGTTCTTTACTATTTTCGGGCTTTATTCATATGACATATGAATTGAATTGTGAATCTACTTTTCTGCAAGGTTTTGGAAAATAATGTTCTTCATAGCATAGATCCTCGAGTTTTGATTTGGTTATCTCTAATTAATTCTTTTCATTTCATAATTTCTTAACTGGATTCTTATCTCAGTTAGTAAGACATGTTTTTCTTGATTTGTTATTTTTCTCTTTGGTGTATTGCAGGACAGGTTGTAACTTTAGGGGTTTTGTTGGTATTGGTTAGATATCTTGACTCTTCTTTTACACATCAATTATCAATTAATATTTGGTTATATTTGTTCATTTAATATTTGAGAGATTCATTTATCTATTTTGCCGCAACCTGAGAAGTCTCGAAATCTAGAACAATCTGATATAACGACAAAAACGGAAAATGGTTCCAAATTGATTAATCAATATGAATCGCTCTTTATCATCTGTGATTGTGAGACTACAAATTAAATTTTGAACATATTTTTCTACAGCATGGTTTGTCACTTCTAGCTCTTTGTCTCATTACTAGGCTGCTATGGTTTTTCTTTGTTTAATCAACCTCTTTAGTTTTCATATTAGGTGTTTGCTTAAAATTTCATGCTCAATTTATGCATATTTGATTCACTTCAAGCATTCTATTCTGATAAATTTCTTCATATTTGGTGATGTCTATTAAATTATTTTTGTTTTCAAACTTTCAATTCTGAGAGCATATATATGTGAACATACAATTTCTTGGTATCTTCTGTTTCTATCTATGATCTGATTAATTAGTTTGTTAGGGTTTCAATTGTTCTCCAAATTCTACTTTCGTGACAAATTTTATTTTTTGTTTGATTGTGTACATACCTGGTGTTTTGCATTTAGGTTTATTGGTTTGTTGGCAGCACGCTGGAAATTTAATGTGAGAATTTAATTTGTTGCCAATTGTGTCTCAGTTAATGGTAATGTTATGCTAATTGATACATATTAGTACCCCTGGTTGAATTGTGAATTGAAACATCTACCTGTTTTCTGCAGTGTGTGTTGGAACAATAAATTTCTCTGTAGTATAAAGCATACCTCATCAAACATGTAGAATGCGAATCATTTTCTTTTCATTTATTTTATTGTTGATTCTTCTGGATCTACTTGGGTGTTATATGTGAGAGGCTAGTTTATTTGATATGCGAGGATGGTGGGTAGTTAAGTCTGAAAGTTTAGCCTTAAGTTTTATAACCCCATCACACAACTTTTTTCTTACATTAAGGTTTTGACATGTAATCTGACTCTTCGTAACCGGGATTTTCTTATTAGAGGCTTGGTTTGGTGAATTATTCTAATCTATTTTCTTGGTTTCTCTACAATTATGTCATTACTGTTTTCTCACATTTTAGTTCACCATCTGTAATCTGGTAATATGAATTACACAGTTCTGGAGAAATTGGGACAGCTTTGTGGGGTCCTATATTTGTAACTATGATGCTTCTAACTTCTCTCCTGGATTCCCTATTTAGTCATATAGTTTATTAAGATTTTTGTTTTCATCGCTGCATTCATGATTACAAACTTTGGGTTATGTTACTAGTAGTAAATTATTTTTTTAAGGATACTAGTAGTAAATGTTAAAGAGTTGGTTTGAATTTATTTCCCAACAATTACTTCTGAATTCTGAATTCTCTCGTGCTCATCTAATAATTTCTTTTCTTAAATAATTAAAGTTTTTTATAGGTTAGGAATTAGGAATCAGTTACTTGTCTCATTTCATATCAAACTAGTTAAAGATCTCAATAATATGAGAATAAACATCTTGAATGCTTATCTCAGTTAATAAGCTATCAGAGAGTATAAGGACATTGTTTTAAGTCGACCCGATCATCCCAATGACTCAACCGAACTGGAAGAGTTTTCTTATAGCTTAGAATGGACCTGGCCAAACCCGGAATATTTTGTTTTAAGTAACAAATTTATTATTTCAAAATCCTAACCCATGAACTTTTTGTTAATGTAGTTTGAAACTTTCATGGGTTGAATCTTGAAGTGTTTAATTTAATTCAAATGCTGAATTTTAAATTATTGACTTTAGTCTAAATGTTAGAATTTAAAATTATTTTAGGTCATATTACTTGATGAACGTTTTGTGATGGGTTGCAGGAGAGAATAGTTGTATTGGGTTGGTGATGAACATTTGTGATTCTTCTTAAAATTGAATTGAAGTGTGAACATGTTCTACTAAATTCTTTTTGTTTCAATCTTTACTTTCTTATTTACTCTTCTTTGGTGTTGCAGTTGCAGGAGAGAGTACGATTTTGATTTCTTGATTCAAAAATTTGCTTGTATTCTAATTTCTCGTGTTTCTTGATTCCTTTGGCAGATTGTTTGCTCCGTGAAGGGTTGATTTCGGGATTTTTGTATTGGTACGCTTTACTCAGTTTGTTAGGGATTCTAATTTCAAGACTTTCACAGTCACACTTCTCTTGACACCTTTTTTACTCATCATCGGTTATCAAGATTTTGTTTGGTTATAAATTATGATCCTTCCTTTGTGATGCATTTATCCTTTTTTTACTCAGTTTGTCACGATGACGGGGCACACGTCTCTGTTGGTGAAAAGTTCTTAAAAACTGAAAGTTTCACATATTCTCTATATTGCTCTATCATTTTTGTTTCACTTATTTTTGATTTATGCCACTTCCTAGCCGCTTTATGATTTCAAACCATATTTGATTAATAAAATGATGATATGATATATTGATATATGAGGAGTGCTATGGTCACACCCTCAAACACACTCCAATAATAGTTGGACACATCATCCACTTCTTTAATTCCCTTTACTTGCAACCGGTTTCATCTGTTTAGAGTGTAACCAATTTTTTTATTTTTTATTTTTTCTTAAACGTAATGAATTGTTAATGTGTGATTCAGCAAGGAGCAGTGGAGAGAAGATCATGCGTGGTATGCTTATATTTTCATACTTTTGTTTAATCGACTGTTATATATGATGAATCTGTGATCTTTAATTTGAAAACACATTAAGACTTATTAATTTTTAATTTCTTGAATGCAGGGTGTTAGGCTAGAGTTATCCACGGACATAGCCACCAGAGGCGACTTGGCTGCAAATACCGCCTATGTAACAGATGCCATTGGATACCTTTTAGGTATTTATAAACCTTTGATATTTTATAATGTATAATTTTATTTTACACATCATATATCCTAATTTGCAAGGCTTTGAAATAGGGTTAAATTGCGCTTCCTTTATTATTCGTTCTCTTGGAAAATTTTCTCTTCCTTTATCAATTTGTATTCTTTTTTGCCTTCATAACATTTCTTTGTTTGTCTCAGGTTTGCTTACTGGATTACTTATAGACTCGGGTGATGGTGTCACTCATGTTGTAATTAATTAACATCTATGTTACCTAGTTATATTTATCATGATCACTAATTATCTCTAATTTGGTATTACTTAATAATACTCAATATATTATAATATATAATTTCATTGTACATGAATGCATGCATGTGTCATTGTATTATACAATACACCCTTAAGGGTTCCATGCAGTTTTGAGATAATAAAATCTAATATTTGTGAAGTAAATTTAAATCAATTATCTGAAAGAAAATTATTACTCTCATGTATGCCTTTTGCTTGAAACAATTTAAATGGTGAAATGCTGTGATTCATCTTTTCTATTTCTTGAAGCACATTTTATGAATATGATATACTTACCGATCATCCATACTTACCGATCATCCATACTTACCGATCATCCATATTCACCAATAATAATGTTGGCACACAAGCAAAGTGTAGATCCATGGTTTAAAGAAGATAACAAGTTTAGTTTTATTTAAGTATTCATCCTTAAAATGTTAGTAATGAAAGTTTTTGAATTTTTTTCTCAGATTCCATTGGTTGATGTCCATTGATTCCCTCATCTGACGAAACAAATAAATGTAGCTGGTCGACATACAACTGCCTATCTTGTTAATTTGCTATCAAGGAGGGGGCGAGGGCTATTTTCTTTTCATTTCAGTTGTAATAATTATGAAAATCTGAGCCTTTTTATGCTTCAATTCTAACTGAAAACAATTTTTGTTCCTCAGGATAAGCAGTGAATAGGACTGCTGATTTTGAGACTGTTCGGCAATCAAAGAGAAGCTATGCTATATAAGGTTGATAACAAATCTCAAGCCAACAATCGGTATCGTGTGGTCTATAATTTTCTCAATAGCTCATCTATTTTCCTACAGCTATGATTACAATAGGGAATATCAGTAGGGGCTTGAGACCACTATCTTTGTTAAGAATTATACTGTAAGTTGATTTCCTGAAATATGTATATAACTAGTTATGTGTAAATGATATTTTTTTTTATTTTAGTTGGCAATTCTTGTCGAAATGACTTGCCTGAAGATAAAGGCACAAACGGCTCAAGTCATGCTAATCTGTTAATATGTTCATTAGGGACTTTCTTTTCATATGTTTTTCAAAGCTTTTGTGTCCAATTCATAATTCTTGTACCTTTAATGCATGTGTGTAATATGTAGTATGCTCAGTATTATTCTTATTATTGTTACGGTGAATTATATTTAGTCCCCGAACTTAGGTAATTGTCGATTTTAGTCTCTAAACTTTCAAAAGTAGTTTTTCCACCCTCCTAATTTAGGGTTCATCTATGTCAAAAGGTGGCTGTCATTGATATTTCTTATTAATTTGCACTCTTTAAATCAGTTTTCAGATGGAAGGGTCATTAAAGTAGGGGGACTAAAAGGTTCCAGGCCCGTGAGGCTCTTTTCATTCCGTTAGGTACTTGTTGCCCATTTCACTCATGTTTTCTCTATATCAGCTTTTCAAACCCCATCAAAATATTATAGTATTAGTATAGAAGGACATTAGTATTTTTATGACGTGCCAGTGCAATTCTAGATACATATACAGCGTATATAACTTCATGGCTTATGATTGCTTTGCGTTTTCCCCCTTCTTGCAGGAACGTAAAGATGTTGAAGGTGATGGAATGGCTGACATGGTGTTTCGCTGCATTCAAGAAATGGATATCGACAATGGGATGATGGTATGATGCTCCTTTTGAAATTATATTCTTTAATACCATAATTTTATTTTTTTTACTTATCTCCATTTAAGATGTAGAAGTATGTAATAGTATCCATATCTCAAAAATTTAACTACGCGGGTGTGAAATAATATTAGACTTACCCACCATTTCTGGATCGACATCTATGAAAGCTATTAGATGCATCACCTCAGCACCTCCAATGCGATTTCATTTTCCCCTTCTAGTTGGCTTTAAGTAGCACCTCCAATGTCATCATGTTATTTAGTTATTCTTTTCTACTTTCAACGAGCTATCATATTTGTTAGATCCATTGTGCCCTCTCTTTCTTTTGCACGTGTATGTAACTGAATAATGTTTAAGATTCCCTTGTTTTTCCAATTAATTTGGAGTTGGGATTGTGATTAATACCAAGTTTAATATACACTTTAAAATTTCTCTGTCTATCTTGGCTAGCTAACCATGCATTTGCAGCATTACAAGTATCAAAAGCCGTTTTTTACCTCTCAACTACTCTTTAACTTTCATGTCAACATGGGGCTCTTCGGTTGAAGCGAAGATTACTCTATACTTGATTGGTATAAAATTTAAAAAGGTGAAAAATAAAATACTACTAAATTTCACTATGGACCATAATATGCTTGAATACTATTTTCATGGGGCTCTTCGGTTGAAGCGAAGATTACTCTATACTTGCTTGGTATAAAATTAAAAAAGGTGAAAAATAAAATACTACTAAATTTCACTATGGACCATAATATGCTTGAATACTATTTTCATGCTGCCTTCAGTTTAACACTTTTTTTCCTACTCAATTAAGTAAAAATCCTCAAGTTAGGGAAAATCACAATCACCTCCCCCGTGGTTTCCTTAAATGGCAGAGTCCCCCTGTAGTTTTTTTTTTTTTTTTAATAAAAAAAAACACCTCCCTTGATTTCGTTATGTAAAACAACCGTTAAAGAGAAACACTGTCACGGCTATTTTCCTTATCACCACCACTTCTACCTTTTTGCAAGCAAGAGCCTTAAAATTTCTTCTCGAATTTTTCATTTTATCGAATTAGCTACTGGCGAGGATAAATAATTTTGGAGGCCCCCTTTTTCCTGCTTTTATATTTTATCTTTTGGACATGGTGTCTGGTAAAGTTTTGGATTTTCTTTTTGTGTTTCTAAAATAAAGTTGGTATATCTATTTTCTATCTATCCCCCATTTTCATATCGGAAAAAGAAATACTTGATCGTTATCTTGATGTTGTGTTGAAAGTATCAAAGATGGACTGAAGGTAAACTTCAAATTTCTTTTCTTTTTTACTTATGCATGTGTATCCTGTGTATTATTCATGATACTATTTTTCTTCCTGTATTGCATCATTTGTTGAAAACAACTTAATAAAACAACTTATCAATTATGCACTTACTGCATAAGTGTTTGTGTGTAAGCTGTTTTATAGCCAATGAGAGAATGAGGGGAGGGAAGATTTTGTTGGACTGAGAATGCCATTAGTTTTAGCCTTAGACTATTTCCTACTCTTTTTTTGTAGAATGTTTTTAATGTGAGGGTTTTCCTGGTTTGATCTGAATAGCTCTTTTGGACAAAAGAAGAAATCTTACTGAAATAAATTTTTGCTATCTGGAAAAGGGTTTTGTTCTTAATTCTTTTCCTTATATTTTTTTTGTCATCTGTTGCTTACAGGTTCTTAAATGTAGATTAATTGGTAGGCCTCTGCGTCCTACAATGCCTAAGGGCTTCTACCACGTAACTCAAATATTATCTTGGGGGTCCTTGCATTTTCCTTTCATTAAGTCTACTTTAGTCTGTCTTTTTATAAGCTTGTAACTTTAATCTTTACTTTGTAGTGCACTTTTGACTTAATTTTTTATATGCATCTCAATATTTTTATAATTAGTTAAAATTTTGTTAATCAAGAATATTTTTTGAACTTGTTAAAACAACAGTTGCTCAATATTTATGAAATTAACATTTTTCTTACCATTGTTTTAAAACATTATGGATACATTGTTATAGAGATTATTTTCCATTTTCTTGTTGGCCTTCATTTGATGTTAATAATAGAAAATACTGTGAGTTGCAGTTGGTAATTAAGTGCATTCTAAACGAATTGGCTCTGAATATATAACTTTCTGTTGAAAATTCCGTTGCTATAAGCAGGAGTCCAGGAGATATGACAACTTAACAATGTTTATTTCATTCCTCTGGCTTACTAATTTAAAGGATTTATGCATTTTTCTTTATTCGTTTTTTATTATATTATTATGCTTCAAAATAGCTACACCTTGTGGAAAACTCACACAATGTTGTCTTCCATGGATTTATTCTTCCAGGTTTTAAGCTATGACGGAATGCATTCCTTGGTTGTCCTTGCGAGAATCCAAGTTCTGTTAGGAGACCCAGCAACCATACTATTTCAGAATAAGCAGCAGACATTGCACGATATTCTGCTTCTGTAGATGACTTTGAAACTGAATCTTGTTTTCTTTAATTCTTCATGAATAACTCTGCATTGATGCTTAATCTTTTACCTATCCGTTGTTAGGATGCTGTGCGAGCAATCTGTAATGAGGTAGAAGCCTTGGTCAAGAAATGTGGGAAGCAAAAGAGGATTGATGCCATCAAGTTGCCTCCTCCTAAGCTTTATAAACGTGTTGAGGTATATACCCTTTGTTATCCTATATCATCTTTTGTTGGTTTGATGATAAAAAAATTAATAAAAGTGTCCCCATTTCATGAATTTCTCTATTGAGGTGTTGATATCTCCCCCATACTTCCTGTATTACATGGAATTTGTCTCTTTTGTTTGTACAACAGTAGTTAACCTGACGGATACTATTGACTTATGAAGAACCTGGCTAAGATAATCCTGCCAAACAGATTAAAATAGGGTCTCTTGAGTTTGGACAATCTGCCGTCCTTATCCACTTGTTTATTTTCCAACAAGATTGTAACCCTTGCACTTTGTTTTGTACAAATTTGCTTGTAATGAACACGTCTACCATCCTTCTAACAAATTCCTCATATGGCATTGATAGCTGCCTGAGTTTTTGATTCCCCTGTGGATTTGTACTGATTGCACTGTAGTGTTTAGTAGAGTAGATTGGAGCTTTATCCTCTCTTTTGTCCCTATTTTGATAATTGCTTGGAGTAGTGGTTCCTGAGTGGGCCCAAAGGTGAGTGTCCTTGAATCAGGCTGGCCAATCGACCCGATTCAGAAGACAACTTTTCTCCCTATGTTGTGGTTGTGTATGTTCACTCTCATTTCAGTACTCATTTCCCAAGAAACACCCATATATCTGCTCTTCTAAAATTTCTGAAACTTGGCTTCTTACTTAATTTGGTGTGAAGTTTTATAGGTTTTATATTTTTGAAACCTTTCTGTAGACATTTTTGCTCATCTGTTGACATTGATAGTTTGTTTCATCTATGTGATTATGAAAGAAATAGGCATTGACTTGTTTAACTATCATAATGTTCAACAAAAAGATTGAAGGCTAATTAAATAGTTTTGTTGAATATGATTGTTAGGATAAAAACTGAAGTGGGTGGTAATATGCAGGAAATTGCTGGTGATGAGTTGGTAAAAGTTCTTCAAATTAGAAACCAAATGCCAAGAAGGAAAGCCCTTTCATCATTAGAAGAAAAGGTCCTTAAGATACTTACAGAAAATGGGTTTGTCACAAATGATTCAGCACCAAGGACAAGGAATAATGCTGAAACCATCGCAGAGATTTTTGAGGATAAGGATGAAGATGAGAAAGGTGATGTTCATATAAAGCCTACTCCACACAAACTAACACCTTTAGTAAGCATCACTCATATAGTTTTATGGTCTTTATTTTTTAAGTTTTTATGTTTAAATTATAATACAGTGATACATAATATTGGTATTATAGGCTCAGTGCGCTCTCTGCTCATTGTTGTGTTTGATTGCCATACTTAGGTCAGACATGCAATGATGCAAATATATTGTGTTGCTTGAATGAGAGAACGTTTCTCTTTTGTTTATTTTTCTCTATAGCTTCTTTGTAGGCTTACGAGGATTATTACTAACAGTTTTTAGCTTCTTTGTATACTTTCTTGATATACAGATTGTGCCTGATGCCCAAACATTGTTGTTTTTTCTTCTTACATTTTTCTGAGGTAGATGTGAAGTTGGTATTTAAAGAAGTTACCTCCATGTTTTGGAGGAAACGTATAGTGGAGGTATGAACACTCAACATAAAATACTATTCTAACATAATTATATAAGCATGATTTATTTTGTCTTGGTGGCACTTTATTGAAATAGTCTTTAAAAAATCTTTTTTCTTCACGATTGAAAAGATCCTGCATTAGAAAGTAAAATAAATAGTTACGGACCTAAATGAAGGATATGATAATTTTGTTAAACATGTGAGTCGTGAGGAAGTTATTGTTCTTAACTATTGAACCTACCCAGCAGAAAGGGTCTGTGTTTATCAATTTCTTTTCTATGTATGTGACAAAGACGGAAAAGGAGCGATACACCACACGAAATCCGACCAATTAACTCAAGTTGGGGCCTATTACCTAGAGCACATGGAAGTGCTCTTTTTACGAGGAGCGAGACACAGGTTTGCGTTAACTTTTCCCTGTCTCCATATTTTATGTTTTGATGTTGTGGTACTGTCTTTATATGCTCATGCAACTATGAGGCCCAGATACTCCAAACAAGGAAAAGTGTTGGTGTCATACATGCATCAGACACAAGCACTCAGACACTTTATGATGTGTCTCAAAAGTACCCCAATTTATCTACATATTTTTAAAATTATTTTAAAGGATACTTTTTGGATACTTTCCAATACTTCCCTATAATTGGATACTTGACAATTTTTTTATAGTCTTTGTTGAGTTCTACCGGAGATGCTTTTGTTGATATCCTTACATAGGGGTGGGTGGGGGGTGGTGGTTAAATTTTTTACTTGTATGCGTAAACTACTAAACTGTATTCTTTTTAGGGTCTTGCTAACTAGTGCCCCCGAGGCACTAGTTAAGGAACTAAAACGGGAAAGAAAAGAAAAAGTATTCATTGAAAAAACAAAAATTTAAACCTTTAAGATGTTGACATCACAAGTTCGAAGATAATATCACTATCTTTGGTTAGCATTTGCCTTCTTTTTATTATGAACATAACTAGTTTTTGTAAATTGTGATCATCATAATTATAAATTAATGAGGAATCATCACTTCTCTTTCTTTAGAATGAATATGTATCTATATAAGTTTTATATATAATTTGTTATTGTATCCAGGTCCTGTCATATCCTAATTTTTTTTTTTTAAAATGTCCAGTATCCTGTATTCATGTCATATTGTATTTGTATTGTGCTATCTATCCAGGCTTCATAATCATGCAGTCTTTTAACAGTTTCCTTTACTTTTTTTCAATTGTTTTGTTGGAGAAATATTTTTTACAAATACAAAGGCGGATGGAAACTAATATAATACATGGGAAATTAATACAAATATTTATAGATCTACCCAGTCCTTGAGTTATTCACCTATGCCCATCTTAACCAATTAGGATATAATTTAGAGAAACTGACTACTACAACTGCATGTTGAACCCAAGTTATGCAAAACTATATAATGATGGAATTTTATAACTTTTACAGGCTAGCTGACAATTATTATCCGTTAAGTTACATACTAGCAAAGAGCACTACTTGATCCAATAGTCTATACACTATTTTTGGACATTTAAAATTTTGTTACTTAACAGCATAGCTCCAGTCTTGTGGGGTTCAAGGAAGGGTCAGTTCTGTTGCGGATCTATTGCCTCTTTTTGGCAATCTGGTGAACTATGAATATCCTATGATTATTATAAACAATTAATATTTTCCTATTGTTTTATTTTACTTAGAGTTTTTCTTTTACTACTTTGCTAGTGATATTCATATCGGCATCTTAACTTAAGCGGAAAATCTGCTTTGTCTGTTGGGCAGTCGCTAGCTGTTGCTACACTTCATAACAAGATGGCACAACGAGTAGACAATCTTATAGGTGTTGTTGATTACAAGAAGTTTTATCTGCAAGTCTCATTAGAATTTTTACTACTTTTATGTGGTTGTTATCAAACTGAGCAATAGTTAAATACCACCAACTGGATTGGTTGGCTTGACTTATGAACCAGTCATATGAACCAGTCATTTGTCACATACAGTTCTTGGTTAGAGCTTTAGATATCAAGAACCATTCAGCAGGTCTGACCAGATCTCTGTTGATAACATGGTCCCATCAAAATAAAGTCCTAGAGGCTAGGGGAGCCAGATGCGTGGAATGGAACCTCGCCACTTTAGTTAAAAGGCCATGATGGCAACTGCTAAGCCATTTTTTTAAAATTCGGTTCCGGCCAAGGACGACTAATCTGAGGGGTCCAATTCCACCGTCTACTTGCGGGGGGTGGTTTAAAGCCATTGTTTTGCTCATCGAAATTGGTACCAGAGGGAATCAACCTAAGACCTTGAGAGGAGCGTACTTCAAGGTCCTAAGCCAACACCACTAGACCCACCCAAGGGGGTTAACATCTAAGCCATTTGGTGCTGTTGGTGTTATTAGTTCAAAAAAAATGTTTTCAGTTTGTTTTATCGTTTAGCTTTAAAAAATTATTTCTTCAATGAGTTGTTTTTTACTAATTTTTTTTTTCGGGTTGAATTGTGATTTTTACTTCAAGGTCCTAAGCCAACACCACTAGACCAACCCAAGGGGGTTAACATCTAAGCCATTTGGTGCTGTTGGTGTTATTAGTTCAAAAAATATGTTTTCAGTTTGTTTTATAGTTTAGCTTTAAAAAATTATTTCTTCAATGAGTTGTTTTTTACTAATTTTTTTTTCGGGTTGAATTGTGATTTTTTTTTTCTATAATCAAATTGAATTGTGAATCAACTTTTTTGCAGTGAGGTTTTGGAAATTAATGTTCGCATAAAGCCTCGACTTTTGATTTTGTTATCTCTAATTAATTGTTTTCATTTCAGTAAATGTTAAAGAGTTGGTTTGAATTGATTTACCAACAATCACTTCTGAATTCTGATCAATATATATTTGAAATGGTTTTGCATCTCAATTCATTTACAGTTTCCCTTTTACTCCTCTGATTTCTTTTCTTAAATAATTAAGATTTTTAGTTTCCTTTATACTCATCTGATTTCTTTTCTTAAATAATTAAGGTTTTATCTTATGTTAGGAATTTGAAATCAGATACGTGTGTCATTTTATAACAAACTAGTTAAAATCGCAATTATATGGAGATCATAGATTTTAAATTTTCATCACCTCTTATTAATATGAGAATAGACATATAAGAATACATTTCTTGATATTTCCAACTCTTAGAGCATACTTTAAATTTCCAACTCTTAGAGCATACTTTTCTTGATATTTATTTTTCTCTTTGATATTGCAAGAGGTTGTAACCTATAGACAAAATTTCTTCTGGTTCTATCTCTCTGTGGTTTAATCTTTCTAACTTCTCTCCTTTTTTATTTGTTTAATCATGTAGTTTGGTAGGAGTTTTGTTCTCGACATTTTATTCTTGAATCCATGATTATAAAAGTTTTGGTTTACAGTAGTAAATGTTAAGGAGTTGGTTTGGATTTAACAGGTCGTTTTTCCTTGAATGTACTTGTAGAATAGGTGTCCTACGCAAGTGTAATGTGACAGTGTTGTTTTTTATGTTCAGAATTACAAATCTGGGTATTAGGAGAGCTTCAATATTCATGATTTTGTAAATAATTAAGTAGTATTTTGTATCGTAGTGAGTTGAAGTTTGGATTAAAAAAATTATTTATATACTTGATACAATGGATGATACAATACAAGAGAGTCCAGATAAATCAAATTTCTTCAATGAGTTGTTTTTTACTATTTTTATTATCGGGTTGAATTGTGAATCTTTTTTTGTATTTTTTTTTAATAATCAAATTGAATTGTGATTCTACTTTGTTGCAGTGAGGTTTTTGAAATTAATGTTCGCATAGACCCTCGACTTTTGATATGGTTTTCTTTAATTATTTATTTTCATTTCTCTATTTCTTTACTTTGATTCTTAGAGAATACTTTTCTTGATTTGTTATTTTTCTTTTCGATATTGCAGGAGAGGTTGTAACCTATTAACACACAATTTCTTATGGTTATATCTCTCGTTGGTTTGATCTTTCTAACTTCTCTCCTTTTTTCTTTGTTTAATCATGTAGTTTAGTAGGGGTTTTGTTCTCGGCATTGTATTCTTGAATCCATGATTAAAAAACTTTGTTTTTACTTGTAGTAAATGTTAAAGAGTTAGTTTGAATTGATTTACCGACAATTACCTCTGCATTCTGATGAATATATATTTGAAATGGTTTTGCTTCTCAATTCATTTACAGTTTCGTTATACTCATCTGATTTCTTTTCTTAAAAAAATGTATGTAGATACTTTATACAATGGATGATACAAGAGAGTCCAAATAAATCAAATTTCTTCAATGAGTTGTTTTTTACTATTTTTATTATCGGGTTGAATTGTATATCTCTTTTTGTATCTTTTTTTAATAATCAAATTGAATTGTGAATCTACTTTTTTGCAGTGAGGTTTTTGAAATCAATGTTCGTATAGAGCCTTGACTTTTGATTTGGTTATCTCTAATTAATTCTTTTCATTTCTGTATTTCTTTAATTGGATTTTTAGAGAATACTTTTCTTGATTTGTTATTTTTCTTTTTGATATTGCAGGAGAGGTTGTAATCTATTAACACACAATTCCTTATGGTTCTATCTCTCTCTGGTTTGATCTTTCTATCTTCTCTCTTTTTTTTTGTTTAATCAAGTAGTTTAGTTGGGGTTTTATTCTCGGCACTGTATTCTTGAATCCATGATTAAAAAACTTTGTCTTTACAATAGTAAATGTTAATGGGTTGGTTTGAATTGATTTACCGACAATCACTTCTGCATTCTGATGAATATATAATTGAAATGGTTTTGCATCTCAATTCATTTACAGTTTCCGTTATACTCATCTGATTTATTTTCTTAAATAATTAACATTTTTAGTTTCCCTTATACTCATCTAATTTCTTTTTTTAAATAATTAAGATTTTTTTCATATGTTAGGACTTGGAATTAGATACTTGTGTTATTTTATAACAAACTAGTTAAAGATCGCAAGTATATGTAGATCACAGGTTTAGATTTCCATCACCTCTCATTAGTATGAGAATAGACATAGAAGAATACTTTTCTTGATATTTCCAACTCTAAGAGCATACTTTAAATTTCTAACTCTTAGAGCATGCTTTTCTTGATATTTTATTTTTCTCTTTGATATTGCAGGAGAGGTTGTAACCTATAAACAAAATTACCACTTGTGCTTAATTTTCATTGTTTCCTATTCTGGACTGTACGAGATTTCTAATGGGATTAAGCAATGGAACATTGGATAACAAGTTTGAAGGAAACATGCAAATTGGAAGGAGTTTTGTAAAACCCGTATTTGGGACAGGTCTGTAATCAAACGGTAATATCTCCCTCTCTGTAAGTCCGAACCAAATGATTCTTGATGTTTTGGATAGGTAATGAAATTATCTAAGTGTAAATTTCGTAGAATTTGGAGTTATATTGAGGTCTGGTGACGTTTTTGAATTGGAGGGTCTGAAGCAGAAATTATGCAGAAAAATTCTGTTACGGGTTTTACGTGTTCAGCGTCGCGAACGGGTGAATAAGAGCATACGGAACAGCTCGGTGATTCTAGAAATCACAGGTGGGTTCCTTTAGGTTAGCCTACCTTCTAAGTTTGGGCCAAATTAAAAGCTAATTGTGAACCATATGTTAGAAACAAATGGTAAATTGGACATTAACCCGACGAACCTCCGGCGAGGCACCTTTTCTCTCCTGCACAGCCTTAACAATGGCCATTGCATCCATTTCCACTGTAACCTTATGAATTTGCTGCAATTTGTATAGCACTAGTATTGTCAGCATGCAATGAAGTTGTTGGTTGTCCTTGAGAGAATCCAAGTTCTGTTAGAAGACCACGCAACCATACTATTTCAGAACAAGCAGCAGACATTGCACGATATTCTGCTTCTGTGGATGACTTTGAAACGGAATCTTGTTTTCTTTAATTGTTCATGAATAACTCTGCATTGATGCGTAATATTTTGCCTATTGTCCGTTGTTAGGATGCATTGCGAGCAATCTGTAATGAGGTAGAAGCCTTGGTTAAGAAATGTGGGAAGCCAAAGATGATTGATGCCATCAAGTTGCCTCCTCCTGAGCTTTATAAACATGTTGAGGTATATACCCTTTGCTATCCTATATCATCTTTTGTTGGTTTCATGATAAAAAAATTATAAAAGTGTCCCCATTTCATGAATTTCTCTATTGAGGTGTTGATATCTTTAGTTTGTACAACAGTATTGAAAGAAAAATAGATGAGGCATATTGCGAAAACCGTGTGTCATAGAGCATCACAGACATTTCATTATATAATATTAAGAGCATTAATTACAAAGGAATATTACTATGGAATATACTAAGAATACTCTAGAATATATTTATAATAATGTTAAATATCAACACTCTCCCTCAAGCTGGAGCATATAAGTCAAATGCACCAAGCTTGCCACAAATGTAGTTGATTCTAGGACCTCGCTGTGATTTTATAAAGACATCAGCCAATTGATCATTAGAATTGACAAAGCTTGTGACATTGTCACCTGATTCGATCTTCTCTCTGACAAAATGACAGTCTATCTCAATATGTTTGGTAAACTGGGTTTGAGGCAATGTGCAGTGCAGCCTGGTTATCACAGATAAGTGTCATTGGTCTAGCATTTTCAAATTGAAGTTCTTTGAGTAACTGCTTCAACCAAATCAGCTCATATGTTACCAATGTCATGGCTCTATATTCTGCCTCAACGGTTGATCTTGCTACTACACAATACCCAGAAGTAGATCGTCTATCAATGGGTGAGCCTGCTCAATCAGCATCTGAGTAACCAACTATCTTCATTATACCTGCTTGATTTGGTTCTTCTTGTCTACTCCCCTAATGAGAACCAATCATCTGCTAGTGATGCCATCATTGGAGTCCTCAAACGACACAACCAGAATATTGATATCATATTCTTGCTTCTTGACTGTCTTAAGTATGTTTTCTTTTCTTCACTGTTCTTTCTACAGGGCCTTTAAAGCTGTAGAGCAGAACTTATAAAAGCATAAAGCTGTGAACTTCTATTTCTACAGCTACAGTTCAAAAACTATGAATGTATTGTGAAGATACTAGTGGTAGAAGATGATAAGTGGTAGAAGACGATAACCCGACCCGATTTGCTCCAGCCCAACCGGTTTGAAGTACCAAAACAACCCAACACTACGACCCTGCAACAAGAACGGGATCCTGACCATGGCGAAGCACAGAAAAGACCCCAAACAGAGTCTAAGCATGGGCGGCCGGAGCACGTAAAGTCGTGGGATCCTAGGAACCGGGGCCAGACCCTGACTACATTAGATACCACTGCTTGCCTAAAAGGTTGTCTCCTTATCCTTGCAGCAAAATCAGCCCAGAGCCTAGATTTTCCACAGCCAGCTGGAGATAAAGGTAGTGTGCAAGGTTGTCAAACTCGAGATTATAGGTAAACATATTTTACCTTAGGTAAAGTCATCGTAAACTCAACTCAAAGACTTTCAAGAGTTATACCTATTATAAAAAATAATATTATAAACTCATATACATGACATATATACTTATATAATACTAATAAGACAGCAAAATTCAATATTTTAATTCCATAAATAAAAAGGAGCAAATCAACAAAATTATGCATAGTACTAAATTAAGGAGATGATGTTGAAGATCCTTTATTTAATTAAAGCAATGTACTAAATCTCCGCCATCTTCATCACATCTTCAACAAATTTCCCTCCTTATGATAAAGGATCTTCAACAATAGCCATTTTTTTGAAATGTTCAACCTGTATGAACTAATGCTTTTTTTTTAAATCATGTACGATTAGATAACTTATGTAATTGAGTTTTTTAATATGAGTAAACTCTTGCGAGTCGATGATCCAAATTATCTCTTAAAAAATAAACAAGTTTACCCAGAATCTCAAGTTTGACAGCGTCGAAGTTTAACAGGTTATCTCTACTCCATGTTGGTTAAAAGTATGGATCCATTATGTTCTTATGCTTTATTCTTTGGTGACAGAGTCAAAGGTTGATACCACTCGAGTACTAAAACTGGTTCCAGAATGGTCTAAAAGTGTAAGATTGATTATTTAATTATAAATATGGCTATGTAGTATCCATGATTTTTTTTTTCTCATCATCAAATCTTATTAAGAAATATTCAAATAGGTGATTGGTGTAAGGAAAAAGTAAACCGAATATTGTCAAACTGGAGTCCTTGAATATTGTCAAGAACCATATAATCCTAAAAGTGTGTTCTTTTGTGCACACATAAGAATATTTATTTTTCTCTAATCTGTAATTTTACATGGAAGTACTTTGCATTCCTCCCATTGACAATGAGATAACACTAGCCCACCTATCCTGGTTAAAGTTTTATTTGATTATGAAAAGTTAGGATGACTGCAGCCTACGGCCAACATAACTCTTTGGTAGAAGTTACTCTGATCCATTTTAATAATCAAGTTGGTATAGGCCCTAAATGCTTTTTCTGTATCTAACCAAGCTGAATACTTGAAGTGTTAAGATTTGACACTCATTTTGGTATGAAGTTGTTCACTACTTTTTGATATATCTACTTCCCCATCAATGGGCATATACGGCATGACCATGTACATTTGCATTTTGTCTATGTTCTGTCTTGCTCTTTACAGATTTTCTGAAATGTTGTTATATTGTTCCAATAAATGTTTCTTTAGATACAGGTGATTTAGTTTACCAAGAGTATTCTGATTCGTAAATTCTGATGCGTAACAGGTTCAAGACTGGAATAATTTAATTGGACCACTGATTGACAAGATGTTTGCAGATCCATCAAATGCAGCTATTGTGAAATTCTTCAGTTATATCAGTGAAGACCTGAAAAATGTTGTTGATCTTGTACATCATGTTCTGTTGCATGTTAGAGAACAAAAGGAGTGAGTCTGTGTTGCCTTTTTTTAATAATTAAACTGCTTCCTGCTTGAAACTACTATTTAATTATATCATCGATGTTGCTTTAAATCTTTTACTGCAACAGTTTAGCTGTAGCATAATCCCTTTACCTTTATAGTTGTATGCTGGAAAGTTTAACTGTAACACCAAAGTACTGTATCTGTTTATAATTTTATATTAATAATATATGATACACTGATTAGACACATAATAAAACAGTTAGGTATGTACTTGTAAAGCCTACCCTTGACATAGAAACCTGTTGCATGCACCGTTAGAGTTCAAAAAAAGAAAGTTGACTTTATTAGAAAGCCTATTGTATGTGTCTGTACAATGATAAGTATACCAGCACTTGAGAAACCCTCCCTTAAAAGATAGTTATTATGGGGGAAGAACCAAGTCACTTAAATAGAGTATACCATAATAACCAAGTCCTTATCATAGCACCGTCCCTGAGAGTTGATGTCCTGGCAGCTGGGCAGTTTGACACCTCACTCTGCTTTTCCCGTCAGCTCCTCCATAGGTAGAGCCCTTTCCAAGCCACTGTTTGATAAATATCAAAGTATTTGGGGAACCCTCTCTTAAAAAGTATATATTAAGGGGAAGAACCAAGTCACTTGAATACTCTACTGAGCATCACATACTACTCGATCGAGATTTGGGCTCCCCATAATACCCAAGTCCCTCTCCTATGATGCCAAAGAAACAGTTGAGAGGAATATTATAAATATATAATGATTGATCATACTGGCACAATGGATGTGCAGTTTACATATCTGTTTTATGTCGCTTGGTTGGTTGGTCTTATAAAACATCAAAGCTTAAGCAATATGATAAATGTGTGATTTTATTTTATTAGCTAAGTTCTGGATGCTTGAAAAGCAAGTTAACAAAATATTACCTGATTGTATGATAGTTGTCGTTTTAGCTAAGTTGTCTTTGCCCCTGTTGATGATGTGTTTGTCTGGCGACACTCAAAGGATGGACGGCTGTCGGCTAAAGATGCTTTCTTTCATCTGTTTCCCAAGCCTCCTGCGCTGCCTTGGGCCGCTCTTATTTGGTGTAATTATATCCCCCCCTCTCACTCATTCATCCTATGGAGGATCATCCATGACAAGATGCCTACAGAGGATAAGCTCCGTGAACGCGGTTGTAACATTGTTTCAGTATGCTCGCTTTGCCTCGGCGCTTATGAAACCACTACACATCTGTTTTTCACTTGCCCTTTTGCTTCGGCTATGTGGGCTTGGGTAGGTAACTTGTTGCGTTGTCAGTTGGAGTTTTCTTCCCCGGTTAGTTTGTTGTTACGTTGCTTGGAAGGTCTGCATGCTAATGTTAAGCATATTGCTTTGTCTGCCACTATTCACACCTTTCATACTATTTGGATGGCCCGTAATGGCATCAAATTTAATAATGCTAGGATATCCCTTCACGCGGCCATTATAAAGGTAAAGACAGCAACTCACACTAGTGTCACCATGTCAAGAGTTGTTGTTCCGGCTGGGAGTGTTGCGGTCCATATGCTACAAGATCTGCAGCTTGCTCCGATTTATCAAGCACCTCCGTGTATTATTCCGGTTTGTTGGAAGGCTCCTAGTTTTAACTGGGTCAAAGTGAATACTGACGACTCTCTAGTGGGTGCAGCTACCGCTTGTGGTGCCATTTTTAGAGACGCTAAAGGGGCGTTCTTGGGTGGTTTTTCATGTAAGCTTGACTGCACTTATGTGTTACATGCTGAACTCCTTGCTATTATTATTGCTATTGAACAGGCCCACGCCAGGGGTGTTCCTTGCCTCCTGCTTTATCACTCGCTTTTTTCAGGGACCGGTGTGGTCTTGCTAATTTTCGTTTCACTTGATGTTTTAGCTTTCTTTTCTTTCGTTTCACTTGACAGAGGATTAGAGTTCACAAGGGGTGCCAACATAGTTGGGATGTCTTCTGTTCTTTTTGATGTCATTATGCTCTTAATTCAGTTAAAAAAATTTAAGTGGTTTCTCGTTTGAAACATTCTCAATTCTGTTGCAGGATTGATGAAAGTTTCTTATCGAGATGGGAGTGTAGAACCTATACCAGTGATGAGTATGAAGAAATGCAGCGAACTCTGTTTGAGCATCTTTGCCCACTGCTTATCATTAGGATGCTTCCCATGAAAACTTTTGATGCCCTCAATTCACCTGTTATGCATGGACATCTCAGTCAAAATAAAATGCATGGTATGTATTCGTGCCTTGCGTATCTCCCTTTTGACTTCCTATTTGTTTTTAATAACATCACATACTTCTAGATGTGCTTTGCCTTTGGCTATTTATTCTCACGTGTGTATCTTTATTAAACATTTCATTTGAGTTCATTATCTTTGTTTCAATTCGTAGTACTCATCCTGTCAGATTTAATTGGTATACAGTTCATCTTATCTTCTAATGTGTGAATTAAAAGATCATGGAACCAAGGTGTTATTCCTGCTCCTAATAAATCATTAATTTGGAACCAATAGCTGAAATTTACTTGCTGAGATTTATTTGACTTCAATTTTAGTTATTTTTCAACCTTTCCATAATTTGGTTGGAAAGCTCGTCAACTTTCTTATTCTTTTATATAATCAAATGTTGTTATAATTGTCTTCTGAAATCTGAATCGTCAAGTCAGTTTTTTTTCTTTTCATTTGATGTTCCGCTAATTTGTTTAAATATGTCTCCAAGTGGACCTAAAATCGATAGCCTTGTAGTTGTAAGAGAAAGAGATTAAATACTCAATTTGGTCATTGAAATTGTCAGCTATCAATATTTCACAATGATCCCTATAGTTACAGAAGGTCAATAAGATTTGTCCCTCCCTTGGTATTTGCAGGGACTATAATGAAATTAAGTTTGTAATGTTGAGGATGCATTTGAAACCAAGTGAACAACATCAGAGATACATTTGATAACAGATCCAGACAATGAACAAACTTGATTAACATTTTGCAAAGATCATTTTGGAATATTTAGAACATAGAGCACTAGGTTGATACAGTCCTGCAATGTATGTGACCAAAATGGATATTTACTCCAATAGGGACAGCATAGCCACCTTTCTTCTCAAAGTACACAAATACACCTGATTACGGTGCTTGAAACTATGATAGTAATTGATGTTCATTGAGTCAATAATAAAAGGTTCACATAGAAATCTTGATACTTTAACATTTCACACATAAGGTTTAGTTATTCAAATTCATCACTTTTGATTTCAATCCTATCGTCAACCCAAGGTTCTTTAGTATCATGCTTTATAGTATCGTGCTTAAACTACTGTAATTGTATGTGATGCTGCCCGGAGGCAGAGACGGAGCTACGTTTAGTAGGTTCAGGCAGCAGCTGCCCAGAGCTTGATTATGAGTGTATTTTTGCTTTCCTTCTTGATAAGTTGGTACTTGATGATCATAGCCTTTATCTTCTTCCATCTTAATAAAGGATCCTGAGTCATATGCCATGCTAATAATTTGTTTCAGGGCACTCCGTGAGTTTCAATTTGAAGATGTTCGAAAACTTTCTGCTGAGTTGTGTGGACGCATTTTTCCACAAGTAATGAATTATATTATTTTAATTTTAACTTTTTAGGATGCCATATTAATTTTTTACAATGCTCTGCGTACAACATGACGTCACAGTCCTTGATACCTGCGTATAATCATTGTTAAGTGAGGTCGATAATTATGTGTTATGTTATTTGGATTCTTGATAATATTGTGTAGGCAAGCAAATCTTTGCCTTCTGAATTAATTTCACTTGTATTTGCATATTATGTGATTAGTAGGGTTTAAAATAGTCGCGGTTGTGATGACGTCATGGTCCTTGATACTGCTGCGTATAATCATGGTTAAGTGAGGTCAATAATTATGTGTTGTGGTTTCAGCAACATAAAATATCGTCATGTTGCAACCTAAATTTTGGGAATACTTTTTACCAATCATTGAAGACTTTGTTGCTTCACATTTTCTTGTCTCTTTTGAGTATTATATGATAATTGGGTTTTAAAAGTGGGACTGAAATCATCACTTTTGTCATGCAGGAAATTCCCTTAACACCCTACCTCTTCACCAAGCTCTCAATATTGACCTGAACTGAGTTCTTGATCCCCTCTCATAAGGTCAAGCTCGAGATGTACTCAGATGACAGGCTAGGTCAAGTGTAGGTATCTTCTTCACAATTCCATACACATTCTATTTCCCATTATTCATAATCATAAAAATTGTTTTTGATAGATTAGGAAAAATTTATCCATTCATTTTTATGAGTAATAACAGTGTGTGCGTATGCTTTTCTTGAATTAGGAAGAGGTTGACTATAAGTTAGGTTTTCAGATTAGGTTTTTTTCATTATCATAAAAATTGTTTTTGATAGATTAGGAAAAATTTATCCATTCATTTTTATGATTAATAACAGTGTGTGCGTATGCTTTTCTTGAATTAGGAAGAGGTTGACTATAAGTTATTTTATTCTAATTTCCAAATTTGAATTTTTATCTGGCACGTGATAAATACTATGCATTATTATTGATAGATTTTCATATTAGGTTTTTTTCATTATGATTTTGATAGATTAGGAAAAATTTATCCATTCATTTTTATGATTAATAACAGTGTGTGCGTATGCTTTTCTTGAATCAGAAAGTGATTATTATATCAAAATTCTTATAGATATATCAAATTTCTTCAATATGAGTCGTTCTTTGCTATTTTCATTTATATTTGGGCTTTGATTCGAAGGCATACTAATTGAATCTTGAGCATGTTTTTCTGCAACATGGTTTGTGAAAATAATAAACTTCTTCATAACATGGAGGCTAGCCATTTGATTTGGTGATCTGTAATAAATTCTTTTTGTTTTCAAATATATCTTCTGGTATTGTTAACCTCTTGCTTGATCTTTATACTCTACTCTGTTTTTTTCCCTGGTTGATTATTTTGGTTTTTTGCTTCTGAGGTTTGTTATTGTTTTAGTTAGTTCCTTTGAGTTTTCTGTGTGGGAGTCACAGGGAAAAGTTAGCCTATAAATGTGTGGTTTGCTATGGAATTCAAGGTCGGAAGTGGTTCGTCAATACTTTCTGCTTAACTGGTCATTTATGTTTGGTGTTACCGAAGTTAACCTATAAATGTGTGTATTTGTTTTGGAATTTAGGATAATGTTGAAGTTTAATTTGCTGTGCTTTCCTAAATTGGTATCCCTCACAATCATTTGTGTTGTTGTGCTTTCATTTTGTGATCTCTACTCTGACTATGAATTCTATACATTTCTTTTATCTTTTTTGAGGATTTAGTTTTCTCGATTCCAGATAAATCAAATTTGTTCAATTAGTTGTTTACTATTTTCAGGCTTTGTTCATAAGACATATGAATTGAATTGTGAATCTACTTTTCTGCAGCGTGGTTTGGGAAAATAATGTTCTTCATAACATAGAGCCTCAAGTTTTAACTTGGTTATCTTTAATTTATTCTTTTCATTTCAGTATTTCACTATTTCTTAACTAGAATCAAATAATGGGCTGTTAGGCCGAATACAAATTACTAATAAAAATAATGTCTAACCTTATGGGCTGTTAGGGTGTTTTCATATGTTAGGATTTAGGAATCAGTTCCATATCTCATTTTATAACAAACTAGTTAAATATCTCAAGTATCATGAGAACATAGGATTAAAATCCAACACATCTCATTAATATGAGAATAGATGACATATAGAATACTTATCTCAGATAGTAATTTATTACAACATAAGTACATTGTTACAAGTAGACTCGATCATCCATCCCAATTACTCAACCGAACTGGAATAGCCTAGAATGGACTTGGCCAAACCTGGAATAGTTTGTTTTAAGTAAAGTGTTTATGATTTTAAATTCCTAACTGATGAACTTTGAAAGAAAATTGTGATTTCTTTTTTTGTTAATGTAGTTTCAAACTTTCATGGGTTGAATCTTGAAGTGTTTAATTTAATTTAAATGCGAATTTTAAATTATAGAATTTAGTCTAAATGTTGTAATTTTATAGAATATAATGTTTTTTAATTTTATACATATTTTTTTAGAATTTTAAAATTATTTTAAGTCTTGTGACTTGATGCCCCCATCTGAACCATCCTATGCTCATAATTGTATTAGGTTGGTTTGAGATTAACGTTTTGTGCTTCTTGATAAAATTGAATTGAAGTGTGAACATGTTCTACTCAATTCTTTTTGTTTCAATCTTTATTTCTTTATTTTCTTGATTTTGATTTCTTTTTGGTGTTTCAGAAATGTCTATAATTTTGATTTCTTGATTCCGAAATTTGCTTCTATTCAACTTTCTCGTGTTTCTTGATTTCTTTGCCAGATTGTTTGCTCCGTGAGGGGTTGATTTTAGGGTTTGCTATTCATTTGTTTTAATAATATAAACAGATTGTTAGGGATTTATGTATTGATTCACTTTACTCAGTTTGTTAGGGATTCTAATTTCAAGAATTTCACACAATCACACTTCTCTTGCCTCTTTTTTTTCCTCATCATCGGTTATCAAGTTTTTTGTTTTATTATAAATTATAATCCTTCATTTGTGATGCTTTTATTTGTTTTGTAGCGAGTTGAGAAGTTTTGATGTCTAGAACAACTTGATAAAGTGGACTGGAACGGTTTCATATGGATAAATCAAATTTCTTAAATATGATTTGCTCAATAATATTTTTATTTATTTTCGGGCTTTGATTTCTAGACGTGAGAATAAATTTTGAACTTGTTTTTTTCCGGCGTAACCTTCTTCGGTGCATGGAGGCTAGCGTTTTCCAGATATGTTGCCGTCCATTTTTCTTCTCTCCGATTTTGGGTAAAGTAAACCCTTCTTTTTCTCATCTACTTTCCTCCAACATCCATTTCCCAATTTCTCTTATCAATTTTATTTCAATGCTTTTCCATCTTTATTTTAAATTATCGATTCATTCGAGAAACAGCTCACTGGTAATATGTAGTTGGATTTTCTATGCCGACATGTAGACACTGGTAATAATTTAAGAAAATATAAGTGATGCAATGATGATATTGGAAAGGTATGAAACAACAATGCACATAGGTATTGGGTTGATATCAAAAAATTCAAACAATCGCACTACTATTGACTCTTCTTTTACACATCGGTTATCAATTAATATTTGGTTATATTTTTTCATTTGATAATGGAGATATTCATTTATCTATTTTGCAGCAAGTTGAGAAGTCTCGAAATCTAGAATGATCTGATAGAACGACAGAAACTGAGTATGTTTTGAAACAACTACTCAATGTAGTGCAGCATGTTTTGAAACAAATAGTTTCGGGTAATTTCAAGCAATAACATTTATTTTGGTACACTCTTCTTAGATTGTAAATTAACTTCAACTTATTTATTCTCTGTTTTGTTTAATGTCTATCGGTGGGCTGTGAAGGTTGGTGGTTATCATTTAAAAGTTCAGTCTTATGGTTTTCTTACCCAATCAAAACTGTTGCTTTCTAACATTAAGGTTTTTGTTGTTTTTGGTGTTTTATTATTGGTGAATTTGTGTCAATTTGTATCTATAGGTGATTTTATTGTTGTTGTTCTTGAGACTGTCCTATTTGGCTTTGTGGTGGTTTAATTTTTCTCTGGTGGATGATTTGGTGTAGTTGGGAACAATGTGTTAGCCAATTGTGTTCAAAAGAATTGAAAATAATTTAATCAAACAATAGTGGTGTAAGGTTATAGTTCAAATTGTTTTGTGTAGTCTGTCCTATGTTATTTTTAGGTTATTTTTAATATACTGACTATGATTTTCTTTCCTAATTATACTTTAACAGGTTCTCGGTTACATTCCAAAGGTTTTGTTTATTTTCCCTACTTACAAAACTGTTGTCTCAAAATTGATTAATTTTCCCTACTTATTAAATTGGTTTGTTATCTCAAATTTTCTTCTTCAATTTTTGATATATTTGAATTTGAATCATAGGTAAGTCAAGTTAGCGGGCTAAATTGCATTTCTGTTTACTATTTAGTTGAGAGAACTATATTGCATTTCTTTCTTATATCTATAAAAAAATTTGATCTTCAACATATGACATCTCTTTCTTATATCTATAAAAAAATTAGGTTAGACCGGATAAAATAAATTTTATAATCGGTTCCGGTGGGAAAAAAGTGAAGAGCAATTATTGAGCAATATGGAATAGAGGCTATTGATACTGAAAATGACGGCAATGTATGTCAACAACCAGCTTACTTGCATGCTTTTATGCGATTATTACAGTACTTTTCTGTTGATATACAATGATTAATATTTTTGTGGCTATTGCAGGTGAAAATATTTGCGAAAGATTTGGCTAGTTGAGAGAAGTCTAAGGCTATGATTAGTAATTTGACAATGGTTCCAAATATTGGTGATATATATAGGTAACTTTCCCTTTGTTCTCCTTATATCGGTATGTTGCGTATTTCCAACTATTGGTGATATATATTGGTAATTATCACTTTGTTCTTATGCTTATATTTGGTCTCCTATAAACCAGACAGCCGCTAATCTCCTATAAACCATCATGTTTTGCTGGCTGTGTTTTAAACATATTTGCTTCAATGCTTCTCGATTCTTCACTGCATGCTTGGGCAATATTATCACTGATTTTCTCACCCATCGTTGGAATATAATTGGTCATTGTTTTACTTACATGTATATATTCTTAAATGATTGTTATTTGATCGTGTACAAGCTGGTGAAGTTTATGTATTTTAGTATCCAGAACCTGAGTAATACTCTGGCATAGCGTATGAGATTCTAGAATAAATCTTTGCTCTTCGTATGATGATGAAATTTTGACAACTTGGTTATGTATTGAGGGTTTGTGTTATGATGATTTGTTCTTCACTCTTGGTTCTTTTTCTACAACTATTTGTCATAACACAATTTTACTATCTAGATCATCTGGTGTTGACTGGGTAAACGTTACATGGGTTTTTTTTACCACAAAAGTCTCCCTTGTCAAACAACTGCACCTTGTTAATTTTGTACTACTTATCTCTTATAAACCACCATGTTTTGTCAGCTGTGTTTTATTTTTTCAATTACTCTTGGGCTTATTTTGGTAATTTGAACTTAGATTTAAACATATCTTCTTCTTTCTTCTGGTTCTTATTTGCCTTTAGTTTGATCTTCATGTTCTATATTCTTATATTTTTTGGTTGATTATTTTGGTTTCTTGCTTATGAATTTTAATTGGTTGTTTGTTGAATTGTTTCTATCTTGGAGTTAACACCTTGCACTACTTAAAAGTACATGATCATTCTTCTGAGGGGTTTAATTTCGGCATCTTTTTTAAGACTATCGACATTTCAGTCTTTGTTTAATACTCAACCTCTACTGTTTTTTCTTTACTCTTGATTCTTTTTCTACAACTAATTGTCATAGATAAATTTTACTATACAGATATCATCTGGTGTTGAAAGGCTAAATGTTACATGGTTTTTTTTTTTTACCACAAAAGTCTCCTTTCTTAATCACTCCGCACCTTGTTAATTTTGATGTCTGTAGTGGAGATAATGAAGATGAGTATCTCTGCATTTTATACTACTTATTTGCTGGACTTAATTTTGTGATTTGAACTTAGATTTGAATACATTTGCATCAATGCTTCTCAATTTATCTTTGCATGCTTAAGCGAGATTATCACTGAGTTTCTCTGCATGCTTAGGCGAGATTATCATTGAGTTACATCATAAATATTGTGTGTTTATTTATTTATTTATTTTTTTAATAAAACCAAAAACATTAGATTAAACTAGCATTAGGAAAATCCATATCTTTTTGGACATGGTACAAGTTAGATTGAGGAATATAGTTAGACCAAAAACCATTGGGCACAAACACAACCCACTTAGCTAGTTCATGACCTACAACATTCCCAGTCCTCTTAACCCGAGGAACCTCCGGCGAGGCACCTTTCTCTCCTGTGCAGCATTAACAATGGCCTTTGCATTCATTTACATTGTAACCTTAGATGCTGTTTGTTATGTTCATCTATTTGTTGGGGACGACTTAGTTTTTTGGGCGAGGTCTTATATAGTTTTATATAATCGTCCCGTTCAGCCTATAAATGCGTGGTTTGTGTTTACATACAGGTAATATAATGGCTTACATATGTGTATTTTTTTGGGATTGTGTTGGAGTTTTGTAGCATGAATGCGAGTAAGATGCTAGACTACATCAATTTTCCCTCCCAAATCTTTAACTTTTGATTTTCTCTTCTATTTTAGAATCTTTTAGTCTTCAATAATTATCAATTTTCTCATGTGATTTTTTTGGTTTACGGTGTTTCCAAATAATTATCAAATATTGGAAATGTTTTGCGAAAACTTGATACATGGTTAAAAACTCAGTGTTGAATTGTGAATTGAAAATGCATCTGTTTTCTGCTGGGTCGTCTGTTTAAAAGCAATAACTTACTGTTTAGTATCAAGCAATCGGGTTTGTTTTGGCAGACTCTTTTGATTGGGAATCATTTTCATATCATTTATACTTGGAGTTTTATTTTCCCTGTTCTATCAAATTACTCCTTACACCTTTGGTTTTCTTACATTTTAAGTTTTTGACAATGACTCTAACTGCCAAATTTCCTCTATCGTGGAGGATTTGTTATTATTCTGATCATTCTATTTCTTGAAGCAGGGACAAATGCAAACATAGAATGGAAAAAGAATGTTTATGAAAAGGGTAATGTTACTACAATTGTTCCCAAAATTTCATCAACTCCTCCTCTTTCTCCCTTGCGCTGCTGCTTTCATATTGTTGACATGATTTGTGAAATTTGACTAAAGTGTACCATAAAGGACACACACAGATACTGTGTATATTGGGTCAATTATGCTTCTGGATTTAAGAAATAGAGTGAAAGTAGATCACACTAAGCTCCATGCAAATCTAGTATATAGGAAGAAGCAACGATTTAGGTATCACTGGCCGTGCGTAGATAGTTCAGTTTTTGAGCTAAGAAACGAGTATTAAGGAGACTCGAGGTTCGAACCTTAGAAACTAACTTAACAAATAACTTAATAACATTTGTCTATCCAAGGAAAAAATAGTAAATGATTTGAAATTAAATTACCACTAACTTGTTTTTGTGTAGATTGTTGAGTTTATTTGTTCTCCAATAATTAACAATAATTAGCTGTTATTTTCTTATTGCAGCTTCAATTTCTGAAACACAAATATGACTTTGTAGTCCATGCATATTACAAATATGTTTGTAAAGGCCTTCAGGGCTGTGAACTTTTCAATCAAATTATGATTCTATACAACTCTGATGTGTATATTTTCCATCTTAATTTTACTAAGAATTTTTCCCATTTATATTAACTTTTTTCAAACTTATCCATCTACTCAACGTTTAAACAATTTGAGACTCCATAAGAGCAACCAAGAGCAATCCAACCAACAATTTATTGCAATGCCAATTGGCAGTTTGCCATGCGGTATAAATCAACCGCCGATTGCAAAAGGTAACCATTAGTTCACTCTTTTGTAGATTTTCAATGACCTTCTATATGAGGTTGCTAGAAAACATTTATTTACTAAATATTTCAATCTTAGGCCCCGACGATGCTGTCCAACATCAGACAAACATTGCCCTCGAAGGATTTGATAAAAGAATAAAGATTTCAGCAACTGAAGCATTAGGAAAGGTTTAGAATATATGATTCCGTAGTACATCTATCTTTTTCAAGATGAGAAGTGGGATGTATATGATTCTGGTGTACATCTCTTAGCTTGGTTATTATGTGATTTTTGTGATACTTCATTCGCGATCATTGGCTCAGGATAACTGTTATTTCGTTATTGATTTTTTTTTTGTATTTTTTTTTTCTCAAGCTTTGATCTGGCTTTCTGTTTTGTAACAATTCAGTTCTCTGTAGTATAATATCAACTGTCAAGCCATATTTTTTAGTTCATTGTTTCTCTGTTGATTCTTATTGTGCCACTATGGAAGTGATTATAATTGGTTTTTGAAGTTTGTATGATTCTTATAAATCTGTGTGTATTTCAGTTTTGTGACTCCTCCATATTACAAGGATTGCATAAATTATGTAATTTCATATTGAGTATAACATCTTCCAAATCAGGTGGAAAATCATTGCAATGAACCATAAGTTGTGTCGAATCCTTGTCATTTTAGTCTTTGTTTGATACTCAACATCTATTTTTTGCAGTTCCTTGAGTTTTATGTGTGGGTGTTGAATGTGCAGTGTGCTGTGGAGCCTGTGGCAGGATGAGGTTAACATACTTTCCATTCAATTCAGCCTTGGGATCTGTTATGTGTGTACTTTATTGTGTTTTGCTTTGCAAGTCTTGGCGATTTTGTGTTTATGTATCAAGAATGCGAAAATTGAAGCATGCAAGAAGTCTAGAGTATATCTTATTTTTCCTCGGATGAGGAATTTCGGACTGCTAAGTTTGCCACTTATTTGTTCTATTGATTCTCCACTTCTTTTCTCTTACTATTTTCTTGTCATTTTTTTACATAACAATCTTCTCTCCATAATAGGTATCTAGTATAGGTCGGAAGCCTGCTTAAATTTTGTATGTTTTCACATGGAGGACCGGAATCTGCAATTGGTTATGACATGTTCTCATTGTTGCCAAGCTTTCATTTGCTGATCATTTAGCGGTGGTAGCATCAAAAATTATTTTATAGCAGCAACGAGGTTCTACACAGGGAAAAAATTTGAAGGCAATCTGGCCCTCAAGATTGACAATGGAAGGTTTTGATACTCTTGAATGGAAGGCTTTTGATAATGGAAGGCTTTTCTTCTCAAAGTTTTTCCATCATTCAGCAAAGCTATCTGTGTTGGTGAATGGTAAATCTTTTGGATACTTTTCTTGTGTCAGAGGTGTACGCCAGGCTGATCCACTTTCACCACTTCTTTTTTGTTTAGCGGAGGAGGTTGTGAATTCAAGAAGAGACTCTGTCTAGGACGAGCCCGCTTCTGCCTTCACCATTAGGTTGAAAGAAAGGTTCTCCCGCGTCTAAGACCGTGTTAACCGATCCAAGACCAAGGGACCATAACATCTTCTCAAGGTTTTGTGTCATTTTGGTATTATGTTATATTTTCTGTTCTTTGATTGATATTATCCCGCATTCAGCAAAGCTATCAGTATTGTGTCAGAGGTGTTCTTTATGCTGATAATATCTTGATTTTTTGTAAGGGCTCTGTTAGTAATTTTCGTTGTCTGCTTGATATTTTTAATGCTTATGCTCTGGTATCCAGTCAGGTGTGCTTATGCTCTTAGTCATTGATATTTCTTATTAATGTGCACCTCTTTGAATCAGCTTCCAAATGGAAGGGTCTTTAAAGTAGGGACAGAAATGTTCCCGAACTTAGGTAATTGTCGATTTTAGTCTCTAAACTTTCAAAAGTAGTTTTTCCACCCTCCTAATTTAGGGTTCGTCTATGTCAAAAGGTGGCTGTCATTGACATTTCTTATTAATTTGCACTCTTTGAATCAGCTTCCAGATGGAAAGGTCATTAAAGTAGGGACAGAAATGTTCCCGAACTTAGGTAATTGTCGATTTTAGCCTCTAAACTTTCAAAAGTAGTTTTTCCGCCCTCCTAATTTATGGTTCATCTATGTCAAAAGGTGTCTGTCATTGATATTTCTTATTAATTTGCACTTTTTGAATCAGCTTCCAGATGGAAGGGTCATTAAAGTAGGACAAACATGTTTCCAGCCCCTGAGTCTCTTTTTGCACCGGTAGGTACTTGTTGACCATTTCACTCTTGTTAGTACAGAAGGAATTTGTAACATTAGTATTTTTATGATATGCCAGTGTAATTCTAGATAAATATATAGCGTATATAACTTCCTGGCTTATGATTGCTTTGCGTTTTCCCCCTTCTTGCAGGAACTTATAGATGTTGAAGGTGTTGGAATGGCTGACATGGTGTTTCGCTGCATTCAAGAAATGGATATCGACAACCGGATGATGGTATGATGCTCCATTTGAAATTATATCCTCTAATACCATAAGTTATTTGTTTTACTTATTTCCATTTAAGATTTAAAAGTATGTAACAGTATCCATATCTCAAAAATTTAACTACACGGGTGTGAGATAATATTAGAACATACCCACCATTTCTGAAACAACATCCAACGTGATTTCATTTTCCCCTTCTAGTTGGCTTTACGTAGCAGTCAATCAGTCATCATGTTATTTAGTTATTCTTTTCTACTTTCAACCAGCTATCATATTTGTTAGATCCATTGTGCCCTCTCTTTCTTTTGCATGTGTATGTAACTGAATAATGTTTAAGATTCCATTGTTTTTCCAATTAATTTGGAGTTGGATTGTGATTAATATTGAGTTTAATACACATTAAAATTTCCCTGTCTATCTTGGCTAGCTAACCATGCATTTGCAGCATTACAAGTCTCAAAAGCCATTTTTTTTACCTCTCAACTACTTTTTAACTTTCATGTCAACACTATGGGGCTCTTCGGTTGAAGCGAAGATTACTCTATACTTGCTTGGTATAAAATTTAAAAAGGTGAAAAATAAAATACTACTTAATTTCACTATGGACCATAATTTGCTTGAATACTATTTTCATGCTGCCTTCAGTTTAACACTTTTTTTGCCTACTCAATTAAGTAAATCCTCAGTTTTGTGTTAGGGAAAATCACAATCACCTCCCTCGTGTTAGAGAAAAAAATAAAGGAGCTTAGTGTCTTTGGGAGCATAGTGGCTTTTTAAAAACTAGAAGGGGTCTCTATGTATCATTTAAGCAAACTTTTGTGGTATTGAGTGTAATTTTCCCTTTTATGTATAATTATCTCAACCTGCATATAGATATTTGTTAAGAAGTCCTGAATAAGTATTTATAAGTAAGAGACAATCCTCACCTTACAAGCCGCTTTTGTAAGGATGAGTTAGGCCCAACACCTATTTCTAAGAATATTTGTAACGCTTCGTGAATAAATTACATTTTCATGTCTTTCCAAATGAGTATCATTTTCATGTCTTGCACAGAAATGTGATGCAATTTATTCCACATAATGTTCTGAGCTTTTGTCTTGCAGCTTTATCAACACATTGTTTTAAGTGGAGGGAGCACCATGTATCATGGATTACCAAGCCGGTAGTTGGTTATTTCTCATTTACATTAGCTCTAATTGTCCCTAATCTTTTTGTTGCTGAGTTTTTATTTTTTATTTTTTTATTTTAATTAATATTCGTGTTCTCTGAACATGTAATGAATGATTCTGATCTGAATCCATTAGTTTATTTTTCAGCTAAATCCATGGTTATGATATTTTAATTGCATATAGCAATGAGTTAAATGGCATGCATTGCCGGTGTAAATTAGTTTTACACTGATATCTAAGAAGAACTTCACTACTTTGCCTTATACAATCAATTTCAATATACATTGGATATACATGTTTCATTAAACTGGGCAATACAATGGACTCTCAATAGTGTCAACGTCAAGCTGGTTTACATTGATATACCTGTTCCATTAAACTCATAATAATGGTTAATACATCATATGCATGCTACATATTTGTGATCACCTATTGTCCAGTACTCTAAATGTTCAAGCCACATCTCTGTATATTTTGCTTTGGCCAAAAGTGCCTTCTAGAACTCTATATTATAAGTTGGTTATTTGAAAAATAATGATCACTGTAGATTCCTTTTCATCTCGGTTAAATGATAAGCTTTTCTATACAGTTATAAACTGGACATATAGCAAGCTAAGTTATTTAGCTAATCAAATGCCATTTTTGTTTTTAGAAATAAGCATATAGCATTAAAAGATGCCTAATTCTTGTTATAATGTTATGCACTGAGTAGTATATTTCTAGACTCTAGATTGTTTTGAATATCAAATTTTGATGTAAATAAATAATTTTGGAGGCCCTATTTTTTCTGCTTTTATATTTTTATCTGTTGCACATGGTGTCTGGTAAAGGTTTGGGTTTTCATTGTGTGTTTCTAAAATAAAGTTGGTATATCTGTTTCTTTCTATCCCCCGTATTCAGATTGGAAAAAGAAATACTTGATCGTTATCTTGATGTTGTGTTGAAGGGCAATAAAGATGGACTGAAGGTAAACTTCAAATTTCTTTTCTTTTTTACTTATGCATGTGTATCCTATGTATTATTCATGATACTATTTTTTCTCCTTTATTTCAACATTTATTGAAAACAACTTATCAAGTGCTTATCTATCATGCACTTACTGCACTAGTGTTTGTGTGTAAGATGTTTATATAGTCGATGAGAGCATGAGGGAAGATTCTGTATAAACTTTAATCGTTTTAACTTGTTCTCATTTTTCTCGTTATTGGTGATCAGAAATTACGATTAAGAATTGAGGATCCACCTCGTAGGAATAATGAAGGTTTGAGTTAAATATTCATTTTTTGCACGTTGCTTTCTATACCTTATAGATATGGATGTTATTGGATTTGACTAACCTAAAGTTCAAAATTAAAACCTTTGTTAAAAAATTATTGGTTAAGATTTTAGCCACTTAATAGTTTACTGCTATATATGTACATCTATTACTCTCTAAATTACATCTTTCACTTTTGAGGATCCAAATAATTTGCTGTCTTTCTTAATTTGAAAACAAGCATCATCCATGAAAGTTTGTCTTTGGTGGTTAAAACACAGGATGCACCAGAGTTTTGGATTAACAGGGAAGATTATCTAGAAGAAGGAATTGCTTGCCCGAGTAGGTTTGGCCAAGCTATCAAACCGAAAATAAGAGATTATTTTGTGAAGCAAAATCACATTAGAGTCTGAGTGATGAATACTCAAAGCTATTGAAATTTCAAAGTTTTTTCCTGGTTATCTTTTCCAGCTATCTTTTCCAAGTTTTTTCTTGAAGGAATCACTTTTTTTGCATGTACTCAAGTTGAAATGCCACCTTTGATGGACATTGAGGTAATTTCAATTAATGTTTTGGATACGGTGATACTTCGACTTTTGTATGCTATAGTAATTGATTGGAAATCATCTAGAACAATTTCATGCCAGTGGCTTACAACTAACAAAGTATGTTTTGGGTATTGTTGTTCTTTCTGTTGGGAATTGTGTATTAATATTATTGCTTGCCGGTCAAATTTTCATTTTGAAATTCAAGAGTTTTCTTCAGGATTAACGGTTCCTTGTTACTTTCTCATTCAAATGACTAGGTAATATAGAAAGCATTCTTAGGAGATAATATAAGACACTAAGATTACAAACTAGTCTTACAATATAAACTATGATACTCTAACATAATATCAAAGAATTCTGAGATATTTTTGTATATTCTAACAATTATAGTTTGATTGCGATTGTATAACATTTTTCCCCCTCTAAACTTCGATATAAATTATTGCTGTTTCATTTAATTACTATTGGTGTTATCTGATTCGGAGCATGTCATCCCATTCTCCACATCATTTTTCAGGTAAAACGTCTATGAGAAAACTTGTATGCAACCATTCTTTTTCAGGTATTTGTTTTACCGAGCGAAATATTCTGGGTTAACAGAGGTGTTTAGCATTTTTTTAGTTATTATATGTGCTGCTTTTCTGCTTTTCTTTTCTTATGGTTACCCAAGGCTTGCATTATATATTATGTAGGACATATCTTATTTTGATAAAGAAAAAGTTGGTAGCTTGACAACCAGGCCCGCCGCAGATTGTCAATGGCTTTCGCATGTTATAGGAAATGATCTTCAGTTGATATTACGCAACACTTTGCAGGTCTTGATTTCATTTTAATATTCTGGTTAAGTTTGATTGCATTATTAAGGTCTTAAATAATTAAAGTTTTTTCCATAGATTAGGAATTCGGAATCAGTTACTTGTTTCATTTTATATAACAAATTAGTTAAAGATCGTAAGTATAATGAGAACATATGATTAAAATTTCAACACCTCCCATTAATATGAGAATGGACATATAGAATACTTATCTCAGTTAGTATGGTATTAGAGTATAAGTACATTGTTACAACTCGACCCTATCATCCCAAAGACTCAACCGAACTGGAAGCGTTTTCTTATAGCCTAGAGTGGATCTGGTTGAACTCGGAATAGTTTGGTTTTAAGTAAGAAATTTTTGATTTCAAAATGCTAACCCGTGAACTTTGAAAGAAAATTTTGATTTCTTTTTTGTTAATGTAGTTTGAAACTTTCATGTGTTGAATCAAGAGCGTTTTTCAGCTGCTGGTCGCACTAGGTATGCCTTACACACATTTCTGATTATTCTTGTGTTTTTCCTGATTTCCATTTATGTTTTGCAGCAGAGGTTTTTTTAAATGAGGAGGGAACACAAAGGATCATGAGGTACTGCTTTGGAGTTATTCTAACTTCTCCAATTCAATTGACAATTTATCTTGATCCTGGACACTCGCCTAGATTTGAACATTATGTAACTTATATTGGCAATTTGCTTCATCCTCGGTTTAGATATTCAATCTTGCTTATGATAAATTATAATTATAATATACACATATTCTAGTTCCCATATTACTGAAATGTGGAGAGGCGGTAGACCTTTGTTGCATCTACGTGCCAGCTCCCCTTGTCAATTGTGCTTTTGCAAAGGAGGGTGCCTTATCCACATTTGCTGTATCTATGTTCCAGCTCCCCGTGTCAGTTGTTGTGCTTTTGCTAAGGAGGATGCCTTATCCACCAATGTAGCGTTATTGGAATTCTTCCCTTGTTTCGCATTTGAGATAGCAAATTCTATTAATACCCCATCATTCCTATTAAAGGGAAAAACCTTTTTACTATCACTTAATCAGTGTCATTACTCATTTAATATTTCATATCTAATTTTTTCTTCTATGACCTTAACCCCCAAAAAATCTGATAAAATATGGTTCACACACCCTTCCCTCGACCATTTGTCTTATGCTCCCTTAACCATCTCTTATTGCATAGCAATGCATCATTGAATAAGTTATTTTAGCTGGGATATGATTAGGCATTTAGTTGGCTTTCGATTGTTGTAAAGCACATCGCCTTTTCAAAGGAGTGTTTGTTCAAATATGTTGAGGGATTGGTTAACTTCAAATTGATGTATTTCTTTTTCGTTTTAGTAGGGTCGGGGGTTTCTGATTCTCTTTTCCCTCGTATTATTTTTCTATACATGTATCATGTGGTGGTTTTAACAGAGTATGTGAGGATTTGGTGTGCTACAAAGTTTCCTTCTTTCTTAAAACACACGCACCCATTTAATTCGTTGTCTTAAGTGGAGAAATTGAAGATGAGTCTCTTTACCGCTTTGTGCTACTTATCTTCTCTGCACAAATCACATGGATGAGTGTTAAGATTATGAATTCTGTACATTTTAGTATAGTCATTTTAGAATCAAAGCTTCATGAATCCTTTGTCAAAGCTTAGGGTGAGGTTATCACAGACTTCCTCTTTTATCTTTTGGGAGTAATTGGTCATTTTAAGTTATATGCTTCTTTCAGTGTTGAAGTTTCGGTGTTTGTTTCTGCAACCGTAACTTGAGTTTTACTCTGTGGTTTAGCATACATGGTTTTGGAGTGAATCTTCACTTCAAATATGAAGAATTTTACACATCTTGTTTGCTATGGAGAGATGATATTCTTTTACCATGTCTTGTTTCTGTTGTTATTTATGATGCATACTCCTAAAATGATATCCTCTTCATTACAGTGGCCCAATGATTCCTATGGTATTAGGTGGAAGCTTAAATTGTGACATTTCATATTGACTACAAGGATGGAGATTTGTTCCATTGAAGCATCATGTTTTGGAAGCTGTGTTCAATGATTTAATTTTACAACTACAAGATCTAATGAAGCATCATGTTCCGCAGGCTATGTTCAATGCTTTAATTATATCATCTATGTTATGAAAGACTTCACATTTTGGTTATTTTGATACTCGGTAACTACTCTTATCCGTTCATTTGAATTTTATGTGTGACAAAGAAGACAACTATGAATGTGTGGTGTGCTCTGGCCAGTAGCAAGTAGAGGTTAATATACTTTCAATTCAGCCTTAGGATAAAACCAGTATATTTTTTACATATCTATATTTGTTTTGGGACTGTGGATATTTTCCTTTCGATGGTGCGTCCTGGAGCCAACTAGTTTTTTTTTGTTTTGTTTCTGGAGCGTGAATGTTGAAGCATAAAAGGTTTAAAGTATCTCCTTTTGCATCGCGCCGAGGATGAGGAATTCTGGAAAGCTTGGTTTGGGGTCCTTTAGTTCTATTTGATTTTCATTTCCTATGTTATATTATTTTTGTTTATGATATATGAAATAGGTGGTTGTCATAGTGTGGAAGACTAATTCTTTTCGTTTGTCATGGAGCATCAATCAACATTTCATATATTCTCACTATTATGCTAAAGCATTTGGTGATCTCTACTCTGATTATGAATTCTTCACATTTCTTTCTCTCGGGAAAGAAATGTTGAAGCATAAAAGGTTCAAAGTATCTCCTTTTGCATCGCGCCGAGGATGAGGAATTCTGGAAAGCTTGGTTTGGGGTCCTTTTGTTCTATTTGATTTTCATTTCCTATGTTATATTATTTTTGTTTATGATATATGAAATAGGTAGTTGTCACAGTGTGGAAGACTAAATTCTTTTCGTTTCTCATGGAGCATCAATCAACATTTCATATATTCTCACTATTATGCTAAAGCATTTGGTGATCTCTACTCTGATTATGAATTCTTCACATTTCTTTCTCTCGGGGATCTACTTTTCTTGATTCTTTAAGTTCCACGAAGTACTACTTGGTTGTTACAGCAGAGAAGCCTATAAATGTAATGCGGGATAAATCGGGTCATTTTGTTTAAATCTACCTACTCGGTTAGAGTACTTATAGGATGGTTTGATGTGGTATTGTTGATGTTTTTGTGTTGTTTATCATGAATCTTAGAATTAGGAAAGCTTTAGAATTTATGACTACGCAGTACATCTGTCTTTTTCAAGATGAGAAGTGGGATATATATGATTCCGGTGTACATCTCTTACCTTGGTTATTATGTGATTTTTGTGATACTTCATTCGCGATGTGGCCCTCAAGATTGACATTCTGAAGGGTTTTGATACTCTTGAATTGAGTTTTCTTCTCAATGTTTTGCGTCAGTTTGGTTTTTCTGATATTTTTTGTTCTTTGATTGATATTATCCTTCATTCAGTAAAACTATTTGTGTTGGTGAATGGTAAATTTGTTGGATGCTTTTCTTGTGTCAGAGGTGTATGCTAGAGTGATCCATTTTCACCGCTTCTTTTTGGTTTAGCAGAGGAGGTTCTTAGCAGCTCTATTACGCGAGCCAAGGTTATTAATGTTCTGCACAGGGAAGCAATTTAAAGACAATCCGGTCCTCAAGGTTGACATTTGCAAGGTTTTTGATACTCTTGAATGGAGCTTTTTTCTCAAGGTTTTGCGTCAGGTTGGTTTTTCTGATATTTTCTGTTCTTTGATTGATATTATCCTTCATTCAGCAAAGCTATATGTGTTTGTGAATGGTAAATAAGTTGGATATTTTTCTTGTGTTAGAGGTGTATGCTAGGGTGATCCACTTTCACCGCTTCTTTTTTGTTTCGCAGAGGAGGTTCTTAACAGGTCTAATATGCGAGCCACAATGTTGGTTCCCTTTCCTCCATGCTGACGATATCTTTATTTTTTGTAAGGGCTCCCTTAGTAATGTTCGTTTTCTTCTTGATGTTTTTAATACTTATGCTCTGGTATCCAGTCAGGTGCTTAGCCCAGCTAACACCAAGATTTTTCCAGGTTCTATCTCACATGCCAGACTTCTCGACATCGCTGCTTTGTTTGGATTTCATGTGGGGACTATTCCTTTAGTTTATCTTGGTTTTCCCATCTTTGTTGGTAAACCAAAAGTTTTATATTTCCAGGCCATTGTGGATAAAATTAAGGCTAAGCTTGCAACTTGGAAGGGCACCCTTCTTTCGATCATAGGAAGATTTCAACTGGTAAAATCTATCATTTAAGGCATGTTAGTTTATTCCTTTAATATTTATATGTGGCCTGCGTCTCTCTTGCATTAATTTTATTTGGAGTGGTCTTCTTCATGGTCGGAAGGTTTGTACAGTTGCTTGAAATTCAATTTGCACTCCTTTTGATGCTGGAGGTTTGGGTACCAAGTCTTCGAAATAGCTCAATAGTGCTTTAATTTTCCCCTTGCTTGGAATTTTACTTATAGCAATGAAAATTGGGTTGTGCTTTGTCGTGCTCGCTTTATGCGTGGTGGTTTTTACCTTGATCACTATATTCGGTCTTCTATTTTGCCTGGTATTAAGGGCTGCCTTTCAGATATTACGATCAATTTTTTATGGCTCATTGGCACTGGTGCTTTGGTGTTTTTTTGGAAGGACAATTGTTTAGGTTACTCTCTTGTTGATGCTTTGCATATTCTTCCTAATGAGCATCGCCTTCTTACAACTTTAGTGGCAGATTCTATTATTGATGTAGCTAGTGGTGATTCCCTCGTATTATTGAAGACATTCTCAATTATGTTTTTCCTACAACTAAGAGCATAAATATAGGGGCTGGTATTTGCCACATGTGCCACTTGTGTCATAGTAGCATGGATAATTGAATGAAATTGGGTGGTAAAAGAAAACCACAGCTTCCATTATAGGATACGGTTGCTTTTCATTTTGTTTCCTTTCTTTCAAATGATTTGGTATTAAAATAATTGAAAAAAGCAATATAATGTGAATTTTGTGGGTCCATGTTAGAGTTGTGGATGGGTGGTATGGATATTTAGAAAATATGGGTGAGTGGTTTAAATAGTTGAAAAGTGTAAAATAATATAATATATTGCGTGGGACCCATTTATACCACCAATATGAGTGGCATGGATGTGGGTGCTCTAATTTGCCTGATAAGTTGGCGTGGATTCACTCCGTCTCCTCCGGAACTTAGCTGGGCTCACTTAATTTATAGAAACAATTTTGTTTGAATAATAATTTAATTTTTAGCTTACCTATTTACAATGTTACTATTCTGACAGATTATTTGGTGAACATCTACTATGTTGATATGCATATTTTGTGTAACATTGTTTCTTTATCCTTTTTCTAATTCTTCCTTTGATATTAAGAGATCTTTTATCCTTTTTGCAGCGAGCTAAGAATTCATTATATCTAGACGTCTTTGATACAACAGACAAGAACAAAGAACAAAGAACGGCTCAAAATAGATAAATGAAATTTCTTCAATTAGTTTGTTTATTTTAATTTTAATTTCTGGGATTTGATTGCAAGAGATGCAAATTAATTTTTGAATTTGTTTTGACACATCAGTTATGAATTAATATTTGATTATATTTCTTCATTTGATAATGGAGATATTCATTTATCTATTTTGCAGCAAGCTGATAAGTCTCGAAATCTAGAATGATCTGATACAACGACAAAAACGGAGTATGTTTTGAAACAACTACTCAATGTAGTGTAGCATGTTTTGAAACAAATAGTTCTGGGTAGTTTCAAGTAATCAGGTTTATTTTGGTACACTCTTCTTGGATTGTAAATTAACTTCAATTTATTTATTCTCTGTTTAGTTTTCATGTCAATCAAAACTATCGATGGGCGGTGAGGGTTGGTGGTTATAATTTAAAAGTTCAGTGTTATGATTTTCTTACCCAATCAAAATTATTGCTTTCTAACCTTAAGGTTTTTGACAATTTGACCGGTAATCTAGAAGAAATTGGAACAGCAGCTCTGATCGTCTGAATGCAATTTGGTTCGGAGAATTATGGTACTTATAAAATTCAGAGGAGATTCATAGTTTGTTGTAACAAACTTTTGTGAACTTATTATTATTATTTTTCACTGAATGATTCTGTTACAGGACTTGTTATTTATACACTTAGTCTTAGGGGTGTGTTAGTCCTATACATGGTGACTAACACACCTTTAGATAATCCTAACTAATCCTATCTAACCTTAGTTATACTTATCCATTAGGATTAGCCTTTGACTAAGATATATCAGAATCTATACACACTTATTAGTGCTTATTACATTTGATTATGCTATACTCTTATACACCCCCCTCAAGCTTAGTGTGGATTCTTCACATTGAGCTTGTTTCTGATGAAGAGAAACTTGTCAGTAGAGATAGGCTTGGTGAGGATATCTGCTAGTTGGTCAGTGCCTGGAATGTGAGAAACTGTTAGCTGCTTTGCTAATACTTTTTCTCTGACAAAAAATAGATCTATCTCCATGTGTTTAGTTCTTGAGTGTAGTATTGGATTATGAGCAAGAAGAACAGCTGACTGATTATCACAAAAAATAGCTGGAGATGTAAAAGGTACAGTAAGTTCTGTGAGTAGAGTCTGAATCCAAAGAGCATCTGCAGTAGCCTGTGCTAGACTTCTATATTCTGCCTCTGTGCTAGACCTGGCTACAACTTGTTGTTTCCTTGACCACCAAGATATGAGATTTGGTCCAAAAAAGATTGTTGTACCAGAGGTGGACCTTTTATCATCAGGATCAGATGCCCAATCAGCATCACAAAACACCTTGAGAGGGAGTGGATGATTAATTGCAGTAGGTAAAATATTGAGGCCTAAATCAATAGTGCCTTTGAGATATCTTAAGATCCTTTTGACAGCAACCCAATGAGTTTCCTTAGGAGCAGACATGAACTGACATACTTTGTTAACTGCATAAGAAATTTTTGGTCTAGTTATAGTTGCATACTGTAAGGATCCCACTACAGACCTGTAGAGTAGTGTAGTGTCTTGGACATTATCTGAGCCAACTTTAGATAATTTACAACTAGACATCATGGGAGTATTGATAGGTTTACAGTCAGTCATATTTGTTTTTGCTAGAATATCTCTGATGTACTTACTTTGAGTGAGTAAGAGTGAATTGTCAGATAGTTGCTTAACTTCAATTCCCAGAAAATATTCTAAATCACCCAGCTGTTTTAAACTGAAGACTGAGTCAAGCTTTTGTACTAGAGTTTGAACAAGGGACAAAGAACTCCCAGTGATGATTATATCATCAACATAGACTAGCAAGTATACCACCTGTCTGTTTTTGGTGTAAGTGAAGAGAGAAGGATCACATTTACTAGCCTTGAACCCAAACTGAAGTAAAGTAGAGGTGAGCCTATCAAACCACTGTCTTGGTGCTTGCTTGAGGCCATAAAGTGCTTTGTTTAGCTTGCAGACAAGATTTGAGTCAGAAGCTTCAAAGCCTGGAGGTTGCACCATGTATACCTCTTCTTTGAGCAGCCCATTTAAGAAAGCATTATTGATGTCAAGCTGCTTTAGAGGCCATTTATAAGACACAGCTAATGACAGGATCAATCTAACAGTGATGGGTTTTATAACAGGGGAGAAGGTCTCATTAAAATCAAAACCTTGAAGTTGGTGGAAACCCTTTGCAACCAATCTTGCTTTATACTTATTGATGGTACCATCTGGGTTTTCTTTAGTTCTAAACACCCATTTACATCCAATTGCTTTTCTGTTTGGAGGTAAGGGAACAAGAATCCAAGTCTCATTTCTTTTTAAAGCTTGGAACTCTTCTGTCATAGCTGATAGCCATTTAGGATCCTGTAGAGCTTGTTTTACTGTTCTGGGTTCAATGTGAGTGAGAAGTAGTTTAGGATTTACCCTTGGTAAGACAATGCCAGATTTGGCTCTTGTTTGCATGGGGTGAGTGTTGCTGGGTTTTGAGGGGGTAATGTGAGGTAGAGATGACTGAGTAGTGATATCATTTTCAGAAGCATGAGTAGGTTCAATGTTAGATTCAGGTTGTGAGTGTATGATGGGAGGGTTAGATAAGGTGTTTTTGTGTTGGCCATTTATAGGGAGAGTAGATAAAGCTACATCTTTGATGGGACTAGATAATGCTGAATTTTGAGTGGAAGTAGCAAACAGAATTTTGTAAGGAAATCTACACTCATTAAACAATACATCTTTTGAGATATAGACACGACCAGTTGGTGACAAACATTTGTAACCCTTGTGAGTGTTGGAATAGCCCAGAAAAATACACTCATGAGACCTGAAATCAAACTTGTGTGCATTGTAAGGCCTTAAGAGAGGAAAACATGCACAACCAAAGACTCTAAAAAAGGTGAAGTCAGGATTTTTATTAAAAAGAATAGTGTAAGGGATTTTGAAACTAAGAGAGGCTGTAGGTAATCTGTTTATTAGATGAACAGCAGTCAAAAAGGCATGATCCCAATATGTAATTGGTAAGCTAGCTTGGCTTAAGAGAGTGAGGCCTAGATCAACCACATGCCTATGTTTCCTTTCCACAACACCATTTTGGTGATGTGTGTGAGGACAAATCAATCTGTGTATGATTCCATGATCAGTAAGATAAGAGGTAAAAGGTCTAAATTCCCCTTCCAGTCAGTTTGTAAGGTTTTTAGAGAATGGCCTAATTGAAGTTCTGCCATGGTTTTGAACTGTTTAAAAATGGTAAAAGCATCAGATTTTGCTTTCAAAAGATAGATCCATGTATACCTGGAGTAGGCATCAATAAAAGTAATGTAATAATGATAGCCTAGAGAAGAAACAGAGGGTGATGGACCCCATAAGTCACTAAACACAAGTTCTAAGGGTTGAGTGTAAGTAGTTTGAGAAGCAGCAAAATGCAATCTATGGGCTTTACCCATGCAACATGCAGTACAAAAAGTTGAAACATCATTGGTATTATTTGAATAGGAAATATTACACTGTTTTAATGTGGTTTTGAGGGTTTGATCATTAGGGTGACCAAGCCTTAAATGCCACAGATACAAGGAATTTAAAGACAAAACAGAATTATTCAAGCTAGTATTAGAACTAATGCTACAAACAGAAGGTTTAGCAATAGAAGATAGAGATGAAGACTTAGCATGGTCTATGGAAATGTTGGGGAAAGTGTAGAGACCATCTGCACCAACATTTCCTTGAAGAAGAATAGCCTTAGTGCCCTGTGATTTGACAAGGCAATAGTCAGGATGGAACTCAAAATAAACAGCATTATCTCTAGCAAATTGGCTAACACTTATGAGATTTTTAGTTATGCTGGGTACATGCAGTAAATTGTTTAATGTAAAGTGAGTTTGTGTGTTAAGAGGAGAGGTAAAAACACTTGAACCAGAATTAGTAATAGGTAGGCTTTGACCATTACCCATATAGATTTGATCAGCAGCTGAGAATGGTGAAGGGTCCTGAATGTTCCTTGCATCATTGGTGACATGATAGGAAGCTCCAGAGTCAGGATACCAAGCTGGTGTATTGCTGGTTGATGGTGCATTAGCAATCATAGCACTAGGGTGAGCCTGTTGAGCAGGGAACTTGGGTGGAGGATTGGTGGAGGGCCAGTTATTGTTATACTGAGGGCCATAACCAAATTGTTGTCCATATCTGGGAGGAAAATTATGTCCTGAGTAAGGCCCATAGGCTTCTTGAAAGTAACCTGGTGGTGGTGCTAGTGGAAAGCCTTGAAATTGAGGGGGAATTTGTGGTTGAAACTGTGGATTGTGCCTATGCCAGCAATCTAGTGCAGTATGATTAGCCTTGTAACATATCTGACATTGTAGATTTCCACTGTTATTACCCCTACCACCTGTAGATCTGCCACGACCTTTACCATTTCTTCCACCTCTACCACGATTAGATGCATTATAAGGAGCAAATCTTGAGTTATCTTGAGAAGATTTTGCAGGATCATTACCATAGGTATTATTAGCAGAAGGTTGTGGTTCATCATTTTGCTCATTTTGAGTGTAATCAACATTAGGATTTTGAGCAAGATTAATAGAGGCTGCATCACTTAAGGTTTTCTTCTTTGCCTTTTCTAAACGAGTTTCATGAGCAAGTAAAAGTGCCTCTACTTCATCCATTTCCATGGTTTCAAATTTACTTTCTACTACAGAGATTACAGAATTAAAATCAGATGGAAGTCCTTCAAGAATGATATCTATATGCTGAGATAAAGGTAAAGGATCACCAAAAGACGCAAGATTATCAACTAAGAGTCGAATCCTAAGCAAGTACTCTTGAACAGTGCAATTTTCTAGGGTTGTAGTACGAAGCTCAACTCGTAACTGTCGTGCTTTAGCACACATTTGTTTTTGAAAATAGGAAACGATCTTACCCCAGAGATCGCAAGAACTGCGAGAACCAAGAAAGCGAGCCAAGATTTCGCTCGAAAGAGTAGTTTGAAGCCAAGACAGCAACATCTGATCTTGACGACGCCATTTGCGATATAACGGACTGAGAATTGCAGCTGCACGATCACCGTCGTTGAGGAACATCGGAGGTGGTGACGGAGTAAGAAGAAGATCATCGAGGCCGTGCGCGTTGATATAAGGTTCAACCTGTTGGCGCCAGAGATGATAGTTTTTCTCGTTGAGTTTTTCTGTGATGCGGAGCGTGAAATTGAGATCGGTTTTTGAGTTCGATTCGTTGTTAAGAATCGTTGTTAACGGCGGAGGACGAAGAATTCCATCGTCGTTGTTCTCCGGTGACGCCATTGATGGCGTTGGAGAACTCGGTGCACTCGCCATGGATGAACCAGATGCTTAATCTGATACCATGTAAAATTCAGAGGAGATTCATAGTTTGTTGTAACAAACTTTTGTGAACTTATTATTATTATTTTTCACTGAATGATTCTGTTACAGGACTTGTTATTTATACACTTAGTCTTAGGGGTGTGTTAGTCCTATACATGGTGACTAACACACCTTTAGATAATCCTAACTAATCCTATCTAACCTTAGTTATACTTATCCATTAGGATTAGCCTTTGACTAAGATATATCAGAATCTATACACACTTATTAGTGCTTATTACATTTGATTATGCTATACTCTTATAGTACTTTCCTTTCTTCACTCTAAGTTCTTTTTTGACCGGTTAGTAAGGCAGTTTTCTCTTTCGACATCTGGCTATTCAACCATTTTCTTTTTCTCCGTTCGATTTTCCAAACTTTCCTAACTCTCTATTTGTTCATTTCAACAAAACTCTTGAGTTCCAAGGATTTTCTTCAGTCAGATTTGCTTCTAATCCCAACACACGATAAATCTGAACATTTTGTTTTTCTTTTTTGTTTCTTCTCCACTCTATCCTATCTGCTACAGCGGTGAATAATAAGCATGCCGGTACTAGAATGTCTGGATTTCGCCAAGGAAAACTCCTCGGTTCTCTCTTGATTTGTATCTATCTTCTCTCTTTTTCTTTTTTATGTAATGTTTTCCTCTCAATTTGATTGTTTCTTGTATTTATGGCATTTTAATCATTTAATTTTTTGTGTTTTCAATCGCAGGGTAAAAGAGAGGGATATGTCACAAAGAAATTATGGCAATGAGATCAAATGGATCAGGGGAAAAAGTTGGGTGCTTCTTATTTGCAATGCCAATACATTATCATGAGTCAATTCAAAACATATGTGTTCTGTGTGAAAATATCCTTTTAAATTAGCAAACTGAATTTATTGGTTTAATTAAGTGTAACAATTATATATACTGGAATGACTGAACATCAGTGTTTTGAATCAAAAACAGTGTTTCACAAATTAGCCTTCAGTAGTCCATAGGGTAGATAGATATTTAATTTCATGAATTTAATTATTGTGTGTGTGTGTTATTATTTATTTTACGGGGTATGTGTTAATTTGACATATGAGAAATGTGTAAAGTAAAGTAAAATATTTTAATTTTGGGTACATAATTGCTTTATTGAAAGGTATCTTGACATTTATTTTAATTGTTGTTGTCTTATTATTTCGTATTGTTTTTATGTATTTGCATGACAATAAAATATCTCTGGAATATAATCTTTCACATAACGAGTAAGGGGAATATTTATGAGACTATTCTTTGATTTTCCATTGTTGTTTGAAACATAGCATATCAGGTTTACAATAAGCTTTGTAGTTTGTTTGTTTTTGTTGTTTGATAAGTTGAATAATTTGAGGAAAAAGTAGAGTTTTGTCACTTTGACCATCAATTTGAAAGAGGTGATCTCATCTAATTCTGCCACCTATGTAAAAGATTACATAGAGGGTGACTTCAATTTGAAAGAAGTGATCTCATCATCTAATTCCCATTATATTTTTCATTTTTCAGTGTGGAAAATTGATGTAATTCTATTTCATTTCAATCTTCTTCTAACTTTCCTTTGTTATTATTTTTTCCCCAATACAATTGTACTTCAAATTAATCATTGTATTTTGAATTTTGTACAGCTATGCTGTACTTAGGAGTTTAAATGATGATTGTTTGGTGGCATGGAAGAGTGGGTGTGGGAGGCACAAGTTACTTAGGTTAGTATTTTTTACAAGCCTATCATGATTTCATTGTCATACGAATGCCTTTTCTGCTATGTTTGCAATTCTACGAGGATTTAATGTGTATTTTTTGTGGCATGTTATTTTGTGATTTTGTAGTTGTGGGGGACTGACTAAAACTATGTTTATATATCAAGGGGATAGAGGATTTTGTGCTTATTCCAATTTTAATCTTCACTTGCAAATAGTTGTTGATTAATGAATTGTGGTCTGTGTATTGCATTTGTCAGATCATGCTAGTGTTAATGGCAATGGAAACCAGAAGAAGCGAGTGATACATATCACAGTTGCCGTCATAATTTCTAGTATAATAATATTTATAAAGTGGGGTAAACTTTCTATTTGTATATAACAAATATACATGCCTATATGCAATCGTTCATATTAATCATATGCGTGATAATTTTTTGATGTACAACATAGATATTGAAAAGATTTGAAAAATGATCTGAGACATATTCTAATTCTTTAATTTGCCAAAAATAAAGACAGAAGGAAAATATGGACACTTAATGTTTGTAAATTGTAATAGTAACTGATTTCTTGATATTTTCATCTTGCACATTTCAATGGAGGCAACAATATTTTAGATTGAGGAGGGAAGATTTTGATCTGCCAATATTTGATTTTTCAATCATTGTTAAGGAAACTGATAGTTTTGCTAGTAGAAATAAACTTGGGGAAGGCTGATTTGGACCTGTTTATACGGTAATACAGCAAGAACCAGTGATTGCATGACATGTTGTAACCTATAAACACAACATTCTTTCTGGTTCTATCTTTCTGTAGTTTGACTTTCTAACTTCTCTCTTCGATTCCTTGTTTAGTCATGTAGTTTGAATTGATTTCACGACAATCACTTCTGAATTTTGATGAATATATAATTGAAATGATTTTGCATCTCAGTTCATTTACAATTTCTCTTGTGCTCGTCTAATAATTTCTTTTCTTAAATAATTAAGGTTTTTTTTTCGTAGGTTAGGAATTAGGAATCAGTTACTTGTTTCATTTTATAACAAACTAGTTAAAAGATCGCAAGTATAATGAGAACATAGGATTAAATAACCTTCCTCATATAATGGAAGCAAGTGTTTTGATTTGGTGATGTCTATTAAATTATTTATTTCATGTTCTTATTTATTTAACTCTTGTTTCATCTTCATGTTCTATATTCTTAATATTTTCTGGTTGATTAATTTGGGTTCTTGCTTATGATGTTTTATTTGGTTGTTGTTTGTTGAATTGTTTCTATCTTGGAGTTTGCTGCTACTATTATTGGTCGTGAGAGCCTCTGCCCCGTGCACTACTTACGAGAACATGATGATTCTTATGCATTAATTTTGTCATCTTTTCCAAGACTCTCGACATTTCAGTCTTTGTTCGATACTCAATACCTACTTCTGTCAGATGATGTTCCTTTGATTTAACTGTGTGGGTGTTATAGGAGGATAGCTTATAAATGTGTGGTTTGCTGCAAAACCCGTGGCAAGAAGAGGTTCACATAATTTCCTTTAAGATAAGTACATCTCTTACTAGTGATGTTTGTTTATTTGTATAGGAACGTGAATATGAAGCGCTCAAGATTCTAGATACATTTCTTTGCTCTATGCCACAAGGATGAGGAATTCTAGACAACTAAGTTTGACAATTTGTTGATTTGTCACTTGCTCTATTATAATTTTCCTTGTCATTTGTGATATATTTATGAATAAGATGAGTTTTCTCTCATAAATGGGCATTGAGGAACAAGGTAATGAGCTGACAATTTCTTCATTCCTTTCCATTCTCTCTGTCGTACTCCCTCTTTCCATCAATGCAGGAACAAAACCCTCAATCAAAATATGTGGGTAATCCCTTGCATGTGCAAACCCCCATGAATTTGGACTCATGGATATTAATAAGCTGAGGTAAGAACAAAAGAAACCTAATTCTGCTTTCCATTCCTCTCTTTGTTTCAGTTGAAAACCAAAATTCTTAATCCCTCACTTTTGTTGATGCATGTGAGTTTCTGGTAATGAACCAGTCATGGGTTTGTGATTGGAGATGAAGCTCAGGAACTTGGAGAAAGTGGTGTTTGTAATGAAGCTATTCTCAGCCCTACAACTTGTGTTTATCACTCCAATTCAAAGGTGGGTTCCTTTAGGTTTTAGCTTACCTTTAGTTTTAGCCAAATTTGGAACTATAGTTAAATTATAATTAGAAACTATGATATTTGGAGTATTACGGTCCCAATATACTCCTAATGTTCATTAGAATGACAATTTTGATGAACATAGAATATACATGATAACACTTAGTTTTGCCAAAATTTTATCATGGAAAGGTTTAGAGATTTGGTGATATCTATTAAATTATTTATTTCATGTTCTTATTTAACTCTTGTTTCATCTTCATGTTCTATATTCTTAATATTTTCTGGTTGATTAATTTGGGTTCTTGCTTATGACGTTTTATTTGGTTGTTGTTTGTTGAATTGTTTCTATCTTGGAGTTTGCTGCTACTATTATCGATCGGGAGAGCCTCTTCACCTTGCACTACTTACGAGAACATGATTCTTATGCATTAATTTTGTCATCTTTTCTAAGACTCGACATTTCAGTCTTTGTTGTTTGATACTCAATATCTACTTCTGTCAGATGATGTTCCTTTGATTTTACTGTGTGGGTGTTATAGGAGGATAGCTTATAAATGTGTGGTTTGCTGCGAAACCCGTGGCAAGAAGAGGTTCACATAATTTCCTTTAAGATTTTAAAGTATCGTGATATTTGTTTATTTCTATAGGAACGTGAATATGAAGCGCTCAAGATTCTAGATACATTTCTTTGCTCTTGGCCACAAGGATGAGGAATTCTAGACAGCTAGGTTTGACAATTTTTTGTTATGTTGATTTGTCACTTGCTCTATTATAATTTTCCTTGTCATTTGTGATATATTTATGAATAAGATATGAGTTTTCTCTCCTAAATGGGGCATCCCCCGTAGAACCTGCAACTGGAGCAAGAATTTGGTATGGAATTAGCAGCTGTTGATATGTTTTTCCTAGATTGTAGATAATAAAAAATTCACATAACCACACTACTCTTGACTCTTTTTTTACACATCGGTTATCAATGACTATTTGATTAATATTTGGTTATATTTCTTCATTTGGTAATTGAGAGATTCATTTATCTATTTTGCAGCAAGGTGAGAAGTCTTGAACGACAACAATGGAGAACGGTTTCGGATAGGTAAATTAAACTTCTTCAATATCATTTGCTCTTTATCATTTTTATTTTGGGCTATTATTGTGAGACTATGAAGTAACATTTCTTCTGATTTTATCTTTTTCGCTGCTATTATGTATCCAATTAGGTATCCGAAATTGGTTCCATATAGGTTTCAGAAAGTGGTCATGTTTTGCTAAACTAGATTCATGATAATCGCCTCTGGTTGAATTTGTGTTTGAAACAATAGTTCTAGGTTTAGACCTTAGTGGAAGTTAGAGATGAATAAGAATCCAACTAGTGAATGGGTGTGTAATGACATGCATAGCATAGAGGAATGCGCATTGAGTAAACAAATGATTTCGGTCGTTGACAGTAGAAGCGGTTGAACGACAATTGAGGTGAGAAGTACCTCTAGATGTATTTTGGAGGTAGAAATTTACACTAAGGATAAGATGTTGGATTAATTAAGAATGGATAGGGTGACAAGCTCTTTTAAGGAAAAGATAATTTAATGGTAAGAGGAAAGGAACTCAAAAGAGTTCAGAAATAGAATGGGTGTATGATGTAGGATAGTGTGTGCAGACGATGGTAATCACCAACCAGATGTTGGGATGTTATTTTTAAGACTGTGATTGGATTGAGATTCGAAGATGAACACACAGTTCGGCGCAATTACGAGATTAAAGGAAAAAATTTAGGACTTATGTTTATTGGTGAAGTTGTGAAGTTCTTCTACGGAGATGACTATTTCTTTCGAAGTGTAATGGTTTCGGTGGTACTTGTTGTGGTCTCATTGTACTTACTGTTGGAAGGTACTCAGCGGATGTTTCGTGAGTGGAAGCATGAGAGTTTTAGTGACGTGTTTTGAGCGTTGTGTCTCGTCAACGAGATCGAAGTAGTAAGAGATCAAGGTAGTAAGAAATTGAGTAAATTAAATTGTTGTCGAAGGTAGTAAGAGATCAAGTTTGAGAGTTGTGTAATTAAACTGTCCGAACTTGAGGTTCGGGTAAACACGTTGTAGCGGTGATTTTCGGACGCCAACAAGCTATTGGTTAGCTTGGGCTCGCAAATAATGATTCACCACTGAACTTTAATTTATCCAAGGGAAAGGAAAAAGATCGAATAAACCCATAAATAAACATGCAAAATTTAAAGAAGCGATGAAGCAATTAAATGATGCAGTTTTCAGAGATCATAGGTACGGGGATTAGTTATACAAAGGGAATGTATTAGCACCCTAAGTATCTGTAGTACTCTACAGGAACCTCTTGTAATATACTCCCTCCGTTCATTTTTAAGTGTCCAAAAACGTCGAATTTAGCGTTTCTATTTAACTGTCCATTTGGTGTTTTAAGGGTACGATTTGTCAATTATACCCTTTGTCAATTACTCATATTTTTTTCATTAAAACTAATTAATGCTATATATTTGGAAAACTAAATCTTTTTATTTTTTTATTTTTTTGGAAATTTTGTTTTTTTTTTTTGTGTGCATAATATATTAAATTTATTGGAAAGAGAAAGTATGTGCAAAAAAATAGTATTTTATTGGTGAATTAAAATTAGGGTATAATAGGAAAATAAGGTACAAAAATAAACTTTCTTAATTTGATGTTACTATTCAAAACGGACACTTAAAAAGGAACAGAGGTAGAGCTGTCAAAATGGGCCAGCCCGAATGGGCCGGCCCGAGTGGCCCAATTTTTTTCCGAGCTTGGGCCTTAAAAATCTAGCCCGAATTAACATCCGGGCTTTTTTGCCCGGCCCGATAAAGCCCGCAAAAAATATGGGCCGGCCCGAATGGGCCGCGGGCCGCCCGCAAGCCTGAATAAGTTATAATTAAAAAATTAAAAAAAAAATATGAGTAAATAAAGAAGGATGTTTATAACAATTTCACTTGGTCCACCAATCCAAAAGCTCACACAAACATAACAAGTTAACAACACGGCAGCAGCACAACACACACGTCAAACACACCTTCCAATTCCATCAAACGGTTATTTCAGAGAATAAATATGCACTAGTAACACAAATTATATACATGCACTAGTAACGTAAATTATATACATAAGGAAATGAAAATAAGCAAAAAATAAAAATAATTTATCGTGTCATTAAAATAAATAAGTTGTCCACAACTCCTAGCTCAACTGGTAAAAAATTGCCGAAATTGTTAGGCCGATCGTCATGACCGGGGTTTGAACCCCGGCTCCCTCACTTGTATGTGTGAGTTTATATAATGGCTTTGCCATTTTCGTCTATGTACCAAAAAAAAAGAAGTTTTTTTTTTTTTTTTGAATATCAAAGATATTATATATAAGCACTAAAGTGCACAAGAAGTACATATTAGGCCCAACAAAGAAACAGCAACAAGAGTTCCGGGGCAAAAAAACAAACAGAGGCCTAACTTGTTGTGATCTCTCTGTAATTTGTCAAATTTGTTTGGCACTTAAATTTCTTTTTTTTTTCATTACCCTTCATCTATCTAATTTTCCTTTAAAAAATCCGGGCCGGCCCGAAAGCCCGTACCGGGCTCGGGCCTTCTTTTTGCAGCCCGTTTTTTATCCGGGCTTTTTAGCCCAGCCCGATAAAGCCCGAAGCCCGAAACGGGCCGGGCCGCCCGTTTTGACAGCTCTAAACGGAGGGAGTATGTGTTTTTGTGTTAAAAGTATTTGCTTGTAAAATTTGTTTGTAAATGATTGGGATGATGAGAGAAAAAAAATTTATTAAATTTTGATTTAGGAAGACACAATGCCCTTTGCACTACGTACCCGTTAAGGATCAAAATCCCGTAGTTCGGGGTAAAAATAACAAAGTGGTTTGTTTGATTGTTTTTTAGGAGAAAAGACGAGTTGTCATCTTAAGTTTTAAACTTCTTTTTATCCACCACAAACATGCTAAAAATGGATCTTTGCTTCACAAAAAGGAAGAGCACACACTCGGATATCATCGACGAGTATGCCACTAACTCTCCTAAGTGGAAAAGACTCAACATTTTTTGATGTTATGGGAAAAATGAATTCTCAGCCATAGATGACTCACATCTAAATTCTTTGAAAAAAGGGCTTTAAAGTCAAAAGCCAAGCGACAAAATGTTTGAATTGTTTTTGTATTTTTTGGTCTTTTGAAAATGTTTTGATATGCTTAAGTGTGTTAAAGCATTTATTGGAAAAAATGTTTGAAAAATCTCTTGACGAAAGTCAAAGGTTTTTTTAATAAAGATTCTCTTTTTTTTGAAAATTTGTTTTTTGATTTATTTGAAAGTTTTTGGAGTTTTTTTTTTTGTTTTAATGTTTGAAGTACAATGACAGATAAATATGCAAACATAATGTCAAAAAAATAAATCCTTTCCCTTGGATTAAAAACAACTAGATAATATACATATATTTTTTTGCATTCTTTTGATTTATGAGAAGTATATAAATAGATAAAAAATAAAGAGATATTGCATGTTTTTGGTATTTTTGACGTCATTCTATATATAACATGTAAAATAAAATAAAATAAAGGGGGCTGGCTGGGTATTGAACCCAGGGGGGGTGAGCGCGAGAAACAGAAGGGTTTAAAAAATAAAATAAAGGGGGCTGGTTGGGTATTGAACCCAGGACCTCTTTGTAACCACTGAACACTCAGCCATTTGCCCGGGGGGGTGAGCGTGAGAAACAGAAGGGTTTAAAAAATAAAATAAAGGGGGCTGGCTGGGTATTGAACCCAGGGGGGTGAGCGTGAGAAACAGAAGGGTTTAAAAAATAAAATAAAGGGGGTTGGCTGGGTATTGAACTCAGGACCTCTTTGTAACCACAAAACACTCAGCCATTTGCCCCAGCGTGCATTTTCTATCATATCTGCTTTCATTAAAGGGTTTTTCTAACCTGTGCAAGATTAGAAAAACAAAAGGCTTTAAAAAATAAAATAAAGGGGGTTGGCTGGGTATTGAACCCAGGACCTCTTTGTAACCACAAAACACTCAGCCATTTGCCCCAGCATGCATTTTCCATCATATCTGCTTTCATTAAAGGGTTTTTCTAACCTGTGCAAGATTGCACATGATAAAGAACAATTAATACCCACTTTTTATGAATTTTTTAAATGTTATTAATGCACCAACTTCTCTCTCTTCACTCCAATTACTGATTATTTTTCTTCTCTCTCCTCTCTTATGGACTTTTGTTGCTCTAACATCACCGGTCACCTCCTCCTCCGGCGACCACCACCGACCACGCTCGCCGGCGTTTTTTCTCCATCTTGCTCGTCTGCCACCACCACAATTTCAGGCTCAGCGTCTTTTCGTTTTCATTGGCGAACAACAATTGAGATCTCAGCAATTGGATGATATGTAAGTGTTGTGTGAGCATATATGGAACGTGTTTGCCGGATGGAGACTACACAGGATTTGTCAGATGAAGACTGCCCTATATATGATGAAATAGAGAATATATGCTCATGCATTTCATAGTTGCGTGTAGGGGTGGTTGTCTGTGATAAGACCCATATAAGCACCGGATGTTTGTCTGGGAGACTTCACCTACCCTGCGGGGTTTGGTAGGTGGGATCTACGACTTTCTGCGGAGAGGTTAATTTCTTGGTGTTTGTCTGGGAGACTTCACCTGCCCTGCGGAGTTTAGTAGGTGGGACATACGACTTTCTGCGGAGAGGTAAAATTCTGGAATTCATGCTTGTGATAGCCAGTGATTGGTGTCACGCTCATGTAGAGTCTGCATTGATAGGATAAATGTTCATTTGAATATTGTTGTGTGTGATTGATAGATTATCTGTGCAATTAAATTCTATGATGTGTGATTCATTTGATAAATGAGTATACGCTAGCATGTAATATTGTATATCTTGCGCTGCGTATTTTTGGTTATATGTTATTTTTAGATCGTGATTCTCTACGAGCATTTTTAGGGCCTTATTTGTACCGCATGGAGAAGCGGCGAGGCTTGAAGTTGTCTGTGGGTCTTCGTCACCCAGTTATCTTCAGTTAGAATTTAAAGATCAGCTTAGGGGTAGTGGTGTAAGAGTCTTGTATACTCTTATTTATTGTCCGCTGTATTTATCTTGTTAAATTGTATTATGATATTTATTTGGAATAAATTGTGTCGCTATGTTTGTTTAGACATAGTGTTTGATTTATATTCTTAAACTTTTCTCGAGAAAATATTTTATGGAAAAAGGGCATTGCATTCTTATCGTTATTTGAAAATGGTTTACTCTGATTTAATTTAAGTATACGATCGTGAATGTTTTATTTCAAAGTCTTTGTTTTTTTTTAAAAAACAAAAAACAAAAATGTGCCTACTTTTGGGCTTTGAAAATCGGGGTATTACAGAATGAGTGATAACCGACCGGGTCGGAACGACCCGCATACAGACCCGGTGGCTGAAGAAGATGACTAGCCTTCTGCTAAATCTATAGTTTCTGATTTTACGACAAAATTTCACAAGAGGAGGTGTTTAGTTTATTTAATTAGCAGTCAAGATTTTGTATGTAATATTTAAATCGATGTAATTTTTGTGTCTAACGTTTCAATAAAAAAGTTATGGTTGAACCATATTTTGCCTTTATTGATTTTGTTCCTGAGTTTTCTGTCATTGAGCAATCCGTTACGAAAGTGACGGAACACCCTTAGCAAGTTTCATGCAAATCGTGACTTAAGTCACAGATAGATGGCATAGGGTGTCTATCACTTAAGTAAGAGATAACTCTATGACAGGAAACTCAGAAACAGAAACCTGCAACAGAGTCAGTCATTTGGACTTGTTTTTGGCGCCGACATTTTTATCGATATTAATAGGCGTAATTATCTAGACAGAATGCAGTCGATTGAATTTGTATCGATGTTGTTGGTTGATCCATTTCTGTTGACATTAAACAAAAACCAAGCATCAGAGCAAGAACAAAACAACCAACCAACACAGTAATCCTCTACTTAAGTAGCGGATTCAAACAGTCTCAGAAAACAGAAAACAAAAACAAAAATGCAAACCCTAATCACATTTATCCTTAATTCACAGCAGAAATCAACAACAATAACAACACGAAATCAAATTTAAATCAAACAATAACGACATGCAACCACAATCCGTAACCTAAGTCACGTATTCAAACATGGAAGACCACTAAAAAATGCGAAAAAATGAAGAAAAAATCCAAATTAATAAACTAACCTTGGAGTTTTTTATGTTTGATGATGTTTGCGGCCTTATTCCGAGTAGAATGGCGAAGAAATGAGTGGATTTGGAGTTGTTTTTGATTTTTGGAGTTTCGGAACGGTTTTGGGGTGAGTTCATCGTGTTTTGAGACTGGTAGAATGTTGGGGAAGAAGGTGGGTTTCCTTATATACGTTATGACCGTCCGTCACATAAGTCACAGATATATTTAAGGTGTTCGTAGCATAAGTCATGGATGCTCACTTGATATTTACACATCCGTGGCTTAAGTCACAGATGATATCCTTAACTTAAGTAACAAATTGGGGTATTTTTGTAATTTTGTAGGGCACATCCCAAAAACAGTAGGATGACAAAAGTAATTTTCTTCAAACATTATGATATCCTCTGACATTATGAATTATCATTTTGATAATCTTTTTTATAGGATATTTTGTTTCGATTTTTAATATAAGTAGTCTAATTCATAAAAATTTGGTTAAACCTACTTTCTAATATAATATATAGTTTCAAAGTGCAAACTTAACTTTTTATTTTAAAACTAATTAGTTAATCAAATTTATTAATATTGCAGTTGTTATATTTTTCAGTTGGGTAAGGAAGCTAAAGAAAAACAAAGAATTAAAAATAAAAACTAATTACGAATAAAAAAGGTTTCTATTGCGTCGTTTCTAAGAAGATCACGAATATTTTCTGTTGGAGAAGCATGAGTCAGGAAGTCGACATCTGAAGAGGCTCCAAGTTTAGCGAAGAAATCTGCACATTGATTCCCCTCTCTAAGAGTGTGATAAAGAGAAACATTGGGTTGAGAGATCAGCTCCTTTATATCTTGGATCAACACTGCATGGATATGATAGGTAACTTGGGGACCTTTGATGAGGTTGACACAATGTAAAGAATCAGAGTAGCAAACAAGTTCATCAATACTCATGTCTTTGGCCAGCAAGAGGCGGCCCTTGTAGATAACATAAAATTCAGCGAGCAAAATGTCAGATGACCCTTGAATGAAGCCTGGGAATCCTACAAGATAGTGGCCGAAAGTGTTTTTAATAATGCCGCCAAATCCATATTGCACGGAAGAACAGAGGCAACTTCCATCCACATTAAGAATGGTACAAGGGTAGTTATTGTTGTTCCACTTGATATATCTATCAGCTAACTCGCCGTTGGACGTCGGTGGGGAAGAAGCATGTTATGAAGGTTATGACCATAGCTTGAATGTTGAAGGAGAGTCAATTTAAGGACCAAGTCTCATTGGAAGCATGTAACACCCCGTTTTTCAACAGCCAAAAAGGGCATTATTTTTTTTTTTTTTTTCTTTTTCAACTAACACTCAAAGTGCGCATAATAGTTTTATAAATGAACCGGCATTCAAATATACAAAAGAACTCATTACCAAAAGGTGCTTCGACAAGCAAAGTGTATTTCCTGAATAATTACAATCCAAGTCTAAGTATCAAACAAGTTAGAACTCCTATGCTAACCATAAAAACACGGTGCACAAAACACACCGGTGCATAGTCTAACTATTCTAGGCTACAACTCCAACCGCTCACTGGGGCCTGGAACAGCCACCGTCGTCACCACGACCTAACCCATCATCTGGGTGGGATGAGCCCGCAAATGAAAGAAAGGGTCACCACAAAATACAAGTATATATATATATATAACCGGTGCGAAAGATGTACACATAACAAATTTCCACATACACAAGAGAAAGCTCTTTAACACAAAAGCAAATCCCACCAACGGGCTTATATATATAATGCACACATAGCCTACCAATGCAGACTCTACATGATCGTGACACCAATCACTGGCTGCCACATGCATGAATTTTAATTCCGGAATTCAACCTCTCTATAGAAGGCGTAGGTCTCTGGTGGGATAACACCTCCTACTATTGGTGGGATAACACCAGGTAGAGTCACACAAGACAATACCAAAACAATCACGGTGGGATAACACCGGGTGAGTCACACAAGACAACCACCAACTCAATAAAATCCAGTGGGATTTGGCGAAGTCGCACAGACAACCGCCTGGTACGAAGGCAAGTCACACAAGACATACACCTAGGCACACAACTATGAAATGCATGGCATATATTCTCTTCGGCATATACGGGATAGTCACACAAGACACAATCCTCGCGTAGTCCTATCTGACGCACGCATTCACATATGCTCATGCAAACAAACACATAGCCTAAAGCCTATGTACAAAGCATCTCAGCATACATACATTTTCTCAATCATATGTAATTTGCACACATTTTTATAAACACGTTCTCATCAACGAGAATACATAAGTACAAACATGCCAAAGCACACAGCAATTGCATACACAGCAAAACAAAGCATGTCGTAACCATTTCGAAAGACGGAAATAAAGTGGAGCCCTTACCTCGGCAACTTCCGTCAACAACACACGTCCAAACAACACAACGCGCTTCCTAAAACAAGCAGCATACCATCAATACATTGTTTCCCAACCAATCGTATTGAAACTAAACCATAAACCCCAAAAACTTGAAGGTTTCTAAGGAAAATCCACTCTTTCGGATACCATACCAAAATCTATCGTATTGATCAACCACCATGAGTTATTTGTACTATTTTTAGGACCCAAAACAATTGTCAAAAGTCTTAAATAATTTGAAATGCAAAATGGCCGTTTTCTTGCGTTATAAGTTACGTACTTTCCGAGTACCCGAAAAACTCGTTTCCAATCCCCGACACTTCCATAAATTAATAAAAAGGGATTAGAAAGCTAAAAACCAAGTTTAGAAATCAGAATCCAAAATTTTAGGTCCCAGAGCTCGCCCTGGCGAGTTGGCAGCGAGTGGAGGCAGAGAGTACTGGTCTTACTCGCTCTGGAGCTCGCCCTGGCGTGTTGTCAGGACCTGTGACACTCGCCCTGGCGAGTAACCACTCGCTCAGCGAGTTTCAACTGTCATGACAGCAAAAGACAGCAACTCACACCACCTTTTTCCACCCATGCCTAGTTTGATTCTATTAGTTCCCTACACTTTTTCAAGTCATAAAAGCAAACCATTTTCATAAGCAAGCAATTCATTTCCGAAAGCTTGTAGGTTGCTTCGAGTGCAAGTTATTTGGTTTTCACTTCCAAAATCAAAACCAAATCCAAACACAAGTTTTATTACGGGCCTTAACCGTCCGGTAATCATCTTCAAACATGTTTTCAAGGTAAAAAGTAACACCACATGTCACAATAGTTTCAAACCACTTTGACCCCAAAATACTACCCAAAAACACTTAGGAATATTTTCATAAACCACCAAATATTTTTCATCGGATTTTTCTAAAACAAAACCATACAACGCATTTCCCTTTTGCTCAGAGGTTCAAAGACAACTTTTCTTTTCAAAACCTTACAACATAACCTCATGTAATTGATCAATACATAACCAACTCAAAACCCTAACTTTTCTCATGAGATTCTCACAAACTCATGGAAAAATTGAAACAACAAAGCCTAGCATGCTTACTAAACTCTCATGAACAACTTTCATGAAACAAGAACTAGCAAGAACAACCTTTCTCACCAAACCCTCTTAAGAACATAAACCCAAAAACCTCACAACTCTAAAAAATCTACCAACCTAGGAGATAAGAAGAGAGGGTTACCTCAAGAAAGTGATTCTCTACAACTTTCTTCAAAGCTCCAAAGCTTGAAATGGAGTGAAATGGTGAAGAATGGAAAATTTAGTGAAGGTTAGAAAAAGAAATGGAGTTTCACGTGGAAGAGAGAAAGAAAGGAGTGAAGTTTATGATTTTCTCCAGTCCACAATCAACAAACCTCCTTACTATGCCAATGCTCTTGCTCACTCATGGCCATTGGATCAAAAGACAAAATGCCAAGACAAAACCCTAGCCATTGGATCAAACCAAACCAAATCCACTTGAGATAAAACTCAATACCTCATAGAAATACTCACACGTTCAGCTCTCGCACGCCGCGACGAACGAAACTCACCAAAACAGAAAACCTACGGAAAGAACGTCTAACGTTTCACATTTCCAAAACTTATCGCCGAATCTTTTTCCGCGACTGTAATTTTCTTCCATACCTCAGAAAATTAATCTCAGAATATATCTTAACTCGCGCAGATATATAAAACTTCCATCCGAAACCTCACTCAAAACAGACGCAATAAGATTTTACAACAACGGGTAAAATCCTACTCGTTTTTCCAAAAACAAGAATAATCCAAAACTTATTATTCTACAACCACATATAACTTCTTATTCAAGCAACAGGATCACAGAACCAAAGTCTGTACAATTAGAGTGCATGAGCACAAAACCGGCTCAATTACAGCAAAAGCTAATAATTACACGATGTTTCATCACACGAACCCATCGAAACCCTAATAATTCCTTAAACCAACTATACAATGAAATCTTGGGTCTTACAATACTACCCCCCTAAAAGAAGTTTCGTCCTCGAAACTTAGACATCGTTAAACAATCTGGGGTATAATTCCTTCATCTTACTCTCGAGCTCCCAGGTAGTATCTCCTGTAGCTTCGTTCCATATTACCTTCACCAAAGGTATCTCTTTCGTCCTCAGACGTTTCATCTTCCTATCCGCAATCTTGATCGGCGGAACCTCGAATGACAAATTATCCCTCAACTGGATGTCATCTGGTGTGATCACATGTGATGGATCCGGTGTATATTTCCGCAATTGCGACACATGGAACACGTCATGAATCAAAGATAGTACCGGTGGCAACGCGATCCGATATGCTACCTTCCCAATCCGCTCCGTAATCTGATAAGGCCCTATAAACCTCGGAGTCAACTTTTTCGCTTTCAAAGCCCTTCCAACACCAGTTGTTGGGGTAACACGGAGAAATACATGATCTCCCTCCTCAAACTCTAAAGGCCTCCGACGCCTATCCGCATAACTCTTTTGTCGATCTTGAGCAACCTTCATCATTGCCCTTATCTTTCGGACCTTGTCCGTCGTCTGTTGTACCATTTCCGGTCCTACTATCATACTCTCCCCATCTTGGTACCAACACAAAGGAGTCTGACATCTCCTCCCATACAAAGCCTCGTATGGTGCCATTCCAATACTCGCGTGGAAACTGTTGTTGTATGTGAATTCTATCAAAGGTAATACATCATCCCAACTTCCACGATCATCCAAAACACAAGCTCTCAACAAATCTTCCAAAGATTGATTTGTTCTCTCGGTCTGCCCATCTGTCTGAGGATGGTAGGCGGAACTCAATCTCAGTTTCGTCCCCAACGCTTCATGCAAAGTCTTCCAAAAGTGTGAAGTAAACTTTGGGTCTCGATCCGACACTATACTTGACGGAATCCCATGTAACCTCACAATCTCAGCAATGTAAACATCGGTCAACTTCGCCGCTGTATCCGTAGTTCTTACCGGTAGAAAATGAGCGGACTTGGTCAAACGATCCACTATCACCCAAATGGAATCATGCTTCCTCCTGGTCTTAGGTAAACCAGTGACGAAATCCATAGAAATGCTATCCCACTTCCACTCGGGGATATCTAATGACTGCAGCATCCCTGCCGGTCTCTGATGTTCAATCTTCGCCTTCTGACAAGTCAGACACGACGCCACATACTCGGCCACATCCTTTTTCATACCTGGCCACCAGAAATCATGCCTCAGGTCTTGATACATCTTTGTCGCTCCAGGATGTATACTAAGTTTACTCTTGTGTGCCTCCCCTAGAATTATGTTTCTCAAGTCCATAGCTTCGGGTACACACACTCTCCCTTGACACCTCAAGATATTGTCCGATCCCACCTTGAAATCTCGGTTGGTTCCTCGAACAATCAAAGCCCTTTTCTCCATAAGGAACTTGTCATCTTGACAATTAGCAATATCTTCCAACAAACCGTTTGAGATGGTAATCATACCCAGTCTCATATTCCCTAAAGCAAACTCTACCTCTAGGTGCAAGTCACGAAACTCTCTCAACAGCTCTTGTTGACTAGCCATTTGTGCCGAACAAACCGACACACTCTTCCTACTCAAAGCATCGGCTACCACATTAGCCTTTCCAGGGTGGTATTCTAAAGTGAAATCAAAATCTTTCAAGGTTTCCATCCATCTCCTCTGCCTCATATTAAGCTCTTTCTGATCGAACAGATACTTAAGACTTTTATGGTCACTAAACACGACAAAAGTGCAACCATAAAGATGATGTCTCCAAATCTTCAATGCGAAAACCACGGCCGCAAGCTCTAGATCGTGCGTAGGATAATTCTTTTCATGCACTTTCAACTGTCTTGACGCATAAGCCACTGCTCTCTTGTGTTGCATCAACACACATCCCAACCCCTGATGAGAAGCATCACAATAAACCTCATACGGTTCCTCCGACTGTGGTAACATCAAAACTGGTGAAGTCGTCAACCGTTCTTTCAACAATTGGAAACTCAACTCACACTTCTCTGTCCACGCAAAAGGTTGATCTTTTCGCGTAAGTTGTGTCATCGGTGCCACAATCTTAGCGAAACCTTCAATGAACCTTCGGTAATAACCGGCCAAACCAACAAAACTTCTCACATCAGTCACTGTTTGAGGTTGCTTCCATGAAAGTATCGTATCAATCTTGGCTGGATCCACGGCTATTCCCTCTTTTGATATAACATGGCCAAGGAAATTCACCTCTTCCAACCAAAAATCACACTTTGACGGGTTAGCATACAACCTTTTCTCCCGCAAAACTTGCAAAACCAAGCGAAGATGCTCTTCATGCTCTTCTTCACTTTTCGAATACACCAAAATGTCATCAATGAACACCACTACAAACTTGTCCAAAAATGAATTGAATATCCGATTCATGTAAGCCATAAAGATAGCAGGTGCATTCGTCACTCCAAACGGCATCACCAAAAACTCATAATGCCCATACCGCGTCCTAAACGCCGTTTTCTGAATATCCTCATCTCGTACTCTTATCTGGTGATAACCAGATTTCAAGTCAATCTTGGAAAACACTGAGGCTCCCCTCAACTGATCCATCAAATCATCAATACGCGGCAATGGATATCGGTTCTTGATAGTCACCTTATTAAGCTTCCGATAATCCACACATAAACGAGACTTCCCATCCTTCTTTTTAACCAACAAGACCGGTGCTCCCCAAGGCGACACACTAGGCCTTATGAAACCTTTACCTAACAAGTCCTCAATCTGACCTTTCAACTCTACCAACTCGGCTGGAGCCATCCGATAAGCTGATTCTGAAATCGGACCCGTACCCGGTTGCAAGTCAATGAAGAATTCCACCTCTCTACACGGAGGAAAAGCTGGAATCTCCGATGGAAACACATCTTGGAAATCCTGAACCACTCGAATTTCCCCAATTCGGATCTCTGACATCACTCCTAAGCTAGCAAGTGAGACTATCTCCGGTTCTCCGTTACACATAACCACAGAAAGCCGATTTGCAGACAAGTACCTTCGCACACCTGGCTCGGGAAAGAAAACCAATTTCCGAGCGCAGTCTAGAATCACATAATGATACGACAACCAATCCATCCCGAGGATGATCTCGAGAGATAAGAGCAGTAGACACACCAAATTGACCAGAAAATCCCTATTCTGGATTACTACCAAACAATGCAAACATGCAGTATTCACTACCAAATCCTTAGCAGGAGTCAAAACATTCAAATCAAAAGGAAGAACAGAAACATTCAAACTCAAACGATTTGCACATGCCAAAGATATGAATGAGTGGGTTGCCCCCGTGTCAATCAAAGCAGTTAAAGAATTACCTGCGATGTGACAGCTCTCGTGGATGGCATTGCTAGCCTGCCCACTCAACTCAGTGCCCATACAGTAAGCACGTGCCTTTGCCGCAGGTCTGGCACCCTGTGAGCCTTGTGCCACATTTGCCGACGGCCCAGTCTTCGGGGCTCTGCAATCTCTAGCAAAGTGTCCCGGCTTCTTGCAGTTGAAGCAAGTGTTTCCCCCCTTTGGTTGCGTGCACTCATTTGAAAAATGCCCCGCTTCTCCACAGTTGTAGCAAGCCCCCTTGCCACCATCAGATTTTCCCCGGGTTCCCTGATTCACCGATCGGCCCGGTCCTTTACTGTGCTGAGGACGGTTATAAGGCTTACTCCCTTGCCTCCCACTATTCTGAGTCGAACCACGATCATTGGTACGACTTGGTCCTCCGGCACTAGAATTCCCTTGGCGGTTCACCCGCTTATTCCTCATGTCCTCTACCTCTTGGCACTTTTCAACCAAGACCTGGAACTGTCGGATACCCAATGGCACAACCGCATCCTGCAGTTCGTACCTCAGCCCATCTTGAAATCTACGGCACATATAAACCTCATCTATCCCATCCCTAAAGAAGCGGAAGAAACGGGATAGTGATTCAAACTTCTTGGCATATGATTCAACATTCATGCCCCCCTGACGCAACCTCAGAAATTCTTCCCCATACCTTTCCCTTGCAGTCTCGGGAAAGTACTTGGCCAAAAACCTCCTCTTGAAGTTCTCCCAATTCAATTCCTCATGGCCATTCTCCATGATCAGTCGGGTGTTCCTCCACCAATACTCAGAACCCCCGAGTAATTGATAGGTAGCTAAGACCACCTTCTCTCCTTCTGGACAATGAATTGCCCCGAATATCCTCTCCACAGATTGGAGCCACAAGTCAGCAGTTTCCGGACCTCCCTCTCCGTTAAACTTTGGAGGAGTCTGGTGGTTGAAATTCGAAAGAAGTCTAGATCCAGCCGCAAGTATTTCCCTTTCGCGCTTTTCCAGATCTCTCTGCGCCTTAGCATGGCTCTGAGCAGTCACAGCCGCTGCCATGGTATGCATGGCATAAGCCATCTGATTCACATCCACATTGTCCGCCATAGGTACAGTAGGTGCCCTTCTTGGAGGCATTCGATTTCTGCACAATACCAATTCTGATTAGATCCTTAGTCATACAATTCTGAATCCTAACAGAATATCTCACTCCACGGAATACTAACTCGAAACCCGACACAGAACAAACACTAGAACTAACTCCACACTAGTTACGTTCTAACCGACTCTGGACTAACGACTCAAGTATACACTTTCCCTTTGAAGATTTAAAGCCGTGCTCTGATACCAAAATGTAACACCCCGTTTTTCAACAGCCAAAAAGGGCATTATTTTTTTTTTTTTTTTTTTCTTTTTCAACTAACACTCAAAGTGCGCATAATAGTTTTATAAATGAACCGGCATTCAAATATACAAAAGAACTCATTACCAAAAGGTGCTTCGACAAGCAAAGTGTATTTCCTGAATAATTACAATCCAAGTCTAAGTATCAAACAAGTTAGAACTCCTATGCTAACCATAAAAACACGGTGCACAAAACACACCGGTGCATAGTCTAACTATTCTAGGCTACAACTCCAACCGCTCACTGGGGCCTGGAACAGCCACCGTCGTCACCACGACCTAACCCATCATCTGGGTGGGATGAGCCCGCAAATGAAAGAAAGGGTCACCACAAAATACAAGTATATATATATATATAACCGGTGCGAAAGATGTACACATAACAAATTTCCACATACACAAGAGAAAGCTCTTTAACACAAAAGCAAATCCCACCAACGGGCTTATATATATAATGCACACATAGCCTACCAATGCAGACTCTACATGATCGTGACACCAATCACTGGCTGCCACATGCATGAATTTTAATTCCGGAATTCAACCTCTCTATAGAAGGCGTAGGTCTCTGGTGGGATAACACCTCCTACTATTGGTGGGATAACACCAGGTAGAGTCACACAAGACAATACCAAAACAATCACGGTGGGATAACACCGGGTGAGTCACACAAGACAACCACCAACTCAATAAAATCCAGTGGGATTTGGCGAAGTCGCACAGACAACCGCCTGGTACGAAGGCAAGTCACACAAGACATACACCTAGGCACACAACTATGAAATGCATGGCATATATTCTCTTCGGCATATACGGGATAGTCACACAAGACACAATCCTCGCGTAGTCCTATCTGACGCACGCATTCACATATGCTCATGCAAACAAACACATAGCCTAAAGCCTATGTACAAAGCATCTCAGCATACATACATTTTCTCAATCATATGTAATTTGCACACATTTTTATAAACACGTTCTCATCAACGAGAATACATAAGTACAAACATGCCAAAGCACACAACAATTGCATACACAGCAAAACAAAGCATGTCGTAACCATTTCGAAAGACGGAAATAAAGTGGAGCCCTTACCTCGGCAACTTCCGTCAACAACACACGTCCAAACAACACAACGCGCTTCCTAAAACAAGCAGCGTACCATCAATACATTGTTTCCCAACCAATCGTATTGAAACTAAACCATAAACCCCAAAAACTTGAAGGTTTCTAAGGAAAATCCACTCTTTCGGATACCATACCAAAATCTATCGTATTGATCAACCACCATGAGTTATTTGTACTATTTTTAGGACCCAAAACAATTGTCAAAAGTCTTAAATAATTTGAAATGCAAAATGGCCGTTTTCTTGCGTTATAAGTTACGTACTTTCCGAGTACCCGAAAAACTCGTTTCCAATCCCCGACACTTCCATAAATTAATAAAAAGGGATTAGAAAGCTAAAAACCAAGTTTAGAAATCAGAATCCAAAATTTTAGGTCCCAGAGCTCGCCCTGGCGAGTTGGCAGCGAGTGGAGGCAGAGAGTACTGGTCTTACTCGCTCTGGAGCTCGCCCTGGCGTGTTGTCAGGACCTGTGACACTCGCCCTGGCGAGTAACCACTCGCTCAGCGAGTTTCAACTGTCATGACAGCAAAAGACAGCAACTCACACCACCTTTTTCCACCCATGCCTAGTTTGATTCTATTAGTTCCCTACACTTTTTCAAGTCATAAAAGCAAACCATTTTCATAAGCAAGCAATTCATTTCCGAAAGCTTGTAGGTTGCTTCGAGTGCAAGTTATTTGGTTTTCACTTCCAAAATCAAAACCAAATCCAAACACAAGTTTTATTACGGGCCTTAACCATCCGGTAATCATCTTCAAACATGTTTTCAAGGTAAAAAGTAACACCACATGTCACAATAGTTTCAAACCACTTTGACCCCAAAATACTACCCAAAAACACTTAGGAATATTTTCATAAACCACCAAATATTTTTCATCGGATTTTTCTAAAACAAAACCATACAACGCATTTCCCTTTTGCTCAGAGGTTCAAAGACAACTTTTCTTTTCAAAACCTTACAACATAACCTCATGTAATTGATCAATACATAACCAACTCAAAACCCTAACTTTTCTCATGAGATTCTCACAAACTCATGGAAAAATTGAAACAACAAAGCCTAGCATGCTTACTAAACTCTCATGAACAACTTTCATGAAACAAGAACTAGCAAGAACAACCTTTCTCACCAAACCCTCTTAAGAACATAAACCCAAAAACCTCACAACTCTAAAAAATCTACCAACCTAGGAGATAAGAAGAGAGGGTTACCTCAAGAAAGTGATTCTCTACAACTTTCTTCAAAGCTCCAAAGCTTGAAATGGAGTGAAATGGTGAAGAATGGAAAATTTAGTGAAGGTTAGAAAAAGAAATGGAGTTTCACGTGGAAGAGAGAAAGAAAGGAGTGAAGTTTATGATTTTCTCCAGTCCACAATCAACAAACCTCCTTACTATGCCAATGCTCTTGCTCACTCATGGCCATTGGATCAAAAGACAAAATGCCAAGACAAAACCCTAGCCATTGGATCAAACCAAACCAAATCCACTTGAGATAAAACTCAATACCTCATAGAAATACTCACACGTTCAGCTCTCGCACGCCGCGACGAACGAAACTCACCAAAACAGAAAACCTACGGAAAGAACGTCTAACGTTTCACATTTCCAAAACTTATCTCCGAATCTTTTTCCGCGACTGTAATTTTCTTCCATACCTCAGAAAATTAATCTCAGAATATATCTTAACTCGCGCAGATATATAAAACTTCCATCCGAAACCTCACTCAAAACAGACGCAATAAGATTTTACAACAACGGGTAAAATCCTACTCGTTTTTCCAAAAACAAGAATAATCCAAAACTTATTATTCTACAACCACATATAACTTCTTATTCAAGCAACAGGATCACAGAACCAAAGTCTGTACAATTACAGTGCATGAGCACAAAACCGGCTCAATTACAGCAAAAGCTAATAATTACACGATGTTTCATCACACGAACCCATCGAAACCCTAATAATTCCTTAAACCAACTATACAATGAAATCTTGGGTCTTACAAAGCACATCAGGTTGCGATGTATCCAAGACCACCAGACACCAGTTGAGAAAATGAGAGCTTGCGAACTTGTGGCACCTAGCTTGAGCCAATCGTACACGTTCAAATTTGAGAAGAAATTCAGATAAGTGCTTATTGTAGTTGAGCAATGGAGGAAAGATTCGTCTTGGAGGCCACAACGAGTGCAAGCGGTTATTGTAGTTGTTATATATAAACGCTTAGCACGTTTAAGAATATATAAATCCAAATAAATAGTTAATTTAAAAATATAGAAAAACTATTTAATTAATATGTATGACTATCCCACGCAAGATAGTTTATTAACTATTTAATTAATTTATTGTGGTTCAGCTATTTACTTTTTGTAATTTTTTTTTGACAAAAATAAAACGATATTCATTTATGCAAATTGATGGAATACATCAGATACAACCACATATTCAACCTCGTTAAAAACGTAGAGGATGAATGTGCAAACAAATTCACAGCATCCGAGTTAATAGCATACAATGACAAATTGCCTACTACAAATAATATGATAATATTAAAGTGGCCGTAATATCCATGCCTCAGGATTTGCAACGTTAATGTCCAAATCATTGTTTGTAATTGGCTGAAGCCGATCTTTCAATAAGAATCAAACGAACACCGCAACAATATGGAAAATCAAATAGCGTCGCACAAGACGACGAACAAAACAACGCCGCACTCAAACGATGAAATCACGAAAAAACACCAAAGAAAAAATGATCTATGTTAAAATCACTATGTATGTATTAAAAGAACGGAAAAAATATGTAGAGGAGTGATTCTAGGGGTCCGTTTAGCATGGACAAATACATGTTTTGGTTCATCTTGGACCAATGAAATGACCTACTATAAGAGGTTTTCACCATTTTTTTGATTTATTTTTTATAGAAAAAAATGTAGGTAAACATTATAGTAGTATTTCCATCCCTGTCAGTCAGAGTACTTTTTAATATTATAATCTCTCTTTCTCTCTCTATCACTCTTTTCTCCTCTACTCTACACCGAAATTCCCAAATAGTACCCATCATCTTCTTCCATCCTTGTAAATTGTGATCTCTTCACACAACCACAAATCACAACCCACATCTTAACATAATCATTTACTATTTCATACTCCTTTTTATCAAATTATTATAATTTAATTCAAGAAACAATAGATCTTGAGTTTGAGAGTAATTCCTGTCATACCCTAATTTTGCCCCATATATTTTTTATTCCCATTTTGCCCTTATATTTTCTTCATTTTCTTTATTTATTTATTTTTAATTAGTTACTTGCATTTCAAGAAACCTTTTAAAAAAAAATCAAATTTCAATTCTTTTTTCTTCCATTCTTGATCCATAAATATTTCACATAATCATAATTTCGCTACACATATTGTTATTTTTCATATTTATTTTTTTATTTTTTTATTTCATTATTTTATGTATTATTGTAATTTGTTTTTATTCCAAAAAAAATCAAAAGAGTGCCAAAAATTCTCCAATCATTGACACATCATCATGGGCCTAGAACATTCCATTCTTACTACACCTCATCACCCATTTTTGTTTGGAACCAAAGATCAAAAAATAGTACAACAAAAATCAAGGTTTAATCTCAAAATTACCCTCACATTTGATCCCTAACCACAATGCTACCTTACCCTAATTGTTCCTATATATAGCCACATTTATTTCTGTGCCAAGGGTTAACATTTTCACTGAAAAACGGCGCATAACAGAACCAAGAACAACACCACTTTCTTCATCATTTTTAATTTCTGAAATCACCAAATTCTCACTCAAACTCAGTGCTTTTTTTATTCAAACACCTTCACCCAAGTCCCAGGAGTAAGAACCCTTCATTTTCCACGCAAAAAGGTGAAGGAATCGTACCTGAAAAGAGCTACGGTGGCACGAAAGAAAGCAAGCTCGAATCGTGGTATACAGAGGTCTATCCAGGTAGCTTTCTACACCATTCATCTTCTCTTGGCATTCTGAAGCTTTCTGGGTAGCTGGTTATTTCCAATTTGGTCTGAATCGTGTTTTTGATTTTTGATTTTGAAACTTTTTCTGCTTCGTTTTGGTGTTTCCATGAGGATTTGTTAAAAATTACTTTCATATTTGAGATCCTCGTGAAAAAACGAACAAAACCATATATAAATCGTTTGATTTGGTGCTGTTTGGAAAACTCCGGTGACCGGAGTTGTCACCGGAGAAACCAGGACTCGCCGGAGAAGACGATCCTACGCGTGATCCTTCTTCTTCGCCAAGTTTAAATCCTGGCCGTTTGATCGTTTGTTTAGTTCCTGTGCGTTGATCTTAAGATTAAAACGGAACCGTCAGATCTCATTTAAATGAGATCTGACGGTGATGATGTATGGCGCGCGCCTTTGCTTCATGCAGCGCAGCACTGGATCTCACTGTTTAGGTTTGCAGCGCATGGCTGTTGGATTTTGATCATACGGCCCAGATCGTCCCAGCTTACGATGCGCCCTTTTTTCCTGTTGCACGGGATTGTTTTTTTGTTGACTTTCTTTTTTGTCTGACTTTTGCGTGGGCTTGGGCCATGGGTGCAGATCCTGCTTTCTGCACCCCCACAGTTTTACTACCCTTCTGTATTTGCCCCCCCTGATTAAGTTTTAAGTGATTTTTTAGCTTATTTGCAAAAGCACTTATGTGACTTATTAGCTTATTTAAGCTTGTTAAGTCACTGTTTATGCTTATATCATGTTAACTTCATTTTTGAACTTTTCTAACTTGTTTAAGTGATTATTTTTGTTAATTGATTTTGAACCTCAAAGTGAATAAGTGTTTATTGATGATTCTATTTAGCTTTTTAGCTTATTAGACCTCAACACATGCACAAAATTGATTTAAACACAGTAGTCACTGTATACAAATCATTTCCAAACTTTTTCAACTTATTTTCATAAGTGATTCTCAATTAAGTTGTTTTGCGCATAAGTGCTTATTTAGGTTTCATTAAGCTTTTTAGCTTATTTGACCCTAATTTTTTGCACAACATTATTTCAAATACAGTAGTTACTGTATATGAATTTTGTCTAACTTTCTTAACTTATTTTCATAAGTCCTTTTTAACTTAAGTTGCTTTTTAGCTTATTTAAATAAGTACTTAAGTGAACCAAATTACTTTTTAAGTACTTTTGGGCTACTTTCTCTTGTACAATATTTTGTCTAATTCTAACTAGTCTAGGTTAACCTTGTGTCGTTTGTATTAGGGTATTTATTTATGTTTACGCGTACTTGTTTAATTGCTCGTGACTTTATCTTTTTACTGTGTTTATTTTATTTGCTTTACATATAGTCATATATCATTGCATTTCATGCTTTATTTATTTCATACCATGATTCATGCATCTTTGTCTATGATTTGCATTCATGTTTCATCATTCCTTTTGCATTTAATTATCATTTGCTTTACGATTGTTTATGTTAATGTGATTCTTCGAGCTTCTATACTTCTCATCTCTCTTCTATGCTTGGGCCTGTTTAGTTAGAATTTGAGACTTGCTTTCATAATAAACATAGTGAAAAAGGGTTGATCTGACGTATGGCTTTTCACACCCGGATAATCCTTATCCCTGACGTATGGCTCGTGATCTTGGGATTATCCTCACTATTGATTAACTCAAGATTTTCATAATAAACAAGGATGAAAAAGGGTTGATCTGACGTATGGCTTTTCACACCCCGGATGGTTCTTATCCCTGACGTATGGCTCGTGATCTTGGGACTATCCTCATCCTAAAACGTTAAAATAAACCCACATTCGTCTTTTCTTTTTGAAATACTTTCTTAATCAAACTAAATTAAGGTTTTCATAATAAACATGGATGAAAAGGGGTTGATCTGACGTATGGCTTTTTACACTCCGGATGGTTCTTATCCCTGACGTATGGCTCGTGATCTTGGGACCATCCTCATCCTAATCAAGCGTTAAAACTAACCCCACTCACTCAAACTTCTTTTCAGAAAAACATGGATATACGCTTTATCCATTCCTCTGATACATACACAGCTTAAGCCTCTGATTAGAGCATACAAGTGTCGTTGTATCAGCGGAATGCGAAATAAGCAACATCCGTTATTCAAACTCTTTTTACAATGGATATACGCTTTATCCATTCCTCTGATACATACACAGCTTACGCCTCTAAGTAGAGCATACAAGCGTCGTTGTATCAGCGGAATACGAAATAAGCAACATCCGTTATTCAAACTCTTTTTACAATGGATATACGCTTTATCCATTCCTCTGATACATACACAGCTTACGCCTCTAAGTAGAGCATACAAGCGTCGTTGTATCAGCGGAATGCGAAATAAGCAACATCCGTTTTTCAAACTCTCTTTTTACAATGGATATGCGTTTTATCTATTCCTCTGATACATACACAGCTTAAGCCTCTAAGTAGAGCATACACGCGTCGTTGTATCAGCGGAATACGAAATAAACGTTATTCGCATAAAACCAACAACCACACAAACATTTTTTTACCAGAACTACGTGAGTTTTGAGTTTCCCATTGCACCAGGGAATACGTAGGAGCGGGCTCCTACAACCGTCAAACTCAACTAATAAAAACCCTTTTTTAATTTATTTGGAAACGAAGTAGAGATTAGCCCAGTGACAGATTAATTCAATTTAAACCTGCGCAAACAAACCCAAACCACCTAAACGGTTCCCATCGAGTACGATGGATGCGAGGGGTGCTAATACCTTCGTCTCGCATAACCAACTCCCGAACCCGCCACGGTTCTTCAACCGTGTTTACCAAGGTTTTCGTGATATTTTCCTTTCCCCCTCTGGGATAAATAAACGTCAATGGCGACTTCATTGCGTTACGCAAGATGGAATTTTCCAGCCCGCTACAGCTCCAATTAATGGGAAATTGTTCTATAAATCCTTCTAGTGCACGTACAAGTATGTCTTTTGCAATTTGCACCATATCTAACATCTCAGTACAATATGAAGGTGGAAAAACACAAGAAGGGGGGGGGTTGAATTGTGTTTTGAGAATTAAAACTTTTTCGAGATTTAAACACGTTTGCAGCGGATATAAACACAAAGTTAAAGAAGGGTGTTGAGAGAAGGAAAGAAAGACACAAAATTTATCCTGGTTCCCCTCACAAATTGAGAGTACGTCCAGTCCCCTTGTTACTAACAAGAGTTTTTCACTATAATCTTCACAAGATTACAAATTGCTCAAGCACACTTGCAAGAGACTTCTCAGGTGCTCAAGTTTCACTAAACAAGAGACTTCACAAACAAACTTAAAAACTAAGAATGATTGTTAATGGACACTTGATATACTATCAGAGGTGTTTACAAAATACAACGCAAATTGCTTTAAGACTTGAATGACAGATTGAACAAATTATGTCAGAATATTTCAGAGCCTTAAATGCAGTAATAGAACAGTGGTCATTTCTTCCATTTGAGTCTTCTATTTATACTTGAAGGAAGATGATGACCGTTGCAGAGAGATAAGGTGCCAGCTTGGAATTCATCGTACAATTGTGATAGCTGTAATCTTCCATCTTTGGTAAAGAAATCCAATTCCACTACCTTGCTATTTGAATTATCACTCATCCATTTTGAGTAATAATAGTACGATAGTACGATCCTCAAATGCGCTCCACTTATGGATAAGATTAACGTTGTACTAACGAATATTCCTTCCTGTGGATGTGACAGAGCCTTGAAGTAAATTATTCTTCAATCATTGGTTCTAATTCTGTCAGTTCTTGAGTGACGTAAATTCCTTTTGCTTCAGATGCTGTTGTCATAGCTTCTTAAGGTCTTCAGCTTCTGAACTTCTCAGAGTCTAGCTTTTGGTCCTCAGAAGCACTATCTTCAGCACGCAAATTTTAAGCTTCTGATGAACAGCGATACGCTTTCAGAGCTTCATAGCTTGGCTTCTCTCTTGTTATTCATAGTGCTTCTGAATGAATTTTAACTTATAATTCTGCACACTAGAATAATCATTAGTAATACCAATTGCAATTTTAATACTTTGTTATCATCAAAACCACTTAAAATCTTAGAGGTTCATGTCAAACCCACTTTGTTCCAACAATCTCCCCCTTTTTGATGATGACAAACTAAAGCATTAAAATTCAATTGTTGTTGATTTAATTATTTATGTTGACTTCAGGTTTCAAAGGTTTGCAATCTCCCCCTGAGTCTGATAATCCATAGGGTTAGGTTTGTAAGCTCCCCCTAAGTCTTATCCATAATTAATTAAAAACAGTTTAAGAGTTAATTTATTAACTTAAAATAAATTTTCATATTTGACTCTCAGAGGCAGAGTTTTGTAAGCTCTACTCTTTAGGGTCTGATAATACTCATAGGAGGTTTGCAATCTTCTCTTATATTATCTATGAAAAATTGATTTTAGGTTCTTAAATTTTCTCCCCTTTCAATACAGTTCAAAGTGAGAAGGAATCAGAAGGGATAGAAATTGATTCAGATGCATATACATAACAGTTTCAGGTCTTTAAGCAGTAATAGAATCAATCAACATTAATTTTAACGCTATCCTTACTCCCCCTTTTGGCATCAGTCAAAAAAACACAGAAAACGAGGCAGTCAAACGTGCAAGAAAACAAGACAGTCAAGTCAAAAAGTGGTTACAACTATATTCATGAAATGAACTGTGTTGATTCCCAGGTAGACAAGAATGCTTGAGAGCACTATAAAAAGGGATGATTCTTCTCATTTTATTCATACAGAATAATCAAAGAACATCGTAACAAACACACAAATATGGAGAAAACAAACTTTTAATAAAACAAAAGATATTATCCAAAAGATTACAAAAGAACATGAAAAACAACAGGTGCACAAACATAAGGCTAAGGTTTGGGTTGTTGTTGAGTAAGCTTCAGCAGGAGCTCCATCATTGCATCTATCTTTTTATTAGTGGCTTCACCAGATTTGTTCATATCTTCTCTTATATCAGCCCTAAATTCATCCATTTCATTTCTCAGCTCTTCTCTTAAGTCACTCTTGATCTCATCCAGAGCCAGTTGCATAGCTGAAGGTATGGCAGATGAGGAAGAGCCTTGAACAAGTCTTGGTGGAGATCTAGGAGGAGATGAATCAACAATAGCAGCTTTACCCTTGTCAGAATCTGGCTCACTGAGGTTCTGATCATGCATAATGCAATCCTCTTCAGTTGCTTGATTCTTATTAATCTTGTTAGTCTCAATCACAGCAATGTGAACAGCTCTATCTACCAACAACTTGAGAGCTTCTTGATCAGCAAGCCTCTTACACTCTACTTCAGCAGCTATCCTAGCCTGCTCAGCATCAATTACTACTCTAGCATATGTAGTCTCTTCTTCATTTAGCCTTTTAGCTGCTTCAAGTGATGTTCTAATACTTTCATTTACAGCAGCAGCCAGCATTGCTAAACGTTGACACTCTTCTTCATGATTATAAAAAGTAAGCTTAGGAGCATGAGAAATTTCTTCTGCACTCATTATCTGGGTCAGAGCATTCATGTCTCTTCCTTCAATCTTACTTTTTACGTAATTTCCCAAGAGCCTCAGAGACTCACTGAACTTGTCTTCCAAGTCCCTAATCTCAGCATCCACATCTGAAGGAAAGATAAAAGTTTCCTGCTCCATATTTTTGAATCTCTTAAGACTAATACTAATAGCAATGTCTAAGAGCTCAAGATTAGGTTCGGAGATGAGATTGAAAAAGGGATGATTTCTGTTGAAAGGAATGGTGGGTTCAAGTCTTTTTCTTTTGAGAGGGATTATTTTTATTTTTCTCAGGTCAATAGAAGGTTTTTCAGAGGTTAATTCTTCAGAGGTTGATTCTGGTTCATCATCAATATTGATTTGCTTTTTAAGATAGTCTTCAAAAATGGGTAGAGCAAAGTCAACAGGCAGAACTAGTTCTTCTACAGTCAAAGGTTTATAAGATGGACCATAGATGAGTTCTGGTTGTGGTGTTTGTGGTTTAGGTGTGGAAGGTTCAGGTTGTGGTGTGGAAGATGGTTCTTGAATAGGTGAGAGAGTATGAGGTTCAGAGTGTGGAATGGTATCATTCTGAATAACTGATGTAGAGGTGGGTGGATTTTCTTGTTCAGGGGCAGCAAAAGTTGGAGGTGGTGTTTGAACAAGGATTATTGGTGGTTCTTGAACTGGTGGATCATGAGGTAGTTCAGAGGTAGTATTCACAAATTGAAGGTGATTTGGTGAATTGAGATGAGAAGATGTAAATGCATCACCAGAGATATGTGATACAACGTTATCAAGCACAGCATTGTCATCAGTGGCATATGCTTTGGTCATGGTGATTGGTTTGGATTTCTTGGGGGTCTCTTTCTGAGCTTTCTTTAGGTACTTAGCAGATTTTCTAAGAAGCTCAGATGAGTCAGTACTGTAATCAGAAGAGGTGCCTTCTGATGAAGATGATGATGATAAGGGTTGTGGAGAGGGTCGAATCACATTAAGAGGTTTGGTATAGTCTATAGGAGGTGATGGATTTAAGGGTTGAGCTTTAGAAGTGCTATCAGCATTAGGCTTAGAGATATTACCTTTAGAAGGATCAGCAGCTTTTCTTTGTCTAGAAGCCAACGACTTTATTCTTTTGGTTGGTCTAGCAGGAGAAGTCTTTTCTTCTTCAGAAGGTGGAGGTCGTTCATTTCTTTTCTTTGTCCTCTTCTCCTTCTTAGCTGCCATGGCTCTCTCAGCAGCTTCTGCTTTAGCTTTAGCTCTTTCTTCAGCAGCTAACCTTTCAGCACCACTATCCACTTGTTCTTTAGACTCACCATCAGCATTGTCTATATCATTCTGATCCTCAGGTTGTTCTTGTGATCCCTCCTCAACTAAGTCTTGTTCTACTGGTTGAGGTTTCCTTCTTGACCTAGTAATCTCCTTAGGTCCTTTGAAAATATCCCAGTTTGGTACACTGACTACCATGCTCCTGGGCATACTTACTCCAGTATCTCTTTTCACGATTTCCAAGAAGTTCTTGATGACATCCTCATTGTCATGTTCTGATATGGTTGGAAAACCATCACACCAGAAGTAGTTTTCATATATTGTCTCCAGAGGATTTTTAGGCTTCTTCAGATCTTCTTTCTTTACTAGCTTCATGTTCACCAAAACATTAGCATCATACTTGGCAGTTTGAAAGACTCTTAATTTCTCTTTAGAGCTCAGAATATCAGTCAACCTTGTCTGACGAATGATTTCAGAAATCAACCTTGGGTGATGGATCACAGAAGGTGATTTGGTTCTACTCTTGGAGATTGTAAAGCAGAGATGGTCAAACAGAAGCTCTGCCAGATTTATCTTGACCTTCTTATACAAGAACCAAATGAAGTGTCTGTGAGGTACTGAGATTGTATCAAATCCTCCTTCTCTTGTGATGATAGAGGCAAGGAATACTCTAAAAGCAAAGTTGAACTTCTGCTTCATGAATTTTGCTCTACCAAAATCAGCTTTTGAAATATCAGGAAAGAATAAATCCTTCTTAATAGATTCCAGATGCTTGCTCTTGTCATCATAGTCATCCACATTCTCCCCCTCATTATCCAAACCTAATACTTTCGCTACATGTTCTTGAGTGATCAGAACATTGATTCCCATAATATTAGACCTAATCTCTTTTCCTTTGAAAGGTCTTAAACCCAGTTGAACTCTTGTTTTTCCTTTCAAAGAACTGTCTTTTTCTATCATCTTTCTAACTTCTTCATCAGCGCTAAACTGATCAAAGATTGTTGCTTTTTGCCAGAAATACTTCACAATATCATAGTAGACGAAACCATTCAGCATCTCAAAGTAATTTCTCCATTGTTGATCATAGAACAAACTCTGAATATCAATACCATTTTCTTTCAAACTATCAAAATCAACAAACTTCTCTGTAACAAACTCAAACGCTTCTGGACCAGCATCGGTTGCATTATCTTTAACTACGAGTTTTGCTTGAGAAGTGAGATCAATCACAGACGGTAGTACTGGGTTGAAAACACGTTGAACAATGTTGCGAGAGGGTTGAGCAGTCATGATCACAGACGATTTTGAGAAGCAGAGAGAATTTGGGAATTTTCTGAGGTTTAGGGTTGTGTAGGAAGTGATTATGTGTAAAAGTTGTGCAATGTGAGTGAAGTGACATATAAATAGCAAGTAACACACATACACAGAAAAAGCAAGCCAAAGGAGGGAGCGCGAACAGTTTAAAATTAAATTTAAATAGAATTAACTGCGATACTCATCATTAACTGTTCCCCATCCAATCAGAATCTAGACACGTGCAAGGAGAAATATAACAATCTGACACGTGTAATGACAACTGTTTTACACTTACTAGTGCAAAACGTTTCATTTCTGTCTAGTTCAGAGCCACACTCATTTATATCTAACACCTCATCAGAACCTGTTACCCTTCAGAACCTATTTTATTCAGAACTTCCCAAAGGAGACTCTGAATTATTAGAGGCTCTGAAGGAGCTTCAGATCCTAATTCTATTTTACATCTCAGAGCTAGTTTTCTTCAGAGATAAAATGCATGTTCAAATTCTTTTTAATAAAATCAAAACGTTCAATAGCCAAAGGTTTGGTAAATATATCAGCCCATTGATAATCAGTATCAATGAATTGAATATCTATTGTCCCTTTTTGAACATGATCTCTTATAAAATGATGCTTAATTTCAATATGTTTAGCTCTGGAATGCAAAATTGGATTCTTAGATAAATGAATAGCAGCAGTATTATCACAATATAGTGGATTACTACTTTCAGCTATGTTATAGTCCTCTAACTGATATTTCATCCAGAGAAGCTGTGTGCAGCATTTAGCAGCTGAGATGTATTCTGCTTCTGCTGTAGACAAAGCGATAGTTGTTTGTCTCTTGCTGGCCCAAGATATGAGATTTTCACCAATAAATTGGCAATTTCCACTAGTGGATTTTCTCTCTATCTTGTCTCCAGCATAGTCAGCATCACAGAATCCAACTAGCTTACTATCTAGGGATTTTTTATAAAGAAGTCCTAGATTAGTAGTTCCTTTCAGATATCTAAAGATCCTCTTAACTGCAGTTAAGTGAGGTTCTCTAGGATCTGACTGGAATCTTGCACACAAGCATACACTATATAAAATATCAGGTCTAGAAGCTGTTAGATAGAGTAAAGAACCAATCATACCTCTATACAGCTTCTGATCTACTTTGCTTCCGATTTCTTCCTTGCTTAGGCTGCTTGTAGGATGCATGGGAGTTGACATTATCTTACAGTCTTCAAGATTAAACTTCTTCAGAAGCTCTTTTGTATACTTGCTTTGATGAATGTAAGTGCCATCTTTTCCTTGATTGATTTGAATTCCAAGGAAAAACTTTAGTTCACCCATCATGCTCATCTCAAATTCATCCTGCATTAGCTTGGAAAAATTCTTGCACAAGGAAGCATTAGTAGAACCAAATATTATATCATCAACATAGATTTGAATAACTAAGATGTCTTTCTTAGTTGTCTTTCTGAATAGAGTATTGTCAATTTGACCTTTTTGAAAACCTTTTCTAAAAGGAAATTGCTCAGTCTTTCATACCAAGCTCTTGGAGCTTGTTTAAGACCATAGAGTGATTTCTTAAGTTTATAAACATAATCAGGATTTTTCAAATCCTCAAAACCTGGAGGTTGTTTGACATATACTTCTTCAGAAATGACACCATTTAGAAAAGCACTCTTAACATCCATTTGGTACAGGGTTATTCCATTATTAACTGCATATGATAATAATAACCTGATTGCTTCCAGTCTTGCCACTGGAGCAAATGTTTCAGTGAAGTCAATGCCTTCTTGCTGACTGTAGCCTTGTGCTACTAATCTAGCTTTGTTTCGTACCACTTCACCTTGTTCATTCAGTTTGTTCCTAAATACCCACTTGGTTCCAATGATGTTCTTGTGTGTTGGTCTTGACACCAAATCCCACACATCATTTCTTTGAAACTGATTAAGCTCATCTTGCATTGCTACAATCCATCCATCATCAGAAAGAGCTTCATCAACATTTTTAGGTTCTATCATAGATATGAGTCCTAGAAGTGAATCATGTTGTTGATAATCTGATCTTGTTTTTCTTGGACTTTCTTTGTTTCCAAGAATAAGATCTTCTGGATGTGATGATCTGTATTTGAATTTTCTCTTTGGAGCTTCATTAGTTTCAGCACTTGCTTGGGTATCATCTTCTGAGATATCATCATGTCCTTCAGATGCTTCTATTGAAGATGCTTCTTCAGAGACTTCTTCCAATACAGCTTCTGAAGTTTCATGGGCATCTGATGCTTTCTCAGGTTCTGGATTGTTATATAGATATGGAACACCTGCATAGCTATCGTCTTGCTCTGACATTTTACTGTCAGACTCTTTGTCATCAAATCTAACATGTATAGATTCTTCCACTGTGTTAGTTTCAGAATTATACACTCTGTATGCCTTTGAGCGTTCAGAGTAACCTATAAGATTCCCTTACAAGATTTGGCATCAAATTTTCTTTTGTAAGCCTTATTGTTCAGAATGTAACAGGTACATCCAAACTGATGAAAATAAGAGATGTTGGGCTTTCTTCCTTTAAAGAGTTCATATGTTGTTTTATTCAATATAGGTCTGATATAGATCCTATTTTGAATACAACAAGCTGTGTTCACAGCTTCTGCCCAGAAGTGCTTAGCAAGTTTAGTCTCATGCATCATGGTTCTTGCCATCTCTTGTAAAGACCTGTTCTTTCTCTCTACAACACCATTTTGCTGTGGTGTTCTAGGAGCTGAGAACTCATGGACAATTCCATGGTCTTCACAATACGTTGCAAAGGGTTCGTTTTCAAACTCACCCCCATGATCACTTCTGATCTTTAAGATCTTAAGACTCTTCTCACTTTGCACTTGTGTGCAGAAGATGGTAAACACATCATATGCATCATCTTTCACTCTAAGAAATTTAACCCAAGTCCATCTACTGTAATCATCAACAATTACAAGTCCATATTTCTCTCCATTGATTGAGGCTGTACTTACAGGACCAAACAAATCAATGTGAAGCAGTTCAAGAGGTCTTGAGGTAGAGACAATGTTTTTAGGTTTAAAAGAGTTTTTTGAAATCTTTCCAATCTGACAAGGACCACACAGAGCATCTGAGTGATAGTTAAGATTGGGTAGGCCTTTAACCAAGCTTAGTTTGCTAAGCTTAGAGATTAATCTCCAGTTAGCATGTCCTAAGCGTTGGTGCCAGACCCATTTCTCATCATTCAAGGATAGAAGACATACTATCTTTTGCTCTGAGAGTTCTGACAGATTAATTTTATAAACATTGTCTTTCCTTAAGCCTCTGAATACAACAGACTCATCAGACTCTCTAATTACAGTACATGCATCTTTATTAAACTTAACAATAAATCCACTATCACAAAATTGGCTAATGCTAAGTAGATTATGTTTGAGGCCATCAACTAACCAAACATCTTTAATAGAAAGAGAAGAGTTACCAACTGTACCCGTACCAGTGATCTTCCCTTTTTGGTTTCCTCCAAATCCCACAGTTCCTCCCTCTTTCAGAGTCAGGGTTTGGAACATATGCTTGTCTCCTGTCATGTGACGCGAGCAGCCACTATCCAGGTACCAAGAATGCTGCTCTGGCCTTTTTTGAGTGCAGATCTGATGCAAAGACAATCTCAGACTTTGGTACCCATACCTTTATGGGTCCTTTAGAGTTAGTCCTCATTACCTTAGATTGTTTTTGTTTATATGGCCTATCAGGAGCTCTAGAGTTATTGAAGCCTTTTGAAAAACTTTTAGGCTTTGTATAACTCTTGGGCTTAGCTTTAGAATATACCAGAGTTTTATTTATTTTGACATTGGTCTAAGGTTTGGAGATCTTAGGCTCTGAAGGTTTCAGAGTCTGAGACTTCTTAGCCTCTGACACAATTATTTTTTCAGGTTCTGGTATAACTATTGCTTCTGATTGACTTTTAACAAATACAGCCTTAGATTTTGAATTATCACTTTTAGAGGGTTTAGAAAATAATAGATTATCTTTAAAACGTGAAAATCCAAGACCTTCACCTCTGTTTCTACTAACATGGTATATTAAGGAAGCTATCTTACTTCTCTTCATGCCATTGATAAGAAATTCTTGCAGAGCAAATTCATGCTCTGGAGGAACCTTATCATCATAAACATAATGAGTTTCCATAAATGAGTTTATACCTTTTAGAGACTCATTTTCTTCAACTATTATGTTCATTTTCTCAGTCAGGTTATTGTAAGCCTTTTTTAAAACCTTACATTCACCTGCCTTTTTAGTGAGTATTTTTAAGGCATCTTTAAGAGAATCTACTAATTCAGTTCTAGATAGTTTAGCAATTACCTCTTCCTCATCTTCAGAGTCTGAACCTGCTTCAGAGTCTTCTCCGACAGAGGTAGTTGCCATCAGTGCTAGATTTGCTTCCTCATCACCATCTGAGTCTGAGTCTTTGTCAAGATCTTCCCATGTTGCCAGAAAGCTCTTCTTGACTTTACTCTTATATCTTTCCTTGCTAGAACTTTGCTTTGATGATCTACTTTTGTTTTCTGGACAATCAGCAATGAAATGACCATGCTTGTTGCATTTGAAACACTTGCTTTGATCTTCCTTCTTGTCTTTAGCAGCACTAAGTCTCTTGGAAGATCCTCCAAACTTGCCTGCATATTTCTTGCTTCGTTTTGCCCATTGTGAAACCTTAGCAGCCATCAGCACCATCTCTTCTTCATCATCAGACCCAACTTCTTGACCCTCTTCAGAAGCCTCATCTTCAGATTCTATAACCTTAGCTTTCAGAGCCTTTGATGAGCTCTTAGAGCTTAAGGCTATCCCTTTCATCTTCTTGGTTGATTCATCAGTCATTAGTTCCATCTCATGACTCTTCAATGAACTAACTAAGCTTTCAAGGGATACAGTATCCAAATCTTTAGACTCTTGAAAAGCAGTCACCTTGGGTCTCCATTTTGGTGGTAGGCTTCTGAGTACCTTTCTCACATGATCAGCTTCAGTATAACTCTTGTCTAATACTTGAAGTCCAGAGACTAGAATTTGAAACCGTGAAAACATAGTTTCAATGTCCTCTCCATCCTTCATCTTAAACAGCTCATACTGATGCACCAACAAATTGGCCTTTGCCTCCTTAACCTGTTTGTTGCCCTCATACTTGGATTTTAAAGAATCCCAAATTGACTTTGCAGTTCTTTTATCTCCAATTTTAAGGTACTCATCATGTGAGATTGCGTTAGTCATCATTCCTTTTACAGAGTGATGCTTCTTATATTCTAGCTTTTGAGTAGGTGTAAAAGATTTCCTGTTCTGAGAACTGACTACTCCTTCTAAGTCCATATTTTCAAAGTTAACTCCATCTTCTACCAAGTCCCATAAATCACAATCAATACTCATGATGTGACTATACATCTTGGTTTTCCAAAAAGGGTAACCAGTCTCAGTTCCGTTGAAGAAAGGAACCTTATCAGATGACCTCCTTTCTCGTGAGTTTGAATCATAGTCGAAATGAACCTCATTGTTGTTCTTCTTAGCAGACATGTTTTTCCTCCTGGATCTTTACTGTTTCACTGTAAGGTGAGTTAGGCAACAAACCTAGCTCCTGATACCAATTGAAGGTGGAAAAGCACAAGAAGGGGGGGTTGAATTGTGTTTTGAGAATTAAAACTTTTTCGAGATTTAAACACGTTTGCAGCGGATATAAACACAAAGTTAAAGAAGGGTGTTGAGAGAAGGAAAGAAAGACACAAAATTTATCCTGGTTCCCCTCACAAATTGAGAGTACGTCCAGTCCCCTTGTTACTAACAAGAGTTTTTCACTATAATCTTCACAAGATTACAAATTGCTCAAGCACACTTGCAAGAGACTTCTCAGGTGCTCAAGTTTCACTAAACAAGAGACTTCACAAACAAACTTAAAAACTAAGAATGATTGTTAATGGACACTTGATATACTATCAGAGGTGTTTACAAAATACAACGCAAATTGCTTTAAGACTTGAATGACATAATATTTCAGAGCCTTAAATGCAGTAATAGAACAGTGGTCATTTCTTCCATTTGAGTCTTCTATTTATACTTGAAGGAAGATGATGACCGTTGCAGAGAGATAAGGTGCCAGCTTGGAATTCATCGTACAATTGTGATAGCTGTAATCTTCCATCTTTGGTAAAGAAATCCAATTCCACTACCTTGCTATTTGAATTATCACTCATCCATTTTGAGTAATAATAGTACGATAGTACGATCCTCAAATGCGCTCCACTTATGGATAAGATTAACGTTGTACTAACGAATATTCCTTCCTGTGGATGTGACAGAGCCTTGAAGTAAATTGTTCTTCAATCATTGGTTCTGATTCTGTCAGTTCTTGAGTGACGTAAATTCCTTTTGCTTCAGATGCTGTTGTCATAGCTTCTTAAGGTCTTCAGCTTCTGAACTTCTCAGAGTCTAGCTTTTGGTCCTCAGAAGCACTATCTTCAGCACGCAAATTTTAAGCTTTTGATGAACAGCGATACGCTTTCAGAGCTTCATAGCTTGGCTTCTCTCTTGTTATTCATAGTGCTTCTGAATGAATTTTAACTTATAATTCTGCACACTAGAATAATCATTAGTAATACCAATTGCAATTTTAATACTTTTTATCATCAAAACCACTTAAAATCTTAGAGGTTCATGTCAGACCCACTTTGTTCCAACACAATACATTCAGAAAATAGACATTAGTAAGGCCTATGATAAGGTTGACTGGGGATTCCTAAAAGGTATGCTGAATCGAATGGGGTTCTCAGATAAATGGGTTCAGTGGATGATGATGTGTCAGCACGGTCAATTACTAGGTGTTAATGAATTTTGATAAGGTTGGACCTATCTATCCTGGAAGGGGACTTCGACAAGGCGACCCGTTGTCTCCATATCTTTTTATTTTGGCAACTGAGGGCTTAACAACTCTTATTAAGCAATCTATAGGGAGAGGAGAAATTCATGGGATCAAAATTTGTAGAGGGGCACGTTTGGTGTCCCACCTTTTATTTGCTGATGACTGCTTCTTGTTTTGCAGGGCTAATATTGCGGAAGCTACTCACCTTATGTCTATCCTTGATACCTATAGTGCAGCAAGTGGGCAGGAAATTAACTTGTCCAAGTCGGAGGTGTTCTTTAGCCGAAATCTGAGCAAAGCAGCACAAGAGGATCTTTCCGGTATAATGGGTGTGAAGCATGTTATGGGCACAGGCACATACCTTGGCCTACCGTCGATGGTGGGAAGGAGCATAAAAGCGACTTTTGGGTATATTAAAGATAGAATTTGGAAGAAAATCAACTCTTGGCGTGGAAGAGCTTTGTCTAAAGCGGGTAAGGATGTTATGATAAAATATGTCCTTCAATCTATCCCTTCTTATATCATGAGTGTCTACTTAATGCCGGATTCTATTATTTTTGATATTGAGAAAATGCTAAATTCATTTTGGTGGGGTGATGGATCTAGTAAAAAAGGAATTCGGTGGCTAGCGTGGGATAAATTGGCTAGGCCAAAAGTAGAGGGTGGGCTTGGATTCCGAAATTTTCATGCTTTTAATAAGTCAATGATTGCAAAGCAAGCGTGGAAGTTTGTATCGGAACCGGACAAGCTAGTTTCAAGAGTGTTCAAAGCTAGGTACTTTCCGCGTACTTCTTTACTTGATGCTAAAATTGGTGCTAATCCTAGTTATGCGTGGAGAAGTATTTGGAATTCTCGTGATGTCTTGATTAATGGATGTAGGTGGAAGATAGGCGATGGTAGAAAGATCAAAGTAATGACTGAACCATGGATTCGGGGGGGGGGGGGGGGGGGGGGGAAGTTTATGGTTACAATCCCCTCAACCTCAAAGTATGTATGATTTATTTGTTAATGACTTGTTGTTACAAGGTGTGAAAGGTTGGGATGTTATTAAAATTCACTCTTTATTTCCTGAAACAGTGGCTGCTGCTATTATTAGGACACCACTAATTGGAGAGGAGAATGAGGATAAGATGGTGTGGAATTTTGAGAATCATGGCATGTATACGGTGAAGTCCGGATATAAACACTACATTACCCGTATGTCGAAGGATCATAATCACATGATGAATGAAGATTGGAACTCACTTTGGCGTATTTGTGCTCCTCCAAAAACCAAACATTTACTTTGGCGAATTTGTCGCGGTTGTTTACCAACTCGTTCTCGGTTAAAGGAGAGGTATGTGCCGTGTCCAAGTGAATGTCCTTTTTGTTTAAATCATGATGAGGATGATTGGCATATTTTATTTGGTTGTAACGACAGTTGTCACGTGTGGGACGAGGCCGGTATGGGACAGATTCTTGAGTCTCGATTGCGAAACTGTAACAATGTTGGAGCTGTACTCTTTGACATTTGCAGGAACGAACCCGGTAATGTTGCTGGTACAGTCGCAATGATCGCTTGGTGTCTTTGGCAAAACAGAAATAATTGGGTTTGGAATGGAGTTAAGGACACGGCGAAGGAGGTCGCTTTGCGGGCGGTACACATGATGGGTGAGTGGAATGCTGTCAACATGTTGCAGCAGCAAAATAATGTAACAGTTTCACAAAATTTGCATAGAAACATACCTGAGAATGCAGCAGCAGGTAATTGTGAGATGCAGCAAGGATTAATGCAAATTCAATGGCAGAAACCGTGTGGTAGGTGGTGGAAATGTAATGTTGATGCTAGCATATCACCCACTTCAAATGCTACAGGTTGGGGATGGGTAGTACGTGATACAGATGGTAGTTTTATCGCTGCTGGTACCAACTCTTGCATGCAGAAACTAACGGCAGCGGAAGGAGAAGCTACAGCATTGTTGGAAGCTATGCGTGAAGCCTATGCTAAAGGGAGGACCAATATCATTTTTGAAAGTGATTCCAAAGTGGTAGTGGATGCTATTCATGCTAACTATCAAGGAACATCGGAATTGTATTCTATATTATCGTCAATTAGAGCTTTATTGCATTGCAATGCGAACTTTGAGGTTAAGTTCTCCAGGCGACAAGCGAACATGGCGGCTCATATTTTAGCTAGGGCGGCCATCTCTTGGTCTAGTCGCACTTTCTTTAATAGTATCCCTTCTTGTATTGAATATTTTATTATTAATGAAATGAGTTAATTGTGTTTGAAAATATGTGAAACCAAAATGTCTTAATAAATGTTTTTCAATAGATTAACTAACTAAAAGAAAATTAACTCACTCATATTATCTGAGCTTTTTTTTACGCAATTCATATTATTTGAGCTTTAAAAAAGGATAACCCGCTTATTTTCCAACATAAAAATACCAATAATGAAGTATAGACAATTCTACGTAGGCTTTGTTAAAAGGGAAACTTGAACAGCAGGTACTAAATATTAAATCATGTCCATTCAAATAAAATAATAATATATCCAAGGCTAATATGACCTTGGTTCAAGTTGGACCAATCTTTTTTATCGTCCAAATTATACGAACCCGTAATTCTAGACCAAAAATGACCTAAAATCATCCTTTTCGATGAACAAATGAGAAAGAACTTTCAAAGAAGAGAGATTTTTTTTTCTCTCAATGAAAACTAGGGCGGTGAAATAAAAAAGAAAAATTTTATATTTTATGAAAGTAACAATTTATATTTTAATATTTATATATCAGAAGTATCTTATAGTTCATGATTATTTATTTATAATTAATTTTTTATTTTTAATTAAATAAATTTAAATCTTAATTAGAGAAATTAAAATAGTAAATTTGCGAATAGTAATTATCATAATAAACAAAAATTAATATGGATTTTGATACAAGTCACTCTAAATGTAGGTGGTTAGGAGTTTAATTTAGAGTTATGTTATTTGTACAACCATATTTTGACAACTTTTGTGGACAACCAAAAATACTAGGTAATATGAGCATTGGCACAAAAATCAAAACAACTCAAAAATTATTAAAAAATTAAAATGACTCTTGCATGAGAGGGTTGTCAACTAAGTTGTCCCAAATGGGTGTCAAAATATCATTTCTCTTAATTTATGGCTTCAGCGTATGAAAATAATTTGGTTTGAAATAAAGAATTCACCTCGTGTGTCTTACAAGTTTTTCGACGAAGATTAATCATTGCTAAATTTTTTTACACTTGGCCAAAATATCTAATAACGATAGTTCTTCGACCGAAATTTGAATCATAAATTCTCTATTTCTTCACATTTAAAGTGTGTGAGTCTGACCAAGTTACTTAAAGGAAAAATATGCTGAGCTTATAGAGATTCCTGCTAGTAATTGTAATAGTGGGAACAATGGCAATAAAAATTTGGCAGATAGATCGGCTTATCATGATGATATAACTGTGATTGTTGTATATTTGGACAAAAGGCCAAATGTGGAGGGTTGTAAGTAGGGTTGGGAATAGGCCAGGCGGCTTCCAGGGGCCTTCGGCCTGGCCTGGCCTGTTTATTAAAAATGTCAGGCTCAGGCCTTGAAAAAAGTCTGTTTATATAAATAGGTCAAACTTAGGCCTTTAAAAAAGCATGTGAAGCCTGATAGGCCGGCCTGTTTATATTTAATAATTATTATTTATATAATATTATTATTTATATCATCTTGTTTGTATAAAAAATAAATATTATTTATATAAATATAAAATATTTATTAGACAAAATATATATTTTTTTTTACAAAGACAAATTATAGTGTATATTTTGGTTGTTGCTAACTACACCGATTAACATTAGTGTTTAACAAAAAATTTGTATTATGGCATATTTAATAGATTTTGTCGTAATCGTATTTGTTATTTTATTAGCTTTTAATTCTTGTGCTAATCATTTTATTAGCTTTTTCTTAATGTTGTAGAAATTATAAAAATTTAAATGTGAAATAGGCTTTAAGACATGTTTAATTAGCCTATATATTTAAAAAGACTATATAGAGAATTTTATGTAACAAGCTCATAAACAGGCTATAAGGTCAGGCCAGACTTTTAGCAGACCCAGGCCAGGCCAAAAAAATTGCATTTGATAGGCCGTAGGCCAGACTTAAGCTTAAAAAAAAATCATAGGCCAGGCTCAGGCCTGTCAAAGCCTGGCCTGGCCTGGCCTGGCCTATTCCCAACCCTAGTTGTAAGTGTCACAATGATTATGCCTCTGCTTTAATTTTCCTAATAGAAGTTTGAAAGCATTTCTATGACACTGCATACATACTGAACTAGTGCATGGAGTAAGTAATATGTTCATATATATAGGGATATAGTGACATTTATTATTTATAATATAGGAACATATATGAACCATAATGTTGCTACCATTCATTGTAGGTTTGGATGAAGCATAACGATAATGTTGTCGACAATATGACTTCAATTGCCTGAATTGGAAAGTGATGAAAAAACAACAATTTGAACACTTGCAGAAGTTCTCAAAGTGCTCAAGCAAGTCCATTTCACATTCTTTGGTGTATGTAATTTCTCATCTTACTAACAATTCTTTGGTGTATGTAATTTCTCATCTTTCTAACAATTCCTTATTTCAGGGACAATTGTAGATTTGTATTGTTGTTTTTGATATTAAAAAATAATAATTTGGAAAATCCGAACCGAAGAAATTACCGCTTGAGTCACGACTAGGTCGCTCTCTTTAAGACGTTTCGCGGTCTGCTCAAATTGTGCAAAGCAGACAATCAACCGCACCGCCTCCAGGATAAAATAGTCCGTTCAAAAACGATCGATTACTACACTGTAATGATCGAAGGAACACCTTCTTGAATGGTTCAACAAAACCACTCGAACAACAATTGATACTGCAATATCAATTTAACTGATACAACAATATCAGTTTCCAAACCAATGAAACACAAAACGAAAAAATTTTCGAAGATAATTGAAGGGAGAAACTTTTTTAGTTTTCTGTGTTGATGAGTAATGTTTTCGATCGTCACAATGAGGAAGAAGACCGATCAAATACTAAAACGGAATGGAGCGGACAAGGAATAAATTCGGGGGACAAAGGAAATAATGGGAATTAATACGAATTAAAATCGTGTCTATGACTGCTGGAAATGAACAGCTGGTGATAAGTCAGCCTCTATCAACAAACAATTTTAAATTAATTAATAAAAATTTAATCAAATCCGTGACTAAAATTTAACACACTTCCTAGGCCCAAAAAGCCCAAGCCCGGCCCGGACGGCGGTGTGTGCGGTCTACCGTTTACAAAATAAGGCACCCCTTAGGGCACATCCGTATTAGTCGCCTTTGGGTATATAAACACCACTAAGGAGAGTGACTTAAGCAATGTGGGATTTGTTCCCACTACACTTTTTTCAGTTCACCCACATTAGTTCAAAAGTCCAACAAGACCATTGTGTTTATTTCTTTCATTTCCAATCACAATGCTTCAACTTCCACACATTAAATGGACACCAATTCATTCAATTTCACAACAGTTCAGTTGTCATTTTAAAAACTCAATGAAGATTAATCTATTGTGTGGTTGTTTTTCTTCTATCTTAATGCTAAAACTATTTGTGGTTAGTTTTGTATTCTATTTTTCCTTTACTATTTACACTTGTTAAACTCATTATTGACCTAATACATTATTTTTTTAATGAATTTAAAAAGTAAAAATTTTCTTATATATAAAATTGGAGGGAGTATTTTTTTTCCTTTTATTTTTTTCTTATCCAATCTTGATATTTTTTTGTAGTAGAACTTAGGTGATACACTTGTGCAAGCAAATAATGATTTGGAGGGCTTCTTTCAAATAAATGATTTTCAATCATGAAATATATTTTACTTTGAAAAATGAAGCTGGATGGCATAGTAATCAGAAGCAATGAAACATCTCTGTATCAAGAACTTAAGAAAGCTAGGAAGTTGAAATTGTACCAGACATTCCATATTCATGTTGTTGAATTTCTTTTCAAAGATGGCATATACAATTGTAAGTGCTCTTAGCATTCTTAGGCTACACTTAATTGAGTATATGAAGATTGGAAATTTGAAAAATGAAAGAGAATAGAATTTTTTTCAACATACATTATGCTGTTTCATAATAAAAGTAAATAGAATTGTAATTTTGGCTGCTTGTAGCTCTCTATATTAACTTTGCCTCAAACAATGGCTACTACATCAATTTTCATGCTATATGCCAAATATAGATCATCGTTATCATAACCAGTGTTTAAAAACCAGTAACCCAGTACCCTTACCGGTTCGATGTCCGGTTTGGTTTTTAAAACACTGGTCCTCTGACCCTCCAAACCATTTCATCAGAACTCAAGAATAAGGTAATTTCTACTAATTTAACTTCTATATTTGTGTCACAACCCAACCTGATGGTCATGACCATGCACAGGTCATCACTAACTAACCATGTATTTAGCCTGGCAAGCCTAATACACTATAAGATATATACTTATTTGAAATACAGAGTTACTGAGATTATAGCTCGAAAGGGAGGATCCCTGGTCCTACGTATCCCTAAGCGATTAGGGAATCAGAGCTACGTAGTTCTCTAAGGGTTGGTTATCTATCAACAAAGTATATAAAAACTATCTCGTTTAATTATATGCACATATACCACATTATCTCTTCGTTGTGGTGAACGGATACCACATTATCTCTTCGTTGTGGCAAACGGATACCACATTATCTCTTCGTTGTAGCGAACGGCTATACCACATTATCTCTTCGTTGTGGCGAACGGATACCACATTATCTCTTCGTTGTGGCCAACGACTATACGGCTATACCACATTATCTCTTCGTTGTGGCGAACGGCTATACTTTGTATTCTCAATAAAACTTCAAAATAAAATTCCAAAGCAATTTCCATAACTAAAACCAATTCATGAACTTTAAATTTGAATTAAATTAACTTCTTTTTTTAAAAATTGTTTCTCCCATAAAAGTAAAAACATAAAACTTGCCACAAGGTAAGTTATCTACTCACAATATCAATTCAATCAAACAATTAAAGTACTCCCTCCGTTCCTTTTTATAATATACAGTTTGAAAAAATTACACATACTAAGGAAACACATTGTAAATAGTTTTTTTCATTTAATACTCTTATAAATTTAAACTTATTTCATTTATACCCTTATTTAATTTCTCTAAATTCAATTAACTTACTTATTTTTAATATTCACTTTCATAATAAATAAGGGCATAAGTGAAATTCAACATTTAAAACATTTGAAAATTAGTCAAAGTTTCTTATAAAAAGGAACAAAAAAATTTTCACTTTTGTTTCTTATAAAAAGGAACGGAGGGAGTATATCATATGAACAAAATTTTACTCACAACAATTGTGTATCCTCTCAAATATTCCATAGTTTCAATTTAATAAAAAAATTAAAAAACTAACAACTTAAGTAGTATAGAGACACAAAATCAATTACAAACCAACACGATAGTCACATAGACTATATCTTATACAAAACAAACGTCACTTAATCTAATATAACTTATTTTCCATTCAAGAAACTTCACAATTTCATATATGCATCAAAACTACTATTTAATATTTCTTTCATCTAAAATATTTCCAAACTCTTTGTCTTGAGCTTTTCCTCTTCTTGATCGATGAAACCCTATCTTCTTCTCTTTCATTAAAGCTTCTCCTAGTGTTATTCCACTCTCAAGTGCTCTAAAAGCAAGCTCACAAGTTGATTCTCATGCAATTTGGATAAAAATGAAGATTATGGAGCATAAGGGGAAGGGAAGAGCGGTTTTCACATAAATTAGAGGGAGAATGAAATTTTGAGCTTGGTTCTTGCTTAGCCCATTCCAAGGAACTCATTGATAGCTTGACTATAGTGATTCCATGATTATTTTGGTGAAGAGTTAAGGGGTTAGGATGGTGATGATGTGAACCGAAAATGTTTTTGGGAGAGGGAAGAAAGAATTTTATTTTTTTTCTTTTTGTTACTTTTCCAAAAGTTTTCTCCTAGATGCTTCTAGAGGAAGCTTTGGTGTTTATTTATTTATTTATATCCTACTCTAAAACTCATACAATAATTCTTATACATTTATCTAACTAAATACATCTCACTCTTAAGCTTCTAACTAATTGCCTCCATGCCATTAGTGCATTACAATTCAATTTAAGTTACTTAATTGGTAATATGTTAACACTTCTAGAAATTTCTAATTTGCCCTTACTAAATTTATGGGTTTACTAATATATCTCTGGTTAAATTCCTTTCGTACTATAAAGTTATACTAATAAATGGGTATTTCTCATTTTCTAAAAATTTGGGGTATTACATTTTGTTTAAGATTGATTTCATTAAAGTTTAGTTGTTTATAAATCAATTATACTTTGATGCACGTGTATTCATAACTTAATCGCCTTGATTTAAATTTAAATGAAAATGGTCTGATTTTGTCTTGAAGGGTTTCCTTTGCTTGAAGAGATTTTTATAGAACATTGTCCCAAATTGAAAAGTGTCCTGCCTCAACACCTTCCTTCTATACAAATATTAGAGATTTTTGATTGCAAAATGTTGGAGGTATCAATTCCCAAAGGTGACAGTATCATAGAGTTACATCTACATAGATGTGATAGAGTTTTGGTAAATGGATTGCCTACAAGCTTGAAAAAGTTTGTCCTTCGTGAAAATCGTTACACTGAGTTCTCCCTGGAGCAAAATCTACTTTGAAGAGATGGAGTTTGATTTTATAGGCTTTGTAAAATTTTCCTTTTTGGATTTGCGTTGCTATAATTCTCTTAATAGACTTTGCATAAAAGGTTGGTTTGCGCCTTCTTAATTTGCCCTTTGCACTACACTTATTCACCAATCTTCATTCTCTCTCGTTGTTCGATTTTTCACAGTTGGAATCATTTCCTAGTGGAGGGTTGCCTTCTAACTTAAGCATCCTTGGAATATTCAACTGTCCTAAATTGATAGTAAAGGTCCTGTAAAAGTTGACGTCATGCGTTCCTCCCATGGTTGGATTTCGAATGAGTTCCTTGTAGTGAACGGTGCCCTCTTCATATATGCATATCCTATACATTTGCTTGTCTGTCAAGTCAACATAACAAGTAATGTGTAGCTTAGAAGTGAATCATCGAAATCAAACATTGCTACCTGACAACCCCAGTTCTCTCACCTGGTGAGATTACTTATAGCTGAAGCAATGTCTGATTAAAGAAGAAATTGAAAACAACACCTAATTGAATTCAAGAACTACAAAGTAACAACTAATTCAAATAACTCCTAAAATGAGGATGTATTATTCTGATATGGAAAGGTAATAACTTAGTTGGCAGTATTTAAAAGATGTGACAATACGAACTTATGAATAAAATATTGTTAAAAGGGAAGGGAACCACATGAAATACATCAAAATCTCAGTAACAATGTTCATCTACCTCTTAGATTTCCAAAAAGCATGCCAAAGCCTTTTAATATACTTAGCAGCCTAACCTTTACAAAGCCTATACCAATAATTCTCAGGCTCAACTTAGGGGAATCAAATTGCCTCCAAATGATGTTAGCTGCAAACTGTATCGTATGTAATAGAGGAAAGAATACCGTATAAGCCAAAAGGGTAAACAGGACATAGCAAACCTTGTTCTTATGATAAACGACATCAAAACTGTCATCTGACAAAGCTTTGATCATCCCACATTATATGGCTTGGTTTTGACAGAATTGTCGAACCAAAGCTTTGCCATCTGGTTCTGATGCTAAGACATAAATATGGGAAAGCTGTATCTGATCTTATAAATCTCTACTCTTAAATGATTAAGTACATTTATTTATATCTTATGATAATTTTGTTTTCAAGGTTGGTTTCTCCCTAACTGTCGAACCCTAGTCTTTGATCGATGTCATATAAAGATTGTTTTACGTTGGAACGGCTATGTATAACTTTGTGTACGAAGCTAACAAAAAAAAGCTTACACTATAAGACGTGGTTTGAGCAGATTACTCCATTATTCTATATTTTTTGTATCGGTATATTTTTTTTCCCTATCAGATAATAAACAACTGAGTACTGTAAAACTATATGTAAGCAGTGTAATAGAAATGTTTTCAAACATCTATTTAGAAAATTAAGGCATAGACATAATCATTGTGACACTTACAACAGAACTGAGTAAATGAAAAAACTACGGCATCTTATATCCTAGCTATCCATGTGTCTCACATTAGCATTATTATAGAAATTTGTAAACTTTGATTGTCGAACTTCATCATCGCAGCCTATATAGGAGTTGATCTCTGGCCTCACACCCTCCCCATTTGGCCTTTTGTCCAAATATACAACAATCACAGTTATATCATCATGATAAGCCGATCTAAATGCCAAATTTTGATTGCCATTGTTCCCACTAATACAATTACTCGCAGGAATCTCTATAAGCTCAGCATCTTTTTTCCCTCTTTTACGAGCCCCCTTCTTTGAAGCAATTGTGACAAGTCTTTCCGCGATTCTATCTCGTGGACTGGTGTTAACAACTCTAGCAGCCTTCTCATTTGAAATCAATTTCCAAAATCCACCAGATCCAAATATAATGAATCTATCAGAGTTTTTTAAGACTCTTGAATAAACATTTGGATGTGATGATAGCAAAGGAAATGTACCATAAGGTGGAGTCCGACAATGGGATTTTGAATGGTTTCCTTTGGGTGAACTTTGCATTTTTCAAATATGCATATCCTATACAGCTACTTGTCTCGATTAAGCCTTTAACTTCAATACATTCGTAGTGACTACGCCTATCATAAAAATATCGAGTGAATTCTTGTTGAATAACTGGATTTCGAAAACTGTGATCCCAAACCATCTGTTTAGCAACCAATTTTTTAAATGGACCAATGCCCTTCTGAGAACCGAGTATAGCGCGTGAGTTTCCAACAATGGCGAAAAATAACCTCCCTCTCCATATGATACAAATCAAACAACCTGAGATAAGGGACAACATTTCTTGTGCTTGCACATAAATAATGTGAATGGCTTGAGATAAGGGAAGATTATATCTAAGTTTTCTAGACAGACAATAAAGGTATTTTATAATTATCCAATAGCCTATAACTGACTCGTTTAGCGCCTCCATTGGCCAATGTGATAGGAGATAAGGAGTTGTACTTAGATCATGATAATCAGTGGTTTGATGCCGGCTAGAGTGATATAAAATGGTACGACGGAGGGATACATTGGTTGACCTTAATTAGTTGATGTTATTATGCTGGTAGCAATAATATATTGGACTGGTAAATCTATTCTGAACATAGTGTTCTGCATAAATCTGTAAGTTGAATTTTACAAACAAGCATAAAATTCTATGAATCTGTACTTGCCTTGAGATTTATTAGTATGTCCTAATCTGAGAATTGGAGATTTATTAGTATGTCCTTCTTTGAGGTCTAAGTATTGAGGTACCTTACTCGTGTTCAATAGTAAAATTTTGTTCTGATGCTAAATGACATCAAAACTGTCATCTGGCAAAGCTTTGATTTTGACAGAAACACTAACCAAAGCTTTCTTCTGATTCTGATACTAAAACATGGAAATTGTTTTTCTATTATATTTTCTGCCATAAACATGATATTTTCAAGCCACAAAAACATGATACTGTTTCAAAAGAAACTGTTTTCAATTTATCCTAAAACCATAAAATCTCAAGAGATCACTGTGTTGCAAGAATAAAAATCTGAATATGTACAAATATAAAAATCTGGTTATGTATAATATATGTGTGCAATTATAAAGGTGCAAATAAATGACCAAAGTAAAAGACAATTGGGTTATACTAAACGATGTTTTAGTGTTACAATTTGAACTATGCAGAGCCACCCAAGTTTATTTCCAATATACAGTTCTAGACATAATATTTCAAGTCTCAAAACAGAGTGAATGAACCAACTCTCTTTATGTGCTTCAAAGACAACATCGAGATATCTGAAAGGTTATGATGGATGAATCGTGTCAGACAATCCTCTCAAGTTATTGATGTCCTTCAGACAATCCACATCGAGAAATCTAAAAGGTGATGGATGAATCGCATCAGAGAAGTCTCTGAAGGAATTGATTCCTGGCACTGAGGTCACCACTGGCATCACAGTCGGATTCAGATACAGCTTTTTGTCGAAAAATACAACAATCACAGAGATATCATCATGATAAGCCGGCCTAGTACCTTCAACGGAAACACTAGGACCTCTAATAACACCATGTCCCGTAGGAATCTGCTGAAGCTCCCTATAGCTTATATTATTTCTTCTAGCTGCAATCTCTAGAGCAGTCGTCAAAAGCCTTTTCGCGATTCCCTGCAACAAAAGGCCAACATACCATATCATAAACAAACAAACCAAGAGCTAGCTAACAGAGATAATAGTAGTAAATAATAATAGGAAAAATAAGTAGCTAGAAAGAACAAGCCATGCATACATCTCATGGATTGGCGTGAACAATTTTTGCTGTTTGCCAATTTGTCAGCAATTTCCAAAGTCCACCAGATCCAAATATAATGAATTTATCATTTTCATTTAAGACTCTTGAAGTTATCGCAGGTTCTGCTGATAGCAAAGGTCGAGTAAAATCAGAAGGTGCAAGTTCCGACTGTGGGACTTGGAAGGATGAGGTTAAAGTGAACGGTGCCCGCTTCAAATATGCATTTCCTATACATCTGCTTACTTCACTTACGCCTCTAACACGCCTTGCGTCAAAATTATACGTAACAATAGTCGGATCTTTTGGATGCAACTTCTTGAGTTCTTTTTTAATATGCCTGTTACGAGCACTGTGATCTTTGACCAACGGCTAAACATTGAGTCTATTAAATGGATCCATATAACCCCTTATAGCACGGGAGTCTCCAAGGTTAGCGATATATAGCCTCCCTCTCCATACAATACAAAACAGACAACTTGAACCAACTATAGCTAGCTCTGGCTGTTGTTGATTACTCTCTTCAACACCAGTCATAAATGTTTCCTCCATTTCAGCAACAACTTGCCTCAGAATATTTTCAGACATATTATTTCTTATACTTGCCTCACAAACAATACGCCCTGTCACAATAAACTTCCATTATTTCTTATATTGCAAAATGGTTTCCCCTCCCTAATTTTGCTATCATTCATATTACTAGCACAACATACACAAGAACTTCTGGTAAGCTTAATTTCTTGAATTCTATATCGATTTTAACTAGGCCACCTAGTAAATTCTATGATGTACAACTATACAATCAATCAATACATAAAAATTCATATAAATTTTGGTTCTTGTTTCAATTCCATCCAAACTCGTTTCAATAAAATGCAGTAATAACAAAAGGAACATCGACATAACAAGACAAAACACATACAAGCATGCAAATAAGAAAGAAAGAATATTGCAGACTCACTGATTAGATTCTCAACGAGATTAGTACTCAAGAAGTTGGAAGCCTCAGGACCATTTTGGCCATGATAAATTCCAACAAAGAGTGCTTTATTGCCAACATTAAGCTGGCTGCGATCCTCCGTAACATTATTTTCCTTAACCGCAGCCATGGAGAATTCGCCCAATTGATGTTCTAGCAGGTCCTGAGACCACCCTAAAGGATCTTGATCAAATTCATTAATGTCAGCAATGATTTTGCTTGTGTTGCTTGTGCAAGCACATAGTATATTTGAAAGCCACTGAAACATGATGATGATGATATTGTGGTTTCACTTCTTGGGGAGAAGAAAAGGATTCAAACTAGGAGGGAGAATGTGGAAGAATGAATGAATGAATATTGTATAACTGGTTTATAAAACTAACTGAAAACAGAAAAATTGACAAGAATTTAACTAACTAAACTAACAGATATATAACTGAATTTAACCAAGAGTAACAGATATTTAACTAACTAAACTAAATTTATTGTAAAAGGAAGAATTGTAAAATAGTTTCTGCACACAATTAATGTAATGTAAGATTTTGTCAAAAATAAACTAAATATTACTTTTTCTGTCAAAAAAAATAAATTAATATTACTTTTTTACAATAATAAGTAAACTAAACATTTGTTGACATAAATAAGTAATGAGTATTTCTTTTAGTCAGTATCCAATTTGTGCAAAATGGTTACTTGTGACTAAAGTAAATGATTCAATAGTAAAATTTCACCATTTTCTTTTACCAATCAAATTTCTCCAACATGATTTTGTATTGATTGATGTCTAAACAAAATTTCTTCATAGATCAATGTTATATATATATATATATATATATATATATATATATATATATATATATATATATATATATATATATATCATATGGAACTGTTTTCATAAATTAAATATAAAATATTTTTCTTGTATTTCATATACATAAATCAATGTTATTAGTAAGTATTTTATTTCCAACAAGTAGCATTCAAATTATTACTCATATATTTTACTCTAATAAGTACTTCATTAATACATACTCATTAAATTCATGAATCTCCTTCCTATTGATGTTTATAGATTACATTTTTGAAGTAGTCACCGCAACATTCTTACACTTTGCTTGAAAGCCCTGGTGCATTTGAATCACTACATTTTGTATAAAGAATATCAATCTTCCTTGTCAAGTAATGATGTGGGATCTTGTCATCCAATATGAAAAACAGGCTCCACTCTTGAGAGAAGCCTTTGTCATGTATGTGATAGAGTTGAGAAAATAGAGTAGCTTTTAAACAATTGACCTGTTATTTCGGAACCGCCATTTCTCGTTGTGCCCAAGATTTTCTTTGGTTGGTCTTTTCTTTTTGCATTACTTTGAGCTTCTCGCTATGTTCTTCCATGAGTGTTTGCAAACTTCTTTGCATCTAAATACAAAGACAAAATAAACACAACATTGTTAATTTAGTCAAAAATAATATTATAGAAAGTTAAGTAAAAAAAACAATAAAAATATTATAGAAAGTTTATTTAGTTAGTCAATTAAAAAACTAAGTTTATTAATATGTCCTTAGTAGTTTTAAGGGTAAATGAGTCTTTACCCCTGCAATGTTAGGCGAGTTTTGTTTTTCCCCTGTAAAATTTTTTTTTGTCTCCCCTTATAATGTTGAATTTTTTTTGGGAACGTTGCAAATACAGAGGACACTCTGTCGAAACTTCGGTAAATATTATTTTAAAGTCAAGGGTCATCTTGTAAATTTTATATCTATTAATTGTTAAGTTTGGTCATTAGGCTTGCCGGACTAGTATTAGTTTGTGCGCCGGTCACGATGTGAGTTTGGGTCGTAACAGATGGTTGATGTAATATTTTACAGTAGTATAATTTTATTTATTTATTTTTTTCTGTACGAGGTATGATTTTATTTCTATGTAAATAAAATATAGACAGAATTTAAATAAAAATCAGATTTGAGAAAAAAAAAAGTTATAATACACTTATCAAACATTGAACTGTATATAAAATAACACATGCATGTTTGCAAAACACAAGAAAAAGAAGTCACTCACACCGTGGCATATAGCAACAATATAATGTGGGGCTACTCAACAAATTTGATGTTATACGACGATCCATGGAAGATCAAGAAAGTGTTGGAACATAGTGATGTTAACCGTTTGAGTAGATTGTTGCTAGATAAAAAATTGGTTGAGGATTTGGTGTTGCCTGTGATATTGGATGCTGCTAATAATGATGCTGATCTTGTGAAAGGAATTCAAGTGAAAATATGGGATATTGAGACTAAGTCCATGCACTTTCTCAAACTGAAGCAATGGGCTTGTGGAAGCTATGTATTCAACGATGGATGGATCAAAGATTTTGTAGCTAGAAGAAATTTGCAAAAAGGGGATGAGATTGGTCTTCATTGGGATCAATACAACCGACACTTCAATTTCTCTGTTCTTCGGGCCTATCAGGATTGATTTACACTAGCTTTATTTTTTGTTTTAAAGGGTTTTGGTTATTCTTTTTATTTTATTTATTACTAGCGACCTAACGGCCGTGTCCGTTTGTGTAATTGAAATTCTCTATTGTGCTTTTGTAGATAACTACTTAATCTTCTTTTTTTTATTGTGATTAATTAATTGATAACTATTTAACTTCCTTTTTATTGTGTTTAATTAGTAAGAAAAAAACTGAAAAACAACTTTTGTGTGGAAGTTATTTTTCAATATATACAAATATTTGAATCTGTGTAAAAAAAAAATTTGAATAGAGTGAACGACAAAAGTGGCAATAAAAAAAATCTACATCAAATAAAATATTCTCTTTATATATTGGAATAAGATAAGCCACCAAAGATTTGAGGGAATCAAAAGATAGGGTGTAGAGGGATCACCTACTACAACTTCCAAAACATATATTAAAAGAAATAAAAAAGTACAAAAAAAGGAGGGACAAAAATCAAAACCCTCGAGGAAAAGAAAAGCAGACGATAAAAGAAAAGATTTGAGGGAATCGAGTTGCATAGCTGTTATTGAAATCTTAACTTTCATGCATTTATAATATAGGTAAGATTTTTAAACTAATACAATAGTAAAATTTGATCTAGTGTGGCGGAAAAATATTAGATTATTTAGGTTAATTTAATCTAACGGTAAAATTAAGTGGTACACCGTGAGGGACTTGATAGAGCCCTCACAATCCACCATATATATATATCACTATTAGAAATTTGCTTATTTCCTGCGGATTTTCCTGCAGAAAAAAAATCCGCAGGTATTTCTAAGGCTTTTCCTGCGGATTTTGCCACTTAGAGTAATTTCCTGCGAATTTTTATGTTACAGGAAAATCCGCAGGTATTCCTAAAAATTTTCCTGCGATTACAATTACCTACGAAGGTTTTAGCTGGGAACCAAAATCCGCAGGAAAAAAGGAAATTTCTAGTAGTGTATATATATATATATATATATATATTACTGTATTAGTTTATTACTATTGTATTATTGCCATTATTTTTCTTTTTGTCCAAAATTGCAAAATAAAATAAAAGAAACATGGAAACAGATCCAAAAAATAAATAAAACAAAGGTCAAACAAAATCCCAAAGGAATCACAAACACAATAGGAAAGTTATAAATCAATTTCAAATCAAATTACAAAGTACAATAATAAATTTCCAATTTTGAATAATCAATTTTCAAATCAAATTACAGATATATAACTAACTAAATTCAGTACTCAATTCAATGTATAAGGTTTGTAATTGGGATTTTCTTCTTACACAATATCAAGGGCCAAATTCATAATGGTTACTTGTGACTAAAGTAAGGGGCTAAAGTTAGGGTCAAAATCGTAAATTTGTGAAAATTAGAGTATCAAAAGTAAAATTTAGTTTTTTTTTATTATTATTTATTTTTAATGGTTACTTGTGACTAAAGTTAGACATATTATGAATAATGATTTTTCTCATAATTTTTGTAAAAAAAAAAATATATATATTTAGTCCTAGAAAGAAACACAAAAATCCAAAGACTATAAAGCTTTTGCTTCAACCCCTAGCCTCCATTTGATCTGCAGTATCTTAATTTCTTGTCAATGGAGGTAGATTGGGGAAATTTAGAAGCACTTCCTCTAAGTTTGATTTTTGACAAGTTGGTAGAGTGCATAGATCACATTTATTTCAGCGTGGTATGCAAGAATTGGTATTCAATCGCAAAGTTTAATTATGAGAATCGCCAAGTTAAAAACAATGTATTGCCCATGCTGATGATTCCCAAAAAAAAGCGTAGAACAAAGAGATGTTTATATGGGATTTCAACCAACACAACTTACCACTTTCAACTGCCACTACATCATAACAAGAGGTTGTGTGGTTCGAGTCATGGTTGGGTAGCAAAGATGGATGATATTCCCGAAGGTACAATTATAACCCTACTAAATCCTTTCCAAAATCTAGTTTCCATCCGTCTACCTACCCTCCACATGCCGGAACATTATAGACGAAAGATATATTATGAATGTAATGTTCATAAGGTTACCTTATCGTCTAATCCTACAACTAGGCCACATGATTTTGTTGTTGTAGTAAGTTATGGTATGCAGTTATGTCTTGCTTTCATAAAAGCAGGACAAAAGTTTTGGACTTTTGTTGATACTGAATATCGTGGTTTCACCGATATTTTATTTTATAAAGGCCTAGTCTATGCGGTGGGACTAAGGGGTAACATCGTCTCTTTTGATATTTGTAACTCGAAAGATTCATTTGATCATGAGAAGGTCATTCCCAATGTTCTTTCATCTGGGGGGATTAATTATTATTCTGAAAGAGCATATCTTGTAGAGTCTTTGGAGGGAGACTTGTTTCTTGTAAAAAAATGGGCAGAATTTCCCGATGATGACGACCTACCATGTAGTGGCACGGAAGATATTGAAGTGTATAAGTTGGAATTGGATCTTCAAAGTGATAAGCTTGTACAAATGATAAAAATTGATAGTTTGGGAGACAGTGTTTTATTTGTCGGTGATAGTGACTCTGTCTCGATGTCGGCTTCCTATTTTGCCAATTATCTACAAAAGGATTCAATTTATTATACAGCTGATTATCATAACGACGTTCCGCATCCTTACCCTAATGGGCCATTTGATATGAAAATTTATAATGTAAAAGATGGAAGCTTTAGTGAACACTGCCCTTTCAAGCCTTGCTTCAGACGAAGTCCACCTTCAGTATGGGTTATTCCACCATTTCAATGGGATTGATAGCTTCAACTTGAAGTATGTTAGTTTATTTTATTTTAATCAATTGTTGTCTTTTCATGAGAGCTTGTGCAACACACATGACACATGAAGGTAAACGTTGAAATAGTTATTGTTAGTTACAGTTTACAATTTATTATGTTCAATGAAGGTCTATTGTGCAATTTATAATAGTAGTTGGTATAGAAGGTAACAAATATTGTTACACATTTTTATGGTGTAAGTTCGGTTCATGATTTTAATATAGGAGTTTTCTTTTGCCAATACAAATATATACTCAAATGAATTACAATTTGTGAAATAGATTTCTATTTACAACTATTACTAGCCAACACTCAAATTTAGAATTATATGAGCGTACGATTTGGAACTTTGGTGTATGATAAAAAAAAGTTAAAAACTTGTGCTTGATAAATAATTGGATAGTTTGAGACTCTTCAATTTTATTTTTTTAAATTTCTAATGGGGGGTCGTTTAGTGCTTTTGAAATCCGTCTGGTCCGCTCTTCCGATCTATTATTTCTCTTTTTTCAAGATGTCATCGGGTATTATTTCTCTAATTGAATTCATGTTTAAAAAATTTCTTTGGGGAGGGAGTGAGGAATCGAGAAAAATTTATTGGATAGATTGGACAGGGTGTGTAAACCAAAAGAATCGGGGTGGTTGGGGCTTCGGGATTTATAATTATTTAATTTAGCTTTACTAGGTAAATGGAGGTGGCGTCTTAAAACGGAACCAAATATTTTGTGGCACTCTGCGGTAACTAGTCGATATGAGGATATGCTAAATATTGCTGTTAAGAGTAGTTCATTTTGGTGGAGGGATTTGAATTTATCACTGAAGTTCTCAAGCGCTGTTGGCGAGGGGTGGTTTGATGAAAATCTTAGGAGAGTGGTAGGGGATGATAGAAATACAACTTTTGGATAGATGGAGAGATTCTTAGAACTCAATTTATGCGTCTTTTTGATACAACTCTAAATAAGGATAGGACTGTTGCAGAGATGGTATCAGAGGTAGAAGGCGAAAAGAAGGTATTATGGAACTGGAGGAGAAACCTTTTTCATTGGAAGCAGGAGATAGTTGAAGTTTGTAATGGTTTGGTGCTCGGAGCCGAGAGAAGGGTGGGAGCTAGTGATATTTGGAAATGGGGTGACTCGAGTTATTCGATCAAAGAAACATATATGAGGTTGACGGAAGAAGATGATGTAGAGGTGGTAGTGAAGAAAATGAAAATCATATATTCTTCAATTGCCCGATGTTATCGGTTGTTTGGAAAGAGACACTGAAGTGGCTGGGAGTTCTTCCGCATTCTTAGAAGGGGGATTTGATCATTTGAAAATGTTCAAAGGGTTAGTTTTAGGAGGGAAGAAGGTAAAAGAAATGCTAGGGTGATTTGGTTTGCTAATATTTGGGTAATTTGGATCGGTTGTACATTATGTGTAGGTGATAAACAAATGTTCTGCACTAGCTTCTGTTTTGCAGGTCTCTTTCTGTCTTCAACTTGACAGTCTCGAAAGAACTTTCACATATATTTTTGCTAGCCTCCTTCGGCGGTGTGGTTGTATCTCATAATGCCTTGTCCGGTAGGCTCGGGCTTGAAGCTAGTATTAGCTTTTTGAACCCATGAGCTGTTGGTGGCATTGGCGCGAGATCCCATTTCGTCACTTGATTGTCTAGCGTATTGCTTATCTTCGATCCATAACCTTCTCCGATTTTGCAGTCACTCTTTCATCAGTAATTCTCTATAGTCCCTATGTCTCAGTTCACTTCTCTCTTATTAAACTGGAAAGTGTTACATGTTAGTTTGCTCTCTGTCAGGGTCGCTACACTTCTATAAGGACAGGTTACTTCTACATGAAGAAAGCTGCTAAAAGCCTTGTTTAATACATATATATGTCTGAGTAACAGTATTTCTTGTAATATAGTAGTCACAGTTGCTTGGTTCTTGGTAATTTGGTAATGGAACTTTAGCATTTTGCTGTCATTGGCAAATTCATAGGCTAGGTGTGTGAGTTCTATTGTACATAAGGCCTGTATTATAATTTTTTTTCTTCCTCTCTATGTACATCTTGTACTTAGGGATTGTTTAGTTAATAAAGTTTCTCTTTGCCTTTTCAAAAGAAAAAACATTTTTATTTCTAATTTGATTTAGATTACTTAACATTTAAATTGTTGAGTAAATATATCGAATCAATTTGCCTTAACAGCAACATATGGAGAATGAAATTCAAGATATAATATTGCAAATTATTGATTTAAAAAATAAAAGAAAAATAAATATACACCGACAGTGTAAAATAATTTACACTATCAACTAATAACAATAATATTTTCCGCCACTTCATTCCATCCGTCTGCCGCGCATCTCCATCCCGAAAATTCATAGATCACCTGGAAATCCTGAATGTAATGTTCATAAGGTTAGTTTATGGCATTGATACTGAATGCTTAGTTTATGTAGTTTTCTAGAGTATTTTTGTTGTTGCTTCCTCTGACTATTATTGAAGAGCTTTAATGTTTCTGCTTAGTTTCAAAGTTATTATTCATTACATTGTAGGCTCTTTTCAATTCAATTGTTATTATTATTAAGGATGAAGCATTACTAAATGATTTCAAAGTCATATACTTTAGTGTCTATGATCATAAAAGCTTTGTATGTAAAGACATATATCAAGAATTATGCTACTTGGTTTTTAGGACTTGCTTGGACAATTAAATGCTTATAGCATAAATGCTTATCATATACGTGCATATGTATATCTATAACAATTGTATTAAGCTTCTCAGTTATGTTGTCCGCAAGAATTTCTGAGTTCTATAGGCTTGTAAACCCACAAACTATGACTCACAATTAAAATTATCCAATAGCTATAACTGACTCGTTTAGCGCCGCCATTGGCCAATGTGATATGAGATAGTGAGTTGTATGTAGAAACATGGGAAAGTAAAATAGTTATACCATAAATATCATGAGATGCTACGGAACCAAGAGTCAAAAACTGGCAACTAGGTAAAGCACATAGTAGAGTTACTGATAGAATGATACGACAGAGGGATACATTGGTTGAACTTAGTTCATGTTATGCATAAATCTGTAAGAATATTAGAGTTCATATTAGCAAATAAGTTGAAAGAAGCATAAAATTCTATGAATTTGAATAACTTGAATTTTAGCTGTGCTTGCCTTGAGATTTAATTATTAGTATGTCCTAAGCTTAGAATTGGAGATTTAATATTTCCATCTTTGAGGCCTGAGTATTGAGGTACCTTACTTGTGTTGATTTTTCCTTCATAATCAAATTTCTCCAACATGATTTTGTGTTGATTGAAGTCTAACCAAAATTTCTTCCAAGTGGGTGGAGATTGTATAATGGTATGTTTATACATATCATATTAAGCTGTTTTCAAAAATTAAATACAAAATATTTTTTAGTCTATCATTTCCTACCCTATTTGTCCTTAAAAAAAGTACTGTAAATTTTCTAGCTGCATGGAATGCCTTTTTTTGTCTCTAAATTTTGTTAGCTGCAAACTGTGTCATATGTAATAGACAAAAGAATACCCTATAAGCCAATTCTGCTGCTAAACGACATCAAAACTGTCATCTGGCAAAGCTTTGATCATCCCACATTATAAGGCTTGGTTTTGACAGAACTGTCGAACCAAAGCTTTGCCGTCTAAATTTGTAAGGAGCAGATCACTCCATTATTCGATATTTTTTGAATTAGTACTGTAAAACAAATGTATGTAGGCCAGATAATTAACAACTGAGTACTATAAAACTATATGTACGCAGTGTAACAGAAATGTTTTCAAACTTCCATTTAGAAAATTAAGGCAGAGACATAATCATTGTGACACTTACAACTGAACTGAGTAAATGAAAGAAAAAAAACTATGTCATATTATTTCCTAGCTATAACATGTGTCACACATTAGCATTATTATAGAAATTTCTAAACTCTGATTGTTGAAATCCGTTATCGCAGCCACTATAGGAGTTCATCTCTGGCCCCACACCCTCCCTATCTGGCCTTCTGTCCAAATATACAACAATGACAGTTATATCATCATGATAAGCGGATCTAAATTGATCATAATTGTAAAATCTTGTGTCCGACTCACTAATTTGATTACTCTTAGGCATCTCTATAAGTTGACTATATCTTTTTCCCCTTCTATTAGCCCCATTCTCTAAAGCAAGTGTGGCAAGTCTTTCTGCGATTCCATCTCGTGGACTGGTGTTAACAACTTTAGCAGCATCCTTATTTGACATCAATTTCCAAAATCCACTAGATCCAAATATAATGAATCTATCAGAGTCGCTTAAGATTCTTGAATAAACATCTGGTTGTGATATTAGCAAAGGTCTTGTATGACGTAGATGCACTCTTTCCAAAGGTGGGATTTCGAATGATCCACTTTCAATGATCTCCTCCTCCTTATAATATGCATATCCGATACATCTAGTTGTCTCGATTAAACCTTTGTCTGCAATCATTACCAAGCAACGATGATTAGCATGAGTGTCTGGCTGCACGTGCCTGAATTTCACATGAACAAGATTATCAATATTGTGATCTTTAACCATCTGTTTAACAACCAATCTTTTAAATGGACAAATGCCCTTCTGATAACCGAGTATAGCGCGCGAGTCTCCAACGTTGGCGACATATAACGTCCCTCTCCATATCAAACAAATCAAACAACCTGAAATAACAAAAACATTTCTTCCAGCAGACTCCAAAAAACCTCTCTCCATTCGGTGAACAACTTGCATCAGAATATTCTCATTCATATTGTTATTATTCTCCTGAATAAGCCCTGAAAGTTATAACCAGATTATTTCCTACACATGACAATATATCACTAACTTTATGCAAATATATATTACATATTTTATATATACTGTATGCATTCAAAAATATATCTATATACATCGATGTAGACCCAAAGTACAACAATATGGCAGTGTAAAAATGATTAGCATCACAAGCACAAGAAAGATTAATTTTCTTGATTTCTGCAGTGTTTATAATTAAGAAAACATACAATCACTTAATTTCAGTCCACACTCAAAGAACACCATTCAAATAGGCAAAAGCGCATCCAGATAACAAGTCACGGCACAATTTATGCATACACAGTGTAATGATAATAAGATAATAAAACACAAACACATGAATGAAAATGCAAAGGAGAAAGAAAATGAAAATAAAAATGAAAGAAGAATCCATAAATTAATGAAATGAAGACTCACTCAATAGTTCCCCGAAGACACGATTTCTTAGATAGATGGAAACGGTGTCGCCTTTATGGCCATCATAAATTCCAACAAAGAGTGCATCAGTGCCAACATCAACTTGGCTCTTATCTTCCATATTCACATTCGCCTGAACCGCAGCCATGGAGAATTCGCCACTGTAGTGCCTAACTAGTGGCCTCGACCACGCCAGAGGGTCATTATCAAACGCCAGAGGGTCTTCAATTTGAAGATACTGTCGATAAGGGGTCCCAAAGAGAACATGTTTTAGAAAAGGAAGCATGATCTTGGGTTTTGAATTCTTGAAGACAAGAAAAGTAAAGATTAAAGGAGAATGGAAGAGGATGAGTGAGTGCTGAGAGTGTGGAAATAAAAATCTGAATGTGGCTTCTCTCTGCATAATTTAGAAAAACCACTCCCATCTAGATATTTATCCATTCGAAATGAAAAAAAAAAATATTGTTTTAACTGGATTTATTTATTCGCACGTGAGAAAAAAGACTTTTTTTTTTCTTCGTACGCATTCAAGGCTCTCAGATTGCAAGAAGCAGTCATCAATTGTTCCAGTATATTCTACTCAAAGTGACATCCTATGTATCCATGGATCTACATAGTATAGTTCATAAAGAATTGCTGTCTAGTTAAAATACATGTTGATGGATTCAAGCTTCCAAACATATACAGAGAAAACAGAAAATCAAGTAATCATCATTTTATTTTAATAAAAGACAGATACACCAATGAGCTAATAAATAGTACATGACATTATTTTGTGTTGACTCTATTGGAATTTAATGAAGGGAAGTTCAAACTGATATTTTTAACATGACTAATAAATTTCTTTCTTAGGATTAACTCACAAACCTACAGACCAATTCTAGATTAATTATACAAGCAAACTTTGCTAGAAATAAGTGTTGTTTTTGTGTTGTATATATACTTAATGTAGAATGCTAGTATTTGTTTTGTAATTCATGGTGCTACCAAGTATGATATGATTATATGATAACATAGCTGCCATGCCAATTTGATAAGGTTATGTTCTGTTACATCATTTTGGAGATTGTGTCTTTCATTTTAACTATTCTTCCTCCTCTTTCAGAGGTTGCTTGATAAATTGTTGCAAGAATTGACAGGAACACAAGCTATTATTATCAAATCTAAAATTTTCTATTCTAAATATGACTTTTCTTTGAGCTTTCATTGACAAAAGAAATAGCAGTTTCAATTTGAAAAGAAGGAAAAAAAAATTCTAAACTGAAATCCAACCAAGTAAAGACTAAAGACATTGTACAAGTAAATAAAGATCAGGAAAAATGTAACAATAAAATACTTATACAACCATGTCATGCTATTATTTCATGGGACATTGATAAGCTTTGGACGCCTAGCTTTAGACCAAGTGCAGAAATTTGGGGCACATCAGCAGATCCCTTCAGCTCCAACTCAGAAACTACCTTTTGATTTTCCTCATTGCCCTCCAATACATTCCTAACACACCATATGCCCCATTCTCTCAGGTAAGGATTGTCGTCATCGGTAACACACTGTTGCAATAGCAGTAGAATTCCATTCCTACTCCTGATTTCATCTTGTACATGTTTTCTTCTATGCACACAATTGCCAATAAGTGCAACTATGTCTCTCCTAAAGCCCTTGTAAGGGCATGGTTTCGAGGAACAATTAGCACCGTCTTGATTATCAGATTGTTTGATTCCTTTCCTGATTATTGACGGAGGTTCAAGGTCCCCAAGCAGAATCAAAAACAACTCAACGAGGCCATATGACAATAACACATCGACAACATTGTTTGCATCCTCTTCATCACCTCGCATACTGTCATGAGCACAGATGTCCCTCAACATAGTAAGAGAGTAGCCAAGAACATCGACTGCAGTAATGCCACTGGGAAGACCAGACTTGACTCTAACTGCTTGCTCAAGAACCCCGATAGATTTCTTGAATATTCCATAAATAAACAATGCAACATCCTTTGAAATAGTAACATCTTCGATTCGCTCATTCAAAATTTCCGATAGTATTTGCAGAAGAAACACCTGTTCAGATGAAAACTGGTCATCTCTTGACTTGGTATCTTCACAGTCAAAAATATCCCTAAACGGTAATTTAGAAAACAATACAGGCAATTGAGATTCTTCAAGGCAAATTATTGAAAGAAGCAACTTTATCCAATCCTCGCCAAAACTAGCTGGTTTCAGTTGAAGAAGAAGTCAGTGTTACAACTTACAATATGACACTCATGTCGTGAAACATGGCAGCACAGCAAATTACACAAGAACTAATAATTCATGACAGCATAGCAATATATAGAAGCAGTCTACAGCAGCAGCAACAGCAAGAATTGTCCCATGAGGTGTGTCTACTACAAGAATCACATAATGCCATTGTGTTTTGCAAAATGTGGCATTTAAACAATAAGGACTCATCAATTAAATATTGTTAAAAGGGAAGGGAACCACATGAAATGCATCATAATCTCAGTAACAATGTTCATCTACCTCTTAGATTTTAACAAAGCATGCCAAAACCTTTTAATATACTTAGCAGCCAAACCTTTACAAAGCCTATACCAATAATTCTCAGGCTCAGCTTAGGGGGAATCAAATTGCCTCCAAATGATGTTGCTCTTATCTTTCAAATTGCCTAAAAAAACTCATCCTCCTCCACAATAGAAGCTACCTACAATTGACGCTGCTTCTTTTTTTTGAAACACGTCTGAAATTACAAATGCAGCTATGATTTGTGATTTGCTTGTGTGGAAAATCAAAATTTTCTTCATGTAAAAGAGACAGGATGCTTTGATTTATAGCAGGTTTACTTGCAAGACGATCTTGGTGCTCATTATTTATTTAGTTGATAATAACAATTGATAATAATAATAATAACAACTTAATAAGTATATCTCAGAATTATTTAGTTGATTAGGACATGGTAGGAAAATATTTAAACTACATCAAAAACCATTTTTGTTTTTGTTTCAGATTTGGCATCCCTTGATCTTCTGTATATATGTTTATGTAGAATGCAGTGCATGTTCAGTTCAACAACGCAGTCGATCTGTGTCCAGAGAGGGACATCTGCACTTCAAAATGCTAAGAAACTCTGAAAGAACTGTCGAAAAGGTTAGCTACCATTGCCATCTTAGAGCAGGATTTTTAAGAATTGTTCTTGTCTGAATGATGCTTGATTCATGTGGTGTGTCTGTACGATTTGTAGCAAATATTGCATTGCTGCTGTATCTGACCTTATAAATCTTTACTCTTAAATGTTTCCTTAAAGATTTGACAATATTAATTTAAAGTTGGTTTCTCCCTACTTGTCTAACCTTAATCTATGATGGATGTCAAAAAGATTTGACAATATTTTACGTTGGTTCTTGACCACCTAACACAATCCTCTCATTTTATATTAAGACGTAATTTGATCCATTAGCCAACCTCGTCTTGCGGAATATGACTAGGTTGTTGCTAATATCGCAGAACCTTCACTTTGCTGTAAATGTTGTTTAATATAACTATAATAGATATACATTATAGAGAAAAGAGAAGATTAATAGACACACTTCAACATCCACAGCCAAAAAATCAAGAGGAAATTAACTATGATTCACAGAGATTGTAGCAGTTTCATACTCAATCCCAACCAAATGGTTACTCATGTGAAAGGTGTTATTTGATGACCTGTTCCTTCAACTTTGAACGTGTAACCATTAATATCTTGGAAATTAACATGTTCATCTCTTATTTTCTTTATTATTTCTGCACTTGTATCATTGTTTTCTGTTTTAGTTACTGAGGATAGAACTCAAATTGTAAGGAGCAGACCTCAACACATTTTTTTCCCCTATCCTATTTGAACATATATAATAATTACTTACTCCATACTCTAGTTCAGATAATAAACAACTGAATACTGTAAAACTGTATGTATGCAGTGTAACAGAAATGTTTTCAAACTTCTATTTAGAAAATTAAGGCAGAGACATAATCATTGTGACACTTACAACCAAATATACAACAATCACAGTTATATCATCATGATAAGCTGATCTATATGCCAAATTTTGATTGCCATTGTTCCCACTCACACAATTACTCGCAGGAATCCCTATAAGCGCAGCATATTTTTTCCCTCTTTTACGAGCCCCCTTCTCTAGAGCAATCGTGACAAGTCTTTCCGCGATTCTATCTCGTGGACTGGTGTTAACAACTCTAGCAGCCTTCTCATTTGAAATTAATTTCCAAAATCCACCAGAGCCAAATATAATAAATCTATCAGTGTCGCTTAAGACTCTTGAATAAACTTCTGGCTGTGATGATAGAAAAGGTTCTGTAAAAGTTGGAGTCACTACTTCCGACAATGGGATTTCGAATGATCTCCTTTCGGTGAACTGTGCATTTTTCAGATATGCATATCCTATACATCTACTTGTCTCGATTAAGCCCTTAACTTTAATACTTTGTAAGAGACTATGAGGATCAGATAAATAATTTGGTGTGAATTCTAGTTGAATATCTGGATTTAGAAAATTGTGATCTCTAACCATTTGTTGAGCAACCAATCTTTTAAATGGACCAATGCCCTTCTGAGAACCAAGTATAGCGCATGAGTCTCCAACATTGGCGACAAATAACCTCCCTTTCCATATGATACAAATCAAACAACCTGAACTAACAAAACTATTCTGTCCCTCATGCTGTTGCTCAAAACTATTTCTAGCAAACTCAATAAACCCTCTTTCCATTTCGGCAACACCTTGCCTCAGAATATTCTGAATCTCTAACACACAGGAATATTTCGGATCGTTGGTAGTTTGCGGAATACGCCCTGCAATTTATAACCAGATTATGTCTTCATCAAACTTCCATGTTAAAACAGTGCTACACTACACATGGCAATATATCACTAACTTTATGCAAATATATATTACATATATACTGTATTACTCATTCAAAATATATCTATGCACATCGATTTAGACCAAAAGTACAACAATATGGTACTGTAAAAATGATTAATTTTGTTGATTTCTGTGGTGTTTATAATTAAGAAAACATTTTCCATCTCCTCAATTCTTGGATATACAATCACTTAATAATTATTTTAAATTTCAGTTCATGTTTCAATTCCATATCCACACTCAAAGAACACCATTCAAAGAATTAAAGGTAACAAACAAAAGTGCATCTTCTAAATAACAAGTCACAGCACAATAAATATGAATAAATGAATGAAAAGAAGACTCACTAAATATTTCCCCTTGCCTCAGAACAGTCTCAGAATCAGAATAGTTAACAACCCGATTATCCATATGCTTAATATTCTGCTGAATACGCCCTGCAATTTGTAACCAGATTATTTCTTCATCAAACTTCAATGTTAAAACAGTGCTACTGCTACACTACACATGGCAATATGACACAACTTTATGGTAATGGTAGTGTAAAAATGATTAGCATCACAAGCACAAGAAAGATTAATTTTCTTGATTTCTTCATTGTTTAATGAAAAGAAGACTCACTCAATATTTCCCCGAAGATATGATCTCTAAGATAGATGGCAGTGGTGTCGCCTTTATGACCATCATAAACTCCAACAAAGAGTGCATCAGTGCCAACTTCAACTTGGCTCTGATCTTCCATATCCATATTCGCCTTAACTGCAGCCATGGAGAATTCGCCACAGTGATGCCTAACCAGTGGCCTAGACCACGCCAGAGGGTCGTTATCAAACGTTGCATCTAATTTGATATTATACTTTTTGTAAGGGAAACCTAAAAGATTAAACGAAACCATGATCTTGTGCTTCTCTTCTTGAAGACAAGAAAAGATTGAAGGAGAAAGGAAGAGGATGAATGAGTGCTGAGAGTGTGAAAATAAAAATCTGAATGTGAATGAATGAATGAATGAATATTAGTATGTATGTATTTATAATGTAACTGAAAATCAACTAACTTGTAACAGAAAATGAAAAGCCTCAACAGAAATACATATAAATTAACTTCTCCACTTTATAGTGTAACTGAAAATCAAAACTAACTTGTAACAGAAAAATCCAAATTTAAATCTTACTTAAATTTCCATTTTGTCCTTTAAATACATTGGAGCATCCCTAACCAATACTCACCTTTGTTTTTGTAAAGAGAAAAACTCGAATCCATTTTTTAACCGAAAAATTGTATACGTTACTGTATATATATATGTTCTAGCTGCATTGACTGCTTCTTTTTTTTGTCTCTTGTTAGCTGCAAACTGTATCGTATGCAATAGAGGAAAGAATACCGTATAAGCCAACCTTGTTCTTATGCTAAACGACATCAAAAATGTCATCTGGCAAAGCTTTGATCATCCCACATCATAAGGCTTTGTTTTGACAGAGTGGGCACCAAAACTTTGCCAAACTGTATCATATCCAATATAGAAGAAAGAGTGGGCACTTGAAGAGAAAAGACTCAAGTACAAGAATCATAAGAGGAAGAGGGACTTACAATCAGTGTTTCCAAAGATTAGATAAAAAAGAACATCTTCAATGTGTTACTTGTTTATATATGCATTCATACCGAATGCTTAGTTAGTTTATGTAGTTTTCTAGAGTATTCTTGTTGTTTGCTTCCTTGGATTATTTGAAGAGTTTTCTAGAATATTCATTGTAGGCTCAACAACAGAAGTAGGAGGAAGCATCAAATATTCATTGTAGGCATATATATTCAGAAGGTTCATGGGTTAGGATTTTGAAATAATATATTCAGAAGGTTCTAGCATCTATAGGTCCCAATTCTTAGTCTTGCTTGGACAATTAAATAGCATAAGAGCTTATCATATACGTGTGTATGTATTTCTATAACAAAAGATAAAATAAAGAAATTTTTTTCAATAAGCTTTAAATTGAACTCAGTTTTACGGACATATCATAAATTGTTTCGGTAAGCTTTTCTAAATAGCCTCACAATAGATAAACTCAAATAAACCAATCCAAACAGGCCAAGGTATTCTTGTATTATAAGCTTCTCAGTTATGTTCTCAGCAGAAAACTATGAGTCACAATTAAAATTATCCAAGGAAGAAAGATTGGGAACCATGTTATGAAGTTCAAATGAAGTTGGATGGCCTATATGAAGTTCAAATGAACCATGTTATGAAGTTGATTTTGACAGAAACACATGGAAATTGTTTTTCTATTATATTTTCTGCCATAAACATGATATTTTCAAGCCACAAAAACATGATACTGTTTTGAAAGAAACTGTTTTCAATTTATCCTAAAACCATAAAATCTCAAGAGATCACTGTGTTGCAAGAATAAAAATCTGAATATGTACAAATATAAAAATCTGGTTATGTATAATGTATGTGTGAAATTATAAAGGTGCAAATAAGTGACCAAAATAAAAGACAATTGGGTCATATTAAACCATGTTTAGTGTTACAATTTGAACTATGCAGAGCCACCCAAGTTTATTTCCTATATACAGTTCTAGACATAATATTTTCAAGTCTCAAAACTGAGTGAATGAACCAACTCTATTTATGTGCTTCAAAGACAACATCGAGATATCTAAAAGGTAATGATGGATGAATTGTGTCAGACAATCCTCTGAAGGTATTGATGTGCTGTAGAGACCACATCGAGATCGAGATATCTTAAAGGTGATGGATGAATCGCATCAGAGAAGTCTCTGAAGGAATTGATTCCTGGCACCGAAGTCACCACTGGCATCACAGTCGGATTCAGATACGGCTTTTTGTCGAAGAATACAACAATCACAGAGATATCATCATGATAAGCCCGCCTAGTCCCTTCAACAGAAACACTAGGACCTCTAATAACACCATGTCCCATAGGAATCTGCCGAAGCTGCCTATAGCGTATATTATTTCTTCTAGCTGCAATCTCTAGAGCAGTCGTCAAAAGCCTTTTCGCGATTCCCTGCAACAAAAGGCCAACATACTATACCATAAACAAACAAACCAAGAGCTAGCTAACAGAGATAATTGTAGTAAATAATAATAGGAAAAACAAGTAGCTAGAAAGAACAAGCCATGCATACATCTCGTGGATTGGCGTGAACAATTTCAGCTGCTTGCCAATTTGTCAACAATTTCCAAAGTCCACCAGATCCAAATATAATGAATTTATCATCTACATTTAAGAATTTTGAAGATGTCGCAGGTTCTGCTGATAGCAAAGGTCGAGTAAAATCAGAAGGTGCAAGTTCCGACTGTGGGACTTGGAAGGATGGGGTTAAAGTGAACGGTCTCCGCTTCAAATATGCATTTCCTATACATCTACTTACTTCACTTACGCCTCTAACACGCCATGCGTCAAAATTATACGTCACAATAGTCGGATCTTTTGGATGCAACTTCTTGAGTTCTTTTTTAATATGCCTGTTACGAGCACTGTGATCTTTGACCAACGGACGAACTTTGAGTCTATTAAATGGATCCAAATAACCCAATACAGCACGGGAGTCTCCAACGTTAGCGATATATAGCCTCCCTCTCCATACGATACAAAACAGACAACTCGAACCAACTATAGCTAGCTCTGGCTGTTGTTGATTACTCTCTTCAACACCAGTCATAAACTTTTCCTCCATTTCAGCAACAAGTTGCCTCAGAATATTTTCAGACATATTATTTCTTAAACTTGCCTCACAAACAATACTCCCTGTAACATTAGAAAAGCTAAGAAAACTGATATTGCAAAATGGTTTTCCCTCCCTAATTTTGCTGTCATTCATATTACTAGCACAACATACACAAGAACTTCTGGGAAGCTTCATTTTTTGATTTCTATATCGATTTTAACTATAAAAATTCATTTAAATTTTGGTTCTTGTTTCAATTCCATCCAAACTCGTTCAAAAAATGAATCAAACTTAGGTGTGAACTAGAATATACTAATTTTTTTGCTGCTACAATTGTAATGACAGAAGGAACATCGACATAACAAGACAAAACACAACCTATACAATGATGATAAGATAATAATAACACATACAAGCATTCAAACAAGAAAGAAAGAAAGAAAGAATGTTGCAGACTCACTGATTAGATCCTCACAGAGATTAGTACTCAAGAAGTTGGAAGCCTCAGGACCATTTTGGCCATGATAAATTCCAACAAAGAGTGCTTTATTGCCAACATGAAGCTGGCTGCGATCCTCGGTAACATTATTTGCCTTAACCGCAGCCATGGAGAATTCGCCCAATTGATGTTCTAGCAGGTCCCGAGACCACCCTAAAGGATCTTGATCAAATTGATTAATGTCAGCAATGATTTTTCTTGTGTTGCTTGTGCAAGCACATAGTATATTTGAAAGCCACTGAAACATGATGATGATGATGATGATATTGTGGTTTCACTTCTTGGGGAGAAGAAAAGGATTCAAACTAGGAGAATAATGTGGAAGAATGAATGAATATTGTTTATGTACCAATGTATAACTAATATAAAACTAATTGAAAACAGAAAAATGACAAGAATTTAACTAACTAAACTAACAGATATATAACTGAATTTAACTAACAACAGTAACAGATATATAACTAACTAAATTCAGTACTCAATTCAATGTATAAGGTTTGTAATTGGCCTTTTCTTCTTACGCAATATCAAGGCCAACATTCATAATGGTTTCTTGTGACTAAAGTAAGGGGTTAAAGTTAGGGGTCAAAATTGCAAATTTGTGAAAATTAGAGTACCAAAAGTGAAATTTAGTTTTTTATTATTTATTTTTAATTATTACTTGTGACTAAAGTTAGACATATTATGAATAATAATTTTTGTAAAAAAAAAAAGATTTAGTCCTAGAATTAACTGAGTAACAATATTAGTTACACATAAAGCAAAAATCTGGAAACATAAGAGGTCAAACAAAGGTCAAATCAAACAAATTACATGCATGAGGAAACAAGTCAAACACAAAAGGAAAGTTATAAATCAATTTGAAATCAAATTACAAAGTATAATAATAAATTTCCAAACCTGAATAATCAGATTCAATGCTAAAAAAACCTAATCTCAGTCCTAAATAAATACACAGAGTTTTGCTCCTAATGATCTGCTGTATCTTAATTTCTTGTCAATGGAGGTAGTGGTAGATTGGAGAAACTTAGAAGCACTTCCTCTAAGTTTGATTTTTGACAAGTAGGTAGAGCGCATAGATCACATTTATTTCAGCGTGGTATGCAAGAATTGGTATTCAATCGCAAAGTTTAATCATCAGAATCGCCAAGTAAAAAACAAGGAGATGTTTATATGGGATTTCAACCAACACAACTTACCACTTTCAACTACCGGTGAATCAAAATTTCTTCATAGATCAATGTTATATCTATATATCATATGGAACTGTTTTCATAAATTAAATATAAAATATTTTTCTTGTATTTCTTATACATAAATCAATGTTATTAGTAAGTATTTTATTTCCAACAAGTAGCATTCATATATTTTACTCTAATAAGCACTTCATTAATACATACTCATTAAATTCATGAATCTCCTTCCAATTGATGTTCACCATTCAAATCTACTTTATGTTCATAGATTACATTTTTGAAGTAGTCACCACCACAACATTCTTACACTTAGATAAATACATTTGAATCACCTTTGTTTGAAAGCCCTAGTACATTTGAATCACTACATTTTGTATAAAGAATATCAATCTTCCTTGTCAAGTAATGATTTTGGATCTTGTCATCCAATATGAAGAAGAATAGGCTCTATTCTTGAGAGAAGCCTTTGTCACATGATAGAGTTGAGAAAATAGAGTAGCGTTTAAACAATTGACCTGTTATTTCGGAACTGTCATTTCTCGTTGTGTCCAAGATTTTCTTTGGTTGGTTTTTTCTTTTTGCATTACTTTGAGCTTCTCGCTATGTTCTTCAATGAGTGTTTCCAAACTTCTTTGCATCTAAATTCAAAGACAAAATAAACACAAGATTGTAAGAATATGAGACTTTAGATTGAGTTGTCATCTCAACCTTAATAACTCTATCAGAAATTGCATATTACCGCTAGCTGTTGTGAAATACTCTTTCGAACCTCTAGTTGCAATTGTCGCGATTCCTCAATTTGCATATGGCTGCTAGGAAATAGGAAAACAAAGAGTATGTTATATTTTAAAAAACTTGGTAAGATTTATTAATCTAAGTTCCAATAGATGAATTTATCTTACATTTTGAGTTGAAGCTCGGTGACTCTATCTGTTCTATGTCCTTCCTCAGATCTTTCTGAAATATAAATTAGATAATTGTGTCACAATATACTGTTTTGCAAAATTTCACAAAGTATGCAATTTGAAAATTAATTTACCTCGCAAAGCTTTATGCACGCGTTCCGAAGATCTACATTTCTGCAAGGCAAATACATTAGAAAGATATATTAGAGGTCAAAGACAACAATGTTTACAAATCTCATTGAAACAGTTCAAATTAATTTTACCTGTAAATGACTTTTAACATGAGAAAGAGACAGCGAATTCGATTTCATCATATCTAGTATAGCCTTTGGCTTTGCTTCTGCAATTAATAAGTGAATTAATTTAATTGTGTAACAATAATTTATTTTTGCTTTATGTTTAACTAATATTGTTACATAGTTAATTACTTACTGTCTGGACCACCGAGGTGATCAACGATCATCATGAACGATTCATGCAGTTCCTCAGTCCATCTTATCCTTCTTTTACATATTATAGCTTTTCTAGAAGCATTATTGCTAGAAGTGGCACACCCAATTCCATATAGTTGAGGAGACTGCTTGTGTGACTTTGTAGGTGTGCCCGACTGAAACGAAAAAAGACATACTTAGATTACAATTTACATGTACTAATTAGCAGGTTTAAATAAAAGTCTGCGACATAACACTTGTAGATGCTATCGTAGCTGCAGCTAGCACGATTGTGGTTGAGGTCGCATCGACCACATCTGACTGCTATTTTATGCAATAGCAAAGATTGTGACAGGGCCAGCCCAATAATTTTCAGAAAGATTAAAACTGTGATGCTAACTGCCTAAGCACATTTATGACGCGGCTAATAAGGCCGAAAAGCAGATATTAAATTTCAGCCCTATGATCGATTTCATCAACAATAAGAGCATGTTTCAATCACATGATTCAATACAATTTCATATATATAATTGATATAGCATAAAATTTTCAAGCCACCTACCGACAAAGAAAGCAAGAGTTACCTTAATTCTTTGAAATGAAATTTCAAAGGGCTTTTCATCTATGGAAGCATCATTCTTCATCAATTCATCATGATTTTGAGGAAAATGATCATAAAATGACATATTTCCAGACTGAAAATTACTATATTCTTCTTCAGAAGAATTATGACTATCTGCACTATTATTAGACAACAAAGATTCCTTAGAAACTGAGTACAAGGAGCTTGTGAAGTTATCACCAGAACCTTGACAATTCAACAATGGAGGATCAGTTATCTTTGGAAACTGATCAAAACACCAATCAGGAACTTCAATCTGGTCCTCATCATAATATTCTCCACCTTGAAAACCAACAGAACTTTTGATTTTAGCTATAGTTACTGCACCAAAACCTTCATAAGGTGTTTCAAGATTACTACTACTAGTCACAATGTTATTGCAGGTTGATTTGATTGGCTCAAAACTCATGACTTGTTCTGATTCAACAACCTTAACTAGGTTGTTAATTCCCATGTAAGATTCCCATTGTGTTCCATACATCCTTGACCAATGTTGATACATGGTTTTTGGTTATGTTACCTTAAAATTTTGTGATGTTAATAACTTCATTTATATATATATTTAAGGGAAAAAATCAAAAGGGCTTTAACATTAGGTATATTTATGTGTATAAAACTTCAAGTTGATGTTATTTATTTTATATATAATGAGAAAAAAGAGAGAGGGTGATGAATAGTAAAGGAAAAGTTAGAAATGTATATGGACATAATGTGTCATTGTACATAGGGAATTTTATGAATGTATTAGGACATGATTGTTGTTGATGTACATTTTGTGTTATGAAAGGTATATAGTATGCATTGTAGCTTCAGAGAGAAACTAACAGTCACTCAAGTCTCATAGTTAATAGAAGACAGCCATAAAATGTTAAATCTGGTATGACTCAGCAATAGTCAGCATAGCCTGCATAGCAATATGCATTAATATGTGATAGTAAAATTAATTAATTTGAATATGATTAGTATACTAATTTGGATTTGAGGAATAGATTTGACTCAAGATTGTTTTAACTTACACAAGAGAGTAAAATAAATTTGAAGTTATTACTAGAATACACATATTATATTAAGCCTTAATCATCATTTTCGTCCCTGTAAGTTCGCGATTTTTTGGTTTTAGTCCCTGTATCTTTTTTTGTTGCAAATTAGTCCCTGTATGTTCAAATCTTTTGGTTTTAGTCCTTTAAAACTAAAATCCGCAGGAGAATCCGCAAGAAACCAGCAAATTTTCCTACAGATTTTCGTGCGGATTTTAGTTATATGGACTAAAATAAAAAAGATTTGCACATACAGAGACTAATTTGCAACAAAAAAAGATACAGGGACTAAAACCAAAAATTTATGAACTTACAGGGACGAAAATGATATTTAAGCCTTACATTAATTACGGTACATGCTCTTTTGCTGGGGTGTGAATAGTTTGGACCACTTGGGCTGGGCCTATAGTCACACAGATCCAGATTTGCTGCGGTAAAAAGTGCATGGAGTAATACGCTGTAATTGATTTTGGCTATTGATCTTACAACAGACAGTTTATATTACATATGTATTAAAATAATATTGACCATTAATTATAATCAAACGGTTGGTGTTGTAACAGTTTTTGTTTTATTAAAATAATACACTCAATGTGTTTTTGCCTATCGTAGGTAGATTCTTCCGTAAAAAATAGCAATGCTATTAAACATAAGGCTAAACTGTACTTTTGGTCCCTTACGTTTATTTTAGGTTTGAATCAGGTCCCTTACGTTTTAAAAGTTTCAATTTGGTCCCTCACGTTATCAACATTTGCATTAGTTAGTCCTTTCCGTCAAATTTTCCACTAAATCCGTTTGATCCTTACACGTGACTGACCGTTTGGACACATGGACACTATTTTGGACATGTTCGGTGCCATTTGGGATGTTAACTAAGTAAAAAGAAATAATTAAAAATAATATATATTACTTATAATAATGGAATTGGTCCCAAAAAAAGTGTTCAAAATAGTGCCAATGTGTCCAAAATAACGTCCACGTGTCCAAATTGTCAGCCACGTGTAAAAATCAAACGAATTTAGTGAAATATTTGACGTAATGGACTAACTAATGCAAAAATTGATAACGTGAGGGACCAAATTGAAACTTTTAAAACGTAAGGGACTTGATTCAAACCTAAAATAAACGTAAGGGACCAAAAGTACAGTTTAGCCTAAATATAATATCATATATATAATAGACTTTTAAACAAACTTTTTGAGAAAAATACAAATATATGGTCTAACCACGGGAATTGAATAATAGTTGATATTTTTACTAGTTATGTAGGGTGGAATGAGTAGCTCAATTAACGGGTTGAATCAGTTAAGCTAAGAGTTAAAGGAGTTGGAGGTACAAAGTTCAAATCCTAACAAAAATTTAAAAATCTAATATAACAATTAACAAACTAATAATTTGTCATAAAAAAAATAGTTATGTGATAGTGTAATTTCAAAGATCTAGGGCCTGTTTGAGCTTATGAAAATAACTTATGTAAATAAAAAAAATTATGTCGATTCATAAGTTTTTACTGACAAAAATGTTATTTTTACAAGTTATTTTATCATAAACTATCTTGAAAAGTTTATAATAGTATATAAAAGCTAATTTATTTGCATAAGCTGTTTCACATAAGCTGAAAAATAAGTCAATTCAAACAGGCTCCTAAACTAGTTGGAGACAAGCAAATGAGGTTGCCTATAATCTAGCTAAGGCGGCCACATTATCAGCTAGTTTCCAGATCTTGGTTGAAGTACCAAATTGTATTGAACACATTTTAATTAATGAAATGCTATAAGCACCCTTTCGTCAAAAAAAAAAGTACTTTTTTTTTTGACCAATTACTTTGAATTGGTTTTCATTACTTTGCTTTTAAGTACTAATTATTGATTTAAAGTTCAATGATTGTGTTGTAATAGTACCCAAAATAAATTACTTTAAATCTATCTTTTACTTATAAAAGGAAGCTCCATTAGCTCCTAGGCAAGCATTATGTTTACATGGCACTCTAAAAAAGCTTCATACAATTCTATGCAATGCAATAAATAATAAATAATCCTTATTCTAAATAAATAAATAAATATATAAATAATAATGATGATATATATAAGTTTAATTGCTACAACTCTAGGAATTCCAAAATGTAGTAGCTTCAATTAAATATTGTACTATGAAACTAAATATTTATATATTTATAAGCTCAAAATTAGAGATATTAATAAAAGTTAATTTTTTTATTTGTTCAATTATTTTATATATGTTATCGGAGGTTAGTATATATGATATTTACACATAAAACTAAATAAAAAATATTGGTAATTAAAAATTAAATTTCCCTCTAATATATTATATATAAATATGTATATAACAAATTTAGAAATTAGGTAAGTTGCAAAAATAAAAAAAAAGGTTTCTAATCTCTATTAAAACCTTGATATTACTCTTTTAATTTATTAAATTAGATCTAAAAAAACTAATGCATTATTATTATTATTATTATTATTATTATAGATTGTCCCTAATATTTTTTAAAGAATAAATTTTGTCACACCAACCTTTGAACTACTACTTTTTCTAATTCCATAACTCTTTTTTTTTCACTAATTCCATAACTCTTTTTTTTTTTCACTAATTCCAATTCCATAACTCTTATTCCTTAACTATGATCATTAACTCACTCAATGTATTAATAAATAGGTTACTTAGCATTGTTTTTTGTTAATTTATATAGTTCTATTATATAATATTTAATAATTAATTTTACCTTACAAACCTTTGAACTTCTAATTTTTTTCTATCCTCAACCATTGTGTGTATAAATATGTGGTTTTATGCACAAATGCTAAATGTTTGTAGTAAAAATTTGAGTTTTGGGTCCTCATCACTTTCCTCAAGCAACTATTGGATGACACCTCTTCAATTTTGTACTATATATTTTTTCTCTTCATCTCTTCACTATTTATTGGTTTCTATATAGTGACTTAGGTTATTCTTAGATTGATTATTTTTGCCTTTGTTGCATCTTTGATGCTCGGGAAGTCTATGTACCAAATACCATAGTGCGTTTTTTATATTATTTATCTTAACTCTTCACTAAATTTTAACATATGCTAATGATAGTTTGATTGAGACAAAAGAACTTTTGGGGTGATATTTTTGGATTATCATCACTTTCTTCAAAGAACTCTTGGGGTGATATTTTAAATTATGTATTAGAATTTTTATTTTGTTTGTTGTATAGAATTTTTATTTATTTCTCTTTTTTATCCTTCACATATGTATTGATATTCATTGAATTTTGTAGCAAAATATGGACTCATCAACTTATATTCATTGGTATAATTAGACCAAATATTTTATTTCTACTTTTGAAAAAAACTATTAATGAAAAAAACTATTAATGCATTATAGAGAGTTATATTTTACTTATAAAAGGAAGCTCCATTAGCTCCTAGGCAAGCATTATGCTTACATGGCACTCTAAAAAAGCTTCATACAATTCTATGCAATGCAATAAATAATAAATAATCCTTATTCTAAATAAATAAATAAATATATAAATAATAATGATGATATATATAAGTTTAATTGCTACAACTCTAGGAATTCCAAAATGTAGTAGCTTCAATTAAATATTGTACTATGAAACTAAATATTTATATATTTATAAGCTCAAAATTAGAGATATTAATAAAAGTTAATTTTTTTATTTGTTCAATTATTTTATATATGTTATCGGAGGTTAGTATATATGATATTTACACATAAAACTAAATAAAAAATATTGGTAATTAAAAATTAAATTTCCCTCTAATATATTATATATAAATATGTATATAACAAATTTAGAAATTAGGTAAGTTGCAAAAATAAAATAAAAGGTTTCTAATCTCTATTAAAACCTTGATATTACTCTTTTAATTTATTAAATTAGATCTAAAAAAACTAATGCATTATTATTATTATTATTATTATTATTATTATTATTATAGATTGTCCCTAATATTTTTTAAAGAATAAATTTTGTCACACCAACCTTTGAACTACTACTTTTTCTAATTCCATAACTCTTTTTTTTTCACTAATTCCATAACTCTTTTTTTTTTCACTAATTCCAATTCCATAACTCTTATTCCTTAACTATGATCATTAACTCACTCAATGTATTAATAAATAGGTTACTTAGCATTGTTTTTTGTTAATTTATATAGTTCTATTATATAATATTTAATAATTAATTTTACCTTACAAACCTTTGAACTTCTAATTTTTTTCTATCCTCAACCATTGTGTGTATAAATATGTGGTTTTATGCACAAATGCTAAATGTTTGTAGTAAAAATTTGAGTTTTGGGTCCTCGTCACTTTCCTCAAGCAACTATTGGATGACACCTCTTCAATTTTGTACTATATATTTTTTCTCTTCATCTCTTCACTATTTATTGGTTTCTATATAGTGACTTAGGTTATTCTTAGATTGATTATTTTTGCCTTTGTTGCATCTTTGATGCTCGGGAAGTCTATGTACCAAATACCATAGTGCGTTTTTTATATTATTTATCTTAACTCTTCACTAAATTTTAACATATGCTAATGATAGTTTGATTGAGACAAAAGAACTTTTGGGGTGATATTTTTGGATTATCATCACTTTCTTCAAAGAACTCTTGGGGTGATATTTTAAATTATGTATTAGAATTTTTATTTTGTTTGTTGTATAGAATTTTTATTTATTTCTCTTTTTTATCCTTCACATATGTATTGATATTCATTGAATTTTGTAGCAAAATATGGACTCATCAACTTATATTCATTGGTATAATTAGACCAAATATTTTATTTCTACTTTTGAAAAAAACTATTAATGAAAAAAACTATTAATGCATTATAGAGAGTTATATTATATGCTATATCAAATTAATATTTAGTGTAACAACTTCTTTTATCTTTCGGTTATGTATAGAGAGAGGGAAATTTTTACAAAACAATTGATAGCAAAATAAATTAAACAATCAATCATATATTGAACATATAAATAAAAACACTTAATCTATGCTTAACCCTTAAGTACCCGTATGATGTTTTAACCACAAAATTTTCATGATTGTTGGAATTCTTTCAATAATGATCAAAGAAAGTTGATATTTTTTTATCCCAATGGTCTTTATATATCAACAATAGTTATACACCAATATTTTCATGCTCTCATATTTGGTAATCTTATTCTTTTTAGTGTTTAATTATTAACCTTCTTTGTAGTAGTTGCAACAAATCATGCATATTCTCAATAAGTAAGTCGACTACAATATTTTATATTTTCGAGTCAAAATGTTATTCTATAATCATTGCAATTGCTTAGACTATTTTGGTATTGGCATTTTGATAGTACTTTTTTGTGGTAAGCAAGCCAGTGTGGTTAAAAATAGAACTCAAGGCAATGTCATGTAGAAAGGTGGGGGTTTTGGATGGCTTAGTTAGCTTCGTTAGTTATAGAGGCTTGGGAAATGTAATACAAAGGTCATATGAAGAAAAATTAATCTCATCTCAGCTCGGTTTAAAGGTGTGATTTATATGCTTAAACATCGTATTTAATTAGAATTGATATTAGTGGATTGGAATGGTATGAAGCTAAACGCAAATGTTATTAAATAAGAGAGACAAAAAAAAATAAAAAAAATAAAATTGAAGGGACATAAACCTCACCAAAAAAAGAAAAACAAACTAAAAAGATGAAGCAAATAAAAAAAAATACAAACCAAACAACACACTAAAAAATCTGAGACCGATAAATTTGGGATAAAATCCCACCAAGTAAATATGTGAAAAGAAACTTTAAAAGAAAGTCAATATATCTTTTTTTTGAACCGCAAACTTTATTAATCACTCAAGTAAAGTATATTAACACAAGAAGTCAATATATCAACACAAGAATTGAATTGTTTAGAGAAAAATATGTATAGTTAAGCTATTTGGTACGTAATTTTCAAAAAATGGACATGATCAAAAAAAGACAAAACCACTATAAACAAAGTTTATTTCAACCTTTGTTATGACCAATATTGTCGGCAAGTACATATAGATCCTTACCTTATATAAAATATTAATAAGAAAACTAATTACATATATAAAACCAAAATAAATAGCAAAATGAATCACGTCTATACAATACAACTCATATAATTAAGAAAACTAAGTTCTTATAAACGAATACACTATTGAAATAAGAGATTCATTACAAACTATATTATTTATTCTTAAAGTGAAACGTTTATCGGGAGAGGTTAACCCCTTATATGATTCTCAGTTACCTCGAGAGGAATAATCTCCGCAACTATGCGCGGATGATACCTTTAGTATAGAAGAAAATAAACAAATAAACAAATCTGCGATATAAATAAATTAAAATACCATATTTCTAAACAATCTTTTTTTTAATTAACATACATTAATATTATATTAAACATAATAATATTTTAAAATAATATCCCAATCATTTAACTATATATAATTATACTTATCATAATTATTATTTTTATTTGTGAAAATATTTTAAGTATATATTTTAATCGAACCCGTGCAACGCACGGGTTTATCTCTAGTAAATTTAAAAGTACACTCCTCAAATTTTGTTATACATATGTTATGGAATCAAAATTTAAAAGTACACTCCTCAAAATTTGTTATACATATGTTATGGAATTGTTAAAGTTTAAGGGTTCAATTTTTTCCTTAATTAAACTCTAAGTTCAAAATTCGAAACTTATAAATTGTTGGGCTTTTATACTTGAATATATAGAAGTAAAAAAAAAATGTTAAGTAACCAAAAATGAATTGGTCCAAAATGGCAAGGGACTTGATCTCCTTAAGCATGTGGTCAGGATGCCCCACATGTTCCCCGACGGAGATTAGTTATCGCTAACCGTGTGCATTCAATACATTGAAATTGTAGAAATTTATTTTTTTCAACATTAACTTTATATTTTATTTTTAGTATATTTAACAAGTACATCAAATGCGCTATTTAGCATGATCCATATATTTAAATGAGAATTATCTTTCTCAAATCCTCTGCACTTGTTCCTCCTTGGTTCCTTTTTATTTATGTCATTTATAAGTATTCGAAAAAGAACCAAAAAAAACTGTGGTGATTATTTACCACAAGAATCTTCGTTGCCAACAATTCCCCTTCACCACTCTTATCTCAAAAGTAAAAGTTTATGATTTCTTTCATTTTATGTTTGGTTGAAAACCAATGAAAATATACATATTCTTGTTTTTTATGACTAACTAACAACCTATTCAATCTACTCCATTAGATATTTATGAACCAAGAACATGAAATAATTTAAGATGTGATTTACGAAATAAATTACTAAAAAAATGATCTTATAAGATACATGTCAATTGTTAATGGTCCTAAGAATACTTATGAAAAAAATAAATTCTCCAAACTATCTCTCGCAAACAAAACATAAGAAGAGCTCAAATTTCATTACATTGGACTAAAGTATAGGAATGACAATTAACCTTAAACTTGTGGAGTATTTGTATAAAATATCCACTACTAAGGATAAAATCCACATTATAGTTACGATAAGAGCATATATAATTATCACAAAAAAAAAAAAGGAACAAGTACCTTACTATATTTTAATGTCTCGTCAAACTCTAGATTAAATATGATATGATACAATATTTTGTTCACTAAACGGACTTTTAAAACATCCATACTTTCTTTTAAGGGTCATATTAAACAAGTGCACTTGTTAAGCATGCTAAAAATGAAAAATAAAAGACAAAAATAATAATAATGATAAAATAACTTTTTACATTTTTAAAACATTGAACGCACAACTTACAAAAACAAATTTTCATAATAATTTGTTTAACTAGTGCACCCCACTAGATGTACTGTTTAACATTTTCTTTCTTTTAAAGCAAAACATCCATATTTCAATTCAATACATGTATAATTTCTAACTCACACTTAACAACAAAATCAATTTCATTGACCATCCTTTATAAATTATTTATTATTTTTAAACAAAATGACAAACACCGTCTAAATTTTACACATATAATTGTGAGATTTCAAGTTAAAATTAAATAAAAATATATAACATAATAATAATAATAATAATAATAATATCAACATTGGCAGTTGCGCTAATTGTTACCGATCATCTTTATTACTCCCTCTGGTTCTATATATAAGAAACATTTTACTCTTTAGATACATTATAAAATAGATGTATTTAGATTATATTATTGTCTAGATACATCAATTTTATAATTAATCTAAAAAGTCAACTTTTTCTTATATATAGGACCGGAGGGAGTATTATTTACAGCTGACTCAATTAAGTTTCTTCCATAGTAAGTAATACATTATACGGAGTAATCTAAAATTTTAAAAATTAGATTCCACATTCAGCCAATAATTTCTGAGATTCCAATATCGTTTCAAATTTGGGATCATTTACATGTTCAAGATCTATTCTACACTAATAACTTAAGCATGGAATGAATAAAGTCCACGTGTCACTCAAAGTCTACCCTCTCCACCAACCACAACAAGGAGGTTGAGAGAAAAGAATCTTGTCCAACACATCACAAACTATAGAATTAGTATTATAATTTAGTACTACTCATTTGGTTATTTATTTATGTTTCATTTGCTCTACTTGATAGTAATGGTTACCAATGGGATTAGAAAGAGTGTAGATCCCAAATACATGCATGTTGTACTATATATGTAGCTCCAAAAAGAAATGCCAAGTTAGGACGGTCTTCATGCCATGATTCAATAAAAATAATGAAGAAAGATTCCGGTCTATCATTTTGGTTATCGACCAATCAATTCAAGTATACTCATTAATATTTTAATCCCTTTCATAAAATATTTATATTTATTATCCCTTTCACCAATCAATTAAAAGTCTCATTTTGTTGCCACTCGACCAAACAATTTACTTGTTTTAACATTGACATTTTCTTTTAATGGAGTTTTAACATTGACATTGGTCTATAAGAAAATTCGAGTTTTAATTTTGGTTAAAATAATCTTTAATTAAATTTTAAATATTTTTCAAACGCTCTCGATTATTATAGTCCCCTTCTTTAGAGGGTTAAGACAAAAGTACGCAATACTATAATATTATGTGAAATAAAGTTCGAATATGAATGTGTAACGTTGTTTTAAATAAGATTATTTTTTGCAAAGGAAATATAAAAAAAATAAAGAGAAGTAAAATTTGTAATATATTATGAATATGGTTAATTTCTACGGTACATTCGAATACTTCAAATGTAGCGGTATATTAAATCATTAAATTAATAAATTAGCGATTAGTTTTATGAATTATAAAATTATTATCCGATTATTGTAATTTAGAAATAATAATATCAGAAGAAAAAACACAATCTCAATGTTTATTGGCATTACACTAATTTTTTACATATTTTTTATAAAAAGTTTCAATATTGACTATTGTACTGAGGAATACAAATTCAAAATATCAAATTTTATACTTTTTACAGTTTTGATAAATAATATTTAGTTTTTTTATTTTTGGTCTTAGATGAAGTGGTAATCCACTGAAATTAAATTCACACACAACTGTGAGGTCCCGGGTTCGAACCCGTGTCATGACATCCGGCCTAACAATTTCGGCATTTGCCAGTTGAGTTAGGATTTCTAAACATAAATAATATTTAGTTATTATACTTTTTTTAATAATAAAAGAATAATTTCTTTTTAAAAATATTAATTTAATAATCTAATGTAATAGTATATTCAAAATTTTCAAATGTACCGTAAAATTTTCCATAAATATATGTATCTTGTTCGATATAGTATGTACTAAAGCATAGAAGTTGTCAGCGGTAACCCCCACTCTTACTATGAATCAGAGGTGCAATCTATTTGGTGTTAGAGCTGTTAGAGTTTGTGTCGTGTTGAGCCTCAGTTTTGGTGGTTTCCATAGAGTTCGGTCTATTTCTTGCCTCCTTTTCTTGGTGATCTTTTATTCTCTCTCCTTCTTATTGGTGCTTATATTCTCTGGAGGCTCCTTAGATGTTTCTTATATGGGAGCTTTTTATACTCATGATATATTTATTTTTATATTTGGTAAATTACTCATAATATATTTTATTTTAGGGTTTTCGGTACTTGTTTTACCATCCCCTATATTTGCCCTGTTTGTATCTTGTTACTCTTTTTTTATATATTTATATAATTTTCCATTTAAAAAAAAAATTGTTAGGGTCTTAGTAATTGCCCAAGAAAAAGTAATTTTATGAGTCAAAATTTAATTATTATTTTACAGTGTCAAAATTTAATTTATCATATATGTAATTCTCATTTGTAGCATGAATACAAGTCATATTAATAATTAATAAAGTTCTTTATTTTACCCTCTGAATAAATGATTCATTTCAAAATATTGTATTTTTGTACATATTGGGTTTCCAATGTAACTTTTTTTTTTAAAAAAGAAAGATTATCAGAATTCGAACACATATCTCTACATATAATATGCAATGTATCTGCCAACTAAGAATTATAAAAAAGAAAAATTTTACAAAGACTATGTTCAAAAGGACATTAGATGCTTCTACTTTCTATATGACACATTATATGCAACAACACTAGAATATATGTACTAATAATTCACTGAGTTAATATTTGTACTTTGATCAACATGAAGATACTTTTATTCCCATAACAAAATTGCATGGTGTGATTTATCTGTTGCTTACAAGGAGTAAGCTTCAGAGAAACTATAGTTTTATACATAACTATCAAATTATGAATTCTCAGTCCCTTCAGAAATAGAAACTTCAGCATCTTTATGACTAATTTTTGTACCATCATCATTGACTGTATTTGGAGTATTGAAGAGATTATTACATGTCTTCTGCTGCTTATCAAACATTTCTTTCAGCTGTTTGCCTTGTTCCTCAAGTCTCAATTGTAATGTTCTTTGAATCTTGACACCAAGAAAGGGGTCACAAAAATGAAGTACTAAATAAGTTCATGAAGATACAAATAATACAAAGTTTCAAAAGAAAATTATGGCAAAGATCGATTTATATACCTCGAGTTGTTCATGAAGACGCCTTTGTGCATCTAATTGAAGTTGAAGTGCTTCCTTGATTTGAAATCCACTGCAAATCAAGAGTAGTATAAATTAAGCACATTTATTTATTCATTCATGCATATGAGGAAATATGAAATTAAGTGGTACAATTATAAGACTATAATAGTAGCTTAGGCAACAAAAAAAAATGTATGTATAGCATTACCTTTTAACACCAACATGATGCAGATCCTCTGTATGCATTCTTTTGTCAGATTTACCTGAAATAGGACACATTTGTTTGTTCCATATCAACGGGGTGCATATGATAATATGAAAGAAAATAAGAATATTTGAAACAATAGTTTATGAATAATTGAAGTTAAACCATTAGTTAATCACATCCTAAGAAGATAATTAACCAGAACAAACATATTGTGTTATGGAATAGAAAGTAGATTATATTTGAAGCTTCCTATTTGAAGCTGTTAAGAGTCTCACATCAGTTGCGAGATGGTCTGAATATATGTTTATCAGTGAGGACAATTATCACCTTACAAACCGATAATGCAAGGTTGAGCTAGACTCAACTCTCAATTACATGATCGTATCAGTGCCTTCCTTCGGAAATAGAGAAACCAATGTCCTATGCATTTACTAATACTATAGCAGAAACATATCATTTATGACATGAATGCAAATAAATTCATAAGCTAAGAAAATATACATTACAATTATGCTATGAAAAAAAAAAAAGGCTAAACTACACATTTGGTCCCTTACGTTTATTTTAGGTTTCAATTTGGTCCCTTACGTTTAAAAAGTTTCAATTTGGTCTCTTACGTTTATTTTAGGTTTCAATTTGGTCCCTTCCGTCAGTTTTTGCACATGTGGCAGACGGTTTGCTTGTGTGGCAGACGGTTTGCACACGTGGATTGACACGTGGACATCTGGACACGTTGACACGTGTCCAATTGAAACAGTAGAACAATGGAAATCTGACGGAAGGGACCAACTAATGCAAACGTTGATAACGTAAGGGACCAAATTGAAACTTTTTAAACGTAAGGGACCAAATTGAAACTTAAAATAAACGTAAGGGATCAAATATGTAGTTTAGCCAAAAAGAAATTACCTTGAACTGACTCTGGCATGAATTTTGCAGTTCTATATTTTTGTAAATGACTTTTCACATGGAATATGGTCAAAACATCAGAATCCATCATCTTTAATATAGCTTTTGGTGTTGCCTCTATAATCAAGAAGCAAATAACAAGAATTATAAGATATTCAACTTGTTTTTTTTTTCAATTGACAAATTTTGAAAGCAATACTTACTATCAGCACCTCCGAGGCGATTCACACACTCAACAAACTTCTCATGAAGATCCTTTGTCCATCTAATTCGTGTTTTACTCGAGACTACATTCCCATTAGAAGTAGTGTTTCCAAGAGAAGTCGATGAACTTCCGGCTGAAATTGTTGGACACAACTTCTCATGATGAGAAGAGAAATTCAATTGTTCAACAGATAAATGATAAGATCCTTGAGCAACCTATAAAAATATGCAATAATAAGACGATCGATGTATTCCTAACGTGATACTGTAATTTACTATTAAACGTCGTTGATGTTCAATATATGAACAAAACAAATTATAAATCGTAACAAACATACATATGACATAAGTCATGATGCTCTTCGGTCTCTCCATCACCTTTAGCAGAACTTCGGTCATTAGATTAAATCAACGACCGCGTGTTCTGCTGAAGAGGCCGAAGAAGATTCATTTTGCAAAAGAACTTACCATATAGTCTTTGTTACAAAATGATGAGCTGTTGTTAACTGAGGCAAGACCATCAAAAAACAACTTTTGTTGTTCAATTGGAAAGGACTTAATTCCGGGAAAATTCTCATACGAAAATTTATTCGAGTTTTCTGGCGATCTAAGGCATTGATTACCATTCAATTGAGATTTAACCAATGCTTGCAAAGTGTTTGAAAATTCAAAGTTGGGATCAAGTTGATTTGATGATTCCAAGAAATGATTATTTTCCCTTAGAGATTGATACAAAGGTAACTCCAAATCATTAAGCTTATATAATTGAGAACTCAAAGATGGATTATTATTGTTACAAACTTGGCTATCAAATTCTGCAAATCCCATGCAATTTTCTGTTGCATAAAAAGCAGAAGCTGGTGACTCAAAACGGCTCATAATTGTGTTTGTATTTGAAGATTTTGTTGATTCTCCTTCTCCTATATTCCAAACTTCTCTCATATTAAAATATTGACATCAACTATTACCAAACTCAGAATTCAAGAAAATTTGAACAAAGATTTTGAGTTGTAATAATAGATATTTGGAAAATAGTTTAGAGGACACTCTTTGGGAATTTCATCCTTATTGAGGAAAGAAGAAAGATTGAAATGGTGATAATAATAATAATGCATTTTGAGACTATATATGGGATGAAATTAACACTTATATTCCTATATAATATATAAGCTTCAAGAATAAGTTATGAATCTTTAATGTCTAAATGTGGTAATGCGAGGTCAATAGTTAATATTATTCTTGAATTAAAGATAAGAATGGACAATAATCAAATTGACATAAACAAAGTAACAGCTACATAGAAACAAACAAAAAAACTTTGTTTAAAAATGTTGTCATCATGTGAAATTGAACCAAGTGAAAAAGAATCTTGAGATAAAATATGAGGTAACTTTGCTCCATTTGTTCTAAGAAATATTTTATTTTATTTCTTATTCCCTCTGATTTCATATATAAATAAATTTTCATATTTTAGATTTATTCAATTATTAATATATTTAGTCCATAATACAGATCGGTTGAATGAACCTAAAAAATAAAAATTTGTGTATATATGAGATTGGTGGGAGTATTTTAAAGGCAAGGTGGCCTAATAAAAATTAAAGTTAAAAGAGGTTAAAATAAGTCAAGGAAAGCACAAGTTTACAACTATAAATTATAGATTTTGGGTTCTTAAATCAATTATTTAAGGTTGGGGTCACACTCAAGAGAGGTTAAAAAGTATTTCCAGACTGTTCTATATATATACATAATAGTACTAAACTCTCAATTGCCTGTCAGCACAGAGAGCATAAATACACTAAAGTAATGTCCAAAACAGTACTATTTTTAAAATATAATACTAAAATGCTATAACTGCCATAAAATTGGAATTGAGAGATTGTTTAATTATCATCAAATTGGGTAATATCGTTGATATGGGTTGGATCTAGATCAACGGCCAGAGTTGGTGAGGCATTTCATAGGATGAAGGTTCATTTTTCGGCGAGGGAGTTGAATCTGCAAACACTTTATACTCAAAATCAATTTGCGATAGAGGCAACCGTTAGATTTTAGATAAAAGTGATTGTATTATTGTAAATTTTTTTAGTTCATTGAGAGGTATCCGACATAATTTTTGGGTCATTGTCCGATTTTGCTATGTGCCATTAGAGCAGCTCCATATCATATACCATTATGATCCGGTCCATTTATAGAGTGGACTTTGGCCGAATTCAAAAGAAATTATTATGACTTCGTAGTCATCAACCTTTTGATTTTTAACAGAAGTAATCCCAATAATTCAGAGTTCGGTTATGAATTAAATAAACTCTAATAAAAAATTATTCCACCCAAAGCTTAAATTTGATTTCTTTCAAACGATCTGTTTTCTTGTAAAGCTTGTAAAACACTTCAATCACATAATTATTCCAACATAAATGACACAATAGATTTGCTATTATTCTCATAGAGGACTTGAATGAAAAAACTCTGGCCACTCAAACGTACAGACAATCGAATCATTCTCAAACAGAAAATATAATATATAATAAAAATTCCTCCTCCATTGCTTTGCATTGCGACTTGCAATATGGGTAGTCAGAAATTACTATAAAAGTTGTATATAATTTACTCTTTTTTATCTTAAAAGCACAATGGAACTTTAACTATACAGGATTCCCTGAACAGGTAATGGCTTTTATAAGGTTAAAAAAAAAGAAAGATTAACATATATTGAGGTATCTAACATGTATCACCAGGGACGGAGCTAAAAGGAGACTAATAGAGGTTATGGTTTTCTTAAAAAAAGAATTAAGTTTTTTTATACTAGAATGTTGTTATAATATTAGTTTAATTTCACTCTTAGTTCCCCTCATTTTATTAAACTTATGAAAATGGTTCTCTTTTTTATTTTTTTATTCTTTTTGCTTTCACCGCCAATTTAATCTGGTTAGAAGGTCAGTTCTGACATCAAATAGTTCCAAAATGGTCCTTATTAATCAAATCTTTTTGGCTCTATTTAATATTTATATATTTACTGAATTTGATCTCCGCAGTTGTTTTTTTTAATATTGAATTTAATGTCAAATTCTCTCTATTGGGAATAAAATTCACATTTTATTTGTTGATATCAAAAAAATAATAAAAAATCACATTTTTTGGGCTTATGCCCCCATCTGTATAAAAAAATCACATTTTTTGCACAAAACTTTGCAATTTTTATGGCAAAGTTCATGAATAGAGACCAAAATTACAATAAATGTGAAAAAGGAGGGGTCCAAAGTTCGACTTAAAAAATTTCCCATAAAATAAAAATTTGCAATATTAACTTTGGATTAATTTATCTTACAATTCCTTGTATATGTTATGCTTTTTAAATTATTTTTTTTCTTAAAGAGATTAAATACGGATAGATCTTGAGAGACGGTGGTCATATTGGTTATGGTGCAATTATTTGAGGAAGTAATGATGAGCGGTTATGAGGTTTCTCCAAGTATATTGGTATAGGAAGTGCATATTTGGCGGAGTTATGGGGAGTGTTGGAAGCAGAGGTGTCTTCGATGCATGTGCCGCATGAGCTACGGCATAGGGCCTCATAAATACGAGGGCCTCAAAAAAAATTATATATAGTAGTATTGGTAAATTTTGTATTCTCTAATTTATCGGTCTCTGCTCGTCTTGAGCAGGGATCTGATTATTAGATAAAATTTGCTGTTCAAAAAAAAAAAGTAGTATTGGTAAATGATGCTTATAAAACAAGCGATTGTGGATTTTCAAATGAGTAATTGTGGAGTCCAAATATTTGAAAAGGTTCTAAAAGATATTGTTCTATTAATTGTAAATAATTTTTTTAGATGGATTATAGTTTATTGTTATACTATATAGTTTTATCAAATGGAGAGACGTGTGATAGTGATTATCTTGTTTATCAAACTTTTATTTATAATAGTGAAAAAATGATTATTTTTTAGTGTTATTGATGTTATTGTAATTTAAATCATTGACAATTTTTTTGAACATTTTTGCATATTTTCTTGTATTAAAACCTATTTTTAATAATCTCATCAAGCTTCGGAAAACCTATTTTTAATAATTTCACAGGGCCTCCAAAAATTCGGAGACGCCCCTGGTTGGAAGGACTCATGTATGTTAGACAGTTACAATTTCGTTTCATTGAGTTGCATATTGATTCCTTGTTGTGCAAACCATAACTTCGAATGGCCATACCAGCTGGAGAGGGAGGTTTCTCTTGATTGGTAAGTTGTCGTTCATCACTCCTAACGTAGCCAACCAAAGTGCAAATGTATTAGCTAATTATGGGTGCTCGATGGATGCTGGGATTAGTTTCTTTAATGTTTTTCCTAGTAGTATTAAACAATTATTGCTTTTTGAAAAGGTGGCTAATACTACCCCTCGTATAGTCTCTTTGTAGTATCTTTTATCCCGGGCTTAGCTACGCCCTATTTGAGCAGGGATCTGATTATTAGATAAAATTTGCTGTTCAAAAAAAAAAAGTAGTATTGGTAAATGATGCTTATAAAACAAGCGATTGTGGATTTTCAAATGAGTAATTGTGGAGTCCAAATATTTGAAAAGGTTCTAAAAGATATTGTTCTATTAATTGTAAATAATTTTTTTAGATGGATTATAGTTTATTGTTATACTATATAGTTTTATCAAATGGAGAGACGTGTGATAGTGATTATCTTGTTTATCAAACTTTTATTTATAATAGTGAAAAAATGATTATTTTTTAGTGTTATTGATGTTATTGTAATTTAAATCATTGACAATTTTTTTGAACATTTTTGCATATTTTCTTGTATTAAAACCTATTTTTAATAATCTCATCAAGCTTCGGAAAACCTATTTTTAATAATTTCACAGGGCCTCCAAAAATTCGGAGACGCCCCTGGTTGGAAGGACTCATGTATGTTAGACAGTTACAATTTCGTTTCATTGAGTTGCATATTGATTCCTTGTTGTGCAAACCATAACTTCGAATGGCCATACCAGCTGGAGAGGGAGGTTTCTCTTGATTGGTAAGTTGTCGTTCATCACTCCTAACGTAGCCAACCAAAGTGCAAATGTATTAGCTAATTATGGGTGCTCGATGGATGCTGGGATTAGTTTCTTTAATGTTTTTCCTAGTAGTATTAAACAATTATTGCTTTTTGAAAAGGTGGCTAATACTACCCCTCGTATAGTCTCTTTGTAGTATCTTTTATCCCGGGCTTAGCTACGCCCTATTTGCTATAAAAAAATTAATTATTAAATTGTACTTTTAAATTGTGAGAATTTTTGTTGGGGTCTGTTGCAAATACTTGAACAAAGAAAAAGATGATAAAGAACATGATGAATATTGCACATAAATTTCAAAGCGTGTGTATCACACTAAGTTTTAAGTTCGATTCGCACCCACCAGTTTATGTAAACCGGATGCAAATGGGATAACCGGCGAATCCCCTTCAGAATACTTTGGAAACCTTGACATGGATTGCACACACACATATCAAGCATATCGATCAACGATAGTTTACAAAATAAAGTTTCTTTGATTCCTATCGTGCACTAGACAAATGAAGAAATGATTTAGGAATATTTTTGACAGAATTCTGACTCATGAAATTTATGATTTCTGTTTTTTTTTTCCTGCCACACAGGTGTCTCTATTTATAGATAAACTTCTTTAAAATGATCAAGGGACGCAACTCTTGAAAGGTTTTAAAAAATGTAAATTTGAATTTCAAATTAATTATTACAACCTTTCAGTATATTTTAAAAATTCTCCAATATAAATTCGGTCTACCCTAAACTTAATTTCTGGCTCCGTTTCTATGTATCAATGTCTTACACTTAAAGTTACCTTCAATTAGATTATTTTATTTCTTTCAAATAATTATCTATAACTTACATGTCGTCATTGAGTCCATTGATAGTTGATGGTAATTCTTTCTCTAGATATTGTTATAGTTGATAGTAACACTCTCTCGATATAGTTAATACATGTGCTTCTTTTGTTGCCATTTATTTTCTTGGATGAACAAGGCTCCACTTTCTTTTTAACTTTTAGTGTGTGTTTGGTTTAGCTTTAGATAGAATTGATTTTGATAGAATTGATTATGGTAGAATTGATTTTATCATAATTGATTTTAGCATAATTGATTTATGTTTGGATACAATTATGTAAAAGTGAGTTGAACAATAAATTTAAGTGTAAAAATCATACTTAATTAAAGCCAGAAGCTACAAATCATAGCTTCTAGCAGAATCAATTCTAGAGGCAGAATCAATTCTGCTTTAAAGAAACCAAACATCTAAAACCAATCTAAAATCAATTCTACACCTCTAGAATTGCTTTTGGCTCTTCCAAAAGCTAAACCAAACACACACTAAGACTTGTTACTGATTCAAAGAGGAAAGAGACACTAGAGACACATTCAGCAACACCAATTTACACGGAACACCTGTTACTGATTACGATGTTACAGTACATAACAGAGCAGTACTCAAACATCCTCTGTCAAACTTGGCCGGCTGTATAAGCATAGTTTTATAAGGTAAATTCTAATATGGACCACCTTATCAAGTGGTCCATGGTGGAAAAATTCTAATATGAATAATATTACAACGAATACGAATTTTATAAAATTTATCGTTGGATTGAAAGTTTATATCATATAGATCATTTATAGAAAATTTTAGAAAAATTCAAAACCATTTGATATGTTATTGAGACCCATCAAGATTAACGGCTTATTAAATACTGTAAATCTTGATAAATTCCAATAAAATATCAAATGATTTTCAATTTTTCTAAATTTTTTTATGAATGATTTATATGATATAAACTTTCAATTTACTAGTAAATTTTGTAAAATTCATATTCGGTAGATCACTTGTCCACGGTGGACCACTTGTAAAGGTGGTTCATCGTAGCATTAGCCAGTTTTATAATTCATCCTTAAGCATGAATTATAGATAGTTTTTTCTTGTTAACTATCGTAGTGGATATAAATTAGTGGGGTATTCGGGTTCGAACTCCAGCACCTACATTTAAAATGTAATGTCTCTGTCAATTGAGTTAAGTTCATGGGAACGAATTATAGATAGTTTATCCGATGAAATGCGGACACATTTAAACGAAAGAAGATATTGAATTTCACATTAATTAATTAATTAATTAAATTATGGTAGTGCATGCACTGAGTTGATACCAAGATGCAAGGAAAACCTAATAAACGTCATTATCAGAAGTGGTGGGAATCAAAATTAATGGGTTAATAATTGAAGTTAAAGAGTGCAAAGAAAAAAATCTCTAGTAAAAGGTTGGGTTATTAATTACTATTTGTAAACAAAGCGCACGAGTTATACATGTCTCATTCCTTCAAATCTCTACCTCAATTAAAAATCACCCTTTCTTTTCTCTACAAGTTATGAATCTTTGTTAGAGGAAGTTATAAATCGTTTGTAATGTTTCTTAATCTCACTCGATGTTAAATGAAGCGTTAAAAAGCACATAATCTTTTCTGTTATAATTATAAAGTGAAGTTCATTTTCTAAATTCATTAAAAATTCAGAATTTTTATTTAATTGTGACCAGAAGAAATATTTTGACACATAAAAGTGTATATCCGCTAACATCAACCAGCAAAAAATCGACTAATGGCTTGACTCAATGGAGTAAGACTCGGGGGTCGGCCAAATATGCATTACCTTCAATTCCAATTGCATAAATTTAAACTTTAAATATACAAAAAAATCAGTTCAAATATGCATTACCTTGTATTTCACACGAAATGAGTTTAGAATATTTCACGTAGATTTAAATTCGAATACACAAAAGAATCGGTTCAAGAAGAAGTGAAAGTACAATGGGTAGCAACTATAAAAGTGGTTTTCGGAATATAGATTTCGAAAAAAATTTGTTTCAGAAAATAGATTTTGAAACATCTCTAAGGGCAAAAGTGAAATTATGGGAGGAAAAAAGAAGCATTGGAGGGAGAAGAGAAATTTTCACCAGCTGCCTTACTATGATAGGCTACCACATAATTCTCAAAAAAAAATTTTGTACCTTAAGGATTTGGGCCGAATTATAACAGAGTAACATCAATTTATTATTAAAACATTTCTTTTTAACCCCCCCCCCCCCCCCCTCTCCCCTCTCAATGTTTCTCCTAAGCCTTCTAAAATTTCCTTTTTGCCCGTTAGAATTATTTGGAATCTAATCTGAAGTACAAAAAAAATTCAAAAATTTTTGGATTCTAAAATTCGAATTTTTTATTTTTGTTTGTGACTTTTTTATGGTTTTTCATTTAAATCTTATGTTTTTTATGTCAACATTTATTTTATGTCATTATGGACTTGTATAATTTGACATAGTTTTTAGTGGGACATGTTAAAATTTATGTTGAGTATATTTTAATGGTATATCAATTTTTTATGTATCTTTCGAGTTCTAAATTTTAAGTTAATTTGCATTTTAAATTATTTCAGAACGTAGAATCCGAACAATAAATAATTACACACTTTTTCAAAAATATTTTGATACTCTAATCTGAAGTTTTCAAAGAAAAAATTGGATTCAAAAAATTGATTGAAGAATAATAAACCAATTAACACTAATTAAACACAGCTAGTATCAAACATTAAAAAAAAAACATAACTAGTATCAACCATATAAAAAAACATTGCTAGTATTAAATGCTTAAAATATGTGATGTTGCATAATGTTATTATCTAGGGTGATGGTATCCGAACCAATCCAAAAGTAAAGTTGCAAATCGAACCAATCCAAATCGCAATAACCGCATTTGGTTTTGATGATTTTTTACTGAACCGCGCAATTCGGTTCAATTGGCGGTATTTATTTTAGAAAACCGAACCGCATTATTAAACTTTCTTTTCTATTATATTTTAATATAAATAGCCCAATTACAAGTCAGCCCAACAAATTAATGAGTCCAGAGAACATTTCCAAGTCCATTCACGTTACAATCTCAATTTAACTTCAAGTTGTTATAGCTCCGGCAACGGCAAAAGGCAAGACTCCGGTGATGGTTGCAGACAACAAAAAAGTAACTGAAGATAGCAATAAAGAGCATTCAAGTTCTGCATTAATTACCAATAATTCTGGTAAACATATTTCCTTAGCTGAAGCCTTTTCAAATCCGGCGGTTTTATTTCCATTAAAGCCAATTATTACTAATAAGAATAAAAATCATATCATCATTAATGGAGAAGAATCAATGGAAGAGGAGCTGGACACTACAATTAAAAAACGGATCCGAGGTACTACTCACATAACTGCTATCAATGGGGGAGAGAAAAATGAAGGGGGAATTGATAACACATTGAAAAAAAGATTCAACACAATTCAAGAGTCAATGATGGGAGCATGTAATGGTAAGACTAATGTGGAAGCTACTCATGAGCATGCATTAAGCAAGGAAGATATTACACCTAATGAATCTCACGTGCAAGCAAGGCATGACCCAATGGATTTTGCTCATAGTGATGCTGTTCCTTTTTTAAGGATGGGTCCTGGTACCCAAGCCTCCCATGAGAAGTAATAATTCTCGGTTGGAACTGTCGAGGCTTGGATAATCTGTGTGCAGTTCCTATGCTAAAGTGCCTAATCCGGTTAAATAAAACACTTTTCAGTTTTTTCTTTTTTATTTTTGCAATTTTAATTCAATCAAATAATGTAGTGGAAAACTATTGGCAGATCATTGAGTTTTTTCTGCAGGATGCACAAAAATTTGATGAATTGTCAATTGACTTAGGTAAAAGTTTGTTTGATAAGAGAGGACATTTCTTCAAAGATAAACCTTATGTTCGCTCTCGGATACTCCAATTGCTTGAAGTGGAAGCCCTAAACCTCGTATATGTTATTCATTTCACAATTGAGCTCAAGAAAACTAAAGTGATCTTCAAGGTTGACTCAAATAATTTGGTGGATGACATAGAATTTAAAGAGGAGGATAAACATGAAGATGGGTCTATTATTATAAATTTTAGGAGTATTTTATCTTCATATTTTCACAACTCTTTGGGGGAGTTTCTAAGGAAAAAAGTCTATGTAGTGGCTCTTCTAGGGGTAATTACATATAATACTATTTTTCAAAATTGTAATGATGTTCCTATATGTATGGTGGGTTTGATTATTAATGAATTTGCTTAGTTTTGCTTTTGTAAAAAAAACTTCAAGTTGTATGATGGGTAATTACTTTGGTGTTGTGATGTTATTTTGGAATTTGAAATTCTTTTTTTAGATATTTAAAATTGTAAGGTACTGTAATGTTATTTTGGATAAACAACTTTTATTTATATTGTAAAGTTATTTTGAAACTTCAAGTTCTTTTTTTGGATGTTTAAAATTGTTTGGTACTGAAATGTTATACTATAAACTGCACCAACCGAATCAATCCAAGCCACATTGGTTTGGTTTGGTTTGGTTTGGATGACTCTTTAAAAACCAACCGAATCAAACCGAACTACATGTATTTTTATGCCGCAGTTAAGATGACTTTTATACTCAAAACTGAACCAAATCACACATCCCTAGGATCCACTCTCCATTATCTCTACTAGTTGAATCTATGCTCTATGTATATACTTTAATTTGTAAAAAATTTAAAACTTATTGGAACATATTTTAGATCTTGTTTACTTTGAAAAATAGAATTTGAAGTTTATATTTATATGGTTTGGACTCTACATTTTGAAATAATTGAAAATACAAAGTAATTTAAAAATTAGAATCTGAAACACTAGAAGATACGTACAAAAACTAATATTCCATTAAAATACACTCAACAAAAAACTTTAACATATCTCGTTAAAAACAATTTCAAATTATACAAGTTTATAGCATGTATACAACATTGAATTAAAAACAAACATAAGATCTAGATAAAAATATATAAATAAAACAAACAAAAATAAAATAAAATTTAAATTCTGACTCAAGAATCCGGTTATTTTATTTATTTTGTTGAAGATATATTATGTATACTAGTATTAGTAAATATACTTGTAAATAGTGTTTCAGTGTGTAGCTTAGTCTTAACTAATACCCCTTAGCAAATAGCTTAGTTAGTTCTGTATATGCAGAAGGTATAAATACCCTGTAACCATTCTTTTCTTGTTAATGAGAATTCTACTTTCTTCATTCACAAATTCTTCTTCTCTCTATCTCTTCTAACCGTTTTGTAACTGAATTGTCTTCTACTTAACATGGTATTATTCGCGTGAGATCCAATCGCTTCCGCTTCTATCATCATGCCACCGCGCATCGCTCCTCCGCCACCGCAAGATCCCTCCACCGATCCCACCAGTCCGTTCTATGTTCATTCCAGCGACGGACCTTCTTCGGTCAAGGTTACGCCGTTGCTTACCGGCTCCAATTATCACTCCTGGGCGCGTTCTATGCGTCGTGCACTCGGCGCGAAGCTCAAATTCGAGTTCCTCGATGGTTCGATTCCGGCACCGATCGATGCGTTTGATCCTTCCTATCGCTCTTGGAATCGCTGCAATATGTTGATTCACAGCTGGATCATGAATTCCGTTGATCCGTCGATTGCTCAGTCTATTGTCTTCATGGAAAACGCTTCCGATGTATGGTTAGATCTGAAGGAGCGCTTTTCACAGGGAGATCTTGTTCGTGTTTCTGAGCTTCAGCAAGAAATCTATGCTCTCACTCAAGATTCTCGATCGGTAACTTCCTTTTACTCTGATCTGAAAGTTCTTTGGGAAGAACTTGAAATTTATATGCCAATTCCGAATTGTACATGTCCTATTCGTTGTTCTTGCAATGCGATGTGTGCTGCTAGAAACAATTATCATATTCTCCATGCCATGCGATTTCTTACTGGTTTGAATGCTGATTTTAATGTGGTTAAGTCTCAGATTTTGATGCTTGATCCTTTACCTCAAATGTCTAAAATCTTTTCTATGGTGCTTCAATTTGAACGCCAAAATTGTCCTTCAATTCTTGTTGATTCAAAGGCTTTGGTTAATGCTTCTGATGGTAAAAACTCTAATCGCTTTGGTTCTGCTACTTCTGGTTCTAAGCATCAATGCTCTTATTGCCACAAACCTAACCACACTGTTGAAAATTGCTTCAAAAAGCATGGTGTACCACCTCATATGATGCGCAATTATTCTGGTTCGGCTAATCATAGTTCAGCTGATGGGGGTGATGTTAGTGTGAATCCTTCAGCTGTTTCTAGTGATTCCAAAGGCATGAATATGGCTCCTTCTCTCACTCAAGAACAATATGATAAGCTCTTGACTCTGATTCAATCTTCATCTGTTAATCAAAGTTCTATTCCTGCTACTTCCAATCAGGTTAGCTCATTCCAAACTGCTGGTCATCAATCAGCAGGTAAGCAAGGTACAATTACTTCTATTGCACACTGTTCTTATTCTTTCATTGGCCATAATATTACTCTTGACACTTGGATCATAGATTCAGGTGCTAGCCACCACATTTGTGCCTCACTGCACTGGTTTCACTCTTATAGTGAAATCCCTCCTATGATTATCAAACTCCCTAATGGTAATCATGTAACCACTAAGATTTCAGGCACAATTGTTTTCTCCCCATGGTTTAGCATAACTGGTGTTTTATATGTTCCAACCTTCAATGTGAATTTGATTTCTGTTTAACTCCTTTGCCAAGATGCACATTGTCTAGTTAAGTTCACTGACACCGTTTGTACTTTTCAGGACCAGAAATCACTGAAGATGATTGGTTCGGGTGAAAGAAGAGATGGATTATACTACTTGATTCAGACAAACCAGACTTGTGCTTCTTCCAATCATAGTAACCTTCAGTCCTTCTCTTCCATTAATAATGCTTGTATTCCTGACAGTGCACTTTGGCACTTCAGGTTAGGACATTTGTCTAGTTCTAGACTTGCTTTATTACAATCTCATTTTCCCTTCATACATAGTAATCCTAGTGATGTTTGTGACATATGTCACTTTGCCAAGCATAGAAAATTGCCTTTTGTACACAGTTATCAAAAAGCTAATAAAATTTTTGATTTGATTCATTTTGACATTTGGGGTCCCATTTCCATTAAATCTATCCATCACCACTCTTATTTTCTTACTGCTGTTGATGATTACTCCAGATATACCTGGATAATATTGATGAAAAATAAATTTGAGGCTAGGCAACATGTTCAGAATTTTATCACTTTTGCTGAAACCCAACATAATTGTTCTGTTAAGTCTATAAGAACTGATAATGGCCCAGAATTTATCATGCCTAGCTACTATGCCTCCAAGGGTATCTTACATCAATCTAGCTGTGTTGAAACCCCCCAACAAAATGGTAGGGTTGAACGTAAACACCAACAAATTTTGAATATTGGTAGGGCACTCCTTATTCAGTCCAACTTACCTAAGAGCTTTTGGTCATATGATGTATCCCATGCTGTTTATATAATGAATAGAGTCCCTACCCCAGTTCTAAAGAACAGATCACCCTATTTTCTTTTATATCAAAATGAGCCTGATATGCTGTCCCTAAAGGTTTTTGGGTCCCTTGTTTTTGCTTCAACTTTACATTGTCACAGGACCAAATTGGACCTCAGAGCCAGAAAATGTTTATTCTTGGGTTATAAAACAGGTGTTAAGGGTGTTGTTCTATTTGATATTTTAAATAAAACCATTTTTGTGTCTAGAGATGTGACACATCATGAACACATTTTTCCATATCAATCTACTTCTCCTAAAGTTCCTTGGGACTATAATACTAGTAATGTTCCCCCTACACACATTCCAACCATTCCTAACAGTGATGCTACCTTAACTGATCAGTCCCTTTCACCTTTATGTGACACCTTACCTACTCCTACCACTTCTGAATCCACATCAGTACCCATTTCTCCCATTGTACCTAATACTACTATCCATGACTCCAGTACCTAATTCCCCTTCACCATCTATTTCCACTCCTTTTAACACTCCACAATCTGATTTTATCTCTCCCTCCTCTAGACCCATCAGACAAAGAAGGGCACCATTACACTTGTCTGATTATGTCTGCAATACTTTCAATCCACTCTTTCCTTCACAAGAAACAATCACTTCAGGTACCTCTAAATATCCTCTATCTTCTTTCCATTGACTAACACTTTTATCTCCTTCACAAAGGGCATTTAGCATGTCCATCACACACTGCACTGAGCCTCAATCTTATGAGGAAGCTAGCAAAAATGAACATTGGGTAACAACCATGAAGCTTGAGTTGGAAGCTTTAGCTAAAAATTGCCCTTGGAAAATTGTTGAGCCTCCACCTCATACTAAACCCATAGGATGCAGATGGGTATACAAGATAAAACACAAGGCAGATGGCACAATTGAAAGATACAAGGCTAGATTAGTAGCCAAAGGGTACAATCAAGTTGAGGGTATTGACTATTTTGAAACATTTTCCCCAGTAGCCAAACTTACAACAGTTAGAACACTCTTAGCAGTGGCTGCAGTCAAGAACTGGCATTTACATCAGCTTGATGTTAACAATGCTTTTCTCCATGGAGATCTGCATGAAGATGTGTACATGAAAATACCTGATGGTGTGCCTTGTGATAAGCCAGGATTGGTGTGCAAGTTAGAAAAGAGCTTGTATGGGTTGAAACAAGCAAGCAGAAAGTGGTATGAAAAGCTAACTGCCCTGTTGATCAATGAAGGATATACTAAATCCACATCAGACTACTCCTTGTTCACATATACAAAAAATAACACATTCACAGTTTTGTTGGTATATGTAGATGACATCATCTTAGCAGGAGACTCTATAGCTGAGTTTGACAGAATCAAGGCAGTGTTAGATGTTGCTTTCAAAATTAAGAATTTGGGTCAACTAAAATATTTCCTTGGGCTAGAAGTCTCACACTCCAAGCAAGGAATTGCTGTGTCCTAGAGAAAGTACTGCCTTGACATGCTTAAAGACTCAGGTTTTCTTGGATCTAAGCCTGCAAGCACACCACTTGATACATCCATCAAACTGCACAGCACTGCAGGAAGTCCTTACAGTGATATATCTAGTTATAGAAGACTAGTAGGCAGGTTGTTATATTTGAATACAACAAGACCTGACATTGCTTTTGCCACACAGCAATTAAGTCAGTTTATGCATGCACCAACCACTGTGCATTACAATGCAGCATGTAGGGTTTTGAGATACTTGAAAAATAACCCAGGACAAGGACAGCTCTTCAGTAGGGAATCAGAGATGCACATTACAGGCTATTCAGATGCTGATTGGGCAGGCTGCATGGATACTAGAAAGTCTATATCAGGGTACTGCTTTTTATAGGAAAATCCTTGATTTCATGGCGTGCAAAGAAACAAGCTACTGTCTCTAGGTCTTCTTCAGAGGCAGAATACAGGGCTCTATCATCAGCCACCACTACAAGAAAACAATGCATTATTGAGGGCCAAAAGGACTAAAATCCGTCAATAATGAAGTCATTATTGAGGGCCAGAGTTCATCAGAAAAAGCCTCGTCGGTAATGGTTATTGATGGCCCAGAACCCTCAATAACGTTATTGACAGTCTGGGACCACTATTAATGTCCTGTCAGCTTTGAAAAACATTATTGAGGGCCATTATCCGCCAATAATGTTCTGATGGCCTGCAGCCGTCAATAACGCGCTTCTTTTTATTTAAAAAATTAATTTAATTATTTAAAAATCAGAATAACCTGATTTTTAAATAATTAAATTATAAAATTATTTTTTTTAAAATCAGAAATTAATTTTTAAATAATAATTACTTTTTTAATAATTAATTTAATTATAAACTACTTTTTTTTTAATACTGCAAAATTAAATAATATGAAATATGCAAATATTTGTATTGAATGGCTATAAATTTTATTAAAGGTAAACCCAACAAAATCACAAGTGATTGGGGAGAACAAAAAACAACAGCAACCCCCTAGAGAAGGGGGGCGAATACATCAAAATAGGCACACTTAGTGCACTCATTTAAACAGCAAAATACAAAACAAAACAACAAACAAACAAAAATACAGCCAAGACAGAACAACTACAGAGACAAATATAAACAAGGAGCAGATCGCAAAGCAGCAGCACTTCAGCACAATCCAATAAGCCAAATCACCTATGAAAGCAATCAAATGGACTCCAATTCCATTCATAGAGGAGACAAGGTCCCTTTGCGATTCTACTGATAAACCATTTCCAAGACAGGAGCTTAACATAATCAACCATCTCTTCTATGTTTATCTCTTTGTTATTAAAGACACTCGTTTCGATTCTTCCACAAAACCCACATAATGGCATTCCAAATCAAGATCAACCCTTTTTTGGTCCTTTTATCTATAGCATACCCGACAAACACAGCAAAAGAAATCGCAAAATTCAGAGGGATAACAATAGTAAGCCCAAGCCATCTCATAATTTCATATCATACCTTCGACGCACACACACAGTGCAGGAACAAATGAACCGGCGTTTCCATTCCTAAACCGCAAAGAACACAGTTGATCTGCTGCTCTTGTAACATCCTCCTTTTCCACAAGTTGTTCTTAGTTTGAATTCTGTCCAATAACAGTTGCCAAGAAAAAGCACATAACATTAGAAAACACAAATTCAAGGAGAGGCTCTATAGCAACAACCAAATAAGAAGACCCACTTAACAGTTCAGAGCAAGATTTCACAGTAAAACCATCATATATAAGCTTCTACTACCATATTGAAATTGACAGAGTCTCAATTTAAAAGAGTTAGGTTTTTATCAAAATAATCATAATGTATATTCAAGTCTCAAATTACTTTTCAACCCTAAATTCTTAAAATTAACATAATATATATATATATATATATATATATATATATATATATATATATATATATATATATCATGTTGCCTTTATTCTAATTGGTGTCTACGTATGCCAATTACTAGATAGCTATCATCCACATCTTAATTCTACTAGATAACTAGTGGGATTTAACTAATACATGAAAATAGTATAAATAAAGAAGAAAAAACTATCATGTACTATATAATTTCTCTTAGATTAGTTTGGAATTAAATTTAAGCTTTTAAATTACAAGCTTAAATTTTCAAAGTTTATATTTTGGATGTTACAGTCATCAACATTACCTCTTCCTTGCCAAAAGTCTTCCTGTTCCGACGGCTGAAACGAGTTAAGTAGCTGAAGCAGTTGTAAATTTAATGCCTCCTCCCGTTCAAAAAAATTCTGCCGCCACTGAAGTTCCCGCCTCCATTGGTTATCGACCCAACACACCATATTAAAAATCAAATCCTCCTTCTGGTTAGACATACCATAATAAAGCCTCGGGAATCTCTATGTTAGTTCCAAAAATACAAAACCAGCATACTTTTTTTTTTGAAATCTGAAGATATATATTAAACAGAGAAATCTGCAAAAAGAAAACTCTCAAAATAGGGATACACCAAAACCTAGGACTTGAGCAAGACTTAACCAGCCTAAAAGCACAAGAGCCAGGAAGCAAACAAAGAAAAACTATTCTGACTAAACCAAACAGCTTCTAATCCTTAAAGATAGGAAAAGAAATTACAACAAAATCTAGCATAAAGCATAAGAAACAAAAGACCTAAATGAAACTAACATACAGACTGCAAAACAAATAGCACATTCCTTAAAATTTGTTACTAATCCTTGTTCCTATCCTAATCCTTGTTGTATATTGTGAGATAAAGTAGGCATGATCGTTAACTATGTCAAGTCAGCAATTTCACTGTTCTAATCAAAATTCACTATATCCTCATTTAAGCTTCTATCACATTACCTCACAAACTCAATACAAAATTTACAAACTAAGAAAGAGAATCACAATCTCACACGAACAAAAACACAAACACAAATTGAATGGTTCAGGCAATTTACAATCAAAATCAATCATCACAAAAATACAGAACACTCAGTAACACTAGTTCATCAGATAGAAATAAAAAAATAAAATTTCCCAAATCAAAATTTTCCAAAAACCTAAAACCTAGAAAAATTATAGATTTTGAAAATATTATACCTATCTGTCGCGAGAAGAGAGACTGAGAAACAAAAGGGAGAAGGAGATAGAGAAAGCTTTTATGCTGGTGGTCAGTGGCGTGGACCGGCTTTTCCGGTGAAACGACCTTGAAAACTCGGCCGAATAGAGAGAGAGAAAGGTGGTGCTGTCGAGTAGAGAGAGAGAAAGGTGGCGTCCGGTGGTGAGAGGCGAGTGGTGGTGGTGCGGTCGAAGCTTTTCCGGTGAGTGAGGTGTGTGTGGTTGAGTTCGCACGCGAGCACAGAGAGAGAAAGAGGAAGCGTTTTCTGTTTGGGTGAGTTAGGGTGGGTACTGTAAGGTGTTTTTTATTTTATTTTATGTTTTTTTATGTATTATTGGCGGTCACCCACGGTCAATATTGTTTTGTCAGATTTTCACATTAATCTATGTATTTATTGACGGCTCATGACACTCAATAAGTGTTATTCAAATTTAAGAAAAAAATCAAATGCATTATTGACGGTCATTTTGACTTATTGAGGGTTTTTAACTCTCAATAAATTATTGAGGGCCAAAAGCAGTCAATACTCTTCGTCAACAATTTGATGATTTCTTGTAGTGCACATGTGAGTTGCAGTGGCTGTTGTATCTCCTTGCAGATCTAGGTATCACTCTCATTAGATCACCAGCTCTGTACTGTGATAACCAAAGTGCTTTGCACATTGCTTCTAATCCGGTGTTTCATGAGAGAACTAAGCATCTAGACATTGATTGTCACCTTGTTCGAGAAAAGGTTCAAAAGGGTATTCTCAAACGGCTACCAGTCTCTACTAAAGATCAAATAGCTGACTTCTTAACAAAGGCACTTGCACCACCAAAATTTCATGATTTCATTTCCAAGCTTAGCATGATCAACATATATCATGATAAGCTTGAGGGAGGCTGTTGAAGATATATTATGTATACTAGTATTAGTAAATATACTTGTAAATAGTGTTTCAATGTGTAGCTTAGTCTTAACTAATACCCCTTAGCAAATAGCTTAGTTAGTTCTGTATATGCAGAAGGTATAAATACCCTGTAACCATTCTTTTCTTGTTAATGAGAATTCTACTTTCTTCATTCACAAATTCTTCTTCTCTCTATCTCTTCTAACCGTTTTGTAACTGACACTACTAGAAATTTGCTATTTTCCTGCGGATTTTGCTGCGGAAAAAAATCTGCAGGTATTCCCAAGGATTTTCCTGCGGATTTCACACTAAGAAGTAATTTCCTGCGGATTTTGTGTTTTCAGGAAAATCCGCAGGTATTCCCAAGGATTTTCCTGCGGATTTGAACCTAAGAAGTAGTTTCCTGCGAATTTGACGTTTCTAGGAAAATCCGCAGGTATTCCCCAAGGAATTTCCTGCGGATTTTGTTCTTTTTTTTCAATTTTTTTTTTGAACGAACTTTTTACTTAATTTTGATATAAAAAATAATAAACTCATTTTTCTTAATTAAGATAAAAAAAAAAAAGAGTTATCATCAAATCAAATCAAATCAAATCAAATACTTTCATAAAAAAAGAAACTTATAAACTCATTTTTCTCTTAACAAAACAAACTCATTTTCTCAAAATTAAACTCATTTCTCTCCCAAATCGCATGAACCCTAATCATCGCAGATCTCGCCATCGCAAATTTCCGATCGGAAACGTTCCGTCGCCGCCGTTATTCTCCATTCTCGCTCCAATACTGCTTCCATCCTTCCATTTGTTTCTATTTTCGAGCTTCCTTATGAGTTTTTACAATCGATCTTCGATGCGATTTTGATGAGGTTAACTCAAAACAGAGTTCAGTCAGGTAAATTCCTTCACAATCTCTCTAATTTCATTCTCGTTAGGGTTCCGATTTCTCTCACACATTCTTGTCTTCATCGTGTTGTTGTATTTAGGGTTCCATTTCATTCTTAGATCGATTGGCTTTTAGGGAAAAATGGAAAACTGATATCAAATTTGGGTCAGTTTATGTCTTATTCTGTATTTCATCATCAACAATTTTAGGTAAAAGTTTTTCATTTTCACGTTTTTGTTGTAGATCTGGATTTCTTGATTGCTTTAGCCTAATGTTTCTACTGTTACTAATTCTTTTACTAACACAGTCATGGATATTGAGTTTTTGGAACTTCAAGCAAGGGACACGCTGCAAAATATATGCACAGGTCCAATTTCTAATGCATCATTTGTTCGATTGAGCATATCAGTTAAGGTGTGAGGTGCTGGTTTACAAAGGTGAAATTCCTTTTCTAATGATTGACTTTTCTTAGTTATGAATCTCAATCTCAATCAATAGTTTATTAGTTTTGCTTGCTTTGTTTAGGAATTAATTTATATTTATTCATTTAAATTGTGTCTGTGCAGCTTATTTAATTTCTTAATTCTCACGCTTTCTGATATGTTTTGACATTAATCTTGTGCTTATTATGATTTAATTATGGAACACTGAAGTTAGTTGATGTAGTTTTGTTTTGTAAGCTATTTGGATTGTTCAGTCAATTTGGAAAATTGTTGATTTGTTTGTTATGGAATTTTGTAGTGGAATTTTGATGGATGAGATCAAGGGCAAGTTCCATCGTCATCCGGATAAACTCTCTGTGAGTTATTTGTGATGAATATAGATTTTCTTTTGTGTGTCTTGCTATTTGAGTATTCATAGTTTTAAATATAGAAATGGTCATTCACATCTATCAATCACTCTTTAACCTGTATAATTTTCTTGTTGTAGCTTGAACAAATGGAGTGCAGAGCTAATAATGCAGAGAAAGAAGCAGAGCTGCTAAAAGAGCAACTGGACCATCTTAAGGATCAATTCAATGAGGTTTGCATATCTAATTAGTTGCTTATTTACTTATTGGATTTGAATTAAAAGTGACCTTTGAACAAAGCTATGCTTACTCTACAATGTTAAATTTGACTTGTTGTTAAACTTCTGATCATCTGGAGAGTTTCCTGGTGGATTCTTCTGTGCTTCTTTCATGTCACTTTCATATTCCCTTTTCCAGTGGGTATGTTTGCTTTACATAATTACATCATGATTCCTATTTCCAGTGTTTGCACCAGAAGACTGAAGTTGAAAAGAAACTAGCAACTTTTTCATCTCAAGAAGTTTCTTCTACAGGAAGTAATGTTTTGGTTAAACAATTACAACAGGAGCTTCAGCACTATGTAAGTTTGCTCCATCTTTTATCTTGAGTTTCAATGCCTCTTTCTATTTTGACTGTTTTTGTGTGAGGTTGCATACATTGATGATTTAATGTGTAGACCGATTTCAGCCGTAACTCAAATGACATGATCATAAATGGAGAGGAATAACATCATTATTTTCATTTTTGATAAGCACACCCTTGTCTTATTGAATGGCAGGCTTGGCTCCTGAATTATGTCCTTTTGTTTTCTTAAATCTTTTGGGATTTTTATGGATTGGTGCCAAAAGTTATGACTGTGTTTTCCTTCACATTTTATTGTCTCTCTCCTTTTTTTAATTTAAAGTAGTAAATGTAATTTAATTTGACACCCAATATTTGGAAATACCATTACATCCCTCGTTTGCAGCCTTCTCTTGGCTGGTGTTTTGACAAGTTTGTGTAACACATTGTTGTTTAGAATGAACACATTTTACCAAAGCATTTTTGTAAAGGAGCTTGGTATCAATTGCGATGGTCTATTTACTTGGCATTTTTCTAAAATTACAGGCTTGGGATTTAAGTTAAATTCATTCGTGGACCTAGAAATAAAATAGGCCTGTATGTTGTATCTATTAGAAACAAATTACAGACTTGGGATTTAAGTTTAAAAAAATGTTGTTTAGACTAATTAACTATTGACTAAGCAACTAGCCGTGCATGCCAACTATTAATAGTGCTAATGGTTGAGAAATGGAGATAATTCCAACTAGTATACACACTTCTAGCAACTAGCCATGCATGCCAACTATTAATAGTGCTAACTGATACTAGGTTGTCTCAAATATATACTGTCTTTATTAAAATAATCAATATCCACTAATGATCCCTCTCCAGTGCTAAATGTTGTGTCTGATGAATCCATATCTCAATCTCAACAGCTTTTGAATTGTTTTCAGCAACATCCATAGAATAATCATCACTATCTGCATTTCTATTTGTTTGGACTTGCCATGGTAGTTTGGGGTATATTGAGCTTTATTTCTTGCAATAGAGACCTGATACAATCTACACCTCTGCTGCAAGGTTTGTTAATGGTCATTTCTAGTTTATCTTTCCACTGAGTTTTGACTCCTAATGGTCAATTTTGCAGCTGGTGCCATTGGATTTGACTCTTAAAATGGGGTCAATTCATATGTAAAACATGTGAAAGGGGTAATATATCTTGCCTTTAGATAACATAATTTTTATTAGGATCATTTCTAGTTGATCTTGCCATTAGTATATCTTGCCACTGAGTTTTGACTCCTAATGGTCAATTTTATTTTATTAGCTAAGTATATGTTATTGGTTTTTGCAGGATCTGCTCTTGGTCTATCAGTGAAGATGTTGATGACAAGAACAATCATATTAACTAGGATTTAGTTTTTGGTTTTGAGTTTCGTACGCAATGTATTAATTTGTTTAGGTCAATAGAGTTGTTTAAATAGACATCTATTCTTTAATTTTTATTTGTAACTTGGTTGTAAAAGTAGTTTTACTTTAGTAGTTTTGGTTTAATATTTTTCAATGTTTGTGAATGAGTTTTGATGAATGATTGCACTCAATAAAAAAATACTTTAATTTATTCTAAATTTTAAAAATTTTCTATATATTTTTTGTCAATCAAATAAATCAAAATGATTTTTTTTGTATGCTGGAACCTAAAAAAATATTCACTACAAAAAAAAAATTCAGGGGAAGTTCCTGCGGATTTTTTTGCGGAATCGCGTTTCCTGCGAAAATTTCTACGGATTTATCTGCAAAAGCAAGTTTCCTGGGGAATTTCATGCGGGCTTTACTGCGATATTACCTGCGGATTGTTCGTAGGAAAGTTTTCTGCGAATTTGTGCTTATCTTCGGCAGCAATTTCCGCAGGAAATTTTCCTACGGATTCCAAAAACCACAGGAAATGATTACCTACAAAGGTTTTAGCTGGGAACCCAAATCCGCAGGAAATTCCGCAGGAAATGTGTTTCCTGCGGATTTTTTGTCTAAATTCGCAGGAAAATCCGCAGGTAATATGCAGATTTCTAGTAGTGTGAATTGTCTTCTACTTAACAGTTTTACTTCAGAAAAATAGATTCTGAATAATTCTAAAAAGAAAAATAGGAATTTTGGGGGCCTGAGGGAAACATTGTGGATAGGGGTGGTGGAGGGGGGCGGGAGAGAAATTTTATTATTATTGGGAGTATATTTTAATGAGTTGGGGTATCTATCTATATATATATTATTTGAGAGCCTTTTTTCAAATGAAAATATACACGTGGCATTCTCTCAATGCACCTATACTTATATAGTTTTGACAATAAATTCTTTAATTCTCTAATTATTAAAGCAATTCTCTAAGGCAATTAATAGAGATTTGACAATTAATTCTCCAATTCTCTAATTAATTCTTTAAGGCAATTCTCTAAGGAAATTCTCTAAAGCAATTCCCATATAGCAGGTGGCTTCTCAATGCACCTACGCTACATTTACTTCGTATACAGCTAGCCATTATACGGTGCCTTACACAACAAGAAATTTGACTTGTACTGACGGACAAAAACCGTCACTAAAAGTCCTAAATCCGTAGGTAAAGGTCGTTATGTCTTTCACCGACGGCCACCAGTTCCGTGCATTATGTACGCCGTATTCCAACGAAATTTTGTCCGTCTGTCATTGGCAAACGCCCGTCACTATATATTTTGACCTTTACCTACGGACAAAACCGTAGGTATATCCAAAAAACATTCTAAAGTTAAAATACCTCTAGCTACGGTTGTGGCAGTCACTAAAAACATATTTTTTGTTCTGCTATAAATTCTAAAAATTAATAATTCATAAAATTATCACAAAAATTATCACATGGAGTATAAGAAGGGGCTATAAAATTATCATAAAAATTAGTTTGCTCAATAAACATATAACGATAGTCACATGGAAAATAATCAAGTTTAAGCTCTGTAGAGATTTCAGCTCAATTTTTTTAAAAGAAAAATTCAAAATGAGGGGGTCCTTGGTACCTGATTTGTCAGATCTTGTGTCATCTTTAACTTCATCATTATCCAACAATTCTAAAACTCTTGAATAACTTGGCTTGCTTTGCCCGTGCCATATGCCATATGCTACAAATGATTTATTTAAATTCAACACAAGGGTTGAAGATTGAAAAACATGACATATCTAGTGAATAATTTATAGACTCCAATGTAAATTATCAAGTTTTTGTTTTTTTTTTTTTGATACAGATCACATAAGCAAAGGCAATTAATTCACTTTTTTTTTGTACAGATCACATAGGCAAAAATTTCGTAATATACTTTTTTCTATTTTAAATAATGAAAGAAAAAATTAATTTTTTAATTATATACATCAACAAAAAATCTGAAAATATTTTATTTAGTTTGTTTGAATTTATTTTTAAATTAATACACTCAATATATTTTTTTTCTCATAATGCATTATTAATTAATATAGATAATACAATAGTTTTTTTGTTTGTAAATCGTGCCATAGATTCATCATATAATCATATAATAATAATAATAATAATAATAATAATAATAATAATAATAATTAAAATGCTTGACAAAAAAAATAATGATTCATGGAATTTCCTTTTTTAAAAAAAATATGTGATATAAGAATGTTCTTGATTGTTGATGAATCATGGAATTTATTATGTTGACTAATTGTGTAATAATTTGTTTTAATTGCATATTAAACACAAAATTACTCATATGTCCATTTTTTTCTCTATATATTTGATCTTTGTGTGAACACTACAACTCACAAATTTTCAAATCTTTTCTTTTAGTTATTTATCTTTATTTATTTTAATTGTTATTTGTTTACTTGAATTTTTAAGAAAATGCCTCCAAAATATAATTTAATGTCTGAAATTTCTGAAATAACTCCTTCAAATGAATCATGGAATGTATTGGTTAAAGTTGTTCATGTAAAATCATGAAATTTCTTAAACGTTTATTATGTGAATGAGATGCAATTTGTGTTTCCCTTTTATTATTTTTTGCGGTGGTATATTAAATGATTAAGATGCAATTTGTGCTAATTGTTGTATTTTATGTATATATTTTGCATTAGATCGAAAGTTCATATGAATAAGGAAGAAGAATAAATTAATATTTTCTTTTCTAATTTTTTAAGGACTAAAGCTTATTAATATTTTGGGTTATATTTTCTTGCAGTTGTTGGGAGCAAATTTTTATACATATGCTTCATCTGGTCATTCTCTTTTCCATCGATAAGTGCACCGCATTTGTTCATGAATTCATCATTTGTTCTTTTCTATTTGGTTAGTTAACTATAGTTGTTAATTTCTTTCAAAACTAATCCAAGCTTTTTTCTTTTTTCCACATGATTCAAGGTTCCTCTTTGATACATTCAAGATTATATTGGCAGTTTCAAGATTCATAAACTATTTGATTTTATTGTAATTAAATTTGAATTAATTAGAGTTTTAAAATATTTACATGAAAGACGTTTTTTAATGTTCAAATGAATATGCAATATAGTCGATTGAAATTTGACTATCATTTAATTAGTTTTGTTTGTTTGTCTCTTTTGGTTGATCTTACCGTTGTAGCATTGAAATTTGTCTATTTTGTCCAAAAACTATAATTATTTCTATAAAATAAATAATGAAAGTAAATTAATTAAAATTAATCATTTTAGTAAAATTAAAGTTTATATAAGGAAAACATGAAAAAAAAAGGAAAAAAGGAAATTAAACACGGGAAATTAAAGTTTATTTGTGTATTATTTTTTGGCACGTGTAGTTTTATTTAGAAATTTCATTGGCACTCAATTTCTCAAGCCAAATATAGAAATAATATATATTGCATTAATTTTACTACAACACAAAATTGGTCACAAAAAACAAACACATACTTTTTTAACAAAAGAAATTAACAAGTCCAAAAAAATAGCTTAGCTTTTTTTTTGGTCTAAAATCGACATTCATTCATTCATTCATTCATTCAAATTGATAAAATTCATTGAACAAGACAATTCAATATCGCTAAAAATTGAAAAGGATGAATTTGCGAACAAACTTACAGCATCCACGTTAATAGCATATAATAGAAAAATGTCTACAAGTGTGACAAAGCCTACAAATATGACGAACTTGAAGTGCTCGGAATACCTATGTCTCCGAGTCTGCAACGTTGATGACGTCAAAGTTATTGATTGTTGAATATGTACCGAGCTTAGCTTTTAAAAGTTGTGCTTCCAAACACTCAATTTTTTAAACTAATATAGTAATGTTGGTCATAATTATTAATTAGTCTTTAATAGTAATTAATATATTTTAATATGCATTATAACCAAAAAAAAACAAATTAAAATGCATTAACTATGACAACAAAGTTTTTTTTTTAATATGTATCATAAGGGTACATCAATAGAAAAATTGGGGTACTATTATGCCTATAAATAAGTCTAATCTCATTTCTATTCTTCAAAATATTATATATACATTTCTTTATTCTTCAAAATATTCATTCATTTAAATTGATAGAGTACATCAATGCAATAGAAATTTAAAATCACTAAAAAAAAGGATGAATCTACGAACAGATTAACAACATCCATGTTAATAGCATAAATTGGAAAAGTGCATAAGCCTACATATTTGACTATATTGAAGCGTCTGGATAAATGTTCATGCCTCCGGATAAAAACGAAATACACCGCACTATGAAGGGAAATCAAAACAAAAAAAGTCGCACTATAAGACTATGAAATCACAACAATTATACGAAAGAGACACTAAAGATGATAAATTTTAGTATTTCACAATGAAATCACTATAAGATTTTCTTGCATTTCAAACTCTTTATCCCTAAAACTGTTATCAAATTTTAGTATTTCACAATGATAAATTTTATTTTCGAGGAACAAAGATTTGTTCATCTATTTAAGGGATGATGGGAGATAAAGATTATCATATTTCTTATTTTTGTATGTGAGTGTTAATTTGAAATTTCATAACCAATTATCATGATTGTAGATTCATTTAAATATTTTGTACTGTTTAGGTGATTGCAATTTCTGTAGGGATGTATTTTGTACTCATATATTAATACGAAAGCTATCTTACTTTTTTAGTAGTTTTTACGGAATCTATATCTTACTCATACGATGTTTATTTTTTATTTAAATGAGAACCTATATTTCTATTCATAAATTAATACGGGATTTATTTTATTTTTGTAATTTATATTGTAGTTATATTTCTATTCATGTATACGAAGACCTTTTTTTTTTTTTCTACAAAATCTATATTTCTACTCATATATTAATACGAATTCCTATTTTTTATTAAAAATGTCTATGGGTACATATATTTCTACTCACATATTAATACAAATGACTTTTTTTTGTTATTTCTGCGAGAACTTATATTTCTATTAATATATATTACTATGAAGACCCTTTTTTTTTTTGTAATTTTTACGAAATCTATATTTATACTCATATTAATATGAGAACTATTTTTTTAATTATTACATAAACTTATATTTTATTTCATATATTAATACGGGATCTATTTTATTTTTCTACTCATATATTCATACAAAAGCCTCTTTTTTCTTCTTCTTATTTCTATGTGGCCTATATTTCAATTCATACATCAATACGAGAGATAATTTTTTATTGTAATTTCTACGGGAACATATATTTTTACTTATGCATTAATACAGACGACTATGTTTTTTATAATTTCTATTTAGATCTATATTTTTACTCATATATAAAATACAAAACCTATTTATTTTACAATTTTTACAGAATCTATATATTCAGTAATACATCAATGGGAACCTACATTTTTTGCTTAAATCTTAATACGAGAATCAATTTTTTTGTTATTTATATTGTAGTCTATATTTTTACTCATATAATGATACACCGACATTTTTTTTTGTAATTCATATCCATCTCAAAACTTTTTTACGAAACCTCGAAGTCTCTTCCATATACTCCAAAAAAAAAAAAATTCCATCAACTTAATAATTCTTTTCGTGGAGAATAATAGAAAAAACAAATGTGATATATTTTTAATTTGATAAAAAAATACGAACTATATGAATCTTTCCCTAAGAAAATCTATGACTATACATAAATTTTACAGTTACTTTTTATCAACATAATGTTATTTTAATTATTGAATTATATAAGATTGTAAATATTTATGTAGTTTTTATTAATTATCTTTCATTAGCAATTAAAACTTTCAATTTTCAATTTAAAGTAAAATATATTATTTATAAATCAATAAATCTACAAACGCATTTATACCCGTGCCAACTAGTGTAGTTAAATTGAAAAGAGTTTAATTGATATGCACTGACGGTGTAAAATAATTTTACACGGTCATCCAATAAGAAATCACCAATCTTTCACATCATATGAAGAAAGTGGGGTAAAGTGGGGTGACGTGGCGGAATACACGTGTGTCATTGGTTGACAGTGTAAAATTATTTTACATTGTCAGTGTATACAAATTAAATTCAATTGAAAATGAGCTTAATTGATATGCACTGACGGTGTAAAATAATTTTACACGGTCATCCAATAAGAAATCACCAATCTTCCACATCATATGAAGAAAGTGGGGTAAAGTGGGGTGACGTGGCGGAATACATGTGTGTCATTGGTTGACAGTGTAAAATTATTTTACACTGTCGGTGCATACAAATTAAATTCAATTGAAAATGAGTTTAATTGATATGCACTGACGGTGTAAATTGTTATGGTTATGGTTTGAGTCTATGATTTTTGATTTGTGTGCATGAATTTTCGGTTAGTGCTTAACATATTTTAGTAATGGAAACATTTTCCTAAGTTACTCTTACGAAATTGTGAGTAGTTTACCCAACGACAAATAGAAATTATATGGCTAATTTTTATGAACGGTCAAATAGTTAAACTCAAAAGTTAGTTTGTAATATCGCTTATAAATTTATTTATATGACTGATTTTTATAAACAGTCGAGTAAATATATTACTCACAATCCTTCGAAAGTAACATGCTTTTTTTTTTACTAAAAAAAAAATATTCATTCATTCATTCAAATCGGTAGAGTACATTAGATTCAAATACAAATTCAGTACCGCTCAAAACGAAAAGGATAAATCTCCGAACAAGCTCAACATCCAAGTTAATAGTATAAAAAAACATACTCATGCCTACAAATAATGTGATTAGATCAAAGTAACCGGAATACCTATGCCTCCGGATCTGCATCGTTGACGAACTTAATCAATGTGTAAATCAGTAGTTGATCGAAGTTGATCTGCCGATTCAATCAAACGAACACCGCAACAAAACGGGACAGCAAACAAACACCGCACCAAGACGGGATATCAAACAACGCCGCACTGAGACGACGAAAACACACAAAAAAAAACACAAAAGAAAGATCTAATCTATGTGATAATCACTTATTTAGATTAAAAACAAGAAAGAAAAATGAGCAGAGGGGTGATTTTAGGCCAAAAATGACCTAAAATCACCCCCTTACCGATAGAAAAAGATGAAAACTCAAGAACAAATATTAGGGCCGGCTGAAAAGACGTTCGAGAGTAACATGCTTAACATTATGAAAATGGTTTATTTTATTCATTAAAGAACGGCATACTATTTTAATTTTATTTTTGACAATGGCCTATTATGATGCAATAAATTGATAATTAAATACAGGTGTAAAATTAAATTGTATGAGTTTTTTTTTTTTACGGTAAATAGCTTATCTCATTTCATTAATAATAATATCGTAAATACATGTTGGAATATCGATAAAATTATAGAAACTAGCTAGTGATGGAGCCGCCCCGGCAAGCCTATGAGCAACTTCATTTGCTTGTCTCCTAATGAACTTAACATGAGAGTTCACAAAGCTTGAAGCCAAAATAGTTCTACAGTTATTTAAAATAGCACCAAGATCAGAACGGTAGTTTTTTTTGCTGTACAAGCCATCTACGATCCTTTTGCAATCCATCTCAAAGTCTATGTCATAAAGCTGCAGCTCATTCACCCATTTGAGTGCCTGTAACAAACCAATGACTTCTCCGATTTCCACATCGAGAATAGGTTCTAACCACTGTGTTCTTGCAGCCACAAAACGACCATGGTCATCTCTTATACACATGCCGAGTCCCACCTTGTTGCGGTTGAACGAGAAGGAAGCATCAACGTTGCACTTGTAACGTCCACTGTTTGGCTTGACCCAAACCGTTTGTTGAGGGTCCGTCGGGGCTGTGTTGGCTAGATTACGAAGCTTTTGTGCATTACGCCACCCTGTAATTAAATGGTTAGCTCGTTCAATCACTGCTTGGTCGGAATCAACAACATTATCCCACACTTTATTGTTCCTGCGCTTCCATATGCTCCACACCATAACACAAAAGAATTCTATTTGCTCGTGATTCAGACTTTGTAGAATTGAAAACAAAGTTTCTTTTGCATTATTATTAGCAGCCAGACATGCGTTTATGTGAGTCCACAGCCCTGTACGCTGCCAGCACTGAACGCTTCTTGGGCATACAAACAATACATGCATTATGTCTTCATCTCCATCATCACAAACAGTACAATGCACAGGACACTGTACTCCGCGGCTGTTGAGTTTCTTACGCGTTGGTAATATGTCTCGACCAATGCGCCAAATGAGGTTCTTCACTTTTGGTGGGATTTTTGCACGCCATATGTGATTCCATTGACCAGCAACACCATGTCTTTCTTGGTTACCTGCAGTAATGACACAATGTTTGTAAGCACTGCGGACAGAATAGATGCCGTCATGTTCCAACTTCCATACTAGTTTATCATCGTGAACAGAATCGTAGAGAGGAGTTTGCACTATGCGTCTCACAATGTTGTTATCAAACATGTCACCAAGTCTGGCAAGGTCCCATGATTTTGAGTTACACATCATGAGGTCTTTGACTGTTTTAATGTCACCAAACAGCTGCAAATCAGAAGGTGTAGAGAGTGACATGCCTTCCTTGAGCCAATTTTGTTCCCATATGCCTATGTTCTCTCCTGTACCAATACTCCACTTACATCCTCCTTGGACAACGGATTTAGAGCTCCATATACTCCTCCAAACATAACTTGGATTATGCCCAATGCTAGACCCGAAAAAATCACAATTTGGAAAATATCTAGCTTTGAGAAGTTTTGTGATTAAACTGCTTGGTTTTGTTGTCAGATTCCAAGCTTGTTTGCCTAGCATGGCCATGTTGAACGCTTGAAGACTTTTGAAGCCCATGCCTCCATTATCTTTACTCACCGAGAGCCTCTCCCAAGAGAGCCAGTGTAAACCACGGCTATTTGTGCCGCTATGACCCCACCAAAAAGAGTTGAGCATCTTTTCTATGTCACCAATCAGAGTGCTGGGGAGGAGAAAAATGCTCATTACATAAGTCGGAATAGATTGCAGAATTGATTTAATCATGATTTCTCTGCCTGCTTGAGAAAGATGCCGACTACTCCAAGAGCTTATTTTCTTCCACAATCTGTCCTTGATAAATTTAAAGGTTGATTTTTTGCTCCTACCAATCATGGACGGTAGCCCAAGATACTTACCAGTGCCAAGGACCTGAGACACACCTAGCTGATTAGCAACAGCTTCGCGCGCTTCAGTCGGTACATTTCTGCTACAATAAAATTCAGACTTTTGGAGATTGATGGCTTGACCAGATGCTGTTTCGTACACTGACAGAATATTCTTTAACACACTTGCCTCATTGGGCGTTGCTTTAAAGAACAGAAAACAATCATCTGCGAAGAGAAGATGAGAGATTATCGGTGCTTTCCTGCAGATTTTGATACCATGCAGTTCCCCTCTGTTCTCAGCTTGTCGGATTAGAGATGACAGCCCTTCTGCACAGATAATGAAGAGATACGGCGATAGCGGGTCGCCTTGCCGTAAACCTCTGCCGGGCACAACAGGCCCCACCATATGACCGTTAACAATAATTGAGTAATCCACTGTTTCGACACATAACATAATCCACCGAATCCACTTTTGACAAAAACCCATCTTCGCCATCATTTCTTTCAAGTATTCCCAGTCGATGCGATCGTAGGCCTTGCTAATATCAAGTTTAAGAGCTACCTCACCCTTTTTTCCTCTGGTTTTTGCCTTCATATAGTGAATGATTTCAATGGCGGCCATTGCATTGTCGAGGATTGATCTTCCTGGTACGAAAGCTGACTGATTTTCTGATATGCACTTATCAAGCATCGGTTTCAGCCTGTTTGCAAGGACTTTTGCTACAATTTTGTAAAGAACGTTACACAAGGAGATTGGTCTCCAGTCCTTCATGGATTTTTGAGACTCACCTTTTGGGATAAGGGCTATATTTGTTGAATTAAGGCCTGGCGGGAAAGCACCACACTCTAGCCACGAACATCCAGCCTCAAAAATTTCATGGCCACAAAGGTCCCAGAATTGTTGGTAAAAACCGGGATTGAAGCCATCCGATCCGGGGCACTTATCTGCCTCCATTGAAAAAGTAGCATCTTTAAATTCAGCAATAGAGAACGGTACTGTGAGGATGTTGTTATCTTCGGTAGAAACACTTGAAGTGACTGCATTAAGAACAGACATACGGTCTCCTTGTTGCTGCTGAAAGATATCAGTGAAATAGTCTTTTGCTATAGTTTTCAGGCCATCAGCAGAATTGCAAATATTACCTTGAGGGTCCTCTAACTGTACAATCTGGTTCTTTTTCTTTCGAGTTGTAGTAGTTGCATGAAAAAAGCGAGTGTTGAGGTCTCCGTCACGATACCAGAAAGTTTTTGCTCGTTGTCTCCAGAAGAGGTCATCCTTGACTAGCAGAAAATCAAGTTTCTTGCGCAGCTCGTTGTAATGATGGTAATTAGTATCGTCTACCTGAGTTCTTGCCGCTTCTAACTTGCGCTTGTACCTTTCTATGTCCTTTCGTGTTTGGTGACAGGTTGCTTCACTCCATTTGTGTAATTTCGTAGCACAGCTGTTCAACTTTTGTGTAATCAGATTTCCAGCAGCTGAATTCCACGTTTGGTGCATGAATTGGGTGAAATTCGGTTCTAGAAGCCAAGAATTCTCAAATTTGAATTTTTTTGGAGGTTTGCTGTCTGTTCCCCTTTGTTCCCAGCTGAGAAATAACGGATAGTGATCAGAAGCTGTAGTTGTGAGACACTCCAAGATAGCATGTGTGAACAAGTTACACCAATCAATATTTGCCATTGCTCTGTCAAGTTTTTCTTCTACTGCCCTTTCAGTTCCAAGACTTTTGAACCAAGTGAAAGGATAACCAACCCACTCTATGTCTATTAAACCGGCTTCCTCAACAGCCTCTCGAAAACCATTAATTAGCCAATCTGGACGATCATTACGACCTCTCTTCTCGTCGGATGATAGGATATCGTTAAAATCACCTATGATACACCATGGAAGCTGAGAAGTTCGGGATAGTTGACGGAGAAAATTCCATGAGTCTCGCCTCCTGCCTCCCTCCGGAAAACCATAGAAACCAGTCAATCTCCAATTACCTCTAGATTCATCAACTACTTCAATATCAATATGATTCAAAGAATAATTCATAATATGGCATTTCAGAGAATTATTCCACATAATAGCTATACCACCTCCTCTACCTTCTCTATCAACAGTAAAACAACAATCAAAGCCCAGCATATATTTCAAACTTTCAACTTTATTAGAATTAGACATAGTCTCATACAAGATTATTATAGCCGGTTTATAAGTCCGGACTAGGTACTTAAGATTTGGAACTGTACTCGGGCTACCTAAACCCCGACAGTTCCAACTTATACAACTCATTTTTTGAGGCAGGCCTGCTTAACAGGTCCTGCCTTTACATAATTAACAGAAAATAAAGGATTGTCATGAACATTAGTTATGCCTTCTCCTTCTTTTGCTTCTATGGAACCCTCTGCCTCCTGCATATTTATGTCACCAACAGTGTCATTTAAACCATCCAACTCCCCTTCTAGTCGCAGTCTTTTTTTGGGTATACCTCCCATTCCTTCATTCTTTGATGATTGGCCTTGTAAATTGTATGAGTTTGTGTTGTAAGATATATCGCATACAAATCCAAATATAATCGAACTAGTTAGTCAGCTACAATATTTACTAACGTAACGCTTGCTTTTTTCTTTCAATTAAGGTTACTTGTTCACACAACTTTATTTTTTTCAAGCAATAATGAAGCAAGCATAATTGCTTGCTCCATGTTCAAATCATCAACTACAGAAGCTAAATTAATTCTTATGATATCATCCACTTACATATTGCTGAAGTTGCTAAAGTGATTTTAATCATTGGTTGATTTGTTCATATGCCTATGTTTGATGTAATCAAATTGTGATTTCATTTTATGTTTTCTCGTGTAAATGAAAGCAGCACAAAGAGTGATTATTATACAATATTTTCCATCAGCATATAATGCAATTTGTGTGCGCTTTGCAGAGTGTGAAATCTTCTTGTAATAACATTTGATTAAATCGGGTGTATCATTGTGGCATCACTTTCACGGGACTATTTCAAAACAACGTATACTATTTCAATTAAATTACAGAGTTCATAAATCTTAATTCAACTAATAAAAATATCGAAATTATTAAATTAGATGTTATGATCGAAGTTCAAACTTTGATCCCTCTATTAGATGTTATATTTGTGAGTTTTTAATAATTTATTATTTCATCTATTTAAAAAAAAAATTATAAAAGTATGTATTGTTAAGTATTGTTTGGAAGCTCAAGGAAGATTTCAAGTTTGAACAAACCAAGATAACCACAAAAATTATTTAATCTAACAATCTAAGCGGAATCCCAATCCAACTAGAGTTTGGTTGAACATATGTATCAATCATCTAATCATTTAATGTCTTGTCATATTTTTATATTCATTTATTTTAAAATATATTTAAATTTACAATAAATTTTATATTAAGAATTTAATTTTAATTTTTCCTATTCTTTGAATTCGAAGTGACAAAAGTGAGATGTTTACTACCGATTTGTTAAATATATTTGTGTTTTTCTTATTCAATATAAGTGTTTTATTGTAAAATTGATAAAATTGAATTTTGATCTTTTAAAAAATAAATTATATTTTGGCGGCATTAAAAAACATATTTTTAGTCTCGAAAGATATTAAAATTGTTGTATGTTGTTAGAATACGTGTGGTAAGAAATTGCAGAACATGGGCCTTCGGCCCTTTTTTGTAAAAAAAAAAAAAAGAAATCCATAATCTTGACACAGCTGAAAGGAAAAAACGCTACTGTAGGTTGCATTTGAAGTGTCCACGTCAGCTTAGTGGAAACGGGCTTTGATACGTTTTTGTATTTTGTCGTTTAGCTACTTTGCTCGTTCTTGACAAGTGTAGAGTAGAAACGGCCAGATGTTGGCTAGGGTTTGCCAGCAAAAAATTAGGAAAAATTTGTTCATTGAATCTGGACGATTTCCATGTATAGTGTGCAAGCAATTGCCGTAAGATTATCTCGTGTAGGTTATATCTGGCAAAAAAATTTCCCTCCCAAATGAAGTAATGTTGTTTTGAATTTCGAATTGTGCCTCAACTCGTGTAGGATTTATCTGATTTCTTATTCACCTATAAATATGTATCCAGGGTGATTAATTGAATCCAAGCAATTCTTGCTCGTCATCGCACACAAATAATGGTGTATAACGAACAGTTGAATGCTGATTCCAAGTTAGAAGATATTGCCGATTGACGAGAAGGTGAGTTATTTGTACAATTCTATATTGTTTACACAGATGATTAATGCTTTAATTAATGTGTGATGTGGATGGTTGATTTGTTCAATGTTTGTTAGGGTGGAAATTGGAAACTTTTTAGAATTAATTGATGATTTGTATAGTAGATGTAATTGGGGTTATGTGTTATCTATTTTTTAAATATTTTTCCCCTAAAAAGCTTAGTTTGATTTTGAATTTTGAATCTGTATTTTTTTGGATTAATTTAATGTCCGTGTATTGTAATCGGCCTGCTTACTTTGTGTTGAGGTTGCCTTATTTGGCCACCGATCAATTTCATCTGCTCGTCGGCAAAATGGTTCATATGAAGAAGGGTAAGGTTGAAGTGCAGTTTGATGATGTTGTCGATATATTGCCTGGTAAAGAAGACGTTCGAATATGGGTTAGGGTTGTTCATCTTTGGAAGGTACCTGCCTTTTTTAATCCATCTGAGTCAAGTTCTCTTGAAATGGTATTGGTTGATGAGAAGGTGAGTAATTTATGTGTCTGTCTCGTCTTTTGGTTGTTTGTTATTTATATACCTTTGTTTATATATGTAGGAAGCAGCAAATTTATAGATTTTGATATGAAGCAGTGGTGTTAAATGTGATTTTATCTAAATTATTCCATAATGCTTTTTTTACTAATAATTTTATCTAAATTATTTTGTCATCATACTCATTCCTTGCACACTTTCATGATATAATTAAGATTCCTTTGATCTTGTGGTTTTGATTCAGTCACTGATGTTGCAGGATAGGTAGTAGAGGTTGGACCACAAGTCAAGGATTTTAAAGCTGGAGATAAAGTTATTGCAAGTGTGAATTACTTTCACTTCCTCAAATTACTTTCAAGTGTGAATTTCAAAAACAATTTCATGAATGGAATGGTTTTCTTTTGTAATAATATATACTAGGTATCCGTATATTTTCAGCAAGGCAATTCAAACTTTGTTGTTAATCGTAACATAAAGGTATCTCTATATTTTCATGTGGTCATGCTTTTGTTTGCAGAGGCATTGTTAGAATTGTTTCAATTGTGACGATTGCGTTTTAGATACTTAAAATGATAGTTTCTTCTAATCATAGTATTCAAATATTTTGAGGGTAGCAGATTTTGATTTGGAGTAATCCTAAGACTAATCCCTCAAATGCATGGGAATGGGAGGGACGATTTAGACAAGGTGCTTGCGGCAGAAATCTTTTCATTTTATCGGCCTAGATGTTATTGCGACGTGTAGTGATCTTTGAGCTTCTAAATGGAGAATAGCACAGTTGTGTTGGTTCATTTTTATCTCAGCTTTTGAGTTATGTTTAGGGGCTGTTTGTATCTAAATATTGGTGTGTTTTATAATTGTGAGTGATATCTTGTACTCTGAGTATTGCTGTTTCAAAGGTCTGCTATGGTGCCTTTGTTTGGAGCCTTGTTGTATAGATTTTGGCATCTCTTATGCCCCTTTAATTAATATATGTGCTTTCCTTTGCTGCTGCAAAATTAAACTCACTGCCCATCTATACCACATATTTATTGTTTTGAAATTGTTACTACAGTGATAAAAAGAGATAAAAAGTTAGGATTTAACTGCATAAATAATGTTATCGGAGAAAATCTCCGCCCATCACAAGATATACTAACATTATATCTTAGGAGTTGAACACATTGTAAATGTAATAGTCCAACTGGAGACAAGAAATACAAATTTTGACTTGGTAAATTATTAGCATTGTTTTCCCCTTGGAATCTTTATAATGTTTTCTTTAGCATGCAAAATAATAAAATTTCTCTTCCCACTCCCATGTTTTTTTTAACCCCTTGAAAATCCAATTTTACCCCTAATTTTCGAAAGCAAAACTTCGGCAAATATGAAAAATTCGGAAAACATTTACTGAAGTTTTGCAATACAGAAACAACTGCTTCAAAAATAATGTTTTTCGGGTTCTATTTCCTAAAAAAATCCATAAAAGTTTGGCAAATATTTTCCGAATTTTTCAAAAATTTGGTTCGTATTTATCGAAATAATAGTTCAGGCGCATAAATGGATATCAAGGTGAAAAAGAAATGTGTGGAGTGAAAAAGTTTTTTTTTTGCAAAATATGGAATATTGAATTGTTAATGGGTACATAGTAATAGTATATTTTTTTTTACTTATTTTATTACACATTTACATTAAAAAATAAAACACAATGTCAATATAAAAAAAAGTCTTCGCACGGATTAAAAAACTAGTAGCAAAACATATGGTATGATAGAGTGTGGATTCCAACCCATAGTTTCCCACTCCTTATAATTACTTATTTATATTTTTAGTACACACTCCTCGTAATCACTTAGAGCATGAGTTTAATCACTAGATTGACCTTTAATTAGATAAAAAATTAAATTATGTTTAATTAATTATTTCCTTGCTGAAGTAGGATTTCATAAAATCCATTTCACTTTTATCTCTTTCTCCATCAAAAGCTTCTTAAAAAAAAAATCCTTTCAAAAAAATTATAAATCTATAATTCAGAATGACAAAATGAGCTCAGTGTTCTGTGCAACCCAAATTAACTAAAGAACTAAGAGTATTAACTTTTTGGAGTTTGACATAAAATGAACTATATGTTTAGACACATGTTTAAAGCTAACTTAATTCCAAGTCCACTTAACAAAGTATACATACATGATACATCACTAGCAGATAGAGTTAATTAGTATCCCAATATTAATCATATATATTAAGGTGTGTAGAACTTGAATTGATACTAGTATTAGTATAGTCAAACAGTAAAGATTAACTTAATTATTTTTAATCTATAGTGATGAGTATTAAGTAACAAATTAATTAATATAAAAATATGTATACGGAGTAGCTAGTAACATTGATTTATTCTAGAGGCCGACGTGATAGTCTCTTTCATAACCGGGATAAAAGTCTCAACTCAATATCTCATTTAAAAGCTAATAATAATTTGTTTTGAGTGCACGTAATTTGGGGCAGGTCTCCTTCAAATCTACCTAACTAAAGATTATGCATAATGTTTTAGTTAGAAATATAAGAAAAAGAGAAATAGAAGTTTGAAAAATAATCCTAATTGATTTATGGTACGTGTACTAGTAATTCGTAAACATAAAAGGCATTGTAATGGATGCACTTGGTCGATATATATAGAAGTTTCGGAATATCAATCATAAGTATTTTTTATCGTAACACTCACTCAATCATTTAAATAGTTAGTTAATTTTTAATTTTTAGTATTGTTTCATGCCCACAATTTCCGTTTGATTTTCACCATTAATTAATATTCATCCTCTCATATGTTTATTGATTGATGGTTGTGAACTCTTTGTAATTTTCTTTTTCTTAGTACTTTTTGAACTTTGAATCGGTTTTGTTAATATATATTTTTATTTTTTTTCGGAAGAAAACACAATAATTTTTTTTTTCTTTTATTAGAGATAGATTCAATTATTTGAATATATTTTATTTTAAAATATGAGGAGAGTACTCTTCGGTCTTAAAAATAAAATATGATGAGTCTCTTTGATCTTAAATATAAAAGTTTTTTTTGCTAAAAGGTGTTTATAGCATTTCATTCATAATAACGTTCTGAATACATGTTGGAATCTCAATAAAAATGTGTGTATCAGCTAGAGATGTGACTACCTTTACTAAAGCATGAACTGTCTCATTTGTATGTCTCCTAATAAACTCAACACGAAAGTTTTCAAAATGAGAAAAAATAGACATCTACAATCTTTTATTTTGATTATATATCACCGAACTCAATAACATCATGCTTATTGTAGTGGAATCTATCAACAACTCGTTTAGAATCAAGAGCAAAGTCCAGAGGTCCCATGCAATTGCAAATCTCTGACCCAATTCATCACATATAATAGACCCAACGCTTCACTAATATCAAAATTAGTGGTGAGAACTGTCAAATAACCGATTATCTCAAAAGCTTAAGCTGTTAGGATAGGCCACATCAATGGTTTTATATTATTTCTAACACGCCCCCTCACGCAAGAGCCCGTTTGGGCTTGAAGCGTGGATAATGCATAGGTTCACCTACCATATGCTTAAATTCCACTTTTTAATTAGAAAGTGAAGGGAGCGAGGATCGAATTCTAGACCATTTAGTCATAGAGGCTCTGATACCATATCAAATAACCGATTATCCCAAAAGTTTAAGCTGTTAGGATAGACTACATCAATGATTTTATATTATTTCTAACAAGAACCAAGTTGTCTTTGCGAGCACATAGTGTCCCGATGAATCTCAAATAATATATATATATATAAATGCCTATACCAAATTGTCTTAAATAAAATGTATTTAATCAAAATATAAACCAAATACATTTAAATTTTGTTTATATTTAAGATAAAAGAAAGTGACTCTTTCATCGACGATTCAAACATTAGTCCACCACACTAAAAAATTATGAGAGTCTAATATCTTCCATTCAATAACCAATTGATAAGACAATTTGCTTACTAAAATAACTTGCAATATAAGAGACAAAAGTATTATACAAAATTGTAGTTCTTGCGATTCTTAAGCCTTAATCTCCGTTCTCGAGCTGCTTATAATTACTAAATGACACAGTTTTTAGTATTATTATTTATAACATAATAATAATATAATAACAAATAATAATTTATATAATAGTAAATAATAATAATAACAGTAGCAAATTAAGTGTATGGTAGTGCAACATATTAGTATTTGCATAAATTTAAAACAAACAAGCGGGGTCTTATCCCCAACATATTATCCACAAAAGAAAAAGATTCATCAAAAAATGAAAAATGTATATTTTGACTATTTTTAAATCAAAAAAAGTGTTATATGGTACTCCTTTAAATAAACCAAAAAACAAAGGGTAAATCAGTACTTTAACAAAAATTATCCTCATATATAAACCATCATGAACCAAAACTATACACAGTCCTCACAGTTCACACACATAGATTCTATTTCTATCCAACTGCTCCTTAATTCACACAAAAAATGTTCACTCCATCTCTTCAAATTTTCTCCCCAAAATCATCATCACCATCTTCAAATTTAACATCAATGAAACTCAAAAGAATCATTCACACTCTCTTAGTTTCACACTTATGTAGAATAATTCGTGCAGTTTCTAAAGTCAAAGATTTTATAGTTGAGATTCTTAAAAACAACAACAACAATTATTACCCTTCATCTCACAAAAAAAGAAACAACATTAAAAAGAAGATCATTTTGGGTTCTTTTAGGCTTCATTATAATTGGTGTTCTTCAAAATCTTCTCATGTTTTACCAGTTCCTGAACCTGTTTATGAAGGTTTGTTTGATAATGTTACTGATACTACGACGACTACAGAGCAAAATCAAAATCCTGAGTTACATCTTGCAGGGTATTTACAGTGGCTTGAAGAGGAGAAGAAGAAAAAGAAGAAGAAGATTGAAGAAGGTGATGAAAAAGAGAAAGAGATTGTTAATGAGAATATTGATATGTTAGCTGAAATGTTTATTGCTAATTGTCATGAAAAGTTCAAGTTGGAAAAACAAGAATCTGATAGAAGATTTCAAGAAATGATTGCTAGAAGCATGTAAACAATATAATTGAGCTAGAAAGTTAGTTGCATGTTTTATTTTTGTTATATTTTTCTTTAGCAACTAGTAAGATATCGGTGCTTCTGCACGGGACGCGCGTTCATCGCTACTTGATCAGTTGTAACATGTGATTTTTCCCACATTGAAATTCAGTTTGGTATAATTACTTGGGAAAAATCCTGCTTAATTAATTAGGAGTGTATTATTAATTGGATTATTGGTGAATTTGGATTTTATTTATGGTCACATATATTTGCCTTTTTCTTTATTATTCAAATTACACTTTTTAAAAATTTAAATTGGGTCTGAGAAATGTGTACTTGATGGTATGGGGAATTGAGCAATTCTTCATATTGGCAGTTGCAGGCTTTTATTTTTTATGAAAAGTATAGATCTCACTCACTTTGATCATTATGATTATTCAAAATCCATTCATGAGTATGGTTTTAAATTTCTGGCGCAATTTTAGGTACCTTCGATTATAATATCAATTGAATCAGAATGACTCTATTTTCTTGCATTTAGTGGCGATATAAATGTTTCTAGCGTAACCGTAACTGTAACCACATTTGCAATTTAAAGTCTCGATCATATATATTCGATAAATAAAAATATTTTTACGAATAAATTGATATCCTCAAATGATTTTGTTTAATTATTATATTATGGTCAAAATTAATGAACTCTCTTGCTTGATAAACTGGTGTGTGAATGTGTTAAGGCAATGCCAAGATTTGGTGGTTTATATATCTAATTAAGAAGTTGTTAACATTCAAAGCCATACAAAATTACACGGCGCCATGTCTTGCGGACATTTAAATATAACCATATATTAGTGGACACACTGGACAGTAACATCTTATCCATTGTTAAACTATTTTTGGTTCTACTCTCTTGTTTCTTAGTCCATGTATTGGTTACTGCCAAATGGAATGAAAAAGAAATATCTTGTTTCTAATCCATGTCTTAGAAATAACTCTCTTGTTCAGTAGCTATCCGTTAACTAGTATTTTTGGGACATTAATTAAGGAACTAAAAAGTGTAAGTTTAGTGTTTTAGAAATAATATTCTTTATATTTTGAAGAGTTTGACTACACAAATCTTAAAATATTTTTGCTATTTTTGTTTTCTTAACTAGTGTTTTAAAGGCACTATAGTTAGTATTTTCCATATTTTTATTGTTAATTGAGGCTTGTATATTTTCATTTGAGGATTCGTTCGATACTAAATGTCGATGGTGTAGTCAGGAGTCAAGACTCTAATCTAGACGATTCCAAAATAGGTGAAGTGAAATTGGTGTTGATATTTTGGGTTATTGATAAAAAAAAAGTCAGGGAGTTTAAAATATAAAATATATAATAATCTATGTTTATTTTTTTAAGTTAAGATGATTCAATTGAACCCCCTTAATATACACTAGCTTTGTGATAACTAAATACACTATCTCTTCGATATAAATTCGAACTTTAATTCACAATATTGTAAAGATTTATTGATTTGAAAACCATAACTCAATTTTATAACCGTTTATTGATCTGCTAGACCCAACCACAATTGGCCATGCCATTATCTTTTTTATTAAACTTTCAAAGTTAATTTTGATGTATTCTTAATATGTTTTCTTGGGGAGTACGTATATTAAACCTTTTGAAGCTTCTAATTTCCTACCGTATCTTTTGTTGATTGCATATAATATATGTTCAGTTATAAAGCACATGTGATATTGTATAGAGCATTATTTTACATAACTTTTAGTTCAATTTGTTAACGATTTTTGTTTTTATCTTGTAGTAAAAAGTGGACTCAGTCTATATTCTCAACTCACCTGCTCCAATCCACCCCCCTCTCCTTTTTATTTTTTCTCTTAAGATGACATTTTAGAAACAAAAATTTGAGAAATTATTAGAAGGATACAAAATATGCTACTAGAGTAGGTAGAAGCTTAGGTAGACTAAAATTAAGAATCTCAACCTCAACTCTCAAATATTCATTCATATGGCAATGATAATATTAAACAAAAAACAAAAATGGTCCCCATTAGGTAGGTATAGTACATGGATCAAGATGCACGGACTCTCACACTACAAGACAGCTAGACATAGTTTTGAGAAAAAGGCAAAGATAAAATTATAGAGTGATAGATCCAACATCTAGTAATTTTTTTCAAACTCAATATTAATCATGATTACATAATACTCCTTCTGATTTCACATATAAGCAAAAATTATTTTTTTAAATTTATTGAATAACTAATATATTTGATCTTTATAATCTTTAATATAAATCAGATATATAAATTATTCAATAAACCTAATAAATGAATTTTTACTTATATATAAGACCTTATATATATATATATGAGATCAGAGAGAAAGTATAATTCAAAAATGCTCTATATGTACACACTCATGATTATCCTTTCCATCTTATTGATTGTGTTCTGCCACATATTAAGTAAAAAGAGGAAAATAAAATATATGGAAATCATATGAAAGAAGAGCACATGTAAATGACAATATGACATGAGCACAAGTAATTGATATCATGTGATGATGCACTTAATATAATATAGTCTTATACTACAAATCAAAGTTGTATTCTTTATACTAATTGGGATATATTAATTTGTTTTAGTTATTTTCCTATGTCAAATTGGTGACATATTATTGCAGTATATAGATGCTTTAATTTGTTGATACCTTATTCATGAATCACTTTTAAGCCAGCTGCATTCCAAGTTCAATAGTGTGAATATTCCAAATAATAAGATATAAAATGTTTTGATACTAGTAATAAAAGGTGAAATAAATTTTTAAAATTCTCAAGTGGGTTTTTAAAATCCAAAATAACAAACTTAATTTCTATATAGTAGTTAAGGGTTAATAATTGATCATAGGATAGTGGACTAGAAGTCTAGGTTGATTTTTGGTCAATAAATACAGGACTCCCTGTCTGATTTATGTTGGATCTTGAAGAAATTTGTAAGCAACTCATAATTAAACAAATGTTTAAAAATAATTAAGAAAATTAACTAATAAGTATAAATATATTTGTCTATTCAGCCATGTTATGTTTCCACTGTCTTAGGACATCTCAATAATGATTAAATATGAATCCAAATTGCTGTCAAGGAATCTCAACTATTTTGCAGAGGAAAAGTAAATAAATAGCAAGCTAGCACAAATTTCACGTCATATCAAGTCATTATTTTAATTTAAGTAACACAATTAAAAAAATGTTGTAATAGTACTTAAATTGTCAATTGCCGCCGCGACACTATTTTGCTAAGCCGGCGCATTCATAATTTTTAGGATGTATTCTAATGTTACTTCTTAATTGTATCGTAGCTGCAACATTGCACTTTAATTATTTTAGATCATATTTTATTGTTAATCAAAATGTCGACCATTGCCCTAACCAGCCCCATTACCAAGTTCCTCACCTCAAGGCCCATCGCCTTCGATCGGAGTTTTAATATTCGATTATTTTTGTACTTAGTACATGGTTGGGTTAATTGTCACATTTTTAAGTTATTTATTAAGTAGAATTGTAGTGGAACTAAGACTAGTCAAGAAGTGTTGCATATACAGTACAAAATTCTTAGGACAGAAAAAAGAAGAACATAGCTAAGGTCTAAGGGAATCAATTCTCATGTTTTCCTTTATTCCAAAACTGACCTTTAGCTGCTTTATTATTATAGAGAGAAATGGAAGCTTTAATATTCCCAATTTTGGTGCCTTTGGTCTCCTTGTTACCAGATAGAAACTAACTTTAATTAATCATAAAAGTGAAATGGATTGGGAATTTATTCCCTAGGACTAAGATAGGATAAAATTGATGATGTGGCTCAAACTACTTCTACTTGCGATACCTTACTTAACAGGCCACTTATGGACCACTGAACAAAAAACAGCCCAAATAGTACTTCCAAGTTGGGTCTATATTGTGGAGTTGATTTAATTAGATTATTATTTTTGTCACTCTATAGTTTCCGGGGCTCGCTCTACAAAATGATCAAAATGTCTCTGTCTGTGACTTGTGCTACGGACAACCCTAAAAACACTCTACAATTATAACATCCGTGACTTAAGTCACAAATGTTATTTTTCAAAATTACTCATTTTTCCTACATTCGTGACTTAAGCCACAGAAGGGTATTTTGATCATTTCGTAGAACGCACGAGTAACCTATAGGGTGGCAAAAGGAAAAGTCTTTCTATTTCGACCCAAAAAACAGCCACTTATGTTGTGTTTGTTTTCTTATTGGTGTGCGGCGCGGTGCTGCATTCTAAGCTAACATAGATAATTAGGATTCAGTAGTAGATTCATAAGTCAGGAGTAATTCTAGAGTTTATTGTCGATTTGTTTGAATTTGTATTAATCTTGTATTTTACCCCAATAGCGGATAGCTTTCTACACTTGGTGTATTATATGTGGCTTTTTAGCCTGTTGAATAAATGAATTTCAATTTGTTGACAAAAAAAACCAAATAATTATTTTGATCAGAATATTTTTTTTTTAAATAGTATAGTAACTAAATTTATACACTTTAAAGATGAAAATGTGAGGTATTTTAATTTTAAACTCAAACTTGTGTATATAATATCTGTGTCAACTACTATATGAGTTACACTTACACCACGGTCTCAATAGGGGCGGATGCAGGTTAAGGGTATTGAGGGCTCAAGCCCCCACAAGAGTGCAATATATTTCTACCATAATACTATTATATTATACTTTGGAATGTAAAAAAATTCTGTTATATTATTCTAAGCCCCCATAAAATCCATTAAATCACTAACCTTCACCTGTATCGTTTCTAATTTTTTTGTGTAGATACTTTCACTCTCCAATTAAATTTTCTATTGTTCTACATAATGTCTCTCTCTTTAATTTTCATATAGTCGATCCTAAAAAAAGAGCAGAACAAATCCATTTTTACCTTCTTCTCTTTGTTATTACCACAATTCTAAATTTGAAATTTAAATTTTTACTTTCACATTAACTAATTTTTGTTTACTAGTGCATTAACTCTCAACCAATATTTAAAGGTTAAATTTTTCCTTTAGCCAATTTTACTTTTGTCTTATATTTCTTGTAGTAATGATTTTTTTATTGTATTTTATAATAAAAAAATTGATATTCATTTTAATTTTTTTAGCAAAATAAATCAAGCATCATCGAAGCAAGTTATTTGAGGTTAATTCTCAACTCTTGTGATATAGAATATTAGGATGGAAGATGAGAACCTTGTATGTCAAACAAGTTCCAAGATTGATTACTATTAATTAAACGGCAGTGAAACTCCATATCTATAACATATATGGTATAACAAAAAAATATCAAACATCATTTAAAAAATATTTTCATTGGTTGGAATACTTTAATTTCTATCCCCCACCGAAGAAAATTTCTGGATCCGCCACTGGGTCTTAAATTGAACTTTATTGTGTACTTTGGATTACAACTAACTTTTTATATCATGCATGCATAATTATTAATTTTTTGAAAAGGGCGTAATTTCTTTCCTTTGTGACATGAAAATAAATTTCTTATTCACTATTATTTTGTTCACTATTATTTTGTTAAAGTTACTGTTAAAAAATCTCACATCGGATATAAGATGGCTTTGACAAATATTTATAAGCAAGTGGCAGTCCTCACCTTACAAGTCGATTTTGTGAGATTGAATTAGGCTCATATTTATTTCTAATAATTTCTAATAGTTACTACATATCTGTTTATGAGTGAGTTATTTTAATTTAAAAAATAGCCCGACCAAGATCAAAATAGTGTCCCCGCAAAACATTTGTACAAAAATTATCTCTTCAGAATTTGTGAAAGTGGAGATCGTTGAAAAGAAATATGAGCTCCAAAATTTGATTGAAGAGCACGGAACAAACAACTTTAGGTACTACTCTGCTAGCTTTGTTGTATATATTTCTCGACCTTCATTGGTGGGTCATCTCATCACATGGTCCATCATTTTTCTTTTTTCTAGAGTTATACAGTATGAAAATTTAACCTTCACACTCCATATTTCAAAGAGAAATGATCTTTTGGCACATTTTTTCTTACACAATACATATATATGAGAGAGAAATCAAAGGAAAAAAATGAAGAGAAAAAATATTATAAAATTGCCCCTGTGCGTGTATTGTATAAGAAAAAGTGTGTCAAATATATTTTCTCTATTTCAAAATTGAAAGAGAGAGTAAAATTGACTTTAGAATAAGGAGTTTGGAGGACTTGTGAGAATGTAAAGTTTTTCATGAAGATGTATCGTGTCTCTTGTGATCTTAGAATATTTAGTCTGTTGTTTCTTTAAGCTTCCTTTAACTCTCTTGTTGGGTTGGGAGTCCGGAGGCACGAGATATAATTTATGTTGCCGTTAAGAAAATAAAATAATATATATATCATCATCGTAATAGTACGATTTAATTTATAGCACATTGGTCACTGTCGTTTCGTGATCAAAAATAAGTGATTAAAGAGTAGTAACAAGGTAAGATAACCTTGGTCGTTTCCCAAAGACTCTCAATAAGTTAACAATATTAGGACAAATTAAAAAACAAAACTGTAGAATATGGGGATTTTGATTGGCAAAACAGTAACAAAGATGATGAAATTAATTTATATAAAAGCAATCAATCCGTTGGTTTTAAGGAAAACTTCATTCATTATCTATCATAGGTTTCTGGAAATTATTCTTTTCAATTTCTATTTATTGATTGACCGTGAAACTAACTAATCAAGCGTCAATTAGTTTAACGAGAATTCGGGCTGAATTAACAAGCGTAAAAACAGCTGTTCGATTGATCATGAGAGTAAACAATAAGTGATTAAAGAGTAGTAACAAGGTAAGATAACTTTGGTCGTTTCCCAAAGACTCTCAATAAGTTAACAATATTAGGACAAATTAAAAAAAAAAAAACTGTAGAATATGGGGATTTTGATTGGCAAAACAGTAACAAAGATGATGAAATTAATTTATATAAAAGCAATCAATCCGTTGGTTTTAAGGAAAACTTCATTCATTATCTATCATAGGTTTCTGGAAATTATTCTTTTCAATTTCTATTTATTGATTGACCGTGAAACTAACTAATCAAGCGTCAATTAGTTTAACGAGAATTCGGGCTGAATTAACAAGCGTAAAACAGCTGTTCGATTGATCATGAGAGTAAACAAGCGTTACAAAACATGATCAAAGTCATAACGTGAATTCAATCAATCCTATAAACAAGCGTTATAGACTCTATAAATTTCTATTCGAATTAAATTAAACAAGCGATAATTAATTAGAATAACCTCACTACAATTGCAACCGAAATTACATATAATCAAGCATTATAAATAAACGAATTGCATACGATATAACCAAGGAGGCAGCGAAATTTAAAGAGAAAGAATTAGAAACATGAACTGAATTGCATTAAGTCTCAAACCTCAAGATTATGAATCGAAGTGCCTTAACCAACGAATTGATCTAGGGTGTTTAGTTGCTTATGATCCCGGCGGCACAATAAGGGTTCTAAATTGTGAATACTGAATAATTCTGACTTAGGTCAGATTTTAGTTTTAATACAGCAAGCAAAAATGGGCCACATAACAATTGGGCCGAAAAATATAAGTTATGCTTAAAATAATTAAATCTTGTAAGTCTGGAACATTGACGAGTAAATATGACTCTTTTTCGCTCTGAATCAGCTTTCGACTTCAACATGAAAATTGTAGCTCTTTGTCTTAGCTTTCCAACGCAACTGGCCGCGTCTCAATCCGATATTCCTAGCTCCAGTTATGGTCTGCGCAATGAGAAGGTGTCAATTTATTATTTATTCAGAAAATAAGTGCGAAAATAAAATAAGGCTATAATTAATCTTAAATATAAAAACACACTAAAATAGTAAAAATAGTAAAATAAACTATAGGAATACATGAGTACAATAGTAGAAGAATGTACATTAAAATGCACTGATCACACATTTTATTTCTATTGTTTTTATTCATATAATAGAATGATGTTTTTATATAATAAATAATAACCCATAGTATCTACTGATACAATGATGTTTTTATCGATTTAATTTATAGCAAATAATAACCCACCACATTTTAATTGATACAATTATAAAACTCATTTAAGTCAATTTCTATTGTTTTATTCGTATAGTACATACTACATATCATAGTATTAGTACATACATGCCACATGATTAACATCATTGTATCAGTAGGTTGAGGAAGTTATAAGGGTAACTTGGTGATTAAAGTGAATAATATAGAGTGGAGTGATAAGGAGGTTGTGAGTTAGATTTTTTCATCCACAACAAAAACTAATAATACTACTTCCTCCGACCCAATTTAATTGACACAGTTGACTGTTTCACGTATGCAGATGCATAACTTTGATGATTAATATTTTTAATTGTATAATAGTAAAAATTGTAAAAATTTGATATTTTGAAAATACTCATCGAGACGAATCAAACAACATCTTATATGCTAATATTTATTTTTGTTTATTCAACTGTGTCAATTAAATTGGGACGGAGGGAGTAATTGCTAATCACTAATTTTAGTTATTTAAAAAGAAGTTTGTTGACTAATTTTAGTTTAACCACGAATTCTTTTGATGATTATGTTATAGAGATTTGTCTTTTCGAATTTCAAAGTCTTCTCTTTGATGACATATTTGAAGCTTGTATGTCTAGAAATATTCGTTTAATTTTTTAATTTTTCCTCTTTTTGTAAAAAAATAATAATAATTAAAAAACACAGTCAATTGAAGTGTACACTTATTTTTTTAAAACAAAATTACATTTTTAGTTCTTTAACTTATGATAATGATTTTGTCAAAAAAACACTTATGATAATGATTTAGTCTTTATCTATTTTTTACGTCATTTTAATATTTTTTATCCTTACTTCATGTTTGTATATGACTTTTCAAGTTTTAAATATATGATTTTCTTTTATACTATAAATATATTTATGGTTGAAAGTAAGCAAAGAAATAAAATTATAAATTTGAAACTTGAAATTCATATTCAAACATGAAAATAAAACTAAAATATTATTTTTAAAAAAAAATAAAAGATTAAAGTGTTAAGAGTAAAAATGTAATTTTGCTCTTTTTAAAATTTCAAATATTTTGGTAAAATCCCAAAATAAAAGTTGTGCTTATTTTTTTTTTGGGTAAATAGGTCTTTACCTCCTGAAAAGTAGATCATTTTTGCTTTATTCCCTACAAAAAACTCCTTTCGGATTCCCCTTCCAAATTTTTTTTTTGTTTCTTCCGTTGGATTAAGGAATCTGCACTTTTTAAATCGGTTAAACAGAATAAACGATTTAAAAAATATCACTTTTTAAAACGGTTGAACAAAATAACCGATTTAAAAATTGCATTCAAGGGGATCCAAAAAATTTAATTTGCAAAACACCGCCTGCGACGCCCGACCAACACCGTCCACCGCATCACCGTCTTCGTTGCCTCGTCGTGTTAGAATCAGAGTTCATCTGAATGCTTCCAAGAATCTCTTCTCTCTCTCGTTTTCGTGTTCTTCACCACATAGGTACCACCACAACCTCTCCTTCTTTTTCTTTGTCTTTTCCACTTCACTCTCATTGCACAAAATCTTCAAACCTTCATTATCAAATTGACTCACATAGCAACAAAACTCACTTCTTAAATTCCATAAGAAAATTGAACAACATTGGTGAAGCTTTGAACTTTTTTCATATCATGTCTAGAATGAACCCTTTACCTTCTGTGTTAGATTTTACTTTGTTGTTAGGGTTAATTGTGAAGATGAAACATTACACAACTGCTATATCGTTAATTAAACAAATGCATTCTTCTTTAGGTATAAAACCTGATACTTTTACTCTTAATATTGTTATCAATTCACTCTGTCATTTAAAGTTAGTTGCTTTAGGGTTTTCTGTATTGGGAACCATGTTTAAACTTGGTTTTGAACCTTTTGTTGTGACTTTTACTGTTCTTATTAATGGGCTTTGTGTGAAAGGCGATGTGGGTCAGGCCGTCGAGTTGGTTGATTGTATGGAAAAGATGGGGTATCGGTCCGATGTTAAGACTTATGGGGTGTTGATTAATGGGTTGTGTAAGATGGGGGAAACTTCTGATGCTATTGGGTGGTTAAGGAAGATGGAAGAAAGAAATTGGAAGCCTAATGTGGTGGTTTATAGTACAATAATGGATGGTTTGTGTAAGGATGGATTGGTATCGGAGGCGTTAGGTTTGTGTTTGGAGATGAGTAGAAAGGGTATTCGACCTAATCTTGTTACTTATACTTGCTTGATTCAAGGTCTTTGTAATTTTGGACGTTGGAAAGAGGTTGGTTCGTTGTTTGATGAGATGATGAAAACGGGAGTGATGCCTGATTTGCAAACACTTAACATTTTAGTGGATGGTTTATGCAAAGAAGGTAAAATTATACAGGCGAAAAGTGTAATTGGTTTTATGATTTTGACCGGGGAAGCGCCGGATGTCTTTACTTATAACTCTTTGATTGATAGATATTGTTTGCAAAATCAAATGAATGAGGCCACAAGAGTATTAGAACTAATGGTTAGTAGAGGATGTTTACCAGACATTGTAGCTTATACTTCACTCATTCATGGATGGTGTAAGATTAAGAACATTAATAAAGCTATGCAACTCTTGGATGAAATGGTTAAGGTTGGATTCACTCCTGATGTTGTCACATGGACCACTCTCATCGTCGGGTTTTGTCAAGCTGGCAGACCGTTAGCTGCAAAAGAACTCTTTTTAAATATGTGCAAACACGGTCAAGTTCCCAATCTTCAAACTTGTGCCGTTATCTTGGATGGACTGTGTAAAGTCCAACTTCTTTCCGAGGCATTATCATTGTTTAAGGTAATGGGGAAGAGTAATCTAAATCTTAATATTGTGATTTATAGTATTATACTGGATGGAATGTGTGGTGCTGGAAAACTGAATGATGCGTGGGAATTTTTTTCATCTTTGCCTGCTAAAGGTTTGCAAATTAATGTTTATGCATATACCATTATGATTAATGGTCTCTCTAAACAAGGACTGTTGGATAAAGCTGAAGACTTGCTAACGGATATGGAAGTGAATGGCTGCATGCCTAATAGCTGCACTTACAATGTCTTTGTCCAAGGCCTGTTAACGAAAAAAGAGACTACAAGGTCAATAAAATACCTTACAATGATGAGAGACAAAGGTTTTTCTGTAGATGCTACCACTACAGAAATGATTATCAATTACATATCCACAAACGAAGGAGATAATGGATTTCGAGAATTTTTGTTTCCAAAGTAACACATTTTGTCAAGAGTTTCGCTAGATGTGTTTATTTGAATGCAGCCTTTCAGTTTGTTTATTTTCTATAATCAGTAGCATAGGACATAAAAATGAAGAAAACTGACATAGGCTTAAAAACTTACATTAACTAATCTGACTCATTCTTTTATGAAGATAAACTGAATGTATGTAAAAGTAACATTTATTAAATGGATTCCATGAATGTAAGAGAATTAAGCTGGTTTTATGACTCATTCTTTTTCCTACTATCATTGAAGTTGATAAATTTCAAAAACGAGTGTACAACTCATGTTCAATGGATTAAGTTATTACCTGAGAATTTTAAATGTGGATTAAGTTTTAATGTTGACCAAAAAAATTATATGCAATGAAATAGTTTGGAGTGTAATATTCATGACCATGATCCAACCTTTTGTTTTTGTTTCAATTGAGAAATAATGTTAGTGTGACTTGTGATGACTGATGAGTCTTGATAAAACAAAATACGTATGGTTTTTGTTCTTCCTATTTTGTCATTGCATGTGACCTGTAACAGTTAGTGACAGACAGCTTCATTTCATTTTTCTTGTATTTTTCAAAGCAAATTCTGCGAAGTGAAATTTCAGAGAGAGAAAGAGAAGAGATGGTTGCAGATGTAGTAGTGTTGGAGCATGGTGAGATAGGAGAGAGTGTAATGGAGCAACAAAGCAAAGGGCATGATGATTGCTGTAAAACAGGACATGTTTATGCTACTTCACTTGATGCCATGTCTGCGCCCAAAGAGACTCTCATTTATGTCACAGCTATCTACTCAGGTACTGAATTTTCTTATATTCAGCACAGAAATATTATATGGTGATGCATGAGCTTTACACTTTGTTACGAAGATAGATTAATTGAGCTTTCTAGCTCATGCATGATAGTTTGGTACTGCTAGACAAAACTGGATCAGTGACTAATATTAGAGACAAAAAAATTGAAATCCTTCTCTAAACCTTTCGTTACTAAATATAGTGACAAAATTACCTAAAAACATATTTCATTATTTTCTGAGTTTCCATCACTAATTCAATATTTTTCTGTTACTAAAGATATTCAACTTATATGAGCCCATTTGTTACCACTTTTTGCTTTAGAATTGGCCACTTTTAATTGTTTTCATCCATTTGTTACAGATTTTAGAGAAAATGAGAATCTCAAAATAATCTAAAAATTGTTTCAAATGAGAAGCTGTTTTGAGTTGCTTTTCTTGAAAATAAATTATTTTTTTTCAAAAAGTGATTTTTATTATGATAAACAAACATAAAATAGTTTGTGCTTTTTAACAATGAATGTTCAATACAGGAACGGGAAGGGAGAAGCCCGACTTTCTGGCCACAGTGGATGTAGATCCAAACTCTCCAACTTATTCAGAATTCATGCAGCTTCTATTTTACCTTCACTGTTGCAAGAGCCTAAACAGTTACTTCCTACGTTTCACAATGATTGACATAATTGCAACAAAAAAATTGTCTCAAATGAGTGTCATTTTCGATTCTAAAATCAAAATCTCATTAAGTCAGATTTATTACATTATTTCAAATCAGGCCGCATTTATGTGATTGACACGGAAACAAATCCAAGGTCTTCATCTTTGCGCAAGATTGTTGAGCCTGAAGATATCAGAAGAAAGACTGGATTAGCTTCATCACATTGCCTAGCTTCTGGTGATATAATGATCTCATTTCTTGGAGACAAAGATGGCAATGCAGCAGGAAGTGGATTCTTCTTGATTCAGAATTCAATGTCGAAGGAAGGTACACTTATTTGTATACTAGATTGAGAAATACAAGAATTCATATTTTGGTGTAAAAGAGAGAAATACAATAATTCATATTTATATGTAAAAAAATAGTCTTACTCTTAAATATACCAACTCCTATTCATCTTTGCATGCACTTAGTGTCTGATTTTCTACAAGATCTGGTTTTTGTTGTTCAGTTAAAATTAAATTAACAGTCAACACAGGGTGCAGTCATAGATTGACAATTTTGTGTGTTTGATTTTGCGGTGACAAAATTCATTGTAGTTAAAAGTGAGTACTTGATTGGGAAGTGGTTTATGTTTGGATACATTCACATAAAAATGAGCTGAACAATAAATTTGAGCGAAAGTTAAAATCAATTCTAGTCAACATCACCCAAACATCAAAATCAATTTTATGTGTCTGGGATCACTTTTGGCTCCCCCTGCCGTGAAACTAAACACATTCAATTTGATGCTTAGAAATGAAACAAACAATAAAACAAAACAAAAGTTGTATAACATCATTCAATAATTGCATTAAAACATCACATTTTTTGGATATGGCTTTGCATCTTTGGCAACAGTTTTATGAAGCTAATTATTCAAGAAATGGTTGTTATTTCAGCGGATTATTTTCTAATTTATTAGTTTGAATCATGCTTTACATTTGTTAGATGGGAGAAACCTGACACAGTCCATTATTTGGGTATGATTTCTGGTACCAACCATAGCATAAGACTATGATACCGAAGGTTTTAACTTACAGCATGTCTCTGGTGGCTTTTATGGGAGACATCTGAATGTATACAGCTGACCTGAGGGTGAACTCAAACAAATATTAGACCTTGGTCAGTCAGGGCTTATATACCCTTGGAGGTAAATTATTTAATATAAATACAAAAGTTATTTCTATCAGTTATAATTCACTTCTTTATGGTTTTTATAGTGTGTTGTATTTTGATGCCACTAAGTTAATATTCATGTGAATTAGACCTGTTTGGATAAACAAGTTTTATGGCATAAACACTTGTTATATAAATGCTTATATAAGCTATTTCTATAACAAAAATAAAATAAAGTCAAATTGTTTTCATAAGTTATCTCGGAGAGCTTATGGAAATAAGCTGAAAACAGCCCATGGGCATGTCATAAGCTGTTTTCGTAAGCTCTCCCAAACAGTCTCACAAGTACTTATGTCAATAGATAAGCCACAAGTTGATTTGTCCCGCATATGTTAGTAGACACAAGTACGAATTATTTGGTTATATTAGAACTACCATTATTTATAAGTCACAAGTTGATGGTCCCGCATAGGTAGTTTGATTGGTGAGTTAAGGCAAGCCAAAGAAGTTTTTTTAAGGAGTTTTAGGATTCAAACCCTGGAAACTAACTTACTAACTCATCATCATTGGGTAGACAAGTGCAACAATTTGAGGTTCTAAAAAGAACAAAAATCATGTCCTCACTTAATCAGAGTCAAATGAAAAATCTACAATATCTATCGGTCTTTTTTTAAAAAAAATAAATAAATCAAACTTCTCCAAAAAAATCCTTCAAAACCCCAAATAAGGAAATCTTCATCAAATTCACCGTTCTCTTCACATTTGTGGTCGAAATTCTCTTACAAGTGAAGATTAAAGCCAACAAACAAGATGTTAGTGCACATTTGCCTGACGTCTCTACGACCACATGAATTTCTAGAGGAGGAAGGGGCTCAATCTAAGCTTGATGAATTTCCAAGAGGACCCTCTGATGAGGGAGCCATATTGCCCGACGTCTCTACGACGGACATGTACATACCATTTTCTTTTTTACAATATTTTTTATTTGATTAAAAAGTATTTGATTTTAATTTATTTTTTTATATTTGTCTATTTATGTTTTTTTGCTGGATCGTTCGGTTCTTCAATGTGTTAACAATGACAAAAAATTGAACAAGTTGGGTACTTCGTATATCTGGTGGTTTGATGATGCCATCAAAGTCACATAGCTGGCAGTCTTTGCCACCGCCGATTACTTATTTTTTGATTCGGCCATGTTGTCTGCTCTTGTAGAGAGGTGGCATGAGGAGACCAATGGCTCTCATCTTCCTGTCAGAGAGATCATAGTGACACTAAATGACGTGTCATGTCTGTTTCATCTCTCCATCGAATGATGTCTGCCGGACCACCCCAACATCATGACCAGATTTGAAGTGGAGGAGCTCATTGGAGCATCTCTCGTGCACGCACGCTGACCGAGAAATCACACTTGTCAAAGGGGTTCATGGACAGTTTAGATATCTGAAGCCCCCATTTCGAAAACACCTCCCTTGTGCACGTCAAGCTGAATTGGATGGAGATGAGGTCATAATGCATATGTATTGGGACTAAGTCGTCAGGGTGTACTTGTTATTCCTGGTTGGTACCACCTTCTTCTCCAATAAGAGCAAGAGGTATGTTGAGGTCACCTTTCTACAGTACTTTAGGGACCTTGAGATGGTTGACAATTTTGTTTGAGGCATTGTTGCACTGACATACCTTTATCAGGACCTGAACATTCCTACACTACTTCAGATTATTTACTTTTACGTTTATGTAGGTATGGATCTACCACCATTTCTAGAACCATTAAGATTATTCTTACTACTTAGACCAATTAATTGATGATTACGCTTAACATTATTAATTATTGTTAATCAAACAAACTTAAGCGTACTTTACCTCTCATGTACACATGAATATATATTGTTTCCCGTGACATTTTCTTGGATGAAAATCTAAACTCTTCAATATTTTATCTTACTTAATTTCAATATTAAAATTATATTCATTTTTACTTTGTGATGAATGCCAAGATTTCACTGGACCTCATCATTCAAGTTCCCCTTCACACATTTTGCATCCAAGTAATGTTTCACATCACCTCTTTTCATTTTTATTTTTTTTATAAACCCTTCACACATTTCTTTCTGGACTTGATTTGATTAATGTTGGGACAGGCCAACCTCATTTTCTACGTATCCAAGTAAATGTTTCACATCACCTCCAAGAAATTTCTAATCCTTCTAGCTGTAAAGGCAACTTTATACCTAAAAGTTATACGTGGTGTGGTAGTATAGGCTTGATGTTCCAAGTTCAAACAACTCACTATCCAACAACCAAACGTGCACTACTTACTTTTCCATCTGTTCTTATGACTCATTTTGACCATAGCATCATTGAATACCATGCATCTTCACTAGCCAAGGCCAAAGCATGTAAGCCAAAAATTGCAATAATTTATGTTCTCAAAGAGAAATTAGATCACTTGAGTGCTAGCTGCACGAGTGAATATAGTGATGATGGCCCATAACTATGTTTCAAGCTACTAGAGAAAATACAAACATGAGTTATTATTAAAATAAATCATCATTTTGATTCCTAAATATATTCCTAAATGTATTGAAATTAGGGTCTCGTTAACATATGTCATAAAAGGGTGCATGTTAGCTAAATATAGAAATCTTCCATTTAATAATGTAAAAATTTCATGCACAATTTTCAAGATTTTTTTTTAATATTTATTTCTTTAACATGTGCCTAACATTTTTCTTAAAATTATTTAAGAATATTTGAGTATGGCATTTGCTAATGATTTCAAGAATTGAAACGACTTACATGAGATAAATCCGATGATTTAATTAACTAATGAATAACACATTTGAGGATCAAAATTGCTAACGACGGACATATTCAATGATTATATTGAGTGTAGAGTGAGAGTGTGCTTTGATATATTGAAAGAAAAAAATGATTGCTAATTTCTTATTATTATTTTCTTTTGAGTAAAAATACTATGATCCAATTTGATTTCATTTTTGGAATAGAATAAAGAAGCAACAATCAATCATCAAAAACACTAAAATTGAACTACAAACAATTTCTTGACATCAAATACAAAATTGACATCAATTGAAGCCTTTGTTATTTAATTAATCTCTGCCTTTTGCAAAGCAAAATACTTGAATACACTAATTTTATTTTGAATTCTAATTCTTATGTACATTTCTTCCATCCAAGGCTTCAACATTACAAATATACTGGTTTTAAATTGCAGTCCCCAACTCCAAATGCGACCTCAACTTGAAGATTTTTTTAGGCTTCATAATCAAGTTGCGGCCGCAATTGCAGCTGTATCTGGCCTCGATTTTTCACAATATCAATAATCGCACCGTAATCACAATTTAAAACCATTAACCATACAAGAGGTAATAATAACCAAGAAAATATGAGAATCTAGATAGTCATTAGTAAACTATATATATTATATAAGCAAAAAGATAAGAAAACAGACAAGAAGAGCAAAACATAGAATTCTTCCTTGCTGAGATCTCTACAAGTACTTCACTTATTTTGAGTAGGATTTGGAATGCTTGGTGGTGCTATCCTCAAACTTGGTTCCACAACTTTCCTATTTTGTTTCTTGTTTCCATTTATTTTACCAATACTAGTTGCAAAAGATGAAGATAGAAGCTCCCTTGACACTTGCAAATTTATCTTTCTTGAAAACTTTTGTTCATGGTGAATACAACAACAAGAAAAGAGAAGAAAGTGAATCAAAACCAAAGTCAAAACAACAGCAAAAACTTTGCAGCTAGTGATCTTCATTATAAATTGAGAAAGTTTTTTAAGGTTAAGCAGAAAACATACTAAGATGTATAAAGGATACTTGGATGAGATTTATATGAAAAAATGATTAAGGATGGAGCATGCTTTCTGCACGTGGTTAACCATATATCTTGTATTGGTATTAAATATCATATTCTAAAAGGAGAAAAAAGTAGCTGCTTAATTAATTATATGTGTTAGTTTTCGGTTAATTGTAAGACTAATGTGGTAATTAAAAAATTAAAAAAGACTAATGTTTGATTTAATTACTAGGTTGAAACATGGAAGGTGCTGATCATGTGCCACATAATCAAACTAATTTTGTAGAGATTCATGTGATTGGACACATGAATCTGAACTAACAAACTTGTAAATTCATGCTCATTGTACTTGGATTCGAATTCGAGGTAAGGGTTTGAATTCAACTATGAGAATGCAGTAATGTTAAATCTTTTGAGAAAGAGTTTCACCGTCTATTATAGTTCTAATTGACTTAAGAGATTGGTCTCTGCGGTTGCAGCCGAGCATACAAATTCACACAACAAAAATAAAAAAAATAAAAAAAAACTTGTAAATTCATGTTCATATATAGCATTTGTCGATCAAAATTATGGTTCAGAATCATTTATTAGATTCTTTTATTAAATTAATAATAATTTAAATATTCAACCGAGATCAGTTTTGTTTAGCTTGATGAAATTCCTCAGTGGAGAGATCTTATTAATATTTAACATGGCTAATCATTTACACCATTATTAAAATTACTTTTCCACCTTCGGATTCGCCTAATGCTTCCATTTTTTTCAGATAACATGTGAAAACTTGTACTAGAGTTAATTAGATTAAACATGTAGTAGAAAAATTCAAACTATCTTAGCTGGATTGTCAGACCAATATAGTTTTTGAATTTATACTGTTGATCCTGAAGATTTACACTCAGACATGTTTTGTTTTTTTCTGTTTCTTTTTGTGCCTAAGATTCTTCTTGTTTTTCCGAGATTAATTAGAAAAGATAGGGATGAGTGTAAACTACGAAAATTAGCACATTTGGAATATTTTATTGTTCTAGCCTTACATGAAAATGACTAAGTTCCACTTGCTAGCCATATTGGGATCAGTAAGGAAATTTGACTTCTTACTAAATGAGCATAATTTCTGTACATTTAAACATATATACTACATGGGCTCTAACTTGCATACTAAGAAAGTTGTTCATTAATTTTTACATATGTAACACCGACACTTCTGATCGGAGATGTGTCTCAATTTTTAACATGTGTTAGTTTCTGACACCGACATATTAATCACATTGAATTATGTTATTTTCTTAAAAATTTATCGATGTCAAAGTGTCCATTTCTAATGTATGTGCCCGTGCTTCATAAATTGTAGGAACCGACAACTACATCCTAAAATAATAACAGAAGAGGCCATAAAGAATCGAGGATAGGCCAGAATCAAGGATACTTGAGAGGTTTTAATCCGTTAAAGTATCTTTAATGAGAGTTTATTCTTTGGACTTAAAAGCCCGAAGAAGAGCTCAACTAAAAATTGAGAGTGTTTTATGGCTTAAATATCATAGTGGGTACTTTTATCAAAAATGTGACTCTTGACATTTTTCACGCTTTAAGAGCCAATGTTTACAACAATTTTCACGTTAATTTGATGAAAGTCCTTTCAGGTTTTATGGTTTCATTGACATATCAGTATTCACTAGAACACTTTAATTCAATCTATAGGTAACCTTTTTTGCAGTTAACTCTGAACTCACAGTAAAAACAATAGTTGTTAGAACTTAAGTTCATGATGAAAAATCAACCCAAAAGACTAGATTAATAAATAGTAAAACATCATGGCTTAAGCACTACATTGAACATTTTTACATACTTAATTTTGGACTTCAAATTGAGCGCCTAATTCTAAATGACTCAATGAATCGGTAATTTTAATTAAGTTGGGGAGGATAACTGCCTCAAAAAAAGTTGTGGGTCATAACATTATAAAATAAATATATTAGTGAAATGGTAGTTAAAAATTGTGGGATTAAGTAAAAAATTGACTCATATAAAATGTATGCTCAACGCTAATCATCGGCATCAGAAATTTGTTGATAAAAAATCTGTATGTATTTCTATTAACATTTTCTTAACTTTAAAATTTGTCTTAGCCCTTGTGAGCTCTTTGAGACCTAACTAATCTATCAAAACAAAAAAATTGTCAACTGTTACAAACAGTAATAATCATTTCCCCTATGTAAATGCAAACTTTGGCGACAAGTACAAAATTACTTCTCACTTCTAATTGTTCTTAATCACATATTGACTTAAGCGTTGAATGCTAACGTGTTTTACAGGTACCTTCTCCACTATAATCTACCGTACAAGAAGCATAACTCCATCATAACCGTCAAATTATGGAGTTCTATCCAGAGCAAAACAACATGTATCTTCAAAAATACTTTAATTTTTTTTATGAAGAAAAAAGATGTGCTTTAAATACAATAACAAATATATTTATGAAAATAATAACAACGAAATACAAGTGTCATTTAACTCCCCCCAATATTACTCATGATGCTCCCATTCCATCATAAAATATCTTTTGTGGTGGTGTATATTTTATCAAAAATATCTTTTAATAGTGTATATTTTATAGAGATTTACTTTTTGTACGCTCTGGTCTCACGCGCACCCTCTAGTATTCTTAATTTACCTCTCTCACTACTCAGGATGTAAGTGTGTAAATAGCGAAAATTGAGGAAATAAGAGTTCGCATTCTAGGATGCAAACTGTGAAAGGATGCGAACCTTATAAAATTCAATTATTATTTTTGTCTTCTTCACCCTTCTCTCAACTCCCATAAAAACAACTTTGAATGAAACACGATTTGCAAGTTAAAAATGTGAACCCTTCATTCACCTAATTTCCTATTTTGCAAGTTAACAACTTTGAATCAAACTTATCAACTCTTGTAGTCTTAATACATGTCTATTGTAAGTATAAATGTAAACTTTGTCATATCAAATAAAGTAACAATTCAGTATAACTATCTTTACGGTGTGTGTGATCGGTCGATAATGTCACAACCGCTCCAGTGGCAAATTAAAAAATGATATAAGATAGTGGCCACATTTTTATAAGGTTCCCTAATTAAAGCGTAAACTGAGTTCGCACTCTAAATAGCGAACTGTTTTTCAATTCGCTCTCTAAGTAGCGAGTGACAATATTTTATACTCAAACTGAATGTCTGCGCCCCCATGATTGAAAAAATCATGAAATAAAGAGTTCGCATCCTAGAATGCAAACAATGCTCGCATTCTAGAATGTGAACTCTTTTTTTTCATGATTTTTTCATTCACGGGGTGTGCGGACGTTCAGTTTGAGTATAAAATATTGTCACTCACTACTTAAAAAGCGAAATTTGATCGCACTCTAGATGGGGCGAAGGGATACTATGGTCATTTCAGGGGGTGAGGAAGGAAATCTAGGGAGCGCGAAAAGTAACTCTCTATTTTATATATGTACAACACGGAGAAATCACTCAAAAGAAAGAAAGAAAATCGTGCACACAAAAGTCCACCGTACAATATTACCAAAAGAGTCCTTCTTGCACCCCCTAAGTCTCACACGCACCCCTAGGATTTTCAATTTTACTTCTCTCATAATGAAGGACGCGAGTGTGTAAATAACAAAAATTGAGAAAAAATAGTTCACTATCTGGAATGCAAACTCAGGGGGTGTCAAAGCTGAGAAAAAAAATTTGCTATCTAGAATGCGAACTCATGTGAACCTTATCAAATCTGATGTTTTTGTATTTTCCCCTTTCTTCGCCCCCTATTTTTTAAAGTTCGCATTCTTCTAGATAGCGACTTGTTTTTTCCCGACTTTGGCACCCCCTGAATTCTCTATTTAAGTAGTGAGGGGGTATTTTTAAAAATTCGGGGGTGCATGTCAGATTCAAGGGACGCAAGAAGTATTACTCTTACCGAAAAAAAAGAGCCCATTACATGAGTGTCAAAAAAAAGAAAGAAGCCTATTTATGCAGCGTTTGAAAACTTGGAACGTACGCCTTGCAATCTTCCTTTGTAAGACTTTTGGACTCCTTGCCGCTTTTTTCCATCATCACTTCGTTTTTCACTCTCTTCCCTTTTCACGCATATATATATAAATCTATCTATTTAACACTTCGCTAACTCACTCCATGTCTAGATCACACATTGATCACATCATCATGGTGAAACGCGAATTGAATATTCCTATTCACAACGACGCTTCTGATAACTCCGACGACGTTGATTATGAAACTGTTCACGGCCGTCGAAATCTCCGTTCTCGCTACCTCGCTGTTAAGAACATGATTAACGGTGGTAATTCAATTTTACTTAATCCTCATTCAGTTTTAATATGCGTTTAAGTTTTCTGATTCTGTTATAGTGTTATTGCGCTCTACTAGTTTGATATTTGGCCGATTTGAGTTTGTTTTCTTCATCGATTGATTATTTTTATACGAAAACGATTCTCTCGTGTTTTTTTGCAGATGAGAGGGAGAATATTGCAAAGACTGACTCTGAAGTATTCGGTTCGATCATCAGTGAAATTGAGAACTTACACCAGTCAGGTATTTAATCTCTCTGATTTTAGTTGTTAATTTGGTATTTAATTGTTCACATTATGGTTTAATTTCTCTGATTTCAGTGAAATTGTGAACTTCATACAATCTCAGCCGTTTAAAAGAGGTTAAAGTGAAATAGACAATATGAAAGTGTACATTATAACTAACTCATGCAACTTGTTAATTTGGAAGGTAGAGGATCAAGTTGTGAGAGTAAAATTGCTTAAATAAGGAAAAAGAAACGTCAAAGAGTTGAGAAATTAATGCGCATGTTTTGATGGTTATATGAAATAGTTTCATATGGAATAAATTTTAAATACAAAGTATGTTTTATTTTAATAAAATGCCATATATATAAACTAGGGTCTGTTTGAATTGACTTATATACTAACATAAGTTGTACAGGGCCGGCCCAAGGGTAAGGCTACTAAAGCTCTAGCTTTTGGCCTCCAACAAAAAAATATTTTTTAATGTACAAAAATATCCTAATTCCTATAGACATACAAAAAAGCCTCATATACATATAAAAAAGACCTCATACAACAAAATTTGCTTTAAGCCTCACTCAATTTTGAAGATTATTGGGCCGGCCCTGCTTATGAAAACAGCTTATGCCAATTTTCATAAGTTTGTCCAACTTATTTTCATAAGTTCTCCTATATAGCTTACGAAAACAGCTCATAGCATATATCAAAACAATTTATTTTTATTTTTTTGCTATAAAAATTGCTTATGTAAACTTATACATAAACGCTAATCATGGTAAATGTTTGTGCTGTAAGCTACAAAATAAGTAGTTAATCCAAACAGGCTGTAAATGAAAGTTAGAAAACTAACTTGTTAGCTCAAAGTCAATAGATAAGTCAGCTCATTGCATTAGAAACATTTTTTAGTTGTTGAACTAATTGTCATTAGAACCGAAATATATTGAGGGAGATGATTCATATCTAGGCAAAGAGGTTATGTGATCTCCTCATCAATGAAATGAATTTCATTATCAAAATTTTGTGAGTATTCTGAAAATGTGAGATCTATAGATATGATAAGAAACCACATTGAGAGAGAAAATTATGATGGTGGGCTCCATGGCAAAGCCAAAATTGTATAACCATTTGTGCTTCTCAGCTCTTTTATTAGTGGCATTGGCGTGCAGACAGGTATTAACTTGGTGAAATAGCTTACCTAAACACTCTTAAAATAGTATCATTCAAATTGTATGTAATGTGTAGTTATTTTCAGCAATATACACGTACGTCTGACATTATTTCTTGCATGAATATACTACATTTTCTAATGTGACCAAATTAAATGTTCTAGTTATATTAAATGATTTTTACAAAAATCATACTGTCCCAAAAAGGTAAACAAAATTGTTGGGCTTCCCTTGTAATACAATATACATGCTGTCTCTATTCTCTCTATGGTATGTTATTCCAACATTTAAGGATATATACATAGGCACACATACATATTTTGGTTTACTGTTCTGCCTTTTTTCAGTCACAACAACGAGAGAACAAGTAGCTGATGCACAGGCTCTTTTGGACATAACCAAATCCTTGGGTGTGTCTGTGAAAGCTCATTCTAGTGGTGGACTCACTCCTTCAGCCTTTGTCACTCACATTCTTGAAAAATTCGGACAACGAGGTGGAACAAGTACTAGCAGAAAAAAAATCAGCAGAAACTCGATAGCTTGGAACGACATTGGAGTTGCAGTTTCAAGTGTTTTTGGAAGGGCATATGGCTGTTCTACAGTGTAATGTCCATGCATCAAGAATCTTTGTCATGCAATTTGTTTATCCCAATATAATTAATATCTCTCTGAATATTATTTTTCCCCTAATTTTGCTTCTTCAGGATTGGTCCAATGGATGCTAAACTAAAGCCGAGGAGGGTGTACCGAAAAAGGAGTGTGAAGCCCACTAAATTGGCACGGCCAGAAGAGGTAAAACTTCTTTGAATATGTAGTGGTTGCTAGGAAACGAATGTAAGACTAAATATAAAAGGTATCATAGGATGTTTTGAGTTATAGAGATTAACGATTAATGATTCATCCATCCACTATTGTTTTCAATTTTCAACTAATCTCTAGCAGTCAGTTTATCACCCATTCATGTGTTGTAATATAGTCACAAAGATTTGGGCCTAAGTCAAGAATGGAATCAGTACAGCTTAGAATTTGCTCTTTACTAGTGTTCAGAATGTGTAATACGGTATCTGTTATAATCATGATAATTTGATAAACTAATCTTCTTTTTTGGCATTAAATCCTTTTGCAGCTTGTTGAAGGTTCAAGGAATGAGAGAAATGACACTGATAAAAATATGTTAACTATGTTTAACATCTTAAGGAAGAATAGACTTGTCAAGCTTGAAAATTTGGTTTTGAATAGGAACTCTTTTGCACAAACGGTGGAGAACTTATTTACGTTATCTTTTTTAGTCAAAGATGGGCGGGCTGAAATAAAAGTGGACAAGGCTGGATGTCACCTAGTTTGTGAGCCACTTTGAAAATGCTTATTCTAACCCTCTTCAAATTTTATTATACCTTTGTTCTTGATTTTAACTAGATATATCCTTTGTGTACTTGTACTTTGGCAGCGCCTAGGAATGCTCCTGCTGCAAAATCAGTTGCTTCTAAGGATGTTGCTTTGAGTCACTTTGTATTCCGACTTGACTATAATGATTGGAAGGTATCTGCAAAGAATCTTACTTAAATTAGCTTTTAACTTTTTGGGAGAATCTGTGTATTTTTGTTTGTCCATTACAAGTTATAACTTCATTACTTTATTGCTCTTCTATTTGAATCTTAAAAGTGGAGTTGTTACACCTTTCCAATCAAGTGACTTTTTGCGACAGTTAATGTTTTTGAGAGATGCAGAATACTGAGAATAGCCATATCTTTAATTGTTTGTAACAATCAATTTGAAGTTATTTATGCTTTATATCTCTTAGACCTTCGCATTATCATTTTGATGGTTTTTGTTCAGTGTTATAATTTTATAGAGTAAGATGTAAAAATAGCTGGTATGTTAAAATTCTATTGGTCTTAAGTATACATTTGTCTTCCTAAAATTTTCTGTTAACATGATTTTCAACTAGAAGCAAACATTCAACAGAAGGGAGATCCTTTGTCAACTAATATTTGTTATGTGTTGGTTCTGTACTCTATATAAGCTTTGGCTGAATGAAATTGTGAAACTCAAGCTAATTTTTTTTGTCATTTATTCTTCTACTATTTTACGAAATTCTCAGATGATGGTTCGCTCTGTTGTTGGAGAGGAGTTGATGCCTCATAGGAATAATCAATCACAGATTTAGAGTGGAGTACCTGCAGAAACAGATGGAATAGTTGAAGACTGAAACTTACGGAGTTATTATAATGTACAAATTTATCGTGTACAGAATACAGACATTCTGCACGAGTTTATGGCTTACAAATTTTGTTTTGCGCACATATGTCTAGGATACAAAACTCATTTCAAGATTTAGTAGTTTACGTGCATACATATGCTTGTTAATGCTGTCAAAGAACAGATAATGGCACCAGTTACTGCTAATTTTTATTGGCTTCTCAAAAGTGATGATGTTGCGTTCATTCTGATATTTTGTGTGCCGCCTTAGGTATACTTCAATTGGACTCAACTAATGAGTATATCCCATTGAACTTATGTATTGTTAGGGAATTAGCAATAATATGATATCACTTGATTGAATTGATTGGTGCCTTGGTGGTGTGAGTGTGACTTACTATAGATTATTATGAAAGTTAGAAATGATGAATTTGATAGTTTGCAATATGTGTTGAACATTTGATATAACAATGATCTTCACAAATTATCATGATCTACGTTATAATGTCTTGTAGTATTTCGTAGTAGTAGTGCAACCTCCACTCAGGCTGTACTAGCACTAGGTTCCAGTCTGCCCTATATTGCAATAGCTTACGAATACGAGCTAACGTGCGGATTTGGATCCTCTGCGGCCACTTAATGGTATTGTGTTATCTCATCTTTTGATTTCCATCAAATGTTAGTAGTCAACACATAGTATAATTGATGGACAGTTCTTATGAGTGCGGGACACAAAATTGGCGAAGAGTAATAGAGGATTTAGATTCCTAACTATGCAAATCGAAACTAAAAAAGTAAATCAAATTTAAAGTGTAAAAACCAATAATAAAAAAAAATCAATTAGAAAGTATATTATTTCAAAGATTATATATCATATTTTATAAAATAATTATTAAACATAATTTTCTATACTATAAAACGAGTTCAAAAAGCTTTTATGAATTCTATTATAAAAAAACAAAATTTAAAAAATAAACAAACCTTTTATGAATTCCAAAACAATAATCAAATGAGGAAAGATGCAACAAAAAAAAATCATGACTAAAACCCTATATTCCGACTTGCAAAACTGTTGAAAAATGTACTTAAGACCCCCTCAATTGTACCTCCACCCATACAATTTTATGTTAACCCAATTTTACCCTAACATTTTTCAAATTACAAAATCCATGTTGCCGGAATGAATATTCATTCCAATAATCTGGATTTTAACAATGTTAGAGTGCATCTAATAAAAACAACGGTGTTAGAATACAAAATAAATTAGTCACTACAAAATAAAAACAATGCCGAAATGAATATTTGTTGAAAATTGGAGAACAGAGAGAAGAAGCATCTAGAGTAATGAAGAATTAAAGGGCAATTATGTAAGTATATCTGACACCAAAAATTAAAATCTGGGAATCGATTTTGATCTACCGCATAAGCTCTAATTTTTAGCTTTAAAGGGACGCGCATTTGATTAGATTCACGCTCAAAGATTTAATGTTGCAATCATCCAAAACATCAAAGAAATTAGTTGGAATCGTGTTTGGTTCTCAAAACTCGCGTTTGAAGCCACAAAATGTGGAACCAAACGAGCACTTGATAAAAAAAAGTACAAAATAAATTCTAAGAATTTTGTGGCTGCATGAAGTAATTAATTTTGAAATTTTGTTTTTTGGTTCTACAAGTTAAATTGTCTTGACCAATAAAAAAATGCAACTAAATAAACTTCGTGTTTTAAAGACTATGAAATCGTGCACGCAAAATATGGGTCAAACGCCGAAGGCCCATGATCCTCTACTCAAAGACCCAGTTCTAGTCCACACACACAAACTTTCATTTATTTTAAGAAATTTACTTTTCGCACCCCTCAGGGTTCCTCTTTCACCCTTGAAATGACCATATTACACCCCACCTCGCTATCTAGAAAGCGAGCACTTATCGCACTCTAAGTAACGAGTGTCAATATTTTATACTCAAACTGAACGCCGGCACCACCCATGGATGAAAAAATCATGAAAAAAAATAGTTCGCATCCTAGGGAGCGAGGATTGTTCGCATCCTAGGGAGCAGACTCTTTTTTTCATGTTTTTTTCATCCATGGGGGGTGCTGGCAGTCAGTTTTAGTATAAAATATTGACACTCGCTACTTAGAGTGCGAACTAAAACATAGTTCGCTATTTAGAGGGCGAACTCAGTTTAAACTTTGAAAAGGGTGAAGAGGACAAAAAAAAATTGACTTTTATAAGGTTCGCATCCTAGGATGCGAACTACGGTGTTCCTGTTTTTGCAATTTTTCACACTCGCTTCCTAAGTAGCGAGATGGGTAAAAACAGAACGTCAGGGAGTGCTTGTGAGACTCAGGGGGTGCGAAAAGTAATTCTCTTATTTTAAAGTGTCTGCCATTGGCGAATATACAACACCAAAAAAGAGGTGTGGGCTGTTTAACTTCAATTAATAGTCACACACACATATATGTGCAAACACACGCGCGCACACACATCAACCTTAAAAAGAAAAGATATAATAATATAATGTATTCTATTATTAAATGTGATTTTTAATTCAAGCCATTGATTTGTATCTCACAATCATCATTTCTCACAATAATAAAGTGTTCTCACCGGAGTCACTCCATATATACATTATAGTTGTTCTCTATACAATTTAATTTGATGCTTTGAAATGCTTGGAGAAAACAAAAAATAATCCTATATCTGCTCAATAATGCAGATGAATACACTATGGCTCACAACGCTTCTCTAACCTGTGGTATCTGGTATAGTAGAAATAGAATGGTTTTTAAGAATTGTAACATACTTGTTGAAGAAACGATGTAAAGAGCTTAGAACTATCTCCAGGAGTACCTAATTGTGGATAAAGCTAATGATAATAACTTACTAACCATCAGGAAGGTGAAGCTATTTCCAGATGCAGTCAACAACATGGGGGCAATGTTTTAAAATCTAGACCGGTGATCGACTCGATTAAGGCACTGGTTCATTGGGCCACTAGTCGGACCGCATGACTATCAATCCGTCTATATAAGTTTTTTATAAAAATATCAATAACTTAAATTTCATAAATAATTTAATAAAAGTCATATACTTAAAAGATTCCACAACATATTTTATAATTCAACATTCAATTAAAATCAATATGTGTGTGTGTCATATATATATATTTGAAATTTTATAAGGGAGTTATTTGATATTTTAATGATACGCCATCAGTTTAATCTACTTCGGCGGTCAATTATGACATCAAGTGGTTATAAACCTCTTCCGATCGCAGTTATAGGGAATCGAACTGTGGTCCTCTCTACTAAGTTCAGTATCAATCATCACTGAACCAACTAACGATTGATAATGATAAAGTTTATTTGATAGCACATGTTAACGAATATATTTATTGAATAAGTATATATTTAGTAAAAATTGATTGACAACCACAAGCACAATAGTAATATACTATTGTGTTTGTGGCTGTCAATCAATTTTTTTAAGTCTTCTATATTTCTTGAAAATATGATATTTTTTTATATAGTTTATATATATTTAAAGTAAAAATATAGTTGGTCGATTGAGAAAAAAAGGATAAAATTGTAAAAAATTTAAATAAAAAGTATAATTTGAATAAAAAAGGGAAATGCTTTTTGTTAAGAAAATTGAAAGAAAAGAATGTTAAGAATACATCTTCACCCTTGTTTATATCCACCACCACTCATTCCAATAAAATAGGGAGTTATAGTTTTTTTATTTAAAAAAAAACCAGTTATATTGTTGTTTACGCTGATTTTTGGTAAACAAACACTAGTTTGAAAATTACTTGCAGGATCAATTAGTAAATCCTTTTTGAAGGGTTCGTTCAAGCTTCGGGATTTACGATATACTTCATGCGTCTTTAAGAACAAAATCGTTGTTCCTTTTTAGTGTTAGAATCGCATCCAACACTTTTAATAACAAGTTGTCTCATGACAACATAAAAGAAAAATTACTCAAGTGAGTATTGAAAAGAAAGAAAATTAAATGAGATGAAAAAAAATGCATAATTGCAAGAGAAAAAGGAAAATAAAGGAAGAACAAGGCAAAATTAAATTGCATGAAATGTAAATGGTGGAAGGAATCCATCTTTATGCACTCTTCAACCCGTTTGCACACGCGGCGTGGACATTGTAGAGTTTCTAGAAAATAGGATTCAACCCTTATTACAAAGAAGTTAAAGTATTTATAGAGAATACTCCCTTGACAAGTGTCTTATTTAACTTTCTTAATTTAAGATTGACACATGTCCCTAATAACTTCCGATAACTTCCTTGTAAAGAGTTGTTTGCTTGATGTGTTGTTTCCACTTTGTCTTTATTCGACTCTTTGAATGAATTCTTGAAATGTCTTCTCTGAATGCCTTTTTGATATATCACTTCTTGTTGAAAATGAAGCTTTCGACAACAAAATAGTTTAGTCGAATTCCACTTAATATGACTAACTTCAACAAATCACGTTTCATGGCCGGTCGAAATGAGTTTCCATCTTCTATTCAAATTATAACACCAAGTCGAAATGAATATTTAATTTTGGTGTTAACAATTGGTTTCTTACAATTCTTGTGAGGAATCTCTTGTAACATTTAACACTTCTAATAAAAAAAATGGTACACTAAACTTGGTTTCCCTTTTTTTTCTTCAAAAAGTAATAAGTTGGTTTCTTTTTTTTTTTTTTTTTTTGACAAGAATAAGTTGGTTTCTTAATCATAGGAAATTGGTTATTAAAAATATAATAAAACTATCAAATATTTTAAATAAAAGGTAAAATTAGTAGAAAATAAAAATACTCCACCAACATAGTGTGACATAAGTGGTAGATACTTGGGTCCCTTAAACATTTGGTCTTGAGTTCGATTCCTTGTCAGTGCGTATAGAGAAGCATTTGTTAGGAGATCAACCCCTTAAATGAATCTCAATTACGAGAATTAGTTTCTGTAGTTCGGAGGATACTTTTGATTTACCCAAACAAAACTACTCCACCAAACTTGGCGGACATATATATGGTAAACATATAAATATTAAAATCATAAAAGCTATAGTTGATATACGGTAAACCGTAAACATATAAATATTAGAATCATAAAATTTTAATATATATCTAATAAATAAATTACATACCTTACAAATTATATATTCTATATATTTTAATTTTGTAGAATAGGGAAATGACAAAAATATTGATAAAATATTTAAAATGAAGAGCAAAATTAGAAGAAAAAACTACTACACACCAAAAAACTTGGAAAAACATAAATAATAAACATATCAATATTAACCATAAGTTAAAGATATATGGTTAACATATAAATATTAGAATCATATAATTTTAATATATATCTAATATATAAATTAGATACCATACAAATTAAATCACCTATATTAATAAATATCTAGAAATATAAGTTTTTTTTGACAAATATCTAAAAATATAAGTTGTACCCAATGGCATCCAATTAATGTTCTGGCATCCAATTACCCAATGGCAAAGTAATTGTTTAAAAAAATGGCAAAGTTACTTTTATGTAATTTTATCTTCAATAATTGATATTACTATTAATTATGCCTAAAACTATAGATGTAATTTTTTTTAGATAGATAAAATGACAAGTTATTGAAAACTCACACACATAAAGTGGAGGTACAGGGATTCGAACTTTGATCATGGCATTCTAATACTAACAATTTCGATATTTCTATCAGTTGAGTTAAAAAATTTGGACACTATAGATATAACTTTATCATGAAGTATTTTATTTTCAATTCAATTACTACATTATAATTTTATGTTAAATCTAAATGAAAATTACTGAATATGTAATTTATTAAGATTGATTTGAGATTAACTAATAACTATTCACTCGAAAATATAACTAATGGTTAGATAAGATTTTATTTAAAATTTAAAGTTCAACAATTGGATAAGATTTGATCAAGCCATTCAAAAAAAAAATTGATCTTATTTTAAATATTTTAAAAAAATGATAATGTAGACATGACACTTTTTGTACAAAGAAAATGAACAAACCACAAAGGGAAAGAAGTTAAGAAGCACGTGAGGGAGAGATTGAGGCGGTGAATCACGTGAGCACAAATTTGAAACCCTAATTTCAAAAATCCTCATCTTTAAATACACCGTGTTACTACGACAATATCGCTGTAACATTACAAATTGCAAAATAAAAATTACTTCTAATTTTTTAATTCTTTTTTTTTCTTTCTCTATTTTTTCGCTCTCTTTATCATAGCCACCGCCTTCACCCATTTTCTCTCTTTCTTTCTTCCAAAACCCCTCTTTTCTATCTGCTAGGGTTAGGGTTAGGGTTAGGGTTTTACTCTCTTCCTTCTTCACCGAATCTTCATTATCCATCTCTCTCTTGTTACCGGAATCTTCTTCTCGTTCTTCTCATTCTTCGTTCCGGATCTCGATCTATGGATATTCGCAAAAGAGGAAGACCCGAACATGGATTCAACACCAATGGTGGATTCAAGAAATCAAGACAAGGTTTGTCTTTTTTCTTACTTGCTCTCTTTGATTTCTTTTGTTATGTTGTTTATACTCTTAATTTGTATGAATTTTAGGGTTCAAGTAAATTACGATTTTATTTTTTGTTGTTTGAATTTGTGTGTTTATCTGTTTAATTAGATTATTAGAAGTTGTTCTTAGTTCTTCCAATTCTATTCGTTAATTTCACTAAAAATTTTTAAATTGCACCCTTTAATGGATTGTATGATGCTGATTGAGGATTCAATTATGTCGTTGAATTGTTTCAGTAGTTGGGGATGGTTAATGGAAAACCTAATAATATTATTAATAATTAATAATAGTTATTGTCTCATTTTTAAAAAAAATTGTTCATTTGATAATGAAATCTGAAGATGTAAACGTAACTCTATCTAAAAGTTATAAATCTAAAGTAAGTATATATATGTTAAAAATTGTTAATGGCTTTTGAGTATAGTGTAAGAGATTAATAAACGAGAGAATGTTAACTGAGAATAAGTAATAATGTTTTGCAACAGAAATGCAGTCCTTGTCAACTGGTGTAGGAAGCAAATCGAAGCCATGTACCAAGTTTTTCAGGTTATAATCTATTCCTGTCTAAATAAATATACTTTCAAATGCCATATTTTCTACTTTTAATAGCATCATAATTATATTTTTAATAATTAATTGTTGAATTGCTTAAAACTAAATTGTGCAATTCTGCTAATTAATTGGGTATATGAAGCTTTTATACAGGTACACACTTTTATTTGGTCTAAACAAGTAATAAACAGATTAGTGGTATATTAACAGAATACTACTTAAAAGACAACACTTTGCAGGGCAATAGTTGGGACAGAGACCACTATCATATTTACCCTTCAGCCTAACTAATTACTTACCAATTTAATAATTTTAACATCAAGCTTTCAGCTCGTAGTAGATTTTCACACCATAGTAGATTAGTTGATAGCTTTAACTATCAACTAAGTCACATGAGTTAAACTTTGATTGGTTGGGTCAGGTATGGTGTCAAAACTGTATAAAATTGAGGAGTTTTGTATTGTAGATGTTTGTTGAAGAAAACAGAGATTTTTTTTGGTCATCCATAAACTTGAACTGGAAACAATTCTATTCTATCCCAGATTCTAATTTTATTAAACTTCGATTATGAAACAAATGACCGAAGTCCACACTCTTATGTTTCTCTATGATGGTTTGCAATATTTTGAAGATGGTCTGTTTGTCACCACTTGCCATCATTGTTTATCTTATCTATTTTTGTTTATCTGCTTCTCTCACTAAATTTTGAAAGAGAAATATTTCTCCATTAGCTGCTTGTTATTCAATATAATTGTTTCTTCGATAAGGTCTTCAATTTTGTTTAGGTGATTAGTTAATACCCTCTGTAGAAATAAATTTGTCTTTTAAACTTTTTGCCTTTGGTTCTTTGTCCTTTTCATATAATTATAAAACAGGATAGTTCTGAAATGTACCATAATGCTAGTTTATTGTCTATGGTGCTTTCTATGTCTTAATTTCTTTCCCCATAAATTTCTGGAGAATCCTAGGTTAGCCAACTGTTCAAGAAATTGGCATGCTTACTGTAATTAAAAGTAAAATTGTGTGAAGGTGACTCAATTAAATTAATATCATTCTGTTGATACAGATTGGGCTAGCCATTCTCTATTGAGCACATACACAAACATATTCAGTGGACATTGACATACACTAACATAATATAGGACACTGGGAAAATGCATATGTATGTACTTATGTTGAGTGTTGGTCAAGCGACCTAGATGTCTCTGGCGCATAGTAGTGTGCGTGGCGGGGTATAAGACATGTGTTGTAGAATTGTGTATGGTTGTTACTGTTGGAAATATGCCATACATAGGATGTACTTGATACATTTACTGTTCTAAAATGGTGGCCTGTGTGATCATTTGAAGTTGGCCTGTTAAACCTGTCCCGTATTATCCATGTCTCTCTATACTGTTTTGCCTAGTGTTCTTGCTGTGCCTTTCAGGAGCTTAGCGTTTGAATTAAGCTTTTTCATGTATTTAAATCTGGAGGGACTATTCTGGAACTTTGTGAGCTTAGCAGTTCAGAGTTTATGACTGGATAAAACAAAGTAGATCTGTGAATGGTTATTTATCCTAATTAAAATTCCCTTGTTCCCTTTCTCTGTATATATGTTTGTCTTATCAAATGATCCATGGATCAGGTTTCTTATTTACGCCCTTGTACTATAGAAGATGGAAATCAATTAGTAGTTCATGTGTACCTTAGGAACAGGGGATAAGGGTGGACATAACATTTGTGTATCCTTAGTAATGATTCAATATAATCTAATCGAACCATATTTTGTTTTGCAGCACTTCTGGCTGCCCCTTTGGCGAGAGCTGCCATTTCTTGCACTATGTTCCTGGTGGTTATAATGCTGCTGCCCAGATGATGAATCTAACACCCGCAGCAGCTCCTGCACCCAGAAATGTCGCACCCCCACCACATGTACCTAATGGGTCCGCGCAATCTTCTGTTAAAAGCCGCATATGTAACAAGTTTAATACTGCTGAAGGCTGCAAATTTGGTGACAAATGCCATTTCGCCCATGGTGAATGGGAACTTGGGAAGCCTGTTGCTCTGTCATTTGACGACCACCGTGCCATGGGACCACCCAATGTAGGTCGTTTTGGTGGCCATCGGATGGAGCCCCCTCCTGGTCCAACTACCAGCTTCGGTGCCAACGCCACTGCCAAGATCAGTGTAGAAGCTTCTCTAGCTGGAGCAATCATTGGCAAGGGTGGTGTGAACTCAAAACAGATCTGTCGCCAAACTGGAGCCAAACTTTCAATTCGAGAGCATGAAGCTGACCCAAATCTTAGGAACATTGAACTTGAGGGGACCTTTGAACAAATTAAGGATGCAAGTAACATGGTGAAGGATTTACTGTTGACCCTGCAAATGTCTGCACCACCTAAAACATCCCAAGGAGGAGGAGGAGGAGGAGGAGGAGGAGGCCATGGTGGTGCCCCTGGTCATCATGGAAGCAACTTTAAAACAAAACTGTGTGAGAATTTTGCAAAGGGATCTTGCACTTTTGGAGAAAGATGTCATTTTGCACATGGAGCTGCTGATTTGCGTAAATGAAAACTTTACCTTAATGAGGCGGTGCATTATCTCATCAGTCAGGACTATTTTTATTAATATTGCTGTGCAATGCTACTTAGGGCACTGACAGGACTTCTGATGTTAAGAGTTTTGTTATTTTTGTTTCCTTTAAATAGCAACATTAGATTTCCAATTTAAATTTTTGCCTTCATTATGTTGTAGTTGTGTTTTGTTTTCTTATTCCCTACAGTGATCTTGTCACTGTCTTTTTAAGTTTGGCGCTGCAGATTCCAGATTTTATTTTAGTTTTCCTTCTGTCATCATTTGTGTCCAAGTGTTTGATTCTTTAGGAAGTTGGTTTTACTATATTTGTGAAAATTGGAAGTTCTATTATCATTTAAATGGAGTTGAATCTAGTAAAAGGACTTGGTGTGTTTGGAAACCTGGTGGCTTGTAACCAGACATAGGTTCACTTGAAGCACCGTGAAAAAACGTTTCTAAACAAATTTCATATTCTGTCATATAGCTTTTTACCTCCTATTGAGGAACTTGTGTTGTGGTAAACGAAGAAAAATAAATAAGTGGAGGTCAAATATGCTTAAAAAAATAAGTGAAAAAGATAGGGAGCATCACCAACTTAAAATCTCGTCGAGTTTCCCACACCACTCAATAATACTCCAGTACTCCACATATTAACGATTTTAATTGTTTGCAAGAATGCGTTTAATATTTTTAAACTTTAAATTTACAAACTCATTAGTTAAATTTAAAGTTTAGGATGGTGAGTTTGCAATATTAGATGGTGTCATGATGTTATAAATTTACAATATTAGTTTGCAATAAAGTTTAGGATGTTAACTTTAAATTTACGAAAATATTAGAATCTCATTAGTTAAATTTTTAAACTTTAAATTTACAAACTCATTAGTTAAATTTATATCAAAGGGGAGAGCAGGGTGTCATGATGTTATAAAATGGTGGTAGTTAGGATGTGTAGTGTGTATATGGTAGATTAATGTAGACTGTATGAAGATTTGTGCTAACATTCTTATTAATTAATAATGAAAGACGCGCCATCGTCTCATTGATAGTTTTTTTGTTTGTCAAGTAGTCTGATGATTAGAACTCCGACCTCCTACATATAGGGTGGTGTCTAAGGTGTACCAACTTACTAAATACTTCACCGGTGTACCATTGAAAATATATCATTGGATCTATTAAAATAATTGAAAGGCTCGAATTTATTAAAAAATAAAGAGTAACACATAAGTCTTCCCTCACTCAATCCCTCCTTGTTTAATCTTCCCCTCGTTACTGAATCTAATCTTTTTCACTCTGCAGTCTCCTCTTCTCCATCGCAAGACTTGGTGCAATAGAAAACACCACATTTCTCTTTACTGGATCTAATCCCTGCTTGTCCTCTCTTTGTACTATGTGAGTCTTCAAATCTAAATTAATCCAATTTAAAGAAAACATGCAGAGGAATAAAACGGTTGTTACTTGCTAGTTACAAGGTTTATACTGTTGAACGCAAAACTCAAAGATTCTCTTAGGAAGGTGCAATAGAATTGCTCATGGTTGGTAGTATAGACTTGGTCCTGCCAATGATATTGTTTTATTCCTCAAAATCAAACCCTTATTTTATTAATTTGGGATTCTAATATTGCAGTTGAAAAAGTATTTTTGAAATTGAAATCAAAATCAAACCCTTATTTTCGTATTTTGTTATTTGAGAATTTAGTTTAATTTTGGTGTTGAGTCAAACCCTTATTTTGGTAGGGAAGAAGACAAAGAGATGAAGATGAGAGATGTTGGCTTGCAGATAATTTTTAAAAAATAAAAATAAAAATCTTGGTGAAAGAGGAAGAATTAATGAATTGTTGTGATCGTGTATGAGCATATTTGCGTGCTTTGATTTTAATATCCAACAATCTAATCCATTGATTTAATCTCAGGCTCATGCTAGGGTGAGAGAGTGTATCATATCTCTCACCGTGAGCAATGGTTATCAACCATTAGATTATGATTATCTATAGATCTTATTGTATATTGACTATATCAAATTTTTTTTTCCTTTTCTCTTTTTCTCTTCCAACATCCTGCTATTCCTTTTTCCTTTATTTTATTTTATTTAAATTTTCTAGATGAAGATTTAGGATTTTGTATAGGGTTGCTTGGTAAGTTTAATAAATTAACTTATAGCTTATAGTTTACAGTATTACACTAGCTAATAATTTTGTTGGATAAAAATAACGCGTTTTTGGTAACAAGTTTCTCTAATCAGCTTATAATATTTTTTGAAATACTTTCTCAAGTACTGCTATATTATTTTGCACTTATGATAACTAAATTTGTCAAACACTTTAGACACTGTTTGGTAAGTACAAAAAATTAGCTTATAGCTTATGTCTTTTAGCTTATGAGCTAAAAGATCCGTTTGGTAACAGTTTTTCATCAGGAGCTTATAACTTATTTTACTTACTTATTGCTTATTTTTCAAACGCTATTTCAAATAACTTATGAACTTATAGTTTATAATTTTTTCTTCCACTTTTACCCTTATTATTTTAACAAAAACCCACTTTTACCCTTATAATTTATTTTAATTTAAAATAAAATAATCATATACTAGAATATAAACCATCGTTCCTATAAAAAAAATATAAACCATCTTTTTCTATTTAAAAAAAAATGTATGAATTAATGTCTGTAACCAAAAATAAAATAAAATGAATTAATGTATATACTGTACATAGTACACGTTGTTTCATATATGAAATGAAGCTTAAACAAAATATATATAAAATGAATTCAATAAGCTGCGACTTATATATACAAATAAAATAATACAATAATTTTTTATTTTCGGTAGATGTATATACAAATAAGTTGTGAGTTACCAAAAAAAAAATATGCTGCATTAATTTTTAAGTATTACAATTTGGTAAGTGTACTCATACACTTTGATATAAAAGATATATTATTTTAAAATAAAATAAAATTTCAGTATATACGAATTAATTTAATAATAATATATAAAAATTATATTATTTATAAATTTACATTATTATTTTAAATATAATTTTTATTATTAATTAAGAATGTCATTTTATATCATTTTAAAATTATCAGTTAGTTGAACCGTTAATTTTACCAAACACTTCAATTAGCTTATCAGCTATAAGCTATCAGCCATTAGTTATGAATTATAAACTATCAGCCATCAGCTAACTTATCAGCCAACCGTTATTTTTACCAAACAGAGCCTTAATTTCATTCTACTAGCTGCTTTTCAGTTATGAGCTATTAGCTAAAAATTACTCCATCCGTCCCATAATGAGTGACCTAGTTGATTGTTTCACGCATGTCAATACATAACTTTGACGATTAATATTTTTAATTGTAGTAAAAATTATAAAAATTTGATATTTTGAAAATACTCATCGAGACGAATCCGACAACATCTTATATTCTAAAATATATTTTTATTTATTAGTAGAAAATACCGTCAAAGCAAGAAATATGAATAGTGCATATTATCAAAATGGGTCACTCATTGTGGGAAGGAGAGAGTATGTTTTTAGTTATCAGTTAACTTTGCAGCTACAAACTACTCCGATCCTTTTTATAAGGAACATTTTGAAAAAAATTACAAATATCATGGAAGCTAATTTTATGTCTTATTCCAAAACTAACATTGGAATAGCATGAGAAATAGACCTCTCTAATTAATGCACTTGCATTGGAATAAAATATTTGATTTTATTTAATAAGGATACAAATGAAATTGTGCATTGAATAAAGAATAAACTTAAAGAGTGTCTGTCTCTTATAAAAAAAGCCAATTTTTTTTCCTTCCAAAATACTCCCTCTGTCCCAAAATGTAAGAAATAAATCACTTTTTCTTGTCCAGAATTATAAGCAAAAAAACCAATTTTAATCATTTTCAAAGTTTACTTTTACTTATTCTCATAAAATTAAATGCAATTTGCATTTAATTTACTCTCTCTCTTCTTGTTCCCATATTCAATCATCAATAAAAATTCTTTTTACATTTTTCCATGAAACTTATTTTAAGAAAAACACAAAGTCATATTTCAAATTATCACATTTTACTTATTTTAATAAGTGTGAAAACTATTTTTTACTTATATTTTGGGACGAAATATTTTTATAAAAAGGACCTGAGAGAATAATTTATAGCTTTTTTTTTTTTGCAATAATATTTATAGTTAAATTTACATCTTAATATATCTAACGCTGAATTTATTTTCTGAAAATAAAATGCTGAATTAATAAAATTAAAAAGATAAATTTAGTATGATATGAGATGAGAGGGGCATTAACAATGATTAGGTGTTATACATGCATGATGCATTCTTATATATGAATGGCTGAGATTCAATCTTTAAATGTTGCACCGTGAGAGATATGAGGGAGTTGCTCACCATAGAAGCCGCCTTAATCTCATGGTATAATTTAAATGATTCACCGGTGAGGCATTTAGTAAGTGGTACATCTTAGACACCACCTAGGAGTTTATTTGTGAAGATTTGTGGTATGCATTAGTTATACCGTAATAAATAAAATGGGAGGTCGTGGTTTATCATTTTTCCAATTCAATGGCTCGCTACATAAGTGATTTCAAAAAACTTCAAACAAGCTAACTATATATATATATATATATATATATATATATATATATATATATATATATATATATATATATATATATATAAGATTTTAAACAAAAAATGATTATCTTTCAAAAATTTGAATATGCGTTTTCTTAATGAAAAAAAATACTACATTAGTCTTATAAATTTGTGCTTTAGGGCACTCGGTTACATTTTCCATAGAAACAAATCATAAATCATAAATAGTTACATTTAGTCAAAAAATAGTTATATTAATTTTAAAATAAATATAACATATTTTTCTTTTCCATGTCCCACCACTTTTGGAAGAGTGGAAAACAGTTGGTATATGGAAGTTGCTACTAGTGATGGATGGAATCATTGGAATGAAGCCAAAAGCCAACGTGACCATCACAAATAGAATTTTCCTTTTGGTAAAAAATCGAATTTTATGAAGAACTAACTTTAAAAAGTCCAACTTTCTTGAGTTTCTTTCTTCTTCTTTTTTGTCTAAAACTTTCTTCAGTTTTTGGTTGTGAACTTGTGTTGAGTACAAGTTTAAGTTATCATTATTATAATTTAGAGAAATATATATAGATTAATTGCTATGCACTGACAGTGTAAAATATTTTTACACATGTATTCAATCAAATCATGATATATAGGTATTTGTTGAGATATTTTTAGAACAAACTTATTAAAATAACACTATTATATAATTTGATTGGATGCATATATAAAAATATTTTACATCGGCATCGGCAATGCATAACAATTAATCTCAAATATATATTATATCTACAACCACATATACTTTATCAAAAACAAAAAATTACAACCACATATAACAATAAGCACACACAAAAATAGATAGTATTATTTAATTATTTTAGGAAGAGATATTATTTAATTATATTCATTTTACCTTTTTCATCAATTATATGCGTTCTTTGAATATTTTAATATGGATCAATTTTATAATGTTTAAAAAATATTTAAAATTTTAACAAGGACATACATTGTTGTTTAAAAGGATAAATTATGATTATTTTTATTTTACGATTAATATTTAATTGATATTAATTTGATTAAAATCATAAAAAAATAAAAATACAACCCATACTGAATTGATGTCAATCAATCATATCATTATTCTATCAATAGATATGAAAAATATCGTGATTTTTTAATTCTTAAAAAATATTGTCAACTGTCGTTAGAATTTTTAATAATTTTTTTTTTTAATTTTAACACATATTCACATGACCACTTATTTATAAAGGTGGCACCATAACAATTGCAGTATTTATATACTTTTATTTTTTCTATTTGAAGTTACGACCAAATAAATTTCTGATGAGGTTAACTCTCTTTTGACCTTGCTTCCTTCAAATGATGAGATCAAGGCTGCTGTTTTTGCTCTTAATAGAGATAGTGCTCCTGGGCCTGATGGGTTTGGTGCTTTCTTTTTTCAACATTACTGGGACATTGTCAGCAAGGAGGTCATCAATGCAGTGCTTGAGTTTTTCACTACTAGCTGGATATTGCCTGGATACAACTCTAATATTATTGCTTTGTTGCCTAAAACTCCTGAAGCATCTTCTATTGATCAGTATAGACCAATTGCTATGGCAAACTTCAAATTCAAAGTAATCTCAAAAACTATGGCAGATAGGCTTGCTTCCATCATGCCTACTATTGTTTCTGAGGAGCAGAAGGGTTTCATTCATGAGAGGAATATCAAAGATTGTCTCTGCATTGCTTCTGAAGCTGCAAACCTTTTGCATAATAAGTCTTATGGAGGCAATCTTGCTCTTAAAATTGATATCACAAAGGCTTTTGATACTTTAGATTGGAAATTTCTTCTCAAAGTAATGAAGCAATTTGGTTTTAATGAAGTTTTTTGCAATTGGATTCATGTGATTCTTCAATCAGCTTACCTCTCAGTTTCCATCAATGGTAAGTCTCAGGGTTTTTTTAGTTGCTCTAGAGGTGTTAGACAGGGTGACCCTTTGTCTCCTCTTCTTTTTTGTCTTGCAGAGGATGTTCTGAGTAGATCCATTTCTAAACTTGTAGCACAAGGCAGTCTATCTCAAATCAAAGGCACAAGAAATGTCATGATTCCTTCTCACTCTTTATATGCTGATGACATTCTAATCTTTTGTAAAGGCAATCTTTCAGGTCTGAGGGCCCTTAAAGATTTGTTTGACTCTTATGCTTCTGAGTCAGGGCAAGTTATCAATAACTTTAAGTCAACTATTTTCTCTGGCTCAATCACTCCTGGTAGGCTGGATTTGATAGTTCAGTTATTGAATTTCATCTTAGGATCTCTGCCATTTTCTTACTTAGGGGTTCCAATGTTCAAAGGCAAGCCAAAAGCAATTCATCTTCAACCCATTGCAGATAAGATGAGATTGAAATTGTCAGCATGGAAAGCCTCTCTTTTGTCCATTGCTGGAAGAGTGCAACTGGTGAAGGCAGTGATTCAAAGTATGCTAATGTATAGTATCTATCTGTATTCTTGGCCTGCAGCTTTGATCAAAGATTTGGAAAAGTGTATTAGAAATTTCATTTGGAGTGGTGATATTGACAAAAGAAAGCTAGTAACTGTTTCTTGGAAAAAAATGTGTTTGCCTTATTCTCAAGGTGGTCTTAATCTTAGATCTCTATCTAAGCTAAACTCTGCCACTAATCTCAAACTGTGTTGGTCTCTTATTAACTCTCAAAGCTCTTGGGCATCACTGCTAAGGGATAGAGTGATGAGGACTAGGAGAACTATAAATCATCACATTTATTCTTCCATATGGAGTAGCATTAAGAATGAGTTTGCAGTGGTTATGGATAATTCTGCATGGCTTCTTGGAGATGGTGTAGATATTAATTTTTGGAATGATGTCTGGTGTGGTGCATCAATCTCAGAGCAGCTTAACATACCTGCACACATCAGTCAGTCATTAGTATCTAATGTTAGTGATTTTATTGTTGATGGTCTTTGGGTGATTCCTCCTCAATTATCTACTCTTTACCCTAATCTGATTTCTATTGTGTCACAAGTTTCTATTCCTAATTTCCCTGTTAAAGACAAGATTTTATGGAAACACACGGATGATGGTGACTTACAACTCAAAGAAGCTTACCAGTTCAAACTTACTCAGCATCATGAGCTGCCTTGGGCTACAGCAATTTGGAACATTGATATCCCTCCTTCCAAATCTTTGCTGATCTGGAGAATTATGCATGGCAAAGTTCCAACTGATGAAAATCTTATGACAAGAGGCTGTTTTATTCCATCAATGTGTAATCTTTGTAATAGCCATGTAGAAACTTCTTTTCACATTTTTTTTGAATGCTCTTATGCAATCAAGCTTTGGTCTTGGCTTGCTGGATGTATTAATCAGGTGATTCATTTCTCAACCATGGAGGATATGTGGAAGCTTTGTGAGCTGCATTGGTCACCTCAAAGTAAAGTCACTATGACTGCTGCTATTGTGAATTTGTTGAATACAATTTGGCTTGCTCGTAATCAATCAAGATTCAATAACTCCATTATTTCCTGGCAGAGTGTTATCTCTCTCATTATATCTAACACTGCTTTATCAGGTAACAACACCAAAAAATCCTCTTCAAACTCCATTAGAGATTTTTCTTTTTTGAAGTTATTTGGTATTTCAATTCACAATCCTCGGGCTATGGTTCTTAAGGAAATTATATGGCAGCCTCCTGTTGTGTCTTGGATCAAATGCAACTTTGATGGTGCTTCTAGTGGTAATCCAGGCATTGCTTCTTGTGGTGGAATTTTTAGAGACTCTGATGCTGAGTTTTTGTTTGCTTTTGCTGAGCCTTTAGGGATGGCTTCCTCTTATTTTGCTGAGCTGAGTGGTGCTTTGAGAGCTATTGAGATTGCCTTTGCTAATAATTGGACTAATCTTTGGTTAGAGTCTGATTCCTCTTTAGTGGTTAATGCATTTAAAAATCCAAACAAAATGGTTGCCTGGTTGTTAAGGAATAGATGGGTTAATATGTTGGATATGCTTAGTCAAATGACTTGCATAGTCACACATGTTTACAGGGAAGGAAATGCTGTGGCTGATCTCTTAGCCAAGTTTGGATTGAATGCTCCTAGCTACACTTCTTGGCATTCTGCTCCTGATTTTATTACTGTTGCTCTTGTTGATAACAAGCTAGGTTTGCCTAGTTTTAGATTTTGTAATGCTTAGTAGAGTTTTGGTTTGGTCCCCTCTACTTGTAATTATTGCTCTCTTTTAATACACTTTTGGTGTGGCCTGCTCTTTGCAGCCACCTTTTGATCTTAAAAAAAAAATAAATAAATAAATTTTTTCTATAAGTTATTTGTGGTCACATTTTATCAGAATCGGCTCAACATGGTTAAAGGTTTAAAATATTTTTTTTATAGATAACCTAATAGTTATAAATTTCACCTTTAAGGTGGATACGTAGGGTGTTAAGAGTTCGAACTCCAACCACCTGTATATAAAATACGATGTTTCTACCAACTAAGCTAAGTTTACGGAAATGACTTAAAATAAATTTTATTTTGAGGCTTCATAAAACAAAATAGGGTAAATAGGTTTTTACTCCCTGCAAAGTAGGCGAGTTTTGCTTTACCCCCTACGAAAAATTCCTTTAAGATTCTCCCCATGCAAAGTAAATTTTTTTCAACCGATTTAAAAAGTGCAAATTTCTTGCATCCAAGGGGGGACCCGAAAAAATTTACTTTGCAAGAGGGAATTTTTCGCTTGGGGTAAAACAAAACTCGCCTACTTTGCAGGGAGTAAAAATCTATTTACCCAACAAAATATTACATATAATTTTATGAACAATAAATAAATAAATATAAATCTAAAAATTGCTAAGTCAAGGATTGAACTTATATCTAGAAAAAATTGGGACTTTTAAAAATTTACTAATTGAACTAAAGAGAAATGAGGCCTTTTTTTAACTCATAATTTCAAAGCCTAAAACCCTTACTTTTAGTCAAGGTTGTCAAAACCGGACCGGACCGGCCGGTCGGACCGGTCGAACCGGGAACCGGACCGGATGCACCGGACCTGCATCCGGTCCGGTTGGTGCGCAAAACCGTTCTGCGAGGGAACCGGGATCAAACCGGAAAAAACCGGTGACCCGGCCGGTCCGACCGGTTTGGAGGTCTAGATTTTTTTAATTTTTTTTTTCGTTTTCAGTATTTTTTAAAAATAAAAACATCAAAAAAGCCAAAATTAGAAACAAACCGGAAAAAGGAAAGAAAAATCTGATTTTAATTAAGATATTACAAGGCTATGACTTTTCCATATATCATGATATGAATATTTACAAAGTAATTGACAACATATATGTTCTTAGTTTGGCAATAAAGTAATTACATATAATTACAAAATAATAACAAATGATATTGTAATTATTACAAATGATATTCTATTGATCGATAATAATAGTGTGAGATTTCGTCAAAAAAAAAATAGTGTGATATATTTAAAATATTTGTAATTAATGTTGGCTAATATATTGCTCTTTTATTTAATAGTATAAAACTTTGATTATTATACAATTTTTTTTTAAGAAACAAAATTAGCTCACCCAAATTAGAATATTATCCTTACCAAAAAAAAGAAATTAGAATATTATGCATTTTTTTTGTTTAATATGTTTTATATATTATAAAAAATATATATTTAATTAAAAACGGTCCGACCCCGATCCGACCATTGAACCTTGAACCGGTAAGCTCACTGGTTCAATGACCGGTTCTGACAACCTTGCTTTTAGTGAAATCGCTAAGAGAAAATTAGATAATGCGTTAAAACTGTGATATACGAAAGAAAAAAAAAATTCATTTGGAATAAACACATGTACAACTTATTTTGAAAATTGGAATATTAAACCTGTGACTTCTCTCTTGTATTGATCTAACAGCAAAAGAAAAATCTCTGATATTTATACGTAAAAGATTTTAAAATATCATAGAACCATCGATTCACTGGATCTGTAAGTTTTTTGGATCTGAATCTGATTTTTTTATGAATTTTCATTTTGATATTCATATACATTGAATGATCCGGCCTAATCCATTTTATGGACCGAATTGGGTGATTTTGACCGTGTCAATCTGATTTAACCAACCCATATATACCCCTACTTATTTGAGTCGTTTGATCTTTAAATAGGCACTGCATCTACCCGTAAGGAAATACACAAGTTTGAATGTGCAATATTTCTTTTTTCACATTTTAATGTTTTATCCAAGATTAAAATTATTATAATTCAATTGTACTTTACTCTTTCCGTCGTAATTCTTACAAAATATATGTCCTTTTATTTCTTTTAATATTATTATGCACTCAATTAAAAAAAAAGTTTATCTCAAATTAAATATCATTTTGTACTATTTATAAAGTTTTATTATTTTTTAACCAACAATTTCTGAGTCATGCATATTAAAAGAAAAAAAATATAGTTGAAAGAAAAAAACTCACCCTATATACCAATTATAAAATAAATAAAAAAATTAGTCATCATTTTTTTTTTGAAATGGCAAAATATATTATTAATCAGGTCTTTGCACAAGACGAACAAAGACCCGTAAAAAGAACTACATAACATAGGTGCCGTATATAAGCGGAACACCCAAAGAAGAAAAAAACCCCTAAACAAACACCACCTAATCAAGATTCTGTAGGAAATAACAACACTAAAGAAGAAAAATAAACACAATCACAACACAAGAAAATAATGTGGAAACTCCAAACCGGAGAAAAAACCACAAACAGTTGTCTAAACCGAAAACTAGAGAATTATCACTATGTGAAAATTATTACAACACATAGACTTCTCTCACTCTCACCCCAATGCCCCAATACAACCATACTTTCACAAAGCAAATATTTAAACTAAGAGTCAGATATAAGCTTAAAGTGCTACTGACTGGTGCAATTACAAACAAAGAACTTAGGTTTTGGTTTTCCCCTTGCTTCACCATTCTAAGCGATGTGAGACTTCTCCAATAGCTAATTTTTAACCTCCTTCTTTATTTAAGAAACTAGGCGATGTGGGACTTAACAATCAACCCCAACAGATTCATCTCCTAATCCCAAATCAGAAAGGCGCCCCACAGATTCCAGACTACCAGAGCAGTCACCAACCCGACCCAAAAAGTTGCCACAACTAGATGCTAACTCCCGAATTCGAAGCAAAAGCGCTCGGCCCATCAGAATCTAGAACTAGCTTCATCAGGCGAACCGCTGACCAAACAAAGGTAGAACACGAACCCAAGCAGACAAGTCTCAACAACGACAGAGGCACCACCATGAGGCCAGTAGTGGCGAAAAAGACACCAAAGAATCAAAACACCACCGAGGATAAAACAGCCGACGCCGACGCGGAAAAGGTCAACCCAGATATATAGAGATATGCAAAACTCAGCAAATTTGGAAACCATTAGCAACTCAAAAAGAGTGCTGCAAATCTCAACAGATTTGAAAAGTGGTCAGAGAATCTAGAATCACATAAATCCAATCTCGCGACATCAACCACAACGTCATCACCACCAACTACCACCACCACATCGCCACAGCACCAACAATCATCACCAAAACCAGACCCCGGCGACGCCAAATCCGAACTCCACCAACACCACCTCGACTCAATCAGGTATCTGGACGAACCACACACATCATCACATCACCATCTCATCACCTACACTCAACTCCACCCCCAAGACAACACCAAATTGATCAAATTGTCGCCGGCAGCTCCGCCATCTTCTCCGCAAAAACACCCCATCACCAAAACACATATTACAGAACCTCACCATGGCCGTCGTTTTACTCATATCAACCGGCGGCCAAACAGAGACGGCACAACCACAAACCACCCCATCCTCACCAACGGTGGTGCAGAATACATGATGCACTCGTCACACCACCACCACCATATCACCACCTCAACACCTTCAAACACCTCAACCACTCTAAATACCACAATCAGATCCACAAACAACTGAACACACACAAAAATGAAATACAGTACACACACAAAAATGAACGCACACACAAAAATTAAAAACAAAACACACAACACCAGATCCACAAACAACTGGATCATACAACACCAAATCCACACGAAACATAACACAAAAAAAGCAACAACGCACAGCACAAACCCACAGAAACACAGAACACAACTGGAACGCCGACAGAAAACAAATCCATGACACAGAGAAAGAAAAAGCTCCGAGCACAACCACCGGAACCACTGAAAACGCTCTTCGCCGACGGGAGAAGGTGGTGACCTGAAAAAAGTTTTAAATATTTTTTCTTCTATTATGTTCTTTATTATTTATAACTCTATCTCTTTATAATTATTTTAATTTATTTTTTTATATTATTAAAATAGAATAGTTTCGTAAAATAAGCAAAAATTCTTTTTCCCATATGTCCAATATTAATTATATTATTAATAAAATATATTTTTATAAAATAAATCAATTTTTTTATATATAAAATTTTAATATACATTTTATTTGAATATATACCAAAAAAAATTTATTAAGTGCATACAGTATAAATCAAAAAGAGGAAGAGAGTAAAGCTTAAATTTCATTTTTTTGAAAACTCTATCTTAAAAGTATTAAAGTCCTAAAGGCTTAAATTTCATTATTTTGAAAACTCTTTCTATCTTAAAAGATAATTTATTAAACTGTTATGTCGTCTCTTACCTTTTTTGGTAAGAATCCATCTCAACCTCTTACTCAAGAAAGATGAGTATATATTGAAGTAGAAACAAAGTGAAATTACAACTGGATGATACAGAACGTTCCACGTACAAGTAGAAACTTCCACCAAAGCTAATTGCGAAATAGAAAAAGACATGAAACAAACAAACAAACAAGACAATGACCCAAGAAGAAAACAAAACATACAAATAGCCTAATAACATTCATTAAACCTTATTTAGTTTACTACTTTGATGATGATACACAGTTAATTATCACTTAATTAACGGTAAGTGCCGCCGGTCCCATATCCGGTGGCATTTGGATTAGTTCCAGTAGTGTGGTGTCCACCCTGCCCCAAATGTCCGGCATTGGCCGCAGCGTTGTGTTCACGCGCCGCCTGTTTATCCAGCTCAGCCTGATTAACCCTTGCATCTTTCTTTTGGGTTGCCATTTCCTTTTGCAATGGGTCATGTGCCGTCATCCTCTCTGTCTGTTAATTTAGCAAACTAGTTAGACATTATGAATATGGTCACAAAATAATATTTTATATTTTGAGTTATTAATATTAGAGTACAATAAATATAAAAATAAAATAAAATGTTATATATTCTAGAATAATAGTGAAAAGTTTGACACATTAAAAAATAATAATAATTTGTCCAATAAACTTAGCTATTGCATTATACTTCCTTCGACCCTTTTGCGTATTATTTAATTTTTTTAAAGTGGATACTATATTAATTATAGACAAATTATTATTAAAAATAAACATGAAAAATCAATATAATTTATCAACCAATTATTAATACAAAAATCAATTTTCTTAAAATCTGCGTTAGCTCTTATAGATAGAAAGAGAGGGAGTATATGCGGACCAAATTCGAACTCTGACTATTCCATTTATTTATAGAAAGAGAGGGAGTATATGCGGACCGAATTCAAACTCCGACTATCCCATTTATTTATTTTAAGGATAAAATTTTTAGTCACTAGTCTATTTAACCAAAATAATAATAATAATTTTATTGTATTACTCATTTTAGTAACGACCTTCTCTAAATAATTATGCTCTTTTCTTTAAAGAACTAAGATGGTTAATGGCACAAAAAATAAAAATAAATAAAAGACTACACATTAGGACTCAACATGAAATAGTTATAGGAATAAGACCTTCTCTTGGACGTTGGCTTTGGTCTTCTCCATGCCAGATTTGGCTGAAGCACCAATGTTGGCAGCTGTCTCCTTAATGCTCTCTCCCGTTTTCTTTGCTCCTCCTTGCATTTTCTTAGATTTTAGTTAACTTCTTCAAAAACTATCAATTTTTTTTTTTTTTTTGATAATAAAACTATCAATTATTTTGTTTTATGTAACTTCTTTTTTTTTCTCTTTACTCTTACCGTGATGTTTGTTGAAGAGCATCGTGCATTCTCCATTAAATAGTTTTAGGTACAACTTTATTTTATGTATACGTGTTAGATAATTAGATTATAGAACACGTGGTGACTTCTCAAAGATTCTTTTACACGTGTTTGCAAGGTGTCTTGTGTTTAGTAATCTGACACGAGGTGGGTGTTTGTAACATTAGTAAATTTGTGCCGGTCATCATCATCATTAACATGAGTAAAATAAGACGCTGCGGATCGTTTTGTTTGAAACATGTCGGCCCAAAGCCAAAATCAATAAAAGAAATAATTTTTTTTTTTAAGCAGCCAAGGAACCAATTACAGTATAATTTTTTTAAGAAAAAAAGAAAACATTCTACATTAGCATAAGGTGTACACAATGAAGATGTTAAGTAAAGTCAAAATATAACAAAAACACGTACCAAACAAAACTATTGTGCCAAAAGATAAACACATAGCACCCAAACAAATTAGAGGGTTCGAATACTTTGTATAAAAACTAGTTTTTTAACCCGTGCGTACGTACGGTGCACTAATTTTGATATTAAATCATATAATTTATATTTAAGATTGTAAATAACAACGATTTTAAAATTAAAACCCGCTGATAATAAACAAAAACATCAACTAATTGATCTCAATAATGGAAACATTGTTCTGCCCAATTTAGAAAGATAAGGCCCATTTAACATGGCATATGACCCATACTAATAATTTGTATCGGAGTAACCTCTAATAAGTCTCAAACAAAGAACTAATAATTTGCATGGAGTAATTTCATGGTCTCAATCTTTGTTCATATATTCATGCCTCACCAAAAGTTTGATTGTTTATGGGATCTAATCAAATTGAATTTTCTGTTTTCAAGTTCAAGAAATCAATGGAAAACAAAGACAATAAGGAAATGAAGATTTGTTGTCTAGTGTTGAAGAAAGGAGAATGGAGAAAAATGAAAGTAAATAGGAAACTTTGTATTGTTGTTGAGATGCATATGCCATCATCAGTTTTGATGTGTATAATGAGCAATCCTTTGGTATTTATAGACCAAGGATTTGAGGAGAAAAATTTATAATAATATTTAGTTATACTTATAGGTGTAAAGTTTGTGTGCACACAAATCAATTAAAGGTAGATACAATGAATTTCTTACATGAAAACAGAAAAGACCTACACCAGATATCAAACACATGTTGAGAAGTAAACTTGTTTAGGAGGGAAAATTTTAAAAATAGATATAGCCTACACCAGATGTACTCTGCACACTAAGGGTCTGTTTGGCAAACCCAAAAAACTGACTTATAGCTTATAAGCTAAAAGATCTGTTTGATAACAGTTTTTCAGAAAGAGCTTATAGCTTATTTTACTGACTTATAGCTTATTTTTCATAAGCTAATTCAAGTAGCTTATGAGCTTATAGCTTATCATTTTTTCTTCCCATTTTACCCTTATGATTTTATCTTAAATTCATTTTTATCCTTTACTATAATTTTTTATATAGTATAATTTAAAACAAAATAGGTATGGTGTGCCTACTTTTTTTTACGTTGTTGCACTTGCACCTATCTATTTTTATTTTACTTTGTTGTATACCAATTATTTTTTTTACGTTCTTGATTTTTTTTTAAACGTTGATGTACCTAGTTTTTAGTACAACGTTACTATAGTCTGTACCTATTATCACCTCTTTAATATGTTTAATCTTTTTAATAAAGTATAAAAAATGAAATGAAGATATATTTAAAATGAAATTTCAAAGAATAAAATTTAACCTCTATAAAAAAAGATTAAAATTTAATTTAATATTGTTTCGTTCAATTTTTTTTTATAAAATATAAAAATTGAAATGAAAATAATTTTAAAGTAAAATTTTAGTGAATAAATTTCATTCTATATTAAAATATAAAAGATATATTAAATTAAAAAATTAAATTAATAAATGATAAATATCTTAAATAAAAAATTTATTATTAACTATGAATGCCCTTTTATATCATTTCCCATTTATCTATGATTGAATTGCTAATTTTACCAAACACTTTAATTAGCTTATCAGCTATAAGTCATCAGCCATAAGCTATCAGCCATCAACCATAAGTTAGCTTACCAGTCATCCGTTATTTTTGCCAAAGAGAGCCTAACCATGCAACTCATCCATGTCTAAAAGAAGAAATAATAAGGGACAAAACATATATATGTGGAACAGGACAAAAAACAAAAATGCCAAAGGAATAGAAAAAGATCCTAAAAACCAAGCTGATGTGGCCTCATTGGATGCAATCTACAGTATGATTTTTCTGTTTCTTTTTTGTTAAGTGTATAGATTAAAATTAAATTTTTTTACTTTAAACTACAATCACAGCTGAAGTTGGATATTAAGAATCACATAATCCACTTCAAAAGTTTTATTTATTTATTAAAAATTCAATCATTTCTAGCTTTCCAAATACTCCAAATTATCGTTAATTAGATGACTTTAAAGCTATTTTTAATCTTCAAGAAACAAACCATTAGATCACTTAAGGTAAGAGCATGAGTGAGAGCATTGTTGGGAGAAATACCTTGTGTTCCCAACCAATTCCGCACACCACACCACACCTTATGAGAGCTCTCACAGATGTGATAAGAATTCTTCGAAACCACAAACAAGAGTACAGAATTGGGAATCAACATTCACGATTTCCCTCTTGAACAAATTATCTTTCGTTGGTAATCGATTCGCCATAAAACCCCAAGCAAAAATTGAAACCTTCAAAGGGACACTTTTCATCCAAACCAAAGCGTATGACCTTCCTCAATTTTATCCTTCTCCTCCTACTCCTCCTCCTCCTCCTCTGAACTTGTTAAAGAAATATAAGATTCCTCGACAAAAAAAAGACTCGGAGTGAGCAGTCCTCCAAAGCCACATGTCAGAAAGTAACTATCTTTCGACAATTTGTCCTCCCACACAAACAATTGATGTCTCCCCCTCCACCACACCCCTCCTAATCCCCACCCTCTCGGGTATATAGACCCTACCATAATGCCCGACTTCAAAAAGAGCCCAGCAAAACGAGGAAATCACTACTTAAGAACAATTCCTTCTCCCAACCAATAATCATCCCAAAACAATGTCTCATCCCCATTTCCAAATTTTCTAAATTAAAAAAAAATGCTCAAACCAGTTATCTAACTCATTAAAAATCCTTTTTTAAAATTGACAACATCTTTCCAATAAGATGATGCCTTCCTTCCTCCCACTGACCCTTTTTAATATTGGCAATAAAATAAATAAGCTTGATTACAGTTTTGATCTCCAATTTTAATTCATGCATGAAATTGGTCTCTCTAATTTAAAATCACACAATCATGATTTTTTCATTAAATGTTTATGTTTAAAAATGGTAATTTAATATATTATAAATTACATGACATACAACATAATAATATAGATTCATCAACGTGGATTAATTGTTATTTTTTTGGTTACAAAAAATGAATAACTTCTTAAATCAAAAATGAAATTTTTAATAAATTTTCTTGTAATTTAATGACTTTTTATATTGAATTATAAAATTGTATGTCATATTATTTAAAATATATTAAATATCATTTTTAAATATAAAAATTTAATGGAAGATCAAAACTCATCAATTATTTTATCAATTTTGTGAATAACTAAAAATAGGATGACCATAACCGTAATTAAACCTAAAAAAACAAATGTATGCTAATAATTGAGTGAATGACCTACGCTTTAATTTATTTTATTTTTAAATAAAAAGTTTATTTGAAAAGGGTATGATTTGCTAGTATCAGAATATATCTCAAGGCTAAAAGAGTGTTACAAAGTAAAAAATAAATAAAAAAATTATTCTTATTTACTATGGAAATTATGTTGCTTAATCTTTGCTTAGCAACGGTTTAAAGCTTAAGCAATGTTTTTTTTTTCAAAGAAAGGTTGAGCAATTCAAGTGGTATTAGTCTCAAAAAAATTGTATTAAATTGAAAGGTTTCATTTGGTTGTAATTTATGAATGAATATATATATAGGGGAGGGATCAAATTACACCAGTGTAACTTTAAAAAAGTTACACTCATTAATATCCAATGATTTTATTTTGATCTAGTGGCTATTAAAGAGTCACTTATCATAGACTCATATGATTCCATAAATTAAAAATTTCCTTTTTTATTTTCTTGCTTTCCTTTATTGCCACCATATTATTAATAAAAAATTGCCATTTTCCTTTCAGTTTTTTCTCTTTGCTAAGAATTTTTTTTTACATTGTTAAGAATTGTTTTTAACTACGTCAAAAAAAAAAAATCGTTTTAATTTGTATCGGTTGATAGGAACATTTTTTTTACAAATGTTTACATGACATGGCATGGGTTATTGTCTAATACAGAGCACTAAACATTTTTAAATATATAAATAAAACTTTGAGAAAAAGAATATATAAAAAACTCAATTTTATGCTATTTGCAAAACCAACCTAATTATAATAATCTTTGCCGTAATATAAATCAATATTGGTACCTCTTTGGTGGTAGTAATTCCAATAATATGGTCATCATCAAAATTTATTCATAAATATCACTGAAAAAAAAAAAAGAACTCCAATGATATGGTTTTGTAAAAAAAAAAAAAAACTCTAATAATATTGTAGCAATAATGGAAGATAAGAAAATAAAAAAGGAAATTTTTAATTTATGGAATCATATGAGTCTATGATAAGTGACTCTTTAATAGCTACTAGATCAAAATAAAATCAATGGATATTAATGAGTGTAACTTTTTTAAAGTTACACTGGTGTAATTTGATCTCTCCCTATATATATATATATATATATATATGTATATATAACATGATAATTAATTTATGAGTTTAATTGTTATGCACTGACGGTGTAAAATATTTTACACCATCAGCATATCATAACCACTCATGCCCACTACTTTATAGGTAGTTATCAAACAAGTCAAACATTTGTAAAAATCAGATGGTTATGATTCACTGTCAGTGTAAAAACTCTTTACACTGACAGTGCATATAAATTAAATCCTTAATTTATAAATATATGACTTTTACTTTTCCTTTTATTTCAACTTTCGCCATATATATTACCCCTACCCTACCCCATACATCACTTACCCGCGCACCACCCTGATAATGTGTTTTTTTTTCTTTTTTTGAATTTTATAGAAATAATAGAGCTAACATGATGAAGAAGCTGTTACATTGTTCAATTTTGAAAATAATTTTTTATTGATTGACGGTATATAATTGTTTTTTTATAAACTAAGAGCATCTAGGCATCAAAAAGTGAGTAAATATCCAATTAAATTGGTATGTTTAAATACTCCTATCATATTTATCGTATAAATAAAAATAGAAAAAAAAATATGTACATGAAAGGACTATGGAACTGGATCCTCTCCTTCACTAAATGTCTCCTTCTCTCTCCTGCTCCAAAGTTTGACCCTTAGATTAATCCCATGGCTGAAAGGCTAAAAGAAAAAAGAACATTTATCTCACAGGATTTTTACCTTCCCTCTTTCTCTTTCCTTCTTCTTCAACAACAAAACTGGAAAAAATTCACCTCCTCTGTTGCTCTTTTTCATTGTAGAATTTCTTACTTGAAAATTCAAATAGCTTGCATTTATTGTGTTTTATTGAATTTCCAATAATAAATCACTAATCAAGGTGGTTTTTAAAATATTTCTAATAATAAAAAAATCAATTTTTTTCATTTGTGTTTCAATATCTTCGGATGTCGTCTTGCCGTTGCCGACCACCCCATCATCCGTCGTTACTCGCCGTCGCGTCCCCCACCGAATCGCCGCTGCCTCGCCCACCAGCTCGCCGCTGTACTGCCCACCACTGCACTTTCGGTCACTGTGAATAGGAGAGATTTTTGCAGTTTTGTTGTTGAAGAGGAAGGAAAGAGAAAGAGGGAAGGATTGAAGTTGCAGGAAGCAAATGGGTTGAAGTTGGTGCCGGTCGTGGGTATGCTTCTTCTTCACAGATCCAAATTAAGGGTTCAGTAAAAAAATACAATGACTTTTTTAGCTTGTATTAACTTTTAAATTTTTAACCATGCGATTAATCAAATGGCCAGGATTTGGGGAAGGAGAGAGAAGGAGAGAATGGGGAAGGAGAAGATCCGGATCCAAGGACTATACCTTACCCAAAAGAAACCAAAATAAATATAGTACAATAAAACCAATCCTACAAAAGGAAATCGTAAAAAGTTTTAGCTAATGGTTTGCAAACTCCTTCTCATTTCATGATAATATTTGAGATGTAACACCCATAAAGCGAGTCTTATATATAGCTGCCCTCGACTTTTACTAACAACATAATTGAAAGGCTTCTCACCTTTTTCCATATTAGTCCAAGCTTTTTCCATATAATTGTTTTACATTGCTTACTCAATTCCTTTAAACTCTATTTTTTTAAGAACATGTTTCTATTCAGTTCTATAATTATACCTTGATTAAATTCATTAGTCATTATTAATAATTATAACTATGATAATTTTTTTTAAGGTGCTGTCTAAGGTGAGTGAGCAAATAAATCCCTCACCGGTGAGGCTGATTAATGTGAATCATTAGATCAAATGAATGGTTCAGATCTGTTGTTGGTTAAAAAGATATTGTGCATTTTTTCACATATAATCCTATCATATTTCATCTCTATCGATGTATCTTGTTTCAACTGACGGCGACCATCACCACCGATGGCAACCACCACCATGGTGGATATTTATTGTGTAATGCTACTGGTTTTTGAAACACCAGCCTGATGCATGTGGTTTTGAAACAATTATTATTTTTCTTCTTTCTTCTTCGCCCACATAACATAATCGGGTATGACCCGATTCGATCTTGCAATTTGTATAGTGAAAATACACAGATTCTACATGAGTTTTAATCTTTACACCAAATATTTCTAGAATCATCAAGTGAGTAGATAGAAATTGTGTGCCAAAAAAATTGGGTTTTCATAGCAAAACTGTGATTCATCAAAATAAGATTAAAAAACAACATATGCTTCACACCGTTCATGATCTATTTGATATTGTGACATACTTATACTATAATTTGTATGTATGATTCATGGCTTATCTTTTAATAAAATCCTTCAAAAAGTGAAGGAATAAGAAATCACTTTTTTTGACAGAAAATAAGAAATCACTTATAGGTTGTTTTAGTGCCGGTCTTATTGGACTGGTTCTGTATTGTTTTCCCCTTAAAGTACTTCTTGTGCTTTTCAGGTGCTTTTATTATAGATCCTCTTTTGCTTTTTCAAAAAAAAAAAAAATCACTTATAGGAAGAAAGATTATCCGGTGGTGGTGGTCGTCGTTGGTGGTTTGGGTGTTCGGTTGAAGCACCATAGTAGATGTTATTGAGATTAATAGATGTTATTGATGTATAAATAAGAAGGAGATATTATAGATCCTGTGTGGACAAGTGCACATATTCTCGTTTTAAGCTGAACCGTTGATTTGATCTGAATGGTTGATAAAAAAAATTCTTCCTCCCTCACTGGTGAGGGATCTACATTCTGCTAAAAGGATGTCCTAGAACGGAGAAAGAAGTGGAATCAGCGGGAACTCATGGAACCACAAACCACTTGGTTCTTTCGCTCCATTCTCGCGGAGCGGCCTAAGGGTTCCTCCACTAGGTTCGTCCACGGAGGGTGAGTCAGGGCCTAAGATCAGGCCGAAAGGCGTAGTCGATAGACAACAGGTGAATATTCCTATACTACCTCTTATTGGTAGCATTCACCTTTTTTTAATAAGTATAACTTATATTTATAATTCTTTATTAACTCGTGAAAATAAATTACTTACAAAACATTTTTATTGAAACAGAAGTGAAAATTACAACACCAAGGCACATAATGTTCCACATACTAAAAATAGGAACATCCACAAGCCCATACATAAAAAAAGAAAAGAAACGAGAGAAACAAGTTACAAGACAATGACTTCTGGTAAAAAAAAAAAAAAAAGCTACAAAACAATGACTGAAGAGAAAAACAATTCACACTCCTTAAGCACATAAACTAAACCTTATTTTGTGTGTAATGATTTAGTTATTAGTACTACTCTATTAATATTCAACTATAAGTACCACCAGTGGAATACCCTGTGGCATTTGTATTTCCACCAACACGAGTATTATGGGCCGTAGCGGTCCCATCTGTGCCTCTATTAGTCCCAATTGGGTGTGAGCCCACCACTCCCTCAGTAACATGGCCCGTGGGCTGTCCGGTTCCATGACCAGGCAGTGCTGACATCTGATGGGCCCCAGTGGGCTGTCCGTATTCCCCTGTAGTAGAATAGGAGGCAGTTCCAGTCCCCGTGGTATGGTGGGGCAACCCCGCCTTTGCGGTGGTGGACTGTTTAACTTCCGCGTTGTGTTCACGCGCGGCCAGCTTATCTAACTCAGCTTGGTTCATCTTAGCATCTTTTTTGTGGGTTGCCATCTCTTTTTGAACAGGATCACGTGCTGTCATCTTCTCGGTCTATTTTTATAAACACAATTAGGTTAGCAGCAGCTAAACAGCACAAATGAAGTGACCCATAACTAGCACTTTGAATAAAGAAAAATGAAAGTTCTTGTACAGAATAATTACAAGTGAATAAAGACTTGTTGCTAAATGCGAATAATTAAAAAGTTGTTTTTACTAAAATTGATTTTTGTATAAAGTCAAATTAGAATAATTACACAAAAATTAAGAAAAACCGATAACAAATTATGCCGCTAATGTTTTTTGAATTGCTAATTTTTTTTCACTCTTTGGTTTTTAGGAAAAGGGACCTAGTAGTCCAAAGTTCAAAATGAGTTCTGACATCAAATAATTCCAATCACCTCTCAAATATAGTTGGGGATCAAAACGTGGTTATCCCTACCAAATCAAGGGTCAATCACAATTGGACAAACTAACATTAGATACAATATAATAATGTATGATATTTCGCAAATAAGTGTCTGCCTCTAATGAAAATCAAAAGTATCACATATAAATAGTATAAAAACTTTTTTAAATTTATATTGCATCGATAAAACTTATTTATTGTTTTATAAAAAAATAAAAATAAAACTCTTTTTAAATCACTTTCTAAAAATACCTTCTCTTGAACAGCGGCCTTAGTCTTCTCCAAACCAGATTTGGCTGAAGCACCAATGTTGGCAGTTGTTTCCTTAATTGTCTCTCCTGCTTTCTTTGCTCCCTGCATTTTCAACTTTTTCAAAGATTAATTCTTTTTTTTTTTACTTTGTTCTTCTAACTTGGTTTTGTTATGTTCGATGTCTAAGAGCACACTGCACTCTTATTCATTATATAGATTTAGGTGCCAAGCTAGTTCATGAACACGTGTCAATGCAAGACACGTGGCGAGCTTCTAACGAAAATTGAGTTAAACATCTTACACGTGTTTGCCATGTGTTCGCCATCCACAACAACACAATAATGGAAGGTAACTTCATATACAAGCATAGTAAGTTAGGGACACGTTGCTCATAACCACTCGGGGAGTCCAGAATTTTATTTTGCGCCTTTCTTACCAGGAAACTTTGTTGTTTTCATTGTTGTTTTAGGTGTCTTTTAATCTACTAGTATAAATTATTAATGGGACTAATATTTTTAGTCCAAGAATTAAATTATATTAAATTTATTAAAAAGTTATATTAAAAAAAGTTATAGCAATTAAATTTACAAAGAAAATAATGTATTATCTATTTGCTAAAAATGAACTAAAATTATATCATTATTGATTATTCAAAATATATTTTCCTATTAAAATTATAAGATGGTCATTTAATGATCATCCATCTTGTTATTTAGTTGACTCTTCACATATTTCAATGAATTATTTTAATGTTTAAAATTACATTAAATGACAGGAATGTAGTTACTAGCTATTTTTTCTAAAAAAAATTCAATATTTTAAAACTAAAAACCACATAAATTCTACAAGGAATCGTTACTAATTTCAGAGCAACCCAATGAAATTATCTTTGGCGTCGACAGGGAGCGACAAAACGGCAAATGGAGACTCTAAACCATGGCGAACGAAAATGCAGTTACTAATTTCTGGCTAGAACAGGAAGGGGAAGGAATGACGCCATTGTGAGAGAAGAAACGGGGGAAGACGGAGAGGAGAGGCTAGGTGTCCGAAAGTAAGGGAAAACTGAGGGAAGAATGAAGAGAAGATGAAATGCCTAAAGTATTTTTATTGACAAATAATTTATCTTTTTTTACTTTACAAAACGTCGTCATTTCCATATTTCTTTTATTTTTGTTTTTAAATTTTTTTTGGGATAGGCTGGTGTGGCTATAGCCACACCTAGCCCCAGACAAGTCTGCCCACACTTTTAATAGAAAAAATATTATATGTTACTCATTGTTCAAGTAAAAAAATTATCTGGTTTAGAGATAAAAACTACTCCTAATTCGATTCATTTTTAATGATTGATTATAAAAATTCAATCAAATTTAAAATGGTTTAATTTAAATTAATTTTAAATATATAAATTATAAATTTTAATTAAATATTAATATTATATAATGACATTAATTAATTATATTTAAAGCATATAAAACAATAAAAGTAAATATATTAAATTAAACTAACAAAAAATATTAAAAAAATTCAAAAACAATCAAATAATAAATTAATGCAATACCGGCGCTAAATAAGTATATATATATATATACCGGCTAATAGTTCTTACAAAATAATTTGGATCAGATTTTTTGGACAATTTTTTATTTTTTTTGAATTGCTTGACGATTTTAATTTGAATAAGTTTAGATATAAAATACCATATGCTTTAATTATTTATAAGGACGATAATCGCTTCTCCACAAATAAAACACGAATCATGAATCTAAAACCTCTTAAATTTAAGACCTGTTAGTTTATCACTAAATAATTTTTTTTTTCATTATATAAAAAAGGGCTAGCATGCAAACCCACTAAAATATAGGGTTTGAGTTTAATAATTTGTGCCCAAGTTTGTTTAAGGCTTTTTAGCCTGGTTCAAACAAATCCATTTAAAAAATGGATTTAACCTTATGGGACGCGGATATCCCGTAACCCGAATTAATATAAAAAGCCTAGTAAAAAGCTAAAATTTATTCAATAATAAATATATATATATATACATAATAGTATAACTCAAAGTATGAGTTTTACGCATCGATAATAGTTTTTTTTTATGTATTCTTATGTCTTTGTAAGCATATCATCTTATGTCTTTACAATAATACAATATTTGAACTTAATCTTATTTACAACTATTTTGGTGGGGGCAATCGCTACATTTGATTGTATCATTTTTTTTTAATCAAATTTCATTTGTGTATGAAAATGACAAAAAACAAAAATATTGGAACATATGATATCTATATAGTACGTCGAATTTAAGTTTCAAATGTATTAATTAGTAAGTGGTCTCTCTTCTCTCTCTCTTTGAAAATAAATTTGTAATTTGACTTTTTTAGTATTTTTAAAAAATTAATAATTGATCCATTTAAGACCGGATAGTCCACAGTTCGTGGACCAAACTTGATAGTACATTTGGAGACCTTTTTAAATAAAACTTTATTGTCCGACCCTATAAAATATGTGGCCTTGCAGCTGGGTATCCCGTTTAGGGTGAAGTTATTATGCATAAGGGTAATCCTTATGCATGGTACATAAGTCAATAACACCTATTAGATTGAGCATCCACATGTAATAATCCTAGCCAATCTCAACTCACACACTCACACTTAATCTCACACCCCCCAAATTTCTCGCGCACCCCCCAAATTTCTCGCGCACCCCCCCAAATTTTTAATGCACCCCCAAATTTTTCGTGCACCCCTAAATTTCTCACGCACCCCCCGGATGACTTGTGCCCCCAAATTTTTTTTTTGTCCCCACACATTTCTAGCCTAAACCATTTTGCTGTGGGAATGGTTTTACATATATACACTCCAAAATCATTAAGTGCATAAGAAGGTTTTGAAGTACAACCTATAATTAGAATCATTATTTTTTTTTTTTTGGGTACAATTATAATCATTATTTAAAATCATTTAACAATAATTTTGGTTTCTTATATAAGACAATCTAAACCATTAAATTACAATTATTGTTTTTATTCTAATTATAGGGTTGTACTCCAAAACCATTTTATGCACCTAATGGTTTTTTATTACAACCATCTGAAACCATTCCCACAGCAAAATGGTTTAATGTTTTTTTATTATAATCATTATTTTTTAGTTTTTTTGGTACAATTATAATCATTATTTAAAACCATTTAACAATAATTTTGGTTTCTCATATAAGACAATCGAAACTATTAAATCACAATTATTGTTTCTATTTTAATTATAGGGTTGTACTCCAAAACAATCTTATGCACTTAATGATTTTTTAGTGCATATCTCTGAAATCATTCCCACAGCAAAATGGTTTAGGATAGAAATGTGGAGGGGACAAAAAAAAAATTGGGGGGCAAAAGTCATATGGGGGTGTGCGAGAAATTTGGGGGGTGCATGAAAAATTTGGGGGGTGCATGAGAAATTTTGGGGGTGCGTGAGAAATTTGACGGGTGCACAAGTAATTTGGGGGGTGCACGAGTAATTTGAGGGGGGTGCACTAAGTAACTTATGCATGGTGCATAAGGATGGCTTATGCATAATAACCAATCCCATAAAAAATGGTTTTTTCTATTTTACAAAAGGAAACGTGCCAAAGAAGCATACCCCTAAATATATCGATTAAAAAAGAAGAGAAGGAAAACATAAAGGGGGGACATAGATCTAACCCTCAAAACACAAACTTAACAAAATCTAATAAAATAAGGTAATTCAAGCCTATTCCTACCAAAGTATACCCTTAACTAAGGAGGGTGGTGATGAGACCATTAGGTGTATATGAAGGAAAATCTAAACCAATATTAGTGTTGGATATGCCTTTAAATCTTAAGATTGGAAGTCAGAATATTGCATATTTTGTGGAAAAATATGTTTTTGAATTCATCTGACTTGGATTCTGTTTTGTTTTTAAACTGGATATATTTAAAAATAATGTGAGATTTGGTTTTATTTTAAAAGATTGCTTTTAAAATAATAGACATATATTTTTCTATAAATAAAGAGTGTTTTGTTCATAGAAAATTGAGGGAGAGCAAAGAAAGCAAACATGTAAGGGGTTTGTGATACACCTTGGGTAGACTAGGTCAAATTGAGTCTCTTGGCTACGGGAAGAGATTCGGGATTTGGGTAGAATTAGGGTTTGCTAATTCCTTGTACCCAATTGGGATTTCTTGTAAAGTGATTATTTGATTATAGTGGAACGGAGAGATGCTATCTCCCCCAGAGTAGGTTATTCCGAACTGGGTAAACAAATTGATCGTGTTCTTTATCTTTCGCTGTTTATTGCTTTGAATTATTGTATCATCATCTCTATCCCGCTTATATTTGGTTGCTTGTCGAATTCACAACAATTAGCAAATTTATTATACAATGATTTCCTTCGTAAAAGATGAGAGTAAACAAGAAGGACGTAGAGGAGAGTCAGAGACAATATGTGAACAATTAAACCCATCTATTTTTAAGGGACCAAGGCACCACTTTTGCATATTTAAAAGCTAGAACCACCAACTTGGAATCAGTTTCTAACCCATAAACGTTCCAACCCTTCTGTTGTGCAATCTAATTGCCATCAACTTTCAAAGAAGAAGCTATGCCTAAATTGAAAGAGTAAGCACCCAAAAACAATTTATTTGGATCGATTATTAGTATTGATTTAGACCATATATTTATTGACCATCAATACGAAAATAGACCACTAACAACATACTTAAACATAAAAATAATTGAGATAGTATCAAGTTTTTTGGTTGAAAAAGAATAATTAGCCTTGAGCTACCTCTAGTTAACAAAAAAAAAATGTAAGATCATACAAATATTGTTTTTTACAGTTCCCTCTTGTATTATGTACCGATTATAGATTTATGGGCATGTTAATTAGTAACCCCGTGACATTAATTAGAAATATAAAAAATGTAATGTAAATTTTGACATTAAAAATACTATTTTTATATGTTACAAATATTAACTACAGAACTTTTAATATAATTTTCTTTGAAAATAAAACTGTTAATATAATTTTATTATATTGAATTTTCTTAATTAGTGGTCCGGAAATACTAATTAGCATTTTCTTAGATTTATTTCATTCCCTGATATTTTAAAAATAATAACAAAATTAAATAGAAATTAATTAAAAAACTTACCATAAAAAACAACTTTTTTTGGAGGGATATTTAGAGATTATGTTATTCATTAAAATTTCAGGGAAATCAACTCCTATACTTTATCGGATTTAAATATAAGTAAAAATAAAGTAAATTCAATGGTCTAAAATATAAGAAAAACCTACATTGCAAGCTGTTTTATTCTATTGTTTTTAGTATAACAACAAAAAATCTGTAATATTTAGAAGAGGGAATTTGAAAAACTAATATTGTTCAATGCATTTCATATTATTGAGAAATACTAAATAGTGTTCCGAACACTAGATAATAAGAAAATTTTATCTTAAAACTTAATAATTTAAAAATATAAAATTATTTTTTTCAAATTAATTTTAATTTTCTTTTTTAGTATGTAACTTTTAAACACATGCTATACATCTATATTTTATGTGTATATATATATATGCCTATAGTATGTGGTCAAGTTTTTTAGATGTAAGCATGTATGACAAATTAACCTCAACACTTATGGTTCGTTTGGTTCTATGGAGAGAAAGTGGGAGAAAATAAAATTACGCAAACCAATAAATGAATTTGGATTACTTTATCATCTAAATTCATTTATCAATTTCCATAATTTTCTTTCCTCCCACTTTCTTTTTATCGCGAGCGGCTTCGCCACATCAATTTCAATGCAATAGCTAGAACACTTCCCTTACTATCCAGTATCCACCATCTACCGACCCTCCACGAAAGGAAAATGCAAATATGAAATAACTTTATGAGCCACTTTCTTTAGTCTATTTGCAATAAGTAGCTTGACTAGAATTTTGTACATGCACCCAATTAACGAATTATGCCAATAATCATTTAATTTCACCGGATTATCCTTCTTCAAAATAATAGTTATAGGGTGTTTGGTAACACAAATAAGCTAGCTTATAGTTTATTGTATTAGCTTATAAGCTTGTTTCATAAAATTGGAGGTATTTGGAAAGAAGTTTTTTTTACTAGCTTATAGCTTTTTTCCAAATGCTATTTCAAATAGCACTTGAGGTTATAGCTTATATATAGCTTTTTACCTTTTATTCCAATTTTAACCTTATAATTATTATTTTTTAATAAAAAAACTATCCACTCAAAAAAATAACCACACATTCACATAATACTTTTATGTCATTTTATAATTACAGAAGCTAAATTTATCAAACACTTTAATTTCATTCTACTAATTTTTTAGCTATCAGTTAAAAGCTAGATTGTCAGCTATAAGTTAGCTTTTCAGCTATCAACTAGGTTATAGCTTAATTTTACCAAATTATCAGAGCCATAAGGAGCAATTAACTCCTCGTATTACTTTAATGCATTTTTTGAGCTTTTAGCCCTCTATTTATTCAAAAGAAAATGCATGTTTTTAGCTCTCAACACAATTAACATCATACTATATATGTTCGATCATCTTTCAAGACTATAATCAACAAATTTTATATGGAAAATTAAGGATCTTATACATTGAACTCCATAATTTATATACTTATTTGACATTGGTCTATATAGCTTTTTTGTATGATTCATTCAACAAAAAATTAAAATCAACAAAAAATTAAAACAAAAAAGATTAAAGGATGTCAATATAATGAATGGGCGTGCATATTAATTTGTACCGTTATATATATTTTTCAAAACTAAAAGTATATTTAATTCTTAAACTCTTCTTTGACTTGTAACCAAAAAAAAAATTGAAAATGTGAGATGATGGGATTCATTTTTTTTTTTTTAAGCAAACAACAATATATTAAATAAAAAAAGAAAGTACAAGGAAATCTGGGGGGGCAAGAACCTAACCCAGCAACCATACAAAAAGCGTATATACAACCCAAAAAAGGGTAAAGCAAATCCAACCGGACCAAAACCAGTGAAAGATCCAAATGCGAAGTAATCGAAGATACATCAAACACAATCCAGCAAGTCCAACGCAGGACCCAAAACTAAATTGCAAAAAAGAGATGTGTAAACGATTCAACCATTACAAGTAAAGACAGACTAAACAATCAATCTATCTCTTAGAGCACGGTGAGTGAATCTGACCGTCAACACGGAAACAGAGACAACAACTGACAACTCGCTACAGCAGCAACGAGTACAAGGCTATTTCTAGCCAGTGAAGTCAGCCTTCCCAACTTCTCTAGCGCCGCAGATGCAAAATTGAAACAATTGATCCCTGCAAATCTCAACAGATCTGAAAACAAACCAGGAAACCAAAATCCAAAAGGGCAAACAAACAGTGCTAGAAAATAGGAAAAAAGCCACTACAACAGAACCAAACAGCCACCGTTGTAAAACTTGAACTGGCTGAGCAACAAAGCCACACCAGTATAACCTCCGACCACCACCACCACCACAAAGAAGGCAGTGGTGGTTAAAACAGCACCAGAAACCAAACCATAAGCTCTCCAAACCCATTATCGGAAAAATCGAAACAGAGGGAGGAGCAAAGGTTATCAGAAATCGACAGCACGGAAAACCACCGGATCTGAACGCCGGAATATAGCAGAGCACCGAACGTGTGTGAGAAACTTGATGGGATTCAAATTCTAACCTCTACATATATAATGTAATTTCCCTATTAATTAAATTAAACTCATGAAAATTGATTTATTAAAATAATTATTTATTAAATTTTATTTATTTCACGACTGATTTTTAAACTGTGAAAACTTTTTCTTGTATGGGATAACAAAAATAAATTCTGTTTCGAAATGACAGTATGCAGCAACATGTGACAACTAATAATGAATTTAGTGTATGTGGCATATTTGTGAAGCAACAATTATAGATTGAGCGGTGGAATTGTTTTTTGTTGAATTGGAGGGTAGCACAAGGAGTGATATAAATTGAGGAAATTTTTATAATTTTTCCAATATAAATTGAAACTTACTGTTTGTATTTAATTATATTTTTAAAGTTTTCACAAATTACTTACACAATTTTTATGAGAAATATTGACTTAATTCAAAATTTGGTCCCCGATGTTTATTTTAGTTTTCAACTTGGTCTCTTATGTTTTAAGAGTTTCAATTTGGTCTCTTATGTTTATTTTATGTTTCAATTTGGTCAGTTTTATCACATGTGGCAAACAATTTGCATACGTGAACAGACACGTGGACACTTGGACATGTGTCCAAATTAAACGGCGTTAATAACAAAATTGACGGAAATGACCAACTTATGCAAACGGTGGAAACATAAGGGACCAAACTGAAACTTTTGAAACTTAAGGGATCAAGTTGAAACTTAAAATAAATATAAGGGACCAAATGTTGAATTAAACCAGAAATATTTATACTTTTAAATTCTTAACATATGTCTTAAGGACAGATGTTGGTATGACCCTAAATTTTTTATCTTACAATTTAAATTTGTAAGCAAAACATGTTAAGATAATAAATACGGTACCCTCCAATGATACCGTATCTTCCAATCTAAGAGCATCTCCAATAAGGGTATCAAAGAGAGTATCATAGACTAATGATCCGTACTTTATTTTTTTTATCATTGGAGTTTCATGACGTGGCACAGAGAGTATCAAAATTGATGATACCGGTACCTTATTTAAGGTACCGTATCATCAATTTAATATTACCTTTTTTTGTATATAAAATTAAATAGAATTAAAAACTTGTTAATAATGTATAATACTTAGAGTGATATCACCATTGGAGATGCTCTAAGAGAATGGATTATCAATTTTTTTCCTCGGTTTCCTCGAGTGTGATTATATAGGTGATTATATAGTCAATGCAATTGGGATGGGTTTAAATGTGACTCTTCAATAAAGAGAAATGATATTTTGACAATTAATTTTGGACAACTCTTCATAAAAATCCTTTAAATTTTATTTTAATAATTTTTTAATTGCTTTGATTTCCGTGTCGGTACCACATTGCCTTCAATATTTTGATTGTCCCATAAGTTGTCAAAAATTTGGGTGTACAAATAACACACCTCTTCAATAAATAGAGTATTTTCTCTTATTCATGATGGATTCTCTTATCAAGACATATTAGAAAAATCATACTTCCGGATTTGCAACGTTGACGTCCAAGTCTTCATCAGATTTTTGATGAGTCGAGGTAGATATGTCAATTTGAATCAACGAAATACCGTACTAAAATGAGAAACCAACAAACACCGCACAAGACGACAAACTTAAAAAGCAAAAAATGAAGAAACAAATCTATGTGGATAATCACTTTTTTAAATGAAAATAAAAGGAAAAACAATTTAAATGGGGTGATTTTAGGTCATAAATTGACCTTAAAACCACCCCTCCTGGGTGGATGAACAAAAGAATAAGCTAGGGTTAAGAGGGAGAGGGTTGCGGCCGTATATTTATCATTATTTTAGTCTATGTGGAATAATTAAATGTAATAAATATTGTGGGACAAATAAGTACTCCTATAATATTATTATAATTAAATGTAATAAATATTGTGGCACAAATGAAGTACTCTTATATAATTATTATATGAGTTATGTTAAACAGTGCCCCCGGAGCAATGGTTAAGCATACCAAAAAAGAAAATAAAAGAAAAAATAAATATTAAGAAAATAACTTTTTACATTTCCAATGTGTTGAATGCACACATTTCAAGATAAATTTTCTATTTTAATATGCTTAACCATTGCCCCGGGAGCATTGTTTAGCATTTTCCTTATTATATTATCCTTAAGCTCAAAAAAACCATCAACCTTAAATATTTATGAGAAAATAATATCACCACGATAAATTTTTGAGAATTTCCGTACAAATTAGGTGCATGTCTGTTGGGCATGAGACAAAATTGAGGAGGTGAAAACGAGTATTTGTGTGTGGACAATGGTGCTCAAGTTTATTAGAGAGATAAAAGACGTCTTTTATGCATGTGTCACATGAGTTATAATATACAACCTTATAAAAATAGAAATTTTTAAAAATTATAAAGTGATAGTATTAGTAAATGAGGTGTATAAAATGAGTAATTGTTAGCTTTCAAGTTCCAAAAGAAGTATTATAGAGACCAAATATTTGGAAAAAAAAAATATTATAAAATGATAAATTTATTAGTTATAAAATGTCCTAAAAAAGACTGTGCTACTGTGAATAAGTTTTTTAGACACTTTATAGTTAATTGTTATACTATACTTTTATCAAATGAGGAAACGCATGATAGAGTTTGTCTTGTTTATTACATTTTTTTAGATTAGTGAAAAGAAATATTATTATTTAGTGTTATTGATGTTATTTGTAATTTAAATCGGTGATAATATTTTTTTTGTCAAGTAGCATTGTAATCTAGACTCGCGTTTTTATTTTTTTTGCATTTTTTTTGTTAGAGCCTATTTTTAATAATCTCATGGGGCCTTCAAAGTTTATAGTATCAATGACTCACATAATAAAGAGTTTAATTTCACTCTATTTATTTGTCTACCATTTATTTTGAAGAGAGATGAACAAAAGTGATATGTTAATAATTTATAAGAGAGATAAACACAAATAATATACTTCCCTCGTAATAAAATATAAGCAAAATTCACATTTTTACATTCATTGCATAATTAATATTTCCAAACTATATTATAGACCAGATACATGAATTATGCAATGAACCTTAAAAATGTGAATTTTGCTTGTATATATTTTATCACGGATGAAGTATTAATGAAATTCTTGTTAAATGAAGTGAAACAAGAGTTTCAGACCAATATTATAATTTAAGTCAAATGCTTGCAGGAGTCTTTAATTTTTAACAAGTTTGTAATAAATTGATCATTTTGTTTTTGCAATCACTCAAAAGGTGAAAATGAAGAAAGTTGAAAAGATGAAATATCTTTTATGTTGTTTTCGTTTGAGGGTGAGGATGAGAGTTAGATAAACATTTAACTAGTAGAATTGACATATTAAGAGCATTGACATCTTTGTGTCAAATTGTTGCATTCTCGCACCCACGCCATGCATTAAAAACAAGTTTGAATTTCAAAGCAACATAAAGAGTGTCAGCCTAAGTGGAACAACTGCAGTACTGGATTGTTGTTGCTATGTTTGGCTAAACATCTTCAGATAGTTCACAAAACTGATTAGTTTTTGTCATAGGCATGGAAACAAAAGAAGAAAAAAATAACTAATGCAATTCATGCCGACATATAAACAATTAGGAAAATAACAACACGTATTTCAGTGAGACAACAAAATTCACGGATTACCACAGTGAAAGTTCCATTAACCTTACTTAATCAATTTCCTTTTTATTTCCTTCAAAAGTGCTTAAAAGAAAAAAGCTTCATAGGTTCTTAACACGGTGTTTTAAAATGTTGATGGGATAATGGTCACACTTGCGTCACAATCTTTGTTATTGCAAAGAATCACAGTCAAATGCGGTTGGTGCGGTCTCAATAATAGAACCTTGATGATGCGACCGAGTTCACAATCACATAATATTTATTAATTTATAAAATTAATATATAAGTCCAACAAGTTCAATGTTGTTTATATATATAAATAAGTTGTCACTAGTATATATTGCAATTTTAATTTTCATACACGGGGCAACAATTTTGCACTAGCAATTAATTTTGTAACGAAACTAATTTTGTATTATATAATATTCGATCAATTATAATTTACTCTATTAATATTTTTTTATATTATCTTAATAGAAAAAGTGTAAATCAAAATTAAATTATGTCATATAACATTAATCATATTTCTACTCACGAAAATATCACCTTATCATAAAAAAAATCGCGGCAACACTTCGACTGTATGTGTTATATTCCTTCCGTAACATTTTATAAACAAAAATGTACATTTTAGATTCATTATATATTTAATGTATGTGGTCTATATTATAGACCATATATATATATATATATATTAAATATACAATGGATTTAAAATGTACATTTTTACTTATAATGTACTATTACGGAGGGAGTACCGGTCAGTGGCGGACCCAGGATTTTATTTTTCGGGGGGCCACTAAAAAAGTTATAGTATATAAATTAAATATAAAAATTTGATTAACAATAAATTAAATTACATACACTTTTTTTTTTACAATTAAATTACATACTTTAAAGTAATACACATGTGTGGTAAGTGACTTGAAATAATCAATAGTTGACTTTGAACTAATACTCACACAAAGTTGATCATTAGATAATCATATGTTTTATTATTATATTATACATATAGTAAAAAAAAAATGGTGTCTATGATTTAAAATATATACTTGTGTGTTTTTAAAAATAAATACAAATTGTTCATTATTTGCATTGATACATATATATAAAATATGACTTTATTTAGAAAAATGTCATTGCTAATTGTTTGAGACAATATCTTTAGTCACCAAATATTGATTTTGTTTTAAAAAAACAAAAAAAAAAAATAGATAATGCACCTTCCAAGGGTGTTGAACCCATGACCTCTTGCTATGGGGCACTACTTTGAACCACTAGGCCAGCAAGCGTTTGCTTTAAATTTATGCTGAAATAAATATATATAATATTTACATTTGTAATTTTATAAAACTTTCAAGGGTATACTAGTAATTTCTTATTTTTCGGGGGTGGCCGCGGCCTCCCTCAGCCCGCCCCCCCCCCCCCCCCCCCCGGTTTCGCCTCTGGTACCGGTTAACATTACCAAAAATTAATCTCTAGATATGCTTGGTAGGAGAGAAATAGAGAAGAAAAAAATAGAGAAGAGAGAAATAAAAACACAAAAACCAATGCATATACTTGGACTAATGTTAGTCCAAATACATGCATTGATTTCCGTATTTTTATTTTTCCCTTCTTTATTTCTCTCCCACCAAGCAAGGCCTAAAGTATGTCCGGGAAGATATTTTGACTAAAAAATGAGAATTAAATGTGAGTGAGAGAAGAGTGCATCTGAATTTGCGAACGAAGAACACGTTAAAATGAGCAAGTGGGTCCCACGACCCAGGAGAGGGAAGGTGCAGTGTTAAGTCAGTTCCTCAATAAATATCGATTATTTCCCACTCACAATCCTCGCCTCCTCCTTTACTCCCTCTTCTCCATACCATTTCTGCGGCGCCCCTCAACAACCAAATCTCCTCTCTCTGCACGTTCAGGTATTATTTCCATCCTTCTTCTTCCTCCTCTCTTTTTTTTCCACCTTCAATTTCTCCATTTCCATAATTCGTTATTAGATCTATCACATTCTCGCTCTTTCCTTTCGTTTTCCTTCATTTTTTTAGATCTCTGCGTTTCAATTACATATACGTCCATATTCATTCATTCATTCATTGTTAATTATTCATAAATTATTCGTATGATTTTGATAATCTTCCTTCAATATTGCTCGATCCTTATCTGATTAATTAAAAGCATATTATTATACTTTTTATTCCTGCCTGTATCTGGTACTTGCGTTAATTTTGCGTTCAGCTTTCAACATTCATCGATTGTCTATCAGATCTAAAGAGGAATCTCCTTTTTCTGTATTGTTTACTGTATTTTTAGGGTTTTTTTTCCCAATCTCCCTGAAAACTGCAGAGTTTTGTTCTTCCTTAATTTATTACATCAATTAATTCATATTTTGCGAATGTATTTTATTTTATTTTCTCTTGCGGATCTTATTTGGTCAGTATGACTCTGTTTTCATTCAAAGCATGTTAAGCATGTGTGTAGTGATGGAAATGAATATTGTTTATTTTTGTTTTAAATATTATTGTGTTAGCTTCAATTGTGTGATATAATGAATTTTTTATAGGTAGATTTTGACAACTTGGTTAGATAGTAGAGTGTATATTTGGATTCTCTAATATACACAAGTTGAGTGTAAAACAGAAAATAATCCTTGTAAGACGGCAATTTTTAATGTTTAAGAAAGCTCAACAATTTGCATAGTTCAGGAGATATTCGGTGTAAACTAGTTATATATTCAACATTTTGTATTTATTTATTTTTATACAGTACAATTTACAAAGTGGAATTACCCCTTTTACTTTGTTTTGACAATTCTATATACAAATAAAGTTGAATTATTTGATATTATTCATTGAACTTTATTATAATACCTTTTGCATAATTTTTTTGACTGGATGAATTTTTTATAATTGGATGAATGACTTTTGTATATTTTTTTTGACTGGATGAATATATTTTTTTTAATAAGACCGGATGAATAACTTTTGTATTAAAAAATAAAGAATAGTGTATTACAGTATACTAGTATACTGTAGGGTAATGCTGTATAAAGAATTATATTAGGTAGTACTTTATAAAATAATATCAAGGCCTTTCCATTTAAGCTAATGGATGGACAGGATGGTATACTTATCTATCTTTGGACGGTTTTATCAAGATGGTGAATTTTTAGTTAACGAGTCTTTTAGGATTGTCATAATCACACAACAATGGCTTGTTTCTTCCTGCAATATTTACCGTCATTAGTTTTGTTTTAATTTTGGACTTTAATTTTAGAGTTGTTTAATCATAATTTTTTTTGTTGACTACTGTTTAATCATATATTTCATCAAAATGCATGTTGATATAATTGTATGAAGTTTTTTATACTTTTTCCGAATATTATTAATTTTTTTAAATGTTCATAAAAAATATTGTTTTTACCACTTTAATAGCTTTTACCACCTTTACTATAACAAAGTTTTAAAATAAAACTAGTATACAATTTTAAAATTTAAATTAAATAAAGAGAAATAAGAGTTTTCTTAATAACAATATGAAACAAATATTATTAGTTTATTTATATCTTTTTTTACCAGTTGTTTCGTCTTTATTGAAAAATATGATTAAATTTTTTGGAAAAATATAATGAAAATAAACATCACGTGAAAGATCTGGGCCATGTCATGTGAAGAATAAGTATATTGTATGAAGGATACATGTGTGAAGTTTGGTTAGATGTTACGTGCAAGAACCATTAATTATTATTATTTTTATTGATACTTTTGGCCCCTCAAGGGACCATTGCATTTATTTGGTAATTTAAAATATTTTTTTGGCAATTGGACCATTGATTATGGCAACACAACAACATCAATTAAACTTGACATTAGACCTGTTTGGTAACAGTTTTTCAGAAAGAGCTTATAGCTTATTTTACTGACTTATAGCTTATTTTTCATAAGCTATTTCAAGTAGCTTATGAGGTTATAGCTTATAGCTTATCATATTTTCTTCCACTTTTACCCTTATTATTTTAACTAAAATTCATCTTTACCCTTTGTAAATTTATTATCATTATAATTTAAAATAAAATAAGTAGATATATAGTTTAACGTGATGTTTTAAAAATCTGACATATAAAGTATAATAATAATAATAATAATAGGTAGCTTAGTATAACTAATTAACTATCCTTATTGTTTTGTTTTTATCAATTTATAGGTTGTTAATTATAATTTATCTTTTTTTTTGGACAAAAATTATAATTTATCTTAATTATGCTATATTGTGAATTTATTTTATTATTATTTTTATTACAAAATATATAATGAAAATATTTTTTTTTTAAAATTCAGCATATATAAATAAATTTAATAATAATATATGAAAGATATATTTATTAAATTAATAAATTTAAAATACTAGATTATTAAATTCCAAGTATCTTAAATATATTAATTTGATATAAATTTTATTGAATTAAAGATGTCCTTTTTATGTTATTTTACATTCATCAGTCAGTTCAACCCTTAATTTTACCAAACACTTCAATTAGCTTAAGAATGTACATATACACTTTGATATGAAAGATATATTATATTAAAATAAAATAAAATTTTAGCATACACAAATTAATTTAATAATAAAATATAAGAGATATATTAATTAATAAATTTAAATTACTATCTTAATTAAAAATGTCCTTTTATGTCATTTTACATTATCAGCTGGTTGAACCGCTAATTTTACCAAACACTTCAAATAGCTTATCAGCCATAAGCTATAAGCTATCAGCCATCAGCTATAAGCTATCAGCCATAAGCTAGTTTATCAGCCAACCGCTAATTTTACCAAACAGAGCCATTGTTTTTAGATTGGACACACTGTCTATTTATTTATTTATTTATTTATTTTTTTGTTGAACACTCTGTCCATTTATTTATCAATCAAAAATAAGTTTGACGCTCTGTCTACATGACTAGTTTTTGCTTACAACAGAAGGTTTTTTTTTTTTTTATGAACAGTTCTGATACAAGTAATTCTTTGTATAAACTTGAGATTCCCCATTTATAACCTCAAAGGGTGAATTTTTAATCACCAAGATACTAAAAAAAAATTGAGTGGTATTCTCAACTGTACCCTTGCTAACTTAACTTGGTCATGTTATGAATACAGAAAATCTCCACGACAGGACTAGGGTGACAATGTTTTTGTTGTTTGTTTAGTAAATTTCTGATTTTGTTAGCTGTATTTGTCTGCTTCAGAAACAATAAATTATTCCTGCGAGTTTGTCTATTATGGACCCTCGTGTGGTTGATGATTTGCCTTTTCATTCATTCTAAAATAAAATAATAAAGTGCCAAACCGTAGGTTGGTCCACCACTAGGCAAATCAAATTCATATAAGCCAGGCAAATAAAGGTCACTATTAACGCAGCTCTTCCTCTCTCTGCAACTCCATCGCTTCCTCATCCCTCACCATCATCGCTCTTCCTCTTTCTCTGCAACTCCATCAAGCTTCAACCGAGGTATCTCTTTCTCTCTCTGTAATCTCTCCACTTTGCTTCTACAATCTCTGCTTTGCTTCCTCTCCGATTTGGTATTTCTGTGTTTAGCATATATCAATGAAAATCGATTTTGTGATTTGGGATTTCTAGGTTTAGTTTACTAATTACAGTGTATCGATATTGTTGTTTGGAATTTGTGATTTCTCTGCAATTTGTGATTTGGAATTTGGGATTTCTAGCATATATCAATGAATCTACTAATTACATGTGGATTTGAGATTTTGTATTGTTTGTTTCTAATCAATTTTCACAAGTATTAACCGATTTGTATTGTTTGTTTGAGCACTTGATGATTATTTTATTTGTATTGCACATGTTCTTTATTTTTCAAATCAAAGGGATTAAGCACAAGGTGTGTTAAAAGCAAAACTTCTATTATCATATTTGAACAATATGCTAATATGCTGACAATATGGTAGTTGTATTGTTAGAAGTGTTCTATTTCCCATAAGACTTGGTATTTGGTTTCAATTCCTAGTACTAGTCATGTTTTGGTTAATGTATTTTTCTCAAAATCGGAAGAATTTTTTATCTTTTATTCTCGAAATTGAAAAAAAATCGAGGGTTATGGGTTATTACAGCTATGTTGTTTATTTTTAGGAATAAATAAATAGAGAAAGGAAAAGGAGGAAATGGTTATGGTAATTTGGTAGGGAGAGACCTAGACTCTTGATTTTCTTGGTTAGGAATTGTCTTGTAACAATATACTACTTGTTTCCTTAGTTTGTGTGCAAAATATGCATTTTCTAGTGTTTGTAATTATGTGTCTGTTGTAAACATATTTTGCCATAAATAAGAAATCTAACAAATTCCTCATCCGTAACAAACTATCTAAGAGATAGTAAAGTTTGTTAAAACTCACCCATCTTGGCTAATAATAACCAGTTAACAACTTTATACAACATATCATTCATTCTTGATGATATTCTAAAAGAAGAGCTTGTCTATTAAATTCAAGCCCGTACGCAACAACTATCAAAGAAAAAGTAAAATTTGTTACAGCACATCAGTCTTGGCTAACAACTTTATACAACATATCATTCTTATCTTGATGATATTCTTGAAGAAGAGCTTGTGATTATCTATTAGTGTTGGCCATAGGAAGTAATTGTGAGTAAGATGTGATTTCTTATAGACTAGCTGATAGTAATGTAAGTGTTAAGGACAATGTTAACATACATGAATTTGGAAGGCTGGGAGCGATAACTTATGGAGAAATTGTCATTTTTTAACTATATTGAAGGATCCAATATGATAGAATATAAGATAGGATTCTATTAGAAACATTGAGTCCAATTTTTTTTACTTGATTGAAACATAGAATTTTGTAGTTATTATATTGTTGAAACAGTCGTCTTACTTTTATAACATGACATGGGGGGAAAATTATGTGAAATGTTGCTATCACTAGCAAATTCTGTATATTGTTTCATTTCAAATTGTGTTGCACTTGAGAACCACACCTTTTTAATTAATGCAATTTTTTTATGAAGGACACACTTGGTTCATTCTAATTCTGTATGTGTTTTGCAACCATTATGGTATATTGCTGATAATCCTAGATTGAAGATTTCACTCTTGTTACCATGAATTGTACTACAAATTGCATGTGGTGGACCTTTATTCTATGCTTAGAGGAGTGTTGTAACAAAGTACATTTTTATATCATGGCAGGTTGCTGAAGATGGGAGCTGGTGGCCGAACCTCTGTTCCTCCTTCAGCCAGGAAGTCAGAGAATGACACTGTGAAGCGGGTGCCATTTGAAAAACCTCCATTTAGTCTCAGCCAGATCAAGAAGGCCATTCCACCTCACTGTTTTAAGCGCTCTGTTATCCATTCATTCTCCTATGTCGTGTATGACCTCACCATAGCCTTCGCCCTCTATTACATTGCCACCCATTACTTCCAGCACCTTCCTCGTCCTCTCTCTTTCTTGGCCTGGCCTGCCTATTGGGCCATTCAAGGTTGCATCCTTACCGGTGTTTGGGTCATTGCACATGAATGTGGCCACCATGCATTCAGTGATTATCAGTGGCTTGATGATACAGTTGGCCTTATCCTCCACTCTGCTCTTCTAGTCCCTTACTTTTCATGGAAATACAGCCATCGCCGTCACCATTCCAACACTGGTTCTCTTGAACGGGATGAAGTTTTTGTCCCCAAACAGAAGTCCAGCATCTATTGGTATTCCAAATACCTTAGCAACAACCCACTAGGCAGAGTCCTCACAATTACAATCACCCTCACTCTTGGCTGGCCCCTTTACCTGGCTCTCAATGTTTCAGGCAGGCCTTATGAGAGGTTTGCATGTCACTTTGACCCATATGGTCCAATTTACTCAGATCGTGAACGGCTTCAAATATATGTGTCAGATGCAGGAATACTTGCAGTATGCTATGGACTTTACCTTCTTGCCATGACCAAAGGGCTTGCCTGGGTTGTGTGTGTTTATGGAGTTCCACTGCTCGTAGTCAATGGTTTCTTGGTGTTGATTACATTTTTGCAGCATACTCACCCTGCATTGCCACATTACGATTCCTCTGAGTGGGACTGGTTGAGAGGAGCTTTAGCAACTGTGGACAGGGATTATGGTATCCTGAACAAGGTCTTCCATAATATTACAGACACTCATGTGGCGCATCACTTGTTCTCCACAATGCCACATTATCATGCAATGGAGGCTACCAAGGCAATCAAACCAATTTTGGGTGACTATTATCGGTTGGATGAAACACCATTTTACAAGGCATTATGGAGAGAAGCAAGAGAATGTGTCTATGTTGAGCCGGATCAAGGTACTGAGAAAAAAGGTGTATTCTGGTACAACAATAAGTGGTGATTATTAGAGCTGCTGAAGCATGTTGTCTATCAGGTGGGAATGTTTGAACTTCTCTTAGAATGTTTGCTCTTGGAGAATAATTTTGTTGAATCCTGACCTGATATATGTTGTAGTAAACAGTACTAGAATAGTTTGCTTGATTGCAGAATAAGATATAGCTTTTCTGAATAGTAGTACTAGTGTATTTATTGCACCATGATTTGAAATCAGTGCATGTGCATGTGGATCTAGTTTCTCAAGGTAGTACAAATCTGTCTATCTGTTGAGAAGCTTATTGTTATTCTTGTTCTTGGTTCCAAGAATTATGAATTTGTCTGTAACTTTCTGTGGTCAAGTCTAATGTTTGATATGAAAATAAGATTCGCAACTCCCGAATGATTCATTCCAAATTTGGGCGGTGGAGGGTTAGATGATTAGGAATATTGGTGTTATAACAAACCTGCTTTCGAGATGCTGAGGGGCATATAAAAGAGTGAGTCACGTAAGCTCACTTCTACCTTTTCTTGCAAGAAATTGAATTCTCCGTGAATATGCAGAGTACCAAGGACGATTTTCTCCTTTAACATAGTTTTAATTTTATTTCGTATTCATTTCTATGGCTTTTTTCTTTTTGCCTAATCACATTTTGTCCTAAATAGTAAACCATCCCTCTAAAAATGCAATACTGTGTTTGTGTTTTAGATTAAAATCAACAGCAACTGAAAAAACATAAAATTCAACTCTTGTATTTATTTCAAGGTTTGTATGTAGGATTGAGAATGCAGACTTTTCATATTAGTTTTAAATTTTAAAAAACTATTCGCAAACAATTTTTATGCTTAAGAATGCTACTTACACATAATTTCTTCAATTGCTATTCTCAAGTTTAAGTGGTGAGAATGTAATATTCTCATATCTCATCGAACCATAACTTATCATTGTCAATTTGTCACTCATATTTGTATTTTATAAAACACCTTGAGTAAAGGTCTACATTGATTTTTCCTAGTAACACTCTAATTGACCAAAATATCTCTGTTGTGAAATTACATTTTCAAAAAACCACAAGGTGTTCCGCAAGCAACGGAAAATTCTGAGGTTTTTGTTGTTACATCCATGAACTACGATCGTGCATGCTCAGAATAGTAATGAATACATTCACATAAGATTCACATGTGTAAAAATAAAAATAAAATAGAAAACACAGAAAATCACTTACCTACACAAATGCAGTTTGATATAATGTAGTTTTAATGGAAGACATTGTGATTCAATGTTAAAACCTTATATCAAACTTGGTCACATATCCATGGATGTGTTGTGAGTAAGAGAGGTGAAAATTTAGAGTGAGAAATGATAAAAGATTTTGAATTTTTTTTTTATATAGAGAAATTTTGGGCAAGTAAATCTTAAAGTTGAAAAGATGATGCTTAGTACAATGCAGAAAAAATCTTAAGACTCTTAGAATACCTTAAATAGTGCATTATTTTGAAGCAACTCATCTATTTTTGACAAGTCATATTGCCACCCTATGCTTTTTTTCGCACGCCCTACGATTTTACCAAAATATTCATGTCTATTATTTAAGTAGCGGATACTCCAAAAAATACTCTACCATTATAACGTCCGCTACTTAACATTTTTCAAAATTTCTCATTTTTATAACGTCCACTACTTAAGTAGAGGTACGGTAAAATGAGAAACGCGTAGGGCGTGCGAGTAACCTGTAGGACGGCAAAAGTGATTTTCCTATTTTTTACTCTAATGGTACAATTTTAAAAAACTCATGAATTCCACAACTTTACTTCACATGTTATATTTTAGTCATATTTTTTTTAACACATTCTTAATTTTCGGTGTGTATTAATATAAAGAAATATAGCATTCAAGAGTTTTTAAGTTTTACGTTTGTAAAAGTTAGATCATTTAAATTTTTAAGGTCACAAATAGGTCCTTTAAGTTTCTTCCCTGGTTTAACGAAGGAATTTGATTATAAGGCAACACTAATCTAGGACACTTGAAACGTTAACTTATTTTAGATAATCTTCTTTTTTTGGGACGATTGTAAATCACCATCCAATTTCTTTTCTTCCAAGATTGAAAACTTACAATACAGAGAAGAAAATGTTACAATTTACAGGCTCAATTTACAACAATAGAAAGTCCTTTTTTTTTTGTTGAAAAAATTAAAAACAATTGGAGATGCAGGATATCGAACCCCGTACCTCTCGCATGCAAAGCGAGCGCTCTACCATGTGAGCTACATCCCCAAGTTGTTAATAGTTCCACTCAGATATTACTTAACTAAATGACGCACACAAATGTCTATATGTAGATCTACCTATGCATCGTCATCACTGTCAACAAAAGCATCAGAAAAAAGAGAGCGAGTTTCGAACTCTTCCCGCCAAACCATGGGAAGAATCGAGAGACTTCAATCCTCCTACCAATCTCTGGTTCAGTGCTTCTACACTCACTCTCTCTCATTGTGTTCGTTTTGTTAGAACTTCGAAACTACTATTATGCTAACATGAATTTGGTAATTCCTGTAACAGGATGAATCGTTCGAAATTGGGAAAGAGATGTATCGTGGACAACAATACAGTCAAATTTACTTCGCTCGTCTTCATTTGATGAGAACTCTTTTGTATTCTCTTGTTCCTCATTGGAAACCTAATTCTCCTGGTTCGTATTTTACTTTTTTTTTTAATTTATTAACTTAGGGTTTTTCTTTAAATATCATTTTTTTTGCTGTATTTATAGTGTTTGATTAATTGCTTGAGTGTGCTGATTTGATTTTGACAGTTTGCACGGTGTTGGGATTGGAAGAGGGAAAGGACTGTGTCATTGTTGGAACATTGTTTAAACACATGAAATTGAAACCTTGCATACTTGATGAGTATTCTAAAGAGGTACTAGGATTTTAGGTTTTATTTTTCGTGTGCAAATTTTATGTTTTTCGTGTGTAGCTTAGTTGTGTAGGTGAATTTGAATAAACTGCTATTTTCTGTGATTGATGATAATGTGTTTTGTTAGTATGAGAGTTTGACAATGATATAATGCTGAGTTTTTTTTTTGCCAATGATGTGTAGAGGTCGGTGGTTCCGCTTGTCAAGCCGCATAACTTTGTGCACCAAGATGATTATCTTGATTTGGAAGATGAAAGTGGAAGAGTGAAGCTTAGTGGGAATATTATTGTACCATCTGTTTATGTAACAGGTTTGTATAATTAACTAGTTAATTTAGCTAATAGGTTTTGTGGTAGTAGGATGACAATTTTTGAAACATGGTTGCAACTGCACATTTTTCGGTCACAAGGAATTGCTGTGATACAAACTATATTTGATTGCTAATTTGTTATGTTTTGTTTCATATTTTTGTAAGCACTCTTGAAATCAAACACGCGGCTTCCTTATGATATTTGTTCTTTTAGAGATGCAACTTTTCTTGCCAAAGAAATAATATTCTGTCTTGCACATGATGATTTTGTGCTAACTTCATCCGTGACAGGAATTGTGGTTGCTATATATGGTAAAGAAACGGGAGCAGGTGATTTTTTGGTTCATGAAGTTCTAGAAGCTGGCTTACCACCGCAGATAGAATTCCCTATTAAATCAAGTATTTCTTCTCAATCTTTTACGTATACAATGCTTCTAACCTAGTGGTATATGTGCATAGCATATTATGGAAAGTTTCTTTTACAAATTGTAGACACTTTTGGTGTAATTGGTTGGCTGAGATTTTCCATTGAAGGATGTATGGATCAAATATTTGTGATTAGCATTCTACTATTCTGTGCAAAGTGTGGTTTATTGAATAAGTATTTCCTCATTAGGAGTTATGCAGTTTGAAAAACTTTTGATTCATAGTCAGGAAGCATACATTCTTTCATGCTTTTAACAGTGCATTTTTTATACTCCATTCTCAACATTTGTTATTTAACTTTTTAATTTTTATTGAATTTGCCACTTAAAATTTCCTTTTTATTTGGATTCAACAGGGGAAGACAGATATGTTGTTCTTGTGTCAGGATTAAGTGTTGGGAGCAGCAGGTCTAACCCTCTGCAGTTTCAGCTTCTAGTTGATCATATTACTGGTCATTTAGGAGATGAGAAGGTTTGTCCTGTTTTTCTCCCAAAGCTCCTGGGCTGATGATTATGCAACATTTACAGGTTTTAACTTGTAAATTTTGGCAAACTAAACAGGAGCAAAGTATTGCATCACAAATTGTTCGTGTAGTCATTGCTGGAAATTCTGTTGAGATACCTCGTGGACTTCTTAATGGACAGGTATTATTGTTATTGCTGAAGTAAACCCCTGTGTTGTTGTTAGTTACTAGTACTGACTAGCTGTATATAGTGTACAGAAAGGTTTTATTTATAATAGGATGAAGAATAGTAAAAATATGTGCTGTAGAACATTTAATAACTATATACAAAATAAAAATATGATAAAAAGAATATCTAATACATACTAATATCTAAAATATTTATAATGTCTTGAGTTTTCGAATGATAAAAAATATTGTTTTTGACTTTTGGTTTATGTTTTGATTTATTTTTCCTTGACAAGTTCAAACAATTTTGGCAATCTACATCTATTCATCTGATGCTTTATATTTTTATTTTTATTCCCATTTACCTTTTTATTTTTAATTTTCTTTTGGCAATAAAGTACCAATGTTTCAGGTATTCAAAAATTGATCACGTACTATTGCGATATTGTAACATCACTAATTAACTTATTCTAGTATATGAGTTACTTGATTTCAATCACTTTCTCTTATATGACTAATTGCCTTCGCAAGGAACATTTATAAAGGAATATAACATAACCATCTGATACAAATAGTTAAATGAGAGGAGTGAATTGTGTGACTCTTAAGCTTACTAGAGTTGGGATTTGGATCCTCTCCAATTTTTTCTCTCATGTTGGTCATGTTATACTAATCATAGCCATTCATTCAATTTTTTATCTCTCTTCTTAAATGCTTTCATGATTTATCAACCATTAGATTGAGAAAAGGAGAGAAAACATGCGAGAAAAAATTGGAGAGGATCCAAATCCCTAGTTGCATTTTAGACATATTTGTTGACTGTCTTCTCTTGATATCTGGATGCTCACAGCACCTATTCCATTTATGCCTTTCAATTTACTATGTACTGTAATGACACAGTTCCTACAAAAACTTTTTTGTTTTACAATTCAGTTTTTTATAAAGAGTGGATATCTGAACTTTTTCATCAATATTTTCAGAATTTGGCTTCAAAAGATCTCTCGAGGATGGCAGAACCAGTAAAGGAGCTAGATATTCTGTTGAATCAGGTTCATTTCATTTGTTTGATTCCTCTAATGTAGCCGTTTTCTAAATAACAGAATTAACTTCTACTTATAGAACTAACTTATACTTATACTCAGATTGCTGCTGCTTTGCCATTGGATATTACTTATAGAATCAGGTTCATCCCCAAGTTGTTAATAGTTCCACTCAGATATTACTTAACTAAATGACGCACACAAATGTCTATATGTAGATCTACCTATGCATCGTCATCACTGTCAACAAAAGCATCAGAAAAAAGAGAGCGAGTTTCGAACTCTTCCCGCCAAACCATGGGAAGAATCGAGAGACTTCAATCCTCCTACCAATCTCTGGTTCAGTGCTTCTACACTCACTCTCTCTCATTGTGTTCGTTTTGTTAGAACTTCGAAACTACTATTATGCTAACATGAATTTGGTAATTCCTGTAACAGGATGAATCGTTCGAAATTGGGAAAGAGATGTATCGTGGACAACAATACAGTCAAATTTACTTCGCTCGTCTTCATTTGATGAGAACTCTTTTGTATTCTCTTGTTCCTCATTGGAAACCTAATTCTCCTGGTTCGTATTTTACTTTTTTTTTTAATTTATTAACTTAGGGTTTTTCTTTAAATATCATTTTTTTTGCTGTATTTATAGTGTTTGATTAATTGCTTGAGTGTGCTGATTTGATTTTGACAGTTTGCACGGTGTTGGGATTGGAAGAGGGAAAGGACTGTGTCATTGTTGGAACATTGTTTAAACACATGAAATTGAAACCTTGCATACTTGATGAGTATTCTAAAGAGGTACTAGGATTTTAGGTTTTATTTTTCGTGTGCAAATTTTATGTTTTTCGTGTGTAGCTTAGTTGTGTAGGTGAATTTGAATAAACTGCTATTTTCTGTGATTGATGATAATGTGTTTTGTTAGTATGAGAGTTTGACAATGATATGGTGTAATGCTGAGTTTTTTTTTGCCAATGATGTGTAGAGGTCGGTGGTTCCGCTTGTCAAGCCGCATAACTTTGTGCACCAAGATGATTATCTTGATTTGGAAGATGAAAGTGGAAGAGTTAAGCTTAGTGGGAATATTATTGTACCATCTGTTTATGTAACAGGTTTGTATAATTAGCTACTTAATTTAGCTAATAGGTTTTGTGGTAGTAGGATGACAATTTTTGAAACATGGTCACAACTGCACATGTTTTGGTCACGAGGAATTGCTGCGGCACGAACAATATTGGATTGCTAATTTGCTATGCTTTCTGTTTTGTTTCATATTTTTGTAAGCAATCTTGAAATCAAACACGTGGGTTCCTTATGATATTTGTTCTTCTATAGATGCAACTTTTCTTGCCAAACAAATGATATTCTGTCTTGCGCATTGATGATTTTGTGCTAACTTCATCCGTGACAGGAATTGTGGTTGCTATATATGGTAAGGAAACGGGAGCTGGTGATTTTTTGGTTCATGAAGTTCTGGAAGCTGGCTTACCACCGCAGATAGAATTCCCTATTAAATCAAGTATATCTTCTCAATGTTTTACATATATACAATGCTTCTAACCTAGTGGTATACATTAATAGCATATTATGGAATGTTTCTTTTACTAATCGTAGACACTTTTGGTGTAATTGGTAGGCTGAGATTTTCCATTGAAGGATGTATGGATCAAATATTTGTGATTGGCATCCCACTATTCTGTGCAAAGTGTGGTTTATTGAATTAGTATTTCTTCAGTAGGGAGTTGTGCAGTTTGAAAAATTTATGATTCATAGTCAGGAAGCATACATTCTTTCATGCTTTTAACAGTGCATTTTTTATACTCCATTCTCAACATTTGTTATTAAACTTTTTAATATTTATTGAAGTTGCCACTTAAAATTTCCTTTTTATTTGGATTCAACAGGGGAAGACAGATATGTTGTTCTTGTGTCAGGATTAAGTGTTGGGAGCAGCAGGTCTAACCCTCTGCAGTTTCAGCTTCTAGTTGATCATATCACTGGTCATTTAGGAGATGAGAAGGTTTGTCCTGTTTTCTCCCAAAGCTCCTGGGCTGATGATTATGCAACATTTACAGGTTTTAACTTGTCAATATTGGCTAAATAAACAGGAGCAAAGTATTGCATCACAAATTGTTCGTGTAGTCATTGCTGGAAATTCTGTTGAGATACCTCGTGGACTTCTTAATGGACAGGTATTACTGTTATTGCTGAAGTAAACCCCTGTGTCGTTGTTAGTTACTACTTACTAGCTGTGTATAGTGTACAGAAAGGTTTTATTTATAGTAGAATGAAGAATAGTAAAAATATGTGCAGTAGAACATTTAATAACTATATACAAAAAAAAATATGATAAAAAACTAATAACTAATACATACTAATATCTAAAATAGTTATACTGTCTTGAGTTTTCTAATGATAAAAAATATTTTTTTCGACTTTTTGGTTTATGTTTTGATTTATTTTTCCTTGAAAAGTTCAAACAATTTTGACAATCTAAGTCTATTCATATGGCACTTTCTATTTCTATTTCTATTTCCATTTACCTTTTTATTTTTTATTTTCTTTTTTCAATAAAGTACCAATGTTTCAGGTATTCAAAAATTGATCGCATACTCTTGTGATATTGTAACATCACTAATTAACTTATTCTAGTATATGAGTTACTTGATTTCAGTCACTTTCTCTTATGTGACTAATTGCCTTCACAAGGAACATTTATAAAGGAATATAACATAACCATCTGATACAAATAGTTAAATGAGAGGAGTGAATTGTGGGACTCTTTAGCTTACTAGAGTCAAATCCCTAGAGTTGCATTTTAGACATATTTGTTTACTGTCTTCTCTTGATATCCGGATGCTCACAGCACCTATTCCATTTATGCCTTTCAATTTACTATGTACTGTAATGACACAGTTCCTACAAAAACATTTTTGTTTTACAAGTCAGTTTTTTATATACATTTTTAAGAGTGGATATCTGAACTTTTTCATCAATATTTTCAGAATTTGGCTTCAAAAGATCTCTCGAGGATGGCAGAACCAGTAAAGGAGCTAGATATTCTGTTGAATCAGGTTCATTTCATTTGTTTGATTCCTCTAATGTATCCGTTTTCTAAATAACAGAATTAACTTATACTTATACTCAGATTGCTGCTGCTTTGCCATTGGATATCATGCCAGGACCCTGTGACCCTGCTAATTTCTCATTACCACAGCAGGTTCTTATGTTTGTCCTTGAAGAGTATTAATGTCATATATTATGTGTTTTTTGATATTTATTACTAAGACATGTACCTTCAGGCGTTGCATAGATGCCTTTTCCCTGAGTCATCAGTGTACAACACTTTTAGATCTTGTACAAATCCTCATTGTTTTGAGCTTGATGGTATCAGGTAAATAGGCAGTTTATAATATTACTGTCATTGCTTCTGAATGTACCGTATTGTTGTAAATTAAACACAATCCATACTGCCTACTTCCAGGTTTCTTGGGACATCTGGTCAGAATGTAGATGATCTTGACAAGTATTCAGAGGCAAAAGATAGGCTTGACTTCATGGAAAGGACATTACGTTGGAGGCATTTGGCACCAACTGCACCTAATACCCTTGGTATATATATGCTTAACTTATATTTGCTTGGTATCCATAATTTGTGTAATTTTCCACTCAGCTCAGAAAACCATGGCATGGTTGAACATATTGTCAATGTCTGTTGTATATTACCTGCTGCTTCTAAAGAAATCTAACCTAAAGAATTGAAATTCAAACTGATTTGTTCTGATATTATTTGTTGTCTTCAGGGTGCTATCCTTATACTGATAGGGATCCTTTCTTCATTGAGAGTTGTCCACATGTGTACTTTGTTGGCAATCAGGAAAAATATGATACTCGTGTGATAAAGGGTATTTTTATTCTTAAATCTACGTTGCAGAAAAACATACTTTTTTGTTTTGCATTTTATGTAACTTCCCCTCCTCCAAGCACTTCATTTCATTTTACAATTTGATTGCAGGATCAGAAGGGCAATCGGTGAGACTTGTATGTGTTCCTAAATTCAGCGAAACTGGAGTTGCAGTTATGGTGAGCTCTAACAATTTTAACATTTTCTTCTTAAACACGGCCTTGTATACTTGTATAATTATATTACCCGTAAGCACATCAACATTATCTCATTCGTGCCTTTTCACCTTTGACATTTCCTTCTAGTCAATTCAGAACTATGTAACCTGAAAGTAATCATTTTTGTTACTTTTCTCCATTCTCTTATCTATTGAAGTAATTTTAAATCAATTAAAAATGCATGTCTAATAAGTTATGTATTCTTTTTGTGTTTAGACTTACTTAAAAGGGTTTCTCTTGGGAGAATCATGAAAAAATTCAAAAACTGAGAAGTATCATCTCTCAAAACTTATGCCGATAGAGTTAAGATTGGTGAACTGGGCATCATCAATTATTTCTATGGATTGGGTTAACGAGACAAATAAAGTTAGTTTTTAGATTGTCATTTCTTTCAATATATAACTCAAAGGGGAAATTTTTTTATGAGATTGCCCCAGCTATAATGACCGATATGGTTTCCAGTTGGATTGAAGGTCTTTATTACACTTATTAATGAATAAAAAATTGATTTAAGACTCTGGCGTAACATTTTGAACTTGTCAATAGTATGCGATGCGGGAATTCTGGGATCATCCCCTTGTTTGATGACAATGTAGAAAAGAACAATATTAGTGCATGATCACAATTCACAACAGAGGAAGGGTTGTTTTCTTTGCTTAATGATTGGCTGTGACATAGTTAGGTGGTTTCATCTGATGTGATTCTTGTTGCAAATTTAAATATACATGAATATTTCTCTTTTTGCAGTTGAATCTGAGGGATCTTGAATGTCATGCTCTCAGTTTTGGAACTCAGTTCAGCCCATAACAATTAGAATGAAGTTTTGTGGTAAACCTCTGTGACCTTATACATTTACTAGTTGTTAGAAATACTGCAGCTTCTTATTTATAATAATTGTTACAGATGCCATTAATTGGTTCATCTGGTTCCTAGGTTAGTGTCATTGAGGTTTTTCTTAAATTGTTTTGACATGTTATTAGCTTCAATATGTAATAGGTTTCATCAACATATTTGAGCAGTGTAGAATGATGTTATTGTAGTAAATGCATAAAGCTGAGGCATAATGTTTATAATTTTATTGAAATAGTAGTAGCTTTCTTCGCTATAGTAATAATTGAAGATAAAATTTATCTAAAACCATGAGATTCCGAATGCTAGTGTCATATGGAGTAGGTTTCTTGACAAACTGGCTTGCATTTACATCCAGCTACAGCAAATAATATGATTTTCTTATCTTGTACTATAAAATACAGGTTACGGGAAGTTTGTTTATTGCGCTGCCATCCATGTGTCTTTGGAGTTAAAGAGAAGAACTGAAAATTGAATCTTGAAGTTGACAAGGCTGTCATGTTTCTTTACTGTAATTTATTTTTGTATTAACCTTATATTTCGACCTTCATAGAAAAAGACCTAATTGTCTGACTTGCATTTGTATTTTTCTATTTAGTTTTCTTTGTATCATTGTTGTTTGTAACATAGTATTTAAACATGTGCATTAGTACATTTTACCTTAGTGGGAACATTTCAATTTTGAATTAATCAAGGTTTTTATTTTATTTTTTTAAAATTCTCTCAGCATAGTATGTTTTAATCCTCCTCACCCTGGGTTTCTATAAATGCAATTTTTAGAGTATGCATGTGTTTGGTGACACATTACAATAGTCATTCTCAACAAACATGCACTAAGTAAGAATTGAACAGCTAAGGCAATAGCTCGATTGATTTGCAGTTTTAATTGGGAAAATATAAAAAATGCTTTGAACTTAAGCACAAGTGCATATCATTTGTACATTGTCATTGGATTTTATGTAGATTTGTGTGAAGTATGTCAATATAAACCCTGCAGGTATTAAACATTAATCTCATAGCACGTATAGAAGAAAACTAAAGTACTTACTTGATAGTATGTTAATAAAAAACAAAAAACTATAGTACTTGATATCAACGTGACATTGTCGAATGTCTCGTGATATTAGATTTGACCCTGTCGGTATTTTATAAGAACGAGAAACCACTCATGCATGCTTGACCCAACTTTTACATCTCCTTTTAACTTGAGATTATTGTTATTTAATTTAATATTTTAACAACTGTTATTAGGCTGATTAAGAGGAGAAAGGATTCCCTCCGGTGCGTATTGCACCGGAGAGAGAAGTTGCATCTCAGCCCTTAAAGTTCTGTTTTCTAAGTTTTTAAATTTTCATTCCAAGGGTTGTACTTGAACTAGATGAGTATTGTACAGGAGAGAATCCACTCTCAATTAAGAGCGTGTTTGAGATATTTTTAATGAAGTTATTGTGTGAAAAATAAATTTAAATAATTCTTGGAGAGAGTGGATTCTTTCAATTGTAAAAAACAATTGAGGAAATAATGTATAATCTAGACTATTCATTTTTTTTACTAATAGACTATTCATATTATTAAAAGAGGGTGAAGTTGGAATTAAAAAAAAAGAAAGAAACTGATTAAAGTTGAGATGTAAAAATTGAGGAAAATTGAGAATTTTTTTTGGAGAGAATCTATTCTTTTTTTTTGCTTTTGCACCAGTTTCCGACCCACTAAAAGTGGTCGACTAATCTAATTCGTGCACAAAGGCATGTGCACTGACCAAGTGTTGTTCCTCATGGGAATCGAACCCAGTATTCCCCGGGTACGTCCTTGGAAGGAGAATCTATTCTCATTTTTGGGATACTTAATGATTGACATTTTATGACCAGATTTTACTATTTATTGTATAATTAATGTATTTTGATTTTATTATAATCCAGATACATTAATTATGCAATTAATCTAAAAAGGCAAAATTTGCTTATAAAATGTAACGGAGGGAATAGATAATTTTTTGAAATTAAATTCTCAATGTAATTAATTTTCCATTATTTTAGAAAAATGTGTTACAAATAATTTAGCAATTTTTTAAAAAACAAATTCAATTCAGAAAAAAGTGTGTCAGAAAGAAACACCGAAATTGAAGGAGAGCGTTATTGCAGATATTGTCCATTTGTTATTATTGTATGAGCATTGCTATTTAGCATGAAATTTTTACACAAGAAATGCAAGAATTAACACATGGCAAAATCTTAAAGGATGATGTCATTTAATCTCATTTTTTAGTGGAAAACATGGGTGGTTATGGATGTAATCAAGGGTGAGGATTTATTCTTCTTTTTCTTGCATCAAAAAATTCTTGCTAAATAGCATTTTCCTTATTGTATTGTCCTTGTCATAAAATTCACATGCCATGCCTATAAAGAATAATAATACATCCAAAACAAGTACAAAAAATAAAATAAATTAATCTTCTAAAAATTAAGCACTTTACTATTCAACAAGATCCCAACCCAACGGCTATATTTTCTTCCCTTTCTTCCATTATTATCACTTCCAATAATAACAATAATCATTTCACACACTGAATTCCCACAACGGTTCCATCAATCTATCCTCATAAAACCATCACATTCACATTTTCCTTACTCTCTCTGCAATAATGGAAACTACTGTTACAGTTACAACTACTTCTGCTTCTGCTTCTGCTGCTGCTATTACCACTGATGCTGCTAAGGTTCAAAGAGTAACCAAAAAATCTTCTGATGAGTTACTTAGAAAGTTTGCTGAAGTGGGTACCGACGATAAGAAAGAGTTGCGTCTTATCAAACGCCGTAAGAAGAAGATTAAGCAAAATCAATCTGAGAGCACTTCAAATGGCGCCACCGCCGTGGTAGAAAGGAGATCGCTTTTGCCGGCTACCGTTAGCCGGAAATCGGTGTTGCTTAGGCAGCTCAGGGTTAGAGATAACAGAAACAAGTCATCTCTGTTGGGAACCATTCACAAGGTGAGAGTGAGACCAATTTTTAATGTTATTTTCTTTGTCTCAAACATTCTCAATTTGTTATTGTTTTGTTAATTACTAGTACTATTTTGTTGCAGACATGGCGTAGAACTGTAGAAGGTGCTTCTAGAGTTTTCATGGAAAAGCATTATAATCGTCATAAGCGTTTGATCAATGATATTGTTTAGATTCTGCTGATGATATCAGTGCTTGATTAATTTATAAGTTATGTTATGCAAATTCATCATCAGATGAAAGAAAGGCTCACTCTCACCACCTTATGTATATTGCAGCACTATTTGTTTAATTCAGTTATTATCATTATGTTCCTTTTTTCATTTATTGATTGTATTATTTTTTACTTCATGTATTGATTAAAATGTATTCTTTTGACTTTGTGTGCTTATAAATTAGTACAAACTTGAACCAAAAAAATGTATGTTAAAATAAAAAGTATGTATCATTAAGCAATAAAATGATAGCATTGTCATACTACTAACAAGTGACACAATTTAGGATTCTCTTTGGTTATGTGGTTATGTGGTCATCGATTTCTACGATTATTCAGATCAGATAGGATAATTTGTATTTTGAAACTTATTTTAGATGGTTTAGACAAATCAGAAAAAAAATTCTCAAATCTTCATTTGACATCATGAATCATACTAGCAGAGAGACTAGCAGAACCTTCTTGACTTGGAATTACTTCCTACCACACTTAGTGTGATGGAATGACTAAATATGAGTAAATTGTTCCCTGATTTTATACAACACTTTTAAAAGGTCTCTCACTTTGTGAATATTTCAAATATGTTTCCAAGTCTCAAATAACGAATGAGGCCACCATGCGAACGGATTCTGATCTATGAGAGTCATGTATTAACTTTAAAAGTACAATCTAGAGGAGGATCCCAAGATATTGCATAGAGGATTCTGGAGGATGTTCGAGAGGAGCGACCGCATATGACACTAAAGATCCAATCAACACTGTAGAATAGTTGTGCGTCAGAGCAAAAATTGGACATTACCTGCTTCAAGCTTCCCTCGAACCCAATTTTTCATATTTTTGTGTGTTCGCTGCGGTAAGCGGAGAAACCTTAGATATGAATGAGGTATCCAAATGACAGATTACGATAGTTTTGATGACTTTGTGTCATTACTATGTTTTCTAACCACATTTCAGGACATTTTCAGTAGTTTTATCGCATTTTCCGTATTGAATAAAGAGAAGATAGCATCATTACCAAGATTGCTTGAAGCACAAGAAAGAGAAGAAAAAGAGAAAAACCACAAAGAGGCTGCGCAGTGGCGCAGGTAGGCAGCGCAATGGCGCCGAGCCCTCGGTTAGCTGCGCAATGGCGCGGGGTTCTGGCGCCATGGCGCAGGCGCGTAGAGAAAAACCCTATATATTTGAATCTAATTCAGAAAAAAAGGGTTACAGTTTTTGACGGCAAAGAATACTTCTCTGAGGCGATTTCTGAAGAATATCAAGTGGATTTCAAGTGTGAAAACACCTTCAATCTTCTTTGTAATGAATTCTATTACTCTATTTTGTTTTATTAATTCAATTATGAGTAGCTAAATTCCCATGATTGGATTTTAGGGGATTCTAATTGCTATTACTCTTGAACCATGTAGTTTCATATGATATTTTAATGAATTACGAAGTTAGTTTCAGTTAATTATTCCTTGTGCTTAATGCTTTACATAAATTGATCACTTATGTGATGAATCCAATTGTTTGTTTGACTATGAGAGTAGGAATAAATTTATCGATCTAGAAATAATTATTCAATTAACCGTTACTTAAGAGATTTTGAATTGTTAATTGAGAATTCAAAGATTAAAGTGCCAAAACCTCAATTGATCATAAATCACCTAAGAGATTAGGGAGTTATGATTAAGGGAGAGGATTATGTTATCAAGAGATTGAGCATAATTACTTTTTTTAATCGAATCGTGAAACTGAATTTGTAATTTGTTAACATGCATGAACTACCAAGAATGATAGTAATTAGATGAACCGAATAGGTCCAATCGCTTTCTTCTCCTGAAATCAAATCATATTTTCTTGCCGTTTATTTCTAAGAAACCTGAATCTTAAACAAATCCCCCCTTTTAATTAATGCAAATTTACTCTCGTATGATTTCAATTATTTTCGTTTGATTCGGAGCAATCATATCCCTGCGGATACGATAATTTATATACTTACTTTGATACTTCATCAAATGGCGCCGTTGCCGGGGATTGTTGATTGAATCAACAAGGTAATTGGATCATACGTAGTTTATTTTACTTTTATTTATTTTTAGTTTTTAATATTCCAAAAAAAAAAAATTATATTTTATTTATTTTAGTTTGATTCTGTTAGAGTTTATTTAGGATCTTTAGTTATATTTTATTTAGTTAAAATATTGATTTAGTAAGATTTTACTAGATTCAGTTAAAAAAAAATTATAAAAAGATTTAGTTTTATTTATTAGTTAGATTTAGTTTTATTTTATTAGTTCCAAAAATATATATATATATATATATATATATATATATATATATATATATATATATATATATATATATATATATACCTTTACTTCTAAAAAAAATATAAGATAGAAAAAAAAAATATTGTTCTTTTCATGTCTTTTTCATTGTGCTTTGCTACTAAAAAATTTCTTCAAGTTTTGTAGCAATGGAATCAAGATGGATTGATAATTTTTTGCTTGATTGCGAAGGAATTGCTATTATTTGTTATTATCTCTCTCGACTATCTGATCAGCAAAAATCGGTGAATAGTCGACTAAAGTTATTGAAAGAGAGATGTGGATTTTGTGGAGCGAATCATCACAATGACTATTGTGAGCAATTTTGTTTAAAGAAAGAAAAGCCTGAAGTAATCAACATCGATTATAACTTTCAACTCAAAAAGATTTTGGATGAATTTTTGAGATCAAATCAAGTTGCATTTGATGGATTTGGAGTTGAATGTAGTAATCTTGTTAAAAGGGCAAATGCGTGTGAGAAGTTGGTTGAGAGTGAGATAGAACATTGTGCTATTGTGGTAGAAGAAGAAGATTTGAAAAACAAGGTTAATGGCACGAGAAGAGTGAACCATTTTGACATCTATGTGACATTTGAGTCTCAACCAATGGAGCTTAAAGAGAGAAACCATTTGCCAAATAAGCATCAATCTTCTCCAAGGTGGGAGAGCCCATATTCCAAAGCTTTAGTGATTGGAGCATGGGAGCACTTGATTCTTTATGCTAAGTTCATGGATTTCTTACCAAACAAGCGGAAGAAGAATGATGACATGTTTTTTCTAACATATATGCCACCCTAACAGTGGTTGAAGCGTCAAGCTAATGACGTTAAACAAGCGCGTGACCTTTTAGGTCATGGACCGTCAAGCTATTGACGTTAAACGAGCGCTGCTTGGGAGGCAACCCAAGATTTTTATTTACTAATTTATACTTTTAGTGTGCCTTGTTTGTGTTTGCAGGTTAAGTAAAGGAGTAGAGTCGAGAAAGTTGGATGAGTCGGAGAGATGGGCCCAAGACTTTGAGGCCTATCAACAGCGGGAGCATTCCTATGAGGCAGACTTTGGCCTCGGAGAGAGACGGGATGAGAGCGGATCTTCTCATCAGTGACTCTACAGTTGGTATTTGCTTAATCCTTTGAACTTGAATTTTATTTTGTCTTTTCTGAATGTCTATGTCTGTTTGAAAACTTGTGCACTATTAATATTGGTTTGTAAAAAAGTAAAAAAATAAAAATGAGGTCTGTTAGGTTAGCATTGATTGGTACATGGATTTGTGATTCCCTTGTTGGTTGCTTATATGCTTGAATTCTATTAGAAAAGCTGAGGAAATTTCTCAAACATTGACCACTCGATAATCCGGCGGAGCCGTGAGATTTCGAGCCCAAACACTTAAAATTTTTCTTGTTATGAGAGATTCCACAGCTTAGCTAATTCTCTAGAACTTGCTTATGTTCTCCTTCTTGATTGATCGTTATAAATATCACACCGAGGCAAGTTGTTTGTACCTTGAGCCTTTTGAAGCTACCTTGCTTATATAATAAATCATTTGTTAACCCCTTTGAGCTGAAAGAAAAAATGTTATTGCTTGTTGAACCCAAATTTTTTCAAAAGAAATGAAAAACAAAAAAAAAAAGATTTTCTTGGAATTCAGACACTTAACTGATAAATTGAGCACATGACTCATCATTAAGTTTGGGGTTGCTTTTGGTATTTGCAACCGAATAAGTTTGGGGTGGGGTACTAGAGAACTGAAAAAAGAAAAAAAAATATGAAAGATAGAAAGAGGTATCCCATACACCTCTAAAAAAAATGAAAAAGAAACAAAAAAATGTGTGATTGAAAGAAATAAATAAGTTCTCTAGTATAAACCGCTAAAGTGTAAAGGGGAGAAAGAAGAAAAAAATAATAATAACTTCATTGTTTCGAAAAAAAGGTGATCTTGAAAACTCCAAGTTTTTCTGCTTACCATCCAAAAACATCCACCCTTTAACCTTAGCCCCGCTATAACCCTCAAGTCCTCTAAAGGTGTGAATTTGTTTGTGTGTCGATCGATTGTAGAATGATTGCAAGCATATGGTTGAATGGCTATGACTGTGTTGATTGAGCGAATTGAACAAATAAACAGGAGAGAAAGTGAGTGAGTGAAGGGATTATGTTTGGTCAATATTTGCAAAAGGTTCTTGTTTTTCTAATATTATTCGGTGTGCATGTGTAGTTATAATAGGAATGATCATAGGAGTGTTGATTATGATGTTTGACTTGACTGACTTTGCTGATGTGGACTAAACTGTTGAGATAGTGTCATGTTTTCCGATAGATACAGGTATTCCTTGAGGACAAGGAAAAGTTCAAGTTTGGGGTTGTGATGACTTTGTGTCATTACTATGTTTTCTAACCACATTTCAGGACATTTTCAGTAGTTTTATCGCATTTTCCGTATTGAATAAAGAGAAGATAGCATCATTACCAAGATTGCTTGAAGCACAAGAAAGAGAAGAAAAAGAGAAAAACCACAAAGAGGCTGCGCAGTGGCGCAGGTAGGCAGCGCAATGGCGCCGAGCCCTCGGTTAGCTGCGCAATGGCGCGGGGTTCTGGCGCCATGGCGCAGGCGCGTAGAGAAAAACCCTATATATTTAAATCTAATTCAAAAAAAAAGGGTTACAGTTTTTGACGGCAAAGAATACTTCTCTGAGGCGATTTCTGAAGAATATCAAGTGGATTTCAAGTGTGAAAACACCTTCAATCTTCTTTGTAATGAATTCTATTACTCTATTTTGTTTTATTAATTCAATTATGAGTAGCTAAATTCCCATGATTGGATTTTAGGGGATTCTAATTGCTATTACTCTTGAACCATGTAGTTTCATATGATATTTTAATGAATTACGAAGTTAGTTTCAGTTAATTATTCCTTGTGCTTAATGCTTTACATAAATTGATCACTTATGTGATGAATCCAATTGTTTGTTTGACTATGAGAGTAGGAATAAATTTATCGATCTAGGAATAATTATTCAATTAACCGTTACTTAAGAGATTTCGAATTGTTAATTGAGAATTCAAAGATTAAAGTGCCAAAACCTCAATTGATCATAAATCACCTAAGAGATTAGGGAGTTATGATTAAGGGAGAGGATTATGTTATCAAGAGATTGAGCATAATTACTTTTTTTAATCGAATCGTGAAACTGAATTTGTAATTTGTTAACATGCATGAACTACCAAGAATGATAGTAATTAGATGAACCGAATAGGTCCAATCGCTTTCTTCTCCTGAAATCAAATCATATTTTCTTGCCGTTTATTTCTAAGAAACCTGAATCTTAAACAAATCCCCCCTTTTAATTAATGCAAATTTACTCTCGTATGATTTCAATTATTTTCGTTTGATTCGGAGCAATCCCTGCGGATACGATAATTTATATACTTACTTTGATACTTCATCAAGTTTCATTGATCTAAGTTTTATTTTTTGGTTACAAGATTTTCAGCCTCGTAAATTCTAACATTGGAGACAAAATGACAGTAATACAAACATGAGGGGTTCTAGAGGGTGTTCGAGAGGAGCGGCCGCATAGGGCACATAAATTTTAGGGGAACTAATTTTTTTTTACTTAGTGTGTGTATGTGTGTGCACTTGTGCATGCGTGCGCGATAAAATAAATAAATTATATAATTATTATAATTAAATTGTAAAATAAACTTAAACTCTTATGATTGAAAATAAATTTAAACGCTTATAATCTTGATAGTGAAATCTATTTGAAGAATTAAAAATTATCAAAGAGATTCTAACAATTGAATCTATTTAGTCTGAACTTTTTGACGTGAACTTTTTGACTATACGGTCATAGAAGCACATGCTTGATGTTCAAACATTAGAAATTTTAAAAGTGTATTTGGATTGGATAGCACATGCTTGATGTTCAAACATTAGAAATTTTAAAAATATGGATTAATTTTTATAAAGTTTTCGGTTAAATATTTTAAATTTTTCGGTTAAATTTGAAAAATATGGATTAATTTGAAATATTTAAAATTTTAGGAGCCAACATACAATTTTGAAAATTTTATAGGAGTCAATTTAATTTTTTTGAAAAATATAGAGACAAACTTACAAAATTTGATAACTTATAAGGATCAATTTAAGTAAGGAATAAATTTTTAAAATAGTATTCCCTTTCAAAAAAAATAAAAAAATTCTATGACCGTATAGTCATGGTGTGCTGGATGGATTCGTGACATAAAGAGAAAGAGAATTTATTTTTTGACAAGAAGGGAAAGAGAGTTGATCGTTAGCACTTGGGATAATGTTTTTGGGTTAAGATAATTTTTTTACGTAATGGATGAGTTGTGCAAGTTTATATGAGGTAAACGGTTTGAAAGATAATTAGGCATTAATAAAGGGCATAGTTTATTGGTTTACTAATAATAATTATTACGACCTCCGTTTTAAGTGTCCGTTAGAATAGTAATACCAAATTAAGAAAGTGTATTTTTGCATGTTATCTTCCTATTATACCCTGATTTTAATCCACCAATAAATTCTTATTTTTTTTGCACACACTTTCTTTTTCCAATAAATTTAATATATTATGTACATGGAAAAAAAAATTTAATATATTATGTACATGGAAAAAAATATTTTAATATGTTATATCATTAATTAGTTTTATTGAAAAAGATATGAGTAATTGACAATGAATACAATTGATAAATCATACCTTTAATATATCAAATAGACAGTTAAATAGGAACGTTAAATCCTAAGTTTTTTGACACTTAAAAAGAAACGGAGGTAGTATTATCTTATTATGGATTATTTGTGAAAATGTAAAAACTAAAAATACAATATTAATGAATCATGCATGAATCAACTTGTAAGAAAGAAATAAAAATGACACACGATGAAGAAAAAGTGTAAAAACTAATTTGTTCCTTGATTTTATACAACACTTTCAAAAGGTCTCTCACTTTGAATATTTCAAATATGTCCCCAAGTCTCAAATCACGAATGAAGCCACCATGCATGCAAAGAGCTTCCGGATTTTGATCTATGAGAGTCATGTGTATTAACTTTAAAAGTACAATCTGGAGGAGGATCCCTAGATATTGCATAGGAGGATTCTGGAGGATGTTCGAGAGGAGCGACCACATATGACACTAGAGATCTGATCAACATTGTAGAATAGTTGTGTGTCAGAGCAAAAATTGGACATCACATGCTTCAAGCTTCCCTCGAACCCAATATTTCATATTTTTGTGTGTTCGTTGCGGTAAGCGGAGAAACCTTAGATATGAATGAAGTATTCAAATGACAGATTACGATAACTTCATTGATCTAAGTTTTATTTTTTGGTTACAAAATATCAGCCTCATAAATTCTAACAGTTGAGACAAAATGACAGTAATACAAACATGAGGGTTCTAGAGGGTGCTCGAGAAGAGCGGCCGCATAGGGCACTTAAATTTTAGGGGCACCAATTTATTTATTTTTTTACTGTGTGTGTGCGTGTGTTCACTTGTGCATGCGCACTCGTTAAAATAATAAATTATATGATTATTATAATTAAATTGTAAAATAAACTTAGACTCTTATGTTGAAAAATAAATTTAAACGCTTATAATCTTGATTGTGAAATCTATTTGAAGAATTAAAAGTTATCAAAGAGATTCTAACAATTGAATCTATTTGGTGTAAACTTTTTTATGTGAAGTTTTTTATATTGATATAATATTTAACTTTTCTTTTGTATTATATAATATATATATTTATAATTATATAACTTATAAGAAAAATGGGTCACCAAAATTATAACTTGAATAGGGCATCTAAAATCTCAGCGACGACCTGAGTACAACTTATGTGGAAACAAATAGGAGTGACAATTAAGTGACCGAGTAGCTTTACATCAATTCATTACTTTCACATGGCCAAATAAGACATTCCCCTCCGAACTGTTTACGCTTTTTGTTGTATGGACTCATGGACTGTGATGTTTGGTCCTAGAACTGAAGTTGAGAAATCTATCATGTCCTCGATAGAACTGACAACGATTTTTGTTTCATCTATATTAGCCTTTCTTTCGCATTCATAAGTTGAAAACTTGATCATTGGGTCTAATGTACTTTCATCAAATAACTTATACCACAACTGCTTCATTTTACCCATCTTGGATGCCGAAAATGGTAGCTTGGAGGCTATGCTTCTGAGAAGGAAGGAAAATTCAAGTGTTATGTCCCTTATGCCCGCCATCAGCATAAGTTTTCCTTCTTTAATCACTCTCTCCCTCCCTCAGAAAAAAGTATCTGGTTTGGCATCGTCACTATTTCGCTTTCATACAGATAGTATTTGGGCGGTTCGTTTTGACGGTGGAAGAGACCCTCACCAAATATCTGATTAGCTTTGTAGAAGAGTTGTGCGTCTGGGAAAAAAATTTGACATTACTTGCTGCAAGCTTCCCCGAACCCAAATTTCCATATTTTTGTGCGTTTTCTGCGGTGAATTTTGAATTTTCCCAATATTAAATTTGATCAGATTCCAATTAAGAATTCTGAACAATACTAAAAAATTTACTCCAATAATTCTGGTGAATTAGGTCACTCCAAAACTCTTCGGCTTCTTCACAATCTCAAAGGAAGTGCATTATCATTTTCAAGACTTCTTTCATAACAAATTTTCTTCCAATAAATAATATGTACTTTCCAATGATTTGCAATTGAACCCCATATAAATTCCAAATGAAATAAGTTTGGCTCTCTTTTGCAGTGCTAAATTTTGAACTTATAATTTATGGCTTGTAAGTTATAACTTATAAGTTCATATGATAAGAAAGGATTCATTTAATAACTATTTTTTTCCACAAGCTTGTAGCTTTAACCTTATAATTTTTCTTTTCTATTTTACCCCTATCATCTTATTAAATCTTAATTAAATATTTTTTTATGTTATTTCATATCTAAAAGTTAGTGAAATTAAGAGTATTTTGGTCAAAGTTACTTATAAGTAAGTTAGTGAAATTAAGAGTAATTTATCTCATCCTCGTGAGTATAACTCAATTGGTAGGAATATTGTATGTAATATTCAAGTAGAGTTTGAACTCTGATACTCCCATTTATTCATTTTAAAAATGAAATATAATATATTTTTTAATTTTGGTTTTAGTCCTAAATGACCAATTTATTTTCATTTTAATATCAAAATTATATCTTTTTATGTTTAAGATATATCTATATTATGTTTAAAAAAATGTCAAAATTATGTCCATCTTATACAACATAAGAAAATTAGTTGCATTGGTAAACTCTCAAATACCCTTGCTTAGAAATCTGCCACATGTCCTAAGCAAGGGTATTTGATGTCCTAAAATTTGCAAACTGAACTAAAATACCAGTAAATTGAGCCAAATTCTGAGCCAACCAAGCCGAATTGACTTTTGTGAGAGTAAAAACAAATTTTTTTCAAGCCACATGTTGGATACAAACCAAGCCATGGAAGCCACGGTTTGTTCCAATTGAAAAGGAAATGTACAGTTTACCAACATGTGAGTAGACACATCACTACTTTTTCACCTTCCTTTTTCCTTTCTTTTTCCAATGTCTGTCTTTGTCTCTTCTTTTTGACTTTTCAAATTGTTCCACTGCACAATTCATTTTTCGGTGGGAAATTCTCAATTTGAAATTTGAAATCAGATTATGATTTACAGTGTGTGTGTATATATATATATATATATATATATATATATATATATATATATATATATATATATATATATATATATACTCCGTATATATACTATCTCTTTTATCTCTTCTAACTACCTCTTTTTTCTCTCAGTTTTTGTTATCAATATTTTGTTATTATCTCCATCTTTTCCTTATCTCCATTTTCTTTTTGTGCAGGAAAGTACAATTGTGAAGAAAAAGAAGCAAGAAGAAGTAAATAAAGAGAAAGAGGTATATAGATGATTACAAAACAAATTACAAATTAGTCAAACTATTATCATAATATGTTCTATTTTCATTTTGTTTTATGTCATTTACATCATCTTTAACAGTAGGAAAAATACATTAGAATTAGAAAGGCTTAATTACTAATTTGGTCCCTTATCTTTAATTTAGTTCTCAATTTGGTCTCTTATCTTTTAAACGTCTCAATTTGGTCCCTTATTTTTTCTGAAGTTCTCAATTTGGTCCCTCCCGTCAAATTTTTCACTATTACCATTAAATTTGGACACGTGTCATCTGTCCAAGTGTGCCACATGTCCAAAATTTTAAAAGACAAAAGATCAAATTGAGAACTACAGAAAAGATAAAGGACCAAATTGAGACCTGCAGAAAAGATAAGGGACCAAATTGAGACTTTTAAAAGATAAGGGACCAAATGAATAAGTAAACCAATTAGAAATTAAAACAAAACATAACATCTATGGCCAAGAAAGTTATTAGCTCTATTATTTCTTTTACAAATACTTATTTTCTTAGCAATGTTTTGATTTGTTTTAGAAATTAAAAAAAAAAAAGAGTAAAGGAATATGATAATAAGATGCTAAAGAAAGAGTTTTAGATCTAAAAAAAGAAAAGAAAAAAAAAAGAGAGAGAGAATCAGTGCGATTTTTTGAAATACAAACATAGAGAAAATCTAAATCATATACAAAAAAATTTTATATGCAAACTCTGATTTTTTGTTGTTGCAAGGTAGATGCAGTGCGATTTCCGACAAGGTGGTTGAATTTCCCGGTGAGGTGGTCGGCGATGGTGTTCAAATCTTAATTTTTCTGCGTGGGTTTTGTAGAGGCGATAGAGGAGGTTCTATTTATGATGATGATCTTTTTTAAATGGCTTATGATGATTTTTTTTTTAAATGGTTGTTGGAGTTCCTAAAAATGTTTCAGATCTGACAATAAGTTTGACAACAAAAATAGAGAAGTAAAGGATGAAGATGGTGAGATTGAACAACCAAACAAGGTTTGAAACAAACTGAATTAGGCAGTGAGAGATGTTGTTGCGGCAGCTAGGATTGATAAAGGGGAGAGAACTTCCAATTTATTTTTTTTGGTGAAAAGAGAAAATGCAAATAGTAAATGAGTTGTGAAAGTTAAAAGTAAAAAAACAAAAAATAGCTGCTACACTAGAGAGGTGAGAAACATGATTAAAGAAACAACTTTCTTTGCATCGGTAGTGGGTGAAAAATCACAACCTTTTTACTAACTAGAGAGCTGAATAAAATTTAATAACATTAATAAATCAACAGCTTTTTTGCTAACTTGTCTTTTCAAAAAATCAATTTTAAGTACAAAGAAAATGACGAAATTAAGTGGGTGAAAAATATTTGAAAGTAAAAAGTAAGGTGTTCAACAAAAATTAATTGGTTGAAAAATATTTGATAAACTAAGCTATATGTAGTACAGTACTTTGATAAAAAAAAATGAAAATATGTCTTAATACTTATCATACTAATATTCTCACTTAGGGAATAAATTATAACTGATAAAAATTTCAACATAACTATCATATATATACTAAATAAATCATATGCGGGACAAAAAATGACACTAATTCAAATACGGAAAAAAATATAAATAGCATACTAATAAATCATACATTAGACAAAATATGCTATCACATTCGGGATAAATTATAATTAATAAAAATTTCAAAATAACCATCATTTATATACTAAATAAATCATATGCATGGGTCATTTTAACCATCATATGCATGAATATACGACAAAAATAAAAAAAATTTACTTCCATTTATACCAACATTTAACTGTTATACAAATGTTAACTGTCCGTCGTGTTCTGTTACGACCCGTGCGATAGCACGGGTCTATAACTAGTTATGACGAAAAGTAAAACATAATTTTTTGGACCAATGGTTAAGACATCGTCTTTTCATGTCGAAGACACAGGTTCGATTCCCATAAGGGATGACTATTCTTTCCCATCGCTTTCGAAGAAGTAAAACAGAAAATTTTGAAAGAATAAAAACATGTCTTTTTTATTTTATCATATTATTTGTAGGCATTTGGGCATCATCGTTGCAGATCCGGGAGAATGGACATTCCGGTGACTTTTATTTTATCATATTATTTGTAGGCATTTTGCAATTGCCGTTGCATGCTATTAACATGGATGCTGTGAGATTGTTTGCAGTTTCATCCTTTCTATTTTTAGCGAAGTTGAATTTGTACTTGCATGTGATGTACTTGATGAAGTATCAAAGTAAGTATAAAAATTATCGTATCCGCAGGGATTGTAGTGAATCAAACGAAAGTATTGGTTGAAATCATACGTAATTTAATTTGCATAAATAAAAAGGGGGGATTTTTCAGGATTAGGTTTTGAAGAAAATACGGCAAGAAAATAGGATTCAAATTTAGAAAGAGAAGACGATTGGATCCTTTCGGTTCATCTAATTATTATTATCTTGGTAGTTCATGCATGTTAACAAGGTTTACAAATTTAGTTTCACGATTCGATTAAAAAAAGTAACTATGCCCAATCTCTTGGTACATAATCCTCTCCCTTGACCATAACTCCCTAATCTCTTAGGTTATTCATGATCAATTGAGGTTTTGACACTTTAACCCTAGAATTCTTAATTAACAATTCGAAATCTCTTAAACAACGGTTAATTGAATAACTATCCCTAGATCGATGATTTACTCCTACTCTCGTAGCAAACTGTAAGACCCAAGATTTTACTGTGCGTTTTTCTAATGAACTCTAGTGTCGGCTACGAGTTTTAGGGTTTTTGGTGAAACGGTTTTGTGAGTATCGTCGCTTTAATGAGATTTTTGCTGTAACGGAGCCTGTTTTGTGCTCGTGCGCTGGAAAGGCACATACTTTCGGGTCGTGATCCTCTTTTAAGTATGAGGAGATTTCTGTGGATTCAGAATAGCGAGTTTTGGATTATTCTTGTTTTTGGAAAAACGAGTAGGATTTTACCCGCGGATGTAAAATCTTATTGCGTCTGTTTTAAGTGAGGTTTCGGGTGGGAGTTTTATATATCTGCGTGAGTTAGGATATGTCCTGAGATTAATTTTCTAAGGTATGGAAGAAAATTACAGTCGCGGAAAAAGATTCGGCGATAAGTTTTGGAAATGTTAAACGTTAGACGTTCTTTCCGTAGGTTTTATGTTTTTGTGATTTACGTTCGTCGCGTCGCGCGAGAGCTGAATACGAGACTTGTTATGGATGAGTAGATGATATCTTGTGATTTTTCATAAAGCAAATTGATCCAATGGCTAGGGTTTAAGATTGGACTTTTGACTTTGATCCAATGGTGGATTGGCTATCAAGAGCCTTTGACATAGTAAGGAGGTTTAGTGACTTGTGGACTTAGGAAAATCACAAACTTCACTCCTTTTCTTTCTCTCTTTCACGTGAAACTCCATTCTTACTTTCTAACCTTCACCAAATTTTCCATTCTTCACCATTTCACTCCATTTCAAGCTTGGGAGCTTTGTGGAATTGTTGTAGAGAATCACTTGCTTAAGGTAACCACCCTTTTCCTTTTCATTTTGGTTGGTTAAAACTCTTGGAGTTATGAGTTTTAGATTATGTTCATGAGATGAAAATGTTAGGAATTGATTCTTGTTTCATAAAAGTTGTTCATGAGAGTTTAGTAAGCATGCTAGGCTTTGTTATTTCAATTTTCCATGAGTTTGTGAGAATCTCATGAGAGTGAGAGTTAGGGTTTTGGAAATAAATTATATTGATCAATTACTTGAGGTTATGTTGTTTGGTTTTGGAAAACGAGGTTGCTTTTGAGCCTTTGGGCAAAAGGGAAATGCGTTGTATGGTTTTGTTTTAGAAAATCCGATGAAAAATATTTTGGGGTTTATGAAAATATTTCCTAAGTGTTTATGTGGTGTTTTTGGGGTCCAAGTGATTTAAAACTCTTGTGACATGAGGTGTTGTTTTTCGCTTTGAAAACATGTTTGAAAATGATTACCGGTCGGTTGAGGCCCGTAATAAAACTTGTGCTTGGATTTGGTTTTGATTTTGGAAATGAAAATCAAATAACTTGCACTCGAAGCAACCAACAAGCTTTCGGAAATGTATTGCTTGCTTATGAAAATGGTTTGCTTTTATGCCTTGAAAAAGTGTTGGGAACTAATAGAATCAAACTAGGCTTGAGTGGGAAAAAGGGTGGTGTGAGTTGCTGTCTTTTGCTGTCATGACAGGTGCAACTCGCCGGGCGAGCGTTTACTCGCCAGGGCGAGCGTCACAGGTCATGGACACGCCAGGGCGAGCCCCACAGCGAGTGAGACCTGTCTTCACTGCCTTCACTCGCCACCAACTCGCCAGGGGCAGCTCTGGAAGTTGAAATTTTGGATTCTGATTTCTAAACTTGGTTTTTAACTTTCTAATCCCTTTTTAGTAATTTATGGAAGTGGCGGGGATTGGAAACGAGTTTTTCGGGTACTCGGAAAGTACTTAACTTGTAACGCAAGAAAACGGCCATTTTGCATTTCAAATTATTTAAGACTTTTAACTATTGTTTTGGGTCCTAAAAATAGTACAAATAACTCATGGGGGTTGATCAATACGGTAGTTTTTGGTATGGTATCTGAAAGAGTGAATTTTCCTTAGGAACCTTTAGGTTTTTGGGGTTTTGGTGTAGTTTCAATACTATTGGTTAGAGAACAATGTATTGATTGTTGCGCTGCTTGTTTCAGGAAGCGCGTTGTGTTGTTTGAGCGTGTATTGTTGACGGAAGCTTGCCGAGGTAAGGACATCACTTTATTTCTGTCTTTTCACTGAGTTATAACATGTTTGTTGGTTATTTTCGGTGATGCGTGTTTGTGTGTTTGGCATGTATGTGTTATGTATTCTCGTGATGAGAAAGTGTTTACAATACGTGCGTTGTTTTACATATGATTGGAGATGTATGTATGAACATGTGGGTGAATACATATGATTGGAAATGTATGTATGTTTGTTGTGGTTTGTTACATATGATTGGATATGTATGTACGTTGTTGAGATGGTTTACATATGCTAGGGAGGTATGTATTTGTTGCATTAGTATACATGGGGAATCGTATGCTCATGCATTGTTAGTGCGTAGTGGCGGGAGTGGACTACGAGGTGTGGTTGCGGGAGTGGACCCACCTGATTCTTATAGGGTTTTATTGAGTTCAATACATGGTTGCGGGAGTGGACCATGGGGTGTGATTGCGGGAGTGGATCCACCTTAATCCTTTGTGATTTTGTTGAGTTCGATACATGGTTGCGGGAGTGGACCATGGGGTGTGATTGCGGGAGTGGATCCACCTTAACCTTGTGATTTCGTTGGTGTTTTAGTAGGGGTTGGACCTACAGTTCCGGAACTCATGCATTGTGGTAGCTAGGGTTAGTACCACGCATTGTAGAGGTTGCATTATAGGCTATGTGTGCATTGCTTATATGAACCCGTTGGTGGGAATTGCTTTGGTGGTTAAGAGCTTTCTCTTGTGTTTGTGGAATTATTGTTATGTGTACAATCTTTCGCACCGGTTATATATATACATACTTTTATTTTGTGGTGACCCTTTCTTTCATTTGCGGGCTCAACCCACCCAGATGATGGGTTAGGTCGTGGTGACGACGGTGGCTGTTCCAGGCCCCAGTGGGGGGTTAGAGTTTGAGCTTAGTTAGACTATGCGCTGGTGTGGGTTGTACACCGTGCTTTTTGGTTAGCATAGGGTTTCTAACTTGTTTTGTTGTAAGTATTCGAATACTTAGACTTGGGTTGTAATTATTTAGGAATACACTTTGCTTATCGAAGCACCTTATGATAATGAGTTCTTTTGTATATTTGAATGTCGGCTCATTTAAAATCTTTTATGCGTAACTCTGATTGTGTACAAAAAAAAATAAAATATAGTGCCTTTTCTGGCCTTTGAAAAACGGGATGTTACACAAACAAATAATTGGAATCATCACACAATTGGCCAAATTATGTAAAGCATTAAACACAAGGAATAATTAACTGAAACTAACTTCGTAATTTATTAACATGTCATATGAGACCACATGTTTCAAGAATAATAACAATTAGAATCCCCATGGGATCCAATCAGAGAAGTTTAGCTACTCATAATTAAATCAATAACATAAACATGAAATAAGGTAATAGAATTCATTACAAACAAGGTTGGAATGAGTTTCCACACTTGAGATATCTCTGGAGCACCTCTGAATCGCTTCTGAAAAATAGTTCTTTCGCCGTAAAATTCTATAACCCTTTTTCTGAATTAAATCTAAATTTATAGGGTTTTTCCTCGCGCCTGCGCCATGGCGCCAACTCCCTTGCGCCACTGCGCAGCGACCAGAGGGTCCTGCGCCACTGCGCAGCCTTCCTGCGCCATGGCGCCAGCTGATGGTTATTTTTCACTTTTTCTTTCCTTTCTTGTGCTTCAAGTAATCTTTGCAACGATGCTATTTCCTCTTTATTTAATACGGAAACTGCCATAAAACTACTAAAAGTGCCCTGAAAAGTGGTTAGAAACATAGTAATGACGCGAAGTCATCACAACCCCAAACTTGAACTTTTCCTTGTCCTCAAGGAATACCTGTATCTATCGGAAAACATGGCACTATCTTAACAGTTTAATCACATCAGCAAAGTCAGTCAAGTCAAACATCATAATCAACACTCCTATGATCATTCCTACTATAACTACACCTGCACACCGAATATTATTAGAAAAACAAGAACCTTTTGCAAATATTGACCAAACATAATCTCTTCACTCCCTCACTTTCTCTCCTGTTTATTTGTTCAATTCGCTCAATCAACACAGTCATAGCCATTCAACCATATGCTTGCAAACATTCTACAATCGATCGACACACAAACAAATTCACACCTTTAGAGGACTTGAGGGTTATAACGGGGCTAAGGTTAACAGGTGGATGTTTTTGGATGGTAAGCAGAAAAACTTGGAGTTTTCAAGATCACCTTTTTTCGAAACAATGAAGTTTTTATTTTTCTTTCCCCCTTCCACTTAAGCAAATCATACTAGAGAACTTATTTTTCAACACAATTTCTCAATCATTTTTTTTGAGAGGTGTATGAGATTCCTCTTTCTTTGTATCATATATATATATATATATTTTAGTTCTCTAGTACCCCACCCCAAACTTATTCGGTTGCAAATACCAAGAGCAACCCCAAACTTAGTGATGAGCCATGTGCTCAATTTATCAGTTAAGTTCCTGAACTCCAAGAAAATCATCTTTTTTTTTTTTTTTTTTTTTTGTTTTTCAATTCTTTTGAAAAAATTTGGGTTCAACAAGCAATAACATTTTTTCTTTCAGCTCAAAGGGGTTAACAAAGGATTTATTATATAAGTAAGGTAGCTTCAAAAGGCTCAAGGTACAAACAACTTGCCTCGGTGTGAAATTTATAACGATCAATCAAGAAAGAGAACATAAGCAAGTTCTAGAGAATTAGTTAAGCTGTGGAATCTCTCATAACAAGAAAAAATTTTAGTGTTTGAGCTCGAATCCTCACGGCTGGGCCGGATTATCGAGTGGTCAATGTTTGAAAAATTTCCTCAGCTTTTCTAATCACATTCAAGCATACAAGGCAGTCAACAAGAAAATCACACAATCATGCATCAGAGACGCTAACCTAACAGACTTTGCATATCTATGATCGAACAAATCTAAATAGTGCACAAGTTTTCAAAAAGACACAACCATTCATAAAAGACAAAATTAAATTCAAGTTTAAGGGATCAAGCAAGTACCAAAGAATTACTGCTGATGGGAAGGTCCGCTCCCATCCTGTCTTCCGCCGAGGCTAAAGTCTGCCTCATAAAAGTGGGTCTGCTGATAGGCTGCATACTCATCACCCCACCGTTGTTCTTCACTGACATGCCGAGCTGTTGTCTGAGCCTTTTCAATATCATGCTGAGCTCTGAGCTGCTCCAAGGTCGGATAGGTAGGGTACATGGGAGGTGGCTGAAAAGAAGCTCTACGTGCCATAGCAGCCTGGTAAAGAGTCGACCCGGAACTGTAGTAGGTATGTGGCACGTGGCAGGCCTCTGCAATGGCCAGCTGCGTCATCAGTGCAGCAATCTCATCATCGGAGTGGGTGTGGCCAGGCATCTCTGGTTGTTGTTGTTCTGGATGCACACCAGCCTCATACATGTCTATCTCTTGCAACTCCTCATCTTCTTCCTCCACTTCCGGACCTCCAATCGGGTTTTCTTCAAACTCACTAAAGGCCGCAAAGGTCATTGCTTTGATAGGGGAGAACTGTGTGTCCTCAAAAGTCTCTGGAACCTTCAGATGCCGACACAAAGCAGTGATTAGGTTGCAGTGCCCCAAAGAGCCAGTCCCTGAATGCCTAGCGATCCTACAGATGCTCTCACTCAGCCAATGTCCCAAATCAATTTCTGCTCCTTCCAAAATCAGTTTCACAGTCAAAGCATTATCAAGTTGATATTCTGACAAGTTGGACACCGGAGCCACATTTCTCAGCACCCACTCACCCCAAGCACGGGCCGCGGGTTTGAAATCGCCCAACTTCATCTTCGTTGGAGCCGGTCCTCCCCTATACCTATGCCATTCAATACATTGCCTTCCAACAAAATCTCGGATCACCGTCCGTTCTTCCTTAGTCATGCTGTCTATTGGTCGTGCAGCCATCAAAGCACAACCGTTCCTAGGTACCTTTGCCCCTAAGAATCTGTTCAAAGCATCAGGAGAATAATCAACCATCACCCCCCTCACATATACCTTGTAATCGCGCTGCTCAATAGTTGGTTGCCAAGCATTGGCGTAAAACTCACGCACCAGTCGGTCGTTTCCTGTCAACTTAGATTTTTCTAACAGTTCATTGAATTTCAACCATTTTCTATCTCTCAATGGGACAAATATCTCTGGTACCTCAGACAAACCATTAGCAAATCCTTTCTCAGGCATGAATTTTAAAGACTTTAATTCATTATACCTGTCTCTGCTCCTCTCACGAAAGAAGCTGGCACTCCAGGGATGCCCTTGGGAAGCGCCAAACTTTGCCCGGTACGCCTCAATATAGGGGTGTTATTGTTGGATAGAACCTTCTCCCGGACCGCTCGGAATGCTTCGCGAACTCCTTGACCTCTTCGATGGCTCTCCGTCAAGTGGATTGATCTTCTTCTTCCCCATGGTTTGGGAATTTCGTGGGTTAGTGTGGTGTGAGTGAGGTTGTTGAAATTTCCGTGTAGGGTTTTGTGAGGGATGGGGATGATGAAATTTGTTGAGTTTTTGAGTAATGGGTTTGATTTTTGGGTTTAGATGTTGTGGGTAGGAGTTTTGTGGTGTTTTAATGGAGTTTTTGAGTTGGTTGGGTTTTTGGGGGTTTTTTTTTTGTTGAAGATTTTGGAAGGATTTGAGATGAATTTGAGTTGTAGGTGAGGAATTTGGTAATGGGGTTTTTGAGTTGAGGTTAGGATTGATGTTTGTGAAGAGTTTGGGTGAGATTAGAGGTTGGTAATGGAGTTTTTGGGTTGAGAAATTTTTAAAATTTCGGGTTGGAGATGAAGAGGGGGGAGTAGGGTTTGTGTTGTTGTGAGGAAGAAGAAGAGTAATTCTGATTTTAAGAAAGGAGGACGGGGCTGCGCCACTGCGCCATGGCGCAGCGATGTAGATAGAGTCTTTGGTCCTGGGATCGTTTCTGCGCCACTGCGCGAGTTTACGGCGCCATTGCGCATCGAGCAGAGAAGGCTGCGCCCTTGCGTGGCCTGGCTGCGCCATGGCGCGACGAGCAGAGAGGGCTGCGCCCTTGCGTGGTCTGGCTGCGCCACTGCGCGCGCGACTTTGCTTTATTTCTTTATTTATTTATTTTTTTTGCTTTTTCACTTCCTTCGACTCGATTCCTTTGCTTAACCTGCAACCACAATTTAGTCACATAAACAAAATAAAAATTAGTAAATAAAAACCTTGGGTTGCCTCCCAAGCAGCGCTTGTTTAACGTCAATAGCTTGACGGTCCATGACCAAATGGCCATGCGCTTGTTTAACGTCCTGATGCTTGACGCTCCCTATAACCTCAAGGGTCACGGAAGGGCAATGCCACATTGTGGCAGTTGAACTCTCCTCCTTTGTAGGCCTTCAATCTTTGGCCATTGACTTTAAACGCTTTTTCCTCCTCTCCCGGTTTAAAAATTTCCACGGCCCCATGTGGAAAGACTTCCTTAATAACAAAGGGACCGGACCACCGGGACTTCAGTTTTCCTGAAAATAATTTTAACCTTGAGTTGAACAACAAGACTTGCTGTCCCTTACGAAATTCTTTCATCACCAATCCTTTGTCATGGTATTGTTTTGTCCTAGCTTTAAAGATCACGGCGTTTTCATACGCCTTCAACCTCCATTCTTCCAACTCATTTAGCTTTAACAGTCGCTTTTCACCTGCTAGACCTGCATCAAAATTTAAAAATTTAACAACCCAATAAGCTTTATGTTCCAATTCAACTGGTAAATGGCAAGCTTTGCCATAGACCAACTGATATGGAGAGTAACCGAGGTGTGTTTTAAAGGCGGTTCTATAAGCCCAAAGTGCATCATCGAGCTTCATAGACCAATCTTTCCTTGTAGATGAAACTGTTTTTTCTAGAATCTGTTTGAGTTGTCGGTTTGACACTTCAACTTGTCCGCTAGTTTGCGGATGGTATGGGGTAGCCACCTTATGCTTGACATTGTACTTGGCTAGAAGATTCTCCAAATATTTGTTACAGAAGTGCTTACCTCCGTCACTGATGAGAACTCTTGGTACACCGAACCTGGTGAAAATGTTTTTCTTTAAAAATTTAACTACCGTGTGGGCGTCATTAGCTGGACAAGCAATAGCTTCGACCCACTTTGTCACATAATCTACACACACCAGGATGTGGAGGTTAGACTTTGAAGATGGGAAAGGTCCCATGAAGTCTATCCCCCAACAGTCAAAAGGTTCCACCACAATCATACTGTTGAGAGGCATCTCATCCCTCTTTGAAACATTGCCGGTCCTCTGGCAATTATCACACTGTTTGGTGAACTCCACACAATCTTTGAAAAGGGTCGGCCAAAAGAAGCCGCTTTGAAGTACCTTGGCCGCAGTCCTTGGCCCACTGTGGTGTCCTCCATAAGGTGAACTGTGGCAGTGCCACATTATCTTTTTCGCTTCGTCTTCATCCACACATCTTCTCATTATCTTGGCCGACCTTGAACAAATATGGATCATCCCAAACATAGAAATTTGCATCCCTTTCGAACTTTTGTTTTTGTTGGTATGAGAAATCTTCCGGAATCACTTTATCTACCTTAAAGTTAGCCATGTCAGCATACCAAGGCCTTTTAGATACAGTAAGCAGTTGTTCATCCGGAAATTCCTCATTGATGCGCTTCTCCTTGTTGGTCACCATAGGATTTTCCAACCGTGACAAGTGGTCAGCCACCACGTTTTCCACTCCTTTCTTGTCTTTAATTTCCAAATCAAATTCTTGTAGGAGGAGTACCCACCTCAAGAGTGTAGGCTTTGACTCTGGTTTTGTGAGAAGGTACCTGAGTGCTGCATGATCGGTAAACACAATCACTTTTGAACCAATTAGATATTGGCGAAATTTTTCCAATGCAAATACCACTGCGAGCAATTCCTTTTCAGTTGTTGTGTAATTCACTTGATTTTCATTCAGAACTTTGCTCGCATAGTATATGGCATGGAAAAACTTCGCATGTCGTTGGCCAAGCACCGCTCCAACCGCATAATCGCTTGCATCACACATTAATTCAAATGGGAGATCCCAATTAGGTGCAACAATTATGGGCGCGGTGACCAACTTCTCTTTAATAGTCACAAAAGCATTTAGACAATCATTATCAAATTTAAATTCATTCTCTTTGACAAGGAGGTTACTTAAGGGCTTTGCTATTTTAGAAAAATCTTTAATAAAGCGCCGATAGAAACCGGCATGACCTAAAAAACTTCGCACTCCTTTAACATTAACAGGAGGAGGCAATTCCTTAATGACCTCTATCTTTGCTTGATCAACCTGTATGCCCTTTAAAGAGATTTTGTGACCAAGCACAATTCCCTTTTTAACCATAAAATGACATTTTTCCCAATTTAAAACAAGATTGGTACTTATGCATCTCTTCAAGACGGCATTCAAGTTATTCAAGCAATGATCAAAAGACTTACCAAAAACAGAGAAATCATCCATAAATACCTCGATTTTGTCTTCCATCATGTCTGAAAAGATAGACAACATACACCGCTGAAAGGTAGCCGGTGCGTTGCATAGACCGAAGGGCATCCTTCGATAGGCAAAGACCCCAAAAGGGCATGTGAATGCCGTTTTCTCCTGATCTGCCGGGTCAACAACAATCTGATTGTACCCGGAATAACCATCTAGAAAGCAATAGTAGGCCTGCCCCGCAAGCCTTTCTAACATCTGATCCATGAACGGAAGAGGGAAGTGGTCATTCCTTGTTGCAGAATTCAACCTCCGGTAGTCAATGCACATTCTCCAACCGGTGACGGTGCGAGTGGGGATTAATTCATTTTTTTCATTCCTCACAACCGTCATACCTCCCTTCTTTGGAACCACATGAACTGGACTTACCCAAGCACTATCTGAAATAGGATAAATCATACCGGCTTTAAGGAGTTTAAGGACCTCCTTTTTCACAACTTCTTGCATGGTGGGGTTGAGTCTTCTTTGGGGTTGGACCACTGGTTTGTAGTCGTCTTCCATTTTTATCTTATGCATACAAAAGCCGGGACTAATCCCTTTTAGGTCATCAATGCTCCAACCCATGGCTTCTTTGTTATCCTGTAAGACTCGAACAAGCTTTTCCTCTTCTAGTGAACTCAACCCGCTGCTTATGATGGCCAGATGTGAAGAATCCCCTCCTAAGAATACATATTTTAGATGAGAGGGGAGCTCCTTCAATTCCGGGGTGACAGTCTTTATTTCCTTTTTACCATCTTCATGACCCTCCAAAGCAAGAACACTCTCTACTACCTTTGGTTTTGTATCCTCTTTGCACGCATCAAGATGACGGAGACAGATTTCAATTTCTTTCTCCCATTCCTCCTCCAAATCATCTATTGAATTAACTATGACTATTTCAAGTGGAGTGGCAGGAGTTTCTTCAACAAATACATCATGAACAACTTCTTCAATCACATCAACCTTGAAACATTGAGGCTCATCATCTTTGTGCTTCATGGCTTGAAACACATTAAACATAACCTGTTCGCCGTGAGTCCTCAACATTAGTTCTCCCATCTCAACATCAATTAGTGCTCTTCCGGTAGCCAAGAAGGGTCTACCTAAGAGTAGTGGTTCTGATCCGGCGTCTTCGTCCATGTCAAGAATTACGAAATCAGCTGGGAACACAAATTCAGCCACTCTTACCAACACATCATGAAGTATGCCATACGGATGCACAATAGATCGATCTGCCAAGGACAACTGCATTTTTGTTGGTTTTGCCACAGCTCCGGGTATTCTTTTCATCATTGATAAGGGCATTAAGTTGATGCTAGCCCATAAATCACATAAGGCTCTCCCCACGGTGATGTTACCTATAGAACAAGGTATAGTGAAACTTCCCGGATCTTTCTTCTTTTGTGGAAGCTTTTGTTGAATTATAGCACTACACTCTTTAGTCATGTCGACAGTGTCATCATCAAGGGGCTTCCTTTTTTTAGTTAAGAGTTCTTTCATGAATTTCGCATAAACCGGCATCTGTTGTAATGCCTCGGCAAATGGGATATTCACTTGGAGACTGTGGAACATCTTCATGAACTTTTTGAAGTTTTGGTGATCCTTTGCCTTTGGTTTCTTCCTTCGCGGCGGATATGGTAGTCTAGGAGGATTTGGACTTTCTTTTTCTTCCACACCCTTACCTTTCCTATCTTCCACTAAGTTCTCACCACTCTTTTCTTCTATTTTTTTCTCCCTCTGGCTTTCAACTACAACCTCTTCGTCACTCCAATCTCCCTGTATTATCTCCCACTCTTTTTCAACTTCTCCCTCATTCTCAACTATTTTTTCGCTCTCATCATCTTCTTTTTCTCTCACTCCCTCATCATTTTTTCCTTCCTTTTTTCTTTGGTGTAACCTCCGGCGAAGGAACAGTTCTGTTCCGCAAGTGAATGGCTTTGCAACTTCCATTCCTTGGGTTGTCTTTGGTGGACCCTTCGAAACCATGATTTTGAGCAGCAGAGAATTGCCTTGACAGTTGTCCAATTTGAGTCTCTAGATTTTTGATTGAGGCTTCGTGATTTTTGTTGGCAAGTTCTTGGCTAGCTTTAATCGAATCAAATTGTCCCGAAGTGGCTTTGATGAATTGAGCAAGAGAGTCCTCTAGATTAGAGGATGATCTTTGTTGGTTTTGATGCTGAGGAGCTTGTTGTTGAGATTGATTCTGGTTACCGCCCCAACCAAAGTTTGGATGATTTCTCCATCCCGGATTGTAAGTAGCCGAGAATGGATCATTGTTGGGGTTTTTCCTGTAGTTGGCTAAGTAGTTTGCTTGTTCAGAACCTGCAGGGAAACATTCACCATTAGCATGGCCTTGGCCATAGAAATCACATTGCACCCCTTGGGCTGCATTGACAGGTGCTGGAGGAGTCAGAGTTGTTTGGCTTATGAACGCCTTCAGCAGAGTCTCAATATTGTTGTTCATCTTGGCTTGTTGAGCCAGAAGTGCTGTTCCTGTATCTAGTTCTAACATTCCAGTTTTCTTCTTTGCTCCCCTGTCATGTTGCACTCTATACTCATTCTGTGCCATAGCTTCGATCAGTGTCCTACCTTCACGTTCCACTTTGTTTGTTATCGATCCACCAGCTGATGCATCCAATAACATTCTAGTCTGAGGTCTCAACCCTTGGGTGAAGTGTTGCATCTGAGTATGATTGTCAAGACCATGATTTAGGCACTTCTTCAAGCATAGTTTGAATCTTTCCCATGCATCATGTAATGATTCAGCATCCCCCTGTTCAAAGGTTGTGATGTCATTCCTCCTTTCGAGAAACTTGTGAATTGGGAAATACCGATCTTTGAATTTTGTAGCAAGTCCATCCCAAGTTCCAATGGTGCTGGGGGGTAAAGTGTCTATCCAATCTCTTGCTCCCCCGACGAGAGATAGTTTGAAAAGTCTCAACTTCTTGTCAGAGTCAGAAATATTCGGTGGATCAGTGTAATCACATGCTTCATAAAAATGCTCCAGATGGAGGTTCGGGCATTGAGTTTCAGCCCCTGTGTACTGATTTTCCTTGAGGGCGTTGAGCACAATATTTTTGATGTCGAATGACACTGGGTTGATTGGTTGGAAGCCCAAATTGGCATCCCCAGCATTATTTCTTTGCCCATAGTCACCCAATGTCCTTTCTGGAGGAGGAGGAGGAGCATCACCCATACTCTCAATTTCGGAGTCTGAGAAATTGCTTTCTCCGTCACTGAGCCCTTGAGTGATTGTTGCTGCTAATTCCGCTTCACGCTCTAGTCGAGCTTGCTTTCTGAGTGCTTTTGCTGTCTTTTCGATCTCAGGATCGTATTGAAGGTCTTCGTCTGCTTTACTGCGCATGCACACAAACAACAAATACCTTTAGAAGCAACTGCACTACAAAAAAAAAAAAAATAAGCAAGATTTCAGAATATATTTTTTTGTATTTTTTGGAATAATAATAACTGAAAAATAAATAACAGTAAAATAAACTACGTATGGTTCAATTGCCTTGTTGATTCAATCAACAATCCCCGGCAACGGCGCCATTTGATGAAGTATCAAAGTAAGTATAAAAATTATCGTATCCGCAGGGATTGTAGTGAATCAAACGAAAGTATTGGTTGAAATCATAAGTAATTTAATTTGCATAAATAAAAAGGGGGGATTTTTCAGGATTAGGTTTTGAAGAAAATACGGCAAGAAAATAGGATTCAAATTTAGAAAGAGAAGGCGATTGGATCCTTTCGGTTCATCTAATTATTATTATCTTGGTAGTTCATGCATGTTAACAAGGTTTACAAATTTAGTTTCACGATTCGATTAAAAAAAGTAACTATGCCCAATCTCTTGGTACATAATCCTCTCCCTTGACCATAACTCCCTAATCTCTTAGGTTATTCATGATCAATTGAGGTTTTGGCACTTTAACCCTAGAATTCTCAATTAACAATTCGAAATCTCTTAAACAATGGTTAATTGAATAACTATCCCTAGATCGATGATTTACTCCTACTCTCGTAGCAAACAAATAATTGGAATCATCACACAATTGGCCAAATTATGTAAAGCATTAAACACAAGGAATAATTAACTGAAACTAACTTCGTAATTTATTAACATGTCATATGAGACCACATGGTTCAAGAATAATAACAATTAGAATCCCCATGGGATCCAATCAGAGAAGTTTAGCTACTCATAATTAAATCAATAACATAAACATGAAATAAGGTAATAGAATTCATTACAAACAAGGTTGGAATGAGTTTCCACACTTGAGATATCTCTGGAGCACCTCTGAATCGCTTCTGAAAAATAGTTCTTTCGCCGTAAAATTCTGTAACCCTTTTTCTGAATTAAATCTAAATTTATAGGGTTTTTCCTCGCGCCTGCGCCATGGCGCCAACTCCCTTGCGCCACTGCGCAGCGACCAGAGGGTCCTGCGCCATGGCGCCAGCTGATGGTTATTTTTCTCTTTTTCTTTCCTTTCTTGTGCTTCAAGTAATCTTTGCAACGATGCTATTTCCTCTTTATTTAATACGGAAACTGCCATAAAACTACTAAAAGTGCCCTGAGAAGTGGTTAGAAACATAGTAATGATGCGAAGTCATCAGTACTCTATCAATTATTGAAATGAATATCGTTGTTTTTGAGTAAAAAAAAAAATGTCTTTAATTTGTTTTTTAGTAACAAAAATAAAAATTATGTATTTAAACCCTATTTATTATTCTCGTTTTTCATTTAAACCCCTAATCAGTTCTTTCTTTTTAGTCCCAAAATCATTCATTTTTAACTCAAATTCATACTGTTAAAAATTTCCATCTTTTCCATCAAAACCCTATTTTTCATATAAAAATTCCACCTTTTCAACATTAGCAATGGGTGGTGATGATGATGATGCACCATTTTTGAAGCACCCCATATCAGAAGAAACCCTAAAGTTACTCTTTGATGTTTCCAATTCCAATAGCTTAGAAAACTCCTTAGAGATTCTCATTCAAACTTCCAAATCCAATTCTGGCCGTTCCAACCTTGCTTCCAAAAAAATTCTCCCTGAAATTCTCAATATACTTCAATCAAAAACCCCTCTTTTAAATCATCATATTCTATCTCTATGTTTCAAGCTACTCAGAAACTTGTGTGCCGGAGAAATTCTAAACCAGAATTTGTTTCTTCAGTTTGATGGAGTTGTTATTGTTGCTTCGACTATTTTGAGGTCAGAGGTTGTTTCTGATCATATGTTGGTTCGTTGGGGTCTGCAGGTTTTGGCAAATGTTTCTTTGGCTGGGGAACAACATCAGAAGGTTATTTGGGAAGAGTTGTTTCCACTAGGTTTTTTGTCTCTTGCAAAACATAGAACAAAAGAGGTTTCTGATCCATTGTGTATGGTGATTTACGCATGTTGTGATGGAAATTCTCAATGGTTTAGAGAGCTTTATAGTGACAGTGGTTTGCCTGTAGTGGTAGAAATAGTGAGAACTGCTTCTTCTGGTTAGTTTATAGTTTATGATTTTTCTTTTTCTTTTCATATATGCTATGATTCTATTTATTTGTATTTGTAGAGGCTGAATTCTAACTAAATTGTTGATTGTAGAGTCCAATACATGTGTTCTAGGCTCATTTCCATGCTATAAAGCACGGACACTCCTCGGATTTTGCGTGTCCCTGTGTTGGAGTAACGTTGAGTCCGACACCGACACTTAGGACTACATTGAATTATGTCATATTTTCAAATTATTATCAGTGTCGGCAGGTTAGTGTCCGTGCTTCATAGTTTCCTTGCCTTAATGGCAATCTCTTTAGATGTAACTTTGCTGACTTAGAAGCATCTCCATCTTGTTCCTTAATTAAACTAGTTGATTTTGAACTCTTGGTCTTCTTTGAAAATATTGAGGTGGTGAGAGTTGGATCATTGATGTGACCATTTTGATTGTCAACTTCAATGTATGTCTTGAAAGTTACACAAAATTGAAAGTTGTACCAAAATAAGGAAATTTTTTATGATCATTTGTGCTAAGTTCCTTTGACAATTACAATTTATTGATTGTAGAGTCCAATACATGTGTTCTAGGCTCATTTCCATGCTATAAAGCACGGACACTCCTCGGATTTTGCGTGTCCCTGTGTTGGAGTAACGTTGAGTCCGACACCGACACTTAGGACTACATTGAATTATGTCATATTTTCAAATTATTATCAGTGTCGGCAGGTTAGTGTCCGTGCTTCATAGTTTCCTTGCCTTAATGGCAATCTCTTTAGATGTAACTTTGCTGACTTAGAAGCATCTCCATCTTGTTCCTTGATTAAACTAGTTGATTTTGAACTCTTGGTCTTCTTTGAAAATATTGAGGTGGTGAGAGTTGGATCATTGATGTGACCATTTTGATTGTCAACTTCAATGTATGTCTTGAAAGTTACACAAAATTGAAAGTTGTACCAAAATAAGGAAATTTTTTATGATCATTTGTGCTAAGTTCCTTTGACAATTACAATTTATTAATTTAGAAGAATTTATGAAAGCTTTTTGTAGAATTAGGATAGACAAAGTATTTTCATAGAAGAAACAAAATATAGAAAAAGAACAATATGCTTCGGGTTAGTTTGTAGTTTATTATACCCGAGTTTGAACCTTTATTGGAACAACATGCTCCGGATTTTACTTACCTCTTGGCCGAAATATAGATTTTAGTGCACCCTTTCCCCCGAGAACTAGTTGAGTAAGTAAAAAACAAAATGTCCTATTGAAAATTTACATTTTGCAAAACACAATGGCATTATGCGATTCTTGTAGTAAACACACCTCATGGGACAATTCTTGTTGTTGCTACTGTAGACTGCTTCTATATTTTGCTATGCTGTCATGAATTATTAGTTCTTGTGTAATTTCCTGTGCTGTCATGTTTCGTGACATGAGTGTCATATTGGTTTCTTATGTTTTTTAATTTGTAACACTGACTTTTTCTTCAACTGAAACCAGCTAGTTTTGGCGAGGATTGGATAAAGCTGCTTCTTTCAAGAATTTGCCTTGAAGAATCTCAATTGCCTGTATTGTTTTCTAAATTACCGTTTAGGGATATTCTTGACTGTGAAGATACCAAGTCAAGAGATGACCAGTTTTCATCTGAACAAGTGTTTCTTCTGCAAATACTATCAGAAATTTTGAATGAGCGAATCGGAGATGTTACTATTTCAAAGGATGTTGCATTGTTTATTTATGGAATATTCAAGAAATCTATCGGGGTTCTTGAGCAAGGAGTTAGAGGCAAGTCTGGTCTTCCCAGTGGCATTACTGCAGTTGATGTTCTTGGCTACTCTCTTACTATGTTGAGGGACATCTGTGCTCATGACAGTATGCGAGGTGATGAAGAGGATGCAAACGATGTTGTCGATGTGTTATTGTCATATGGCCTCATTGAGTTGCTTTTGACTCTGCTTGGGGACCTTGAACCTCCGGCAATAATCAGGAAAGGAATCAAACAATCTGATAATCAAGACGGTACTAGTTGTTCCTCGAAACCATGCCCTTACAAGGGCTTTAGGAGAGACATAGTTGCACTTATTGGCAATTGTGTGTATAGAAGAAAGCATGTACAAGATGAAATTAGGAGTAGGAATGGAATTCTACTGCTATTGCAGCAGTGTGTTACCGATGACGACAATCCTTACCTGAGAGAATGGGGCTTATGGTGTGTTAGGAATGTATTGGAGGGCAATGAGGAAAATCAAAAGGTAGTTTCTGAGTTGGAGCTGCAGGGATCTGCTGATGTGCCCCAAATTTCTGCACTTGGTCTTCGAGTCGACGTTGATCCAAAAACTAGGCGTCCAAAGCTTGTCAATGTCCCATGAAATAATAACATGGCATGGTTGTATAAGTATTTTATTGCTACATTTTTCCTGGTCTTTATTTACTTGTACAATGTCTTTAGTCTTTACTTGGTTGGATTTTAGTTTAGAATTTCTTTTTCCTCCTTTTCAAATTGAAACTACTATTTCTTTTGTCAATGAAAGCTCAAAGAAAAGTCCTATTTAGAATAGAAAATTTTAGATTTGATAATAGTAGCTTGTGTTCCTGTCAATTCTTAAAATGAAAGAGGAGGAAGAAAGACACAATCTCCAAAATCATGTAACAGAACATAGCCTTTTCAAATTGGCATGGCAGCTATGTTGTCATATAATCATATCTTACTTGGTAGCACCATGAATTACTAAACAAATAACATTCTACAAGTATATATACAACACAAAAACAGCACTTAATTCTAGCAAAGTTTGCTTGTATAAATAATCTAGAATTGGTCTGTAGGTTTGTGAGTTAATCCTAAGAAAGAGTCAACACAAAATAATGTCATGTACTATTTATTAGCTCATTGGTGTATCTGTCTTTTATTAGAATAAAATGATGATTAATTGATTTTCTGTTTTCTCTGTATATGTTTTGAAGCTTGAATCCATCAAACATGTATTCTAACCTGACAGCAATTATTTATGAACTATACTATGTAGATCCATGGATATATAGGATGTCACTTTGAGTAGAACATACTGGAACAATTGATGACTGCTTCTTGCAATCTGAGAGCCTTGAATGCGTACGAAGAAAAAAAAAAGTCTTTTTTCTCACATCCGAATAAATCCAGTTTTCGAATGGATAAATATCTAGACGGGAGTGGTTTTTATAAATTATGGAGAGAGTAGCTCCGAAATTTTAATTATTATAAAAAAACTTGTATGTCAACAAATGTTTAGTTTACTTTTTATCATCAAAATCCTACATTACATTAGTTGTGTGCAGAAACTATTTTACAATTCTTCCTTTCTCAAGTTAGTCTAGTTAGTTATATATCTGTTACTGTTAGTTAAATTCAGTTATATATCTGTTTAGTTAGTTAAATTCTTTGTCATTTTTTTGATTTCAGTTATTAGGGGTCCTAGTGTTTCTGTTGAAGGAACTAGGCGGGCCTATCATGATGATATCTCTGATTGTTGTATTCTTCGACAAAAAGCCACATCTGAATCAAACTCTGATAGTGATGACCTCGGTGCCAGGAATCAATTCCTTCAGAAGCTTCTCTGACTAAAGAATGTTATGTCTAGAACTGTATATAGGAAATAAACTTGGGTGACTTCTTAGAATGTATACAAACAAACATTAACAGATTTTTATATTTGTACATATTGATTCATTCTTTCATATTCAGATTTCTATCCCTGCGTTTAACTCAACACTCACTCACATTCTTCTTTTCTCTCCAATCACATTTTATTCTTGCGACACAGGGATCACTTGAGATTATATGGTTTTAGGATAAATTGAAAACAGTTTATTTCAAAACAGTATCATGTTTTTGTGGCTTGAAAATATCATGTTTATGGCAGAAAAGATAATAGAAAAACAATTTCTGTCGAGGCTTTTCATTTTCTGTTACAAGTTAGTTGATTTTCAGTTACATTATAAAGTGGACAAGTTAATTTATATTTCTGTTGAGGCTTTTCATTTTCTGTTACAAGTTAGTTGATTTTCAGTTACATTATAAATACATACATACATACATACATACATACATACATACTAGTATTCAATATTCATTCACTTTCACATTCAGATTTTTATTTCCACTCTCAGCACTCACTCATCCTCTTCCTTTCTCTTTCAATCTTTTCTTTTCTTGTCTTCAAGAAGTCAAAACCCAAGATCATGCTTCCTTTTCTAAAACATGTTCTCTTTGGGACCCCTTATCGACAGTATCGTCAAATTGAAGACCCTCTGGTTTTTGATAATGACCCTCTGGCGTGGTCGAGGCCACTGGTTAGGCATTACAGAGGCGAATTCTCCATGGCTGCGGTTCAGGCGAATGTGAATATGGAAGATAAGAGCCAAGTTGATGTTGGCACCGATGCACTCTTTGTTGGAATTTATGATGGCCATAAAGGCGACACTGTTTCCATCTATCTTAGAAATCGTGTCTTTGGGGAACTATTGAGTGAGTCTTCATTTCATTAATTTATGGATTCTTCTTTCATTTTCTTTCTCCTTTGCATTTTCATTCATGTGTGTCAGTGTGTGTGTGTGTGTGTGTGTGTTTTATTATCTTATTATCATTACACTGTGTATACATAAATTGTGCCGCGACTTGTTATTTGGATGCCCTTTTGCCTATTTGAATGGTGTTCTTTGAGTGTGGACTGAAATTAAGTGATTGTATGTTTACTTAATTATATACACTGCAGAAATCAAGAAAATTAATCTTTCTTGTGCTTGTGATGCTAATCATTTTTACACTACCATATTGTTGTACTATTGGTCTAAATCGATGCATAAAGTTAGTGATATATTGTCATGTGTAGTGTAGCACTGTTTTAACATGGATGTTTGATGAGGAAATAATCTGGTTATAACTTTCAGGGCTTATTCAGCAGAATAATAACAATATGAATGAGAATATTCTGATGCAAGTTGTTGACCGAATGGAGAGAGGTTTTTTGGAGTCTGCTGGAAGAAATGTTTTTGTTAGTTCAGGTTGTTTGATTTGTTTGATACGGAGAGGGGCGTTATATGTCGCCAACGTTGGAGACTCGCGCGCTATACTCGGTTATGTGAGGGGCGTTGGTCGACTTAAAAGATTGGTTGATAAGCAGATGGTTAAAGATCACAATCTTGATAATCGAGATGTTCAAGTGCAAATCAGGCACATGCAGCCAGATACTTATCAAAAATTTTTTTGCTTGGCAATGATTGCAGACAAAGGTTTAATCGAGACAACTAGATGTATCGGATATGCATATTATAAGGAGAAGGAGATCATTGAAAGTGGATCATTCGAAATCCCAAGTTGGGAAAGAGTGCATCTACGTCATACAAGACCTTTGCTAACATCACAACCAGATGTTTATTCAAGAATCTTAAGAGATTCTGATAGATTCATTATATTTGGATCTAGTGGATTTTGGAAATTAATGTCAAACGAGGATGCTGCTCGAGTTGTTAACACCAGTCCACGAGATGGAATCGCAGAAAGACTTGCCACACTTGCTTTAGAGAATGGGGCTAATAGAAGGGGAAGAAGATATAGTCAACTTATAGCGATGCCTAAGAGTAATCAAATTAGTGGGTCGGACAAGCTTTTACAATTATGATCAATTTAGATCCGCTTATCATGATGATATAACTGTCATTGTTGTATATTTGGACAGAAGGCCAAATAGGGTGGGTGTGGGGCCAGAGATGAACTCCTATAACGGCTGCGATAACGGATTTCAACAATCAGAGTTTAGACATTTCTATAACAATGCTAATGCGTGACACATGTATAGCTTGGAAATAAGATGCCATAGTTTTTTCATTTACTCAGTTCGGTTGTAAGTGTCACAATGATTATGTCTCTGCCTTAATTTTCTAAATGGAAGTTTGAAAACATTTCTGTTACACTGCATACATATAGTTTTATAGTACTCAGTTGTTTATTATCTCTGCCTACATACATTTTTTTTTTACAGTACTAATTCAAAAATATCGAATAATGGAGTGATCTGCTCCTTACAAATTTAGATGGCAAAGCTTTGGTTTGACAGTTGTGTCAAAACCAAGCCTTATAATATGGGGAACTCTAATATGGGATGATCAAAGAATTACTTTGTATCAATGCATATATAACAAATGTTTTGTATTTGTACAAAATCAGGATTTGGCCCAGATTGTACAAAATGTTTTGACTAAGCATCAAGTATCAATGCATATATAAAAATGTTTTGTATTTAATTTATGAAAACAGCTTAATATAATATGTATAGACATACCATTATACAATCTTCACCCACTTGGAAGAAATTTTGGTTAGGTACTTCAATTAACACAAAATCATGTTGGAGAAATTTGATTATGAAGGAAAAATCAACACAAGTAAGGTACCTCAATACTCAGACCTCAAAGAAGGAAAAATTAAATCACCAATTCTAACTTAGGACATACTAATAATTAAATATCAAGTTATGCAAATTCATAGAATTTTATGCTTCTTTCAACTTACGTATTTGCTAATATGAACTTTAATGTTCAGAAGAGATTTACCAGCATAACATGATATTTACCCTCCGTCGTATCATTCTATCAGTAACTCAACTCTACTATGTGCTCCTAGCTGCCAGTTTTTTACTCTTGGTTCTGTAGCATCTCATGATATTTATGATCACAGAAACTAAAGTATTTGTCTTTCATTTATGTTGAGGTGGAGAAACAAATGGTGGTAAGAATTGTCTTTCATTTATGTTCACATAATAATAATTGTTGGAAAATACAGAACAATGACAAAAATAGCAATCAATGACTTTGAAATTATTTAGTAATATGCTTCATCATTAATAACAATTGAATCGAAAAGAGCCTACAATGTAATGAATAACTTTGAAACTAAGCAGTTAGAGCTCTTCAATAATAGTCAGACAAAGGAAGCAACAACAATAAAACTGCATAAACTAAGCATTAAGTATGAATGCATATATAAACAAATCAAGCAACATATTGAAGATGTTCTTTTTCATCTAATCTTTGGACACAGTGATTGTGAGTCCATCTTCCTCTTATGATTCTTGTACTTGAGTCTTTTTTCCTCACGTTCCCACTCTTTCTTCAAAACCTTCCACTTGTGCTCAAAAGTGTCACTAAGTCTTGCCGCAATTCTGTAAACATCATCTCTACGAGGGTAACACAATCCATGATAGAATACAAACCTCATATCATCAGCAAATTCATCCGGCGATGAATATGATTTCAATTTTCCCTCAATATCTTTCAAACCAATTGCCTTCTTCTTCACTTTTGACTTGTTCTCCAAGCCACCCTTCAAAAACTTGATATCAAGAGGTGATTTCAAAGCCCAACCATCTCTTCCTTCTATCATTCTCTTCACAATCACCCAACATTGCATCCTTTGTTGGAACAAAGTGGGTCTGACATGAACCTCTAAGATTTTAAGTGGTTTTGATGATAACAAAGTATTAAAATTGCAATTGGTATTACTAATGATTATTCTAGTGTGCAGAATTACAAGTTAAAATTCATTCAGAAGCACTATGAATAGTAGCAGAGAAGCCAGTCAAAACAAGCTCTGAAAGAGTATCGCTGTTCATCAGAAGCTTAAATTTTGCGTGCTGAAGATAGCACTTCTGAGGACCAAAAGCTAGACTTTGATGAAGATCAGAAGCTGAAGATCTTAAGAAGCTACGACAAGAGCATCAGAAGCAAAAAGAATTTACATCACTCAAGAACTGACAGAATCAGAATCAATGATTGAAGAACTATCTACTTCAAGGCTCTGTCACATCCACAGGAAGGAATATTCGTTTGTACAACGTTAACCTTATCCATAAGTGGAGCGCATTTGAGGATTGTACGATCGTACTATTATTACTCAAAATGGATGAGTGATAAATTGAATAGCTAGGTAGTGGAATTGGAATTCCTTGCCAAAGAAGGCAATGTACAGCTATCAATTGTACGAGTAAATTCCAGCTGGCACAAAGCTCTCTGCAACGGTCATCATCTTCCTCCAAGTATAAATAGAAGACTAAAATGGAAGAAATGACTACCGTTCTATTACTGCGTTTAAGGCTCTGAAGCATCCTGACATTATTGTTCTATCTGTCATTCAAAGTCTTAAAGCAATTTGCGTTGTATTTTGTAAACACCTCTGATAGTATATCAAGTGTTCCTTAACATTCATTCTTATTCTTAAGTTTGTTTGAGAAGTCTCTTGTTAAGTTTAACTTGAGCATTTGAGAAGTCTCTTGTTTAGTGAAACTTGAGCACCTGAGAAGTCTCTTGCAAGTGTGCTTGAGCAATTTGTAATCTTAAGTAGATTATAGTGAAAATCTCTTGTTAGTAACAAGGGGACTGGAGTACTCTCGATTTGTGAGAGGAACCAGGATAAATTTTGTGTCTTTCTCTCTTTCTCTCAGCACCCCTTTTATTTTTGTGTTTATATCCGCTGCAAACTTAGTTTTAATTGGTAAAAAGTTTTAATTTTTAAAACACAATTCAACCCCCCTTCTTGTGTTTTTCCACCTTCAATTGGTATCAGGAGCTAGGTCTGTTGCCTAACTCACCTTACAGTGAAACAGTAAAGATCCAGGAGGAAAAACATGTCTGCTGAGAAAAATCTCAATGAAGTTCCTTTTGACTATGATTCAAACTCTCGTCAAAGAAGGGCATCTGATAAGGTTCCTTTCTTCAATGGAACTGAGACCAGCTACCCTTTCTGGAAAACAAATATGTACAGCTATATCATGAGTATTGATTGTGATTTATGGGACATGGTAGAAGATAGAGTTAATTTTGAAAACATGGACTTAGAAGGTGTTGTCAGCTCTCAGAACAGGAAAGCCTTTACACCTACTCAAAAGCTAGAGTACAAGAAGCATCACTCTGTAAAAGGAATGATGACTAATGCTATCTCACATGATGAGTACCTTAAAATTGGAGATAAAAGAACTGCAAAATCTATTTGGGATTCCTTAAAATCCAAGTATGAGGGCAACAAACAAGTTAAGGAGGCAAAGGCTAACTTGTTGGTGCATCAGTATGAGCTGTTTAAGATGAAGGATGGAGAGGACATTGAAACTATGTTTTCACGGTTTCAAATTCTTGTATCTGGACTTCAAGTATTAGACAAGAGTTATACTGAAGCTGATCATGTGAGAAAGGTACTCAGAAGCCTACCACCAAAATGGAGACCCAAGGTGACTGCTTTTCAAGAGTCTAAGGATTTGGACACAGTATCCCTTGAAAGCTTGATTAGTTCATTAAAGAGTCATGAGATGGAACTAATGACTGATGAATCAACCAAGAAGATGAAAGGGATAGCCTTAAGCTCTAAAAGTTCATCAAAGGCTCTGAAAGCTAAAATTATAGAATCTGAAGATGAGGCTTCTGAAGAGGGTCAAGAAGATGGGTCTGATGATGAAGAAGAGATGGTGCTGATGGCTGCTAAGGTTTCACAATGGGCAAAACGAAGCAAGAAATATGCAGGCAAATTTGGAGGATCTTCCAAGAGACTTAGTACTGCTAAAGACAAGAAGGAAGATCAAAACAAGTGTTTCAAATGCAACAAGCCTGGTCATTTCATTGCTGATTGTCCAGAAAACAAAAGTAGATCATCAAAGCAAAGCTCTAGCAAGGAAAGGTATAAGAGTAAAGTCAAGAAGAGTTTTCTGGCAACATGGGAAGATCTTGACAAAGACTCAGACTCATATGGTGATGAGGAAGCAAATCTAGCACTGATGGCAACTACCTCTGACAGAGAAGACTCTGAAGCAGGTTCAGACTCTGAAGATGAGGAAGAGGTAATTGCTAAACTATCTAGAACTGAATTAGTAGATTCTCTTAAAGATGCCTTAAAAATGCTCACTAAAAAGGCAGGTGAATGTAAAGTCTTGAAAAAGGCTTACAATAACCTAACTGAGAAAATGAACATAATAGTTGAAGAAAATGAGTCTCTAAGTAGTAGAAACTCATTTATGGAAACTCATTATGTTTATGATGATAAGGTTCCTCCAGAGCATGAATTTGCTCTGCAAGAATTTCTTATCAATGACATGAAGAGAAGTAAGATAGCTTCCTTAATATACCATGTTAGTAGAAACAGAGGTGAAGGTCTTGGATTTTCACGTTTTAAAGATAATCCATTATTTTCTAAACCCTCTAAAAATGATAATTCAAAACCTAAGGCTGTATTTGTTAAAAGCCAATCAGAAGCAATAGTTATACCAGAACCTGAAAAAAAAATTGTGTCAGAGGCCAAGAAGCCTCAGACTCTGAAACCTTCAGAGCCTAAGGTCTCCAAACCTCAGACCAATGTCAAAATAAACAAAACACTGGTATATTCTAAAGCTAAGCACAAGAGTTATACAAAGCCTAAAAGTTTTTCAAAATGCTTCAATAACTCTAGAGCTCCTGATAGGCCTTATAAACAAAAACAATCTAAGGTAATGAGGACTAACTCTAAAGGACCCATAAAAGTATGGGTACCAAAGTCTGAGATTGTCTTTGCAGCAGATCTGCACTCAAAGAAGGCCAGAGCAGCATTCTTGGTACCTGGACAGTGGCTGCTCGCGTCATATGACAGGAGACAAACATATGTTCCAAACCCTGACTCTGAAAGAGGGAGGAACTGTGGGATTTGGAGGAAACCAAAAAGGGAAGATCACTGGTACTGGTGCAGTTGGTAATTCTTCTCTTTCTATTAAAGATGTTTGGTTAGTTGATGGCCTCAAACATAATCTACTAAGCATTAGCCAATTTTGTGATAGTGGATTTGTTGTTAAGTTTAATAAAGATGCATGTACTGTAATCAGAGAGTCTGATGAGTCTGTAGTGTTCAGAGGCTTAAGGAAAGGCAATGTTTATAAAATCAATCTGTCAGAACTCTCAGAGCAAAAGATAGTTTGTCTTCTATCTTTGAATGATGAGAAATGGGTCTGGCACCAACGCTTAGGTCATGCTAACTGGAGATTAATCTCTAAGCTTAGCAAACTAAGCTTGGTTAAAGGACTACCCAATCTTAACTATCATTCAGATGCTCTGTGTGGTCCTTGTCAGATTGGAAAAATTTCAAAAACCTCTTTTAAACCTAAAAACATTGTCTCTACCTCAAGACCTCTTGAATTGCTTCACATTGATTTGTTTGGTCCTGTAAGTACAGCCTCAATCAATGGAAAGAAATATGGACTCGTTATTGTTGATGATTACAGTAGATGGACTTGGGTTAAATTTCTTAGAGTGAAAGATGATGCATATGATGTGTTTACCATCTTCTGCACACAAGTGCAAAGTGAGAAGAGTCTCAAGATCTTAAAGATCAGAAGTGATCATGGGGGTGAATTTGAAAATGAACCCTTTGCAACTTATTGTGAAAACCATGGAATTGTCCATGAGTTCTCAGCTCCTAGAACACCACAGCAAAATGGTGTTGTAGAGAGAAAGAACAGGTCTTTACAAGAGATGGCAAGAACCATGATGCATGAGACTAAACTTGCTAAGCACTTCTGGGCAGAAGCTGTGAACACAACTTGTTATATTCAAAATAGGATCTATATCAGACCTATATTAAATAAAACAACATATGAACTCTTTAAAGGAAGAAAGCCCAACATCTCTTATTTTCATCAGTTTGGATGTGCCTGTTACATTCTGAACAATAAGGCCTACAAAAGAAAATTTGATGCCAAAGCTTGTAAGGGAATCTTTATAGGTTACTCTGAACGCTCAAAGGCATACAGAGTGTATAATTCTGAAACTAACACAGTGGAAGAATCTATACATGTTAGATTTGATGACAAAGAGCCTGACAGTAAAATGTCAGAGCAAGATGATAGCTATGCAGGTATTCCTTATCAATATAACAATCCAGAACCTGAGAGAGCATCAGATGCAAATGAAACTTCAGAAGCTTTATTGGAAGAAGTCTCTGAAGAAGGATCCCCAACAGAAGCATCTGAAGAGCATGATGATATCTCAGAAGATGATACCCAAACAAGTGCTGAAACTAATGAAGCTCCAAAGAGAAAATTCAAATACAGATCATCACATCCAGAAGATCTTATCCTTGGAAACAAAGAAAGTCCAAGAAAAACAAGATCAGATTATCAACAACATGATTCACTTCTAGGACTCATATCTATGATAGAACCTAAGAATGTTGATGAAGCTCTTTCTGATGATGGATGGATTGTAGCAATGCAAGATGAGCTCAATCAGTTTCAAAGAAATGATGTGTGGGATTTGGTACCAAGACCAACACACAAGAACATCATTGGAACCAAGTGGGTATTTAGGAACAAACTGAATGAACAAGGTGAAGTGGTAAGAAACAAAGCTAGACTAGTAGCACAAGGCTACAGTCAGCAAGAAGGCATTGACTTCACTGAAACATTTGCTCCAGTGGCAAGACTGGAAGCAATCAGGTTATTATTATCATATGCAGTTAATAATGAAATAACCTTATACCAAATGGATGTTAAGATTGCCTTTCTAAACGGTGTCATTTCTGAAGAAGTATATGTCAAACAACCCCCAGGTTTTGAGGATTTGAAAAACCCTGATTACGTTTATAAACTTAAGAAATCACTCTATGGTCTCAAACAAGCTCCAAGAGCTTGGTATGAAAGACTGAGTAATTTCCTTTTAGAAAATGGTTTTCAAAAAGGTCAAATTGACAATACACTATTCAGAAAGACAACTAAGAAAGACATTTTAATTATTCAAATCTATGTTGATGATATAATATTTGGTTCTACTAATGCTTCCTTGTGCAAGAGTTTTTCAAAGTTGATGCAGGATGAATTTGAAATGAGCATGATGGGTGAACTAAAGTTTTTCCTTGGAATTCAAATTAATCAAGGAAAAGATGGCACTTACATTCATCAAAGCAAATATACAAAAGAGCTTCTGAAGAAGTTTAATCTTGAAGACTGTAAGATAATGTCAACACCCATGCATCCTTCAAGCAGCCTAAGCAAGGAAGAAATTGGAAGCAAAGTAGATCAGAAGCTATATAGAGGTATGATTGGTTCTTTACTCTACCTAACAGCTTCTAGACCTGATATTTTATATAGTGTATGCTTGTGTGCAAGATTCCAATCAGATCCTAGAGAACCTCACTTAACTGCTGTTAAGAGGATCTTTAGGTATTTGAAAGGAACTACCAATCTAGGACTGCTTTATAAAAAATCCCTAGATAGTAAGCTAGTTGGATTCTGTGATGCTGACTATGCTGGAGACAAGATAGAGAGAAAATCCACTAGTGGAAATTGCCAATTTATTGGTGAAAATCTCATATCTTGGGCCAGCAAGAGACAAACAACTATTGCTTTGTCTACAGCAGAAGCAGAATACATCTCAGCTGCAAAATGTCGCACACAGCTTCTCTGGATGAAATATCAGTTGGAGGATTATAATATAGCTGAGAGTAGTATTCCACTTTATTGTGACAATACTGCTGCTATTCATTTGTCTAAGAACCCAATTTTGCATTCCAGAGCTAAACATATTGAAATAAAACATCATTTTATAAGAGATCATGTTCAAAAAGGCACAATAGATATTCAATTCATTGATACTGAACATCAATGGGCTGATATATTTACTAAGCCTTTAGCTATTGAAAGATTTGACTTTATTAAAAAGAATTTGAACATGCACTATATCTCTGAAGAAAATTAGCTCTGAGATGCAAATTAGAATTAGCATCTGAAGCTCTTTCAGAACCTCTGGTAATTTAGAAGTCTCCTTTGGGAAGCTCTGAATAAAACGGGTTCTGAAAAGTAACAGATTCTGATGAGGTGTCAGATACAAATGAGTTTGGCTCTGAACTAAACGGAAACGAAACTTTTAGTACTAGTAAGTGTAAAACAGTTGTCTGTACACGCGTCAGCTTGATTAAGTCTCTCCTGCACGTGTCTAGATCCTGATGGGTAGAGAACAGTTAATGATGAAAATGCAGTTATGCAATTTAAAATTAATTTTAAACTGTTCGCGCTCCCTCCTTTGTGCCTATTTTCTGAGTGTTTATTCTATTTGATATAAATTGTCACTTCACTCACAAAGCACAACTTTTTCACATAATCACTTCCTACACAAACCCTAAACCTCAGATATTCCCAAATTTCTCTGCTTTGTAATCATGGCTGCTAGATCGTCAAACGAAATCGTTCAACGTCCGTTCAACCCGGTCTTACCACCCGTCATTGATCTCAAGTCTCAAGAAAAACTTGTCTTCAAAGATAACGTAACCGACGCTGGTCCAGAATCTTTTGAGTTTGTAACGGAAAAGTTTGTTGATTTTGAGAGTTTCAAAGTGAATGGAATCGACATTCAGAGTTTATTCTACGATCAACAATGGAAGAATTACTTCGAGATGCTGAATGGGTTTGTCTATTATGACATTGTGAAATACTTCTGGCAGAAAGCTACCATCTTTGACAAGTTCAATGCTGATGAAGAGGTTAGAAAGATGGTAGAGAAGGATGGTTCTCTGAAAGGTAAAACAAGAACTCAACTTGGCTTAAGACCCTATAGAGGAAATGAGATTAGGTCAAATATCATGGGTATCAATGTTCTTATTACTCAAGAACATATTGCCAAAATTCTGGGTCTGGACAATGAAGGTGAGAATGTGGATGAATATGGTGAGAAGAGCAAACATATTGAATCCATTAAGAAGGATTTATTCCTGCCTGGCAGTGCCAACAATGATTTTGGTAAAGCTAAATTCATGAAGCAAAACTTCAGCTTTGCTTTCAAAGTGTTTCTGGCCTCCATCATCACTAGAGAAGGAGGATATGATACTATCTCTCTACCTCATCGGCACTTCATCTGGTTTTTGTACAAGAAGGTGAAGATAAATTTGGCAAAGCTTCTGTTTGATCATCTATGCTTTACTATATCCAAAAGCAGAACCAAATCACCTTCAATGATTCATCATCCAAGGCTGATTTCAGAAATCGTTCGACAGACGAAGCTTATTCACATTATCAGTACCAAGGAAAAACTTAGAGTTTTCAACACGGCTAAGTATGATGCAAGTGTTTTGGTAAACATGCATCTGAAGACAAAAGAGGAGCTGAAGACAGCCAAGAGCCCTCTGGAGCAAGTTTATGAGAAGTACTTCTGGTGTGACGGTTTCCCAACCATATCAGAATTTGATAATGATGATGTTATCAAGAACTTCTTGGAGTTGGTCAGATTGGACTCTGGTGTAAGTGTGCCCAGGAGTATGGTAGTTGGTGTACCAAACTGGGACATCTTCAAAGGACCCAAACAGATCACCAGGTCTAAGAGAAAACCTCAACCAATTGAACAAGATATTGTTGAGGAAGAACAATCTGAAGAAAAGAATGATGCTGCTGAGGTTGGTGGTGCTGAAAGGATAGCCACTGAAGAAAAAGAAGAAGTCAGTAAGGAGCAAGTGGCTAAGATTGCTCAGAGAAAGGCTGTTCAGAAAGAAAGAAGAACAAAGAAAAGGCAGGATAGGCCTGCGGATGCTGAAGAGGAACAACCTGTCAGAGCCCCAAAAAGAAAGAAGACAGTTGTCTCCAAACAAAAGGCTGCTGATTCAGGTAAAGATTCTAAGCCTAATATTGATAGTACTGCTAGTGCTCATTCTCCTACCCAATCATCTCCTATAGACTATACACAGCCTATCCGTGTGATTCCCCCATCTCCACATCCCTCATCATCATCATCATCATCTGATGAAACTCTTTCTGACACCAGCATTGACTCTACTGAATTAATTGCTGAACTTGATAACTTAGAGAAAAAGAAAGAGAAAGAAACTAAAAAGATCCCTGTCAAAAGAACCCTCAAGAAATCTAAACACAACCCACCAGAAGAAGATAATATCACTATTGACACTTCTATTCTTGACCAATCCAACACAACAAGAAAATCACCCACCATTCTTGAACATCTCTCTACTCACCTATCTGGTGATGCCTTCACTCACTCCAACACAACCTCACCTGACCAATTTCACTTTGTAAATACTACTTCTAATTTACCTAGTGATCCACCTCTTCCAGAACCACAAATTCAAACTCCACCCTCCTCTCTTGCTGACATAGAACAAGAAAATCCACCCACATTCACACCAGCCCAGGATGAAGTCATGACTCATTCTGATCATATCACTGCTAAACCACCCACACCACAACCTGAACCTTCCACTCCTGAACCAACACCTGAACCACAAACACCATCATCAGAACCCATATATGGCCCATCTTACAAACCCTTAACCATAGATGAACTCTGTCTACCTACTGACTTTGCCCTACCCATTCTGGAGGATCTGCTAAAAGCAGAAATTAATGTTGATGATGATATCATAACCATTGATCCCTTTGACAAAATCAAAAGAATCAAAATCATTCCTCTCAAAAGAAAAAAGGCCTGAACCCACCATTCCCTTCAATAGAAACCAGCCCTTCTTCAACTACAACTCTGAACCAAACCTTGAGCTGCTAGATAGTGCTATTAATGTTAGTCTAAGGAATTTTAAAAGCATGGAAGAAGAAGTACTGATATTTCCCTCAGATGTTGATGCTAAGATCAGGGAATTAGAGGAGAAATTCAGTCAGTCTCTGAGGCTGTTGGGAGGCTATGTAAAAAGAAGGATTGAGGGAAGAGGAATGGAAGCTCTGTCTCAGATTATGAGTGCTGTTGAACGCTCTCATGCTCTGAGACTTACTTTTTTCAACCATGAAGAAGAATGTCAGAGGTTAGCATTTTTAGCTGCTGTGAATGAAAGTATAAGAAGATCTCTGGATGATGAGCAGGCTAGGATAGCTGCTGAAATGGAACGTCATAGGCTTGCTGAACAAGAAGCCTTCAAGTTATTGGTTGATAGAGCTGTTCACATTGCTGTTACTGAGACTAATAAGATTATTGAGAATCAAGGAGCTGCAGAAGATATTGTTATGAATGATCAGAACCTCAGTGAACCAGATTCTGATAAAGGTAAAGCTCTCATTGTTGCTTCATCTCCTCCTAGATCTCCACCTGTACTTGTCCAAGGCTCTTCTTCATCTGCTATACCTTCTGTTATGCAAGAAGCTCTGGATGTAATCAAGAATGACTTAAGAGAGGAACTAAGAAATGAAATGGATGAGTTCAGGGCCGATATAAGAGAAGACATGAACAGATCTGGTGAAGCTACTAACAAGAAGATAGATGCAATGATGGAACTTCTTCTGAAGCTTACTCAACAGCAACCCAAACCTTAACCCTTATGTCTGAGCACTTATTTGTAATCATGTTTATGTAAATCTTTTGGATAATATTCTTTTGGTTAATTAAGCTTCTTATTATCCTCATATATGTGCTTGTGCTGGTGTGTTTATTTTTATTTTGTTTTTCAAAATGAAAATCATATACTCTGATAATGTCTGATACTCTTGTGGATTCTGAACCTAGTGTAAGATGTTGGAGAACATCTTGTTTTTAAACTTATATAGGATTTTGAAAACCTAAGGTTCCCCCACATCAGTATTCCTGTTTACTCATGAAATAGCTTCTTAGTATTATAGCCTGTTTATAAGCGGGGCAACAATACCGTATGAGGCGTGTCTGGTAACTGGTTTTCTGACGTTTGACAAGAGTATATAAAAGAAACATGCTCAAAAAGAAAGAAATTTATAGCAGGAACATTTTTTTTATTATTATAAAGGGTCTTTATTACATAAGATAGTGAAACTCTACTTAGATTTAGACTTGGACTCAGAAGCCTCTGCATCCAGTCTCTTATATTTCTTCCTAAGAACTGCGAGCAATTCTTCAGTAGCCTTCTGAACCTCAGCTCTATAATCTTCGTATGAAGTATCATCATCGTATGTCCATAAGAATTCCTCCAGATCAGAGCCCAATTCTTCTCTCTCTGATTCTGTCAATCTAAGTTCTTACTTGTTTCGCTCATAACGAAGCCTGTTTTCTTCGCAGCGCCAGGGCTCTGCTTCCTTCTTGCTCTCTCCTTTTGAGCCTGAAGCATCCTTGGTAACCTGCCTTTCCATTGTATGTTTTTCTTTTGATGTTACTTGATTACTCTGGATGAGTAAAATGAGAGGAATCATCCCTTTTTATAGTATCATCAAGCTCTCTTGTCAGGACGGTTTTCAACACAATTCATTAAATGAACTTAGTTGTCACCACTTTTTGACTTGACTGCCTTGTTATGACGCGTTTGACTGCTTGGTTTTCTGTGTCTTTTTGACTGATGCCAAAAGGGGGAGTAAGCATAGAGCGTTAAAATTAATGTTGATTGATTCTAATACTGCTCAAAAGATCTGAAACTGTTATGTTATATACATTCTGAATCAATTTTTATCTCTTCTGATTCCTTCTCATTCTGAAACGTTATTGAAAGGGGAGAAAACTTAAGAACCTAAAATAAATCTCATAGACAATGTCAGAAGAGCTTGCAAACCTCTTCTGAGCATTATCAGACTCTGAGAAGAAGAGCTTACAAACCTCTGCTTCTGAGAGACAAATATGAAAATTTATTTTAAGTTAATAAGTTGGCTCTTAAACTGTTTTAATTAATTATGGATAAGACTTAGGGGGAGCTTACAAACCTAACCCTATGGATTGTCAGACTCAGGGGGAGATTGCAAACCTTTGAAACCTGAAGTCAACATAATTAAATTAAATCAACAACAATTGAATTTTAATGCTTTAGTTTGTCATCATCAAAAAGGGGGAGATTGTTGGAACAAAGTGGGTCTGACATGAACCTCTAAGATTTTAAGTGGTTTTGATGATAACAAAGTATTAAAATTGCAATTGGTATTACTAATGATTATTCTAGTGTGCAGAATTACAAGTTAAAATTCATTCAGAAGCACTATGAATAGTAGCAGAGAAGCCAGTCAAAACAAGCTCTGAAAGAGTATCGCTGTTCATCAGAAGCTTAAATTTTGCGTGCTGAAGATAGCACTTCTGAGGACCAAAAGCTAGACTTTGATGAAGATCAGAAGCTGAAGATCTTAAGAAGCTACGACAAGAGCATCAGAAGCAAAAAGAATTTACATCACTCAAGAACTGACAGAATCAGAATCAATGATTGAAGAACTATCTACTTCAAGGCTCTGTCACATCCACAGGAAGGAATATTCGTTGGTACAACGTTAACCTTATCCATAAGTGGAGCGCATTTGAGGATTGTACGATCGTACTATTATTACTCAAAATGGATGAGTGATAAATTGAATAGCTAGGTAGTGGAATTGGAATTCCTTGCCAAAGAAGGCAATGTACAGCTATCAATTGTACGAGTAAATTCCAGCTGGCACAAAGCTCTCTGCAACGGTCATCATCTTCCTCCAAGTATAAATAGAAGACTAAAATAGAAGAAATGACTACCGTTCTATTACTGCGTTTAAGGCTCTGAAGCATCCTGACATTATTGTTCTATCTGTCATTCAAAGTCTTAAAGCAATTTGCGTTGTATTTTGTAAACACCTCTGATAGTATATCAAGTGTTCCTTAACATTCATTCTTATTCTTAAGTTTGTTTGAGAAGTCTCTTGTTAAGTTTAACTTGAGCATTTGAGAAGTCTTTTGTTTAGTGAAACTTGAGCACCTGAGAAGTCTCTTGCAAGTGTGCTTGAACAATTTGTAATCTTAAGTAGATTATAGTGAAAATCTCTTGTTAGTAACAAGGGGACTGGAGTACTCTCGATTTGTGAGAGGAACCAGGATAAATTTTGTGTCTTTCTCTCTTTCTCTCAGCACCCCTTTTATTTTTGTGTTTATATCCGCTGCAAACTTAGTTTTAATTGGTAAAAAGTTTTAATTTTTAAAACACAATTCAACCCCCCCTTCTTGTGTTTTTCCACCTTCATCCTTTTGTAATGTTCCATTGGCTTCTTTTTCTTCTCTTCCTTCTTAACCATCAACTCAGTTCCACCATTGCCATCATTCTTCTTTGAGTGATCTTTTGCAGGAATGACAAACCCTTCTTTTGTGTGTTGAGCAGCACCATCAGTTGCAGAAACAGAAAGTTGATTCTTGTTATCCTTTTTTTGTAGTGGCTGGTTTGCATCAAGCCAATAGCAAGAAACTATTGGCTTTTCCAACCTTCTCTTCTTGTTGCCTTGAGAATCACCATCCATGCTGCATGACCCATCATCTTTTTTAGAAGCATAAGAAAGTTTGATTATGAGTCTTTTACGAGGTTGTTGGTCAGAAACAAAGGATGCCATAGCACTTATTTAAGAAACAAGTTACAATGTTTGTGATTGTAAAACTACAAAACAGTGTTGTTTCTTATATAGACACTTATCCTATCTTGGGAATCAAGTTTCCCTTTTTAATCAAATATCTTTTTAAAGATTTTATTTAATTTCTAAAAGATTTTATTTTTTATAAAAAAAAATTAAATCTTTTAATAATCCAGTAATAATCCTTATTTTTTTTTTTACAAGATTATCATTCTTATCTAATCCTAAAAAGATTCTTTTTTTTTTGTTATCTTGATAAAAATATAAATAAGTTATCAACTAAACCAAAAAATATCAAATTATAACAATATATGAAATAGCTTTTTTGGTGCAATTTTTTTGAAATATTTATACATAAATCCTAAAAGGATTGAAAATATATCAGTTGACATTAATGAAATCATAACAATATTAATTATTTTAAAATGATTTTTTTTATCGGTTGATTGTGAAAATATATGTACAATTAATTAATGAAAATCTTTAAGCAATATTTTTAAGGGTAAATAGGTTAATACCCCCTGTAATGTGTGCGAGTTTTGTTTTTCCCCCTACAATTTTTTTTCTTTTGACTCGCCCCTTTCAATGTTGAATTTTTTGGACTCGCCCCTTGGGTGCACTTTTTAAATCGGTTATTTTATTCAAACCGATTTAAAAAGTGCAAATTCCTTGCACCCAAGGGGGGAAACCAAAAAAATTTACTTTGCAAGGGGCGAATCAAAAGAAAAAAAATTACAGGGGGAAAAACAAAACTCGCCCACATTACAGGGGGTATCAACCTATTTACCCTGTTTTTAATTAAACCTAGTACACTTAGTTTTGTTTGTGAGTTGGTTGTTAGAGGGGAGTGAGGAGAGAATTTTTTTCTAAATTAAAAACATTGTAAAATATAAAATATTAATTGAAGACTACTTATATTGGTCTCACAATTTTCTGACGACTCAATTCAATATCTCCGATAAAAATAAAACTCAAATTAGTCATTGACATTTCTATTTATAAAATAAATTAGTTCCTGATTCGTTGTAATTGAGGAACTAAAGTGTTCCCAAGATAAAAACTCAAATTTGTGTCGTTCGAAAATTATGAAGTACCAGAATAAAATTTTCACTCTAAAATATTCTAATGTAATTGAAGTATTAGGTGATCATTTATGATATTCTTCTTTTAAAATATTACTCCCTCTGTTTCCTTTTAAGTGTCCGTTTTGAATAGTAACACTAAATTAAGAAAGTGTATTTTTGCATCTTATCTTCCTATTATACCCTAATTTTAATTCACCAATAAAATCTTTTTTTTTGCACACACTTTCTCTTTCCAATAAATTTAATATATTATGCACACAAAAAAAAATTAATATGTTATGTACCAAAAAAAAATTAAAAAAAAAGATTTAGTTTTCCAAATATATAGCATTAATTAGTTTTACTGAAAAAGATATGAGAAATTAACAAAGGGTATAATTGACAAATCGTATCCTTAAAACATCAAATTGACAGTTAAATAGGAACACTACATTCGATGTTTTTGGACACTTAAAAAGAAACGGAGGGAGTAACTATATAGAAAAATAAGCTCACTTCATCGTCCCTCAAAAAACTAGATGTAATTGCATGTTACTTTTTTATTTTTTACAAAACATAGTGTTAGTTTTTAATTTTATTTTATCTAATACAAATTTTACCCTTAAGTTTGATCCCTCAATCCCCGACATATATAATGGAATGTCCCTGCTAACTAAATTAAACTCACAGAGATAATAAAGTGTTTGACGTTAGTTTAATTACTTCATATAATTAATTCATACAATTTTAGCGATATATAAAATCTTTACAAAGATTTAATTTCCTTTAAAGATTTGATTATTCCATACTATTTTAGACAACTGATTGGCAATCAAAATTGAATGTGTCCAACATATATCTGTTAAGCATCAATAACTTTTTCTTTTTTATAAAATCAGTAACTTAAAAATTTCTTGGACACTTATATCAAGGAAATAAAAAAGAAAAAGAAAAGATAAGTTTCATGTTTTTGTGGCTTGAAAATATCATGTTTGTTGTGAATTCGAACAAAAAACACACCAATAATCCTCTAACTAGTGTGTGGAGCAAAACAAACGAAGCAACTAACACTAACAATAGACCAAGCAATAGTAATAATCACAAAGCTAAAACTATGAAAGCGATAAAGAACACAATCAAAATTGTTTACCCAGTTCGGTGTTAATGAACCTACATCTGGGGGAGAGAGCTCTCCTTTTCACTATCAATCATCTTCCTCAACCTTGATTACAATGAGATTTATAAGAGTTACAAGAAATTAGATCCCTAATTTCTACCCTTTTCCCAAATCTCTTCCCGTGACCAAGAGATTTCAATTGATAGCAATTACAAGGTGTTAGAAAGAGTACCCAACCATAGGATTAACCCAAGAGAAACCCCCTTGAACCCTAGCCTCCTGGCGGCTGCTCTCGTGCTCTCCTTTTTTGTGTTGAAAAAACAGATCTGGAGGTCTGGTATATATAGGCCTCGCGCTCATAGAACCATGAGGATGAAAGCAGACACTCATAGAACCATGAGGACATGCCTGCTGCTTGCTGAGCCCTCACCAGGTGATGTGATCCTAAAAACCTATCCTTAACAAGAAGAATTATTTTAGTCATGAAATAAAAAGAATCAAATTAATTGTGATTTAAAGTGTTTATTTTCGTAGGTCATGATATACGTCACTTGTTTCAGCAATATCTTGAGGCCTCGCGCTCATAGAACCATGAGGATGAAAGCAGGCACTCATAGAACCACGAGGACATGCCTGCTGCTTGCTGAGCCCTCACCAGAGCACACTAGCTTCCTGCAACAACATCATTTTCAAGGCAATAACCAACAATGTTTATGACAGAAAAGATAATAGAAAAACAATTTCGATGTCTTAGTATCAGAATCAGGACAAAGCTTTGGTTAGTGTTTCTGTCAAAATCCTACATTAATAGAACAAAGATAATAGAAAATTCCTATATTAAATTCCTACCAATTACTATTATCAAGAGAAAGACTAGCTGATATTGCCCTAATATTAACTCTTATAAGATTAATTGTACACTGAAGGTGGCATAAAGGTGGAATAATCCATACTGAAGGTGGCATTCGTCTTTGCCAAGATTTGAAAGGGCAATGTTGACTATAACTTTCATCTTTTACATTATAAATTTTCATATCGTTAAGATAATCAGCTGTATAATAAATTAAATCCTTCTGTAGATAATTGGCAAAATAGGAAGCCGCCATGGAGACAGAGTCACTATCATCGACAAATAAAACATTGTCTCCCAAATTATCAACTTTTATCCATTGTATAAGTTGATCACATTGAAGATCCAATTCCAACTTATACACTTCAAATCCTTCCGCGCCACTAGCAGGTAGGCTGCCATCATCGGGAAATTCTATGAAACTTTTTACAAGAAATAAGTCCCTCCCCCCCACCCCCCCATAGATGAAAGAACATTGGGAATGACCTTCTCATGATCAAAAGAATCTTTCGAGTTACAAATATCAAAAGAGACGATATTATTCTTTCGTCCCACCGCATAGACTAGGCCTTTATAAAATAAAATATTGGTGAAACCACGATATTTAGTATCAACAAAAGTCCAAAACTTTTGTCCTGCTTTTATAAAAGCAAGACATAACTGCATACCATAAATTACTACAACAACAAAATCATGTGGCCTAATTGTAGGATTAGACGATAAGGTTACCTTATGAACATTACATTCATAATATCTCTTTCATCTATAATGTTTCGGCATGTGGAGGGGAGGTAGAGGGATGGAAACTAGATTTTTGAAGGGATTTAGTAGGGTTATATATGTACCTTTGGATTTATCTTCCATCTTTGCAACCCAACCATGACTCGAACCACACAACCTATTGTTATGATTCACCGGTAGTTGAAAGTGGTAAGTTGTGTTGGTTGAAATCCCATATCAACATCTCTTTGTTCTACACCTTCTTTTTTTGGGAATCATCAGCATGGGAAATACATTGTTTTTTACTTGGCGATTCTGATAATTAAACTTTGCGATTGAATACCAATTCTTGCATACCACACTGAAATAAATGTGATCTATGCGCTCTACCAACTTGTCAAAAATCAAACTTAGAGGGAGTGCTTCTAAGTTTTCTTAGCATTGAATCTGATTATTCAGATTTCGAAATTTATTATTATACTTTGTAATTTGGTTTCAAATTGATTTATAACTTTCCTTTTGTGTTTGATTTGTTTCCTCATGCGTGTAATTTGTTTGATTTGACCTCTTCTGTTTCCAGATTTTTGCTTTATGTGTAACTAATATTGTTACTTAGTTAATTCTAGGACTAAATCTTTTTCTTTTTTACAAAAATCATTATTCATAATATGTCTAACTTTAGTAAGTTATACATTGAATTAAGTACTGAATTTAGTAAGTTATATATATGTTGTTAGTTAAATTCAGTTATATATCTGTTAGTATAGTTAGTTATACATTGGTACATAAACAATATTCATTCATTCTTCCACATTCATATTTTGATCTCCACAAACTTCCTTTTCTCAATTTAGGTTAGTTATTAATTTGTCACATTTTCTTTTCCTAGTTTGAGTCACTTCTACAACCCTTCAATCCTTTTCTTCTCCCCAAGAAGTGAAACCATAATATCATCATCATCATCATCATCATGTTTCAGTGGCTTTCAAATATACTATGTGCTTGCACAAGCAACACAAGCAAAATCATTGCTGACATTAATGAATTTGATCAAGATCCTTTAGGGTGGTCTCAGGACCTGCTAGAACATCAATTGGGCGAATTCTCCATGGCTGCGGTTAAGGCAAATAATGTTACGGAGGATCGCAGCCAGCTTCATGTTGGCAATAAAGCACTCTTTGTTGGAATTTATCATGGCCAAAATGGTCCTGAGGCTTCCAACTTCTTGAGTACTAATCTCTGTGAGGATCTAATCAGTGAGTCTACAACATTCTTTCTTTCTTTCTTTCTTGTTTGCATGCTTGTTATTATTATCTTATCATCATTGTATAGGTTGTGTTTTGTCTTGTTATGTCGATGTTCCTTCTGTCATTACAATTGTAGCAGCGAAAAAATTAGTATATTCTAGTTCACACCTAAGTTTGATTCATTTTTTGAACGAGTTTGGATGGAATTGAAACAAGAACCAAAATTTAAATGAATTTTTATAGTTAAAATCGATATAGAAATCAAGAAATGAAGCTTCCCAGAAGTTCTTGTGTATGTTGTGCTAGTAATATGAATGATAGCAAAATTAGGGAGGGAAAACCATTTTGCAATATCTGTTTTCTTAGCTTTTCTAATGTTACAGGGAGTATTGTTTGTGAGGCAAGTTTAAGAAATAATATGTCTGAAATATTCTGAGGCAACTTGTTGCTGAAATGGAGGAAACATTTATGACTGGTGTTGAAGAGAGTAATCAACAACAGCCAGAGCTAGCTATAGTTGGTTCGAGTTGTCTGTTTTGTATCGTATGGAGAGGGAGGCTATATATCGCTAACGTTGGAGACTCCCGTGCTGTATTGGGTTATTTGGATCCATTTAATAGACTCAAAGTTCGTCCGTTGGTCAAAGATCACAGTGCTCGTAACAGGCATATTAAAAAAGAACTCAAGAAGTTGCATCCAAAAGATCCGACTATTGTGACGTATAATTTTGACGCATGGCGTGTTAGAGGCGTAAGTGAAGTAAGCAAATGTATAGGAAATGCATATTTGAAGCGGAGACTGTTCACTTTAACCCCATCCTTCCAAGTCCCACAGACGGAACTTGCACCTTCTGATTTTACTCGACCTTTGCTATCAGCAGAACCTGCGACATCTTCAAGATTCTTAACTGTAAATGATAAATTCATTATATTTGGATCTGGTGGACTTTGGAAATTTCTGACAAATCGGCAAGCAGCAGAAATTGTTCACGCCAATCCACGAGATGTATGCATGGCTTGTTCTTTCTAGCTACTTGTTTTTCCTATTATTATTTACTACTATTATCTCTGTTAGCTAGCTCTTGGTTTGTTTGCTTATGGTATAGTATACTGGCCTTTTGTTGCAGGGAATCGCGAAAAGACTTTTGACGACTGCTCTAGAGATTGCAGCTAGAAGAAATAATATAAGCTATAGGGAGCTTCGGCAGATTCCTACGGGACATGGTGTTATTAGAGGTCCTAGTGTTTCTGTTGAAGGGACTAGGCGGGCTTATCATGATGATATCTCTGTGATTGTTGTATTCTTCGACAAAAAGCCGTATCTGAATCCGACTGTGATGCCAGTGGTGACCTCGGTGCCAGGAATCAATTCCTTCAGAGACTTTTCTGATGTGATTCATCCATCACCTTTAATATATAACCCACTTGTCTTTGATTTTGGTCATTTATTTGCACCTTTATAATTACACTCATACATTATACATAACCAGATTTTTATATTTGTACATATTCATTCATTTCTTTCATATTCAGATTTTTATCCCCTCATTTATACATAACCAGTTTTGATGTCATTTAGCATCAGAACAAAAGTTTACTATTGAACATGATGAGTAAGGTACCTCAATACTCAGACCTCAAAGAAGGACATACTAATAAATCTCAAGGCAAGTACAAATTCATAGAATTTTACGCTTGTTTGTAAAAATTCAACTTACAGATTTATGCAGAACACTATGTTCAGAAGAGATTTACCAGTCCAATACATCAACTAATTAAGTTCAACAAATGTATCCCTCCGTCGTACCATTCTATCACTCTAGCCTGCATCAAATTGAAACATGAACTGAAATATTTAAAGGGACTAAGTGATTGTATATCCAATAATTGAGGAGATGGAAAATGTTTTCTTAATTCTAAACACTGAAGAAATCAAGAAAATTAATATTTCTTGTGCTTGTACACCATATTGTTGTACTTTTGGTCTAAATTGATGTCTATAAATATATTTTTGAATGAGTTAGCATATATTATATATAAAATATGTAATATATATTTGCATAAAGTTCGTGTTATATTGTCATGTGAAGTGTAGCAGTAGCACTGTTTTAACATGGAAGTTTGATGAAGAAATAATCTGGTTATAAATTGCAGGGACTATTCAGCAGAATATGGATAATGAGGTTGTTAACTTTGAGGTAGTGGTTGAGACTATTCTGAGGCATGGTGTTGGCGAAATGGAGAGAAGGTTTATTGAGTATGCTAAATATAGTTTTGAGCAACAGCATGAGATACAGAATAGCCTTGTTAGTTCAGGTTGTTTGATTTGTATCATATGGAGAGGGAGGTTATTTTTCGCCAATGTTGGAAACTCGCACGCTATGCTCGGTTCTCAGAAGGGCACTGGTCCATTTAAAAAATTGGTTGCTGAACAGATGGTTATGGATCACAGTTTTCGAAATCCAGTTATTCAACAAGAATTCACTCGATATTTTTCTGATAGGCGTAGTCACTACGAATGTATTGAAGTTAAAGGCTTAATCAAGACAAGTAGCTGTATAGGATATGCATATTTGAAGTTAAAAGCTTAATCGAGACAAGTAGCTGTATAGGATATGCATATTTGAAAAATGCAAAGTTCACCCAAAGGAAACCATTCGAAATCCCATTGTCGGAAGTAGTGACTCCACCTTTTTATACATTTCCTTTGCTATCATCACATCGAGATGTTTATTCAAGAGTCTTAAAAAACACTGATAGATTCATTATATTTGGATCTGGTGGATTTTGGAAAGTGATTTCAAATGAGGATGCTGCTAAAGTTGTTAACACCAGTCCACGAGATACAATCGCTGAAAGACTTGTCACACTTGCTCTAGAGAAGGGGGCTAATGAAAGGGGGAAAAATATGCTGAGCTTATGGAGATTCCTGCGAGTAATTGTATGAGTGGGAACAATGGCAATCAAAATTTGGCATATAGATTGGCTTATCATGATGATATAACTGTGATTGTTGTTTATTTGGACAAAAGGCCAGAGATGAATTCCTATATAGGGCGCAATGATGAAGTTCGGCAGTCAGAGTTTAGAAATTTCTATGTAATATCTAGGAAATAAGATGCCATAGTTTTTTCATTTACTCAGTTCAGTTGTAAGTGTCACTTTGATTATGCCTCTGCCTTAATTTTCCAAATGGATGCTATAGTTTTTTTTCATTTACTCAGTTCGGATGTACAAAATGAAGCTAGTACAATCTCATTCAATCATAGTTAATTTCGTCTTGATTTTATGCCTGTGGATGTTGAAGTCTGTCTATTTCTCTTCTCCTTTCTCTCTAATATTTTAAGCCTTTATTTGTTAAGTTTGTTAGCTTTGTTGCAAAGCTAACAAATAAAGGCTTAAAATATTTGCTATACTTAGGGAGAAACCAACCTTGAAAATAAAATTATCATAAATATCAATAAATTTAAGGAAACATTTAAGAGTAGAGATTAATAAGACCAGATACAACAGTACTACAATATTTGCTACAAATCATACAGACACACCACAAAAATCAAGTATCATACAGACTAGATGGCAATGGTAGCTACCTTTTCGACAGTTCTTCCGGAGTTTCTTAGCAACTATCTCCTGTCATTATTAATTATTATTGTCAACTAAATAAATAATGAACACCAATTGTCAAAAAAAAATAAAATAATGAACACCAAGATCGTCTTGTAAGTAAACCTGATATAAATCAAAGCATCCTGTCTCTTTTACATAAAGTCAGTTTTGATTTTCCACACAAGCAAATCAAAAATCATAGCTGCATTTGTAATTTCATATGTGTTTCAAAAAAAAGAAGCAGCATCATATGGAAGTAGCCTTTATTGTGGAGGAGGGTGAGTTTTTTAGGCAATTTGAAAGATAAGAGCAACATCATTTGAAGGCAATTTGATTGATCCTAAAGAATTATTGGTATAGGAATTATAAAGGTTAGGCTGCTAAGTATATTTAAAGGTCTTGTAAATCTGCACAAGAATTTGGGTACACATGAGTCAGACCATGCACCAAGTATTTGGGTACTCATTTACTTTAGCCACAAGTAACCATTAAAAAATCTGCACAAGAATTTGGGCCTTCATATTGTGTACATAAGAAGAAAAGCCCAATTAGAAACCTTATACATTGAATTGAGTACTGAATTTATCATCTGTTACTGCTGTTAGCTAAATTCAATTATCTGTTAGTTGATTTTCTGTTACATTATAAATACATACATACCAGTATTCAATATTCATTCATTTCATTCACATTCAGATTTTTATTTCCACACTCTCAGCACTCACTCATCCTCTTCCTTTCTCCTTCAATCTTTTCTTTTTCTTGTCTTCAAGAATTCAAAGAGAATATTGAATTTGTGTGAAGAGAAATAATAGCTGAAGATGATTTCGAAGGAAGAAATTAGAGTTTTGATTGAAGCTCTTTCCAAACCTCAACTCGTTGATCTTCTCTCTCAACTGTATGTCTCTATTTCATTTTCATTTTCTTGTTCCTTTTAATATCTCACATTTTCACTCATTCATTACTGTATATATATTCCAACTTTGTTTTCTTCCAAGAAATTCATCAAGAACAATCAAATAAATTACAAAGATAAAATGAATATTCTGATGGCGTGTGAATGTGTGTTTGTTTGCTTGCATGTTGACATATCAAGAGGGTCCAAATATCCTTCAATTTCAGAAGAAATTGAAAGTTTTGCAAATGTTGATCGCACCCAACAAAAGCTTAATGTTTGTGACTTGGACTCAAAAACTTTGTATTCGGTGAGTGCATTCATCATTTGTTTGTAGATTGTTTCTTTTAATATTTTATTTTTTATTTTTAGGCATTGCAAGTTCATGGAGAAATTGAGGAAGGGAATGTGATGCTTGATAGAGACACAGGAAAATCGGCTCAGAGTGCATTGACTGCACCAAGCAACTTCATTGATGTAAGCCTTTGAATGAGACTGCTCAAATGATTTATTGTCTTTGAATGTGTTGTAAAATGGTCGGTATATGAACAAATCGCTAATGAATTTGAGCAAGCTGCCATTTTCTATGATCATCTATTGGAAACATCATCTAACTGTCTCACATGTGGATTGACATCTTTTATCCGCTTGTTTCGAATAAGTGCACTTTTATTGAGTCTATGACGTGTACAAATATATGCAACGATCTTTTTTCTGTTTCGTTAATTTATTTTATGGATTTTTGCTTTCAGGGAGTAAGTAAGTTATCTGATGATGAGGGCCTAACCAAAACAACCAGTAGTGCTACTGATCTTTCGCAGAGAAATCTTTATATTGGAAACTTATCACGACAAGTAACAAGAGAAATGCTGCTCAACTATTTTGAGGGGCACGGTGATATAGAGGAATGTGTACTTGTATATCAATATAACAAGGATTTAAATATATCAAGGTAAAAGTAGTAACATGCTTTAATTGGTAACAATAGTTATTGTTTTTAATTTTTGTACCTGCTCAACTGTTTTATTTTTAACTGTAGTCGATCTGGTGCGTCAAAAAAAAACTGTAGTCGATCTGGTTTCGTTACATACAAGACAGCGGAGGCTGCAAAGAATGCCATAAAAGACCTAGATCAAAGCACTCTTGGGGTAATTAAGCAAATGTTTGAAATTTCATAGATGATGTACTATAATGTAATTCATATTATTCTTGTTTGATTGCAGGGAAGAACTATAACTGTAAAATATGATTTGCACAATGTTGGAGGTGGTCAGCCGTCTGTTCCTGCAAGAGTTGCACTGAATGCTAATGCACCTCCTTATCAAATGGAAGCCTTATCTATGACTCCAGAATATGTTGCACCGAATGCTAATGCACCTAATGCTGCACCTCCTTATCCATACCTCCAAACCAATGCACCACCTTTTCCATACCCCCAAACAGGTGCACCATATGCCGCATCTCCTTATCCATACCCCCAAACTGATGCATCACATGCTGCACCACCACCTTATCCATACGCCCAAACAGGTGCACGATATGCCGCGTCTCCTTATCCATACCTCCGAACTACTGCACTATATGCTGCATCTCCTTATCCAACTCTTCTCACAGCACCTTCTACTCAGTATTATTATTATCCTCAGTATTATAATCATCCCAACCCATGAATGCACTACTTTACTTCTTTCTGTAATTTCAAGTTCAATTCTTATTAGCCCCTAATTCCAGTCCAATTATTTGGTTGCTATCCCTTTGTGTAGAATTTTGTACGTTCTATTTAGATGTAATTCTAGGTCAGAATCCATTGTGACTAGGAAGTTTTCATATATTTCTTCTGAATATAATATTTTGTAACTAGAAATGCTAATAATATGTCATTTACCTCTATTTTTGTGGTTATTTGTTCTCAGTTTGTTCTATGCAATATAATCTTCCTTTGTGATTTTGAAACTTTAGATATTAAAAGGCCACAATGTCTGGTTCATGAATATTTAATGAAAGCTAGTCTATTATGTAAAGTTGATTTGTACTTCAAGGTCAATTGTTTAAAGCTAGTCTATTTTCCCAAATCTATCATGTCACAGAGGACGGTTGATATTCAAAAAAAGACGATTGTGTTTATCTTCCCTTCAATCGATAAAACACGAGTATATAGTCTGTCATTACCTATTTTTTGCTGGAAAAATAAATGTATCCTCACCTGATACTTCCACGAGTAATATTTAGTTGCGATTTTAACCTATTTACGGACATTCGCGAGTACCTGCATTATAACTTTTATTGAAGTATATTTCTTTTTTTGGTATTTTTTAAGTGTATACTTCTATTAAGACAAAAAGTGTTTCTTCACAGGAAAACACATCAGGAAAATTTGTCTTTTTTTCCTGTATAATATTTCAACTCGATGTTATCTATAAATTCTGTTTTTTTTTATGGTCCCAAGATCCAACTCCAAGTACTTGATTTATATATAAAAAAACACAAGGAAAATATTTTATATTTAATTTATGAAAAAAGATCAATATGATGTATAAATATACACATGGTTAAGGTACCTCAGTACTTGATCATGCATCAGTTAGCTATTAAAAAGCCACAATGTCTGGTTGATGACAAGGGCAAAATTGGGGTTCATGAATATTTAATGAAAAGGAAATTCCTTAAACTAATGGAACTTATCCTTCATTCAGATTCTTAAATGCAATCCACATATATACCTCACTCATTTAATCTTCTTTTTGACTACTTATGCGCCATATTTCTCAGGTCACCACTTAAAAAAGTTGAGTTTAAAGGACATAAAATTGAATGAAAGTCCACTATTGTATCATGTCGTGAGACTATTGTGAGTTATTTTGAATTTAATCCTCCACGAGTATTATTTACCTGCGGTTTTAACCTATTAATGGACATTCACAAGTATCTGCAGTATGACTTTTTTTAAAGTGTATTTATTTTTTTGGCATTCTTTTAAAGTGTATTTCTATTAATACAAAAGGTGTTTCTTCCCAGCAAAACACATCAGGAAAATTTGTCTTTTTTTCTTGCAGAATATTTCAATTTGATGTTATCTACATATTTTTTTTTTTTATGTCCTCAAGCTCCAACTCCAAGTACTTGATTTATATATAAGAAAACACAAGAAAAATATTTTATATTTAATTTATGAAGATACCTCAATATGATGTACAAATATACACACGGTTAAGGTACCTCAATACTTGATCATGCACCAGTTAGCTACTGACTAAAAGAAATACTCATTTACTTTAGTCACAAGTAACCATTAAAAAGTCTGCATAAGTAGAAAATCTGCACAAGAATTTGGGCCTTCACATTGTGTAAGAAGAAAAGCCCAATTACAAACCTTATACATTGGGTTGAGTACTGAATTTGGAGAAGAATATTGCATTTGTGTGAAGAGAAAATAATAACTGAAGATGAGTATGAAGAAAGAAATGAAGGATTTGAAGAAAAGAAAAATAGATGAAGCAGGAAGCAATAATTTACATATATAACTTTCACTCATTACTTTTCCAACTTTTTTCTTCCAAGAACAATCAAATAAATTGAAAAGATAGAATCTTTTTCAAAAAAGGAATATGAAGAAGCATTGAAGTATTTCTCATACTCGTATATTGATCGTGTGCATGTGTGTTTGTTTGCATGTTGAGGTATAAATACTCGTATGTTTGATTGTTTGCAGAAGAAATAGAAACTAGATTTTTATAATTACACTCATACATTATACATAACCAGATTTTTATATTTGTACATATTCATTCATTTCTTTCATATTCAGATTTTTATAGGTAGCACAAAACCTTTATCTATTGTTCTATTGGATTATGTGTTGGGTAATCTTAAATTGTTTAGTCACTTTCACTCATAGTTAATTGTGACTCATAGTTTGTGGGTTTATAAGCCTATTGAACTCGGAAATTCTTGCAGACAACATAACTGAGAAACTTAATACAAGAATACCTGGGCCTGTTTGGATTGGTTTATTTGAGTTTATCTATTGGTATAAACACTTGTGAGGCTATTTAGAAAAGCTTACGGAAACAATTTATGATATGTCCGTAAAACTGAGTTCAATTTAAAGCTTATTGAAAACAATTTTCTTTATTTTATCTTTTGTTATAGAAGCTATAGAAGCAAGACTAAGAATTGGGACCTATAGAAGCAAGACTAAGAATTGGGACCTATAGAAGCTAGAACCTTCTGAATATATGTCTTTACATATATAATAATTATCCTAATATATAAGATAAAATTTAAAATTAAAATAAAATTCAAATCAATGATTAATAAACCAGCTTGAAGTCCAGGTGCTATGCATGCTTCATTTTGGAAAAACTTGGAACTAAATCAATAATTTATGGTCCAAACAAGGAACTATTATTATCTAAAGAAAATCAACTAGTGTACACGAATGTCTTTTTATGCAGAGGGCATTGGACTTCTGCATTATCATACAAACTAAGTTGATTAGTATTGAAACACTAAATAGAAACAAACAAACAAAATTGTATCAAAATTTGGTATATTTTTTAGGGTTAATAGGTCTTTACCCCCCTGCTAAGTGGACGTGTTTTGCGTTACCCCCTGCTAAAAATTTCTTAAAGATTGCCCCCTTGCAAAGTTTTTTTTTTGGGTTTCCCCCCTTTTCCTCTCTTGGATGCAAGAAATTTTAACTTTTTAAATCGGTTGAACAAAATAACCGATTTAAAAAACATAATTTTTTAAATCGGTTGAACAAAATAACCGATGTAAAAAGTGCACTCAAGGGGGGAAACCAAAAAAAAAAACTTTGCAAGGGGGCAATCTTCAAGAAATTTTTAGCAGGGGGTAACACAAAACACGCTCACTTAGCAGGGGGTAAAGACCTATTAACCCTATTTTTTATATCCTTCCTATTATAAGTTCTTAAATCAATATGGTGTCTCTGGTTTTGTATTTTATGTCAATATTATGACCTGAATTTTATTTTATTTTGAAAAGAAATAATATTATAGAATTAATTAATATTTGCTGAACTTTAAAAAAACTATGTATATATCATTATCTGATTTCAAAATTTAATCATGAAATACATAGAAAACTTGATATAGATTTAAATTTAAAATCTGCATAATTGACAGAAACGTACACACTGAATTAAAATCCTAAACTTTGAGTTAGCAAACAACACAAACACAATGAACAAATCAACTTGCAACAAATCAGCCATATAATGAAAACTTCACTGCAATTGTTATCCATTCCTTGGCCACTACTCCAAGATGAGAATCATGAAAACAACCTTACTCACTTCTTCTCTTATGAGCTCTATCACAAACTTCTTCATTTGTTCCTCCTTTTTTCTTCATTGTTTTTCAGCACCATGCTTCTATTTATGCATGCTCACGAGACACAACTCCTATTCCTTCACACATTATTGTTTAACACAGGATAATTTATGCTTTCCTTTCATCATCTCATCTCATCCCTAATAAAAACAGGTCAAGCCAAAGTCAAACATGTACTCTTTTTGGACATCTATAAAAGCATTTGGTTTGTGAAATATAATTTCAACCAAACTAGGTACACAAAATTCGAACCATTTGGATTTGAATATGCAAGGAAAAGAAGCTACTTTTAATACAACAAAGGTAAAAACAGTATGCTAGTCATTGGGATGCCAAAGAAATTTGCCCTTCAAAAGAAGATATACCACCATTCTAATCAAATTCCAATAAAAAGCTTCTTTGCCTTATGTCTATGGCTAACTGTTTAACAATTAACACCCTCCTATGAAGCTTATTAATATCTCTTGCAAACTGCATTTCTTTTTTCTTAACTTAAACCCCTTTCTTTGAAAACTCTTAAGTTGTAATTGCAGTACTATTTAAGTGAATGAGGTGATTCAGTTTTGATGTATTTAATGACCTTTCTAAAGTATTAAAATTTCATTTAATTGTTCGTGATTAGAACGTTAATTTGAAATAAAAAAAAATTAAAAAAAATTCTTTCTTTTTTTCTGGTTTGAAACAGAGAAATTGCAACAGCCAAAGTTAGTTCACCAAAATAAGAGAACATAACCTTCCTTTTCCTTCAATTACATATGTGGCTAGGATCAAATTTATAATGAATTACTTTGAGTCAAAGTTGTGTAATTGTGATTTCGTTCTTGATGGTTCATAAACTTGCGAGACTTATTTACAATATAGAACAATTTTCAAGTACTGACCAGTGACCACAACAACATACATCAAAATTCAATCCAATTACACAAAGCTGTCAATTTTTCAAATAAGCGTAATACAAATAGTTAGGCAATAAATTTTTTATAACATATTGGATCAACTCATGTTACAACCGTAGTCAAACACATTGCCCTACAAATGCAGCCACCCAAGAGTAGATAATACAATATAATTATAAATATAAAAAATATATAAAAAAAAGAAGATGAAGGAGAATATTACATTACCCTACATTGTCGCCGGGGAGTGAAAGCAAACACTCTGTATAAACGGCCATTTGGAATCCATCCGGATTGTTACAGTAGGAGCGATGCCCTAACAATTGTCTTTCATCATTATACTTCACCAATCTAGCATGATCATCTATTCCAACAATATCACCGCTTTTTGTAGAGCATAAAGGGGCAAAGGAATTATTAGGAATGCCATCGGTAGGAAGAACATGAGTCTTTGTCCAAGATGAATGCACTTTGTATTCTTTCATCACCCATATTTCAACTGTATCATTAATACAATTCATAGCCCATAGACTAAGATATTCTTTAAATACCCACAAACCACTATAGTAGTCAATTTCAAGGTCAAACTGATCTGGCAAAGACATCTCAAAAAGTTTCCTTTCCATTAAATCAAAGGCAACAATAACATTATTTTCTAATTCATGACTATAAGCAAACCAATGAATAGCGCCATTAAAGTGTGACCCAATAGAGGCATTCGCATAATGAATGTGAGTACCCTCATCAATTTGTTTCCACGTATTAGCTCTCAATGAGAAAAACTCCAAATAGAACGAGTTTATACCAGATGACATTGAAACAATCAAGTAATCATCTGTTGAGTGATCATACCCAAAACCATAGAAATATTCTGCATCTACAATGAAACTAAAAGGAGACAAAGGTATTTGTCTGTGAAGTCCAGTGGATGGATTCCATAAATAGAATGTTGAATAAATTTCAGCCAATGGATCCCGTAAATAGATGTTTGAATTAAAGTGCAAAAGTATAAAACCTCTACATGAAGCTTTAATTTCAATACAAGAAGAAGGTTGGGAAGGTATAAAATTAGGGTTGAGTGAAACAATGGAGCTATCATCGTCAAGTGAAGCTTCTAAATCTATAGATTGATTTTCGTGAGGTGATTCACTTGCTATAAACAAAGCTCTATGAGTGTGTGTTTCAGCGTTAAGTTCAAATTGTGAATTTGCAAAATGAGAATCAGAGATAAGAGAAAACCAATACTTACAAACACATTTGAAGCGTATAAGAGACTTCACTGGTAATCTTAGAAGGATTTCGATGATCAATTCATAATGAAGATACGGCGGTGGCATCACCATGTGATTCTTCGTCTCCAACTCCACCGTTTGCTTTTCTCCTCTGTTCATAGTTTTTGTCTTTTAGAGTAAAATTCCTTCAATTTGTTTTTGTATGGTTAAATTAATCTTTTCTCAGTCAATTTAATCTAAAAAATTAGGGTAAATAGGTTGAAACTCAATGTAATGTGGGCGGGTTTTGTTTTTTCCCCGTAATTATTTTTTCTTTTGATTCGTTCCTTGCAAAATAATTTTTTTTGGTTTCCCCCCTTGGGTGCAAGGAATTTGAACTTTTTAAATCGGTTGAACTGATTAACCGCTTTAAAAAGCAACACTTTTTAAATCGGTTTGAACAAAATAACCAATTTAAAAAGTGCACCCAAGGGGCGAGTCCAAAAAACCAACATTGCAGGGGGCGAGTCAAAAGAAAAAAAAATTACAGGGGGAAAAACAAAATTCGCCCACATTACAGGGGGTATCAACCTATTTACCCAAAAAATTATTATTAATTGAGTTACTAAGATTGTGTTTTGGTAGGACAATGCATTATATATGTAAGGGCCGGGGTTCGAATTCCGCTCATTCCACTTATTCATCTTAAGGGTGGAATTTCAAGTCACTGTTGACAAAAAAAAAGTATTTACAATTTCAAAACATTCATATATCAATATGATAATGAATTACACTTTTAAATTATGTTTGGTACCTAAGATTTTTTTTATTTGACAAAATATACGATATTCATTCATTCAAATAAAAAGAATACATCGATACAATACAAATTCATAATCGCTAAAAACAAAAAGGATAAATCTGGAACAAATGAACACCGCACAAAAACGGGAAAACAAATACACCGCACAAAGACGGTACAACCAAATACACCGTACAAAAACGGGAAATTAAAACAAACAAATATGTGAAAATTACACTTATTTATTATAACGAGAAAGAAAAAATAATCTGGAGGGATGATTTTAGACCAAAACAGACCTAAAATCATCCCTCTTCAATGGACAGTTTGGTACCTAAGATAAGAAACATGAAATGATAAATATATCATATATCAGTTTTTAGCGAGGCAGCAGAATATGATAAGTTAATATTAAAAGTTATTTTATCTTGTTTCTCTAATTAAAAATTGTATCCTGAATTTAAGTCGGATTACTAACATGATAGGATAAAAAATAATTTATTGATTTATTCTATAAAATTTATTTTATAATAAAAATGAAATTAATAAAATGTAAATAATAATATAATTTTATATTGAATTAAAAATAAAGTAATTGATTATTTAAATATATACACAATTTTCTCACAAGGATAATTTCATAATTTATATAATCTAACAAATCAAGATTGTACTAAAATTCAAATATTTAATAGAATTGCTTATATGATACACATGTATATGATAAGCTCTTATGCTATTTAATTAATTGTCCAAGCAAGACTGAGAATTATTTTTAACAAGTATATTTTTTCCTCGTAATTCCTAAAAACCAAGCAGCATAATTGGCACCTAATTTAGCGATGACATTAAGCATTTTTCTTTTCCTTATCTTGTTCCTTAAAAGACAGTATATTTTCTGTCTAAAAACTCAGATATAATCTTCCCAATAGTGAGACTGGTGTCTTCTAAGACACATTTATACTCAGCCAGTGCACTGATGTCATTCTTCAGTTAGTTGATTTTCAGTTACAATATAAAGTGGACAAGTTAATTTATATGTATTTCTGTTGAGGCTTTTCATTTTCTGTTACAAGTTAGTTAATATTCAGTTATTTTTCGCCAATGTTGGAGGCTCACGCGCTATACTCGGTTCTCAGAAGGGCATTGGTCCATTTAAAAAATTGGTTGCTGAACAGATGGTTTGGGATCACCATTTTCGAAGTCCATTTTTTCACCAAATACCTACTGCTCAAGCACAATGTATTAAAGTTAAAGGCTTAGTCGAGACAGGTAGCTGTATAGGATATGCATATTTGAAAAATGCAAAGTTCACCCAAACGAAACCATTCGAAATCCCATTGTCAGAAGTAGTGACTCCACCATTTGGTACATATCCTTTGCTATCATCAAGGCCAGATGTTTATTCAAGAGACTTAAAAAACACCGATAGATTCATTATTTTTGGATCTGGTGGATTTTGGAAATTGATTTCAAATGAGAAGGCTGCTAGAGTTGTTTACACCAGTCCACGAGATAGAATCGCGGAAAGACTTGTCATGATTGCTCTAGAGAAGGGGGCTAATAAAAGGGGGAAAAAATATGCTGAGCTTCTAGAGATTCCGGCGAGTAATTGTGTGAGTGGGAACAATGGTAATCAAAATTTGGCATATAGATCGGCTTATCATGATGATATAACTGTGATTGTTGTATATTTGGACAAAAGGCCAAATGGGGAGGGTGTGAGGCCAGAGATCAACTCCTATACAGGCTACGATGACACAGTTCGACTGTCAGAGTTTAGAAATTTTTATAATAATGCTAATGTGTGACACATTTATAGCTAGGAAATAAGATGCCATAGTTTTTTCATTTACTCAGTTGTGTTGTAAGTGTCACAATGATTATGCCTCTGCCTTAATTTTCTAAATGGAAGTTTGAAAACATTTCTGTTACAGTACTCAGTTGTTTATTATCTGACAGGGGAAAAAATATACTTATACAAAAAATATAGAATAATCGAGTAATCTGCTCAAACCACGTCTTATAGTGTAAGCTTTTATTTGTTAGCTTCGTACGCAAAGTTATACATAGCCGTTCCAAAACGGATAAAATGAGAGGATTGTGTTAAGCGGTCAACAACCAACGTAAAACAATCTTTATATGACATCGATCAAAGACTAGGGTTCGACAGTTAGGGAGGAACCAACCTTGAAAACAAAATTATCATAAGTCATAAGATATAAATAAATGTAAGTAATCATTTAAGAGTAGAGATTTATAAGATCAGATACAGCTTTCCCATATTGATGTCTTAGCATCAGAACCAGATGGCAAAGCTTTGGTTCGACAGTTCTGTCAAAACCTAGCCTTATAATGTGGGATGATCAAAGTTTAGCATAAGAACAAGGTTTGCTATGTCCGGTTTACCCTTTTGGCTTATACGGTATTCCATGCAGCTAACATCATTTGGAGAATTATTGGTATAGGCTTTGTAAAGGTTAGGCTGCTAAGTATATTAAAAGGCTTTGACATGCTTTTTGGAAATCTAAGAGGTAGATGAACATTGTTACTGAGATTTTGATGTATTTCATGTGGTTCCCTTCCCTTTTAACAATATTTAATTCATAAGTCCGTATTGTTTCAATGCCACATTTCCATATCAGAATAATACATCATCAGTTTAGGAGTTATTTGAATTAGTTGTTACTTTGTAGTTCTTGAATTCAATTAGGTGTTGTTTTCAATTTCTTTTTTAACCAGACATTGCTTCAGCTATAAGTAATCTCACCAGGTGAGAGAACTGGGGTCGTCAGGCGGCAATGTTTGATTTCGATGATTCACTTCTAAGCTACACATTACTTGTTGACTTGACACCTATGTCTTGATACCACCTATGTCTTGCCTGCAAACAACCTACATCCGAGTGAGTAGGGATATGTAACTCTCAAATTCGTGAGGTTAAAACTTCATGGTTATTATATAAATTGAATGACTCGTTCTTTGATCCTGGCATCAAACCACTTGGCCGCCAGCCACCGTTTCATTGTTGTCATTGTGACTCCATGCAATTGTCTTTTCTTGTATTCCATAGTCACCAAGATTTATCTTTTGTAGTGAACCGAACACATCGAGGACAAAATTGGTCCTGCTGCTAGCTCCACCAGTTGTTGGTCAGCCGGTGTCTATTTCTGGTAGTGTTGAGAGAATGAGAGTGCAATCACATTGGAGATTATACCCATGTTGGATGCCTTTTTGTAATTTCTGTTTATTTTTTACCGATTAGTTTTTTTCACACCAGAGATTATGCTATGAGAATTTTATCCTCAATATTCATATTTTCTGCTCATAAATTACAGCTCTAATTATTCAAATCCCAGATAAATGGCACTAATCATTTCGGTGAACTTGAAAATAAGAATTAGAAGTTTGCAGACATACATCAAATCTCACCAATCAATCAAAGCTTTTACGTTACTCTGCATACAATCACTTCAGAAGTCAGATGAATAACTGATAATTATAACACAATTACACACACAGGTTAAAGAGATCAAACAATGTTATGAACTCATTAACAGACTAGGAAGAGGAGTTGTGTATCTAGGTTCTTCTAGGATGGTCTCAAGCCGAGACATTATGTGCAAGCGCAAGAGCTGGCTAATGAGGCAAGTAAATTCTTATAATAACTTTATATGCATCTACTGCTACAAGTTCCTTAGCATCTTCAACTGTTACAAACCTCACTTCTGCTTCTATTGTAAAGTTTCTTCTTGTCCAAGGTATTGAGCATCACAATAGTTATCCTCATCCAAGATTTTACCTGATTTGCAGAATATTAAGCAACTACCAAAATGAGATTTAGCATTTAGGTAACTCTACTCAGCCAGTGCACTTTATAATGTAACTTTCAGTTACAAGTTAGTTGATTTTCAGTTACAATATAAAGTGGATATGTTAATTTTTATGTATTTCTGTTGAGGCTTTTCATTTTCTGTTACAAGTTAGTTGATATTCAGTTACATTATAAATACATAATACTAATATTCATTCATTGACATTCAGATTTTTATTTTCACACTCTCAGCATTCATTCATCCTCTTCCTTTCTCCTTCAATCTTTTCTTTTCTTTTCTTGTCTTCAAGAAGAGAAACACAAGATCATGGTTTCGTTTAATCTTTATAGGTCCCATTACAATAAGTATGATATCAAATTAGATGAAACGTTTAATACTGACCCTCTGGCGTGGTCGAGGCCACTGGTTAGGCATCACTGTGGCGAATTCTCCATGGCTGCAGTTCAGGCGAATATGGATATGGAAGATCAGAGCCAAGTTGAAGTTGGCACCGATGCACTCTTTTTTGGAGTTTATGATGGCCATAAAGGCGACACCGCTGCCATCTATCTTAGAAATCATGTCTTCAGGGAACTATTGAGTGAGTCTTCATTTCATTAATTTATTGATTCTTCTGTCATTTTTATTCTTTGTTTCTTTCGAATTTTCATTTTTATTCATGTGTGTGTGTGTGTGTGTTATTATCATATTAACATTGCCTATTTTGTTTCTTACCTTTAATTTTTTGAATGGCGTTCTTTGAGTGTGGATATGGAATTGAAACATGAACTGAAATTTAAATGAATTATTAAGTGATTGTATATCCAAGAATTGAAGAGATGGAAAATGTTTTATTAATTATAAACACCGCAGAAATCAAGAAAATTAATCTTTCTTGTGCTTGTGATACTGATGTTTTTTACACTACCATATTGTTGTACTTTTGGTCTAAATCGATGTATATAGTGTTATATTGGCATGTGTAGTGTAGCAGTAGCACTGTTTTAACATGGCAGTTTGATGAAGACATAATCTGGTTATAAATTGCAGGACGTATTCAGCAAACTACCAATGACCGTATGAGACAATTCTTTGGGGTAACAATTGAGACTATTCTGTGGGAAGGTGTTGCCGAAATGGAAAGAGGGTTTATTGAGTTTGCTAGAAATAGTTTTGAGCAACAGCATGAGATACAGAATAGTTTTGTTAGTTCAGGTTGTTTGATTTGTATCATATGGAGACGGAGGTTATTTGTCGCCAATGTTGGAAACTCACGCGCTGTACTCGGCTCTAGGAAGAACATTGGTCCATTTATAAAATACGATGTTGAACAGATGGTTTGGGATCACCGTTTTCAAAATCCAGATATTCATCAAGTACCTACTGCTCATGTACAATGTATTGAAGCTAAAGGCTTAATCGAGACAAGTAGCTGTATAGGATATGCATATCTGAAAAAAGCACAGTTCACCGAAAGGAGATCATTCGAAATCCCATTGTCAGAAGTAGTGACTCCACCATTCAAATTTCCTTTGCTATCATCATGGCCAGATGTTTATTCAAGAGACTTAAAAGACACTGATAGATTCATTATATTTGGATCTGGTGGATTTTGGAAATTGATTTCAAATAAGAAGGCTGCTAGAGTTGTTAACATCTGTCCACGAGATAGAATCGCGGAAAGACTTGTCACGATTGCTCTAGAGAAGGGAGCTAACAAAAGGGAGAAAAAATACGCTGAGCTTATAGGGATTCCTGCGAGTAATTGTATTAGTGGGAACAATGGCAATCGAAGTATGGCATTTAGATCGGCTTATCATGATGATATAACTGTGATTGTTGTATATTTGGACAAAAAGCCAAATGGGGAGGGTGTGAGGCCAGAGATCAGATCCTATAGAGGTTACGATGACACAGTTCGACAGTCAGAGTTTAGAAATTTCTATAATAATAATGCGAATGTGTGACACATGTATAGCTAGGAAATAAGATCCCATAGTTTTTCATTTACTCAGTTCGGTTGTAAGTGTCACAATGATTATGTCTCTGCCTTAATTTTCTAAATAGAAGTTTGAAAACATTTTTGTTACACTGCATACATATAGTTTTACAGTACTCAATTGTTTATTATCTGATAGGGAAAAAAATATACCGATACAAAAAATAATGGAGTAATCTGCTCAAACCACGTCTTATAGTGTAAGCTTTTATTTGTTAGATTCGTACGCAAAGTTATACATAAATGGTAATCTCTTTAGATGTAACTTTGCTGATTTAGAAGCATTAAACTAGTTGATTTTGAACTCTTTGCCTCTTTGAAAATTTTGAGGTGGTGAGAGTTGGATCATTGATGTGACCATTTTGATTGTCAAATTCAATCAATGTATGTCTTGAAGTGACACAACTGAAAGTTGTACCAAAATAAGGAAATTTTTTATGATCAATTGTGCTAAGTTTCTTTGATGATAAGAATTTATGAATTTAGGTGAATTTTCAAAAGTTTTTAACCCAATAATGAAATCCAAGATTGAGGTATAAACTACTTAGGATTTTTTATAAAATGAGGATAGACAAAGTATTTTCATAGAAGAAACAAAATATAGATAAAGAACAATATGCTTCGGGTTAGTTTGTAGTTTATTATCCGAGTTTGAACCTTGATTGGAACAATATGCTCCGGATTTTACTTACCTCTTGGCCGAAATATAGGTTTTAGTGCACCCTTTCCCCTGAGAACTAGTTGATTAAGTAAAAAAAATGTCCTATTGGAAATTTACATTTTGCAAAACACAATGGCATTATGTTCTTGTCGTAAACACACCTCATGGGACAATTCTTGTTGTTGCTGCTGCAGACTGCTTCTATATTTTGTTATGCTCTATCACAATAATAATAAACATCCTCCATAGACTTAAGAATTTTCTTACTTGAAACAAGTCTCCCTCCAATGACTCTACAAGATATGCTCTACCAGCATAATAATAAACATCCTCCATAGACTTAAGAACATTAGGAATGACCTCATCATCAAAAGAATCTTTCGAGTTACAAATAATAAAAGAGATGATGTTTTTATATCGTCCAACAGCACAGATATTTAGTATTTGTCCCGCTTTTACGAAAGCAAGACATGTCCGCATACCATATCTCACTACAACAACATCATCATGTGGCCTAGTTGTAGGATTACATGATAAAATAACCTTATGAACATTACATTCAGGATTTCCATGTCATCTATGAGATTTCGGGATGGAGATGCGCGGCAGAGGGATGGAAAGTAGTTTTTTGAAGGGATTTAGTAGGGTACATTTATAACCCTGCTAAATCCCTTCGAAAAACTACTATTGAACATGAGTACACGCGAGTAAGGTACCTCAATACATAGATCATGCACCAATTAGATATACCGACTAAAAGATCCATGGATATATATATATATATATATTAATGTTTAGTTTACTTATTATTGTCAAAAAGTAATATTAATTTATTTTTTTTGACAGAAAAAGTAATATTTAGTTTATTTTTGACAAAATTCTACATTACATTAATTGTGTGCAGAAACTATTTTACAATTCTTCCTTTCACAATGAAGTTAGTTTAGTTAGTTATATATCTCTTACTGTTGTTAGTCAAATTCAGTTATATATCTGTTAGTTTAGTTAAATTCTTGTTATTTTTCTGTTTTCAGTTAGTTTTACATAAACAATACTCATTCATTCATTCATTCTTTCACATTCAAACTTCCTTTCATCATTTTCAGTTAGTCACATTTTCTTCTCTGAGTTTGAGTCACTGCTACAACCTCTCAATTATTTTCTTCTCCCCAAGAAGTGAAACCATAATATCATCATGTTTCAGTGGCTTCATAATTTACTATTTGCTTGCACAACCAACACAAGCAAAAAAACTGTCGACATTAATGAATTTGATCAAGATCCTTTAGGGTGGTCGCGGGACCTACTAGAACATCAATTGGGCGAATTCTCCATGGCTGCAGTTCAGGCAAATGGTGTTACGGAGGATCGCAGCCAGCTTGATGTTGGAAATAAAGCACTCTTTGTTGGAATTTATCATGGCCAAAATGGTGCTGAGGCTTCCAACTTCTTGAGTACTAATCTCTTTGAGAATCTAATGGGTGAGTCTGCATTATTCTTTCTTTCTTTCTTTCTTTCTTGTTTGCATGCTTGTATCATCATTGTATAGCTTGTGTTTTGTCTTGTTATGTAGATGTTCCTTCTGTCATTACTGCATTTTATTGCATGCTAGTATGTGTTATTATCTTATAATTAATATATTCTAGTTCACACCTAAGTTTGATTAATTCTTTGAACGGGTTTGGATGGAATTTTTTTGTATTGATTGATAATATAGTTGTACATCATAGAATTTACTAGACGGCTTAGTTAAAATCGATATAGAAATCAAGAAATTAAGCTTACCAGAAGTTCTTGTGTATGTTGTGCTAGTAATATGGATGATAGCAAAATTAGGGAGTGAAAACCATTTTGCATGAGTTAACATACTTAATAATAATATCTGTTTATTGTTACAGGGCGTATTCAGCAGAATAATAATAATAATATGTCTGAAAATATTCTGAGGCAAGTTGTTGCTGATATGGAGGAATTGTTTATGACTCATGTTGAAGAGGGTAATCAACATCAGCCAGAGCTAGCTATAGTTGGTTCAAGTTGTCTGTTTTGTATCGTATGGAGAGGGAAGCTATATATCGCTAACCTTGGAGACTCCCGTGCTGTAATGGGTTATTTGGATCCATTTAATAGACTCGATGCTCAGCCGTTGGTCAAAGATCACAGTGCTCGTAACAAGCATATTAAAAAAGAACTCAAGAAGTTGCATCCAAAAGATTCGACTATTGTTACGTATAATCTTGATGCATGGCGTGTAGGAGGCGTAAGTGAAGTAAGCAGATGTATAGGAAATGCATATTTGAAGCGGAGACCGTTCACTTTAACCTCATCCTTCCAAGTCCCACAGTCGGAACTTGCACCTTCTGATTTTACTCGACCTTTGCTATCAGCAGAACCTGCGACATCTTCAAGATTCTTAAATGTAAATGATAAATTCATTATATTTGGATCTGGTGGACTTTGGAAATTTCTGACAAATTGGCAAGCAGCAGAAATTGTTCACGCCAATCCACGAGATGTATGCATGGCTTGTTCTTTCTAGCTACTTGTTTTTCCTATTATTATTTACTACTATTATCTCTGTTAGCTAGCTCTTGGTTTGTTTGTTTATGGTATAGTATGTTGTCTTTTTAATTTGTTGCAGGGAATCGCGAAAAGGCTTTTGACGACTGCTCTAGAGATTGCAGCTAGAAGAAATAACATAACCTATAGTGAGCTTCGGCAGATTCCTACGGGACATGGTGTTATTAGAGGTCCTAGTGTTTCTGTTGAAGGGACTAGGCGGGCTTATCATGATGATATCTCTGTGATTGTTGTATTCTTCGACAAAAAACCGGAACTGAATCCGACTGTGATGCCAGTGGTGACCTCGGTGCCAGCAATTGGTTCCTTCAGAAACTTCTCTGACGCGATTCATCCCTCACCTTTTAGATATCTCGATGTTGTCTCTGAAGCACATCAATACCCTGAGATGATTGTCTGACAAGATTCATCCATCCATCACCTTTTTGATATCTCGATGTTGTCTTTGAAGCACATAAATAGAGTTGGTTCGTTCACTCAGTTTTGAGACAAGGAATATTATGCCTAGAACTGTATATAGGGAATAAACTTGGGTGGCTCTGACTAGTTCAAATTGTAACACTAAACATCGTTTAATATAATCCAATTGTCTTTTATTTTGGTCATTTATTTGCACCTTTATAATTACACACATACAATATACATAACCAAATGGCAAAGCTTTGGTTAGTGTTTATGTCAAAATCAAAGCTTTGCCAGTGATAGAGACTTGAATTGTGAAATGGGCCTTGATTATGGGCCTAAACCAAGAATATGGAGGGTATATGTGAGAAAATGTGGAAAGGAGAAGAATGATGAGGTGGCATAGTGTGCATGGAATGCATGAGGATTAATCACTATATAAGTAGTAGTAAGTAAGAGAATAAGGTAGCTAGAAATTCAGATAAGAAACTATGGGATCACTAGGAGTGATTTGGGAGCACATTGTTACTTTTGGGACTGTTAGCACTATGCTGAGTATCACCATTAATACAGTTACAAGCTTCTACCATATATCTTTCTTTTCATTGGCCAATAAAGTTTGACAGTTTCTAAGTACAACACCTTATCTCCTATCACATTGGCCAATGGCAGCGCTAAATGAGTCAGTTCCATGACATGAGTTTAATTTCTTCATGCTCAAATTTTGTCTTTACTTACTGATGATCATCTATTCATGCTAGCTAGATGTTTTTAGTCTAATGGTTTATGGTTTTCAACCAGTTAATGATAAGAATGAGAGAAACAAACGTGATCACTGATCAGTATAACAGTATAAGTAGCTTAGTTCATTTAGGAATTTGATTGAGATTCTGTTTTAAGACTATCAAATCTTCTGCATGTTTGACTTTCATTAGCTTATAACTATGTCAAACCCCGTTGCAAGAAAAATAGTAGCATCAGATCAGCAAAATACTGCTACTGTATTATAATACTGTATGATCAATTTAGATCGGCTTATCATGATGATATTGTTAGCGGCCAACACTCGGTGGGATTTAGTCCCACATCGGATAGATAGGATTCTTGATAAGAGTTTATAAAGAGGAGGCACTCCTCACCTTACAAGCCGGTTTTGTAAGGATGAGTTAGGCCTCGATATTCGTGACATGGTATCAGAGCCTATCGGGTCTATCGTTGGACTTCCTACATCGTTCACGCTTCAGGCCCATTGGGCCGGGCTGAAGCGTGAGGGGGTGTGTTAGCGGCCAACACTCGGTGGGATTTAGTCCCACATCGGATAGATAGGATTCTTGATAAGAGTTTATAAAGAGGAGGCACTCCTCACCTTACAAGCCGGTTTTGTAAGGATGAGTTAGGCCTCGATATTCGTGACAGATATAACCGTCATTGTTGTATATTTGGACAGAAGGCCAGCTAGGGAGGGTTTTGGGCAAGAGATGAACTCCTATAGCGGCTGCGATAACGGATTACAACAATCAAAGTTTAGAAATTTCTATAATAATGCTAATGCGTGACACAGGTATAGCTAGGAAATAAGATGCCATAGTTTTTTCATTTACTCGGTTTGGTTGTAAGTGTCACAATGATTATGTCTCTGCCTTAATTTTCTAAATCGAAGTTTTAAGTTTATAGTACTTGGTTGTTTATGATTTTGTTAGCTTTGTTGCAAAGTTATACATAGCCGTTCCAAAACTAGGATAAAATGAGAGGATTGTGTTAGGCCGTCAACAACCAACGTAAAACAATCTTTATGATATTGATCAAAGACTAGGGCTCCACAGTTAGGGAGAAACCAACCTTGAAAATAAATGTAAGGAAACATTTAAGGGTAGATATTTATAAGATCAGATACAGCTTGGCCATATTAATTATTTTGTTCTTGATGATATTAGTAGCTACCCTTCAAGAGTTCTTCCGGAGTTTCTTAGCAATTTTTATACGTATGGGTTTGGAATTGCATACATACATTATGCATAGACAAATTTTTATATTCAGATTTTTATCCCCACGTTTAACAATCAACACTCACTCACATTCTTCTTTGCTGTCCAATCACATTTTATTCTTGCGGGACAGTGACGTGGCCTCTTCAGATTTTATGGTTTTAGGACAGATGAGTGGGATAAATTGAAAATAGTTTCTTTCAAAACAATATCATGTTTTTGTGGCTTGAAAATATCATGTTTATGGAAGGACAGATAATAGAAAAACAATTTCCATGTCTCAGCATCAGAAGCTTTTCCAGACAGATGACAGTTTTGATGTCGTTTAGCATCAGAACAAGGTTTGCTATGTCCTGTTTACTGTACTTTTTTTTTAAGGCCAAATAGGGTAGGAAATGATAAACTAACCTCAGTCCTTCCTGATATACAATCAAGAGTTTACTTGCTGGTGATAACCGACTCTTGACAGATTGTACAAAATCAGGATTTGGCCTAGTGAATGGTATCCCAAAGAACAGACTAGAAAAATTATTATGGACTGTCCTTAATAAAATTGAACCTAAAAAAATATAAATGCGACGAAATATTAAAAAACTCTTGGTCATTGAAATAGTTCCTGCCATTGTGAGAAAGTGTCTGTTATTAATAATTTTGAATCATGTGATTACAACATGCTCTTATTGTTGATGAAATCATAGTGATGAAATTTAATATCTTCTTTTCGGCCTTATTAGCCGCGTCATAAATGTGCTTAGCAGTTAGCACCACTGTTTTAATCTTTCTGAAAATCATTGGGCTGGCCCTGTCACGATGTTTGCTATTGCGTAAAATAGCAGTAAGATGTGGTTGATGCACCTCAACCACAATTGTGCTGCAGTTATGACAGCATCTAAAATTGTTATGTTATGTCCTAAATCGCAGTCGCGGATTTTATTTTTTTTGTTGACAAAATCGCAGAATTTTATTTAAAACCTGCTAATTAGTACATAGTAGCTGTCAAGTTTGTCTATACTAAGCGTGCACCCAAAATATCATGTTTATGGAAGAACAGATGATCAAAGCTTTGGTTTGCTATCTCCTGAATGCCCTTTTGGCTTATAAGGTATTCTTTCGTCTATTGCGTATGATATAGTTTGCAGCTAACAAAATTTAGAGACAAAAAAAGGCATTCCATGCAGCTTGAAAATTTACAGTACTTTTTTTAAGGCCAAATAGGGTAGGAAATGATAAACTAAAAAATATTTTGTATTTAATCTATGAAAACAGCTTAATATGATATGTAAAGACATAAGTAAGGTACCTCAATACTCAGAACTCAAAGAAGGAAAAATATTTTGGGACCTAAATTTAGAAACTTACATAATCAGAAAATTATTAGAGACATGACCTAAGTATAAAATTCTTGGATTTTGAGAACACTACTCACTCTAAAAAGAACATTATTCTTAAGAACATTCTTGAATACTCCTATTACATGTCAGATATTTTGTGTATATATAAGTTTTTATGTATTATTATAAGCTTATCAAGGTAACTTATGAAAAAACAGCTTATGACGATACAATTTTTGTCAGTGAGAACTTAAGAATTAACATAGAAGTTTATTTGTATAAGCTATTTTTCATAAACTCAAAAATAAGCCAATACAAATGGGCCCTTAATAGTTGATAAACTAAATTATAAATATGAAATGACAAAAAAATTTATGTTTAATTAATACTTAATTTTTTTCAAGTAAGATGACAACGATAAAATTGATGGGGAAAATAATAAGCTATAAGCTAAAAGTTTATTGAATTAACTTATCAAAATAAACTAGAGAACATATATTAAATGTCAGATATTTTGTGTGTGTGAAATATATATAATTTTTTTAAGGGCAATATATAATGTTAACTCATCAAAATGATGTTTTATATTTGAATGAGCTTCCAACCATTTTGTTAGAGGAAATCTGTTAGGACTTGTTATTTTCTGTTACAAGTTAGTTGATATTCAGTTACATTATAAATACATACATACTAATATTCATCCATTCATTCACATTCATATTTTTATTTTCACACTCTCAGCATCCATTCATCCTCTTCCTTTCTCCTTCAATCTTTTCTTTTCTTTTCTTGTCTTCAAGAAGAGAAACACAAGATCATGGTTTCGTTTAATCTTTTCGGGTCCCATGGTTACAAAAAGTATAATATCAAATTAGATGAAAAGTTTAATACTGACCCTCTGGCGTGGTCGAGGCCACTGGTTAGGCATCACTGTGGCGAATTCTCCATGGCTGCAGTTAAGGCGAATATGGATATGGAAGATCAGAGCCAAGTTGAAGTTGGCACTGATGCACTCTTTGTTGGAGTTTATGATGGCCATAAAGGCGACACCACTGCCATTTATCTTAGAGATCATATCTTCAGGGAAATATTGGGTGAGTCTTCTTTTCATTAAACAATGAAGAAATCAAGAAAATTAATCTTTCGTGTGCTTGTGATGCTAATCATTTTTACACTACCAATACCATAAGTTTGATGAAGAAATAATCTGGTTATAAATTGCAGGGCGTATTCAGCAGAATATTAAGCATATGGATAATCGGGTTGTTGACTATTCTGAGACTGTTCTGAGGCAAGGGGAAATATTTAGTGAGTCTTCTTTTCATTCATTTATTGTGATTCTTCTTTCATTTTCATTTTCAATTCATTCATATTTATTGTGCTGTGACTTGTTATTTAGAAGATGCACTTTTGTTTCTTACCTTTAATTCTATGAATGGTGTTCTTTGAGTGTGGATATGGAATTGAAACATGAACTGAAATTTAAAAGAATTATTAAGTGATTGTGTATCCAAGAATTCAGGAGATGGAAAATGTTTTCTTGATTATACACACCGCAGAAATCAAGAAAATTAAACTTTCTTGTGCTTGCGATGCTAATAATTTTTACAGTACCATATTGTTGTACTTTTGTACTTTTGGTCTAAATCGATGTGCATAGATATATTTTGAATGAGTTAACATAGAGTATATATGTAATATATATTTGCATAAAGTTAGTGATATATTGCCATGTGTAGTGTAGCACTGTTTTAACATGGAAGTTTGATGAAGACATAATCTGGTTATAAATTGCAGGGCGTATTCCGCAAACTACCAACGATCCGAAATATTTCATTGTGTTAGCGGTTGAGAATATTCTGAGGCAAGGTGTTGCCGAAATGGAAAGAGGGTTTATTGAGTTTGCTATAAATAGTTTTGAGCAACAGCATGAGATACAGAATAGTTTTGTTAGTTCAGGCTGTTTGATTTGTATCATATGGAAAGGGAGGTTATTTGTCGCCAACGTTGGAGACTCACGCGCTATACTCGGTTCTCAGAAGAGCATTGGTCCATTTAAAAGATTTAAAAGATTGGTTCCTGAACAGATAGTTAGAGATCACAATTTTCTAAATCCAGATATTCAACAAGAATTCACGCCAAGTCTCTTGCAAAGTATTAAAGTTAAAGGCTTAATTGAGACAAGTAGATGTATAGGATATGCATACCTGAAAAATGCACAGTTCACTCAACGGAGATCATTCGAAATCCCATTGTCGGAAGTATTGACTCCAACTTTTACAGGACCTTTTCTATCATCACAGCCAGAAGTTTATTCAAGAGTCTTAAGCGACACTGATAAATTCATTATATTTGGATCTGGTGGATTTTGGAAATTGATTTCAAATAAGAAGGCTGCTAAAGTTGTTAACACCAGTCCACGAGATAGAATCGCGGAAAGACTTGTCACGATTGCTCTAGAGAAGGGGGCTCGTAAAAGAGGGAAAAAATATGCTGCGCTTATAGGGATTCCTGCGAGTAACTGTGTGAGTGGGAACAATGGCAATCAAAATTTGGCATATAGATCGGCTTATCATGATGATATAACTGTGATTGTTGTATATTTGGACAAAAGGCCAAATGGGGAGGGTGTGAGGCCAGAGATCAACTCCTATACAGGCTACGATGACACAGTTCGACAGTCAGAGTTTAGAAATTTCTATAATAATGCGAATATGTGACACATGTATAGCTAATATATAAGATTCCATAGTTTTTTCATTTACTCAGTTGTGTTGTAAGTGTCACAAACAATGATTATGTCTCTGCCTTAAATTTCTAAATAGAAGTTTGAAAACATTTCTGTTACATATAGTTTTACAGTACTCAGTTGTTTATTGTCTGATAGGGAAAAAATATATACCGATACAAAAAATATAGAATAATGGAGTAATCTTCTCAAAGTTATACATAGCCGTCAACAACCAACGTAAAAAAATCTTTATATGACATCGATCAAAGACTAGGGTTCGACAGTTAGGGAGAAACCAACCTTGAAAACAAAATTATCATAAGATATAAATAAATGTAAGTAATCATTTAAGAGTAGAGATTTATAAGATCAGATACAGATTTCTCATATTGATACAGTTTGCAGCTAACAAGAGACAAAAAAGAGGACTTGAGCTAGAAAAAGGCATTCTGTTGCATACGATACTGTTTTTTGGTTAAAATACGGACTTGTGTTTTTCTCTTTACAAAAACAAATGTGGCAATGGCAAAATTTTTAAGGCATTCTATGGGTAGGGATGCTCCAATGTATTTTAAGGCCAAAATAGAAATTTTAAGTAAGATTTAACTTTGGCGCAGCGGCAAATTTTGTGTTGGAAACAAGGTGCCTTATCATTTGTTTTAAGAAGAGACATTTCATTATTTTGGGAGTAAAATAAAAATGCAAGAAAAAAAAGTTCATGTAAAAATTGTGTCCCCATAAGTTCTAGCCATATAACCAACCAAAATATTTTGGGACTTTTAGAAACTTAATCAAAAAAATTACTATTACAGACAGGACCTAAGTATGAGGGAAGTAAAAAATTCTTGGATTTTGAAAACACTACTCACTCTAAAAAGAGCATTAGTCTTTAAGAAATTGATCAAAGATGACATATATTACATGTCAGATATTTTGTGTGTGTGTGTGTTTATATATATATACCTAATATAATCAAAATGATATTTTATATTTGATTAGAGTAAATCTGTTAGTACTTGTTATTTTCTGTTACAAGTTAGTTGATATTCAGTTACATTATAAATACATACATACTAGTATTCAATATTCAAACATTCACATTCAGATTTTTATTTCCACACTCTCAGCATTCATTCATCCTCTTCCTTTGTTCTTCAATCTTTTCTTTTCTTGTCTTCAAGAAGAGAAACACAAGATCATGGCTTCATTTAATCTTTTCGGGTCCCCTTACAATTACAAAAAGTATCATATCAAAGCTGAACCGTTTGATAATGACCCTCTGGCTTGGTCTAGGCCACTGATTACGCATCACTGTGGCGAATTCTCCATGGCTGCAGTTCGGGCGAATATGGATATGGAAGATCAGAGCCAAGTTGAAGTTGGCACCAATGCACTCTTTGTTGGAGTTTATGATGGCCATAAAGGCGACACCGCTGCCATCTATCTTAGAAATCATGTCTTCAGGGAACTATTGAGTGAGTCTTCATTTCATTAATTTATTGATTCTTCTGTCATTTTTATTCTTTGTTTCTTTCGCATTTTCATTTTTATTCATGTGTGTGTGTGTGTGTGTTATTATCATATTAACATTGCCTATTTTGTTTCTTACCTTTAATTTTTTGAATGGCGTTCTTTGAGTGTGGATATGGAATTGAAACATGAACTGAAATTTAAAGTAATTATTAAGTGATTGTATATCCAAGAATTGAGGAGATGGAAAATGTTTTCTTAATTATAAACAATAAAGAAATCAAGAAAATTAATCTTTCTTGTGCTTGTGATGCTAATCATTTTTACAGTGCCATATTGTTATACTTCTGATCTAAATTGATGTGTATAGATATATTTTTGAATGAGTTAACATATAGTGTATGTATATAAAATATGTAATATATATTTGCATAAAGTTAGTGATATATTGTCATGTGAAGTGTAGCACTGTTTTAACATGGAAGTTTGATGAAGAAATAATCTGGTTATTACTTGCAGGGAGAATTCAGCAGAATAATAACTTAATGACTGAACTTATTCTGAGGCAAGTTGTTCACCAAATGGAGAGAGGTTTTATTGAGTTTGCAAGAAATAGTTTTGAGCAACAGCATGAGGTACAGAATAGTTTTGTTAGTTCAGGTTGTTTGATTTGTATCATATGGAAAGGGAGGTTATTTGTCGCCAACGTTGGAGACTCACGCGCTATACTCGGTTCTAAGAAGAGCATTGGTCCATTTAAAAAATTGGTTCCTGAACAGATTGTTAGAGATCACAATTTTCTAAATCCAGATATTCAACAAGAACTCGCGGAATTGCAATCAGATCAGAATAATCGTAGACCCTACCAAAGTATTGAAGTTAAAGGCTTAATCGAGACAAGTAGATGTATAGGATATGCATATCTGAAAAAAGCACAGTTCACCGAAAGGAGATCATTCGAAATCCCATTGTCTGAAGTAGTGACTCCAACTTTAACAAGACCTTTGCTATCATCACAGCCAGATGTTACTTCAAGAGCCTTAAGAGACACTGATAGATTCATTATACTTGGATCTAGTGGATTTTGGAAATTGATGTCAAATGAGAAGGCTGCTAGAGTTGTTAACACCAGTCCACGAGATGGAATCGCGGAAACACTTGTCAAGCTTGCTCTAGAGAAGGGGGCTAGTAAAAGAGGGAAAAATTATGCTGAGCTTCTTGAGATTCCTGCGAGTAATTGTGTTAGTGGGAACAATGGCAATCAAAATTTGGCATTTCGACCGGCTTATCATGATGATATAACTGTGGTTGTTGTATATTTGGACCAGAGGCGAAATAGGGAGGGTGTGAAGCCAAATATCAACTCCTATATAGGCTACGATGACACAGTTCGACAGTCAGAGCTTAGAAATTTCTATAATAATGCGAATGCGTGACACATGTATAGCTAGAAAATAAGATGCCATAGTTTTTTCATTTCCTCATTTCGGTTGTAAGTGTCACAATGATTATGTCTCTGCCTTAATTTTCTAAATAGAAGTTTGAAAACATTTCTGTTACACTGCATACATACAGTTTTACAGTACTCAATTGTTTATTATCTGAACTAGAGTATGGAGTAAGTAATTATTATATATGTTCAAATGTGTTGAGGTCTGCTCCTTACAATTTGAGTTCTATCCTCAGTAACTAAAACAGAAAACAATGATAGAAGTGCAGAAATAATAAAGAAAATAAGAGATGAACATGTTAATTTCCAAGATATTAATGGTTACACGTTCGAAGTTGAAGGAACAGGTCATCAAATAACACCTTTCACATGAGTAACCATTTGGTTGGGATTGAGTATGAAACTGCTACAATCTCTGTGAATCATAGTTAATTTCCTCTTGATTTTTTGGCTGTGGATGTTGAAGTGTGTCTATTAATCTTCTCTTTTCTCTATAATGTATATCTATTATAGTTATATTAAACAACATTTACAGCAAAGTGAAGGTTCTGCGATATTAGCAACAACCTAGTCATATTCCGCAAGACGAGGTTGGCTAATGGATCAAATGACGTCTTAATATAAAATGAGAGGATTGTGTTAGGTGGTCAAGAACCAACGTAAAATATTGTCAAATCTTTTTGACATCCATCATAGATTAAGGTTAGACAAGTAGGGAGAAACCAACTTTAAATTAATATTGTCAAATCTTTAAGGAAACATTTAAGAGTAAAGATTTATAAGGTCAGATACAGCAGCAATGCAATATTTGCTACAAATCGTACAGACACACCACATGAATCAAGCATCATTCAGACAAGAACAATTCTTAAAAATCCTGCTCTAAGATGGCAATGGTAGCTACCTTTTCGACAGTTCTTTCAGAGTTTCATAGCATTTTGAAGTGCAGATGTTCCTCTCTGGACAGATCGACTGCGTTGTTGAACTGAACATGCACTGCATTCTACACAAACATGTATACAGAAGATCAAGGGACGCCAAAGCTGAAACAAAAACAAAAATGGTTTTTGATGTAGTTTAAATATTTTCCTACCATGTCCTAATCAACTAAAAATTCTGAGATATACTTATTAAGTTGTTATTATTATTATTATCAATTGTTATTATCAACTAAATAAATAATGAGCACCAAGATCGTCTTGCAAGTAAACCTGCTATAAAACAAAGCATCCTGTCTCTTTTACATGAAGAAAATTTTGATTTTCCACACAAGCAAATCACAAATCATAGCTGCATTTGTAATTTCAGACGTGTTTCAAAAAAAAAGAAGCAGCGTCAATTGTAGGTAGCTTCTATTGTGGAGGAGGATGAGTTTTTTAGGCAATTTGAAAGATAAGAGCAACATCATTTGGAGGCAATTTGATTCCCCTAAGCTGAGCCTGAGAATTATTAGTATAGGCTTTGTAAAGGTTTGGCTGCTAAGTATATTAAAAGGTTTTGGCATGCTTTGTTAAAATCTAAGAGGTAGATGAACATTGTTACTGAGATTATGATGCATTTCATGTGGTTCCCTTCCCTTTTAACAATATTTAATTGATGAGTCCTTATTGTTTAAATGCCACAGCTTTTAAATATTGCCAACTATGTTATTACTTTTCATATCAGAATGATACATCTCATTTTAGAAGTTCTTTGAATTAGTTGTTACTTTGTAGTTCTTGTATTCAATTTGGTGTTTTCAATTTCTTCTTTAACCTGACATTTTTAATAGTTTTGTTTTGGTCATTGCTTCAGCTATAAGTAGGCTGATTGTTTGAGTGCAACATTGAACTACTAAAGTTTTGAAGGTGTTGATTCATTGCCTAGTGTGGAAAGAACTGCAAACAGTTTGTTGCTTCTGCCTAATCTCACCAGGTGACAGAACTGGGGTCGTCAGGCGGCAATGTTTGATTTTCGATGATTCACTTCTAAGCTACACATTACTTGTTGACTTGACAGACAAGCAAAATGCATAGGATATGCATATATGAAGAGGGCACAGTTCACTACAAGGAACTCATTCGAAATCCACCCATAGGAACGCATGACGTAAACTTTTACAGGACCTTTACTATCAGCAGAACCAGAGATTTACTCTAATCTTAAAACTATTAGACTGATGCCTCTTTCTTAATTTGAAAGTTCATGGTACTTTTTTTTCCTAAGGAGAATTATCGTTTTTAAGAAAATAAATTTGCTCATTATATCACATGAATCATGAGATGTCTTGTAAGTATTTTGCAAACATATCAATAAATGAGCTTTTTAAGAGATATTTAATCTCTCTTGTTTACTAAGTAGGGCTTCATAAATTATCAAGATAGAAGAATGGAAAGTGATTAGCAATGGCTTTTTCATATCATATAATTATTATAAATCAAACACATATCACTATGTCAATCAGAACACTTAAATGAAAAGATTTGTTGATTCAAACAAACCAAATCAGTAACAATACACATCTCTACAACAAAATGAGGGGAAAATTGAATCTCACATATCTTGCTAGCCTTAATGCTCTTACATCCCAACATATCAAGAAAGGAAAACACAAAGAAACATGATAAAAGATAAAAGAATAGGAAACAAAAGTTCCTCAACCAACTAGATGGTATTTCTGTAGTACAAAGTATATGTAATTTCCTTGATCAAGCTCTTATGCTCCATGATTTGAACTTAAAAGCATTTCCTGTGTACTATTGATGGCCCAGATTCATCATATTCTGCCTTTGAAATCCACATCTGCACAAGAAAATTTAAAAACATCACTATATCAGAAAGGAACACATTAAAATGACTCAACTAAGCCTCTCAATAAAACACATTTGTTATGCCCTCCTATTGTTTATAACTTGGACTTATTATTAGAAATTAGAAATGAAATCTCATGATTAATTTGCTGAATTAACATTTTAAAATCCATCAACTTTACCTGTTGGAAAGTGCTGAGGGATGCCAAAATGGAACCTCCAATCCAGACACTGTACTTCCTCTCTGGTGGTGCTACAACCTTGATTTTCATGCTACTAGGTGCCAATGCGGTAATCTCTTTACTCATCCTATCAGCAATACCAGGGAACATTGTCGAACCACCACTCAAGACAATGTTACCATAGAGATCCTTCCTAATGTCGACGTCACACTTCATGATCGAGTTAAACGTCGTCTCATGGATACCAGGAGATTCCATCCCTATCATGGATGGCTGGAACAAAACTTCAGGGCATCGGAACCTTTCAGCACCAATTGTGATCACCTGCCCATCAGGCAACTCATAGGTCTTCTCAACAGCTGAGCTAGTCTTAGCAGTTTCCAACTCCTGCTCATAATCAAGAGCAATATAAGCCAATTTCTCCTTCACATCCCTCACAATTTCACGCTCTGCAGAAGTAGTGAAAGTGTAACCACGCTCGGTTAAAATCTTCATCAACGCATCGGTTAGATCGCGACCTGCAAGATCCAAACGAAGGATTGCATGTGGAAGTGCATAACCCTCATAAATGGGAACCGTGTGACTGACACCATCCCCAGAATCAAGAACAATACCTACAAAAAACATAGAAAACCACATCAATTCATTTCAATCTGCCACTTCAAAATAAAATAAAAAATCATTTCAATCCCAAGAAATATGTATATACCATGACAAAGCCACTCCTTCAAATCATATCCATCATTCATTACACAAAAGTATGCTGCATCAACACCTAATATTGAAGACATCTGATGTCTAATACATGCTTGTGACTAACACCAATATGACCCTGACTCACCCATGTGGTTACATTCAATCACTTCTATTTTTAAAATTATTACCCGTGTTTATCCATCAATCTCAGTGTTGTGTCTGAAATATGTCGGTATCTGACACCAACATAACATTGACTGACGCATGTGGTTACATTCAATCACTTCCATTTTTTAAAATTATTATCAATGTTTATCCGTCAATCTTAGTGTCGTGTCTAGTGTATGTAATTCATACAAAACTCCAAATGAAATGAACATTACAAGAATGTAACATGAAAGATGAAGTAATTTACCAGTTGTACGGCCACTAGCATAAAGAGAAAGCACAGCTTGAATAGCAACATACATAGCAGGAGTATTGAATGTCTCAAACATGATCTGAGTCATTTTCTCACGATTAGCCTTCGGATTAAGAGGTGCTTCAGTAAGAAGAACAGGATGTTCTTCAGGAGCAACACGAAGTTCATTGTAGAAAGTATGATGCCAGATCTTCTCCATATCATCCCAATTACTAACAATTCCATGCTCAATTGGATATTTCAATGTCAATATACCTCTCTTTGATTGTGCTTCATCACCTACATATGCATCTTTTTGTCCCATTCCAACCATTACCCCTGTATGTCGTGGACGTCCTACTATGCTAGGGAACACTGCCCTTGGTGCATCATCTCCTGCAAAACCAGCCTATAACAAACAAACAAATTCAATTTACTCAAATTAATAAGAACACTCATATATTTGCTATTATGCCAGAACCACGTTGATCCACCGTAATTATAGTGATCCACCGTGATTTTGCAGAAGCTACACCAGTGATGTTTGGTAGTATATTAGAATCAGGGTGATCCACTATGATTTTGCAAAAGTTACACCAGTATATGATTGTTATCACGATTCACGATGAGTATACCAAAATCACGGTGATCCGTGATACTCATTCATCGTGATACCAAACATAAACTGTGTAGCTTATGTGAATTCATGACATATCCACTGTGATACCAAATATAAATATAAGTGAAATTGAATAAGTTGATTGATATACCTTGACCATGCCGGTTCCATTATCGCAAACCAAGGGTTGAATTTCTTCAGATTCTGCCATTGTTGATGATTTGGTGAAGAGAGATGGAAAATGAAATTGAAATGAGGAATGTGAATGTTTGAAGTGAGGGTTAAGCTAGCTACTGCTACTAGTAGTACCCGTTATGTTGTTTTAAAAAGGGAAGGTTCGGAAATGTAAATTCGTATCAAATGAAACGTAAATTGCGTATCTTTTAATCGTGGCCGTTTGTTTGGAATATGTCATCTACGGGCCATGTTTCATGTTGGAAATAGCTGGCAATGATCATCTTTTACTTGCTTTCCAGTTCCGCACCTTCTTTCTCTCTGTCATCTCCTTATTTACCATCTCATGATCAAATCAAATTAAATCATTAATTAATTGCTAAATTTTGCGGTAAATTTTAAGTAGGCTTAATCATCATTTTCGTCCCTGTAAGTTTGCGATTTTTTGGTTTTAGTCCCTGTATCTTTTTTTGTTGCAAATTAGTCCCTATATGTTCAAATCTTTTGGTTTTAGTCCCTTAAAACTAAAATCCGCAGAAAAATCAGTAGGAAACCAGCGAATTTTCCTGCAGATTTTCCTGCGGATTTTAGCTTTAGATACTAAAATCAAAAAGATTTGCACATACAAGGACTAATTTGCAACAAAAAAAGATACAGGGACTAAAACAAAAAATTTATGAACTTACAAGGACGAAAATGATGTTTAAGCCTTTTAAGTATATATATTTTTTTGTGTTACTATAATACGGAGTATGTGTGAGTTTCTACTATATTTTTTTGCTTTCACTATCAGTTTAATTTGGTTTGGGGATCAGTTCTGACATGAAGTTGTTCCAACCCCCTCTCGATCGCAGTTGCGGGGGATTGAACCGTGGTCCTCTCTACCAAGTTTAGCGTCAATCACCACTGAACCAACTAACGATTGGTGTGAGTTTCTACTATTGTTTAGTGGTAATTATTTTTATTAAAAATTTGTGGACACGTAAGATAGATTTTTTTGTTGCAATCGAATCTTTTAATACACAAGTGTTAATGATCGAACTCATAATTAATTACTTGAAATGTTTAAATCTATTACAAAATTTGTCAACAAAAAAAAAAACTATTACACACACTCTAACACTCATTTTTCATCGCATACTCTTTTATATTAAGTGAAACTCATTTGAGTCTCACAACTTTTAGTCTTATTGTTCGGCATCAATTATTTTAGTCTATAAGATCGAGGTGATACTACCTAAAAATAGTTGCGTGTGTATAAATAGGTCGATGGGTCAACTATATTTAGGATGTTGGGTAGATTGAATGAATATGTAACCCCTTTTCTTTAAGGCTCAAAGCCACACAATCCTTCACTAGGATGTTGGGCGAATCGAATAAATATTTACTTTTTTTTAATCCTAATAACCACACGACTTATGAAGGAACTTGTCTCACTTCCTATACAAAAAACATAATTTGTCCTAATCATATATCTCTCATCTTCTTACACTTTTACTATTTCAAGCCAAAATTGACTATAACATCGGAATATCTTTCGTAAGTACCTTCCACTCGACCAATCACCGTTGCAGATGACATCCACCGCCACATCATAGAACATCCTTCACTAATCACCATCAACTTTCCCAAGGAGGACAATGTTAATATTACTAACTAGCACTACACATCATTGTTATTATTAGAAATTACAATATTTATTAAAGTGCCAAAAATTTCAAAAAGTTACACTTTTATAATAAACAACTTTTTCCTTCTTTATTTCCTGATTGGTACTCTTAATAATTCATACAACCCCTTTTTATAATTGGTAGTTACTCTTTTTTGTGTGAATTATTGAATGCCAAACTTTTTTTAAAAATCAATGTCTATTTTAATCTTTCAAAACATAAATGGCATATCTCAATTTTTTTATTAATGATGTTGAAATTAAGACATACCCTTAATAAGTTGATTTGTGCTTATATTTCTTACTTCAACGTCGCATAAAACATACGTACAACTATCATTAGTTAATTTAGTGGTGATTGATGCTGAATTTGATAGAAATGACCACAGTTCAATCATACGCTCTTTAATTTCTTTCACATTTAACTCACACCAACTTAGCTATCTACCTTATCCTTTTTAATAAAACTTATTAATTATTTGAGCTTGATATATGAGTTGAATGCTAGTAACTATTTTGTGCAAGGACAATATCAACATCAACATAATATTGGGCAGTAATTGAGCTAAGATCTAATGAAAAGTGATAGACAACTTAGGAGAAAGGAAAAAGACCCCACCATAAAAGTTACGAGGCTAGTTATTTGATAGAAGCAGCAGCTTTTCTTAATTTTGAGGTGTGTAATTTTCACTCAAACTTTTTGTTGGCAAATGGGGTAGGAGTGGAAGTAATCATACATGGGACGGTGCAAAAAGTGATAGTGCGTGCCATTACCAACTCAGCATTCAGTTTGCAACTGTCGAAAGAACATGTTGGGGTGTTTTGTTTGCTGTGGTAAAAATAGAATACTCCACATTCCTTTTTGTCCCTTCGATTGGATTCTTTGTTGACTCTTTGAAATTTTTTATCAGATCGAACGGTTGATGACCATTTTCATTGCCATGTCCTAAAGACGTGCAACGGGTAACTGCCAACCTAGCATACAACATGGTGTCACATTTTGGACAATCTTTGTCCCCTGTCCACCACCCTCCTTTTGTTTTAAACATGTACTCTATCTATCTGTTACAATATATAAGCAAAAATTCACTTTTTAGGTTCATTGTAAAATTAATGTATCTGGACAGTTTTATTGTTCAGATACATTAATTATACAATGAACCTAAAAAATGGTTTTTTGCTTATATATTGTAACGAATGGAGTATTTAAATGTAGCTCATCTAAAGTGAATGATCTAGTAAATTAATTAATTTAAGGTAGATATTATAAATATATCATAATAAATCGTTAAATTGTTATAATCACAATAATTTTATGTTTTTCTTTATTTAAATAAAACTCTATTACTTTTGAGAAATTGAGATAATTTAGGGTGGGGGATAGTGCCCCACTCCAAGGTAGGGAAGACCTTAGGATTTAAAAAGTACTTACAAAGGTAATTATATTTACCTCTTTCTAAAGACACTAGCGGGACTTGAACTCGGAACATTTCGGATTCAAAAACCTATCTTTTTACCACTAGACCAAACCTTTAGAGTTGAGATAATCGTATTCTTGATATAATAATTTTCTCAATTTAGACAGTTATGCACCTTTCATTATAAGCTTGCACGTACACATAAACATAATCATCTTGAATAGATCAAAAAGAATATAAATTTTATTTGAGTCTAATTGATACTACCAGTTTAATGTGAGATTTGAGTTTTTCCAAACCCTTATAAATAAGATAATTTAGTAAACAAAAAAAATAAAAAATTGGGGAGAACAAATTAAAAAATAATTTAAGGCGGGGAAAAGACAAGAGAAAAATGATAATATTTTTGCATACACTATATATGTTTCGTTCAAAAGAAGTGTGTAATCATAAAAATGAGCGACAAGTTCAAACCAAAGATGAAATTGTTGCTCCCTACCACCTTGTCCATTAATATAAATGTTTGTTTGCAATATATGAGAGGCCGTTCAAGATTGGCATCTGAAAATTCAAAGTTAATTTTATCTCGAGTAGAATCGGCATCTAAAACCAACTGCATCAAATAGAAATTGAGTAGTGAAATTATTTAAATTAAAAGAGTTAATTAATACTATGAATTAAAATAAATTTGTGTGTATATGTGCAAGAATAAAATCACAAAAATAATATAGATATATAAGAAAAAAATACATAAAAGGTTGTGATCACTTTTGTAGAATCTTTATGAGGCAACTTAACTCTCATGTTAAACCATTTGAAACCATAATTTTGCACAAATTGAAAACTAGAACCTAAGATAAAAACAATCATTTGTTAAATAATCTCATTGCCTTAAAATGCTATTTAAAATTGTGATATGTCTATCACCAAACATGATTGTGAATATATTTCATGCCACTAAAAAAAGTTAAAATAACAACATAAATTAGAGATAGAAAAAATTGTATATTACTTCGTTAATACTTAAGGAAGAAATTATATTTCTCCTTGTTTGAGTTTTTGTCGCTATTTTAATATTTTTTAATATGTATAATTTCTTTTTTTATAGATAATATGTATAATTTATGTATGTACTAGTGATCTATGTCTTATCTCAATGTTGATCCAATATGAGTTGAACTTCGCAACTTTGATGAGAAATTGAAAATATTTTTTTTTTTTACCCCCATAAAGGAACATAATTTTGCTTGAAACAAACTTTGTGCCTATGGTTTTTCGAAAAAAAAAACTTTGTGCCTATGAATTGCAACGGGTGCGGGTTTTACACTATCCAAATCCACATCCGAAATATCGAGTGTCACCTGAACCCGAACCCAAAGTCTATTTGAGTGGCAAATTAACATCCATGTCCACACCCATTGGGTTCGGGTTTTTCCACCCGAACCCGTAACAAAAAAGCAAAAAATACAACAACATTGAAATTCCATCAAGGTCTCTCAATTAAATTAAAATTAAGGTATACAATTGAAACACAAGCATTTCAAGAACATTAAAACATGGTAACATTATAATTAAAATTACAACTTTCCAACAACAATATCGTAACATAGTCTTCAAGACTTTTAAGAAATTAAACTATAATTAAAATTAAGGTCTTCCAAGAATACTCAAGGGCAATTAGGTAATTTAATATATAAGCGGGTGGATGTTCGGGTTTCGGGTGTGGGTTTGATACTACCCAAACCCACACTCATGTATTCGGGTGTCACCCGAACCCAAACCCAGTCAACTCGGGTTTCGCCCGTTGACTTGGATTTGAGTTCGGATGGATCTATCGGGTTTGGGTTTTCCTGCCATCCCTATTTGTGCCAATTAGCACCTTTGAATCTTTGATGTGTAGTGGAGCAAAAAAATAGATTTATTTGCTAACGATAAACTTAACTTGCATTACATTCTTTTAGGTAGATAAACAAAATGATAAAAAAAAACCATTATAAAATTATACACACAAATAGAAGAGTTGGGGTTTGAAAACCGATCACAACATCAAAACTAACAATTTTGGCATTTTGTGTCAATTGAACTATAACTTGTGAACAAGCTAGGTACTCCCTCTGGTCTTGTATATAAGCAATTTTTCACTTTTTAAATTTATTGAATAATTGATGCATTTGATTCATCTTTTATTCCTGATACATCAATTATTCAATAAATCTAAAAAATGAAAAGTTACTACATTTTATATGCAAGGGCTCACATTTTATATGTAGATGCTGAGCACAGATGTCAAAAGTATTGTTACTCGCAGATATCTGCGGATAAAACCCGTCATATACACAGAGCGGACAACTTGACCCTTTTTCTCTGAACTTTCTCCACAGCCGCAACTTCGCCGTTCACCTTTGTTCACCTTTTTTCCCTTTAAATCCAAACTTGCCTTGCTCCGATGTAGGCCAGGTGGGTGGTGGTACGATGAGGCCTCTCCTCCGCGCCACCCTTTCACCCCTTTTTCTGCCGGCGTCTTTGTGGTTTCTCTTCGTTTCTGGCGCTGTTTTGGTTGTGGATTTCTAAGACTGTTGGTTTGTCGCCTCCGTGCCGGTGGATTTGGGGTTGTTTTGGAAGATGGTTCTGGTTCGTGGGTTTTTGACTGTTTCAGATCTGGTTATCGCCACCATAGTCTAGATCGGCTGTCTTTGATTTGTTTTCTCCACCACTGTTTTCGTTCTATTCTCGCCACCATTGTTTCCGATTTGGTGGGTTTCAATTTCTTCTTCCGCGTGGGTTTCTGTTTCTTGCTGGGTTTAGTGTTTTGCCGGAGTCCGGTCTTTATTTTTGGCGCGGACCCGGTGGCTTGGGTGGTTCAGGTTATGTGGTGGTGAGATTCGATGACGTGGTGGTGGATTATTGGTGTTGAGTTGAGGTGGTGGTTGTGGGTGGAGACAATGAGATGGTGTTGCAGTGGTGAGGTGTTGAGATGCGTGTTGGATCTAGCGCTGTCGGTGTGTGGTTGATGCTGTGCGTGTTTAATTTTCCCTGATATTTGATTCTCTAACCGTTTTTAAATCTGTTGAGATTTGCAGGATTCTTTTTGAGTCGCCGAGGTTTTCAAATTTGTTGAGATTTGCAGGTTTTTTTGTATCCGGTTGAATTCTACCGCATCAGTGTTAACTGTTTGGAGGGAGTCTGCAAGCTGAGACGTATCTGCCTAGTTATCTTTCTACTGGTGTTTACCGACTTTTGACTCAAGGAGCTGCTATTTGGATTTTGATGGGCTGAGCACTTTTGATTCGAGTTCAGGAGTTAGTGTCTAGTGGTATATCTACGGGTTGGGTTGGTGTCTTCTCGATGGTTTGGTAATTGAAGAGTGTTCTTCTAAGAATGAGATTAGAAGTAAGCTTCTTTATTTGGTGTCTGTTTTGGTATTTTCATTGGTTTTCCGCTTATATACGGCGCATTTGTTTTTTGTAACTACTCTTTTACGGGTCTTTGTTCATCTTGTAACATGATTATTATTATAATATAGTTGCCATTCAAAAAAACAGAGTGGACAACTTAATGGATAATCGCAGATAAAATAAATAGATATTTTAATTATCCGTGTTTAATGGATACTTATGGAGTCTGAAATTTAAATTAGGCACAGTTCACTAAATTAATTAGATTTATTTGGTACTACAACATTTCCTACTTAGAAACTCCAATCGGAGAGCAGGAAAGAAGAAGAAGAATGATGGTCAAAGGTATACAACTTCAGCTATGCGGGTTTGTCAGCCAACGCTGGAATCTAAAACCAATAACAACCTCTCTTTCATTCTCATCACTTTCCCTAATCTCATACCCTAACCCTAACCCTAACCCTTCTCTCAAACTCCTTCCTACCCCTCGCACCACTCGATTCACACCTTTTCGCGCTTCATCATCGCTTCAATCTTCTGTAACTTCTCTCTCCCAATCCCCAATAATCTTCTAATTAATTCTGTTTTATATCAGTTTTTCTTCGTTCACAATTCTAAATTTGATGTTGTTTGACAAAATACCGTTCAAATTTTAAGAATTTAGGTCTATGTAGTTGATTATTGATTGATGATAATTTGGAAGCGACAATGTATGTAGGGAAATGTTCGAAGTATCAAATTCTGTCAATGGTGTGGTGGTTCGACGAAACATGATATACCTGATGGAGAAGAAAAGTTGAGAGCTATATGTACACTTTGTGGGAGAATTGCTTATCAGAATCCCAAAATGGTAACTTCCTAAATTTTTTTTTCTAGGTTCTAGTTGATTCCATTTAGTGTTTGTTTCAATTTTGTGTTCTGCAATAGTACTAGTAATTTGCTTGAATGTGCCCGAATTGGTTTAGGAAACAGTGTTGCTGTATAAACTTCTGGAGTTTTAGATATGTGTGTGATGTGCAAGTCGCGTAGAAGAAAGCATAGGTTGGGTTGAAGAGTCTATGATTTGAGTCCGTCCGTATCCAAACTTAAGGGTATGTTTGGAATGGTGGTATAGGGTAGAATGTAGTGGAATGGAATAAACTAGTTAGATTTTGAAAAATGGATGTTATTCAATTCTATTTCAACCCAATTTCACCTTGTGCCACCAATCTAAAGATAAATATGAGCCTCACCACTTTACTTTATGTAAGCCTTTTTTTAGGACATAATAATCTGACCTTTTTGAAAAAGCTTATAGGTTCAACACTAAATGTAGAATAATATGCTTAAATCTTTAAATAGGTAAAACATATGATTTTAGCACAATATTATTAGGCTCAAAATACTTTTTATTTATATGACCTAAAGTATGGCTATTTTAGCTAAACAGACTTTTAAATAAGCAAGTCTAAACCTAGCTTATGTAGTGTAAATAAGTATTATCTAGTTGATGTCTGATAGGCTGATATAGATTAAACCATAGGGACTTTGTGGGCTGTCTAGCCTATTTTATTCCATACTTGCAAGATCAACGGTTGCTATGCCAAAAGCTTATTACATATTGCTGCACCATGATATTGATTTCGGTTGTTCTCAATGTTTTTTTCCGATATACATAATATTATTTTCTCAGGGAGTTTGTGGCTGCTGCTTTAGGTAGCTAAAGAGCAGAAGACCCCTGTGGATAACCTAAACTTCAACCCAACATCTAAATGTTTTTGGTTGCATCGTGGTATACTACACACAATAGTACATATAGAAAATTATTTTAGACACAGGTGTTTTTTTGTTATATTAAGTGTTGTGCCTTTTGTTGGATATTTAAAATGTATTGGAAGTCGATATTGAGAAAAGGAAGTAGCAACCTAGTATTGCAAAGTACCCATCATGTCAAGGTTCAGGGAAGGACTGGACCCTCTGAGAAAAGGAAGCGTGATCTTTGATTTTTTTCTGTTCAGTGTTCATTGCTTCACCTTTAGGATTTTTTAAATAAAAATAAAATTAGAGCATGAAGTACGTATTTGATAGTTGGTGGTACTGAAATGGATGTTGGGGTTAGGTATCTGCATATAACATGCTTTACATTGGTCTGCATATCACTCTTGTTCTCTGAAGTAATAATTTTCATAAAACACTTACTGATAATGCAAAACAAATAAGAATCTAGAGAGTATCATATGTTTGGGATGTATTCTCTGACTTGTTAGGAAAATAACTCTGGTATTTGTATACTGTTTGTCACTGCACTTATTTTTTTCATTCATTTTGTACTAGACTATATGACTTATTACTTTGTTCTAAACATGGCATGATTTTGGCTGGCAAAGTAGGTAGTTGGTTGCCTCATTGAACACGATAATAAGGTCCTCCTTTGCAAGAGGAATATCCAACCATCTCACGGTCTTTGGTATGACTCAACATTTTATTAAACTGCTTATTCTCATTGTATCTGGTTATGTATAGATTAAATTGCTTTCCCGGAACTATTATAATCTAAATGCTAATAAATTTATCATAATGATGAATATTGCATCTCTTTTCATCAGTGAGCTATGTTAATTTCATATTTTGGTATAAAAAAGGACGCTTCCTGCCGGTTATTTGGAAATTGGAGAGTCTGCTCTGGAAGGTGCCATGAGAGAAACAATGGAGGAAGCAAATGCAGATGTAGAAGTAATTTCTCCCTTTGCTCAATTGGACATTCCTTTAATTGGACAAGTGAGGACTGAGGAATAAACTTTGATTTATTTTCTATTTGTTGATTCTCTTGACTAGGTTCTTTACCTTGATTATCACATGTTTATGGCAGACTTACATGATATTCTTAGCAAAGCTGAAGAAGCCCCATTTTTCACCCGGTCCAGAATCATCAGAATGCCAACTTTTTTCACTTGATGATATACCTTTTAATTCTCTATCCTTTTCATCAATGGTGGTTACCTTGAGTTTGGTAAGTTCCAGATATATGAACTTTACTTTTTTATTTTTTATATTACCTAGTACCTACTCATATTGTGTTTCATGTTGTTTCTCATGGCCACAGTATGTTGAGGATATCAAGGCCGGCAAGCCCAAATTTCATTATGGAACCATTAACAAAAGGTTTTTTTCTTCCTAAATACATATTTTCCCTTAATTTTATACATGGTTCGGTTCAAGGGAAGAAACTATGCCCCCTGGTTCTTGTTTATAAGAGGCAATTAAAAAAGTTTGTAGGTCATAGATATAAGAAACATAGTACACCTTTTAAGTGTACTAATTAAAAGGGTTGAAGGGAAGGATTATTTAAGTTTTGGAAAAAAATAAATCAATGTACTTTCATTTAGGACTGAAATCTATTAGCCTGGTTAATGAGATACAGTACATCTCAACTAGTTTGATTTGGTTAGCTACTTGGCTTATTATGGTCCTGGTTAATGTTAGCTAAATGCATACTATATAAATTAAGACAAATATAGATTATCTCTAGATGTGTTTTGGCTATCAGCTTTCACATTTTTTCGCAAATGCAAACTGATGAAATCAATATGTTTTCTTATGAACATAATCCTGTATGTTAGTAGTTTCATTGAAGATTTCTGATGCTTCGCTACCTAGACTTCCATTCCTATTCATGTTGTTTGGGTGTCTTGATATTTGTTGTTAGGCCTGGTACAAGTCCTTCTGATATTCGTGCCTACACACTGGATCATCACATGCACACATGAGGCATGATAAACAGGTTTGTTCCCCATGTTATATTACAATTAGTATAAAGTTACCATTAATTGTTACCCCTAAAGACCAAGAATTCCTCAAGCATGTTGCTTATGGATTGGCCAATAATATGCCTATTATCATGATCTTTCAAAACATTTTTTGCAGGTTGCAATGAAGTCTGGAGATTTGAAGATTGTTATTAGAAGAAATTTTAATTCAGCTCCTGAAGATTGCTGTATCTTCTGCAAAGACCTGAGCATTCCTGGCTTAAATATACCATTTGTCAAAAGATAGACAATGTTCCAGTTCAAGAAATAACCAGAACACATTAGGTCGCTAGAGCATTATGCAATTCATGATGGCCAGCAAATTCCTCGAGGGTTCTTATTTCGATGGGCTGTTGCTATTGTAGAAGACTGAGACTTCGCCAAAATTGTAAACATGAACATTGACAAAGATAAATGAAACTCATTTTTTCCTGAAATTGTTTCCTATTTACCAAAACTAGTTCATGGTAATTTCAAGATAAATGAGTTCATGGTGTCAGATGCAGATGAGATGAATTGGCATTTTATTTATAGAGCAAACCCGATTGTGTGCCTAACAAGTTTTCGGACGAAACCAATAATGCATATTTTGTATTTCTAAGACTATTATAAAAAATTTGAATGCAAGTTTGAAAGCTGTAGTGAAGTGTATGACAATAATGTGACACTCTCAACCAAACAAGTTCACTAAAGTGATCTTTACTCTACCAAAACTTCTAGGACCGGTGGAATTCTAACTTCACCCATTGACATGCATTTGGTTTTTGAAAATTACTGTTGTGTTTATAAAATGAAGTTCTATAAAATCCTTACTCGTATCAATGTTTTTTAGATTTCATAAATCATGTTCAAGAAATAACTTGTCACCCAACACTAATAAGTTATTGGGTGTTAACCATCAGAAATATAGGATCATTACATCATAGTGAACTCAGACGACCGTCGTGAGAAAATGTAAATCCATATTCATCACATGGTTTCAAATAAAATAAAATAAAATAAAATAAAAAAAGCTAAAAAGAAAACATAAGAAAAATAAAACTGAATGCAAACCAAAAGGACTTCAGCTCATTTATGCGCCCAAATGTATTGTTTGCTATGTTACATCATTGATCTCATCGCTGTTATTATACTAGATGGAGAGCAAAATCCTTTCCAATATAACCGATGTGGGACTTATGGTGCCACATTTTTTATCATCACTGTTGTTTGTTGGGATCAAACACTTTGTTAGTCTATTTTGTCAAATAAAGTTCTAGATTATTTAGCATAGTTTAATATTCTAGTCTAAAACATAAATGTCTAAAAGACTCTTTAAAACTATCAACAACAAAATTAGTTTCGATCCCTTGTTTATTGTAATGATGGTAGTGTTGATCTAAATCATCTAATCTAAGGGGAGGTAGATACATGCAAAAACACTTTGATGTCAAAGTCAATATCAACACTGCAAGCAAGAATGAATAATTTAAGCTTGCACTTAGCGTCAATTATTCACTTTATTATGATTGATGATCTTATAATTATCTTTCTAGGTGTTTTTAAAGATCTGCATGCATGATATGATTTTAAAATCATTCACTTTGTCTTTCCAACTTCTTCATTATGTAAATTATATAATCAATTTTTCAACTATTCTTTTTAAGAACGTTGCAATTTGTTACGGAAGATTTCTAAAAAAAAAGTGAAAAAATACATGAAAATATGATATTTGGACAGTCAAATTTTGACCAACCATAAATGAAAGAATGAGTGATTATCATTTTTAAAGTGTTACTTCCATCCACCTATTATTGTTAGGAAGTTTTCCACTATTATGAAAATTAGGGTTCTATCATTGTGAAGACAAAGAACAAGAGAGGCTGGCTACAAAATATTCTTTCTTTTCTTTGCTCATTGATTTTTGCCACAATATGTCATGATCTTGGAGAAACAATAGTACTCTTTTTGTCCTATTTTAAATGACCTGTTTATTTGATCATTTTGCATAGTTTAAGAAAAATGTAATAATTAAAGAGAGAAAATGTGACTTTTACTTGATTGTCCTTAAAAAATATTGATGACTTACTTGAAAGTTCATGAAAATAGTAATGATTAGACAATATAATTATAAAATTTTGCATTGAAAGATAAGTAGTTCAAGTATTTTTGGACAATTTTTTTCTTCAATTGAGTCACTTATTTTAAGACGGAGGAAGTAAAATTTAAACAAATACAGTAATAGTAAGTGTAAAAATATTATTTAAGGAACCAAAAAAGAGGTTACTAACTAGTGCCATATAGTAGTTTTTGAAAATTGTGTAGTCTAACCTTTAAAAAATCTAAAAAGTTTTGTTTTCAACAAAAATAACTAAGCAATTTTTTTAACTTCAACAATTTTACCTACAAATAAAAAAAACATGGATAAACATAAATTTTTTATTTTATTTTTTTTATAGAAAATTCGCAATTCCACTATCAACTCTATCATACCATTAAAACCAACCAAAAATCTAAGTTCTTTTATTCCCTAAATTTCTAATTTTAAACCTCTTAAGTAATACTTCCTCTGATTTCATATATAAGCAACATTTTACTTTTTATATTCATTCAATAATTGATGAATCTAATCGGTATTATAGACTAAATACATATGTTCTTAAATGAATCTAAAAATTGAAATGTTGCTTATATATGAAATTAGAGGAGTAAATGTGTATGAAAACATACCAAGTCAAAAATTGAAATATTTAATTTAACTTTTAAAAATAAATAGGAGTACTAAAAGGTGACGAAAATACTATATATTAATTTTATATAGAATCCTCAAATAGTAGGAGTTTACTTTGACTTGTGTTCTGCGGTATACATTTTCAGTATACACCCCCATTCAATCACGGCACCTCCTTTCACAGTGAAGCTTTCAGTTTCAGTGTCGTCAACAACACAATCATCATTCATCATCAAATCTTCATTTCATTCTCCAACAATCATATCACACAAATTCTCATTCCAATCTTACCCTTTTCCATCACCATGGAACCCATACAAACTCTCAACGGCGATTTCGGCTTCACCGGAAGCGATCGAAGATTCGCTTTTTCACGTCAAGCTTCTTTCCAACAACCCCGCACACCAATTTCTACTGATTCAACCGATTTAGGTCTCAGAAAACCCTTTCTTTCACGAACCGATTCAAGTATAGATATCCCTCCTTCTGTACCCTATCACCATTACTGGTCTGGCCATGATGATAAACCTTCTGGGTCATTGCAAAGATCGAATTTTTCGTCTTTTGTTTTGTCCGTTTTTCGAAATATTAGGTCTGGTCATAGATATATGAAGAGATTGTTTTTTATGATTTCGCTTAATGTTGCTTATTCTACGGTTGAATTGCTCATTGGTCTCTTCACTGGTCGTGTTGGTAAGATTGCACATTCAATAAATTTTCAATTTTAGTTTTCATTTTTTGGATTGAATTATTCGAGTTTATTTAGTGGCATTTAGACTGTTTGAAACTTGAAAGTGCTTATGAAAAATAACTTATGAGGTGTCTATAAATTGTTTTGAGCTTATTTTCATATTCTACTTTTTGTTATAGAAATAGCTTATACATATGTGCTTCTATGATAAGTATTTATGTTGTAAGCGTTTAATTAAGTTGTTTATCCAAATAGGGTAATATAATTCATTGTTAAAAAAATGATGCTTTAGTAAAAAAAAAAGGTTCTTTCCAATAAGTGCTTATCATTTAAGAGCTTACCTCGCATAAGCTGTTCCTACCATGAAGAAAGATGAGTAAATTGCATATAAACTCTGAATAAGCTGGTTTTGAGCTCTACAAGTTAATCAAAATAATCTATGCAAATATGTACAAGTTTTTTTCAAAATTATATATGAGTTTATGTCATAAGATGATTCTAAGATGAAAATTGAATCTCTTGCTGACTTTTCAATTTATAACTATGCCTTTTCAGGTCTGGTGTCTGATGCAGTTCACTTGACATTTGGATGTGGTCTTCTCACGTTTTCGTTGTTTGTTATGGGTGCATCTAGGAAAAAACCTGATGGAGATTATACTTATGGGTGAGATTTTTGTTTCGTGTATTGTCTTTCACAATGCAGGACCATTTGTAGGTACAATTACATGAACATATTGACTTTGTAACTGGGTTTTGATTGAAAGTATTAGGCAGTGGGGTAGAGGGATATGTTTGATCAGATACTTCTTCTGGAAACAACCCATCAGTTATCAACATATCAGGAATAGTGCAAATTGCAATTACTTTTTTGCAAACTTACTTATGTGTGTCTGCTGACTTGCATGCCATGTACTATAAGATTTTTTTTCCCGATTGTCTGTATGTCAATACTTATGTTTTGCATGCAAGAATATGAATGTGTATGTGTATTGTTGTATGTTTGTTACTAGTGATAATATTGAAACTGTTATTTACTGTATGATTAATCATTTCAATCCTGTTAATGGTTTTATTGATGTACTTCAATTTCAGGTATAAAAGATTAGAAGTCTTGTCTGCATTTACAAATGCTGTAAGTATTCCACATTTCATTTTCTGCTGCAGTTGTTACCTTGTATCATTGTGAATTGGTTGCCTGATGCTGTCTGTCGTCAATTTACATTTTGATGTGTGGATAGTAAAAATGTAAAATTTTTAATAACCATTTAAACAATATCCATATCCATTTACCTCCTACGATGCATGTGTATTTCAAGCTGAAGAGATGATTGGTTTAAGTCTCAGACCTGGTCTTCTAAATCTTTCATGAGAATTAGGGGGTGTTTGAAAGAGTTTAATTGAACTTATTTTATGACATAAGTACTTGTGTGAGTATTTGGAAGAGCTAATAAAAAAATTGAGTGTAATGGACATACAATACAATGTGAACTATTTTACACTGACATCAATGAGAACCCATTAGTTTGCTACGTCAGTCTACTTTTGCAACTGCATCTAGGAATTAATGATATGAAATGAAAAATAGTGAGCTCTCATTGGATGCTGGTAAAATAGTTTATACTCAAAGTGCATGCCCTTTTAAAAAAGTGAGCTCTCATTGGATTATGTAGTTAGGAGAGTAGATCAGATGGAGGCAAATCGCTAGAGGCAAATGAAGACCTAGAAAACTCTCCAGAGAATAATGAGTTGGATAGAAATATGGTAAATGATAGAACACTATGGTGTTGTTTGATCCATGTAATGTAGCCAACCCCACTTAGTGGGATAAGCCAATAAGGCTTGGTTGTTGTTGTAGCTTATGTTCATAAACTCTCCAACATAGTTTATAAAAGTAGCTTATGCACAACTTATGTGGAGTTTACCCTCATTCCCATTTTGATTATGGAGAGAACTTATACACAAGCTCTCATACAATAACTGTTTAATTAAACTATTTATCGATTTGCCCCCTTAATGTTGTTGACGTGTTCACCTATAATTTTTATCCCTCACTAAAATATCTATAGAACAACTTTTTTTAATAATTTAGAGGTTGGTATTTGCTTAAAATCTCAGGTACTGTTACAGGATTTATATGCTCAAATCTTATTGGTACCACTTGAAAAATGAAAACAAAATAAAATCTGATACGTAACCCTGAATTGAGTTGCTGAAAGGAACAGATAACAAATGCCATTGTGGTTTGGATATTACAATGTTTATTTATTGTGTCTTGAAGGGATCACTTGCATGGGATTAAAAGAGTTTTGGTGTGATTTTGATACTTCATCCATTTTTATCTATCCTGTTTGGTGCATTCCATCATTTTTATCTATCTTGTTTGGTGCATTACATTATATGCACTAACATATTGAATTTCCTTGTTCGGTTCCATGTGTAGACAGCTGTTTCTTTTGTTTATGTCATTCTCCCTAGCAGTTGAAGCACTTCATGCATTTATACAAGATGAATCAGAACACAAGTAAGTTTTTACTCACAATGATTGTTTGTGTTATACTACTTTTATGAGGTATTTGTACATATCCGGCAACAAAAGATTTGACCTAGTGTTTTAGATATTATAGCTGAAACAAAGCAAAGAAATTGTATTAAGCAGCAACACAAATTTAATTAAAATGATCCCCAGAACTTAGAGCTCCTAGTAGAGAGAGGTCCACCCCTCTGCCCGAATCAAACTGCCGCCTCCAATGTTCTGCAGCTTAATATGCTCATCGTTACCTCCTACTAACTTGCTAACACTCGTCTCTCCTCGAACCAACTTCTCACCACCTCACATGGGGCAACCTCCTCTCACCTTGCTGCTACTTGACACTTGTCCTTTATTTTATTTTTTAGTATAAACTTTTACTATCCTAGGCCATGTAAGTTGTTACCCCTTGGTCCAACTACATGATCTTATTGATGAATGAAGGACATGTAAGTTATTTAATTTTTTTGTCCTTTAGTAGTCTATTTATGCACCTGTTTGCAGTAAAGGCATAGGGTTTAACATATAAAAATTAGGGGTTTCTCGAGAGAAGCGAGGTTATGATTTAGGGGAATTTATGACTCACAGGATATGTGTGGACATGACTGGTTTGCATGCATTATGATGGGTTAGGATTTACGATTTGATGGATTTAGAGCAAATTTAAGCAATAGATTGGAGATTTGACGAGCAAAGATTTAATGCTTTCTGCCAAAGGGGTCAATCTTTGTTGGTGAGAATAATAAGAAAGCAGTAGAAGATGAAAAATAAGTAGCAAAGCATATGAACCTAGACACCTAATATTCCTAGCATAGGCATCACACCCAAAAGGAAGAGACCAAATAGACATAAAGAAAATTTTAAATAACAAAATTAAGTTCTGGATAAGGCCACAAAAACTACAACCCACAGAAGAAAGGAAATGGATTTAAGATGCCTGTTATAAATGGCTAGGATTTTCAACGAGTGGTTTCTAGATCTATGGTTCTTTGAAATTATAATTTCTAGATTCTGCTGCAGTCTTAATCACATATATGTAAATTTTGTTTGAAGTTATTATTTCTGACGATTGTGTTCTGTGTGTAGGCATTACTTGAATGTTTCTGCTGTGACCAATTTATTTGTGAATCTCATTGGTGTGTGGTTCTTCAGGAACTATGCTCGGATAAATCTTGGTCAGTATCTGTTGAATATTTAAGATTCACTTGATTTAACGTTTTCCTTGTTTCAAATGGGATGCTAGTGTTTTGATACTTCCTTTTGAGCCTTGACCTTTTATCTGTCTCATCTGGAATTTATCTTGCAGCTTACCGAAATGCAGAAGATATGAATTGCCATTCTGTTTTCCTGCATGTTCTTACAGATTCCATTCGTAGGTAGATGTGCTTGAATTTAACTATTATTGTCCATATGCATGACAATAACATACTAACACACCTTCAATTAATCAATTTTGATGCATTTCTTTTATCTCTTTTACAAATTCATATCAAGCTTATATACTTAAATGGTTTCTCAGTGCAGGTTTGATATTGGCATCCTGGTTATTGTCCATCGGGTAAATACCTTTTCATTTTATATCCATTTGTCTTGAGGTCTTGTGAAAGATGAAAATTTAAAAGCATTCGAATTTGTATGTCTCCTAACCCAATTTCTTTAGTTATTGTAATTTGTGACTTGTTTCTATTTCCTTTTTTTATAGGGTTGAGAACGCAGAAGTATTGTGTCTGGGACTTGTTTCTGTTGCAGTTTTTACTCTAGTTTTGCCTCTCTTTAGGGCAACTGGTGGTATCTTGCTCCAAATGGCACCTCCCAGCATCCCAACAACTGCTTTTAGCAAATGCTTGAGACAGGTTATTACTTTTTTCTTGGAAAAAATGTGCTTTTACCCCTATATGGCTTGGGGATTTCGGTCCCTTCTCTGCAGTTTGTTTGGGACTGGCTTATTATGCAGAAAGACTAACATGTAATGTACAATGAGCTGTTAATGAAGTAATCGCCCTTTTACCTTACAATTTCTGCTTCTTTCTCAAACCGGCTAAAAATACGTTTTTCAAGTTCGTTCAGAGTTTGGCAAATATTACTGTAAAGCTGTTCTCAGATTCTAATTTGTGGTTTTTTGTGCTGTAAAATTGTTGATAAGCTACATAATCACTTACCAGGTATCACTTGCACTGTAGTTGCACATAAACTTTATTTTGAAATTCCTGATATTTATCATCAAATACACTGTTTTAAGTTTCACAATTTTTTTGGCAACTTGTGTTTTTATCACTAATCCACTCTTGGGAGTGGGAGTGACAGGCTCATTTGTTTGATTTAGTGTATTAAAATGCAGCATTTCTAATTTGATATCTGTTTATGTGTCGGTGCTTCATTTTTAAAGTATATTATATTTTCAGATTTCTGCTCACGAAGATATACTGGAAGTCTCCCAGGCTCGCTTTTGGGAATTGGTGCCTGGTCATGTGGTTGGGTCACTTTCAATACAGGTAATTTATTATTTGTTGTCCTTCCCTTCGCCGCGACAATACAACTGGTCAGAGCAAAATTTCAAACTTGACTAATTATTATTTAGGATACAATATATGGCTTTGTATGTCATATAGTAGGTGATGCACAATACATTAGAGAATAATTAATTATAAAAACACCCATGGGTTTTGCTAAAATTTGAAACTTAACACTTTCCTAGCACTGGCCCTTACTCCACCACGATCATGGTCCCCGAATGTACTTATGGACTCACTGTGAGCTATGTATGATCTTGTGTATAATCTTGAAAACAATATATAAATGAGAGGACAAAATGAGATGACTGAGAAGCCATCATTTTCCTGCTGGTTGTTTTCCTCAACAATGTCGTCGGGACTTGAGTTTCTTGAACAAAGTTATCACAGGGAAGGGTTTGGTTCTAGATAAAATCAAAGAATTGGTAGGGGTTGAAAAACTACATGTTCAAGGTAAAGAAGCAATGATGCTACCCTGCTTCTCTTACTGCAAAGAGGAAGGTTCGATTCAAAACGATCACCTCATTTAGGGTTCTGATATTCATTCTGTTGACACTGAGTCACAGCTTCTCATCACCCAGAATTAATCCACATTAACCGAATATGATTTTCAATTTATTTGTATTATTTTTAGTTCAGCATGTTTATTTTTCTTTTGTATTGAGTAAACTGTACTGTAGATGCTGACTCGTAGTGCATCATGTTGGCAGGTAAAGAAAGGGGTGGATGATCGGCCAATACTAGAATTTGTGCATCGTCTATACCACGATTTTGGTGTGCAAGACCTCACGGTGCAGATTGATCATGCTTGATGATGAGGTTTACTCAACACAGTTTTATCCTAATGATTAATTCCAAGGGTTGTATACATGCTAATGTCATTGTTTGTTACTGCTCAAAGCTTAGTAGCACAACTTATTTAAGAAATGGTTGTATACAACATAGTGTAAGTTTTTTTTTTAAAGGGATAAAGTGACAATTTTGAATAATATTTCAATCAATTTTAGTAATTATGTGTAAAGTTAAATAGCTTCTTCCATGAGTTTGGTTTATGCTCCCATGGTTTCTTTGTTTTCTTTTTCATTTTTATCAATAATGTTTGATTCTATTACATGATTGGTAGAAGTTGTAACTGGAAAGGATCTGTATTATTTGCTATGTTTTATCTTTTTGCTAGTTGACTTGCATTTCATGACTCTGAACAAACAAGACCAACATGAGTATTTTTTTTTATCAAGTCTTAACTATTACAGCACAGCAATGAAAAGGTATTAAAACTATAGCAACTAGCCGCCAAACGGGCACGGAAGGCATGTTCCGTGCCCGTTTGTGTGATCGATATATATATTTTTTTTTGTGATCAATATTTTCTATTGTGCAAATATAAATAACTACTTAATCTCCTTTTTTATTGGACTTAGTTAATTGATAACTACTTAACCTCCTTTTTTGTTGTGGCTACTTATTAAGAAGAAAAAAATATATATTTTTTTTACTATAAAAAAACTGAAAACCTATTTTTATGTGGAAGTTGTGCTTAGTTTTTTTTTTGTAGTTTTTTTTAAGGGTAAAATAGGAATATTGAAAAAGCCATTCCAAAAATTTGTATCCCCTTTATATATTAGTATAGATATTAAGAACCCATGATGAAAGTTATGTTAAATTTATTTTAATATTATCTGTTGTTTTGGTAAACAATTAACAGTACTAAATGAAATTTAGTATACATTAATGGTTATCATTAGCCACTTAAAAATATAGACACCAATGAGAATGTTCATATTTCAAACCTTATGAAGAGACAAGACCTAACCAACCAAGTTATTGAATTTATTCAGCTAAATTTAAATTTTCAAGCAGTTCAATGCATCTGTTTGTCACAATTTTTTTTCTTCTTGATGCAATAGAAAAATGAAAAAAAGGAAACAAATTCTAAATTACTGGAGCCATTTTTTTGACAAATTAAAGACGTTATAATATAAAGATTTGCCTGTAACAACTATCAACAAATCTCCAACGAAATTGACTAATCTCTCATAACGCAACAAATCAATGTTCAAATTTCAGATAAAAAAGTATCTACATTTAATTCCGGATAACATATCGAATATTAGAAATGTTATTACTTTGGTGAACTAATAAGCCTATAACACAGCACAGCATCTACATCCACCGGCTAAAATGTGAGGAATATTATTAGCTCTTTAACCTCAATTTGACAAATGACAAATTTAACAAATGACAAATTTAACATCATATTCCGGACTTCCCAAGAATCAGCCATATGTCCCTAACATACATTATTAGTTTTAGGTAGCTCCGAAAAGCATCAATCACAAGAGACAAATAATAATAATAATCTGATAAGTAATCAAAAAATTATTTATTTTTCAACAAAAAAAGACAAAATGAATATAAAAAAGTTGGACTGTAAAAAACTTAGGAATGTTCAATAATCAATTATCATCATCCCACACATAAAAGTAAAGAAGAAAAAAACAGTAGAAAAGGAGAACTTATTCTCTTCTTGAAGCACTTTTACTCAATTGTTAAAGCACTTTCTCAAAAAGAAAAATGGAATCTGCACAAAAAGACTCACTAGTAGTTTCCCACTTTAGCCATCCACATCTTTTGGAACACAATAACAGTAACACACCTTCAACAACAAACATAAAGTGCTTTGGTTGCAACCTAAGAATCACACATGAAGAAGATTACTACATATGCAAAACTTGTCCTTTTTTTCTTCACAATGTTTGTTACAAAACACCTTTAATCACAAACCACATTTCACATCCAAAACATGATCTATTCCTCTTTGTTATACCTTCATCACCTGTTACAAAAACTACCTTTAACTGCATGGCTTGTAAGAAACATGTCATTGGTTTTTGTTATCATTGTGCTGAATGTAACATGTTTTTTCATTCTCTATGTATTACACTTCCTCTTTCACTTTCAATCACACAACATCCTCATAAATTAAAGCTTGAATTTTCTCCACCTTATGATTTCTTTTGTGACTTGTGTAACAATAATAAACCTGGTTATAAAGGGTGGCTCTATAGGTGTAGCATGTGTGAATTTGATATACATATAGCTTGTGCAGTTAAGAACATAGAGCCTCATTTGTTAAGGCAAAAAGGAAGTGATTATAACTTTAAGATTATGAATTTGATGGCAAAGGAAATTGGTGGTGGAATTAGAAATGAGAGTGCAGTTTCTGGATGGAATAAGAAATTGTTTAGTCCATTGAAAAATCATAGCACAAGCAATGGAAGAAGTATGATTGTTGAACTTGAATTGCAAGAAACAGAAAAAATTACAAGTACTCATTCTGTTTCTTTAGAAATTTCGGAAGAAAAAACTCCGCTTCGCGATAAAATGACTCCTCTTTCTGATGATACAAGTCCATTATCATCAAGTCAACAATTTAGTGACTCATATTTTTCAATAGATTTGAACAAGTCTTATTCAACAAATCATGATCATAGAAGTCAGGTACGAAAAGAAGTTAATAGCGATTACATTAGCCGAAGTATTGTATCGAGCAATTCAAGGCAAGGTGAAGAAGAATCAATTGGAGTAGTTAATTATTGGCTAAAAAATCATCCACACAAGGATAAGATGAATGCAGCATTTTCCAAAGGAGGTAGTGATTTTCAAGAATCAAGTCAGAAAGTCGTAGCAAAAAATCCTAAAGAAAGATTGGCCAAATGGCCTATTAAAGATCAAAATGCCAGAAGAGTAGAGTCAGTAAGTTCAACTACACTAATCCTTTGGCCTATTTTTGTGTTTTTAGGACTTTTTACTTCTTAATTTCATTAGAATTCATGGTTTTTGGTACACACAAAAATATATTTATGTCATATTCTTAATGCTTGCAGGAAACAAACAACCATTCAGGTTGGAGGAAGTTGCTAAATTGTTGCCTTTAGCAATATCACATATATTTGGAAGGTACATGCTATTTATGTGGCACAAAATATATGAAAGTTTTGAACAAACTGGTTTGAAAATTTCATCAGAATTGAAAGATACTTAGATACAAGTTTGTTTCTACAAAGTACTACTTTGTAAATTTTAGTCTTATATTGAAACAATTAAAAAAAGTGAGACCCTCCTTAATTTGTCTTTTGATATTTTAGAAACAAATTAGTTACTATAATTTTCGAATGCATTTACAGAACATATACTAGCTAGCTGTTTTCGATTTATTGAAGTAATCGATGACTGTGTTGATTTTATATTATGAACATATTGCAACATTGACTACTAAACTTAGTAGTTGTAAATCTAATATTCAAAAAATTTGAACTTCTTTAGACTAGAGTTGTTTGAAACAAAAATTCAAAGGCAGAACTAGTTAAATGAAAATATGATCTCGAGAACGAAATTAAACAAAACCAGTTAGATATGATATGACATTTCGAGCATAAAAACTAAATCGAAAACAAACTCAACATCCCTCTACATAAGGAGAGAACACGATTATAACTTTCTTTTACGATTTCTACCACTTTCATCAGAATTAGCTGAATCTGATGAATGAGAGCTCCTAGAGTCGGACTTTGAAACTTTTATCTGCATAGATTCGTTATCTTCATCTGATTCAACGTCTGAGCCACTTTCTTGATCTTCCTCGCTTTCTTCATCGTCGCCCATTACGACTTTCTTCTCCCATTCATAAAGCTTTTCGTTCATCGTAAAATACGGGTCAAGTTTAAACACATCAAGCGAAAACTCTGGATCTATTTCCTCGTCCAACAAGACATCATGAGTTAACATATCTTCTTTCTCTACCACAAGGTCTAACTCAGGCCGAACCGCAGGATAACCTTGAAACTTAGCTTTTCTTATAGCAAATAACTTTTTAACCATGAATTGAACGCGTTTATCGATTCTACCTTGATAAAGAATTACGCGGAAATGAACTAATACATCATTAAGTGCTTTAGGTGAAACATCTTGCAACATTGAACCACATTCTATAACAAAACGAACGGCGACTTCGACATTATCATCACTAGGTTTTTCAAGCAAAAAATTGAGTATCTCTTTAGCAATAATCTCATCAGCAACTTTTTGATTCACCAAATGTGCTATAAACTTAACAGTATTAATTAATTGAGCCTTATCATTCCTCTTATAAGCACTTTTGAATTGCCAAACAATTCTTCTGACAAAAAGTTGACCAACATCAGAAAACATAGAATTAATGACCGCAACAAGCGCAGAGAACACATCGCTCATCTCCGGATAAGCCATCTGCGATGTCAAAACCGATCTGCAAAAGATTCCTCTTCCGCGGATCAAGTTTAAGTCCAACAACTCCCGAATTATATCTACAAGATTTGTAGTGGCGGGGACCTTGTTGATGATTCTGTTAATGCTGTTTCTCAAAGAGTCCCAAGTTAATATCTGATAGAATGGTGAAGTCTTGTCCTGAACTTTTTTAATCGGTTTAGCCGATTTAGAAGGTGAAATCGCGTTCAAATCAGATACATTGTGCTTTGATTTATCGGAAACTGTGATCGGAGACATGGCAGTGATGATGGAAGAAGAAAACAAAAACAAGGTGTGAAAGTGAATTGGGTATTAGGGTTTTGGTTAATCTTGCTTGATCTTTAGTTCTTAAATAGAGCACTGTTGGATGGATAAATTTCTTGCTCCGTAAGTTATGGTTAAATCTAATCTGTTTTTTTGAGACAACTGTTAAATCTAATTTATTAAATCTTTTCATATCTATCTTTTTTTTTTTTAAACAAATACCGCATGAAACTAACTATCAAATCTTTTTCATATCTATCTTGTTTTTTATTTTCAAGAAATATAGATTGATATTTTGATATTCGGATTTAAATTTTATTTGGTTATTTGTATTGACAAATGTCACTTTTCCCCTTAAAATACAAAAAACAAAAGTTATGTCAGTTATATGCTGTAATTGATCTCGACCATTAATTTTACATCAGACAATTTATATTATATATGCATTGAAATAATCCTGAACAATGATTATAATCAGAAGATTGGTGTTGTAAGTGCGCTAACGCGGTTATAACAGGAAATTTGTTTCGTGCTAATTATAACTACTTGTATTCATAACCCCTTATCCATTCTAAGTACCCAAATTTTTTTTTAATTCTACACCACCATTCACAATGATTTTCACTGAGGTCGAACATAAGTCCCATAAGTCCTAGCTCAACTGGCAAAATATGCCGAAATTGTTAGGTCGAACATCGTGACCCGGGTTCGAACCCGAGATCACAATTATGTGATTATAATTTCAGTGGATTACCACTTCTTCTAATACCAAAAAAAAATTGTGATATACATAGGAGTAATCGTTTGTCGTTTGGAATAATAAATTGCATACAACTGATTTTGGAAATTTGAGTATTGAACTTGTGGATTTTATCTTTTAATGATGGAAAATCTTTAATATTAATATGAAAATTATTTTAAAAAATTATAGCACTACCGATTCAGTGGGTCAGTGGATTTTTTGGGTTTGAGTTTTGCCCGAAACCCAATTTTTTTATGGATTTTTCATTTAGAAATCCATACCCACCCAATAACCCGACCGACTCACTTTTTTTGTTGGATTGGTTGGGTTTGACGAGGTCAATTGGCTGCCCTACCCATATACACCCCTAATTTTCACAATTCGTTCTTCCATTTAAAATGAATATTCTCTCTGTGTTAAAAGTTAAAACGTATATCGTTTATAGTTTTTACGCACATATTAAAAAAGGTAATGATTAAAAGGAAAAGGAATAGTTATTTTACCAAATTATTCTAATTAACTATTGATATATTTTTCACTATTATCAATGCAAAGTAAAAGTACTCCCTCCGTCCCAATTTAAATGACACAGTTGACTATTGTGAACTATTCATATATGTTGTTTTGACCTTATTTTTCTACTAATAAACAAAAATAAATATTAGCATATAAGATGTTGTTTGATTCGTCTCGATGAGTATTTTCAAAATATCAAATATTTATAATTTTTACTATTATACAATTAAGAATATTAATCATCAAAGTTGTACATCGGTACGCGTGAAATGGTCAACTGTGTCATTTAAATTGGGACGGAGGGAGTAATGTTTTGCGAGTATACAACAATGCAAAGGAATAAACTATTAATTAGAGGATACAATTGAAAATAAACCAATAAGGAATATACAACAATTAAATCACATCCAGAAAGAATATACAACAAAGTATTTGAAGTTTCAAAGGGACGTGAATGAGACGGAGAATAAGGACGACAATCAAGACCGCGAAAAGAGGACATCAAGGTAACTAATTAACATGAATGTGATATTGGCTCAGGAAGAGAGAAATTAGCGCTGCTATAGGGTTTGTGAGCTTAGATGATTAATTTGCACTAATAAGCATATGGTATTTAAAAGTGAAACATGTCATTTTTGGTGTCTCTATGGTGGGCCGTCCAGCCACATGCTATTTGAATACAATACCTCACTTGGCCCCTCTTTCATCACATAAAGCTTAAGTACATTTTGCCCTTTCTTTATATATATCTTTATATCTTTACAAGTGGCCTTTCCTTTGTATACAAAAGAAAAGTTACCTTCAACCATTACGTACCAATAACAAACATTTTGTTGCATGTGAATTGCAATTATTATTACTATTGCTGCTAGCTATTGCTAGTAGTATACTCAAATACAAGTAGTATAATTAGGAGTGTTGAAAATTTTAAGGGAATTTAGAGTTGCCATTGTATGCATAATGCCACAAGATTTTTACATCAATTTTAATTTATAGAGCGATGAAAAAATGTAGTCAACAAAGTACATATTCAATGCTATATTTTATTATTCTTTTAAGTAATTTTTTTATTAAAAATTAATTTTATCTAATACTGTATTTTATTATTCTTTAATTTTAGTCAACTTTTTTATTAGTCTGTCACACCCTTAATAGACTAAAATAAACTAAGTTTCATAATTATATCAAAATTATAATTAGAAAAAATCACCAGAAAAAGGCTACTATATAACGCTTTTTTCTGCTTTAATAGCACTTTTAAGCGTTATTGAAGCTGGTGCTACTATTGGTCTGTGCCTATTATAGCGTTTTTTAAAGCGCTATAATATGCATGTTCTAAATGCAATTTAACGCTTTTGGCAATACGATTTAACAATACTTTTCGGCAAAGTGCTATCATAGGTTCCAGTTTTAATAGCGTCCGTGATCAAAGCACTATGGTAAATCCATTTTTCCTGTACGTTTTAAATAGTGCTTTTATAAAAAGACGCTATTGTAGGTCTTTTATTTTATATATATATATATATATATATATAGGTTAGGATCAAATGACACCAAGGTGTCAAACTTAGTAACATGACACCTCCATCTGCAGCCTTCTTTTCTATTTTTCTATTTTTTATATACGTAACATGGAGTTTAAATTGAATTTTAAAAAAATAGTATCATTAAAAACTAATAAATAATATCAAGTACTTTCATAATATAACATGAATAATATACAATTGTACATAGATATTCAATACATAAGTCTCATCCACTAAAACTAACTTATGCCAATACATACAAATAATAACAACACCAAGGTTTAATACAAAGTGCTATATATACCTCCTCAAGCATAATCACTCACCTATCCTTACACTTAATTATCCTATGCAGAACAAGAATTTTAAACGATTAATAATCAACATGATAGCCTTAGGATTGCTCGCCAAGCCAGCACCATTCTCATGTTACCAAGAAGTCCCTAAAAAAAAAATATTATATATTTTATTACTCTTATTTAATTACAGAATTAAACAGTTCCAATACCAATGGTATATATTGGTACTTCTCTCTAATTAATACACCAATACAAAACATCCCAATATACCTAGTCAAACACCCGGAGCCTTCTTTCTCTCGTCGGCAGAAGCTTTGTTCTAGGTGGTGCTAGTTTTGTATGGGTTAGGGTTCATGTAGACGACGGTGGGGGAAAATGAAATAGAAATTGCGAACAAAGAGATTTAATTAGGAATTTAGGGTTCATGTACTTTGGGGAAATTAGGAATTACAAACAAAGATAATCAAAGTAAAAACAAATGAAAGTGATGGTGATCGAGAGGTGAACGATGGTGGTTTGATGAACGATGGTGAGAGTGAAGTGAAGGAGGTTTCTGAGTGAGATGAACTTTTCCTGTTTTATTTTTAATTGTGTAGAAAATCATGTAATAGTGCTTCTGAAAAATGCTAACAAAGAGGTAGGTATATAATAGCGTTTCACCAAAAGCGCTATCAAAGGAATATACATTTTATAGCACCCGCAGGAAAAGCGCTATTAAAGGCCTCGGTCAAAATTTAATTTTACTATATTATAGCGCTTCTGACAGGAAAGCACTATTATAAACGTCAGATTGAGATTTTTAGTGGCGCTTTCAAAAAAGTGCTATTAAATTAGTGCTATTGTAGGCCAAAATTATAGTGAATATATTGCCTAAAACAATACAAAATGAGATGGAATGTTATTAAGTAATTGGTGAACACTTATAAAGGGTTTTAAAGAGATGTCACTATGATGTCTACTAGTCACTCTGATGTCTTATATTGCTCTTAATTTACCTTAATAAAGGGATCGATTTTGAAGAATGTATAATTTGAAAGAATATAAACGTCTAAGAGGTGTCAACTCAATTGGAAGAGAATACAAAGGGATAGATTTTGAAGAATGTATAAATTCCCCCTTCCCAATTAAAAAAAAAATAATACAAAGAAAATTAGTATAATAAGAAAAAGAATGTTTTTTTTTTTGATAAAATAAGAAAAAGAATGTTAAAAATTATTTGAATTGTTTTTTTAATGTATACAATAAAATTAAATTCTAATTAATATTATGGATCTCTCGATCCAGATATCCTAAGGTTGGTTGCCTTGAGTTGTATTATATGAGCGATGATTTATCAGTAATGTGTTAAGATTAATATATCTATCGTAGCATTGCGATAATCATGTTCTCATTGAGACAATTGGGTGGAGGGCATGGCTATTTGTGTGGAAAATTGTTGGTATAGGGTCTCCATCCCAATGGTCTCAATCCAAAACAATCTCTATCATCATATTTTAATGGGTAAAAGCACAGAAACCATACCATATAACGACGGTACATTTTTATCACAAAAAAACAAATGATTTCTATTTTTAAAAAAAATTTGAAAAATAAATGATTTCTAGTTTACATAATGTTTTTAGTAAAGAACAACATTCTGGTCTCTCTAATAAGCAGGACAAGGTAATTTCATACAAATTGAAGCGGCCAGAATTAATTCTGGATATGTAGAATTGATTCTGACTTGTTTGGTTTTTCAAAAGTATAATTGATTTTGCCTCTATAATTGATTCTATTTGAAGCTAGAAATTGTAGCTTTTGATTCTAAAATTGATTTTTACATTCAAATTTTTTGTTCAACTCACTTTTTTTATAAATATATCCAAACATAAATCACTTTAACTAAAAATCAATTTTGGCCAGAATCAATTTTACAGAATCAATTCTGTCAAAATCAATTCTCGTCACCGCAGAACCAAACATACAAGCGTATAGTAATTTTAGTGTATGTTTGGTTTTGCGGTAAGAAAAATTGATTTTGATGCGCTATACAAAAAGGGTTAGCGGCGCAGCTTGTTGCCCGTCTACCTTTTATTAATGTGTAATTATTTTCTATATATATAAAATTTCAATAGCGATTAAATACGATGATATATATTGCTTTTTTCAGTTTTATGAGTTTTATGTTTGGATGTGGGAGAATTTTTTATTTGCTTAAATAATTTTAATAAATTAAAAATATTAAAATCACTTGCGTTTTTGTCAAAATCTGATTTTGGGGATAGTAAATAAATAAAAAAAAAACATGAGGAGCCAAAATTGCATAATATGAAACTTGCTTGAATTTCCCTAATCAGTGTAGTAACAATCAGATCTGGAGATGTATAAGGGTCCAAAGTATATTTAAACCTATATTATTTATTGACTTAAGTTTGTTTGGCAAAATTGATTTAAGTTTTTAAAAGATATATATTCGCTTGATGCAATTTTATTTTTTTTACTGTTTCTTAGGTATATAATTGACTTAATATATTGTGTTGGTTAAAAAAAAAGGTATATAATTGATATTTATTACTACATTCGTCTCAATTTTTTATAAAATTTTATCACTACTAGAAAACATGCGTTTAGCAACCGATTTAGCGACTGATTTTCATCAAAATCAGTTGCTAATTCAATTAGTGACCGATTTAGCAACTGATTAAAATCAGTAGCAAAAACCCTGGTCGCTGATCTATTGTGAATTAATTATATGATAATTTTCAAAGTTCAAAGTGAATTAATTAAATTTTCACAAAAATACTTTTAATTAATTGAAGAGAAATAAAAGATTATTACTACTATTTCTCTCTCTTAAATAATAATTGAAGGATAATTTTGGATAGATAATGTACTTTATTGACAAATTTAGTGCAAACACTATATTTTTTTTTTTTTTGATAATTCTTGTGTTTTTGTCAAATAGATTTTAGGCTTAAATGCAGTTTTACCCCCCCTATTTTGAATAAATCGGAATTTTAACCCCCCTATTTCACTAAAACGGTAATTACTCTCTCTATGTAACTCCAAATTTAGTGGAGTTTGATTATGTGGAAAGTTAACTCGGTTACGGTCATTTTGGTACATGTTTGGTGAATTATTGATCAAAATTGAGTTATGTGCGAAGCTTTGAAGTTGAGGCTCAGAAGCAAACTGGTACCTCAATTTTGATAACTCAATTTTGATCAATAATTCAACAAACGGATACCAAAATGACCATAATCGAGTTAACTTTCCACAGAATCAAACTCCACTAAATTTGGAGTTACATAGAGAGAGTAATTGCCGCTTTAGTGAAATAGAGGGGGTAAAATTCCGATATATTCAAAATAGGGGGGGTAAAACTGCATTTAAGTCTGAATTTTATATATTAGGACGGAGGTAGTATTCATTGGATTATGTTGAAATATGACATAATATAAGTACTCCGTATATAATAAAAATCCATAAAATACATTTAATTCAAAGAACTCGTATTCACTTATTTAAAAAAAAATACTCTCATTCAGGTTTCATTTGATCGGATTTTGGAATAGCAAACCGAATAATTTGAACACCGGCCGCTCTTGTATATTAATTGTGATGTTTCAACCAACAACTGAATTAAGCTCATGAAAATATTATATTATTTTAACCTTTGGATAAAATAACTTTTTGCATGAAAATAAAATTTTAAAAAAATAAAAAACATGAGGGTTTGTCTTATATTGGTCATTCCAAGAACTAGAAGAGTCTAAAGTTGGACTTCAACTATTAATTTAGTGATTCATATTAGAGGTGCGTCAAATACGAATCTCTACAAAAATATTTAATGGTGGATCTTTATCATTTTCAATAAAATTAAATTTTATAATAATCAAAATTGGAAAATTAATAAAAAATTTATTAAAAATAATGAGTTCATAAATATTAGACCCCCTCATATTCATTATGGGAGCTTTTATGATCCTTTTTTTGTGTCCAATTACTTTTTTTAAAATCGGCATACTTGTTTAAATAGGATACAATATGCTTTTTTATCAATATTTTAAAATAATTTCCGTCAAAAAAATATTATAAAATCAATTATATATTTTTTATGTAATTAGCCACAATAAAGCACCATATTCTTGAAAAAATTAGTTAAACGTAAGATGAAAAAAGTTGATTTCATGAACCACAAAAGTTAGTTAATTTATTTCAATCTACTTTAATTTATTATTATTTTTTATAATAAAACGTTGTAATTAATGTCACCCTGAGCATAACTCAGTTTGTAAGAAATATTGCATGAAATATGTAAAGATTGGAGTTCGAACTCTAATACTTTCACTTATTCACTTTAAAAAGTAAATTTTTAGCCACTAGAATTACTTAACTAAAAAAAGTTCTAATTAGTTTTTAAGGGAAAAAAGGGACTATCTGTATTAAAAAAATCAACACTTTAAAATTTCATCGTGCACCTCAAAACTCAACCACAAAGTCCTATGTTAGAAAACTCTGGTAGATTAAAAAAAATGCAATTTTAAGCTTTGTGTTAAGGCATTTTTCATGCCCCACCCCAGCAAGCCGGCATATATCAAGAGATTATTTATTTTTTTTACTTTTATCACTAGCTTAATCTGGTTCGTAAATCAGTTCTATCATCAAGTGATTTCAGTTTCCTTTCGATCGCAGTTGCGGAAATTGAACTATGATCCTCCTTACTAAATTCAGCATCAATCACCACAGAATCAAGTAACACAATTTATATCAATAGATCACAATTCTGTTTAACCTTCTTAGCTTTTTCAAGCATTATATGTATGACCTTAAACCTTTCCACTATTAAACCATTTTAAAACATCACTATGGGGCCTACCAATATTTTGCTACACCACAAACACAGCTGGCTCCAATTCTAAATAGCCTCACTCACCCTCTTAACCTCACTTCAAAATTGTCCCTAGCTTAGCTACTTCCACACATAAACCATCTCCACACATAAACCATCAAATTGTACACATGCAACATTGTTTCAATTCACCTTATATATGTCATGTAAATGAAGGATCAGATCCTCTCTCCTGTGCTACTTCTCCGGTGCAATTCTCAGTTATTAGATTTGATCTAATTGTTGACTAGCAGAAAATGATTTGACATAATTCTCAATCATAGATTAATTAAAAAAATTAAGATTGCACAAAATAAAAAAACAGGAGTCAACACACTTGAGATTATCTAGATCCGTAAATCAAATAATCTTATTAAAAAAGCTGTAAATCAAATAGTAATAAAAAGTCTAGTGTATTTCACTCTAGTAACTTCCACATAATAAACTATACATACTCTCTCGTTATAAATTATAAGCATAAATTGATCAAAAAAATTGATGTATTTAGTCAACTTTTATCACTAATTTTTACAAATAATTTGGAGCTCAGCTGAGGTAATATATATTGAATTGTAGGTGATTATGCAAAGCTATTTGAATACCCAACCATATGATTCCTATAAAATAGAGACACTAAAAGAATCAATGTTGGATAGATTCTTCTCCACAAAATGTTTAAAGAGAGTCTCAAGTTGAGAAATTATACTTGAAGGGACCGTAATTAATCAATCACAAGATTCCAAGTGCTTTTCTTTAATTTCAAGGATTTGTACTGATTGGAACTCTCAAGAATTTCAATTGGATATATAGTACCAATCTTATAATTATTCAATGGGATACATATTCAACAGACTTCTAGTATATTTAGAAATCAAGTGTGTGTTTATAATATATTTACTAGTATATATTACCAACAAAGTGTGATAATAGATATTTCAGTTTTTAATTATATTTTGTCTAAAGTTTGATCTCTAACTAATTTGTATGAAAAATATGTATAGAAAATGTCAACTTCTTACATAGATCTGAGTTACACAAAAAATAAATTTCTGCAATTACATGCAGAAAATATACTATAGTTACCAAAAAATTTAAATTATTTAGCATATATTATTTAGAGACACTTCATTTCATTATAACTCAGGTTGTACTAGTTTTTGGAAGATCTTGTTTTTCCACCATTTTGGTTCTGCCCTATATATGAATGAATCTATCCCCCTTTAACATTTTCTAAATTATAAGCTTTCTAATATGCATCCGGTCTAATAATTATAAAATATTAATAGTAATAAAATATTTTATCTTAATAAATATTCATGAATTTAATTTGTTTGCAGTCAGAAGGCTGAAGGTTGTGGCTGCACTTCAATCAACTACATCCAAATTCTCTATAGACAGTTCGTACTTTTTTATTTTATTATTATAACACTATGCTTTATAAACACTCAATATATGTTTTAATCAAGTGATATATAGTAATTCAATCAGTTGATTGAAATCATCTAAATTTATCTATGACCAAACTAATTTTTTAGTCGCTTTATTTAACTCGTATGGAATATTCCCATAATTGTTGACTATACATAGAACAGTAAATTCCACTTACATGCAAGTAGATTAATTCTATAAAACACAAAAAAAAAATGATGTTTAAAAAACTTAATAAATTCTACACATATATGCATGTAGATATATCTATCCATAAAACAGCAAAGAGAAATACAATGCGCATGTCGAAAACTACAACTTTGTAACTAACAAATTTTCAATCCCCATTGCAATATGCATCAAAGAGATACGATCTTCTCCTATCACGTGTACAAATATTCAACAAATTTCGTGAACTAAAATCGTTGAAACCATTCATTATATACTCCCTCCGTTACAATATATAAGCAAAAAAACCACTTTTTAGGTTCATTGTATAATTAATGTATCTGGACAATAAAACTGTCCAGATACATTAATTATACAATGAACCTAGAAAGTGAATTTTTGCTTATATATTGTAACGGAGGGAGAATGCATATGGGGTGACTTGACCAAAGTCCACAAGAAACGGTTAATCATTCATATTTCATACATGTAAAATTATTGTCCGGTTTCTTGTCTCTGACAATTACAAATCTTCACATGAAATTTATCATGATAAAGTTATGGTAAAAAAAAAAGGACACATATAACATTCATGATCTTGAGATCATCTTAGGTAAACTAAAATATCCGTTGGAAAATGTAACCAAAAAATGTGCACATACGAAAACACACACCAACTATAATAGAATCATTCACATGATTTACAGTAATTATTTTGCCAAAATAGCATAATTCATATTAAGAAAATAATAATTTATATATTACACCACATAACAACGTACCAAAATAAACACAACCTTATAGTTTGAATACATATATAGGACATAATATATAGTACTAGCACCAAAATAATACAGATTATAGAATTAAAATTTCTTTAAATTAACATAAAATACATGTAATAATAATAATAATAATAATCTTGTAGTAATTTTTCAGTCTTACTTGTTATTCTCATCAGCTAAAGCAACCTTGTTATCTGTCTGTCCCAATAAGCTGCTCATGGATCGAGCTTTAACCATTCCAAGCTTCATTCTCTTCTTTGCAATCATCACAACCGGTTTCTTCTCATCATATTTGTCCAACTCATCATCATCAACAACATCATTTCCAAACATGATTTTCTTTTCAAGATCAGAATTAGAAACACTATGATCAACAACATTATTTGGTGCAACATTAGTAGAAAATCCAATATTAGATCTACTTCTAACACTACTCATGCTTCTCAACCTTCCTTTCCCTAAATGATGCTCACAAAGTGAATAACCAACTAGTGTTTGTTGACAACACCTCCATCCTCTTCCGTTAACACGACTGCACCTCGAACCTTCCATCAATGCACTTCCCCTTTTTGTCGCCCGCTTCTTAATATTGATCACTTTTGTTTCGCTTTCTTCATCTTCATCATCTTTTCCCATAGAACAATTCTTATTCATCTTCGTCTTCATCTTAGTCTTCATTTTCTTACCAGTACCATCGTTACTCTCCATCCCAACATTCTCTAACCTTCCTTTCCTTTTCTTCAAAGGAATAGCTTTCTCTCCCTCACACCATCTCCCATCTACATTATAACCAAACTCTAAATCTAATCAAACAAACCATTCTCACAAACAATGTAAATATACACATAGAATAATAGCCATTAACCAAGTATTAGCTATAGTAATCTTTGTTACCTTGAGCAAAAGTACTTGATGATGATGGCAAGACTTGAGGAACAACCAAGATGTCTCCTTTGCTAAGACTAAAAATCACACATACATAATGAAATTTACAGCATATATAGAAGAATATTATTAATAATAAGTGACATGAAGAAGATAATAAATAGGAGTGCAATATTATTGTTGAGGAACAAAGTGCAATATATAGATGGGGACCAGTTATAGCTAGTAGTGCACCTCAAGTGCAAAATGGTAGCTACCCAATTTAGAGAAAAGAAAGGATGGGCTTAATTTGGTTATATATATTATATATAATATATTAATATACAAAAATTCTTAATTAAAACACCTTCAACAGTATTAATATTTTTCAATGCTAATGTTAAATAAATATATAAAAATATACAAATTTCTTTATGGAAGCTGGTTAAAAAAAAAACTTGAACTTTTTACTATTTCATGAAAGAATAAGATGAAAAAAAAAAAAAAATTTGAGCTTCATTCTATTCTCACCTGATATGATTACTTTTGTTATCTCCAAAGTCTCCACTCTCTTTGCCTTTCTCTCTAACTTTATCACCATCCTACAAAATCAAATCAACCATATAAAAAATACTTAGATGTAACTAAGAACCCTTTCTGGGTGTGAAATTATTTTATTTTGTTTTTTGAGAAAAAAATAAATTTGACACCAAGGGGCAACAACTTGCAAAAGATTGGATAAAAATGCAATTGTAAAATCCCAAATCATGAAATTTTAAATAAAAACAAAAAAACATAAACATAAATAAAAAATCAAAAACGTTATTTTATTTTTTTAACTTACCAAAGGATCTTGTTCTTGTTCTTGTTCTTCTTGCTTGTTGTGGTGTTTGTGTTCCCCACTTTCCTCGATGTCGGAGAGATAATCGTGGCCGTTGTTTAGTTTCCCAATCAGTGGGAGTGTTTGATCAGACGGTAGATAACGATCCAAGTTAGAACCAGCTGGAACATGATGAGTAGGTTCTTCACCGAGTTGCACCATGACCGGTGACCGGTTAAACTGGTGGGGATCTGAGAGATGCAAAGATGAAATAGACTCAGAAGAAGAGAAAATAGCCTGTCTTTTACGGATCCTCATCGGTGCAAGATTGAAAATAAAAGAAAATACTTTTTTTTTTACACCCAAAACTCACGAGATTCACTCTCAAAAAATAAATATAAAGAAATGATCTTTTTGATTATCAAGTTTTTTTATAGAGAGTGAAGAAAAAGCCAAAAGATTGAAAATTTAGTTTTAGAAGAGTAAACCCATTTGGTCTTACTACATGGGCAAGACTAAGAAAGAAAAAAATTGATGCTTTTAAGTTTTATTATTATCTCTCTCTCATTTTATATATTGATTCCACACGGGTGAGTGAGTTAGGAGAGTTTGTTTCTCTCTCTAACTTTTTATTAGTTGCACCACAGAAAGGAAGGGAGTTGTATGGGTGAGAAATGGCACGTGTGAGAGAGGGAAGCACGTGTAAGGGTGGGGTACTTGGTGAGACGGTAACCGGTGGAAGAGAGAGAAAAGAGTGAAACAGAAAGTGACAGAGTACGACGAAGATGGGAGGGTGTGGTGTTGTGGAAGAAAGCGTTACAATACAAAATTACACTTAATAATGTTAATTTTTTTTTGGCAAAATCAAACTTGTATTTAACTTGAAAAATTGTTAACATGTGTGCAAAGAAGCAAATGCAGACTTGTTTTTAATTCTTTATACTTTTTTTTAGAAAAAGTAAAAATAGAATGCATGTATTTATTAAATATTGAGTTTAATGGAGATGCACTGACGGTGTAAAATAGTTTTACACGATCAGCCAATAAAAAACCATTATTTTGCCATGTCATATTAAGGAGGTGGGGTGTAGGGGGGTGACATGGCGAAAAACATAGTTGGTATTGGTTGACTGTGTAAAATTATTTTATACTATCGGTGCATTTACATTTTTCTCTTAAATAATCTCGCCGGCGTAATATGTACCAATAAGACCAAAAAAGATTACAAAGTGTTAAAAAAAATAACATGATTAATTAATCAATGTCCAAATAGGTAAACGGGCTCGATTAGCAACTATGGTATTTTGAAACTAGAGTAGTGTTCGTTGTTTTCAAGCACTGATATGAATAGAGTTTGACTTTATCCAACAGTTGACTAATAAACAATTATAAAATTTTGAAAAATCCTTTCGTTCCACGCAACACAAACACATAGGACCCAAATAAATATTGTACACAAAATTTATAAATTGTGCATTCAATATTGTATACATTAACTTTTTTATCAATTAAATGTAAATCTTTTATATTTAATAATACTCCCTCCGTACCAAAATATAAGTCATTTTAACCATATTAAGAAATATAATGAATGTTGTATGGAAAAGATAAATTATAAGTTACTTTACAAAATTGTCCTTCATTAATCATATGAGAAAGATAAATTAAAGAATTGAAAGAGGAAAGAAAAAAATAAATAGTTAAAGGTATAATAGGGAAAAAAGCAAATCATCTGACTGTTCATTTTGTAAACTCTCGTAATCTATCTCGGTACATCTTTTGCTGAGAAGATTACTCGGTTTTTGTTATTTATATCTTTTGTTTGTTAAATTTATTTACTCAATAATGATTAATCATCAATAACAGTGGTAAAAACTTCATAGCAGTATCATGATAACTAAAATTAAATTAAAATTAAATTCTAACATATAAAAATTAACTTAATAATAATATATAAAGGATATATTACATTAATAAATTTAAATTATTATTTTAAATATAAATTAGATACAAATTTAATTATTTATTAAGAAAGAAAAATGTTATCGTTTATAAATTTGACCACATATTTTAATATTTTAAGATATAAAAAGGGGGAAAAAAGAAAAAATGTAAGTGAAGGGAGTGGTTGATGTTATCGTTTATACTAAACTTTTAAGAAGATGGGGATTGTGGGTCCCGCAAACTGAACTCTCCTTAATGCCAACATTAACCTTAATTCAAGTTGCCCGCACACGATGATGACTTTTCCAACTCGTAGAATTCCATCCTACCGTTTTTCTTCTTGTAATAACCGGTTACCATGATGAATAGTAAGCTATGAAGCCCCGATACGGGACATGATACGGATACGATACGATACCGATACACCGATACGTGAAAATTTTAAAAATTTCCAATCCGATACTGCCGCGATACGTTATTTAAAAATTAAAGTTAAAATTAAATATATAAATACACAATATATAAACATACATAAAATCAATAATATTAATAATTAAAAGCAGAAAACATCTATTCTTATACTAAAATTTTGGAAAAAGTTCAAACGTTTAACTACCTATTACCGTATATAGTAGGATACCATAGTTTTTTTTTTTTTTTGAAAAGTAAAAAATTACATTGACAAAGAAAAAGCACAAAAAATGCTAAAGATACAAACAAGCATGTCTGATACAGGAGCATCATAATAATCCAAAGTCAATCAATACTGAAAACTCCCAAGGTCTGATACATGAGAACATCTTAAGTTAGTCCCCATAACATAATGATTACTGATACATCTTAAGCTATACGTCTTATTGTAGTGTATTATACAAAAAGAACACCGTTAAAACTATCCAAACAAAATCACAAATACTATCCAAAAAATAATCTTTGTATCGGACACATATCAGATATTATTTGTTTATTTAAAAATAATGATATAACCGATACTTTTCTGATACGTGTATCGGGACGTATCGGACACGTGTATCGGGTATTATTTTTTATTTAAAAATAATGATTTAATCGATACTCTTCCGATACGAGTATCGGGACGTATCGAAAGAGTATCGGTATCGAGGACGTATCGGACACGATTCGTCACCATTTTTTGAGTATCGGGGCTTCATAGATAGTAAGTAGTAATATACTATATTAAAGATTGTCAAATAAAAAATATAGTATAAAGATTGTCAAATAAAAAATATATAGTATATTAAAACATGTATCAATAAGGGTAATTAAGAGCCTAAGAGGTTTGAGATTTGAAGTGGTTTCTTTGTACATATCGAAAAGATTCGGTTGGAATAAGATAATTATCTTGTATGCTTTATATATTTCTCGAGATAAGATTTCGGTTAAGAAGAATTTACATATATCCTCTCAAGAATAGAAATTTTGTAACTATATTAAGGTAATCACCCCCGCCCAAAAAAATATTTTTTGTTTATCGAAAGTGGATTACACGTTGTAGCTGAATTGATGTAGTAATTATTATCAATTCAAAAAATAAATGACTGAGAATAAAATTGTGTTCAAACTACACTGATAATGAACTTTGAACGGTCAAGATTGTTTACTATGTTTAATTGTGTGAAGCAGTTGCAGCAGACAATTTGATTCTTTTGACTTCTATTTGTCTTGCAAAAGAATTCAATATAATTAAATTTTAGTAGTTAACTTTCCCTAGAATAAATTATTTGAGAGCATCCGAGTTCGACTCTTGCAAAAAATAATTATTAATCACATTTTATTTACCTTGTCACGAAACTCCAAACTTTCAAGTCTCTTTCCTCTTAAAACCGAAGATTAATTACTACGTATTCCATATGCCAACTTGAATATTTTGATTAGTATTTACTCCTTAATTATAATCACATTATCAAAGAAAATATATATAGTAAGAAAAATATTATATGTTTTCATATTTAAGCAAAAATAAAATAAAATATCCACATTCTATCAAATTAAACATTAAATACCTTACCAAAAAAATTAAACATTAAATAAAATATTACTTCTTTTGAATTACTTCTTTTAAAGATTACTTATTTTAATTCTCTTAAAGTATTTACTTCTTTTAAATAAAATATTACTTCTTTTAAAGTGTTAGATGCATTGTATCCAAAATAAATTAATACTACTTCTATTATTATATTTTAACCACGACTCTAATTAGTACTACTTAATTAAGTTAACATACAAAAATCAATCTTAGTTACTATCTCTTTTCAACAAAAAAAAATCTTAGATACTATCTTTTTTTTTCTATGACTGATTTGAGAAAATTTCAACAAAAATATACACAAATATTAGGTCTAACGTAAATAATTGGTATGTAATATGTGTTAGTGTTGCAAACTCTAGAGTGATTCCTAGTAATAATAAAAATTCATGAGAAAAAGTCTCTCCATTTTAAGAGTACATTATTATAACACACTAATTACTATGCTTTAACAAACAATATGATGTGGTGTAAAATAATGTATGAATTCAGTAGTCCACACTCCACAGGCTAGAAGTGTACCATTGAGATAGATAAGTGTACAATTTTGAGTTTGAATATAATATAGTTCAGTTGGTAGGGATATTACATTATATATGCAGAAAGTTGGAGTTCGAACCCCGATCTTTCTATTTATCAATTTATGAATGAAATTTCTAACCACTAAACTATTTGATAAAAAAAATTTAGAGAATAAAGGGGAACAAAACAAGCCCAGTATAGTAGCATTTTTTCTAGGTAACTAAAAGGCACATTGACTTGAAGAAGACCACATGATAGAGTATGTGTTTGTTGTATCAATCCCTCTCTAGGAAATAGGAGATTCTGTATGCCACTGAAAATTTGGATCCTATGTTCCTCTAGTAGTAAAACTCAAAGCATATTCCATCACGACTCAAAACATAGTAACTTTTATTATGTTTTTGTTGATAAGATAAGAAAAAAGGAGTACTTTATTTATTCTCTTTGTTTCTTAATATAAAAATACTGTTTCTTTATTTTACAATTGATTTTCTAAGTATTCAAGATTTTCAATTGATTTTCTAAGTCTATATTACTTCCTCCGTTCCAAAATATACTCCATCCATTCCTTTTTATAAGAGCTAGTTTGAAAAAAGTTTGTCCCTTTTTATAAGACTCTTTTGCAATTATCAATGATATTAATTTATTTTTTTTCAAATTTACCCTTATTTACTTTGCATATTTTTGTTTCATAGCATTAAATTCTCTTTTGTTTGATACAAAGCACTACAATTAATTGTAATGGTAAACATAATATAATTTGTCAATCAATTTAATACTAAAATCTACTTTCTTAATACCCGTGTTTTGTCAAACTAGCTCCTATAAAAAGGGACGGATAAACAAAAATTGGTCAACAAAAATAAATATATTTGGTCCAAAGATCCTTAATCAAATACATCAAGTTTTTTAATTCATTTTTGCTTATATTTTGGAACGGAGAGAGTATGTGTTGAGGAGGGATTAACTTATTACAGGAGTAATTCTATTTAGAATTATTCCACTTAATAACTCATTAAAAATTCTTATTGAATTGATCAATTCTACCAAGTTTTTATAAAAATTTGTCAATTGTAGTTTTTTTTTGACGCAATTTGTCAATTGTGGTTATGTAATCAAATAATTGGCATTTAATATTTCTTCGTCCTTTTTCATAAGACTTATTTTAACAAAAAAATTCTTTTTTATAAGACCCTTTGACAATTATCAATGACATTGATTATTTTTTTAACACTACTTTTATTTATTTTACATATATTTTTTTAATTGCATTTAATTCTTTTTTTGTAAATGGGTGTCATTACTAAGAGTAAACATGAAAAATCAATATAATTTGTCAATTAATTTAATACTAAAATCAACTTTCTTAAAATTTGTGTTTTGTCAAACTAACTCTTATAAATAAAGACGGATGAAATAATTTTATTTTTTTTTGACAAATAATGAAATAATTTTTTTGAAAGGCATATCATTCGTTAATCAAATTGAAATAGCGTATGTATTGGTTAAATTTGTAATTTTATAAAAAAAAAATTGTAGAGTTGTTCTAGTTGAAAAGACCTTTTTATTGAATTGGTGAAATTTAATGTTTTAAAATAAGTTATAATGCAGAATAACTATTGGGTAGAATTACTCTTAGAGCAAGTTAATCGCATCTCATTGAGTTGATTTGATGGTTAACATCAAAAATTCAAAAGTAGAGTGACAAGAAGATTGGAGATTTCATCTCCATCCACACAACACTATCATTTCTTATTAAAAATAAATAAATTCGGCAATGGTATTTATTGTACTCAATAACTAAATGTTTATTAGAAAGTGAAATTTGTCTAACTCAACTCTTACAAGATCGATTTATACGGTGTCTCCACATATAAATAAATATTCATGTCATATTTTATTGATTTAATATAAAATTCTTAACACACTTCTTTACGTCCAAATATATATATATATAGACATATGAATTGTCACTTGAATGCTCCAATAAGGATAACTTAACCCGTATAAACAAATACTATTTAGGTCATATATCATTCGATGTATGACTTTTAACAATATTGTACTTAATTTTTTTTACCAAAATCAAAAGCAACCAAGTTAGGTTGAGTCGATGTTTAGGTAGCTGAATGAAGTCTATCAAACTAAAGACACTCAAATGTGAGTTAGTCGAATCTTTCTCAAGTTCAAACGGTCTAATAAAGATAATAAAAATGTTAGAATCAGTCATATGCACATTAAACTTGACAAATAGCTATAAGACTTTTTTATTGACACCCTTCAGCTATAAGACTAGTATTCCATATTTTTAGTTTTTATAAACTAAAATCATCTACACAAGTCTTATAGCTTTCAATTGGAACATGGAACAAAAGGGGTATAGTGAGTGGTGCACATGTGAATAACATTCTTTAAAGGAGTTATAAAAATCACAAACGAGAGACTTTTTTTTTACATAATTGCTTGAAGCAAAAAGAGAAGATGAGTTGAAAACTATTAACTGAATCTTTGACAAACTTTTTATGTTATTTTTTCTCATCTCATCTCATATTTATTTTATTTTATTTATTTATCTTGTCTTCTCCCGTACGTATTGAGTGGTGAGAAGCAATTTTTAATGAAAATTTCTTTTTTCACCTTCCACGTTTCTTTTTCATCTTCTGATTTCCATTTTTCCGCTAAAACTGTTTCTTTTGAAAAATTCAGAAAATATTTACTGAATTTTTTTGGGATTTTTGAAAAATAAACGGTTAAAACACCTGTTTCTATATCGCAAAACTTCGGTAAATAAAAACCGAAGTTTTTAAAAATTCAGTTCGTATTTACCGAAGTTTTAGGGGGTAAAATTAGGAGTAAGATTGGATTTTTGGGGTGAAAAAGAAACGTGGGGGTGGGAAAAGAAATTTTCATCTTTAATTTTCATACAAGAAACTTAGCCTAGATAAACATTTGGCCCGTTAACAATTTTACGTACTACATGAAACTGGGTCTGTTATAAACGCTTGAAGTTTTATTTCAGGACAACTCATTTTGTCATCCTACACATTTTCTCGCGTGTCCTATGATTTTACCAAAATATTCATGTTCGCTATTTAAGTAGAGGGTACCACCAAAATACTCTACCACTTTAACGTTCGCTACTTAAGTAGCGGACGGTAATTTTCAAAAATTATTCATTCTATGTCGTCCACTATTTAAATAATGGAAAGGTAAAATGGTAAACGTGTAGGGCGAGCGAGTAACCGGTAGGATAGTAAAAGTAATTTTCTTATTTTAGAGGACCATCTTCAAAATGACTTGGTTTATGAATCTTAAGCTTTTTATTTCTTTTTTTTTTCTTTATATATAAATCGAATATTTTCCGTGCACAACCAATTTACAGAGACTAATCAATTGAATCTTGTCAAAGACAATTGGACGGTAAATTTTTTCTTGAAGGTTTCATGCTATTGTATATTACCATGCTCAAAAGTTTGGGATCTATAACCCGACTAACCAAGACCTTAAGTTATAAGAAATTTATGTAATCTCATCTAAACGTTTTTAGCCAAATTAACTTATTTTTAACTAGTTCAACATAATCATGAGAATAACATGTGCAAGATACCTATCGTACCGGACCTCTATATTTTGGGGCCTAAAAAAATTATACGGTAGTAAATCTCTAAAAAAGAGGAAAAGATTGATTTTAAAAAAATAAAATAAAAAGTTTCATGTTTTACTAATATTTCTTTATTAAAAAATGATTTTTTTTGCTTTTACTAACAACTTAATCTGATTCGGAGGTCAGTTATAGCATCAAAGTGACTAGACCATTAATGTTTTAGCAAAAATGATAAAGTGAACAAAAAACAGTTATGAGAATTATTCTTTTTAAAATTGTTGGGAATTTTTGTATTTTGCAGTTTATTTTTAATATTTATGGTCAGATCTCCAAATAATCGGGACCGACCCGTATGCGAAAAGGAAAATTAAAACTAGAATAGACCATAAACGTAAGAAACATGCATGACGACGAGCAATCGTTGCCTCGTTGGTAATGTAATGTTTATTCTCCAACTTATAAGTACTTTATTTAAATGTCACCTCCCTCATTTTCTGAAAACTAAATTGCAACTTACTTCATTACAATATGAGCTTTGTTAGCAACGTGATATATATTATTACATAATTTACATTGCTTGAGGCAGGGATTACAACTATATATGGAAATTTTTGTTTTTTTAATGGATGATCATAGTTAATTCAGATACAATATTACTGAATGATTAGTCAATTAGTCATTAGTTAATGTTTTTATGCTTTTACTCTATGTTTTGTGCTGAAATGTTGCTTTAAGTAGGATCATAGTCACTATCATGTTAATTTACTCCATATCTCTCATCACAGATGGACAAATTAAGTCTTACCGAATGATTACAATCAGTCATAGATGTCACTTTTTTTTTATCCTTTTACTCTTTGTTTTTTGGAAAGAAAAAAGGAATTTTCGTTGATCTAAAATTGAATATTATTTGAGTGAAAAAAAAAATATACTTATAAACAAATTTCGTTATTCCATCTATAGTAAAAATTATGATATTTTATAGGAAAATTTTTTGGTACCCTAGAATTTTGTGGGTTTTTTTTATCATATACAAAATTTCACATGTTACAAAGTTTAAAATAATAAATTTGTATTGAAACTTGTACATTTTATATTAAATATATAATATTTTAATAAATAATTATTGTTTTTTAATAAAAAGTTACAACTTTTTAGTTATCTTAAAATATACAATGATACACATGTTAAACACTAAATATTCTAAAATTTCTTGGGGTAAAATTTCCAATATCCAATCATTTAAATGTTATGTGATTTTGCGAAAAAAAATGTTATGTCATTTTTTATATTTTTAATTATTTTGAAGTGAATTTTAATTTTAAATTAATGTTCCCTACGGTTAGGGTTGAGAATATGTTAAGCCGAGTTAGACAAAGCTGTAGGCCGGTCTGATTTACTCTCAACCCTATCCGCAGCTAAACCCGTGCTCACCAATTAATATACTTTACATAAAAAAAAAATTTATGGCATTCATAATAAATTGTTAGTTACCTAATGGTATAACATTTTGAGTAGGTATCCCTCCGTTTCTAATAATAAACTGATGGATGAGTTTATTATAGAGGTTTTTGGGTGTGGTTTTTCTAATAACTAGACAACTACCCGTGCGATGCACGGATTATGTAGAAAATAATGTGTATAATTTAATTTTCTTATAGTAAAAAATTGCAAATAAAAAAGTTAAGAAAATATAGATAAATTGAAACTAATTTAAGAAGTAAAAAAAAAATTAATATTGAAGTTTTAACCAATAGTACCTTTTTTTTGACAAATCATCTTATAATACCTAAACATAGATAGTCATAACAAAAACTCTAGAACACAAATAAATTAAGAAAACTTGATGTATACATGAGAAACAACACCAGATAACCAATCGTTAGTTGGTTCAGTGGTGATTGACGCTGAACTTGGTAGGGAGGACCACGGTTCGATCCCCCGCAACTGCGATCGGGAGGGGGCTGGAACCACTTGATGCCAGAACTGACCCCCGAACCAGATTAAACTGGTGGTGAAAAACCAAAAAACAACACCAGATAAAAATAAATAGAGTACATATCAAAGAATGAAATTTACTGCAAACCTGTGAATATAATTTCCAAAATACCTGTATTGACATTTGTAAAAACACAAAAATCAGTCCACAAAAGTCTAGGGAAATAATATGTCAAAAAAAAAAAAAGTCTAGGGAAATAATTAGGAAGTAGTAGAAAAACAATATTGAAGCTTTAAGCAACATCTTATAGTACCTGAACATCGATAGGAAATGCATACGATGTTAAACTTGACATTAAATTAATCTTTATAGAAATTTCATGCAAAACTATGCTAAATTCGGAGAAAAATGTTGAGAGAAAAAATAAAGAGAAAGAAAAAATAAATTCAAAATCGAGAGAGTGAGATATGAAAGAGAGCAACAAAATTTAGGTAAAAACAAATCATAAATCCTATTAAAACAAACCATAAATTTAGATAAAAACAAACCATACAATGTTAAACTTGACATTAAATCAATCTTCATAGAAATTTCCTGCAAAACCATGCTAAATTCAGAGAAAAAGGTTGAGAGAAAAAATAAAGAGAAAGAAAAAATAAATTCAGAACTGAGAGAGTGAGAGATGAAAGAGAACAACAAAATTTAGGTAAAAACAAATCATAAATCCTATTAAAACAAACCATAAATTTAGATAAAAACAAACCATACGATGTTAAACTTGATATTAAATCAATCTTCATAGAAATTCCCTGCAAAATCATGCTAAATTCAAAGAAAAGGGTTGAGAGAAAAAATAAATTCAGAACCGAGAGAGTGGGAGATGAAAGAGAGCAACAAAATTTAGGTAAAAATAAATCATAAATCCTATTAAAACAAACCATAAATTTAAATTAAACAAACCATAAGTGAGATAATTAAGAGGTTTTATAGGGAATTTAGGAAAACAATTAATTAGGGATTTGTAGTTATAAAGATAAAGATTTAATTATTCAAGTTTTTACTGTAGCCGTTGAGATAATATATTTTTTCCACGTGTCAAAATCTATACCATTTATATTAGGGTTAGAGTTTAGGGTGCCTCTAGTTACTCTCGTTTTATTATAACTAGACTACTACCCGTGCGATGCACGGATTATTATGTAAAATATCACATATATAATTTAATTTCTTATAATAAAAAAATGTAAATAATTTTTAAAAAAAATATAGATAAATTGGAACTAAAATTATGCAATTTATATAGGATTGCAATGAATAATTATAATCATAAAAGTAATAATAAAAGTAACAAAAAATCATCAGACAAAAGACTTAAGATTTAAGAAACATATACTTTAAGCTTGGAATAGATAAAAGGAGTACATAGCCAATCCTAACACATTGTTTTTAAACACCAAAATATAAAAGAAATGCATAGCGCAAAAAATAGACAATAACTAACAAACAATATAAACCCTTTCAAATCTACCTCTTCTCCGAAATTAACTTAAAACACCATAATTATAAAACATATATAAATAAACATTCAAAGAAGCGTCTCTTATAGAGTACTTTTCGATTCTTTTCTTCAAAAAAAGTAGCCAATGTATCAAGGGTGGCCTCAACCACATGAATCAATAGAATCAAGCAATGATGAAAGATGTTGCTGCACAATCAAAGAAACAATTATAAGTATCAATGCCGATCACAAAAAATTAATTGAAACATAAATATTCCAAGTCACCGAAAAAGATAGAAAAAGGAAAATTAGATAAACACTCGCATACATGAAGTCATCAAAATATTCTTAACTCTCATCTTATTAACTTTAAAAAATGGCTAAAAAGATAATATCAAATTAAACCAAATAATCCAACATCAAATTTATAGTTCATTACAAATCATAATTGGTACCAAAGCAAACAAAATAAGACAAAATAAAAAACATGCCAGAGACAATAAATATATCCAACAAAATTGATGGCTATAATAGCAAAAAAGTGTTGCGGAACAATTACCATTAATAAGCAATTGATTTAAATAAGCAATAGCATGATTGAACAAATCAGTAGTCAATAGGAAGTAACCTTCGATATAAAAAAAAAGATAACAAAAATCCAAAAACCAAATTAGAGAAGTTAACAAAAGTAAGAAATAAGAAAACATTCAAATCTTATCGTAACTACACTCACCTTTCAAATAAGCAGTAGCATGTTTTGAACAAATCAATAGTCAATAGAAAGTAACCTTCTATATCAAAAAAGATGAACAAAAATCCAAAAACCAAATTAGAGAAGTTAACAAAAGTAAAAATTAAAAAACACTCAAATCTTATTGTAACTACACTTACATTGATTTTTTAAAAAGTCCCTCTGTTAACCCCATCAACATCATACCTTTAAAGCATTTTTTTGAAGAGAAAGATAAAATAGAAAATAAACACCAACAAAATAAAAAGAACCATCCTCAAATCATAACTCTCTATGAACAAATACTTGGAGATGTGTAAAAATAGAAAATCATGTGTGAAGAGTGAAAGAAGAATTGCAAAATATTAGAAAAGAAGATGCACAAAGAAAGATGAAAAAGGAAAGAAAAATAAAAACGTGAATTGGAAAATTCTGAGAGAGAAAGTGAGTGATACCGAGAGAGATAAATTCCCTTAATTGTGTTGTGGAAGTTTAGGAGGGAGTTTAAGAGAACATTTAATCAGGATTGATATAAATAACAAAATTAAGTTTAGGGTTCACTACAAGAAATATCGTTTTTCGCAGCGACTTTTTCGCAGCGACATTTAAATTGATGAGAAAAACATATATATAGCAACAACTTATTTAAGTTGTTGTTATAAGTTAGTTTTTTTCTCAACAACTACGTTATCGCTGGGAAAAATGATTTGTCCTAACAATAATTATTGTTGCCGCTAATCATGTGGTTTTTTTGCAACAAACCTTGTAAAGTCGCTGGGAAACCAACTATTACTATTTTTTTATGTGTATCGTTTACGTGGTTTTTGTTCCTATATATATGCGTAGATTTGTTTTAACTTAAATTTTTTTTTATCTTTTTTGTTTTTTATCCTATTTTTATGTTTTGTATTTTTTTTTTTTATATCTTTAGAAGTAAAACTATAATATTAAGGATAGAAAATTTGCAATATTATCATACTACATTATTTTAATTTCAGTAATTTTTTTTTATAATAATAACTTTTTTTTTACAATAATAAATAACAATTAATTTTATTTGTTTAATTTATAATAATAAAATTGATGAAAAAAATGACAAAACTAAAATTTGCCGGAACATGTGGCCCTCCAAAATATTAATTAGTAACCAAAAAAAGTTAATTAGTAACCAAAAAAAAGTCACTATAATCGGTCACTATAAAATTCATGGAGTCTTCTATTATTTTTTTTTCCTCTCCAAGATCTATTCTTTTACTCTCACTATGAACTTTTTAACAATTACCCCCATCTTATTTATAGAATTTTATCAAGAAAAAAACTATTTTTTTTTAAGAAAATAGATGAAGGTCGAACCCTCAAATAGATTAATCTTTTAACTCTCAAAGATACAAAACTCTAGATTTTTTTTTTGGACAAAAAAAAAACAAAAAGTTTAGAAATCAAACAAACAGATAAGATTAAACCTAAAAAAAATAAATAAATTGGTTTTTCATCTCTCCAACTATAAATCTTTAACTCATCTCTCTCACTTTAAATCTTTAACTTTCTTGTAAATCGCCTGTGATCAAAGACTACAGGATATATCACAAATTGTTCTATAATACTTCATTAAACAAGTAAGTGGATTTTTATATTTTCTAAATAAATTCTATGTTTTCAATTTTTTTTATGGGTTCTAGATTTCTAGGAATCATAGTAAACTAAATTCACAAGATTAGAGTTTATGTAACGAATAATTTCTTAAATCTAACCTCATCGATAATGAACAAAACCTTATTAGAACACTATAATAATCAACAAAACCCTTGCAAAATTGAATTTGTCTTGTTTCTTTGTTTTCAAACCGACTCTTTGGATAGTTGCTGTGCCTAAAGTTACATAGATAGTACTTTGTTGATGTCCTTGTTTTTCTTTTTGTAACCGGTTTTTTTTAAAACAAATAACAAAAAATTCTGGTTAATTTTAAAGGACAAAACTTATAATATAGGTACTTGTGGTGTTGATCACCAATTAGAACAAAACATGTGTACACATCTTACTAACTTCGAATCCACGTCGTTACTAATCCATCTCGATCACCAAGAACGACATGTAACTTTCTTTATCCAACTGATGTATCGTTGCTGAGATTGACCTTCCCCTGTTTTTCTCTTTTTCTATTTTATTGTTTGTAGTTCCTTCTTTGTTTGTACTGATGGCAACGGATTTTGGGTCCCTGGCCTTTACTTTGTGTACTGCGTTGGAGTTTCTTGGCACAACTTGTGCTTAGAACTCTTTATCTAATACTATAATTTTGTAGTTATAAAAAAAATCACCAACTTTGTTAGTACCTTTTTTTTCTAACATACTTCTATATTTGTTTTTTATTTAATAGTTATGGCAGCCTCAAATCATGGTTCAGGTTTACAACTTTCAAATTCTTTAAATACTACTATAAATCAACAACAAGAAGGTACTTATTTGATTTGCTTAACTTTAATTTTTCTTATTCATATACTATTTGTTCTTATATTTTCATCTTAAAATTTCACTTTATATATACTTCTCATAAATTTCTCATTTAGGTCAAAATGCAATAGAATGTACAAATACAACGAAAAAGGGAAGAGGAAGAACTAATGGCTTAGGTGTCGCAAAAAGGAAAAAGAAGAGTGCTACCGGAAAATTACATGTTGATATTCCAATCGATAAAATGGTAGCTGTTGGACCAGGAGCTGCAAATTGTTGTGACTGAGATGTCAATCATTGTCCTAAAGAATGCTCCTTTTAATGTCGAAAAGTGGAAAAACATACCAGAAGATATATTTAACAAGATAGTTTCCAAAGTTTTGGTAAATTTTAATCTTCTACAATTTTATTTTATTTCTTTTATGGAGAACTTACAATAGTTTCATTTTAATTGTTGAGTGCAGGATGCTTTTGACATTGATAATACAACACATAATAGAGAAGTCATTCTTTTTACTGCTAAAAGACTATATCGAAATCATAGATGTAGATTTCATCAACATTTTAGCCAATACAAGACAAATGCGATAGCTTTGGAACATAGACCAGATGATGTAGGTGAAGATGACTGGAAGTTTTTGTTAGATTATTTTTCAAGTCCTAACTATAAGGTATAATTATATTTAATCTACTATAAATATAGATGATTTATGTAAACAATTACTGTATTTTATATTTGTACTATTTTTAGGTAATCAGTGAGAGGAACAAATTAAATAAAGCAAAACAAGTTATTAATCATAGATGTGGAAGAAAGTCATTTCAAGCCGTGAGCTATGATGCGGTAATAATAACATTATGAACTATAGTTTTTTATTTTTTACGTATATTGTTCATTGAATTGACAACTTAATGATGTAAATTTGTCTATAGAGAGACCCTGAAACTCAAAAAGAACCCAACTATCAAGACTTGTGGCGAATGACTCACACAAATAGCAATGGAAAATGGATAAATGATGCTTCTAAGGAAGTTCACGTAAGTCATATTTAAGTGCGAAGTAATTTGTAAAATATATATAATTGTGTTTAATTTGTTATTTCTAATTATAAAATATTTTTAATAGACAAAGATTCAAGAACGTTGTTCAGAGCTTCTAGAACTCGGATATATGGACGAAGATAAAGACAAACTTACAAATACTGCTTTTGAAGCAGTTGTAGGAGTGAGATCAGGATATAGTCGTGGGTTAGGAGCTAGAATTAAACCACAAAAGGGAAAAAATGTTGCAGGTTTACATGAAGAATTGAAAAAGGAGCGTGAAAAGAGGCATGGCATCGAAAAGAAACTAAAAGATATAGAGACTCAACGCCAACAAGAACGAATAATGATGGAAGAAATGACAGCAAAGATTGAAGAGAGTCAAAGACAATTTGAAGAGAGTTAAAGACAACTTGGAGAAAAAGTGGACAAACAAGTTGAAGCAAAAGTGGCAACTATGCTTCGTCAAATGCTGAATATTCCGGTAAGTATATAAATAGTTCTTGTTGGTACAAAATATAATAAATTAGTAGTTCATATTATAAAATTCTATTAGTTTATTATATTGAATTAATATCTTACGTGTGCTATTTGAAATATTTATATAGGGTGGACAACCTTCTAGTGCACTGAATAGAGTCAGCTGAATCTAATCACAAAGTTAACAAAAAAGAATTGATGTTGCCGCCTCCGGGGCCTTTGGTTTGTCTGTCAGTAACGGTGTTTTGTGTTTCGCTACTTTTATTTGGGTGTTAATTTTTAGTTGTTTTTATTAGAACAAGATAATTTATAATATTTTTTCATTTTTGATGTTGACGTGCAATGATAGTTTACGACATTTTATATTTTAAAGTTACAATAATATGTGTTTATGTTTCTTGATTAAACACATTACAATGCAAAAGAATTTATTTATGCATAGTTATTGAAGGTGGAAAAACACAAGAAGGGGGGGGGGGGTTGAATTGTGTTTTAAAAATTAAAACTTTTTACCAATTAAAACTAAGTTTGCAGCGGATATAAACACAAAAATAAAAGGGGTGCTGAGAGAAAGAGAGAAAGACACAAAATTTATCCTGGTTCCTCTCACAAATCGAGAGTACTCCAGTCCCCTTGTTACTAACAAGAGATTTTCACTATAATCTACTTAAGATTACAAATTGCTCAAGCACACTTGCAAGAGACTTCTCAGGTGCTCAAGTTTCACTAAACAAGAGACTTCTCAAATGCTCAAGTTAAACTTAACAAGAGACTTCTCAAACAAACTTAAGAATAAGAATGAATGTTAAGGAACACTTGATATACTATCAGAGGTGTTTACAAAATACAACGCAAATTGCTTTAAGACTTTGAATGACAGATAGAACAATAATGTCAGGAAGCTTCAGAGCCTTAAACGCAGTAATAGAACAGTGGTCATTTCTTCCATTTTAGTCTTCTATTTATACTTGGAGGAAGATGATGACCGTTGCAGAGAGCTTTGTGCCAGCTGGAATTTACTCGTACAATTGATAGCTGTATATTGCCTTCTTTGGCAAGGAATTCCAATTCCACTACCTAGCTATTCAATTTATCACTCATCCATTTTGAGTAATAATAGTACGATCGTACAATCCTCAAATGCGCTCCACTTATGGATAAGGTTAACGTTGTACCAACGAATATTCCTTCCTGTGGATGTGACAGAGCCTTGAAGTAGATAGTTCTTCAATCATTGATTCTGATTCTGTCAGTTCTTGAGTGATGTAAATTCTTTTTGCTTCTGATGCTCTTGTCATAGCTTTTTAAGATCTTCAGCTTCTGAACTTCATCTAGCTTTTGGTCCTCAGAAGTGCTATCTTCAGCACGCAAAATTTAAGCTTCTGATGAACAGCGATACTCTTTCAGAGCTTGTTTTGACTGGCTTCTCTGCTACTATTCATAGTGCTTCTGAATGAATTTTAACTTGTAATTCTGCACACTAGAATAATCATTAGTAATACCAATTGCAATTTTAATACTTTGTTATCATCAAAACCACTTAAAATCTTAGAGGTTCATGTCAGACCCACTTTGTTCCAACAATCTCCCCCTTTTTGATGATGACAAACTAAAGCATTAAAATTCAATTGTTGTTGATTTAATTTAATTATGTTGACTTTAGGTTTCAAAGGTTTGCAATCTCCCACTGAGTCTGACAATCCATAGGGTTAGGTTTGTAAGCTCCCCCTAAGTCTTATCCATAATTAATTAAAACAGTTTAAGAGCCAACTTATTAACTTAAAATAAATTTTCATATTTGTCTCTCAGAAGCAGAGGTTTGTAAGCTCTTCTTCTCAGAGTCTGATAATGCTCAGAAGAGGTTTGCAAGCTCTTCTGACATTGTCTATGAGATTTATTTTAGGTTCTTAAGTTTTCTCCCCTTTCAATAACGTTCAGAATGAGAAGGAATCAGAAGGGATAAAAAATTGATTCAAAATGTATATAACATAACAGTTTCAGATCTTTTGAGCAGTATTAGAATCAATCAACATTAATTTTAACACTATCCTTACTCCCCCTTTTGGCATCAGTCAAAAAGACACAGAAAACCAAGTAGTCAAACGCGTCATAACAAGGCAGTCAAGTCAAAAAGTGGTGACAACTAAATTCATTTAATGAATTGTGTTGAAAACCGTCCTGACAAGAGAGCTTGATGATACTATAAAAAGGGATGATTCCTCTCATTTTACTCATCCAGAGTAATCAAGTAACATCAAAAGAAAAACATTCAATGGAAAGGCAGGTTACCAAGGATGCTTCAGGCTCAAAAGAAGAGAGCAAGAAGGAAGCAGAGCCCTGGCGCTGCGAAGAAAACAGGCTACGTTATGAGCGAAACAAGCAAGAACTTAGATTGACAGAATCAGAGAGAGAAGAATTGGGCTCTGATCTGGAGGAATTCTTATGGACATACGATGATGATACTTCATACGAAGATTATAGAGCTGAGGTTCAGAAGGCTACTGAAGAATTGCTCGCAGTTCTTAGGAAGAAGTATAAGAGACTGGATGCAGAGGCTTCTGAGTCTAAGTCTAAATCTAAGTAGAGTTTCACTATCTTATGTAATAAAGATCCTCTTTAATTATAATAATAAAAATTGTTCCTGCTATAAATTTCTTTCTTTTCGAGCATGTTTCTTTTATATACTCTTGTCAAACGTCAGAAAACCAGTTACCAGACACGCCTCATACGGTATTGTTGCCCCGCTTATAAACATGCTATAATACTAAGAAGCTATTTCATGAGTAAACAGGAATACTGATGTGGGGGAACCTTAGGTTTTCAAAATCCTATATAAGTTTAAAAACAAGATGTTCTCCAACATCTTACACTAGGTTCAGAATCCACAAGAGTATCAGACATTATCAGAGTATATGATTTTTTATTTTGAAAAACAAAATAAAAATAAACACACCAGCACAAGCACATATATGAGGATAATAAGAAGCTTAATTAACCAAAAGAATATTATCCAAAAGATTTACATAAACATGATTACAAATAAGTGCTCAGACATAAGGGTTAAGGTTTGGGTTGCTGTTGAGTAAGCTTCAAAAGAAGTTCCATCATTGCATCTATCTTCTTGTTAGTAGCTTCACCAGATCTGTTCAAGTCTTCTCTTATATCGACCCTGAACTCATCCATTTCATTTCTTAGTTCCTCTCTTAAGTCATTCTTGATTACATCCAGAGCTTCTTGCATAACAGAAGGTATGGCAGATGAAGAAGAGCCTTGGACAAGTACAGGTGGAGATCTAGGAGGAGATGAAGCAACAATGGGAGCTTTACCTTTATCAGAATCTGGTTCACTGAGGTTCTGATCATTCATAACAATATCTTCTGCAACTCCTTGATTCTCAATAATCTTATTAGTCTCAATAACAGCAATGTGAACAGCTCTATCAACCAATAACTTGAAGGCTTCTTGTTCAGCAAGCCTCTGACGTTCCATTTCAGCAGCTATCCTAGCCTGCTCATCATCCAGAGATCTTCTTATACTTTCATTCACAGCAGCTAAAAATGCTAACCTCTGACATTCTTCTTCATGATTGAAAAAAGTAAGTCTCAGAGCATGAGAGCGATCAGCAGCACTCATTATTTGAGACAAGACTTCCATTCCTCTTCCCTCAATCCTTCTTTTTACATAGCCTCCCAACAGCCTCAGAGACTGACTGAATTTCTCCTCTAATTCCCTGATCTTAGCATCAACATCTGAGGGAAATATCAGTACTTCTTCTTCCATGCTTTTAAAATTCCTTAGACTAACATTAATAGCACTATCTAGCAGCTCAAGGTTTGGTTCAGAGTTGTAGTTGAAGAAGGGTTGGTTTCTATTGAAGGGAATGGTGGGTTCAGGCCTTTTTCTTTTGAGAGGAATGATTTTGATTCTTTTGATTTTGTCAAAGGGATCAATGGTTATGATATCATCATCAACATTAATTTCTGCTTTTAGCAGATCCTCCAGAATGGGTAGGGCAAAGTCAGTAGGTAGACAAAGTTCTTCTATGGTTAAGGGTTTGTAAGATGGGCCATAGATGGGTTCTGATGAAGGTGTTTGTGGTTCAGGTGTTGGTTCAGGAGTGGAAGGTTCAGGTTGTGGTGTGGGTGGTTTAGCAGTGATATGATCAGAATGAGTCATGACTTCATCCTGGGCTGGTGTGAATGTGGGTGGATCTTCTTGTTCTATGTCAGCAAGAGAGGAGGGTGGAGTTTGAATTTGTGGTTCTGGAAGAGGTGGATCACTAGGTAAATTAGAAGTAGTATTTACAAAGTGAAATTGGTCAGGTGAGGTTGTGTTGGAGTGAGTGAAGGCATCACCAGATAGGTGAGTGGAGAGATGTTCAAGAATGGTGGGTGATTTTCTTGTTGTGTTGGATTGGTCAAGAATGGAAGTGTCAATAGTGATATTATCTTCTTCTGGTGGGTTGTGTTTAGATTTCTTGAGGATTCTTTTGACAGGGATCTTTTTAGTTTCTTTCTCTTTCTTTTTCTCTAAGTTATCAAGTTCAGCAATTAATTCAGTAGAGTCAATGCTGGTGTCAGAAAGAGTTTCATCAGATGATGATGATGATGATGAGGGTTGTGGAGATGGGGGAATCACACGGATAGGCTGTGTATAGTCTATAGGAGATGATTGGGTAGGAGAATGAGCACTAGCAGTACTATCAATATTAGGCTTAGAATCTTTACCTGAATCAGCAGCCTTTTGTTTGGAGACAACTGTCTTCTTTCTTTTTGGGGCTCTGACAGGTTGTTCTTCTTCAGCATCCGCAGGCCTATCCTGCCTTTTCTTTGTTCTTCTTTCTTTCTGAATAGCCTTTCTCTGAGCAATCTTAGCCACTTGCTCCTTACTGACTTCTTCTTTTTCTTCAGTGGCTATCCTTTCAGCACCACCAACCTCAGCAGCATCATTCTTTTCTTCAGATTGTTCTTCCTCAACAATATCTTGTTCAATTGGTTGAGGTTTTCTCTTAGACCTGGTGATCTGTTTGGGTCCTTTGAAGATGTCCCAGTTTGGTACACCAACTACCATACTCCTGGGCACACTTACACCAGAGTCCAATCTGACCAACTCCAAGAAGTTCTTGATAACATCATTATTATCAAATTCTGATATGGTTGGGAAACCGTCACACCAGAAGTACTTCTCATAAACTTGCTCCAGAGGGCTCTTGGCTGTCTTCAGCTCCTCTTTTGTCTTCAGATGCATGTTTACCAAAACACTTGCATCATACTTAGCCGTGTTGAAAACTCTAAGTTTTTCCTTGGTACTGATAATGTGAATAAGCTTCGTCTGTCGAACGATTTCTGAAATCAACCTTGGATGATGAATCATTGAAGGTGATTTGGTTCTGCTTTTGGATATAGTAAAGCATAGGTGATCAAACAGAAGCTTTGCCAAATTTATCTTCACCTTCTTGTACAAAAACCAGATGAAGTGCCGATGTGGTAGAGAAATAGTATCATATCCTCCTTCTCTAGTGATGATGGAGGCCAGAAACACTTTGAAAGCAAAGCTGAAGTTTTGCTTCATGAATTTAGCTTTACCAAAATCATTGTTGGTACTGCCAGGCAGGAATAAATACTTCTTAATGGATTCAATATGTTTGCTCTTCTCACCATATTCATCCACATTCTCACCTTCATTGTCCAGACCCAGAATTTTGGCAATATGTTCTTGAGTAATAAGAACATTGATACCCATGATATTTGACCTAATCTCCTTTCCTCTATAGGGTCTTAAGCCAAGTTGAGTTCTTGTTTTACCTTTCAGAGAACCATCCTTCTCTACCATCTTTCTAACCTCTTCATCAGCATTGAACTTGTCAAAGATGGTAGCTTTCTGCCAGAAGTATTTCACAATGTCATAATAGACAAACCCATTCAGCATCTCGAAGTAATTCTTCCATTGTTGATCGTAGAATAAACTCTGAATGTCGATTCCATTCACTTTGAAACTCTCAAAATCAACAAACTTTTCCGTTACAAACTCAAAAGATTCTGGACCAGCGTCGGTTACGTTATCTTTGAAGACAAGTTTTTCTTGAGACTTGAGATCAATGACGGGTGGTAAGACAGGTGATGATATCTCATCATTCCTCTAAATCAAGGTTCATTTTTAAAGGTTTTTTGTAGTTTTTGCAAATAAAGTAGCTATAAGTGTTGACATTAGAGGTGTTTAGGAGGTTATTTGAAATACAAGTCATAGGCAAAACAAGGAGGGAAAAATATCATAAAAATGGGTGAAAGAGGTTGAAGCTCATTCGCTTGCGCGAGATCATGCTTCGCGTGCGCGAGAAGGTGTCTGAGAAAGTTGCAACCGTTCTGTTGAATTAGCTTGCGCGAGAGTCATGTTCGCGTGCGCGAGATTTGTGCTACACCAAGTTCGCGTGCGCGAGGAACAAGACTTAGCGTGCGCGAAGGAGGCGAAGAATTGTTTCGCTTGCGCGAGGATTGGTTTAGCGTGCGCGAAAACAAGGGAAATCTATAAAAGCAAAACTTCAACCCTTTGCCAAGGTTACGAATTTTGGAGGAAGAAAAGATCATTGGAGCTCAAAGAAGTGGATTCAAGCAAGGAACAAAGGGTGGAAGCATTCCAAAACCTCTTGTGATGATGAAATCTTCTCTTCTATTCCATGTAATTTCTCTTTTAATCATGATTTGCTAGATCCTTAGATTGAATCTTTAGGGGATTTTCTATGTAATTTGGGTTGAACCATGTGGACTTGATTTTATATTAATGCATTATGATCTAGTTTTCTATCAATTGTTCTTTGCTCTTAATGCTTCATATGATTTGATGAAATTGTGTGATGAATTTGATAGTTGATTTATCATGAGAATGGAAATTAGCTATAGACCTAGGAATGATTGAACAATTGATAATCACTTTAGAGATTTAGGATTATTACTTGTGATTAAGGAATCAATGTTTGTGAAAACCTCACTTAAACACAAATTCATTCAAGAGATTGGAGAATTGTGATTAATTGAGAGGATTAGTATCCAAGTGATTGGGATTAGTCATTTTATTGATTCAATCTATGAAACTAGTTGAGTAGTGCATGAGTATATAATATGTTTCACCAACCCTATTGCGTTGAAATGAACCAAAGAGATTCAATCACCCGCCAACCGTTTGATAAAACTCCTCAATTAGTTTGAAACAACAATTTGTATGCAAACTCCCCCCTTTTTTTATGTCTTTAATTTTACATTTATTAGATAAGCCAATTAGCCATTGTTGAATAATCTCAATCCTCGTGGGATCGATTTTATTACTACTTGCGATACTTCGTGCACTTGCGAAATTTATCATCAAGTTTTTGGCGCCGTTGCCGGGGATTGTTGATTCATTTCAACAAGGCAATTGGCTTGTTAGGACTTTATTTGTTTTAGTTTTTGTGTAGTGTTTTATTTTTAGTTTTAGCTTTTACGTAGGTTTTCTTTGTTATTTGTTATCCTTGTTATTTTTAGAAAAGAAAAAATTGCTCTCTTTATGTCTTCTTCATTGTGCTTGTGCTACTAACTATTTTCTCTAAGTGTTGTAGCAATGAATTGGATTGAAAATAGATTGGTTGATTCCGAAGAAATTGCTATTATTCGTTATCAACTTTGTCTACTAGCTTATGAGCAAAGATGGGTAAATGAAGAGCTTCAACGATTGAAGGTGAGGTATGATCATCGTACCAACTATTGTGAGAAGCCTTACATTGAAGAAGAGCATGAAGTGGTCAACATCCATTACAACGTTCAACTTATCAAGTTCTTGGATGAATTTTTGAAGTTCCATCAAGGTTCATTTGGTGGATTTGAAGTTGAATGTGGTAATCTTGTTACAAAGGCAAGTGAGTGTGAGAAATTGGTTGAGATGAGGACCAAACATCATGTTATTTGGGTAGAAGAAGAGATTTTGAAGCCCAAGAAGAACGGTATTAGAAGAGTGAACCATGATGATCTCTATGTGACACTTGAGTCTCAACAAATGGAGCTAGAAGAGAAAGATCATTTGCCAAAGAAACATCAACCTTCTTCAAGGTTGGAGAGTGCTCATTCCACGAGCTTATTTGTTGGAGCATGGGGGCTCTTGATTCCCTATGTGAAGTTCATGGAATTCTTACCAAACAAGAGAAAGAAGAAGGATGATGTGTTCTTCCTATCATTTAAGCCTCCCTAACATGGTTTTGATGCGTCAAGCTTGAGACGTCAACAACAAGCGCTTCATGGGAGGCCACCCATGTGTTTAGTATTTCTATCCCTCTTGTCTTCAATAAGTTGAATGATCTTGAATGTTGCATGATTCTTAAATTTGTCTTGTTAATTGTTGTTTAGGCACACATTTATCTTTTGGAAGATTTCAAAGTTTTGATATCATTTTTGAATTCCTTTGATATATGGTTTGTTTGGTTTTGACCTTAGGCATGGATTTGTGATGCTTGAAGTGCAACGGATTTTTGCGATGTATGGATTGAAGCACAAGCTAGGGGACATTCACGTATTTGATGATCTAATGATCTGAGCCTTTAAACCGTGAGGATTTGAGCCTATACACTCTATTTGCTTGAATATGTGAGTCCACTATCTCTCTCGACTCTAGAACTTGCTTTCATTCTCTAGATTTATTGAGTAGCATTGATTAGCACACGAGGCAAGTTTGTTGGTACCTAGAGCCTTTGTAGCCTACCTTATCATGTTATATCCTTTGCTAACCCACTTTTGAGCCGTAAAAACAAATTTTCTTGGTTGATTGTCTTCTTAGCCCTTGTTTTTTCTAAAAAAAAAATTGTTTTCTTGGAGCTAAGTTGATTGTTTTTGTTTGTTCTTATGGCAAATGCATAAGTTTGGGGTTGCTTTTGGAACTAGCAACAAATTAAGTTTGGGGTGGGTATACTAGAGCAAGCAATGTTATGAAAATTGTTGAAAAAGCATGAAAAAGAAAATGTTGAAAGTGAAAAAGAGAAAAAAAAAAATTGTTGAAAAGTTGTGAAAGAATAAGAAGTCCAAAAGTTGAAAAATGAAAAAAATTGACTTCTTCAAAAAGATTGTGAAAAGAAAATCTTTGAAAAGTTGGAAAAAAGAATGGTTTGTGATTGTATGATTGTTGATATTTGTGGAAATAAAATGCTCTCTAGTATAGCCTTGAAAAATGGAAGTTTGTGTTGAAAATTGTGTGAAAAGTTTGTTCTTAACTCCAAGTTTTTAACTCACTTCCCAAAAACATCCACCTTACCTTAAGCCCCATTATAACCTTGAAAGTCCTCTAATGTGTGTGTTTCATATGCTATTTGATTTATTTTTAGAGTGCTTGCAAGCTTATGGTAGAAGAGTTAGGTATGTGTTGATTGAGTGATTAGCCTACTATATAAATGAGTGAAGGTGAGTGGTGTGAAGTGATCATTGTTTATCAAATATTGTGAATGCTTCCGTGGTTGTGTGAATTGAAGTCATTGTAGGAAGATGTTGCATGAAAGGCTTGATCAATTGAAGTGTTTGATGAAAAGATCAAATGAATTGTGTCTTGAAGTGATTTAAGAAGGTTGTCAAGACTTTGTGGTTTTTCGTTTGATAAAAGTGTTCCTTGAGGACAAGGAACGAGATAAGTTTGGGGTTGTGATGATATCTCATCATTCCTCTAAATCAAGGTTCATTTTTAAAGGTTTTTTGTAGTTTTTGCAAATAAAGTAGCTATAAGTGTTGACATTAGAGGTGTTTAGGAGGTTATTTGAAATACAAGTCATAGGCAAAACAAGGAGGGAAAAATATCATAAAAATGGGTGAAAGAGGTTGAAGCTCATTCGCTTGCGCGAGATCATGCTTCGCGTGCGCGAGAAGGTGTCTGAGAAAGTTGCAACCGTTCTGTTGAATTAGCTTGCGCGAGAGTCATGTTCGCGTGCGCGAGATTTGTGCTACACCAAGTTCGCGTGCGCGAGGAACAAGACTTAGCGTGCGCGAAGGAGGCGAAGAATTGTTTCGCTTGCGCGAGGATTGGTTTAGCGTGCGCGAAAACAAGGGAAATCTATAAAAGCAAAACTTCAACCCTTTGCCAAGGTTACGAATTTTGGAGGAAGAAAAGATCATTGGAGCTCAAAGAAGTGGATTCAAGCAAGGAACAAAGGGTGGAAGCATTCCAAAACCTCTTGTGATGATGAAATCTTCTCTTCTATTCCATGTAATTTCTCTTTTAATCATGATTTGCTAGATCCTTAGATTGAATCTTTAGGGGATTTTCTATGTAATTTGGGTTGAACCATGTGGACTTGATTTTATATTAATGCATTATGATCTAGTTTTCTATCAATTGTTCTTTGCTCTTAATGCTTCATATGATTTGATGAAATTGTGTGATGAATTTGATAGTTGATTTATCATGAGAATGGAAATTAGCTATAGACCTAGGAATGATTGAACAATTGATAATCACTTTAGAGATTTAGGATTATTACTTGTGATTAAGGAATCAATGTTTGTGAAAACCTCACTTAAACACAAATTCATTCAAGAGATTGGAGAATTGTGATTAATTGAGAGGATTAGTATCCAAGAGATTGGGATTAGTCATTTTATTGATTCAATCTATGAAACTAGTTGAGTAGTGCATGAGTATATAATATGTTTCACCAACCCTATTGCGTTGAAATGAACCAAAGAGATTCAATCACCCGCCAACCGTTTGATAAAACTCCTCAATTAGTTTGAAACAACAATTTGTATGCAAACTCCCCCCTTTTTTTATGTCTTTAATTTTACATTTATTAGATAAGCCAATTAGCCATTGTTGAATAATCTCAATCCTCGTGGGATCGATTTTATTACTACTTGCGATACTTCGTGCACTTGCGAAATTTATCATCAACAGGGTTGAACGGACGTTGAACGATTTCGCTTGAAGGACGAGCAGCCATGATTGCAAAAGATTAAGAAGCAGGGAGATTTGGGAATATCTGAGGTTTAGGGTTTGTGTAGGAAGTGATTATGTGAAAAAGTTGTGCTTTGTGAGTGAAGTGACAATTTATATCAAATAGAATAAACACTCAGAAAATAGGCACAAAGGAGGGAGCGCGAACAGTTTAAAATTAATTTTAAATTGCATAACTGCATTTTCATCATTAACTGTTCTCTACCCATCAGGATCTAGACACGTGCAGGAGAGACTTAATCAAGCTGACGCGTGTACAAACAACTGTTGTACACTAACTAGTACTAAACGTTTCATTTCCGTTTAGTTCAGAGCCAAACTCATTTGTATCTGACACCTCATCAGAATCTGTTACTCTTCAGAACCCGTTTTATTCAGAGCTTCCCAAAGGAGACTCTAAATTACCAGAGGTTCTGAAAGAGCTTCAGATGCTAATTCTAATTTGTATCTCAGAGCTAATTTTCTTCAGAGATATAGTGCATGTTCAAATTCTTTTTAATAAAGTCAAATCTTTCAATAGCTAAAGGCTTAGTAAATATATCAGCCCATTGATGTTCAGTATCAATGAATTGAATATCTATTGTGCCTTTTTGAACATGATCTCTTATAAAATGATGTTTTATTTCAATATGTTTAGCTCTGGAATGCAAAATTGGGTTCTTAGATAAATGAATAGCAGCAGTATTATCACAATATAGTGGGATACTCCTTTCAGCTATGTTATAGTCCTCTAACTGATATTTCATCCAGAGAAGCTGTGTGCAACATTTAGCAGCTGAAATGTATTCTGCTTCTGCTGTAGACAAAGCAATAGTTGTTTGTCTCTTGCTGGCCCAAGATATGAGATTCTCACCAATAAATTGGCAATTTCCACTAGTGGATTTTCTCTCTATCTTGTCTCCAGCATAGTCAGCATCACAGAATCCAACTAGCTTACTATCTAGGGATTTTTTATAAAGAAGTCCTAGATTAGTAGTTCCTTTCAGATATCTAAAGATCCTCTTAACTGCAGTTAAGTGAGGTTCTCTAGGATCTGACTGGAATCTTGCACACAAGCATACACTATATAAAATATCAGGTCTAGAAGCTGTTAGGTAGAGTAAAGAACCAATCATACCTCTATATAGCTTCTGATCTACTTTGCTTCCAATTTCTTCCTTGCTTAGACTGCTTGAGGGATGCATGGGTGTTGACATTATCTTACAATCTTCAAGATTGAACTTCTTCAGAAGCTCTTTTGTATACTTGCTTTGATGAATGTAAGTGCCATCTTTTCCTTGGTTGATTTGAATTCCAAGAAAGAATTTTAGCTCACCCATCATACTCATTTCAAATTCATCCTGCATAAGCTTGGAGAAATTCTTGCAAAGAGAAGCATTAGCTGAACCAAAAATTATATCATCTACATAAATTTGAATAATTAAGATGTCTTTCTTAGTTGTCTTTCTGAACAGTGTATTGTCAATTTGACCTTTTTGAAAACCATTTTCTAAAAGGAAATTACTCAGTCTTTCATACCAAGCTCTTGGAGCTTGTTTGAGACCATAGAGTGATTTCTTAAGTTTATAAACATAATCAGGGTTTTTCAAATCCTCAAAACCTGGGGGTTGTTTGACATATACTTCTTCAGAAATGACACCATTTAGAAAGGCACTCTTAACATCCATTTGGTATAAGGTTATTCCATTATTAACTGCATATGATAATAATAACCTGATTGCTTCCAGTCTTGCCACTGGAGCAAATGTTTCGGTGTAGTCAATGCCTTCTTGCTGACTGTAGCCTTGTGCTACTAGTCTAGCTTTGTTTCTTACCACTTCACCTTGTTCATTCAGTTTGTTCCTAAATACCCACTTGGTTCCAATGATGTTCTTGTGTGTTGGTCTTGGTACCAAATCCCACACATCATTTCTTTGAAACTGATTGAGCTCATCTTGCATTGCTACAATCCATCCATCATCAGAAAGAGCTTCATCAACATTCTTAGGGTCTATCATAGATATGAGTCCTAGAAGTGAATCATGTTGTTGATAATCTGATCTTGTTTTTCTTGGACTCTCTCTGTTTCCAAGGATAAGATCTTCTGGATGTGATGATCTGTATTTGAATTTTCTCTTTGGAGCTTCATTAGTTTCAGCACTTGTTTGGGTATCATCTTCTGAGATATCATCATGCTCTTCAGATGCTTCTATTGGGGATGCTTCTTCAGAGACTTCTTCCAATACAGCTTCTGAAGTTTCATTTGCATCTGATGCTCTCTCAGGTTCTGGATTGTTATATTGATAAGGAATACCTGCATAGCTATCATCTTGCTCTGACATTTTACTGTCAGGCTCTTTGTCATCAAATCTAACATGTATAGATTCTTCCACTGTGTTAGTTTCAGAATTATACACTCTGTATGCCTTTGAGCGTTCAGAGTAACCTATAAAGATTCCCTTACAAGCTTTGGCATCAAATTTTCTTTTGTAGGCCTTATTGTTCAGAATGTAACAGGTACATCCAAACTGATGAAAATAAGAGATGTTGGGCTTTCTTCCTTTAAAGAGTTCATATGTTGTTTTATTCAATATAGGTCTGATATAGATCCTATTTTGAATATAACAAGCTGTGTTCACAGCTTCTGCCCAGAAGTGCTTAGCAAGTTTAGTCTCATGCATCATGGTTCTTGCCATCTCTTGTAAAGACCTGTTCTTTCTCTCTACAACACCATTTTGCTGTGGTGTTCTAGGAGCTGAGAACTCATGGACAATTCCATGGTCTTCACAATAAGTTGCAAAGGGTTCGTTTTCAAATTCACCCCCATGATCACTTCTGATCTTTAAGATCTTGAGACTCTTCTCACTTTGCACTTGTGTGCAGAAGATGGTAAACACATCATATGCATCATCTTTCACTCTAAGAAATTTAACCCAAGTCCATCTACTGTAATCATCAACAATAACAAGTCCATATTTCTTTCCATTGATTGAGGCTGTACTTACAGGACCAAACAAATCAATGTGAAGCAATTCAAGAGGTCTTGAGGTAGAGACAATGTTTTTAGGTTTAAAAGAGGTTTTTGAAATTTTTCCAATCTGACAAGGACCACACAGAGCATCTGAATGATAGTTAAGATTGGGTAGTCCTTTAACTAAGCTTAGTTTGCTAAGCTTAGAGATTAATCTCCAGTTAGCATGACCTAAGCGTTGGTGCCAGACCCATTTCTCATCATTCAAAGATAGAAGACAAACTATCTTTTGCTCTGAGAGTTCTGACAAATTGATTTTATAAACATTGTCTTTCCTTAAGCCTCTGAACACTACAGACTCATCAGACTCTCTGATTACATTACATGCATCTTTATTAAACTTAACAACAAATCCACTATCACAAAATTGGCTAATGCTTAGAAGATTATGTTTGAGGCCATCAACTAACCAAACATCTTTGATAGAGAGAGAAGAATTACCAACTGTACCAGTACCAGTGATCTTCCCTTTTTGGTTTCCTCCAAATCCCACAGTTCCTCCCTCTTTCAGAGTCAGGGTTTGGAACATATGCTTGTCTCCTGTCATATGACGCGAGCAGCCACTGTCCAGGTACCAAGAATGCTGCTCTGGCCTTCTTTGAGTGCAGATCTGCTGCAAAGACAATCTCAGACTTTGGTACCCATACTTTTATGGGTCCTTTAGAGTTAGTCCTCATTACCTTAGATTGTTTTTGTTTATAAGGCCTATCAGGAGCTCTAGAGTTATTGAAGCATTTTGAAAAACTTTTAGGCTTTGTATAACTCTTGTGCTTAGCTTTAGAATATACCAGAGTTTTATTTATTTTGACATTGGTCTGAGGTTTGGAAACCTTAGGCTCTGAAGGTTTCAGAGTCTGAGGCTTCTTGGCCTCTGACACAATTATTTTTTCAGGTTCTGGTATACCTATTGCTTCTGATTGGCTTTTAACAAATACAGCCTTAGGTTTTGAATTATCACATTTAGAGGGTTTAGAAAATAATGGATTATCTTTAAAACGAGAAAATCCAAGACCTTCACCTCTGTTTCTACTAACATGGTATATTAAGGAAGCTATCTTACTTCTCTTCATGCCATTGATAAGAAATTCTTGCAGAGCAAATTCATGCTCTGGAGGAACCTTATCATCATAAACATAATGAGTTTCCATAAATGAGTTTCTACTACATAGAGACTCATTTTCTTCAACTATTATGTTCATTTTCTCAGTTAGGTTATTGTAAGCCTTTTTCAAGACCTTACATTCACCTGCCTTTTTAGTGAGCATTTTTAAGGCATCTTTAAGAGAATCTACTAATTCAGTTCTAGACAGTTTAGCAATTACCTCTTCCTCATCTTCAGAGTCTGAACCTGCTTCAGAGTCTTCTCTGTCAGAGGTAGTTGCCATCAGTGCTAGATTTGCTTCCTCATCACCATCTGAGTCTGAGTCTTTGTCAAGATCTTCCCATGTTGCCAGAAAGCTCTTCTTGACTTTACTCTTATACCTTTCCTTGCTAGAGCTTTGCTTTGATGATCTACTTTTGTTTTCTGGACAATCAGCAATGAAATGACCAGGCTTGTTGCATTTGAAACACTTGTTTTGATCTTCCTTCTTATCTTTAGCAGTACTAAGTCTCTTGGAAGATCCTCCAAATTTGCCTGCATATTTCTTGCTTCGTTTTGCCCATTGTGAAACCTTAGCAGCCATCAGCACCATCTCTTCTTCATCATCAGACCCATCTTCTTGACCCTCTTCAGAAGCCTCATCTTCAGATTCTATAATTTTAGCTTTCAGAGCCTTTGATGAACTTTTAGAGCTTAAGGCTATCCCTTTCATCTTCTTGGTTGATTCATCAGTCATTAGTTCCATCTCATGACTCTTTAATGAACTAATCAAGCTTTCAAGGGATACTGTGTCCAAATCCTTAGACTCTTGAAAAGCAGTCACCTTGGGTCTCCATTTTGGTGGTAGGCTTCTGAGTACCTTTCTCACATGATCAGCTTCAGTATAACTCTTGTCTAATACTTGAAGTCCAGATACAAGAATTTGAAACCGTGAAAACATAGTTTCAATGTCCTCTCCATCCTTCATCTTAAACAGCTCATACTGATGCACCAACAAGTTAGCCTTTGCCTCCTTAACTTGTTTGTTGCCCTCATACTTGGATTTTAAGGAATCCCAAATAGATTTTGCAGTTCTTTTATCTCCAATTTTAAGGTACTCATCATGTGAGATAGCATTAGTCATCATTCCTTTTACAGAGTGATGCTTCTTGTACTCTAGCTTTTGAGTAGGTGTAAAGGCTTTCCTGTTCTGAGAGCTGACAACACCTTCTAGGTCCATGTTTTCAAAGTTAACTCCATCTTCTACCATGTCCCATAAATCACAATCAATACTCATGATATAGCTGTACATATTTGTTTTCCAGAAAGGGTAGCTGGTCTCAGTTCCATTGAAGAAAGGAACCTTATCAGATGCCCTTCTTTGACGAGAGTTTGAATCATAGTCAAAAGGAACTTCACTGAGATTCTTCTCAGCAGACATGTTTTTCCTCCTGGATCTTTACTGTTTCACTGTAAGGTGAGTTAGGCAACAAACCAGGCTCTGATACCAATTGAAGGTGGAAAAACACAAGAAGGGGGGGGGGTTGAATTGTGCTTTAAAAATTAAAACTTTTTACCAATTAAAACTAAGTTTGCAGCGGATATAAACACAAAAATAAAAGGGGTGCTGAGAGAAAGAGAGAAAGACACAAAATTTATCCTGGTTCCTCTCACAAATCGAGAGTACTCCAGTCCCCTTGTTACTAACAAGAGATTTTCACTATAATCTACTTAAGATTACAAATTGCTCAAGCACACTTGCAAGAGACTTCTCAGGTGCTCAAGTTTCACTAAACAAGAGACTTCTCAAATGCTCAAGTTAAACTTAACAAGAGACTTCTCAAACAAACTTAAGAATAAGAATGAATGTTAAGGAACACTTGATATACTATCAGAGGTGTTTACAAAATACAACGCAAATTGCTTTAAGACTTTGAATGACAGATAGAACAATAATGTCAGGAAGCTTCAGAGCCTTAAACGCAGTAATAGAACAGTGGTCATTTCTTCCATTTTAGTCTTCTATTTATACTTGGAGGAAGATGATGACCGTTGCAGAGAGCTTTGTGCCAGCTGGAATTTACTCGTACAATTGATAGTTGTATATTGCCTTCTTTGGCAAGGAATTCCAATTCCACTACCTAGCTATTCAATTTATCACTCATCCATTTTGAGTAATAATAGTACGATCGTACAATCCTCAAATGCGCTCCACTTATGGATAAGGTTAACGTTGTACCAACGAATATTCCTTCCTGTGGATGTGACAGAGCCTTGAAGTAGATAGTTCTTCAATCATTGATTCTGATTCTGTCAGTTCTTGAGTGATGTAAATTCTTTTTGCTTCTGATGCTCTTGTCATAGCTTCTTAAGATCTTCAGCTTTTGAACTTCATCTAGCTTTTGGTCCTCAGAAGTGCTATCTTCAGCACGCAAAATGAACAGCGATACTCTTTCAGAGCTTGTTTTGACTGGCTTCTCTGCTACTATTCATAGTGCTTCTGAATGAATTTTAACTTGTAATTCTGCACACTAGAATAATCATTAGTAATACCAATTGCAATTTTAATACTTTGTTATCATCAAAACCACTTAAAATCTTAGAGGTTCATGTCAGACCCATTTTGTTCCAACAGTTATGACAATTGAAATTCAGTGATTGATGCTAATTTCTGATAAAAATAATAATAAAACTATATAATGACATTTATAGTTGGAAAATTTAATTTATTCCAACAATTTTTATTGTTGAGGTATAAAAGATATAATAACAATTTATATCGTTGACAAAAATAATTTTTTCGCTGCGAAAAACACTATTTATGCCAGCGACATTAATTGTTGCTGCAAAAGACTAGTTATAGCAGCGACATTAATTGTCCTTGTAAAATTTTTCGCAACGGCACTTAAACTAACAGTATGCAGCGAAAAACACATTTTTTGCCAGCGACAATAATAGTTGTCGCAAAAAACACTAGTTATGGCAGCGACAATAGTTGTTGCTAAAAACACTAGTTATGGCAGCAACATTAATTGTTGCTGCAAAACACTAGTTATGGCAGCGACATTAATTGTCCTTGCAATACTTTTCGCAACGGCACTTATGGCAGCGACATGCAGCAACATTTTTTTTGCTGCGAAAAACACTTTTTGCAGCAACTTTGCATTTTTTGCAGCGACATTTGTCGCTGCCAAAAACGATATTTCTTGTAGTGGTTTTAGTAACTTTCCTCTTAATTAGGGATTAATATAATGGAACATAATATGATTATAATGGAACAAAATAGAAATTTGTGGTTATCTCTACCGAAAAATAACATTAGATAATCTTTAATTGAATGTCACCTAAACAGTATAATATTATAGTTTATCCAACAAAATTAAATAGTATTAAAAATTGATTATTTAAGTTTTTATCGTAGTCGTTAATATAATATTTTTTTTTTACGTGTCAAAATCTAGACCATTCATACGTGTCTTTTTGCAGGTCAAAAATATATGAAACCCAGATAAATTCCAGATGAGACAGATAAAAAAAAAAATTCCAGATGAATTCTAGATAAAAAAAATCTAGACTATTCTTCTGCATTTCGGTAAGCTGCAAGATAAATTCCAGATGAGACAGATAAAAGGTCAAGGCTCAAAAGGAAGTAAAACCTGCAAAGCAAAACCTGCATCCAATATAAAATATATGAAACTTAAGAAAAATAAAACCCAATTTTTTTTTCTTAAATGGAAGAATCAGAATTGATATCAAACACTACAAACAACAACAAAAAAGATGGAATCCATACCTTTAGGAATCAATACCTATTGGAATAAAAATCAAATTAAAAAAGAATAGAGATTAATATGGAACACTACAAACTATAATCAGAATTTAAACACCTAAAATATCTATAACAATCCATACCTTTATAGAACCTCAAAGTCAAATCTGCATCAAATAAAAAAAAGTGTAAATAGTTGCGAAAACGTGAAAATAGATGCATAATTTAATGCTATAATTAATGTGAAAGATATACTCTTGGTCTTCGGAGAAAGAAATAAAAAGGTTTCTATTTATCGTAAAAGATGCATAATTTAAGGCTATAAATAAAATATATTTCATAGAGTATATCCAATAATCAAATGAAAGCATATAATTAGGGATTTGTATAAAATTATTTTATACACACATCCAATCATATATTGACACATCATTATTGTGTTTTTAAACACATGACGTGTCACATTCATTAATTGATGTGGCAACATAGTATTCAAGATTTTATCGTAGCCGTTAATATAATATTTTTTTCCACGTGTCAAAATCTAGACCATTCATATTAGGGTTAGGGTTTAGGGTGGATAAAGATAAAGATAAAGATTTGGGGAGGTATAATGCTTATATAGCAGAACTTTGGAGAATTTTAGATGGGTTACGAATTGCTTGTGCTTAAAATTGTGGTGGCACACCTTGTGTATAATTAGACCTTTATACACTCAAAACATTATAATTGAAATTATAATTATCCACTTTTTTTTAAAATAAAAATATGGAGAGGATCTTTATATACGTTCCTAATTATTTTATGATGCTATGACTATAATTGTAGCACGAGAATGTTACTAGTGTAGCAATCATTATGGTTTGAATTTTCCTTTCCACGTCCCCTATGTACCTAATGATGAGTATTAAAATCTTATCTTAAGCTTTTTTACTGTATAGTTTGCTTAAAGTTCTAAGTAATAACCCAATGAAAACTTTATCTTGAAGCAAATTAGTCTAAAGTAATTGAAGACACACATTCTTCATTATATATATGTTACCACTTACCCAGATATCATCAAAAGTTCAAAATCTAAAACTAACATTAGCAAAGAATAATCATGTTTTGTTCTACTCTTTATTCCATTTTCACAGTGATAATATTAATCCTTCTTAATCCATCAAATGCTCAATTGAATTCAACCTTCTACACCAATACATGCCCCAATGTTTCTTCCATAGTTAGAAATGTTATTCAACAAGCTCTTCAAAATGATTCTCGTATTGCCGCAAGCCTAATCCGTCTTCATTTTCATGATTGTTTTGTTAATGTAATTCCAAATACATTTTGATTAATCAAATTAAAATCTAATTAGGTAATTGGTTGATAATTAATCATCTTAGTTTGTTTGTTTGTTTCAGGGATGTGATGCATCTATTTTATTAGATCAAGGTGGAAACATAACACTAAGCGAGAAAAATGCTGTTCCGAACAATAATTCAGCTCGTGGATTTAACGTTGTTGACAACATCAAAACCTCCGTTGAAAATTCATGTCCTAATGTTGTGTCTTGTGCTGATATTCTTGCTCTTGCTTCCGAAGCTTCTGTGTCTTTGGTAAGTGCGACTTCAATGTTTTTTTATGTCTCTATAACACATCAAATTGAATCCTCTCATCCTCCACGATACACTACAATATTGATTAAGGATCGTGACACCATTGCTTATGCAATTTAATCTAAACCATTGTTTGATACATAAAAAAAGATGTATGTATAGTCATGATGATATATATATTTGCAGTCAGGAGGTCCTTCATGGAATGTTCTACTTGGCAGAAGGGATGGTCTAATTGCAAACCAATCCGGCGCCAACGCCTCCATCCCCGCTCCAACCGAAAGCCTAGCCAATATCACTGCCAAATTTGCGGCTGTTGGCTTAAACACAAGTGATCTAGTTGCATTATCCGGTAATCACATTTACTTTTCTTTAGATTCGCGGTATGTATAATTTTTTTCTCAGACAAAAATGTTAGTAAATTAGTGAGGAGTCTAGGGTGTCCCTTAGACTAAGTTTGAATAGTAACTTTTCATGACTTAGTCGTCTAGTTAATGCACTTAAATTTCGACAATTGTCTTTAACTGCATGACAGAATGATTAAAGAGATTCAGAGTAAATAAGTTTATAGAAAATTATCGATTTGATTTTGTGTATGATTATAACTATAAGCATCTTATTTAACTATTCATGGACTCAAATGGATCAACTTGAATTAGGTGCACATACTTTTGGACGTGCCCAATGTAGATTTTTCAACCAAAGACTATTCAACTTTAGTAACACTGGCAATCCTGATCCAACACTGAATTCGCAATATCTAGCTACTCTACAGCAAAATTGTCCACAAAATGGAAGTGGAAACACAATAAACAATCTTGACCCTTCATCACCAAATAATTTTGACAACAACTATTTCAAAAATCTTCTCAACAATCAAGGCCTTCTTCAAACTGATCAAGAATTATTTTCCACTAATGGTGCTGCCACAATCTCTATTGTGAACTTATTTGCCAACAATCAAACAGCTTTTTTTGAAGCCTTTGTTCAGTCCATGATTAATATGGGAAATATTAGTCCATTAACTGGAAATCAAGGAGAAATTAGATCTGATTGTAAGAAAGTTAATGGAAGTTGAAAAAAGAGGATCACCATGCATATGCACAAGATGTTCTTAGGTCCTAATTCATAGAAACTGTACTCAATTACCATCAACGTATACTCAAACTATAAAGAGCTTGTTTGTGTGATCTTGATTTAATAATATATGTCAAAATTGTTAATTAATATGTCTTGTAAGTTTTATTTTTTTTTTACTAAATGTTTCTATAAGTTGTATCATTGATTTTTTGGCTGGCGTACACTTTATAATAATATTGTCAGATTATAGGATAAAAAAGGCAATTTGGTTTTAAAATCTCTTCTCTATCTTATGAATTAGAGATATATGTAGTGGTGAATTCATAAAAAAAATTAGTGGGATTAGAAAAAAAATATTACAACTAATGAAAATATCTTTTTAGATGATGTTTAAAATTTTTTTGTACTGTGATATAGATATTAAATTTTACTACCATTTAACGTAATCTTTGTCGAAGAACTTGTTTATCATACAAGGTGATTTCTTTTCTACTATTCAAATTTTCTCCATATGTATGAGTCGGGGGTAGGACTGGCAATGACCCGAGTCAACTCGTGAATAGTTCGAAACTCGATTCGATAATTGATTCATGAACTTGGTTTATCAACCAAATGAGCTGAACTTGAGTCAAAAATTAAGTTTGTTAAATAAATGAACCGAACATAAACTATATATAGTTCGATTTGTTTGACTCATGAACTAGTATATATATAGACACACAGACACGCCAATGAACTTTTCAGTTCTGGCATGTATGAATATTACTCACTCTGCCTTTACCAATTTTTTTTTTACTCCTTTAAACTCTTTCAAAACATTTTTCATTTTCCATTACCTTTCATCTCCTTTATTTTAATTTAATATTTGTTTTTTCTTTTAAAAAAATAGTTTAAAAGGTTAAAGATCAAATTTTGAAATTTTGACAAAAAAATAAGTGTAAAATCATGTGATTTAACTTAACGAGTTAAATCTAACGAGCCGAATCGAACTGTTCGTGAACTTTAAACGAGCCGAACTCGAGCTGAAAAAAAGTTCGTGTCAAATTTGAGCCGAGTTTCGAGATGAATCAATTCCTATATATCGAGTCGAGCTCAGACGAGTTCGATTCAGCTCGACTCATTTTCAGCCCTAGTCGGGGGTTGAACCTCAGTCCTCAGACAACTTGTTTAAAGGGTCTAAATCTCTTTTCACTTGTATCAATTCATTATTGATAGATAATGCTTGATTTATTTTACTAGCAAAATTAAATGAATATATCTAACAATATTTTTTTATTACATGAAGAAAAAAAATTACGTCTAACAAATTTATAATTGTTGAAAATAAATACAAAACAAAAATTAGTTGATGTTGAAGTAAATATTTAAATTTTAAATATTGAAAAGGAAGTAATAAGAAAAAGAAGAGCAAAATAAATGATTTGTGTTGGTCTCTTGGTTGGAGAGACTAAATAAGGTTTGGCAAAGAAAAAAGAAGTTCAAAAACTAATTCGTTGTAAAAGGCCAGATATTATTTGTATCCAAGAAACAAAAATGGAAGTTATAGAGAGGAGCTATTGCACCTGGATGTGGGGCTCTGATGATTGTGAATTTGCTTTTAAACCTTCAGATGGAAGATCCGGTGGATTACTAACCATGTGGAATAGTAATATTTTTTCTGTTCGAAGTAAAACTATCAGAGATCATGTGTTGTGGTTAGAGGGTGAATGGGGAGAAGAGAAACAACTTGTAAACATTGTGAATGTGTATGCACCATGCACAGCGAACAGAAAACGTGCATATGGCTGGACTTGAAAACTATGATTGAGGCGAAGAAAGAGGAAAGATGGTGTGTAATGGGGGACTTTAATGCGGTTAGAGACGAATCAGAAAGAAAAGGTGTAGGAGAGAACATCAGAAGAGATGAGATCGAAGCTTTCGATGAGTTTATAACAGAGTCAGAACTGTTAGACTTACCACTGCATGGAAGAAGGTTCACTTGGAGTAGAGTTGGAGGGTCAGCTATGAGCAGGATTGATCGATTCCTTATCTCTGAGGCGTGGTTCAGAGAGTGGCCTACAAGTAAACAGTGGTGCCTAGATAAAGAATTATCAGACCACTGTCCGATCATGATGTGTGAAGTAGATCAAAATTGGGGTCCAAAACCATTCTGTATGCTAAATTGCTGGAAGAACATAGAAGGTTACCATATGTTCGTAAAAGACCAATGGAGAGAGTTAAAGGTTGAGGGGTGGGGCATGTATGTTTTGAAAGAAAAGCTAAAGCTGATAAAAGAAAAGTTGAAAGGGTGGCACAAAGAACATACGCAGAATCTAGAAGGCAAAATCAAAGAAGTAAAGACTGAATTGAAAAGACTCGAATTAAAGGAAGAAGCAGAAGACCTTACAGATGAGGAGATCAACACTAAAAGAGAGAAATCGGCGTTGTTACACAGCCTCTCAAATATGGAATGCAGCATTCAATGGCAAAAGGCGAGAGTTAAATGGCTAAAGGAAGGAGATGCAAACACCAAGTATTTCCATGGTTGCATTAACAAAAGAAGAAGAGAGAATGAAATTTTATCATTGGAGAGGAATGGAAGAAGCTTAAAAGGAGTGGATGAAATAAAAAATGCAATATTCGAACATTTTCAGGGCCACTTCTCGGCTAGAGGGGGCAAACCAATCCCGGCTAATATGAATTTTAAGACGCTTAGCAACGCTGACTCAAATGATATGGTCCGAGAATTTTCAGAGGAGGAAGTCCGAAGAGCTGTTTGGGAATGTGAAAGTTCTAAAAGTCCTGGGCCAGACGGAGTGAACTTCGAATTCATCAAAGAATTTTGGGAATATATTAAAGATGATTTTGTAAGAGTAATGGAAGAATTTCATGCGAATGGGAAGATAGTTAAAGGTGCAAATTCTTCTTTCATAGTGTTAATTCCCAAAAAGAAGAATCCAGTGAACATATCTGACTTCAGACCCATATCTTTAGTGGGGTGTATTTATAAGGTGATCTCCAAGGTTTTGACAAATAGATTGAAGAAGGTAATAGGATCGGTTGTATCAGAAACACAATCGGCGTTCATTTCAGGAAGACAAATATTAGATGGAATTTTAATAGCAAATGAAATAGTAGATGAGGCCAAAAGAAAAAAAAAAAAAAAAAACTCTTATGTTTAAAGTGGACTTTGAAAAGGCATATGATTCAGTTGATTGGAAATTTATTGATTTTGTCATGTTAAAGATGGGTTTTCATGAGAAGTGGAGAAGGTGGATATCTGAATGCTTAAAGTCAGCCTCAATCTCTGTGTTGGTTAATGGAAGTCCTACAAAAGAGTTCGTTATGGGTCGCGGGTTGAGACAAGGGGATCCAATGTCTCTGTTTCTCTTTCTTATTGCAGCTGAAGGGTTCAACCTCTTGATGAGAAAAGCAGTGGAGTTGGGAAAATTCACCGGTTTCAAATTTGAAAGAGGAGAGGAACATTTTTCGCATCTTCAATATGCAGATGACACATTAATAATTGGAGAGAAGGGTTGGGGAAATATCCGTATAATTAAGGCAAATCTTTTGTTGTTCGAGTTGATATCGGGGTTGAAAGTCAATTTCCATAAAAGCCTTCTAGTAGGGATTAATATTGATCAGAATTGGTTGCAAGAAGCCGCAAATGTACTAAATTGCAAAATAGGAAGCACTCCCTTCAAATATCTTGGCTTACCGATTGGTGCAAATCCGCGGAGATCATCAACATGGCAACCAGTGATAGACTCGGTGAGATCTAGATTGTCAAGTTGGAAGCATAAACAGTTGTCCATCGGCGGTCGCGTGGTAATATTAAAATCAGTCTTGTCAGCTATCCCAGTCTATTTTCTCTCTTTTTTTAAGGCTCCATCAGGTATAATTTCTAAACTTGAATCTTTGTTCAAAAATTTCTTGTGGGGAGGGATTGAGAATGAGAGAAAAATAAATTGGGTAAAATGGGACAAAGTGTGTAGGCCTTTAAAAGAGGGTGGGTTGGGGATAAAGAATTTGAGGGCTTTTAATACGGCACTCTTAGGTAAATGGGTCTGGAAATTAGAAACTGAAAGTGAAGGGTTGTGGGTGAGAGCTCTGACAAGTTGATATGGGGTGATTGAGGAAGATATTAGGGAAGGTGGAAATAGTAGTTCTTTTTGGTGGAAAGACATTAATAGTGTAGAGATTGACAGTCAGGAGTTTTCGAATGGTTACTCGGTGAAGGCTGCCTATAATTCTATTATGGCGGGATCCCAAATTGTATCGAACCCATCGTGGGCGAGAGCCTGGCACAAGTCGGTTCCTTCGAAAGTGGCATGCTTAGTTTGGAGAATTTTTCAAAATAGAATAGCTACTAAAGATAACTTAGTTAGGCGGGGGGTCATTAGGCAAGGGGCATCTCAGTGTGTTGGAAATTGTGGGAGGGAAGAATCGATATCTCATCTTTTTTTCGAGTGTCCAACTTTTGCAGGTTTGTGGTATCATGTCAGCAAGTGGCTAGGCTGCTGCACAGTTTTACATAATGAAGCGATGTCTCATCTGGATCAATTTGAAGGACTGGTCAGCAGCGGAAGAGTGGTTTCTTCAAAAGTCAGTGTTATCTGGTTTGCTGGAGTGTGGATTATATGGAAATCAAGAAATGAAAGGTTGTTTAAAAACAAGGATATTTGCTTGGAAAAGATGGTTGAAGAGGTGAAAAGATATTCATGGAATTGGTTAAAACTTAAATCAAATAGCATAGATTATGGCATTGCACAATGGTACTTGAGTCCTAGAGCATGTCTAGGGTGTGCAGCTGGTTGACAGACAACATACTGCTGTTTGAGAAAATTGTGAATCGGCTTAATCGGTTTGAAGTTGACGACGTATGCGAGATTTATAGCATGTACTGCTGGTGTAGTTTGGCTGTAGAGCAGCTTTTTGTGAGCAATCGTCATGTCTTAATATTTCGTTTTGGTTGTATCTCATAAGGTCATTGTCCGGTATCTTGGGCTGGAAGTGATTGTGCTTTTTTAGCCCAAGCGTTATTAAGTGAAATGACGCGAGATCCCAAGCCGAGATATTGATGATGTGTCGGGTGCGGCAGCTAGTTTTTTTGTTATTCTGCTGGTATATGTTATGCTAGGGAGTATTTCAATTTGTGGCATATGTTTCATTAAAGAAGGCTTTGGATTAGATATAATTTATAGCAGCTCTGGATCTGATGTGGAGGCGGATCACTTATGTTGTTTGCTAAGGAATTGGTGTTTGTATCAGTAGAATTGTTTTGAACTGGTGTTTGTTTTTGGTTTTCCTCCAAAGCATGACTTGTGCTTTGTTGGAGTATCTTTTAGTTTTAATAATAATTTTCTTTGCTTTTTCAAAAAAAAATAAGAATTAAGGAGTGTAAAAATAGAAAGATATTGTGTGAAAGATTTAATTAGAGAGTGATCGAGGATCTAGACAAGAAAAGTTTAAAAAGAAAAAGTTGACGTAATGAAAAGTTGAAAAGTGAAAAGATAAACTTGTAGTATATATAAATGTAAATTTGTCGCCTAATCAATTCTATGGAGCTTAAGTTAAATATAATATAATATTATTTTGTGTACACTAAAAAGTATATAATATATTAACGTTTGATACACATACACCCGTCTCATCGTATATGTAATTAAAATATCTTCTCTCTTCTTTTTTGAATCAAATGTAGAGAAAATTAAAATTTCTCCGTCAGCATATTTTGATGGGTAGGGACTTTGCAATATGCAAATGTTAAAGTAAGAACTTGAGATTCTCTACTTATTTATAAAGGGGTAAAATTTTGTCAACTAGACAAAAAAAACTAAATCAATAAAACCATTGTAGTCTAATTGAACCATCGTAGTCTACTTCGCCAATTGATTAGTTTTTATAACATTGTAGTCTAATTGAACCATCATGATTGGTACCATTTTTATTTTATAGTTTTTTTGAATCGATAGTCTAATTGAACCATTGTAGTCTAATTCGCCAATTGATTAGTTTTTACTAACATTGTAGCCTAATTGGTACCATTTTTATTTTATAGTTTTTTTTTATACTTTTTTAAATTACTACTTACATTTTAATAGTTTAAGGGTTAGACTCATATTTAGTAATAAAAAAGGGGTTAAACTCACATACTATAAATGTAAAAAAAAGGTAAAGAATTCTCTTTTATTAATGTCTTTTAATATTCATGTCAAATAACTGATTATCCCAAAAGCTTAAGCTGTTAGGATATGCCACATCAATGATTTTATATTATTTTTAACACTCCCCTCATGCAAGAGCCTATTTGGGCTTGAAGCGTGGATAATGCATAAGTCCACCTAGCATATGCTTAAATTCCACTTTTTAATTAGAAAGTGAGGGGAGCGAGGATCGAACTCTAGACCACTTAGTCATAGAGGCTCTAATACCATGTCAAATAACCGATTATCCCAAAAGTTTAAGCTGTTAGAATATGCCACATCAATGATTTTATATTATTTCTAACAAATATCTACCAATTTACAATACATTTTTTCTTTTGTTATAACAACTTTGAGAAAATTTTATATTTGAAAAAAATCATGTGAAATGAAGAAAAGTACATAAAACAACTAAAAACTACTAACAACTTTGAGTTTTGAAAAATCACGTGAAGTGAAGAGAAGTACATGAAACAACTAAAAACTACTAACAACTTTAAGTGCTTTATCAAAAAAAAAAAAACTAACAACTTTGAGTAAAAGAAGATATAAGATAGAGTGAATGACTGACGTTTGAACTGAATTATTTATAAGTTTATAAAAAATAGTTTATATAAATAAATTAATTTTTATGTTATAAGTTCTCATTAATGAAAATGTTATTTTGACAGGTTATTTATTTAATGCATAAACAATATTGCATAAATTTAAAAAATAAATCAATTCAAAGACACTATCAATAGAGTGTAGTGATAAAGATGTAAAGTTTGATACTCACTTTCAATAAAACTAACAAAAACTACTACTAACTAGAATATTAACTACTAACATTGACTGTTACTAGCATTAATTGTTTTAAAAAATGTTTAGTAACGAAAAAACAATTAAAAATATTTGGGTAAATAAAAGCAATTAAAAATATAATTAAACCTTCAAATTAATATCACAATTAATTAACCATTCTTTAAACTCTACTTTGCTTAAATGACACAAGATATAGGAATTTAAACCCGGAATTAAATGTATATTATTAAACCTCTTGAGGAAGTTAATTATCCATCCACAAAATCCAATGAAAACCACCATTATCAAAGAGATATTAATAACTAGTACTCCCTCCGTCCCTATTTATAAGAGCTAGTTTGATAAAAAATTTGTCCCTTTTAATAAGACCCTTTTACAATTATCAATGATATTAATTATTTATTTTCCAAACTTACCCTTATTTACTTTGCATAGTTTTTTTAATAGCATTAAATTCTCTTTTGTTTGATACAAAGCACTACAATTAATTATAAGGGTAAATATGTAAAATCAATATAATTTGCCAATCAATTTAATACTAAATTCCACTTTCTTAATACCCGTGTTTTGTCAAACCAGCTCTTATAAAAAGAGACGGAGGGAGTAATAAATTAAGACTTGTACAACCGAAAAAAATCTCTCAATGTCATTGCTCCTCAATTTATTTCTACTTAATTTAATTTCTTAAAAATAATTAATATTACATCAGTTTCCATTATTTTTATCTAAATTCAATTCAATCTCTCAATGTCATTGTATTAGAAGGACTAATTTATAGTTTTCCAAACAAAGATATTGTGCTTAAGTGAATAATAAACTCTTTTAAAATGAATTGTTGAAAAAAACTAAAATCTTATTTATAATAAAACGTTGAAAAAAACTGAGATCTTATTTATAATAAAATTATAAATCGTTAGTTGATTTAGTGGTAATTGTAGCTGAATTTAATAGAAAGGATCACGGTTCCATCTCCACAACTACGATTGAAAAGGAACTAAGAGCTAGAATCACTTTATGTCAGAATAAACCTTCAAACCAACAAATAAAAAATTTATAATAAAAATAATTTGTGGTCTGATTTTACTTATGGAAAATGCTATTTAGTAAGAAAATCTATGGAGAAGAATTGCAAGAATAAATCTCCACCCTTACTTACATCAACTACCTCATGATTTCCACTAAAAGAGAAAATTAAAATTAAATCATCCTATTAGATAATGCAATATGTTATTCTTGCATTTTTTCTCTAAAATAATTCTTATTAAATAACAATGCTCTTTTACTTATACTCCGGTGACCGATCGAACTCTAATTAATCATTTTCGTATACATATTCATTTTATTTTGTGAGACACTTGCAAGAAAATTGTAAATAAAGGAATTAAAAGTAACTAATAAATCCAAAATGAACCGATGATGGATCATCATATAGTATTGTACTGTTGATCCTTCCTTGTTTGTCATCCCATGAACGGCAGTGATAAAGCTAACTCTGTTTAGACAAACTCTCATCCTAGCCGTCCATCTCACACCACCGAACCAACACGCATAGTACACCACCAGGTGCTTCCTCAATCCTTCTTCTTCTTTCACCCAATTTCGCTTTTTCTCTCTAAACCCTTTTCTCTTTCCTTCTTCATCAGATCGAACCTCGCCAACAATAATGGTACAATCCACTCTCACCTAAACCCCTTTCCCCTTTTCTATTTTCTTTAATTTATTCGTAAACTCGTAATTACGAAACCCTAATCGGTGACCATTAACCTAAATCCTCTTCAGTTTGAGTTCAATTCTAGTAATTTATCGATGATTATATGGTCAACCTTATTCACTGGATCTGGGTTTGTTCATTTTTGCTTTTAAATTAGGGTTTTTATTTTCCCCAATTTTTTCAATTTTCTTTTCTGATTGTTCAATTCTCTCAACAAACATGCTTTTGTTGAATAAATATCCCATTTTCAAACTTGGGTTTCTTTGATTTGTATTCAAGTTTTGATTTTTACATTTGATTTTTTTTTTTTTTTTTCTGTGTAATTTTAGTTGTTTGAAATTTGTAATAAAAGGAAGCTTTGATTTCTGTGATGGGGGAAGAAAATTCTGATGCAATGAACCTTGATTTGAATCTGGGTCCTGACCCGGAACCACAAACTGGGTCGATAGCTAATGAAGCTTTGAATTTGGATGATTGGATTGAGGAGCCTCTTCAGCGAATTAGCGAAGCTGCTGCGAGGCTTAGGGGGAGACAGAGGTGGAGATGGAGGCAACTTCCAACATATCATCAACCAGTTCATCGCATTTTACCTCAACCCGCTTATGGTCAAGTTCGTCAAATTGTACCTGAACCTGCACACCATATTTATATCCCACCCGAAGCTCGCAATATATCTATCGAATTGAACAATTTTTTGGTCAATTCGGGTAATGGAACTGGATTACAGGCTGGGGAAGGAAGTGTAGCGGCTGTTGAGAGAATGGAGGAAGAGGAGGTGCCTGCACCGAAAGCGTGTGAGAACAACAATGGTGTTACGGAGGATGAGACGTCGCAGAAGAAGAAGGATGATGTTGAAAAGACTGGTAGCAATGACGGAGACTTTTTCGATTGTAATATCTGTTTGGACTTGGCCAAGGAACCTGTTTTGACTTGCTGTGGTCATCTGTTTTGTTGGCAATGCTTATATCGATGGCTGCATCTGCATTCAGATGCTAAGGAGTGTCCAGTTTGCAAGGGAGAGGTGACAATTAAGAATGTTACCCCTATATATGGCCGTGGGAACAATGCCCGAGTTCTTGAGGAGGATTCTGCTCTTAAAATCCCTCCTAGGCCACAAGCAAAGCGTGTTGAGAGTCTGAGACAAACTATTCAGAGAAATGCATTTGCACTCCCTGTGGAAGAGATGATTCGGCGTCTTGGAAGCAGAATTGATCTCACTAGGGATTTAGTTCAGCCAAATGAACCAGAAAATGCTCGTGGAACAGCAGAAAGAACCACTTCTTTGCTAAGTAGGTTTTTGACATCTCGAGGCATGCGTAGAGAGCAAAATCCTGTACCACCCCCAGATGATGTTGCTGACTTGAATCAGAACAATGTTAATGGTTCTGAGTTGGGAGGAGATAACCGCAGGGTGCAATCCCTTTTGCTTAGAAGATCACAATCACATAGAGCAACACTTTCTACTCTTTCATCGGCACTTACTTCTGCTGAAAGGTTGGTTGAGGCATATTTCCGTAGCAATCCATTAGGCAGAAACCAGGAACAACCACCTTCTTCAGTTGATGACAGAGATTCCTTTTCAAGCATTGCTGCTGTAATAAATTCAGAGAGTCAAGTGGATACTGCTGTAGAAATTGATTCCATGGTAACCTCTTCTAGGAGGAGAACCGATGCTTCAAGATTGTCTGATGTGGACAGTGGAGATTCTCGTGCTCCAAGGCGCAGGCGTTTGAACTAATAAAAGTATTCTAGATCAAGTTATTACTATTCTGTCATATCATGTAACACATCAAAATAATTTTCCAACATCTATGTAAGTTCTCCTTGCTTTGTTATGGTCTTGTAATTTGAAGCATTCACCTTTTACAAGTTTTGATAGATTTAAGATGATTTCAGATTATGTCCACTTAAAGTATAAGAATGTCCTTAAAGGGTTCAGCTATTTAGAGTCTAATTACCCAGAAACTAAATTTTACTGTAGAACTTCAGCTATTTAAAGACATTTATTATCTGTTTATATTACTTGACCTTATAGCCATGCCTTGTAGTCAAACAAACCAATATATCTGCTGCTGCATGCAAATTTACAAATCTTGAATTCATCACACCCTCACAATGGTGGGAACTTCTATTGTGCATGAGCGCATGTTATTTTTTTTTTTTATTCTTATCACTATATAATCAATCTGGCAAGTTTATAGCACGAAAGCATTATAGCATTTTTATTCTTATTTTTTTAATAATATTGTTACAATACTTGCCTATATTTTGCCTCAGCCACAACGAGATATCATTACTAACTCTAATTTGAGTTGACATAGTCTGGTTGTTACCATGTTGCATATCGTTTTATCCCATCTTTTATGATGATTGGTGTTAGGAATTTCCCAGGTATCTAATTCTCGTCCCTATACAATATAGTAAGATGATTTAATACAGGGGAAAAAACTTTAGGGGGATTTGTAAGGGATCTCCATTGTTCATAACTAAATAATCCTAGAGATGTGCACTTGTCATTAGCAGAATCCATGATGAAAATAGAATCCATTTATAGTGAATCAATTCTTCTAAGAATGCTTATCTTCTTTGTAGCACCATGTTATGAACAACTTTTTAGTTGTTCATCAATTGAAGAGAATAAAGCTAAAAGAGACTAGAAGCTACACTAAACTAACAAACTAATTTCTTTCATTCATTTTTGATTGCCTGTTACATTCCATAATATCTTTATTTATAGTATTGATACCCTACTAGAACCTTCTATAAACCATGACTCATAACCTAATCCAACTTGGGCCTATTCTATTTTCTTGGGCTTACATTAATTCATTACACACCATTTTTGTATGCTTGGATTTGGCTTTGATTTTTTTTTTATTCACTTAACTTAAAATACCCATTATGGTTGATATCTAAATCTGAGGTAGACTGTTAATAATGCATCTCTCCCTGTATTGGTGGTTGGTTTATGAAGTTGTTTTATTACTTATTGTTATTCACTTGTTGATTATCTTATACAGACATATTTCATGGAAGGTCAATGGCAATTCAGGCTCCTTATTTTCATTCTCAACATGCATTGCAAGTTATGCTTTCGGCGAAGTTGTTGTAGACAGTTATTTATATAATAGATAGCAGTGAACAATTATAGATGTAGTAAGCCTAGTAGTTACTCTTTTGTTTAGCAGTCTAAGATTAGTGATGTGAATGTTCAATGGTCCAAATTCTGCTAAGATTGCATTTAATATTTCTTTGCCGTGCCTCCCAGGATATATACCCTATTGTGGTAAAGTGTTTGGTTTCATCTTAGCACTTGTTAGTTAAGGTGTTCTTGGTAACTTTTGAATAGAAAAAAGAGAAGAGAAAGAGGAACCAAATAAAGACACCAAGGAGAATATTCCCCTTCCAACTAAAAACAAATTTTCAAGTATATTCAACAAAACATGCCTGCATAAATAAGACTCATACCCTTCCTCTATATACTTACTACATAAGGTAGTATATAGTTAGTTGTAACAATATATTCCTAACAACCCTCTTCTCAATAAGCATCAACTAACAATTCTCTAACTAACTTCCTTCTAGTGTGCGCATTAAGTTTTGGTACTTCTAGTTTCCTTACGACATCTTCCTCCGTCATAGGAACTTTCTCGTCAAGGTTGAAATAAGGGAATTGTTCGCGTATTATCTGAACATCTTACCATGTTGTTTCATCCTTGGCTCTATTTTGCCATCTAATTAAAATTTGGCTCACTTGGTCACTATCCCTTTGAATATGCCTCTTGCTCAAAAGATGTTTTGGTATTACAATCTGCCTGCAGTTCATTGCAGTTTTGGTGGCAATGTTTGTCATACATGGTGTTGGCTTAGCGCCTTCTTCAATTGCGATACATGATAGAGTGAACAAGAGCTTGGTCGTAACTGGAATGTCACAATCCCGACTTGCTTGAGTACCTCAAAATGAGTGTAGTATCATGTTGTCAATTTAGAATGCAACAGATGCCTATTAGATACTTGTCTATGAGGAGGAAACTTCAAATACAAACTATCCTCATCCTGCATCTTATCCCTTCAATTTGTAAGATATCATGATAATGAAGTTCATGTTGATGTCTTTCCACACAACATTTGGTATCGGTAAAGGTTGTAACTAGGGATGTCAATGAATATCCATGGACGCGGATAGTGTGATATCCGTGTCCGCTCCGTCAAACAAATATGATATCCGTGTCCGCTCCATATCCGTGCGGATATCCGCTAAGCGGGTAATCCACGGATATTGAAGTATCCGCGGATATTAACGGATATCCATGGATGATTTTTTTTATTTAAAAAAGAACTAATTATTGAAAAAAATTAGTTTTTCTTAAAAGACAAAACATTAACACATAATATTCATAAATTTTGCTCTCTTTTTTGGTCAATTGTAAGAAGTTGAAAAGTTTTTTTTTTTCTCAAAAATTAAAATAGAAAGATAAAATATAAAAGTACAATTTTTTTTTATATATAAAAATACTAGAATTTATATGTAAGTAAATATATTTAGCGGGTATGGATATCCGCGGGCGCGGATAGTATTAAACCCGCATCTGTATCCATTAACTGCGGATAATTAAAATATCCATTTATTTTATCCGTGGATATCCATTAAACTATCCGCTTCATATCCATGGCGGATTTTATCCGCAGATATCCGCGGGTATGAATATTTTTGCCATCCCTAGTTGTAACAAACACTTTAATGATAAAATGAAATTCTTGCAAAAGTTTTGGAATTTGAGAGATAACAAATATTTAACATCAAATGAAGTGGGAGTACATTGATGAAATTAAGAGGAGGGTGTGCTGCGACGAGTTTTGGATAATACTTCCTCCGTGATATTTTATAAGCAAATTTCATTTTTTTAGATTCATTGCATAATTAATATATCTGAACTATAATATCACAGATGGAGTATGATTTAGACAATTGCTCTTCTTCCTTCCGCTTTGCTTTGAATTCCTCCAATTCTACTAAAAGATTTTGATCCAACTCTCCATGCACAAGGTCAGCCCCTTTCCTTCAGAAATTGATCCACTGAACGGATTGAAGGGCCTTGGCCCATGCTAGTCAATTAATCAAATTCTGAAAATTGCTATCTAGGCCCCTTACATTACTCCTAGGCCCCCGTCATGACCAAAATGCCCTTGATAAGGCATTCGTATCCTAGAAAATGAAGGAAACAAATCTCATCACCTAGGATACGAAATTATGTTAAAACATAGTAGGTCTGTCTTGTCGTGCACATTTGGGCACAAACCACACAATTTCGTCCCGTAGTTACCGAAACGCTCATTTTTTGAAATTTTGTCACATAGTATACGAAATTGTGGATTTTATCACCTATGATACGAAATTGTGTTAAAACATAGTAGGTTTGCCTTGTCGCACACATATGGACACAAACTACACAATTTCGTCTCGTAGTTATCGAAACACCCATTTTTTGAAATTTTGTCAAATAGGATACGAAATTGTGGATTTTGTCATCTAGGATACGAAATTATGGATTTTGTCACTTAGAATACGAAATTGTGGATTTTGTCACTTAGAATCCATGAGGTCCCAATGTGGGACAAAGTGCTTGAGCTGAACATGAGCTTAACACAGTCCATTTTATTTTGTGAAAGTATTTTATTTAGAATTTTTGTTAATTTTACATGCAAATAAGAAGATAGTGGTCTCTTGAATAGAACAATTCCATTTTATTTTTTACTTTTCATTTAGTTTTATAATCCTTGCAACATACTAAGATGTAAAGTGAGAAATTGTTGTTTCAACAAGTTTTATGCTATACCCAAATATCTACATTTGATTTATTAATTAATAGTTTATATTATTTATTTTACATACTAAAATAAATTATTCACTTTAGATAAGCTTGATTCAGTCATCAGTGTTATGAATATCTTTGTATTTATTATTAATAAGTAAAAGGTGATTGTATTATTATTTTTTTTCCGATGGGATGATGGTATTAATTTTAAGAACTCCAATTATGGAACTCCTATTTATGAACTAAAAAAAACTTGAGAGATACGAAAATTGGGTAAATCAAGTGTATATATCCCCCTATGGAAGCTATGAAACACGGACACCGACACGGACACCGAACACGACACGGACACTGACACAGCGACACTAATAATAATTTGGAAAAATGACATAATTCAGTGTAATCATAAGTGTCGTGTCGATGTCGGACACGGACACGCCTAATCCGAGAAGTGTTCGTGCTTCATAGTATGGAAGTCATCCCAAATAAATTGAGACAATGAGTCTCACCAAATAACATTTTAGAAGTCAAACTGAAGTGGGGGATCACAAAAAATGCAACACAAAAGGGGCGAACCAAGCGCTTGCGCGAAGGAAGAAGCAAATCAACCAGAATGGAGGAGAGGCAAAAGAGAGAGTTTCGAGCCTACAAAAAAAAATTGAATGACTAAAGTTAACAAGTTTATTGGACAACAATTGTTTTCGCTATGAATTATGAGAATGTTGCGGTTGCGGTTGCACTTGCACCCGACGAGAATTGTGACCCATAAAGTTTACATATTAAAAAATATTTTAATTAATAATATTTTAAATTAGATGATAATTTTATAGTTTTTATTAATATTAGTTTTTCAAAAATCAAATTTAGATGTTGATAATGAGTCTGCCAAAACTAAATTTTACATAGGCCAAATTGATTGAAGGCGAAAAAGCTCGATTTGGTTGCACTTACTTTTTTACGACCTAGCCCATAAAAATCTTATGGTGTAAGAGGGCTGATATATGGACATCAGACTTTGCCGACAAAATTACACATCGTAACTCCCCCACTTTGTGTACGTACATCGAGTCAACAAAAAATACTTAAAGAGTCAAATATTGCACAAATCTAGGGATGTCACCGGGACGGGAAATGAGCTGAGAGTATTTTTTCCTCCATCCCCAAATGGGATAATCTCCTTGCGAATCTCCCATTTACGGATCAAATTGACATCCCTACACAAACTGACCGATTGTCGTATTTTTGTTTACAACTTTTTGTTCCATAACATTTTTCTTGGAATAATAGATCTGGTCCGATTCATTTTGATGGCACTAAATTGATCTGCACTAAACTCCTGGCTCTAGAAAAAAGAAAGAACAAATCTTTGATAAAAACATTATATTAAACTATTAGAGTCAGAGTTCGAATCAAAAACAAAATGATGGATGCAATGAGAGGGCATGATTGGAAGCAAGGGTGAGTGAGGGTGTCTCTGAAGGCATCTCATTTGGTTTTTAATCATTGTATGTTTGTCTTTGGTCAACAACTCTTGTCATAATTACCAAACATCGTCTTTGTTTCTATGCCCCAATGCTTCTAATCTATGATGAGAGTCAACATATTCCATCTTCATCCATGCCACAATTTTTTAATAACAGTAGTACACTACCTTTTTTTGGACAAACTTTTTTTTTGACTAGTACCTTTTTATGGACAAACTTAATTACATATTTACTATTATCAGGTCCGGCCCAGACACATGTCATGTGCAACATATGTCGTGGCATCGAGCCTCCTAAAAATGAAGACCTCAATTTTTTTTTATATATAGTAGTAATATTAGTAAATTAATGGATGTAAAATTTAATATATTACAGTAAACTACAAATGCCTAATTGTTAGATTCATAATTTCTTTTACTGATTAGTAGTATTAATAAATTAGGGGGTGTAAAATTTAATACATGGAAGAGGACCGAACCCGCACCCCTGTGTATCCAGTTTGCCACTCGGTTACATATTCAGCTCGGTGAAGTATTGCACAGAGAAATATCTATATTATACATGTGTAATTTTATTATTTACTATGACATATTAGTAATTTCCTATTTTTTTGGGGTGGGCCATGGCCCATCCTGGCCACCCCTGTCTCCGCCACTTCACATGTGCAACATGTGCCGTGGCATCGGACCTCCTAAAAACGAAGACTTCAATTTTTTTTTTTATATAGTAGTAATATTAGTAAATTAATGAATGTAAAATTCAATATATTACAGTAAAGTACAAATGCCTAATTGTTAGATTCATAATTTCTTTTACTGATTAGTAGTATTAATAAATTAGGGGGTGTAAAATTTAATACATTATTTAATTAACGAATTTACTTCAAAAAATGAGTCAGCTTAAGTAGATAGAAAATATTTTATTGTTATTAATTATACTATGAATCTTTTTATATTAATTATAGAGATGTTTATTTTTTTATGCTATTTGCAATTTAAATCAGAGATAATTTTTTTAAAAAATTGCATTTTTATTTATTAAAAAGAGCCACATTTTTTATTTGCATATGGCCTCCAGAAATCGGAAGGGCCCGACTATTATTATCTTAATCATCATATTTTTTTTCATCATGGAGTAATAATCATCTCTTTGAAACCTCAGGCATATGCATATGCCCGGATTTAATTTATCAATTTGATGATAAGATTATCTTTTTAATCACGACTTGTAATTACTTCAAAATCACAATGACAATCTGCTAAGTTCCTTGTCTTTGATTGAACAAGTGTATAGGGACACCATATTATTATATATTATATTTTAATAATTATTTTGTTATTTTCAACCTTATATCATATCAACCAAATCAAATTCCAACTAAAAAAAAGTATAAAGACTTCAAAAAGGAGATTAATTGATATGCATTGACAGTATAAAATATTTTTACACATACATTCAATTAAATCAAATTATAGTACCACTTTAATAGATTTGTTCTTAAAATATCTCAACAAATACCGGATGTACGTGTAAAAAAATTTACACTGTCAGTGCACATAAATTAAATCCTTCAAAAAAAGTAAAATCCCTTGGAATAGAAAGATATCCCGCTTAATTAATCTTTATCATTATAATAATCATCAAATTAATAGTCACTCAGTTGCAAATATTTTAGGGTAACTTGTCCCATACTTTGCCAGCATAGCACAGCATCTCAGGCTTAAGAATATGAAGATTATAATGATGGTGGTGTGGTGATCGTTTTATTTTGACGAAAATGATGGTGATGGTTATAATTATCATTTCGATATAATTAATTAATATATTACTAATAAAAAAACATGATAATATTCCAAATGATGTTTAAGAGCAAAGATCATTATGTGTGGAGTATTGCATGCCTATATTGTCTCTTAATTAAATTGCTTTGCTCACTCACATCTTAGCAATCATGCGTGGTTGAACCATGCCATTATCATTGCTTGTATAGATCATCACATTTTTTCATTTTTTAATGTTGAATTGAAAGTCTCCATCCGTTTTAATTCAAATTATCATATTAGGATATTCCAATATTTGAAGTTTGTTTAATCTACAAAATATAAATACCGAATAAAAATTGTATAGAACAACATAAGATAAATATTTAAAATATTAAACAAATTATGTCTACCTTGTACAAAAATAATATTTTGTTTGTTGGAAAAAAATAATATTTTGGTATTTTACACAACTCGTGCAGCGGACAAAAAATTATCATGTGATTCTATGAGGGACAAAAATTGCAGTTTTTATTCGGTCTTTTGGCTCTCAATTTGTCCAGTCTAATAATAGTTTTAAAATCAAACATAATATACATGTAAAATTGTCTTGTCAAAATCCCTTATTTTTTAGCAGATCAAAGACACCTTTAGATTTTTATTTTCTTTTCCGTCTAAATATAGATATAATTATCATAATTAATAACTAACAAAATGGTTAAGATTAAGTGGTTAATAAGTTCTTCTAAGAACATATATATATCAATCAGAAAACTATAATTCAATTTGTGAAATAAATAATTATTGGTCAAACTTCATCTACATTATCGCCAAGTACTCCTCATTCCTTAAAAACCTGAAAACTAACACACACAAAAATATAAATATATCTTCATAATTTTTAAATTCTTTTACAAGAATTTTATTGCATATTTCACACACAAAAAAAAATGATGCGTAAGATTATTTTCAAATCGTTAATTAATCAGAACTTTGAAATACGTTACTAGAAACTACATATATATGTTAGGATATACACAAGCTAGACTAGTCTAAGTGTTACGTGTGCTGTAAGTCTTGTTTTGTGTATTGTTGGCTACCTATATATAAGGAGCTAGCTTGTATGTTTTGTTAATCAATGAAATCACATTTACCATTTTACAACAATTGGTATCTAGAGCCTTAGGGGCGCGTGAGAAAAGTTAGTTAGAAATCTGTTTTTCTGTTACAACGGTGCAACCGTTTCTTCGTGTTGATTGTGATTGATTCTTTGCAACGAAGCTTCAGCCATGGCAGAATCTTCTTCGTTCATGCCACCATCAATTCCGAAATTTGATGGTTTCTATGATCATTGGGCAGAATTAATGGAAAACTTGCTGAGATCCAAAGAATATTGGAGCTTGATAGAGAATGGTGTAACTGTAGCGCCGGAGAATGCTACACAAGAACAACGGAAGGCAGCTGAAGATAGCAAGTTGAAGGATTTAAAGGTGAAGAATTATCTTTACCAATCCATTGATCGTTCAATTCTTGAGACGATTCTTGAACGCAGCACCTCAAGAGCCATTTGGGAATCCATGAGAAGAAAGTATCAAGGCTCGAACAACGTCAAACGGGCTCAGTTACAATCTTTGAGGCGTGATTTTGAGGTACTTTGCATGAAAGATAATGAATCTGTGGATGAGTTCTTTGCTAGAACACTTGCTATAGCCAACAAGATGACATCACATGGTGAAAGATTGACTGAAGGACAAATTGTTGAGAAGATCTTGAGGTCGATGACTTCAAGATTTGAGTATGTTGTATGTTCTATAGAAGAGTCTCATGATGTAACCACCATGTCTATTGATGAGCTTCAGAGTAGCTTGCTTGTTCATGAAGGGAGAATGAAGATTCATAAGGCTAAAGATGAGGAACAAGCTCTCAAGATTTCAAATCTTGGTAGAGGTAATAATGCTGGCAATAGCAACAGAGGTAGAGGACGAGGTACTAGAGGCCGTGGTAGAGGAAGGTCCAGTCTCTCTAAAGAGTATGTAGAATGCTACAGATGTCACAAGCTTGGTCACTACCAGAATGAATGTCCAACATGGGAAGAAAATGCTAACTTTGCTGAAGAGTTCAATGAGCATGAAGAAATGTTGATGATGGCTCAGAACAAAACAGCTACAAACACTTCAGATCAGGTTTGGTTTTTAGACTCTGGATGTAGTAATCATATGATTGGCACTAAAGAATGGTTATTTGACTTTGATGATAGTTTTAGAGAAACTGTGAAGTTAGGTGATAACTCTACCATGTCTGTTTTGGGGAAGGGTAATGTGAAATTATGCTTACAAGGCAAAGTTAGTGTCATTACTGATGTGTATTATCTTCCAAATCTGAGGAACAATTTGCTAAGCATAAGACAATTACAACAAAAGAATCTTACAGTTGTGTTTAGTAAAGATGTGTGTAAAATTTTTCATGAAGAAAGAGGCTTGATTGTGTCAACCCCAATGACTCTGAATAGAATGTATGTTATACTTGCTCCTGTCATGCTTCCACATTGCCTCCAAGTTACCAAGAACAATCAAGACTACCTTTGGCATTGTAGATATGGCCATCTCAGTTTCAAAGGTTTGAAAGTCCTTGCTAAGAAAGAAATGGTAGATGGGTTACCCCTGGTAGAAGACAGTCATGATATTGTGCTGATTGTGTAGAGAGCAAGCAACATAGAGATCCTATTCCTAAGACTGCAAATTGGAGAGCTTCTGAGAAGCTTGAATGTGTTCACTCTGACATATGTGGACCAATCAATCCAACATCAAATGGAGGTTGCAGATATTTCATTACTTTCACTGATGACTACAGCAGAAGGACATGGACCTATCCCCTAAAAGACAAAGCCAGTGCATTTGAAGTGTTTCAAAGATTCAAGTCACTAGTTGAAAAGCAATCAGGTTGTATGATCAAGTGTTTGAGAACAGATAGAGGTGGAGAATTCACCTCAGATAAATTCAAAGATTTTTGCAATGAGCATGGAATTAAGAGGCAACTAACAACTGCATACACTCCTCAGCAGAATGGAGTCTCAGAGAGGAAAAACAGAACTTTGATGAACATGGTTAGGAGTATGCTAGCTGGAAGATGTGTACCTAAGAGGTTCTGGCCTGAAGCTGTTGTTTGGGCAACACATGTGATCAACAGAAGTCCCACATTGTCTGTGAAAGACATGACACCAGAAGAGACATGGAGCAATATAAAGCCTTCAGTTTCATATTTTAGAGTGTTTGGTTGTGTAGGCTATGCTCATGTGCCTGATGCCCAGAGAAAGAAACTTGACCCTAAGAGTATCAAGTGTATACTCTTAGGAGTGAGTGAAGAGTCAAAAGCTTATAAAATGTATGATCCTGTTCACAAGAAAATCATCATCAGCAGAGATGTAAAGTTTGATGAAAGTCAAGGATGGAATTGGGAAGTAAAGCCACAACAATCTCAACCTATTCAAGACAATGTGACTGAAGCTGCTGATGAATCAGAAATTCAAAATGAAGAGCAAGAAACCTCAGCTGACATCAATGATGAACCTCAATCAGTACATGGAGAGGGTAGTGACCATGAAGACAATGAAGATACTCTGCCTCCTAGAGTAAGAAAACCACCAGGATGGGTGAGGGACTATGTTACAAACTTAGAAGATAGTGACAGTGAACAGTTACAAAATCTGGCCATGTTTAGCACAGATGAAGATCCAAGTTGTTATGAAGATGCAGTTAAATCTGTGGTGTGGAGACAAGCCATAGATCAAGAGATGGAGGCTATTGAGAAAAATCAAACTTGGGAATTGATTGATCTTCTACCAGGTGTGAAAAAGATTGGTGTCAAATGGGTATATAAGACTAAATACAATGAATAAGGAAAAGTTGATAAGTATAAGGCTAGGTTGGTGGCAAAGGGCTATACTCAACAACATGGAATTGACTACAATGAAGTTTTTGCTCCAGTTGCTAGATGGGATACAATCAGAGTAATTCTTGCAATAGCAGCCTCAAAGGGATGGAGTGTGTACCAACTTGATGTTAAGAGTGCTTTTCTTCATGGAAATCTGATGGAGAATGTGTATGTAGAGCAACCTCCAAGCTATCACAAAGAAGAAGGAAAGGTGTAAAAGTTAAAGAGCATTGTATGGTCTTAAGCAAGCTCCCAGAGCTTGGTACAGCAAAATAGAGTCTTACTTCAGTCAAGAAAAGTTTGAGAAATGCCCCCATGAACATACCTTGTTTGTGAAGAAAGACAATGCTGGAAATGTGTTAATTGTAAGTCTTTATGTTGATGATCTCATCTTTACTGGTAATAATGAGAAAATGTTTGCTGACTTCAAAAATTCCATGAAAAGCAAATTCTCTATGTCTGATCTAGGCAAAATGAGGTTCTTTCTTGGTGTGGAAGTAAAACAGCTTGACTGTGGAATTTTCATTCACCAACAAAAATATGCTAAAGAATTACTTGTAAGGTTTAAGATGGATCAGAGTAACAAGGTATGTAGTCCAATAGTGCCTGGAAACAAGTTAACCAAAGATGAGAATGGAAGGGTTGTGGATGCTACTAACTATAGGCAAATGATTGGTTGTCTGATGTATTTGTTGGCCACAAGACCAGATCTTACTTTCTCAGTTTGCTTAATTGCTAGATATATGGAGAGGCCTACTGAGATTCATTATGCTGCTGCAAAGAGAATTATGAGATATCTCAAAGGAACCACTGATCTTGGTCTAATGTATAGAAGAAATTGTGATTTAACTTTGAAGGGTTGGTCTGATAGTGATTATGCAGGAGACTTAGATGATAGAAAGAGTACTTCAGGGTATGTGTTTATGGTGGGATCAGGATTTGTGTCTTGGTCCTCTAAAAAACAAGCTATAGTGACCCTATCCACTACAGAAGCAGAATTTGTTGCTGCAGCCTCTTGTGCATGTCAGGCTATATGGCTAAGAAGAGTACTTGAACAACTCGATCAAGTACAGGCATGTACAACTATCCATTGTGATAACAGTTCCTCCATTAAGCTTTCAAAAAATCCTGTTATGCATGGCAGGTGCAAGCATATTGATGTGAGATATCACTTTCTTAGAGATTTGACCAAAGAAGGAATTGTGGAGCTCATTCATTGCAGCTCACAAGAGCAGATGGCTGATATAATGACCAAAGCTTTAAAGCTTGAAAGCTTCTGTCATCTTAGAGACAAGCTGAGAGTTTGTAATGTTCATACTTTAGAATAATTGCCTTATGTGTTTTGTGTAAACTGTCTTGTAGAAAGTTCAGTTTAGGGGAGTGTATGTTAGGATATACACAAGCTAGACTAGTCTAAGTGTTACGTGTGCTGTAAGTCTTGTTTTGTGTATTGTTGGCTACCTATATATAAGGAGCTAGCTTGTATGTTTTGTTAATCAATGAAATCACATTTACCATTTTACAACAATATATATATAGGGTTGAAATAAAAGTAGTGATGAATCATAGTGCCAAATTTTTAAAACATTCAATTTCAATAATTGCATTTTAAATACATAGTATATAGTATACCAAAATTACTAACAATGAATTTGATTTACGAGATAAGAGATTTAAATTCTTTAAAAAAATATCATGAGTTTGACCATGACTCTTGCGTATGAGGTAAACTCGGTTGATAGAAAGAGCGTACTTTGTGTCTCATGGTTTCTCCATAGAAAAAGTGACCACTGCATGACGGTAGATTGTAATAAAAAATAAATATCAAAATTGAATTAAATATTTATTTGTTGTATCTAAGAAAATTCAATTGTCATGGATACTCTTCTATGGTCATAAGTTTACGACTATATTATAGTCTATATTATACTCCATCCGTTTCTTTTAATTGTCTTTTATTATCATATTTAGTGTTTCTATTTAATTGTCCTTTTTGTATTTTATGGGTATGATTTGTCAATTATACCATTTGTCAATTGCTCTTATAGTTTTTCATAAAACCAATTAATGCTATATATTTGAAAAACTAAATTTTTTTATTTAAATTTTTGTTGGTACATAACATATTAAATTTTGTTTTTTTTACATAATATATTAAATTTATTGAAAAGAAAAAGTGTGGGCAAAAAAATAGGAATTTATTGGTGGATTAAAACGAGGGTATAATAGGAAGATAACGTGCAAAAATACACTTCCTTAATTTGACCTTATCATTCTAAAAAGACAATTAAAAAGAAACGGAGGGAGTAATATATTTAATCTATATTATAGAATAAATATATTAATTAATTATTAAATGAATCTAAAAAGATAATTCAATTGTCATAAATACTCTTCTTTGGTCATAAATTTTATATATACTAAATACATTTATTAATCGTTGTATCTAAGAAAAATTAGTATTTAAAAGTTAAAATACACATATTTAATATTTTAAAAAATAGTAACTTTTACATTTATTACTTTAATATGTGCTACTCTTCTACTTCCTCCATTCCATAGCAAAGATAAATTATCCTTCTTAATTGTATAGGAAAGATAAATTGAAGAATTGAAAAAAAAAAAAAAAAAATTAAAGATATAATAAAAAAAATATTAAATATTTTGTTGATAATGTAAAATGATTTATAATTTAGTATAATTTATTTTTTATCAAAACGAATTATATTTTAATAGGGAAGGAGTATGTTAACTAGTTCTTGTTTTACAAAAATAAAACATTTGATAACAATAAGAAAAAATACGGTGTACTAGGAAAAATGATTGGAGCTTGGTGATCACGTGGTGAGTGAGAAATATACCCTGTACTAGTACAAAGAAAGAAGATCAAAACATAAAATACGATGAAATGTAAAATGATTGCTTGTTCCGTATATTGTCTCCTTGAGACGCTGCACCGACCTCCCTGTCACCAGTGGCGGGGCTGCATGGCAGCCAGGGTGTGCACATGCACCCCCTCAGATTTTAAAAAGTCCACACATATATTGCTATTTGCTACTATTATATAATAATACTATGTGTTTTCTTACTTTTGAACCCCCTGAAGTTTATATATCTGCACACCCATTGCACTCTTTTCTTTTCTTTTTTGTTGGTTGAGAGTTGAGATTCATTGCACCCTAAACGAGGAGATTGAGGAGAGTACTTTAGTGGCAGGCCAAAATTAATAAGTGAATTCACATTTAAGTGTTTGATTGCTACATGTTATAGCACAAAATCATATACTCTCTCTCAAAATAAATTATTTATTTAACCACTTTTACGTGTGCCAATGTGCAACTTTAATTCTTAATATTTTAGGTTATCTATTACAAAAAATTACTAAAAATTATTCTCTTTGTCATTTTTATAAGAGACAATTCACTTTTTACGTTCATTCAATAATTGATGTATTTAGTCTATATTATAGCTTAAATACATTAATTATTGAATGAATTTGAAAAGTCAACTGTCTCTTATAAAAATGACCGGAGGGAGTATATATTTTAAAAATACTTATCGAGACAAATCAAATAACATTTTATATGCTAATATTTCTATCTACATATTAGTAGAAAAATATTATCAAAGTAGATCATATAAATAGTACACCAAATCAATATTAGGTCATTTATTACAGAGGGAGTAGAATTAATGGTCTTCCCTCTTTACTAATAATATACACTTTATAAATTTGCTCGACTCCTAATCTCATCGGTATGTTTGTGAAACTTATTTTTCTTTCAATTTTCCAACTCATATATTTAGTACATTTTAGTTATCAATAAAGGTAAAATGTTAGACTTTACTTACGTCACGATCGAATTTTAAATTATTTGCACCCCCTGACCCAGGGTCCGAGAGACGCCACTGCCTGTCACAGGCCAATACCTGCACCAACGTCCATTTACCATAAGTTCATAAATTTTTAGGTAGAAAAAAAATACACCTTCTATGTAAATATAAAAATAAATTATTTTTTAGATTTATTAAACAACTTATATATCTGATTTATAATATAAACTAAATATATTAGTAGTTCATTGAACCCATAAAATAAATTGTTTTTTATTTTTAGAATCTGATGGAATACTCGTTAAAATAATTTTGACATTTTAGTCATAACATTTATTTGATGATTTTGACAGTTTTATGAGTTGGAATTTATAGACAATTTAACTTCAATTTTAGGGCGTCAAAAATTTTATTTTTAATAAAAATAAAATTTATTTAACGGATTTTTTAACAAACTATATTATCTCAATTTAAAAAAAAATTACCAATTGAATTTTTTCGTGAACTATTAGTTCAATAATATGTCAGAACATTTGTAACTTTAAGCGACAATGTTTAAATTTTTTGAAAAACATTTGTAAAATATTAATCAATAGTCACATTTTACGAGTTAGAAAACAATAAGTCATAATTTAAAATTTAGACACTTTATTTATTCACTTTAAAAATGAAATTGTATTTACTTCTACTCTCGCTACTAATAAACCAACAACTTCAAGACACACTTTATATGACACACAACTTCATCATAGATCTTTACCTTTGAATAAGATTTTGTTTTGCCAAACCATATACGTAGCTCAAATGACACACTCATTAAAATATTAACAATATACTATATTATTGTGTCACCATGCATAATTAATTTTATTTATGCAACAAGAGAGTACTAATTAAATTGCACGATCTCTCTTGACAAAAAGAAAAATTCACAATCTCCTCGTATACTAGTATGTGATCCACCCACTCCAATGAGTAATGATGGTAGTAAATGGGTTAATGCACTTTGTGAAGTGTTCTTTACCATAACTAGCACAACCACGCAGCAGAAGCTAGCTGCCTTAAAACCAAAACTTTCTCCCTATGTAATGTGTTGTAGTAGTAACATTGTAATGGTCCAATAATTCCTTTTACCAGTACTCACTCACTCACTCACTCGGTTTATTCCTCTCACTTCTGACCAAAACCTCATCATTACATTCTCACGTGATTTTCTTATACCTGCCTGTCCTAGCTACTAGTACTACTGTTGTCATATTTATTTGGCATACTCCTACTTTTTTCTTCTTCAAAAATTAAGAATTAAAAAATAAATTATTTTAGGTGCAATTAATTAGTAGGTTAATTTTGTTGTCTGATTTTTAACTAATCTTATTTATTTATGGTTTTCCAAATTTAATTGAATTAGGTATGAATTTGTCGGATGAATAGCTAAACTAGTTTAAGTCAAAAGTGAAATAAATTAAGAAGTAAAAGATTCAGAGCATATATTGGATTGTGGTAACTAAAAAAATTAATGCCATATAAAACTAAACCTACTTCAAAATTTATTAATTGTTTATGTGTGTTTTCCGTATGGAAAATATTAACTAATGTTCCTGAGGCACCCGTTAATAAATTAAATATTGTAAAAGAATGTAGAAAATATTATAAGATTTTTTTGATCTACAAAATATAAATATTGGATAGAATAGAACATGACAGTAAAAGATAGAACAACATATGACAAACATTTAAGGTATTGTACGAATTTTATCTTGTATGATGTTTTGTGGATAAAAAGTTATTTTGATATTTTAGACAACTTGTGCATAGGGCAAAAAGTTGTCCCTTGGTTCGGTGGAAGACAAAAATCTCTGTTTTGCCAGTCCTTGACCCCCAGTTTGTACCGTTTCAGAAACAGTTATAAAATCAAATACAGTACAACTAAAGTTATCTTGTTTAGTCTCTTATTTTTGAACAGGTCAAATACACCTATAGTTTAATTTTTAAAATAAAAAAAATGTTTTTTCCCTTCGTACTTCATATTCTAGGGACACTAACTAGGAACAAGATTCTCTGCCGTAAGAAAATAGTGCAGTCATGTAGTCAATACAATATAGAGCCTTAAATTGAAATACGACAGTAGAGATGATCAATACCATCAAATATATAAAATTATCTGATCAAATTCAATGGTTGAGATTCCCTTAAACTGACGGCAGGGTATCCATTTATCTCTAACTATTAATTAACACTACTCTTCTTTTATTACCACAATCATCCCTAAATATAATTCCCCCACAAATTTTTTTTACCTCTTTATATGACTCCTTTCAAATTACTAAAGATATTAATTATTTCTAATTAAAATATATCTTTTTCTACAATCTATATTAAATACTCTATATTAACACATTCTTTCACTTGAAAAATAAAATTATAAATTAATTTTAATTATCAACAAATCTAACATCACAGTCTTTTTTTTTTATATATAATCTCCATATTTTTTACTAATGGAATATAGATAAATCATAAATGTAAATGCGACTCCTTATTTTATGGCTTCATGGACTATAGCATCTCCTACATTCCATCCACAATTATTACATGATGGTCACTTTATGGCATTGTAAGTACTAAGTGTAAGTTTTCTTAAAGAGGGTCCTACATATACACTCCTACCCAATAATTCACACATCCTCTCTTCTCTCTACAACTTATCATTAAAGGCCTGCATGACTTCAATTATTGCAATGATCCCAAAAGCGTGACATATCTCACCTCTTTATTTCTATGTAGAACACAGCCTCTTATAAATAAGACAGCATTACTATTGTTATGAATAATTTTAGTAGATGTATATTAGACTTTGACCTATATTATTAGTTCAATATATTGTTCTATAATAGAGCTTATGTTATGATGTAAATATACACTTGCGAATAAGAAATACAAAAATATATTATTCTCTCTTCTCTCTTTCTGTCATTCATCTCTATTCTTCTCTATTTTTCCTCATGTTTACAAATAAGAACTGTATTTTAGTTTAATTGAATGGTTGAAAATTGAAATATTTGATACAAATTATTATCGAAAAAAAACAAGATCAAATGTAGCAGAGTCTCTCAATATTTTTGTTGAGGAAATTAGAGTCTTTAAATTACTAGTACGAGTAACTACCGGCTAGAATGAAGTAAAAATTACTAAAAAACATTTTGAGTACTTGACACTAATGTCATTCATCATGCATGACGATAATGATCATGGGAATGATGATGACCATCATGGGGATGATAGGGCCAAGAACAAGGCATAAATTCGTTAGTCATCAATAGTACTACTCCATAAGACAGGAGGAGCATCTTATATATATAGTCTCCATAAATTTGTTAGTCATTAGTAGTAGTACTCCTTGTACTCTTTATTGTATAATAAAAATAAATCTAAATTTACAGAATGTTTAATATATCTAATTTATAATATAGATAAAATATTAAACTTAGAAAATAATTTTTTCTTATAATAAAGGAGTATATTCTTATTCTCAATATATATGTCTTGTCTCGCAGAAGATACTAGTATACTATCATTTTCTCCTTTTTCATCATCACACTCTTTGGACTCTATTTGGTAGGAACCTCATAAATTGGACTCTAGTATTTGGTAGGAACCTCATAAATAAATTGGTGTCCCTATTAAAAATATAAAATCGTTAATATGTGTTTAAGAGCACTTTTTTTTATAAGCAAAATTTTTATTAAAAGGAGTATAAGGTGTACTTTGACTTAGAGATACAAAAACAATCCAGACACTTCATTATCATTATCATTATCATTATCATTATACTAGTGTTTACCCCGATTTTTAGTAAACAACCGTTAGTTTGATTATTACAAGAAGGATCAACTAGTAAATCCTGGGACATATGGATTGTGCAAAGGATAATGAAAACACTTTCATATTTTCTGGGTTAAATCGGATAAGTTGATAAAAAAGTAAAAGCATTTGACGCAGTCAAATGGTTTGTTTAAAGTAAAATGCTTCAAAGTTAAATTTGCAGAAAACTTGTAAATGAATTGCAGAATAAAGTTTAAAGAAAACTTTGAAATGTAAAGACATGCAATGAAATAAATTGCAGAATGCTTAAAGTGCTTGAACTTTAAAGGAAAAGCAAGTAATCAGTACTTGAAAATGTAAATTGCATTTGACAAATGTAAAATGTTTACAAAGGGTGGTACACAGATTCGTACATGTTCCTGTTTGCATTCATTTCGCTCGTTGACATGGGTACTCTGAATATCTAAGGAATTTGCATGCGTTATGAATTGTGGACCCGTTTTTCCTATGAAAAACTAATATTTATAGACGAACAGACTAACTGCTAAAACCTACAAATTGTCTAACTATGCTCGACGTGTCTTTGACATTTGAATTCCTTTTGACACCTGGTGGGACTTTGAACGTTATCCACTTTGAATATTTCGCTAAGTCCAAAGTATATTTTCTCCGTTCTGCATAATACGTTATACAAGTAAACACACATATATATACATATAAATATGAATTCGACAGGCATATAGTTGTCGAACCAAATACTCTTATTTAAATAAATAAGGTTCTGTCGAATTCGACAGGTTCAACCAGGATTCGACGAAACAGCTTTATGCATTAAAAGCTTTTGATGTCAAATACCTTGATCTTCTCTTGATTTATGACTAAGATCAATTCCCAAGAGAATATTAAACGTAATGATATACAATAAATGAGATTTCATCATCTCACTCCAACTCATTACTGCCTGTCGAAAATACAGGCTAACAAATTGCCCCCTCAAAAATGCCAATTTCGACTGCACGTCGAATATGCAAGGGAGAAATGGCAGTTTTGAAGATTGTCACCTTTGCCAATTTCTGAATTTTCATCACCATCATAAATGGTATCTTGACCATTGTCTTGTGGTACATCTGCCCCCACAAGTTTTGGCATTGACAATTCCATAGAAGCAGGTTGATCTATAATGAGTTTATCTTTAATTTCAATCAACTCTTCTAGTTTCTCACTAGAAATTTTATAGCCAGAAGCTATTTGAGCCAAATCATTGGCTTCTTGATTTTCTATACGAGGCACATGTTCAAAGATGACTTGGTCAAAACGTTTTAACAAAGAAATTGCTATGACAAAATATTTCATCAAGTGTTCTTTTATGCACTTGTATTCTTTTGTCAACTGTTTCAAAACCAATTCTGAATCACCTCTGATCAAAATATTTTTTGCCCCCAAGTCCAATAAAATTTCTAAACCTGTTATCAAAGCCTCATATTCTGCTTCATTGTTTGAGCAGAAACCATTGATTTTATATTTGAACTTGGTGGGAATTTTGGAGGGAGAAATGATTAAAATCCCAGTTCCAACTCCATGTTTATGTTTAGAACCATCAAAATATAATTTCCAAGGTTCTGAATCCACATAATTTTGTGGAGTTTCTAATGCAGAATGGTCCGCTATGAAATCAGCCACAATTTGGCCTTTAACTGCCTTTAAAGGTTTATAAGTTAATGAATACTCTGTTAAGGCTAAGGCCCATTTTCCAATTCGACTATGCAGAATTGGTTTAGATAACATATGCTTGATGATATCACAATGAGAATAAACCAAAACGTCAACAGGCTTTATATAATGCTTGAGTTTCATACAAGAAAAATACAAACATAAGCATAATTTTTCAATACTACTATATCTAGTCTCAGCATCATTTAATACTCTACTTAAGTAATAGATGGCTCTTTCTTCACCATTTTCATCTTCCTGGGCAAGCATACTACCCAGTGTCGAATCTGATGCTGATATATACAACATCATGAACTTGTTCCTTATTGGAGGCATTAACATTGGTGGTTTTGACAAATAACTCTTGATTTCGTCAAAAGCTTGTTGTTGATCTTGCCCCCAAGTGAAAGTACTTTCTTTCTTGAGTCGAAGTAGTGGTGAAAATGGTTGAGCTTTACCACTTAAATTTGAAATAAATCTTCTCAAGAAATTGATCTTCCCAAGTAAGGACTGAAGTTGCTTTTTTGTAGTTGGAGATTTGGTCTCCATAATAGCCTTTGTTTTGTTTTGATTTATCTCAATGCCCTTTTTGTGCACAACAAACCCAAGGAAATCTCCTTGCAGTTCTGATAAATTTGCTCCTCAGCAGCCTTTCAATTTCTTCTTTGATCTTTGACATTATTTCTGGTGCGAATCTTCTAGGTAATTGTTTCACTGGCTTTTTATCTGGTCGAACTGGTAGTTCATGTTCCACTAACTTTCTGCTCAAACCTGGCATTTCGTTGTAATCCCAAGCAAAACAATCTTTGAATTCCAACAGAAGCTGCACCACTTTTGCCTTCAGATCTGGAGGAATGTTTGCACTAATGTATGTTGGTCTTTTCGTCAGACCATCTCCAAGGTCAATTTCTTGCAAAGGATCCTGTGCTTGCATCTTGTGACTTTGACTGATTGGATCTTTTTCAAATCCTAAGGGTTCGTCATCATAAATGCAATCCAGTTTTTGCTCTTCTGGCTTGTGTTTGCCACATTTTATGTCATTGGCTGCAACGGCCATATTTTCTGACAACGAATTGGCTTCCAAAGCCATATTGATTCTATTTTCAGCCATGTAGGCCGTAATCTTTGCCCAAGTTTGGGACTCAGACATAGTAGTTATCTTTAATGTCCCACCCAGTTGGGTAGTTGTGGCCTTCATACTCGCCATCCTCACTGTTCCCATCTTCTCTTTCCCACAAGAAACCATGTGTGGGGTCCAATTTGATTGCATGGTGAACATTTCCTGCTGAACGATGTGCAAAGTCTCTTTCAGTGCATGGTGAGATTGTTGCCAGTTTCTTGTCGAATGAGTGCTTTGTCAGATGATGGACTTCAGTCTTGAAGTAACTTTGATCTGCTTCAACATTTTCCACTATACCATCATCTCGCCAGATAATAAGGCGCTGGTGCAGGGTAGATGGAACTGCCCCCACTCCATGAATCCACTCTCGTCCTAGGAGCAGATTGTAATTTGCCTTAGAGGCCACAACCAAGAACAATGTTGGCCTTATAGTACTTCCAACAACCACATCCAACTGGATTGCTCATAAAGAAAAACCAGTTTCACCCTCATAGTTTGAGAGCACTATGTTGTGAGGATGAAGATCCACCAAAGATTTGCCAATCTTTCTCAACAGAAATTCTGGCATGAGGTTAACAGCAGCACCACCATCAATTAGTACTTTGTTGATCCCTACATTATTCACTTTAGCCTGTATAAAGAGAGGCTTCAAGTGACTTTTCATGCCTTCATCTGGCTTCTCAAATGTAGCCATTTGGTCTTCCAAAGCACCATTGCTCATTACATAGTAACAGACTGGCCTGTGAAGAGCCATTTGCATCCCAGATTCTTCTTCGTCATCTGTTATTTCAGAACAGACGTCGAACTCACTTGGCAGAATTGACACAAGATTCACTATTATGTCGAGATCAGGTTCAGAATCCAGAAAATCATCTGCTTCCATGTGTTCGTCTTCGACATTATCAGCAACTGAAGACTCAACTTTGGGTTCACCTAACCTTTCTCTCATTGGCCTTTTAGCCAATTCCATAGGCTTCTTCCCTTTACTATCAGCAGTAATTTGGGATTTTTGAGCAGCCACCTTCTTCTGGCGTTGATATCTACGCCATTGAGATCTTGTCATGGGATTTTTCCCTTTGTAATTATTCCTGTAGTCATACTTCTTTGACTCAGGATCCTTTTTGGGATTGAAGTTACTGGAGTTTCCTTTCTCAACGTTCCTTTGACCATAGCCCATGTTTCTTCCATGAACCCATTGATTGACAGGTGTCCTGTTTGAAGGGACAAATGACTTTTGTGATCCCAGCCTCTGATGCACAGGTGCCTGTTGGCTATTCAGAACATTAGAGTGAGTTGGCTTTTGATTTGGCCAATTGTTTCTGCCTTGACTATGAGGCAAAAATTTGTTGAGGCCTGCAGCAGCCTTTTTGTCGAACATGGCACTACAATGAGGACATAATGTAGCCTCGCCATCGTTCTCCTTACAGCGTTGAAGGAAATCTAGTAAAGTCTCCCCAGCCTGTGGATATACTTCTTCCACTTTGTTTTCGTATTCTTCCTCAGGAATGGAAACTAATTGCCCCCCTTCAGTGAGGTTCAATGCCTCCAACATCAGGCACTCGAATGGTTCTGTGTATGCAGCATCAGCAATCTGCAATGGATCCTCATCCACCTGCTGTTTGGATTTTGGCTTTTCGCCAAATTTGAGTCTTCCCTCCTGCAAGGCTTTCTGGACCAGATCCCTGAAAAGAACACATTGTGAGGTTTTATGACCCAAGAAATTATGGTATTTACAAAAACCTCTTTTCTTACGTTGTTCCAAAGGTGGAACTTTTAAACCCTTTGGTACAATTATTTGGCCATCAGCGACCAGCAAGTCAAAGATTTCATCACATTTAGTAATGTCGAACGTATATGTCTTAGAAACAAATCTATCATTTTTTGGTTCGACAGGATTATTCCCATTTGATGGTTTTAACATTTTGCAAGTATAAGGAGGACCTGGTTTCAATTCAGCAATATTAACCTCATTGTTTTCCATGTAATCCTGACCATCATCGAACTCATTTTCACTTTCATAAGTTTCTATATACGCCACTTTTTCTTTTTTATGGAATTTAGAATTTCTGACTTTTTCAGCCCTGAGGCGTTCGACCTGTCGAACACGATCTGTTAATTGGGTCATATCCCTTAAATGTTGAGTATCTAACTTCTTTCTAATGGAATAATCAAGGCCACCAGCAGCCATCTCAACCAATTCATGTTCAGGCACTTGAGTAAAGCACCTTGCCTTAAGGAGGCGAAACCTGTTCAGATAGTCATCAATGGCTTCTGCAGTTTTGCGTTTCATACTGGCTAATTCTTTGAGGCTAATCCTAGATTGTCCCATGTAAAATTGTTCATGAAATAGCCTTTCTAATTGAGTCCAATTATGAATTGAATGAGGGGGAAGTGTGGTAAACCACGTAAAAGCATTTTTTTTAAGGGAATTTGGAAAAAACTTCATTCGTAGATCTTCGTTATTCGCTAAATTCCCTGCCTCTGCCAAATATCTGGCAATGTGTTCGACAGTAGACTCATTAGTATCACCAGCAAATTTTGTGAATTTGGGAATTTTCCATCCCCTTGGCAATTCTGCCTGCAATACATATTCAGACAATGCTGACACAAAATTTGGCCTATGCAATCCTATATTCAAACCATTTTGGGCCAAGATATTTTCTACTAAATTGGCCAAGTTATTATGCCCTGCAACATTCTCTTGTCGAACGTTCCTAAGAACATTATCAGCATCCTGGTTTCTATTAACCAATACCACTCCCTGTTTTGGCTGTTCTCTTTCAATGCGCACTGGTTGGGCTTGGACTTCTGGTTGAGTCTCTGGGTTTGCACGAGGCACCCTTTGGTTGTTTGGAGCATCAGGGGCACCAAAAAAGTCTGCCATCCTCCCCATTTGATTGGCTAGTAACAAGTAATTATCATTGGCTGTTTGTAGAACAGGGTTGAAAACTGTGCCAATCTGTTGGGTCAATGCGTTCACCATATCATGGTTACTTTCATCCATTTGTTGCCTAAGTGCATTCATAGAATTATTTGTCAAATTCAGAGAATTTCCCCTATTTCCCATCGCAGAAGATGAGGGAGAACTTTCTATCGAAGGCCAATTATATAGGCTTGCCATCGTTGTCGTTGGCATTCCGAATTGTTGGTTTCTAGGCAACCATGGGGGTCTCGACGGTGTTCCACCAACTTGACTACCGTCTGTGTATCCATGTGTGTGTGACACGTTCGTTGGCATGGATGATACATTCATTTGTGTCATTATTGCACCATTTGGATTTGGAGGAGGAAACCCTCCTGCCATACTTGAAGTGGTGGCAGGCATTGTTGATCCACTGGCGCTCACACCAATGGTTCCGGAACTTATTACAGGGTTCGAACTCCCTCCATTAACATTATTGCTTGGGATACTTTCAGAAGTTATAGAATTTAGGGCAGGGCTTGTTGGCCCACCAGTAGGATTGGCGCTAGGATTGCCAGATACTGGTTGATTAGGTTGCCCTGTCACATTCTGGGGACTTACAACAGGATTTGTTTCTGCCCCATTATTACTATTATTATTGTTATTATTAGGAGGATTGTTTGGTGGTCTCACCATTCTGGAACGAGGACGAGTTGGTATACTTGAAAATTCTGGGAGAGATTTACCACTCCTCAAATGCATATAAAAATATACACACAATCAAAAGTACAACACCAAACAACGAATTTTGTAAGAAAATTTTCAAAAACACACTAAAAAAAAAAACTACACAATCCAATTGTCCCACTGGGCGTGCCAATTTGTTTACCCCGATTTTTAGTAAACAACCGCTAGTTTGATTATTACAAGAAGGATCAACTAGTAAATCCTGGGACATATGGATTGTGCAAAGGATAATGAAAACACTTTCATATTTTCTGGGTTAAATCGGATAAGTTGATAAAAAAGTAAAAGCATTTGACGCAGTCAAATGGTTTGTTTAAAGTAAAATGCTTCAAAGTTAAATTTGCAGAAAACTTGTAAATGAATTGCAGAATAAAGTTTAAAGAAAACTTTGAAATGTAAAGACATGCAATGAAATAAATTGCAGAATGCTTAAAGTGCTTGAACTTTAAAGGAAAAGCAAGTAATCAGTACTTGAAAATGTAAATTGCATTTGACAAATGTAAAATGTTTACAAAGGGTGGTACACAGATTCGTACATGTTCCTGTTTGCATTCATTTCGCTCGTTGACATGGGTACTCTGAATATCTAAGGAATTTGCATGCGTTATGAATTGTGGACCCGTTTTTCCTATGAAAAACTAATATTTATAGACGAACAGACTAACTGCTAAAACCTACAAATTGTCTAACTATGCTCCACGTGTCTTTGACATTTGAATTCCTTTTGACACCTGGTGGGACTTTTGAACGTTATCCACTTTGAATATTTCGCTAAGTCCAGAGTATATTTTCTCCGTTCTGCATAATATGTTATACAAGTAAACACACATATATATACATATAAATATGAATTCGACAGGCATATAGTTGTCGAACCAAATACTCTTATTTAAATAAATAAGGTTCTGTCGAATTCGACAGGTTCAACCAGGATTCGGCGAAACAGCTTTATGCATTAAAAGCTTTTGATGTCAAATACCTTGATCTTCTCTTGATTTATGACTAAGATCAATTCCCAAGAGAATATTAAACGTAATGATATACAATAAATGAGATTTCATCATCTCACTCCAACTCATTACTGCCTGTCGAAAATACAGGCTAACAACTAGTAATAGGAGGATTCTATCCACATTTTAGACCACTTACAATGGAAAAAAAATGGGTGTTGAATGAGTGTTTCAACTGTTGAAACCATTGGAGTGCTTGTGTTTAACGTGACTTGGATGAGAGAAGAGTTGAATTGATTCAACACAGTTGAGTTCTGCCACCGGAAACACGTGTAACGCGTTCATTTGCTCAAAGCAGGCGCGTGTGTCACACGCGGGAACAGGAAGCGTGACGCGCAAAGGAGGAGGAGAGAGAAGCTGACGCGGGACAAGTGGTGGAATCTGGTTGGCTGGTTGGATTTTTACCACATCCTTATCTTTGAACTCAATTATTTCATTGCAAATTAATTTTTTTATTTTTTTACCAAAATTCGTGATTTTTTTTTCTCTATAAATAGAGACTTGGTTCATTTGATTTGGACACAGAAAAAAAAACCAAGTTTTTCACTCTCTTAATCTTATTTATCTTTCTATTAGTGTTTAATTTGAAGTTTTAGTCTTTTTTTAGTGAAATGGATCCCAATAATAATTTCAACACCCAAAATTCTTCTAATAATCCAAACAATTATCAAAATCCCAACAATTTCCAAAATCCCAACAATTATCAAAATCCAAATTATTATCAAAATCCCAACTATTATCAAAATCCCAACTATTATCAAAATCCAAATCAATTTTCCAACCAACATCCTCCAAACTTTCATCCATATTATGGATCTATGATGGGAAATCCATCTCAAGCACCCCCGTTTAATGGTTATATGCCGATGGTTAATGAAAATTTTCCGAGTGGTGGTGCACCTGAATTTCCCGGATTTTCAACACAAATGACCATTGGTGGAATGACAGCTGCTAATGAAGACACTCCAAATTCAGAGGAATCAACTCCTAAGAGCCGAAAAAACCAGCTACCAGCATGGAAACTGAACAAAATTTGGTGTTAATTGGCGGGTGGATTAAATTTGAAACAAACAGTATTGTCGGTAAAAACCAGAAAGGTGAAACATATTGGGGTAAAATTGCTGAGTATTGTAATGAGCATTGCTCATTCGATCCTCCGCGTGATCATAATGCATGCCGAAACCGTTTTAATTATATGAACAAAATAATTGGTAAATGGGTTGGTGCTTATGATAAAGCTATGCGTTTGAAAGGAAGTGGTTGGTCGGACAACGATGTTTTGGTAAAATCGCAGGAAATATACGCGGGTGGGAAGAATGCTCAATTTACTTTAATGGCAGAATGGGACGCTCTCCGTGAACAACCACGTTATAGTAGTCAAGTAGGAGGAAATAATGGCTCAGAAAGTAGTGGATCGAAGAGATCTCGCGATAGTGATGCATGTGGCTCAAACGCTATAGGATCTAGTGGTCGTCCCATGGGTAGGGAGGCAGCTAAAAAAAAGGGTAAAAAGAAGAGCAAGGAAGCTGCCTTGGAGAATTTCGACAACGAAATGTCTTATTTCAAAAATTCAAGGAGAAAGAGCTTGAACGATTGGACAATATAAGGGAGACGCAAGATAAGTTAAGGGAGACGCAGCAAGAGGCTAACCACTTGAGGAAAATGGAATTGTATCTAAAGTTAAGTTCCGAAGAGCATCTCAATGATCGTAAGAAAGAGATGTTGAAAAAGTTGGAAGAAGAACTTTTTGATAATTAATTTCAAGCAAGTATTTGTCAGTGTATTGTTTGGTTTAATTATTGTGTTTCAATATGTCAGTGTATTGTTTGGTTTAATTATTGTGTTTCAATATGTCAGTGTATTGTTTGGTTTGATTATTGTATCGTATAATTTAAATTTAAATTTTAATCGATAATTGTATTTTTATGTAATCATAAAAATTTAAATTTAAATAAGAATATGAAATAAAAAAATGGTGGGGTAGAGGGTAAGTGTTGAATGAAAAAACCATTGGAGAGGGTAGAGTGTTGAATGAATGTTGAATGAGTAGGTGGAAGAAATAGAATATGATGTGGAGTGGAAAAAGTGGAAAAAGTGGGTGTTGAAGTTTTTGACCATTGTAGATGGTCTTATAAAGGGTAGAAGAGATCCCACCAAATCATGTGCTCAAAAGTCAGGATATAAATTAATATAACATATACTTAAATATATAAGTTTATGCATCATAACCTCTGCACCAAAGTTACACTTTTAAGCCATTTTTCAGAAACAAAATACCACTCTTTAGAAAAATGCTAACTAGTGCCTCTGAGATACTAGTTAAGGATACTTGATATAGTAAAATCACATTGAAAGTTGTGTAGTCAATATTTGTAAAATATAAAAAGTATTTGTTCTGGATACACCAAAATAGTCCCATATCGCTTGATACTCGAGGCAAAGGGTAGTTTATATACAACACCCACACCTTTCAAACCAACTGAGAAGCCTTTTCTACAAAGGACAAAACCGTGACGGGTCAACCCCAAAGCGGACAATCTCTCGGAGATGTGGACTTGAGGTCGGATCTGAACAGTGGCGGGGCTGAAGGGAGTCGATTCCCACAGACGGCGCCAATGTTCAGATCCGACCTCAAGTCCACGTCTCCGAGAGATTGTCCGCTTTGGGGTTGACCCGTCACGGTTTTGTCCTTTGTAGAAAAGGCGCATCGGTTGGTTTGAAAGGTGTGAGTGTTGTATATAAACTACCCTTTGCCTCGAGTACCAAGCGATGTGGGACTATTTTGGTGTATCCAGAACAGAAGGCCCCATTCGAGGCTAAGGGGCTAAAGGGTTCGAGAACGAATTTTATCGTTCCCACAGATGGCGCCATTGTTCAGATCCGACCTCAAGTCCACATCTCCGAGAGATTGTCCGCTTTGGGGTTGACCCGTCACGGTTTTGTCCTTTGTAGAAAAGGCGCCTCGGTTGGTTTGAAAGGTGTGTGTGTTGTATATAAACTACCTTTTGCCTCGAGTACCAAGCGATGTGAGACTATTTTGGTGTATCCAGAACAGTATTATTATCGATGCAAAAGTTACTTTCTTTTTATCCTTACTTTAAAATATGTTTATATATCTACTCCCTCTAGTCCTATATATAAGAAAATTTTGACTTTTTAGATTCATTGTAGAATTAATGTATCTAGACAATAATATAGTCTAAATACCTCAATTCTCTAATGTATCTAAAAAGTAAAATGTTTCTTATATATAGGACCGGAGGGAGTATCAGTGAAGTGCATGAGTGTTACAAAATAAATAATATATGTTCCATCCGTATAAGTAAGAAGAAGGAAACTTTCTCTCCCCTCTTTCCTTTTAACAATTCACAAGTGAAGTGCATGAGTGTTACAAAATAAAAGTAGTGACATGAGTTAATAATTTTTGAAGAAAAAGTGGGAATGGCATGAAACGGTTTGCATATTTTAAATAAATTCACGTGTGTTTGTCAAGCTGGATTTGTCGGTCAATCCACGCAAAGATATAGAAAGCAGAGAAAAATAAATAAAAAGAGAGTAGTACTACCTTATTAGCAGTATTACTAATAGCCACTCAAAAAATACTCTTTAGTATAGGGTGGTGGACTAGGGTTTTTTTAGCTTTGCATCAAATGTGCACACCGGAGTGAATGAACTACCTAATACTAGTATATAGCTTTAAATAAAAAATGTTTGAAAAAGAATGTATTTTTAGTTTCCATTACAATGCTAATGATCTCTTTTCAATTATATCCTCTAATTAGTTGTACTATTAATCATTTCATATCTAAGATCTTTGACCTGAAGTAACCGCAAGGATTGTTAAAGACAGACCTTTTGAACGACAATTCTGAATGTGGAAAGTGTACTTTTGCATACATTCAGATGATCAAGTAAAAAAGTATTGTGAATGTGTTGTTTTAAGGTTAAAATAGTACATACATGTATATAAACCTAAGTTAGGCTTTATAGTGGGAGAACTAGCTAGGGTTTCTAGGCCCTAGAACATTCTACTGAAAATTTGTTATCACAAACATGTTTAAAGGTCGTGTGAGGTAATAAATATAATACTAGTCCCGATGATTCAGTGATCTTGCTTCAATGTGCCAATTGTGTGTGTCTATGTTGTGGTCCACCCCGAACACAAGTGATAAGAGGTGACCATACCCGACCCAATACAAAAATAGGCCTTGTCACAATCTGAAACAGAATACACACTATTAGTTAATAATAAGTATAATAATTATTTTTTTCTTCTAATTATTAATATTTCTTAATATGTGCGTACTTTTACATTGTGACCATCACATTATATTAATCTTTAAAAAAATTTCAAAATAGCATAGCAGTACCTTGATTTATTGACTTATGTCTACTATTTATGTTTTATTTATCTTTAGAGTGAATATCTTTGTCTTTTACAATTTTTTGACGTTTTAATTTAGCCATCGACAAAAACTCAAATTAGTTTCTGACCTTTTTTATATTCGAGACAAATAGTTCCTAGCTCCTTATAATAAAGCGACTATTTTGTTCCCAGTTTGAAAATTTCAGGAATTAATTTATATTTTATTTTCTCCAGAAACTGAATTGAACCGTTAAAAAATTGTGAAGGACTAAAATGAGTCTTAACTCCAAATTTTAAAAACAAAAAATAAATTTGAACAAAAATTCTTTTGCAAAAGTGGCAATATTTATAGAGTACTTAAATTATTTTTTTTGCATAATTTACGATAAAAGAATGAAGAGAAATGATATTTTGACACACTTTTCTTACACAATATATACACAGGGGCAATTTTGTAATATTTTTTCTCTTCATCTCTTTTTTTTCTTTGATTTCTCTTTTCTGTGTATGTATTGTGTAAGAAAAAATGTGTCAAAATATCAATTGTCAAGAATGAAGGTAGACAAGTTACTTTTTGAACAATTGTAAATAATTTAGCTAATAATTTATAAAAATTAATTATATAATTAAATTTGCAAATAATATTCACAAATTAATTTTTACTCCACTTACAAATTTGCTTAATCTTTCGACTAATTTTTATCAATTATTAGATGAATTACTCACAGTTATTTAAGGGTAATCTAAAAACAACATGAAGGAATGTTGGCAGCATTATTACCAATATTTAAGTATGCTTCTATCTTACCTTAGCATTATTACCTTTTTTTTTTCCTTGGTCAAAAAAATATACTACTAGTATTTATGACTTGCCTTTGTTTTGAAACACAAAATCACATAGTATTTATAACCTTTGCTTCTGCTTCCTAACTCTACAATCTAGAATACTAGACCTTTTGCTTTGTCAAAAACCTTGTCTTCCCATTGGGATAGTACTTCCAATTTTTTAACCCCATAGCATATAGCAAAAGCATCTTTAGTTCAACGATGGAGCTAGCTTTGAGCTTAGGAGACACACCAAAACCATTTTCTTTTTTTGAAAACCCCAACAAAAGTTTCTCCATAGTACTTGAACAAGCTCAAAAATCCTTAGATGAAAAAAGAGGTTCATCAGATCCACCAATTCAGCTCAACCTTCTTCCTTCAACACCGGTTCCTCGTTCTCTTCCTTCTCATCAAATTCCTTGGCTCAACGATGCACGTAAACACCATCTCTTTTCTCTTGTATTTTTTTTTAGTAATCAATTATAGATAATATATATTCAAGATAATTACAAATCACCGAAAAATAAACGGACAAAAAGCTGCACTGCTAAATTTTTCTGTTGTATTACTTTTTTTATAGACAAATGTTAATACGTAATTAGTTGTTTTTGAGAGCAGTGGGTGTGGAACCGGCGAGGGTACCAAATGCAAACCGATTCCGGTTGGCGTCCATGGAAGATACTACGGACGAGGGAGCTGCGGTTTCATCCCCGAATAGCGCAGCGTCATCTTTTCGGATGGATTTCTCTATCATGAATGATAATGGTGATGCTAGAAATAGTAGCCGTGAGGGGGGTGTCGATAGCGATGATGAGGAAAATGGATCCACTAGGAAGAAACTCAGATTATCTAAAGAGCAATCAGCTTTTCTCGAAGAAACTTTCAAAGAACACACCACTCTCAATCCCGTAAGAACAATATTTCATTTTATCTTTCTTAGTTTATGTCATATATATTTGAATAGAATTAAAATTATCATTTTACTATTAATTAAATATTTTTATATTATCCAATACATGAAAAAACAAACTTTCAATTCCATCCCATTTACTCAAATTTGAAGGGAATAACACATCTTCCATTTTATTAATATAATTTTTATTTAATTATTTTTTAATCAATCTAAGCATATATATATTGCTACTTAACTTAATTGTTATTTTTTAATATATCTCCTTAATCTCACTATATTTTATTTTATAATTCAAAATATGCAGAAACAAAAACTTGCTCTTGCAAAACAATTAAATCTTCGTCCACGTCAAGTAGAAGTTTGGTTTCAGAACAGAAGAGCAAGGTAAGATAATATTTATGAATTAGTAATAGAAAGAAAATACCCTTCACCTTATCTTTTGTTTATAATTTTATTTAAATTTTATTATAAAAAATGTTTATTTTTTCATATAAAAAACTATTTTAATTTATTTGTGTTTTTCTAACAAAAATGATAAATAATATACACAGGACAAAATTAAAGCAAACAGAAGTGGATTGTGAGTACTTAAAAAAATGTTGTGAGACTCTAACTGAAGAAAATAGAAGGTTACAAAAGGAGCTTCAAGAATTAAGAGCTTTGAAAACTTCTCAACCATTCTACATGCAACTTCCAGCTACTACACTCACTATGTGTCCCTCTTGTGAGAGGGTTGCCACCAACACCACCGGAGCAGCTGCCACCAAACAAACCTCCTCGATCGCCGCCGGCGGGCGCCACCAATAATAATAATGGCTCTCAAGTCTCTCCCATGTTGTCTCTTGGGAAGCCCAAAATATTGTCTTTACCAACGGACAAGCCCACTCTAGCAGGCCCAGTAGGCCCATCTGATTGTTTTATTATATGATTGGCCAAATTTTCGTATTTTAGGTATAATTAATTAATGAGAGTTATATGAAAGAGGACAAAGAACATTCAAGTACTACGTATCCCTTTTTTTATTTTATTTTTTTGTAAAGTTTATTTTTCTAATTATTTTTATTTGTTTTTTTATTCCTTTGTTTTGTTCGTTAGTAGCTTCGGTGCAATTCATGGAAAGAATGACCTTTTTGTTTGTCAAGTACTACAATGATTTTGTCGAAGGAAACGTGAAATGAAACCCATGTTTTATTTCTTAACATGTTGGTTGGGTTGCGGTTAGAAATATTTTTAATAAATTAATGTTACATGTTTCATGATTTCATGATTTTACAGTTAGGATACACTCATTTCATGATTTATAAGTTACGAGTAAGATACAATAAAATAAAATGATAATAATCATTTTATATATAATAATAAAGTAGTTTCGTTATCCTCATTACCTTGTAAGCGTCCATGAGCTATTAATTTAGTAGAAAAACTTGACATTTATCTTTACCCAAAAAAGAAGAAAGAAAAACTTTTGACATTATAATTTTAGGCGGCAAAGTTTAAATTCTATATATCGAGAATAATTATAAAATAAATATTTGTCACTTTAATTAATAATAGTTTTTCTTTTTTCAAATATTATCTTTAATTTTTTTTAAAAAATACCCTAGTAAGTAAGTAGATCGACTAACCTATTTAGAAAGTAAATATAACTTTTGGCTGCAATATTGATTGGTATTATGATTTAATGGTTAGCGTTTGGAGCCTAATTGCATCGGTTATTGTATGGTGTTTATGTTCTTGAATTTATCCTGGTGTACGAATTTTGTTTGGTCTTAGAGCATCTTTAATGGGGTGAACTAAAATGGTGGACTAAGTTATTTTTTAGGGTCAAATTGTCACATAAGATGTTAAGAGAATGAAAATCACTGAATAAAGGGAAAGATGATGAACAAATTGAGAGAAAATATTTTGAATTTTCATTACCTTGATTGTAGCATTACAAAGGTATATATAGACTATAGTCTTTATTACATTTTAGAGTAAGAAACTGTTATAGAGCAGTTATAAAATCTAACTAACTAACTTCTAACTACATAACTAACTATGACAGTTATGAAACTTCCACTTCGAGTTGTTGCTTGCATCCCAAGCTATCTACCATTTTGTTGTTCTTCACTTCAATACCCTCCCATAAGTTGAAGCATGATAAATGTTAATCATGTTCAACTTAGATACAAAGCATTTAAACTTAGTAGAGACCAAAGGTTTGATTAAAAAATCTGCAACTTGCTTATTAGTTGAGAAACTTGCTCATTAGTTGAGATTGGTAATAGCTTTAATACTCCTTTCACAACAAGAAAATCTCTATTTAGTGGCAGAAATAAACCCTCACAAAGTGCCAATTTCCGCCAGGAAAGTAAATATTTCCTGGCGGAATCAATCTGCCAGTAAATTGTATGCTAGTAACTTTTCTGGCAGAAATTTTCGCAAATAACTTCGTCCAGAACAACAAAGCAGAATACCCACACTTTGTGGCGGAAAATTCCGCCAAAAACTTATAAGACAGATTCTTACACTTTATGGCTGAATATTCCGCCAATAAGTTGTACGATTTATTCTTTTCACTTTGTGGCGAAATATTCCGCCAGTAACTGTTACTTTTTTATTTTAATTTAATATGTTTATTTTGTGGCGGAATATTCCGCCAATAACTTTGCTTTGTTTAAAAAAAAACAAATTTATTTGTTTATGAATTAATATTAATTAAATAAAAGAAATTAAAATTAATAAGTAATTTGTTTCTGAATAAATATTAATTAGATGACAATCAATATTCTATTTTGTCCTTTCATGGAACACTACTCAACCTCAGATGATCTAGCCACTATTTCTTGCTTCTTTGCATTCCAAGAAATTAAGGATGGGCCTAAAAAGAAACAAGAACCAGTTGTGAACCTTTTAGTGTCCATACAGCCATCACAATATGCATTTTAGGGAACATGAGGCCCAATCATGGCTCCTGTTTGAGGTATCCTGCAGGATGCATTATGTAACAGCATGAGCCCCTTTTCTATGTATTTAGTAGGCAATCCCAACATTGTACCTCACGATCTTTTCCACCCCGTCTCTAGTAGAATTTTTGTCTTCCATGGGAATCAAACCATGTACTCTAGGGTTCAAATGCATGTTCAATTCATTCTCACTACCAAAAATAAAAAAAGAATTCTAATTTTTTTAGAATAATCCATTCTCACTACCAAATGTACATGTTCAATCAATTCTCACTAAATAAATACAAAAAAAGAATATTTTTTTAGGGTAATCCATTCTCACTACCAAATGTACATGTTCAATCCATTTTCACTACCATTCTAATTTTATTTTGAAATAAAGAATATATATTTTAAATAAAAATAATTTGATTAAAAATATTTTTTCCTACAATAAAATCGTGAAATATATAATAAAAATAATTGTATTTTTGTTTACCCATCAGAATATATAATGTTTTTGTTAAAAAAAAAATCAGAGAATATATAATATTAATTTACCTATTTTTCAAATTAGGAAATTTTTTGGTATTTATTTTTTATTTGAAATCTTTCCATTGTAAAAATAAATAATGATAAAATATTTAATGATAAGTAATAAGGTGAATAATGGGATAATATAAATAATATCTTGAAAAAATTATTTTAGTTGGATTTACTTATTATTTTTAAAAATTTTATGGTATTTTTTATTTATATTATGACATGTTTTTAAAATAGGGGGATAAATCTAAATTCAATCAAAATAAGGGGTAAAAATTTCGGATTTTAAAATAGAGGGGTTGAAATCCTAAGTTATCCTTAATAGAGGGGTTGAAAATCTGAATTTTAAAATAGAGGGGTTAAAATTCAAATTGAGTCAAAATAACGGGATTAAATATGCATTTAAACCAAAATGTTTTTAATAAGTTGAAAGAATTCTGGAAGATATTATTTGTTTTTAATAGAATTAAAATACATTTGTACCAACAAAAAAAAAACACATTAAGTTAAGGGAAATTAGAAAATACGAAAACACATTAAGTTAAATGAAATTAGAAAATATCATAATAGCACATTAAGTTAAGTGAAATTAAAATAAATGTTAATCATAATAAAAATACCCCATCATCTATTTTAATGATTTTTACTTTTTAAAAATTAATTAGGAAATCTTTTATACGTGTCACCAACAACGATGAAATCTTTATATTACGAGGGGAGAATTATATCTTTTTCATACTAGGGGGTAAATCAAAATCCACTCAAATTGCATGGGTATTCAATAAATATATATATATAATTCTTATATTTTCGTTGTTTTTACAGTAAAAAAATATAAAATTAACTATGATAAATAATGGTAATAATACATTGTATATAATACGTGAGTTTTATATATGATTTATTTAGTTCATGGACCTATTTACAAAATGAAAATTAGTTTAGAGACCTATTAATATAATGTAATACGCAACATCAATATTGACTAACCATTGGCTAACAATCATTTAACGGAAGGACTTAATTGAAAAAAATAAAATAGTTTAATGATGACAGGAATTTCTATGGTATTTTAGGTAGTATATTTAGTAGTAAAATGACCAAGACAGACCCAAGTACGAAGAAAAACCTACAGAATCCAAGAAAAGCATCAAGACGAAGTCAAGAATGCAAAAAGACAAGAAAAAGATAAAAAAAGTGAAGATTTGTGCTGTTCATCGTGCCACGATGGCTTCCATCGTGCCACGATGGAAGCTGCTTGTTGGCCAAGAAATCAACAAAAAAAAATCTGAAGAGAATCTGTTCATCGTGCTACGATGCCCCTCATCGTGGTACGATGACCTTACTTGGCGACCAAGCTGATGAAACACACATGATTAGTTATAATTCTGAACTGAATCTTCTCATCGTGCTGCGATGGACCTATCGCAGCACGATGGCTTGCTGAGGCCCATTACGAAAAATATAAATAGAGCCCTCCACTCATTGTTTAAATCATTCATAAATAGTAGAACACTCTCTACTATAAAGGAGGTGTTCGGAGGAGCTCTAAGGCCATAGTTTTCTCCCCTTACGGGAAAACTAACTCAGCAAGGTATGTTTTCTTTAGGCTTTTGTATTTAGGTTATGATTCTTTTGTAATTTAAATATGTAGTCTTTTGTATTAGATGCCTTAGGTTGTGGTGGAGAAGATGAACTCCCCTATGAATATTTGGAGTGTGTGATTGAGTCAAAGTTATAATAAATGTTATTCAGTATTATGTTTGTTATTTACTTTCTTGCACTTTAATAACGTATCTCGTAATCTGGCCGGATAAGCGGGAGCGCCCATAGAAATTATATTAGGTCTTAACTTAATATGGTCCGGAACTAGTAGTAAATAATGCTAGGTGTATAGAGACGGTAACATCCTGAACTAGTCGTGAACTGAGCGGTTAGAGGAGAAATCAGGAACTAGGTGTGAACTGAGCACTTAGAAGCTGAACAGCCCGATACTAGGACCTAGAGGCAATTGGTGAAGGTAATAATGCATGTGTAATGAATAACTCACCTAGTAATTAGGGTATGTGACACAGCGAGGTTAGACTCTCGTAGGTACCTTAGTCATTAGTGTAGGGAAACTTCAATATACATAGTGTAACAGTAAGGTGTTACTACAATGAAGGAAAAGTCACCGCCGAACAATAATCTGAATAGCTATGTTATACACCATTCATGCCAAATAGGAAGAAGGGAGTGAGTCCAACCACCATACCTAGCCTCTATATTTCTTGAATCATTTATCTTTATTTTTATAAAACCCTTTTCAAAAACCAAAACGAATGCAAAACCAACAACTTAAATAACGCTAACGAAGCTTTGGCACGATCCCTGTGGATTCGAACTCATTCTAGACACCTAGAGTGTGAATTATTACTCGACGACAGACTGGTACACTTGCAAGGATGCAGTAATTTAAGGATCTAACTAAAAAAATATAGGGATCTATTTAAAAATCCCAAAAAGTTCAGGGACACCCGTAGATTAATTAGACCTAGATGAAAAAAATAATAATTCTATTATTTTTAATAAAATAATAAATTTTACAAAATTTTATGTGATTAATATGGGTTGAAATTTTATGCGATTAATTGGGGTTGAAATTTACAATTCACATTGTATTTCAATCTTACATAATATTCATTGTCACATTACATGCATGACTTCAAAAATCACATTAATACATAAAAAATGAGAAAGAGATATGTATGTTTTACAATTGGTGTTTATCGTGTATATAGTTTGTTGGTGTTATTGGTGATTGAAGCGCATATTGAGATAGACCCTGCAAACAGAGACCCCTTGTATCCACCTCAGACGAATCAAATGTTGTTAAAGGAGGCCAGAACCAATTGAACGCCAGATCGAGGGATGGTCGGTCAATGGGGCCGAGCCCCACACGTGCAGAAAATACCAAAGACACCAACAACTACAACCGTCAACACGGCCTAGCCCTTTCGAGCAAATCAGGCCGAATTGGGTCATGATGAATCTAGCTCGTGGGTAGACTCCAACAAAACTGCGCAGACATAAATGAATGACTACCAACACATAAAATCCAAGTAAAACTCCATGTAGCACGACAAAACGACGGAGGCGATGGAGGCGACCTCTATGCCTGATACAGAACAACGGTAATAGAAAATATCAAAAGAAAAATCAGTGTATCATAAAACGACAACATCTCTCGATTCTTTAACCAATCAACCCAATTGTCCAAATCCATTGAAAAACATTGATCGAGGCCAGAATAACAATCCTTTGAAACAAAACCCACATTGAACATCACAACCACCATTAGTGGCAGCAAAGCAGAACCGTGGTAGTTCCGATGAATCCCATCTCCACAAGTGAGACATAGATCCAGTCGGTTAAGCAGCAAACGACGGAAGAAGGTTGTAGTCGGGCGATCTGGACAACGGGTGGTGCGGGTGACTAGCGCCGACCGTCGCACCACCCAAGGCCGGAGTTACATCTTGCTGGAAGCAGTCGGAGTGGGGGAAAGGGAGGACGACAGTGCTTAGTCGAGTTGAGGAAGGAGGGAGGCGGCGAGTGATTAGGAGGGTTGAGGAAGGAGGGTGGCTGCACGGCTGAGCCCTAGCAGAGGAAACATGTTCTCAGAATCGCCAAATCTCAGAGGAAACACGGCTGAGTCGCATTTTCAAGGTAATACGAAAATTAATGTAAACTAATAAACTTAAACTACTGAAAATGTTAATAGATTTATAATCAAGGTACAAATTTTATGTATGATAACATTATTAATAAAAATATTATTCATATTTATTTAAATAGACCGGCCTTGTAAGCCTAAAAGTTTTTATGGTCGGTAGTCTGACATTTTTAGCTAAATAGACTTATAAAAAGGTTTTGGTCTACTCAAAAAAAGTTTGGCATGGCCTAAGCCTTTGACTAGACCGGCCGGATTAGCCTATTCTCACCCCTATTCACATATTTTTAGAAAGATTAAAAAACAATTTGGTTCAACTTGATACCTTGATGTCATTGCCACAAATATGATAAAACTCTCTTGCATAATAAAGCAACCTTGAGAACTCAAAATAAACTATAAAGAAAAAAAATGCAAAACAGGCCCAAAAATCAGAGCATGCCTAAGGAAATTAAACTCAAAAAATAAAACAGATACATAGGCTCAAAATATAGAACAAAAATGAAAGAAATGGTAATAGTAGGGAACCAGAAATTATTTTACCGCCGACACCGTGGATATTTCAAAGAAAGACACATATGTCATAAATTTCTATTGGTCTCTAATATATTTGTGGGACTATTTCTTTTCGTGCCCTCTACGTTTTTTCGCTTGCCCCTTGAAATTATCAAAAAACGTCTTCTACTACTTAACTTGCGAATGCATTTTTCTACGTACATCCAAACATTCAATATACATGAAGTTTTTCAGATTTTACACTGTATTCTACTTAAGTAGAGAAGTGTGTCCACTACTTAACTAGTGAACATCATTTATACATAAAATTTCAGAATTTTACATCGTCCTCTACTTAAGTAGAGAATTGTGTTCAGTTCTCTATTTATCATGCAAACACTCCCTATACATGAAAATCGGAATTTTATACGTCCACCTAGGGATGGCAACGGGTAGGGTCGGGTGCGGGTTTTACACTACCCAAACCCGGACCCGAAATCACCACCCGAACCCAAACTCAAAACCAAATGTTGTTCGGGTGGCAAAACAAAACCCACACCCACACCCGTTGGGTTCGGGTTTTTTCACCCAAACTCCCAGCAAGAACATGCAAAATTAATTACCTATCCGAACTCGGCCCAAGTTCATTGGCATTTTCCCTTTTCATGATAAGATTCCAACATTCAAATTTTTTTTGCAACATATATAGTTTGCAAATGACAATGCAATAATAACATAGTTTTTTTTTACGCAGTATAACATAGTCTTCAACATATACTTTCAAGAAATTAAATTACAATTAAAATTAAGGGGTAATTAGGTAATTTAACATTTAAACCGGGTGTGTTTTGGGTGCGGGTTTGAGTGATCCCAAATCCGCACCAAGTGTTTCGGGTGTCACCTGAACCAAAACCTAAATCCAGTCAACTCGGGTTTTTACCCGTTGACTCGTGTTTGGGTTCGGGTGGGTCCCACGGGTTCAGGCTTACCTGCCATCCCTACGTCCACAAGAAGGTGAAACATTTAGTGTAAGGGATAAAAAAGGACAGAGGGTGCAAAAGAAATAAGAAAAATTATCTTCCCTCCTCCCCCCTCCTCCGAAATTTTACCCATGCATAAATGTTTGAAAAATATTTTTCTAAATTTCTTTGCCATTAAAAACCATTATTTTACACTAGAAAAAATTCCGAAAATATTTTTTATGCATGGACAAAATTGAAAATTTTGGAATAGAGAAAAGAGATGTGGTAGAGAAGAGAAACCTTCAAGAAATAATAGTACCATAAGCCCATGAATTGTAATAGAAGAAGGTAAAGCCAACCCAAAAGAGCAAGGCACAAAATTGTAGAAGTTTATTTACGATTGCTACTACTATTTTCTTATTATTATTAACTTTTTTTTTGTTTTTTTTAGTGGAGATAGGAGGCTAAGTCCCAACAGCAACAAAATCAAAAGAAAAAGAATAAAAGTGTAACATATACTTAACTCGATCTTCTTCTTCACATGGCCGTATCTGAGACATGACGAAGAGGGCGATTGTCTTAGTTTCTAAAAAAAATTGGGACCTAAAATATTTTTTTTTTAGTGGTAAGATGTTAAAAATAATATGCTTAAATATTTTTTGAAGACTTTAAATTTAAATATATTTTAGACTTATATTTAAATTAAATATTGTTAAGAATTATTATCTATATTTTTGTTTGGTATATTTTAGGATTTGTTTCTTATTTAAATATGTGATTAGCTTTATCCACGATTAACGATGCAACTTTCAAAGGTGATTATCGAGTTGGATGCAAAGCGAATTGTTATAGCAGTGAAGACGGAGGAGTTTCTTAGGACGAATTGGGGCATTATCACTCAGCGGTGCGCTAGGATTCTCGATCAAAACAACGATGTTTCTATTTCGTGGGTTATTAGAGAAGGCAATGGAGTGGCACATGCCTTCGCTAGATTGGTCGTTTCTGAGCCAAATAGATATTGGGCCTCTAATTTTCCTATACGTATTCTAAACCATATCCACAAAGATATGAGACATTTACTTTTGTCACCCTATTTCATTTCTTGTGCGCCCTACGAAATTAATAAAATACCGTTCGCTACTTAAGTAGCGAATTCTACGTTTAAAATCTTAAAAATTTCATGTTAGAAGGGTTTTTTTTTAATATTTTTGAACTTCTTCACTTCAGGAGTGTATTTTTTTTTTCAAAATTCAAATTTTTATAACATCAAGTAGCGGATGTTATGAAAATGAGAAATTTTTATGTAGGGTATTTTTTTTTCTCAAATTTTGTATTTTTATAACGTCCGCGTACAAAAATTTCATGTAGGGTGTTTTTTCCAAAAAATAACTTTTTCTTACAACGTCCGCTACTTAAGTAGCGAAATGGTAAAATGGAAAAGGCGTAGGACGCGCAAGTAATTGGTAGGGTGGCAAAAGTAAAATTCAAGATATGGAGGATGTTACATACATTTCGCTTTTTGTGTCTTTAATATAAGTTGTTTTGTTTCCAAGAAAAAAAATGATTCAGATGTTGATGCAAATGATCTTTTTTCCAAATTGAAAGTGTTGAAAATGTGTTTGCCAAATGTGTTGATGTCAGCTACTCAAATTCTTGAGTTTGTCAAAGCTGCAGATTGTCATCCAAATTTTGCAATTGTTTTTGGAATTATCTTAACTATGTCGATGACTCGACCAAAAAAAAAAAAAAAAACTATGTCGATGACTGTTGCATATGCAGAAAGAAGTTTTTCGAAATTCAAATTATTGAAAAAGTACTTGAGATCGTCAATGTCACAAGAAAGGTAGAATGGTTTAGCCATTTTATATAGGGTTAAATAAGTTTTTAGTCCCTATAAATATTTTGAATTTTATTTTTAGTTCCTATAAATAATTTCATCAACTTTTGGTCCCTAAAATATTTTCTGTCCTAACTTTTAGTCTCTATTTTCAATCAAACTCTTGTGTACTTTCACATTTTTGAATGAATTATATTCATGTTTATAATATTATAAGAATCTTTCCCACAAAAATTTCGATATTAAATAAAAAAATTTGATATTAAATAAAAAATTTCGATATTGTTTTGTATGAGCATTTCGATATTAAATAAAAAATTCAAGGTGAGATCTATTCTACCCACATAAGTAGATTTGCATGTGGGTACCACATTCAAATAAGAGTTGGTGGGTTACATGCAAATTTACTTATGCGGCTTATCCTCATTGGTTGGTGAGTATATATCCCAAATTATAAAAGAGTAATTTAGAAAAAAATCAAAATTCAATATTTCTTCACCAGTATCCCCAACCTCATAAACTTGAACAACAACATTGTCATAATTCGTAAGGATAATAAAAACCTCAACATCAACATCATCACCAATTCGTTTACACTATAAATTCACTCAAAATTTGAGGAGGAGGAGGAGGAGGAGGAGGAGGCAATTAAAATAAACTCATCTAATTTCTTTTTCAATTTGAAGAAAAGAACCGACATTAGAAAGAAATATTTTTGTAACTTATTTTTAATTTCATATTTTTATTTTGTTAATATTGTAGTTGTGGTTACTTTCTCTATCGAGCGGAGAACAAGTAAGTGTAATTCCTCCTAAACAATAAAATATATTGACATGAGGAGGAACATATTTACTAGTTATATCATCGACAATCGCCTAAATCTCAAGACGTTCTTCGAACCAATCATAAACTTTATTGAGATAGGTAAACCAAGGGGCCCCCCTGAGAATCGTATATTTCATCTCATACGGCTCAAACACATAGAAAGTTTTAAACTTCTTAATTTAATCATATGATTTCCCCTATGAATGTTTGGGCTCGTTTCCCTTTCCCTCTTCGTCTTGTATTGTTTAGCTATTTGACTCTTACCTTGAGATCCTTAAGTCAACACTGTATGAACTTGTGTATTGTAAAAGAATATGAAAAAATTGATAAAAATGATGTCATATGCATCGGTGTCAATTGAAAAGTTGAACTTAATTTCAAAATTTGAAAAATTAAGGGACGAAAATTGCGGATTTAATAATAGGAAGATCAAAATCCCGAAATTGATAAAAATGAAAAATTAAAATTGCAATTAAGCCAAATTTTATCTTAGATTTGACCTCCTAAAAGTCCTTGCGTTGCATGTACCTCTTTTTGCCTGACAAAAAAATATAATCTTAGAAAGCTTTAGCGAGAGAATTATTTAAAAAAAAAAAAACACTACTACTTAATAAGTCATTGTCAAAAACCTAACTCAGTGTGTCAACTTCCATAAAAGAAAAGAAACCTAATTCAATAGTCAAATGTCAAAAATTGCATTGTCCCGCAATTATTAGTGGGTTAAAATTAGGTGTAATCCAACGGTGAATTACATATAGTTTGCTAATTCTAACCATAGCCTAACGTAGCATTGTTCACATGTCATCTTGAGGCACCTATCTATCATTGTGGGAGCTGATTATTTATTTTTATAGATAAATATTAGTGATTAATTAATTAAGGAGGAAAAACATTGCAGTAAAAAAAAAAGGAAAAACATTAGAGGCAAAGATCACTTTATGTACGCAACTACATAGGATATTTTTTCGTTTTCTGTCCAATTTACCCCATATAATTTTGGCTATACAATTGTACCAATGCTTACATTCCTCCTATGAAAAGTTAGACAAAAAAAATAATTAAAATGACTATAATTAACCATGTCACCATGGTTTAAATGTAATTCTTGATATTTAGGAAAAAAATATACTAACAAATATGGTCACCAGCTATGATCACCGAAATCAACATGGTCGATAGATCTGATGGATGGTGGATAGACACTTGTCTCACGCCATGTCTGTTATGAACGTGGTATGTTGTTCACAACACAGTTGTGATACAATTGGAAAGAGAAAAAGAGATTGAAATGATCGAAACATTTACATTGATAACACATTGAAAATTGAAATTGCCAATGTGATTCTGATCGTAATTTAAAACTATAATAATCAGATAATCATATGGTTTCTAGCTTCAATAACAAGCAAAAACTGACTAATAACCGATTCAGTGTAGCATATGAATCCCTCATAGGATACATTGCAATGCACTTATCAGGTGAATCCAATGCTGGACTGTTGCCTTTAACTTGAAATCAACAGATAGTCACATAAGTTAACTTAAGAAGGATAATCCTGGAACAGTTCATCTCAATAATTTGATTACATTAAACAAAAATCCAGGTGATTAGGGATTTACAATAGCAATCAGCCTTTCAGGCTAGAACTAGAACGAAAATGAAGATACAACGTATGATTTACAGTGAAAAAACTAAGCCACCATATAGTATTCTCTCCTCTCCTCCCCAACTTGTGATAACCACATCTCTTAATTATATATAATGTTTCACTTAAATTTTTAAACCTTTTTAAGAAAAATAGGAAAAAGGCATTTTCTGTACCGTATATTGCATCTGTATCTATTTCATATTTTAAATTCATTGGATATAATGTATACGGGAGGTAGAAGTTTTTGGTAGGTCATTTACCTATGCTCTCTTCTGATGCTGCTTGTTTTGGTACTCTCTCATTAGAATTTCAGCATAGAGAATCTCATTCCACGCATCAGGAACACCCGGAAGGCACCAATGACTGCAGTCTTGGTATCTCAATGGCGATTTTCTTTCTTCAGGTGAAAGATTCTGCTTCCTGTATACTGAAGGATGACCGTCCTTTCGAAAATCTGTCATCCTAGTGATATTTAGGTATGATACAGGTGTTTTCATATACTTAAGCACCTTCTCTAACACCCTCATCTTAGGCGGGTACTCTGTTAGGTACTTCTCGTTGTCAATGGGAGCAGTTTCATGGTCACATGCTCCACCAGAATTCCATTGCCCGCCACTGAATGAAAATAAAATCATGGTTATTGGTATCTTGATTCGAAACAAAACTAAACTCGATCAATAAAAATTGTCGTGCATATAATTTTTGGACATGAATTGCAACATAAATCTCAATTCCATTTGAAGAATCACACAAATCAAAACTTTCACCTGAACTTGTAGCCAACCACTTGTTTTTCGTCATTTTGATTTATGACTTAAATCTTCAATAGTTTTGAAGTTAGTATATGACATAGTAGTATCATATCAGCTTATTATTTTAGTTTAGAAATATTATATTTTTATTCATGTATCTTAGAATTCATAAGACTTCGTTTACCGTGCAGAAAATAGGTCTTCCAACTTATGATTTGAATCTCGATTTAATAACCACGAAAGAAACAAATAAGTTTATATGATTAAACATTCTTTAATGAGAAATGAAGAAATGCATTCTCAACTTAGGAGTAATGAAAACGAAACCAATAGTAATGAATGTGAGATAAAAAGAAGTATAACATCGCCAATTCATTTGCAAATTACCTGAAATGGGAAGCAGAATAGCCTCTAAACAAGACTAAGGACTTGGATGGATTTACTTTGGCATCAACCCACTTGCCCCAAGTTGTTATAGCTCTTCGGAACGCCTCAAGAACATTCAATTCATCATAGACATGGCTACCTTCTTGGTAATAGCCCTTCCTGAAAATTTTCACACCCAACTTAATCAAAATTCATAACAAGATTTCTTCAATCTTGGAACTTAGAAAAAACAATTATGAACACAAAGACAAGTTGGAATCAGTTCAAAAAGGGAAGTTATAATAATGCACTAACCCTTTAGAAGTTTTATCATGAGTCCACCAGTGACCAGTATTAAAGACAATAATATCAGCATCTTTATACTGATCTGAAGATCGACCAACTAAATCAAGACGAAGTGTTTCCTTCTTTGTTCCATTTTTATCAGGCATTTCCCACTCTTGAACTAAGAATGGTGATACAAAAAGCTCCACAGAGAAGTTATAATCCTATAAAACAATTGATACCAAACCAATATCATTAATAGAAGACTAATAACAAAACATTACAAAAATTAACACACAAGAAATCAATAGTTAGAGTTACCTTGAATATAAATGAATAAGAAGCTTCCCCTCTAAAATGGACTCTTCCATTTGCTTCATAAACTTTCTTTTTATCTTTCACAGAATTTCTTAGTATACAAATAAGTGATTCCCACATATTCCTATTCAAAGAATCACCAACAAAAACCAGTCTCTTGCCTCTCAACAAACCAAGCAGTTTATGTCCATCCAACCTATTAGTAACACAACAAATTGAGTTACACACACATATTATTAACAATTCAACCTAATTAATACCCCAAGAGAATTGGAAGCATAGTCACACGATTCACAATTCATTTCGGTACGTGGTACGGGTTCGGGTACGCGGTACGCTATTTTTAAAGAATTCGGTACGTGAGGGGTATACATAGTCAGTACGCTAATTGGTACGTTGTTAATAAAAAATTAAATAAAATATTTAATGAAAATATTAATTAGTATTAAATTTATGTTAATTAATATTATTAATCTAAAATTTATATTAATCATAAAATTGAGAATCAAATTTCCATCAAATAAAAGTTGAGTATATGCTGATAGCACATGTGTTTCGTGTATCATAGAGGGAAAACAAGTCACGCATCAAGAAGTGTAACTAACATTGAGAGGTAATCAAAGTTAGAAATAAACAAATTGTTAGATGTTCCAATATACAACCCAAATTCAATATACATCGTACAAAATGCATTATACTAGTGGACAAATGATGTTATACTTGTAACCATCATATTTTCACAGCTAAGTCTAAATCAGTCTCAACATTTTATATTTTGTTCTTATTTGATTGTTGGGGTGGCTCGCCGGTACTTAAGTTTTAAAGAATTCGGAGAGAATTACGACGAACCAATTCGCAAAAGTACCACGAATTGGTACGCGCGAACCAATTCGCGGTTCGTCACCTTTTGGAAGAATTATGTGACTATGATTGGAAGATACATCAATTATCATAAATTACAAAATTAATTAATTACAAAACTCCAAAATCAACAAATAAAATTAAAAAAACCAACACAAATAAGACAAATCTTATCCAATTTAAACAAACAAAAACATTAATCATATAGAAAACAACCGAGACATTGAACTCAAGTGATTAAAGAGCTTCACTAAAAGATGGATCGTTCTAGGGTGGAACAATTCTTGCGAGACTTTACTTACTTCGTGGCCGAACTCTGTAATTATTATGCCCCTTCCCCCGGGAACCGGACGGTTAACACCAAAAAACAAAATTAAAATTATATAGAATTGAATTGAATACCTTGGGAGGGTGCAACCCTTAGGTTTCCATTTATATTTCTGATAATCTTTATCAGGTATTCCATTTCGAATACAATTGAACTGTTCATCAATTATTGATGAACAAGAACCTGGTTTATAAAGAGGATAAGAATCATCTTTAACCCATTCACCATCAAAAAAATCACAATTCATCAAAGACTCCATCAACTCTGCATATTTATTGCTCTTTTTCCTAGCAAGTGATTGAGTGTAATTGTTCAAATCAACACCTTTCAATGAAGAATTAGAACTCAAATTCTTCTCAGGAAGATTTGAAACTCCTTCAACAGTAGCATTTGTAGTTTGATTAGCTTTGGTTTTTGCTTCATCAGAATTGGAAGAAGTTTGATTTTTAACACCAGAAAACAAATCCTCCTTTTTCACAATTTGCGAAGTAGTAGCATTTGTGGTATGATTTGTAGTTTCATCAAAATTTGAAGTGTGATTTTTAACACCAGAAGATGAATCTTCCTTTTTCACAATTTGTGAAGTGGAATTGTTGATTATAGTGTTGTTTGTGATTGGAACTGAAACTGAAACAGAAACTGCATCATCTTGTGAAGTGAGATTTGAAGGTTGAGAAAAAGTAGTTACATTGGTAGATCTAGAAATAGAAGTGTTGTTTTGAACTGGATCAAAAGGATATTGAAGATTTGTGGTGTTTTGTGGTTGTGATAGTGAAATGGTTGTGTTTGGGAAAAAGTAAGAAAAAATTGAAGAAAACTGAGAAGTGGAAGAAGAAGGTGAAGTGGAAATAGTTGGAGAAGGTGAAAAAGCTAAAAAAATAGTGAAAGCTGTTAGAATGTTAAGTTTCATACATTTGAGAGAGAGATTAGAAGAAAATGAGTGTAATTTTATTATCACAACTAGTTTCTTACAAGGCAAGCTTCACTCCTTATATAGGGTAGTGAAGGTGCATGAAGTGTCTTAACTAACTTCCATACATGATTATAGCCAAGGAAGTTAGTTATATTGGTAATTGAATCAAAACAAACTAATTACTTCTACTCTAAGCTACTTAAGCTAAAAATGCAAGAATATAAGAATTCTAACATCCTCCCTCAAGCTTAGGCTTATAAATGTCCTGTAAGCCTAACTTGTGTATGAATCCATTGAGCTTAGGAGCTGGTAATGCTTTGGTTAAGCAATCTGCAAGCTGATCTTTTGTTGATATAGGTAACAATCTCAGAATTCCCTGTTGTAGTTTCTCTCTTACCAGATGGCAGTCAATTTCAAGGTGTTTAGTTCTCTCATGAAAAACTGGATTGGAGGCAATGTGAATTGCACTCTGGCTATCACAATAGAGAACAGGAAGTTTGCTGCATTCAATCTTTAGGTCCTTCAGAAGGAATAGAAGCCATATTAGCTCACATGTAGCACTAGAGAGAGCTCTATACTCAGCTTCTGATGAAGACCTTGAGATGGTTATTTGCTTCTTTGCTTTCCATGATATGAGGGATGTTCCAAGAAAGAAGCAATGACCTGATGTGGATCTTCTAGTATCTACACACCTTGCCCAATCAGCATCAGAGAAGCCAAGTATCTGTACATCACTATGCCTTGAGAAGAATAAGCCTCTACCAGGACTATTTTTCAAGTATCTGATGACTCTACAAGCTGCATTATAGTGTATCATGGTAGGCTTATGAAGAAACTGACTTAGTTGCTGAGTGGCATAAGCAATGTCTGGCCTAGTGTTAGTGAGGTATAGTAGTTTTCCAATGATTCTTCTGTATTGTGATATATCATCAAACAATTTTCCTTCATCATTGTGAAGCTTTACTGCTGGGTCAAGTGGCATTGCAGCAGGTTTAGAACCAAGTAACCCAGAGTCTTTGAGCAAATCAAGGCAATACTTTCTCTGAGATATGTGAATTCCCTCCCTTGATTGAGCAACCTCAAGCCCTAAGAAATATTTGAGTGCACCAAGATCTTTGATTTTGAACTGAGCATCTAGAATTTTCTTAATTCTATCAAATTCTGCAATACTAGTGCCAGCTAATGTAACACCCGTATTTTTATTTTATTAGATTTATTAGAATTAATAACCTTTTTATAGTATTTTATTGGGCTAATTATTATTAAGTGAGATAATGTCCATTTTAGGAAAGAGTATAGTAATTATTTTATTAAGTGAGTGAGTAGTGTTGTGAGAGAATAGAATAGTTGGGCTTAAGTTAATTGGGCTTAGGCAAAGAGGAAGGATAGTTTGGTCTTTGTAAAACATTAGGTTTTAAATAGGGTTTTGAGGGTTAGAGTGAGTAAGAGCTCATAAGAGAAAAATAGAGAAAGAGGTAGAGAGAGAAGCTTAGAAGATAGAAGAAGAAGAAGGAGGAGGAAGTAGATGGGAAGAGAAGGACTCAAGTGTTCATCTTAATAGAAGGTAAGAGAGTAGTTTTTCAATTCATAGAGATGGTTAAAGAGAGGGGAGATGTCTAATCTCCATACCCAAACTCTCTCATCTCTTTTGGTGGGAAAGGGAAATCAAGGGAATGTGATTTAATTATTTTATGTGTTGTTGTATGATGTTAATATGTCATTATATGATTCTATCTTCCATTTCTATCATCAATTTCGTGATTTATGAATGATTTGTTGTTGTTGATATTTGAAAATGGGTTTTGAGCAAAATGAGGAAAAATCTCTACTTTTTACTTGAGATGATGTTTGATGATGTTAGAACTTGTACTTCTAGGTCTATATATGATATGTATGCTTAAATGTGATAGCTTTAGGAGTTTATGACATGAAATTCGTGATTTGTATGTGATTTTATGTGAAACCCGAGAGCAGAGCATGAAAATCTGGGTTTGGTCGCTAAGCCACCAATTCGTCGCTGCAAGCGAGGATTCATGTGTTCTTCATGAATCCAGAATTTTAGGTGCTCGCTGAGCGACCACCAGCGACCACCAGCGACCAAGACCTGATTTTCGTCGCCAGGTCTCGCTCTGAGCGATGAACGCTCTGCCTCTTCTCGCTTTTTCTTCGCTAGTAGTCGCCCAGCGACCAAGACCTAATTTTGAGAATTTTCTTCATGTTGTATGATGATTATGAGTGTATAACATGTTTAGATTTGGTCTTATAATATGTTATATGTTTGGATTGATTGAATCTTGAGTTGGTATGATAACAATATGCTTATGTGTGTATGTTTGATTGAAATTGATAAATGATGATGATAGATAATTAGTAATGATGTATGATGATTAATGATGTATGAAGATTAGTTAATAATGTATGTTGATTAGCTAACAATGTGTGATGATTAGAAGTTAATTAATGATGATGAATTACGATGTTCATATTTTATGATGATGATTGATTATGGTGAATATTATTATTTAGAATTTGATAATAATAATTGGATGCCTAATTGAATTGAGGTGAATGAATTACTTTATGATATGTGTGCTTGAATGTATACCTTAATGATGATATGATGATGTGAATTTGATGCGAATTGAGAAGGGGTAATAGGGTTGAGCGGCCTATTATTCATGAGTAGATGTTTGGTGTTATCATCATTATATGGTATGTGTGCATTCATGCATTCATGAGTCAACTTGATGCGAGTCCCCCATGACTTAAAACTGACTTGATGCGAGTCCCCCATGACTTAAAACTGACTTGATGCGAGGGATATATGTTTATCCAGAACATTGTGACTCCAAGGGCTGCGGTTACTTGGGGGGTGTTCATTATTTTGATGCGGGTACCACATGCATTTAGTTATGTCTAGGGTGACATGACATGAGATTGTGACATTAGTTTGCATTAGGATAATTGTGCACTCTAATTGGTATTTGGTAATTGTCATTGTTTCTATCATGATTTGTGAATGATTGAATAATGTGATACTTATGATTGAGCGTACTATGAGATGTTTAATATTAATTGATAATTGTGATTGTGTTTTCCCATTATCATTATAATTGAGATTGATTGAATAATGAGAACTTGGTTATATGTTTAATTGCATGGTAATGAGTATAGTTTATTGCCATTACGGATATTGATTGCATGTTATTGGATAAGTATGTGATCTAGTTTTATTATGAATGTTTTCCATAATGTAAGTGTACCTTATACTTACTATTATGAACTTGAATTGAAACTAACTCTCTTATTTTGTGTATATGTACTGGTTTGGGTCCAGATTCTACAGTTGGTATGTCTCGGTGAAGCTTCGCTCTGATCACGACACGGGCAAATGGTTTCCTATGTGTAGAGTTTTGTTCATATTTTCAAATTCATTTAAGGATGTATTGTTTTAGAAACATTTTTGTATTAAATGGTATACCCACTAATTAAGTTATTAGTAGGTGTTTTGTAAGAGGTATTTGTAATGCTCGAACCGCTATTTTTATAATAAATAATCATTTCCGTTGCGTACTTTGCATTATATTTAAGAGTTATAATTTTATTAAATAGCGGGTTTGGGTGTTACAGCTAAAATCACATCATCAACATAGACAAGTAAGGCAGTGAAATCAGTGGATGTAGTGAGAGTGAAGAGAGAATAGTCAGAAGTGGATTGAGTATATCATTCTTGAATGAGCAGTGAAGTGAGTTTTTCATACCACATACGACTGGCTTGCTTTAAACCATAGAGACTTTTGAGTAATTTGCAAACCTGGCCATGTTTATTGTGTACAACACCATCTGGTATAGTCATGTACACATCCTCCTCTAAGTCACCATGCAAAAATGCATTGTTGACATCTAGCTGGTGCAAATTCCATTGTTTAATAGAGGCAATGGCAAGCAATGTTCTGACTGTTGTTATCTTTGCCACTGGTGAGAAAGTGTCAAAGTAATCTAATCCCTCAATTTGATTGTAACCTTTAGCAACTAATCTTGCTTTGTGTCTCTCTATAGTTCCATCTGCCTTATATTTGACTTTGTAAACCCACTTGCTACCAATAGGTTTAGCTTGAGGTGGTAAATCAACCATTATCCAAGTTCCTGTCTTAGTTAATGCCTCTAATTCATTGTTCATAGCCTTTTGCCAACACTCATACTTACATGCTTCTGCATAAGATTGTGGTTCAGGTGTGTGTGTGACTGACATTGTGTATGCATGATGTGTTTTAGACAATTGAGATAAAGAATGATATTCAGAGATAGGATAAAGACTACCTTTGGAAGAGTGATCTGCTGATCTACTTGTCTGATTGCATACATAATCAGAAAGATAAGAAGGCACTTGTTTAGTTCTAACAGGTCTGGTGGAAATGGGATTTTGAGATGGTCTATTATCTGGTGATGATGCATTTGATGTGTCATTTTCTGTGGGAGAGATATCTAGGTCATTTTCATTTTCTGTGGGAGAGATATCTAGGTCATTTAAGGGTTGTGTGACTTGAGATGTAGTATCAGGTTGATCAACAGGCATTGGTAATGCAGTGTCTGTTTGGTCATTAGGTAGTGGTAAGGTGTAGCTGAGATGGTAATGCCAATTTGGGCTAGTAGCTGAGGGTGTATATGGCAGAATATGGTCATGATGTACAACATTGCGAGAGACAAAAGTTTCCTTACTATTAAGATCATAAAGTGTTACACCTTTGACACCTTGCTTGTAACCCAAGAAAATGCAGGTCCTACTTCTAGGTTCAAGCTTTGTTCTGTGTGCTTGAAGTGTAGATGCATATGTGAGTGAACCAAAAACCTTTAGATTTTCTAAATCAGGTAATTTATTGAAAAGCATTTCATAAGGTGACTTATGCTGCAAGGCAGGTGTAGGTATTCTATTAATCAAAAATGTTGCATGTTGAACAGCATAAGACCAAAACATTTTAGGTATTTTAGCTTGAAAAAGTAGTGATCTACCAACATTTAATAAATGCTGATGTTTCCTTTCAACCCTTCCATTTTGTTCAGGGGATTCAACACAGCTAGTTTGATGGATTATCCCTTTTGATGCATAAAATTGAGGCATGATAAACTCTATTCCATTGTCAGATCTAACAATTTTAACTTTTGTATCATGTTGAGTTTCAACTAACTGTATAAAATCTTTTATATGTTGTCTTGCCTCAGATTTATGTTTCATAAGAATTATCCAAGTAAATCTGCTATAATCATCAACAACAGTTAAGAAGTAACTATGACCATGCAATGATTTAGTACTGATAGGCCCCCAAATATCAAGATGTATCATTTCAAAAGGAATCACAGCTTTATTACAACTATTAGTATATGGTAATTTCTTGTGCTTAGCTAAGTGACATATGTCACAAACACCTTTATCATCTACAATTATGTAAGGAAACTGTTTGTGCAATAGTTGCATTCTATTTATTGATAGGTGACCTAGTCTAAAATGCCATAAGGCTTGATCAGGAATGGTATTAGTATGAATTCCATCTGTAGCATTCACATGTACATTCTTATCCTTCAAATTGAGGTAGTACAATCCTCCAAGAAGATCAGCAGAACCAATCATCCTCTTAGTTATCTGGTCCTGAATGGAACATTGAATACCATTAAACAAGAGTGTGCATTTTAATACCTTACACAATTGAGAAACAGACACTAGATTAACTGAAAAATTAGGGATACATAGCACATCAGTAAGAGTGAAACTATTGGAGAATTTTACTATGCCTGAGTGCTTAGCAAAAACTTGACTGCCATTAGGTAATTTGACTGGTATAGGAGTGATTTCAATATAAGATTGAAACCACTGAGTTGAATTGCAGATATGATGGCTTGCACCAGAATCTAATAACCAATTTTCTAGACTACATGCATTTGAAAATATAGAAACATTACCTTGATTCACTGACGTATGGCCAGTGAATTCAGCTGAACCAACCTTACTTGAAGATGGATTGTTAGAGGTTTGGCTAGGGAAAGAACTTTGAAGTAGATTGATCAACTGAAGAGCTTGATCTTGAGTGATAATGTTGGATCCAGAGTCACTTCCAACAGCTGCAATTGTAGCATCATTTCCTTCCTCAATTGTAGCATTGTTGGAGCTAGAGCCCTTCCTAAGGTGCGGAGGCAGGCCATGCTTCTTGAAGCAGGTCTCAATGGTGTGATTATCACGACCACAGTAGGTGCAAAGCTTAGGTGTAGACTTAGAAGAACTAGCAAACCGTGACTTAGCAGCATTAATCAAGGCATCAGAATCCTGAGAAGGAGTGAAATTACCTTGACGTTCATGTTGTAGAACAAGTGAAAACACCTTGTTAAGAGGTGGAAGAGGTTCCATCAACAGAATTTGAGACTTCACAGTATCAAAATTAGAATTCAAACCAGTTAAGAACCTAACTGTGTGAAGAAGAAGGTGATTCTGACGAGCAGTGCGCATTGCCGCACAAGCACAACGATTGCGACAAGTACAAGTAGGAATTGGTAGATACAGCTCCAATTCTTCCCAAAGAACTTTCAGATCAGAGTAGAAATCCGTAACAGAGCGAGAATCTTGCTTCAAAGCGTAGATTTCTTGTTGAAGCTCAGAGATACGGATCAAATCACCTTGAGAGAAACGTTCACGCAATTCATTCCATATGTCAATCGCGTTTTCAAGGAACACGACGGATTGAGCAATGGACGGTGAAACAGAGTTGAGGATCCACGATGAGACGAGCTGATTGCAACGATTCCAAGCACGGAAAGAAGGATCAAAAGCATCGGTAGGAATCGGAATGCTGCCGTCAATGAAATCAAGTTTCATTTTCGCGCCAAGAGCGCGCTTCATGGATCTTGACCAAGCTTGATAATTCGATCCGGTGAGAAGAGGAGAAACGGTGACGGTGGAAGGTCCATCACTGGGATGAACAAAGAAAGGAGAAGAGTGATCAGCGGTTGGTTCCGGTGGAGCAACACGAGGAGGCATGGTTGATCGGAAAAGTTAGCTACGGCGAACGGAAAAGTTTGTTACGGAAGCGGGAAAGATCTAGAAGGCGTGTGATACCATGTTAGAATGTTAAGTTTCATACATTTGAGAGAGAGATTAGAAGAAAATGAGTGTAATTTTATTATCACAACTAGTTTCTTACAAGGCAAGCTTCACTCCTTATATAGGGTAGTGAAGGTGCATGAAGTGTCTTAACTAACTTCCATACATGATTATAGCCAAGGAAGTTAGTTATATTGGTAATTGAATCAAAACAAACTAATTACTTCTACTCTAAGCTACTTAAGCTAAAAATGCAAGAATATAAGAATTCTAACAAAAGCAATGAAAACAAGCATAAAAGCATAAGCAAAAGCGATAGTGGTTTTAGTTTTGAAAATGGTGAAGAGATTTTTGAAGTCTAATTTGTGTAAGTTATTTCCAGTAGTAGTACCTATAGGAGCATATTTGGAGGTATCAGCCATGGAAATGGAAGTGGAAGTTCAAAGTTTGAAAGGGTTTTTGTGTGCAATGTGCAATGTGCAATGTTTGAAAGTTATTTCCAGTAATGTTTGTTGTAGGGTAGTGTAATGCAGTTAAGTTATTTTGGTACATGAGATTGAGATGAGAGTGAAAGTGAAAAAAAGAAGAGAAGAGAACAAAAGTGTGTGGGGTGGGTATGTATGTATGTTTGGCTTAGTTACATTAACTAAATCTGAAGTGTGATTTACAACAACACTAACTATGACTTTGAGTCAAAAGTGTGGAAAGACAAACAGAAACAGAGATTCAGAATAAATAAATAAAATAATGGAAATGGTGGTGATGGAGAAATAAGAAGGAAGGAAGGAGCATTTGTTTGCGGTGCCGACGATTTAAGAAGATTTGTTGTGCTTTGCATCTGCGGAAGAGCCACACAACTTAGTAGTAATAATTTACTTAATGTTATATTAACTTGTGCTCTAAGGGCAAATGTTAAGATACTTTAATATAGAAATTCTACATTTAATGATGTAAGAAATTTAATGTTTGAAAGATAAAATGCACAACTAATTTCAATAAATACTTTTTAAATTTGTTTTCTTAACATGTGCCTCAAGGTTTTTTAATGCCAATTCTAACAAATGTTTTTTATAAAAAAAAATGTTTTTTATACTAAATAAGAAGATTTATTTTGTTATACTAAATAACAAAATAATTGAATTTTTTTATGCAAATTGTCACCATTTTAAATATTTTTTTCTTCTTTTTAGTAATCTCTTTTGATTAGTTAGTGGAAATGGTGTTTGAATGTGTTAGTTAAAGTATTTTCTAATGGTGGACTTGCTCTTTCGAAACTAAAATTGAAGTTTATAGTTTAATGAAGAACAATTGATTAGTGTAAACACAAAAATTTACAAAAAGTAAAGTCTTCACAGTAGTATATCATTTATAAGTATTTATCTGTATCTATGTTATAAATATTTACATATAATTAACCCTTTTATTGTTTTACTAAATATTCCATTCATTCTAAACCATCAACATGGGTAAGCATCTGGGCACTCAATTAGGTAGGGTAGAGGATGCAGCACTATATGACTATCCTCAGAAGGCACGGATCGTTAAAATCAAAGTTAGCTTAAATGTAGAGGAACCCATTAGGCCTGGTTTGTTCATTGGCAACACTACTGATGGCATCTCTTGGGTTGATTTTCGTTATGAGAACCTTCCTATGTTCTGTTTTGGCTGTGGCTTAGTTGGACACACTGAAGAAAAGTGCAGTAGCAACACTACGCCCCTACCTGAAGGTGCTGTCAATCCTAGAGGTCCTTGGTTACGATCTAACATATATGGGAAAAGGGTGACTGATAGAAGAGATAAGAGGTTTAATAGCAATCCTCTACAATCTGCCAGTGGAGGCCAGTTCAGTCCAATTCCCAAAGCCATGCTGGATATGTTAGCTAAAATGAAGTTAGAGGAAGAGCAGGAAGCAGAAGAACCTACAGGACCTACCACCAAGACCAGCTCACAAAAACAAGACATGACCAGGGACGAGACTATGAACAAACTCACCCACACCCCCACTATGACTAAAAGAAAGTTTCAAAGGACTCAAGGCACCAGCCATCTCATGGAGGCATCTACAACAAACCCTCACCAGGGATATCTAGAGGTTAGCCTAGACAAAAGGGCTAACCAGGGAATATGAAGCTGCTATCTTGGAACTGCAGAGGCCTTGGGAAGCCTGCTGCAGTTAGAGCCCTTAGGCAACTCACCAAAGCCCATCATCCTGATATTGTTTTCCTTATTGAAACTAAGCTCCAAAGTTCTGAACTCTCAGCTAAAACCAATTCTTTTGGTAACTGTTTCTCCAATATTTTTTCTGTGGATTGTTCTTTGTCTAATAATAATAGGAGTGGTGGTTTGGCTATATGCTGGACTAATGATGTAAAGCTTAATATCATTGACTTTAATGAAAGATTAATTGATTGTTATGTGGAGTGTGATGATAATATGTATAGCTGGAGAGCTACGGGTCTTTATGGGTATTCTAAAACCCAACAAAAGCCAATGACCTGTGAGCTCATCTCTAATCTCTCTAACACTAACACTCATGACAATTGGCTTTTGTTTGGGGATTTCAACTTAATCAGAAACTCTAATGAGAAACATGGGGGCAGGGAGAGTTATAATAGCTCTTCTAGCTTATTTAATGATACTCTGACTGCTTGTGATCTTAATGACCTGGGTTACTATGGGGATATCTTCACCTGGTCTAATAACCAGGAGGAGGGTCATCACATTAAAGAACGTTTTGACAGGTTTTGTGCATCCACTAGTTGGATGGCCAGATTTCCTAGACACACAAATTATCATCTTATGAATTATATGTCTGATCATAACCCTATATTGTTAGTTTTTGGCACTAACCATGATTTCAGGGAGGATTCTCACACCAAAGGGTCCATCAAAAGATTTGAAAATGTTTGGCTTCAGGAGAAGGCCTGCCACCAGATCATCAAAGAAACATGGGATCAAAACCAGGGGGACACCTCTGACAAGCTTAGGGCAGTCATGGATAACATCTTCAGGTGGGGTAAAGCTAACTGTGGCAACATCCCTAGAGAGATTAAAGCTATTCAAACCAGGCTTCAGAGACTGAATACTACTACTCCTACTAGAGACCAGCTCAATACTAGACATCAGTTGGAGACCAACCTTGACACCCTCCTCCTTAAAGAAGAATTATGGTGGTCACAAAGGGCCAAATCTAATTGGTTGCAGCATGGAGACAAGAATTCTAAGTATTTTCATTTTAAAGCTTCCCAAAGACACAGGAAGAATACCATTAATTTTATTCAAGATCCACAAGGCTCTCACAAAACCCAGAATAAAGAAATCCAGGAAGTTTTCCTCAACTACTTCAATGACATCTTCACTTCATCTACTCCTACTAACATTCAAGACTCTATTAATGTGGTGGCCAATAGAGTTTCCCCTCAGATGAAGGAGTATCTCAGTCAGAATTTCACAGATGCAGAAGTTTCCTTTGCCACCCATCAACTAAAGGGCAATGCAGCTCCTGGACCTGATGGCCTTAATGCCAACTTTTATCAATCCTACTGGGACATTATTGGAGGAGAAATTACCCAGACAGCTCTACAGATCCTAAATAATGGTGGTAACCCTTCCTCTTTTAATGATACTTATATTTGTCTTATTCCTAAACACAAAACCTATGATTCCTGCTGACTTTAGGCCTATTGCCCTGTGCAATGTCATGTTAAAGATTATCACTAAAACTATTGCTAATAGAATTAAGACTATCCTCCCTGAGATTATTAGCCCTCATCAAAGTGCCTTCTTACCTGGTAGACTCATTTCTGATAACACTTTGCTTGCTTTTGAGACTTTCCACCATCTTAAGCACAATAAGAATAAGAAAAAAGGTTATGTGGGCATCAAACTTGATATGGCTAAGGCCTATGACAGGTTAGAATGGGTCTTCATTAGCACCACTCTCAAAACTATGGGATTTCCTAGTAACTTAGTTCAGACTATTATGAGTTGTGTTACCTCTGTGTCTTTTTCTGTTTTAGTTAATGGTCAACCCTCCCATAGTTTTAAACCTAATAGGGGTATCAGGCAAGGTGACCCTTTGTCCCCTTACCTCTTTATTCTTTGTGCTGATGTTTTCTCTAATATGATATCTGCTAAGCAGGATCAATCTCTTATCAATGGTCTGTCCATCGCTCAGAATGCTCCTAAGATCTCTCACCTATTTTTTGCAGATGATAGTCTCATTTTCTGCAAAGCTAAGAAAGAGGAGGCAGCTCATCTTAAGGCTATCTTTGAGGAATATCAAAGAATCTCTGGTCAGCTTATAAACATGACCAAATCTGAAATGACCTTTAGTCCCAGGCTCTACCAACACATCAAAGATGATTTTCATAGGAACTTGCCTCTGCCTATCACCAACAACATTACTAAGTACTTGGGTATGCCTACTCAGATTGGACACTCCAAACAGGCTGTTTTTAATTTCATTCTGGACAAAGTTAGAGGCAAGCTCAAAGGTTGGAAGGAAAAGCACTTATCCTTTGCAGGCAGAGCCGTGCTGATTAGTGCTGTGATTCAAGCACTACCCACTTATATTATGAGTTGTTTTATGCTACCTAAGAGCATGTGTGTTAAGATAGAAAAGGATATATGTAGATTTTGGTGGGGTGGCAATGATGGTCAACACAAAATCCATTGGAAAGCTAGGAAGGACCTATTTCAACCTAAATTCAGAGGGGGTCTTGGCTTTCGAGATATGTTCCTCTTCAACAAAGCTATGCTAGCTAAACAAGTCTGGAGACTCCATTCTGCACCTAACTCTCTTGTCAGCCAATGCCTAAAAGCTAAATACTACCCCAACACTGATATTTTTCATTCTCTTCAAGGAAGACAGTCCAGCTATGCTTGGCAAAGCATACACCAAGCTATTGAACTTGTTCATAAGGGCAGTTGCTGGAAAATAGGTGATGGGCAATCTGTCAATATATAGGAGGACAACTGGTTAGTGTATCAGAACGGGTACAAGATAATAACTCCTCAGGCTGGACACAACAATATCACAACTGCTAAAGACATAATGCTGCTCCAACCCAACAAATGCTGGAACCATGACCTCATTGATCAAGTTTTTCTCCCTTTTGAAGGAACTCTGATCAAACAAATTCCCCTTGTAATGGAACCTGTTGAGGATCAGCTGATGTGGCCTCATTCTAAGCAAGGCACATACACGGTCAAATCTGGTTATAATCTTCTAAAACAATGGAAAGAAGCTGAGGGACCTGGATCTGCTGATGGAAACTCTAACAATGAGCTATGGAAAAAGATTTGGACCTTACACACTATTCCTAGACACAAAGTATTGCTATGGAGGGTGATTTAGGGGGCTATCCCGGTCAAGAGCCAGCTTAGCCTTAGAGGGGTACAGTGTAATATCCTATGCCCTCGATGCTTAGAGAAGGAAGAGACAATGGACCATGTCTTTATGAAGTGTCATTTTGCCTCCAGAGTTTGGTTCGGCTCTAAACTAGGGGTCAATTTCAACAACATCCATACTAGCTTCATAGAATGGCTAACCCACGCTATCAATTCCCTCAATGAAGACGACATAAGCTATGTGGCTGCCATAACCTACAGTCTCTGGTTTGCTAGAAACCAACAAGTTTTTGATCTCAGATGTATGGAGAATGAACACGTCATCAACAGAGCTAATCTCAGTATTCAGGAGTACCAATCTACCCTTGCCTATGAGACTGCTAACTTATCTACTCAACACCAGCACCAAACTACCTCTTCTTCCACTCCTAACAGGTGCTCGAATGCTAACAAAAGATGGACTAGACCTAATAATGGAGTTATTAAGGTTAATTGTGATGCTAACCTGACAATCGAAGGCAGCTGGGGTCTTGGAGCGATCTATCGTGACTCGGAAGGAGCTATTCTTGCTGCTGCAACGTGGGTTGTCCCGGGAAGTAAAGATCCTACCCTTGCTGAAGCTTGCGCTCTGTATAAAGCCGTTCTTCTGGCGCTGGATTGTGGCTTCTACGATGTGGAGTGTGAGAGCGACAACGCCACCGTTATCTCCTTCGTCAACAACGTTTCGTCTAGCCCTAGGTCTTATGTTGGGAATTTTGTTCAGGGTATTTTGTGTAACAGGGTTAGATTTAGGCGTATTGCTTTCCGGCCCATTAGTCGTAAGGCCAACACAGTGGCCCATAGCTTAGCTGGGCTAGCGCATATCGAACCCAACAGAGTGTGGATTGAGAATGCTCATCCTAGTATTGTTCCCCTTTTAATCAGGGACCTGATTCATTAATATAATCAGTTTTACATTCAAAAAAAAAAAATTATAAGAAAAAAAGTAAAAACCACACTAATTAAAAAAACTAAAATATAATATTCGGAGTATATATTTTTATTTTTTTAAAAAATTAAGTAAGTTTCACAGGAAGGCGTGAAAATAATTTTTATTGGTAATTGCTTATTAAAAAAGAGGAAAATGAGTAAGTTAAATATAGGGTGTATTTAATTTCATGAGAATAAGTAAAAAAGAAAATTGGAAAAAAATAATTGGTTTTTTCTCTTATAATTTAGAGGAAAAAAAGAATTTTTATTCAAATAGGAGAGTATAATCATTTTTTAAAAGTGAGATTGTGAGAATTACTTGAACATTTTTTTTTAAAAGTATAATTACTTGAACATGTTCATAGTAAATGAGAGGAATGAGGATTATTTAAGTAATGGGTCACAATAAAAAAAAATATCCAGAGATTTGGGTGTTTGTATGAGTCACGGAAAGTGGGTTGAAAAATTGATTTGGATTGATATGGGCAATTTCGGATTGAGAGAATTGGACCGACGGTACTAGCTGAAACCCACCCGCATGAGTAAAATGTCGCGCTTTGCACTAAAATTTTCTAGTCACACCCCAAAAAAATCTAGTTACACCCAATTTTAATTAAAATTTAATCATAATACCAAAATGGTCCTTCTATTTTTAAAAACTGTTTTTCATCTTTTTATACTTCTGCTTCACGCGTTATCTCTCTCATAAATTCCATTAATGTGTTCTCTCTCACAATGAAAGATTGAATTTTGATGATCTTTCGTTAAGACTTTATTGTATAGGTTATTGGAATTATACTTTCCATGACATTCTCTTTTTCAAGTGATTTCATGTTGCCCGCGTGATTTCAATCATTCGTGAATGTAATCTAAGTTAAATGTTTACGTAAATTGTTAATGTAACATAAGATCATTTACGTGAAAAAATTGTCGTCCAAATCATATCTAAATTGAGTTTACATGACCTAAGCAAACTCAGTTCACATAATCTTCCGTAAACTCAGTTCACACTTATATTCGGTTTAAGGGTTCACTTAATTCAGTTGACATGAACTTAAGTAAACTCAATTTATATAAGAAGGTTGTGTAAACTGAGTTTACATGAACGTCTATATACATTGAATTTACAATAGATTATGTAAATGAGTCTTCGTATAAGTACACAAACTAAATTGGTTTCAAAACTTACTTTTCAGATTGAGTTTAAGCAGAGATGAACATGACAAAAATTAAAGCGGTGGATATAAATGGCAACAACATTATGTGTTTGAGGGTCTTACTTGTTCATTAAGAAGAAGGAGAATGGAAGAGAAAGTGAGAAACACGCAAAAAGAATTTAGATGACATTGAAAATTTAATTCATTTTAAAGTTATTTTGGTCAATTTGAGGTGTAAACAATTTTTTTTGGGTGTGATTAGAAAAATATCTTTGCACTAGGGTTTGTGATATACAAACTCTAAACTCTTCTTCCGTCTCGTCTTCACACTTACTCACTTCATGATAAACGTACAGCCTACGGCTACTATAGATCATCTTGAAAACAGGAAAGGAACTAGATTCTAACCGCAACCTATCAATAGAACCAAAGTTATCAAATAAAAAAGAAACATGACTCTAACCGCGACCTGCCGATATAACCAAAATTATCTAATAAAGTGCGACCCTAACAGCAACCTGTCAGTAGAACCCCTACTCACGAATTAAGAGAGTTTAACTCATTTCTGGCCAAACTGCCCACAAAGTAAGCCGATTTCATGCTTGTTGATTGATTGAATTGAAAATTGAATACTAGTCGTTCATTGGTTTGTTTAATGGTGTTTGAATTTGATCAACCTGTATACAGTGTGTTTGAACTGATCATATATAAGTTGAATTGAGTTGAACTGCGGTTGAATTGAATCACTGTTATTTCAACAAGTTTCTCAATAATACTATTAATTAACTTATGTAAAAGAACGAACAATGAAGTGAACATGCATGATCATGATTCATGACTATTTGCATTAAAAAAAAAAAGTATGACTATGACTATGGAATATGGACGTATCACACTTTTGCTTTTGTGGGATTAACTAACAGCGCGAAATTGCACCAAGTTGTGTGTCGGTGAAGCCGCGTTTTGCAATTAGAAATGTTGAATAATATTGGATTTTAAGGACGCAAATTTAATTTTGTTGGTTAAGTTTTAATCAATGCGAAAAATAAATCACCGACAAATTTAAATCCTTATGGTGACATTATAAAATAAAGGAAAATGCTATTTAGCAAGAATTTTTTGATGCAAGAAAGAGAAGAATAAATCCTCACCCTTAATTACATCCATAACCACCCATGTTTTCCACTAAAAAAGAAGATTAAATGACATCATCCTTTAAGATTTTGCCATGTGTTAATTCTTGCATTTCTTATGTAAAAATTTCATGCTAAATAGCAATGTTCTAAAATAAAACCTTGTACTCTCCTAAGCTCTCACATTAGTAATTAGCAATTACGTATATTCAAGAATATAATTTCTTTTTACACAATATTGTATTAAAGAATCTAGTTGATACTAGTAAGTCACTAAATTTGATCTAATAATAAGAGATTTGGATGACATATTAGAAGTCTAGGTTCCTTCAATTCCATATAAAAAATAAAAAAAGATATTTTTTTTTAATATATGCAATGTCAACTCAATGGATTGTAGTTTAGTTCTTCAGCTCATTTGTATAAAAAAAATATTTCTTATTTTCTTTACAAATTCTCTTAATCATTTTTTATTACATTAATTCCCCTAATTTCTTAATATTGGAAAATTTTTGTTTTCTAATGTATTGAATAATTGATGTATCTAATCAGCATCGTTCTTGATACTTTATGGGTCTTAGGTCAATCATAAAATTAAAAAAAATATTAAATTTAACATAGTACACATTAATACATAATAATAATTTTACAAAATATTAAAAAACTTACTTTCACTCGAAAATTTATAAAAAGCGATTTCTTCAAGCATTTTAAGATGCAAAATCATTTATGATCATATCAACATCAATATTCTTCAACATATCCTGTAAATCATTAGTATCTTCTATATTTGTTAGCATTGTATAAATTACTAGTGTAAAACCCGTGCCAATGCACGGTGTAATCATTATTGTTAATTTATTTAAAAATAATATGTATAAAATTAATACAATTAAGTGTTTAAAATGACACAAGCAAATTAATTTTACACATATAGTTAATAAGAATTGTTAAAAAATAACTCAAAAAAACGGTTTGTACTACAAGTTTAAATTGTAATCTTGGCAATATAAATAAAAAAAAATTATCAATGAGTTTCAATATTTTATAATTACAATGAGGTAATATGATATATATTTCTAGATGTAACTACTAAATTATTGGAATATAAGATGCATATCAATTAAGTCAGAAGAATTAAAAAAAAAAATTAATCACTATTTATCATATAGTGATAACAAATAAAATTATCACAACCACCAAAAATAATATAATTACAATGAAAGGGAAAAATTAAATAAGTTGATTAATAAGGGAATAAAAAATAACAAATCAAAACTATAATATGAAAATTAAGAAACAACATTGATGAATATTTACAGAATGAATGAATACTTGGTGTGGGGATGAATGAGTTGAGTAAATGTAAGGATGAGCATATAAAAAAAAAATATATATATATATATAGTTACAATTCGAATCAAAATGAAAATATTCATAATCAACACCTAGAAGGAATATAAACGTAATATATTTTGGAAATAAAATGACAAATTATATTAATAAAATAATAAAAGAGAATAAAAATCCAGGATGATGAACGTAATTTAAATGGAAATTTTGTGTTTAATTGCCCAAATTGGAAACAACAAAAGTAGTCAAATAAAAGCAATAACAATTTTGAATCTTGAATATTTAATTTGATAAATTATTTTAAACAAAAATCACAGTATGAATCTAAAAATTCCATATTAACTTTAGATTAAAATAAATCGTTTACTACCAGTTTTTTTTATATATAACAAATTGAATTTTAATTAACAGTTTTGATTTGTGACATTAAGGTTGTATATTCTTCCAAAATATAACAGGAACATAATTTCTGAGATATATTATATAATTTTTTTGGTATTTGAATGATCACATATTGTTATATGGATTATTATTCCACTATTACATTATTCAAAAATTCATAATTGATTTTTGTTATATACTGAAGTCGTCGAGTGTTTAGGTTGTAAATAGTTTATTCTCTCGAATATCATTACAAAGAATAAGAATATTGCCTAATGATTGTACTTAGATATGCAAATGGTTTAGATAACTGGCCAACTTATAAAAGCAAAAGTAGTCAACGAAAGTAAGAAAAGTATAAAATAATGAATTTATTTCGTTTGAAATTAAACTTTATAAAGATCTAACATTATGATTTTCAAAAAGATTCGATATATTATATTTAAAATAACAATTAAATAAATTTAACCAAATATATCTTAATGATTCTATTATATTATGATACACACTAATAACCTATTTTAACTAACATTACATTTTAAACCCAATCAAAATAAATAAATTAAACTGTTTACTATATCATCAAACAAAATTACTTTTAAACTTTATCCAAATCACTTATCCATTTGAATCGAGAATATTCGCCATTTAGCATTATACAGAAAAAATCGGTACAATGAGAATATCATCAATTTCCTATTGGAATTTCTCAATAATTTACATATTCATCGTATGAATAGTCATATTCTTCAAAATTTTAAAATATGAATTTCATCATATTGTGCTATTATTCAAAAGAACTATTTAACTAAAACACTCCAAAAGACAAAAAAAAAATGATAACCACCGAAAACAGGAAGACCACGATTTCAAAATAGCATAATCCAATAACATGCCGCAGCTTAAATCATCCAAAAAGATTATTAGCGAAAATACCAAATACAACAAAATACAAAAAAAAAAAAAAAAAAAAAAACCCACAATTATACATAAAATGAACAAAGTCAATCAAAAATATAACAGCAAAACAAATACAAACAATTCTAAGAATCCACACAAAAACTAAAAAACAAAATGAAGTAGAACCACCAGCATAATCTCCAACTGACATTAGGTCCTTCCTTTATTCAAAACACACCGTGTAACAATATTGGGATCAACCAGAAGATCGCTGGATCCATTTAAATACTCACAAATCATTTCAGTTGTTGTGGTGGTGCAAGGGGAAGGATTAACAACACGCTTTACCTTCGCAGCAAAACAAACAGTGCTGCATATAGACTACAATAAAGAATTGGCAATAATGAAGGACAAATAATAAGGACTAAGAACATAAGCATATAATTCGGTAACAATATTAATTAAATAATAAAATAGAATAAGAATCTTGAATAATCTCTCTACCTGGATATAGAAATTTTTATATCATTGACCGAGTGGAAATAGCAAAATTAGACAAAAACACAAGTTTGAAATCATAAATATTATTACATTGAAATATATTGTAAGTAACCACTACTAGAAAACATGTGTTTAGCAACCGATTTAGCGACCGATTTTCATCAAAATCGGTCGCTAATTCAATTAGCGACCGATTTAGCAACCAATTAAAATCAGTAGCAAAAACCTTGGTCGCTGATCCGTAGTGACCAAATCAGCAACCGATTAGCAACTGAATTTTGAGACTGAATTAGCAACCAATTGTAGCAGCCAATTTAGATACCGAAATCAGAGAACAGTTTAGAGACAGAGTTTGCGACACATTGTGCGACGCTATTAGCAACTAATTTAGTGACTAATTTTAACGACTGATTTTGTTACCAGTTTTAGCGACCAAATTAGAGACTAAACTTATTTAATTTTTAAACAAATCAGTCGCTTATTCGGTCACTAATTTAAAAAAAAATATAGCCGCTAATATATATATATATATATATATATATATATAACAAAACACAGTAGTAAATTAAATTCTTATAAAGCTCGGCTTAATCAAAGATTATACATAAAAATTACAATAGAAACAGTACAAATCAGGAATCACACAATATGTAACATAGGAATAATACATACAAACATAAATTATATCTATATAAAGCTTAGTTTTTTCATTCTAATACACTTTGTAACTCTAGAAGAGACTCCAACACCTTCAAAGCTTCCTTTCATGCAGGAGAAAGTTTACCAATGTGGTGCATGCCCTTTTGTCTTTGACTCATTTTCTAGCAAAAAATTGAAAAAAAATTAATCAAATCCAATATGCAAATGGAAAAAATTAAACAAAGCAAACTAGCAATAGTAAATAATTATCTTGCTAGGAGATAATCCAATATTGACTATATGCATCAAGTGGAATTTTACCTTTACATAGAGAATTTTCAATGATTTCAAGAAACTTATTTTCTTCTCCCTCTTAGTAAACCCATACTGAGTATATAATGCAAACAAGATCCTACCAATGAAAAATCATAAAACAAAAACTCTTCAAATTCAAATACAATTTGCATTTAAACTAATCAATGAGATGGAAAAATCAAAACTAACTAAAGATACCATTGATAAGCCAAAAATCACATCCTTGATATTTCAAACGAAGAGTAGAAGCAGTTGCATCAATGAAAAACACCATTGATAAGCAATTGATGGCTCAGTGGTCTCTTGGAAATTTGCACAGATTGTAATAAACAGAGATCGAGCATAAACTTGATAGTCCAAATTTGTGTTTTACTACATATATCCTTGACATGAAAATTAAGTACCACCAAGTTATGTAGTAAAATACAATTTTGGACGGTCAAGTTAGATATGTTAATAATTAACGGGAATCAAAGGAAAAATATAAGTACCATTAGAGGTAATATAATCAAAGGAAAACACAAACCATATTGATGTTTGTAGTTCTCAAATGTCTTTAAATTGGGTGTCTCCAAGAGAGTATTCTTCTGCTTCTCAGACTTTGGAGCAACAAATGAACAATAGTAGCATGGGAAATAATGGTGAAGCTGGTTCTGTTGGTACTGTAGGGTGTGGCGAGTTACAATCTTTAAGCCTTTCAATAAGTCCTGGTTCTCAATCTAGTTGTGTTACTGCTCCTAGTCAGATCTCACCTACTGGAACTCTTGTAAATAAAAATAAAACCATTGAATTTCAATTAGATATGCATTTTAGTACAAGAAGTGTGAAGGAGCTAAAAACAACACAAATAAACAAACACCAAAACAAAACTAAAACTAGACAAGGACACAAAACATAAACAGATCCCAACATCAAAAGCTACAACAACAAAAAAAAAACCCGGAGAGCTCTTAGGCCCTTAGCTAGAGAAAAAACGATACAGCCCAATCAGACAAGCTGCCATCCCTCATACCAGGACCAAAAACAGTAGCGGCTGCAAAAGCATGCGGAAAAACCAAAAAAACGGATAAGAAAAAACAGCGATTTGAGGCTAACAGAGCAGAAGCAAAATAGTAACCGAGACATACAAAGCAAAGGTTCCACAGACCAATCTTATTTAATGCATTGGTTAGCTTTCAAATTACTCAAGAACCACCACGCCAAGACAACATCTTGATATCATCTATGTTATAAAAATAACTACTAGTACATTTTCTTCAAAGAAACATATGAAAAGTCTTGATAAAATGCTGCTACAATTTAGAAAATTTCTTACTCTTCTGCATACACAAAGCCACAGAAGAAGGCTTGGGTTGATTCATACCTCAAAGCCAATTATAACATCCCTAGGATCAATTACAATATTTAAATCAATCATCATTGAGTAATATTGAAAATCAATCAATAATAAATCAATCAGCTCAGTTTCCTCCAATATGAACCTAGGCAATCAATATAGATGAATGGAGTGTTACCCTATATACCTTTTGTATACCTAATTGAGTTGGCACTTGGGACTAGAACAAACCCAATATATAGTTTTCCCACCTTGACTAGGAACTTGGCAACTACCATAGAATTCAAATATAAAAGTTGATAAAACCTTAACAGTGAAGAAGCCATATCAAATTAAACTTATAGCAGTGAACATGCTAAAGCTTACCTTTTCATTTGCCACCTTTTTTTGTTTTGTTTTGTTTGACTTGTCATTTTGAAGCTGCAAGCTTTACATCTCCAAGAAACATACTAAATTTGAAATCTATCCCAATATAGTTCGGGGGTGGGGGGACCTACATAAGTTCATAACAAAAACAATTTCAAATGTCATATTAAATAATGAAAGACCTAGTATAAAAAATGTAGTGCATGTAGAAGATGAAACTGAAACACGCCACAATAGAAATTGAAGCATAAAGAAAATAAGAGGGACGAAACACATTCTTACAGTTTCACAATGTATGAAGTGAAAAATACAGTGAATGCAAATTTTTCAAGCATGGCAACATTGGATATATAAAAACCAAACCCAAACTCAACTGATGTGTTCCCTTATACTTGATTTCAATTCCTAATTTCATAAATTTTGTGAAAACCATCACAGCTCCAAAACAAAATATTTATAAAAAGCAGCAGGACATCAACCACCTCAACCGTGTACCGAGGATGGACAACGATCACATATTTAACTTAAACTTAGAAAAAATACTTTCAAAAAAAGTTAAAATAATATTTAATCGATCAATGTCCAAGACACACACCATTAGATGGACATAACACTAAATCACATGGTCGAAAACAGCCGAAGAAAATGTATATACGCCAACAGATTTTCCACATTGTCATTTGCAAAATTTATAGATGGAAAACTTTCAACAAAATAAATAAAAGGGTTAAACCCTATATCAGGGAATAAGATATAAATTATTTGAAATACATATCTATAAACATTGAATTGAGTTTATAAAAAAAACATGGAATAAGATATAAATTATGAATATTGCTATATTTACTATCTTAATTCTTAACTATAAAGCATATGCACCAATAAATCAAACCTCAAAGCTCATCAACCATCTCAATATGACTTATAAAAAAACAGTCATACAAAACCTCATCAATTATCTTAAACAACTTCAGTTCCTAATAAGCACATAAAAATCAAACCCCAAAAATAAAATACAAAAGCAAATTGAAAGCTATAAACAACGAGAAAAATTCAGAGAAAGATGAAGTTTAGGAGACTTACCCCCTTGGTCAATACATGCTTCCACAATCGATGAAGGATTGGGGAAAGGGGGCTCGACCATGGAAGAAGATGATCCTTGTGAGACGAAACCTTGTTGAATTAAAATCGATTGTGACACGAAAACCCTTCTTATCGCCACCTCCCACAGTGCATCTAATTAGAAACTATCGCTTGAAGAATAGAGAAACATTTAGGAGCTTCCATACTTTGATTCACAAACTCACTCTGGCGATGGAGAGGGTGGGTCGTGGTGAGAAGAAGAGGATCGTGGACAGTGGCTGGCATATATTTCGTTAGCAGGCTTTGGATAAGTTATAATTTATAGCAGCTCTGGATCTATGTGGAGGCAGATTACTTATGTTGTTTGTTAAGGAATTGGTGTAGGTATCTGTAGAATTGTTTTGAACTACTCCAAAGCATGACTTGTGCTTTGTTGGAATATCTTTTATTTTTAATAATAATTATTTTTGCTTTTTTTTTTAAAAAAAATTGGGAAGGATAAACACGTTTTTATTAATTAATGTTTTTCCTGGAAAAAAAATAGTAATATTTTATTTGCTTAATTTTTTTTAGTGATATGTACAAAAAAAAAACTTTTGCGACGGATTGTCTCGTTGCTAATTATCAGCCTCCAATTCGATTTCTATAGCAACCAATACAGCGACCAAAAAGTTTTGGACTTTGAACTCTAAATAATAGTCTCTAATTCGGTCTCTAAAGCGACCGATTTAATGGTTGCTAATTATCGGTCTCTATAATTAAGTAGCGACCGATATAGCAACCGATTTTTTTTTACTTTGACGATTAAAAAATCAGTCTCTAATTCGGTCTCTAAATCGGTTGCCAAACGCATGTTTTCTAGTAGTGAACAATAGATTTACACAAAGAACTAAGTACAAAAATATATGGTTCAATATATCACTAAAAAATAAACATTTAATTATGGTATTATTTTAAACTATTAAATTGTATATCTACTTTAGTATATTAAATATTTAAAAAAATTATACACTAAAATAACATCATATTTATCCTTGCAACTAACAAAGAATTGCAAACTATAAATAAAGACATAATAGGATGATAAATAATATAATCATAAGACTTATTACTACTATATAGTACTTATAGATACAAACAAATTATCCGATTTTATAAACATGAGCTAAACTAAATGGATTAACATCATCAAACTTAAAACAAACGGCATCTTCTGGCCCAAATTTGTTAACAGAGCAAAATTCCTTCCAGCCCAATCCAATTGAGATTGTATGGAATGGTTCTTGAGTATATGCAACATCGAAGGAAAAAGTCATTCCATTATCACAACAAACTTTTATATCTTTAGTTTTGTGGAGGCGAACATAATCCGCAAAATGACAAAATATACTCTGCAACAAACACACACAAAATAAAGTTTAAAATAAAAAATAAAAAAATATAATGATTCAAATTAAAAAAAAAAAAAAAAAACTTACCAAATATGGTCTGTTAATGATTTCTGTATTCATGGCCACAAAAAAGTTCGATGTATTTCCATATCTCATTGAGCGACTAAGATAAACCGGAATTTCTAAATTATCTTGTAAAGGACTAATGGACATTAAACGAAATAAATTACTGCCATAGTATCCTAACTTTATGACAGTATTTCCAGCAAATCCAAACACATTTGGCATTTCCTCCCAACCATTTGTCATGAGAGGATGAACAATATTTTCATTGGAGGTAATGTAATGACTTTTATCTACAAAATTAGATATTTTCCACAAAGGACCCAATTCAAGAAGGAACTTGTCAATAAATTGAGGATCAACTTCCCGTATTCCTACAAATGTTGATACAACAAATTAAACTTTAAATATATAATAAGAATAAACAATAAAAAATTAATTTAGATTAAAATTTATATAAGACATAAGAACTACAAAAATATAATAATCTTACAAGATAAAAAAAAAATTAATAAATGTTACCTTATTCTCAAAATAGATAGAAGTAAAAAAACCTAACGGTTCAGAATTAATAAGAGGTTTATAGGTATCCATTATTTGTGATCAAAGTAATGAAATAGCTTGAATGGAGAAAATAATTTCATACACCTCATATTTATAGTAAAAATATACTCATGAATACGATTCAAAAAATAAAGTAATAATTCAAAGAATATTTACAGAATCAAAAAAGAGAATAAAAATATAACCTAATGATGGCAATAAGATATATATGGAAATTTCCATGAACAATAAGAAACGGTGCATCACTTATTTACGATTCCCCTATACAAACAATGGGAAAAATTTGAAATTCAAAAATGGAATAGAAATCAAATAAATTTAACTAACCATTAGAGCACCACGCATCAATTACTTGAAGAACAACGAAATTTTCGAATGGCTACAGGTGCTGGACGAAAGAGAAGGAAGCTGGAATAGTGGAGAATCGAATATGATAAGCCAATAAAAATAAAAAAGGAAATTAAGTAATTATCAATATTAGCACAACAAAAGAAATACCAATCGCAAAAACATGCCCGTCAGTTTAAATAATATTATATATATTAGCACAATAGAGAAATGTGAATCAAACATATAACATTAGTTGATTTTATTAAATAAAAAAAGCAACTGAAAATTATTCAAACTGACAAATTATACACGTAAAAAACCAAAACGACGATTAAAAAAAAGGATGGAATAAAATATAAGAAAAAATCAGATTCAATAGGTTAAAACATCCATTTAGCATTAAATAAAAGGAATATTATATATATGGTACACAAAACAAATTTTATGGTACACGGTACAATATATTATTAGATTATTAGATAAGTTAATTATCTATCGAGGGAAAAAAATTTCCTATAATTTTTCTATTTATAAAATTTGTAAAAAAAATAATAATATTGTTCTCTTTATCACTAAGTCAATAATTGAGATAATATAATGCTTATTAAACAGAGTAAATGAAATTTTAAATGAATGTTAATACCCAAAATAACCTACACTAAATAAAAACAAAATATAGATAGAAAAAAATCACCTAGTATCAGTAAGTTCAAGAACAACCATCTTGGTGACTTTACCATCACGAACACACTCCCTCTCAGTTGACATCCCAGTGATTAAACCAATTACATCTAGTTCAATCAAAGTTAAAAAATAAAACAAAACAAATCAGTTAGTAAAGACTAAAAAACATATGATATGCCAAAGATAATGTTTTACCATTACCTATTAGATACTGATGATCAGCAGAGAATGTAGAAACCTCTGCAAAATTAGTAAAAGAAAAGTCACATAAGGGAATATCAGCACTCTCACATATCTGAACCTTTGTCTTCATCTGGAAAATCAGTTTTAGAGGATGGAGAGTTGGACGATATGATCCAACGACGGGAGCAACAACAATATGTGAGATATTATAAACATGCCCTTCCTTTAACTTCGTCTGAAATAAGTAAAGAAGTGGTTTCCGCACAGTGGCATGAATCTTTGCTCCCTATGAATTAGTTAAAGTTATATAACTGTTCCTGTATGGAACAGAGGGGTATGTATTCCCTGAGTAGTTAATTAATGGTGTGTTTGTGTTAAGTTGTTCCTCTTCTAAAATTTACTAGAGGACCGATATTTATAGGCTAAAGGAGTTTATGAGAAGTTAGATATTTTCCCCCATGATCTCCATCATGTCTCCATTAGTGGGAGGGGGGTGTCTTCTCCATGATGCGATAATATCGACCCATGTTCTTCAGAACGTGGGGGACGAGCTTACCAAGCAAGAGATGAGTTTGACTTAGTCATGTTGGGCTTACAGTCATTTTGGGCGATTAATCTCGGGTTATGGTTATTGGGCCTAGGCGAATTGGGCCCATATTTTCTCGTCCGTTACACAGCCCCCCAAGCATGAGACCTGTAAGGGCGAAATGCTTAAGATAACAATCTTTGGTTAACACATTTATATATATATATATATATATATATATATATATATATATATATTTTTAAGTGTTCATGCAAAGAGGATTGAATTCCTTTCTTAAATTGAATATGGTCGATTTGGCGACTCCTTTATTTGAGCGAGATAATAATATTTCAAAAGCGATGCCATTTTAATAGTTTGGCGACTTCATCTTTCGCGGCGAGATAGTTTCTTTCTTATTGGCAAGACGTCGTTTTAATATAACTTCAGGTTGTCAGGATAACAACATTTCTACCATAATAATACGTCTTGGCAAGACAAACTTAATTTGAATGAGTTGAATCTTAATATTCAAAGTTGAAAGCATGTGCTAAATTTGGTAACCATTGTTAGCGATATAGTCACAACTTCATCATGATGAGTACTGCTATCGAGACGAACTTAACTTCATGGTAAGAGCCTCTTCGAGTCGCCGGTAGAATCACGCTACTGATTATGGAATTACGCTCTTAGCATTACGCTTTTGAATATGGCATTACGCCTTTGATATGGCATTGCGCCTTTAGCATTATGCTGTTGAGTATAACATGGCATTGCGCCTTAAGCATTACGCTTTGTTGAATATGGCATTACGCCTTTGAGGCATTGCGCCTTAAGCATTACGCTTTGTTGAATATGGCATTACGCCTTTGAGGCATTGCGCCTTAAGCATTACGCTTTGTTGAATATAACATGGCATTGCGCCTTTGATGATAGCTTATGGCATTCTGCATGGCGCTTTGTCTTTTGGAATCTCATCTCAAGTGGCGCTTTATCAAATGGAGCTTTTGCGGTGAGCTTATCAACTTGTACCTAAAATAAAAATGAAGACATGTAAAATGTAATCTTAAAGAACGAATAACATAATTGTAGAAATGTCGGGCCCGTGAAACGATTTGACGTCTTTCCTCCTTTTATTAGTGTCACAATTACTTTTTTCTCTTCGCGCTTCATTGATTGTATATTCGATAACTCTGATTCGTCATATCCACTTGTAGTCCTGCACTATGATCGACTTGATTTCTTTGAGTTATATTAAGGATTTATATTCATCGTTACTTTTGCATTCCACAAAATATAATAAATAGCACTTTCAAATATTTTTGGATCTCGCCCAATCCACAGCCCCCAAACATTAGGCCTGTAGGGGAGAAATGCTTAAAATAATATATCATGATCGATGAAGAAACAGATATAATCCTGACATGTGAAATTAACTGTAATTGAATTTCATATTCTCTGTCTTACACCAAAGCAAAGCAATTAGACTTGATGAATTGTATGGAAGAGCAAACAAATAATTGACATAGCCACCAATCCATACCATGAAATCACATGTAACAGTTTGTTGGTCAAACACATAAGAACCAAAATTAATTTATAGTACTAAACGCATGTTTGATTCTATATAGCCATTTATAGTGAATCACGGATCTAGGTGAGGATTCTCCAACCCCTCCTAATAGTAGTTAATGGTTTTGAGTGAATTACTCAAGTGTTTATTCTATAGCTACTTCAAGCTTAATCATATAGTATTTTGTCTGAATACTAAGAAGCTTAACATTGCATCACCATCAGTGTTCATTCTTAACTCTTAAGACTCTACAGATTTACAACTATAATATAATATTATTGAAATTGTTTGCGCTGAGTAAACTGCATCTCACAAGTTACTCAAAAGTTGGATAGAAAATGATTATGCCGTTTAACTATTTATTAGATTAGACTCGCACTCTATCTACCATTTTCCAGAGGGATTAAGCATGCTTAACATTTAGTGAGGAGTCGATTCTATACATTCTACAAGCACATTTTTCTGCTCAATAATATAAGTGTGTCATAAAGGAGAAACTATATAATAGAGGTTTGAAACATATGACTATGTATAGAATTATGAAATTCACCAGAGGTTGGATTGATGTCACCTGTATTATGATCGTTAAAGCTATAGATGTTTCGATGTAGTTTTGATTTTGGTGCTCGACACCCACAAAATAGTTACGTGATTTTGACGGCAGCGGCTATGACGCCATTCTTGAACATGGATAACGAAGTTGCAGCACCGACGATTAACAACAAGACAATAATGTTGGATTGGAGGCGAAAGCTCGGCAAGATGGCGAATTTAGATCCACATTGTTGATTAAACATAGTCCAGCCTCAAACCTTTATTACTGGAGTAACAATGATTGCTTTGCAAACTAATTTTCTTGATGCGCTTCAACCCCCATGGCTTCGCAACTTTAATTCGATTGCGTCATAGCTACAACTCCTCAATAGTAACAAACTTTTGTTGGCGACAACATCCATGTTTGAGGCAGCACACCTATGCTTGGATGAGGTTGCAGCCGCAATGAGCGGCGGCGACGTTGGACAGCAAGTCAGCGATAACAATGCAGGCATCATTGTTCAATTGTGGAAGCGACGATAAAGGAGAAAAACTTCTCTATCAGGATTAATCCAACGAATTCTGCAGTGTGAACATCATTCATATATGTCCTAGATACTTCTTTTGTCATCCTTGTGTTTTGTGATCGCCTCTTGGAAGAGTGTTGTGCTCAAAGTGTTTTGTACATGTAAGAACACACAAACAAACGTTATGAAAAACGGAGTTAGAGTCTTAGAGATAAAAGTCACCATAAAGAATTCCGGCACTTGTGGCAAGCTAAAATTAGACAATTTATATCCTAAAGTCCTTCCACTGATATGGGAGTACATTATTTATCATCATAAAATAATAACATTATATGAGGAGAACTATAAAGAATTAGCAGCACGCATAATAATTAGTTGCTAAAATTATGAGAACTATAGATGATGATAATGATAGTGCATATGAATTGAGAATATATCCTGTTAAATAGGAATCAAGCTACTACATAAGTCACATTGGTTGTTCCTCAAACATTAAAAACATGATGAATGATAACTAGATAACGTCGAGAACCACTATAACTGTGAAATATCAGTATGAGAGTCCGAAAACTAGTTTATTCAATATCTAAAGATGACTTCATATTGGTATGCAATAACAGAATTATCAAATAAAATAAAATAGTAACCACGGTTATACACATGCGGTCTTGTGTTGCCTAATAAAAGCAAACTATCCTCTCCAAATAATAGAACCTTATGAAACATTGTTACTAACTTAAAATTGACCAAGTCTTATTAAATAAATAGTCTTATTAAATAATAGGTGAAACATATATTCTCTAGTGAGTTTGAAATAACGGCTAGAGTAACCAAAGCAATGGAACATGAAAAAATCCAGGCATGTATATAGCAAATCTATATTATAAAATTTGGAAATTTTAACTGGATGTAAAAACCCAAGAAAACATAGTGATTTGGCATCTTTAAAAGTCTAATAAAAATATTATATGATTCACCGAGGGAATTGAATTTATAAGAATTGGAATTATAGCACGATTTACCACACCCTTGTGGTCTGAATTCTGTGGAAGGTCTCATTGCTCTTGGGGAACGTTTACTCGTCGCCAATATACAAAACCATAAGACATGTTAGACAACGTAAATGAGATAAAGTTGAAAACATAGAGCAGTAAAATATTTTCTCTTCTTTTCATAAGGCCGGACAAAGATTGAAACTTTTATAACACTACAAATATATACTTAGCACACTATGTGTTTTATAATATTAACCAACAATAAGAAGTTTGACATTAATTCATTGTTGTCTATAACATGTCATGAAGTGTCATGTGACTTTGGACCTTTTTAACCAGGAATGTCGATCCAAACTTAAAACAGAAATTTAAACCACACTATGTTTATCAAGTTTGAACTCATAAACAAGTTAACATGACAAAATTCAAATCATAGCTCGGATACAGAGAAGCCTTACTTAACAACAGTAGAAATACATTCATAGAGTAATTTCCATATGTGATGCATCGAGAGAAATTACAGGTTCAAACCGGAAAAGACAAAAGTACTATTCTCTTTTGCAAGAGTGTTAAATTAGGGTGGAGATACTAAGTAATTAATTAACTATGCATTGAGAAGCTTGACGTAAACGAAAAATTAGCATGGGAACAAGTACTCATAATTTTCATAGACAAAGAATGAGTTGTAAGATTCTGCGTGAAACGGTTACTTTATAATTTGCACAATCCTACGTTTTTGGTAAGTAGACAATATTGGGCTTCATTGTAAATAGCTCTATGTTGAACATGATAGATGTTAGTTAGTTCTTTGTATTTGTATATAAACCTCTTTCTGTCAATTAAATAAACAAGAAGCTCATCTGAATGTTTGAGTGTGTTTGGATGAGTCATTTTAAAATTTAAGGGATTTTGACATTTCATGGAATTCAAATGCTTTCATTTGAATTCCCTTCATTTTAAAATTTTTTGTTTGGATGATACATTTGAATTCCATTCATTTCAAAATTCTTTGTTTGGAAAAGGTAATGAATTACAAAGTAATTCATTTTCAAAATTGTCATTTTTTTTCGATATTATTTGAATAACTGTAATAAAAAAACTCGGCCTGAACCATATAACAGGTCAAAAAACCTAAAACACCCTAAACCCAAAAAATCGGCCGTAAACCTAAAAATCAGCCAAATAACCTAAAATCAGCCGAAAAATCTAAAATCGGCCGAAAACCAAAAAAATCGGCTGAAAACCCTAAAATCGGCCGAAAAACCAAAAATCGGCCGAAAAATCTAAAATCGGCCAAAAATCCTAAAATCGGCCGAAAACCCAAAAAATCGCCAAAAACCCTAAAATTGGCCGATTTTTAGGGTTTATAGTCGATTTTAGATTTTTCGGCTGATTTTCGTTTTTTTGCCATTTTTTTTTAATTTTCGGCCGATTTTAGATTTTTTGGCCGATTTTAGGGTTTTCGGCCGATTTTAGGGTTTTTGGCCGATTTTAGGGTTTTTCGGCCGATTTTTTGGGTCTTCGACCAATTTTAGATTTTTTTGCCGATTTTAGGTTTTTCGACTGATTTTTAGGTTTTCGGCCGATTTTTGGTTTTTCGGCCGATTTTTTGGGTTTTCGGCCGATTTTAGGGTTTTCGGCCGATTTTAGGTTTTTTGGCCGATTTTAGATTTTTCGGCCGATTTTAGGATTTTCGGCCGATTTTAGATTTTTCGGCCGATTTTAGGTTTTTCGGCTGATTTTCAGGTTTTCGGCCGATTTTTTTGGTTTTCGGCCGATTTTAGGTTTTTCGACTGATTTTTAGGTTTTCGGCCGATTTTTGGTTTTTCGGCCGATTTTTTGGGTTTTCGGCCGATTTCAGGGTTTTCGGCCGATTTTAGGGTTTTTGGCCGATTTTAGATTTTTCGGCCGATTTTAGGATTTTTGGCCGATTTTAGATTTTTCGGCCGATTTTAGGTTTTTCGGCTGATTTTCAGGTTTTCGGCCGATTTTAGGGTTTATAGTTGATTTTTGGTTTTTCGGCCGATTTTTTGTTTTTTCGGCCGATTTTAGGGTTTATAGTTGATTTTAGGGTTTTTGGTCGATTTTTTATTTTTCGGCCAATTTTAGGTTTTTCGGCCGATTTTTGGGGTTTTCGGCCGATTTTTGGGTTTTGGCCGATTTTTGGGGTTTTCGGCTGATTTTTAGGGTTTATAGTTGAATTTAAATTTTTGGGCTGATTTTAGGTTTTTTTATCAACTAGTAATTTTTAAAAGTTTATAGAGAAGAAGGAATTTCAAATTCTTAGCTTTTAGGTGTCATTTGAAATTCCTTAAATTTAGTTTAAACAAAATACTCCACAAATTCCCTTCATTTTTAAAATTCTCCAAATTAATTATCCAAATAAGAAATTTTGATCAAAGCATTTGAATTCCCTCAAAAAATTACATTACCTCAAAATATTCCCTCATCCAAACACACGCATAACTGTATTGTGCAGTACTTCCAGCAATTTTCTATTCCAATTAAACTTCTAATTCCAACCACTGTAGATGCAGACAAGATTTATATTTTGCAATTGAGAATTATAAATCAATTTGCATATAGGATCAATATATACTTTTAAATTCCCTTATTGTTAAACCATATAAGATATAATTGACAGTATAAATTAAACCATATATATTCAAAGGAAATTCAAAGGAAATTAAACAACATTGCAATTGAAAAGTATATATGACTACATTCATGAGGGGATTCAAAGGAAATTAAACCGATATGATTGACAATCTAACCAAAAAACAAAAGGCGAATTAAACACAAACTGTTGTCTCACATCTGACGAGGTCGAGGTTCATTATTCAGTGTTGAGAAACGAGTTCTGGCCGGCGCTGAGGTCGCCGAAAATAGACTCCGGTCAGAATCCTTGTGTGGGGGTGTCACCATTTCCCCTTTATTGTTGTGGACGAGGACCTTGTATTGGCGAAACAAATCGATAGCCTTTCTTCGACTAGTTGTTTGGTGTCTTACAGCCCATGTTTGAGACAACGACGATCCAAGTTGCAATGCCGGCGATCGACAACGAGAAAATGGTTTTGACAGTGGCGGTTCGACAACAGTAGTTTGGCGACGCGGTTCGACGACGGTGGTTTGGTGATGGCAGATTTGGGCGATGAGAAACATTCCTTCCTTATCAACTAGAGAGATTCTATTGATCTTCTTGTTGGCTATATTCTGGATAGCCGAAACTTCTCCACTTCTTCATTATCCAAAATCATCATAGGCTATGAAGTTACATTTCATGCTTCTTCCTGCATACCAATTTTGTTTTTGATTGGGTCGAGAACGATGTGTGGCCTGGGAAATCAATTTTACCAGGCCCCACGGTGGGCGCCAAATGTTCCTGTATGGAACAGAGGGGTATGTATTCCCTGAGTAGTTAATTAATGGTGTGTTTGTGTTAAGTTGTTCCTCTTCTAAAATTTACTAGAGGACCGATATTTATAGGCTAAAGGAGTTTATGAGAAGTTAGATATTTTCCCCCATGATCTCCATCATGTCTCCATTAGTGGGAGGGGGGTGTCTTCTCCATGATGCGATAATATCGACCCATGTTCTTCAGAACGTGGGGGACGAGCTTACCAAGCAAGAGATGAGTTTGACTTAGTCATGTTGGGCTTACAGTCATTTTGGGCGATTAATCTCGGGTTATGGTTATTGGGCCTAGGCGAATTGGGCCCATATTTTCTCGTCCGTTACAATAACAATAAATGATACAAATAGGTTTAAAATTTAACATAATACAACTCAAATAACTACATAGCCAAATCAAAGAACACAAAGAATATGGGCGTCCGAGAAAAGTCTGTTTAGAAAGTGGAACTTAAGAGGTATATAAATCAAAAGGCAGAATAATCCAAATTACCTACAACGTTAGAGAGTAATCAACCATAATAACATAAAACAAATTATTGGGGTGAACTTATATGAAATGAATAAAAAGATTTGGAAGGTTAATAATAATGATTCAAATTTCATCTATAAACATTATGAGGTATTTGACAAAACCAAATACTACACAACAAATCATTCTATCACAGAAAAGATATAGCACCTTGAAAATCATTTTTTAAAATTTCCAACAAAACTGCCAAAACGTAATATTGATGTTAACAAACTACTAAATAATCAACATTGGCTGAATTTTCCCAAAATATACACTAATGTTGATCTGGATTCACAACAACATTCTATCAGACAAATGGTATGCATATATATAAGGAAAATAGTGCAAACATAAAATTGAAGTATATGAGTAAATTTTAATCAAACAAAACAAACAAAGAATAATACCAACAACAACAACCTCCAATCCCAAAATATACATGAGTAATTAAAGATAAAGTTGGCCAATTAAAAGTATACAAAGTAACACTAACAAACCTTTTCATCAATGAGAACCATTTCTAAAGAACGAACTAATTTCACCGGGCTTCATAAAGGAATCAATCGACCACATGTGGAGGACACGAACTTTGAATTTCCACGAATCACGCCCAGGAACAACATCATACAACATATCAAAATGGGTAGCCATCAAAATTAGAAATTACACAAATAGAGAAGATGAAGAATTGATTAGGGTGGATTGTGATGGACAATGCATGGAAACAATCAATTGTTATTTATAGGCATGAAGCAAACAACCTATTGAATTATTAAGAATCTTATTATTCCTATTCATACCAAGTAAACAGAGAAAAATATTCTGCATATATTCAAAAGGGATCGAATCCCACACAAACAGTGGATAAAATTTGAAATTCAAAAATGGAATAGAAATGAAAGAAAGATAACATAACCTCTAGATGTGCCTTTGAAATGTACAGTGCTCGAAACGCCGAGGGGTCGCCATTTTGAAATACTGGATCCTCAATAGTACTCTTAGTAATGGTTTCTATTGTTAATATATAGGATAGGATTAGTATCTTATATATGGCATTAGTTTGCATATTATATTATTGTATACAGTAAGTTATTGGCATCTTCTATGTTTAGTACAAGTGTATTTTTTTTCTTCCCGTTGACACAGATAAGCAAGCAAGCAAGTACACTTGATTACTTATAATAGTATGTAATTATAAAGTGTATCTAGAACACATATTGGACTTAATTTTGAGTTGGATCAAACTAATTTCAACAATGCCCATATTCATTGGCTTATATAGTCGAAGATAGCAAGTGCATCATTTTTTATTTATACTCTTCAAATAAAATAGTATGAATTTTGTTCAAAACAATAGCAGCGTATGTGAAAATTGTTGGTATGATCCAATTAAGAAAACCAAACTATCCCTATCTGGATTATCAACCAACACGCGGCGAACCACGAAGACCTCCGTACGTGTGATTGCGTACGCAATTCAATATGTGATTTTCATCCAAATTACAGTACTCAACTCAACGGCTTCGATTCTACCTATGTTTTGGACCTCTGCCACATTTACATTCACGCTCATTCATTGCTAAGTGCATCATACGCGCTTTACTTTCTCTTCTATCTATCATTGTCGGTTATTTTTATTTTTCTCTATTTTAAGGAGTACCGCAGTATTTGTGTTGTGTAGTAGGCATATATAGGGATGTTAATTTCATTCGTAAATGAGGATCCCCACGGAGATTGCCCTATTTGGAGATTTGAAGTTGGAGAATTTTTTCTGTAGGGATGAGGATGGAGGTAAAAGTCCCACGAAAGAGGTTTGGGGAGGGGGGCGGTATTTCATCATCCGCCCCACGGAAACTCCGTCCTCGAAAACTAGTAAAACAATATTTATAAATTCATATTTTCGTGCTTTATAAATTATTTTTAACTATATTTTCACACAATATGTGTATACATTTGTTTATATATGATACTTATAACTGTCACAAAACTCACAATAGTATTTTAATATTTTTATTTCTTTTATAATTAAACTTGAATATTTTTTTACAACTAATTCGATTGAAAATAATATAAATTTCATACTTTTTTTTAAGTTGGTGAATATCCGCGAGAACTGTGGGTCGCGGGTATGGGAATGGAGGAAGAATTCTCCCCGAAGCAGAGAATGAGGACGGGGATGGGAAATATTTTAGATGGCGGAACAAAGAGTGGTAAAGTATCATCCGGTCGATCATCACCTCATTGACATCCCTAAACATGTCCGTATCCATTGAAATACGTGGTGGATCTATTAATTTATGTTAATTTTATGTAAATTTAAATATGGTCCATTTCAACTACACTTGGTTGGATGACCAAACAAGTGATTATCGTTATTTTCTCACAAACTAGTAGCAATATTAATGTGTTATTATGACTACTAGTATTCCATTTATTTAATTTTAGTTTTGGTACACTAGCATGGTGCTGCATTGAATATGCGTCACATTCTTTAACCAAACACTCTCTATCACCCATTGATTGAACATCTTAACCACTAATCTCTGTCTCAATTTTGTATCATATGCATGCTAAATCAAATGACCATCTATAATATATTATTCCCATTTGTAACCTTCTTGGTAATAATGTGCATAGAACAGTACTAGCATTTTGACCTTTTGTACTTTTTTCCATTAGTACTATTCTTAATTTGTCAAACTTGCATGTAGGGCTGGCAATGACCCGAGCCAACTCGTGAATAGTTCGAAATTCGATTCGATAATTGACTCGTGAACTTGGTTCGTGAACCAAATGAGCTGAACTTGAGTCAAAAAATAAGTTCGTTAAATAAATGAGCTGAACATAAACTATATATAGTTCGACTCGTTTAACTCATGAACTAGCTCGTTTATATATATATATATAAACGTTTTAGTTCACCATGTACGAATATTATTTACTTTGTCTTTACGGAAAGAAAAAAATTACTCCTTTAAACTCTCTTTCTCAAAAGATAATTTTCATTTTTCATTACCTTTTCTCTCCTTTATTTTAATTTAATATTTGCTTTTTTCTTTTAAAAATATAGTTTAAAAGGTTAAAGATCAAATTTTGAAATTGACAAAAAAAAACTTTAAAATCACATGATTTGACTTAACGAGTTAAACCTAACGAGCCGAACCGAACTATTCGTGAACTTTAAACGAGCCGAACTCGAGCTGAAAAAATAGTTCGTGTCAAACTCGAGCCGAGTTTTGAGCTGAACCAATTTCAATCGAGCCGAGTCGAGCTCAGACGAGTTCGACTCAGCTCGACTCATTTCCAGCCCTACTTGCATGCCATGCTATTTCCTTGTCAATTTATCTATCCTTATTTTCCACCTTTTCAGCCATCAACACATGGTGCAAGTCCATTTCTTTGTCCTAGATTGGAACTTGGAACTCTGTATAGATTTAATACGTGTCCCTTACATAAAAAAACTCAAGCTTTATTTTCTAATTTCTAAGGAGTCAATGAAATATTTTGCGATATATGCATTTAAAACTTTAATTAATAAATAAATTAATCAGAGATGGATTAACTTAATTAATGAAGTCTCAGCAAGTCACAGAAGCTTAATGAAGTCTCTGGCCTCTTTGGCCATAACAAACAGTATCGGAATCAGAAAAAAAAATTGGGTGCCATAAAATTTTTGTAATATATAAATTAGATATGACAGTTATATTGCATTTAAAAATATAAGTCATAAAAAGTATAAAGATATTATTTGGCAATTCCAAATTTTAAACTTATAGCTTATAAATTCATATTAGCGAAAGAAAAATATTCTATCTGATAATTTTTTTCATGAGTTTATAGTTTATTTGTACTATCTTAAAATTTATTTTGATAAGCTAATCCAGCCGAGACCTTTTGTAAGTTTTTTTTGCTTCTTTCAATTGTGGCTTTATGGTATTTGAATGACGCCGTATAACACCTGATTTTATAAGCCTAAACACCGACATAGGATTTGTTTTCAACGCACCAGCTAAAGACCGAATGTTTGTTCTCTGAATTAAAGGAATTTCCCGAATTTGATTATCATCAATTGAAATTCTCTTACGTCCACAATTTTTTGTCTTCCTAGACATTACGTGTTACACCTCTTTTGCTCTTTTCCAAATACGTTAAATAGTTCTTAGAGGAACTGAATTTGATGAAGCCACCTCATTTGTAGTTCTTTTAGGTAATTTTTCATTAATGTTTTTTTAATAGCTCCTAATAAATAATTAAGCGCTATTCATTGCTTAAGAATCTGTTTTTCTTTCTTACCCTAGGTTCTGCTTCAACATTTTCTTTACTTATATTTGAAGTTCCTTGCATTAAAAATAAAATAATGAGATGATAAACTAAAAGTGTGTACATATAAATAAAATTACCAATACATTGCTCCATGCAAGGTGTACGTGTAAATAAAGTAGAAATTGAGAGCGGCGGTGCAGGTCATGACAAAGCATTCAACAAAATTCATAAACTACAAGTGGCAAGGACATAAGAGTGCATCCACAAAAGGAAAAATAAAATGCATATATTGTGAAGGTAATTAAATACGCATAAAGAAAAAAACATTGTACCAATTTCATTGTTGGCTTCAACCTCTTATCTTCATTGGATTCGTCTAACTCAAATATATCATGGTTTATTAATGACGTTTCAGCACCAAGATTTGAAGCCATACTTGACGAGGAGTTCTAGATTTTGTGAAGCTGTAGTGGTTCTAACAATTACTCCTACTAATTATGTTATTTATAGAATTTTAACTCTTCATGGAATGATTATTATACGTAACAATTTTTTGTTAAATTTGAATATAACAAGAGATAAACTTTGTTTTAATTTGTTTTTATAAAAACAAACTTTACTTTTTTAAATATATAGTACTCCCTCCGTTTCTTTTTAAGTGTCCGTTTTGAATAGTAACAGCAAATTAAGAAAGTTTATTTTTGCACCTTATTTTCCTATTATACCCTAATTCTAATTCACCAACAAAATCCTATTTTTTTGCACACACTTTCTATTTCCAATATATTTAATATATTATGCACACACAAAAAAAACAAAATTTAATATGTTATGTACCAAAAAAAATAAAAAAAAATAAAAAGATTTAGTTTTCCAAATATATAGCACTAATTAGTTTTATTGAAAAAAATATGAATAATTGACCAAGGGTATAATTGACAAATCGTACCCTTAAAACACCAAATGGACAGTTAAATAGAAACGCTAAATTCGACGTTTTTGGACACTTAAAAAGGAACGGAGGGAGTACTATTTTTTTTATACTAAATATATAGTATTATTGTCGAAAAAAAATATAATGGTATTAACAAGTTTTATTGAAAAAGATAAGAGCAATTGACAAATGATATAATTGACAAATTGTACCCTTAAAATACAAAAAAACAATTCAATAGAAATACTAAATCTAACGAAAAAAGACAATCAAAAAGGAACGGATGGAGTATTTGTGTAAAATTGTTTCATGCATCCTAACAAGTGTTTTATCTAAAGACATTTGTTAAAAAATTAAAAAAGAAAATAAACACAACTCATTCCGGTCTCATATATATAACCAGAACTCCCTTTTTAGATTCACTGAATGATCAATATATCTGATTATAAGATCAAATATATATCGGTTATCAATAAACGTAAAAAGTGAATTATTGATTACATATTATGAGACTAAAGGGAGTAATGTTTATTTAAAAAGTGGATATTTAAAATTTCAAAATGTTGAACGTTCCTCTATTTTCAAAATAGAATAGATTTTTTGAATCTATAATATCACCGTGAATATATCAAAATTGGAGTAAATATACTAATATTTATGTGATTTCAAATAAGCCATAGACCGTAACTTTTGAAAAATCAAGATAGATCACCATAATTATGCAGTATTCACCTCATGCCAAAGATACAATTAGTAGTGTCTTATAGTAAAGGGTTTGTAGCTTTTCCCTCTACGCCTCCTTATAGTAAAGAGATTTGTTAGCTTTTCCCATATTCATTTTATAGACATAATCAACTAGGCAAGAAATATTTAATTTTTTTAAAGTTTATTGTTCTGAACAAAAGATGGAATCTTTGATGACCCACCATCCAAACTCCAAAGCCGAAACGCGGTTTGAGGCTCACAACATCATGAGTTGGATCACGAGCATATCCAAGACATAAATCCAATAATCTTCTTCTTGTTGATCAATATATGGGTCCGTATAATTTGGACCAGTAAATTTATGCGTCCATCTTGGACCAATCAGCTTATAAAGCATTGATTTAATGTATATATATTCCAACGGCTGGGATATAAAGTTCGGAACCTGCTAGTGAGTTTATACAAGTACAGAGGCCTATGTAAACATGTTTGTATGTGATTGTTGTCTTTTTTCTTTTTAACAAGAATTTGTGGGATGGATCAAAAGTAATTGGACATGAATTATAAAAGGATTTACTCTCTTCTCTTATATTACAAATTTACAAGCCGAAAAAATATACGTAGTAGTATATTTTTTTTTATAATTTGGTAAAATAATTTAATATTTTTATAAATTGGGATGGAGGAGTACGATTTTATTTATTTTTGTTTTTTAATTTATTCGATCAATTGAACCGTTTAATCTGATTAAGGTTAGTTTTAACATTAAGTGATTTTAGTAGAAAGAATATAATTTTAAGCTAGAGAATTTTTTGCTCAACAGTAATTATGTGAATAATTGCAATTTATTATATAAGAAGAATTATGGATAACCAGGCAAATGAAAATAAATGTCAACTAATTTTGTGAGAGATTCACTAATTTTATTTTTTTAACACAAAGATTGTCTTTAATTAAACGGTAGCAATTAAATGAACGTAATAAAAAAAATTGTTATGTCATTAGAACAGTTAAATCTATAATGTAAGAAGAAACAATTAAATTTCTGTTAATATTAAATTGGTACTGTATTCGATTTTAAATATAAGCAAAAAATTTAATTTTTGTAAATTTATTAAAAATATATCTGATCTAAAATATAAATTGTATATATAACTTTTTTAATGACTTTAAAAAGTCATATTTCGCTTATATATAAAATCAAAGAGACTATAAAATTAATTTATTGTGTACTAATTTAGTTAAAATGATGTCTTCTTGTTGGATATATAAGTAAAATTTGATTTTTTTTAAGATTTATTGAAAAAGTGATTTATCTAGTTAATAATAAAGTCCAGAAAATAAAAATTTTATTCAGGTTGCATATATAAAAGTAAATTTTTTTCTTTTTTATATTTAATTAAAAATGTGATAAATATAAAAAGTCAACTTTTATATTGGTAGTAAAATTAGGGGTGGCAAAACGGGCATGCCCGCCCCGTTTAGGCCCACCCCATTTAAGCCCGCCCAAAAACGGGGTGGGGCGGTGCGGGCCAACTTAAGTGTGCGGGTTCAAAATTCAAGCCCGCCCGTTTATTGGCGGGGTTGCGGGTTGGCGGGCATGCCCGCCAAATACTTTTTTTTTTACAATTTGAATTACAACTCCACAATTCAATGTTAAAAAAAATTAAATATGTTGAATTATAATAACTTAACAATTCCTTACGATTCTTACCTCATATTTAAACTAACAATAATACTATAATAGGGATAATTAAGAGAAAATTGCAGCAGAGAATAGAGATAATTAAACTAAACAATTCTTTATAATTATACTTAATTAAACTAACAAATCATCAACTAAGTTAATAAGTACTCCTTACAATATAAGATAAAATGATAAATACTAGAAAGGAGTGGAAAAACGGGCATGCCCGCCCCCGTTTAGGCCCGCACCATTTAAGCCCGCTCAAAAACGGGGTGGGGCGGTGCGGGCCAACTTAAGGTAGCGGGCCGAAAACCTCACCCCAGCCCGTAAAAAATTGCGGGTCAAACGGGTCGGCCCGGCGGGCTCGGCCCGTTTTGCCACCCCTAAGTAAAATAGAAGGAAAGAAGGAAAAAGTGGGGTGATTTGGTTATTGGATGATTACAGCTGGCATGATTTGCAGAGTTATGATAGGGACTTGTCTTTATCATGTGTACTGAATACTGATAGTACTACTATTTTAGTATTATTCAATATTAACTTGGGATACTAGTATGTTACAGTTTGCAAAGTACAGGATATCTTTTAACCGGAAGTAACTTGTTATAAGAGGTCAAATTCATTGGTCCAACTTGCACCCAAAGATCTTTTTGACCATGCTAAACGGATCCAACAAATATACTATATGCTTGTGTTTTCTCAGGTAAAAAATAATGAGTCATTATTAGTAAATGAGATATAAATCTAGTTTTTGTCAAAACTTATTTGTATATGGATTTTTAAACCTCCAAAATTCCAAAGTAGTAGGTAGCAAAATCCGCAATTAATTTATGGCCAGCCATAATTATAGAACTACCTGAATTTATGTAAATACTTGACCAATACGGCAATAGAATGTGGGAGTATATTGTACAAAAAAAAATGTGGAGTATATTAAATCCTCTCCATTTTCTATTATTTTCATTTTTTTATTACCAAAGATTTGTAATATTTTGAGGTGTATAAAAATCATTTTGATTCGTCGAGTTTGGTAACGCTTGCTTGTGACCTAAGTTGGGGCATTAAAGTATTAGAAAAGTACAATATGTGCCAAAAAAAATGACTTCGATTCAATTATTGTCACACTTTTATATTTCTATTTTTAAAACTATATAATAATAGAAAAAACAGAAATAATACAAAATGAAGAGGATCACAACTCATGGACGCGTGGCCATACCACTTTAAATTCCTATTGATAAAAAAAAGTACTCCTACCACTTAAATTTTTTGGACAGTACATTCATTTCATCAAGCTTAATAAGGATTTGAATGATCTCATTGTGCTGCTTCACGCAGTAGATACTTTAGATCTTTAATTATGATTGAATGATGATTGTAATTAATAAAACTTGATATATGGATCATTTTATTATCTAGATATTTTATTCAATGAATCTAAAAAATTGTTTTTGTTTGTATTTAAAACCGGAGTATTAGCATTTTATATTGAAGTACAAAAATTGCACTTATTTGGAAATTTATCAAGGTTCAATGGATTGGTAAAAATTACCACACATGCTGAAAGATACATCCATGATTAAGATTGGTTAGAGTTCAATATTCATTGTATGTGGATTACATAATATGCTCAATGCTAGAAGCCTATTATCTTTTATAGGCCACCACATAATGCAAGGATTAATTTCTGTTTGGATTATTATTATTTATTATAAATTCATAAATAAAATCACCTAGTTGGTATCTGTTGTGTATGACTCAAAATTATTAAGCTACTTGTTTCTCAAGACACTTGGGCCACAATGATATGTCTTGAAGTGCAAGTCTAGCAATCTTGGTTAGCAAGACATATGCCCAATAGGATACTTTCTTGGAGTGCAAGACTAGCAATCTTGGTTGGCAAGTTATAGTCCATAAAGTGTTGTCTTGGGGTGCAAGGCAAATAGATTGATGGCTATAAATACACAACATGAGCATTAGTTTAAAAGTGTGGAAAACAAAGAAAGCAATCTTAGAGAGATCAAAAGAGAGAACTTTTAGGATTAAAAGTTGAGTGCTTTTGGAAAATTCTAGGGTTGGGAACCACATTGTATTCACCTTGGGAAACACTTTTAAATTGAATCTCTTGGTCACGGGGAGAGATTCGGGAAAAGGGTAGAATTAGGAAAACTCTAATTCTTGTAACTCTTGTGGAGAATCTCATTGTAATCAAGGTTTCTATTGATAGTGGAACGGAGAGGCGGCTCTCTCCCCAGACGTAGGTTCTTTATCGCTCTCACATTTTATTCTTGTTGGTTGATTATTATTGCTTAGTCCATTGTTATTTGGTTGCTTTGTTTGTTTTGCCCCACACACCAATAATCCTTTAGTGTGTGGGGCAAAACAAACAAAGGGTTATTTTGCCCCACACACTAAAGGATTATTGGTGTGGCTCTATTAATCGAATTTACAACAATTGGCGCCCACCGTGGGGCAAGGGTTTAAACAAATTAAGGTACCATGGATGAGACTTTCCGGAAACAATTTTGAATTGTGGAAAGTGAAGATGGAAGCAATTTTAATGGTCGAGAAGATGGATAAAACATGGAGTGTGGTTATCCGGTGCCTCGAAGACAAGAAGGTAAAGGAGATTGCAGTTAGTGATGAAGCTTATAAGGAAGGCTATGAGAGTGTGGGAGCACTCATAGTCACAAGCTTGGAACCATAGATGGTTGTCGGCCTGGAGAGGCGGTGGAATAATAATCAACATCAGCCTGGAGAGGCGGTGGAACAATACTCAACCTCGGCCTGGAGAGGCGGTGGAACAATACTCAACATCAGCCTGAAGAGGCGCTGATAAGAATACTTAAGTTTTGCAGGTTACAAGGTGGGAAACATAGTGAGACTTTGGTGGAGGAATCTCGGTTTGAGGTGGAGCTTCTGATAGTGGGACTAGAAGAAGGCAACCGACATTAACTCTTGGCTATTTAGTAGATAGGGAGGAGAGTGGTAATGTTGCATCAAAGGAGTGTAGCTATGGAGACCTTGTGGTTTATTATCCAATTGTGGCTGAAGAAGTGCAAAACATGTTATAGAACTTCAGGGAGGAAATTGGAAGCAACGGTAATCAAATTCGGAAACTTGTAGGACTGCTGAAGGTAGTTGGGATACAAGGAGAATTTGAGGATTGCAGCTTGTGGAACTTACCTAAAATTCCAAGGTTAAGTTGAGAGACAAGCAATTCTTCGAGAGTACGAAGCGGTACACTTCGGGGTTCGAAGAGGGTGTGGTGTAAACAAGTGTAGCAGCTAGGTGGTTGATGGGTAAATTGACATCACTACTGATTTAGAGTCAAGGTGGAGAATTGTTGTGTATGACTCAAAATTATTAAGCTACTTGTTTCTCAAGACACTTGGGCCACAATGATATGTCTTGAAGTGCAAGTCTAGCAATCTTGGTTAGCAAGACATATGCCCAATAGGATACTTTCTTGGAGTGCAAGACTAGCAATCTTGGTTGGCAAGTTATAGTCCATAAAGTGTTGTCTTGGGGTGCAAGGCAAATAGATTGATGGCTATAAATACACAACATGAGCATTAGTTTAAAAGTGTGGAAAACAAAGAAAGCAATCTTAGAGAGATCAAAAGAGAGAACTTTTAGGATTAAAAGTTGAGTGCTTTTGGAAAATTCTAGGGTTGGGAACCACATTGTATTCACCTTGGGAAACACTTTTAAATTGAATCTCTTGGTCACGGGGAGAGATTCGGGAAAAGGGTAGAATTAGGAAAACTCTAATTCTTGTAACTCTTGTGGAGAATCTCATTGTAATCAAGGTTTCTATTGATAGTGGAACGGAGAGGCGGCTCTCTCCCCAGACGTAGGTTCTTTATCGCTCTCACATTTTATTCTTGTTGGTTGATTATTATTGCTTAGTCCATTGTTATTTGGTTACTTTGTTTGTTTTGCCCCACACACTAAAGGATTATTGGTGTGGTTCTATTAATCGAATTCACAACAGTATCATTATTTATAATATCTAAGAGAAATTTGGATATTGAAAAATAACAATTTGTTCTACAAGTGCGACTTGTTTTTGTCTAAACTATGGTCCGTTTAGTGAAATTCTAACGATAAAATTATGTACTCCATAATTAACGGACTGAGCCATTATAATATTTTTAGATGATGAAATTCATCACATGGTTAAAGTATGTAAAGGTAGTAAAATGAAACATTGAACCTCAACAACAGCTATATCAATTTTGTCTTACATGGTTCTTAGATATTGAAACAGAACTTGGTGGCTTTATTGATGTCAATTGGAATATTCTTTGGGGGTGGAAGTGGGGTTAGTTTAACTAGTTTGAGGTAACAGTAAAAGGAGTTAAGGAGTAAAGATTCAGGATTTAAATTCGGACAAAGGTGAAAAATAACAATGTGATATCCATATTATGTTTTTTTTCTTGCCCTTTGTATTGAATAATTTTGTTCTATTTATGAACAATAATCACTTGATTGTTTTTGCACGAACATGTAAAACAAATGAAAGTTTTTGACTAAATAATGATTTTTAGTTACTTGGATCTTTTGCTATTTTTGTAACTAGAATATTACATGAAGCATATTTATGTTACACTGCTAAATGTTATATTTGACACCAGTGAACCAGTATCCTCATCGGTTCAATGACCAGTTCGGTTTTTAAAACACTGATTTTTGACTATGTGTTGAGTAATGGAACTCCTTGTACTTGAATGATATCCTCCATGTTTGGATATACATGCATAGCAGGAATTTCAATTATTATTTTTTTTATTTCAAAATTTATTTTACCTCTATCAAATGTGGATTAACTGCAAATTTAGATTAGTGTTGTTGAATAGAGGTTATTGCAGTGCTATGACATAGTGGAATTCAAACAAATCACTATTTACAATTTATTATTTACTAATTAGTACAAAATATTGTGAAACATCAGCTTTATAGCACTGTTTCATAATGTAATTTGAACAAACGACTATTTTTCATCATCTGATTTAGATGTTTGATTAAAGGGTTAATAGGTCATTACCCCCTGCAAAGTAAGTGAATTTTGCGTTACCCCCCTGGATTTTTTTTTTTTTGAGATTACCGCCCTACAAAATTTATTTTTTTGATTTACCCCCTTGGATGCACTTTTTAAGTCGGTTATTTTGTTCAACCGATTTAAAAAGTGTTGTTTTTAAATCGGTTATTATGTTTTTGTTTTCCTGCCACGTCAGCAAAAGGAGGGCAAATCAAAAAAATAAATTTTGCAAGGGGGTAATCTCAAAGAAAAAAATTTCAAGGGGGTAACGCAAAATTCGCCTACTTTGCAGGGGGTAAAAACCTATTAACCCTTGATTAAAACCATGCTCCCTAGCATTACTCTTCTCGAACATGCCACAACAAAACTTGGTCCTCAGAGTAATCTAACACAGAATCAACATGGTTTGCCAAATACAGAGTGAACAAAATCAAAGGGAAGGAAGAGAATCTTCATTTTACTCATTTGTCTTTCTTGTGGAATTTCGTTCAAATTAAATTTTTACTATAAAAACTACTAAAATCAAAAATAAATTTTCCATCTCTTCTTTCAATAATCCAATACTTCTGTCATTAAGTCAGTAAACATATCAAGTGAAAACCTTTAGGGTCTGTTTGGTTCAATTGAGAAGGAGGGAAGGGGAGGGGAGGTGAGGGATTTATTATGTTGACAAAATTACCCTCACTTTTTTATTAAAATTCAAAATTATCCTTGTTGGAATATTAAAATTCTAGGTTTTATTTTTTTTTACAACAAAAAAAAATTTAGGTTTTCTACTCATTAGATTTTTTTTTTTGTTATATATCCATTAAATTTTTTTTTTGACGTAATATATCCATTATAATTTAATCCTTATTTTGAGTTTATAAGGTTAAGAGTAAAAAAGTAAATTACTTCTCCAAAATTTAAAATATTCCCTCACCTCCCCTCCCCTTCCCTTCCCTTCCCTCCAAAAACTTCGAACCAAACGGACCCTTAGCTTCAATTTCCCACTTCTGCCGACTGTAAGTTTACGTTCTCACCAAACCGCCACAAGTTTGATGATATCACTTTATCAAACAATGCAAAACCCACCTTGTTTTTGTTAAAAATAACATAAAAGGTTGACATTATTTTGGCAAGTATAAACTATTCTACCAATTCATGACAAAATGTTTCTTTTCATAAATTAACAAAATCATAGTTCAACCCTTGTTCTTTGGCAAGTATAGGGATAGTTTTTCCTAATTTCATCAACTTTGAGTTAATAAAGGTAGAAATCCATGGTTTTTCTGTGTATGTTATTTGTCCATGTCCTTTCATCCTCATGCAGATTCTTCATGTCTTGATGTTATTGAAACACATCACCATAAAAAACACTTAATGTACAATTGGAGTGCGCATGAACAGGAACTGCAACCAAGATAAAAAGATAGTCGTGTCAACAAACATTAAAGCGAAATACACAAATCTTCAGTGAGTACCATGGTGTATACCTCAAATGATTTCCCTGATCTTTCAAATTCTAGCATGCTTAGGGCAACTTGACAACTTTGTGAGACAAGAGGCTCTGGGTCTGCTGTAAACTCCTCAAGAAGGGCTACACTTTGGTTATCTAATGACATATAACAAAAGAACTTTGTAAACAAGTAAATTAAACAACTGCACTTAATAATAAATGATTAATTAGTTAGCTGCTTTTGGTAATAAATGATTAATTAGTTAGCTGCTATCTGTCATGTGACTCTACAGGATGCAAAATTAAATTGAAGTAAAACTAAGAGATTAAACAAAGTTTCTCATAATTAAATTGAAGTCAAACTTGGGTAGCATTTGGTAAACAGCTTGAGACAGAACAGAAGTACAAAGCATAACATTTGTGTTCTATGTTTAGTAGGGTAAAAAGAGTAAATTTTGGTTCAACTAAAAAATTTAGGGTAGCTCCCAGTGAAAAAAGTTTAAAAAAAAAAAGAAGTTGTGTATTAAGTGACTTGGACATGTGTGAAAAAGAGATGTAGAAACACCAGTGAAAAGAATTGGCCAATAAAGAAGATAGTCATATAATTACAGTATACAGATAATGAGACTAAACAAACTATATAATAGGTCAAATCAGAGATATTTAAAGGAAAATAATCCATCTTTGAAGTAATACGTGACAACACTTTGTTGTGGTATTGATTGATCCATGTAAAAAAGTAGAACCAAAGAAAACATGAATATTGTCCTGTTCCTTTTTCGTGTGCCTAACATTACCTTATATGCATTACAGCTTGTCATAGACTACAGAAAATCTACTTGAGATGGACAACATATAATTCATGGAAGGGCTAGGTGCACACAAACATTATTTTTCAAAGGGCTACCATAACAAACTCGGAAAATTAACATGACTGATATCAGTTAAAAAAAGCCAAACATTTTGAAAGAAGAATAGAAAGGTTTTGTCAGAAAAAAATTTTGCATCTCAAACTAAAAAGACATTGATTGCATCCATGGACAAATAGTTAGATGCTCCTCAAAGTGATGCATAATATCTCATCCAACTCCAAGAAGTACATTTTGTGATATTTTAGCGTGCATGGAACTTTAAAATCTCTTTTGATTAGTAACAGGTGCCTTATCCATCACCTCTACACATGTGAACAAAGTCACAAGACTCACAACAAATACTATATGCTGCAACTAAGTTAAGTTGGACTGCTCATTACCAAAAAGAAAACTTACTTAGACTGCTACTATACTATTACTATCCATTCATGAATTCCATACACTACGCAATATGATTGCATTTCTCTTTTTAGTTTGTATACATAATTGACACCACAAAGCAAGGTTTCCGTATATTACTGATTGCAACAGAGGCCGCGTGATTCCATAATATTTGGTTTTAGATGCAATACCTGCAATTGAACCAAGAGCTTCAGCAGCCTCGTGTCTAACCATTGGGTGCTCATTCACATCTCTAAGTATATTGGATAGAGCAGCTGAAGCAGCTTTGTTTTGCAATTGGCCCAAAACATATGCAACCTAAATTACAACAAATATTGACATTCAGAAATTAAGAGATTCAAACAGGTGTACTCAAATTTAAGCCGCATCATTAAGATATTCATGTAGTAGTATTACTCATTTAGGTTTGAATTATTGTGCCTTTAATAAACTACTGAAGAACAAGTGAGTACTTTTGACGAGACAAATTCATGTTTATTCTTCAACAAGGAATATAATATAATGTTCGACATTTAAAAGCAGGTACATAACGTAAAGTAATTCTTTTTTTAAAAAAGGTTAGCGTATCACCATGGAGTCCTCTAGATCCACGATACTTTCTCAAGTCAGGTGCATGTCTTATCACTTATGTGCTATTCATAGAAACCATAGTTACCATACAAAATGCAGATAACATTTATTTATAGAAATAAGAGCGTACATATCGAACCTCGTGTTTCAATAAAGCACTCTTGGAACCCAGGGAATCAATAATAGCAGCAACAGCTTCATTTCCACCATCATTTCGAAGTGCAAAAAGAGCTGCATAGCGCTCATACATTCCTTTTTCCTCGTCAAGAAGTAACTCCCTATTATTAATTAAAACTAAGTTAGCAACCAACAAATTACTCTCTCATTAACAAGAATTTCTATCTAACAGTGTGAACCAAACAAACCTTAATTGATTAACTGAAGAACAAGATGTGGCCGGTGCTGCAGGATCAACAGACTTAAAGGGAGAAATACCAGGTGCAATCAAATCATCATCAGTAGCATCATGTTTTAAATTCAGAATACGTTGAAGAGCCAATTCACACGTTTCTCGAACCTCTTGAGCCGGATCAGAATTCAAACTATGTTTCAACAAAGAAACGTTACTATCGGAACCAATAGCACCAAGTGCTTCAGCTGCCTAAGCAAGATTATAACAAATACAATCATCTTAAAACTTAAAAATACCAATAAATTGAAAAGAAAAAAAAAAAGGAAGAAATAGAAGGTTTTCTTTACTACCTCGTGGCGAACAATAGGATGCAAAGAAAGATCATTAAGAACTGAGGTCAATGCAGGAATGGCTTCTTGTTCTTGCATTTGACCTAATGCAAACGCAGCTTCGTGTGCCAACAAATTCGATGAATCTCTCGTCGCTGCCAAGGAAAGGAAAAAAAAAAAAAAACACTTAACAACAACTATTGGTTACTTAACTCCCTTTCCGTAAATTCTCTCAATTAGACTCACAAGTAAAGATAAGCGCTTTTAAAATAAGTTGAATACAAACACTAGATAAAATCCTAAATCTATTTCGAAGAAAAGCGTCTTGTAGCATTGCAAGATGGGTAATATGGTAAATTGAAGAGAAAAGGAAAAGTGTCTAACCTTGAATAAGGGCGGTGCGAGGAGCGGGGCCTTTGAGGTTACGAAGAGAGAAGAGGGCTCTGAAGCGTTCAGAGATGGATTGCGTTGAATCCAACAGTAAATCGCAGAGGAACTTTTCCATCTCAGAGGAGCAGGAAGCGACGTCGTTCAGCGAATCCGCAGGCATAGCTATTAACAAAATTGTAAGAGAGAGAGGGGGGTTCTTATGGAGACGGTGGAGGAGTCTGACGGAGACGAACGGCGATAAATCGACAACGGATTCAGGAGTTAGGGCAGTCACTGTCACTGGCACAAGTTTAACTAACGTATAGTAAAGTTTTAGCTTGTCCAAGTCACTCACATAAAATTAGAAATTTAGAAAGGGATTAAGGGTATTTTCGTCAAAAAAAAGTGTAAAGTTGATGGAGTGTAATACTATTACTAGGCCGTAATACTATAGTGGTGAAAATCTTAAATTTTCTTACTAAATACTACCTCCAGTCCTTAATATAAGAGAAACTTTACTTTTTAAATTCATAGAAAATCTAATGTATCCAGTCCATATTATTGACTAGATACATTAAAATTTCAATGAATCTAAAATGTAAAGTTTCTCTTATATTAAGGACCGGAGGGAGTATTGCGGATTTTAATACTAGGCCGTAATCAAATTATATATTTTTTATAGTTTTAATGAATAATATTTGATTATTATAATTTTTTCAATAATAAAAAAATAATTTCTTTTAAACAAGTATTCATTTTGCTATTTTTTCACCTGAATTATAACTTCGTGCTAAATTACGAGTACCATGTCTCGCTAGTTTTGCATCTGCTTCCTTTAGGATAAAGGTCAGCAAATTTTTTGTGTTTCAAATATCTAAAAGGTCTCCTTCCATAAGTTTGTTTTTCTTAACTTTTTTTCATTCTTTCCATGAATGTTTGGAGGTCCACACTCAACTGTTGAGTGGATTTTAATACAAACCCCTGGTGAGATTGAAAACAAAAATAATAAAGAGGTGTTGGTTAGCATATTTGAAGAAATGATGGAATTTCGAAGCGCAATGGGCATGAAGTAAATTATATAAGTAACTTTTTAATAAATAATTGCAATATGATGTTCTGTTTTTGCTTTACTTACTGGTTTATCTTTTTGTTGTTTCATCTGCAGTTGGTGTTGGGTCATTGAGAAGGACACTCTAATTGCACATTCAAAGAAAATTCATTCAAGACGAATGGAAGTAGTGCGCCTCTTGTACTTCCATGTTTGGATGAAATTAAAATATGACAAGTCCAATCATTTGCTAGGTACCGTTAGTTTAGAACATGGAAAGGCCAACGAAAATAACAAGCCGTTCATTGCATCCGTAGATGGACATGTTGTGGGAATTTTCCCGCCTACGGATCCGAAGGTTAGAATTTTTTCCACCAGGAATTAGGGGTGGACATTCGGTCGGTCCAGATGGAATTCGGATATTTAGATATTTATAATGCCAAAAACATAGTTATATATCCGCCGTTGTCGGAAAATCATTAAAGCGGTTGAGAATGTACCGATACATAAGTCATTAAAGTCATAATTTAGCAATTACTTTATGAATTAAAAAACTATTAGCCGATTATTGTATTTTAAAGACAATAATATAATTAGAAAAAACATTGTTTCATTGTTTATAAACATTTTACTAATTTTCTAACATTTTTTCACAAAGAACTTCAATATTGACTATTATGAGGAATAAAAATTCAAACATTCAAACAATATCAAATTATATATTTTTTATAGTTTTAATAAATAATATTTGATTATTATAATTTTTTCAATAATAAAAAAATAATTTCTTTTAAACAAGTATTCATTTTGCTATTTTTTCACCTGAATTATCACTTCGTGCTAAATTACGAGTACCATGTCTCGCTAGTTTTGCATCTGCTTCCTTTAGGATAAAGGTCAGCAAATTTTTTGTGTTTCAAATATCTGAAAGGTCTCCTTCCATAAGTTTGTTTTTCTTAACTTTTTTCATTCTTTCCATGAATGTTTGGAGGTCCACACTCTACTGTTGAGTGGATTATTACAAACCCCTGGTGAGATTGAAAACACAAATAATAAAGAGGTGTTGGTTAGCATATTTGAAGAAATGATGGAATTTCGAAGCGCAATGGGCATGAAGTAAATTATATAAGTAACTTTTTAATAAATAATTGCAATATGATGTTCTGTTTTTGCTTTACTTACTGGTTTATCTTTTTGTTGTTTCATCTGCAGTTGGTGTTGGATCATTGAGAAGGACACTCTAATTGCACATTCAAAGAAAATTCATTCAAGACGATCGGAAGTAGTGCGCCTCTTGTACTTCCATGTTTGGATGAAATTAAAATATGACAAGTCCAATCATTTGCTAGGTACCGTTAGTTTAGAACATGGAAAGGCCAACGAAAATAACAAGCCGTTCATTGCATCCGTAGATGGACATGTTGTGGGAATTTTCCCGCCTACGGATCCGAAGGTTGGAATTTTTTCCCACCAGGAATTAGGGGTGGACATTCGGTCGGTCCAGATGGAATTCGGATATTTAGATATTTATAATGCCAAAAACATAGTTATATATCCGCCGTTGTCGGAAAATCATTAAAGCAGTTGAGAATGTACCGATACATAAGTCATTAAAGTCATAATTTAGCAATTACTTTATGAATTAAAAAACTATTAGCCGATTATTGTATTTTAAAGACAATAATATAATTAGAAAAAACATTGTTTCATTGTTTATAAACATTTTACTAATTTTTTAACATTTTTTCACAAAGAACTTCAATATTGACTATTATGAGGAATAAAAATTCAAACATTCAAACAATATCAAATTATATATTTTTTATAGTTTTAATAAATAATATTTGATTATTATAATTTTTTCAATAATAAAAAAATAATTTCTTTTAAACAAGTATTCATTTTGCTATTTTTTCACCTGAATTATCACTTCGTGCTAAATTACGAGTACCATGTCTCGCTAGTTTTGCATCTGCTTCCTTTAGGATAAAGGTCAGCAAATTTTTTGTGTTTCAAATATCTGAAAGGTCTCCTTCCATAAGTTTGTTTTTCTTAACTTTTTTCATTCTTTCCATGAATGTTTGGAGGTCCACACTCTACTGTTGAGTGGATTAATACAAACCCCTGGTGAGATTGAAAACACAAATAATAAAGAGGTGTTGGTTAGCATATTTGAAGAAATGATGGAATTTCGAAGCGCAATGGGCATGAAGTAAATTATATAAGTAACTTTTTAATAAATAATTGCAATATGATGTTCTGTTTTTGCTTTACTTACTGGTTTATCTCTTTGTTGTTTCATCTGCAGTTGGTGTTGGATCATTGAGAAGGACACTCTAATTGCACATTCAAAGAAAATTCATTCAAGACGATCGGAAGTAGTGCGCCTCTTGTACTTCCATGTTTGGATGAAATTAAAATATGACAAGTCCAATCATTTGCTAGGTACCGTTAGTTTAGAACATGGAAAGGCCAACAAAAATAACAAGCCGTTCATTGCATCCGTAGATGGACATGTTGTGGGAATTTTCCCGCCTACGGATCCGAAGGTTGGAATTTTTTCCCACCAGGAATTAGGGGTGGACATTCGGTCGGTCCAGATGGAATTCGGATATTTAGATATTTATAATGCCAAAAACATAGTTATATATCCGCCGTTGTCGGAAAATCATTAAAGCAGTTGAGAATGTACCGATACATAAGTCATTAAAGTCATAATTTAGCAATTACTTTATGAATTAAAAAACTATTAGCTGATTATTGTATTTTAAAGACAATAATATAATTAGAAAAAACATTGTTTCATTGTTTATAAACATTTTACTAATTTTTTAACATTTTTTCACAAAGAACTTCAATATTGACTATTATGAGGAATAAAAATTCAAACATTCAAACAATATCAAATTATATATTTTTTATAGTTTTAATAAATAATATTTGATTATTATAATTTTTTTAATAATAAAAAAATAATTTCTTAAACAAGTATTCATTTACCTATTATTTTTACTAAACTAATTGTCTTATCAAATAATTCCAAATGTATCATAGAATTTCTCAAAGTTCGAGTCCAAGTTCGAGTCCAAGTTCGGGTCCATAGACACTTTTTCCCACTCCAAGTTAAAGTCCAGAGTTATCCACTTCACGACTGTAGAAGCTCCTACGTCTTCCCAAACCTTTGCACTTTTTCCCATGTTTTCCATTTTCGCCACCTTTGGAAGAGGATTTTGGCATCTTGACATTTGAAATACCAAATGGACAGACTAAGTTCTCATTGTAAACCTTTAACATATTAATCTCACCATGTATTTTTTGTCCGAGCAAAAACCTCACTGAGTTAGAATTTTTCACGTTATAGATAACCAACTCGTCTCCTATTTCCGAGGTTTTCATTGCCAGCAGCTCGTCCCCGTGCATAAAAAGTGACATCTTCATAACAACCAAATCTGGAAAACGTATACTATGTAAGTTGTCCCAAAATCCTCCACCACGTTCTAAACTCCAAGGGGAAGTGCAACGGGTAAAATAAACTCCTTATAAGATTTAATTCCTAAGTCGTAAGAGACTACAGATAATTGGCAAAAATGAAACCATATGAAAGATCGAAAATTGAAACCTCGCTATCAATATCACCATCACCATGTAAAACCATATGAAAACGTACAAGACAATATCCTTAACATAAGGATAATATCCTTAACATAAGGATCGTAACCAAAACCAAGTCTGTAACTGTATTTTCCTGATTGCACACGCATATGTTTGGACGTCTTACTTTCTTACGCACCATATTTAAAGATATTTATCATTTTTAACTTGTTAATGGAGGGATTCCAAATAACAAATGATTCTTTGTAGGGACGATAAAGAAACATATCGTCGTAACAATCATAAACGACATGCTCAAGCTTACGAGGGACATTCGAGAGCTTGTCCAGCGGCAAATCATCGATCTCATCAGTCGATGCATCATTCAATAATTTTCAAATAGGTTGATTCCAAAATCTCGGTGGGTCTCATAAAGATATCAACTTTGCATGTGTGGAGATTTATAATGTATTCCCTCTGACCATAATTATAAGCAAAATTGTACTTTTTAGATTCATTGAATAATTGATTCATCTGGACTATAATATAGACCAAATACATTTGTTATTCAATGAATCTAAAAAGTGCACTTTTGCTTATATTTGTGACCGGAAGAAGTATATTTAAGGGACCAATTTGTATATTTAAGTGACCAATGTGTAACTTTAATTAGTTAATGAACCAATATGGAACCAATAAATAAGTTTAGCAACTAATTGTCCAATTTAGCCTTATTATTATTGTTGCATTGTAATAATAAGTCGGTTTCCTAAGATGAATGATGGCGAAGAATATGTAATAAACAAACAGTTTAATATAAGTCAGTTTAAACAGACAATAATAATTGATCATCCATCCAAAACATACTAGTACGACTGTCAAGAGTCATTGTAGCGAGAAGAAGAATAATTTGTGCCGCTATTGTTCTCTCTAACTTGTCTCAGGAAATTGGAAAATGAGAAGACAAATGGTCATTGGGCCTGTTTGTTTTGATCTATTTGAAATAAGTTATCTCTCGTTCTTTAACAATAATGTGTGGTTTCTTTCGGTTAAAGCAAAATAAATAAAGTAGTAATAATATAGAAAAAGCTTTTATAAATGATTTTTTAATAAAACATCATTAATTATATGTAACCCATACATATTTTACTCCAATGATATAAAATTATACAACTTTTAATCAATTGAAACTTCTATATTTATTTTTAAAATTTTATCTAAAATAAAAATATAATTTTTTTGATAGATATAAATTTATTTACTTTAATAAATACATGGATATATAAATTAATAACTAAATAAATTAATCATTTTTTTGTGTTTGGATGTTTTCCAAACAATTAAACCTCTTACATACACTAAACAAAGGGGAAAGACTTATAAGACAAAATGCACATGTTTCAAACAAAAGGCCTTTATAGAATTCAAAACTTTTATTTGTTAGATCTGATTTGGTTATCTATTTATTCACTTTTTCAATTTTTAGTGTTTTAAAATTATAGGAAAATGTTAAACAGTATCCTCGGGACAATGATTAAACATATTATAATAGAAGATTTATCTCAAAATATGTGCATTCAACACATTAGAAATGTAAATAGTTACTTTCTCAATATTAAATTTCTCTTTTATTTCTTTTTTTTGTATGCTTAACAAGTACCTCAGAGGCACTATTTAGCATGACCCTTGTTTTAAATATTGACCCACCATGGACCACTCCCACTTATAGATGTGATCCATATTAAAATTTTCCAATAAAATAGAGTAATGATTAAACTAAATAAAGAGAAATAAGAATTGAAGTTCAAATTTCAACCACTTTAATAATATTTTAAATTTTTATAGCTATCAAGTATTTATATTTGAAAAAAGAAAGTGCTAGGGTCACTCAAATAATTATAACATTCTTTTTAAATAATAACTAGACTCTGACCCGTGCGTTGCGCAGGACTTTTAAAATGTATATTTTGGTTTAATAAAAACTTGCAATATTTAGTTTCAAGGTGCACTACAACATTTTGAAGCTTAGGCAGCGGCCAAAAACCGTTGCTTAAAGACAAAAAACCATACCTAAAACCAAAGGCAACAATTTAGCAACGGTTTTGCTAGCGCACTCTATACGGCCGTTGCCTTTTCTATAGGCAGCGGTTTTTTGAGTTTTAGGCCACAGTACGGAAAAACCGCTGCTTCAGCTTCTGGCAACGGTTATTGAAATGCTGCTTATTTGCATATGCAACATATATGTACGCGTTGCTTGTTCCTGTAATGGCAACGATTTTAAACTTACTATAATGGCAACACTTATTTTACTGTTGCTCATTGTTATATGCAACTGATTTTGGTACTTATTATTATAGCAATGGCAACGGTTCTTTGAGAAATATTTATGTTTTTAATAGTTTCTATTTTAAAATACAAAATTACTCAAGATTAAGAAATATGATAAAAGTCTTGATAAATAAAATTGATAACAATCTTGCATCACAATATTCCAAGTATGGATGGCCAAAACATATGAAATTAAAATAACGCACATGTGTTTGCATAAAAGAAAATAACAAAAAGTATTGGTTTACATAAACTTTGTGTATATTTTAAACGACGTTGCTGAAAATTATAGTGATCTTCAAGTGCTAATAGCATTCATCCTTTTCATCTTGAGGCCGAACTTTCTCACCAATTTTGTATTGTATGAATCTTCTGCATTTTTAAGAAAAAATTGTGAGTACTTATGAATTCTTGTGCAAATTAAATATTCAAATTAAGACTACACATCACAAATTGAAAACTAAAAAAAATAGGTACACCAAACCACCCAAACCAAATCGAACTAATGCCGACAAAACACACTACAGCAGAGTGATCCCAAAACAATGGTCTCAATTGCACCTAACATTGACTATAAATTCCACAAAGAAAAATACACCCACTAAAAAGCCACAAGTCACCAAGGCTTCATAGAGAAAAAAAAATACCACACCAGCAACAAAAAATGTAGAATAAAGAACAACATAACCAAATAGGAATGCAGCACCCAAAGCTAACAAAACCGCTACACAAAACCCATATACCAGGGGCCAAAATTCATTATTTTAATTGCTTTCTAGTTGACTAAGTAGATCAGTACAATCCAATATAACAAAAACAATCTCTACTAACATATATAGTAACTCAATATAATAAAAATACTATATGATGTAACTTAAGTCACAACAACTGATACAAAGAAAATCCAATCCCCAAAGAAAGCCAAATTATAATACTACAATGATATACCCAAAATCAAGACTATAATTGAGAGAAAATTAGTGATATAACTGCTTGCACATTTGAAAATACTAATTGCAAATTGCTCAAAAATCTCTCCAACTGTAAAACAAAGTAAAAAGTATTGAACATAACATAGTTCCACTTGTAAATGAATATCTCTGTACATAATTTCTACAGGTTTTTATAACACTTGTCATCATTACTCAAAAGAAAGAAAACGTAAAACTCTACATGATTGACATCTTCATAGTTCATATATGATTCACATCTTAGTTCTGATTATCCCTTTCTCACTTAAATGTTAAAATCATGTTTAGAAACAAATATAATCAAGTTTCCAATTATGTGAAAGGTAACTTCCCTTACTAGATGAGGCAAAGAAACAAGTTTAATTGAAGTGTATTTTCTATTCATAGGTTCTATTAATTATTACCTGCAAGAACTTAATAATGTAGCGCTGGCTCCAAAGACTCTGAGCAATGGTAGACTTTACATATTCAGTGGGAGGGAAATAAGGTTCCAAAACACACTTTGAAGTTGCTGCTGACAAAACCTTCACAAAAATTTAAAGTAAAATAGGATTAGGGTGTATTGAGAACCAGAAATGAATCATGATTAAGAATCTAATAAACAGTAGATTCAAATTGCAAGTAGATTAGGGTTTGTTTTATTGCCTTACCTAAACATATTAGGGAAACATGAATAGTACAAAATGACAACGATAAATATGAACCCTCCAAACCTTGAATTTGCGAGAGGAATACTACACAACAATCAGAGCCAAACAACCAGTGCCAGAGAGTAGCGATTGTGTCTCGTTGTGGAGTAATATTAAAACCCCCAATTCCCAAACTCTAACAATCAATTTGGGGATAAATAAAAAAGGAGATTCAAATAAGACAAGCAATTTAGAATTATAGATTGAATGTTAAAGAAGGGAGAGATATACCGGCGACGTAGATGAGGAATGGGATTTGTCGGCGACGTAGACGAGGGATGGGATCTATCGGCATCGAGGTAGATGGAGAAGGTTCGGCGAGTGGCAGAAGCAATCTAGACGTGAAATTCGACCTAGATGAGGAAGACGGGAGATGTGACAGCGAGGTATGTGGAGCAGATTCAGCGACAATGAAGAAGGTTATGCGCTTGGGGGAGAATTGAATGAGATATGTTAAAGTTGAGAAGGTGATACACATAGTACGTATTGTATTTACTTATATTATATTTGTTTATTTTTTAATTAAGTTTTATTCTAATGTCCATATTTCATTGCACCAACGGTTTTATAGTAGCAACGATTTTAGAGTTGTTGTCCGTTTGTAGCAACGGTTTTAGAGCTGTTGTTCGGTTGTAGTTATGAGAGCAGTTATAAACCTGTTGCCGATAGTATGTTTCTGGAACGGTTTTTCGACCGCTGCTACGGTAAATACGTATGGTGCAAAACGCGTTGCTTATACTTTGTACAGGAACGGTTTTCCCACTGTTGGTATGGGAACTATGCAACATAAGCAAAACCGCTGCCAATTCTTAGTTACAGGTGCGGTTTTCGCACGTTGCTTAAAAAACTGTTGCCTAAACTTCAAAATGTTGTAGTGGTGATTTATTAAAGGTTCCAAAACTACTTCCAACAATGACATGAGTACAATTGAGCGAATTGAAAACAGCCGCATTATTGAAATATTTGCAAAACAATAACATAAAAAGGATTGGTGTTCTCAAAGAATGTTTGAGAAAAAGGGGTACACAAAGAACACTAATCCAACATGACCAACTCATTCAATTTATCAGCTGCAGAGATTGCACAGGCATCATCGTAGCACAAATATCAAGAAGCGCAAAACTCATATCATAGTTATAAATTTAAAATGTAATCAAGGGGATGATGAGAGCAAGAAGGAAAAATATTTGATTTCCAGACTATATCTCAGCATCACTACAAATGCAATTGAATTTTTCTACAACTGAAGTAGTCTCACAACATGGCATTTCAGTTATGCTCTAGATCTCTGAATAATTTGCTAGCCATGTAACACTTGCTTTGTAGAGATCAATCATTCCTCCAATTTTCCATTAATTAATCTTATGTCACCGATCCATGAGTAACTTCACCTTTCAAAATGCATACTTTAGCAATTATGTCACAAATCCATGAGTCATTTCATTTTTACCAAATACCAGTATGGGCAGATTTGCTCCTTCTTACATTTAAGAAATATTCAGTTCCAAATCAATTACCACTAACATCAAATAAAAACCAACTCAAGCAATGAATGATACCTGATTATATATGCATAAACACCAGCACTTGACCATTATTTGTTTGCTTTAAATTTGCTTCTCACAGATTAAAATAGGTGTAACAATTATTAGACTGTAATCTATCCATGTTATATAAAATTCTTTTTAAAAATCTATGAACATTATAGAGTTCTAATGTGTTACAACCAAAATAACTTATGTTCTCATTCTTTCGCAAGATCCAAAAACAGGTGAGGAATATGAGAGGAAATAGATCACTTATATGCAGCCAAAAAGAAGAGAAAATTATTAACTTACCAGTAAAAATCTTGGGGCAGTTATGAGTCTGTCTTCAAGAACCCAATTAAGGAAGCATAGAGTAGAGTAAGAGAAAGTGCCGTCAAATTATAGACAACAACTCGAGCTTAAATATATCATTTGCTAACATGAAATAAATCAAGAGTTAATCTTTATCTTTATTATATTAAGTGGGAATAACAAGTTACTCCTTAAGTAACTCTTTAACCCTAATCTGCTTTTTTACTGGGCGGGAAATGCAATTACCATTGGTAATTACTTGATTAACTGTCATTTAATTTTAATACCCACTCTCTCTTTTTCCACCGCATGGTAACATAATTAAAGGCTAAAGCAGTATAGCATGCCAGCATGAGAAACTGCGCAACATTGAATGCTAATCGGTTACCAATGAACTTTTCTTTTTTAGAGGCAAGCACATTGCCTATTACCCATGCTATCAATATTACAATGCACCGTATGCACCATATATTGGAAAATACAATAATCTAGGAACTAACATCTTGGTAATATCCACCCTAATTAAATGCATACTATCCTCATGTGACTCTCTCTATATAAACTACCAGCTATTTAGTTAGAGAGCAAGTTCTCACCGCCTCCAATATTACACCATAAACATAAATTGATTCTTTGGTAAATGCAATTACCATTGGTAATTACTTGATTAACTGTCATTTAATTTTAATACCCACTCTCTCTTTTTCCACCGCATGGTAACATAATTAAAGGCTAAAGCAGTATAGCATGCCAGCATGAGAAACGGCGCAACATTGAATGCTAATCGGTTACCAATGAACTTTTCTTTTTTAGAGGCAAGCACATTGCCTATTACCCATGCTATCAATATTACAATGCACCGTATGCACCATATATTGGAAAATACAATAATCTAGGAACTAACTTCTTGGTAATATCCACCCTAATTAAATGCATACTATCCTCATGTGACTCTCTCTATATAAACTACCAGCTATTTAGTTAGAGAGCAAGTTCTCACCGCCTCCAATATTACACCATAAACATAAATTGATTCTTTGGTAAATGCAATTACCATTGGTAATTACTTGATTAACTGTCATTTAATTTTAATACCCACTCTCTCTTTTTCCACCGCATGGTAACATAATTAAAGGCTAAAGCAGTATAGCATGCCAGCATGAGAAACGGCGCAACATTGAATGCTAATCGGTTACCAATGAACTTTTCTTTTTTAGAGGCAAGCACATTGCCTATTACCCATGCTATCAATATTACAATGCACCGTATGCACCATATATTGGAAAATACAATAATCTAGGAACTAACATCTTGGTAATATCCACCCTAATTAAATGCATACTATCCTCATGTGACTCTCTCTATATAAACTACCAGCTATTTAGTTAGAGAGCAAGTTCTCACCGCCTCCAATATTACACCATAAACATAAATTGATTCTTTGGTTTTTGTCTCTCTGCATACCCTAAATCATCACCAATGATTCAACAACATCTACTGTAAAGCAAGAAAAGAGAAGAATATGCATGCTAACGCTTTACCAAACTGCGATCTTCCTTCTTCTCTCTGCAAACATGCCCAACCTCATTCTTCTTCTTTGATCTATTTTGAATTGAATTTTGTACAATTTTGTTAACTTGCGATTTCATCAACAGCAAGTATATTTTTATTTTGTATTTTGTTATTGTTTTGAAGTGTTTGTGTTCATTATCATATACATTATGTTGCTTTCATATGCGGATTTTCACTTCCTCCAATTAGTATTCTGCAGCTGGATCATAAAAGAAAGAAAAAGACAGAGTAACCGTGAAGGATCGTAATGAATCAATTACCAGCCTTGCTCATGATGCAATAACTATTTTACCATTGTTTGAGCATGGTGATTGATGTAGTTGAGAGAGCTTTTGACGCAACTCCAATCAGCAATCAACCGGAAAAAAGAGCTTAGATAGTAACCGAACTGAAAACATGGTTTATGTCGAGGATGATGAAGGTTCAAATTAAAAGCCTATGAAATTTGCATGTGTCGAGATTGAAAAAGATGACTGATCAATATGAGCAACACGTGAAATTTCAAATATAAGGGGCATCATTAGTATAATCAAATATAAGCCTCTTTTAATCTCTTTGTTGGAACAAACAAACCACATCATAGATTTTTTTTCAAATATAAGATGTTACAAGATGATAAGTCTGTTGCTTTTTTTATGCTTGGAAAATAGTAGGGGTGATCGTGGTGCGGTTTGGTTCGGTTTTGACCATAAAAGCCATCCTAACCGCGAGAAAAAAATCATGCGGTTCGGTTTGGTTCGGTTGGTTTTTAAAACATCATCCAAACCAAACCAAACCAAACCAATGCGGTTAGGATCGGTTCGGTTGCCGCGGTTTACACCATACTTAAATAACTAATCAGTGTACTTAAAATAAAATTACATTACAAAACTAAGGTCTTTGATTTCATTACATTACAGAATTGTCAAAACACCATGAGTGACATTGTTTCACCACATACAAAAAAGAACATTACATTCCAGTAACAAAATAAATGGTGGTCAGATAGAACATTACATTCCAATTCCAGTAACATCGTTTCACCATAAATTACAATACAAAAAGAACATTACACCAAAACACCATACACCAAAATAAAATAACACTGTCTCCACCTCCATGTCTCCATCTACATATTATAATTCAGCAAATTGGTGGTCAGATTAATTGGTTTAAGAATAAAAAATTTTAAAAAATTGAAACATATTCTAAAAATGTACTAATCAGATTCAATACCATTTGATTCCCTTTTCAAGCAAATGTACTAATCAGATTCAATATCAGAAAGCCCCTCATTCAATTGTGGGATTGGAGCCAATTCTAAAATTGTATCAAATATAACAAAAGTTAGACATAACAAACAATTAAATTTGAATAAAATAGAATCAATTATATAAACTGACAATTATATTTGAATAAAATAAAATCAATTATATACCTTCTTCGAGCTTCTCTAAATCTTCCAAATGCTCCTCAATATCAACTGACAAAGGTGAAGATCTTAACCAATTTTGTGCACATATTAAAGATTCAACAGTTTGTGGTGTAAGAGAGCTCCTATAATTATTAAGAACTCTACCCCCTGTGCTAAAAGCAGACTCTGAAGCAACAGTTGATATTGGCATAGCCAATATATCTCTAGCTACTAGACCAAGAGTAGGGTATTTGGTAGAATTCACCTTCCACCAATTTAAGATGTCAAAATCAGAATTCGCCATCTCCCTAGGTTCTGTGAGATACAAATCCACTTCATTTTTACTCAAATTTGGATCTTGACTCATCTCCTTCTGAAATTGACTAAGCACACTAGAACGTGGAACAGATTCCGATCCTTCTACTTCTTGTGCAACACTTTCATCTTGGCCTTTCCCACTATAGCTTTCAAATAGTTTAGCTAAAGTTTCTTTTACCTTACAACACAAAGAATCAGCAACTTCCTTATCATAATACTTATTCAATCCCCAGCTAACAAATTGGAACTTGCAACGAGGATAAAAAATTACAGCAATAAAGACCAACATATTCATCTTTGAGACGTCCCCCCAATACTTACTATATTTACTTATCATATTGGTAGCCATCTTTGCAAGTATTGGGTCATTTTTGTGACATCCCATCCAAGTATTGAATGTTTCCAATATATTACAATGTTCCGTGAAATATGTAGAAGATGTTACCTTTATTATATTAAGTGGGAATAACAAGTTACTCCTTAAGTAACTCTTTAACCCTAATCTGCTTTTTTACTGGGCGGGAAATGCAATTACCATTGGTAATTACTTGATTAACTGTCATTTAATTTTAATACCCACTCTCTCTTTTTCCACCGCATGGTAACATAATTAAAGGCTAAAGCAGTATAGCATGCCAGCATGAGAAACGGCGCAACATTGAATGCTAATCGGTTACCAATGAACTTTTCTTTTTTAGAGGCAAGCACATTGCCTATTACCCATGCTATCAATATTACAATGCACCGTATGCACCATATATTGGAAAATACAATAATCTAGGAACTAACATCTTGGTAATATCCACCCTAATTAAATGCATACTATCCTCATGTGACTCTCTCTATATAAACTACCAGCTATTTAGTTAGAGAGCAAGTTCTCACCGCCTCCAATATTACACCATAAACATAAATTGATTCTTTGGTTTTTGTCTCTCTGCATACCCTAAATCATCACCAATGATTCAACAACATCTACTGTAAAGCAAGAAAAGAGAAGAATATGCATGCTAACGCTTTACCAAACTGCGACCTTCCTTCTTCTCTCTGCAAACATGCCCAACCTCATTCTTCTTCTTTGATCTATTTTGAATTGAATTTTGTACAATTTTGTTAACTTGCGATTTCATCAACAGCAAGTATATTTTTATTTTGTATTTTGTTATTGTTTTGAAGTGTTTGTGTTCATTATCATATACATTATGTTGCTTTCATATGCGGATTTTCACTTCCTCCAATTAGTATTCTGCAGCTGGACCATAAAAGAAAGAAAAAGACAGAGTAACCGTGAAGGATCGTAATGAATCAATTACCAGCCTTGCTCATGATGCAATAACTATTTTACCATTGTTTGAGCATGGTGATTGATGTAGTTGAGAGAGCTTTTGACGCAACTCCAATCAGCAATCAACCGGAAAAAAGAGCTTAGATAGTAACCGAACTGAAAACATGGTTTATGTCGAGGATGATGAAGGTTCAAATTAAAAGCCTATGAAATTTGCATGTGTCGAGATTGAAAAAGATGACTGATCAATATGAGCAACACGTGAAATTTCAAATATAAGGGGCATCATTAGTATAATCAAATATAAGCCTCTTTTAATCTCTTTGTTGGAACAAACAAACCACATCATAGATTTTTTTTCAAATATAAGATGTTACAAGATGATAAGTCTGTTGCTTTTTTTATGCTTGGTATTTCCGTTTTTATATAATGATTACTTTTTTGGATAATAACTAAAAAATAATATCACCCAAAAAAATAGAATAGTTTGTTGAAGAACCCACACAATTGATTCTTTCACACTTTTTAAAATATAAGGCTACAAATATTTTCTTCTTTTTTGTCAAAAAAAATATAAGGGTAGAATTTTTCAAAAAAAAAAAAGAATAGCGCAGAAGACATATAGGAATAATTAATGAGGAGAGAGTTTCTATGAATAATCAATTTTTTGAGCCAGCAAAAGTCATTACTAATATTAAGGTGCTTTTTGATTTTCCAAGATAAATAGGACTATAGGAGTAAAGTAGTAGTTGTGCTTTTTAAGTTTTCTATAAATGATGGTAACATTTTGTCTTCATATATATATATATATATATATATATATATAATTGATTCCAGAGTTTCCTTATACTAGAGATGGGTGGTATGGATTAAAAGACATATACATGATTATTTATGAAGCTAAGAATGTCGGTCACCCATATATTTTACAAGAAGATTATTTATGTTCCAATAGAAGTTCAGACTACTTTGATTCAGCATTTGCAAGATGGACTTGGTTGAATGATATTTCATTCCTAATGCTTGATTCTAATTATGTAGTGCTAAATTGATACTACTATATTGAATTGTTTTATTTTGATATTGTCTCATACTCTCACGTAGGAATGTTTTTGACATCGGCTTCTTTTAGTTTGTAATTTTATTAAATTTCTATCTTTTTTTGTAATGTTAAATGTCTATCTTAAATAATGTAGTCACATGTCATTGATGTTATATATATATATATGACCCGTGCGTTCGCACGGGCAAGGTGTCTAGTATTTAATAATTCCTATAATACATCGTGTACATGGAATAAATTTATGCTACCATAAACTGATTTGACACACAATTTCAGCCATGACAAATCTACAAATGGTATAAAAGCAAGTTTCAACTCATCTACTTATCAAAGGGTGTCAATAATCACCGGTCATTCAAATACAAATATATTCAAGAGCAAGTGGCAACATGAAGAATTGGAGATCATGTTTCTTCGTCCAGAAACATAAACAATATTCAATTGGAAAAATTGAATCTATTAAAATTTGGAACCATATATTTTAATCAAAACTTGGATGATAAATCAGTCTTGTCATCATAAATCTGATTTGGAGAACTGCCTTTGGGAAGAAAGGCAGTTGTACATTTGAGTCTCTAAAGACGATGAAAGAATATAAAGAAGTGCAAAGGCGATCTAGCTTGAAATTAGAGGAAAATCAATTTCGTCTAAGCCAACAAAGCAAAAAAGAGTTGAAATAAGATTTGTGACTTTGGAAAATGTTATGTTAAGTTGCTTGTGCAGATAGATAAGCATGAAATGGCTGATATAAGATGTATGTTTCTTAGGAATATATGCAATAAAAATACACATCTAAATGATCCTATATATGACAGCAACTCTGTTAAGTATGAGTTCATATCTAAAACATGTAGAAGGTGTCACCTACACAAAAATTACATTAATGCAACTTAAAGTCTACAATAGCTTAACTTCAAATATAGTAGATCAATGCAATAGCTTGAAGAAGAAAAATATAAAAACAATAACAATTTAAAAAGTCCATGCTTCAATCCATATATCAACCAACAAAACCAATAAAACACAATTTGCATTGCTCAATATAAGACTCAATAACAAATTAGATAGCAATGCAGTTAAAAAACTCATCTGATCTGATTACTCCCACCAGCACGCTGCCTAATGCCATGGAGTATTGTTCTCCTTCAATCATTGTAGAACAAATTATCGTTGTACTGACCTGTGCATCCCAAAAAACTATCAAATTGTTTTCTAAATCAAACGCTAAAATGAAAATGAATAGGAAGGACACAACTTACATAATTTGTAGATGAAGGAGTTTGGTTGAATAATGAAGACTATACAAAAATATTTCATTACAACCATAGCACATAAAAAGAGAGACCCTACAAAAATATTTCTAAGGGATGAAAAGGAAGCAACTACTAATAGAGTTAGATGCAGTGGACAAATTCCTCACCCTCAGCAACAGTGGAACACCTCTGACGAAGAGCAATGTCCGACAGTTCTGGCTCAGGCGGCACATCTTTCGGAATCCGTCGTATCTAGTGGTCGATCGCTTGGTAAAAACTGTATGTTTCATAAGTGTACCATTATGTACTGTATATTTCTATAACGCCCCAACTAAAATATCTAGAATATTTAGTCCAGACATAAATAAATGGATCTGAGTACAATAAATTAAACTAGGTAACAGGAGATAATTCCTTACAACAGTTAATGAATTTAAGAAATACAGCGGAATATAATAGAATTCCAAGATATACAAATAAACTAAAACAAGGAAAGACTAAAATCGTCTAATGTGATGATCCAAGCATCGCTCCAATCATCAGCTCCATCCTGGTCCTTGCTCCAGTTAACCTGTCTACCTAAAAAAATTGGTTTGGAGTGGGGTGAGACTACTAAGCCTCAGTGAGTCCTACTACCCTCCTAATGACGACTACGCCGGGGCACCTAAATCAGTCGTTTCAAATACTAACATAATCATATCATAATAGCATAAATATAGGTGTAACACATAAATTAACTCTTATTCATTTTAGACACAAGGACACTCTGAGGTGAGCATGTCTCAGAGGCCTGCCATATCCGTCAACCGATTCGGTCACGGCATGCAGCTCACAATAACTTATCCTAATGGATTATCCCATTGGGAGTCCATAGCGCGATATCACAAAATCGCTCATAATTGACTGAAACTAAATTAATTCTTACTACCAATATTTCCCAAAACCCGGGGAGCATACAAGCCTAATAATAACTAAGTTATACCCTAAGCATTATCTGTGATTAACATTCTGTTTAACATTATATTAACTAAATTACTGCAAGTTATCTGATTCTAACGAGGACATAAAACGAGTGTATATTATTTTGTTTAGAAATTAAAAAATATAAGTCAATTCTGTACAAGCTCGCTACGGCGAGTCACTAGCTCGCTATGGCGAGATTATAGGTCCTGACCTAAATCAACTCGCTGTGGCGAACAGAAGCTCGCTACGGCGAGTTTCATCAGCCCAGAACCCAGCTCGCTATGAATACTCGCCAGCCACTCGCTGTGGCGAGTTCATGCAGAACATACCCTGTTTTAGCAAAATTCGTAGTTTCTAGGAATTACACCTACAATCCTCATCTTAATCAGTGCAGTAAATTAACTTATATAATGTACAACAGGATGGAGGGGAAATTGGGATTAAATCCCCTCACACAACATTATCCTAAAAACCTAAATTAATATGCAATCGTTCATAAATGGGGAAACTAACTACACTAACCTAAGAACCCACCTGATAACATAAGCTTCACTCTGGTGCTACAGCTCTGCAACAGCCACAGCTCTACATCCAAAACTCACTTGAACCCCAATTGTGCTCAAGAGAAAGTGAAAGAAATAAATATTCGTGAGTGTTAGAGGAACCTATTAAGTTTTGAGGAAATGAAATAATCTGCACTATGGCTGAAAGATTAACAGAGATGTGTAGGAATTAGCTTACCGAGGTTGGGAAAAATGGCTACAAAAGCGAAACACATGCAGCAGTGCTGACTAGCTCGCCACGGCGAGCTCTGCTCGCTAAGCGAGTATAGCAGGACAGACAAACGTGATTCTGTGGTTTTGGCTCAAATTCCACTTTTCCAAAGTACCCATGACACTCCCAGTGCCACAAGTTTCGTATTTTGGAGTTGAATACACATGAAATCACGAATTTCAAGCTTGGGTTAGGATATTGAGGAATTGGATTCAAAGAAAGGGGAAAAAATCAATTCTTTAAAGAGGATAAATTTCTTACCTTATTCTTAAGATTCAACATCAGTAGCAACTTCAGTAACTCTCCTCACAGTGTATCAATCTCACACATGCAACATCTCCCTCACAAATAATGTTAGACTCAACAAGCATAAAGAAAGGGGTGGAATACGGCCAAGAATGGGGTTTTTGAATGGAATGTTGTCTTGCTTGTGATAAGTATGCTTCAAGGATTAGATATCCTTAGTTGCATGTGGGTTTTTGTTCAAGAATTTAAGAGAAGTAGAGTGGTGGAGGTGAGGGTGGCGTGAAAGAAGAAGAGAGAATGAAGTTTGTTTCTGACTTTTGGTAAATGAAGTGGATTCTTAAGAAATGAGTTACTTTAGCCAAGCCTTGGGTTATATGACTAAGTGTGTGGGTCCCACTTGGTTAATGGTCCATTACTTAATAATATATGGGTCTCATAGATGTAGTGTACTAAGTGTGTGACAAATTTTACTCACTTTGTTCAATTAATCCCAAATAGTTTACTTTAATTAATAATCTCGTACTAATTAAAGTTGGGTTGTTACAATTTCCCTGCCCTCGATGAACTTGTCGTCAGTGATACTTTTCGTGTAGAGGAATGTTTTTTGAAAGATGAAGAACAAACTACACATATACAAAATGAAATTCACAATCAATAATTTGTTTTTTACACGACAAATGTCAATTGATTGTAGAAGTATACATACATATAGACATATATACAAACAGTACCAGCCACAAATTAGCACACTAATAACCGTCTGATAAACATGGCATATGGGTTTGAATCAAAACTTAAAAAATCGCACTAATTGTAACCGATTTAAAGGAAATCCCATGGCTTAATAAATACCACAATAATCATACTATAAACATACATATATGTGCCTAAAAGTATCATGTATGTCTTCAAAACCTGCCACTTCAATGAGAGGGCAATATTATAGTTTAAGAGTAATATCATATAATAGTAGTAGCTTTTCACATAACTCGCACTATAATAGTAATAACCGCACGACAACAACACTAAATCATAAAAAAATAGCAACTTTACAGCAAACAAATAAGAAAACTAATAAAATCATGAATAAAGATGGAAAACAAAAAACAACAAACCTAGTGATGCTTTTGTTGATGAGAATCCATTGTGACATTTTATCAAACATGTGGGTTGCATATATGAATATGAAAAAGAGCAACATGAAAATTCAAATAGACTACTTCAGATTAGAATTCACAACAATACCATTGGGATGTAGTCTGTGAATAGTTTTTTGTGACTTTGATTATTTTTTATGTCATTCAGAAATCATCTTGTGATTATTGTCACTTACCATTAGACAAATTCATGAACACCGAGAAAAACTTCACTTCAAAAGTTCAACACCTACAAAAAAAAACACCATACACATAAATAAAAATTCAATCTTTGAACAAAAAACCAATTAGAAATCGTATGTAAGAATGAGAACGAAAATGCAAAAACGAAGATGAGAAAGGAGAAAAGGTGAAGAGAAAAGAAAGAGACAAAGAAGATTTCACAGGGAGTGAGATGAGTAAGGATCTAAAAAGCGGAAGATGGTACTCCATTTTGCGGCAGCAGTGATGTACCTCCGAAATATGACAGGGGTTTTATGACACAAATAGATACTCTTTGAGAACCCTTTGAATAGAATGAAATTTATCGGTGTATTGTTTATATTTTAGATGTTAAAAATCATTCGAGTATGATAACATTTATCGATACATTGCTTATTGTTTTTGTATGACATTCAAGAAGTAATTAAATCGAGATATATAGAATGAAATTTATCGGTGTATTGTTTATATTTTAGATGTTAAAAATCATTCGAGTATGATAACATTTATCGATGCATTGCTTATTGTTTTTGTACGACATTCAAGAAGTAATGAAATCGAGATATATAGAATGAAATTTATCGGTGTATTGTTTATATTTTAGATGTTAAAAATCATTCGAGTATGATAACATTTATCGATACATTGCTTATTTTTTTGTACGACATTCAAGAAGTAATGAAATCGAGATATATTTTTTCTCAAAATCGGAAGAATTTTTATCTTTTATTCTTGAAATTGATAAAAAAATCGAGTACATTTTTATCAAAATTGGGAAAAAAAAAATGACAATTTTGAAAATGAATTACTTTGTAATTCATTACTTTTTCCAAACAAAGAATTTTGAAATGAAGGGAATTCAAATGTGTCATCCAAACAAAAAATTTTGAAATGAAGGGAATTCAAATGAAAGCATTTGAATTCCATGAAATCTCAAAATCCCTTGAATTTTAAAATGACTCATCCAAACACACTCTAAGAGTCATCTTTTTCTTGCTGTTAGATTTCCGCGCGAGAGAAAGAGAGCAAATTTTGGAAGAATAAAATGTCAGTTTTCCAAAGTCACCTAATAATATTAACAGAAATGTTATTGTTACAAATAAAGTTACAACTCTACTACAACTAATACAACTATTCCCTAATACCAATTTTCAATTATTTTTCCTTTTTGACAAAAACTTTTGTTGACTTTAATTAATGGAAGTAGAACGATACGGAAAAAGGTTCTTAAGAAGCCCATCTGGGAAACTACTTTATCCAGTAATTACCCTGAGACCAAGATTTAATTTAGAAATTCTGGAGATAGTTTCTTATCCAAAAAATATAAAGAATTAGCTGAAAATCTTCAGAAAAAATTACAGTCTATAGCAAGATGACTGAAGAAAGTATAACAAGTGTTTTACAAAAGGTTTTAGATAACTTAGAAAAACAAACATTATATTTAGAAAATTTACAATCTGAAGAAAGTAAAAATAAAACTCATGAAACTTGGAACTTTCATGAAGAAAACTTCGCCTGTTATGAAAAGGATGAATTATATCCTCACATTTTTCATACAGCAAATCCCCAACTTAACAATATAGCATGTATGTTAACTTATATTCTAAAAAATGTAGAAAATATCTGCATTAAATTAGAGGTTTTAGATGAAATATTTAAATTTCTTAGAAGAGGGGAAGATAAGGGAAAACAAATAGAAATACCACAAAACCAACCTCAAGAAAAGACTTCTAAACTCGAAGAAACTTCTGAGTCCACACAATTAAGAATCAAACCACCGTCTAATTACTTTTAGATATGGATGATACAGAAGAAGCCCTTAATAGACAATTAGAAAATTTAGAAAGACTAATGGTCTCTCTAGATATTAGTGGTAAAAGTCAGGAAACTTATGATGACAAATCAGAGGATAATAATCAGATTATTTATGACTTTAGCTCAGAAGAAGAGGCTAACGAAAATGAGATTGAAAATCCTCATTATGTAAAAATAGAAGAACAAGGAGAAACTTCAGGAACTAAAAGACCTGCAGATTTTGAAAGAGAATTCACCAAACAAAAATTCCAGAAAGTACCTCATTATTATGTACCTACGCAAAATCCATTCCAAGGACAAGGGATTTTAGATATAGACTGCAGTGTTGATGCAGCAAAAGATCTTAGGGATTGGTATAATACAAATAGTGTGTTAATCCAGTTAAATGAGGATCTTAAACATTTAGGAGCAGTTGAAGTTTTCAACTATCTTCAATATAAAACTAGAGGAAATGCATACAAATACATTTCTACCTTACCACCAGAGGTTATGAGAGAATTACCTCTAACAGGAACCTTAGTAGTTGATTGGGTCTATGGATTACTAGTAAAAGAATTCAAAGGATGGAAAAATTCCATTCAATCAAAAATAGCATTTTCTGACCAAAACCTTTGGAAAATCACCAACCTAAAAATCTGCAATATGTGCTATGTAGATAATTTCATTTGTGAATTTCAGGATTATTACTATAATATAGATAATAGTACTAGAATCTCTAGGAACTTGTTAGAACTATTTTATGACAAGTTACCAGAAAAGGTATCGGCTCAAGTTAAGGTGTTCTTTACCTCAGCGTTAGCAGAAGGAAAGGTAGACGATACTTTAGGAGGAAGAATAACTTCCTTAAAAATTTGGCTTCAAGAAATGTGTAGTCAGAAGATAGCCAAAAGAGAAGCTCAAGTATCCCTTTGTTGTAACAAACTACAAGACAAAGTAGGAAACTATGGTTGTAACTCTAGAAAGAAATCCAGAAAGATAAGGTCACAAAAACCTTATAAAAGAAAGAAATTCAAGAGGGTCCCTTTTAGAAAATTCAGAAAAGGAGACAAAAAATTCTTTAGGAAAAAACAACCTTACCCTAAGAAGAAAACATGCCCACAGGGTAAAAAATCATGTACGTGTTGGTTATGTCATGAAGAAGGTCACTATGCAAATGAGTGTCCTAAGAAGAAGAATCCTAAGAAAAATGTCTTACATGCAATATATGCAATAGGATATGAACCTATAGAATCAGACATAGAATCTGATGAAGAAATTTATGAATACTGCACAGAAACAGATTCAGATGTCGAAGAAAGTACTTGGTAAAGGAAATCCCAGTGCTACATTTATTAAAATAATACTAAAAGATAGAGATCTTTTAGCCTATATAGACACAGGTGCAACTCTCTGTTTTGGGAAAAAATCTATCTCTAGAAATTGGGAAAGATTAGCCAAACCAAAAGAAATAATAGTTGCAGATAAATCAAAACATTAGATATGGTTTAACCTTAGAGATGTATCTATAGAAATTGAAGGATATAAGTTTTTTATCCCAACAATATACCTCCATGATTCAGGATTAGACCTAATTATAGGAAATAACTTTTTAAAGCTATATGAACCTTTCACTCAAAGAAAGGATACTATATCACTTCAATGGAAGGACTTGGGAAATCCCAAAAATAGCAAAATGGTAACTACCAAAATAGTTACTAGAAATGAGATCTTAAATCTTATTAAGGGAAACCTTAGAGAGTTAAGAACGATATGGGAAGAAAGAAGTTTCCATATCAGTATAGAAGAAAGATTAGATGAAGTCTGTTCAGATAACCCTCTAGACAGCCTTAAAAACACTAATCATGAACTTATAGTCATTAAACTCAAGAACCCGAATGACGAGATAAATGTTCCAAATAGGATTCCATATTCTATTAGAGATGTTGAAGAATTTCAACAAGAATGTAAGGATTTACTTGATAAGGACCTTATTAGACCCTCATCAAGCCCACATTCTGCACCAGCTTTTTATGTCGAAAATCACAACGAAATAAAAAGAGGTAAAAGAAGAATGGTGATCAATTATAAGAAACTCAACTTAGCAACAGTTGGAGATTCTTATAAATTACCAAGAAAAGATTTTATTTTAGAAAAAATAAAAGGATGCAATTGGTTTTCTTCCTTAGATGCAAAGTCTGGGTATTATCAACTAAGACTAGCCGAAGAAACAAAACCATTAACAGTTTTTTCATGTCCACCTCAAAAACATTACGAATGGAATGTTTTGCCTTTTGGATTGAAACAGGCACCATCAATATACCAAAGATTTATGGATAAATCTCTTGAAGGTTTGAATCATATGTGTTTGGCATATATAGATGATATACTTATTTTCACAAAAGGAAGTAAGGAACAACATCTTCAAGATGTAGAAACTGTTCTTTTAAGAATTAAAGAAAAAGGTATTGTGATCAAAACTTTTACAAAAAGAAATAGAATACCTTGGTTTGATCTTAAAGGAAAATGGGGAACTGAGTTTAGCACCTCATACCCAAGAAAAAATACAAGCTTTTCCAAATGAACTTTCTGATAGAAAACAAATCCAAAGATTTCTTGGATGTTTAAATTATATTGCTAATGAAGGATTTTTCAAGGACTTAGCAAAAGAAAGAAAACATTTGCAAAAGAAAATTTCAGAAAAAATTCCATGGTCTTGGACCAAAACAGATTCTGATATTGTTAAATCAATTAAAGAAAAAATTCAAGTTTTGCCTGAACTTTACAATCCAACGAAAGAAGATTTTTTAATTATAGAGACAGATGCATCACAAACAACCTGGGCAGGTTGTATGAGAGCCTTACCTAATGGTAAAGCAAAACTTTCTCTTAATGAGAAGGGATATAAAATTGAGACAGATACTATAAAAGGCATTGATTACAGTGCTTCTAAAATCCTGATAAAGGATATCGAAAAATTACATTTATGTATATATATTTCTGGTACATTTACAGATACAGAATCTAGATACCATATTCAGGAACTAGAAACTCTGGCATGTGTAAAGATATTAGAAAAATGGAAAATTGATTTATTACCATCAAGATTTCTTCTTCGAACAGACTCTAAATATCTTACAGAATTTTGGAGATATAAAATTAAAGCTGACCATAAACAAGGCAGACTAATAAGATGGCAGATGAAGTTACAACAATTCGAGCCATATATTCAATACATAAAATCTGAACAAAACAGTTTTGCAGATACATTAACAAGAGAATGGAGCAAGCAATAAAGCTACTTCAAAACAACATAAAGCAGAAGGATGAGCAGCTCGCTGCCATTGATTCTAGAAGAAAAAAGATCTCCGACGAGAGGGGGGAGATGATTACAACACTCAAAAGTTTGCAAAACATGACAACAAATATAAACCAGTCTTCAACACCAACAGCAAGCTTAGACAAAGTTTTCAAAGATAAAGAAAACTGGGACTTGCTTGGACAACCTTCTGGAAAGTATGATTACTATGTAAAATATACAGCCCCAGAAAGTGCAGAAATTCCCATGGAAGCAATAACACCTAACGGATGGAAACCAAAATCAAATGAAGAACAGGAAGCCGAATCCTCAGGAACAACTTCAAACAGCAAAAAATCATGGGCTGAAGAAGTTGAGGAAGAAGATGAAGCCAGAAAAAATGGTTTATCAACAACCATCCAAATAAACGATCCCGTAGACGATGAAATGGGAAAGTTTGAAGCCTATGTCATATTCGATGGTCCAATGAAAGGGATCTATAGAAAATGGGCAATAGCCAAACAACATATCATTGGCAAGAATGTACGTCACAAAGGATACAAAACCATGAAAGAAGCGGAACAGGCACTTTATGGAGCCTACAAAGAGATTACAACAGCAAAAAACTTCCAAAAATCTCCCACAATGGAGTCAAAGAAGAAGTTGTCAATCGACAAAATTCGCCAGCTCGAACATCAGAAGAATTTCCAGATAACTGATTCAACTTATATGGAATTTAGTCTCAGATGGAAATGGCTAAACCACTATGTAGAAGAATTCACCACTGAATGCTTCTATCCAGTTAACAGAATTGGCTGCACCAAGGCGGTCGTACTACCTGGAATAGACAGTACTATATGTCTATCTTTCTTTCAAAATGGGTTGATCCATACTATATACTTGGAAGAACAAGCCGGAAAGACTTTTGGAGAACTCAAATTCCTTCCAAAGGAGTTACAAAATTTGGCACAAAAATTCAACAACCTGTTTGCCAAAGGAAAAGAAATTTTTATTCAAATTGAATCCACATATCCCTGGTATGATGAAATTACCCTAGAACTTACAACAAAACCTTTATACCTCATCAAGATTGGAATTTCAAATAAAGAATATCCGGTGATAAACAGAGAAAGAACTGAATGGCACCCTGCTATTTACCTTAAACAAATTAAGCACTTTCACCAGAAAGTTACTAGATTGTCCTCTCAGACAAATTACAGAGTGGTTTACGAAGATGCATCAATGGTTGTATACAGCGACTCTAGAAAGCCTGCAAAAGACAAGGATATCAAAGCAATCAAGAACCTTGAAGAAAAGGTTGACCAATTGAAAGATGGTCACGAAAAATTACCCAAGGTAATTCAAGAAGAATGCTGTCAATACTTTTCACAGTATTACAAAGGGCATAGTTGTAAAAACTGCCTAGAAAAATCGTCGGCACAAGAAGACAAGGAAGCTGCTAATCTACACATCACAATGTAGACAATAATGTATAGTGGTACCTTATCACATCTGAGTCAGATGGGGACCACTTAGTAAGCCTCATAATAATTATGTACATTATTGTTTGATGCTTTTTCCTTAGTGCGTATTGTTTTAGTTAGTGCATGTTACTTTAATGAGTGCATGACACTCTAGTGTGCTATAGTGTGCTGTCATGGAAAGGGACGTGCTACCTAATATGTGAGCCCTTCTCCACTATAAATAAGAGCATTCAGCTCATTTGTAAACACAGTTGAAAAATATATAAAACTATTATCTAGTTTTCTGAAGAATTATTTCTTCTGTCCTTAGAATCACTACTAAGAAGTAACTCTTGAGGTAATACTCTGGAGGAGCTAGATCCTTGAGGTAATACTCTGGAAGGATCACCCATAGCAATAATATAATCAACAGATTATATTCCAAAACACAAAACATCTTCAAGACGAAGACTTCATTAACATCAAACAGAAAATTCAATCAGGTATGATTATATCTCTTTTAAATTCAAAAGATTACACTTCAATACCATATTATCGACATGATAATTAAAAGTATGAATTACTTCTGAATATTTATTGTTAAAAACAACCAAGACATAAAAAAGAAACTATTAAGACTTTTCTGAAAAAATTATCATGACTGAAATTTCACTTTCTGAAGATAAATCCAATTATTTTGCTGATGGCATATTAGACCATAGACTAGAAGATGCTGATTTATCCCTAACTGCAGAAGAAAACTTTAAACGAAAGTTTAATAAATTCAAAGAATTTTTCTCAAGAAAAAATATTTTGAAATTTGGAATAATGACTGGAGAAGAAGCAATTCCAATTAATTCTACTTATGGAAATATAGTCGTATCTACTATAGATAGAACACAAATTAGAAGAAGAATTGAAAACCTTTCTGAAAAAGAGAGAACTAAAATTGGTTATATTCACATATCAACCATTCAAATTTTGATTAAAAGTACTTTTATGAAGGGTATTGACTCGCCCCTAGAAATAATTCTAGAAGATTCTAGAATTATAGATAGAAGACAATCAATAATTGCACAAGGAAAATGTAATTTGAAATATGGAAAAATTAAGTTTGATATAAACTTACAAATGGGATTATCTCTAAGAGATAAAGATCTAGACAGATCTATAGTTTTCCACTATAAATTAGAAAACCCAAATCTTATGAAAGAAGGTAATCATCCCTTTACAATCTGTTATAGGATTAATTATGCACTAAGCAATTCACATCACAGTATAGAATTTACAGGGAAAGATACAATTCATATTGATGAATTATTCACATCACTGATAACATTAGAATCACCTATATTTAGAACACCAGCTAGAAATAGTTGTTCTCTAATAGAGGTTGACAAAAATCTGTTTGAAGAAACAGAGGAAAGAATGTTATTTAAAAGCCAAAGTCTTAGAATAACACCACCTAAAAGAGATTTTGAAATCTCAGAACAAAAAGAATTACATAGGCTACAAAGCTCAGTAGCAGGACTATCTTTGCAGCTCGAAAAATTGGACAAAAGAATCTAGATTTATCAATGAAATATTTGATGAATTTAGACCCAAAACTCTGGTATCAGAGCCCGGAGATAAGAGTAAAAGAGAACGTGAAAAAGAAATTAAATTTCTTTAAAGCAACAGTACATGAAAGTTGTAAAACAGTTGTAGAAAAAATTGTAAGAATATCACTTCCCTAATATTAATGAAAGGTTTATTTGAAATTTAAATTTATATAGGTAATAAATGAGGTGGTAGTTGGGATGGTAATCAAGGAAGAGATTAGGAGGGAAAAAATTAGGGTTAATTGAAGCTTAAAAGGTAATCACAACTTACCATTTATAATAATTAAGATTAAGATAAGATTAAGATTAAGATTAAGATTAAGATTAAGATTAAGATTAAGATTAAGATTAAGATTAAGATAAGATAAGATTAAGATTAAGATAAAGATTAAGATTAAGATTAAGATGAGATTAAGATAAGATAAGATAAGATTAAGATAAGATAAGGTTAAGATTAAAATAAGATAAGATAAGATTAAGATTAAGATAATTATTATAAGATAAATTATTATTATAGGGGGGTGTTTGTTCGAAGGTTATTAAATTCATTAGGAATAATATTTCTAGGAAATAATAATGGGAATTTATAAAAATCATGTTTGGTTAATAATAAGTACACTCTTAGGAATTATTAATAATGAGCAGTTATTAGAAGTTACTTAACTTTTATTCCCCACTTCATTGGAATTTTTCTTTCCCACCCATTTACTTGGGAATAAAATGGTAAGAATAAGGGAAGTTATTGGAAGTTATTTTATTCCAAGAAACTTTATAGGAGGGATCTTTGACTCCAGGAATAAGTCTCCAATGATTTACTGATCTGCTTAATAACTCGATATCGACATTATATTTCTTCGAGCAAACCATTGAATTCAAAGATCTCATTGAGTAGATCAATTCCACACATTTTTATAAAAAGGAAAAAGTGAAGTTTAAGTATAAATAAATTTATTATAAATTAGATATATTAACTTTTTTTTTTGGTTTTGTAGCCTAATAGTTAGAAATTCACCCATAAGATGGATAAATGGGATGACCAGGATTCGAATCTTCACTCTCTGCATATATAATGCATTGTCTTATCAATTAAGTCAAGCTCACGTGACAGATATATTAACTATTTAATAAATTTAAAAGGCAAATTATTTCTTATAAAAAAAATCAGAAATATTTAAGTGTTTGAGTGTGATGAAATGGGAGACTAAATCAATCACAGTTTTCAAAAACGACAAGTATTATTGAAACTAAAATAACGTGTCTAATTATATAACAAGTGGGTGCTCGCGGTTCGGTTTGGATAGGTTTTGAGGCAAAAATTCATCCGATCCAAAGTTAATATTACTTGCGGTTTGGTTCGGTTTTGGATGACTAAATAAAAAATATCCGATCCAATCCGATCCAATTTTGTGCGGTTTAATTTGGATCGGTTTTTGGATATCTAAACTACAAATTAAATTTTTTTAATTAAATATTAATATTATAATGACACGGTAAAATAATATATTTGATGTCAAATACAATATATAATATGTTAAAAATTAATATTTTGCAATGAAAATTATCAATTATATTTGAAATCTATGAAATAGCAAAAAGAAATACATTAAATTGAATTCATAAGTATTATTGAGAAAATAAAAATCAATAATTAATATATTAATGCAATATATCATACTAATAAAAAGTTAAATAAGTATTAAAAAATATATATGCGGTTTGGTTCGGTTTGGATCGGTTTTGAAAAATCAATACAAAATCCGATCCGATCCAGCGGTTTTTACAAAAAGAACATCCAAACACATCCAAAAATATTCGGTTTTTTGTGGTTTTCGATTTTTTTGAATCGGTTTGCGGTTTTTATTTGGATTGGTTTGGATTTGAGCACCCCTATTACATGCTACACATTGTGAGTTGTGACAGTACAATGACAAGTGAGTAGTCTATATATGAAGACACTCCATTTGTAATTCCAAACGAGAACATGAATTAACTTATGAAAAAAAGGGATATGCACTTTTTACACTGACGATCAATATTAGCCATGTTTTCTGCCATGCCACCTCACTTTCTTGATGATATAACAAATTGGTAGTTTTTATTGGATAATCGTATAAACCTGTTTTACACAGTTAGTGTATCTCGGTTAAACTCTTTCAGAAATCAATATACTCCATAATTTCAGCCGTTCAAGTGCGAAAAATTTTCATCCCACCCCACATGACTCTTTTTTATCCCCCAAAATTTCAATTTCGCCCTTGAATAAAAACTTCGGAACGTATTATTCTAATTTTTTCTAGTTCAAATTTAGAAAAATTTGAAAAAAACGTTCCGAAGTTTTCATTCAAGACAAAAAAATTGGAAAACATGTTACAATTTTTTTTTGACAAGAGCAAAAAAGAAAGATTTGGGTGTATAAAAGATACATGAGGTGGGAAGAGAATTTTCTTTAGATGCGGACTTATCTAGGGATGATGTGGATCTTTTTCTGAACCTGGCGCAGGCCCATTTGCAAGTAATTGCCGAAAATTTCTTTCCCCACCCCCCGTAACTCTTCCCCACCCCCTGGGTTTCCCTTATTACCCCTTAGGAAAACCCTCGGTAAACGCGTACCGAAGGAATTGTTCAGTTACCCACCCAGACACACCCCTTATAACGTCAACTTTCTCGGGGAACGCGTACCGAGAATTTTAAAAACCTCGGTAAACCTTTACCGAGGGGTTTGTATATAGAAACAGAGCGCGTAACTCCCTCCTCCCATTTCATCATTCTGCGTTTTTTAAAACAAACGAACCCTAAGTGGTGAAATCTTCACCATTGTTGATCTTCAACTCGTTTTGAGGCCGGAATCCACAAATTTCATCAACTTCTACTCCATCAAGTAAGTTAATTTCTATTTTAGTTCCTAATTTGTGTTCTTCTTTCTTCATCACAGTTCAAATGAATTTTTGATTTCTTCATTTCAATCTTCATCTCAATCATCATCTCTGATTCGCGAAAAATTGTAGATTATGTAGTTTAAATAGTTGATTAGTGGTTTTTAGGATCAATGCATGTTAGTTTCAATGTTAATTTTGATTATATTTAGGTTTTGGTAAAATTTTCATTTTTCAATTGGTTAGGGATGAATGCTTGATAGGTTGAATGTTTATAATCTGAATTCTGTTGTTTATGTGTTGATTACTTGTTGTTTTCATGAATGTAGGTTAGTTGTAATGTTAATTTTCAATAGATGAATTGATTAGAGACATATCGTAAGTTTATGCAAAAAATTGCTTCACATTAGTTACGAATTACGTTCGATTGCGGATTGAAAGCAATTGTATTAGTTTATGGTTGATGAATTTATTTTTGTTTGTTTAGGTATGGACGAAAATATTGGTAGAGGCCGACATGGTAGGGATAGCAGGACGCATGGTTCTGCTCGTAGAGAAATTCCTCCTGCGCCAAAACGACCTCGTCGCAAGAAAGTCCAACAGCCTGAAACAGGTGGCTCAGCATCCCGCACACGCCGATCACAGGTTGATGAACCTGTCCAAGACGATGTGTATGACCCGAATCAGTACCTAAACGAGAACGCGGATTGGTTGGAGCAAGAACAACCGGAACAGGCAGCCCAACAACAACCACCTGAGCCCGAGCAAGAACCACCTGAGGCAAAAGAAGAAATTCAACCCGATGAACCACAACAAGCGCAAGATGGTGTCTACGGAGGAGGACCGACTGATTTGTCCCTATTATCGCTTTACCACAAGCATAGGGCAATTTTGATTTGGAATGTAGGGGCTGATCACAAGGTATAAATCTAAATTATTATAAATTATTTCGATTATTTATTTAGTTAAAATTATTGTCCGTATTTAAATTTTAAACTCAAAATTATTAACACAATTTATGTTTTGTATTTCACAGCTTTTAAAGGAAGCTATGCGTTCCATTGCCAACGGAAAAAAGATTGTAAATATCCCAAAACCGGACGTTAATAAGTTGTGGTTTTGGGATACTTTGAAGGCAACGGGATTGGAGCCGCTTGTCCATACGAATTTTAGTAAGCTGAATCATGGACTCCTAACGGTGTTTGCGGAAAGATGGCATCCAGAAACTAGTTCCTTCCACCTTCCCGTAGGAGAGCTTGCCATCACATTTGATGATGTGCAATGCCTATTGCACTTGTCGATTAAAGGGAAGTTTGTGAACCATGAAAAGATGAGGAAGTCTGAGGCGGTGGATATGGTCACTACCTACTTGGGTATGGCACATGCAGATGTGGAAACTGAATTTGGTAAGACGGGTGGGATGCATCTGAGGTTCAACTGCCTGCAGCATGTATATGTGGAGTTGTTGGAGAGATGTCAGGAAATGGAGGATGATCCTGAGTCGACGTTAGAGGAGATGACGCCTATTAGGGAGATGTGCGTCAGGGCTTTCTGTTTGTTCTTGGTTTGCTGCACAATATTTTTCAACAAAAGTGCTTGGTACGTCGATGTTTCTTACCTTCAGTTCTTTCAAGATTTGACAACCACCCATGAGTGGAATTGGGGTGCTGCAACACTTGCTTATATGCAACAGTATATGGACGATGCATCTGATGCTGAGACAAGTCAGATGGCTGGATACCTATCCTTAGTCCAGGTAAAAAATATATTAAAATTCATATGCGTTAAGTTCATTTTACCTATCTTTACTTTTACGCGTATAATTAATTTTAAATTTATAATTTTGCAGGGATGGATTATTAAGCATTTTCCGACTCTTGGAGCATGGAGCTACGGAGAAAACTGGAATGAAACCATGCCACGATTGGCCAAGTATGCTGCTGGACAAGGTCACAAGGATCCACCGACTTATAGACTCAGTTTGGATAACCATCAGATGTCGGATGTTGTATTCACCCCGTATGATAGCCATCGTGGAGTTCGGCCATTGATTAATGAGTGTTTTTTTTCTGGCTGGATAAGGAGTGGAAAAGTGTTGGGTAAACACTTGCCGGAACGGGTGCTTCGACAATTCGGACATGTGCAAGGCATTCCGAGAGACCCAGCAGTGTCTGCTACACCGGTTCTGGGACATGCTATGATTGACCGGGTGTGGCTGGAGGAATTGGAAATGCGGATGATCGATGAAGACATGCGGGGGAGAGTCGTGACAAACCCATGGGACTGTGAGCCGGGATATATGGCATGGTTCTACAGAGTGTCGCATCCTATTATGCGACCTGTTATTGCGGAGCAGCAACCACCAAGGCCACCTAATTTAGAGGTGTTGATTGAGGAGCAGGCTCGAAACGATTTGGTGGATACATGGGAGATTTGCCAAAACGTGAGAAGAGAGGTGCGGAGGTCACTTGATGCTGGTGAGGCGCCAGAGGGAACGCCGATGCATGCAACCTTGACCAGCATCCTAGGCCTTGTTGAGCCAGCATTCCTATATACGCGTACCAGGCGTCGACAACCCGGAGCTAGAGGTCGATTCAGAGCGACTCAGTAGACTCTGTGTGGGTTCATTAGGTTTATTTTGTTAGAACGCATATTTTGTTAACTTTGAACGCGTATTATGTAACTTGGCCTATTATTTTATCTTATGGTATTGAGCGCGTAGTTTTGTAACTTAAACATGTGACATTTGGTTGGATTAGCGCTTCATGATGTTATGGTGGTTTTGTGAACATGGTGTTGTAATATAAATGCGTATCTATATTACTATGTTTGTTAGTTTGAAAATATATGTGCGTTTTTGTTGCATTTAGTTGAAAATGTAAAGAAACTGGTTCTGGAAAGTATTTAACAGGTTGGAACTCAGGAATTATGAGTTCATGAATTTTTGAACTCCTTCTGAGTTGGTACAGGATGAACCAGTATGTTCTAGTTGTGTTAACTATTTTCTCGGTAAACGCGTACCGAGATTTTATGCGGGCACTTACGAGGAGCTGCGGGCACTTGCGGGGACCTTGCAGGCACTTGCGGAGACCTTGCGGAGACTTGGCTGACACTTGCGGGGACTTGGCTAGGAGTTGGCAGGGACTTGCGGGGACTTGCAGGGACTTGGCTGGGACTTAGCTATGACTTGGCTGGGACTTGGCTATGACGTGGTAAATATGAACATTGCACACAACATATATTTTTTTCATTCAAACACAACATACATTTATACACTTAATCTTTACAACTCAACAATGACGGTGGAAGCATATTCCTTGATTGAAACAATAAAAACAAACATTACACGAAACATCGTTCTTACCGGAAATAAACTAAACAACGATTACATAACTGATACTTAATGGAAACAAACTAAAACGTACAGCACAACTGGAAATCTCATACAAAATGTTCATCATTTTTCAGCAATCAAAGTAGCGTACAAACATGGATATTTGGGATCAATTAAAACGGAGTTGAACATAGATTCCACATCTTCATCAGATTTCAACTCTTTCCACTCGTATTTACGTGTTGCATCGTCGAAACCACCCACACGATCGCAGCCTAGATCGATGAACGGTTCGTAATAACCAAGTTTGTCAATCTGGATATGTCTCGCATATTTGAAATGGTACATAACTTGAATCTTGTCTTTGAGAGTAAAAAGACTCCTTAAATTGTCCTTCAATTCCACGCAGAACAGTTCATCGATACCGCGAAACCTGACAGTAAATGCATGAGATGTCACTGAACAATTACGATTGGAAGAACTCATTTTCTAAAATTGTTTTTGGATGTATGAGCATATGAATTAGGGTTGTGTATTTATACACGGATCCGATAAATTATAGCCACAAAAAAATTGTTGATTATATCTCAACCACAAAAAAAAAAGGTAGAGGGTGCAATGTTAACCACATGTAAATTTTGGACAAAAAAGTGTCGGTGGATTTTGGACCGTGCAAAGTGTCGGTTGAATCTTGAACGTTCAAAGTGTCGGCAAAATCCTCACCATGCAAAGTGTCGGTGGAATCTCGACCATGCGTAACAATACACATGCATTAATGATTTTATACGAAATGGCCAAAAACACTAAAAAACCACAATAAAATACAACATGCCACCAACACATGAAAATAACATAATTGTTACTAAAAATAAAAACATTACACGGGAAATAAAAACATTATACGAGAGATACGAACGATACACCGGAAATTAAAACGATACACTTGAAATAAAAACGATTGACGGAATAAAAAACATAGCTATGGATCCGCTAAGTTAACAGTACAATCGTCATCTTCTGGATGTTTCATGTTCGCTAAAATTGCATCAACGGATCTTGTTAGTTTTGCATCTAACTCGATAGGCCCTTTCGTACTGTGTCGGGAGTAAATTGAAAACATATTACGCACATCGTCGTTGTTCGTAAGCTGCATTTTGGTGAACGTAACGCTCCCGTCAGATGTTATTGATGGCTTTCGATACTCAACGCTTGTGACATTTCTGTCATCGTTCCGATTGATGCAACAACGATTAATTTCATCTAGTTGCTGCTTAAGATCACTTAACGTAGAATCAACGCCAATCCGAAACATGTTCGGCGTTCCGGCTTCGAAGTAAACTGCTGCAATATGAGTGTCTTTTCGGTAAGTGAGAGAGATATCCATTACAGTTGTGTTGAGTGTTAACAAGGTTTTCGATGTGTGTATTTAAGGATTTTTTGAAGCATTATCGTCCATATAAATTTTTCGTAGAATCTTGTCCGTTTAAACTGTCGGCAAAATCTCATCCGTTCAAGACGTGAAGTTATTTTTATGTTTAATAGTTACAAAAACGTATATTAGTCACAATAATAATAATAACAAGTGTCACCTTATTAGGAAGTCTAACCATAGATCAACGTATGTGAGAGTTGTAAATGAAAACCTTTTTTTGTTCGGTAAACGCGTACCGAGAAAAATGAAAAAAAAAATCCACGGTAAACGTTTACCGAGATTGCTGAAACTCTCGGTAAACGTTTACCGAGACGTACTTTACCTATACCAGACAGAATGGCAGAATGCACATACCAACTCATTTTGTATATGAGTTTCAAAAACCTGTTTCAACCAGCAAATATGACAATAATAACATGATTCCTACGCAATTCGTAACGGAAACATAAAAACCTAAAATAACCAACATTAATTATCATATATCCAAAACATATCCGATGATTCGAATTACAAGTTTGGTTAATCTTACATACCACCAAAATCATGATCATAATCATACAACCAAAAAAACATTCGGACATTCAAATTACAAGTTTTGTACTAAAATACAATGCCACTAAAATAATGATCATGCCACCAAAACATAATTAAAAACAAGTCCACTAAAATTGTTCTACACATAACATGATTAGAAAAGGTAAGGTTCGTCCTTGCTCGATCCAACTCCGGTGAGAATTTTCTTTGGCTTGCCCTTCATGTATTGTGCAAGGAGGTCCTTATACGTTCTTTGTCGATCCATGAAAGGATACTCCCACTCAGCAGCTTCTTCGGACCGGTAATTTTTCCATTCAAGACAAGTTGGTGGTAATGGACAACCTTCCTTCAACTTCACTAGAAAGAAATGGCCAGGAACCAATCCAAAGCAAACAATATTTTTTTCCGGATTTGACGGTGGCTTACCACGTAAAGGGAAAAAGGTCTCGGAAATTCGTGCACCAGGTTCAGTCAACTCAACAACCACCTTGTTGTAGTGAGTAGCAAGAATATGTCCCATATCCGGGAATGTCAACCACTTATCCATGGGTGCAACATGACCCGGAAGTATCTTACGCTTAGGAGGATACAACGCTTCTTTGATGTAGTTAAAACGCTTCTCACTAGCATAAACTTTCAAATATGTTTCCTTATGCAAATTCAACTCCTTAAGCATGTGGCATTTGATCAGCTCATAATTGTCCTCAGAACCACTATAATCCAAAGCCATGCACCGATATCCACACCAACCGTCACCGACCACATCAACTATATTTTCAATATATGGATGCATAAACTTCGGCATCTCTTCAATGCGTGGTATGATGCGAGTAGGAGAAGGCTCGCTCACCTCGGGCTTTGATTTGGACGATGATGGTTTGTTTTGCGAAGCTTGTGTTCCCGGATATTGTTTGTCGACATGCTCCCAACCGGACGGTTCTCGACTCGTGGATTGATTCTTGGACCTAGTGACGCGAGACGTACCCTTAGCAACCTTTTTTTTCTTTCCACCCTTTGGAGCCACCTTCTCCTTAGGAGGTTTCAAAGAAGTCGTCTCAGGAAATGCAATTTCGCGAAGTTGATCTCTTATTGCACCCTTCATACTTACATCAACTCTTTTCAGACGCTTCTACAAAGTATAAAAAATTAAATGTCAATGAAACATAAATTTAACAAAATAAGTTATAGTAATGTAACTTAAAATTGCATCAAAACTTACCTGTATCGCTTGCCACTCTGCCAAGCAAGAATAATCATCGTCGTCGGATTACCGCCTTCTTCTACAAGGAAACATAGCCTCTTCCAATGTGCATTCACCTCATCCAGTCGGATAGGTAGCTTGTTCTTCATTTTCCGAGCAATCACACATGCACATGGCAATCCATAAATTCTCCGCATCAAACAACCGCACTTCTTGCTATCCATACCACACTCCTCAGCTCTTAGCTCTTCTCCACGAATGTGCTTCAAGGCATTTCTCGATATTTTATAAACCAACAACGGATAGAGATAATGATCCTTGAAGGCGTGTTCTAAAACTGACATATTCCTACCAAACGTTGCTTGAATTTCGTTGAATTGAAGAATCAACATTTTGTCGATCGCTGCCCAACCCTTGGCCAAATCACCACGACCATCCGTCAATAAACCCTTCAACCTACCATGTGCACTTTCGACTCTGTTGGTAGTAGTATTGCCGAGATGCATAACTCTATCTGTCCAAGCACATACACACCTCTCCTTATCGGTATCCAAAATAGTTTCTTCAACATATCTGAGGAACCGTGGAAACCGAGAACATAGTTGCCTAAACTTTAAAACAGAGTCAATGTAATCATCTTCTTCACGCGAGAACAAGATGTCATCGAAAGCCTTCTCAATTTGAGTCCAAAGTTGTTTTGCGGTAATTTTTTCACCGTCTCTAATCTTGCAATGTGGCTTCATCATCTGAGTTAGATTTTTCTTCACATGAAAATAACAAACTAAATGGGCCGACTCCGGAAAAACCGTGGCAACGGCATTCATCAATGCAGTGTCCCTGTCAGTTACCACAACCCTCGGCTTCACCTCTTTACTCCTCAAAAGAGCCATACATTGTTGCCACTACCACAAAAAGGGGATTTAACATCGGGCGAAAATGACATTTTACATCGGTTTCAGGTCCGATGTAAACACAGTTGATGTGGTAAGTCTGACACATTTCACATCGGTTGGACATCCGATGTGAAAACTACTATATAACTTCGGTTTTTAATTTTCCACCGATGTGAAATGTGAAGTTTAATTTTTTTTTATTAAAAAACAATGTATATTTTACTTCGGGTACGCTTTTAAACCGATGTCAAAAGCCAATATATCACATCTTTTCATTTGTGGCCCCGATGTGAAATCCCTATTTTTTTTTTGTATCTGCAGCATTGCAGCATCACACAGACTACATTCAAGTAGCCATTTGGTACCTAAAAATTATTTCATCATCACACACACATACCACAAACATTTATATATATATATATATATATATATATATATAGCTCTAATAAAATTCTTTAAAACTCAAATTAATTTCATTGCAACCAATTAATAGCTAGCAAGGTTATAACATTTCTACAAACACAAGTAATGCAAAATCACCATAACAAGTTCAACTGATAGAGAATACAAAAGCTAACACAAAACCAATGCAATACAAAAGCCAAAAGAGCATTCTCCATTTCTACACTAACTCTGATAGTAGGGAGGAAAAAAAATGCAGATGCAGCTTGCCACTAAGCAACGAACCAGACTTCCAGCAACAATATCAAGTGTCTGCTAGCTGAATTAAGTAAAGGAAAGCCACAACAGAACTGTCATAAAACAAGAGCAAAAATAAAGCCATAACAGTAAGTGAATTATAAGGCCATAACAGAACTCCGAATATTTACTTAACTCCCTCCGAAAGAGGCTTAGCACTTGGAATAATAAATATGTAAGTCTTGGTGGGCGAATTGTGCTACTCAACTCCGTTCTCAATTCTATTCCGATTTTCTATCTTTCTTATTTGAAAATCCCTATTCAAGTTTGGAAGAGAGTTAGACGTATGCAACGAGAGTTTTTATGGGGGGAAAAAGTTGGAAGGAAGAAAATAAGTTGGGTGAAATGGGAGGAGGTTTGTAAACCGAAGAATCAAGGCGGGTTAGGTGTGAGGGATATCCGAGCGGTTAACATTAGCCTTTTAACTAAATGGCGATGGAGGTTACTTTTTGACGATGGTTCCATTTGGAAAGAAGTACTCAAAGGTAAATATGGGGCTGATGTGATTGGTTCGGTGGAGCTAGGAGAGGATTGTGTTCCTTGGTTCTCTTCTCTTTGGTGGAAAGACATCACCTTGACTGGGCATAACTTGGAAACAAATTGGTTTGCTCGTGAGGCGATTAAACGGATAGGTAATGGACAAGCTACTGCTTTTTGGAAAGACATATGGGTGGGGGATAGATCCCTGAAGGACAGGTTTCCTAGACTCTTTTCCATTTCGACGCAGAAGGAAGATTCGGTGGCGGCCCTGTTTTCTGTGACAAGGTCAACGGGCTGGAATTTTCAATGGCGTAGAAGACTCTTTGTTTGGGAATCTGATTTACTGGATGAGTTGATGATGGTGCTGAATACGGTCGTGTTGTCTGATGAGCAGGACAAGTGGATTTGGAAGCCGGATTCTAACGGAGTTTTTTCGGTAAAATCAACTTATGAGGTAGTTTCCATTATGTTGATGGGGAGGAGGGAAATGGATTGTTATTTAGCATCAGCCTTTAGATCCTTATGGAAGTGTACTGCGCCTTCAAAAGTATTGGGTTTTTCTTGGCTACTTCTCCATAGTAGACTACCGACGAAAGACAAACTTTTTCGGAGGCGTATAATTAGGCAAGAGGACAACCAGCTGTGTGTCATGTGTGGAACTGAAGCCGAGACGCCGACGCATTTGTTTCTTTACTGCAAGGTAGCATTGCAAGTTTGGGATATGGTTCTAAATTGGATAAATTTGGTTTTTATGCTACCTCAGAGTGTGGTGTCATTGCTAAATTTTTTTGCCGAGTATCGTGGGGATAAATGGAGGAGACAAGGTCTAGTGTTGATTTGGAATGCAGTAAATTGGGCACTTTGGAGACAGCGTAATAGGATCATTTTTGAGGATGATACTGTGGATATTTTGCGATTGGTGGAGGACATCAAAATTTCCTCGTGGAGATGGTGGATTGCTAGAACTAAGGCTACGCCGTGTCTTTTGTATCAATGGGAAAGGGAGCCGATGCTGTGTATGGCTGGTTGAAGCTTCGGCATATTGTTATTTTTCTGTTTTGCAACTGTTGCTTCTGCTGTGCGGTTGTTGTTTTATGCTTTTGTTCTTCTGTTTTTTCTTTCCCTCGTTTGTAGCCTTTTCCTATTGTTGGAGCCTTTCTTGGGAGGTTGTTACATCCTGCCCTGTTAGTCTCTCAATTTTCATGTGGTTTCTTGTACATCTTGTGCTTTTGCCACATTTTAATAAAAGTTTTGTTGCATTCAAAAAAAAAAAGGCCATAACAGAACTGAATTATGTAAAGGATAATGCAACTAATACCTAAACTAAAAGCTTTCCCTACATATAATAAGCACATGACGTTGGCATAACAGTAACTGAAATATAAGCACAGGACATTGGCATAAAAGTAAGTGAAAGCTTTCTCTACATGCCAAAACTACAGGATATTGGCATACAACTAGACATAGGCCTACTTTAGCTTAACTTCTTACTTGTGCATATTAGAAAAATCCGTAAACCTACAAGTGATAATTAAAAAAATTATACAAACTGTCTCATAGCTACATTATACATATATGTCCATGATCTCTGTAGAACCAAACAAAATCAAGCCAAAGAGTATGGAAAGAGATGAAAACTGCAGCACATTGAACATGATAATTGAAATTTCTACCTTCAGTCAAAACATGCAAGTAAACAATTCAATTGAAATTATATTTGACAAAAGATGAGGAATGCAGAAAAAAAAAAAACCAAATAGGCTTTGGTTAATATTGCAGATGGAAGCATAAGCATAGACTGTGTTTGTTTACAGACTATAGAGAACGACCTGTCTATTCCACCCATAACAAAATCACACCCTTTAAAATAAAGGCATATAGTACCTAGATATAGATGGTATAAAAATGCTTAAACTGTCATACCAGAACCATCCAACCCATGCAATGCTTATCCTAATAATCCATGCATATTATAACCTATAGCTATATAGCTAGCTAGTGAATTTGTTTATAACTTGTAGTTTAATTGCTTGAAGTGAAGGAAAAAAAAGAATTAACAAGCTATTCAAGTACACCCACCAACTGCAACTTTATTTCATACACATTTATATGAAATAGAATCATGCTTATAACTTAAGATGAGGACATCAAAGGAATGCATAGAAACTACAATCATGCAAAGTTTGAATGTGTAAAAGAAACTTAAGAAAAGCAAGGGAATGCATAAAAAAAACACTTTGAAAATTAGATTCATTCACCTGTTCATTATGTCCTTGAGGGAAGTAATAGATAATTGAAGGTTAAATCATAAAACAAGTGATAAAGAAGAAGTACTTACAATGCAATATTGAAGAAAACAGTGAAACTAATGTTTTTAAAGAGAACCCCTTAAGGAACAGACTTTCCTTTGTAAGGGTAAAACAGAGAAAGATATCCAACCACACTTGATGCGATGAGAAATACAAGAGAAAGATAACCCAGTGCAACAGTTGGATCAGCTGGAAACTTGCACGTCATACCATTCTTCACAGTTACTGATGTGCCCGCAGCAGGCTACAATTTATTCACACACACACAGAAAATAAAATGTTTAGAAAAAAATGTACACCAAATTCACTTCTAGCAGTAACTTTTAAATGCTGAGGAATAACACATACACTACTACAGAAGAGGTTGAGAATTAAGTAGAGTAACATTTAAATGTGGATGAAGCTTTTTTAGATTTAATATATATGTGGTGAAAGGAAGAGTAAGTGAGGTTACAAGCGGTTCTGTTTTCTATGCGTTGAGCTGTGAAAGTAACAAACTAACAAAGCAACTTGACTCATCATCATTAGGTTTATTCAAAACAATTAACAAGTTCAGTCCTCTAAATTGGCTCGTCACTTTCAATCCCATGAAGCACATATTAGAACAAACAATATCATATTTTACAAACATTCCCACAAAGATTTTACAAAACCAGATCAAATGTTTGAAAAATTTAAGGAACAGAGCAAAACAGATAGAGTAGTGCACCATTGTTTTAAAGGTAAGACTCTTGCACTAAAAATCAATTCATGAAAGGCGGCAAATAAACGGTGGCAACAATCGGCGGTGAGCCGGTGACAACAACGAATAACAACGTCAATGGAAATAGGAGGAACAAAGACACACAATGAAAGCAAAACACGAGCTGGAGCGGATCGAGACAATAACATAGCATACTCTAACCTCAATTGATCTCAACATCAAATCCTATGTAAAACCAGCCACAACTACGACTGTGTGTAGGGAACTCAATCACTTAATTTTGCTAAACCAGTCACAACCTTAACCCCTCTAAACAGAGTTTTCGAGTTTCACTTTTTTTTTTTAAGGCAAATGAATAGATATATTAATAACTTTCAAGCACAAGGTGCACTTGAAGAGTTAACCAAACAGAATACATTACAGAGGGGGATACCACAAAGATGAATAAAAGCATAAGCCTAGATCAAAGGCACCAAAACCAGTACCACAATAACATAAAAACACACAGCAGGCAAAGCAAAAACATAAGCAAAACACATAAAACAGCAGCAACGCCAAAAAACACCATCGCAGTAGCAGATTAACCAGTTCACAACAATAAAAACTAAACATTTAACTAAAATAACATAGAATTTAATTAAAATAACATAGATTCAGATGAACTAAGACGAACCTATAACGACGACATCAAATTTCTGCGTTTTAGGGTTTCTGCGTTTGAACTCCAGACGAACACGAACCTCGTTGTTGTTGAATACGCCACCAGCAACCTCACGAACCTAAAACGGGACCAGCAACCTCGTTCGTGGCTTAGAGAAAGGTTCGTGAATGAGAGAGAAAGGTTCGATTGGAAATTTCGTGAATGAGAGAGAAAGGTTCGATTTCTGTGAGGATTGAGAGAAACAACAGAGAAACAAGAAAGAAAGATCGATTTCGGTGAGGATTGAGAGATTCACTTTGGGTGAGGTGAGCTTTAGGGTTTCGTTCGTGACAACGAAAGAGTGAGAGGGTCTGTTGTTCGCGCGCGTGTTTTAAGTATATAGGAAAGAAAGATTTGTAATTGAAAAGGATTTTACATCGGTGGAACTATTGCCATATGTAAAATCCTTATAACTTATTTTGCTCTTAATTACAAGAGTGCCACCGTGTCCCCTTTAACATGCAGTATATAATTACCTGATGTAAAAAGTCTGAACCAAATCTCTATTTTGTAGTAGCAACACCCAAGTGAAGTTTTCTTCCTTTTCGCTACTCATAAACGCAAACCCCACGCTATATGTTTCTTCACACGAGGTTTCGCCAACAATTTCGAACAATGGCATACCGTATTTGTTCGTTTTATAAGTTGAATCCATCAACAAAATAGACGGAAATGTGTTGAACAAACAAACGGATTTAGGATGTGCAAAGAAGATATCGTGCACATATTCGGACTCACCATCGGTTCGAGCCTTGAAAAAGTAATTGTTGTCGTCAAGCAACTTCATCAAGTGTTGAATTTCATTCATATTAGCTTGACTCCTTTGTTTAAATCTCCACCGGGCATTGTAAACTTGCCTCGCATCCGTGACATTATTCGGATCCCTCTCTTTCATCGCGGACAAAATATTCTTAGGCGCAACAAAATTCCTTGTCAACTCTTCTAGTAACTTTTTCTCTTCCAGTTTCAAGCGCCCCGCAATTAGATGGCCTTGTAGAGCAGTGTCAAGTTTATGGTTGTGTGTGCCATTAGTAATGCTAACCTTCCATAGCCTTGAATTTACATGATAGTGGCCTCGGATGCGAAACGGGCAACCACATTTCCTCGATCCCAACCCATCTTTCTTTGGTTTCTTCCCCGTCGGTTTGTATGTACCGCCCCTTTCACAACCCAACACAATAAACGGCTTTCTCTTAGCGCTACCGTTGTCGGATCTTTCAACTACAATTGTAAACCGTAAAGGGGTTGCTATGTCGCGTGCCCACTTAAGCAAAGCCTCTTTTGTTTCAAAAGTTTCTTTGGTGACGAAATAAGCAGACACATCAATATTTATTGCCGGAGCTTTGACTACAATGGCTTTGCACTCGTCCGGAGGTTTAGATTCGTCGGCCATAACTACAAAATAACACAACAAATCAATAACAAGTCATTTTAAGTCATGTTAGTTCATAAGCCAATACAAACCATAATTACTTAACAAATGAAGCAAATTAAAACAAAACATGTTGAGTCATAAGCTAACTTCATTTATAAGCTATTGCAAAGCATAACTATGCCATTTCTAAGCTATTACTAACCACATCTCTGCCAGTGCAGTGAGCAATGCAGAAAATTTCATACACAGACTTTCTCGGTACGCGTTTACCGAAAGTCCCCTCGGTAGACATTTACCGAAGCTTTTCTCGGTAGACATTTACCGAGCGATCATGTGTCAGAAAACCTACGAAGCTAGCAAGTAGGTGTGCGTAAACTAAACGGTAGAGATTGAAATTTACCTTGTTTTTGAGCTTCAATGCGTGTAGAAACGGTTAGCCAAGGTTCCAATCTTGATTTCAAGCCTCCAATGGACGGAATCGCGCAAGAGAATCGTGTGGAACTTTTGTTAGTGTGTTTGAGAATTTTCACAAATGAAGAGGGAAAGACAGTTTTGCAGGTATATAAGAACATGTCTTGGTAAACGTTTACCGCGAAATTTAAATTCCACGGTACGCCTTTACCGAGCTTTTGTGTTCAAAATTTTCCAAATTTCAGGGGTAAATTTGGATTTTAGGGGGGTTAAAAAGAGACAAGGGGGGTGGGGAAAGAAATTTTCGTAATTGCCAAATAAGCCCATATTCACTAGACCACTCACGATGAACTAATAATGGTCTACAATTTCCAAATTGAGGAGAAGCAACAAAAATTATGAAGATTATGAACACAAGGTGAACAAGGATATTCTTGTAAGAGAATGCCATGTATATATTCTTCTGTTTATGTTTTTGAATCTGAATCTCTCTCTATATTTGTGTGTCAATATTGAAGAAAAAAAATATATAAAACTTTTTGTATATAATGAACTTTGAGGTATAGAATTTATGATGAAATGTTTTAGTGGAAAGGAGGGAAGATAGACAACATTTATATAGGCATTGGATTGGAGTTCTCTATTATGATTTTTCTTTGACTGAAAATTGGTTTTTTTTTTGACAAACGGAAATTCATATCATTTCATTAGATAATAAGTTGTGAATACAAAGTGGAACAACATCAAAAACATGGCATCTAGACCAAGAAAGGGCCGCTCGCGCTATAGAGTGAGCAATCCTATTCGCTTGACGCCTAATAGGCCGAACCACAAAGCCAGGAAATAAAGATAACATACACTTGATTTTGTTAATAATAGTACTAAACTCGGAAATTCCATGGTTTCTCCGACGGATTGCACTAACTACATTATGAGCATCGGTTTCAAAGATGACGTTATTATAGCCTCGAAGTTGAAGTGTTGTCATGGCTTCGAACAAAGCAAGAGCCTCACCTTCATTAGAAGAGCATCTTCCATCAATCCAAGAGCTTCCTCCCACAACAAAATTTCCTCTAAAGTCTCGAACACACCAGCCGGTACTTGTTTTCCTCGCATCATTGTGAACACCGACATCAACGTTGCATTTTTATTTATCTCTAGGAGGGGGCTGCCAACTCAAAAGATGTTGCTGCACTTGTTGTTCATCATGACCATAAACACGTTGGACAAAATTCCACTCAAGCCATAAACATAAAGCCTTGTACCCAAGCTGCTGACCATGCTCTTTTTCTTGGTTCCATACACAATTGTTTCTATTTTTCCAAAGGACCCATATCAGCAATGCTGCCTTTCCTGCATCTGATTTATCAACACGACGGCATAACTGCAAAAGAAAGTCCTTGGCCGTGCTTGATTGTTGGATATATGGCGCTAATAAATCAAGAAGGCCAGCACTTTGCCACGCAGCTTTGCTGTTCTCACACCCAAAAATAATGTGCCAATCATTCTCCTCCTCTAATTCACATAACGGACAAATCGACGGGCATTGAACATGACAATCTCTAAGGCGTGTTCTTGTTGGTAAACACCCTCTACATATACGCCACAACAAATGTTTAGCCTTCGGCGGAGCTTTTATTTTCCAAATCCATTTCCAATCCTCCTTCCCTTGCCTTGTCACGGCCTCAATGGTAGGTTCAAGAAGCAATTTGTAACCGGACTTGACATTATAATTACCGTGCATATCATCATCCCAAACTAAATGATCTTCTTCAACATCATTAAAAAGAGGCACTGCAAGAATGGAGTTAGCAATATATGAAGGAAAAATAGAATGAATTTTGTTACTATCCCAAACTTTGTCATTATCGCATAAAAGTTGATTCACACATAAACTAGCCACACCTTGTTCTTGTGGTGATTGTACCCACTTCCCATCATCCTTCTTTAACCAAGGATCATTCATGACATTTATTTTAGTACCATCACCGATCTTCCATCTACAACCATTCATAATAACATGACGCGAATTCCAAATACTACGCCAAGCGTAGCTTGGATTATGTCCAAGAGAGGATGCAAAAATAGAAGAATTAGGAAAGTACCTCGCCTTGTACACCTTAGCTACAAGAGTATTTGGTTTAGTGATGAAATTCCAACATTGCTTAGCCACCATCGCCATGTTAAAGAGATGGAAATTCTGAAATCCCAATCCACCAAACTCTTTAGGATATGTCATTTTATCCTAAGCTAACCATTTAATCCCTCCACTTTGTGGTCCTCCACCCCACCAAAAGGAATTGATCATTCTCTCCACTTCCTTGATGAGCGTTTCCGGTAGAAGGTAAATAGTCATTACATATGATGGGATAGATTACAACACGGATTTGATCATCACTTCTTTGCCGGCCTTTGAAAGAGCTCTACCTCTCCAAGAGTTGATGCGCTTCCAAATCCGATCTTTAACAAACGTGAAAATACTCTTCTTACTTCTCCCCACCATGGATGGCAATCCTAGGTAACTGCTAGTGCCTAGGACATGCCGGACTCCCATAAGCCGTGATAAATCTTCTTGCGGCGCCAAACTCATGTTTCTACTAAAAAATACTTCGGACTTCGACATGTTGATTTCCTGGCCAGAAGCGTCAGCATATACATTAAGAATATTCATCAAATGTTTAGTCTCGGTTAAATTAGCCCTGCAAAACAAAAAGCAATCATCAGCAAATAGTAGATGGGACACCGACGGTGCCCCTCTACAAACTTTTACACCATGAATATCACCACAGGCCACAGATTTTTTTATAAGAGTTGATAGTCCCTCCGTCACTAAAATAAACAAATAAGGAGACAGTGGGTCTCCCTGTCTTAGACCTCTACCCGGCAATATAGGACCGACTTTCTCATAATTCACCAATACCGAATAATTAACCGAACTCACACATAGCATCATCCAATGTATCCATCTTTCAGCAAATCCCAATCTCTCAAGCATACCTCTCATGAAACCCCAGTCTACTCTATCATAAGCTTTACTGATGTCAATTTTAAGAGCAAGGTCACCACATGCACCTTTAGTTTTGCGCTTAAGAGCATGCACCACCTCAATAGCAATCAAAGCATTGTCTAGGATAGACCGTCCTTCCACAAAAGCCGATTGTTCCTCTCCCACACATTTATCAAGACAGACTTTTAATCTATTAGCCAGCACCTTTGACACCATCTGGTAGAGGACATTACACAACGAAATAGGCCGCAACTCCTTCATAGACTTCGGATGGTCGCATTTCGGTATCAGGCATATATTGGTATCATTAAGAGTGGATGGAAAATAACCTCTATCCAACCAATCCCTTTCCGCCTCAAATATGTCATCGCCGCATACACTCTAGAAGTGTTGATAAAAAGCTGGATTAAAACCATCAGGACTCGGTGCCTTGTCAGGATGCATTTGACTCAACGCTTCATGAATCTCATCTTTTGAAAGAGGAGCCAGCAGCCTATTATTGTCCTCTTGTGTGATCCTCGGGGTGATGAGGGATAGAACCAGTTCATAATGACAAGAATTAGCATGGAACAATTGATCAAAGTAGGCTCTGGCTTCTTCACAAATCTCCGGCTGAGTCTTGATTTCTATATTATCACTAGTCACAAGCTTCTCAATTTTCTTAGTCTTGGTTCTAGCTGACGCTGAAGTATGAAAGGTATTAAGGTCTCCCTGTTGTAGCCAATGCATTTTTGCTCGTTGCCTCCAATATGTTTCCTCTTGAACTAGCAGCCTGGCATGCTTTTCGTGAATTTCTAGGTACCTTCTGGAACTGATAGAGTCATATCGACCACGAAGTCTTTCCATCTCCTCACTACAATCAATCAATTCTTGCTTAAATCGCATTCTTTTCCGACGACCCCATTCTTGTAACTGTCAGCACAGTGGGCTATTTTACCAGTAACATCAATGAGCTGATTCCGATTCCAACCTTCATCCACTACCTCGTCCACATCTTCCTCCTGCAGCCAAGAATTCTCGAACCAAAAAGAATAGGTGTTCCGGTTTCTAGTCGTGATGGTCGTTTGAAGAAATATCGGGCTATGATCAGAGTGTGAAGTAAGAAGATTTTGGAGTCTTACTTCCGGGTACAACATAAGCCAATTAGTATCAGCAAAAGCTCTATCAAGTCTTTCCTCTATAACATGCGACTCTCCTCGACTTTTTATCCAAGTAAACGGATAACCATCAAGATGAATATCGAAGAGACCACAATCGCCAATTGCACTTCTAAATCCTTCACAAAGCCAATTTGGGTGGGGGTTGCGCCCTTGCTTATCCTCCTGAGATAACAAATCATTAAAATCGCCTATTATGCACCACGGTAGAGTCGACATATTTCTGAGTTCCCGTAACAACTCCCACGCTTGTCTTCTCCTACTTCTCTCTGGGTATCCATAGTAACAAGTCAGTCTCCAATCTCCTTTCTCGCCATCTGACACCATAAGATTAATGAAATTGCGAGAATAATTTATAATACTGCACTTCAAATTATCTCTCCACATGACCGATAAACCACCACTTCTACCTTCCACATCAATTGACAAACAACCATCATACTTCAGCAATACACGAATAGTTTCCATCTTCTGAGCTTTAGAAAGTGTTTCAGACAAAAAGAGAATATCTGGACGGTACCCTTGAGCAATATTACGCAGATTAGAAATTGCACTCGGAGTGCTCAGCCCCCGGCAATTCCAACTGAGGATTTTCATTGTTCCCGGCAGTCCTGCCGATAAAAAATGCTGGTTTGATTCTTCATCATTGTTGTCAGCTTGTCTTTTTTCTTCCCTTCTGCGTTTTCTTTCTGTGTGAGAATCCATGTCCACTGCACTGTCATGGGTCGGGTTAGGCATAACAGATTCAGGGTCGGTTCGGGTCAGGGTGGATGAAGTGTTGGTCGGGTTTGGGTTCTGATAGTTCTGTTTTAATTTTGGGTACTGAGGGCGGGCCGGTTTTTTAGTGAGTTGGGTTCGGATTGGGTTTGTTTCTTTTTTGGTTTTTTGTTTTATTGGGGTAATTACTTTATTTTGGGTGGTAAAAACAGGAGAGTTATTGGGTAATGATGGGGTATTGACGAGTTTGTTGGGAATAGTTAACTGATGGGGTTGGCTATAATTTGGTATTGATTGCCAATAAAGAGGAGGCAAATCAGTTACAGGCTTTGATGGGAAAGGAATGTCTACTGGTTGCTGACGTTGGCTGGTGTCAATGAGCAATAAACTCTGTCGGCTGGCTTGTCGGCTGGTAATGGCTAGATGATTGTTATTAGTAAATGTGCTTTTGTCCGTTTCCAAATGATTGTTTGAGGAATCCATGGTAATTAACTCATGATTGTGACAGTTCAGCAGCGGCATTGAAGACCCATTAACGGTAGTGACAGCAGCTTGTTGGTGACGTGGCAATTCTTGTCTAGTGGTAGACATGTCAGCAAGGATGGGACCCATGGTGGGGATCTCCACCGTTGATCTCTCACTGTACCTCCCTTCATCGCCGGCCAACCCACTCCCACCTTCTCTATCCTCCCTCAACCACCGCGATGTTTGGCGTGCACCTCCTCGCCTCTGGTCCGCTCTAAGATCTCCCGACCACTCCCTTCGACCGTCATCATTTTCCATAGCAAACCGAACCTCACATTTGTTCTCCGCATGCCCCATAATTCCACAGACAAAACAAAATACTCCTAGTTTCTCATACTTAAAATTCACCATGCACCAATCTCCTTTCTTATCTCTTACTCTTTGGCCTTTCTTCAATGGCTGGCGAACATCAATTTTAACCCGTACCCGCATATACTGACGCCAGAAGCTTGTATTATTATTTTTATCATACTCCATAAAAGTCCCTATATAATTACCAAGCATAATACCCACCTTCTCCTGCATGAATCCCGCCGGCAAGTTGTGAATTTGGACCCAAAAATCCGCGTAAATGAGCGGAATATTTTCAATTTGCATCCCAATTTGAATTCTATCCATAAGCAGCATGTTGTTGTCAAAAGTCCATGGTCCTCCATTGAGCACTGCTTCCATGTCGAGTGGATGAGCGAAAGAGAACAAGAACAATCCCTCTTTAGTCTCTTTGATGGTAACCCCCTTTACTGGCCTCCATAAATCCGCCATCCTTACTTTCATAGACTTGAAGTGGATAGGTCGATCACATAGGAACCGTCCCACCAAGCACCATTTGAGATCAACTTGTTCATCCTCCTCCTCCTCAATATATCAAAAGTAAAGCCTTCCTCCTCCTCATCATGAATGGATAACTCTTCAAGATTAGGACTAGCCATAGTAGAACACTGGATTTTTGCTATGTGATTGTCGAAAAAAAGATTCGTATTGGTGAAAAAAAATCAAGAAAGTCAAAAGCTTCCCACTTGGAGAAGATAACCAAACCCTAGCAGAGCACTAGGAAAAACCTGAGGGAAGATTTGGTGTTAAACTTGACTGAAAATTGGTTTGAACGTTGAAAAATTGGAACACACATTAGACTCAATGGTAACGGATAGGGTCTATAGGTTGAAATCCTTTAATTTAGTTTCTAATTATAGATTTTTTTTTTGCTATGATCTAATTATAGTATATACTTTAAGAACCACATTTATATTATATATTTATATAATTTAGAGATTAAATTGAAATAAGAATGGTAATTTATGAACTAAATTGATGGTTTATTCTAATAAAATCAATAAACTTCCTAAAACACTAAATGAATGTTTTTTTTTAAACTAAAACACAAGGTGACTTCACCAAATGTGTGTGTGTAAAATATTCTAAATTTAACATTTTATATTCTAATTTTTAGTTTATAAGAGCTTCTGAATTAAAATAAATTTAGTTTTTTTTTCACCATCAGTATAATGTTCTTATGATGATCGGCCAATGTATATGACCTGGAAAGTGTTTTTTTTTTTACTCAATTGCTAGTGGAGAAGTTGAATCAGTTAGCTCCTAATGACACAAACCTAATGTTGGAAAAATATTTCATATTTTTCTATAAAAAATTCAATATAATTTTCCTACGAGTTCCTGTGAGTATTTATTTCTTAAGAAATTTATCTAAATACACTTCAAATAATTCAGAACTTATCGAAGAAATATAGGGTAGAATAAAAGATACGTGGTTAGGACGCAAAATTAGTCATTAAAAAAATGGTAGACAAAAATTGGATTGTTAATTCATGACATTAGGAAGCAGCGTAGAAACACAGTTGAGAACCCACATCTCACGGTCACGGGGTCATACTACATGAACAATTGAACATGACTTGGACTACACATATTATTTGTCATTTTAGTATCCAAATATGTGTGATTTTACATATTTGATGATGTTTTATAGTTTTGATATATTTATAAAGTATATTGAAAATGTTTTAAACAACAATAAATTGATTTAAATAATATAAGATTTAAACTCCTTAAGGAGATGGTTAAGGGTTTCGATCTATGTGTATGAAAAAATTTGGTTTAGACCACATTGTCTCATATGTTCTTTGATAAAGATTAATTACTACTAATACAAAAAAAAAAGATTAATTACTACTAAATGGCGCTGAAAAATTTGCATCTATAACATAATAAATGAAAAATACAAGAGATGTCCCTAAACTAAAATAAGAGGGGATTGGTTGATCGGAAAGCTCATGCTGAAAATGTTTTTGTCAAAAAAATAAATAAATAATGAAAATGTTTTACATAACAATATTCATACTCAAGTATCAAAATGGTTTTTTTTCTATTTATAAAATGAAGAAATAATATCACATAGCAAATATGATTTGACTGATGTTCAAACATATATAGATATGGTCATACAAGGAACGTTCACATGCATGTTTTCCCTTGTCTCATTTTCTTGTATTTTGTATCTATATACCTTTCCTTTTGTTCAAATGACATAAATCTATTTTTTTTTTTAAATCTAATTTATTCAGTCAGATATCTAATTTTAGACTCTTATTTAGAACAAAATTCAGGACGTATTTGACAATTTAAGAACACAACAACTAAAATAATGTGATTTTACTGATTTGTTGGCTACAGAGGAGTTAAGAGTTAAGACATCATGTCCAATTTGAGTTAAGAATATCTAAATTATGCTACTCAAATTATGCTTTGACCATTAGTTTGGAGGGGGTGTTTTAAATACAAAATCTCAAATTGGTGCACCTATAAAAGCCATTTTAGTACACACTAGAATTATAGAAAATTGACTAGTCAACAAAGGTGTGTATAAGTTATTTGTTAGAGATCTGATAGTAGATAATTATAAAACTTGAAATATTGCTAAACTTTTTATGTTGTTCCAAGACTAAGTGGCAGAGAGGATTATTGTGACTCCTTTCACTGGTTCAGTTTGTGAAGATAAGATAGTTTGGGAGGAGGAATGAAATGGTTGATACTCTGTCAAATCTACAAGCTTGCTATGTATTGTATTATTCGTAGTGATAGATATCATGTGGAAGGTAATTGGAAAGGCATATGGAAAGCGCATGCTCTACATAAAGCATATCATCTTCTTTGGCAGTTATTTAGGGATGTCTCCCAATGACGCGTTGATTGTTAAAACGTAAAGTGGATTGGGATATTCAGTGCCCATTTCGCGAAGATGAAGTCGAAAATGATGTACACACTTTTTTCACCTACGTTTCTGCTCCGTCTAGCTGGCAATCAACTGGACTGTCATCTGTCATGATTTTTGCAGCGTGCCAGCAAGATAGTGTGGTTGATAGTGTGTTTGCCTTGTGTTAGAATGAGGATTATGCTACTATCGGAAGAGTGGCTACGCTGTTTTAGAGTATATGGCACAACGGGAATAATAAAATATGGAATGATAATGCTAGAATGCCAAGTCAAGTTGGATGAGATGTGTGTCATACCCTAATTTTGCCCCATGATATTTTTCACACTTTTGCATTTGTTAGAAAAAGTCAACAAAGTCAAAACTTTGACTAAAAAAGTCAACAAAGTCTTTTTTTTAATTGAAAAAGTCAAAGTTGGCACAAAAATAAATGGAATCATTTTTCTTGCATGGTTTTTGCATGGCATGATCATAAAAGGCCATATTTACCATTTTTGCCCTTTTTTAGTTTTATTTTAGTATTTTTATTTTTTTAGTTACTTGCATTTCAAGAAACTTTTTTCTTCATCAAATTCAAATCATTTTTTTCATTATTTCAATTCCAATCACATCCCAATCATCATTGCATCAATTACATTCCAAATTACATTTTTGCATAATCACAATTTTATCATTTTATCCATTTGTGTTTTTTTGGCCCATTTACATTTTCTTTTTCTTCACCATAAAAAAAAAACCTATCATCAACAAAAAACTCCACCTCACCTCAACCTAGAAGGTTCCATGATTCTACACCTCACCACATAGTACAATCCAAATATGTATAGCATTATCCATAATCAAAAAATAAAAATAAATAACCTCTTTACATTTTGTCATTTCTACCCTTTCTTACTCCTTACACTACTGATTCTAACCCTAAAATATCACATATATAAGAACAATCAGAGCTGCTGCGCAGCTAGGGCAAGAGGGAAGCTCACTTTGATAAAAAAATTCATAAACTTTTCCATTTTTTCCAAAAAATTCAAAACTGAGATTCAAAGCTCCAAGCTTCCTTTTTCTTCCATCAATCATCTCTAAACATCTCCAGAAGCAAGAAACACCACCAGAACGAGAAGAATCGTGAGAAATTCAAAGGGTTATAGCTAAAGGTGGCTAAACGGAGTTTGAAAATAAACAAGGAAAAACGAGGCTCCAAACAGGTAAGTCTTCACTGATTCCTTCTCTTAAACATGTTTGGAAGCTTTCTGGGTTGATTTGTGTTGAGTCTTTGGTATTGGCTGCATTTTTGGAAATAAACTTTGTGCAAGATGTGCGATCTGATGCCTCAGGCATTGCGTAGAGCATTGGTAATGCTCAGGAGTAGCGCTCATGGCAAATGCTATTTATGGAATGTTTTGTTTCTCTCTCATGAATCTTGCATGGCGCGTTTTATAAGGTTTTATGTAAGGAAGGTTGTTAATGCTTCAGATCCTGTTCAAGAATATTTCTGAGGAGTATCTCTTTGAAGAACATATTTCTAGAGAATCTCATTTAATTAATATGGAGTAAATGCTTGGGCCAAACAAACCAAGCCCATGCATATGTTATTTTCTGAAGTATTTAAAGGAGCTGCAAAACCCTAATTGGAGTCAGTTGTTCACGCCGTTGTTGTGTCTTGTGTCTAGTATTCTAGGTTTTGCGTGTGTTCTTTGTGAGCCTTTCTTGTGTCATCTTGATGCAAGCTTAGGACATTGTTATTGAGTTGTATTACTTGTGTTCCTCTCCTAAGCTTTGAAGTACGGAGTTAGGATCTTTTGTGGTGTAGCACTCTAAGCCTTTAGGTACGAGTGTGTAGTTTTTAGGAGTGTGTCTCCAAAACTCTTTTGTGTTTATGTTAGTGAAATCCTTGCTGGTTGTAAGGTTGTATGGGAGTGAGATGGGATCTCATATCTAGGAGTTCCTAGGTAGAAGAGTCATTGGTAGTGTCTAGGTTATAAGTTGTAAACGGGGCGTTTACTGTAGACTTAGTAACTAGGACTATTATAGTGATATTCCTTCCTGGATTGGTATCCCCCAGACGTAGGTTCGCCGAACTGGGTTAACAAATATCCTGTGTTCTTTATTTGTTCATTTACTTGTTTTATTTTGTTACGCGCGAGGCCGGATAGATTGCTAGAGCATCGAGTAGAGCATCGTGCATAGCGTGCCAGGAATTTCAATTTGGAATGCAAATCTATGCTAATCTCTGAGTTTCAAAACTTTCATTCAAACTTTGTGTCGTTCGTTTTACGTGATATATGCGTTTTTAGAAAAAACTAAGGTTAGAATCGGAATCTACGTGAAATTTCGTGCAAGAAAGTGTAGGCCTTTGTTTGAATCGGTGAGGGTTTGCAGCTCCGGTGGTGTAACCACTGGCCGGAACCTTTAAGGTTCGCCGGAGCTGGAGGTTGAAGATGAAGTTCATCTTCTTCCTCTGCGTTTAAATCCTGGCCGTTGGATCTGGCGTGCCCGTGTGTACGGCCCAGATCTTCCTGTTTTGCTTAAATCACACGTGTTTGATTGATCACGCGAACCAGATTTTAAAACCTTACCATGCACCCCTTTTCAGCGCCGTATCAGATCCATTTTTATTTGACTTTGTTTTTTTGCTTGACCGGACGTATGGACTGGGCCTTCTCGCCCAGGAATGCTATTCGCACCCCTGTCACCTTGCTACATGCACCCCCACCTCAGCTTTTTTTATTTGTTAATTTTAGCTTATTTGTAAAAGCACTTATGTGGCTTATTAGCTTATTTAAGCTTATTAAGTCCCTGTTTATGCTTATATTTTATTAATTCCATTTGTGAATTTTTCTAGCTTACTTAAGTGATTATTTACTTAATTGATTTAAATCATAAGTGCTTATTTAGGGTTTCTAAAAGCTCTTTAGCTTATTTGACCCTAATTTTTGCACAACATTGATTAATACACAGTAGCCACTGTGTACAAATTTTTTCCAATTTTTTAAAACTGATTTTCATAAGTGATTCTTAGTTAAGTTTTTTGCGCATAAGTGCTTATTTAGGGTTTCAAAAAGCTCTTTAGCTTATTTGACCCTAATTTTTGCACAACATTGATTAATACACAGTAGCCACTGTGTACAAATTTTTTCCAAGTTTTTTTAACTTATTTTCATAAGTCCTTTTTCAACTTAAGTGCTTTTCAGCTTATTTCAATAAGTGCTTAAGTGGTACAATCACTTTTTTAAGTGCTTTTGACTACTTTTCCTAGCACAAACAGGAATGTTCACCTTTGATTAGCTTATATTAATATCATTTATTTACTTTCACGTGGTTGATCTTTGTTTACTATTTATCATTTCATTGTGCGTTATATTAATTCTCACATTTTATTTAATTCTTGCTTCATGCATATTTATCCATTCTTACTTTGTTCATGCATATTTAGTTACATCATATTGACTCATCCATTTCAACTTAAGCACTTGCATTCATGCATTGTTGATGTTTAATTGTTCGCTTTATTATTATATCAATTACGATTGTCATTATATTATTGCGATTCTTTCTATTTCCTCGCTTTTCCTTTTGGACTTTGCTTTCATAATCAAATTAATGAACATTTTCACAAAAACTAATGAATGAAAAAGGGAGAATCTGGCGTTTGCTTCTTTCTTCCCCGAATTAACTTGGTCGCCGGTCGTTTGACTAGTGTTCATGAGTTAATTCTCATTCTAAAAATCAAGCGTTAAAAACAACCAACACTCGCTTTTCTTTTAGACATTGTTTTCTTAATCAAATTAATCCAAGATTTTCATAATAACATGAATGAAAAAGGGAGAATCTGGCGTTTGCTTCTTTCTTCCCCGAATTAACTTGGTCGCCGGTCGTTTGACTAGTGTTCATGAGTTAATTCTCATTCTAAAAATAAGCGTTAAAAATAACCAACCCCCGTCTTCTCTTTTGAACTTTCTTTTCTTAATCAAATTAACTAAAGATTTTCATAATAACGCGAATGAAAGACGGAGGCTACATGAACAGACCACCATTGCTCAATGGATCCAACAACTATGATCAGTGGAAATCCAAAATGACAGCTTTCTTGCGATCAATTGATAGTAAAGTGTGGAAAGTTGTGCTAACTGGATGGGATCACCCTGTCCACACTAGCAAGGAAGGTACCTCAACGGGGGTAAAGAAACCTGAGGTGGAATGGACTCCAGAGGAGGAAACTGCGGCACATTACAATCACAAAGCAATTTATGCTCTCTTTAATGGAGTAGATGCTAGTGTTTTCAAACTCATCAAAAACTGTGTGTCAGCCAAAGATGCATGGGAGATACTAGAAAAGTGCTATGAAGGGACTACCAAGGTAAAACAATCAAAGATTCAACACCTCACATCCAAATTTGAATCCTTGAGAATGAAGGATGATGAGAGCATCCAAGATTTTCATTTGAGTCTACTTGACATTGCAAATTCTTTTGAAGCCTTAGGAGAAAAAAATTCTGATGAAAAATTATCAAGGAAACTTCTCAGGTCCCTTCCCAAAAGGTTTGATATGAAGGTAACGGCAATTGAGGAAGCACATGATGTCTCCACCATGAAGATGGATGAACTTGTTGGATCCCTCCAGACTTTTGAAAATGTTTTGAATGAACGTGGTGACAAGAAGAACAAAAGCATTGCTTTTGTTTCAAACACTGATGAAAGCAATGACCAAAGTGAAGATGAAGAGGAAGATAGCATAGCCGATGCTATTGCCATGCTTGGTAGACAATTCAACAAAGTGCTGAAAAGAGTTGGAGGCAGGAATCGACAGAATGGGCAGAGCATCCGGTTCGACATCAACAAACAGCAGAATAATCCTAAGAAAACCAAGCCTGAAGATTAAAGCAGTCAAGGCAAGGGGGTCCAGTGTCATGAATGTGAAGGTTATGGACACATAAGGTCAGACTGTGGAACGTATCAAAAACGACAAAAGAAAGGGCTAACCGTTTCCTGGTCAGATGAAGACACTGATGAAGACAATGAATCAGCAAGACATGTTACTGCTCTCACTGGGACATGTGTTAATGTTGAAGATTGGGAATCTGATGAAGATGAAGATGTGTCTTATGAAGAACTTGCCAGCACCTACAAAGAATTGGTCACTAGATATGAAGAGATGTGTAGAATTCTTGAGAAACAAAAGAAGACCATCAACAAACTTCAAGCCGAAGTGAACTTGCAAGTTGAAAAGACTACACAGGCGGAAGAAAAAGTCATCCAAGTGAATGCTCAAATGGATGATCTAAGGAAACGTGTAAGCCAGCTGAACTCAGGAGCAAATCTCCTTGAAGAAATTCTGGAAAGTGTACCAAGTGGGAAGTTAAAATATGTTGGATACAATTACTCTTATCTTAATCAGTATCAACAGAATCTTGAGACTAAGTTTACATCCAGTGAAGAAGTGTTTGATCCCTGCACTGGGAAGACAATGCCGGAGCATCAGACTCAGCATTCTAAAGCTTACCCAGTTCCAAAGTTTGCTCTTGACCAAAAACCATCAGGTCTTCAAAGACAAAGATTCTTAGCTCATCAAAGACCTAGCAACCAAAGGAGACATCGTAGGTGGGTGTGTCATCACTGTGGAAAAAGAGGACACATTAGACCCTTTTGCTACAAGCTGTATGGGTATCCTGACCAGAAGCCTCAACCAAACGGTGTGCAGAAAGAGGAAGTTATTAAAAAGGAGTGGAAGCCTAAAGGAGAAAATGTCAGTTTAATTGCTCACACATCTCTTAGAGCATCATCAAGGGAAGATTGGTATTTTGATAGTGGATGCTCCAGACACATGACTAGTGAAGAAAAGTATCTCATTAATGTAAGATCCTATAAAGCCAGCTTTGTAACTTTTGGAGATGGTGCAAAGGGAGAAATAGTGGGGATTGGGGATCTAATCAGCAATGGGTTGCCCAACCTGGAGAATGTGCTGTTGGTTAAAGGTCTTACTGCAAATCTGATCAGCATTAGCCAGCTGTGTGATCAAGGGATGAAAGTTAACTTCACTAAATCTGAATGTCTTGTTAACAATGAGGAAGGACAACTAATACTGAGAGGCACTAGATCCAAAGACAACTGCTACTTGTGGATGCCTCAGGAAGAAGCCCTCACATCCACCTGCTTAGCCACCACAGAAGATGAAGTTCAACTATGGCACCAGAAATTGGGACATCTCAATTTAAAAGGGATGAAGAAAGCTATATCTGCTGAAGCCATTAGGGGCCTTCCCAAACTCAAGATTGTTGAAGGAAAGGTGTGTGGTGAATGTCAAATTGGAAAGCAAATCAGGATGTCGCACCCAATGCTGGAGCATCAGACAACCTCCAAGATTCTTGAATTATTACACATGGATCTCATGGGACCCATGCAGGTTGAAAGCTTGGGAGGAAAGAGGTATGCTCTTGTAGTGGTAGATGATTACTCTAGATACACATGGGTGAATTTTATTAGAGAAAAATCAGACGCTTTTGAGGTTTTCAAAGAGCTGTGCATTCAGATTCAAAGAGAAAAGGGAAGCAACGTTGTGAGAATAAGGAGTGACCATGGTAGAGAATCCGAGAATTCCAAGTTTGATGAATTCTGTTCAACTGAAGGGATCAAGCATGAGTACTCTTCTCCAATAACCCCTCAACAGAATGGCATAGTAGAAAGGAAGAACAGAACGATTCAAGAATCAGCTAGAGTCATGCTTCATGCCAAAAATATTCCTTATCATTTTTGGGCTGAAGCTATGAGTACTGCCTGTTATGTACACAACAGAGTTACTCTCAGAAAAGGTACTAATTATACTTTATATGAACTATGGAAAGATAGAAAACCAACTGTCAAACATTTCCATATTTTTGGTAGTAAGTGCTATATCCTGGCTGATAGAGAACCTAGAAGGAAACTTGACCCTAAAAGTGATGAGGGAATCTTCCTGGGTTACTCCACCAGCAGTAAAGCTTACAGAGTCTACAATTCAAAGACTCAAGTTGTAATGGAGTCTGTGAATGTTGTTGTAAATGACTCTCCCTTGAAGGTTAATGAAGGGATAGATCAAGGTACACCGGTTATTGTGAATGCCGAACAAGATGTTGAAGCATCCGCTCAACCCACTACTGCAGAATCTGATGAAGACACACTTGTAGAGGAAGGTGAAGAAAATGCAAGACCTCAAGTACAAAGCAAAGGTCCCTCAGTTCGTGTCCAGAAAAATCATCCCTTGGATCTAGTTATAGGGAACCCTGAACAAAGAATAACTACAAGAAGAACAAATGATGTAGTTGCAAATTCTTGCTTTGTGTCCTTGTTTGAGCCAAAGAATGTTAAGGAAGCTCTGACTGATGAAGCTTGGATTGAAGCTATGCAAGAAGAGCTGAATCAATTCGAGAGAAGTGAAGTATGGGACTTGGTCCCAAGGCCTGAAGATGTAAATGTAATTGGTACAAAATGGGTGTATAAAAACAAGTCAGATGAGAATGGTACTGTCACCAGAAATAAAGCTAGACTAGTAGCACAAGGATACACTCAGATTGAAGGCCTTGACTACGATGAAACTTTTGCACCTGTGGCTAGACTAGAATCCATCAGATTACTTCTAGGAGTGGCCTGCATTCTCAAGTTTAAGTTATACCAAATGGACGTGAAGAGTGCATTTTTAAATGGATACCTACAGGAAGAGGTGTATGTTGAGCAACCCAAAGGATTTGTGGACCCTGAACATCCTAACTATGTCTACAAACTAAAGAAAGCCCTATATGGTCTAAAACAAGCACCTAGGGCCTGGTATGAAAGGTTGACTCAATTCTTGGAAGAGCAAGGCTACAGAAAGGGAGGATCAGACAAAACATTGTTTGTAAAAGAAGAAAGAGGAAAATTTATAATTGCCCAAATCTATGTTGATGACATTGTGTTTGGTGGAATGTCGGACACAATGGTCCAGCATTTTGTCAAGCAAATGCAGTCAGAGTTTGAGATGAGTCTTGTTGGAGAATTGACTTACTTTCTTGGTCTCCAGATTAAACAAATGGAAGACACCATGTTCATATCTCAAAGCAAGTATGCCAGAAACATTGTCAGAAAATTTGGAATGGACAATGCTACACACAAAAGAACACCAGCACCTACTCATTTGAAACTTACCAAAGATGAAAAGGGGATAAGTGTTGACCAAAGTCTCTATAGGAGCATGATTGGGAGCTTGTTGTATCTGACTGCAAGTAGACCTGACATAACTTATGCTGTTGGGGTGTGTGCTAGATATCAACCAGACCCTAAAGTAAGCCACTTAACTCAAGTTAAGAGAATCCTGAAGTATGTGAATGGTACTAGTGAGTATGGGATAATGTACTCTCACTGTGAAAACTCTACTCTTTATGGATATTGTGATGCTGATTGGGCTGGGAGTGCAGATGATAGAAAAAGCACTTCTGGAGGGTGTTTCTTTCTGGGCACCAATCTAATATCCTGGTTTAGTAAAAAGCAGAATTGTGTGGCCTTATCTACAGCAGAGGCAGAGTACATAGCAGCTGGGAGTAGCTGCTCACAATTGATGTGGATGAAACAGATGCTGAAGGAATACGATGTCGAACAGAATGCTCTAACATTGTACTGTGACAACATGAGTGCCATCAACATCTCAAAGAATCCAGTTCAGCATAGTAAGACAAAACATATTGACATCCGCCATCATTACATAAGAGATCTGGTTGAGAATAAAATAGTGGTTCTTGAACATGTTGGTACCAAGGAACAAATTGCAGATATTTTCACCAAGGCTCTTGATGCTGTACAGTTTGAGAAGTTAAGGGGCAAGTTAGGAATTTGCCTCTATGAGGAGTTATAGCAATTACCGTTGGTAATGGCGTGGCGTGCAGCAGTTATTGCGTTCCGTTGTATCATAGTAGTGCACGCGAATCAAGGTAATCATGGGCTAAAACCACCTACAAACACGCCACCCCCTAATACCGGTTATTTTAATTTCAAATCTTTTCAACATATTTTCTTTCCAAATTTATTCATCAACTCTCATAACCTCTCAACTTCCTTTCTAAAATTCTCCATCAAACTCAGAACTCCATCACCCCACCAATTCTACTCTCTCAATCTTCTCTCTACTACAATGTCTCAATCTCCTCATCAAACCTCTCCAACCAAATCCTCACCACAAAAATTCTCACCGTCAGAAACAACCACCACCATTCCCACCACCACTGACGATCTCTCCGTTCCTTTACCTCAACCCTCTGATGTCATCACCAACGCCACTCCTCTCACCATGATTCACCCGTCATTCAACTCGATTCTGAACCCCACACCCTTAAAACCTTCATCTTCATCCAAACCCAAATCCACGAAGAAAACCAAATCCACAACCACCAGAAAACCTAAGTCTCGATTCTCATCGAACTTCAACATGCAGCAACTGTATCTTAGTGACCTTGGCAATGAGAATCCCAATGTTGCTCCAGATGTCGCAACACCGTGTGCTGATGAACAAATTGAAACACGCAAGGAAGATTCCACTCAAACCCTAATTTCTAAAAAGGGGGAAACTGCTGAAACGACTGCACAACATGTTTCCAACACTCCTGTTGATGAAAAAGTTGATGAAGAAACTCAGAATATCAAAATTGCTGAAGATGTTCTTAACTCCCTTGCTGACTCTGTTTCTAGTGACAAGATTGTGCCAGATGCCTCAGCATCTTTGGCACAAGACAAGCCACAAGATGAGATGGCTAATGATGTGGTTGCTGACTCTCCTGTGCAACTTGAAAGAGATGTACCTGTAAATGAGAACACTGACAATGCTATGTCAGTTGATGAAAATGTTGATTATGTGACTGCTGATGAAGCTGCAGAAGAAGAAGGTGCTGATGAAGATGATAGCACTGAAGATGATGTGACAATCATGAAGATTGTTAGTGACTCTAGGAAGAAGGCTGGAAAGACTGGTGTTGGTAGTAGGCTCAGAATTAGAAGAGAGAAATTGACTGGGGTTGTGGCTGAAGAACCTAAGTCAACAAAGAAGAAGAAAATAATTGCAGCTGAAGCAACAACACCTACCAAGAAAAAGAAGGTAGCAGCTGAGGCTACCACATCTACCAAGAAGAAGAAGATGTATGGTCCTGTTAGGAGATCCAGCAGAGTAGAGATACCTGCTAAACAGAAGAAGCAGTCATCAAAGAGGAAGACTATTGATTTGAGTGACTCAGATTCTGATGCTGAGGAGGATGTTCCACCAATCTCTACAGCATCCAAGCAAAAGACCCCAAAGAAAAGAAAGATTACAGCTAATGCTGCTGCTGAGAATGCTGAGCAGAATGCTCCAAGCATTCTGTCTACACAGAAGAAGAAAGCTGGGAGATCCATTCCACAAAATGTCCCTGATGTGCCAATGGACAATGTGTCATTTCATTTCAGTGCCAGTGCTGCTAAATGGAAGTTTGTGTACCATAGAAGATTGGACCTAGAAAGGGAACTGTCTGAAGAAGCCCTAGAGTGTAAGGAGGTGATGGACTTGATTAAACAAGCTGGTTTAATGAAGACTGTTTGTGGGCTAGGGCAGTGTTATGAGAAGCTGGTGAAGGAATTCATTGTTAACATTGGAGAAGACTGTGACAATCGACTCAGTAAGGAATTTCATCAAGTTTTTGTCAGAGGTAAGTGTGTCAACTTCTCTCCTGCTGTGATCAATGATTATCTTGGAAGAAAGGAGGATGGCTACCCTGGTTTTGAACCCACTAACAACCAGGTTTGCAAAACCATCACTGCCAACCAGGTCAAGGTGTGGCCTCTTAAAGGTAAGGTTCCTTCTGCTATGCTGTCTGTGAAGTATGCAATTCTGAATAGGATAGGTGCTATCAATTGGGTTCCCACTACCCATTCTTCTACTATAGCCACTAGTCTAGCTAAATTTGTGTATGCTGTTGGTACTGGTGCTAATGTTGATTATGGCTCCTTGATCTTTGACCAAATTGTTGAACATGGAAAATCATGGGCTATGAAATTGGTAATTTCTTTTCCAACCATCATAAGTGGTATTATCTTGAATCAACACCCCAACATCCTACTCCCTGAGGATGTTCCATGTAAAAGGGATTTACCAATGACTCTCTCCTACAAGTTGTTTGAAGGAAAACATGCTGCTGATATAATTGTGCTACCAAAGAAAGTGGCTCCTCAGGAGAGTGTTGCTTCAACCTCCATGAACAGGAAAGCAATGATCATCTCTATGGAAGCCACTGTTAAGGCATTGAATGAGCAGAAACTTGAGCTTGAAAAGGTCATTTTTGCCCTGAAGCAAGAGGAAGCTGAGGAAGAAGGGTTGGTAGCTGAGAATGCTGGTGAGAATGCTGCTGGTGATGATGTTGATGTTGCAGCTGGTGATGCAACTGTGAATGCTGATGATGAAGTTGGTGGTGTTACAGAAGAGCTGGAGGTGTCTGAGTTCAGTACTTCTTTTTAATCTATATTGTGTATTCTGATGCTGCCCTTGTTTGTTATGTTTCTGTTCTGTTTATTATGGGCTTTGAACTCCATTATTCTGCTGGTCTGTAATAATTTCTGTACTTCTTAGCTCTGCCTGCTACTAGTTTGTCAAATTTGTGGCAAAAAGGGGGAGTAAAAATTTGGTATGTTTTTGGAATATGCTCTGGATATGAATTGATTAAGTTGTCTGCACATGCTCTGGTTGTTCTGTGTAGCTGGTAGTGTAGTTTGCATGAAGTATGTAGCTATGTCGCTGTGATCTGATATGCAGGTGTTGAGGGGGAGCTGATTTGTATTATGCAGGGGGAGATGTTGGACACAATGCTCCAACATCCCATGCATGTGTGCAGGGGGAGTAGTGTTGTGAAAATGCTGAAGCATTCTATCCCACATCCTATCAAGTTTATTTTCCTGACCTTTTAAGGCGAAGTAGTTATTTTTTGTTCCGCTGTTGCATGCCTCTCTGATATTCTTAAAAGATACAATTTATTCTTCTCTACTGTTTTCCATGAAGGAGTAGTATGGTAACATCCTGAAGTATAGCCTCTACAGATCTTTATGCTTGTGTGTTTATGTTGAGAAAAAGAAATGTAGTTGATGTATCTGTTTAAGTAAGTATCTGTATGGTCATAATTTGTTTTAGCCAAAAATTTGCCAAAGGGGGAGTTTGTTGAGTCTTTGGTATTGGCTGCATTTTTGGAAATAAACTTTGTGCAAGATGTGCGATCTGATGCCTCAGGCATTGCGTAGAGCATTGGTAATGCTCAGGAGTAGCGCTCATGACAAATGCTATTTATGGAATGTTTTGTTTCTCTCTCATGAATCTTGCATGGCGCGTTTTATAAGGTTTTATGTAAGGAAGGTTGTTAATGCTTCAGATCATGTTCAAGAATATTTCTGAGGAGTATCTCTTTGAAGAACATATTTCTAGAGAATCTCATTTAATTAATATGGAGTAAATGCTTGGGCCAAACAAACCAAGCCCATGCATATGTTATTTTCTGAAGTATTTAAAGGAGCTGCAAAACCCTAATTGGAGTCAGTTGTTCACGCCGTTGTTGTGTCTTGTGTCTAGTATTCTAGGTTTTGCGTGTGTTCTTTGTGAGCCTTTCTTGTGTCATCTTGATGCAAGCTTAGGACATTGTTATTGAGTTGTATTACTTGTGTTCCTCTCCTAAGCTTTGAAGTACGGAGTTAGGATCTTTGGTGGTGTAGCACTCTAAGCCTTTAGGTACGAGTGTGTAGTTTTTAGGAGTGTGTCTCCAAAACTCTTTTGTGTTTATGTTAGTGAAATCCTTGCTGGTTGTAAGGTTGTATGGGAGTGAGATGGGATCTCATATCTAGGAGTTCCTAGGTAGAAGAGTCATTGGTAGTGCCTAGGTTATAAGTTGTAAACGGGGCGTTTACTGTAGACTTAGTAACTAGGACTATTATAGTGATATTCCTTCCTGGATTGGTATCCCCCAGACGTAGGTTCGCCGAACTGGGTTAACAAATATCCTGTGTTCTTTATTTGTTCATTTACTTGTTTTATTTTGTTACGCGCGAGGCCGGATAGATTGCTGGAGCATCGAGTAGAGCATCGTGCATAGCGTGCCAGGAATTTCAATTTGGAATGCAAATCTATGCTAATCTCTGAGTTTCAAAACTTTCATTCAAACTTTGTGTCGTTCGTTTTACGTGATATATGCGTTTTTAGAAAAAACTAAGGTTAGAATCGGAATCTACGTGAAATTTCGTGCAAGAAAGTGTAGGCCTTTGTTTGAATCGGTGAGGGTTTGCAGCTCCGGTGGTGTAACCACTGGCCGGAACCTTTAAGGTTCGCCGGAGCTGGAGGTTGAAGATGAAGTTCATCTTCTTCCTCTGCGTTTAAATCCTGGCCGTTGGATCTGGCGTGCCCGTGTGTACGGCCCAGATCTTCCTGTTTTGCTTAAATCACACGTGTTTGATTGATCACGCGAACCAGATTTTAAAACCTTACCATGCACCCCTTTTCAGCGCCGTATCAGATCCGTTTTTATTTGACTTTGTTTTTTTGCTTGACCGGACGTATGGACTGGGCCTTCTCGCCCAGGAATGCTATTCGCACCCCTGTCACCTTGCTACCTGCACCCCCACCTGAGCTTTTTTTATTTGTTAATTTTAGCTTATTTGTAAAAGCACTTATGTGGCTTATTAGCTTATTTAAGCTTATTAAGTCCCTGTTTATGCTTATATTTTATTAATTCCATTTGTGAATTTTTCTAGCTTACTTAAGTGATTATTTACTTAATTGATTTAAATCATAAGTGCTTATTTAGGGTTTCTAAAAGCTCTTTAGCTTATTTGACCCTAATTTTTGCACAACATTGATTAATACACAGTAGCCACTGTGTACAAATTTTTTCCAATTTTTTAAAACTGATTTTCATAAGTGATTCTTAGTTAAGTTTTTTGCGCATAAGTGCTTATTTAGGGTTTCAAAAAGCTCTTTAGCTTATTTGACCCTAATTTTTGCACAACATTGATTAATACACAGTAGCCACTGTGTACAAATTTTTTCCAAGTTTTTTTAACTTATTTTCATAAGTCCTTTTTCAACTTAAGTGCTTTTCAGCTTATTTCAATAAGTGCTTAAGTGGTACAATCACTTTTTTAAGTGCTTTTGACTACTTTTCCTAGCACAAACAGGAATGTTCACCTTTGATTAGCTTATATTAATATCATTTATTTACTTTCACGTGGTTGATCTTTGTTTACTATTTATCATTTCATTGTGCGTTATATTAATTCTCACATTTTATTTAATTCTTGCTTCATGCATATTTATCCATTCTTACTTTGTTCATACATATTTAGTTACATCATATTGACTCATGCATTTCAACTTAAGCACTTGCATTCATGCATTGTTGATGTTTAATTGTTCGCTTTATTATTATATCAATTACGATTGTCATTATATTATTGCGATTCTTTCTATTTCCTCGCTTTTCCTTTTGGACTTTGCTTTCATAATCAAATTAATGAACATTTTCACAAAAACTAATGAATGAAAAAGGGAGAATCTGGCGTTTGCTTCTTTCTTCCCCGAATTAACTTGGTCGCCGGTCGTTTGACTAGTGTTCATGAGTTAATTCTCATTCTAAAAATCAAGCGTTAAAAACAACCAACACTCGCTTTTCTTTTAGACATTGTTTTCTTAATCAAATTAATCCAAGATTTTCATAATAACATGAATGAAAAAGGGAGAATCTGGCGTTTGCTTCTTTCTTCCCCGAATTAACTTGGTCGCCGGTCGTTTGACTAGTGTTCATGAGTTAATTCTCATTCTAAAAATAAGCGTTAAAAATAACCAACCCCCGTCTTCTCTTTTGAACTTTCTTTTCTTAATCAAATTAACTAAAGATTTTCATAATAACGCGAATGAAAAAGGGAGAATCTGGCGTTTGCTTCTTTCTTTCCCAGACTAACTTAGTCGCCGGTCGTTTGACTAGTGTTCATGAGTTAGTTCTCATTCCAAACAAAACAAGTGCTAAAATCAAACCAACACACTTAAATCATTTTTCAGTCAAACATGGATATACGCGTTATCCATTCCTCTGACACATACGAGCTTAAGCCTCTCTTTAGAGCATACAAGCACCGTTGTATCAGCGGAATGCGAAATAAGCAACATCCGTTATTCAAACTTTCTTTTTTACAATGGATATACGCTTTATCCATTCCTCTGACACGTACACAGCTTACGCCTCTAAGTAGAGCATACAAGCGTCGTTGTATCAGCGGAATGCGAAATAAGCAACATCCGTTATCCAAACTTTCTTTTTTACAATGGATATACGCTTTATCCATTCCTCTGACACATACACAGCTTACGCCTCTAAGTGGAGCATACAAGCGTCGTTGTATCAGCGGAATGTGAAATAAGCAACATCCGTTATTCAACTCTTTCACAATGGATACACGTTTTATCTATTCCTCTGATACACACACACAGCTTAAGCCTCTAAGCAGAGCATACAAGCGTCGTTGTATCAGCGGAATACGAAATAAACGTCATCCACTAAAACCAACCAACCACACAAACATTTTTTACCAGAACTACGTGAGTTTTGAGTTTCCTATTGCACCGGGGAATACGTAGGAGCGGGCTCCTACAACCGTCAAACTCAAATAATAAAAGCTTTTCTTTTTTGGAAACGAAGTAGAGATTAGCCAACGATAGAGTAATTTAATTCAAACCTGCGCAGACAAACCCTAAACCACCTAAATGGTTCCCATCGAGTATGATGGATGCGAGGGGTGCTAACACCTTCCTCTCGCATAACCAACTCCCGAACCCGCCATGGTTCTTCAACCATCTTAACCTCAAGGTTTTTTCGATATTTTCCTTTCCCTCTATTTGGGATAAATAAAAATCGGTGGCGACTTCATTGTGTTATAATGAGAATTTTCCAGCCCGCTACAATGTGTTTGGTCATTGAAATAAGTGGTTTGTTGTTGATAAGATGCGAAGAACTAATGATCATTATGTCCCTCTTTTAAGCACATATTGGTGGAAAAAACCTCGTTTGGAATCGTTAAAATGCAATGTAGATGCATCTTTTTTTGTCAACTAGGTAAGGACAGTGATGGGTCCTTGTTTTCGTAATAGCTCTAGTGAATTTACTGCTAGATTCACATAGTGGCAGCAAATGGTTTTGTCAACATAGGAGGATGACACACAGACATTATTGCAGGCCGTGAATGAAGCTAAACATAGATATTTTGAACGGGTCAAATTCGAAAGTGACTCTCAAGTGTTGATTGAAGCAATTTGTACAAGCCGCAAGACAATTAAGAGTTTCTTTCCATCGTTAACGGTATTATTCTTGTTATGTTATCATGTAACTTTGAAGTTAAATTTATTATGAGATAAAAGAGTTTGGTTGCTCATACTATAGTTGGGGTGGCCAATTCTTAAACTAGTTTTCATATATTTGAGATTATTTTTTCATGTATTGAACTTTTGGTAATTAACGAAATGCATTAAACTTATTTGATTAAAAAAAACATATTTTATCATATAAGAAAGAGTCATATTAACATGTGTCATAATATAAAAAATTTACAGTTAATAATGTAAAAAATTGATGCTTAAAAAGTTAAAATGTACAAGTTCCAAAATATCATAAAAAAATACTCACTTCATCCCTATTTAATTGACCTTATTAACCGATTCACACATTTTCAAAAAAGCGTATAAATAATAAATAAAATAAAGAAAATATGACTTATCAAATTACTCTTATTAGTAAATGTTTTTATTGTCTCTATAAAAAAAAGGTACTGTATTGCTTTTAGTTTTATTGTTTCATAAAATAACTTAATGATGGATGTAGGCTGCATTAATTTCACTACTAACTGAAACGTAAACTTCAGCATGAGAATTAGCTGATTACAAAGTTCACTTTCCTCCACCATCCTAAAGCTGGCTGAGACGTTTTCTTTCTTATGTAGATGACACAAACAAAGCTAAAACTTGCACCATTTATTTAATATAAAAAAAACACAAACAAAGCTCTAAAACTTTTTATTTTAATTTGAATTTTAGTAATATTCCAAAAGAAGTTTTTTATAAAAATTTAAAATAAAAATAAAAAAAATCACTGCATGCAGCTGATGATTAATAGCAATTTCAAATATACACAAAAGACAAATAGCACTGTTCAATATTCAAATAGATTAGAATGAATTTGGTAACTCTTAAGTCATTTTAAGTACCTAATTGCTTTACATTGAGACCAATGAGTAGTATTAATTTTGCCTCATTATTTTTCTCAAAGAATAACTGTCTTTAGAAGCATTTATAAGGGGGGTAAAAACATGAAATTCAAAATTAACATAATGTTGAAACCGAAGAAGTATTTAAATTAATAATGATCATAAACAGAACTTACATGACAATTTAAGAAAGTAAAGAATAAAATCATTTATCTATAAAAAAAAGGAATGAAGAATAAAATCTACATCGATACGAGCAAGTAATAACTGCAGCTAGAAACACAGTTCCCCTTCTCTGTGCAGGAATCAGATAACATGGAGAGGTCCATGCCCTTATGACGGTGAAAGCATTTCAATTTACAGCCAAATTCCCTGATAGGGGAACCCAACAATGCCATGACCATGAAGGGCCGAGAACACACTTATCGCGAAACCTTGATAAGTTCATAGTATATTTTGCGTTTAATTCAAGTTCAAATCATGCATCATGCATCATTTTCAGAGATAATCAAGGACAGATTAATCATTTTGCGAAGTTCAAAAAAATTTCTAGCTCCATATCTTACAATTTGGATTATAATAAACTAAAAGTTTCCTAGAAACACTGGCATGTGATGTCAGCTAGCATAACAACCATAGATACATAGTTTGCATTGAGATATACACAACATAATACCTATACTTTCGCCGTTAATTTTTGGCTAAAGATGCTTCGAGCTTTTCTTTCAACTGTACAGCAGCTGCTTCCCCTCCTTGAGTTCTGATCATAGTCACAGAATTCGCTGGACCAAGAGAGAACCGCGAACCGGTTCGCGCGAACCGGTTCACGGTACTTTTGCGAACCGGTTCACGAAAATTCGCTTAGAATTCGTTGCAAAGAAAGAACCGGATTCACAATTAAATAAAGCTTTAATCACTGCATTGAAAAGTGGCACAGTACTCCGCAATAATTTAATATTACAGCATTTACTGCCACTGGGCCATTGGTGCAAATGCACTTTGTAGCGCTTTATCATTAGAGTGTATACTATACTTATTTATAGCCAATTTTTGTCTCCATTTTTTTATCAATCTCCGATGTGGGACTTCAAAGTTCCTATGCATTGACAGTTCTCATACTCATAAGCAATAACATAGTGTAGTTATATAACCCTTCTATTGACACTATCTTATTTTATTTCCTTTCCTACTAATAATAACAATTGTTTCTTTAAAACTCAATTTTTTAAAACGCCATCCCTATAATATACAGTATGATCCTAAAATCTAACTATTTAACTGACATAAGAATTGAATATTAACTTTTGTTGATGGCAAATTATGGTTGTTAAAGTATTTTATATAAAGTTAATTTTATTGATGATATTGATATTTTTTATTATCTGTTAGTTTCTTAACTGAATAATTTTTTATTAATTATTGTGTATCAATTTGTAAACTAGAATGTATCACGTACCAAAATTACGTACCGACTCTGTATACCCCCCACGTACCCAATACTTTGAGAGTCGCGTACCGCGTACCCGAATTCGTACCATGTACCGAAGCGAATTGCGAACCATGTGACTATGGTTCTGATAGAGAATGTATGAATTACCTTATCCTGTGCAGTTGAAACATTGGCCTCTAGAGCTGCAATTTGATGCTCTTTGAATACTTTAACAATTCCAGAAACCGGGTGAGTATCCAAGGGGCAGCTCACTCGCACAACCGCGTCATCCTGTCTAGCCTGAAAATCGATATCTTGCAATGATAACTGCTGGCCCTTATTGTTAACCATGCTTTTTTCGGTTTCCAACAGCTTAATCTTCTTCTGGAGATCAGTGATATGGGTTATAGCATCACCGAGTAGAGAAGCCTTGTCCATTTTAGAAATGTTAGGAACAACAGCTCTTAAGGCATAAAATCTCTGGTTAAGTTTCTCCCGTCTTTGCCTCTCTGCTTCAACATGATTCAGCGGTTCCTCTCGTCCATTGGCAGGCTTTCTCCCTCTTTTCCTAGGCTTCCGCTCGTCTCCGAGAGGCGAGGACGAGTCTTCATTACCCAAATCAATAGAAGAAGAAACTCTTGCTTGAGAAGTGAAATTCCCAGGAACCATTTGAGTTAACTGAGGGAACATTTTTGCATCATTACTATCTCCTACACCTCCATTGGAAGAATTACCATAAGCATGGTTGGCCCCAAGCGCTTGTACTTCATAAGAGTCGGAAGTGAAACCAGAATCATCTTCCACCTTAGGGGAGAAACTAATAGTTATGGACTGAGATTTTGTATCCCCTAAGCTTAACTCGTGCCCAAAAATCTTCGGTGCTGCCTTAGCCTGTCCAGAAGTAGATTCTCCAAATGCTGACTTGACCATATCCAAAAAACCCAAATCTTCGGCCACCATCTCCATTGAACCAAGCTCGATAACCCCAGCCTTAAGAGGTACAAAAACAACAGTTTGAAAACCAGCCGATTTAGCCAGAAACGACCTCGACTCATACTGAGTTAAACAACTACCAGCATCAGAAGACCAATTCGGTTTAGCACACTTAAAAGAACTTCCAGGACCATACTGAGAATTAAAACCAAACACATAGTAAACGGAGGTCAAATAAAGCATATACAAATCCGAGACAGTATCCAATTTCTTATAAACATTCTCAATTGAATTAGATCCACCCCAGCAAGCATGAATCTTCCCCAACACCTTCCTCCTAACATCATCTCTCTCCCTTTCCTGATCATTCCTTGGACCCCCAATGGGATCCTGACAGTGCCCCTCGCCGTATTTCAACACATAACCACCGGATTTCAAACCAGCAACCTGCCATAAAATCGAGTAGTTCCACTTGGAACCCTTAACAATGTGACACAACCTTTTGTGGATACTCAAATCAAGATTAGGAGGAACAATAACATCGGAAAAAACATGTTTGGAAACAGCTGAGTTAAAAAAAGCAACAGCTTCAGTACCCAATACAGATTCCAACATAGCCTTGTCTTCTTCATTCTTCCAAAACCTCTCACCAGCCATCTTTCTCTACTGTGCCTTCAACAATTAAAAATTCAAACTTTCAGGAAAAATAATAAATTCTAAACATAACCCAATTACTTCAAACTATTCATCCACCAAAAAGCTCAACAAATTTAGAAATAAGTTCATAAACATAATCTTGGGAAACCATAACAAAGATAAACATATACTAAATTAAATTAAATTAATGAGAAAAATCTATCTTGGTCTTGAAATATTGAATTCAAGCTTATTGGTGTTGAGTGTGAAGGTAAATAGCTAAAGTGGGAAATTTGCATGGATGGAAAGAGTGAGGAATTACCTGAAACAGCAAGATATTATTTTTAGGGTTTATGTTCCCTATTTGATTGAATCAGAGAAAGTAAGTGTTAAGCTTTAAGTTAGCAATGAATAGAGTCACGAACATAGATTATGTGAACATGGAATTCAGAAGAACTTCATTTATTTTCAACCAGATCCAATCCCAGATCTGAACTCTAAAGTGCGCAACGCTATTAATACGCGACGCCAGTGTTTCATTTTATAGTATTTTCATCGTCTCTATTTATAGGCCCAAGGCTACGGTAGGCAACCTCAATGAGTCTCCCACGGTAGGAGAGGAAAAAAAAACCAAATCTTTAAAGAATATTCCTTCAATACATTATATTAAAATTTAATTAATAATTTTGGTAGTTCCACTATTACAAGGTTAATATTGGTATTTCTCATTAATTAAAATATTTATATTATTAGTTTTTAGTTTAAAATATATGCTGGCTAATCGGATTAACAAGTGCTCTACCATGGAATAATGCTTAAAATTATCATAAATTCTAACGACTGTCGATAATATTTTATAAGAGTAAAAATTATGACTCTTCTCATTTTTACGACAAAAAAATGACATTATTAACGTCAATTCACTACGAATTCATATTTATTAACGTCTTTTTCGTTCGTTTGTCAATCCAATTATGTGATATTGAACGGTATTAAATTCCAAATATCCAGTTAAAATCAGTAGTTTTAGGTAAACTTCATGAACTTTTAATTAAAACTAGATTTTCGAAGAGACTGTTATTACAATATGTCTATGCATTCGGAATCTGATCATCAAAAAAAACAATTCATTCGTTTTTCAGTACAATTAGGTGATATTGAACATCCGAATTGATTAAATTTGAAATGTCTAATTAAAATCAGTAGTTTTAAGTAAACTTGATGACCCTTTCATTTAAACTATGTTTCCGATGAGACTGTTATTACAACCTGTCTATCCATTCGGAGTCCGATCGTGAAAATTCTTTTTTTCATTCGTTTTTTAGTTCAATTAGGTGATATTGAACGGTCAGATTGATTAAATTTGAAATCTCTGGTCAAAATCGGTAGTTTCAGTCAAAGTTCATGATCCTTTCATCAAAACTAGGTTTCAATTGTGACTGTTATTACAATCTGGCTATCCATTCGGAGTCCGATTATGAATTTTTTTCATTCATTTGTTGGTTTAATTAGGTGATATTGAACAGTTGGATTGATTAAATTTGAAATCTTCGGTTAAAATCGGTAGTTTTAAGTAAACTTGATGACCCTTTCATTTAAACTATGTTTCTGATGTGACTGTTATTACAATTTGTTTATCCATTCGGAGTCCGATCATCAAAATTCCTTTTTGCATTCGTTTGTTAGTCCAATTAGGTGATATTGAACGGTCGGATTGATTAAATTTGAAATATCCTATCAAAATCGGTAGTTTAAGTCAAAGTTCACGACTCTTTCATCAAAACTGGGTTTTCGATGTGACTGTTATTACAATTTGTCTATCCATTCAGAGTCCGATCATGAAAAATATTTTTTTTCATTCGCTTTAGTTCAATTAGGTGATATTGAACGGTCGGATTGATTAAATTTGAAATCTCCGATCAAAATCGGTAGTTTCAGTCAAAGTTCATGACCCTCTAATCAAAACTAGGTTTCCGATGTGACTGTTATTACAATTTGTCTATCCATTCGGAGTTCGATCATGAAAATTCTTTTTTTCATTCGTTTATTAGTCCAATTAGGTGAAAATGGGCCTGAGAGATCTTGGATAGTTAGAGCTGAAGTATCTAAAAAATATTTAAAATAGCATCGATAATATATATTTATGTTGGAAAGTGTAATTTAATATTTATTTTTATTTTTTATTAAATTAATGACTTTATTGACATTGATTTAATTAAAATAACATATAATAACTATGAATTCGTAGTGAATTGACGTTAATAATGTCTTTTTTTTGTCGTAAAAACGAGAAGAGTCGTAATTTTTACTCTTATAAAATATTATCGACAGTCGTTAGAATTTATGATAATGTTAAGTATTATTTCATGGTAGAGCACTTGTTAACCGGTTAGCCAGCATATATTTTAAACTAAAAACTAATAATATAAATATTTTAATTGATGAGAAATACCAATATTGACTTTGTAATAGTGGAACTACCAAAATTATTAATTAAATTTTAAAATAATGTATTGAATGAATATTCTTTAAAAATTCGATTTTTTTTCCTCTCCTACCGTGGGAGACTCATTGAGGTTGCCTACAGTAGCCTTGGCCCTATTTATAAGAGCAAATTTAACGAGTTTTAACTTTTACAAAAGTTTGTTTTAGTATTAAATTGTTTGACAAATTATATTTATTTTTCATATTTACTCTTAGTAATGACTTTTTTATAATTAATAGAGTATTCACTTACAAGTTACAATAGAAAATTAAATGTTATTCAAAAAAGATATGTAATGTCAATGATATTTGTAAAAAGATCTTATAAAAAATAATAAATTTTTTGTTAAATTAATTCTTATAAAAATATACGGATGAAGTATATATTTTCTCCTCCGTGTTGAAATATAAATCATTTTGACATATTATACAAATTAAGAATGTTTTTTTTTTTGTTATATATACTTCCTCTGTACCAAAGTTGTTTTGACATATTATACAATTAAGAAATGAAATAAATGTTGAATGGAAAATAAAAATTATTAGTTGGTTTATAAAATTGTCATTCATTAATGATATAAGAAAAATAAATTGTAGAATTGAGAAAAACAAAACATAGTAATAAATAGCTAAGTATATAATAGAAAACATAGCATTAAATGTTTTATTGATATTGTAAAGCGATTTATATTTAATGGAAAAATGTAATTAGTACTTTGAGGCTGAACCACTAAGGGTCTGTTTGGTAAACTCAAAAAACTGACTTATAGCTTATGTCTTATAGCTTATAAGCAAAAAGACCTGTTTGGTAACAATTTTTCAGAAAGAGCTTATAGCTTATTTTACTGACTTATAGCTTATTTTTCATAAGCTATTTCAAGTAGCTTATGAGCTTATATCTTATCATTTTTTCTTCTACTTTTACCTTTATTATTTTAACTAAAATTCATCTTTATCCTTTGTAAATCTATTATCATTATAATTTAAAATAAAATAAGTAGATATATAGTTTAACGTAATGTTTTAAAAATCTGACATATAAAGTATAATATTAATTATAATAATAATAATAATAATAATAATAATAATAATAATAGGTAGCTTAGTATAACTAATTAACTATCCTTATTATTTTGTTTTTATCAATATATAGGTTGTTAATTATAATTTATCTTTTTTTTTTAATTTTGACAAAAATTATAATTTATCTTAATTATGCTATATTGTGAATATATTTTATTATTATTATTACAAAATATATAACGTAAATATATTTTTAAAAATTAAGCATATATAAATTAATTTAATAATAATATATGAAAGATATATTTATTAAATTATTAAATTCTAAGTATCTTAAATATATTAATTTGATATAAATTTTATTGAATTAAAGATGCCCTTTTATGTTATTTTACATTCATCAGTCATTTCAACCCCAAATTTTATCAAACACTTCAATTAGCTTAAGAATGTACATATACACTTTGACATGAAAGATATATTATATTAAAATAAAATAAAATTTTAGCATACACAAATTAATTTAATAATAAAATATAAGAGATATATTAATTAATAAATTTAAATTACTATCTTAATTAAGAATATCCTTTTATGTCTTTTTACATTATCATCTAGTTGAACCGTTAATTTTACCAAACCCTTCAAATAGGTTATCTGTAACAACCCGTTTTTCAAAGGCCTGAAAAGGCAGTATTTTTTTTTCTTTTTCAACTAACACTCAGAGTGCGCATAGAATATTTTTCAATGAGCCGGCATTCAAATATACAAAAGAACTCATTACCATAAGGTGCTTCGACAAGCAAAGTGTATTCCTGAATAATTACAATCCAAGTCTAAGTATTCAAATACTTACAACAAAACAAGTTAGAAAACCCTATGCTAACCAAAAAGCACGGTGCACAAAACACACCGGCGCATAGTCTAACTATACTAAGCTTCACCACGTGCTCACTATGGCCTAGAACTGCCACCGTCGTCACCACGACCTAACCCATCATCTGGGTGGGATGAGCCCGCAAATGAAAGAAAGGGTCACCACAAAATAAAAGTATGTATATATATAACCGGTGCGAAAGATTGTACACATAACAATAATTCCACAAACACAAGAGAAAGCTCTTAACCACCAAAGCAATTCCCACCAACGGGTTTATATATATATAATGCGCACCAAGCCTAATGCAGACTTCTACAATGTGTGGTACTAACCCTAGCTACCACAATGCATGAGTTCCGGAATCGTAGGTCCAACCCACTAAAGCCACAAGGGCAGGTGATGCCACACAGACGCTATCACCAGGTGAAAATAGCCACACAGATGCTACCAGCCACACAGATGCTGTCAGCCACACAGATGCTGTCACCAGGCGAAAATAGCCACACAGATGCTACCAGCCACACAGATGTTGTCGCCAACTATGAAATGCATGAGCATACTTTCTAATTAAGCATATATAGGGCAGTCACACAGACACAGCCCCGGCGGAGTCACACAGACACATCCACCCGTGTAGTCCCAGCTGACTTACACGTTCCGTACATGCTCATGCAACAATTACATATCACACAGATATATGTAAACCAAACACAACGACATACATACATTTCCAACCATATGTATTCCAACAACCTGTTCATACATACATTCTCATAATCATATGTAAACAGCGTAAGTATTTTAAACACTTTCTCATCACGAGAATACATAACACATACATGCCAAGCACATCAACACACATCACCAAAAATAACCAAACATGTTGTATCTCAGTGAAAAGACAGAAATAAAGTGATGCCCTTACCTCGGCAAGCTTCCGTTACTCTTTTTCGCGAAAATCTACAATTCACGCTACCTAAAATACATGTAGCGTAACATCAATAAAATACTCATCGTACATCCTATCGGAACGAAACTTGTTCTCAAAAGTCTAGGGGGGTTTAAGGCACTTTCTAACTCTCTCACCTAGCGATTCCAAGTTCTTCCCAATCCGATAAAAATTCACGAAGTTAAAGACATTATTTTTCGCTACAAGAAATTCATTTTGTTCTCAAAGCATACTAAGAACCACTATTGTTTTCAACCTCAAGGAACCCATTTTCACTCTACAAAAACATTTGAAAACAAACCAAAAACTCTTCAAAAATAAATCAACAAAAAAATCAGAGTTTTCTTGCGTTACAAGTTACCCATTTTTTTTTCTTCCTAACAACCTTTCCTATACTCATTTTTCTTCAAAACTAAGATTATCCAACACATACACAATTTTCACACAATTGTGGACTTAGAAAATTTTTTGGAACTTCTCCCTCAACACTAAAAGGCCACGGCCATTTTTTTGAAAAGCACCCTCCCACACAAAATTTTTCACTTCTAAATGCATGGTAATATCCCATAATACCTAACTAGCACTTATCAAAACGATTTAGAAATTATAGAGTCGAATCGCAAATTTCGAGAAATCTCAAATAAGATTTTTCTTAAGGCAAGTGATCATTTTCTTTTCAAAACATCCCATAACCAACCAAACAATTAAACAATGATCATGGGAAGCTATTTGCCTCTAAACAATTTTCGAAATTCGATTCTTCGAACCCTATTTGGGTGCCACGGCCATTTGAGGCAAAAAGGGCAATCCCACACATTTTTTTTTTCATTTGAAACCCTAGCCCATATTCATTAGCTTGTAACAATATTCGATCGTGTACCCGACTCCTTTTGAAACTCGAAAAAACTTTTTTCGAAATTGTGTTCTTCGAGTCGCTCAAGAACACGAGAATAATTTTTTTCTTATTTTTCGAAACAAATTTCATATTCACCAATCCATTTTGTCACAAAGCTTAAAACTAACTTCAAAAACCAAAATCATACAACACACTCAAAGATATGATCATTTTAAGGAAATTTTCTTCAAAACCTTACCAACAAAATTGTGAATTTTGAAATCACCATGAGAATCACTTACATGCTTCACTAATGTTTCCTACATAACACTCTTAAACACTACTATGGAATCAAAACTAATTAAAACTAAATTCTAAAATTTTTCTTCTCAAGAACACAAGAAAAATTGTCTTAGAATCTAAGAGTTTTCATGAGAAATGATGAAAGGAGGAGGTCTAGTTACCTCAAGATGAAGAAGATGGTCAAAGAGCTTGATGATCCTAGCACAATCCAAGCAAGTTCTTGAGAGGAAGAGAAAATTTTGAAGTTGAAGAGTGTGAGAGAAAGTGGTCGGCCGAGTGAGGGAAGAGAGGAGGAAGAGAAAATTTTTGATTTGCTTCTAAGACAAAATAGATAAACCTCCTTACTATTTATCAACCTCTTGATCAATCTAGGCCCTTAGATCAAAACCAAACTTGCAAGACTAAACCCTAGCCTTTGGATCAAAAAAACTCATGATTGCTTTTTGAACAAATATCCACTCAACGCTACTCAGCTCATCGCGTTTGCTCTCGGCGAGTCGCACCTCGCTAACGGACGGAAATCTCAAAAATATAAAATTTAACCAATAAACGTCCGTCGTAAACCGTTTCCAAATATTATCGCTAAACTTTATTCTCCGACTGAAATTTATTTCCTTAGCTCCCAAAAATATTCTGAATCTAGATTCCAACTTGCGCCGATATATAAAGTCTCCAATTAAAATTCGACGGAAAACAGAAACCGTAAAATTTTAAGAAGCGGGTACAGTTTTCTACTCGTTTTTCCAATAAACGGAGAAAGTCGAGACTCAAAATTCTGAAAGCACACAAACCTTCTTATACTCAAAAGAAGACTACGACCCAAAAGTCTGTGCCTTTCCAGCGCACGAGCACAAAACAGGCTCCATTTCAGCAAAAATTCCATTAATGCGACGATACTCACAAGACCGCTCCACCAAAAACCCTAAAAACTTAGCCGACACTAAAGTTCCTTAGAAAAACTGTACAGTGAAATCTTGGGTCTTACATTACTACCCTCCAAAAAGAAGTTTCGTCCTCGAAACTAAAGGTAAGAGTAACAACTCAACTAGTTATTACCATCACTAACACAACAAAATCCCTCAGGATTAGGTGTAGCCACACAGATGCTAACACCGGGTGAAGTCACACAGATACTCTCACCAACACACTGGCACAACCGTGCTTCAACCGCCACTCTCAACGAGTTCACCACGCAAAAATTAACCTCACAACAGAGGTTCGCAACCTCGAGTTCCTCAAATTTCCTAGGGTCCACACACAAAATTTCCAAAGTCACCTCTTTTGCCTCCGCGACGTAGCCTAAACCACTAGGTTCACGCGCAGCAGTGACTGGCTACCCTCCAAAAAGAAACACTGAAACTCTCTGCGCATCACCAAAGCTAGCAAAACTAGTCAATTCCAGTCAACATGATTCCGTCTATTATTAACAAGAGATTAAGGATGATCAGTTCCTCAATTTGTCAATAAATAGTCGACAATCATGATGGTGGTTTAGACCATCTTTACCAAACTTAAGTGATACTTCATTCCACTTGTGCTCATGGTCCTCCGAGGTACAAGGATTCCACAAATCCTTCGAGGTTCTCCTTAAGGTTTCCTTCGATCTCTTACGATCTCGATCTCGTCAATGAGACCAATTTGCCCGAAACACGTTACTTGGACTCTCATGCTTTCACTTAACTTTGCCATTAGACAATTGTTCACCCTTTATATCCACATTCCACACACACACCGCCATGACATCCATTTAGGTGGTGCCTTTGAATCCTTACTACTCTCGCACAATCATAATTTTCCAAGTTATGTGTGAGTCAATTCCTTTCGCCAATCCTTAATTGACATAAGCCACATGCTCGTGTGCTTCTCTCTTACTTACTCTTAACATAGCTTTCCAACGACTAACATTCCCTTTTGACCTTGTATTCGTAAGACACAACACTCGAACTACGTCGCTCAAGCTCTCATGATTCCACTCATGAAACATCCGTTGAACATCATTCAACAGTAATACAATGCCACCACGGCAGGTACCACCAAAACCATTACATTCCGAACAAGTTGTCTTCTCTATAGAAGAATTTCCCGCTCTACCAATATCCATAAGTCCGCAACTTAGTGAATACGCCGAATCGTCTGCTCACATACGAATCTCTTTCCAAACACGACTTAAATAATACCATCTCAACCTCCGGTTGGTAATTACAACTCCTCATAGTCTTGGCACTTGCCAAACTATAACATCTACTCCTCTTGGACTCCCTTTATCCAAATCCCCAATTCCTCAGAATCGGTTCCTTATACGTTCACATTACTTCCAAAACGACACTAGGTCCGCCGACCCTTGACGTGTGACGCACATCATTCCAAATTACCACTAACCGTGCAACACGCTAGACATTACTACTAAGTCCTTTATATAGTAGAACATTCAAAACACAAAAGCAAAGACCAAAACAAACTATTCCAAGCAAAAGTACACACCAAGACACGTAAGAGTGGGTTGCCCCAACAACAATCAATGCAGTAAAGTGTTACCTGCAATCTGGCAATCCCGCTGCATAGCCTTACCGGTCTGACCGCTCACTCTAGTGCCCATACAGTAGACACGTCCTCTAGCCGCGGGTCGAGTTCCCTGCGTTACATTCGCCGACGACCCGGCCTTCGGGGCTTTGCAATCTCTAGCAAAGTGACCCGGCTTCTGACAATTGAAGCAAACGGTTCCTTCCTTTGGTTTCGAAACCCCACATTCATTAGCAAAATGACCCTCTTGTCCACAGTTGTAACAAGTTCGATTCCATCCACTCTGACTCCCTCGAGTCCCTTGGTTCACAGAGCGAGTTGGTCCTTGATTATCCTGGGAACGGTTATAAGGTTTATTCCTCTGCCTCTCACTATCCTGACTTGAACCACTTGAACGACTTGGCCCTCTAGCACTAAAACTACCTTGGCAGTTCACCCGCTTGTTTCTCATATCCTCTATCTCTTGGCACTTCTCTACCAAGACCTGAAATTGTCGAATACCCAATGGCACAACCGCATCCTGCAGTTCGTACCTCAGCCCTTCTTGGAAGCGACGACACATATAGTTCTCATCTATCCCATCCCTAAAGAAGCGGAAGTAACGGGATAGTGATTCAAACTTCTTGGCATATACTTCAACATTCATTCCTCCCTGACGCAACTGAAGGAATTCCTCCCTATACCTTTCCCTAGCAGTCTCGGGAAAATACTTGGCTAAAAACCTCCTCTTGAAGTTCTCCCAATTTATTTCCTCATAGACAGCCTCCATCAAGAACCTGGTGTTCCTCCACCAATACTCAGAACTACCCTGCAACTGATAGGTAGCCAAGGTTACCTTTTCTACTTCCGGGCAATGGATTGCCCCAAAAATCCTCTCAATCGCCTGGAGCCACAAATCCGCAATGTCAGGACCTCCCTCCCAATAAACTTAGGAGGAGCCTGATGGTTGAAACTGGTGAGAAGCCTAAATCCAGCAGCAATGATCTCCCTCTCACGTTTTTCCAAATCCCTCTGTGCCTTCGCATGGGTTTGAGCAGCCACAGCAGCTGCCATCGTATTCATGGCATAAGCCATATGGTATGTATCCGCATCCTCCGCCGTAGGGGCTGCAGGTGCCCTTCTTGGAGGCATTCTTACTCCTGCACATACCAAGTTCTATTGGTCAGATCCTTATCCAAACATTCCTGAACTCCGACAGAAAACTCACTCACGGATTTCCAACCCATAACCCGACCCAAAACAAACACTAGAGCTGACACGACTCTAGCTATGTTCTAACCGACTCTGGACTAACTACTCAGGTATACACTTTCCCTTTGAAGATTTAAAGCCGGGCTCTGATACCAATTGTAACAACCCGTTTTTCAAAGGCCTGAAAAGGCAGTATTTTTTTTTTCTTTTTCAACTAACACTCAGAGTGCGCATAGAATATTTTTCAATGAGCCGGCATTCAAATATACAAAAGAACTCATTACCATAAGGTGCTTCGACAAGCAAAGTGTATTCCTGAATAATTACAATCCAAGTCTAAGTATTCAAATACTTACAACAAAACAAGTTAGAAAACCCTATGCTAACCAAAAAGCACGGTGCACAAAACACACCGGCGCATAGTCTAATTATACTAAGCTTCACCACGTGCTCACTATGGCCTAGAACTGCCACCGTCGTCACCACGACCTAACCCATCATCTGGGTGGGATGAGCCCGCAAATGAAAGAAAGGGTCACCACAAAATAAAAGTATGTATATATATAACCGGTGCGAAAGATTGTACACATAACAATAATTCCACAAACACAAGAGAAAGCTCTTAACCACCAAAGCAATTCCCACCAACGGGTTTATATATATATAATGCGCACCAAGCCTAATGCAGACTTCTACAATGTGTGGTACTAACCCTAGCTACCACAATGCATGAGTTCCGGAATCGTAGGTCCAACCCACTAAAGCCACAAGGGCAGGTGATGCCACACAGACGCTATCACCAGGTGAAAATAGCCACACAGATGCTACCAGCCACACAGATGCTGTCAGCCACACAGATGCTGTCACCAGGCGAAAATAGCCACACAGATGCTACCAGCCACACAGATGTTGTCGCCAACTATGAAATGCATGAGCATACTTTCTAATTAAGCATATATAGGGCAGTCACACAGACACAGCCCCGGCGGAGTCACACAGACACATCCACCCGTGTAGTCTCAGCTGACTTACACGTTCCATACATGCTCATGCAACAATTACATATCACACAGATATATGTAAACCAAACACAACGACATACATACATTTCCAACCATATGTATTCCAACAACCTGTTCATACATACATTCTCATAATCATATGTAAACAGCGTAAGTATTTTAAACACTTTCTCATCACGAGAATACACAACACATACATGCCAAGCACACCAACACACATCACCAAAAATAACCAAACATGTTGTATCTCAGTGAAAAGACAGAAATAAAGTGATGCCCTTACCTCGGCAAGCTTCCGTTACTCTTTTTCGCGAAAATCTACAATTCACGCTACCTAAAATACATGTAGCGTAACATCAATAAAATACTCATCGTACATCCTATCGGAATGAAACTTGTTCTCAAAAGTCTAGGGGGGTTTAAGGCACTTTCTAACTCTCTCACCTAGCGATTCCAAGTTCTTCCCAATCCGATAAAAATTCACGAAGTTAAAGACATTATTTTTCGCTACAAGAAATTCATTTTGTTCTCAAAGCATACTAAGAACCACTATTGTTTTCAACCTCAAGGAACCCATTTTCACTCTACAAAAACATTTGAAAACAAACCAAAAACTCTTCAAAAATAAATCAACAAAAAAATCAGAGTTTTCTTGCGTTACAAGTTACCCATTTTTTTTTCTTCCTAACAACCTTTCCTATACTCATTTTTCTTCAAAACTAAGATTATCCAACACATACACAATTTTCACACAATTGTGGACTTAGAAATTTTTTTGGAACTTCTCCCTCAACACTAAAAGGCCACGGCCATTTTTTTGAAAAGCACCCTCCCACACAAAATTTTTCACTTCTAAATGCATGGTAATATCCCATAATACCTAACTAGCACTTATCAAAACGATTTAGAAATTATAGAGTCGAATCGCAAATTTCGAGAAATCTCAAATAAGGTTTTTCTTAAGGCAAGTGATCATTTTCTTTTCAAAACATCCCATAACCAACCAAACAATTAAACAATGATCATGGGAAGCTATTTGCCTCTAAACAATTTTCGAAATTCGATTCTTCGAACCCTATTTGGGTGCCACGGCCATTTGAGGCAAAAAGGGCAATCCCACACATTTTTTTTTCATTTGAAACCCTAGCCCATATTCATTAGCTTGTAACAATATTCGATCGTGTACCCGACTCCTTTTGAAACTCGAAAAAACTTTTTTCGAAATTGTGTTCTTCGAGTCGCTCAAGAACACGAGAATAATTTTTTTCTTATTTTTCGAAACAAATTTCATATTCACCAATCCATTTTGTCACAAAGCTTAAAACTAACTTCAAAAACCAAAATCATACAACACACTCAAAGATATGATCATTTTAAGGAAATTTTCTTCAAAACCTTACCAACAAAATTGTGAATTTTGAAATCACCATGAGAATCACTTACATGCTTCACTAATGTTTCCTACATAACACTCTTAAACACTACTATGGAATCAAAACTAATTAAAACTAAATTCTAAAATTTTTCTTCTCAAGAACACAAGAAAAATTGTCTTAGAATCTAAGAGTTTTCATGAGAAATGATGAAAGGAGGAGGTCTAGTTACCTCAAGATGAAGAAGATGGTCAAAGAGCTTGATGATCCTAGCACAATCCAAGCAAGTTCTTGAGAGGAAGAGAAAATTTTGAAGTTGAAGAGTGTGAGAGAAAGTGGTCGGCCGAGTGAGGGAAGAGAGGAGGAAGAGAAAATTTTTGATTTGCTTCTAAGACAAAATAGATAAATTTCCTTACTATTTATCAACCTCTTGATCAATCTAGGCCCTTATATCAAAACCAAACTTGCAAGACTAAACCCTAGCCTTTGGATCAAAAAAACTCATGATTGCTTTTTGAACAAATATCCACTTTACGCTACTCAGCTCATCGCGTTTGCTCTCGGCGAGTCGCACCTCGCTAACGGACGGAAATCTCAAAAATATAAAATTTAACCAATAAACGTCCGTCGTAAACCGTTTCCAAATATTATCGCTAAACTTTATTCTCCGACTGAAATTTATTTCCTTAGCTCCCAAAAATATTCTGAATCTAGATTCCAACTTGCGCCGATATATAAAGTCTCCAATTAAAATTCGACGGAAAACAGAAACCGTAAAATTTTAAGAAGCGGGTACAGTTTTCTACTCGTTTTTCCAATAAACGGAGAAAGTCGAGACTCAAAATTCTGAAAGCACACAAACCTTCTTATACTCAAAAGAAGACTACGACCCAAAAGTCTGTGCCTTTCCAGCGCACGAGCACAAAACAGGCTCCATTTCAGCAAAAATTCCATTAATGCGACGATACTCACAAGACCGCTCCACCAAAAACCCTAAAAACTTAGCCGACACTAAAGTTCCTTAGAAAAACTGTACAGTGAAATCTTGGGTCTTACATTACTACCCTCCAAAAAGAAGTTTCGTCCTCGAAACTAAAGGTAAGAGTAACAACTCAACTAGTTATTACCATCACTAACACAACAAAATCCCTCAGGATTAGGTGTAGCCACACAGATGCTAACACCGGGTGAAGTCACACAGATACTCTCACCAACACACTGGCACAACCGTGCTTCAACCGCCACTCTCAACGAGTTCACCACGCAAAAATTAACCTCACAACAGAGGTTCGCAACCTCGAGTTCCTCAAATTTCCTAGGGTCCACACACAAAATTTCCAAAGTCACCTCTTTTGCCTCCGCGACGTAGCCTAAACCACTAGGTTCACGCGCAGCAGTGACTGGCTACCCTCCAAAAAGAAACACTGAAACTCTCTGCGCATCACCAAAGCTAGCAAAACTAGTCAATTCCAGTCAACATGATTCCGTCTATTATTAACAAGAGATTAAGGATGATCAGTTCCTCAATTTGTCAATAAATAGTCGACAATCATGATGGTGGTTTAGACCATCTTTACCAAACTTAAGTGATACTTCATTCCACTTGTGCTCATGGTCCTCCGAGGTACAAGGATTCCACAAATCCTTCGAGGTTCTCCTTAAGGTTTCCTTCGATCTCTTACGATCTTGATCTCGTCAATGAGACCAATTTGCCCGAAACACGTTACTTGGACTCTCATGCTTTCACTTAACTTTGCCATTAGACAATTGTTCACCCTTTATATCCACATTCCACACACACACCGCCATGACATCCATTTAGGTGGTGCCTTTGAATCCTTACTACTCTCGCACAATCATAATTTTCCAAGTTATGTGTGAGTCAATTCCTTTCGCCAATCCTTAATTGACATAAGCCACATGCTCGTGTGCTTCTCTCTTACTTACTCTTAACATAGCTTTCCAACGACTAACATTCCCTTTTGACCTTGTATTCGTAAGACACAACACTCGAACTACGTCGCTCAAGCTCTCATGATTCCACTCATGAAACATCCGTTGAACATCATTCAACAGTAATACAATGCCACCACGGTAGGTACCACCAAAACCATTACATTCCGAACAAGTTGTCTTCTCTATAGAAGAATTTCCCGCTCTACCAATATCCATAAGTCCGCAACTTAGTGAATACGCCGAATCGTCTGCTCACATACGAATCTCTTTCCAAACACGACTTAAATAATACCATCCCAACCTCCGGTTGGTAATTACAACTCCTCATAGTCTTGGCACTTGCCAAACTATAACATCTACTCCTCTTGGACTCCCTTTATCCAAATCCCCAATTCCTCAGAATCGGTTCCTTATACGTTCACATTACTTCCAAAACGACACTAGGTCCGCCGACCCTTGACGTGTGACGCACATCATTCCAAATTACCACTAACCGTGCAACACGCTAGACATTACTACTAAGTCCTTTATATAGTAGAACATTCAAAACACAAAAGCAAAGACCAAAACAAACTATTCCAAGCAAAAGTACACACCAAGACACGTAAGAGTGGGTTGCCCCAACAACAATCAATGTAGTAAAGTGTTACCTGCAATCTGGCAATCCCGCTGCATGGCCTTACCGGTCTGACCGCTCACTCTAGTGCCCATACAGTAGACACGTCCTCTAGCCGCGGGTCGAGTTCCCTGCGTTACATTCGCCGACGACCCGGCCTTCGGGGCTTTGCAATCTCTAGCAAAGTGACCCGGCTTCTGACAATTGAAGCAAACGGTTCCTTCCTTTGGTTTCGAAACCCCACATTCATTAGCAAAATGACCCTCTTGTCCACAGTTGTAACAAGTTCGATTCCATCCACTCTGACTCCCTCGAGTCCCTTGGTTCACAGAGCGAGTTGGTCCTTGATTATCCTGGGAACGGTTATAAGGTTTATTCCTCTGCCTCTCACTATCCTGACTTGAACCACTTGAACGACTTGGCCCTCCAACACTAAAACTACCTTGGCAGTTCACCCGCTTGTTTCTCATATCCTCTATCTCTTGGCACTTCTCTACCAAGACCTGAAATTGTCGAATACCCAATGGCACAACCGCATCCTGCAGTTCGTACCTCAGCCCTTCTTGGAAGCGACGACACATATAGTTCTCATCTATCCCATCCCTAAAGAAGCGGAAGTAACGGGATAGTGATTCAAACTTCTTGGCATATACTTCAACATTCATTCCTCCCTGACGCAACTGAAGGAATTCCTCCCCATACCTTTCCCTAGCAGTCTCGGGAAAATACTTGGCTAAAAACCTCCTCTTGAAGTTCTCCCAATTTATTTCCTCATAGACAGCCTCCATCAAGAACCTGGTGTTCCTCCACCAATACTCAGAACTACCCTGCAACTGATAGGTAGCCAAGGTTACCTTTTCTACTTCCGGGCAATGGATTGCCCCAAAAATCCTCTCAATCGCCTAGAGCCACAAATCCGCAATGTCAGGACCTCCCTCCCCACTAAACTTAGGAGGAGCCTGATGGTTGAAACTGGTGAGAAGCCTAAATCCAGCAGCAATGATCTCCCTCTCACGTTTTTCCAAATCCCTCTGTGCCTTCGCATGGGTTTGAGCAGCCACAGCAGCTGCCATCGTATTCATGGCATAAGCCATATGGTATGTATCTGCATCCTCCGCTGTAGGGGCTGCAGGTGCCCTTCTTGGAGGCATTCTTACTCCTGCACATACCAAGTTCTATTGGTCAGATCCTTATCCAAACATTCCTGAACTCCGACAGAAAACTCACTCACGGATTTCCAACCCATAACCCGACCCAAAACAAACACTAGAGCTGACACGACTCTAGCTATGTTCTAACCGACTCTGGACTAACTACTCAGGTATACACTTTCCCTTTGAAGATTTAAAGCCGGGCTCTGATACCAATTGTAACAACCCATTATTCAAAGGCCTGAAAAGGCAGTATTTTTTTTTCTTTTTCAACTAACACTCAGAGTGCGCATAGAATATTTTTCAATGAGCCGGCATTCAAATATACAAAAGAACTCATTACCATAAGGTGCTTCGACAAGCAAAGTGTATTCCTGAATAATTACAATCCAAGTCTAAGTATTCAAATACTTACAACAAAACAAGTTAGAAAACCCTATGCTAACCAAAAAGCACGGTGCACAAAACACACCGGCGCATAGTCTAACTATACTAAGCTTCACCACGTGCTCACTATGGCCTAGAACTGCCACCGTCGTCACCACGACCTAACCCATCATCTGGGTGGGATGAGCCCGCAAATGAAAGAAAGGGTCACCACAAAATAAAAGTATGTATATATATAACCGGTGCGAAAGATTGTACACATAACAATAATTCCACAAACACAAGAGAAAGCTCTTAACCACCAAAGCAATTCCCACCAACGGGTTTATATATATATATAATGCGCACCAAGCCTAATGCAGACTTCTACAATGTGTGGTACTAACCCTAGCTACCACAATGCATGAGTTCCGGAATCGTAGGTCCAACCCACTAAAGCCACAAGGGCAGGTGATGCCACACAGACGCTATCACCAGGTGAAAATAGCCACACAGATGCTACCAGCCACACAGATGCTGTCAGCCACACAGATGCTGTCACCAGGCGAAAATAGCCACACAGATGCTACCAGCCACACAGATGTTGTCGCCAACTATGAAATGCATGAGCATACTTTCTAATTAAGCATATATAGGGCAGTCACACAGACACAGCCCCGGCGGAGTCACACAGACACATCCACCCGTGTAGTCTCAGCTGACTTACACGTTCCATACATGCTCATGCAACAATTACATATCACACAGATATATGTAAACCAAACACAACGACATACATACATTTCCAACCATATGTATTCCAACAACCTGTTCATACATACATTCTCATAATCATATGTAAACAGCGTAAGTATTTTAAACACTTTCTCATCACGAGAATACATAACACATACATGCCAAGCACACCAACACACATCACCAAAAATAACCAAACATGTTGTATCTCAGTGAAAAGACAGAAATAAAGTGATGCCCTTACCTCGGCAAGCTTCCGTTACTCTTTTTCGCGAAAATCTACAATTCACGCTACCTAAAATACATGTAGCGTAACATCAATAAAATACTCATCGTACATCCTATCGGAACGAAACTTGTTCTCAAAAGTCTAGGGGGGTTTAAGGCACTTTCTAACTCTCTCACCTAGCGATTCCAAGTTCTTCCCAATCCGATAAAAAATCACGAAGTTAAAGACATTATTTTTCGCTACAAGAAATTCATTTTGTTCTCAAAGCATACTAAGAACCACTATTGTTTTCAACCTCAAGGAACCCATTTTCACTCTACAAAAACATTTGAAAACAAACCAAAAACTCTTCAAAAATAAATCAACAAAAAAATCAGAGTTTTCTTGCGTTACAAGTTACCCATTTTTTTTTCTTCCTAACAACCTTTCCTATACTCATTTTTCTTCAAAACTAAGATTATCCAACACATACACAATTTTCACACAATTGTGGACTTAGAAAATTTTTTGGAACTTCTCCCTCAACACTAAAAGGCCACGGCCATTTTTTTGAAAAGCACCCTCCCACACAAAATTTTTCACTTCTAAATGCATGGTAATATCCCATAATACCTAACTAGCACTTATCAAAACGATTTAGAAATTATAGAGTCGAATCGCAAATTTCGAGAAATCTCAAATAAGATTTTTCTTAAGGCAAGTGATCATTTTCTTTTCAAAACATCCCATAACCAACCAAACAATTAAACAATGATCATGGGAAGCTATTTGCCTCTAAACAATTTTCGAAATTCGATTCTTCGAACCCTATTTGGGTGCCACGGCCATTTGAGGCAAAAAGGGCAATCCCACACATTTTTTTTTCATTTGAAACCCTAGCCCATATTCATTAGCTTGTAACAATATTCGATCGTGTACCCGACTCCTTTTGAAACTCGAAAAAACTTTTTTCGAAATTGTGTTCTTCGAGTCGCTCAAGAACACGAGAATAATTTTTTTCTTATTTTTCGAAACAAATTTCATATTCACCAATCCATTTTGTCACAAAGCTTAAAACTAACTTCAAAAACCAAAATCATACAACACACTCAAAGATATGATCATTTTAAGGAAATTTTCTTCAAAACCTTACCAACAAAATTGTGAATTTTGAAATCACCATGAGAATCACTTACATGCTTCACTAATGTTTCCTACATAACACTCTTAAACACTACTATGGAATCAAAACTAATTAAAACTAAATTCTAAAATTTTTCTTCTCAAGAACACAAGAAAAATTGTCATAGAATCTAAGAGTTTTCATGAGAAATGATGAAAGGAGGAGGTCTAGTTACCTCAAGATGAAGAAGATGGTCAAAGAGCTTGATGATCCTAGCACAATCCAAGCAAGTTCTTGAGAGGAAGAGAAAATTTTGAAGTTGAAGAGTGTGAGAGAGAGTGGTCGGCCGAGTGAGGGAAGAGAGGAGGAAGAGAAAATTTTTGATTTGCTTCTAAGACAAAATAGATAAACCTCCTTACTATTTATCAACCTCTTGATCAATCTAGGCCCTTAGATCAAAACCAAACTTGCAAGACTAAACCCTAGCCTTTGGATCAAAAAAACTCATGATTGCTTTTTGAACAAATATCCACTTTACGCTACTCAGCTCATCGCGTTTGCTCTCGGCGAGTCGCACCTCGCTAACGGACGGAAATCTCAAAAATATAAAATTTAACCAATAAACGTCCGTCGTAAACCGTTTCCAAATATTATCGCTAAACTTTATTCTCCGACTGAAATTTATTTCCTTAGCTCCCAAAAATATTCTGAATCTAGATTCCAACTTGCGCCGATATATAAAGTCTCCAATTAAAATTCGACGGAAAACAAAAACCGTAAAATTTTAAGAAGCGGGTACAGTTTTCTACTCGTTTTTCCAATAAACGGAGAAAGTCGAGACTCAAAATTCTGAAAGCACACAAACCTTCTTATACTCAAAAGAAGACTACGACCCAAAAGTCTGTGCCTTTCCAGCGCACGAGCACAAAACAGGCTCCATTTCAGCAAAAATTCCATTAATGCGACGATACTCACAAGACCGCTCCACCAAAAACCCTAAAAACTTAGCCGACACTAAAGTTCCTTAGAAAAACTGTACAGTGAAATCTTGGGTCTTACATTATCAGCCATAAGCTATAAGCTATCAGCCATCAGTCATCAGCTATAAACTATCAGCTATAAGCTAGCTTATCAGCCAACCGCTAATTTTACCAAACAGAGCCTAAATAAGAAAACTTAATATCGTAATGGTATTTTGGAACTTGTGTTGTCTTTTTTTTTTTTTTTTCCCTTTCCATCTCCTAACTCTATCAAGTTGAGATCATCTTTTTTATTCTTCCTATTTCCTCCATTACATTATATTATAGCTTTGAAAATATAAATGCAAAAATATAGCATTAAATTATTCAAACTCTTTTTTTTATACCCCAAAATATTTAAAAATTATCGTAATGAAGAAAGTGAAAATAATAAAATAAAAGAGCGTCAATTTAATTTTTTTTGGATCCAGAGTTTGCTTTTATGGAAATGGATTGCTCGTAATAATCGGTAATAATGGCATGTAGCCACAATGAATTTCAATCTTGTATCTCTATATTTTACAGATTTTTTAACGAATATTAATCATTGTTAAACGGCGTTTGAAATCTCATACATATAAAATAAGTAAAATGCTAAAAAGTGCTCTCTAGACATTTGTTAAGCATATTAATAAAAAAAAATTATCTTGTAAAACTTGTACATTTAATACCTTAAAAATATAAAAAATGACATTCCAACACTAATTTTATCTTTGATATCTTTTTTGTTATGCTTAACAAGTATTCTGGAAAACTGTTTAGCATAACCCATAAAATAAACCTAAAAAAAGTAACTAAATTATATATTTGAGAATTTTTAGAGCTACTTTTTTTTACATGAGCCTTGAATTTGTTAGTAATTTGTAATAATCAGATCTTTTAACTTTTAAATAATTTATAATTAGGTCTTGAATTTAGGGACCTAACAAATTTTTATCAAGGAAAGTTTTATTTTAATTTATATTATTTTTCTTTAATGAAATGCAACAAGTGCTATTTGTTGAACAAGATTTCCTAGACATCTTGTCACTGGGTTCAGAGCATGTTAAGGTAACATGTCGAACAAGATGTCCTAAGACATGTGGGTAGGACATCTTGGCCCAGTTCAGCTTAAAAGATAATGCTTATCCATTAAGCACGCATGTTTGTTTAAATTTGAATAAAGCGCGGATCTTTAAGTAACAAGCTGAGATTATGATTAATGATAAAGTTTGTTATTAATTCTAAGTGTTAGATACGATTTGGATTCGTATTTAATTTGTGGATAAAGATTAATTTCTTTATCTTATGGAGTTTGTTTTTAAACAAGTTTGTTTTAAAATTAGTTCTTAATTGTAGTGCATCTGAAAGACTGAAGACGATCTGAAGATTTGCACGCCTATATATAGAACTCAACATAGAGCTTAAAACTCAACCCACAAGAACTGAAGATTGTGAGTTCAAAGCTTTGTACCTACTGTGCAGAGCATTAATGGCTCTTAGTATTGTTTTTGATACTTTGCAACTTTGTGGCTCTTAGTATTGATTTTGATACTTTGTAGCTTTGGTGTTGAATGTTGCCATTCAACTAAGTCTTTAAACTTTGTAGTTTAAAGTTGTCGTCACTTGAGATTAGTGATTAGAGGGAGTTGGGTAGGTTCTCATATTCAGGGGGAGTTAGCCCTTGAGTTGAAGATTGCTAGGATTAAGAAAAGGCATGCATGCCAATAGGTGTTTGGTATGGTTGTAAGACTAAGTTTTAATTCGGATTAGTAGTGTTCACCTCCTGGATTGGTTTCCCCCAGAGTAGGGTTGTTTAGCGCCGAACTGGGTTAACAATTTACTAGTGTTATTTATTGCTTTCATTTACTTCAGTACTGCAATAATGCGTGATCCTCATAATCGTTTGTCAAACCAGTTGTCTAAGACATCTGGACTATAGACACATTGTCCTAAACATTGTGTACGACATCTGTCCTGCCAAAGAACATAATTTCAATTGGCATCAGAGCAGACACCCTAACCTGCTGGGTGAGCTCCAGGGAGACAAAAATCTTGTTCAAAGATGGACAGGAATGGAGGATCAATAAACAGACCACCAGTTCTGAATGGATCAAACTATGACTTTTGGAAACCAAGAATGATTGCCTTCATCAAATCCATGGATCCAAAAGCATGGAAGGCAATTGTTACAGGTTGGAATCACCCAATAGTTTCAGCAGAAGATGGTTCTTCAAGATTAAAAGGTGAAAGAGATTGGACCCCAAAAGAGGAGACTGAGCCCAATAACAACTCTAAATCACTCAATGTTATCTTCAATGGTGTTGATGAAAACATATTCAAACTGATCAACACATGCACATAAGCCAAGTAAGCCTGGGAAATTCTGCAAATTGCACATGAAGGAACTTCCAAGGTTAGAATGTCAAAGCTACAACTTTTCACATCAAAATTCGAAAATCTAAGAATGGATGATGATGAGACCATCTCAGAATTCAACACTAGAGTTCGAGACATAGCAAATTCATGCTTTGCTCTAGGAGAGAAGATACCTGAAGAGAAACTAGCCAGAAAGATCCTTAGATCACTTCCTAATAGATTCTTTAAGAAGGTAACTGCTATTGAAGAATCACAAGACTTGAGCACGATGAAGGTTGATGAACTCATTGGCTCATTATAAACTTTTGAGATGACCTTTGAAGATAGACCTGAAAGGAAGATGAAGAATTTGGCCTTCAAGTCTGAGGAAAGCCACAGTGAAGATTGTCTATCAGAAGCAATAGCTCTATTGACCAAGAAGTTCAATGAATCTGTGAACAGGATCCGTGCTAAGTGGAGGACAAATGTCCCAGACAAGATGTCCAACAACAAGGCACAAGGCATGTCAAAAGAAGAAACTAACTCTGAAGAAGAAATAGAGGTACAGTGCTACGAATGTGAAGGTTTTGGGCATATCAGAATACAATGTCCCAACTTTCTCAGAAAACAGAAAAAGGGATTAGCTGCAATTCTCTCTGACTTTGAGGATGAAAGTGAAGATGAAGACACAAACTGTAATATCCCAACTCCTAAATTATCTAACTAATTTTAATAGAGGTTATCTACTAAAAATTAGAATCTCTTGGAAATGGTTAGTTAATTAAATCGTGGAATTAAGTGTATTATGTGTAAAATTGGTAAATTTAATTAAGTCTAAACTACACAAATAATACATTAATCCAACAATTGAGATTAATTAACATGAGCAAATTCAAACTTCTTTCCCTCATTTTCTCTTGCTCATGACTCACTTACCTCTTAGCTTGACAACTCACCCTAAACCATGAGTCACCAAACCACTCACCTAAGCCTCTATCTTACATGCACAAAGGTTAATCTCCAATTCATTAATCCATCTTACAACAGAAAACTCAGCATCATAAGCTCTCATCTCTCTTCCTCACTCACGAGAACAACAACAACAACAATACTCCCAAAATCTTCAATCACTCACAACCCCCAAGTTGGCTTCATGCATCACAAGTCTCTAACCACCCTCTCAATATGCAGAGATTCTGTACCTACATAATCAGAACATCAATTCAGTTCTGTATCCCCACCTTCCCAAACTTCACATGTAGAAAAATGACAACACACCTTTTCTCACCACTACCCAAGCCAATAACTTAACATGCAGCCCAAGACACAAACAAATTCGTGCACTGTTCATATACCTCAGGAAACTACTATAAATAACCCTCCTTTCCAGCTGAATCATTCATCCAAACATCATTCAATTCTTAGAGCAAAGTAAGAGGTTTCAAGAGTCAATTCTTCCAATCCTTGGTCTGGAGTTCGTGGGACTGTTAGAGGGTTGCAGTAGCTGTTTCTAGGAGCCCAGGAGCTAGATTAAAGCTTCATTCCAGGTGGGTTCTTAAGTTTAGTTAGTTAGATTTCCCAAATTTCAAAACTTTGCATGTTAACTTAAGATTAGGGAAATTGTTGTGTGAGAGGAATTAGCTCCCAAATTCCTCTCCATTCTGTCTTATATTATATATATTGTGTAATGGCATGGCTTAGAATGAGGATTGTAGGTGTTAAAACTGTTAAAATGTGAATTATCGTGAAACAGGGCAGGTTCTGAGTGAACTCGCCACAGCGAGCTCAGGGCGAGCAATCATGGCGAGCTGGGTTCTTCATGCTGATGAACCTCGCCCTGGCGAGTAACAACTCGCCGGGCGAGCGGATTTGGTCAGGACCTAAAATCTCGCCATGGCGAGCTTCCCTTCGCTACAGCGAGCTTACCCAGAATATGACCTGTAACAACTCGCCAGGCGAGTGACAACTCGCCAAGCGAGCTTGACAGAACAGCAACTTTTTATACTTTTGGAAATTAACCCCAACACTCGTTTTAGATCCTCATCTAAGTTTAATACATTTGCAGTAGCACAATTATATAATGTTATACAGTATGTTAATCACAGATAATCTTAGGGTATAACCTAGGGAATTTAGTAATGCATGTTCCCCGGGACTTTGGTAAATTCATGGTAGTAACAACTCAATTTAGAATCAGTCAATTAAGAGCGAATTATATCGCACTATGGACTCCCAATGGGATAATCCATTAGGTTATGACTATGTGAGCTTCATGCCGTGACCGAATCGGTTGACGGATATGGCAGGCCTCTGAGACCTGCTCACCTCAGAGTGTCCTAGTGTTAAAATGAATAAGATATACTTTTGTGTTACACTTCTATTTATGCCTATGATTTATGATAATATGTTAGTATGTATGACTGATTAGGATTCCCCGGTGTAGTCACCTTAGGAGGGTAGTAGGACTCACTGAGGCTTAGTTGTCTCACCCCAATCCAACAATTATTTTTCAGATAAGCAGGTTGGTTAAGGTATGCTGGTCGGTGTGCTTGCAGCTGTGCTTGGAGATGGCATTTCTTTCATGCATTTCTAGTTGTCTTGTGTTGTTTATTCCTATTCAATAATGTTTTGTTGTACTAGTTTCTATCGTTTCCGCTGAACTTTGTATCATTGTTGTAATCAGCACCTGCGTGTGCTTGAACTTTTCAATTTGTAATAATAATGTACTCGGTTACCGGTTATAATGTTTCACTGATATTCTAGATATTTCATGTGGGGTGTTATAATTGGTATCAGAGCAGGTCGATTCAGATCGTGCCAGAGTTCATTAGTATTACCATCCGAATCCCAGTATTTGTCTGGATTTCTAACATCTGTTCTAGATGTCATGTCATTTTAAGCCTTGCTAACTTGACTTGATATTGGCAGTTAGAGCACTATGTCAGGAGCAAGACGAGGACCTGGAAGGCCTAGAAGGAACGTTGCTGATGATGATGATGAACCTGAGATGTACGGAGATGCTAATGCGAACATGTGGGCGGAAATGATGCATCAGCAGCAGCAGTTCCAAGCTCAGCAGGCCCAGCAGCATCAAGAATTCATGAATATGTTTCAACAGCATATGAACAATCCTCCCCCTCAGCAGCAAGGATCTAGCGCTGCATTCAGAGAGTTCTGCCGAATGAGTCCGCCGGAGTTCTACGGAGAATACAATCCAGCGAAAGCCAGGGAATGGATTCAGCGAGTGAGCGGAATCCTTGAATCCATGGATTGCACTGAAGTTGACAAAGTAACATTCGTCTCCCGCTTCTTTAGGGGCGACGCGTGTCACTGGTGGGATGGAACCAAGGAGTATATGGAGGCCAGTCAGATGGAGGTGAATTGGGAAAATTTCCGACGTCTCTTCGTTGGACATTATATCCCAGAGAGCTACCAATTCCAGATGGAACGTGAACTGACGGAGCTAAAGCAGGGAAGTATGTCAGTAGCGGAGTATACCATGAAGTTTAATGAGCTGGTCAGATATGTGATGGATGGGAACGATGCTCCCAGTGAATCATGGAAGATGAAGAAGTATAGGTTCGGGCTGAGAGCTGACATAGCCCACGATGTCTCTATGCAGCATATCACTACCTTTGGTGATTTGGTGCAAAAGAGCTATCATGCTGAAGCTGATCTGGGTAACATACACAAGGAGCGTAGTGAAGCTTTTCAGAAGAAGAAGGATTCTGGAAAATTCAACCTGCAAGTGAGGACTAAAGGTACTACCAGTAAGGGAAAGCAGAGTTACTCTCAACGTTCACCAAAGAATTGTGCAGAGTGCGGGTTCCCTCACAGTGGAGAATGCATGAAGGGAAGGAATATGTGTTACTACTGTAAGCAGCCAGGCCACTACAAGCACGAATGTCCTAAGCTGAAAAGACAAGGAGATTCCAGCGGTGCCTCAAAAAGCAAAGGTCGGGTATACTCACTTGACGGTGAGAATGTCAAATCTAATAATGCTTTAATTATGGATGTATGCAAGTTAGGCCAGTCTGAAGTTTTAGTCTTGTTTGACTGTGGAGCTATTAACTCCTTTATAGCCGTTGACTGTGTTCAGCGACTACAATTACCCTCTGTGCCTTTAATTCCCCCTATGACTGTGGCTGTTGCCACAGGAGGCAAGGTTACTTCTAAACGTGTTTGTCAGAATTGTCCTGTTCTTGTGGGCAGTAAAGTCTATAACATAGATTTGATCTGTCTACCCTTGAAAGATATTGACGTAGTCCTAGGCATGGATTGGCTTTCCGCCAATACTGTGTACATTGGATGTGCTGAAAAGAATCTCTTCATTCCAACCGAAACTTCACCAGAAAGTAGAGCTCTTACCGCTTTACTCCAGAATACTCATCAGATGATTCAGTACTTAGGTGCCAGTACTAAGTGTTTCAGTGTCTTGTTCACCATCGATCCGGAACCCAGTTTGAGCCCTAGTGATATTCCAGTTGTTAGTGAGTTTTTAGACGTCTTTCCAGATGACATCATGAATTTACCTCCCGAAAGGGAAGTGGAGTTTTCCATCGATCTAGTTCCTGGTTCCCAGCCGATCTCTGTTGCCCCGTATAGGATGTCTCCCTTAGAGCTTCGTGAACTGAAATCTCAACTTGAAGAGTTGCTTCAGAAACACTTTATCAGACCCAGTGTCTCACCTTGGGGAGCACCGGTGTTACTTGTAAAGAAGAAAGATGGTACGATGCGTCTGTGCATTGATTATCGTCAACTCAACAAGGTCACAATCAAGAACAAGTATCCCTTACCAAGGATTGACGACCTTTTTGATCAACTCAGAGGTGCTACTGTTTTCTCCAAGATTGATCTTCGTTCTGGATATCATCAGATCCGTATCAAGTCCTCGGATGTTTCCAAGACAGCATTCAGGACTCGCTATGGACACTATGAATTCTTGGTCATGCCGTTCGGTCTGACTAATGCTCCAGCCATTTTTATGGACTACATGAATCGGATTTTCCAGCCGTACCTTGATCAGTTTGTTGTCATTTTCATTGATGACATTCTGATCTATTCTAAGGATTCACAGGAGCATGCGGAGCACCTGAGAATTGTGTTGAGTATCCTCAGAGAGAAACAACTGTATGCCAAGTTCAGCAAGTGCGAATTTTGGCTATCTGAAGTTAAATTCTTGGGTCATGTCATATCGCAAGGCGGTGTGTCTGTTGATCCATCCAAAGTAGAAGCAGTGTTGAATTGGGAAAGACCCAGAAGTGTTACCGAAGTCAGAAGTTTCCTTGGATTGGCAGGCTATTACCGGAGATTCATCTTAGGGTTTTCGGAGATTGCTTTGCCATTAACTCGTCTAACCAGAAAGGGTGCAGACTTTGATTGGGATGCTACTTGTGAATGGAGTTTCAGAACCCTTAAGGAAAAGCTAACCACAGCACCAGTGTTAGTGATTCCTGACCCAACACGCAAGTATGTGGTATACTGTGATGCGTCCAACAAGGGACTTGGATGTGTATTGATGCAAGATGAAGCAGTTGTAGCGTATGCATCCAGGCAGCTAAAACCTCATGAGCAGAATTATCCTACCCATGATCTGGAGTTAGCAGCCATTATCTTTGCACTCAAAATCTGGAGACATCATCTGTATGGAGTGCAGTTTGATCTGTTCAGTGATCACAAGAGTCTGAAGTACTTGTTTGATCAAAAGGAGTTGAATATGAGGCAGCGACGTTGGATGGAGTACCTCAAAGATTTTGATTTTAATCTCAACTACCATCCAGGAAAGGCCAATGTTGTGGCAGATGCTCTGAGCAGAAAGACGTTGTATGCATCGGAGTTACTAATGCAACAGTGCGGTCTGTATGAGAAGTTTAGAGATCTTAATCTGAATGTGATATATCGTAAGAGCGGTATTCGCGTTAACAGAATCGAAGTGTCCTGTGAGTTACGCCCAAGTATTCTGCAGGCTCAGCAGGATGATGTAGAGTTACAGAAGAGGATAAACCATCCGGAGTTCTCAGTAGCCACGGACGGTGCTATTCTCTATGAAGGCAGACTTTGTGTACCTCAGAATGATGAGATGAAGCGGTTGATTCTAGAAGAGGCACACAAGAGTGGATTTTCAATTCACCCTGGATCCACCAAGATGTATCATGATTTGAAGGAGAACTATTGGTGGCCTAACATGAAGGCAGAGATTGCTGAATTCGTGTCCAGGTGTATTGTTTGTCAACAGGTGAAGATTGAACATCAGAAACCTGGAGGACCGTTACAACCGCTGGATATTCCAGAGTGGAAATGGGAACATATCACTATGGACTTTGTAGGAGGACTGCCACGTAACCAGAGAGGGCAGGATTCGATCTGGGTAATCGTGGACCGGTTGACTAAATCAGCTCATTTCATTCCAGTGAAATCCACCTACAAGGCCCCGCAATATGCAGCCATCTTCATGGAGCAGATTGTAAGGCTGCATGGTGTACCTTTGAGTATCGTGTCGGATAGAGACCCGATTTTCACGTCAAGGTTTTGGAAAGCATTTCAGAATGCGATGGGGACTCGGCTGAAGATGAGTACATCGCATCATCCTCAGACTGATGGTCAATCAGAAAGGACTATTCAGACCCTTGAGGATATGCTTCGAGCTTGTGTATTAGAAGATGGTGGTTCGTGGAGTAATCACTTACACCTAATAGAGTTCGCATACAATAACAGTTACCATGCCAGTATCGGTATGGCACCTTATGAAGCTTTGTATGGCAGGAAGTGTAGGACCCCGTTGTGTTGGACAGAAGTTGGTGATCGTAGTTTCTTGGGACCGGATATTGTCCAAGAGACCACGTTAAAGATCAAGTCCATCCGTGATAAGCTGAAAGTCGCTCAGAGTCGGCAGAAGAGTTATGCCGACAGGAGAAGAAGGTTTTTGGAATTTCAGGAAGGTGATCATGTGTTCTTGAGAGTTACTCCTAAGTTGGGTTTGCGAGGTGTATTCAAAACTAAGAAGCTCTGTCCTAGATTCATTGGACCTTATCAGATTCTTCGACGCGTCGGTCCTGTAGCCTATCAGTTAGCTCTTCCTCCTTCTATGTCAGGGTTACACGACGTGTTTCATGTGTCTCAGCTACGGAAGTATATTCCTGATCCTTATCAGCCAGTGGAACTTGAACAAATTGATCTCCAGCCAGATCTAACTTATCAGCCGGATCCTGTTCGGATTGTTGAACGTGATGCTAAAATACTTCGGAACAAGAGCATTCCAATTGTCAAAGTTGAATGGGCTCAGTCTCCTGACGGTGAATTCACGTGGGAACTGGAGTCAGACATGCGGAAGAGTTATCCTTATCTGTTTTCGAGGTAAATTTCTTAATTTCGAGGACGAAATTTCTTTAAGGGGGGTAGGTTGTAATATCCCAACTCCTAAATTATCTAACTAATTTTAATAGAGGTTATCTACTAAAAATTAGAATCTCTTGGAAATGGTTAGTTAATTAAATCGTGGAATTAAGTGTATTATGTGTAAAATTGGTAAATTTAATTAAGTCTAAACTACACAAATAATACATTAATCCAACAATTGAGATTAATTAACATGAGCAAATTCAAACTTCTTTCCCTCATTTTCTCTTGCTCATGACTCACTTACCTCTTAGCTTGACAACTCACCCTAAACCATGAGTCACCAAACCACTCACCTAAGCCTCTATCTTACATGCACAAAGGTTAATCTCCAATTCATTAATCCATCTTACAACAGAAAACTCAGCATCATAAGCTCTCATCTCTCTTCCTCACTCACGAGAACAACAACAACAACAATACTCCCAAAATCTTCAATCACTCACAACCCCCAAGTTGGCTTCATGCATCACAAGTCTCTAACCACCCTCTCAATATGCAGAGATTCTGTACCTACATAATCAGAACATCAATTCAGTTCTGTATCCCCACCTTCCCAAACTTCACATGTAGCAAAATGACAACACACCTTTTCTCACCACTACCCAAGCCAATAACTTAACATGCAGCCCAAGACACAAACAAATTCGTGCACTGTTCATATACCTCAGGAAACTACTATAAATAACCCTCCTTTCCAGCTGAATCATTCATCCAAACATCATTCAATTCTTAGAGCAAAGTAAGAGGTTTCAAGAGTCAATTCTTCCAATCCTTGGTCTGGAGTTCGTGGGACTGTTAGAGGGTTGCAGTAGCTGTTTCTAGGAGCCCAGGAGCTAGATTAAAGCTTCATTCCAGGTGGGTTCTTAAGTTTAGTTAGTTAGATTTCCCAAATTTCAAAACTTTGCATGTTAACTTAAGATTAGGGAAATTGTTGTGTGAGAGGAATTAGCTCCCAAATTCCTCTCCATTCTGTCTTATATTATATATATTGTGTAATGGCATGGCTTAGAATGAGGATTGTAGGTGTTAAAACTGTTAAAATGTGAATTATCGTGAAACAGGGCAGGTTCTGAGTGAACTCGCCACAGCGAGCTCAGGGCGAGCAATCATGGCGAGCTGGGTTCTTCATGCTGATGAACCTCGCCCTGGCGAGTAACAACTCGCCGGGCGAGCGGATTTGGTCAGGACCTAAAATCTCGCCATGGCGAGCTTCCCTTCGCTACAGCGAGCTTACCCAGAATATGACCTGTAACAACTCGCCAGGCGAGTGACAACTCGCCAAGCGAGCTTGACAGAACAGCAACTTTTTATACTTTTGGAAATTAACCCCAACACTCGTTTTAGATCCTCATCTAAGTTTAATACATTTGCAGTAGCACAATTATATAATGTTATACAGTATGTTAATCACAGATAATCTTAGGGTATAACCTAGGGAATTTAGTAATGCATGTTCCCCGGGACTTTGGTAAATTCATGGTAGTAACAACTCAATTTAGAATCAGTCAATTAAGAGCGAATTATATCGCACTATGGACTCCCAATGGGATAATCCATTAGGTTATGACTATGTGAGCTTCATGCCGTGACCGAATCAGTTGACGGATATGGCAGGCCTCTGAGACCTGCTCACCTCAGAGTGTCCTAGTGTTAAAATGAATAAGATATACTTTTGTGTTACACTTCTATTTATGCCTATGATTTATGATAATATGTTAGTATGTATGACTGATTAGGATTCCCCGGTGTAGTCACCTTAGGAGGGTAGTAGGACTCACTGAGGCTTAGTTGTCTCACCCCAATCCAACAATTATTTTTCAGATAAGCAGGTTGGTTAAGGTATGCTGGTCGGTGTGCTTGCAGCTGTGCTTGGAGATGGCATTTCTTTCATGCATTTCTAGTTGTCTTGTGTTGTTTATTCCTATTCAATAATGTTTTGTTGTACTAGTTTCTATCGTTTCCGCTGAACTTTGTATCATTGTTGTAATCAGCACCTGCGTGTGCTTGAACTTTTCAATTTGTAATAATAATGTACTCGGTTACCGGTTATAATGTTTCACTGATATTCTAGATATTTCATGTGGGGTGTTATACAAACAATGCATTCTCAGGTATTGGTGAAACAAGAAACAATGATAACTTCAAAAGCTTCACTGACACTAGAGACAGTGATGATAATGAAGAACTTCTCTACAAGGAGAGAGCATCTCTAGAAAAAGAATATAACTTCTTAAAGTCTAAACTCATAAGCATGACTGAAACTTTAAGAAGCCTAAACTATGAATCTGACTCAGAAGATGAGTTCCTTGAAACTGAGAAAATAGCTGAAGACATGATTGGAATATGACTTGATCATCCCTTCAAAAAGGCTGAATCTGCTCCAGAAAAGGTAACTCCTCCTCTACAGAAACCTAAGGACCAGATGTCAAGCCAAAAGTCTCAACATCCTGCTCAACACAAAGAAAGGATCATAGACCTCACAGACCACATATCTCAGCACTATGATCATACCAAGAAAGAGATGTCAAGCCAAAAGTCTCAACATTCTGATAAGAAGAAAGGAAGGATCATAGACTACAGGTCTCAACAATCTGTCCAAACAAAAAGGAAGATGTCAAGCCACATGTCTCAACATCTTGTTCAATACAAAAGGAATGAGAACATAGGTCAGTTCCACAAGCAGAAGAAGAAGCACATACCTAGACCACATCTTAAGAAGCTATACTCCCAAAATAGAAGAGCTTTCAATAGATGTGATCACTGTGGTAGGTCAAGGCATGTTATGAAGGAATGCTTTAAAATTCATGGCTATCCTCAAAGACCAAGATCACCAAGGAAGAATGAAAAGAAGATTCTTGTTCAACAAGTAAAGTTCCAAGAGACTCAAGTCAAGAAAGTATGGAGGCCAAAAGAAGATTCAAAACTAAAGGCTCATACTTGTATCAGGCTGTCCTCATATGAAGACTGGTACTTTGATAGTGGATGCTCCAAACACATGACTGGAGATAAAAAATACCTTAAGGAATTAAGGCCTGGCTCCAAATGAAGTGTTACTTTTGGTGATGGTGCTAAAGGTAGAATCAAAGGTATAGGCAAGCTAAGAGATACCAGCTTACCATACCTAGACAAGGTTCAACTAGTTGAAGGACTCACTACAAACTTGATAAGCATTAGTCAACTATGTGAACAAGGACTAGATGTGTACTTCAGAATTACTGTAAGTTAATTTTCAACATTCTGTGTTCTAGCGTGGTAAGACCTTCATTTGTGAATTACAAAGTCCCATTCAACCCAAGATTAGAGTATATACTGCAGTATACATATACAATATATGTTTCTTTGGTTGGAAAAATAATGATGTGGATTAGAGTAATTAAACGAGACTAAGGTGTTAATTAAAAAAAAAGTTGAAGTGATACACATATTATATGGATATGTATCGGTATACGACTTAGGTGGATGATTGTGATTGGTCCATAAATGATATTTAATATAGAAAAAATAATAAATACTGTGATTTGTAAATCAATCAGAATCATTCACCTTAACAAATGTATCAATACATGTCCACATAATATTTGTACCGAAGTGAGATTGGAGTAATTAAAATGAAACATAATATTGCAACTAACAATAGTATTATTTTTGAACAAGCTAACTATATTTTCGTCAAAAAAAAAAAGCTAACTATAGTATTATTAATTTTATTTGTTAAGTATTTTGGTGATTATAATTTTATTTTTAAAGTGAAAAAGTGAATAACTATGTATTATCATTTTTATTTGTCAAGTAATTTGGTGATTAGAATTTTACTTTTAAAAAGTGAATAAGTACCACAGTTCAAATCTTAATCACTATATTACATGTAACTACCAATTGAGTTATGCTCACGAGAATATAATATTTGTTTTTTAAAGGCAAAAGAATACAATGTGTCAACTGCGACATCCTAAATTATGTCGACACCTCAAAAAAGTCACCTAAAAAGTACCCTAAAGAAATATACTAAAAAATAAATTATAAGAAGGATAGAAATTAATCTAGGGATATGATCAAAACCCAAGGTGTGAGAATCTATATGCTTTTATTAAAAATCTTATTAAAAAAAATTCAAAATTCAAAAATATCGATGAAAGGAAAAAGAGTGATAAGAGATAAACTAAGGATAAACATAAACAACAAAATTAACAAAACGTTTATAAAAGTAAACCTATCCTATTATTGATTGAAAGCATTTCGAATAGAGTTAGGCAAAATATTCCACCAAGTGAAGCTATTTTTAGACAAATCAATATTGGTCATTTTATCAGCACAACAATTCCTTTTTATGAAAATATGATTGCCTTTAAAATGCATTTGAGAAAGAAGATGCATGTAATTTCGCCATTTGTTATGAAGAGTTCAATTAATAATGCGACGTTGCTTGAAAGCCAATATGACAAACTTTGAATCAGTTTATAGCAAAAGATGATGTTTACCAAAAGCAATTTCAATGGCCAAAATAGCTCACATCAATTCAGTAAGAAAAACAAAAGAAATACCAATATTGGAAGCATAACAACCTAAAAACTTAGTTTGATCGTTTCTGCATTACCAGGACTACCATGAGCAGCTCATCTAAGTTGCATTTTGTCCAAAATATTAAAGGTGAATGCGACAAGATCTTTTTAATTTTATAAGTCTTAGAAGGATGAATCTTCGTATTAAAAGCTTTAAGAATCACAAATTCAGTAATGTTAAGAGTAACAGAAATATATATTAATATAATTTCCACTAAGGAAAACATTAAAAATGATAAAATTGATACCAACACTCTAATATACATTCTTATCTTGAAACCTACAACTATTCCTACAAAATCAAATCTATCTATATATATATTATTTGAGAGCCATTTTTCAAGTATTGTTCTTCCACGTGGCATTCTAACATTGCTCCTCTATTCTCCTTCATTTGGCAATTAATGTAATAATAATTAATGTAATAATAATTTATACAAAAATGGAAATCAATATGAATATCATTATGATTTCTCCTATTTTGGTCAAAGAATAAAAAGATTTCTCATTATCATTTATATTTTTGGTAATACAATTAAGTCGTTATGATTTTTCATTATTATTTATATTTGTAGTAACCAATTCAAATCATAATATTTACTATATAAACCCATATACCATTTCATTTGATCATTGCTTTTGTTAATTTCTTTCCAACCTATTCATCTTTAGTTGAAATTTTCTCATATTTTGAAACATATCAATTGCTTGCTGAAATGGTCTATCTTCATCTATTGGAATCACTTTTGTTATGAGCATTTGTTATTGTTAATATTTTTTATGCATTTGTTATTATTATTTGCTTATAATATATTGATTGTGATTATTTTTTGCTTATGACTATACTAATTGTCATATTGAAGTCTTTGTGAGTGCACACTTATACTTAATATGATTGTCGATCTATTGTTTTAAAATAGGTCAAAGACAAATGAAATGTACATCTTAAGAGACAAGCATCCACTTTTGAGCAAAATTGCACCATCTCGCAAAGATCAACTCTTTAGAAGATGAAATATTATATTTATCTTATATGTTCAACCGAATCTCTCTGTTGTTGTAAAATAAAATTAGAACTCTACTTTTTATTCTCTTTACATGTATTTTTTTCATCTCTCATTCTCTATTTACTTGGTTCCATCTACATACATATATATATATATGACACATTTACATGACAATTAGAAATTAGAAATTATTATTCTCTTATTAAACCTAAAGTAAAAAAAAAATTGAAACTTTGAGTAACTTCTAATTTATAATTCTCTATAAGCTGTAAAAAAACAAATTCTCTATAAGGAAAAAAAAAAATTGAACCGATTTCATTTTTTCTCTCTTATCATATGGCCTGATTACTATAACCAACACTGCTCCTTGATTTTGCCTTCAATGAAATAATTACATAGTCACAAACTCAGAATCCAAGCAAATCTCAAGCTTTAATTTTCACAACAAGAAAAAACGAAGAAAAAAAAATCAATTTTTAAATGTTGATTTTCAAATTTGTAAACATTGATATAATGATATCAATCATATTAATGCATATTAAGAACCATAACATCTAGGAAATTAATCATATTAATGCAGATTCTTAGTACAACTATATTTACGCATAATTGATGAATTAGTATTGCACACATAAAAAATTCAACGTTAATAAGAAAGAAAGGTGAACACTTCATTATACATTTTATTTGATATATATTTGCATAAAAAATAATCTTATTTTAATAAATATTGGCATTTTATTGTCGAAATTAAATTCATAATAATAAATAAATAATTGTCTATTCCTCTTCTTTTTTTTTTATTTGGATGGGGGTGGTAGTACTTAACCTCATTTTTTTTGGTAGAGTTAATCCTCATTTTTATTTGCAATAATTTATGATTGTTATTTTTTATTTTTTTTTTAAGCAAATGGGGGAGCAGATGGTGAGCCGCGGCTCATCTGCGCCACCCAAAATATATATATCAAAAGAAGCAAGCACAAAAAGAGAAGGGGGACAAGAACCAAAACCTTCTCAAGCATGAAAATTGAAATAAAAAACGGGAAGTGTAACAGCCCGGCGACCAGCCACACAGATGCTGAAGCCCCGCTGCTCGTTACCAGCTTAATCACTACCCCCCTTGTAGTGTTTTTGCCTCCGTAGTGATTCGAACCATGCACCCTGGGGATAAATACATGTTCAATGCAATCACTACTACCAATTGAGCTAGTAGCTCAATTGGTAGTAGTGATTGCATTGAACATGTATTTATCCCCAGGGTGCATGGTTCGAATCACTACGGAGGCAAAAACACTACAAGGGGGGTAGTGATTAAGCTGGTAACGAGCAGCGGGGCTTCAGCATCTGTGTGGCTGGTCGCCGGGCTGTTACATTAAAAGGCGCCTTTTTCTGTAACAGCCCTGGACCCCACCTCTCTGGTGGTCCCAGGCCTGGGTCACCCCCATAACTGTTACTTCACGGCCTTCTCCACCCCCCTTGTGGAGTTTTTGCCCTCGTGGTGAATCGAACCATGTACCTGGAGCATAAGTACATGTTCAATGCATTCACCACTACCAATTGAGCTAGTAGCCCAATTGGTAGTAGTGATTGCATTGAACATGTATTTATCCCCAGGGTGCATGGTTCGAATCACTACGGAGGCAAAAACACTACAAGGGGGGTAGTGATTAAGCTGGTAACGAGCAGCGGGGCTTCAGCATCTGTGTGGCTGGTCGCCGGGCGGTTACTTTTTTTTGTAATTTCAATGAGGACCTATATTTCTACTCATATATTAATACGGATATCTATTTTTTGTAATTTCCACTTAATCAATATTTCTACTCATATATTGTCAAAAAAAATATTTCTACTCATATATTAATATGTGAACTATTTTTTAATTACTACGGGATATCAAGACAAAGACCTATTTTTTTCTTCTAATTTCTATAAAAACTATATTTTCACACATATTAATATGATAACTAATTTTTTAAAAAAATTTTACAATCGCTTATATTTCTACTCATATTAATACAAGGTTTATTTTATTATAATTTATGAGACTTATATTTATTGTCAATATGAATATGATGAGGTGTTATTTTATACTCATATATTAATAGTACAAGGTCTATTTTTTTGTAATTTTTTCGAGCATCTATTTATATTCATGTATTAATAAAGGGGTTTATTTTATTTTTTTTTATAAATTATACGAGACCTATATTATATTCATATTAATACGGGGCTTATTTTTCATTTATGTTGTACTGTATCATGTGAAAAAATACAAATAACACAAAAAATGTGTGGTGTGCTTTTGATCCATATTTCAGTTATAGACATTATCATATTACACATTGAACTAAACTTTGAAAATTGTAACCCACTTGACACTCATAAAACCACTGTTTATTAAGTTTAGTCACTTTATTAATACAGATAACTATTGTTATTTAAAATTTATGCAAGAATCAATATTTCTACTCATATTAATTAATATGAAGTTATTGTTTTTGTAATTTTTACATGACTTATATTTTTATTTATATATTAATACGGATTATTTTTTATTGCAATTTCTGCAAGGAAATATATTTGTACTCATATATTAATATGAAGACCCGTCTTTTTTTTTGTTGTAATTTTTACGAAATTTATTTTTTTACTCATATTAATATGAGGACTATATTTTTTAACTACTGTATAAACTTATATTTCTTTTCATATATTAATACGGGGTCTATTCTTTTTTAATTTATACTGTAGTTTATATTTTTACTAATATAATAATACGAAAGCCTTTTTTTTAAAAAAAAAAATCTACGTGGCCTATTTTTCAACTCATACATTAATAGGTGGCCTATTTTTTATTGTAATTTCTACATGAACATATATTTCTACTTATGCATTAATAGGAATGACTTTTTTTTTTAATAATTTCTATTTAGATTTCTATTTTTCTCATATATTAATACAAATATTTATTTATTTTATAATTTTTATGGGATCTATATTTTTAGTCATATATTAATAGGAGACTATTTTTTTAAAAAAAAAATCAACATGAACCTATATTTCTACTTAAATATTAATACGGACATCGATTTTTTTTGTTATTTATATTGTAGTCTATATTTCTACTCATATATTGGTACACAAACATTTTTTTGTAATTATCCACTTTAAAGCCTTTTTACGAAACCTCAAAGGCTCTTCCATATATCTCATAGAGAAATTATTTTCTGTCAACTTTATAATTCTTTTAGTGGAGAATAATAGAAACAACAACTATGATATACATTTTTAATTTAATAAAAAAAAAACGAACTACATGAATCTTCCCTAAGAAAATCTATGACACTATACGTAAATTTTACATTTAGTTTTTATCACAGAGTATTATTTTAATTATTATATTATATAATTAAGATTGTAAATATTTATGTAGTTGTCATTAATTATTTTCCATTAATCCACTTGGGTTGGTCTGTTGGTATTGGCTTGGGACCTAGGAGTGTGATCCTTCTTAAGGTCTCAAGTTTGATTCTCTTTGGTGCCAATTTGGATCGGCTAATTTAGCTTCTTCAAAAAAAAGTTATCTTCCATTAGCAATTAAAATTTTAATTTTTCAATTTCAAGTAAAATATATTAAGATATATTATTTATAAGTCAATAAATCTAAAAATGCATTCTTACCTGTGCTTGGCACGGGTCTGGATACTAGTTATATGTAATACGCGAGGACGATTTCATTTTTCTCTCTTGCCACGTGGCACACTCACAGCAACTCTGCTCTCACGGCAATTTAGCATTAAATGTCATAATGTATTTTATATGTTTCAATTAATGTGCATGTACACATATATATATATATATATATATATATATATATATATATATATATATATATATATATATATGTCTTTCATCACAAAGCCTCATATTATAGTGCATTTAATTCGTCTGACTAAAAAGGAAACAATTCAAATTTTCATATTTAAATTCCTATTATTATTTTAAATTAAATTAATTCAAACAAACTATTATTTTCATATTTAAATTACTATTATTATTTTAAATTCAATTAATATAAAAAAATTAGTTTGGTAAAATAGCTTATTTTAATGGAAAAAATTTATTTTGATTCATGATTTGAAATAGTAAAAAAAAACATTATCTTTTTAATAAAATTAAAATAGCTTATTTTAATGAACGAATTTTTTTCAAATTATTGAAATAGAAGTATTATTAAATATTAACAATTGTTATTTTATTGAAATTAAGAAACAATAAAGAAAAGAATTATGAATATATTCTAAAAATTATAACCAGATTATATATATTTTAAAAATAATATATTTGTAAAAAAAATTATTGAGCATTTTTTGACAGAATTTTCAATAATTATTTTAAAACTTATAAATTGCTCAAACTATATTTTGGTACTGCATTATTGAGCATTTAATTGATTCAAATCAAATTGATTGTTATTTGATGAAATTATTGATTTTTTTCATACATTATTATCATTCAATTTAATCCTATTTTTATGAGATTATGTGCTTCTTTAAAAAGTTTGTGTTAATTATTGACTTCCTACAAAAGTTTCTACATTAGTTAAATCAAATTATTAATAAATAAATTCAGAAAAAAAATAAAAAATACAATATAATAAGAATAACAAATTTATAAAAGCATGTTAAATTTATAATATTTAAAAACCAGTTAGTTCATATCAAATTTATAATAAGAATAACAATTTGATTTTTCTCTCTTTTTTTTCTTTATCCAAATGATTGCGTATTAGGTGTTCATAAATTACTATAGAAGCATTTTAGTTTTGTAATAAAAAATGAATAAACATTTTAGTTACACATAATTTATAAAAGGTAAATACGTAAATTTTCTTTTTTTTAGTTTTGAAATTACCTGAAAAAATATTAAACATGTATGAGTTGGACAAACGCCAAAGCAAAGCATAATAACAATGGGTATGTGCATCTCTATAATAACAGTAAACAATATCATTGGATGTTGTGAATATGACATCAATTAAAAAAAAATTAGCAACTTTTCACTCTAATAAATGAGATGTTTCGTATTTTTTTTCCGCAAATGACCCATAAAAAATCCAGGATTGGAGTTTTATAAAAGAAAACTCCAAGCATGTGACTAGAACTCGGCCATATCAATATAAAGGTACCTTTATAAGTGTTGGGGATAATATTAAGTATGTGGAAATCTCTAATACAAGCAAATTCGTAACTTGAAAAGGGGTCAACGGAAATCACATCGATTTAGATATCCTCTTTTAAGCACATTGTTATGAAAATATTGTAGAAAAAAAAGGAGACATTTTAGTTTCACATATTTTTATATTATATACATGCACGAAAATATCGTGATAATAATTTATTTTTTTAAATCATCAATATATTTTTGTGTCACAAAAAAATCGTAAATAGTTTATTATGTAATATGAGCATTTAATTTATTCTATTTCTTGACAAAAAAAGATTCGTCAATTTTTTTTTGGTTATGCAAATATTAGCATTTAATTTATTCAAATCAAATTGATTCATATTTATTGAGGTTCTTGATTTTTTCAGCATTAAATTAATTCTAATTTTATGAGATTCTTAGCTTCTTTTGAAAGTTTGTTTATGAATTATTGTATTCCTATAACAGTTTTCTTATTACTGACAAAATCTTCCTATAACATTTTATGTATTATTTAAATTGAAAAAATAAATAAATTTTAAAAAACTAAATAAAGTTGTTGTCAAATAACCGATTATCCCAAAAGCTTAAGCTGCTAGGATTAACTATATTGATGATTTTATATTATTTCTAACACGCCCCCTCACGTAAGAGCCCATTTGGACTTGAAGCGTGGATAATGCATAGGCTCACCTACCATATGCTTAAATTCCACTTTTTAATTAGAAAGTGAGAGGAGCGGAGATCGAACTCTAGACCACTTAATCATAGAGTCTCTGATACCATGTCAAATAACCTATTATCCCAAAAGTTTAAGCTGTTAGGATTAGCTATATCAATGATTTTATATTATTTCTAACAGTTGTACAATAAAATAAAAATAACGATAAAATATTGGTGTATAATTTTTTTAACTAATTTTATTAAAAGAAATATTCAATAGCATTTACATTTATTATAAATTGTTTTTGTTCATGATTCATTGATTTGTCAATAAACAAAAACGATTTTTTTAGTGAAAAAAATAATAATTATGTAATGTGTGTCTAAATGTCAAATATAAAGTCATGAATAACAAAAAAATGCTAACTTAGTAAACCAAAAAAAAAAATGTGGCTTTTAATATGTATGAATTTATTTTAATTTCAAATTCAAATGTGTAATTTTTTATTTTTTTTGGTTTACAACATGCATAAATCAAGGGGATAACTATTTTGATTATTTTGATATCTTTGGCTATACATAGTGTGTTTGAGTCTCACACTTCTCACACCAATTTTACAGTTCATATTTTTCAAAGACATCAAACCTCCATTTTCTCTCTTTGGAACGTCGTCATTAAGATAGAGGTGCTTTTGAAACTGTTACAAAGTCATCAAGATATAAAATTTCTCTATAGTTTGTTTTTGTTTAACTAAAAACTAATTCGTAATGTGTTTCATATTCTTTTTAATTTCTATCGTATTAGGTTTGTCGTGACATTTATTGGTTTCATGATCATGTGCAAGGACGATAATATTCCTTATTGTGCTATCCATTAATAACAACTTTTGTTGGATAATTAGTTCTACATAACCGATCACTTTTCTTAAATGACCAAAGTACATATATAGGGTTGACTTAACATAAGTGACCACTTTTATTTTTGTTCTGTTCGTTTTTTAGTTCCTTTTTTATAATCCTATTAATATTTTTTTTATATTTGATTTATATTTTGGACAATTCATATAATTAGTTTTCGTGCAACAACTTATTAAGAAGTCTCGCATTGGATGTGAGATGGTCTGAATATGAGTTTATAAGTAAGAGTTATTTTCACTTTACAAACCGATTTTGTAGGGTTGAATTAGGTTCAACATCTCAATTTTAAAATGGTATCAGGGCCTCTCTAAGATCCGATAGGCCTCTCTTTATCGGTGCACCCACAAAATAGCGTTGTGTGTGAGCGATCGTGTTAAGGAGTCTCACATTGGAAGTGGGATAGCCTGAATATGAGTTTATAAGTAAAGAGGTTATCCCCACCTTACAATCTATATGAGCACTATTTTAATAACATATAGATCCGGCCCCAATTTTTTTGTAATTTATATGGGGACTATATTTTATTTATGCGGGAGCCTACTTTTTTTAATAATTTTTTTTACATGAAGACTATATTTATATTTATATATTAATATTAATACAAGGCCTATTTTTTATTTGTAAATTTATATGGATTTTTTTTTTGTAATTTATATGGAGTTTTTTGTAATTTATATGGGGCCAATATTTTTACTCATATATTATTATGAAATTATGATAGACGATAAAAGTCTTTGGGTATACTTTAATTGATATTCCTAAAGTTCGTTTGATACTCGTCATTCTCTTAACTTATTAAACAAAAAAATTACTCATATATTAATATAGGATTTTTTTTAATAATTTATGTGTGGAACTACTTTTATTTTATTTGGAGGGTTTTTTTTTTTGGTAAGGTGGCCATCTTTTTTGGAGGGTATTCTCTTAACTTATAAAACAAAAAAAAAAACCTAATTTTTTGGTTTTAATTTATTCGGGGGACTACTTTTATTTGGTTCTAATTTTATTATTTACGTTTTTATCCCGTGCAGGAAATTTCCGTGGAGATTTTCCTATTTGCGGTCCCAAATATGGAATTTTTTTTCTCGTGGGGATGGGGAGAAAGTCCCACAATTGAGGTTTGGAGATGAGGACATGATTCTATACCCATCCCGTGAAGACTTCATTCCATATTTGTTGCAATTTTGGTTTTAACCCATATTTTTTTCTTTTCTAAAAATGACGATTTTTGACGTCCTATAAAGTGATTTATTGTCTTCAACATTAAATTTAAAGATGAAATTTCACATTTGAAATCAAAATTCACCTCTTCCGACATCAAACGTCGCCACTTTTAGGAAAAAAAAATATGAGTAAGAGGACTAAAAGTGCAATTAAGCTATTATTTTAAATGTTGATGTGTCCCGGGAGAACTGTGGGGATCCATGGGATGAAGATGGAAAAAATACTCCTTAAAATGAGAAATGTAAATGAGGATAATGATCATTTTAGATGGTGGATAAATGAGTGAGAAAGTACTCCCAGCTCAATTTTTACCCTGCTGACACCCCTATACGTGAAACACATGTCAATATGATTATGATAAGTTTTCATTTCTTATTTTTAACATAATTTTGCTAAGGTTTAACTAACATTTATCCGGTGTGAGGTTTATAAAATATTATAGATATCACATTTAATTATAACTTTTAGAATGAAATGAAGGTGAACAACATGTGTACCATAGCTAAATTGAAGGAAAATCAGCGAAATAAAAACAGCTCAATTAATGTCTACTTTATTTTTATTTCTTTTTATGGGTTAGATTTATGCCGACATAGTTTTCTATTTATTCTTTTTTATTTCTTTCTCAATACATTTTTATTTTATGAAAAAAATTACAATAATAATATAAATAGCATAAAATTTATTAAAAAAATATGCAGACGAATTTCTAGCCCGTGCTTGGCACGGGTATTCATACTAGTAATATTAAAAATCACAAACTTGCTAAGTTTTGTTTTGGTCCTTTTCTCCTTTGCTTTTTGGTTTCCCGTCATTAGTACTTCTTATGGTCATTGTACTTTACCGATCTTCTCTTTTATTATATTTTTCATTCCAAAAATAGAAAGTAAATATGTATTATTGCCAAGGAAGTTATTCATACTAAGAAGTTTCCCATGTGTTTCAAGTTAATATATAAAACTTCTTCCAAAACACTTTTGTAGACAGAATAGTTTCTATACTATCAAGACTTAGCTGAATTATTCTAATAAATGTTGGAAAGATTCATTTGCTTCATTATTCTAATACTAATACTTAATTAGATTATTATATACTTCTTGAGTTGCAAGTTAAGCAAGAATTTTTAAAAGCCACAATGCAATCCCCTTTCTTGCGGTTATTGTTCACTTCAATGTTAGCGGAGGGTTGTAAATAAAGCCTATTGTTGTATTTTCTTGTTGATACTTTTTTGATCTTTGGAATTTTTTGTGTTCACTGTCTGGAATGTATATTGTACAATGAATTTATTTTGATTATAAAAATAAAGGAAAATCATCCAATTTTGTTTTCCCTTGTTCTAGCGTCATGCTGTAACAGATTGGAACCGTCCGATCAACAATCGACAGTTGAGATTGCGCATGCTTTATACTTAAGACCGGGACTGTCAGATCGTTGATTAGAGATCAAATGGTTTAAATCAAAATAACGATTGAAATATTGTGGCAAACTGTGTGCTCCAACTACTACAGGAGATCCAGATCCTGTTAGAAGATATGACTAACTACATCTACGTACTTTTGGACAATTCAAATTATGAGAATGTGCCTCGTTTGTATCCTAACTTTTTTTCTATCATAACTTTCAAGTTTAACAAAAGACAAATTGATTTGCCGTGAGATTAATCAATTGGAAACTCTGTAAGTGAATGTGGATAGATGAAACTTCTCAACATTTGGTCTTTAATTTATTGTTCTATTGTTTGAGGATCATCACATTGTTTCTTGAGCAATATTAGATAAGTGAATTGAACATCATATCTTAAACCAAAATTTTAAGTCACTATATTTATAGATTCTTACTTATAAAGTATTCAACATTCAATGTGAAATTTAATGTCTCACAAATGAAATATCAAAAGATATCATATGTCGGTTGGACATTAGGATAACAATGTCTATGTTTCAAAAAAGTATAACAATGTCTAATCATAGTTGGGTTCACTTCATCAATTATTGGTTTGGTAAGTGATGAGGAATATCTCCATGTCATTTCTTGTATTTGGTCTATTTGAAAATACAGAAAAATTTGATATTTCATATATAGGATATAAAAAAAAAATTGGTGGACATAAATGTAGATTAAAATACTCTATTTGATCTCATACATAAGCATAAATTTACTTTTTAAAAGTAAATTTAAATTTTCGGGAATTGATTGGATGCAGTCAATCTGCATGCAGTCAGGTGCAGTTCATAGATCAGAATCATTAGAATATAACTAGGCGATGATTAACAATTTAAGACAATTTTTTATTGCTATAATTTTGATGTTAAAATATGGACAATACAATCAAGATCAGAAGGTCAAGAACTTCTTGGCTACATGTAGTCACCGTCTTGTGACCGTCCTGAATTTTGGTCTAAATTTTTGTTACATGATTTCTCTTTGATGTTGTCAATGGGATATGCACCAAACTTAAAAGCTTCCTACCACAATGATGAATATTATTATAATCCACCAAAAGCTTCCTATATCATATAAATTTAAATGACGAAGTAAATTTATTGAAGGGTCATTTTCAAAAGAGAAAACAATCACTTTTGAAGAGGTAATGCCATTACAAAATCAATATTAATGCACCAAACCGAAAGAGTTATTTATTTAGAGTTTAGTCAAAATTTACATACTACAACCTAAAAGAATACATCTCAATTTTTGTAGACATATTCTCTTATTAGATGATTGGATGTTGATACAAGAATAAAGAAATAAATATCATATGGAAAAAGAAAAAAAAAATTGCATGTGAAACATGCAACTTAAAAATAAAAAAGAATAAACAATTGATATAACCCACTAATTACGTGGAACTTCCACAACAAGAGTTAATGTCATAATTACTTCAAAATCAAACAAAATAATAAAAAATTCAGATTAAGATTAATTTCTTTTGGTTCCAAAGCTTTCTTAATTAAGGATGAGTAGTTTCTCCATTTGAGCCAGGTGCAGCACCGTTAGGAAGTGATTGCAAAATAAGGCCATGATCCCAAGACCATTGATAATAATTCAATGATAATGGCCTACAATCTACTAATCCAGATTGAGATGTAACAAAAATGTTGAGGATGATTAGTACAAGGACAAGAAATTTGAAGAGGATCCTTCTATAAGACAAAGCCATATATGTTGTTGTGTTTGAATGAATCAATTAATATCTATGAGTGAAATGTTGTTGGGCTTTGAAGGAGTTTATTAATTCTCTTAAATTTTAATTACTAATCTGGAGTAGATTTTGATAGGAAATTTTCAAAGAATTACAATGTATTTAAGTTTCTTTATTATAAAAACAAAATTTATAGTGAGATCTTAAAAAATACAAATATGACAATTTTAAGACATAAAACTCTTACTTGAGCCTTGGGTCGGTGTCCTCCACTCAAACACCTCATCAACATCTTAAGGAGAGAGAAAAAAAAGAGCTGATAAATGAGGCCTAAAGTGAACATAAAAAAGAAATCTTTATTTATTCTAATAATAATGTTTTTATTTACATTTTTATTTTAAGCTTTTTAGAATCAAGGAATGCAAAAATAAAAAATTTAATGTTATAAATGCCTTTTTTGTATAGGTAACTCATGATAAAATGTCTTTCTTCTCATTGATTTTATTTTTTTTAAACTATTGGACTTATCACTTACTTCTTCCGTTACAAAATATAAACAAAAGTTAGTCAACAAAAGAAAATATATTTGGTCTAAATTTTGACCAAATACATCAACTTTCTTTGACTCACTTTTGCTTATATTTTGTAATGAAAAGAGTATATGAAACATATATTCCGTGAAATTTTATTTTTTGGGGGCTAAAACCCTTACATGGATCAACTCTGATAGATAGATAGATAGATAGAGAAAAAAAAGTTGAACATATATTAGCGAAATTGGGTGTCCACTATCTATCATTGTTGTATTTTTAATTCAACTTTTCTTGAAATAGTGAATAAAAATGTTATTTATTCTCATTCTTTACATTAATTTATATACGAGGGAGCTACATTGACTAAGAAAGAAAATTACATTTTTACTACATGAATTTAAGAATTAAAATTGTATATGCATGGCTTAGGCCATCCATTACATGTTTTTGAATTGAATGAGTTAGAGAACTTAGAAGCCAAACTTATGGACCATCCATAAGTGAGGGAAAATTGCTCACGCACCCTCCAACTAACTCGCGTGCCCCCTAATTTTTTTTTTTTTTTGTTCCTTCCTCCCCAAATTTTTAGCCAAAACCATTTTGTTGTTGGAATGGTTTCCAGGAGTTGTACTCCAAAACCATTAAGTGCATAAAATGGTTTTGGAGTACAACGCTATAATTATGCACTTAAAATTTTTTTCCCTCCCCCCAAATTTCTCATGCACCCCCCAAATTTCTTATGCACCCCCCAAATTTCTCGCGCGCCCCCCCAAATCATGCTAAAACCATTTTGCATTGGGAATGGTTTCAGATATTTGCACTCTAAAACCATTAAGCGCATAAAATGGTTTTGGAGTACAATGCTATAATTATGCACTTAACATTTTTTTTTCCTCCCCACAGATTTCTAGCCAAAACCATTTTATACACTTAACACTTACAATACTATCCTTGACCATTTCTAATAATTTTCAACATGACAAAATTATGAAAGTAGTTATAATTTATGAGTTGAGCTATGACCCAATCATAGAAGACAATCAATAATCCTTACCCAATGCACTTAATGGTTTTTGCTAGAAATCTGGAGGGAGGGAAAAAAAATTTAAGTGCATCATTATAGCGTTGTACTCCAAAAACATTTTATGCACTTAATGGTTTTGGAGTACAACTCCTGGAAACCATTCCAACAACAAAATGGTTTTGGTTAAAAATTTAGGTAGGAAGGAACAAATAAAATAAAATAAAATTGGGGGGCGCATGATATTTGGGGGGTGCGCGAGAAATTTAGGGGTGCACGAGAAATATGAGGGGCGCGCTAGTCAGTTGGGGGGCGCGCGAGAAATTTGGGGGGTGTGTGAATAATATGGGGAGCGCACAAGTAAAATGAGGGGCGCGTGAGTAAAACTGATGTGTTTTAATTGGCTTATGGACCATCCATAAGGATTGTCCTTATGGACAATAACTTTTGCCATCAAAACCATATTATACCGTAAGTCTCAACAAGTTAATTTTCAAAATAGATTTAAACACGCGTCAGAAAATAACACCCTACGACATAGTCCAACATTCTGTGTTCTAGCGTGGTAAGACCTTCATTTGTGAATTACAAAGTCCCACTCAACCCAAGATTAGAGTATATATACTGCAGTATACATATACAGTATATGTTTGTTTGGTTGGAAAAATAATGATGTGGATTAGAGTAATTAAACGAGACTAAGGTGTTAATTAAAAAAAAGTTGAAGTGATACACATATTATATGGATATGTATTGGTATACGACTTAGATGAATGATTGTGATTGGTCCACAAATGATATTTAATATAGAAAAAATAATAAATATTATTTGTAAATCAATCTGAATCATTCACCTTAACAAATGTACCGGTACATGTCCACATAATATGTGTACCGAAGTGAAATTAGAGTAATTAAAATGAAACATAATATTGCAACTAACAATAGTATTATTTTTGAACATGCTAACTATAGTATTATTAATTTTATTTGTTAAGTATTTTGGTGATTAGAATTTTATTTTTAAAGTGAAAAAGTGAATAACTATGTATTATCATTTTTATTTGTCAAGTAGTTCGGTGATTAGAATTTCACTTTTAAAAAGTGAACAAGTACCAAAGTTTAAATCTGCATATTACATGAAATTATCAATTGAGTTATGCTCACGAGAATATAATATTTGTTTTTCAAAGGCAAAAGAATACAATGTGACAACTGCGACATCCTAATTATGTCGACACCTCAAAAAAGTCACCTAAAAAGTACCCTAAAGAAATATACTAAAAAATAAATTATAAGAAGGATAGAAGTGAATCTAGGGAGATGATCAAAACCCAAGGTGTGAGAATCTATATGCTTTTATTAAAAATCTTATTAAGAAAAATTCAAAAAGAAAAAATATTGATGAAAGGAAAAAGAGTGAACAGAGATAAACTAAGGATAAACATAAACAACAAAATTAACAAAACGTTTATAAAGGTAAACCTATTCTATTATTGATTGAAAGCATTTCGGATAGAGTTAGGCAAAATATTCCACCAAGTGAAGCTATTTTTAGACAAATCAATATTGGTCATTTTATCAACACAACAATTCCCTTTTATGAAAATATGATTGCCTTTAAAATGCATTTGAGAAAGAAGATGCATGTAATTTCGCCATTTGTTATGAAGAGTTCAATTAATAATGCGACGTTGCTTGAAAGCCAATATGACAAACTTTGAATCAGTTTATAGCAAAAGATGATGTTTACCAAAAGCAATTTCAATGGCCAAAATAGCTCACATCAATTCCGTAAGAAGAACAAAAGAAATACCAATGTTGGAAGCATAAACACCTAAAAACTTAGTTTGATCGTCTCTGCATTACCAGGACTACCACGAGCAGCTCCATCTAAATTGCATTTGTCCAAAATATTAAAGGTGGATGCGACAAAATCTTTTTAATTTTATAAGCCTTAGAAGGATGAATCTTCGTATTAAAAGCTTTAAGAATCACAAATTCAGTAATGTTAAGAGTAACATAAATATTAATATAATTTCCACTAAGGAAAACATTAAAAATGATAAAATTGATACCAACACTCTAATATACATTCTTATCTTGAAACCTACAACTATTCCTACAAAATCAAATAATATTAAAAATCACAAACTTGCTAAGTTTTGTTTTGGTCCTTTTCTCCTTTGCTTTTTGGTTTCCCGTCATTAGTACTTCTTATGGTCATTGTACTTTACCGATCTTCTCTTTTATTATATTTTTCATTCCAAAAATAGAAAGTAAATATGTATTATTGCCAAGGAAGTTATTCATACTAAGAAGTTTCCCATGTGTTTCAAGTTAATATATAAAACTTCTTCCAAAACACTTTTGTAGACAGAATAGTTTCTATACTATCAAGACTTAGCTGAATTATTCTAATAAATGTTGGAAAGATTCATTTGCTTCATTATTCTAATACTAATACTTAATTAGATTATTATATACTTCTTGAATCCATCTTCATTGAATCATTCATTTCTTGCTTTGAAGGTGAAACTTGACTCTGTGGTTGTCTCATCATTCCGTACAATACTTCAGCAATCTCTATCTCAATCTCATCTTGCACTGATGAAGATGATTTCGACGATGACTTCGGTGGTCGAAATTTTGTTGTTCCACCACTACCACCACCATTCGCTTTCTGCAACACCAAAACAACAACTGTTACAATAACCCATAAAAAAAACAAGAACACTGATAAAGTGAAGAAAAATCAATAAAAATAACAAAACTCACTATCTTTTTTCTGATTGAAGCGTTTGAAGATGAAGGTGAAGGTGGAGCTGCTGATGCTCTCACCGGTGAAGATGAAGGCTGACGGTGATTTTGCTCCGTCACTATTCCACCACCGCTTGAAGCCCAACATTCATCCGACCTCTTCGTTGAAGCTGACAACACAAAAAAAAGTTAGAAAACAAAAACAAAATTAAAAACGAGGTAATTAATGTTCCGTGAATCATGGATTCCGTTGATTTATAATTTTAACCTGAGCGTGCTTTTCATGGAAGAGAAGAGAAGAGAATTGAGCGTGAGATGAGAAGAGAAAAGAAAGATTTTGGGAATTTAGGGATTTCACATTTTAAACTTGATGCATTGTTTTTTTTTTTTTGGTTTTGGTCCTTCATTTTTAATGAGTCAGCTTCCATTTGCCAACTCTTATTTGCCACGCATTACACCGTTTGCCACGTAAACATATTTTTTACGGAATATGACGGCAGGGACTAAAATCAAATGTTTGAACACATTCAGGGACTATTTTGCATGAATTTAGCATACAGGGACGAATATCGAAAAATTTGGAACATACAGGGACCAAAAGGTCCTTTAAGCCTATTAAAAATCACAAACTTGCTAAGTTTTGTTTTCGTCCTTTTCTCCTTTGCTTTTTGGTTTCCCGTCCTTAGTTCTTCTTAACAAACGAAACACTCGATTTTCAAGACATTCTTCAACGTTTTACGTTTGATAATATCTGTAAAATCGCGTTTGGTTTTGATCCAGAGTATTTAACACCGTCAACTAACAGAACGAAATTCGCACAAGCTTTTGAAGATGCAAATGAAATAAGCAGTAAACGTTTTCGTTTAGCTTTACCAATAATCTGGAAGTTGAAAAGACGCTTCAACATCGGTTCAGAAAAGCGTCTTCGAGAAGCTGTTAAAGAAGTACACGAATTCGCGAGAAAAATAATTCGTGACAAAAAACAAGAACTGCACGAAAATTCATCTATCCAATCAGAAGATATGTTGTCGCGTTTTTTAAGTTCGGGTCATTCGGAAGAAGATTTCGTAACGGATATTATAATTAGTTTTATTTTAGCTGGTAAAGATACAACTTCGGTTGCGCTGACATGGTTTTTTTGGTTATTATGGAAAAATCCACGTGTCGAGGAGGAAATTTTGAAAGAAATAAATATGAAATCTGAAACGTTCGATTATAATGAAGTGAAGGAAATGGTTTATACACATGCCGCGCTTAGCGGGAGTATGATATTGTATCCACCTGTACCAATGGATAGTAAAGAAGCCATAAACGACGATGTTTTACCGGATGGAATGGTTGTGGAGAAAGGGACTATGGTAACTTATCATGTGTATGCGATGGGGAGGATGCCGATTTTATGGGGGGAGGATTGGGCCGAGTTTAGGCCAGAGAGGTGGTTGGAGAAAGATCGAGTGAGTGGAAAATGGTCTTTTGTGGGTAACGATTCTTTTACTTATCCTTTATAGTTTTATCTTCCAGAGGTACCATCTGGACAACAAAATTGTCAGTCATCGCCAATGAAAGCCAACAAAAATATCAAATTATTTATATTTTAGGCTCAAGTGTAATTTTAGCCCCCCTATTTTATCAAACTCACAAAAATAGTCTTCTCTTTTTACAACCATCTAGGTCCCTCAAGTACATTTGTTGCAATTTTGGTCCAAACCCAGACTTTTATCCCCCCCAACTGGTGATTTTTTTGCAATAATTATTCAAGTCCCTTACATCTTAAAAATGGATATATCTCAAAGAAGATAAAACTATAAAAACTATTGAACTCACCAAATACAGAACTCTGACCTCCAAAGGCTGAGGTTGAATTCCCAAATGGGAAGCAAGTACCAAATGCAGAACTAGACAGACCACAACCCTTAGTGGAGGAGTCAAAACTAAAAGCAGGAATACATGAAGCACCAAAAGCAAGAGAGCTGGAGGTCCCAAATACAGACGTACTCGAAGAGCCAAATGCCGATGAACTTAAAGCATGAGCTGAAGTTCCAAATCCAGAAGAAAATGATGAAGCCTTCGGTGAACATGGGTTGTTAGAATTAGGTATTGTGCTAGAGAAGGGATTGACTGATGATTGACCAAATACAAGTGAAGGAGGAAAGGCATTTGTCTGTGTCATAGATGAATTAAAGCCTGCCATATCAGTTGACCGAGGTGCTGAGGCAAGTGGTCCACCTAAATTTGAATTAAGTCAAGATCATTACCAATGAAAGCCAGCAGAATTATCAAATTATTTATATTTTATTTAAAATTAAAAAAAGATGTACCTTTATCTCCCAATTGATAGTCCTCCCAAGTCCCATCTTAGCTCCTCATGGCTTTTATCTTTGTAAAGAGACATAGTTGATATGGACTCAAATTTTTCTGGTTGTCCAGAGCCCCCATCCGGTTCAGTTGTATCTGAGTAACTAGCTACTCTACTTCCACCCCGCTGACGTCCAAATTCTGAAGGCCCAATACCAGTATTTTCAGATTTTTGAGTGAGAGTCTGTGATCCTGCATAAGAAAATATGAAAAGATCACTCTCAGTTACAATGAGATAAGATACCAAAAAACTACAATAATTATTCAAGTATCTTACACGAAATGGAGTGTCCGTTGCACGAAATGCAGGAGTGCTCATTGAACCAAATAGTGGTTGGGATGAAGCGCAAAAAGGTGTTGAAGAATAAAAAATGCTTCTTCCAAATGCTGGTTGTGATTGTTGGGTGTTACTTCCAAATGCTGGTTGTGGTGGTTGGATGGAACTACCAAATGGGTTTGTTTGAGTAGGAGTAGAGCCAAATCCTCCAAAAGCTGACAATCCTATGAAGGAAGAAAGTTGGTTATCAGATAGAATTAGAAAACTACAAAATAAAATAAGTTAATAACAATAAAATAGGTAGAAAAGTAAGCCAAAAGATGCTAATGATTACCATCATTAGATATATATAAACATAAGAAGGATGGCATAAACTACCTAATACAAATTTCTAAACTATGACCACCGGCATCTGCTCTTGAAGAAGCTGGAATACTTCTAACTGGTTTTGTCTGTTCGTGACATTCTTGTTTTACATGCAAAAGCTTAGTTGAACTCGAACCCGAATCTTCACGACGCACTGCAATAGCATCCTTCTCGCCTGTCACAGAAGCATATGTAACAGGAATGGTCAGGCTTTTATATTCTATATCGCTACACAGGCTTGCTTTATTTCTAGAACCGGCAAGCATATGAGGCTTCCTTCTATTCGATCCACTATTGGAACATCTGTCAATTGAGCATTGTTAATAAAAACTAGCTAATACAAATTTCAATCGTTAATGTTAAATAATCTTCAGGTCTTTAAAAAGAACTATAATTTAGCATTGAATAGAAAAGCGCATATATTGACAATTCTGGCATGTTATTAAAAGAACTTATAATTTAGAATTGGATAGAAAAGCATATATACAAATCTCAACTGTTGTTATGTAATCTTCTTAGTGTTCTTGTTCTTAAGTGTTTCACATGGGATTTTGTATTAATCCGTGGCTCCGATGATATTGACATACTGACATGTATATTAAAACAACTTAGGGGGTGGACTATGGAGGTTGCGGAAGGACAGAACAAATCTATAAATAAACTGGTTTCGAAGGTTACAGATTGCAAGACAATTAATAAATGAGAAAAAGAATTCCATAGAAAAGACTACCACCAAATGGCGCCGATGAATTACCAAAAGCTGAAGTTGAAGATGCCTCATGCATTGAACTATTGAAAGCTGGTGAAGATGAAGCACTGGAAGTAGTATTGGAAGAGAAGGGTGACAATGTTTGAGTTGCACCAAATACACCTGCGGAAGTACTTGACTTACCTGTTTGCAATCCTAATGGAATTGGACTACCAAATGGCATAGAAGCAGAAGGATTGTTACTTGAATTGTCCTGCTGCCCAAACACTGACTGAGAGGAGCCAAACAGGCGCGACGACGACTGTCCAAAAGCTGTTAAAAAGTTTATTAATTAATAGTTTATTGAAGTAATCAGTAAAGAAAGTTCCTTCACTATGCTTAAATTATAACAATTAATAACAATAATAATAATGATAATAACATAGAATGCCAAACAAGTAAACATTGTCCAATAAACAATCAGTCATATAAATGGTTTGATAAGCAAACAAAAATTGCAAATTATGTTTGGATTCATAGGATGGATGGAATGGAGTGGCACGGTTACATGGTATATTCTTTTGTTTGGATATATTAAATTAAGATGGAATGGAACAAAATTTTATCATTCCATCACATTTATTGCTTTAGTATATTTTGCAATGGTTTCCCCTCGTTGAATATTTGACCTATGCAATCCAATAGGAAAGATAAAATGGACATCTCGGGATCTTGTTCCAAGCCAGAAACGACTAATGGACAACCAGAGCAAATAAGATAAAATATCTATTCTAAACCGAAGCCAAACGGGCAAGGATTTTGAGATACTAGCATGATGACTGAATAGTAATACTCATCGGTAAGTCTAATCTGAGACGACTCAAGAAACCTGGAGAATAAGAAACTCCTAATCCAAAAATAACAGCACAAGGTTGAATACCACAAATAAGATTCTCTACCAGAGACGCCAGATCATGAAACACCAGACAAGCTATAAAATTTTGAAACATGAGATGCACACAAACTGCCACTCCTCATATATTTATAGTTGGAAACATCCAGCTGCTCCCATTATTATTTTATTATATGTATAAAAGTATAGCATTATAGTATAATGAAAGAAGAACCAGGATAAAAAAAGTCCGTAAGGTCTAGGGTAACTAGCAATAGCGATATTATTATTCAAATACGAGAATGTGAGTTTCGAGAGGCGCATGCCACTTAGTCTACAAACAAAAAAAGAAGATGCTCATTATGACTAGTATCTCTAGATTCACTCTCTCTCTCTCTCTCTCTCTTACCATATCCCAGCATTTTGTCACTGACATATGAATGAAGACCTCACTTGGATTATTTTCCAAGGAAACCTGGGAGGAAAACCAAGATTTAGTTATTTTACAAGTAACCTATTTCTAATTCCAGCCAAGGGAAAATCACTCACCAACTCAAAGCAGTCCTCTCATTGTCCAAGTAATTTTCAAACACCTATTTTTTTTAAAAATCTTAATTTTGATCTGACAGGAAATAAGTCACCCGATAAATTAAACATACGACTGCTCCTACTGAAGATTACACCAGACCATAACAGTTTGTTCACGTTTACCTCACTACTCAATTTTTAAAATTAGATGCCCATAATGGCCTGGAATTGAACAATATCCATCTCAGGGATTAGGTAAAGGGGCAAAAGATTTTCTATAACATTAATGTCAAGGGAACAACTAAAACCAAAACTGCTTTAAATGGACAGAACTTAACAGCCATGAACTGTAAAATAGGTGAGCCAAAAATCTTCCATCAAATTTTTGCCCACATAATATAAGGGGATAAACCTCAACAAATTTCAGTGCATTACAAATTTACATCAGAAATATGAAAGGCTTTTCAAGACATACTGACAGAAAGTGCATACTTTAAGATCATTTGCATGACAAAAGCTTACAATTAAACATAAGAAGGTGAAAGTACCATAAATAGAGGCAAACCACACCATCATCAAGAATTTCTGAAGTGTAGTAACATGAACTGCATGGATCTAAGATATTTATGCATCGAACAAGGCTTCTAAATCCTGCATCAATTAATTTAATATGCATAAATAATCAGATTACAAATTCAATTAAACAGTGACATAGACATGTAAGTCATTATAGACCAAATACGCGTACCCTTTGGAAATATAGCCTGACTGCTGCACCATGATTTTCCAGAAAGCACAACTCCAAATTCCAAAGGCTCAACATTGCAGTTGATGCGCCGAACAACATTTGCAATACGAGGACCTTTCTGACGGTGAATGTCTGGACCACAAGAGATATTTCCAATAACAGCTCTTGCATTGTCTACTACATTAGAAGTGGAACATCCATCAAACTTCTCATGATTATCCTCGTTCTTAGCCTTAATAGGGCCGGAAGGTTGTGGGTTCGGAGGACAAACCTCTGAACTTTCTAAACTATGACCACCGGAATCTGCTCTTGAAGAATCTGGAATACTTCTAACTGGTTATGTACTAGTAAGGCCTATATGAAAAGAAAGATTTACTGGGGTTGAAGGTAGAACTGGTCTGTTCGTGACATTCTTGTTTTACATGCAAAAGCTTAGTTGAACTCGAACCCGAATCTTCACGACGCACTGCAATAGCATCCTTCTCGCCTGTCACAGAAGCATATGTAACAGGAATGGTCAGGCTTTTATATTCTATATCACTACACAGGCTTGCTTTATTTCTAGAACCAACAAGCATATGAGGCTTCCTTCTATTCGATCCACTATTGGAACATCTGTCGATTGAGCATTGTTAATAAATTTATTTGATGGATGCAAAGCCACCTCTTTATTCATATTGCCTGTGGAAGAATGAGACGAGTTGGATGAATGCAATTTCAATTCCTGAATTATTGTTTTTTCATCTAGTGAGATATAAGAAGTTAGTGCCAGCCCAACGTCCGATTTTGCCCATCTGTAAACTGCACTTAATTTTCCTTCCAATGCCTCAACAAGAACATTTAGTTCACTAATTTAGAGCTCCAAGAGCATGAACAAAACTGCTTTGCATGATCCAAGCAAGCATATCTATCTGTGGAACAGTGACAGGCAGCAGCAGATAGGTGTAAATGAAAAAAATTGACCAGTCCCTTCGACGAAGACTGGATTAACCATGGACAGTGTGAGAACGGTTCAGAGAAAGACTGTGATTGTGAGCGGCATGATCAAGTCAGTCTCATGTGGATTCATTTATGATTTGGACACACCTATAAACTGGCACACCTTTAGACTTAAGAATAGAAGGAGAAAGTTGTGTGACCTGTAAACAAAAGTTTGAAACTCAAGCATCAGATAAATATATGCCAAAAAAAAAAAACGAAGCATGATCATCCAACAGATATATTTGTCTGCTCAGAAATTAAATAGGGACAGGCGGGTGAAATGAAGAGAAGTAAAAAATAAAAATAGAACTTCACCCCACACCACATTTTTGGAGCACCCCAATGCATATAATTCAATGAATATAAATGGTGATCTTCCACATGCTGCACCCACAATTAAACCATAGCAAAAAGTTAAAGCAACTCTTAAAAATAAAGATGCAATGTAAGCAATCTCTATTTCACACACACATTAAACTTAAACAAATAGCACGCACAATAGCTCTGTTGTGGTTTACTAATAAAAGCAGGGCAAAAGAATGTCAACTACATGGGTTCCTTATTCTCACCATGTACACACCCATTGCATCCCATCCCACCCTCAAAGGGTGTATTGCGTATGAAGAAACAACAATCTATATTTTATATAGATGGGATATACAAACACAATATGCACGTGGACAAGCATAGAGTCCTATAGACAACAAATGCAATGCAAATACATCAACTCTCCCTAAAAACAAGCTATTTTTTCTAGCTGAGAAAGTGCCAAAGGTTGTTCAATTGTTAATTCAAAACCCTAGCTTGACTGCAGCTAGGAATGACAAAAGTTTAAGATTTATTTTTTAGAACCAGCCCAAATCAGTAGCTCTAGTACCCTAAATAGGAGATACTTTCCAACATGTATAAGCATGAGCTGATGAAGAATACATGAAAGACGTGCTAGAAAAAAAGGAAAATATGTTGTCCTTACCCAACAAAATGACGAAAAGCACATTCCCAAATACCAGATATATCACCGGTTTCATAAGAGAGCAGAGATCCAGGTAACCTTGCAAAGTTATTTAAATTCCAGCCAGATTTTACGTACTGTTCATTTGAATCAGAAACTAGACTAGAGTTGATAGGAAAACCACTCCCAAAAACCCCAGTTTCTAGATCAGCTCCATAAAGCACCTAGAAGTATATCCGAAACAAAATGTAAGGAAAGGTTCATGTACAAAGGACAATGAAGCGGCAATTTATTAATTAAGATTACATAGAAAGTGACCTCAATTTCTTCAGTAGGACTCTCGACCATCCGCCAGTATTCACACTCAATGTTCTCCACAGAAGGCTCTGAGGTACCACTTGCAATTGTTGTATTAGCAATTGGATGAGATAAATTATCATTTCTGAAGTATTTGACCTTAAACTCATCTGCATATCTCTTAAATGTTTCCAAGGTAAATTCTGGTCCAGGTTCAAACCCAAACCTTTCAACTTCACAAAATACTGTATTAGGATCTGATTCAGTGCCATTATCCACTCCCACTCTTGTGCATCGTCTCCTTTTCCTTTTCAAATTATTTTGAATCCTTGACTTCGTTGTCCCTGAATTACGATTCTGAAGTTTGTCAATCCTTTGAACACGAGTAGCAAATTTAGAACCCTCGAGGAGAAATTCTGCATTCATATTTACTTATTGATATAGATTGCAATAAAAATCAAGACATCCAAATCATAAATGAATCCACATGAGACTGACTTGATCATGCCGCTCACAATCACAGCCTTCCTCTGAACCGTTCTCAAACTGTCCAGTCTTCGCCGAAGGGATCTACTGGTCAATTTTAACCTTACTGATTTCTGTGACACACCAAAACTCTTTGATTGAGGATTTTGTTTCGTCTGGATCCATAATTATTTTCACATATCCTTCATCCCAATGGTCGGGTCCATAGGAATTCCTTACTATCCAGTAAGGATTCCAAACATCATTAATCATCTTTTTCCCATGGCCAACAATCACCATAAAATGAGAGTAGGTCCTCACTCTTTTTTTTTTTTTTTCTTCGTTCTGCACTCGATATATATCAGTTCCCACGCGGTCAAACATTTCAGTCAAAACACATCTGATGATAACAGGTCCATGATCCTCAACATACTTCTTAACTTCATCATACTTTATTTGCTTAAAACTCTTGACTTTAAAAACCGCCTGAAAAACATACGGGAATAACTATAGTTAAATTACAAAAAAAAAAAGAGACTTACACAGATTATTCAAAAATATAATTACCTCCTGCTTCCGCTTTTTGATCGGTTTGTACCAATAATTGCTAGAACCCCAATTTTTTGGTTTCTCCAGTATACCCGTGTAGGGACATTCATCTTCCAAAATAACGCCAAAAATTCTCATAAATTCTAATGTAGTATACATGTCCGTTCCATATTCTTCTACCTCTTTGCTATGGGCGAGATGATTGAAAAGGTCTTGTTTGGATAGGCGGATTCTCTCTCTCTCTCTGGTCTTAAAACACCATAACGCTTCCACCACCGAGCACGCCGCGAATGCATAACATGAGTAAGCCTCTTTTTGGTTTTCAACAGAATTAAAGTAACGTTTCCAAGGATTAACTTCTTCTATTTTCTCCATAATTCAAAGTGGAAAGTGATTCAGCTCCCTTTAAAAATTGTTTGGATAAACAGTTTAATTAAGCGCTTATCAAATAAATGATTATGCACAAGTTATTTCGATAACAAAAGATAAAATAAAGGCACAATGTATTCACATAAACTATTAAGTTGTTTTCATAACAGTCTCACAATTTTGTCATCAATATTACCTTGATAAAATCAATTTTGGCCCTCTAAAAATGGAATCAAACATACACTTAACTTAAGTCACTTGACGAAAGATTGGCAAAATTTAACAGCACAATTTAACAAGTAGCAAGCGAGGACTTAAAACAAACCATTGCAAGCAAAGTTCAAATCCAAATCTCCCTACATGGATTGTCCTATAGTTATCATTGATTTCTTTCTAAATCAAACAGTTGACCCTTCACTTGGTCTACCTTCTTTATGGGTAATTTTAGTCGTCTTCTCCACAGACTCAAAACACCTAAACTGAAACTCTATCTTCTTTTCTAATTGAACTATATCTCAAAACTGTCAAATGCTTCCGTTTTTTTTTTTTTATTTCATCTCGTGCAATCATTCAGCCATCATAATATTCTCGTCTCTACAACACTAAGCTTACTTTGTTGGTAGCACCTTACCATCAAGTACTCAGTTTCATATCATATGACATCATAAGCCTTTTAAGTGTTCAACAAAGTTTTCTTTTACGCCAAAATTGTACATTTATGCCAACAGCTTGTCGAGATCATATGTTGATTTATCTCTCTATCTTCTTGTCTTTGTCTAATGGACCTAACTTAAGGTTTATTAGCTTAGTTAAAGTTATACCGCCTTGTGAACTTAACCCACTACAATTCAAGAAAAGATAAACTCATACTTTTGCAGTGTGCTCTTCAAAGATAATGTCATTTTAGAGGAACTTTATCCAATTCCTCATCACTTTCATCTACCAAAAAAATACAATATGCTCCTACAGTAATGCAACTATGTTACCTGGAGGGGAAAAACTGGATTATCTCTTTGCTCTTCTAGAAAAGGAACTTCTGCTCTGCATCAAAACAGAGGAAGTTCAGTGCCAAAGTGATATATTACAATGAGCATTGAAATTCCAAACTCTTGAGACCAAAATATAAAAATTGTTTGGATCAACGGTTTAATTAAGTGCTCATCAAATATATGTTTATGCATAAGTTAAATAAGTTCAAACAATCTCACAAGTGTTTATGTCATTAAATAAGTTCAAAATAAGTCATTCCAAACAGTCTCACAGGTGCTTATGTCAATAGATAAATTCAAATAAGCCAATCCAAACATTTGATGTCAAGTAAAGGTTTCAAGAAAATGAAAACAAATTATTTATTTATTACGTAATCATTTCAAAATAAAAATGAATTTCAGTTGACAGTTATGAAGCACAGACACCGGACACTGACACATGTTGGTACTGATAATAATTTGGGAAAATGACATAATTTAAAATACGCAGAGACGCCTAGTTCGAAGAGTGTTTGTGGTTACGGTCTCAAAAACAAAACCCTCCATGCATGCATTTTTCATGTTATCGTTAAGGTGGAGACAAATAGAAGCAAAAGTTAAAAATAGAAAGCAATAAACAGAGTGACAAACGATTTCACATACACATAATCAAACAATGCATTGAAGAGTAGAAGTGATGAAATTTTACCTCAAAAAAAAAAAAATCAAAAAAATAGAAGCGATGAAATTGAAAAGGTAGATAATGTCGTTTTGCGGAAATGAAGCTTCCCTAACACGAAAGCTATTTAACGGAGAGAAGAATTTGGGGAGAAATGGGTAGAGAAGAGAAGAAGGAGGTAAAAAACCCTAGAAATGAGAACGAATGAATGTGTGTACTATTTATTTCTCGAAAATTTCACAGAAAATCAGAGAAAAAAAGTGTTTGTGACTGCGTTGTAACGCTGTTGTATTTGTTCAGGAGAAGCTGTAGAGTCATAAACGCTGTTGGAAATATTCCGTTACCGTTGTTTATTAGATGTATTGTCAGTTAATAGAGTGTAATGATTTGAATTAAGCTAATATTTTCCCGCTTAATAGTAATTAACTTCTCTTAAACTAATACATTTGTGTCCTTAAAAAATTCAAGAAATCTGGTGGATAAAGCGGGTCTATTCTATTGGGCCTCGAGAAGCAAGTAAAGGTGGGAAATTAAAGGCAATTTTAAGGATTTCAATTTCCTTGGAGTTTTTTATTTTTCTAAAAAAAATTGTTACTATTACTATAATGGTCAATACTTCCTCCGTCCCAAAATATAAACAAAAATTGGTCAATAAAAGTAAATGTATTTGGTCTAAATCTTTAACCAAATACATTCACTTTTGTTGACCAACTTTTATTTATATTTTGGGACGGAGGGAGTATGTTGGTCTAGCAACCGCCAACTCACGTGGGGACGCGTGACACTCTTAAATTTTATTTTATTTTTCATCAATTATTTTGCCAATTAGTTATTATTTATAGTTCTTTTGGCACAAGTTTTGGAATTTTGTGGACATCTAAAAATATTTTATATTAATTATTTTGAGAATAAATTGTAATTTTATATCATATTCTCAAAATTTTGGTCCAAAACTAATATGGAAATTTCTTTACTCTTTTATGACACTTAGAAAATTTCTCACCCTCCGAATTAATGTGTCATTCGATTATTTTAATTAATTCCATATCAATCAAATTGATACTCTGTTATTTTGGAACAAAATGGTAATTTTAATTTATGACCTTCAAATTAAATAAATAATGATAATAATATTGGTGTTATTTAAATATATGAGAATTGCATAACATATTGTCTTAATTTGAGCCTAAAATATTGTCTTTTAATTTTATTTTATTTTAAATAGTAGTAACACTAATGTTTTTTATTTTATTTTATCTGAAAGTGTTATGATCGTAAAATTATTTAGGCTCAAATTTTGGAGATTATTGACACCAAATGTTATATTATTGAATTTAAAATTATCATTATTAAATTATATGTTGCCTTATTGTTTTATTTAAATGCTCACTTATGAAATATGATCAAAGATAATTTTTTTGAGCAATTCTTAAGGCATATTATTATGTCATCCTTGTGAATTTATATAAAAATTGCGCTGGTCTATCATTAGAGTCTTATGTCTTGATTATATATTGGTTTGATTTGTTTGATTGTATTGTACAAAATTGGCTTAAAAATTGTTTGTATCAAATATGCTATATGTATTTGTAAGCGCAACAAATAAAAGAATTGGTGTTGCGCCCCAGTGGTAATCACGCTGGTATGATTTGTACTTGAGCTCTGGGGTTTGAATCCCCCTCGCTCCAGACCTTTTATTATTTTTAAAAATTGTTTGTTTCAATTATGCTATATGTATTTGTAAGCGCAAGAAAATACATGAATAGGCATTGCGCCCCAGTGGTAAACACGTTGGTATGATTTGTACTTGAGGTCTGGGGTTCGAATCCCCCTCGCCCCAGACCTTTTATTATTTTTAAAAATTGTTTGTTTCAATTATGCTATATGTATTTGTAAGCGCAGCAAATGAACGAATTGGCATTGCGCCCCAGTGGTAAACACGCTGGTATGATTTGTACTTGAGGTCTGGGGTTTGAATCCTCCTTGCCCCAGACCTTTTATTATTTTTATTTTTACTTTTTAATTCCATGCATCCTATGTTTTTTCTTTTATTTTTATTTTTTTATTTTTCTCTCTTATATTTTCCTTTTAATTCCTCATACTTTTTTTTTTGTTATTTTCTTAAATATTAGTATGATTTATCTACCAAATTAATACTAAAATTAATTTTCTTAATAGATGTGTTTTGTCAAATTAATCTTATAAAAAAAAACGAAGAGAATAATTTATGTACTCAAATTACGTGTAAAGTTTTTCTTTTAATTGAACGACTCAGATCGCACCGACACTTTGAATGGCTCGGATCGAACCGAAACTTTGCATGGCTGCAAATGCACCGACAATTTGCATGGTTACAATTGCACCGACACTTTGAACGATTCCGATCGCACCGACACTTTGAACGACTCGGATTTAATCGAAACTTTGAATGCCTATAAATACCGGTTTGTTTCGTCAACCTTAGATTCATGTATTTGACATTTTTATAAACATGAATAACAATAACATGAGTGCTTCCGATCGTTATGTTGCGGAATATTTAGCTAAACGTTATGATTTCAGTATCAACTTTCAAGGTATACAAAGACCACTGAACGTCGAGCTGAAGAGTACGATTGCAACTCTGCAAGACCTAAAAGATATGATTGAATTCTTGTATGCATTTAAATATGCGAAAGAGCTAAGGATCCACAAAATTGCATTTTATGAATCGTACGTAGATATTACAGAGGATAATGCTGGTGGGTTTGAAGATCATGTCAAGAAATACCATTGGGTAATTTTAGAAAATGACGACGATGTCCGTTACATGTTTAACACCATCGAAGGTGATCCATCTCCATACCGTTTGAAAGCGTCTTTAGAATGATTTTCTGCTTGTAAGCCTTGTTGTTGTTGTTGTTTCTGTTCTTATCTTGGTCTTTTATTTTTGTGTAACGTCTTTAATTTTTATTCCATGTATTTTTTTTAAAAAATTTTCGTGTAGTCGTTTTATTTTAATCATGTAACGTTATGCACACGTAATAAAGAGTAATGCATACGTAATAAATATTTTTTATCCAAGGTGAGGGTTTGCTAATTTAGACCCACTTAAAAACAAGTGGGTCTAAATTAGCAATGTACACCTTTTCACTTTGGACCAAAAACCATTCATATTTATTATTTAAACTAGTAACTTGAGGGTTAGTTTTGTAACTTTCATTAATGTTCCTTAATTTACTAAATTACACTTAATTTATTTACATTTCAAAAGGACATAAAACAACATATTTTTTTTCTTAAACAAACAACGTCTTTCGTTGCATGAATCCATGTCCTGATTCTGCCCTTCAAAGACACAAATTATAGCAAATCAAGTTTCAAAATTAAAAATCATGATTGATCAAGTTTGAAAATCCTAGAATCAAGTGAACAGAAGGATTTGAATTGGCATATGTTTCCAACGTAATGTAAATTACTACAGAGGAATTCTTAAAAAAAAATTACATTTACTTTGGTCACATTGTTCAAAATATTTCAAAGGTTTTATTAGAGAGAAAAAAAGTTCAGTGGATATTAGAATTACGAATTTTGTTTTTTTTTTATTGCTAATACTTTTATTTAATTACCAGCACTCATATTGTCTTTTTTTAAATTTCTTAAGTTGTTTATTTAGGTTGCATATATTTATAATTATTTGAGTCTAAATTAGCAAAGTGGGTGCACATTATTTGAAAAAATTTACCTAACTAACCTTTAGTTTTCTAATGCAAAATAACTAAATATTAAGGGTCTTTTTGTCCAAATTGAAAAGGTGCACATTGCTAATTTAGACCCACATGTTTTTAAGTAGGTCTAAATTAACAGTTTGTAATAAAAAATGGACGAAAAAAGGGACCAAAGTAAAACCAAAAAAATCTTTAAGGGATCTGTAGACTAATTAAGCCTAAAAAAAATAGAGAATTAACAACTTTTTTTTTTTTTTGATAAGCAATGTTAGTTGTTAGTATTACAATGTTATGTTAGTTTTTTTGTTCTCCTTTGCCAGGACTTGAACCCTGGACCTCCTGCTCCTTAACCCTTAGCTCAACTAGCTTAACCGTTGAGCTACCCATCCCACCCAGAGAATTAACAACTATTTTCTTGATAGGGCCTTATAGTGTTCTGTAAATGAGGCAATATAGAAAAATCAAAATTTTAATAGTCACCATGAAAAACCCATTCATGAAGAAAAAAGACAAAGAAGGGCACAGTGAAATCTCTTTCTCGCACAGTGTAACACCCGTTTTTAATTAATTAGATTTATTAGTTTTTTTATAGTTATTTTTTATTTTAGTTAATTAATTAATTATGAGTTGTTGTCCAAAATAGGAAATAGTAGAGGAATTGATTATTTAAATGAAGTGAGTAGTGTTATAAGATAGGAAAGAGTTGGGCTTGGTTATTGGGCTTAAGTTTAAGTGAAAGGGCATTTTAGTCTTTTATAAGATTATGTTAGAATTGTGAGAGAAAGAAAGAGTTAGTCATAAACTCTTCTCAAAATATTGAAGAAGGAGGTAGAAAGAAAAAAAGTGAAGAGAAGAGAAGAAGGAGGAATAGAGGGTTTGAAGAGAAGGACCAAAGAAACCACCATTTCTTGAGGTAAGAGAGTAGTTGTAATCCAATTGAGATGGTTCATAGAGAGGGGAGAAGTACTATTCTCCAATTCCAAACTCTCTCATCTCTTGATTGAGTTGGTTTCTAGGGAATGTGTTTATTTTGTAAATTGATGCTATAATTGATGATTTCTTATGCTTCTATATGATTGTTGAATGAATTTGCGTAATCAAAACTATAACTTTATGCTTTATTTGATGAGTTCTTAAAATGGGTTTTGATAAAAATAGGTTTGTATAAAAGTATGAAGAATTCATGAATTCATGTATGAAATGATGTTTGTTTGAGTTAAATGATGTACTTCTATGCTTGATATGAACATACATGCTTAAAGTTGCTAGCTTTATGTATTTATATGCCTTAGATGATGATTTTCGTGTGGAATTGAACCAAACCCGAGATCAGAGTTCACATGTCCTGACGAACTCGCCACGACGAGTGGAAGCTCATGCAGGGCGAGTGGCACCCTGTCAAACTCGTTGCAGCAAGCAGTTAATGAGCTGAGGGCGAGTGAGCCCAATAGCTTCTGACTTTGCTCGCTGTGAGCTCGCCTCGAGCTCGCCCGACGAGCTTATCTGCCATGAAACTTGTCTTTTCTTGAAAAATATGATGTATATGCTTATACTATGTTTGGATTATGATCCTATGTTTATTTAATGGCATATATGACTGTAAATTGGGCATTGAATGATGAATTGAATTACGATGTTGCTTATGTGATTAATTATGATGATTATATATGATGAGATAAGATTATGACTTATGATAACATGCTTATTGCTATGTGATGTGTGTGCTTGTACGTGTAACCATAATGATGATTTGTTAAGATGATTTGATGAGGATTTGAGAAAGAATATTAGGTTGAGATATCCTAGTATTCATGAGTAGATGTGAAGAGTATCATCATAGGTGGTAAATGTACATTCATACATAGCACTCGTGATGTAGAGTCCTTGCATGACTATAAACTGTTTTTGATGAGAATGAGATATAATTCTATTCTAAAGTTGATGAGGGTACCACATGCATTTAGTTGTGTCTATGGTGACATAACATTATTGATGGCATAAGTTGCATTAGGAATTTGTGCATTCCTATTTGATACTTGTTAAGTGATGATGCGTGCAATTGTGATTGTTGAGATCGTTTGAATATAATGCTTGGTTGGATGTTTACCCTTGAATATGATTTTATATTCATTATGCTTATTGAGATGCATGCAACTAGACAATAATGTTGTTTGGTTATACTATGATGTTTACATAATGCTTTATTCTCGCATTATGATATTGGATTATAACTAACTCTCTATTATGTGTATTTGAATGGTTTGGGACCAGGTTCTCAGCTTGAGGAATCTGTTGCGGATTATAATTCTGTTCGTTGCTTATCTAGTCTAGTGGTAAGAAGATGTAGGAGATCCCTAGGAGTTGTCTAGATTTGTCTAGGGGTTGCTCTAATACATTTGTGACACTAGTTTGGGATGTAATTTCTAAGCTCGTTTGTATGACTTTTATCTTAAGACCTTGCTATTACTTCTATTGGAGTACTGTTGACGTTTTGGTAGGTTTGACTTTTATCATAATTTTTTTTATTATGGGGAGCGCATATGTTGGGTTTGAGTAAAAATATTGTTACAATTATATAGTTTATTAATTAATAGTTTATTGAAGTAATCAGTAAAGAAAGTTCCTTCACTATGCTTAAATTATAACAATTAATAACAATAATAATAATGATAATAACATAGAATGCCAAACAAGTAAACATTGTCCAATAAACAATCAGTCATATAAATGGTTTGATAAGCAAACAAAAATTGCAAATTATGTTTGGATTCATAGGATGGATGGAATGGAGTGGCACGGTTACATGGTATATTCTTTTGTTTGGATATATTAAATTAAGATGGAATGGAACAAAATTTTATCATTCCATCACATTTATTGCTTTAGTATATTTTGCAATGGTTTCCCCTCGTTGAATATTTGACCTATGCAATCCAATAGGAAAGATAAAATGGACATCTCGGGATCTTGTTCCAAGCCAGAAACGACTAATGGACAACCAGAGCAAATAAGATAAAATATCTATTCTAAACCGAAGCCAAACGGGCAAGGATTTTGAGATACTAGCATGATGACTGAATAGTAATACTCATCGGTAAGTCTAATCTGAGACGACTCAAGAAACCTGGAGAATAAGAAACTCCTAATCCAAAAATAACAACACAAGGTTGAATACCACAAATAAGATTCTCTACCAGAGACGCCAGATCATGAAACACCAGACAAGCTATAAAATTTTGAAACATGAGATGCACACAAACTGCCACTCCTCATATATTTATAGTTGGAAACATCCAGCTGCTCCCATTATTATTTTATTATATGTATAAAAGTATAGCATTATAGTATAATGAAAGAAGAACCAGGATAAAAAAAGTCCGTAAGGTCTAGGGTAACTAGCAATAGCGATATTATTATTCAAATACGAGAATGTGAGTTTCGAGAGGCGCATGCCACTTAGTCTACAAACAAAAAAAGAAGATGCTCATTATGACTAGTATCTCTAGATTCACTCTCTCTCTCTCTCTCTCTCTCTCTCTTACCATATCCCAGCATTTTGTCACTGACATATGAATGAAGACCTCACTTGGATTATTTTCCAAGGAAACCTGGGAGGAAAACCAAGATTTAGTTATTTTACAAGTAACCTATTTCTAATTCCAGCCAAGGGAAAATCACTCACCAACTCAAAGCAGTCCTCTCATTGTCCAAGTAATTTTCAAACACCTATTTTTTTTAAAAATCTTAATTTTGATCTGACAGGAAATAAGTCACCCGATAAATTAAACATACGACTGCTCCTACTGAAGATTACACCAGACCATAACAGTTTGTTCACGTTTACCTCACTACTCAATTTTTAAAATTAGATGCCCATAATGGCCTGGAATTGAACAATATCCATCTCAGGGATTAGGTAAAGGGGCAAAAGATTTTCTATAACATTAATGTCAAGGGAACAACTAAAACCAAAACTGCTTTAAATGGACAGAACTTAACAGCCATGAACTGTAAAATAGGTGAGCCAAAAATCTTCCATCAAATTTTTGCCCACATAATATAAGGGGATAAACCTCAACAAATTTCAGTGCATTACAAATTTACATCAGAAATATGAAAGGCTTTTCAAGACATACTGACAGAAAGTGCATACTTTAAGATCATTTGCATGACAAAAGCTTACAATTAAACATAAGAAGGTGAAAGTACCATAAATAGAGGCAAACCACACCATCATCAAGAATTTCTGAAGTGTAGTAACATGAACTGCATGGATCTAAGATATTTATGCATCGAACAAGGCTTCTAAATCCTGCATCAATTAATTTAATATGCATAAATAATCAGATTACAAATTCAATTAAACAGTGACATAGACATGTAAGTCATTATAGACCAAATACGCGTACCCTTTGGAAATATAGCCTGACTGCTGCACCATGATTTTCCAGAAAGCACAACTCCAAATTCCAAAGGCTCAACATTGCAGTTGATGCGCCGAACAACATTTGCAATACGAGGACCTTTCTGACGGTGAATGTCTGGACCACAAGAGATATTTCCAATAACAGCTCTTGCATTGTCTACTACATTAGAAGTGGAACATCCATCAAACTTCTCATGATTATCCTCGTTCTTAGCCTTAATAGGGCCGGAAGGTTGTGGGTTCGGAGGACAAACCTCTGAACTTTCTAAACTATGACCACCGGAATCTGCTCTTGAAGAATCTGGAATACTTCTAACTGGTTATGTACTAGTAAGGCCTATATGAAAAGAAAGATTTACTGGGGTTGAAGGTAGAACTGGTCTGTTCGTGACATTCTTGTTTTACATGCAAAAGCTTAGTTGAACTCGAACCCGAATCTTCACGACGCACTGCAATAGCATCCTTCTCGCCTGTCACAGAAGCATATGTAACAGGAATGGTCAGGCTTTTATATTCTATATCACTACACAGGCTTGCTTTATTTCTAGAACCAACAAGCATATGAGGCTTCCTTCTATTCGATCCACTATTGGAACATCTGTCGATTGAGCATTGTTAATAAATTTATTTGATGGATGCAAAGCCACCTCTTTATTCATATTGCCTGTGGAAGAATGAGACGAGTTGGATGAATGCAATTTCAATTCCTGAATTATTGTTTTTTCATCTAGTGAGATATAAGAAGTTAGTGCCAGCCCAACGTCCGATTTTGCCCATCTGTAAACTGCACTTAATTTTCCTTCCAATGCCTCAACAAGAACATTTAGTTCACTAATTTAGAGCTCCAAGAGCATGAACAAAACTGCTTTGCATGATCCAAGCAAGCATATCTATCTGTGGAACAGTGACAGGCAGCAGCAGATAGGTGTAAATGAAAAAAATTGACCAGTCCCTTCGACGAAGACTGGATTAACCATGGACAGTGTGAGAACGGTTCAGAGAAAGACTGTGATTGTGAGCGGCATGATCAAGTCAGTCTCATGTGGATTCATTTATGATTTGGACACACCTATAAACTGGCACACCTTTAGACTTAAGAATAGAAGGAGAAAGTTGTGTGACCTGTAAACAAAAGTTTGAAACTCAAGCATCAGATAAATATATGCCAAAAAAAAAAAACGAAGCATGATCATCCAACAGATATATTTGTCTGCTCAGAAATTAAATAGGGACAGGCGGGTGAAATGAAGAGAAGTAAAAAATAAAAATAGAACTTCACCCCACACCACATTTTTGGAGCACCCCAATGCATATAATTCAATGAATATAAATGGTGATCTTCCACATGCTGCACCCACAATTAAACCATAGCAAAAAGTTAAAGCAACTCTTAAAAATAAAGATGCAATGTAAGCAATCTCTATTTCACACACACATTAAACTTAAACAAATAGCACGCACAATAGCTCTGTTGTGGTTTACTAATAAAAGCAGGGCAAAAGAATGTCAACTACATGGGTTCCTTATTCTCACCATGTACACACCCATTGCATCCCATCCCACCCTCAAAGGGTGTATTGCGTATGAAGAAACAACAATCTATATTTTATATAGATGGGATATACAAACACGATATGCACGTGGACAAGCATAGAGTCCTATAGACAACAAATGCAATGCAAATACATCAACTCTCCCTAAAAACAAGCTATTTTTTCTAGCTGAGAAAGTGCCAAAGGTTGTTCAATTGTTAATTCAAAACCCTAGCTTGACTGCAGCTAGGAATGACAAAAGTTTAAGATTTATTTTTTAGAACCAGCCCAAATCAGTAGCTCTAGTACCCTAAATAGGAGATACTTTCCAACATGTATAAGCATGAGCTGATGAAGAATACATGAAAGACGTGCTAGAAAAAAAGGAAAATATGTTGTCCTTACCCAACAAAATGACGAAAAGCACATTCCCAAATACCAGATATATCACCGGTTTCATAAGAGAGCAGAGATCCAGGTAACCTTGCAAAGTTATTTAAATTCCAGCCAGATTTTACGTACTGTTCATTTGAATCAGAAACTAGACTAGAGTTGATAGGAAAACCACTCCCAAAAACCCCAGTTTCTAGATCAGCTCCATAAAGCACCTAGAAGTATATCCGAAACAAAATGTAAGGAAAGGTTCATGTACAAAGGACAATGAAGCGGCAATTTATTAATTAAGATTACATAGAAAGTGACCTCAATTTCTTCAGTAGGACTCTCGACCATCCGCCAGTATTCACACTCAATGTTCTCCACAGAAGGCTCTGAGGTACCACTTGCAATTGTTGTATTAGCAATTGGATGAGATAAATTATCATTTCTGAAGTATTTGACCTTAAACTCATCTGCATATCTCTTAAATGTTTCCAAGGTAAATTCTGGTCCAGGTTCAAACCCAAACCTTTCAACTTCACAAAATACTGTATTAGGATCTGATTCAGTGCCATTATCCACTCCCACTCTTGTGCATCGTCTCCTTTTCCTTTTCAAATTATTTTGAATCCTTGACTTCGTTGTCCCTGAATTACGATTCTGAAGTTTGTCAATCCTTTGAACACGAGTAGCAAATTTAGAACCCTCGAGGAGAAATTCTGCATTCATATTTACTTATTGATATAGATTGCAATAAAAATCAAGACATCCAAATCATAAATGAATCCACATGAGACTGACTTGATCATGCCGCTCACAATCACAGCCTTCCTCTGAACCGTTCTCAAACTGTCCAGTCTTCGCCGAAGGGATCTACTGGTCAATTTTAACCTTACTGATTTCTGTGACACACCAAAACTCTTTGATTGAGGATTTTGTTTCGTCTGGATCCATAATTATTTTCACATATCCTTCATCCCAATGGTCGGGTCCATAGGAATTCCTTACTATCCAGTAAGGATTCCAAACATCATTAATCATCTTTTTCCCATGGCCAACAATCACCATAAAATGAGAGTAGGTCCTCACTCTTTTTTTTTTTTTTTCTTCGTTCTGCACTCGATATATATCAGTTCCCACGCGGTCAAACATTTCAGTCAAAACACATCTGATGATAACAGGTCCATGATCCTCAACATACTTCTTAACTTCATCATACTTTATTTGCTTAAAACTCTTGACTTTAAAAACCGCCTGAAAAACATACGGGAATAACTATAGTTAAATTACAAAAAAAAAAAAAGAGACTTACACAGATTATTCAAAAATATAATTACCTCCTGCTTCCGCTTTTTGATCGGTTTGTACCAATAATTGCTAGAACCCCAATTTTTTGGTTTCTCCAGTATACCCGTGTAGGGACATTCATCTTCCAAAATAACGCCAAAAATTCTCATAAATTCTAATGTAGTATACATGTCCGTTCCATATTCTTCTACCTCTTTGCTATGGGCGAGATGATTGAAAAGGTCTTGTTTGGATAGGCGGATTCTCTCTCTCTCTCTGGTCTTAAAACACCATAACGCTTCCACCACCGAGCACGCCGCGAATGCATAACATGAGTAAGCCTCTTTTTGGTTTTCAACAGAATTAAAGTAACGTTTCCAAGGATTAACTTCTTCTATTTTCTCCATAATTCAAAGTGGAAAGTGATTCAGCTCCCTTTAAAAATTGTTTGGATAAACAGCTTAATTAAGCGCTTATCAAATAAATGATTATGCACAAGTTATTTCGATAACAAAAGATAAAATAAAGGCACAATGTATTCACATAAACTATTAAGTTGTTTTCATAACAGTCTCACAATTTTGTCATCAATATTACCTTGATAAAATCAATTTTGGCCCTCTAAAAATGGAATCAAACATACACTTAACTTAAGTCACTTGACGAAAGATTGGCAAAATTTAACAGCACAATTTAACAAGTAGCAAGCGAGGACTTAAAACAAACCATTGCAAGCAAAGTTCAAATCCAAATCTCCCTACATGGATTGTCCTATAGTTATCATTGATTTCTTTCTAAATCAAACAGTTGACCCTTCACTTGGTCTACCTTCTTTATGGGTAATTTTAGTCGTCTTCTCCACAGACTCAAAACACCTAAACTGAAACTCTATCTTCTTTTCTAATTGAACTATATCTCAAAACTGTCAAATGCTTCCGTTTTTTTTTTTTTATTTCATCTCGTGCAATCATTCAGCCATCATAATATTCTCGTCTCTACAACACTAAGCTTACTTTGTTGGTAGCACCTTACCATCAAGTACTCAGTTTCATATCATATGACATCATAAGCCTTTTAAGTGTTCAACAAAGTTTTCTTTTACGCCAAAATTGTACATTTATGCCAACAGCTTGTCGAGATCATATGTTGATTTATCTCTCTATCTTCTTGTCTTTGTCTAATGGACCTAACTTAAGGTTTATTAGCTTAGTTAAAGTTATACCGCCTTGTGAACTTAACCCACTACAATTCAAGAAAAGATAAACTCATACTTTTGCAGTGTGCTCTTCAAAGATAATGTCATTTTAGAGGAACTTTATCCAATTCCTCATCACTTTCATCTACCAAAAAAATACAATATGCTCCTACAGTAATGCAACTATGTTACCTGGAGGGGAAAAACTGGATTATCTCTTTGCTCTTCTAGAAAAGGAACTTCTGCTCTGCATCAAAACAGAGGAAGTTCAGTGCCAAAGTGATATATTACAATGAGCATTGAAATTCCAAACTCTTGAGACCAAAATATAAAAATTGTTTGGATCAACGGTTTAATTAAGTGCTCATCAAATATATGTTTATGCATAAGTTAAATAAGTTCAAACAATCTCACAAGTGTTTATGTCATTAAATAAGTTCAAAATAAGTCATTCCAAACAGTCTCACAGGTGCTTATGTCAATAGATAAATTCAAATAAGCCAATCCAAACATTTGATGTCAAGTAAAGGTTTCAAGAAAATGAAAACAAATTATTTATTTATTACGTAATCATTTCAAAATAAAAATGAATTTCAGTTGACAGTTATGAAGCACAGACACCGGACACTGACACATGTTGGTACTGATAATAATTTGGGAAAATGACATAATTTAAAATACGCAGAGACGCCTAGTTCGAAGAGTGTTTGTGGTTACGGTCTCAAAAACAAAACCCTCCATGCATGCATTTTTCATGTTATCGTTAAGGTGGAGACAAATAGAAGCAAAAGTTAAAAATAGAAAGCAATAAACAGAGTGACAAACGATTTCACATACACATAATCAAACAATGCATTGAAGAGTAGAAGTGATGAAATTTTACCTCAAAAAAAAAAAAATCAAAAAAATAGAAGCGATGAAATTGAAAAGGTAGATAATGTCGTTTTGCGGAAATGAAGCTTCCCTAACACGAAAGCTATTTAACGGAGAGAAGAATTTGGGGAGAAATGGGTAGAGAAGAGAAGAAGGAGGTAAAAAACCCTAGAAATGAGAACGAATGAATGTGTGTACTATTTATTTCTCGAAAATTTCACAGAAAATCAGAGAAAAAAAGTGTTTGTGACTGCGTTGTAACGCTGTTGTATTTGTTCAGGAGAAGCTGTAGAGTCATAAACGCTGTTGGAAATATTCCGTTACCGTTGTTTATTAGATGTATTGTCAGTTAATAGAGTGTAATGATTTGAATTAAGCTAATATTTTCCCGCTTAATAGTAATTAACTTCTCTTAAACTAATACATTTGTGTCCTTAAAAAATTCAAGAAATCTGGTGGATAAAGCGGGTCTATTCTATTGGGCCTCGAGAAGCAAGTAAAGGTGGGAAATTAAAGGCAATTTTAAGGATTTCAATTTCCTTGGAGTTTTTTATTTTTCTAAAAAAAATTGTTACTATTACTATAATGGTCAATACTTCCTCCGTCCCAAAATATAAACAAAAATTGGTCAATAAAAGTAAATGTATTTGGTCTAAATCTTTAACCAAATACATTCACTTTTGTTGACCAACTTTTATTTATATTTTGGGACGGAGGGAGTATGTTGGTCTAGCAACCGCCAACTCACGTGGGGACGCGTGACACTCTTAAATTTTATTTTATTTTTCATCAATTATTTTGCCAATTAGTTATTATTTATAGTTCTTTTGGCACAAGTTTTGGAATTTTGTGGACATCTAAAAATATTTTATATTAATTATTTTGAGAATAAATTGTAATTTTATATCATATTCTCAAAATTTTGGTCCAAAACTAATATGGAAATTTCTTTACTCTTTTATGACACTTAGAAAATTTCTCACCCTCCGAATTAATGTGTCATTCGATTATTTTAATTAATTCCATATCAATCAAATTGATACTCTGTTATTTTGGAACAAAATGGTAATTTTAATTTATGACCTTCAAATTAAATAAATAATGATAATAATATTGGTGTTATTTAAATATATGAGAATTGCATAACATATTGTCTTAATTTGAGCCTAAAATATTGTCTTTTAATTTTATTTTATTTTAAATAGTAGTAACACTAATGTTTTTTATTTTATTTTATCTGAAAGTGTTATGATCGTAAAATTATTTAGGCTCAAATTTTGGAGATTATTGACACCAAATGTTATATTATTGAATTTAAAATTATCATTATTAAATTATATGTTGCCTTATTGTTTTATTTAAATGCTCACTTATGAAATATGATCAAAGATAATTTTTTTGAGCAATTCTTAAGGCATATTATTATGTCATCCTTGTGAATTTATATAAAAATTGCGCTGGTCTATCATTAGAGTCTTATGTCTTGATTATATATTGGTTTGATTTGTTTGATTGTATTGTACAAAATTGGCTTAAAAATTGTTTGTATCAAATATGCTATATGTATTTGTAAGCGCAACAAATAAAAGAATTGGTGTTGCGCCCCAGTGGTAATCACGCTGGTATGATTTGTACTTGAGCTCTGGGGTTTGAATCCCCCTCGCTCCAGACCTTTTATTATTTTTAAAAATTGTTTGTTTCAATTATGCTATATGTATTTGTAAGCGCAAGAAAATACATGAATAGGCATTGCGCCCCAGTGGTAAACACGTTGGTATGATTTGTACTTGAGGTTTGGGGTTCGAATCCCCCTCGCCCCAGACCTTTTATTATTTTTAAAAATTGTTTGTTTCAATTATGCTATATGTATTTGTAAGCGCAGCAAATGAACGAATTGGCATTGCGCCCCAGTGGTAAACACGCTGGTATGATTTGTACTTGAGGTCTGGGGTTTGAATCCTCCTTGCCCCAGACCTTTTATTATTTTTATTTTTACTTTTTAATTCCATGCATCCTATGTTTTTTCTTTTATTTTTATTTTTTTATTTTTCTCTCTTATATTTTCCTTTTAATTCCTCATACTTTTTTTTTTGTTATTTTCTTAAATATTAGTATGATTTATCTACCAAATTAATACTAAAATTAATTTTCTTAATAGATGTGTTTTGTCAAATTAATCTTATAAAAAAAAACGAAGAGAATAATTTATGTACTCAAATTACGTGTAAAGTTTTTCTTTTAATTGAACGACTCAGATCGCACCGACACTTTGAATGGCTCGGATCGAACCGAAACTTTGCATGGCTGCAAATGCACCGACAATTTGCATGGTTACAATTGCACCGACACTTTGAACGATTCCGATCGCACCGACACTTTGAACGACTCGGATTTAATCGAAACTTTGAATGCCTATAAATACCGGTTTGTTTCGTCAACCTTAGATTCATGTATTTGACATTTTTATAAACATGAATAACAATAACATGAGTGCTTCCGATCGTTATGTTGCGGAATATTTAGCTAAACGTTATGATTTCAGTATCAACTTTCAAGGTATACAAAGACCACTGAACGTCGAGCTGAAGAGTACGATTGCAACTCTGCAAGACCTAAAAGATATGATTGAATTCTTGTATGCATTTAAATATGCGAAAGAGCTAAGGATCCACAAAATTGCATTTTATGAATCGTACGTAGATATTACAGAGGATAATGCTGGTGGGTTTGAAGATCATGTCAAGAAATACCATTGGGTAATTTTAGAAAATGACGACGATGTCCGTTACATGTTTAACACCATCGAAGGTGATCCATCTCCATACCGTTTGAAAGCGTCTTTAGAATGATTTTCTGCTTGTAAGCCTTGTTGTTGTTGTTGTTTCTGTTCTTATCTTCGTCTTTTATTTTTGTGTAACGTCTTTAATTTTTATTCCATGTATTTTTTTTAAAAAATTTTCGTGTAGTCGTTTTATTTTAATCATGTAACGTTATGCACACGTAATAAAGAGTAATGCATACGTAATAAATATTTTTTATCCAAGGTGAGGGTTTGCTAATTTAGACCCACTTAAAAACAAGTGGGTCTAAATTAGCAATGTACACCTTTTCACTTTGGACCAAAAACCATTCATATTTATTATTTAAACTAGTAACTTGAGGGTTAGTTTTGTAACTTTCATTAATGTTCCTTAATTTACTAAATTACACTTAATTTATTTACATTTCAAAAGGACATAAAACAACATTTTTTTTTTCTTAAACAAACAACGTCTTTCGTTGCATGAATCCATGTCCTGATTCTGCCCTTCAAAGACACAAATTATAGCAAATCAAGTTTCAAAATTAAAAATCATGATTGATCAAGTTTGAAAATCCTAGAATCAAGTGAACAGAAGGATTTGAATTGGCATATGTTTCCAACGTAATGTAAATTACTACAGAGGAATTCTTAAAAAAAAATTACATTTACTTTGGTCACATTGTTCAAAATATTTCAAAGGTTTTATTAGAGAGAAAAAAAGTTCAGTGGATATTAGAATTACGAATTTTGTTTTTTTTTATTGCTAATACTTTTATTTAATTACCAGCACTCATATTGTCTTTTTTTAAATTTCTTAAGTTGTTTATTTAGGTTGCATATATTTATAATTATTTGAGTCTAAATTAGCAAAGTGGGTGCACATTATTTGAAAAAATTTACCTAACTAACCTTTAGTTTTCTAATGCAAAATAACTAAATATTAAGGGTCTTTTTGTCCAAATTGAAAAGGTGCACATTGCTAATTTAGACCCACATGTTTTTAAGTAGGTCTAAATTAACAGTTTGTAATAAAAAATGGACGAAAAAAGGGACCAAAGTAAAACCAAAAAAATCTTTAAGGGATCTGTAGACTAATTAAGCCTAAAAAAAATAGAGAATTAACAATTTTTTTTTTTTTTTGATAAGCAATGTTAGTTGTTAGTATTACAATGTTATGTTAGTTTTTTTGTTCTCCTTTGCCAGGACTTGAACCCTGGACCTCCTGCTCCTTAACCCTTAGCTCAACTAGCTTAACCGTTGAGCTACCCATCCCACCCAGAGAATTAACAACTATTTTCTTGATAGGGCCTTATAGTGTTCTGTAAATGAGGCAATATAGAAAAATCAAAATTTTAATAGTCACCATGAAAAACCCATTCATGAAGAAAAAAGACAAAGAAGGGCACAGTGAAATCTCTTTCTCGCACAGTGTAACACCCGTTTTTAATTAATTAGATTTATTAGTTTTTTTATAGTTATTTTTTATTTTAGTTAATTAATTAATTATGAGTTGTTGTCCAAAATAGGAAATAGTAGAGGAATTGATTATTTAAATGAAGTGAGTAGTGTTATAAGATAGGAAAGAGTTGGGCTTGGTTATTGGGCTTAAGTTTAAGTGAAAGGGCATTTTAGTCTTTTATAAGATTATGTTAGAATTGTGAGAGAAAGAAAGAGTTAGTCATAAACTCTTCTCAAAATATTGAAGAAGGAGGTAGAAAGAAAAAAAGTGAAGAGAAGAGAAGAAGGAGGAATAGAGGGTTTGAAGAGAAGGACCAAAGAAACCACCATTTCTTGAGGTAAGAGAGTAGTTGTAATCCAATTGAGATGGTTCATAGAGAGGGGAGAAGTACTATTCTCCAATTCCAAACTCTCTCATCTCTTGATTGAGTTGGTTTCTAGGGAATGTGTTTATTTTGTAAATTGATGCTATAATTGATGATTTCTTATGCTTCTATATGATTGTTGAATGAATTTGCGTAATCAAAACTATAACTTTATGCTTTATTTGATGAGTTGTTAAAATGGGTTTTGATAAAAATAGGTTTGTATAAAAGTATGAAGAATTCATGAATTCATGTATGAAATGATGTTTGTTTGAGTTAAATGATGTACTTCTATGCTTGATATGAACATACATGCTTAAAGTTGCTAGCTTTATGTATTTATATGCCTTAGATGATGATTTTCGTGTGGAATTGAACCAAACCCGAGATCAGAGTTCACATGTCCTGACGAACTCGCCACGACGAGTGGAAGCTCATGCAGGGCGAGTGACACCCTGTCAAACTCGTTGCAGCAAGCAGTTAATGAGCTGAGGGCGAGTGAGCCCAATAGCTTCTGACTTTGCTCGCTGTGAGCTCGCCTCGAGCTCGCCCGACGAGCTTATCTGCCATGAAACTTGTCTTTTCTTGAAAAATATGATGTATATGCTTATACTATGTTTGGATTATGATCCTATGTTTATTTAATGGCATATATGACTGTAAATTGGGCATTGAATGATGAATTGAATTACGATGTTGCTTATGTGATTAATTATGATGATTATATATGATGAGATAAGATTATGACTTATGATAACATGCTTATTGCTATGTGATGTGTGTGCTTGTACGTGTAACCATAATGATGATTTGTTAAGATGATTTGATGAGGATTTGAGAAAGAATATTAGGTTGAGATATCCTAGTATTCATGAGTAGATGTGAAGAGTATCATCATAGGTGGTAAATGTACATTCATACATAGCACTCGTGATGTAGAGTCCTTGCATGACTATAAACTGTTTTTGATGAGAATGAGATATAATTCTATTCTAAAGTTGATGAGGGTACCACATGCATTTAGTTGTGTCTATGGTGACATAACATTATTGATGGCATAAGTTGCATTAGGAATTTGTGCATTCCTATTTGATACTTGTTAAGTGATGATGCGTGCAATTGTGATTGTTGAGACCGTTTGAATATAATGCTTGGTTGGATGTTTACCCTTGAATATGATTTTATATTCATTATGCTTATTGAGATGCATGCAACTAGACAATAATGTTGTTTGGTTATACTATGATGTTTACATAATGCTTTATTCTCGCATTATGATATTGGATTATAACTAACTCTCTATTATGTGTATTTGAATGGTTTGGGACCAGGTTCTCAGCTTGAGGAATCTGTTGCGGATTATAATTCTGTTCGTTGCTTATCTAGTCTAGTGGTAAGAAGATGTAGGAGATCCCTAGGAGTTGTCTAGATTTGTCTAGGGGTTGCTCTAATACATTTGTGACACTAGTTTGGGATGTAATTTCTAAGCTCGTTTGTATGACTTTTATCTTAAGACCTTGCTATTACTTCTATTGGAGTACTGTTGACGTTTTGGTAGGTTTGACTTTTATCATAATTTTTTTATTATGGGGAGCGCATATGTTGGGTTTGAGTAAAAATATTGTTACTCGCTACTTCGAATACGAATCAAATTCGCATCCTAAAAAGTAAAAGGATTAGTTGGTAATTTTAAGAAATGCGTGAGGATTTTTAGGGGTGCGAAAAGTAACACTCTCCTTAAAATGGACAACACAACATCAATCAAAAATGACCAAACACAATTCCAAACACAGTCGACAAATAACATTAAATCCAACCCATTTCCTTAAATAGAGCGGGCCAAGGCTTTTTCATAAGTCTATTTAGTTAAATAGGCCAGGTTGCAGGCCATTAAAAAGTCATTTTTAGCCTACTAGGACAACCTATTTAAGATAATATGAATAATATTTTTAATATTATTATTATTTATTAACTTTTTCAATAGTTTAAGTTTATTAACCAACATTAGTTTTTCACATATATAAATGTATTATTATAAATTAGAAATGAAATATAATAACATATCTAATCAAATTCTGTAAAATATCATGTTAAGTATCAAAAGGACGTTGATTTATAAGTTCATAAATATTTTTAAAAATAAATATAATTAGTTATTTAAATATGTTCATGTGAAATAGGCTAATAGGTCACAATAAGCTTTTAAAAGGTCAGACTCAGGCCAAAAAGATAAGCATATGATAGGCCACAGACCGGACTTAGGCCTTTGATTTTTTGACAGGTTAGGCTCAGGCTCGGCAAAACCTAGCTCGGCCTAACCTACTCTTACCTCTAGCAGGTACCAACACAAAACATGTTTTGATAGCCACTAAATGAAAAGCACGGAATACCTAAGGTTTTGATAGCCACAAAACAGATTATTATAGGCTTTTTAAATGACCACACAATTGTATGTCAAACAAAAATCAAAATAAGCCTAATTCTAGCCTTATATCGTAATTTCATAAAGAACTAAGCAAAACAACTCAAGTGGGAAACACCAATTTCCTCTGAAGACAAGCTTCTAGATTGAAGTGATTTTGATGAAGACAAATATGTGAAAAGAAGAAAAAGATTGATTATGCTCAAGTTCTCAATGTTGAAGAAATCCAAATTATCACAAGAAGATGTTGATCTAGTTATGAGAATAATCATAGGTACAATATGCAATTCATCATTATAAGCTTTAGGTGCTCACAAACTTTAATCTAAATCTTTCTAAAGTTACTATAATAATGTTGCATGATTCCAATCCAAAAAGTTTTTAACTTATAATTTTTTCAAAGATTTAAAGGTGTAAATCGATTTACCTAAGGAGGCAATCGATTTACACACACCCTGTCTTTTTAAGAAAAGCTGTTTTTTAAAAGTTGCTGTCATAACCTTTTATATCAGATCCATCGTTCAACAAATGTAAAAGCTCTGTTGCTGTTGGCATTCAACGTTTGGAAAAATTTGAAAACAGAACTTTTTACATCGCATATCTGTAGCAACAGATGTAAAATGTTCTGGGCAGAATTTTAAAAATAGTCACGCCTTGTTTCATGAAACAATGTCTTCTATCATTTGTTTCTTTTTGGATTTTTTATTATTATAATAACAATTGCATTGCTTCATGAACAATTCTAAAAGTCTCTATATATTCATAATTTTTCTAAAATCAAATTACCTCTTTCAATTAAATTTTCATAACAATTCTTTTGCCAAAATTATCACAAACTCTTTGAAACTTTGTTATATATTTTTCATATCAAAGTTAAAGTTTCATGAGCACTTAGAGTCTTACAATTTTGAATTGTTATATTGAAAGAGAAGACAAAGTCTAGAACTTTGTATATCAACATTCTATTGTACTCAAATTTATATCCGAACTCTTGTATAAAATTCATTTATTGTGAATACCTTGCTGTCCAGGATTGTTGGAAGCAAGAGAGTGAAAAAGAGAGGATTGTTCTCTTATTTCACTTTGTAAAGGTCATAGTGAAATCCTTCAAGGAGTGAAGGGACTGGATGTACCCTTAGGTTAGAAGGGGAACCAATATAAATCTTTTGTGTTCTTCTTCTCCTCCCTACACTTTTATTTTTCTCCATATTGTTCATACCTTCATCATAAACCTTCAAGAAAAATAATAATTACCATAACATCTCTAAAATAATCGAAAAAATTATAGAACCTAATTCACCCCCCCTCTTAGGTTGCACTCTTAAACATACAATTGGCATCAGAGCAAGTTATAGGTAACCTTTTCCTAAAAGATCCAGAATGGCTTCCGCAAATCCTACTTTTAGAGATGGTGGTAGTAGTAACAAGCCCCCATTGTTTAGTGGTGAATATTTTGATTTTTGGAAAATTCGCATGAAGGCACATTTAGAAGCACAAGGAGATGGTATATGGAACACTGTTGTAGAAGACCCATTTATTCCCATGAGTGTTGTCAATGGAGTAGGTACACCAAAATACAAGTTCATGGGATGAAGATCATAAGAAAAAAATACTCAATGACAAAAAAGCCATCAATATACTTCAGAGTGCGCTTAGCATGGATGAATTTTTCCGTATTTCAACATGTGAAACGACAAAGGAAATATGGGATACATTGGTGGAAACTCATGAAGGAACCGCTGAAGTTAAAAGATCTAGATTGAATACATTGAGTCAAGAGTATGAATTATTCACAATGCAGCCCGGAGAATCTATCCTCAATTTGCAGAAAAGATTCGTGCACTTGACAAATCATTTAAAAGCACTTGGTAAAACTCTTACTAATGATGAACTTAATCTTAAAGTGCTTAGATCTTTAACTAGAGAATGGCAACCAAAAGTGACGGCAATATCCGAGAAGAAAAGTCTATCCAAAATGTCTTCCGCAACGTTGTTCGGAAAACTTCAAGAATATGAGACGGAACTTGGAAGACTTGAAAAACATGAGAATCAAGATAAGAAATCCAAAAGCATTGCTTTAAAGGTTGATTCCAAAGAAAATGAAAAAGATGATCCGGAAGAAGACAAGAACTTCATGCACCTTGTAAAAAGGTTATGTGAATTCTTTATTAATAATTATATTAATTCCAACCTTGTTAAAAAGAAGAATTTTTTGACAAGAATGAAGCATCTACATCCACACAGAATGTCACATGTTATGAATGTGGGAAACAAGGACACATAAAGACAGATTGTTCAAAACTTGCAAAGAAAAGTAGTTTCAAAAGAAGAAAGGGGTCAAAGCCTAAAAAAACATATATTGCATGGGATGATAATGAAGTAAGTTCATCAACCGACTCAGAAAGCGAAGAATATGCAAATCTTGCTTTAATGGCATCACAACATTTCGATGATGAAAATGAAGAGGTTATTAGTAAATCTTCTTCTTGTGATAATGATTATCAAAGTGCTATTAATGAATTACTCAATGAATGTAAAATTCTATATAAAATGGTGTCAACACAAAAGAAAAAAATTCAATCTCTTGAAGAAAAGATTGACACCATGGAAACGAATTTTGAAGTTGAAAAACAAAGTTTTCTTGAAAAAGAAAAACAGAATTTTGAAGTTGAAAAACAAAGTTTTCTTGAAAAAGAAAAACAGAATTTTACATGCAAAGATTGTGATTCACTTTCCTTCCAAATTGTCCAATTAAAAAGAGTTCTTGAAAGATATGAAAAAGGACAAGTTGGATTGAACAATATCCTTAGTCAACAAAGATATTCTAATGATAAAAGTGGACTTGGTTATTCTAAATTTGACAAACCAAGTACAAGTAAAAGTAAAACTACCTTTGTTAAGGCAATTAACCAATCCAACAAAGAGGAAGTGAATAAAGCACAAAAAGTTAATCATCATCTTAAGAAGAGATTATCTAACAAGAAATCCTATGTTCCTAGATATAGAAGTAATTTTGTTCCTACTTGTTTTTATTGTGGTATAAGTGGCCATACACCTAATGCTTGCTATGTAAGAAACTTTAGTGTTCAGAGTGGGCATTGTGTGTGGGTAAAGAAAGGAACTAATTATGAAAGACCCAAAGCAACTTGGGTACCAAACAAAATTTAATTTATTGTGTAGGTTTGCTTGAAGATCACTACAAATCTATGGTATTTATCTTGATAGTGGTTTCTCCAAGCATATGACGGAAAATATAAACAAATTTTCAAATCTAGTTCTTAAGGCCAAGGGTTATGTCACTTATGGAGACAACAACAAAGGAAAAATTCTTGGCATAGACAAAGTTGGAGCACCACCTTTCACATCCATTGAAGATATTCTTTATGTTGAAAAAATAAAGTACAATCTTCTGAATATAAGCCAACTTTGTGATAAAGGCTTCAAAATCAAGTTCACCTAGGATGAAAGCTTGATTGAGGATGAAGCAAATCATGAGGTAAAACTCATAGGTAAAAGAATTAATAATATTTTCATGATTTCCATAGATGATTCATCTTTAAAAGTAAAATGTCTTATGACAAACAACAATGATTCATGGCTTTGGCATAAAAGGGCAACCCATATTCATATGGAACATTTAAATAAATTAGCCAAACATGATCTAGTCATTGGTTTACCAAAAATAAATTTTGTCAAAGATAAATTACGTGATGCTTGTCAAAAGGGAATTAAATCAATTTGATTGAAATCATGTCAAAAGCATTGTCTTGCTTCTTTTATGTACATAAATTTTCAAGTCTTTTCTCACCCTTTTGCTTATAACAAAGGGGGAGAAGATGTCTATGTATGCTTTTCTCTAACAATTGCAACAAGCAATATCTCAAAAATACTCTCACTCAAATATCAAGGGGGAGCATTGATCAAGGAGGAGTTAATATTGTTAGGAGAAGCAAAGTTTATCAAAATTTCAATGAGTCGTCATCTCCAACTATCTTGAACATTTAGGATGTATATATGTATGTGTGTTTTCCTTGTCTCCTTGATATTCAGGTACATCATGAATTTTCAAATAAACACTAGTCATAGATTAAGGGGGAGATATACATCCTAGGGGGAGTATTCCGGAAAACTCACAAACATCAAGTATGTATTTGTCATCATCAAAATGGGGAGAATGTGAAGACAAGCTTCTAGATTGAAGTGATTTTGATGAAGACAAATATGTGAAAAGAAGAAAAAGATTGATTATGCTCAAGTTCTCAATGTTGAAGAAATCCAAATTATCACAAGAAGATGTTGATCAAGTTATGGGAATAATCATAGGTACAATATGCAATTCATTATTATAAGCTTTAGGTGCTCACAAACTTTAATCTAAATCTTTCTAAAGTTACTGTTGAGTCTTTGGTATTGGCTGCATTTTTGGTAAAATAAACCTTGTAGCAGGATGTGCGATCCGATGCCTCAAGCATTGCCTCAAGCATTGTATAGTCTCACGAGAAGTGTTCATGACATATTCTATTTATGGAATGTTTGGTTTCTCTCTCATGAATCTTGCATGGCGCATTTAATCAGGCTTTTTATAAGGATCATTATTTAATGCTTCAGATCCTGGTCAAGAATATTTCTGAAGAGAATCTCCTTGAAGAACATATCTTTAGAGAATCTCTTCTAATTAATGTGGAGTAATTGCTTGGGTCAAACAAATCAAGCCCATGCATTTCTGAATTGTCTGAAGTATTTAAAGAAGGTGCAAAACCCTAATTCAGTGTTTTTTTCACGCCGTTATTGTGCTTTGAGTCTAGAACTAGGTTTTGCGTGTGTTTGTGCTTGTAAGCCTTTCTTGTGTCTCATCGATGCAAGTTTAGGATTGTGTTACTTGAGTTGTAATTTGTGTGATCCTTCTCCTAAGCTTTGAAGTACGGAGTTAGGACTTTGTGGTGGTTTAACACTCTAAGCCTTTAGGTACGAGTGTGTAGTTTTAGGAGTGTGTCTCTAAAACATTTCTCGTCTTTGTGTTAGAGAAATCCTTGCTGACTGTAAGGTTGTAAGGGAGTGAGATGGGATCTCAGATCTAGGAGTTCCTAGGTTGAAGAGTCATTAGTAGTACCTAGGTTGTAAGTTGTAAACGGGTGGTTTGCTGTAGACTTAGAACTAGGGCTATTATAGTGATATTCCTTCCTGGATTGGTATCCCCCAGACGTAGGTTGCTGTTTGCGCCGAACTGGGTTAACAAATAATCTGTGTTCTTTATTTGCTTTCATTTATTTGCTTTACACTATTACACGTTAGATCAGACACAGTGCTTGAGCATCGTGTAGAGCATTCCATACAGCGTGCCAGGAATTTCAATTGGTATCAGAGCAGGCACCCTACCTGTTTCTAGGGTGAGATTCAGGACCTGAATTCACTGGCATTATGGAAAAAGACGGAGGATATATGAACAGACCCCCTTTGCTCAATGGATCAAGCAACTATGATCATTGGAAATCTAAAATGACGGCATTTCTGAGATCTATTGATAGCAAAGTTTGGAAAGCAGTGGTGACTGGATTAGTTCATCCCACTTATGCTAGCAAGGAAGGTACTTCAACGAGAGTGCTAAAACCTGAAGTAGAATGGACTCCAGAAGAGGAAACTGCAGCACACTATAACCACAAGGCCATTTATGCCTTGTTTAATGGAGTAGACACTAGTGTTTTCAAACTCATTAAAAATTGTGTCAGCCAAGGAAGCGTGGGAAATATTGCAAACATGCTATGAGGGGACTACCAAAGTGAAACAGTCAAAGATCCAATACCTCACATCCAAGTTTGAAGCCTTAAGAATGAAAGATGATGAGAGCATTCAAGACTTTCATTTGAGTCTCCTAGACATTGCAAACTCTTTCGAAGCCCTGGGAGAAAAGATGTCTGGTGAGAAATTGTCAAGGAAACTCCTTAGATCTCTTCCCAAGAGATTTGATATGAAGGTTACAACATGAAATTCCTGGCACGCTACGCACGATGCTCTACACGATGCTCTAGCACTCTATCCGGTCTAGCGCGTAATGAAATGGAACAAGTAAATAAACAAATAAAGGAGACATGATATTTGTTAACCCAGTTCGGCGCAAACAACAACCTACGTCTAGGGGATACCAATCCAGGAAGGAATATCACTATAATAGCCCTAGTTCTAAGTTATCAGCAAACCACCCGTTTACAACTTATAGCCTAGGCACTACCAATGACTCTTCTACCTAGGAACTCCTAGATATGAGATCCCATCTCACTCCCTTACAACCTTGCAGCCATCAAGGATTTCAATACACAAGAACAAAAACTGTTTTGGAGACACACTCCTAAAACTACACACTCGTACCTAAAGGCTTAGAGTGTTAACACACCAAAAGTCCTAACTCCGTGCTTCAAAGCTTATGAGAAGGATCACAAGTACAACTCAAAAACACACGTCCTAAGCTTGCATCAAGGTGACACAAGAAAGGCTCACAATAACAAAACACACGCAAAACCTAGTTCTAGACTCAAACACAATAACGGCGTGAACAACTACTGAATTAGGGTTTTGCAGCTCCTTTAAATACTTCATACAAATCAGACATGCATGGGCTTAGTTTGTTTGACCCAAGCAATTACTCCTCATTAATTAAAAGAGATTCTCCAAAAATATATTCTTCAAAGAAGATACTCTTCAGAAATATTCTTGAACAGGATCTGAAGCATTAAATAGCATTCCTTATATAAACCCTTATAAAACGCGCCATGCAAGATTCATGAGAGAAACCAACATTCCATAAATAGAACTTGTCATGAGCGCTCCTCCTGAGTCGTTACAATGCTCTACGCAATGCCTGAGGCATCAGATCACACATCTTGCACAAAGTTTATTTTACCAAAAATGCAGCCAACACCAAAGACTCAACACAGCTATTGAGGAAGCTCATGATATTTCCACCATGAAGATGGATGAATTGGTTAGATCTCTTCAAATCTTTAAAATTGTACTCAATGACCGAGGTGACAAAAAGAACAAAAGCATTGCCTTTGTTACAAACACTAAAGATGATGTTGCTGGAAATGATGATGAAGAGGGAGACAACTTAGCAGATGCTATTGCCATGCTTGGAAGACAATTCAATAAAGTGCTAAAAAGAGTTGATCGTAGGAATCGACAGAATGGTCAAAGCATCCGATTCGACATCAACAAGCAGCCTAACAATTTCAAGAAAAACAAGCTTAAAGAGAAGAACAGTCAAAGCAAGGGAGTCCAGTGTCATGAATGTGAAGGATATGGACACATAAGATCAGAGTGTGGAACCTATCAGAAGAGACAAAAGAAAGGATTGACTGTTTCTTGGTCAGATGAAGATACTGATGAAGAAAGTGAATCAGCAAGACATGTGACTGCCCTTACTGGATGTGTCACAGAGTGGGACTCTGATGAAGATGGAGATGTGTCTTATGAAGAACTTGCTAGCACCTACAAAGAATTGGTCACTAGATATGAAGAGATGTGTAGGATTCTTGAGAAACAAAAAAAGACCATCAACAAACTTCAAGCTGAAGTGAACATGCAAGTTGAAAAGGCTACACAAGCAGAAGAAAAAGTCATCCAAGTGAATGCTCAAATGGATGATCTAAAGAAGCGTGTTAGCCAGCTGAACTCAGGAGCAAATCTTCTTGAATAAATTCTGGATAATGTACCAAGTGGAAAGTTAATGTCTGTTGGATACAACTACTCAAGTCTCAATCAGTATCAACAGAATCTTGAAACCAGGTTTACATCCAGTGAAGAAGTATTTGATCCATGTACTGGTAAGGTGATGTTGAAGCATCATGTTCAACATTCTAAAGCCTTCCTTGTTCCAAAATTTGCGCTTGATCCACCATCTCGTGTGCACCAGAGACCCAAGAATCAGAGGAGATATCGTAGGTGGGTATGTCACCATTGTGGGAAACGAGGACACATTAGACCCTTCTGCTATAGGCTATATGGATATCCTGACCAGAAGCATGAACAAAATGTGGTGAAAGAAGACAATGTTACTAAGAAGGAGTGGAGGCCTAAGGAAGAAAATGTTGGGTTGATTGCTCACACATCTCTCAGAGCCTCCTTTAGGGAAGACTGGTATTTTGATAGTGGATGTTCTAGACACATGACTGGTGAAGAAAAGTATCTCACAAATATGAGGTCCTACAAATCTAGTTTTGTAACTTTTGGGGATGGTACCAAAGGAGAAATTGTAGGAATTGGGGATCTGATAAACCATGGATTGCCCAACCTGGAGAATGTGCTCTTAGTAACAGGACTCACAGCAAATCTGATTAGTATCAGTCAGTTATGTGATCAAGATATGAAAGTTAACTTTACCAAATCTGAATGTCTTGTCAATAATGAAGAAGGACAACTGATGCTGAGAGGAACTAGATCTAAAGACAACTGCTACTTGTGGATGCCACATGAAGAACCCCTCACATCCACTTTTCTTGTCACTACTGAAGATGAGGTTCAACTATGGCACCAGAAATTAGGACATCTCAATCTGAAAGGAATGAAGAAAGCTGTGTCAGCTGAAGCCATCAGAGGCCTTCCCAAACTCAAGATTATTGATGGTAAGGTGTGTGGAGAATGTCAAATTGGAAAGCAAATCAGAATTTCGCATCCAATGTTGGAGCATCAGACAACCTCCAAGGTTCTTGAATTACTACACATGGATCTCATGGGACCCATGCAAGTTGAAAGCTTAGGAGGAAAGAGGTATGCTCTTGTGGTTGTAGATGATTATTCCTGATATACGTGGGTGAATTTCATTAGAGAAAAATCAGATGCCTTTGAAGTCTTCAAGGAATTGTGTGCTCAAATTCAAAGAGAGAAAGAGAGCAATGTGGTAAGAATAAGAAGTGATCATGGTAGAGAGTTTGAGAATTCCAAGTTCAATGAGTTCTGTTCAACTGAAGGAATTAAGCATGAATATTCTTCTCCAATAACTCCTCAGCAAAATGGTGTTGTAGAGAGGAAGAATAGAACTATCCAAAAATCAGCTAGAGTAATGCTTCATGCCAAAAATGTTCCTTATCACTTCTGGGCTGAAGCCATGAACACTGCATGCTATATACACAACAGAGTCACCCTGAGAAAAGGTACAACTTCTACTTTATATGAGCTATGGAAAGATAGAAAGCCAACTGTCAAACACTTCCACATTTTTTGAAGTAAATGCTACATTCTAGCTGATAGAGAGCCAAGAAGGAAACTTGACCCTAAAAGTGATGAGGTAATCTTCCTTGGATACTCTACAAACAGTAGAGCTTACAGGGTTTATAATTCAAAGACTCAAGTTGTGATGGAATTCGTACATGTTGTTGTAAAGGATTCTCCTTTGAAAGAAAATTATAACTTAGATCAAGGCAATCCTGTGAGTAACGATGCTGAACAAGATGTTAAAGCATCAGCACAACCCAGAAATGAACAATCTGATGAAGATACTCTTGAAGATGAAGGTGGAGCAAATATAGGACCTCAAGCCCAAAGTAAAGGTCCATCTGTACGTGTTCAGAAAAATCATCCCAAAGACCTGATTATAGGAAATCATAAACAAGGAATAACCACAAGAAGGACAAATGATGTAATTGCAAACTCTTGTTTTGTATCTCTGTTTGAGCCTAAAAATGTCAAGGAAGCTCTAACTGATGAAGCCTGGATAGAGGCCATGCAAGAGGAATTGAACCAATTTGAAAGAAGTGAAGTGTGGGACTTAGTTCCAAGACCAAAAAATGTGAATGTGATTGGAACAAAATGGGTATATAAAAACAAGTTAGATGAGAATGGTACCATTACCAGAAATAAAGCAAGACTTGTGGCACAAGGTTATACTCAGATTGAAGGGCTGGAATTTTAAGAAACTTTTGCACCTGTGGCCAGACTAGAATCCATCAGATTGCTTCTAGGAGTGGCTTGCATTCTCAAGTTCAAATTATATCAAATGGACGTGAAGAGTGCCTTTCTCAATGGATACCTACAGGAAGAAGTGTATGTTGAGCAGCCTAAAGGGTTTGTGGACCCAGAACATCCTAACTATGTCTATAAACTGAAGAAAGCGCTGTATGGTCTAAAACAGGCACCTAGGGCATGGTATGAAAGGTTGACTCAATTCTTGGAAGAGCAAGGATACAGGAAAGGAGGATCAGACAAAACGTTGTTTGTAAAAGAGGAAACAGAAAAATTTATAATAGTCCAAATCTATGTTGATGACATTGTGTTTGGTGGGATGTCGAACACGATGGTCCAACATTTTGTCAAGCAAATGCAGTCAGAGTTTGAAATGAGCCTTGTTGGGGAATTGACTTATTTTCTTGGTCTTCAGATTAAAAAATGGAAGACACTATCTTTATATCTCAAAGCAAATATACCAGAAACAGAGTCAAGAAATTTGGAATGGACAATGCTACACCCAAAAGAATATCAGCACCTACTCATTTGAAACTCACCAAGGATGAAAAAGGAATGAGGCTTGATCAAAGTCTCTATAGAAGCATGATTGGTAGCTTATTATGCTTGACTGCAAGTAGACCTGACATCACTTATGCTGTTGGAGTGTGTGCTAGATATCAGGCAGACCCTAAGGTAAGTCACTTGACTCAAGTCAAGAGAATTTTGAAGTATGTGAATGGAACTAGTGATTATGGGATAATGTACTCCCATTGTGAAGATTCTACCCTATATGGATATTGTGATGTTGACTGGGCTGAAAGTGCATGTTGAGTCTTTGGTGTTGGCTGCATTTTTGGTAAAATAAACTTTGTAGCAGGATGCTGGATACGATGCCTCAAGCATTGCATAGAGCATTGTAGCAGCTCACGAGGAGTGTTACTTGCGCGCCAAGCATGCGCGTTTTCTATTTATGGAATTTATATTTCTCTCTCATGAATCATATCTTGTGCGTAAAGAAAGGCTTTATTTTCTAAACAAATCTTTTGTTTAGAGATTGGTTCAGAAATTATTATGAAGATTTATTTTTAAAACATATCTAATCTTTTAAAGATATGGTTTATTTTTAGGCTTAAATATGTAAAAGGTCCCTGCACTTAGGGGTCGTTTGAGTTTTAGTCCCTGCTTTTCAAAAAACTTTCATTTTGCCACTGCACTTTCAGTCAATTTTAAAAATGGTCCCTCGTTTGACTTTTTAGCTGACGTGTCACGATTTTGCACATGTGGCACTGTTGATTGGACTTAGAAGGATGTTGACCAAGTAAAAAACACTTTGAAAGGACGAAATTGCCCTTAATGACTATTGGACTTGAAAGTGTTATTGTTCTTTCTTCATACATTCCCAGAACCTTCATCTTCTCACCTTCATCTTCTCTAACACACAACCTTCATCTTCTCTAACACCATAATCCTTCATTTTCTCAAACACCACACCCTCCACCACAAGAGGCTTCCAACATCACCATCTCCGCCGTCACCAACGTCGTCGGAGTCGACGCTATTACCCTCCGCCACACACCAATTCTTCGGGAAAAGAATTCTCTCTCTATCCTCGTAAGATCCGAAATTTTTTTAGCGAAATTTTAAAAGGGTCAGGATTTGGACATTGAAGAAGAAAAATCAGATCTGTGAATTTCCATGAATGTTGTTTTCTTTCCTTTTTGGGTTTATTTTTTCTTTTAGATTTTGTTGCTGCTATTGTTATTAATGTTTCTGGATATATGAATTTTGTTTACAAATGAAAATCAGTTTATGGAAGAAGAGAAAACAAAACACTATAATGAATTTTATATTTATGGGTTGTGTTGTTGTTTCTAGGTTGTGTTGAATTTTAGGATGGATTCGTCTTTGATATTTGCAATTCATGTTCTTCTCACCATAAATTCTTTCATCTTTGTGTTGTGTGCTTGATGTGTGAGAGGAAGATGAGAGGTATTGGGTTTGAATTTTAAGTTTACAGATTATTGGTTTGAGGGATGTTGGGTGTTATTCAATTTTCTGGATTTATACAAATTTTATGTGTTGATGATTTTTTAACATAGAAGAAGAAATTGGAACTAAGAAATGAGAGAGTTGAGGGATTTGAAGCAATGATGTTTGATAAGTGGGAGGAAGATGAGAGGGTGATGAGAGGAAGAAGAAGAAAGAAGGGCAATTTCATCATTTTAGTGGGTCCAACAATCATTAAGGGCATTTTGGTCCTTCCACATGACAGTTTAGTGAGTCAGCGTTCCTCCGAGCCTAGTCAGCAGTGACACATGGCAAAAATAGTGACACATCATCAAAAAAGTCAATCCAGAGACCTTTTTTAAAGTTGACTGAAAGTGCAGGCCCACTTTGAAAGGTTTTTGAAATGCAGGGACTGAAATTCAAACGACCCCTAAGTACAGGGACTGTTTACATATTTAAGCCTAAATTTTATCCAGCTCTCACTGGAGATCCATCTGTAGTTGTGTAGATTTTATCCAGCTCTCACTGGAGATCCATCTGTAGTTGTAGATTTTATCCAGCTCTCACTGGAGATCCATCTGTAGTTGTGTAGATTTTATCCAGCCGCTCTCACTGAAGGTCAATCTGAAGTTGAGGAGATTTTATCCAGCCGCTCTCACTGAAGGTCAATCTGAAGTTGAGGAGATTTTATCCAGCCGCTCTCACTTAAGGTCAATCTAAAGTTGAGGAGATTTTATCCAGCCGCTCTCACTGAAGGTCAACCTGTAGTTGTTGAGGAGATTTTATCCAGCCGCTCTCACTGAAGGTTAATTTGAAATTGAGGAGATTTTATCCAGCCGCTCTCACTGAAGGTTAATCTGAAGTTGAGGAGATTTTATCCAGCCGCTCTCACTGAAGGTCAACCTGTAGTTGTTGAGGAGATTTTATCGAGCCGCTCTCACTGAAGGTCAATCTGAAGTTGAGGAGATTTTATCCAGCCGCTCTCACTGAAGGTCAATCTGAAGTTGAGGAGATTTTATCCAGCCGCTCTCACTGAAGGTCAACCTGTAGTTGTTGAGGAGATTTTATCCAGCCGCTCTCACTGAAGGTCGATCTGAAATTGAGGAGATTTTATCCAGCCGCTCTCACTGAAGGTCAATCTGAAGTTTGTTGTAAGGGTGTGCTTATGCAAACTGTTGTGGTTATCAGAGGATTTGCAATTCACTGGGGGAGGAGATTTTTCAACTAATCTGCCGAGGAACAGTTCACCAACTGACTTGCTGGGAAAAAGACGAGAATGCTTTTCTCGTGATCAAGTGCCTGAAACCTGTATTTTTTGAGTAGGAATTTTTGATCCTGCTATTATGAATGCATGCTTGCAATAAATGCGTTATTAATGCCTAAAAATGTAAGACTAATGCAGCATTCGATCGTACTCATGATTTGACATATAGCTTTGAGTGTTTATTTATTTATGAATGCATGGTAATGCATGAGTTTACGTGCATGGATGCATGAAAATGCATGAGTTTGGTTCCATCCCGACATTTGATATTCCTGCCTTGAGGAGAGGGATCTCAGCTGGATGTCGTGTACCAGTCATTCTTCATCTGTGGGGAGCATCACTTGTCTATTCAGCTCAAAACGCTGGGCCAGTCTGATGCGTGTTAAAAGTGGGGCACCTTTTACGGTATGCTGCTGATTTTTCTTCAATCTTTCTTATTTCAAAATATTTTGCTTAATTTCAAAATGCTTTTTACTTTTTTTTTTCAAAGTTTTAACATTTGGTTATCAGAAAATAAAAGTATGAATGTACAAGAATATAAAGAAAAGCACAATGAACAAAAGGAATATTTTATTGATAGCACAAAGTGTGCGGAAAGTTTTTACAACGGAAGCAAATCCCTCAAAGAGGTGACCGCGTAATTGAGCTAAGATAACAATGTCATCCTTCTTCATGATTTCAGTCTCGAATTATCTTGTTGTTGAGTACGAGGTCTCAGATCCTTCTGAAGTTGGTCCGGTGTTCACACTGATCTTGCAGTCTTATGCCTTTCTTTATTTAGTTTCCCTAATTTTTGCCTGGATTGCTCAGTGTGAGCTACCAATCCACCGGGATACCCATTTTTTCCTAAGGCGCCCTTTCGGGTTTTCAACTTAGCGGGTTTTCTTTTCCTTTTTTGATGTCCCTACTTTTTGCCTGGACCGCCCTTTCAGGTTTTCAGCCCACCGGGACGCTCTCTATTGCCTAAGCCGCCCTTTCGGGTTTTCAACTTAGCGAGCTTTTATTTATTTTCTTTTTCTTTTAGGCATAATACTTTTTGACTGCATCTGAATTCACAGGGAGTGGAAACTCTTCGCCATCCATTGTAGCTAAGATCAAGGCCCCGCCTGAGAAAGCCTTTTTCACCACATATGGCCCTTCATAGTTAGGAGTCCACTTTCCGCGAGTGTCCTCGTGAATGGGAAATATTGCTTTCAACACCAATTCACCTTCCTTGAACTGTCTTGGACGAACTTTCTTATCAAATGCTCTCTTGAGCCTTTGCTGGTACAACTGCCCATGGCACAAAGCTGCCATCCTTTTCTCTTCAATAAGATTAAGCTGGTCAAGCCGGGTTTGTACCCACTCTGCTTCTTCTAGTTTGGCTTCCATCAAAACTCTTAATGATGGGATCTCAACTTCTACTGGGAGTACTGCTTCCATGCCGTAGACTAGAGAAAAAGGGGTTGCCCCAGTTGAGGTGCGAACTGCCGTTCTGTATCCGTGAAGTGCAAATGGGAGCATCTCATGCCAGTCTTTGTACGTCTTCACCATTTTTTGTAGAATCCTCTTGATGTTTTTATTTGCTGCTTCTACAGCGCCATTCATCTTGGGCCGGTATGGTGATGAGTTATGGTGTTCAATCTTGAAGCTTTTACACAACTCTCTCATAGTTTGATTGTTCAAGTTGCTACCATTATCAGTAATTATCTTGTTAGGGACTCCATAACGGCAGATTATTTCCTTCTTGATAAACTGGGCCACCACTTGTCTTGTGAGGTTGGCGTATGATGCCGCTTCGACCCATTTGGTGAAGTAATCAATAGCCATTAGGATGAAACGATGTCCATTAGAGGCTTTTGGTTCAATCATTCCAATCATATCTATGCCCCACATAGAGAAAGGCCATGGTGATGTCAAAACATTCAGCGGAGTTGGAGAGACATGTATCTTATCGGCATAAATCTGGCATTTGTGACACTTCCTGACATGGTTCAAACAATCTGTTTCCATAGTCAACCAATACTACCCGGCCCGAAGAATCTTTCTTGCCAAAGCATGCCCATTCATGTGTGTACCAAAGGACCCCTCATGGATTTCTTCAATCAGAGTATCGGCTTCTTTTTTATCCACGCAACGGAGGAGAACCAAATCATGGTTCCTTTTGTACAATAACTCTCCATCCAAGAAGAAACCAGATGCTAGCCTTCTAAGAGTTTTCTTATCTCCACTGGATGCCCCCAAGGGATATTCTTGATTTTGGAGGAAGTTCTTGATATCATAATACCATGGTCTCCTATCTTGCCCCACTTCAGTTGCCAAGCAATATGCAGGTGTCTCACGACGGTTGATTTCTATCAGGGGTACATGATTTGGCCAAGTGACCTTGTACATGGATGAGAGTGTAGCCAAGGCATCAGCCAACTGATTTTCTTCTCTTGGGATGTGATGGAAAGTGATCTCATCAAAGTACTCTACCAATTTCAGGACATGATCTCGGTACGGGATTAAGTTGGGATGACTAGTCTCCCATTCTCCTCGGACTTGATAGATGACTAGCGCAGAATCCCCATACACTTCTAGGGTTTTAATTCTCAAGTCAATTGCCCCTTCTAAACCCATGATACATGCCTCATACTCTGCGATGTTGTTGGTGCAATCAAATAATAGCCTTGCTGTGAGAGGTATGTGGGTGTCTTTAGGAGAGATGATAACTGCTCCTACACCATGCCCTAAAGCATTCGACGCACCATCAAATACAAGCTTCCATCGAGATCCCGGCTCGGGTCCTTCATTCTCATCTATGGGAGGTTTCTCATTTACAGCCATGATATCCTCATCTGGAAAGTCAAAGCGCACCGGTTGGTAGTCTGCCAAGGGTTGGTGTGCTAAATGTTCTGCTAGCACACTCCCTTTGATGGCTTTCTGAGCAACATACTGGATATCATATTCAGACAACAACATCTGCCAACGGGCGATCCTTCCGCTCAAAGCAGGCTTCTCGAAGATATACTTGATAGGGTCCATTTTGGAAATCAACATGGTAGTGTGACAAACCATGTATTGCCTCAATCGACGAGCCGCCCATGTCAAAGCACAACAAGTCTTCTCTAACAGTGAATACCTGGTCTCACAACTAGTAAACTTCTTGCTCAAGTAATATACCGCATGCTCCTTCCTACCAGTCTCATCTTGTTGACCCAATACACAACCCATGGATCCATCAAGCACGTGCAGATATAAGATAAGGGGCCTTCCCGCAACTGGTGGTATCAAAATAGGTGGCTCTTGCAAGTAATGTTCGATCTTGTCGAATGCCCCTTGACAATCCTCATTCCATTCAATGATCTGATCTTTTCTTAACAGCTTGAAGATCGGTTCACAAGTTGCTGTGAGGTGTGAGATGAACCTGGAGATGTAGTTCAACCTGCCTAGGAATCCTCGCACTTCTTTTTTTGTCTTTGGTGCGGGCATATTCTGGATTGCTTTGACTTTATCGGGGTCCACCTTGAAGGAAAATAGTAATAGAAAAGCAGCGGAATATAAAAATTTTCCTTTAATGATCCTTACGAATGAGCATGAGTTTGTGTTTAGGATTTTACCTCTTGTTGAAAATCCTTATCTTTTCTTTCACGAACGGTGGCTGATCAACACTTTAATCACGAACCGGATTGATCACGAGCGTTGATGACGAAGAACAACGCCTCTAGTAGTCCACACGAACAACAACCTTCAAAAGAGTGCTAGCTCAAAAGGATGAAGGCCTTTTGTGAGTGGAGGCAAGAAATAAGGATTAGGGTTTTTCTCTTCTTAAGATTCTCTCTTAAGTGTGTTTTCTCAATCACAAGGGTTCTATTTATAGAACCAATTGTCTTGTGCACCAAGACAATTACTTGTCATTGGGCTACAATCACACTAAAGCCCATTTAATTAAATAAGCTTAGTAGGAGTGCACCCCCCATGTGTCATGTACACATGAGTGCTCCCTCACCATAACTAATTATGAACCGCTTATTTAATTACCATGATACCCTTATCATATTTCCATATTTCTCTGAGGTGCACCGTACCTTACGGTGTTCCAATCTCACATTAGACTGTTCTTATGTGTGTGACCCTTGTAGGTTTCCATAACGTTGGCAATTATATTAAATCCTTTATTTAATATAATAAACAATGAGCGGTATCTAGCAACACATCATTGCTACCCAAGTTATGAGAAATTAACATGTGATCATAACATAACCTTAGTGATAATATATGCGTGTATAATTACCCCTTTGCCCTTTATGTCTATATTGAACACAAAGCATACTTGGTGTCATCTTTGTCCAGTCCAATATTGGGCCCATGACATTTATCCTGTTATGCAGAATTGGCAAATTCCATCTAGGTCACTACTGTCCCTCAGCATGCTTTGTGAAGTACCCATCAACTGCCTTTATGGTTATCCTGTTACGGACAACGTTAGATCAGCAACAAAGTACTTGACTCCACATCTAGGGTACAAAGTGGTTTCAGGTCTAAGGGCGGTTTACACCATTATCACCATGAGAGTAACTTATGACACTTTGCATAACTTTGCATGTAGTACTCTCATAGCGGGTCAATCCGGTATAAATATTACTCCTAATATTTCTTATACCTATGTCAAGACTTGATAACTCCTTATCCCATGATCCATGAGATGCGATCATCAGTCTATCTTCATAATAGTCATTATGCTTTAAGGTTATCCCTTTTCACCTTAAAGCTCGACTATGGATACTTTAAGAATAGCGTCTTTATGTTTAATGTAATCTCATGATTAAGTCACACTTAATATTAAACGGACTTTCTATTCTAGGGACTTCATTATTTTGAACGTTACAAACATAATAAAGAAATGCCTATTATTATTAATAAATAAAGCACTAAAGTATTGGCCTCTAGGGCTTACTCCAACAATCTCCCACTAGCACTAGAGCCAATCAAGCATTACCTTAATACCCATAGACCTAGTATGCCCATCAAGCTTCAACTGCGCAAGAGCCTTTGTTAGTGGATTAGGAACTGTTTCCTATGTTGGTACCTTACGTATCTATCCAACTTTCTATTTCGATCTTTATCGAAATATAGAAGTGTCTAAGTATATATATAAATATATATATTAATCGTCGGTGAGATCTATTCTCCGTTATTGTTTGCAAGATCAAACCATTACCATCACTAATGTGATTTAATGTAATATGCAACACCGGAAATATAGCTTTAGCTCAATCATGAGCTAAACGATCCAAAATACTCCACCTCTGTAACTGAAATAAACATATTACTAAGCTATATAGCTTACAATGTCTATATTCAGGCATGATATACAATATATCAGTATGGAAACTACCATCAATATAACTTCCTTATAATGATATTTCCCACACCTACATATTTCAAGAAATGGTCCTTAGTTCCTTTTAAGGTCCTTAGGGATATTCTTGAAGATCAGTTAGTGTCCAACACTAGTCTCAATTTTGGTACTTATTGAATATGCTACAAGCATATGGTGTATCTGATTAAGTACATATTATGATGTGTATGATTAATCCATCTTCCAAAGCATATGGATTATTTTCACGTGTCTATCTCTCATCCAATGAGATATGCTATTGTCCTTTAGACAAAGACCAATCTTCTGACACATGCGATGATTTTACACATCAAGTGTCTGAACACTTCGTCAATATATGTACATAGGCTATTCCTAACTCTTTAGGAATCCTTGCCCAAATACATAGGATATTCCTAACTCTTTAGGAATTCTTGCCTAAGTATTTCATCAAGAGTTATTTCCTTAACCATGTCTCACATGTAAAAAGAAAAGGTTTTTGATGATTAATATGTCAGCCACATATAACACCAGATTAATATTATTGCTCCCACTAACCTCCTTGTGTGCACAAGATTTTATTATTTGTTCCTTTTTGAAGTTTTGTGAAAAACGAATTTATAAGGGACAAATAATTAAACTTCTGAGAATTTTGATATAATCAAAATTAGATAGCTACAAATTGTATACTTTTCTAGCATCCTTTGAATCAAGCAAAACCCTTCGTATATGTCTAGTACATATATATTAGGTCACTCCAATTAAGGAATGCAACTTTGTTGTCCATCTGCTAAAACTTGTAGTACAATATTCAGTAAATAGAATTTAAACAGATTTTAAGCTTTATGATTACAATTATGATTTCATCATAACTTGCATTATGACTTTGTGTGAAACCTTAAATGATCAATCAAATCTTAAAGGGTATTCTCAATACCATCCATATCAGTGTTCAATAAGAATACTCACTTTCATCGTATGAGTCTTACTCATCCTGATGACAATACCATTATTACCATAAGGTATGCGTATATGGATTCTGTATAAGATTTCATGGCATTTAGCCACTTCTCAGATTTTAGGCCTTTTACGACCTCTTACCAAGTCAAAGATTCATCTTTCATGAAAACCATATCACCTTGTTGAGTCATGATTAGATCATACATCTCACCCATGTAATATGTTAGACTTATCTAGGATTTTGTGCAACTTAAACTGATGGTCCTTCAACAACTTTGAAGAACCGGTTTATGTTTCCTTTTCAAACAAATATATTTTGTGGTACTTGAACTTATTCAAGTTCTATATCACTCCCACTGTTTCTTTTAGAGACACACTCCCACTAGAGGAATGCTTCAAATCTAGCAACAAAACAACTTTTGTCCCAAGAGTGATATAAGACCAGTATCCCTTAGATTCTTTAGGATATTTCCACATATTTATTCTTCCAATTTTGGAATTAAATTTATCTGATAAATTTTTAGTCCAAATTTTCATAAAGACAAACTTGGTGGTCTAACCTTTATATCATATATATGGTGTCTTTATGATTACTTTAAAAAGGGAAACTATTTGTGGGTGAAGATTAATTATAAGCAAATAAATTTCTAAGAGTCAATGACATAATTAAACTATCTTATATCATGTCAAACATGATGTGATAAAATTAGTTTATTATACTCCTTTAATTAAGTATTTATTACTATGACTTATTCATATGACTTAAATACTTTTGTCGAGTCATATCATTTTACTCCATTTATCAAACTCCTTGACTAATTCAAAGATTTTCTAATTTGTGTCACACACATATCCCCATTTAATGAATTTAATCATCAATGTAAATGAAGTAAAATATACTCAATATATCAAATAAATATGTTTAGTACTCGACATACATCTCATGTATATTGTTCAAATAGATCATGTGTCAATTTACTTTCAACAAGTAATTAACACATCAAATGTTTGTACTAAATAACAATGCTCTTGATATATACATATAAGGTCCAAATCTTATTTGGCTCTTATTACAACTGTTATAGATGTTGTTATCAAGATCATGGAGCCCTAGTCCATTACTTGATTTGGAGCACTAGTATAGAAGACTTTGCTCAAATGATGGGACCACTACTTGTCTTATCATTCAAAGCTACTTTTCATATCTTGTCAATACAAGGTATTTAATTAATACTTCTATTACCAAATAGAACTCAATAACAATTATTGTATTCTATTTCAAATTTGATTTTAAGTTATGGCATAGCTTTTATTGTCAATGAAACAACTTGTTTCATTCTAGACATAGCTTGACTTAAACTGTCAATGTTCTAATTCTTTAAGCACCTCTTTAGAGATTCAACATCGTGTATCATATACCCTTGATGTAGAAATAGAAACTTTGACTTTCTATAACTAGGTGTACAAAATTGAAGTCTCACTTTATTCTTTTATTTTGACTCTTTCATGAACTATCTACGGCACTCCCATTTCAACCAATTTGAAACATCCGTTCTCCTTTGGCAACCTTTATTATTCTATTCAAATAAGAGGAGTATAAATCTCATTTATATCATATCTCTATTCTTTGACAGTGCAATTTATTTCTCATTCAATTCAACAATTTTCCGATAGATATAATAATTTTGACCATATCTATCCACTAAAATTGATTTGATTGAACCTATGACCAACTCTTTGGTCTATTGAGAAATTCTATCATACTTTGTCGTTCTTTCAAAAGAACTCGTTTTAAATGATCTCATCATTTCTTTTAAAAGTATGAAATATTCTATATCTAGATGTCAACTTGATGCTTTTGACAAGCATCTTTTTCCAATCTAGTTTATAGTAGGTACTTTTATAGAGTATAGTTCAATAGCTTATAGTTCTTCTTGCGTTTGAGAACAATTCTCAATTTGTGTACCAATTCAGAAACTCTTTTCTGAGATTCTTGTCCTTCATAAGGACAATATAATTTATATTGTATAAAGTTTTAATTACAAAGATATGTAAGATATTTGTATAATTTTAATAAGGACTTTTATTAAAAAGCTTCCACAATTTTATTCAAAACAAATTACCCTCACCATTTGATTCGGAAAATCCCGTTGGAAGATTTTCTAGTGGGTCAAGATCCATATTTCACTTTGTCTTAAGTCCGCGGTGGGCGGATTACACAAGACTTAGTTATTTAGGTAGGAACTCCTTCCAATTGTATTTCATACAATTCTTGAATATATCAATTGGGTGAATAACTCCTTATTCTAATTCATCTTATGAATGATTCCCAACCATTGCTTCTTAAACTCATATAATCTCATTATATTTGTTAAGTTAAGTTTGACCCTTACTTTAGAAGTTGGATATTACAATTATCCCATCGCACCTTACCAATATAGAGTATGCACTTCGCGGTGGGCGAACCTACATAGTTCGATACTAGTCTTGATGAGTTCTAAAGCTTGGAAAGCGTAAACTTAATATTCACATATTTTATTATTAAAGAGAATGCACTCCGCGGTGGGCGAATCTACATTTTCTTTATTAATCTCTTATGTGTCTTTTGAGGGATATTTAATTGTTTGATCTCACCGGCTTGTTTAACATATTAAACGCTCTCACATGCATCAACATACATACATACATACAATAATATAAAATGATATGGTTATGGCCTCCTAACGCAAGTGTCCTCTCAAGCCAATGAGAGAACCCTAAACTAGCCTAACGATGATCTACTTCTCCAAGCATCATCTTCATGGCTGTCCTCCTTTGTTCCTCTAATAGTTCTATTATAACATTACATCAAAGAATACTCGTTTTACATACGAGGGAGTGAGATGAGAAAGAGAAGTTACATCAAGAAATTTAGAGAGAGGCACGACACGCAGGCCGTATTTAAAATTCCAAACAAAACAAAATTAAAGGACTAAGGCCATAACCATTCATCATACAAATCAATAGCAATAAACAAATAATTATTATTACTATTATTATTCACTCAATTAATAAAATATCATGATTGATCACTTTACGCAGAGTTAGCCGGGGTTCCCTTTATTATTTAATTGATTCTGATATGTTTAAATTAAACAATTTAAACATAAATGAATTGTTTAAACAGAAACAGTACCGAAACAATTTCGACTATGTTTTAAACGACTTTAAAATGAATTGTTTAAACAGAAACAATTTTCAATATGTTCAAACGATTTGAACAGAAACCCGATTTTAACAGAATGTTTAAACGATTTAAACATAAACGCGGTTTAAACAATTTAAACGATTTGCGATTTAAACAATTTTAAACAGATCTCGATTTAAACAGAATGTTTAAACGATTTAAACATAAACGCGGTTTAAACAATTTAAACAGATCGCGATTTAAACAGAATGTTTAAACGCTTTAAACATGATCGCGGTTTAAACAATTTAAACAGATCACGATTTAAACAGAAACATGTTTAAACGATTTAAATTGATCGGATATGAACCCTAGCCGTATTCTGATTCTATAACAACACAACACTTGTATTGTTATGAATCCTAATACAACGATCATACATCAAAACGTTTTAGGATTGTTTGTTCATCATGGACGATCGGATATATGATGCTTCACCAGTAACGGTTCCGAAGCTCACGCTCACAATCATCCACGTTCACGCCAATCACTTAAACATTCGAATGAATGACACGATCGGTATATCACATACACCGACGTTGTATTAGAATCGCATATCCCATATATTTTTAAAATTGATCAATCAAATTTTATTAATTCTTGTTATTATTACTATTAATACCGATTCATAATCATATTAATAAAACAGTAATAAACATCAAACCATGGATTCGTAAGTGGCTCTGATACCACTGAAGGAAAATAGTAATAGAAAAGCAGCGGAATATAAAAATTTTCCTTTGATGATCCTTACGAATGAGCATGAGTTTGTGTTTAGGATTTTACCTCTTGTTGAAAATCCTTATCTTTTCTTTCACGAACGGTGGCTGATCAACACTTTAATCACGAACCGGATTGATCACGAGCGTTGATGACGAAGAACAACGCCTCTAGTAGTCCACACGAACAGCAACCTTCAAAAGAGTGCTAGCTCAAAAGGATGAAGGCCTTTTGTGAGTGGAGGCAAGAAATAAGGATTAGGGTTTTTCACTTCCTAAGATTCTCTCTTAAGTGTATTTTCTCAATCACAAGGGTTCTATTTATAGAACCAATTGTCTTGTGCACCAAGACAATTACTTGTCATTGGGCTACAATCACACTAAAGCCCATTTAATTAAATAAGCTTAGTAGGAGTGCACCCCCCATGTGTCATGTACACATGAGTGCTCCCTCACCATAACTAATTATGAACCGCTTATTTAATTACCATGATACCCTTATCATATTTCCATATTTCTCTGAGGTGCACCGTACCTTACGGTGTTGCAATCTCACATTAGACTGTTCTTATGTGTGTGACCTTGTAGGTTTCCATAACGTTGGCAATTATATTAAATCCTAAATTTTATATAATAAACAATGAGCGGTATCTAGCAACACATCATTGCTACCCAAGTTATGAGAAATTAACATGTGATCATAACATAACCTTAGTGATAATATATGCGTGTATAATTACCCCTTTGCCCTTTATGTCTATATTGAACACAAAGCATACTTGGTGTCATCTTTGTCCAGTTCAATATTGGGCCCATGACATTTATCCTGTTATGCAGGATTGGCAAATTCCATCTAGGTCACTACTGTCCCTCAGCATGCTTTGTGAAGTACCCATCAACTGCCTTTATGGTTATCCTGTTACGGACAACGTTAGATCAGCAACAAAGTACTTGACTCCACATCTAGGGTACAAAGTGGTTTCAGGTCTAAGGGCGGTTTACACCATTATCACCATGAGAGTAACTTATGACACTTTGCATAACTTTGCATGTAGTACTCTCATAGCGGGTCAATCCAGTATAAATATTACTCATAATATTTCTTATACCTATGTCAAGACTGGATAACTCCTTATCCCATGATCCATGAGATGCGATCATCAGTCTATCTTCATAATAGTCTTTATGCTTTAAGGTTATCCCTTTTCACCTTAAAGCTCGACTATGGATACTTTAAGAATAGCGTCTTTATGTTTAATGTAATCTCATGATTAAGTCACACTTAATATTAAACGGACTTTCTATTCTATGGACTTCATTATTTTGAACGTTACAAACATAATAAAGAAATGCCTATTATTATTAATAAATAAAGCACTAAAGTATTGGCCTCTAGGGCTTACTCCAACACACCTCGATTCCCTTTTGACTGACAATGAAACCCAATAATTTTCCTGATTTGACGCCAAAGGTGCACTTATTTGGATTCAAGCGCAGCTGATACTTCCTCAACCTCTCGAATAACTTCCGGAGGTGTACAAGGTGTTCTTCTTCTGATGAGGACTTGGCAATCATATCATCCACATATACCTCAATTCCTTTGTGCATCATGTCATGGAACAGAGTGACCATGGCCCGCTGATATGTTGCCCCTGCATTTTTCAACCCAAAAGGCATGACTTTGTAGCAGAAAGTGCCCCATGGTGTTATGAAGGTTGTTTTCTCCATGTCTTCGGGCGCCATTTTGATCTGATTATAGCCTGAGAAACCATCCATAAAAGAGAAAACCGGAAATCGAGCCGTGTTATCCACCAACACATCAATGTGGGGGAGTGGAAAATCATCTTTTGGGCTTGCTCTATTCAAATCCCGGTAGTCTATACACATTCGGACCTTTCCATCTTTCTTTGGTACTGGCACAATATTGGCAATCCATTCTGGGTACTTGGCTACCGCAAGGAATCCCGCATCAAACTGTTTCTTAACTTCCTCTTGTATCTTGAGAGCCATGTCCGGTCTAGTTCTTCTCAACTTTTGCTTGACTGGTGCACATTCAGGCTTGAGTGGAAGCTTGTGTTCAACTATGCTCGTGTCTAACCCTGGCATATCCTGATAAGACCATGCAAATACATCCACATATCCTTGGAGCAGCTTGACCAAACCCTCCTTCACCTCTGGCTGTAGAGCAGCGCCTATCTTGACTTCTTTCTTATCCTCTTCAGTCCCCAGATTGATCACATCCACTGGTTCTTGATGAGGTTGGATCATCCTTTGTTCTTGATCCAATAAACGAGCTAATTCCTCTGGGAGTTCACAATCCTCTTCCTCATCCTCTTCTGTAAGATTGATTGGGAGCCCGAGATCATGAAGATTTACAGCATTGTTATGGTCCAAAGGTTCATTTCTGCATGATATTTTTTGATTTTTTAGATGAATGCAAAGGTAGTCATGATATGCAAGAAGTTATTGCCATTTTTATTATTTTTATCTTTTTTTTAAAACTGAAAAAGAGAAAGAATAAAATAGGACAAAATATGCACATAAAATACTTTTATTTATTTGATAATCATTCATTAAAACAAAGAAAGCCCTTACAAGTTCATCCACATGCCTCGGGCGTGGCAAGGGGAATTTGAAAATAACTGAAAATTACTTTGAAATAAAAAAGACTTTGGGAATCTCAACAGCCTTCCAATTTGAGAGATCAAAGCTTGTAGGACACTGGTGCACCCAATCATGGCTTCCTTGACTGGCCTCTTCATCTTCCAGCATGTTGATTTGATCACCTGATCTGAACCCAGCGCTTTCAAAAACATCCTCAAGGGGAGTAGTAAAGTCATGAATCTTCTGTTTCCCCTTAGACGGCTGATAACCCACACCCAGAAAGTTCTTCTTCTCAGGGGGAAACACCAGCTGTCCTCATCCTTCAAGAGCGCCCTCCTCCATGTCTTTCTTTAAACTCTTCCAAGACGTGATGGAACCCCTTGGCTTCTGAATAGTTTGAGCAGTAGTGGTAATTTTCAAAGCTTTGAATTGTGTTGCAAGAACATCCTCTTCACCCTTATTTGCCAAAGTGACAGTAGCAATCTCTAGAGCCTGGAACTGAGTCTCAAGTGCGTCTTCCTCAGTCTCAATGTATCGGAACGACGACAAGTGACTGACCAAGGCGTCCTCTTCTCCGGATACTATGACCAACTTGTCATCCACGATGAATTTGAGCTTTTGGTGCAATGTGGACGTGACTGCGCCCGCAGCATGAATCCATGGACGTCCTAACAAGCAACTGTAGGAAGGGTTAATGTCCATAACTTGAAACGATATATTAAACAGATGTGGCCCGATCACCATAGGCAGCTCTATCTCCCCGATCACTTCTCTTTGAGACCCATCAAAGGCTTTGACAATCATGCTGCTTGGTTTGAGAACCGGCCCGACAAGGGATAGCTTTACCAAGGTCGACTTGGGCATTACATTTAGAGAAGACCCTGTGTCCACTAACACCCTTGCAATGGTATTATCTTGGCATTTCATGGAGATGTGCAGAGCTTTGTTGTGTGAGGGCCCTTCAACTGGTAATTCTGCATCAATGAACCCTAAGCAACGACTCGCTGTGATGTTGTTGCACACTCCGTCCAACTGGGCTACCGTGATATCTTGGCTCACATGGGCCGCTTTCAAGAGTTTCAACAAGGCGGTTCTGTGGGCCTCAGAGTTTATCAACAAAGAGAGCATAGAGATCTTGGATGGGGTCTGACTGAGCTGATCTACCACCTTGTAGTCACTTTTTCTGATAATCCTTAGGAACCCATCTGCTTCGTCCACAGGAACTGTACCTTTGGGCACCCCTGCCTCAACAGTCTACTCAAAATGTTCTCATTAGCTGGTGCGGCTGGCACTCCCACATTCTCTTGCACAGGCTTAGGAACAAAAACTCTGCCGCTTCGGGTCATGCCCCCGGGCCCATCAATACTGATCACTACCGGTTCTGGAAGCGTTACTGGCTTTCCTTGTACAAATGCTGATGTGCTGTAATTCCATGGCACAGTTTTGGTATTTGTAAAGGGAAATGGTGAAGGTGCTTGAACTACCAACGGTTCTAACCTCTTTTCAGCCCTTTGATAGATGATTTCTATGGGTTTCAACATCTTTTCATGCTCGTGCTGATCTATCATAGTCACCATGTCTTCTTTGCGTGAGTAGCCAATTTGCACTAACCCTTGGTCCATTAGTTTCTGCAAACACTCCTTCATCTTGGCACAGTAGCTGGGGTCTTTCTCACATACTTCACAATCCGCATGCATAGTTAAAAACTGATCATAGCTAAGTAGAGCCTCCCTTACTGAAATCAGAGGGGTTTGGATATCCATTACATCTCTTATCAAACCTTCGGCGTTCACCACTTGATTGACACTTGCCCCGGAATGACTGGGTAGAGGGTTACCCTTTACATTTGGACCGGATTCCTTGAAAGACAACAGTTTTTGATCAATCAATTTCTGGACTTCACCCTTGAAGGCTCTACAGTTTTCAATAGAGTGACCTTCAGCTCCAGAGTGGTATTCACATGTGGCTCCCTGCTTGTACCAAGCTGGAAAAGGCGCAGTCATTTGTTTCAGGGTCCTCGGAGTCACCATCTTGCTATGGACTAAGTATGGCAGCAAATATTTATAAGGTACTGGGATCGGGTCAAACACCTTCCTCACTTGCTGTTGTGGTGGAGGAGAGGCTTGTTGTGATGGCATCTGATACGTATACCCTTGAGGTGGTGGTGGGGACGTGGGGCCTTGAGGCATTGACATCTGATAGTGAGGCTGTTGTTGCTGAGTAGTAGCTGCATAAGGAACATATTGGACCGGCATCACCGAATGATGGTGGGCCACAGAACTAGTATTTCCCTCCTTCTTTCTGGGAAAGTTGTTAGTAGGCCTCTTTGTGTTGTTCTGCGCGCTCGCGCTTGCTTGGATTTTCCCGGTCTTAACACCGCTTTCAATCCTTTCTCCAATCCTAACCAAATCAGAGAAACCAGACGATACACTTCCAATCATTCTCTCAAAGTAAACTCCTTGCAAAGTGTTAGTAAACATGTCCACCAATTCAGTTTCCAAAAGAGGGGGGCGAACTTGCGCGGCCAATTCTCTCCACCTCTGGGCATACACTTTAAAGGACTCGCCCTCTTTCTGAGTCATATTCTGGAGTTGCGTACGGCTTGGAGCCATGTCCAAGTTATACTGATATTGCTTGATGAAGGCATTGGCTAAGTCTCTCCATGACTGAATACGGCATCCCTCCAACTGCATGTACCAACTGAGGGATGCCCCTGCGAGGCTGTCTTGAAAGCAATGGATCATTAGCTTGTCATCATTGGCGTAGGACGCCATCTTTCTACTGTACATGATGAGATGATTTCTAGGGCAGCTCAAGCCCTTGTATTTTTCGAACTCTGGCACTTTGAACTTTGACGGGATTACCAGATCAGGAACCAAGCACATATCAGAAAAGTCTAAGGAATCACTGCCTCCTTCCATAGTTTTCAAACGGTCTTCGATTGCCTTGAATTTCAACTTTGCCTCCTCTAGCTGAGGAATAGACACATCAAACTTTGATCCATTATTCTGCATATCAGGGCCATGGTAAACATCTTGAGGGTCGTCTTGACCTTGCTGAACTGGAGTAGGTCGTGGCTGAGCTGAAGTTGCCCCGACCTGAACTTCTGGGTTGTTGACTGGTGGGGGAATAGAAGTAGCTCCATCCGCGAGAGGCACATATCCTGGTGGAGTGTACCCGGGAGGCAAACCGTATGCTGGCCATACCACACTGGCTGGTTCGGTAGTTACCGCTTCCACATTCACTGCTGGAGGTGGTGGCTGATTCTGAGCAGCCAACAGCTCCAACACTTTATCCATCTTCGCTGCCAATTGAGACACCTCTCCTTTCAACTCGCTGTGTTGCTCTTGCCAGTTCTCCATAATGAACCTAGAAGCTCCTCTTGTCCAATGCTGATGCCGGGGATGAAACTGTTGAGACGGGAGAGTGGCGATGAGATGATGCTTTTGTATGAATGCAAATGCATGTAAAAGTCTTTTATGCTTTATCACTTTATTTTTCATGCAAATGTTATGCAAAAATATTTTTGTATGAATGCATGAGTGCATGGATGCATGGATGCACTTTTGTAGCAGATTCTGTCACAGTGAAGCAGAGGTTCAATTATCATTTCTGAGGTCAAAAGGCTCCAAGTTACCTGCGACCCACCCCTCTCACATGTTGTTCTAAGTTCGATATGGTTAAATCACGGATCACCTCTTTGGAAACGATGCCGTTATTGCACGGCAAACGCGTCCAAAGAGGAATCTCTCGGGTTCTAAACAGAGGTCCCTAATAACAAGGTTTGGTTCTAGACCGGTTAACAAAAGGTCCCTAGAGTCACGGACCCAACGATGAAAAATGCCGACGAACACTAGTCAAACGACCGGCGACCCGACGCTCCTCAAATCAGATCTACTCTAGGCGGGGTGATTACGTGGAGAACACTAGTCAAACGACCGGCGACCCATCATAAAGACCCCTAGCTTAGCCTAAGTTTTTCTCAAGCTCGTCCAGGGATGGCAATGGGTAGGGTATGGGTAGGGTACTATAGTCCCCATCCCCATACCCGCAGTTTGAAAAAATACCCGTACCCATCCCCATACCCGCGTGGGTGACAATCTTTGTCCCCGTGCCCATACCCTGTGGGTATCTAAGTACCCATACCCGTACTTGTTACCCGCATTTTTGCTAAAAATAAATTGATCAATTATAAAATATCATATCATTTTAATAAATTAAAAAAATTTCAAAGATTTTAATGTTGATTCATGAAAATTATAAACAAAATTATTAGTAATGTCATGCTAAAGTTCATTTCTCTTTGACATATTTGCATTATATATGTTATAAATAATTTTTTTTATTAAAAATGTATTATAGTATAATAATATTATATTTTTTAAAATTGATTTATATATATTATTATATAATTATTATATAATAATATAATTAAAATAAATAAAAATATATTATGTGGGTATATGGGGTGGGTACTAAGGTACCCGTACCCGCACCCATACCCGCTCAATTTTATGGGTAATTACCCATACCCACGCCCATACCCAAAATGCGGGTTTTTACCCTACCCATTGTGGGTAATTTTTCTGGGTACCCATTGGGTATGGGTAAATTGCCATCCTGCTCGGGTATAGAGCTGCTCAAAGTAACCACGCCACAAGGGCAAAAAGGAAAAAAAAAGAAGGAGTAGAAGAAGAGAAACAGCCAGCCAAACATATAATTGACAGAAAAATAAAAGATAAAGCAAGATACTGCAAACCTGGAAATAGCAAACAAATATAAACCGCCTAAACTAGGCTTAACTCTCAAGAGTCGTCCCCAGTGAAGTCGCCAGCTGTAGCGGGCTGGAAAATTCATCCTTGCGTAACACAATGAAGTCGCCATTGACGTTTATTTATCCCGGAAGGGGAAAGGAAAATATCACGAAAACCTTGGTAAACACGGTTGAAGAACCGTGGCGGGTTCGGGAGTTGGTTATGCGAGAGGAAGGTATTAGCACCCCTCGCATCCATCGTACTCGATGGGAACCATTTAGGTGGTTTAAGTTTGTTTGCGTAGGTTTGAATTAAATTACTCTATCACTTGGCTATTTTCTACTTCGTTTCCAAAGAAATTAAAAGAAAAGTTTTTATTATTTGAGTTTGACGGTTGTAGGAGCCCGCTCCTACGTATTCCCCGGTGCAATGGGAAACTCAAAACTCACGTAGTTCTGGTAAAAAATGTTTGTGTGGTTGGTTGATTTTAGCGGGTAACGTTTATTTCGTATTCCGCTGATACAACGACGCTTGTATGCTCTACTTAGAGGCTTAAGCTGTGTATGTATCAGAGGAGTAGATAAAACGCGTATCCATTGTAAAAAGTGAGTTTGAATAATGGATGTTGCTTATTTCGCATTCCGCTGATACAACGACGCTTGTATGCTCTACTTAGAGGCGTAAGCTGTGTATGTGTCAGAGGAATGGATAAAGCGTATATCCATTGTAAAAAAGAAAGTTTGAATAACGGATGTTGCTTATTTCGCATTCCGCTGATACAACGACGCTTGCATGCTCTACTTAGAGGCTTAAGCTGTGTATGTGTCAGAGGAATGGATAAAGCGTATATCCATTGTAAAAAAGAAAGTTTAAGTGTGTGGGATTTGATTTTTAGTACTTGTTTTGTTTGGAATGAGAACTAACTCATGAACACTAGTCAAACGACCGGCGACCAAGTTAATTCGGGGAAGAAAGAAGCAAACGCCAGATTCTCCCTTTTTCATTCGCGTTGTTATGAAAATCTTAGATTAATTTGATTAAGAAAATAATTGTCCAAAAGAGAAGACGAGGGTTGGTTATTTTTAACACTTGATTCTTAGAATAAGAATTAACTCATGAACACTAGTCAAACGACCGGCGACCAAGTTAATTCGGGGAAGAAAGAAGCAAACGCCAGATTCTCCCTTTTTCATTCATGTTATTATGAAAATCTTGGATTAATTTGATTAAGAAAAGAAAGTTCAAAAGAGAAGACGGGGGTTGGTTATTTTTAACGCTTATTTTGGAATGAGAATTAACTCATGAACACTAGTCAAACGACCGGCGACCAAGTTAATCCAGGAAAGAAAGAAGCAAACGCCAGATTCTCCCTTTTTCATTCATAAGTTTTTGTGAAAATGTTCATTAATTTGATTGTGAAAACAAAGTCCAAAAGGGAAAAAAAGGAACCACAAAGATCGCAATAGTATAATAACAGATGCAAGTGGTATAATAACAAAGTAATAACAAAATAAATAAAGTATGAATGCAAGTACTTAAATTAAATGCATGAATCAAATGACATAATTAAATAATGCATGGATGCAACAATGTATAGACATATATGAAGCGATAATTAAATAATGGTGCAAAAATAACGTTGCGAGCAATTAAATAAATATGCATAAGTGTGAACAAATAAGCTAAAATAAGCAAACATGGTTATCATAAGCTAATTAGAGCTAAACAAAAATTTATGCAAGAGTAAATGATCCAAAAGTACTTAGAAAAATAATTTGGTTCACTTAAGCACTTATGTAAATAAGCTAAAAAACAATTAATCACAAAATGACTTATGTAAATAAGCTAAAAGCAAAGATAATTAACTATGAAAAAAAAAAGACAAGATCTTAGCACCCTAAATTGGATCAATAAGCTTAAAAAAGCTTTTGTTCCAATAAGTGCTTTTAAAATAAGCTAAAACAATTAATTACGCTAAAAACAACTTAATTAATAAGCTAAAACATGAAATAAATGCTATAATCATGAAGAAAATATTTTAGCATAACAGAAATGGTCAAAATAGCTTAAATGAGCTAATGGCCAAATAAGTGCTTTTGAAATAAAATAAATAAAAATTAAATCGGGGGGGTGCAAATTACTCAGAAGTAGCAAAATATAGGGGGTGCAGATAACAAGTCTGCGCCCCAAGGCCCAAACCCAGTCCAACAAAAAAACACAAAACAGAACAAAAAAAGGAACGGATTCAGTACGGTGAGCGAAAAGAGTGTACGCTAGGAAACAGAATCTCACGCGTCAGATCCATCAGACGCGTGAGATTTAAAAAAAATAAACGGATTAGGGCCGTCCTCACGCGCGCTAGATCCAGCGGCCATGATTAAATCTGGCAGCGCGTTACACAAAAACAAACAGAAGCATGACTTTTACCTACGGCCTTCAATGTTTTACCCACGGTGTTCATAGTTAGCTACGGATTAGCTACGGGATTTTGCTACGAAAAAGCTTCCCGTAGCTAATCTTCATCTTCTCCAAATTTTCAAAAAAAACTCAAAACTCAGATTTAGCTCAAAATTAAAAAAGCAAACTTCTAATCAACTCGTTTTTGAATGTTAAACATGAATATGAACACAAAAAAACACAAACAAAACATGAATCATGCAAAACGAAAAAGATCAACAAAAAGCTTCAAAAAAACGAAAATGGTGCAACATCAAATAGCTTCAAATAACAACAATCAACCACCCAGAATCAAACATCAGGTCATGAGGATGAGGTTTGCACAAATATTTACCTGTTTGGAACTCTGTTTTGTCCTCCTTGTTCTCAAACTCTCCTTAACCACTTTGTGTTTAAAACCCCCAAAATCTTCACGTTCCCTTTGATCTTTAATGTTGTTTCAACTTCTTGGATCTTTAGGAAGAGATTGATGAAGAAAAAAATGAGAGCTTCTTGCTTGTTTATGTGTTTTCGAAAAAATGAAAAAAATGAAGAAAGTTGGTATTTTTTTGGGATGATTTTGTTCTCAATTTCTGAACCTCCTTACCTCCTGACCTGAGCTGCGCAGCAGCAGTTAAATGAGGGTATATATAGTGTAGTTTTAGGTTAAGAGATGGGGAATGAGGGTAGAAGTGGTAATGTACCTTATTAGGGTTTTTGGTGATTTTTGGGTAAAGATAAGGTTTGTACTATTGTACTATCCTTGATGAGGTGGTGATTAGGAAGGTTCTAGGCTATGTGATGATGTGTTAGTGCTTTGGGAATTTTGCATTTCTTTTGATTTTTGGGAACAAATAACAAATTAAAAATAACACATAAAATAATAAAATAAAAATAAATATGCAAAATAACAATATGCATGATGATGAAATGTGATTATGCAAAATGGTTATGGATTAAAAATGAGAAAAAAGGATTTAAAATTTGATGTTAGAAAGGTTTCTTGAAATGCAAGTAACTAACTAAAAAATAAATAATAAATAATAAATAAAAATTAATGGAAGGGCAAAAATGGTAAATATGGCCTTTTATGATCATGCCATGCAAAAACCATGCAAGAAAAATAATTCCATTTATTTTTGTGCCAACTTTGACTTTTTCAATTAAAAAAAAGACTTTGTTGACTTTTTAGTCAAAGTTTCAACTTTGTTGACTTTTTCTAACAAATGCAAAAGTGAAAAATATCATGGGGCAAAATTAGGGTATGACAGTGCTCTCATGATTTCCCTTGAGAGAGCGCAGACGCTATGCTCCTCCTCACTCCCGGTGGGGGAGATTTCGAGGGTGTCGTCATCATACCGACGAACCGGTGTGGGACTTCGGTATTCATAGTTGACGCGGGCAGGGCGACTGGAATTGCCTCCTTGTCTTGCCATGTTTCGCAACCCTTGGGGAGAGTGGTGAGGCTGCTCGACTCCCTTCCCCTTCTTGGTGACAGGGGATGTTCTGTCCTCGCGCAGAGGTGGAGTTCATCCCCTTTTATTGCTCGGGGGCTGAATTCTCTCGAGGGCAGGACGCCGTTGTTTGGCTGTTTCCTGTCGAGGAGGGGATTCAGATAAGTGGTGTCTCCGCGGGGGAGAGTTAGCTGCCCGCTGGGGGCGTTGTTTTCGAGCGCCTCGATCCTTAGATTCTGTTGCGCTATCAGTTTGTTGTTTTCCTCGAGGAGGGCGAGGATTATCTGAAAGTCAGTTGGTTGGCCAGCGGGTTGTGCGCTGACTACCGGGATTTCCTGCGTGTTTAACGGGTGCTTCCCTGATTGGCGCGCCGTCAAAATTTGCATGCCGTCATCTTCCTCTGATGACAACGCAGTTTCATGACCATCCCTAGGGTCGGATTCTGGGATCGGTTGTCTCACAGGACTGAGAACCGTGTTGTGCCTCTCGGGAGAGGAAGCGGTATGGATGAAATCAGCATGATCATCGATTTGATCAGCGTTATTACGAGTGTTGGATGCACTGGCCATTGCGATGAAGGTTTGTTGAGGAACAAAGAATCGGTTTTGAACTTTAGTTTGAAAGAAGGGGAAACCAGATTCCCACAAACGGCGCCACTGATCTAACATGTTGATCAGAAAGGTTCTGGGCCAGCAAATCCTTCACTTGATGAATCCTTGGTTGAGTTGAACGGTTGAGCAGAGCAGCAAATCACCAACGGAGGGGGGGGGGGTTGTACCTGCAGGCGCTCCGATGCTTAAGTCAGTGGAGTGAACAAGTACAGAAAGTGAGAGTGAGTAAAAAGAATAGAATACCTGACCCTCCAGTGAAGGAGGGTATTTATAGATCCCCCAGCGCTGGGCCAAGGTCCTCTTAATGGGCTGTGCACAACGGCCCAATAGGAGAGACTGCCAGGATTTCTCCGTTGTTGGAGCAAGGAACCGACCTTTAGTCCTTATCCTGGTGATGAGCTGTCCCGTATTGTGTGGGGAAGCCGTTGAGCTCATTTGGAACGTGCCCTGATTAATAGGAACACGTGGGAATAGAGATAATGCTGAAGATCCGAGCAGGGACCTCGACAACAGCTGGAGAGAAGCTCATATTCATATATGTCGAGCAGGAGTTCTGAGCTCCTTGTGTCGAGCAGAGAGTGGATTGGGCCAGCTTCTAGGCCCAGTCAAGAACAGAAACTCTGAACATTTTATCACTATATAGTTCAAAGACCTTGCAATAACCTTCAATCGAAAACAAGATTACTTTGCGAACAAAACTAATAGGTGCAAACACACAATATCTATCACATAGAGTATATAGTTCAAACAACTCCACAACTTGAACGTTCATCAAATTCACTTTTTGCACAATTTTATTGGATGGGAGTCTCGTATTAGTGAAAAGATCAAAGAGATAAAATTTGGAGGACTTTGAATTCTGAAAAACTTTGATGAGCCACCCTTTATTAATATTAGAACATGAAGTTGAAGGGTCATGATCATGTGGTGATGGTTTAATGCGGTATATTTTGGTTTGGATTACAAAATATCCTCGATGTTGAATTCGAAGGTTGAAAGAGAGAGCTGGAGGAGGAAGAAAAGAGTGCCATAAACTACATGTACTGCGGAATCGAACAACATCAAGTGTAGATTTGAGTTTTGTGAATATAATTGCCCATATAGTTCTTCAAGAAGATACAATTGTGAACACTCTTTCTTATTCGTATTCATCGTATTCAGAACACTTTCGTTCTCTTACTCAATTCTCCATTTAGTCACTGACAACATTACAAGGAGTAAACATCTATTACAAAATTACAGAGGTAAACCAAAATTCGTCCACATTATATGGAGTAAACATCTATTGTCCCTAAATTAAAATATGGAAAATGCTATTTAGCAAGAATTTTTTGATGCAAGAAAGAGAAGAATCTTTGGTGACAATATTTAATTGGTCAAATTATAATCACTCTCTCTCCCATGTATGGTTAGCCAAGTTTTAATTGGTCAAATTTTCTAATTTTATGGATTCTTCTCTTTCTTACTAAATAACATTGTTCTTAAAATATTGAAATCCAAGATAGGGGAACCAAAACTCAAAATATAACTCAAAATAAATTATGATAACCAAAGATTCAAATCTTAATCATAAAACGTTTTATACAAAGTCAAATAATCCTCAATAAAATAAACATGACAAAGAAAATAAACCTGTATAAGTGTATCCAACACTGCTGGCCTCTACCTTTCTCTGCTTCACTCGTCTCCTTATTTCTTAATCATCTGCTGCGGCCTAGCTTTTTGTTCTTCTTATGTTCGCCCTTTTATTTTTATATTTTTAGGATATCAACCCTCTTTTTTTTTTCTTGACTTATATAAACCTAATTTGGCTTTAAAAGATAGAGGCTTATAAAAATAAAACACTTTTTTTTTACTAAAAAATAAAACACTTTCTAAAGCACAAAAATTTGTCAAATTTAAAAAATATGAATTTTAGTAAAAAAAACACCCACCTAACATGAGAATTTCTCATTTTTATACCATCAACTACTTAAGTAGCGGACATAGTCCACTACTTAAATAGCGCACGTTATAAAAATGAGAACTGTTGAAGGAAAAAACACCCTATAAACATAAAATTTTTGAGATTTTAAACGTAAAACATCCTACCAGTTTTTAAAATTTTGAGATTTTCAAGTAACTCTTAGTCGTGCTAATCTTGATTGATCATACTATGAAAATCCAAGAGTCCCTCTAACAAGCTCTCGTCAAAAAACTAAAACTCTATAACTTGTTTACAAAACTCTGATTTAATTTGCATTGAACAAAGTTGGGAAAGGCAGAAAATGTTATCAACATACTTAATTCTTTTTTTTACAATTGTTAAATCCTTCAAGTTGAATTTAGCTGGCCCAATTTTTACGATGAAAATAAATGTAATTCTTTCAAATCCATAGTCAGGGCGGATCCAGGAATTAACTTAAGGGGGTTCAAATTTAGAAATATTATTAGTAAAAAAAAAAGAAATTTTAAAAGCATAACATAACATATAGAAGAAATTTTAAGATAAATCTAAAGTTACTATTGTAATTCTGCATTTTTATGTGCCACTTTTTTTAAGCCAAATTTTTTGGCCTCTCTATTTTTGACATTTATTGTGATTTGGTCTCAACACATGCATTTTGTCTTAAAAAAATGTGACGTTTTACATAAAAAGATGAAATTTAAAAAGATCAGAACGGTGAAAATCAGATTTTAACAGTGTTCATGACGCATAGGAGTCCATTCTGAACGGCGAAGATCAGATTTTGAGCTTTCTAAATCTGGCTGTCGAGTCCATTTGTTAGGTGCAAATTTTTTGGTGTTTTTTGGGTTGTTTATCTCTCTTGATTCTTGTTGTATTACAAGATTGATGGTGGATATTGATGATGTTTATGTATGCCTCTAACTAGTGTTAGAGAGAACCTTGCTTGTACCCATTGTTGATTATGTTGGATATGTCTTTAAATCTCAAGATTGAAAGTCAGAATATTGCAGATTTTGTGGAAAAATATGTTTTTGAAGAATATCTGAGTTGAATTCTATTTTGTTTTTAAATTGGATATATTTAAAAATAATGTGAGATTTGGTTTTATTTTAAAAGATTGCTTTTAAAATAATAGGCATATATTTTTCTATAAATAGGGGGTGTTTTATTCATAGAAAAATTAAGAGAGCAAAGAGAGTGACAAGATGTAGGGAATTGGGGTTTGCCACCACACAAGGCTAAGGTCTTAGGATCCTAGGGGTTTGGGCAAATCATTCTTTGGATCATCTTGTGGGATCACCTTGGGTAGACTAGGTCAAATTGAGTCTCTTGGCCACGGGAAGAGATTCAAGATTTTGGGTAGAATTAGGATTAATTCTTGTAACCCAAGTGGGAATTTCTTGTTAAGTGACTTATTTGATTCTAGTGGAACGGAGAGTTGCTCTCTCCCCCAGACGTAGGTTCATTAACACCGAACTGGGTAAACAAATTGATTGTGTTCTTTCCTTCCGCTGTTTATTGCTTTGGATTATTGCATCATCGTCTCTGTCCCCTTATTATTTGGTTGCTTGTTACACTTGCCCACACATCAGTTTATTATTGGTGTGAGTTTTTTAGTCGAATTCACAACAGATTATAGTGGAGATATTAAGTGGCCTACGGATATCCCGTGGTTTTTTACTCTTAGTTAATGGAGGTTTTTCCACGCTAAGATTGTGTTGTATTGTTTTGAGTGTTTTGTTAATTGTCGTTATATTTATTATTTGGCTGCGGGAGAGATTGCATCGTTGAATTGTTCCATTAGTTTGTGGTTTCCACGCAACATATTGATAATAATTTGTCCTTTTTTAAACTTCTCCACCATTAATTACTAACTTACTAATATATGTACCCTAAGTTACGCATACATTTACGTCCAACACCATTGACTAACAAATGATTAAATATGATTACCTTATCTGCAATTGTTAAACTATTGTATCGTGTTCATTAGGGATGTTCACATCACATGTACAGGTGACTCATTCAACCCAGTGATCCAACCTAACCTGCATTTTACTTGAATTCGGTTAAGTGTTGGTCCAATTCGAAGCAACCCCGTTCAGACTCGAAGTGGTTTGCTTCGGAAAGGATTGAACCCATTTTAAAAAGATTGTTACATTTATTATTTTTATAGTATAGTTTATATTTTTATGTTTTTTCCTTTTCTTTTTAGTTTCCTTACCAAAAATATATATTTTTATGTTTTAAATCTTAAATTTTGATACTATATTAAAAGTTTTTCATATAATTTCAAGTGTCTAGATATTAAATAGTAAAATTAGTTTAGATTTTAAAATTTTCATAAAATAAAATGTAACATAACTATTTTTTTTAGAATTGTCTACAAAATTATATGTAATGACCTGTTGACCGAATCGAACTCAAGTTTAACATGAAAAATTAGGATTTTATATCTAAAGGAATTTGATTCCGTGTCTTTTTAATTCTCTGATGGAGCAATATATACAAAACTACAATGCCTCAAATTAGGCAACTGATCATCCTATATTAATGTACATTAATATACTAGTCAACATATATCAATATACATTAATAATATAATAACAACCAGTAAAGACAAATTACAAACAATTAACATTATTAGAATCTATTACACCCCCGCAGTCGAAATGGAAGGGTCACGAACGCTGAGACTGTTACGAAAATCTTCAAACAAGATAAGAGGCAATCCCTTAGTGAAGATATCGGCTATTTGATAACGAGAAGGAACATGACGAACACGAACCTCTCCACGCGCCACTTTTTCTCTAACAAAGTGAATATCCATTTCAATATGCTTGGTGCGTTGGTGTTGAACGGGATTGCCTGACAGGTAAATGGCACTCACATTGTCGCAATAGACCAATGTTGCTTTGCGAACCGGACAATGTAGTTCCAAGAGAAAATTACGAATCCAACAAGATTCAGAAACAACATTAGCCACTCCCCGGTACTCAGCCTCTGCACTAGAGCGTGATAGAGTAGGCTGACGTGTTGACGACCATGAGATTAGATTGTCGCCCAAATATACACAATACCCTGACGTGGATCGTCTAGTATCCGGACATCCTCCCCAATCAGCATCAGTATAGGAGACAAGATATATCATCTATCGAAGAAGGAAAAAGATGTAAACCAAAACGAATAGTGCCCTGAATATATCGTAATATACGCTTCAGTGCATTCATATGCTCATCCCGGGGGTCATGCATATGTAGGCAAATCTGTTGAACAGCGTAAGAGATGTCTAGTCTCGTAAATGTGAGATATTGTAGAGCACCTGCAAGACTTCGATACTTAGTCGGATCCTCATAAGGAGTGCCTATTTTAGCACCGATCTTCGGTTTAGTGTCAACAGGGGTTTGAGTTGATTTGCAGGACCTCATACCTGCACGCTCGATTATTTCCTCTGCATATTTCCGTTGTGACAAAAACAATCCTCCTTTGTGTCGAGTCACACGTATGCCCAAAAAATCATTCAAATGGCCTAAGTCCTTCATAGCAAACTCAGAGCTAAGGCTAGCCATTAAAGATTTTCGAAGATCATCAGTAGAAGCAGTCAAGATAATATCATCAACATATAACAATAGATAGGCCATATCAGATCCATTTTGATAAATGAACAAAGAATTATCTGATTTACTATTAGTGAAACCAATGATAGAAACAAAATCAGAAAACCTTTTGTACCATGCACGAGGAGCCTGCTTAAGCCCATACAAAGATTTTCTCAGTAAACAGACATAATCAGGATGCACAGAGTCTTTTTCATTCTCTGATGGAGCAATATATACAAAACTACAATGCCTCAAATTAGGCAACTGATCATCCTATATTAATGTACATTAATATACTAGTCAACCTATATCAATATACATTAATAATATAATAACAACCAGTAAAGACAAATTACAAACAATTAACATTATTAGAATCTATTAATATCCAATATAACCAACTTAACTTTGATTGAATCGGATGACAAATTTAGTAAAAAAATGATCCAACCCGACCCGAGTAGACTCTTATCCGTAATGAATTTTATTTGCAGACATCCATTGGTACCATTTGTTGTTATCTCTACCTTGGAGACATCACAAATAGATTTTGGACAGAACATTCATGATCTCTACGAGGATTTATAAATTATCATTAAGTAACAGATTAGTGTAACATTTAAACGTTTACTTTGTCAAGTGTAACAAGACAACAACAATTATATGAACGAGGCCTGCTCTTTTACAAAAAAACTAGTACTATTTACAGATCCACTGAATCATTAGGATTATAGAAGCCACTCACTATTTATAAAATAATAATAAAATTATATAATTAATCAATGAATTAATTAATATAAAATTCTTGGTGTTCTGAATTTTGGCTCGCGATTGAAGGATTACAACTTACAAGTAGTCTTCAAAAATACATGATTTGACTCACGTGCGCATATACTTTTTATTCTACCAATAGGAATAGGTCCAATCTTTTGTTATTATAATTAATTAAAAACTATTGTCATAATCTACAATATGTTGGTAATCATAAGAAAGAAAGAATATAAAAAGTACCATTGTAATTAAAAATTCAAAGCCACCCTCTCTTTCTCCAATCTATATCTATAATATGTAATAAGCCACAAAGATTTATGTTCTCTCTCCTATAAGAATACTCTTCTCTCATTCATTTGACATTAAATGTCATTATTATAATAAATTCAAATTCAAATAATTCTAATTCCTTTAATATTCAAATTATTATTATTTCAATTGTAAATAATTTTTTATACAAAATTCTTATTATTTTTGTGCATAACTATTTTTTAAATAAAATTATTATTTTTTTCAAACAACAAAAAATATTATTTTTGTGCATGACAAATATTTTTAACAAGTTATTCAATTATTATAAAATATGTATGAATTTGATTTTTAGTTTATATATAATTACTTAATTTTTATAAAAAAATTATGCAAATTAAATCAGTTCTATTTGATATAAAAGTCAACAAAAAAATGAACTTTTTATTTAATGTGTAAAAGTCACAAGGATTTATGTTCTCTCTCCTATAAGAATACTCTTCTCTCATTCATTTGACATTAAATGTCATTATTATAATAAATTCAAATTCAAATAAAAATGAATATTTACCAACACCATTACTTCTTGATCCTGAATATTTTTTATCATTATTACAAATAAAATAATTTATCAATATAATTGAAATCAATCAATTAGCGGTATCAAAAAAAGTAAAAATCAATCAATACCAACACACGTTCATTTTTTAAAAATCGTTTAAGAACTTCAATCAGGTTAGTCACACCTTTCTTAATAATTTCTTTTAGAAATAACTGAAAAATCCCCAAAAATTCTTTTGCCATTCTAAGGAGATCGTCTTTGAGAACTCTCAATGAAGGTTGAATGTTAATCCAAAAATGGAGTAGCGATCATTTTATACTTATCCAAAAAAGAAGAATAAATTGAAAATGATTTGAGTTATTGTGCCTTCTGCGAAAAAAGGATCCAATAAATCGTAGAATGATCATAAGTAATTCTTGAGTTTTCTTTTTTGCAATGCGATTGAACTACTAAATATAGTAATCTATTACAGTATATGTAATAAGCGAGAACGATTTTAAAACCTCTTTCTATCCACGTGGCATTCTAATATTCTTTTACTTTTTTAAATGGATATGTATGATTGATTATAAAAAAGGAAAATAATGATTTATATGTATGATTATTATAATTGTAATTGGTTCTTCTTTTACGGAATTAATCCAATTTTATAATTGTCGAGTGTTTATTTGACTGTATTTTAGTTGTATATTATGAAGTCTACACCTCAACAAAATTGATATGTAATATTATTGATCTAATTGTAATAAAAAAATAATAAACAAATCAATATCTATAATATGAATAAGCAAGAATCATTTGTCTCTCTCTTTCTTCAAGAATGCTAGATTCTGAACAACTCTTTTATCTCCTTCATTTGACAATTAATGCATTAAATACATTTATTTTTTAATTAGTTTTCAAATGATTTTTTTTGTTACATGAATGCTATTAATTGCGAATAATTTTTCACAATAAATTTGATGATTGTGTATTTTTCCTATAAATATTTGTTTTGCATTCAACATTCTTCACACTATTTCAGTATTCATTCATAGAAGTTGAAATTTTTCCAAAATTCTTTATTTTTAAATGTCTATACCTAGACTTATATTACTTAGATATTTATCATTATTTCCATTTCAGGGTTGTTATTTTACCACGATGACAATTTGGTGTGTGTGGAAAGGCAGTCAATGTTTTGTTATTCTAAAGTTGATCAGTTTATGTCTATTATAAGAGTTGAGATACGTTGACAATATGTGCAATGTCAAAATTAATTTTGACATCAAACTTTATTAATCCATTTGAGTTGATCCAATGGTTAACATTTATTATCCTCATGTGACCTCATTTTTTAACTCTCTCAAGTGATTTTTTTTGTTTCGCATCCTATTCTACCATATATTATCACAAGATTTTTTCTTTTTGTAATTTATACAAGCCTAGAATTTTACATATATATATATATATATATATATATTAATATGGGAACCTATTTTCATTTTTTTAATTTATATGGAGAATTTTTTGCTTTTATTTATGATGCCTATGCCTATTTTTTATCAATATATTAATGCAAGGACCTATTTTTTAAATTATTTATACGGATGTTTATTTTATTTGGATACTATTAAAGTGTACAATTAAATAATATAAATTATGTCGTGCAATTTGTTTAGACTATTTTTTTGGATCATGCTAATTTGTTTTTCTGGAGTACATGTTAACAACCCAAAGATCAAAACAATCTCTTAACGTTTCTGCGTTTCATTTTTTATTTAAATCATTAACATGTGTCATTATTTAAATCATTAACATGTTCCAATGGCACATGTTAGCATTTTCTTATCTTTTTTCATAGTTATTTTACTTTAGATATTATGGAATTAAGTTAACTATTTTTGTTTGCTCAAGGGGCTTTGTTTTAAGATATTTATACGAGATTTTATACTTTTACACATATATTCATAAATGGACCTATTTTTTGTATTTTTTATGGGGACCGTGTTCTTTTTTTCTTTTGTTATTTATATAGTACTTTTTTTTGTTGATTTATACGATGACTATTTACTTATATTAATATATTAATACGGAAATCTATTTTTATTTTGTAATTTATATGAGAATTTTTTATTTATAATTTATATGGGGCTGGTATTTTTACACATATATTTTTATGGGTCTATACTTATGTGGCGGTCGAACTCTGAATTATCAAGGAATTTTTCACCTGGGAACCAAATGATTAATATTAAAAAATATATATTAATATATATAATATAATAACTATATTTTTATTCATATATTAATACAGGGACATTATTTTAGTAATTTATTTGAGGCTCTATATTTATTCAGGTAATTTCTTTAGGGTATCTTTTGACCAAAAATAAATGATATTAATTCATTCAATTTGTTAGAGTACATCGATTATGAAATACAAATTAAAAGTCGCTAAAAATAAATAGGATAAATTTGCAAACACACTCATAGCAACCATGTTAATAGCATAAAATCACAAATTACACAAACTTACAAATATGACTATATTGAAGTGTCTAGAATAACCATGCATCTGAATATGTAGCGTTGATTATACCAAAATCGACATTAATTGGAGGAACCAACTGTCCGGTTTATGTTCTATAATTATATATTTTTCCTTTTTTTTGTATTAATAAAATTTCAGATTATGGAAAAATTAATTTCAAAATAAAGAATATCCAAATAATACATTAATATTTTTTAAATATGTAAAAATCAGTTAGGCGAATTTCTAACCCGTGCATGGCACGGGTATGGACACTAGTTATATATAAATGAGACCTTACTCATGAGAACGTGACACATGGCATTTTACAATACAATTATTTATTGCATTAATTTTTAGTTAATATTTTATAACGTTATATTTTTAATTAAATACTAACATAAATAATATTTATATTATTTATTTCAAAATGTTACATTTTAATTAATTATTGATAACGTTACTTTTTATATTAAATATATTTTATATTTATTTGAACGTTGCATAACAGTTTTGTCGGTTACATATATATTTTTATTTTTATATTAATGTTAAGTTGTAACGGATATTTTGTCATAAAATCATATTTATTTTTTGTCTTTCTAAAGTTATCTATAAATACAAATCATTTTGCCAAAAAAACTCACAAAGTTTCGAAATCATATTTGTCTACTTCAATTATCGCTAAACATGGCTCCAAAAATTAACCAAATTTCCGAAATCAACAAAGCAGTGAAAGTTTGAATATTGTTGTTCGTGTAATTCGGATGTGGTTGGTTAGTGATGTGTCAAGCAACGGTGGACCATTTTCTTTGGATATGATACTAATGAATTCAACTGTAAGGAATTTTCTATAAGTTTAATTTTTATTGACACTAATTCTTTATTTTTTTATGTATTATATTAATATATTGTCTTATCGTTAAAGGAAACAAAATACAAGGTACAGTGCGTCGCACTCTAATTTATAAGTTTGAAAAAGACTTTAAGGAAGATAATGTTTACTCGATTACAAATTTTGGAGTTGTTGCAAACAGTGGATCATACCGTGCTATTAGGCACGAGTATAAATTAAATTTTCAATTCCACGCGAAGGTTAAACTTTGCAACTCGAAAAAGGTTTCTTACGATATATATATATATATGTTTGAAAGTCCGGTTCCAGCATTTTCACTTGATTATGATACAAACTATCTTTATGGAAAGAAATATTAGTATGTTATGTATTATTTTTTGTTTTTGTCATTATCACATTGTAAATATGTGGTATCAATAATCGTGTGTATAATCATATTTTGTAGATATTATGGAAAAGCTAACCGGCGTTTGAATTCAAAAGGAGTATGAACGCAATGGTTTGAAGACCAAAATGGTTGCAATTCAGTTGGACTATGATGGATTAATACCACATATTTTGCAATTCAATCTATGACAAAATATTCCAATGCTTTAAAAATTCTTTAATCATATATGTATTATTTACACAGATTCAAGTTTAAAGTTACCCTTTTTGGTCCATATGTTAATGAGTTGAATGCATTCGTTGTGTCTGGCAAAACTGAAAATACAATAGTCGTTGTGTTAATGTTACATAATTAATATTTAATAAATATAAATTAATTTTGCACAATTAATAAAAAAAGAATTAACTGTACTAAATTAACTATATATCATGAACTAAAATAATGTTTTGATATATGTATTTAAGTTTCCAATAAAATATATGTCATCCTTTTTATAATATTCATGAGTTATAAACTATTATTTATTATTATTAAATATTTATTATAAACAAATGCAACTCTATTCATAAGAATATGACATGTGTCCCTTTTCATTTAGTTATTTATTACATTAATTTTTATTTAATATTTTATAACGTTACATTTTTAATTAAATACTAAAATAAATAATATTTATATTATTATTCCAATATGTTACATTTTATTTAATAATTGAAGACGTTACATTTTATATCAAATATTTTTTTATTTATTTGAACGTTACATAGAAGTTTTGTCGATTATATACAAATTAGAATTAATTAAAAAAACGTTTTGGAATAATAAAATTGTAACTGATATTTTATCGTAAAATCATATTTATTTTCTGTCTTTCTAAAGGTAACTATAAATACATTTCATTTTTGTCACAAAAACTCACAATGTCATTTGCTAAAATTGGCCTACTTGAATTATCGATAAACATAGCTCCAAAAATTAACCAAAATTATGAAATCAACCAAGTCAATGAGAGTTTGAATGTCGTTGTAATTCGGATGTTGTTGGTTCCTGATGTGTCAAGAAACAATGAACTATCTTCTTTAGATATAATACTAATGGATTCAACCGTAAGAACTTTTCAATAGGTTTAATTTTTATTTTACACTAATTCTTGATTTTTATTATGTATTATATTAATATTCTCTTTTATTGTTCATGAAAACAAAATACACGGTACAATGTGTCGCACTCTAATATATACGTTTGAATTGGATGATTTTTTTGATTGTCATGATTTATTATTTGTTATGTAGAGAGATTGAATTAGAGTTTTTGTGCGAAGAACAATGATATGCAAGAAAAATAAGAAAAATTCCATACTTTGTGTTTGCGTTTGTGTGTGTGTGTAATTTGACCTAATATATGTGTCAATCTAAGTTTTCTATGATAGGATGTAAGGAAAAAAAAACCTACAAGTTGTTAAAGGGGGTATTGTTAACTTGGAGTGTGTCTTCACTATTTATGTTAACAAGAGAATGTTTTCATTAGACGAGACAGGAGTAACATCCAATGCAAAAGTCCAAGTGGGCAAAAAGATTATTAAAATAAATAAATATTTGTTGAACATGAATATGTTTCTTTTGCATTTTTGCTTAATGTTTCTTGATTGGAATTTCAATTTAATATAAATTTTTGTTTTCAAATATTATTCTTTACAAGATTATGTGTCAATGTATCTATATTATTGACTTCTATATAAATTCATATAAATCCATTGATAAAAAAAATTTGATCCTTCATACGAATCCTATGTTAAGCACAATTTTATTTTACAAATGATACAATCATTAATAATTGTTGTAAGGGGTTGTGCATGTTTGTGTGTGGTTTATAGGATATTTGGTTTTGATGTTGGCTCTAACGGTGATTCCTATAATGTTGTGGTTGATGGAATTAATATTCGTTGTCGGAGCTTCAAAAATAATTGGTCTTGAGAATGATAATATTGTGAAGGTATCTTATAATCTATCCATATTTGTAACTTTATTATATAATAATATTTTATGCTTTCAATTTTAATATATTTTATTTTTATTTTTATAAGATTCATATTGCATGTTCAAAGTAACTTTAAATTAATTTAAAGAGTTATTTTTTGCTCAAGGATGGTAAGTGGACTCATACACAATACGAGTGCAAATATTGTTGCCCACAAATATATGAGTATAATACAAACTTATTTAAAACTGAAAGGAGTATTAATTACCCGTACTCTGCACATACTCTATAAAAATACTTATTTTGTCACAAAAAAAAATCATCAGATTAACAAAAATACTGAAATTCAGTTAATAAGTTAACTCTCATTTTTTTATTCTCCCTTAATTGTTGGACAAAACTAAAGATGTCCAAACAGACTATCCGACCTTCAATGGGCAGACCCAGATGGGCTTCCAGCTTTATCTGTCCGGGGCAAAAAATCCATATTTAAAGTTTAAATACTCTAAAAATATCCGGGCTAATATTTTAAGGTCCAAGCCCTACATTTATTTGTGTTCGGCGGACCGGTGCATACGGGCTAACCAATTTTGACAACTTCAGAGTTGTTAAAACAGGTCGAGCCAAAAAGCCTGTATTTAAATTTGGGCTTTTTAGGACTGGGGTAAACCCCTAAAAAAATCTTTGCTAATATTTTAAGTTCGAATCCCTAAATTTATTTCGGCTTTACAGGTCGGTAAATATGGACTAGCCCCATTTTGATAGCTCTAGAACTGTATCTCGAAAAGAGTTAATGCATTAACATGACCATAAAAAAATCATCAGAATAACAAAAACACTGAAACATTCACTACCATATTGGAAACATCATACCCAAACATTTAAAAACAGATAAAAATTATTACTGAATTATGACTGAAAAACAGATAACATAAATAATTAGATTGCAAAGGGATAGAACAATGTAAAAGCTCACAATTAGCAAACTTATTCAATCACCTCTATAAACTTCCTTTGAACTTTGATTCCTCTAAATTTCAATCCATTATTTTTTTTATATAATTCATATTGATGCTCAAAGCGACTTAAATGTATCTAAAGAGTTGTTCTGTTTTCAAGGATAGTAAGTAACCTCATATTCAGTAGGTATCCGCAAAAAATGAGCACACACATTGGTAATCATCCACAGTAATGAACGAGTATGGGTACCTATACCTTAGTACCCACCTCCTCATACTCACATATATATATACACACACACACACACATATATATATATATATATATATATATATATATATATATATATATATCAATTTTTAAAAATACAACATTATTAAACTGTTTCACATTTGCAATTAAAAAATGTGTATTTATAATATAATGCAAACACAATATGAATATGTCAACAAAGATATATACAAATTAAATATTAGTATTATTAATAATAATTTTTTTATATAATTTTCAAAAGTCAATATTAAAATATTTTTTAAAAATAATTATATTAAAACTATATCTTATATTTTAATTGATCAATTAATTTTTAGTAAAGTGGAAGGTAATTAGTACGAGTATGAGTACTATGATACCCAAGTGATACGTGTTTGATACAGATACAAATATTATTAAAACTGAAAAAAATGTTAATTACGGGATCCATTCTAGTTCTTATAAAACTTTTTCCCTAGTTTATTCCATTCCAAATTGAACGGTTTTATTTAATAATTTAACCCATTTAGTTATTCTCTCAATACCTATTCACTTCCCTTCTATATATACACAAGTGCAAATCATTCAAATCTTCCATGCAAAAAGCGAACAACATTAACACATACACACATATACACACTTAGATAAAGAGAGTTATTTTTCACTAAACAAATTAAATATATTCATTCAAATTGATAAAATTCTTCGATTCATTATATACCAAGAGAGATAGAGATTATTTTGTAGCTAGCTTTATAGAATGGATTTTTACTCTTTCCGCTGATTTATTTGATATTTCATGGGGACACATGTTTTTCTTCAACAACGTCGACTCTGATTCTTCATCCTCTAGTGGTGAAATGGATTTACAAGAATCCACATACAATATTACATACAATGGGCACGTCAAAGAAGAAAATCCACCACCACCGGTATCAATTGCTCCAAAAACCCTAAATCAACAACCAACACCATTTAAACGAGAGAAGAGACTCTATAGAGGAGTGAGGACACAACCATGGGGAAAATATGCAGCAGAGATAAGGGACACAACAAGAAATGGTGTTCGTGTGTGGATCGGAACATTTGACATGCCTGAAGCCAGGGCCGGCCCAATGTAAGACCCAAGATTTCATTGTATAGTTGGTTTAAGGAATATTAGGGTTTCGATGTGTTCGGATGGTGAAACATCGTGTAATTATGAGGTTTTGCTGTAATCGAGTTTGTTTTGTGCTCGTGCACTGTAATTGTACAGACTTTTGTCTTGTGATCCTGTTGCTTGAATAAGAAGTTATTTGTGGTTTCAGAATAATAAGTTTTGGATTATTCTTGTTTTTGGAAAAACGAGTAGGATTTTACCCATCGTTGTAAAATCTTATTGCGTCTGTTTTGAGTGAGGTTTCGGATGGAAGCTTTATATATCTGCGCGAGTTAGGATATATTCTGAGAATAATTTTCTGAGGTATGGAAGAAAATTACAGTCGCGGAAAAAGATTCAGCGATAAGTTTTGGAAATGTTAAACGTTAGACGTTCTTTCTGTAGGTTTTCTGTTTTGGTGAGTTTCGTTCGTCGCGGCGCGCGAGAGCTGAACGCGCGAGTGTTTCTATGAGATATTGAGTTTTATCTCAAGTGGGTTTGAATTGGTTTGATCCAATGGCTAGGGTTTTGTCTTGGCATTTTGTCTTTGATCCAATGGTGGATTGGCTATCAAGAGCTAATGCATAGTAAGGAGGTTTGTTCATTGTGGACTTAGAAACATCACATATTTCACTCCATTCTTTCTCTCTTTCACGTGGAACTCCATCACTCAACCTTAACCTTCACTAAATTTTCCATTCTTCACCATTTCACTCCATTTCAAGCTTTGGAGCTTAGAGGAAAGTTGTAGAGAATCACTTTCTTAAGGTAACCACTCTTTTCTTTCTCATTTTTGGTTGGTTAAAACTCTTGGAGTGATGAGTTTTAGTTTATGTTCATGAGATGGAAAGGTTAGGAATTGATTCTTGTTTCATGAAAGTTGTTCATGAGAGCTTAGGAAGCATGCTAGGCTTTGTTGTTTTTGTTTTCCATGAGTTGGTGAAAAATCTCATGAGAAAAGTTAGGGTTTTGGTTGGTTTATGTATTGATCAATAACATGTGGTTAAGTTGTAAGGTTTTGAAAAGAAAAGTTGTCTTTGAACCTTTGGGCGAAAGGGAAATGCGTTGTATGGTTTTGTTTTAGAAAATCCGATGAAAAATATTTTGAGGTTTATGAAAATATTTCCTAAGTGTTTTGGGTAGTGTTTTGGGGTCAAAATGATTTAAAACTCTTGCGACATGTGGTGTCGCTTTTTACTTTGAAAACATGTTTGAAAATAATAACCGGACGGTTGAGGCCCGTAATAAAACTTGTGCTTGGATTTGGTTTTGATTTTGGAAATGAAAATCAAATGACTTGCACTCGAAGCAACCAACATGCTTTCGGAAATGTGTTGCTTGCTTATGAAAATGGTTTGCTTTTATGCCTTGAAAAAGTGTTGGGAACTAATAGGATCAAACTAGGCTTGGGGTGGAAAAAGGAGGTGTGAGTTGCTGTCTTTTGCTGTCATGACAGGTGCAACTCGTTGAGCGAGTGGTTACTCGCCAGGGCGAGTGTCACAGGTCCTAACAACTCGCCAGGGCGAGCTCCAGAGCGAGTAAGACCAGTACTCTCTGCCTTCACTCGCCACCAACTCGCCAGGGCGAGCTCTGGGAGTTGAGATTTTGGATTCTGATTTCCAAACTTGGTTTTTAGCCTTCTAATCCCTTTTTATTAATTTATGGAAGTGTTTGGAATTGGAAACGAGTTTTTCGGATACTCGGAAAGTACGTAGCTTATAACGCAAGAAAACGGCCATTTTGCATTTCAAATTATTTCAGACTTTGGCCTTTTGTTTTGAGTCCTAAAAATAGTATAAATAACTCATGGTGGTTGATCAATACGATAGATTTTGGTATGATATCCGAAAGAGTGAATTTTACCTTAGAAAACCTTTGGTTTTTGGGGTTTTAGAGTCCAATTCATTAGGGATTGATTTGGTTATGGTTTTGATTGAATACTTTGCTTGTTTTAGGAAGCAAGTAAGTGTTGTGCGATCGTGTGATAGTTGAGTGCTTGACGAGGTAAGGGCTCCACTTTATTTCCGTCTTTTAAAACGGTTACGACATGCTTGAATTTGCTGTTTATGCATTTGCTGTGTGCTTGGCATGTTTGTACTTATGTATTCTCGTTGATGAGAACGTGGTTATAAATTCGTGTGCAATATACATATGATTAGGAAAATGTATGTAGGTTGTGACGACTTGTGCATAAGCTTTAGACTATGTGATTGTTTGCATGAGCATATATGAATGCGTGCGTCGGATAGGACTACGCGGGGATTTTGTCTGTGTGACTATCCTGTATATGCCGAAGAGAATATATGCCATGCATTTCATAGTTGCGTGCCTAGGTGTATGTCTGTGTGACTTTGCCTACGTACCGGGCGTTTGACTGTGTGGCTTCGCCAAATCCTTCTGGATTTATATTGAGTTGGTGTTTGTCTGTGTGACTTCGCCTGGTGTTTGTCTGTGTGACTTCACCTGCCTTGTGTGGCATTTTAGTGCGGGTACGTATATTTCTGTGTGGCTTTGCCTACCCCACGACTCTTCGAGGAGAGGTTAATTTTCCGGAAAATCATGCATGTGACGAACCAGTAATCGGTTGTCACACCCATTGTAGAAGTCTGCATTAGGATTGGTGATTTATTTATATAAACCCGTTGGTGGGAATTACTTTTAAGTTAAAGAGCTTTCTCTTGTGTTTCGTGGAAATTTGTTATGTGTACATCTTTCGCACCGGTTATATATATACATACTTGTATTTTGTGGTGACCCTTTCTTTCATTTGCGGGCTCATCCCACCCAGATGATAGGTTAGGTCGTGGTGACGACGGTGGCTGTTCCAGGCCCCAGTGAGCGGTTGGAGCTGTAGCCTAGAATAGTTAGACTATGCGCCGGTGTGTTTTGTGCACCGTGCTTTTTGGTTAGCATAGGATTTCTAACTTGTTTTGATACTTAGACTTGGATTGTAATTATTCAGGAATACACTTTGCTTGTCGAGGCACCTTTAGTAATGAGTTCTTTTGTATATTTGAATGCCGGTTCATTTAAAATCTTTTATGCGCACTCTGAGTGTTAGTTGAAAAAGAAAGAAAAAAAAATAATGCCCTTTTTGGCTTTCGAAAAACAGGGTGTTACAATTTGGTATCAGAGCACGGCTTTAAATCTTCAAAGGGAAAGTGTATACTTGAGTCGTTAGTCCAGAGTCGGTTAGAACATAGCTAGAGTAGTGTCGGTTCTAGTGGTTGTTCTGTGCCGGGTTATGTGTTACTAGCCGTTGTATGAACTTTCTGTTGAGACTCAGAAATGTTTGGATAAGGAATCTAATCAGAATTGGTATTGTGCGGAATAGAATGCCTCCAAGAAGGGCACCTACAGCACCTATGGCGGATAACGTTGATATAAACCAGATGGCTTATGCCATGCATACGATGGCAGCGGCTGTGACTGCACAGAGCCATGCTAAGGCGCGGAGAGATATGGAAAAGCGCGAAAGGGAAATACTTGCGGCTGGGTCTAGACTTCTTTCAAGTTTCAACCACCAAACTCCTCCTAAGTTTAATGGGGAGGGAGGTCCGGAAACTGCTGATTTATGGCTCCAATCTGTGGAGAGAATATTCGGGGCAATTCATTGTCCAGAAGGAGAGAAGGTGGTCTTAGCTACCTATCAGTTACTCGGGGGTTCTGAGTATTGGTGGAGGAACACCCGACTGATCATGGAGAATGTTCATGAAGAGTTAAGTTGGGAGAACTTCAAGAGGAGGTTCTTGGCCAAATACTTCCCTGAGACAGCTAGGGAAAGGTATGGGGAAGAGTTTCTGAGGCTGAGGCAAGCGGGCATGAATGTTGAAGCATATGCCAAGAAGTTTGAATCACTATCCCGTTTCTTCCGCTTCTTTAGGGATGGGATAGATGAGGATTATATGTGCCGTAGATTCCAAGATGGGCTGAGGTACGAGCTGCAGGATGCGGTTGTGCCATTGGGTATCCGACAATTCCAGGTCTTGGTTGAAAAGTGCCAAGAGGTGGAAGACATGAAGAATAAGCGGGTGAACCGCCAAGGGAATTCTAGTGCTGGGGGACCAAGTCGTTCAAGTGGTCCGAGTCAAAGTCAGAATAGTGGGAGGCAAGGGAGTAAGCCTTATAACCGTCCTCAGCACAGTAGAGGACCGGGCCGATCGGTGAATCAGGGAACCCGGGGAAAATCTGAGGGTAGTAAGGGGACTTGCTACAACTGTGGAGAAGCGGGGCATTTTTCTAATGAGTGCACGCAACCTAAGCTGGGAAACATCTGCTATAATTGCAAGAAGCCGGGACACTTTGCTAGAGATTGCAGAGCCCCGAAGACTGGGCCGTCGGCGAATGTGACACAAGGTTCATAGGGTGCCAGACCTGCGGCAAAGGCACGTGCTTACTGTATGGGCACTGAGTTGAGTGGGCAGGCTAGCAATGCCATCCACGAGAGCTGCCACATCGCAGGTAATTCTTTAACTGCTTTGATTGACACGGGGGCAACCCACTCATTCATATCTTTGACATGTGCAAACCGTTTGAGTTTGAATGTTTATGTTCTTCCGTTTGATTTGAATGTTTTGACTCCTGCTAAGGATTTGGTAGTGAATACTGCATGTTTGCATTGTTTGGTAGTAATCCAGAATAGGGATTTTCTGGTCAATTTGGTTTGTCTACCGCTTTTATCTCTCGAGATCATCCTCGGGATGGATTGGTTGTCCTATCATTATGTGATTCTAGACTGTGCTCGGAAATTGGTTTTCTTTCCCGAGCCAGGTGTGCGAAGGTACTTGTCTGCAAATCGGCTTTCCGTGGTTATGTGTAATGGAGAACCGGAGATAGTTTCACTTGCTAGCTTAGGAGTGACGTTGGAGATCCGAATTGAGGAAATTCGAGTGGTTCAGGATTTCCAAGATATGTTTCCATCGGAGATTCCAGCTTTTCCTCCGTGTAGAGAGGTGGAATTCTTTATTGACTTGCAACCGGGTACGGGTCCGATTTCAGAATCAGCTTATCGGATGGCTCCAGCCGAGTTGGTAGAGTTGAAAAGTCAGATTGAAGACTTGTTGGTTAAAGGTTTCATAAGGCCTAGTGTGTCGCCTTGGGGAGCACCGGTCTTATTAGTTAAAAAGAAGGATGGGAAATCTCGTTTGTGTGTGGATTATCGGAAGCTTAACAAGGTGACTATCAAGAACCGATATCCATTGCCGCGTATTGATGATCTGATGGATCAGTTGAGGGGAGCCTCAGTGTTTTCAAAGATCGACTTGAAATCTGGTTATCACCAGATAAGAGTGCGAGATGAGGATATTCAGAAAACGGCGTTTAGGACGCGTTATGGGCATTATGAGTTCTTAGTGATGCCGTTTGGAGTGACGAATGCACCTGCTATCTTTATGGCCTACATGAATCGGATATTCCATTCATTTTTGGACAAGTTCGTGGTGGTGTTCATTGATGACATTCTAGTGTATTCGAAGAATGAAGAGGAACATGTAGAGCATCTTCGCTTGGTTTTGCAAGTGTTGCGGGAAAGTAAGCTGTATGCGAACCCGTCAAAGTGTGACTTTTGGTTGGAAGAGGTGAATTTCCTTGGCCATGTTATATCAAAAGAGGGAATAGCCGTGGATCCAGCCAAGATTGATACGGTACTTTCATGGAAGCAGCCTCAAACCGTGACTGACGTGAGGAGTTTTGTCGGTTTGGCCGGTTATTACCGGAGATTCATTGAAGGTTTCGCTAAGATTGTGGCGCCAATGACGCAACTTACGCGAAAAGATCAACCTTTTGCTTGGACGGAGAAGTGTGAGTCGAGTTTCCAGTTGTTGAAAGAACGGTTGACGACTTCACCAGTTTTGATGTTACCGCAGTCGGAGGAACCGTATGAGGTTTATTGTGATGCTTCTCATCAAGGGTTGGGTTGTGTGTTGATGCAACACAAGAGAGCAGTAGCTTATGCGTCAAGGCAATTGAAAGTGCATGAAAAGAATTATCCTACGCACGATTTAGAGCTTGCGGCCGTTGTTTTTGCATTGAAGATTTGGAGACATCATCTTTATGGTTGCACTTTTGTCGTGTTTAGTGACCATAAAAGTCTTAAGTATCTGTTCGATCAGAAAGAGCTTAATATGCGACAGAGGAGGTGGATGGAAACATTAAAGGATTTTGATTTCACCTTAGAATACCATCCTGGAAAGGCTAATGTGGTAGCCGATGCCTTGAGTAGGAAGAGTGTGCCTGTTTGTTCGGCGCGAATGGCTAGTCAACAAGAATTGTTGAGGGAGTTTCGTGACTTGCACCAAGAGGTAGAGTTTGCTTTGGGGAATATGAGACTGGGTATGATTACCATCTCAAGCGGGTTATTGGAGGACATTGCTAATTGTCAAGATGACAAGTTTCTCATGGAGAAAAGAGCTTTGATTGTTCGAGGAACCAACCGAGATTTCAAGGTGGGATCGGACAACATCTTGAGGTGTCAAGGTAGAGTGTGTGTGCCCGATGCTGCGAACTTGAGAAACATCATTCTAGGGGAGGCACACAAGAGTAAACTTAGTATACATCCCGGAGCAACAAAGATGTATCAAGACCTGAGGCATGATTTCTGGTGGCCGGGTTTGAAGAAGGATGTGGCTGAGTATGTGGCATCGTGTCTGACTTGTCAGAAGGCGAAGATTGAGCATCAGAGACCGGCAGGGATGCTGCAGTCATTAGATATCCCCGAGTGGAAGTGGGATAGCATTTCTATGGATTTCATCACTGGTTTACCTAAGACCAGGAGGAAGCATGATTCCATTTGGGTGATAGTGGATCGTTTGACTAAGTCCGCTCATTTTCTACCGGTAAGGACTACGGATACAGCGGCAAAGTTGACCGATATTTATATTGCTGAGATTGTGAGGTTACATGGGATTCCGTCAAGTATAGTGTCGGATCGAGACCCAAAGTTTACTTCACACTTTTGGAGGACTTTGCATGAGGCGTTGGGGACGAAGCTGAGATTGAGTTCCGCCTACCATCCTCAGACAGATGGGCAGACCGAGAGAACAAATCAATCCTTGGAAGATTTGTTGAGAGCTTGTGTAATGGATGATCGTGGAAGTTGGGATGATGTGTTACCATTGATAGAATTCACATACAACAACAGTTTCCACGCGAGTATTGGAATGGCACCATACGAGGCTTTGTATGGGAGAAGATGTCAGACTCCTTTATGTTGGTATCAAGATGGGGAGAGTATGATAGTAGGACCGGAGATGGTACAACAGACGACGGACAAGGTCCGAAAGATAAGGGCAATGATGAAGGTTGCTCAAGATCGCCAGAAGAGTTATGCGGATAGGCGTCGGAGGCCTTTAGAGTTTGAGGAGGGGGATCACGTATTTCTCCGTGTTACTCCAACAACTGGCGTTGGAAGGGCTTTGAAGGCGAAGAAGTTGACTCCGAAGTTTATAGGGCCTTATCAGATTTTGGAACGGATTGGGAAGGTAGCATACCGGATCGCGTTGCCACCGGTACTATCTTTGATTCATGACGTGTTCCATGTGTCGCAATTGCGGAAATATACACCGGATCCATCACATGTGATCACACCAGATGACATCCAGCTGAGGGATAACTTGTCATTTGAGGTTCCGCCGATCAAGATTGCGGATAGGAAGATGAAGCGTCTGAGAACGAAAGAGATACCTTTGGTGAAGGTAATATGGAACGAAGCTACAGGAGATACCACCTGGGAACTTGAAAGTAAGATGAGGGAATTGTACCCCAGTTTGTTCGACGATGTCTAAGTTTCGAGGACGAAACTTCTTTTAGGGGGGTAGTATTGTAAGACCCAAGATTTCATTGTATAGTTGGTTTAAGGAATATTAGGGTTTCGATGTGTTCGGATGGTGAAACATCGTGTAATTATGAGGTTTTGCTGTAATCGAGTTTGTTTTGTGCTCGTGCACTGTAATTGTACAGACTTTTGTCTTGTGATCCTGTTGCTTGAATAAGAAGTTATTTGTGGTTTCAGAATAATAAGTTTTGGATTATTCTTGTTTTTGGAAAAACGAGTAGGATTTTACCCGTCGTTGTAAAATCTTATTGCGTCTGTTTTGAGTGAGGTTTCGGATGGAAGCTTTATATATCTGCGCGAGTTAGGATATATTCTGAGAATAATTTTCTGAGGTATGGAAGAAAATTACAGTCGCGGAAAAAGATTCAGCGATAAGTTTTGGAAATGTTAAACGTTAGACGTTCTTTCTGTAGGTTTTCTGTTTTGGTGAGTTTCGTTCGTCGCGGCGCGCGAGTGTTTCTATGAGATATTGAGTTTTATCTCAAGTGGGTTTGAATTGGTTTGATCCAATGGCTAGGGTTTTGTCTTGGCATTTTGTCTTTGATCCAATGGTGGATTGGCTATCAAGAGCTAATGCATAGTAAGGAGGTTTGTTCATTGTGGACTTAGAAACATCACATATTTCACTCCATTCTTTCTCTCTTTCACGTGGAACTCCATCACTCAACCTTAACCTTCACTAAATTTTCCATTCTTCACCATTTCACTCCATTTCAAGCTTTGAAGCTTAGAGGAAAGTTGTAGAGAATCACTTTCTTAATGTAACCACTCTTTTCTTTCTCATTTTTGGTTGGTTAAAACTCTTGGAGTGATGAGTTTTAGTTTATGTTCATGAGATGGAAAAGTTAGGAATTGATTCTTGTTTCATGAAAGTTGTTCATGAGAGCTTAGGAAGCATGCTAGGCTTTGTTGTTTTTGTTTTCCATGAGTTGGTGAAAAATCTCATGAGAAAAGTTAGGGTTTTGGTTGGTTTATGTATTGATCAATAACATGTGGTTAAGTTGTAAGGTTTTGAAAAGAAAAGTTGTCTTTGAACCTTTGGGCGAAAGGGAAATGCGTTGTATGGTTTTGTTTTAGAAAATCCGATGAAAAATATTTTGAGGTTTATGAAAATATTTCCTAAGTGTTTTGGGTAGTGTTTTGGGGTCAAAATGATTTAAAACTCTTGCGACATGTGGTGTCGCTTTTTACTTTGAAAACATGTTTGAAAATGATTACCGGACGGTTGAGGCCCGTAATAAAACTTGTGCTTGGATTTGGTTTTGATTTTGGAAATGAAAATCAAATGACTTGCACTCGAAGCAACCAACATGCTTTCGGAAATGTGTTGCTTGCTTATGAAAATGGTTTGCTTTTATGCCTTGAAAAAGTGTTGGGAACTAATAGGATCAAACTAGGCTTGGGGTGGAAAAAGGATGTGTGAGTTGCTGTCTTTTGCTGTCATGACAGGTGCAACTCGTTGAGCGAGTGGTTACTCGCCAGGGCGAGTGTCACAGGTTCTGACAACTCGCCAGGGCGAGCTCCAGAGCGAGTAAGACCAGTACTCTCTGCCTTCACTCGCCACCAACTCGCCAGGGCGAGCTCTGGGAGTTGAGATTTTGGATTCTGATTTCCAAACTTGGTTTTTAGCCTTCTAATCCCTTTTTATTAATTTATGGAAGTGGTTGGAATTGGAAACGAGTTTTTCGGATACTCGGAAAGTACGTAGCTTATAACGCAAGAAAACGGCCATTTTGCATTTCAAATTATTTCAGACTTTGGCCTTTTGTTTTGAGTCCTAAAAATAGTATAAATAACTCATGGTGGTTGATCAATACGATAGATTTTGGTATGATATCCGAAAGAGTGAATTTTACCTTAGAAAACCTTTGGTTTTTGGGGTTTTAGAGTCCAATTCATTAGGGATTGATTTGGTTATGGTTTTGATTGAATACTTTGCTTGTTTTAGGAAGCAAGTAAGTGTTGTGCGATCGTGTGATAGTTGAGTGCTTGACGAGGTAAGGGCTCCACTTTATTTCCGTCTTTTAAAACGGTTACGACATGCTTGAATTTGCTGTTTATGCATTTGCTGTGTGCTTGGCATGTTTGTACTTATGTATTCTCGTTGATGAGAACGTGGTTATAAATTCGTGTGCAATATACATATGATTAGGAAAATGTATGTAGGTTGTGACGACTTGTGCATAAGCTTTAGACTATGTGATTGTTTGCATGAGCATATATGAATGCGTGCGTCGGATAGGACTACGCGGGGATTTTGTCTGTGTGACTATCCTGTATATGCCGAAGAGAATATATGCCATGCATTTCATAGTTGCGTGCCTAGGTGTATGTCTGTGTGACTTTGCCTACGTACCGGGCGTTTGACTGTGTGGCTTCGCCAAATCCTTCTGGATTTATATTGAGTTGGTGTTTGTCTGTGTGACTTCGCCTGGTGTTTGTCTGTGTGACTTCACCTGCCTTGTGTGGCATTTTAGTGCGGGTACGTATATTTCTGTGTGGCTTTGCCTACCCCACGACTCTTCGAGGAGAGGTTAATTTTCCGGAAAATCATGCATGTGACGAACCAGTAATCGGTTGTCACACCCATTGTAGAAGTCTGCATTAGGATTGGTGATTTATTTATATAAACCCGTTGGTGGGAATTACTTTTAAGTTAAAGAGCTTTCTCTTGTGTTTCGTGGAAATTTGTTATGTGTACATCTTTCGCACCGGTTATATATATACATACTTGTATTTTGTGGTGACCCTTTCTTTCATTTGCGGGCTCATCCCACCCAGATGATGGGTTAGGTCGTGGTGACGACGGTGGCTGTTCCAGGCCCCAGTGAGCGGTTGGAGCTGTAGCCTAGAATAGTTAGACTATGCGCCGGTGTGTTTTGTGCACCGTGCTTTTTGGTTAGCATAGGATTTCTAACTTGTTTTGATACTTAGACTTGGATTGTAATTATTCAGGAATACACTTTGCTTGTCGAGACACCTTTAGTAATGAGTTCTTTTGTATATTTGAATGCCGGTTCATTTAAAATCTTTTATGCGCACTCTGAGTGTTAGTTGAAAAAGAAAAAAAAAATAATGCCCTTTTTGGCTTTCGAAAAACGGGGTGTTACACCCAACATATCACGAGGCCTAAAACAATTTTTTATGTGAGGCCTTTTTATAATCAATAATATTTTTTTTAAAGAATTTGTTTTTGACAACATGTTTAAAGAAGTTATACCCTTTCTTTATTATATTTTTTAAAATGTAACTTTAAAAGGTGATAGGTTTTTTTTCTCTGAAGCTATAAATTTTTTTCGACTACTATAGATGATTTTCATAATATTCTTTCATTTAATTATTTTTTCCCAGTAACCCAAAAAAAAAAATTTTTACTCAATATTTTTCTTAGGTTTGGTTTATGTTCTTCCATGCATCTATATTCTTTTTTTAATTTATTTTTGGTTCATTTTAGAAAAGCACACATTTTTAAACAATAAAAAAAGACTTTATATATATAGAGTAAAATGTATTATTGTCAAGCAAACATTTAATATAATGTAATATGGTAGTGTTTGGGATACAATTTTTGGTTTAAAACCTTGGTGAGTTCAAAATTCAAAACTTGTAAAATGAATGACATTATCAGCATTTATTTTCATTAGCATTGAATGGGGAAAATACATTATAAAAGGCAAAATTTGTGAACCATGGGGATCGATCCCATGACCTTACAATTGGCTATTCAACAAGTACAACCGCTGGGCCATAGTGGATGAATAGGATATTTTCGCGGCCTTTAATATATAATGAATATAAAAATATGGGGCCTAAATTTAAGGTCAAAATAGCCTAAAGGTTAGAGGCCTAAAGCCCTAGCTTTATCAGCTTTAGGGTATGGCCGGCCCTGCCTGAAGCAGCCGCTTTAGCTTATGACCAAGCAGCTTTTTTAACACGAGGATGTAGGGCAATTCTTAATTTCTCCGAACATGTTGTGAAGGAGTCTCTTCAAAACATGAATTTGAAGACATTGTTAAATCACGGTAGCTCACCCTTGTTGGAACTTAAAAGGATGCATGTATTGAGAACAAGATCTAAGAGTTGCACTAAAAAGGTTAAAAGAGAATCCAAGAATGGAGTGATGAAAAATGCTCAAAATGTGTTGGTGTTGGAAGATATGGGTTCTGAATATATATCTAGAGCAACTTTTGATGAGTTCTATTTGAACCAAATACTTTATTCGTTAATTTAAATTGAGCTCATTCATTTAGCTTGATTTTATTCTTTAAGTTGTTTCCTTAAACAATTCATTCATTTTATTCGAACCAAAGTTGTATAAACATGAACATTAATTTCTTGTGCATAATGTTGAACACTAATATTTGTATATTAGACATTTATAATTATATAATGGATCTTTTTTGCTTTTTTAATGGCTGCTATATGATGGATCTCAACTTCTTAATATATATCAAATAAGTCTTGTATTCATAGTTCAATTTACGATTCCTAGTTGTTTTTATTAAAAATCTTGTTAATTTTTAATTTAGTTTAATTAACATATGAACTACACAATTTTTTATAGATAATCAATTGCAAGTAAAAAGAGTGATATAATATGGTATAGTAATTTGAGGTAGGAACACTAGAGTCTGGTCTTTTCACAATGCAAAGGAATAATGGAGCTCAGCTAATTAAATCTGTAAAACATTGTTTCATGAAGCATGGTTATTTGATTGAGATTAACATTGTGAATTGAAAGATCTAGTATTAATTACAATCTTTAAAGTGTTGGACAGCACACTTTTATACAAAACCTTATGACATTAGATTTATGTATCATCTCACTTATAAATGTTCGACCTTCACTTTTCTAAACAATGTGAAACTTAACTTACCGTACACACTTGTCACAACAATCTCTCCCTTAATTCATTTATGTTCCCTCTCAAGCAGGAGCCTTTTTTATCCACACACTTCCACCGTCGTTGGCCGCACTCAATGTGACACGCCACCTAATTGTCTTTATCAGGAAGACTTTCCATACAAAGAACCGGTTAAACCATTCGTTGAACTATCGGCTCTAATACCTTTGGTCACAACAGGGGGCAACCAGGGTTTATCCACAATAAGCTCAGAGCAACTATATAAGTGAGTTGAACTTTAAGTCATTATAGGTTCATAAATGTTGAAGTGTAATTAAAATATCATGTTGTTTACTAGTTTCATATAGTTTTGACAGATGTTGGATACAATGTTGGAGCATTGTATACTCTTAGTTAGTTAAGAGTAGTGCTGTCAGTTATGAGTTAGTTGTGACAGTTAGGGAGTTAGTTGAAAACAGTTGCTTGGCTTTAAGTAACTGATGTGTATAAGTATCATTGTAACTTCCTTAATCAATAACGATCATAAGCCTTTCCCTTCATATTTTTCTCTCTCTCATTTTCTCAATTCATTCTCTCTTCTCTCACTCTCAAATTCTAACAACTGGTATCAGTTAGCCTCAACGGTTCGTGGGTGCAAGATTCAGTGTTTCATTGATTAGATCATTGTGTGGAAGATGACTATCTCATTGGAGAATCTCAGCAACAGTTTTGGAGGAAAACTCCCAATTCTTGATAGTTCTAATTGGGATCGGTGGAATAAACAAATGAAGGTAATCTTTGGGTTTCAAGAAGTGCAAGAAGTTGTAGAAGATGGTGTGACTCCATTACCAGACAACGCAATAGAAGCTCAGAGATTGGAACATAGGGCAATGAAGAAGAAGGATTTCAAAGCTATGTTCTTCATCCATCAATGTGTGGATCTTGTTAATTTCCAGAAGATAGAAAATGCTGCAACAGCAAAGGAATGTTGGGAGATTCTTGAGAAGGGTCATGCAGGAAATGAGAAATTAAAGCAAGTAAGACTTCAAACCTTGAAAAGACAATTTGAACTGCTGCAAATGGAATCAAATGAGAAGGTTTCTGATTACTTCAATCGGATAACTCAAGTTTCAAATACTATGAAGGCTTGTGGAGATGTAGTTACAGATCAACACATTGTAAGTAAGATCATGAGAACCTTATCTTACAAATTTGATGCTATTGTTGTAGCTATAGAGGAATCAAAGGACTTGTCTACAATGAAAGTGGAGGAATTGCAATGCTCACTTGAAGCTCATGAGCAGAGAATGAATGAAAGATCAAAAGAAAGAAGTGTGGATCAGGCATTGCAAGCACAAACAGTGAAACAGCATGGAGGGAACAAGTACAAAGGCAAGAAACATTCCAAGAAAGGCAAAGATCACGTTGAAGATGATGTTGAGACATTGTCTGAATCCTCTGATGAAGGAGGGAAACAGAAAGATAAGTCAAAGAAGAAAAACAAGAAGCACATTCAATGTTATAACTGTCAAAAATATGGTCATTTTGCAAGTGAGTGCAGAGATCAAAAGGTCCCAAGACAGTTCAACAATGATGAATCCAAGGTGAATATGGCACAAAATGACAATGGATCAGAAGTGGAACCTGTGTTGATGATGGCTATTACCAATGAAGATCTTGATAAACAAGAAAACAGGTATTTTGATACAGGATGTTCTAACCATATGACAGGTAATAGAAGCATTTTGACTAACTTTGATGAATGTCTCAACACAAAGATCAAGCTTGCCATCAATGAATCCATCAAAGTGGAAGGTATGGGGAAAATTATGATTCAGATGTCAAATGACAAGAAAGTTGTGATTCAAAAGGTTCTTTATGTGCCTGAAATGCAGTGTAATTTGTTGAGTGTAGGGAAATTGATTTCAAAGGGTTTCAAAGTAGTGATTGAACATGAGACACTACAACTCTTTGACTCTAAGAAGAGACTGATCCTCAAGATAGCTCAGAGCAAGAACATGACCTACAAGACTCAATTCAAGGCCATTAGAGCAGAATGCCTACCTGCAACTGTTGATAACAGTCAAGTGATTTCTGAAGGGATTGAAAGTATCTTGGTGAAGAGAACGGATGGACAAGAAGCAACTATCACGGATGAGTTGAATGGTCTCTCAATGGAAAGTAATTTGATAAGCATAGGTCAATTACTAGAGAAGAACTACTCAGTGAAAATGCATGATAAGTAGCTGAAGTTGATTGATGCAAAGGATAGAGAGATCCTGAAAGCTCCAATGTCCAACAAGAAAACCTTCAGGATGCCGAACAACATGTTGGAACATCAGTGCATTGTTCCAAATGTGAATAAAAATCAGAACTGGATTTGGCATCACAGGTATGGTCATTTCCATTTCAGAAGTTTGAACCTGTTAAATTTGAATAAAATGGTGAATGGTCTTCCTCAGATTAAAGTTCAAAAGCAACTGTGCAAAGAGTGTTGCATAGCCAAGTCAACAAAGAAGTTATTGGACAAGACACCACATAAAGCATGGACTGGTGTGAGACCATGGACTGGTGTAAGGCCTAGTGTAGGTCACTTTAAGGTGTTTGGGTCACGATGTTTGAGACATGTGCCAACACATCGTAGAAGGAAGTTAGATGACAGAAGTCAAACAATGATTTTCATTGGTTATCACTCAACTGGAGCTTATAAATTGTATTCTCCAACAAGAAACAAGAAGGTTACATGTAGAGATGTGCAGTTTGATAAAGCTAAGAGCTGGAACTGGAGTGGTAATGTTGTACAAGATGTTGCAACATCTGGTGTGACATTTGTTCCTAAAGAAGTCATGTTGGTAGAGGCCGAACCAATAGATTTGGATCAAGCCATGAATAATCCAAATTGGTTAGAGGCTGCAAAGAAAAAGAAATATGCAGAAGACATTTTGAAAAGGTTCAAAATGGTTGGCTGTAATGCATCAGTCACACCTACTGACAACAAACCAAAAATCACTTAGTTTTTGAAGCTCAGAAGGGAAATGAGAGTTGTGAGTTTTGGCAGCTTGAATTAAGGAGGAGAGTATTGGTTTTTGATAATTCAAGCTCTCTTCAGTTCAGATTGCATCCTCACAAAGCTACTCAAGATTGAAAGATTCAAGGAGCTGATGAAAATGTTAAAAGTAACTAGTTTAGAGTATTTGAATTAAAGGGGTGTGATGAAGTGTAATTCAAATATCATGTTGTTTACTAGTTTCATATAGTTTTGACAGATGTTGGATATAATGTTGGTGTAACACCCCAAAATTTAGAAATAGTTATTTATTTAGAATATAGTTTATTTAAGTGTTTACGTACTAAGTAAATTATTAGAGAGGTTGGAATTTATTTAATTTAGTGAGAACGGAAGAATTATTTGAAAAATAGAATTAAGTAAGGTATATTTTAGAATCATATGTTAGAGATATAATTTTGAAATATATTTTAAGAATATATCATGAAAATAAAAGATATGAATTTTCTTGGGGAATAAGATGAGAGTTTTTAGGAAAATATATTTTTGAAACAAACCTGATAAGGATATCCTTTAGGAAAAGAAACCTAGTTGCTTATAAATAGTGTAAAGTGAGAAGAAATTAGGAGAGCAAAATCAAATAGAAACATGAGAAGGCGTTGGAGAGCTAGGACATATCAAAAGGAATCACCAACAATAAACCAATAAAGAATTTCTGCATAATCGAGGTAAGGGGGGAGATTGTTCATGCATAGGGGTAGTGTTGACTATAAGAGTAGTCGAGGGGACCTTGCCCTCCTTCCCTTTCCCTTTTTCTTTTCCCTTTTGCATGTTCTTAATCTTTCTTAAAATTCCTATTAGTTTTTGTTGATTTTAAATCCTTGTGATTGATAGCTTGCTTATGTGAAAGTAAATTTTATTTAATCTGGCATGATAAATTTGTACTATATTGTTTCATTACTAAAAGTGTTTTGGTTCCGATTTATTTGAGTATGTTTAAGACCTTATTTTAATAGTATAAGATGTGTATACTGCCCTCGCATGAAACTCATTCAATCAAATTATCTAGTGCATGTTTTGTTAATTAAAACTAGTGGCAAACAATTAGTAAGGAAGGGTACTTAGTTATTGATGGATTAGAAATCAAGTGGTAAATCTATTTTAGGAATTAGATTGAGATTTTAGATTTATTTCACTATAAAGTGATGGAGATGAAATTAAGGGGGTTAGTCATACAACTCACGTAGCTAGTATTTTTGAGTGAAAGATAATTATACTAGGCTTATTAGTTTTGCTTCTAATTTACTGGTCTGTCGATCAAGCATGTGAGTTTTGTGTTCACTATCCTTAGTCTTTCCCTTTGCCATTATATTTTTGGTGATTCTTATAATTTTCTTTATTCACTATTTGTTTGATCTTGAAATTTAGTCTCTGAACAAATTTAAGTAGTGATGACATATATATTGTTATAAGTTAGTTTTGAGTCCTTGAAATTTATAATCTTTTTGGTAAGACATGTTTTGAGTCATTAATTTGGAAAGTTGAGTTTCTATGTTATCTTAAGTGTTTTTGGGTTGTCGGGTCTGATTTGAAAAGAAGGCTAGTATTAAATCATCCTCTTTCTTTTAAAACAAATTAAAGTAATTTAAGCAATTTTAATAAATAATATAATTCTAAAGAGTTTTGGTTAAATGATCAGTATATCATTATAAGTTTGTTTTATGTGATGAGTCTAATGGGTGTTTCGGTGTCGAGTTTATTTGGTATCGAGTCTCTTTAAGAACTAAATATTGTAGGCAGATATGGCAATGAAGTTGTAATACTGTAGCCAGATATGGCAATGAAGGAGTAATATTGTAGCCAGATATGGCAATGAAGGAGTAATACTGTAGCCAGATATGGCAATGAAGTAGTAAAACTGTAGCCAGATATGGCAATGAAGTAGTAACATTGTAGCCAGATATGGCAATGAAGGAGTAATAATGTAGCCAGATATAGCAATGAAGTTGCAATTATGTTGTTAGCTACGTTGTAGCATGGAAGTTGTTAATGATGTTGTGAGTTGTTTGTTTATGTGTTTGATCGTCCCAAAGGATGATATTTTTGTGTTTATGTTTTCCCTATTCTTGTGTGTTAATACACCGATGCCTTGTGTGAATGTATTCTCACCCCTTGCTTTTTGTCTTGTCTGGCTTGGCCATGCGATTGTGAAATCGCAGTATCTACATGTTATCGAGTTTCAAGATCGAGTCAAGTGCAGCCCGCTCTGATTGTGACACTTGGGGAGAAGTCTTAGAGTCTAGGATATTTTGCTACTTTATTTTTAAAGCTAATGTATTTTACTATAAAGGAATTTCTACGTTTCATCTTTATAACAATTTTCAAATAATTTTAATATTAGGTCCAATTCTATAGTTATTTTATCCGCTGCGTGATGTCTCTTAAAAAGAATTTTCGAAAAACCATATTGAAAATTAAATTATTATTAGTCTCGGGTTCGGGGCGTTATAGTTGGAGCATTGTATACTCTTAGTTAGTTAAGAGTAGTGCTGTCAGTTATAAGTTAGTTGTGACATTTAGGGAGTTAGTTGAAAACAGTTGCTTGGCTTGTAAGTAACTGATGTGTATAAATATCATTGTAACTTCCTTAATCAATAACGATCATAAGTCTTTCCCTTGATATTTTTCTCCCTCTCATTTTCTCAATTCATTCTCTCTTCTCTCACTCTCAAATTCTAACGATAAATATCCCACTTGTAAAGTGCTCATCATAAACAAATCTTATTTATGTATGAAACCTAAGATATATATACCTTGTCATCAATCAATATATAAAAATATGACATTTTTAAGTAAAATCAAGTTGCATATATATGAACACATCGTAAGCTTCAAACTTTTAAACGATATAAAAGAATTTGGTAAATCAAAATGACAAAAAAGTAGCTAGCTATACAAAATTGAGGACGACAATAAAAATTGGTTGGTCTCATATATCTATTACTATATATAACTAGGATACAAATTTTTGGGATGACTTTTTCATTATTCCTATTTTACCCTTAAAAAAACTACAAAAAAAAAAAAGAAAAAAGTAACCACAATTCCAAATTATTAGCACAATTGATGAATAAAATCACCAAATTAATAGAGATGATTTGTTATCTATTATCTATTAATATTATCTATATTAATATATAGAGAGAATACCCTCTTTCACATAAACTTTTTTTATTGTCACTTTTGCCCTTCACCCTATTTAAATATTTATATACGTTGAAAAATAACTTCCACATAAAAATAGATTAAGTAGTTATTTATATTTGCACAATAAAGAATATCGATCACATAAACGGGCACGGAAGACAGCTAGTAAGGTTTAAAGGCAAGTTGCACAACATGCAAGTCATCGAAATGATTCATGATCCATACTGTGATTCATATTTATATATAGCTCAGTCATGATATTGATTCGATATATTCAACTTTGTTTCGAATTGAAATATATTCACATGTATATATATAGGGGTTTGCTAATTTAGATCCACTTAAAAACATGTGGGTTTAAATTAGCAATGTGCACTTTTTCAGTTTAGACAAAAAAATCCAGTTACTACTACTCTAACCTATTGTAAATAGAAGGGTAGTTATGTAAATTTGATTTCATTAATGTTAGACCACAACATACTAGCAAAATAACATGTCAATTTTTTACTCATTAAAACTCTAGTGTAACTGTTTATATAAAACAAAAAAATACAAAAAACTCTCGTGTAACTCCTTAGCATAGAAACAACAACGTTGTAGTATGTGTTTGGTTCTGCGGTGAAAAGAATTGATTTTTGTAGAATTGATTTTGACAGAATTGATTTTGATTAAAATTGAGTTGAACAGAATTGATTTATGTTTGGATATATTAATTTAAAAGTGATTCTCAACATTAGATGTTGTTTGGATAATTTGAACTAAAATTGCTTTTTAATGTGTAAATTACCAAAAAGGTCTTAACATATTTAAAAAGGTATTCTTATTTTTGGATATTTTGAATTAAAATTGTTTTTAAAGTGTAATTACCAAAATGAATTTTAATATTAAATGAGAATATTTCTTCTATTTTAATTTCTTTTTGGCAAAAAAAATAATAATAAGATGATGAAGCCATGAAGGTCCTCTTTAACGTGACTCATCTTTCATTTATCTCATTAATTAAATTAATAATTTTCAAAACAAAATAAGAATTCTCTAGAACCCTGTTATTTAATAATTAATTAGAATTAAAAATATAGGAGGCCCTCTTTAATTAAAGTCATTTCCAATAAAAGATGAAGAACACTCTAGACATTAACTAATCAATGTCTTTCAAGTGTCTTTTGTAAAATTTTATCTCCCTCATTCGCAAGTTTGTCAAATATAAATCTTCCATTTGTATTCTTATTGTTGTTTGTTTGAAGCTTATGTGAAGATTGGTCGTTTTCCTCACTCTTCTTCTTCCTCTTCCACTTTCATTTTTTTTCTACCAAATATGTAAAAATGAGAAAATGTTCCAGAGGAAGAAAAAGAATGAAAGCTTGAAGTGGAGATGGATTTATGTGGATTCAAGAGTATAAAGGCGACATGCACCAGTAGAGAGTGGTAGATCTGGATAAATATGAGTCATTCATGATTTTGGCTTCACCGGAAGGGCAATAGAGGAAGAAAAAAAATTATGTAACTGTGAGCAAACGATAAATGAAGAATTGATTTTGGCTTCATCGCAGAAGCTGGGATTTGTTGCTTCTAGTAGAATTGATTCTACAGGAGAGAATCACGGTGAAGGGTAGAATCCAAACAAGATGCAAAAAGGCAAAAATCACGTTTAAGGAGGAAAACGTGCGTTTCCGGTGTGCAAACGTCAAACCAAACACATACGTAGCCTTCTCCCTCCAGGACAATAGTCTTAATGCATATTCTTTCATCCCCATGTGTTATGGTTTCAATGCTACGACACATACAGTCAGGCCCCTACTATTATTTTTTTTAAAACATGTTTTACCATCTTTTTTGTTTTTTGCCAGATAGTCAAGTTTTTTATTTTTCTTTTTTGATAATGGTCAAACTTGTTTTCTTATTTAAGCATTGATGACAATTATTAGGTTTATAGAAAAATCTGGAGCATGAAAAAATAATTAAGCCATGAACTTTGCTAAAAAAATAATTAAGCCATGAACTTGATTATTCAGATTTTTTCTTTTTGGTAGATGAATATCCAGGTTTATAATCGCAATTAGTATAGGTTTATATAAAATTAGAAAATAGTTTTTTGTTTATAAAAAATAAATAAATTGAAACATATATGTTTTTCTAAGTTGTCCTTTTTTATTTCCTAGGTTTTCATGTGTTTTTCTAAATTGTATATATTTATAATTAAGTGGGTTTAAATTAGCAAAGTGGGTGCACACATTTTAATAAAATTTACCTAACTAACCCTCAACTTCCTAGTGTAAAATAACTAAATGTCAAGGTTTTTTTGTCCAAAGTGAAAATGTGCACATTACTAATTTAGACCCACATGTTTTTAAGTGGGTCTAAATTAGCAAACTCCATATATATATATATATATATATATATAATTTTAGCTTGTTCAAAAAAAAATACTACTATGAATGCCTAGATGTTATTTAATTAATTACTACGTAATAATTAATATTAATCCTTTTTTTTTGACAAAAATTACTATTAATCCTATATCAACCAAACTTTATATTATCGAAACTCCCTTAACTAAATAGTTAATTAAAAAATTAAGAAAACAATATAAAAAACACTGTTAATGGAATTGTAGCATATAATTATATCTTTTTAATTATTTTGGTAAGTGACTTACACCATACTTAGTTCTGACGATATGCCTCCACAAATTTATTCCTTCTATATTTGACGCAGTCGGAAGCTCGAAAAGGAATAGCATGTGCTAATCCTAGTATATAGGTTTCCTGGAATCCACCAGGAAGAGAATAGCAAGCGCTGAACTCTAAAATAAAACTCTAGAATCCACCAGATTTCCGAAATCTACCAGAAAGGGTAAATAATAAACTTGAGAAAAATCTCTATAATTTTATTAAATTAAAAAGTTTTTTTCTTCAGGGCTAACAATAGTTTAGCTTAAATAGTAGGGAAAATAAAAATATAATAAATGTTCCTAAAAGATAGTAAAAGAAAATAACACATCTAGATCTAGCTAAAATAAAAATATAACAAATCTAGCTAAATAAAAATAATAAATCTAGCTAAAATAATAAAATACTAAAATATAGTAAAATCAAATCAGCCGCAATTGCGTTGAATTGCTCTTGCATCAGACCCCTCTTCTTATGAAGAACTCGACCTCGAGTTCTGTTGTAATAAAGAGATGTCTTTGTCTGAAACTCACGAACACAAATATCAGGATCGAATACAAAAGTCTGTGTAGAACTATCTGATGCCCACATAGATGCGACATACTTAAGCACCTCTGATGTCTTTACCTTCTCCTCCACCTTCAAAGAACTCGACCACGAGTTCTCTTCGAAACGGACAACAACATGGTTTAATGATGTGGGTTTCAACCATTGTGTGACGGCATGGTTTGACACCATTGGGATTATCGATGTCAAAGGAATTGTAACAATTTCTGGTGCACAAGTTTCTATCGAGAGAGCGGATTGCACCATAAGATTGGTGGTGTTTGAAATCATAGTTGATTTGATGTCACTGACTTCTAAATCCACGACTTCATGATATTGGATACCCTTAGTAACATCGTGAACCTGTTCATCTTCATTAGTTTTGTTGTCGTTTTTGTTATTATTGAAGTTTTTGGCATTTTTGTTGTTGTTGTTGTTGGCATCAATGTTGTTGTTTGTGTTGTTGTTATTGGTGTTGCTGGTGTTGTTGTTATTAATGACGTTGAGGATCTGAATTGTTAAAGTTGTCATTTGATCCGACATAACTTTGATGTACGCTTTGGATCTGTACGTTTTGGATTTGTTGTTGTTTAATTGATTTATAGAAATCTTATATTGTGCAGTCAAAGCATTTAGGGCCTCCCATAGTTGATCAAGCGAAACGTGTAACAACCCGTTTTTCAAAGGCCAGAAAAGACATTAAATTTTTTTTTTTTTTTTCAACTAACACTCAGAGTGCACATAGAATATTTTTCAATGAGCCGGCATTCAAATATACAAAAGAACTCATTACCATAAGGTGCTTCGACAAGCAAAGTGTATTCCTGAATAATTACAATCCAAGTCTAAGTATTCAAATACTTACAACAAAACAAGTTAGAAAACCCTATGTTAATCAAAAAGCACGGTGCACAAAACACACCGGCGCATAGTCTAACTATACTAAGCTTCACCACGTGCTCAGTATGGCCTAGAACTGCCACCATCGTCACCACGACCTAACCCATCATCTGGGTGGGATGAGCCCGCAAATGAAAGAAAGGGTCACCACAAAATAAAAGGTATATATATATATAACCGGTGCGAAAGATTGTACACATAACAAATTTCCACATACACAAGAGAAAGCTCTTAACCACCAAAGCAAATCCCCACCAACGGGTTTATATATATAATGCACACCAAGCCTAATGCAGACTTCTACAATGCGTGGTACTAACCCTAGCTACCACAATGCATGAGCTCCAGAACTGTAGGTCCAACCCCTACTAAAACACCAACGAAATCACAAGGTTAAGGTGGATCCACTCCCGCAATCACACCCCATGGTCCACTCCCGCAACCATGTATCGAACTCAACAAAATCACAAAGGATTAAGGTGGATCCACTCCCGCAATCACACCCCATGGTCCACTCCCGCAACCATGTATTGAACTCAATAAAACCCTATCAGAATCAGGTGGGTCCACTCCCGCAACCACACCTCGTAGTCCACTCCCGCCACTACGCACTAACAATGCATGAGCATACGATTCCCCATGTATACTAATGCAACAAATACATACCTCCCTAGCATATGTAAACCATCCTAACAACATACATACATATCCAATCATATGTAACAAACCACAACAAACATACATACATTTCCAATCATATGTATTCACCCACATGTTCATACATACATCTCCAATCATATGTAAAACAACGCACGTATTATAAACACTTTCTCATCACGAGAATACATAACACATACATGTCAAACACACAGTAAATCCAAGCATGTCGTAACCATTTAAAGACAGAAATAAAGTGGTGCCCTTACCTCGGCAAGCTTCCACAATTAAAACTCGCTCAACTCCACAATTCTACAATTCGCGCTTCCTAAAATATAAGCAGCGTATAATCAATAAAATACTCCCAACGTATCCTATCGAAACGAAACTCATTCTCTAAGTTCTAGAGAGGCTTAAGGTACTTTCTAACACTCTCGGATAGTGATTTCGAGTCCTCCCCATAGTGATTAAAAATTCACGAAGTTAATTGCACTATTTCTCGCTACGCGAAAATATTTTCGTTTCAAAACAAACTAAGAAACACTTTGATTCCTAACTCCAAGGCAATCAATTTTCACATACTAAAACCATTTGAAAACAACCCAAAAACTCTTTGAAAATTTTCACAAAAATAAAAGTTTACTTGCGCCACAAGTTACAAGTTTTTCCTTTCAAATAAAATGGCCATAACTCATTCAATCTTTATCCGATCGAGATGAGCCATACGCCGAAATCTTCGTCTCGAAAAGACGAATCAAATAGTTAAGTTTCTAGGTCACAAAAACAAATTTAAAATGACCAGAATACCCTTTAAGTTTTCGGCCAGAACCAAAATAACAAGCTAACTCCCAAAATTTTCCTTTTCAAATCCATAGTCTAAATCAATTAGCTCCCAAAATCATTTAATTGATCAAACAAAACATTTCCAAACATAATCGACAAATCACATGAGTTTTCTCAAAAAAAAAAAAAAAAACTCATGAACACCAACAAATATATTTCCATGTTTTTCAAAACAAAACCATTTTTCATATATCCATTTCTCTAAAAGGTTCAAAAACAACATCAATTTCACAATCACTAAACAACTACTCATGTTCTTGATCAATAGAAATTTTTATCAAAACCTAACTAAGAATTTTCATGAGATTCTCATCCAACCATGGAAATCAAAATAACTAAGCTTAAACATCCTAGATATTCACTCATGAACAACTTTCATGGAACAAAAACCATTCAAAACCAATTCCTAAAATATTCCATCTCATGAACATCAACTAATAAACCATCAAACTCCAAGAGTTTGGCTAGCAAAGAGAAGGGAAGAGGTTCTAGTTACCTTAGGAGATGATTCCTTGCAACTTTCCTTTGATCCCACAAACTTAAAATGGATTGAAATGGTGAAGGATTGAATTTTGTTCCTCACCCTTACACTTAGAAAATGCCACGGCCAAAAAGAGAGAAAGGAGTGAGTTTGTGATTTATTTTCTAAGTCCAAATGTGACCAAAAGTCTACTAAATAATGGTCTTGTTTCATATTAGCCTTTGGATCAACCCAAGTCTATCCTCACAAGATATTTTCTTTCTCATGAGAAACTTACGCCTCACAGACGAGTCGCGCCTCGCTAACGGACGGAAATCACAAAAATATAAAATCTATCAAATAAACGTCCGTCGTAAACCGTTTCCAAATATTATCGCTAAATCTTTTTCCGCGACTATAATTTTCTTCCATACCTTAGAAAATAAATCTCAGGACATATCCTAACTCACGCAGATATATGAAACTCCCATCCGAAACCTCACTTAAAACGGACGCAGTAAAATTTTACAACAACGGGTAAAATCCTACTCGTTTTTCCAAAAACAAGAATAATCTAAAACTCGTTATTCTGAAACCACCCCAACCTTCTTATTCACAAAAGAGGATCACGACCCGAAAGTCTGTGCCTTTCCAGCGCACGAGCACAAAACAGGCTCAATTACAGCAAAAATCTCATTTATACGACGATACTCACAAAACCGTTCTACTAAAAACCCTAAAACTTAGCCGACGCTAAAGTTCCTTAGGAAAACCGCACAGTGAAATCACGGGTCTTACAAAAAGAACAGGAAAAACCAGGCTCTGATACTACCTGACGCAGTCGGAAGCTCGAAAAGGAATAGCAAGCGCTAATCCTAGTACATAGGTTTCCTGGAATCCACCAGGAAGAGAATAGCAAGCGCTGAACTCTAAAATAAAACTCTGGAATCCACCAGATTTCCGAAATCCACCAGAAAGGGTAAATAATTTGGAATCCACCAAACTTGAGAAAAATCTCTATAATTTTATTGAATCAAAAAGTTTTTTTTTTTCTTCAGGGCTACAATAGTTTAGCTTAAATAGTAGGGAAAATAAAAATATAATAAATCTTCCTAAAAGATAGTAAAAGAAAATAACACATCTAGCTAAAATAAAAATATAACAAATCTTCCTAAAAGATAGTAGAAGAAAATAACCCACCTAGCTAAATCTATTACTATAGGCCCGTTTGGCCCGGCTTATTTTCCTCTTTTTTTCTTCTCCTTAAAAATAGTAAAGAAGGAAAAATTGTGTTTGACTTAATTTTTTTTTATTTTTTACTTCTTTACTTTATTTCTCTAATACTTTTAAGGAGAAATAGTGTCAAATATAATTTTATACTTCTTTATTTCGTTTAAGCTAAAATAAAAAGTAAAAAATAAGCCGGGCCAAACGGGGTCTATATATAAAAAGGATACAAATTTTTGGGATGGTTTTTTTTTTTGTTTTCACCACCAGTTGAATCTGGTTCGGGGGTCAGTTCTGGCATCAAGTGGTTCCAGCCCCCTCCCGATCGCAGTTGTGGGGGATCGAACTGTGGTCCTCCCTACCAAGTTCAGCGCCGATCACCACTTAACCAACTAACGATTGGTGGATGGCTTTTTCATTATACCTATTTTACCCTTAAAAAAAACTACGAAAAAAAACTAAATATTTGTATATGTTGAAAAATAACTTCCACATAAAAATAGATTTTCAGTTTTTTTTTAGTAAATAAATTTTTTTTTGTCTTATTAACTAAGCACAACTTCCACATAAAAGTATGTTTTCAGTTTTTTTATAGTAAAAAAAATTATTTTTTTTTCTTCTTAATAACTAGCCACAACAAAAAAGGATGTTAAGTAGTTATCAATTAACTAAGTCCAATAAAAATGAGATTAAGTAATTATTTATATTTGCACTATAGAAAATTTTGATCACATCAAATAAAAAAAAGATAATATTGATCACACAAACCCGTTTGGCGGCTAGTAAAAATAATAGATTTAGCTAAAATAATAATATACTAAAATATAGTAAAATCAAATCAGCCGCAATTACGTTGAATTGCTCCTGCATCAATATTACTCTCCAACACCACTTGTTTAAGAGTGACTTATTTAAGAGTGAGATAATGACACAATGCAGGTCCTTCAACCCTAATTCTCCCATAGACTTTGGTTTACACACATCGACCTATAGTTAACTCAGACAATTTTGTTCGTCTCTTTAACTCATTTTTAAAAAATTTATTTTGCAATTTAATAATTTGTTTCTAAACTTTAACCGATGCCTGAAAGATAGGCCGAAAATAGATATAGAATTTATGAGGAGCACCACCCCACACGACAACCAAGACTAACAAACCTGTCATTTTAGTCTCCAAGTACAAGATATACCTAAGCAATGGGCTATAAAAAGGTCTACCCACCAATGGTCCCTTAACTTATTTATTGGTTTCATATTGGTCCCTTAACTAATTAATGTTACATATTGGTCACTTAACTTTAATTTTGCTGTCATATTGGTCCTTTTCGTTAGTTTTTATGAAAAAACATTAATTTTACTCTTTTTTTTTTTTGGTCAAGTAGCCTAGTGGCTTGAAATTTCACCCTTAAGGTGAATAAGTGGGATGACCGGGGTTCGAACCCCGATCCCCTGCATAATAATGCAATGTCCACCATTTGAGCTAAGCTCATGGGACTAATTTTACTCTCTATTATTCATTATATGAACACATAAATGATTTATTTATGAGTAATATTGTTAGTGAATATGATTATGAGTTCAGACATCTTTCTTAGACAGGAGATAAATATACTATAAACCTGTTAAAAAGGACCAATATGATAAACATAATTAAAGTTAAGGGATCAATTTGTGACGTTAATAAATTAAGGGACCAATTTGTAACGTTAATTAGTTAAGGGACCAATATGAAACCAATAAATAAGTTAAGGGACTAATTATGCAATTTAGCCAAAAAAACAATTACAACCTAAAGGCAAAAATAACAATACAACTAAATCAAGTGATTCCAACACCAAACAAAATAACATGTTAAATCCCTATATATTTAATTTATTTCTTTTAGTCTTCAACCACTACTAAATAAGAGTCTTCATTTTATTAACATCAATTCCACCAACAATTCCTTTTGGGTGAAAATTTTATTATTCTATTAATTTTCAAATAAGCCAACAATAAATTACATGAATTGCCAAAAAAAACTTTTTAGCAACTCTTTATTAAATAAATTGCTACCACCAAATTGTAAAGCATGATAATTCATCCTTTACTAGTGTAGTTAATTAGTGCAATACTAATATAAGTCATCCTTTTTGTTTTCGTATCTAGCAATTCTCGAAGATCACTCAACAAAAGTTTCACAACGGACAAGTTATAAAGATTCATGTACCTGCTTCCATGTCACCAAATGCACGAGGCCTCGCATGAGGGCCTACATACCTAGGGGTGGGCATAAAAATCAAAAAATTGAACCGAACTTATAAACTGAACTAAACTGAACCATTTAAAACTAAAACTGTTTTTAAAAAAACTGAACCAAACTGTTTGTGAGATAACAGTTCAGTTAACTAGTTTTTTTAAATACATAACTGGTTAACTGAACCAAAAGCCAAAAAATTACTAAAATCTTAAAATCAAAATTGAAATCATCTTCTCTCTCAGAAACCCTAAAATCAAAATTGAAATCAGCTTCTCTCTCTCTCTCTCTCTCTCTCTCTCTCTCTCTCTCGATCGAAAATACTCTTCGAGACAAATCCAAAAACATATTATAATAAAGAAATAGAGATTTTGATCTAATTTCAAATACATAAATTTAACGATTAATATCTTTAATTGTATGATAATAAAAATTATAAAAATATGGTATTTTAAAAATATTTTTCGATATGAATCCAAAAACATCTTATAATAAGAAAATGGAGATTTTGATCTAATTCAAATACATAACTTTGATGATTTATATCTTTAATTGTATGATAATAAAAATTATAAAAAAATGATATTTTGAAAATATTCTTCGAGACGAATCCAAAAACATCTTATAATAAAGAAATGGAGATTCTGATATAATTCAAATACATAACTTTAACGATTAAAAAGCTAAAGAGTTAATAGTTAACCCATGATTTGCTAAACTATCCGCAACTTGATTCCCTTCCCTATATATGCGAGTCACAACACAATTTCTTTTTCTAAACTAACATTTTTCCATCGATTCCTTAACTGTCAAGCAACTGGTTTCTCAGGATTGTTGAAAGCAGCAACAATAAGAGATGAATCTGATTCTAACCAGAGATGCCTCCAATTCTTTTGATAAGCTGTTACAATGGCCCTCATAGCTCCACACATTTCAGCAACAAAAGAAGTAGAAATGCCTAAAGGTTCAGCAAAAGCATAAGTGAAATTAGCTTCATGATCTCTGAAAATCCCTCCACAAGATAAGTAGAAATACGAAGGTTCTTACTCTTTAAATTTAATTATTAAATACAATTTTAAAATATAAATTTTAATTTCTAAATATAATATTAAATTTAATTTTTAAATTTAATTATTTAATACAATTATTAAATATAAATTTTAATTATTTAAATTCTTAAACCGGAGTACACGTGTAAGTCAAATTATAGGGTTCTTAGTTCTTAACTTAAACCGTAGTGTATGTTCAGGTCAAATTCTAGGATTCTTATTACGTAACTTAGATCGGAGTACATGTGTTGGTCCAATACGAAGGTTCTTACTTTTTAATTATTAAATACAGCGTTTAAATAATTTTTTTAATATCTATATATAATATTAAATTACATTTTTTTAAATTTAATTATTAAATATAAATTTTAATTATTTAAATTCTTAAATCGGCGTATACGTGTAAATCAAATTCTAGGGTTCTTAAGTACTTAATTTAAAGCGGAGTGTACGTCTAGGTTAATTTTTAGGGTTTTTACTACGTAACTTAAACCAGAGTACATGTGTTGGTCCAATACGAATGTTTTTACTTCTTAAATTTAATTATTTAATCCAATTTTTAAATATAAATTTTAGTTTTTAAATATAATATAATATTAATTAAATTAAATTAATTTTTTATGTTTAATTATTAAATATAAATTTTAGTTATTTAAATTCTTAATCCTGAGTATACGTGTAAGTCAAACTCTAGGGTTATAATACTTAACTTAAACTAGAGTGTACGCCTAGGCCAAATTATAGGGTTGTTACTACGTAACTTAAACCGGAGTACATGGTCCAATACGAATGTTCTTACTCCTTACATTTAATTATTAAATACAATTTTTAAATATAAATTTTAATTTTCTGTCAAAAAAAAAATATAAATTTTAATTTCTAAATATGATACTAAATATGATATTAAATAGAATTATTAAATACAATTATTAAATATAAAATTTTTATTATTTAAATTTTAAATTGGAGTATGCTCGGAAGTCAAATTCTAGGGTTCTAAAAATATGAGTGTGATGTTGTTGTTCTTTTTTATAATTAGGGTTGGACTAGACTTTTTTTTTTTTTAGAGAAAGATTTAATTTGGACATGAACCAAAACATAAATTGAGAAGGGTCATGATTTTTTAATTTTAAAGAGTATTGTCGATTGTCTAAAAGTCCTAGCTCAACTGGCAGAAAATACTGAAATTGTTAGGTCGGACATCCATGACCGGAGTTCGATCCCTGGTCACTCTATTTTATGTGTGTGAGTTTATGATGACTTTGTCATCTCATCTATGTAAAAAAGAAGAGTATTATTGATAATCGTTAGGAAATATAATAAATATTTTGCAGTAAAAAAAATACATGCCAACTATAAATAAATATTTTTTTACTTTTAAATGTTCTATAAATAAATTAATACTTGCCAACTTTAACTACATATTTTGCAGTAAAAAAAAAAAACTTTAACTACATATCTTTTTTGACTAAAAACGATATTCATTCATTCATTCAAATTGATAAAATACATCGAACAATACAATTCAAGATCGCTAAAAACTGAAAAGGATGAATCTGTGAACAAACTCACAACATCCATTAATATTCGAGAAAAGGAAAAAAAAAAGGCATAAATTAAGGGATCATCAATTCATTCAATATTAATGGTAATAAATTTTAAATTACACTCTTTAATGATTTGGGATGTAGAATGTAAATTCATTGAATAGAATACCTTAAGTATAATTAATTAAAAATTTAAAGTAATCAAAATTACTTTTATTTTATGGTTAAAAAATAACTACATCTTTGACCAAATCATTAATATTACTTGCGGTTCGATTCGGTTTTGGATGACTAATAAAAAAATCCGATCAAATCTGATCCAATTTTGTGCGGTTTAATTTGGATCAGTTTTTGGATATCCAAAATTAATTAAATTTTTTTAATTAAATATTAATATTATAATGACACGCTAAAATTATATATGTAATGTAAAATATAATATATAATACGTTAAAAATTAATATTTTGCAATGAAAATTATCAATTATATTTGAAATCTATGAAATAGTAAAAAGAAATACATTAAATTGAACTAATAAGTATTATTGAGAAAATTAAAAACCAATAATTAATATATTAAAGTAATATATCATACTAATAAAAAGTTAAATAAGTATTCAAAAATATGTATGCGATTTGGTTTGGATCAATTTTGAAAAATCAATTCAAAATCCGACCCAATCCAGCGGTTTTTACAAAAGGACATCATATAAAAAAATATTCGATTTTTTATGATTTTCGATTTTTTTTATCAGTTTGCGATTTTTATTTGGATTAATTTGAATTTGAGCACCCCTAATTAGAGCAGTTTCAATGTATATCCAAACGAAGGCTAAATACTCTTTTGAACCAACCCGGAACCGTTGGACCCATTGGCCCGATCACCAGATAATTATGTTTTATGTCTATTTAGAACACTGTTCTATACGTTTAACAAACAATGTCATAAACAAAACCAATCAAAAACTAAAAGTAACTATTATCTTGCACGTAACAAAAAAAAAAAAACTCTCTAACTTGATCGTTCAGACTTAATCATATATAGATTCATAGTAAGATCTATATATAATTATCTTGCAGGTGCCGAATAGAAGAAAAAAAATGTGATGAAGAAGAAAAAAAATATTATGACAATTGTACTTTATCTTAGAACTATTGAATTACACTTTCTTTTATTACACTTTTTTTATTTAATCATGTGAATTTAATTCAGTTGTAAGCATTAGATTATGGAGAATGCTAAGTAGTGTATTTGGTGTATTAGTTAAACAAATTATTATGGAAAAATTTTCTTTGAAATTGTGCATTCAAAATTTTGAAAATATAAAAAGTTATCTTATTACTATTATTTTTGTCTTTTATTTTCTTTTTTAATATGTTTAATAAGTGCACCAGATGCATTGTTAAGCATGATCCATAGATTATATATGTATGGACTAGGATTTAAACTCTTGGATACTATTTAATTTTTTTTTTATTTAATCACATGAGCTTAATTCAGTTGTAGACATTAGATTATATATGTAGAGACTAAGATTTTATTTTTGAACAAGCGAAAATGGAATTTATTATACTAGCAACAAGTCTTGATCAGTATAAGGTGTGCTAAACTGAACAAAAAAAGTATCCAAAGAGTCATTACATCGAAACACCAATTAGTCGATACCCATGTAAGGACTAAGATTTTCACTTTGAACATTCATTTTAAAGGTGAAATTTATAGCTATTAGACTACTTGACAAATATTGTAAAAAAAAAAGACTACTTGACATAAAAATACAATTCATCTTCTTTTTTTTTTATAAAAAAAAGTATTGTAGTATGAAATTAAATTCATTAAAATTAGAACAATGTTAAAAATGTTTAGATAATTCTCACAAAAGGTCCTAATATCAAATTTGTCAATTTGTCATGCAACATAATTAATTGCATACACCCATATAATGTCACTTCTCTCTCTAAACTTCTTCTCTATATCTCTCAAGTAACCCTAGATCTGCCGTCTCCTCACTCATATCCAAACCTTGCCGCTCAAATGTAGCTCTATGTTCTGGTGGTGTGATGAGCGCAGAGGCGGAACCAGGGGGTGGCTAGGGTGGGCCGCGGCCACCCCCGAAAAAATAGGAAATTACTATGATACCCTTGAAATTTTTTTATAAAATTATAAATATATACTATATGTATTTAATCACGCGAAAATTTGAACAATAAGAACAATAGCTCAAATGGTAATGTTGCGCCCAATTATTTAGAGGTTATGGGTGCTACTTTTTTGGTATTTTGGTATTTTGTTGTTTTTTTTTAAATCATTCTTAACCCACATCATTTCTTATTTATTTATTTTTTTTAAAAAAATCATTCTTAACCCACATCATTTGAGATCAAACTATTGTCACAAACAAACTACTAAAGCAAAGATATTTTTTTAATAGATATTGATTTATATAGGTATATATAAATACAAAAGAAGAAATTTTTCCATTTTTCCTCCAAAATTTTATTACTTAAAAGTATACAATTTAACTTTTTTAATAATCAATTTGTGCTCATTATGACTTAATTTTTTTTATAAAATGTAATTTTATATTTAATTTAGAGTTTAATGGATATAATATTATATCAATGTAAAATAATTAGCATTTTCCCCTCTATTTTCTCTTTAGTTTTTTTTTGTTTGATGTAAATTTTTAGCGGCCCACCCTAAAAAAAAAAAATCCAGTTCCGCCACTGAGCGACGCATCCCTCCACACCACCTTGTTCCGTTTTAGATCCACTTTTATTTGCTCGTTTTGGTGTGGTTTCGGGTTGCTATGTTCTGTTCTGATGTTGTATTGTGTGGTGGCCGATCTGTTCTGATGCTCTGTTCTGATGTTGTTTTGGTGTGGTTTTCTGCCGCTCAGTTTCTGTCATTCTGATGCTCTGTTTGGGTGGGATGGATGTTGAGTTAAAAGTTAAGGAGTTGAAGAATCAGTTTCTAGTTTAAGTAAAGAGAAGAAAAAAAATTTGATTTCTAGTCTTATCCACAAATCTAGCTCAATTGATAAAAATACCTAAATTGCTAGTATAAAATGTCATAACCGGAATTTGATTCCTAAGTATTCAAATGAAAATAACTCCATTACAAATGCTCTTTAGGGTTTAATTATATTTTCTTTAAAAATAATTTACAATAGAGCAACTCCGTATCCAATCAAATCACAAGATTTTGGAGAATTTATTGAAGTAAATACTATATAAATTGTCACGTATTTTAACATTTGAATAACACCACTTAACTATTTTTTTTTTTAAAAAAAGATCAAATCAAAAAGAAAATATAATTAAAAAAATTGAATTAGTGTTGGTCCCTTGAATAAGAATGGCGTTAAATGCAGTGTATTTCTTCCATTTTAATAAATAAGTGTCTCATCAGCCGCCAGCGTGTCCTCTACCTTGCAAATAAAATAACTCAACCACACATTATATTAGACACTCTACTATCTGTAAGCCATTTTTGAAATTTGTTTTCTTCTAGAAAATATGTACTTGTTCATTTATCCAAATTATTCTTCGAAGTCTCCATGTTAATTTCATCCTTTACAAAAAAGATAAATGACCTTATTAATGTCACCATGTGTCTTTTTTCTTTTAATAAAAATTACAACATTTTGTGAAGTTATTTTAAAATAATTCAGTTATTTAATTATATAATAATAATAATAATAATAATAATAATAAAATCAGAATAAAAAGAACCATATACTAAAATATATATAAATTCACATTATGCATCCATTTTTAGTTTTATTTTGACAATAATTAGATGATCATATACATCAATCACAGAAATTCCTGCACACCTAAAAATATCAAAAAACACATTTCTGACCAAGTCATGCCTATATTTGAAGCTTGAAAGCTCCCTAATGGACTGCATGCTCCCCAAAGGTGTCAAGGCATGCTTTACGACAAATAGGACAAACTTCATCTTTAGGAAATAGCGGAATCATGACGCGGTACTTAAGGATAGTACGATACTCTAATGGAGACATGTGTTGGGATGACCAAAGATCTCCATTATAATCGAGCTTATCCGCCCGTAATAGAATATCTTTATCCCAACGCTTGTGGTAGTATATATACCCTCTTTTACATGAGGGTCGTATATTCTATCATTTTTCCACCTTATAACTTGTAACTCTTACTCTAAACTGACTTGAGCGTCGAAGCTCGTGCAAATACAACCCCATCCCTCTCTTTGTGAATTGCTCAACTTACAGACATGCTTGCTGGCCACTTGACTTCATTATGATCCCGATAAGACCAGTCTCCAATTTCATTTTTTTCTTTCTAAATTTCCATGGTAGTATATAAACCCTCCTCTACATGAGGGTCAAATATTCTATTCTTATTCCACCTTGTAACTCTTACTCTAAAGTCTAAACTGACTTGAGCATCGAAGCTCCTGCAGATACAACCTCATCCCCCCTGTGGATTGCTCAACTTACAGATATGTTTACTGGCCACTTGTTAGCCCATATTTTGGTAAAGTCAAAATATGTTCTAAGTACATGATTAAAAGATAATAAATGAAATTCATTTAATTATCTATTGCTTCAAAAGTCATTAAAGATGTTTGGTTTTTAGAGCCAATGAATTTAATGAGAAATCATGCATGAACATTTCATAAATGTTCCTTCTTCTTCAAACATTATTTGTGAATTTGTTTTCTTCAGGTTCATTTCGAGTTAGTCGAAGCCCCAGTAGGGTCGAAGTGCACGCTATGTAAGGAAAAGATTGTGGACTTAGCAAATATTCAGGAAACATCATTGGACTGGGCTAAGGCCCAAAAATAAATGGCATAGGCCCAATGATCAAATGACCCAATTTTACAACCCATTAAATTCAAATAAGCAAACTTGGCGGCAAGACAAGGTAGAGGCGACACACTCTATAGACGGCGCCCTCGCCCTAAAAGTAACTGTTAGTCTACTTGACTATCACTTAGAAGGGGGGGTTGAATAAGTGACCCTTAAACCAATGTAGGTTTTTAAAAAATAATTTTGTTTCAATCGTACGCGTGGAAGCACCACCGGATCGGTAGTCTATGCACCGATTGATCAAAGGAAATGTAGTATAGCCTTGGAACGATTATGAAAAGGTTAAGAAATGCTCGTGTACAAAATCAATCGAATTTAAACGTTTGAATTAAATCAACCCCAAGCAAGTTATTATCAAATGTAATCCAATCACAATCAAGCAATAGCAATTGAAGTTTTGGTGCACAAATATGAAGACGAAAAATTCAATTGATTCAAAATTAACGAAATTACGAAAAGTAAAGATTGAGAGAGAGAGAGACACAAACGGTTTGATTAGGGAGTTCCCCGGCTTTCGCGTCGTCCACGCGTTTGGCCGAGTACGTCTCCCCCCAAATAACCAAACGGGTTATTTGAGAGTATATTGATCAAAAAATGATGAATACAAGTGCACAATCTACAATTGACTCTAACAATCCTAAATTGAATCAAAAGTAAACAATGCGAATAAACCTCAAAACATCATACACTATCTAGTTTTCTGAGAGGCATAGGTGTGTATCGATACATGCAAGCATGATTCGATACACAGATGACTCTCTGCTTCTGAGAGACCACTTTTGTATCGATACAAGTGATATATGTATCGATACAAATTGCACAAAATCAGTCTTAAGTAATTTCAGGACATTTGTATCGATACACATGTTTATGTATCGATACATAATACCTAAAAATCAATTTTTCAAAGTTTAAAAAAGTTTCTCGCTGTCAAGTGATTTGTAATGTTGCCAAAATATGTTTTACTCTATTTTCATGTGTTTTGACAATTATTAAAACATGAGGATGAACTGGTGCACTTACATTCTCCCCGTTTTTGATAATTGTCAAAACTATGCATAAGCTAACTAAGCCTATACCTAATATGCAATAAAATAGCAATTTGTATACAGACGCAATTAAACGCCAAGGCTGATAATAAGCACGCTCCCCCTGAGTTGATGCCATAATGCGATTGTCATTGTTGAAACTATTCAATACCCTTTTAGCTATTCATGCTTAGCTTGTGCATCCAAATCTCTCCCCCTTTGACAATATCAAAAAGAAGAAGAGGGCCTATTAGAAGTATCATGTTCAAACAATTTTAACCAAAGTCATATCGTGCACTTACATTTGTCGAAATGCACTATATGATGAAAGTTCCTAATCAATATAAATACATACAAAGATATGCCAAAATATATCAATGATGAATACCAAATTTCATGACAAATATGGAATGTAGAATAACAAACCAAAACCAACGCATGAATATCGTAACACATCGACATTTTAAATCAACCAACATATCCAAATATGGGATGAAATAAACCAAACAATGCAACAAATGCATAAACATAAGAAATCATCCATACAAACCAAATTATCCAACATACCAAGTCATACAAACCAAAGTGAATGTTGTCTAAACATGACAACATTAAAATTATCCGTACAACCATATCGAAATAAAAGAAGTCATAAGAAATAACAAAATAAAATTGTTCATGCGGTACGAGAAAATAAATCCGATAAAACAAATTTAAGCATCATTATCATTCATGCCATCCGGGTTGTGATTGGAATTGAAGTATTGGTCAACGGGAGTTTGTTGCTTGATGCATTCATCCAATTGGTTTTGTAGATGATCAAACCTTGAGACATTATAAGCATGCATATCATCAAGTCTCATGGTTATCTCATTTTGGAACTTAGCTTGTTTTAAGCTCATTTCCTTTAACATTTCCATAATTGCACCATTACCAATCTCCGAGGGGTCATTATCCTTGCTTTCATTGTCATGTGATTCCACTCTTGGTCTCTTACCCCTTTCTTCTTGATTCCCTTGAGTTGGTTCTTCATCTTCGTCTTCCTTTCCACAAAACTCATAATCTTCAATCTCATTATTCCACTTATAATCCATCTTTTTCATTTGAGTTATGCTAAAAATTTGATCTCTTTTTGGAATAATCCAAGATCCCGCTACCTTGTAGGTTATTTTGAAGTGATCTAAGATAGTGATGATCCAACTTGAATATCCGAAACAATGATCCTTCTTAGTGTTAGACTACTTGGCTATCACTTAGAAGGGGGGTTGAATAAGTGATCCTTGAAACAATGTAGGTTTTTAAAAAATTATTTCGTTTTGTTTCAATCGTGCGCGCGGAAGCACCACCGGATCGGTAGTCTATGCACCGATTGATCAAATGAAATGTAGTATAGCCTTGGAACGATTATGAAAAGATTTAGAAACGATCGAGTTCAAAATTAATTGAATATAAATGTTTGAATTAAAATCAATCCCAAGCAAGTTACAAATATCAATTTTAATCCAATCACAATCAAGCAATATCAATTGAATTTTTGGTGTACAAATACGAACACGAAAAATTCAATTGATTCAAAATTAACGAAATTCTGAAAAGTAAAAGATTGAGAGAGAGAGACACAAACGGTTTGATTAGGGAGTTCCCCGGCTTTCGTGTCGTCCTCGCGGTCGGCCGGGTACGTCTCCCCCCAAATAACCAAATAGGTTATTTGAGAGTATATTGATCAAAAATGATGAACAACAAGTGCACAATTTACAATTGAAACTTATAACCCTATAACGAATCAAAAGTAAACTATGCGAATAAACCTCAACACACAACGAAGCTTCGCCCTCTGATTCCAACGATCCGACCCGTGCCAATCCGCACTCGATCATCCAGTTGAGTCCTTCGCTTCTTGTTGTTGAACCTTCAAGATTCGCACGATCTTGAACCCTTGAGAGAAACCAAAACCTTCGTCACAATTCAACCCGATCACGATTCTGATTCACCGCGAACCGTACCAAACGTTATCAAACAAATGTGCAATTCCTATTGAATTGATCCCATACTCAAACTTCAATTTGATTGCAAACTTGATGAAGATGATGAACTTGTGATGAATAAAACCTTTGATCCAAATTTTCACTCAATTTGAATCCTAAAGCGTTTTCTAAACTTTCTCACTGGTTTCTTCTAATTACAATGACACACCACATTGCTATTTAAAGAGAGAATAGAATTGAGCAAATTTAGGCAAAAATTTACAGACATGTATCGATACAACTGATGGTTTGTATCGATATAAACCCTTTGACCAGCGTTCAAAAATGAAAGATTTGACCTATGTATCGATACAAACACGGGTGTGTATCGATACATATATCAGTTTCTTGAAATCTCGACTGATATGTATCAAATCATGCAGGCATGATTCGATACATCATGTTCTTTCTGGATTTTTGAGAGGCATAGGTGTGTATCGATACATGCAAGCATGATTCGATACACTGGTAACTCTCTGCCTCTGAGATACCACTTTTGTATCAATACAAGTGATATATGTATCGATACAAAATGCACAAAATCAGTCTGAAGTAATTTCAGGACATTTGTATCGATACACATGTTTATGTATCGATACATAATACCTAAAAACAATTTTTCAAAGTTTTAAAAATAGTTTTTCGCTGTCAAGTCATTTGTAATGTTGCCAAAATATGTTCTACTCTATTTTCATGTGTTTTGACAATTATTAAAACATGAGGATGAACTGGTGCACTTACATTCTCCCCCTTTTTGATAATTGTCAAAACTATGCATAAGCTAACTAAGCCTATACCTAATATGCAATAAAATAGCAATATGTATACAGACGCAATTAACACCAAGGCTAACAATAAGCAACGCTCCCCCTGAGTTGATGCCATAATGCGTTTGACATTGTTGATAATATTCAAGACTTCTTTAGCTATTTATCCTTAGCTTGTGCATCCAAATCTCCCCCCCTTTGACAATATCAAAAAGAAGAAGAGAACTCATTAAAAGTATCAAGTTCAAACATTTTTAACCATAGTCATATCGTGCACTTACATTTGTCGAAATGCACTATATGTTAAAGTTTCCTAATCAAATAAATACATACAAAGATATGCCAAAATATATCAATGACGAATACCAAATATCATGACAAATATGGAATGTAGAATAACAAACCAAAAACAACGTATGAATATCGTAAACATCGACATTTTAATCAAGTAACATATCCAAATATGGGACGAAATAAACAAAGCAATGCAATGCAACAAATGCATAAACATAACATGATGTATGAAACACATACAATCAACAAGGTACATTCTTATGTATGTGAGCAAAAAGCAATACCAAAGCACATTATAACATGAGAACACATGTTAAACCATATATGCATGATAAGATATCCACATAAATGAATCAAAGTACCAAAATTAATTATATGACAATATATGTCTATGTATGCACACAAAGTCACATATAAGAACAAAACAAACATATACAAACCAAATATGAACTTAATATGGCAATTGTAATGATTTTTGTCAAAACCCCATTTTAAACATATGAGTCTCAAAAACTTATTAATATTTTTGAGCAAAATTCTTGGAAATGGAGGATTAGACAACTATCAAAGAAAATATCATATTTAAGGTGAAAGTTGTATGTATATGAACCAATGTACAAAAGCTAAGTAAAAAGAATGTAAAGGAAAAAGGTAGAGAATAAAATCTTCCCTTGAGTGTTATGTGGAGGAAGTGATCAATTTCCACAACATTGTAAGTGTTGAGTTGAAGCTTTTCTCATCATTTTCCTTGTTCATAAGTCTTGAACTCCATTGTTGTCGATGTCTTTCGTCAATGGTCCAAGTCGTTGTCCTAAATACTTAGACATTTGAAATAGGTCCCCAACTCATGTTGGGTCCTAGTTGGTTAGTAGCAACATTATTGCTTAACTTAGGTAACCATTGCAATTTGCCTTTTGGTACCAAGATTTTTCGAGCATGGCATTTTGCAATAGTATGACCCTTGTCACAACAATAATGACAAACAATATGTGAGTCACTCTTCTTTTGATCCAATTTGAAATGTTTAGAATATTTGTTTTTGACTTTCAAAGTGTTTTGACAATGTTTTGGATCAACTTGATGAGAGACTCTAGGTTTTGATAAATCTTTCACTTTGTCCTTGAGATTCTTAATATTTCTTGACAAAGTGATACAATTATCACAACCAACTCTATTATTATTATTATCATGACTTGCACTTGACCTTTCTAATAATGATACCTTGAAAGCTTTCAACTCTTCTTCCGTTTTGGAAACTTTCTTTTCAAGAGCTTTGTTAACTTTTATAATTTCTTTTAATCGTTTGAAAACTTTCCTAGTTTCACTACATAGGTCCTCAAATGCACTTTGCAAATCATGATACTCTAACGAAGTATATGAGCTAGAGGGATTTTGGTTTACCTTTTTGGGAGCTTTATCCTTCTTTTTGTGATGATGAGTTGTGAAGCATACATTAGCCACTTCGTCTTCATCACTTGAACTACAGCTTGATGATGAATGAGATGAAGATCTACTACTCTCTCATGCAACATAAGCTTTCTTTCCTTTGCTCCTCCTTTTGTTTGAAGATGACTCCTTCTCTTTTCTCTTGAGATTAGGACAATCCGGCTTGTAGTGACCAACTTGGCCGCACTCATAGCATATCCCTTTCTTTGAGTCCTTAGCATCTTCATCCTTCCGGCGGTAACCACTATCTTTCCGAAACTTCTTAAGATTGTCATCGGAATGTCTTATCCCATTCTTTCTCACATATCTATTATAGCGTCGAACGAAGAGCTCTATTTCCTCATCATCGGAATCGTCTTCGCTTGAGCTACTTTCCACTTGCTCAACCTTTTTGGACTTGGATGTGGAGGCCTTTAGAGCAATGGACCTCTTATCCTTTTCTTTTTCCTTTTCGTTATGTTTCCCCTTTTTCTCACCTTTTTCATGCTTTTCCAACAAATTAAGCACTTGTTCATGTTCCGTTAGCTTACCAAATAAGGTTGTGAGACTCAAAGTTGTAAGATTATTCGCTTCTTTGATTGCAGTGACCTTTGGTTGCCATGACCTATTAAGACATCTCAAAATCTTATTAGTAGCATCTTGATTTGTGATTGGTTTACCTAGACCATGTAACTTGTTGGTGATTTTTACAAATCGTTGTTGCATATCCGCAATGGTTTCACCATTTTGCATATGGAACAATTCGAACTCTTGAGTTAAGGTGTTTATTTGCGAAATTTTGACCTCATTAATTCCCTCAAAATAAGTAACTAATGTATCCCACATTTCTTTAGCCGTAGAACAATGCGACACATGATAAAATTGTTCAATCCCAAGGGATGAAATAAGTATGTTTTGTGCCTTTGCATCGTAATTGACCTTTTTCTTTTCATCATCCGTCCATTGTGCCATAGGCTTATTTGTGACAACGCCATTGAGGTCGGTGATTGTTGGAACAAACGGACCGTTCTCAATAGCATTCCACACTTCACCATCAAAAAAATTGATGTGTATGCGCATACTACTTTTCCAATAATCAAAATGATCTCCATTGAATATAGGAGCCCTATTATACGCCCCTTTCGGTGCAAAAGCCATGTTTTCTAATAATTGGCACAATCCACCGAATTTTGTAAGCAAAATTGAACCGGGATCGTGATACCACTTGTTAGACTACTTGGCTATCACTTAGAAGGGGGGTTGAATAAGTGATCCTTGAAACAATGTAGGTTTTTAAAAAATTATTTCGTTTTGTTTCAATCGTGCGCGCGGAAGCACCACCGGATCGGTAGTCTATGCACCGATTGATCAAAGGAAATGTAGTATAGCCTTGGAACGATTATGAAAAGATTTGGAAACGATCGAGTTCAAAATTAATTGAATATAAATGTTTGAATTAAAATCAATCCCAAGCAAGTTACAAATATCAATTTTAATCCAATCACAATCAAGCAATAGCAATTGAATTTTTGGTGTACAAATACGAACACGAAAAATTCAATTGATTCAAAATTAACGAAATTCTGAAAAGTAAAAGATTGAGAGAGAGAGACACAAACAGTTTGATTAGGGAGTTCCCCGACTTTCGTGTCGTCCTCGCGGTCGGCCGGGTACGTCTCCCCCCAAATAACCAAACGGGTTATTTGAGAGTATATTGATCAAAAATGATGAACAACAAGTGCACAATTTACAATTGAAACTTATAACCCTATAACGAATAAAAAGTAAACTATGCGAATAAACCTCAACACACAACGAAGCTTCGCCCTCTGATTCCAACGATCCGACCCGTGCCAATCCGCACTCGATCGTCCAGCTGAGTCCTTCGCTTCTTGTTGTTGAACCTTCAAGATTCGCACTATCTTGAACCCTTGAGAGAAACCAAAACCTTCGTCACAATTCAACCCGATCGCGATTCTGATTCACCGCGAACCGTACCGAACGTTATCAAACAAATGTGCAATTCCTATTGAATTTATCCCACACTCAAACTTCAATTTGATTGCAAACTTGATGAAGATGATGAACTTGTGATGAATAAAACCTTTGATCCAAATTTTCACTCAATTTGAATCCCAAAGCGTTTTCTAAACTTTCTCACTGGTTTCCTCTAATTACAATGACACACCACATTGCTATTTAAAGAGAGAATAGAATTGAGCAAATTTAGGCAAAAATTTACAGACATGTATCGATACAACTGATGGTTTGTATTGATATAAACCCTTTGACCAGCGTTCAAAATGAATGATTTGACCTATGTATCGATATAAACACGGGTGTGTATCGATACTTATATCAGTTTCTTGAAATCTTGACTGATATGTATCAAATCATGCAGGCATGATTCAATACATCATGTTCTTTCTGGATTTCTGAGAGGCATAGGTGTGTATCGATACACGCAAGCATGATTCGATACACAGGTAACTCTCTGCCTCTGAGAGACCACTTTTGTATCGATACAAGTGATATATGTATCGATACAAAATGCACAAAATCAGTCTGAAGTAATTTCAGGACATTTGTATCGATACACATGTTTATGTATCGATACATAATACCTAAAAACAATTTTTCAAAGTGTTAAAAATAGTTTTTCGCTGTCAAGTCATTTGTAATGTTGCCAAAATATGTTCTACTCTATTTTCATGTGTTTTGACAATTATTAAAACATGAGGATGAACTGGTGCACTTACACTTAGAACCTCTCAAGGCAAATAAGCGGCTCACAATGTAGTGTGGCCAATCCATTTTATTTCTTTCCATCATAAGGTACATAAGGTCAATATCCTTCCAATCAAGTCGAGAATACGATCCACCTCTAGGCCGTAGAATGTGATTCACAATCCAAAGTAAAACCCTTGGACCTTTCTTGAGCCTACCGGCCTTTCCATTTGGACTTTTACCATTCCTAGTTAGAGTGCTAGCAAACTCAGCCATATTGTACTTAAGACCATCAACATCGGTGAACTTTTGCAAGTTATTATCAGTTATCAAGCCAAATAGTTTGAACCAAAGGGTGTTAGAGAACTTGTAAATCTTCTTTCCTATACAAAACTCAAACTCAGCACCATTTTGTTCTTGTAATCCGGAATAGAAAATCCTAACCAAATCCTCTATGTAAGCTCTCTTCAAGTTACAAAAGGTAGAGAGATTTTCTCTCTTAATGATCTCAGCAACCTCACTTAGATGTAATTCCTCAAGGTTCTCAACATCAACAACATTTTGAGGGATTACCTTCTTTTCCTTACAATTTCTAATGTAGAAGCTTATGTAATTCTCATGAATAAAGTTCTCTTGCCTAAAGTTTTCTTCATGATCACTATCCCTTATTATCTTAGTCCTACCATTATTCTTACTTCTATTGCTAGTAGCCATTATCAAAGTGAGGAATAGAGTAATGTTACCTTGTTGAGAGTTGAGAAAATGAAGAATCCACACACACCCAAATTGAAAACCCTTGTCTTGAATGTGAAGATTTTGAAGGCTTGAACCACAATATTGATGAAGGAATGTGAATGAGCAATGAATTTGAAGTGGTTTAGTGTCAAGTTTTGTGAGTTTTGGTTGAGTTTTGAGGGAGATTGAGAATTTGGGAATGAGGGTTTTTGATGAAGTTTTCGTGTAGAAGAAGAAGTGTTGGGTGTTTGATGAATGAATGAATGAAAATTGATACATAAAGCTGTTTTTACGCGTTTGTATCGATACAAATTCATGTTTGTATCGATACAAGTTAGTTTTTCCGAAGCATGTATCGAAGCATGCGAGCATGTATCGATACATGAGACAGTGTCTGCCCAAACTGAAGAGTTATGTATCGATACAAGCATCACATGTATCGATACATATTAGTTCATTTTGAAATTTTGAAAAATAACTAACATGTATCTATACAGTGTTTATTTTTATCGATCCCAAATGCATTATTTTCGATTTTTCTCAAAACACATGAACTTATAAGTTTGAAGAAATAATTTTTATGACTTCCAAATAACATGTATGTATGAAACACATATAACCAAGAAGGTACATTCTTATGTATGTGAGCAAAACAAAATACCAAAACACATTATAACATGAGAACACATGTTAAACCATGTATGCATGATAAGGCATCCACATAGTTGAATCAAAGTACCAAAATCAATCATATGAAAATGTATGTTTATGAATGCACACAAAGTCACATATAAGAGTCAAACAAACATATACAAACAAAGTATGAACTTAACATGACAATTGTAATGGTTTTTGTCAAATCCCCATTTTAAACATATGGGTCTCAAAAACTTATTAATATTTTTGAGCAAAATTCTTGGAAATGGAGGATTAGACAACTACCAAAGCAAATATCATACTAAGGTGAAAGTTGTATGTATATGAACCAAAGTACAAATGCTAAGTAAAGTAAAAGTATAAAGATAAAGGTAGAGAATAGAATCTTCCCTTGAGTGTTAGGTGGAGGAAGTGATCAATTTCCACACCATTGTAAGTGTTGAGTTGAACTCCATTCCTTTCCTTGTTCGTAAGTCTTGAACTCCATTGTTGTCGGTGTCTTTTGTCAATTGTTTCAAGACGCTTCCCTACATACTTAGACATTTGAAATAGGTCCCCAACTCATGTTGGGTCCTAGTTGATTAGTAGCACCATTATTGCCTAACTTAGGTAACCATTGCAATTTGCCTTTTGGTACCAAGACTTTTCGAGCATGACATTTTGCAATAGTATGACCCTTGTCACAACAATAATGACAAACGATATGAGGATTACTTTTCTTAGGATCCTTTTCAACAAATTTATACTTTTTATTTCTAGGTTTCAATGATTTGTTGAATTTAGATGGATCAATTGCAAAAGTAATCTCCGGCTTGGATGATTCTTTTAGCTTATCTTGCAACTTACGCAAGTCTCTATATAAGTAAAAACATCCATCACATTTGGTCTTATCGTTACCATAACTATCAAAAGTCACAAGAGGTTTTTGAATCATAGACTCTTTGAGAGCTTTCAACTCAAGCTCCGTTTCCGAAACTTTTGCCTCAAGGTATTTATTAACTTCCATTAAACCTTTTAGTCGTTGAAAAGCCTCTTTAGTTTCTTTGTGTAACTTTTCAAAAGCGACTTGTAACTCATGATATTCTAAAAGCATATATGAGCTAGAGGGATTTTTATTTACCTTTTTAGGAGCAAGTTTCTTGCGATCATGGGATGTTAAGCACACATTAGCCAATGCATCTTCACCACTTAAGCTTTCTTTCCTTTGTCCTTGCTTCCCTTTTTGAATGAAGGTGACTCCTTCTCTTTTCTCTTGAGCTTAGGGCAATCCGGCTTGAAATGACCAACTTTGCCACATTCATAGCATGCCCCTTTCTTGGAGTGCCTATCAGCTTCATTCTTCCGGCGGTAACCACTATCTTTCCGAAACTTCTTAAGATTGTCATCGGAATGTCTTATCCCATTCTTTCTCACATATCTATTGTAGCATCGAATGAAGAGCCCCATTTCCTCATCATCAGAGTCGTCTTCGCTTGAGCTACTTTCCACTTGCTCAACCTTTTTGGACTTGGATTTGGAGGCCTTTAGAGCAATGGACCTCTTATCCTTTTCTTTTTCCTTTTCGTTGTGTTTTTCCTTTTTCTCACCTTTCTCATGCTTTTCCAACAAATTAAGCACTTGTTCATGTTCCGTTAGCTTACCAAATAAAGTTGTGAGACTCAAAGTTGTAAGATCATTCGCTTCTTTGATTGCGGTGACCTTTGGTTGCCATGACCTATTAAGACATCTCAAAATCTTATTAGTAGCATCTTGATTAGTGATTGGTTTACCTAGACCATGTAACTTGTTGGTGATTTTTACAAATCTTTGTTGCATATCCGCAATGGTTTCACCATCTTGCATATGAAACAATTCGAACTCTTGAGTTAAGGTGTTTATTTTCGAAATTTTGACCTCATTAGTTCCCTCAAAATGAGTAACTAATGTATCCCACATTTCTTTGGCCGTAGAACAATGCGACACATGATAAAATTGTTCAATCCCAAGGGATGAAATAATATGTTTTGTGCCTTTGCATCGTAATTGACCTTTTTCTTTTCATCATCCGTCCATTGTGCCATAGGTTTATTGGTGACAATGCCATGAGGATCGGTGATTGTTGGAAAAAACGGACCGTTCTCAATAGCATTCCACACTTCACCATCAAAAGAATTGATGTGTATGCGCATACTACTTTTCCAATAATCAAACTGATCTCCTTTGAATATAGGTGCCCTATTATACGCCCCTTTCGGTGCAAAAGCCATGTTTTCTAATAATTGGCACAATCCTCCGAATTTTGTAAACAAAATTGAACCGGGATCGTGATACCACTTGTTAGACTACTTGGCTATCACTTAGAAGGGGGGTTGAATAAGTGACCCTTAAACCAATGTAGGTTTTTAAAAAATAATTTTGTTTCAATCGTACGCGCGGAAGCACCACCGGATCGGTAGTCTATGCACCGATTGATCAAAGGAAATGTAGTATAGCCTTGAAACGATTATGAAAAGGTTAAGAAATGCTCGTGTACAAAATCAATCGAATTTAAACGTTTGAATTAAATCAACCCCAAGCAAGTTATTATCAAATGTAATCCAATCACAATCAAGCAATAGCAATTGAACTTTTCGTGCACAAATATGAACACGAAAAATTCAATTGATTCAAAATTAACGAAATTACGAAAAGTAAAGATTGAGAGAGAGAGAGAGAGACACAAACGGTTTGATTAGGGAGTTCCCCGGCTTTCGCGTCGTCCACGCGTTTGGCCGAGTATGTCTCCCCCCAAATACCCAAACGGGTTATTTGAGAGTATATTGATCAAAAAATGATGAATACAAGTGCACAATATACAATTGACTCTAACAATCCTAAATTGAATCAAAAGTAAACAATGCGAATAAACCTCAACACACAACAAAGCTTCACCCTCTGATTCCAACGATCCAAACCCGTGCGAATCCTCACACGATCGTCCAGCTGAGTCCCTCGCTTCTTGTTGTTGAATCTCCAAGATCTCGCACAATCTTGAACCCTTGAGAGAAACCAAACCCTTCTTCACAATTCAACCCGACTACGTCTCTGATTCACCGCGATCCGTATCGAACATTATCAAACAAATATGCAGTCTTTATTCGAATGATCCCATACTCAAACTTCAATTGATTGCAAACTTGATGAAGATGATGAACTTGTGAAGAATGAAACCTTTGATCCAAATTTTCACTCAATTTGAATCCCAAAGCGTTTTCTGAAGCTATTTCACTTTCTCACTGGTTTCCTCTCTATTACAATGACACAACACATTGTTATTTAAAGAGAGAATAGAATTGAGCAAATTTGGGCAAAATTTAACATACGTGTATCGATACAAATGATGGTTTGTATCGATACAAACCATTTGACCAGCGTTCAAATTGAAAATATTGACCTATGTATCGATACAAACACGTATGTGTATCGATACATACATCAGTTTCTTGAAATCTTGACTGATATGTATCAAATCATGCAAGCATGATTCGATACATCATACACTATCTGGTTTTCTGAGAGGCATAGGTGTGTATCGATACAAGCAAGCATGATTCGATACACAGGTGACTCTCTGCTTCTGAGAGACCACTTTTGTATCGATACAAGTGATATATGTATCGATACAAATTGCACAAAATCAGTCTGAAGTAATTTCAGGACATTTGTATCGATACACATGTTTATGTATCGATACATAATACCTAAAAATCAATTTTTCAAAGTTTAAAAAAGTTTCTCGCTGTCAAGTGATTTGTAATGTTGCCAAAATATGTTCTACTCTATTTTTATGTGTTTTGACAATTATTAAAACATGAGGATGAACTGGTGCACTTACAGTAACCACTATTATGAAGACTCAGCATGCAGGTCGACACGTGGAGGGAGGTAACCACCCCTTACCACCATGATCTCCTCCATAGCCAAGGAATAACCACCCCTCACCACCACGTGGAAACGGTGGAGAAAAGGAAGAAACCACCGAAATCATGGGGTATCCATGATCGTGGCTCTAGATAACTACCATTTTTAAACTCTATAAATAGGAGCTTATGCTTCATTGTAAAAGGTTTAAAAAAATTTCATCATTAAAGAATTATTCATTTCTTATATACGGTCCAATTATTTATCACCTTCCTTATTTGTTCACCAGAACATTTTGGCGCCCACCGTGGGGCTGCGGTAAAACGATTCCCAGCCTACCACTCATTGAAGACAGGAATCCCCCCAAATGGTAGGGGAAACTCCAAATCATGGAACTCATCGTTCAGGGATGACCTTAACTGAAGCCGTCAACGAACTGAGGCGACTTCATGCCCAGATAACAACCTTGAACCAAGATAAGGCCAACAAAGAAAGCGATCACGATGAGGATCAAATAAACAATTCTCAACCCCTTGCACAAGCCTTATGGGATGCTAGGGTCCCAGAAAATTTCAAAACACCGCACCTGCCGACGTTCGACGGAAAAACTGACCCTACCGAACACTTAATGGCAGTCGGGACACAAACCGCACTCATATAAACAATTCTCAACCCCTTGCACAAGCCTTATGGGATGCTAGGGTCCCAGAAAATTTCAAAACACCGCACCTGCCGACGTTCGACAGAAAAACTGATCCTACCGAACACTTAATGGCAGTCGGGACACAAACCGCCATCATAGGCGCCGCAGAACACCTGAAATGCAAGTTACTCTCAGGAACTTTGAAGGAAGCCGCGTTGAGATGGTATATAAACCTACCAAAGAACTCCATTGAAAATTGGCTGGATTTCCAACGTAAGTTCATCCAACAATTCTCAGGGTCAAAACATATCAAGGTCACCGCCACCAGTCTTTTCACTACTCGCCAGAACTACGCGGAGACTCTGCTCGAATACTTGGCCAGATTCTGCGAGGCAACCATCAAAGTATCTAATCCTAACCAGGAAATGTTCGTCGCAGCATTCCATAACGGTTTAAAAGCAGGTCATTTCCACGAATCCCTGGCACAGAAGCCAGCGACCTCGATGCAGGAAATCATCAAGAGGGCAGAGTGTTATATAAAAGGCGAGGAAAGTAACGCTGAAAAAAAGGTCTAGAGAAGCAAGAGAGAGAGAGCCGCCCAACAAGAACAACAAAGCCCCATATGCGTATCCGCCGCGACGACGCCAACCAGACCATAGAGGGCACGATTCCCAAAGGAAACCGTACCACCAGCAAGCGAGACGAGATATTGACAGATTTCCAGAAAAAGAATACACGCCTTTAAATAGAGCAAGAGTCTATATTCTTGACGAAATATTGGAAGCAGGACTCACCAGACTACCTCCTCAAAGAGGAAGGGAACTCCAATTGGGGCAGAACATGAATGCGTTGTGCGCATATCACAGATGCAAAGGACATGACACCGAAAAATGCTTCAGATTGAGGGACCTCATCGAGGAATTGATAAAGAGCGGTCATCTAAGGAAATTTCGGGATGACGCCGCCAACAGGAAAATCGTGGTTCCAAAAGCGCGAAGAGACCCACAAAGAGACCAAGAAGAAAATCCGGAAGGAGAGAAGGTAAGGATATCAGTCAACACTATTGCGGGAGGTTTCGCTGGAGGAGGCGAATTGAGTAACGCCCGCAAATGCTATGTGAGGCGAGCAGAATTTGAAGCAAAGTTTGTGGGACATACATCTATTTCGTCGACCCCGGACTTATCCTTCACCAAAGAAGATAAAAGGAAAGTCATGGCACACGACGACGACCCGTTAGTGATTCAAGTCCAGATCCTGAATTGTGATGTGAAGAGAGTGCTTATCGACTCAGGGAGTTCAGCAGACATAATGTATTGGGAAGCCTTCAAAGCCGTGCAACTATCCAACGAGCACTTATTGCCCTACAACGGCACGCTAGTGGGTTTTGCAGGCGAACAGGTGGAAGTCATGGGCTGCACCACGTTGCTTACAACGTTCGGAGAAAAGGACCAAGCCAAGACCATCAAAGTGCGATATTTGGTAGTAAAGACCCCTTTCACATCGTACAACATCATCATCGGAAGACCATCTTTCAACACTTTAGAGGCAGCCATGTCAACGCTGTATCTATCTATAAAATATCCACTGGAGGATGGGAGAGTAGGAACCATAAAGGGAGACCAAACGCTGGCAAGGCGTTGCTATGAGTCAAGTCTGAAGATAAAGCACAGAACCTCCAACACCCCAGACTCCACTCGCCCTGTTCTTCAAAAGGGCGGAGTCAATATGACCAGTCCCTTAGATCTGGACCCAAGAGAGGAATTTCAAGATAGAAGGGTAAGTCTCATTGAAGAACTAGAGAAGGTCCAAATTGGCGAAGCAACACACCAAACAACCAACATAGACACATCTCTGCAGCCTGAAGAGAGAGAAAAGATCCTGGTGACACTAAAGAGAAACATAGATCTATTCACATGGCAACCTTCAGACATGCCAGGAATAGATGAGACAATCATCACACACAAACTGTCCATCTCCCCCGAGACAAAACCCATCTCGCAAAAGAAAAGGAAAGTCGGCGAAGAAAGAAGGGCGGCCATTATTGAGGAAGTAACAAAGTTAAAGGAAGCAGAGTTCATAGAAGAAATCAAATACCCATCCTGGTTAGCAAACGTCTTGATGGTGAAGAAGGCAAACGGAAAATGGAGAATGTGTGTGGACTTTACGGACTTGAACAAGGCATGCCCAAAGGATCCCTATCCTTTACCCAACATTGACAGATTGATAGACGAGGCATCAGGATACAACCAGATCAAGATGAACCCCGCCGACGCTCCCCACACAGCATTTATGACTAACACTTGCAACTATTTTTACAATGTCATGCCGTTTGGTCTGAAAAATGCAGGAGCCACGTACCAGAGATTAACGGACATGGTATTTTCAGAACAGATAGGAAAAAACCTGGAGGTCTATATTGATGATATGGTAGTAAAGACTACGGAAGCAGGCGAGCATGACCAAGACTTAAGTGACATCCTCGCCTCAGTGAGGAAATACTACATGCGGTTAAACCCTTCCAAGTGTTCATTCGGAGTACAGTTGTTTAAGTTCCTAGGGTTCATGTTAACCAACAGAGGAATAGAGGCAAACCTAGACAAATGCCAGGCGATCATAGACATGAGGAGCCCTACATCAGTCAAAGAGGTACAACAGTTAACATGAAGGATTGCAGCATTGTCGAGATTTTTATCTTGTGCAGGAGAAAAAGCATTTCATTTCTTCTCCACACTTCAGAAAAGTGAGAGGTTCGTATGGAGCACTCAATGCGAGGAGGCCTTCCAAAACCTAAAAACATTCCTCGCTTCGTCTCCAATCCTAACTCGCCCAGAGAAGGGTAACACCATGTATCTATATCTCGTCGTTTCAGATAAAGCCCTCAGTTCTGCATTGGTAAAGGAAATAAAGGGAGAAGAGAAGCACATCTACTTTTTCAGTAGAACGTTCAAAAGAGTGGAAGCTAAGTATCAGAAAATTGAAAAACCTTCACTAGCAGTAATAGTGACGGCGAGGAAGCTAAGACAATATTTTCAAAGCCACAAAATTGTGGTAAAAACTGATTACCCCATCGAGAATGTGTTGAGAAAACCAGACCTGGCAGGGAGAATGGTGGCATGGTCAGTAGAATTGTCATAGTTTGACATAACCTTTTCTCCAAGAGGCGCAATCAAATCACAAATACTAGCAGACTTTGTGCTGGAACTTACGACGCCTGCAGAAGAAAATAGGGAACAACCTTGGACCCTATCGGTTGACGGAGCTTCTAACATCAGAGGAAGTGGAGCTGGAGTAGTGTTGGAGGGCCCAGATGGAGTCCTCATTGAACAGTCATTGAGGTTCGCTTTCAAATGAGCAACAACCAGGCGGAATATGAAGCCTTGCTCGCCGGAATGAAATTAGCAAGGGAGATGGACATTACAGATCTCAAAGCAAAGAGCGACTCACAATTAGTAACGAACCAAGTATCAGGAGAATTTCAGGCCAAAGATCCTTAGTTAATCAAATACTTGGAGAAAGTGCGCAATCTGGCAAATCATTTCAAATCGTTTGAGTTAGTTTACGTACCGCGAGAGCAGAACGCAAGAGCAGACATGTTGTCAAAACTGGCAAGCACCAAAAAGCCTGGAAGCAACAGAACTTTCATTCAGGACACAATTGCAAGCCCTAACATCGCTGAAGAAACAGTCATGATGATCATTGAAGCAGAAGATTGGAGAGCGCCAATCATAAGATATCTTCAAAAAGATGAACTACCAGCAGCAAAGGAGGAAGCATATAAGTTAAAGAGAGCAGCAGCATGGTACTCCATGCTAGGAGACAAACTCTACAAGAGAGGATTCTCAGGACCCATCATGCTTTGTGTAAGTCAAGAAGAGGCCAAAGGAATCTCGGAAGAGATACATGAGGGATTATGTGGAAGTCACATTGGGGCGAGATCCTTGGCAGGAAAAATACTCAGGGCAGGTTTCTATTGGCCAGAATTACACAGCGACGCAGCTAGGTACGTCAAGACATGTGACAAATGTCAGAGGTTCGCAAACCTACACTACGCCCCAAGAGAACCACTGAAATCCGTTCTATCCCCATGGCCTTTCTTCATGTGGGGAACAGATATCCTGGGACCTTTCCCCGCCTCAACAGGACAAGCAAGGTGGATTATAGTGGCAATTGATTATTTCACCAAGTGGATGAGACAGAGGCCCTCTCAAGCATTTCAGCTGATCAAGTCAAGAAGTTTTACTGGAGAAAGATCATCTGCAGATTCGGACTACCCAAATACATTGTCTCAGATAATGGAACTCAGTTCGCCAGCGAAAAAGTAGTCCAATTCTGCAAAGGGAAATGTATTCAAAACACTTTCATTTCTGTAGAGCACCCTCAGGTCAACGGACAAGCAGAATCCGCTAACAAAGTAATCTTGAGAGCAATCAAGAGGAGAATCACAAGCAAAGGCGAGGGCTGGGTCGCCCATCTTCTACCAATCCTTTGGTCATATCACACCACGCCCCAATCTTCAACGGGCGAGGCCCCTTTTACCATGGTTTACGGCACGGATGCCATGTTCCCTGCAGAGATAAACCCCCGAAGTTGGCGCAGAGATACCCTCACACTTGAAGAAAATTCAGAAGCATTGGAGGAGAGTCTAGATTTAGTTCAGGAGCTAAGGGACAAAGCCCACTTTCGGGAATTCGTCTCAAAGCAGCGATCAGCTAGAAGATACAACACTAGAGTTATAGCGAGGAGATTCAGAGAAGGAGACTTAGTTCTCAAGAGACCTATGGGAAATGATAAGGGAGGTAAGTTATCAGCGAACTGGGAAGGCCCCTTCAGAATCAATGAAGCATTCGAAGGCGGAGCATACAGGCTGGAGACAATGGAAGGAGAAGTTCTACACAGAACATGGAACGTGGCCAATCTCAGGTTCTACTACAGTTAAACTGCCACATAAAGCAAGAAAAACAACGCCATGGCGTACAACATTCTAATGTTATTCTTATGATTAAGTTACTGCATGTGTATGACAAAATGTACTGAAATCTTTCATTCCAATTAATAAATAGCGGCAGGACACTCTTTTCTCCTATGAAAATAGGAGTTTTTATCGAGGCCCACCGTTTTAAATTTTTGGTTTTGTGGAGAACTGATACATGTGCTTAAGACATGACTGAAAAAACGAGTTGAAACACCATGGCGTTATCTGTGAATCTTACGAGTAGGAAACGTCAGAAATAGAAACGGCGATATTCGTAAATCTTACGAGTTGGATACGACGGAAACGAGTTGAAACACCATGGCGTTATCCGTGAATCTTACGAGTAGGAAACGTTAGAAATAGAAACGGCGATATCCGTAAACCTTACGAGTTGGATACGACGGAAACGAGTTGAAACACCATGGCGTTATCTGTGAATCTTACGAGTAGGAAACGTCAGAAATAGGAACAGCGCTATTCGTAAACCTTACGAGTTGGATACGACAGAAATGGGTTGAAATACCAAGGCATTACCCTTTAAATTTTTCAGTGGGGGGCGTCCAGAATATGAAAATCAGGTTGAAAATCCTAGGCATTACCCCTTTAAACTTTTCAGTGGGGGGCGTCCAGAATATTAAAATCAGGTTGAAAATCCTAGGCGTTACCCTTTAAACTTTTCAGTGGGGGGCGTCCAGAATATTAAAATCAGGTTGAAAATCCTAGGCGTTACCCTTTAAACTTTTCAGTGGGGGGCGTCCAGAATATTAAAATCATGTTGAAAATCCTAGGCGTTACCCTTTAAACTTTTCAGTGGGGGGCGTCCAGAATATTAAAATCAGGTTGAAAATCCTAGACGTTACCCTTTAAACTTTTCAGTGGGGGGCGTCCAGAATATCAAAGCATGGTTGAAAGTCCAAAACGTTACCCATAAATCTTACGAGTTAGGAACGAAGAAAAGAAAAAGAAAGACATATCAAAATACCAAGGCGCAACCCGCTAAATGGGAGACGCCCAAAGGGAACATTACAGAAAACAAATAAAGGTAACTCAACATATGTTATTCTGGTTATTTATTTCATTGTAAAAAATAGGTATAATTATTATCCAAAAGATCATGAGGAAAAGTTCGCAAAGCAAATAGATTAAAAGGCAACAGAAGCAGCAACAAAGTCGTTCAAAATCTGATTTCATTCATTGAGTATTGGATACATATTCAAAGAAAATTACATCGGATTTGGATACAAATTCAAAGAAAATTACATCAGATTTAGATACAAATTCAAGAGAAACTACATCAAATTCAAAAGGATGTGCGAAGTGCTAATACAATAAGCATCAATAGTCGCATTATCCAAAAGGAGATCCTACAACTACAATACGCATCAACACTTGCGTTATTCGAGAGGATGTGCGAGTGCTTAACAACTACTACAATAAACATCAACACTCGCATAATTCAAAAGCACCTCATGGTTACTGGCATTATATTTCCATTTTTGCCTAGGTGAACCAGGGGGCCCTGATCCATCATCCTCATCTGTAGCGGGCTGGAAAATCACTTCCATTTTTCTATACAATGAAGTCGCCATCGACGTTTATTTATCCCGTGAGGGGAAAGGAAAATATCGCGAAAACCTTGGTTTAGGTTCGGGAGTTGGTTATGCGAGAGGAAGGTATTAGCACCCCTCGCATCCATCGTACTCGATGGGAACCGTTTAGGTGGTTTGGGTTTGTTTGCGTAGGTTTGAATTAAATTGCCTTTTATCTCTTATCTAATCTCTACTTCGTTTCCAAATAAATTAAAAAAAGGGTTTTTATTAGTTGAGTTTGACGGTTGTAGGAGCCCGCTCCTACGTATTCCCCGGTGCAATGGGAAACTCAAAACTCACGTAGTTCTGGTAAAAAATGTTTGTGTGGTTGGTTGGTTTTAGTGGATAAAGTTTATTTCGTATTCCGCTGACACAACGACGCTTGTATGCTCTATCTAATCAGAGGCTTAAGCTGTGTATGTGTCAGAGGAGTAGATAAAACGTGTATCCATTGAAAAAAGACTGTTGAATAACGGATGTTGCTTATTTCGCATTCCGCTGATACAACGACGCTTGTATGCTCTATCTAATCAGAGGCTTAAGCTGTGTATGTGTCAGAGGAATGGATAAAGCGTATATCCATGTTTTTTCTGAAAAGAAGTTTGAGTGAGTGGAGGTTAGTTTTAACGTTTGATTAGGATGAGGATGGTCCCAAGATCACGAGTCATACGTCAGGGATAAGAACCATCCGGGGTGTGAAAAGTCATACGTCAGATCAACCCCTTTTCATCCTTGTTTATTATGAAAATCTTAATTTAATTTGATTAAGAAAGTATTTCAAAAGGAAAAAGTCGAATGTTGGTTAATTTTAACGTTTTAGGATGAGAATGGTCCCAAGATCGCGAGTCATACGTCAGGGATAAGAACCATTCGGGGTGTGAAAAGTCATACGTCAGATCAACCCCTTTTCATCCTTGTTTATTATAAAAATCTTAATTTAATCAATAGTGAGGATAATCCCAAGATCACGAGTCATACGTCAGGGATAGGGATTATCCGGGTGTGAAAAGTCATACGTCAGATCAACCCTTTTTCACTATGTTTATTATGAAAGCAAGCCTCAAATTCAAACCAGACAGTTCAAGAATAGAAGAAAGATGAGAAGTATAGAAGTTCAAGATGATAGTAACCAAATAATGACAAAATGCATGAAACATTAAATAATGAATGCAAATACATGAACAAGAATGAGATATGATGCATAATTAAATAACAATGCATAAACTAAAGTAGCGTACAATGAATTAAATAACATAAACATGCTAAATTAAATCAAAGTAAATGAGATGAGTTAGAATGAATTGAAATAAAGCTAGAGAGCTGAGGAATAAAAATAAGCAATTAATCATGATTAAGCACTTAAGTAAATAAGCTAAAAAGCTAAAAAAGGTGGTTAAACAACAAGCTAAGGGAAGCATGAACATAATCTGAAATCAAACATGATTTAAGCAAAGAAAAATGGTCCAGTAAGCTAAAACAGCTCAAGTACCAAATAAGTGCTTATGAAAATAAGCTAAAAAGTGATTAAATAAGCTAAAAAGCTAAACAATAAGCTAAAAAGCTAAAATAAATGCTCAAATGAGACAAACAGAAATCACACATGATTTTAGCATAACCAAATGGTCCAGTAAGCTAAAAAGCTCAAGCACCAAATAAGTGCTTATGAAAATAAGCTAAAAAGTGATTAAATAAGCTAAAAAGCTAAACAATAAGCTAAAAAGCTAAAATAAACGACTCAAACATGGAGAGAAAAATTTAAGCATAGCAAAGTGACTAAAATAGCTTAAATAAGCTATTAGTCACTTAAGTGCTTTTGGAAATAAGCTAAAAACCAATCAAAATTAATTTAAGCTGAGGGGGTGCAAACAGTAAAGGGAGCGGGGCGCAGAAAGCAAGTCTGGGCCTGAAGGCCCAGTCCACGCATCAGTTAACAACAAAAAAGGTCAACACAAAAAAAAACCAGGTGCAGCCGTTGACACGCAGCGCAGCGTACGCGCGCGTGATCTGGGCTGTTTGATCAAAATCGAACGGCCAAGGCTCACTGATCCAGATCAAGGATCTGGTGTGGCGCTGCATCAAGCCAAACATGCGCCAAAGTCATCATCACCGTCAGATCGCATTTAAATGAGATCTGACGGATCCGTTTTAATCAAGAGATCAACGAACGCGATAAAATCAAAGGATCCAACGGCCGAGGTTTAAACTCAGCGAAGAAGATGGACCATGGCTGGGTCGTCTTCTCCGGCGAGCCTCGCCGTCTCCGGTGACAACTCCGGTCACCGGAGTTTTCAAAACTCTACCAAATCACACGATTTTTACACAGTTTTGTTCGTGTTCTTACAAGGATTCCAAAAGTACAAATAGTTTTTAACAAAACGTTGTAAAACACGAAAAACGAAGAGAAAACGATTTTGAAATCAAAACCCAAACACACGATTCAAGCCAAATTTACACAAACCAGCTATGCAGTAAGCATCAGAGTACAAAAAGGAGACGAAAGGTGCAAGAATCTACCTGAATAGACCTCTGAATCGTCCGGTTCGAACTTGATTTTTTCCTTGGTGCCGTGGTGTTCTCTGCTCCAATTCCTTCGCCTTTTTGCTTGAGAAATGAGTGTTTCTTGCTTCTGGGACTTAGATGAAGATGTTTAAGTACAGAAGTAATGGACTTGAGTGATAATTTTATGATTTGGAAAATTTGTGAAATGAAGAAAAATGGAGTGTTTCTCTAGGTTCTGCAGCGCCGTTTTTGAGCAATCTTGGCTAACCTAGGGCTCTGAAAACAATGCTTCTATTTATAGGGTGGAATTAGGTCAGAAAAGTAGTGATTTGTGAGAGTTAGTGAGGGTAAAATGGAATTTTTGTTCTTGAGATATTTTGTACTATTTTTGTGATTTTTTGGTACTAATGGTGAGGTGTCATGCAAGAAGGGGATAGAACCTTCTATTCCCTTGATGAGGTGTGCCAATGATTGGGACAATTTTTGTTCTCCTTTTGATTTTTTTTGGGAATAAAACAAATTAAAATAATATATGAAAATAAAATAAATATGTCAAGAAATAAAAATATGCATGATAAAATGTGATTATGTAATAGGTTTATGGATTAGAAATGAAAGAAAAAGAATTGAAATTTGATGCTTAAAAAAGTTTCTTGAAATGCAAGTAACTAATTAAAAAATAAATAAAGAAAATGTGAGGGCAAAATGGTAAAATTTTGTCTCTTATGATAATGCTAAGCCATAATCATGCAAGAAGAAATAGTTCCATGTGTTTTTGTGTCAACATTGATTTTTAAATTGAAAAAAAAAGGTTTTGTTGACTTATTTAGTCAAAGTGTTGACTTTTGGTCAAACTGTTGACTTTTTGATCAAAATGTTGACTTTCTTGACTTATGCAAAAATGAGAGAGGTTATGGGTCAAAATTGGAACAAAAAATGCATGAGGGGCAAAAATGGAAATAAAAAAGTGTGGGGCAAAATTAGGGTATGACAGCTGCCCCTATTTAATTAGCTTGGACCGTAAGAATGCGAATAACCTCGGTATTCGTATTCTTTCGGTAAAAGATAATTAAATACAGAATGCCCTAATTTTGCGGCATGAATGATGATAGGAGAGAATAAACCTGCCCGGTATCTTCGATATCCTTATCTCCGGATTCTGTACCTGAAGGAACTAACGCCTAAACCAGGAATTGTACGTCCTTGAGACAAACAAATGTAACACCTCGGTGTTGCACTTTGAAGAGAAATCACCACCCTCGGGCCTACGGATTCCACTGAATACCCTTCTCTCAGGATTCTGTATCTGAAGGAACTAACGCCTAAACCAGGAGTTGTACGTCCTTGAGACAAACAAATGTAACACCTCGGTGTTGCACTTTGAAGAGAAATCACCACCCTCGGGCCTACGGATTCCACTGAATACCCTTCTCTCAGGATTCTGTATCTGAAGGAAACTAACGCCTAAACCAGGAGTTGTACGTCCTTGAGACAAACAAATGTAACACCTCGGTGTTGCACTTTGAAGAGAAATCACCACCCTCGGGCCTACGGATTCCACTGTATACCCTTCTCTCAGGATTCTGTATCTGAAGGAACTAACGCCTAAACCAGGAGTTGTACGTCCTTGAGACAAACAAATGTAACACCTCGGTGTTGCACTTTGAAGAGAAATCACCACCCTCGGGCCTACGGATTCCACTGAATACCCTTCTCTCAGGATTCTGTATCTGAAGGAACTAACGCCTAAACCAGGAGTTGTACGTCCTTGAGAAAGACAAATGTAACACCTCGGTGTTGCACTTGAAGAGAAATCACCACCCTCAGGCCTACGGATTCCACTGTATCTGAAGGAACTAACGCCTAAACCAGGAGTTGTACGTCCTTGAGACAAACAAATGTAACACCTCAGTGTTGCACTTTGAAGAGAAATCACCACCCTCGGGCCTACGGATTCCACTGAATACCCTTCTCTCAGGATTCTGTATCTGAAGGAACTAACGCCTAAACCAGGAGTTGTACGTCCTTGAGACAAACAAATGTAACACCTCGGTGTTGCACTTTGAAGAGAAATCACCACCCTCGGGCCTACGGATTCCACTGAATACCCTTCTCTCAGGATTCTGTAGGATTGCCTTTCCTATTGGGGATGGGCAAACTGTTGTGACCATTTTGTAACAGAATTCCTCCGAAGTTTGCAATTCACTGGGGAGGAGACTTTTAGTTGATCTGCTGGATGAATAATGTACCCACCACTTTGTTGGAGAAAAAATCAAACTGCCTCTTTCGATAACTGAGTGACCAAACCCTGCTATTCCTTGAATAGGAATACTTAAATCTGCTTTTGCCTATGCATGTTTGCAATGAATGCTTGTCAATTACCTAAAAATGCAAGACTAATGCAGTGTTTAATTATGCTCATGATTTGACATACGGTTTTTGAATGTTTATTTATGAATGCATGGTGATGCATGAAAGTATATGCATGGATGCATGAAGACGCATGGAATGGGGTTCCATCTCAACATCGAGACATCAGATGTTCCTTCCTTGGAGAGAGGGATCCCAGTTGGGTGTTGTACACCAACATTCTTCATTTGTGTGGGCGAGGCCACTTGCCTAATCAGCTCAGAATGCTAGGTCAGTCTGTTGCATGTTATCAAGGTGAGCACCTTACTGTATGCTGTTGATTTTCTTTAATCTTTCTTATTTCAAAATATTTTGCTTGATTTTCAAAAATGCTTTTTTCTTTTTACTTTTTTTTTCAAAGTTTTAACATTTGTTTATCAGAAAAATAAAAGTATGAAATGTGCAAGAAGATAAAGAGAGACACAATGAGTAAAATGAGAATTTTATTGATAGCACAAAACGTGCGGAGTTTCTACAACGGAAGCAAATCCCTCAAAGAGGTGACCGCATAATTGAGCTAAGATAAATGGCAATGAAAATAAACGAATTCTATGGAAACATAACAATGCCATCCTTCTCCATGATTTCAATCTTCAAATCATCTTGTTGTTGAGTGCGAAGTCTCAGATCTTTCTGAAATTTGCCCCGTGCTCACTTTGCTTTCGCAGTCTCATGCCTTCTTTTATTTGCTTCCCTAACTTTTGCCTGGATTGTTCAGTGTGAGTTACTGATCCACCGGGATACCCATTTTTGCCTAAGCCGCCCTTTCGGGTTTTCAACTTAGCGGGTTCTATTTTCCTTTTTTGATGTCCCTAATTTTTGCCTGGACCGCCTTTTCAGGTTTTCAGTCCACCGGGACGCTCTCTATTGCCTAAGCCGCCCTTTCGGGTTTTCAACTTAGCGAGCTTTTATTTATTTTTCTTTTCTTTAGGCATAGTATTTTTTGACTGCATCTGAGTTCACGGGGAGTGGAAACTCTTCTCCATCCATTGTAGTTAGTATCAAGGCTCCACCTGAGAAGGCCTTCTTCACTACATATGGTCCTTCATAATTGGGAGTCCACTTTCCACGGACGTCTTTGTGAATTGGCAATATAGCCTTTAACACCAAGTCCCCTTCCTTGAATTGTCTTGGGCGAACTTTCTTATCAAATGCTCTCTTGAGCCTTTGCTGATACAACTGTCCGTGACACAAGGCTGTCATCCTTTTTTCCTCAATGAGATTGAGCTGATCAAACCGGGATCGGACCCATTCCGCTTCTTCTAGCTTAGTTTCCATCAGAACTCTTAATGAGGGGATCTCCACCTCCACCGGTAGCACTGCTTCCATACCGTATACAAGAGAGAAAGGAGTTGCCCCAGTCGAGGTGCGAACTGCCGTCCTGTATCCGTGGAGTGCAAATGGGAGCATCTCATGCCAGTCTTTGTATGTTTTCACCATTTTCTGTAGAATCTTTTTGATGTTTTTATTTGCTGCTTCTACAGCGCCATTCATCTTGGGTCTATATGGTGAGGAGTTATGGTGCTCAATCTTGAAATTTTTGCACAATTCCCTCATGGTCTGATTGTTCAAGTTGCTACCATTATCAGTGATGATCTTGTTGGGGACCCCATAACGGCAGATTATTTCTTTCTTGATGAACTGAGCCACCACTTGTCTTGTGACGTTGGCGTATGATGCCGCTTCGACCCACTTGGTGAAGTAATCAATAGCCACTAAGATGAAACGATGTCCATTGGATGCTTTTGGTTCGATCATACCAATCATGTCTATGCCCCACATGGAGAATGGCCACGGTGATGTTAAAACATTCAGAGGGGTGGGAGAGACACGTATCCTGTCAGCATAAATCTGGCATTTATGGCATTTCCTGACATGGTTCAAACAGTCTGTTTCCATGGTCAGCCAATAGTACCCGGCCCGAAGAATCTTTCTTGCCAAAACGTGCCCATTCATGTGCGTGCCAAAGGACCCTTCATGGATTTCTTCAATGAGTGTATCAGCCTCTTTTCTATTCACACAGCGGAGGAGAACCAAATCATGGTTTCTTTTGTACAACAACTCCCCATCTAAGAAGAAACCAGATGCTAGCCTTCTAAGAGTTTTCTTGTCTCCATTAGATGCCCCCAAGGGATATTCTTGCCTTTGGAGAAAGTTCTTGATATCATAATACCATGGTTTCTCATCCTGCCCCACTTCGGTAGCCAAGCAATATGCCGGTGCCTCACGACGGTTGAGTTCAATCAAAGGCACATGATTAGGCCAAGTGACCTTGTACATGGATGAGAGAGTGGCCAAAGCATCAGCCAACTGATTTTCTTCTCTTGGGATGTGATGGAAAGTGATCTCATCAAAATACTCTGCCAATTTCAAGACATGATCCTTGTACGGGATTAAGTTGGGATGACGAGTTTCCCACTCTCCTCGGACTTGATAAATGACGAGTGCAGAATCTCCATACACTTCTAGGATTTTGATTCTCAAATTGATTGCTCCCTCTAGACCCATGATACATGCCTCATACTCTGCGATATTGTTGGTGCAATCAAACAAAAGTCTTGCCGTAAGAGGTGTGTAGGTATCTTTAGGAGATATGATAACTGCCCCTACACCATGTCCCAAAGCATTTGAAGCACCGTCAAACACAAGCTTCCATCGGGATCCCGGCTCGGGTCCCTCATTCTCATCCATGGGAGGTTTCTCACTCACAGCCATGATGTCCTCATCTGGAAAGTCAAAGCGCACAGGCTGATAATCTTCTAAAGGCTGGTGTGCCAAGTGTTCTGCTAACACACTACCTTTGATGGCCTTTTGAGATACATACTGAATGTCATATTCGGACAACAACATCTGCCAACGGGCAATTCTTCCACTCAAAGCAGGCTTCTCAAAGATATACTTGATGGGGTCCATTTTGGAAATCAGCATGGTAGTGTGACAAATCATGTATTGTCTCAACCGACGGGCCGCCCAAGTCAAAGCACAACAAGTTTTCTCGAGGAGTGAGTATCTGGTTTCACAGCTGGTAAACTTCTTGCTCAAGTAGTACACTGCGTGTTCTTTTCTACCAGTTTCATCCTGCTGACCCAATACGCAGCCCATGGATTCCTCAAGCACATGTAGGTATAGGATAAGAGGCCTTCCCGCAACTGGGGGTATTAAAATTGGTGGCTCTTGCAAGTACTGCTTGATCTTATCAAATGCCCCTTGGCAATCTTCATTCCATTCAATGGCTTGATCCTTCCTTAATAGTTTGAAGATTGGTTCACAAGTTGCCGTAAGATGGGAGATGAACCTGGAAATGTAGTTCAGCCTGCCTAGAAACCCTCGCACTTCTTTTTCTGTCTTTGGTGCGGGCATGTTCTGGATTGCTTTGACTTTATCTGGGTCCACTTCAATTCCCTTCTGGCTAACAATGAAACCTAACAGCTTCCCCGACTTGACGCCAAAAGTGCATTTGTTTGGATTCAAACGCAGTTGATACTTTCTCAATCTCTCAAACAATTTCTGGAGATGTACGAGGTGCTCTTCTTCAGATGAGGACTTGGCGATCATGTCATCCACATACACTTCAATTTCCTTGTGAATCATGTCATGGAACAAAGTGACCATAGCCCGCTGATATGTTGCCCCGGCATTTTTCAATCCGAAAGGCATTACTTTGTAGCAGAAAGTGCCCCATGGCGTTATGAAGGTTGTTTTCTCCATGTCTTCGGGCGCCATTTTAATCTGATTATAACCTGAGAATCCATCCATGAAGGAGAAGACTGGGAATCGAGCAGTATTATCCACTAACACGTCAATGTGAGGAAGTGGAAAATCGTCTTTTGGGCTTGCTCTATTCAAATCCCGGTAGTCTACACACATTCGGACCTTTCCATCCTTCTTTGGCACTGGCACGATGTTAGCAATCCACTCAGGGTACTTGGCCACTGCGAGGAATCCTGCATCAAACTGCTTCTTAACTTCCTCTTGTATCTTGAGGGCCATGTCCGGTCTAGTTCTTCTCAACTTTTGTTTGACAGGTGCACATTCGGGTTTGAGAGGAAGCTTGTGTTCAACTATGTTTGTGTCTAACCCCGGCATATCCTGATATGACCATGCAAAGACGTCCACATACTCTCTGAGCAGCTTGACCAATCCCTCTTTCACCTCTGACTGCAGGGTTGCACCTATCTTGACTTCCCTTTTGTCCTCTTCAGTCCCCAGATTGATCACATCCACTGGTTCCTGATGAGGTTGAATCATTCTCTGTTCTTGATCCAATAGCCGTGCCAACTCTGCTGGGAGTTCATAATCTTCCTCTTCATCCTCTTCAGCAAGATTGATTGGGAGTTCGGAATCATGAAGATTTACGGCATTGTTATGGTCCAGAGATTCATTTCTGCATGATGTATATTTTTTGATTTTTAGATGAATGCAAAAGGTGGTCATGATATGCAAGAAGTTATTGCCATTTTTATTGTTTTTATCTTTTTAAAACTGAAAAAAATAAAGAATAAAAAAGGACAAAATATGCACATAAAAACTTTCACTTCATTGATAATCATTTGTTAAAAACAAAGATAAGCCCTTACAAGTTCATCCACATGCCTCGGGCGCGGCAAGGGGAATTTTTGAAAATAAAGAAAAATTACTTTGAAATAATAAAAACTTTGGGAATCTCAACAGCCTTCCAGTTTGATAGAACGGTGCTTGCAGGGCATTGATTCACCCAATTGTAGCTTCCTTGACTGGCCTTTTCCTCATTCTCTAGCATGTTGATTTGTTCAGCTGACCTGAGCCCAGCGCTCACAAAAACCTCTTCAAGGGGAGTAGTATAGTCGAAAATCTTCTGCTTTCCCTTTGATGGCTGATAACCCACACCTAGAAAATCCTTCTTCTCATGGGGATACACCAGCTGTCCCCATCCTTTAAGAGCACCTTCCTCCATAGCCTTCTTCAAACCCTTCCAAGATGCGATGGAGGCCCTCGGTTTCTGATTTGCTTGAGAAGTAGTAGCAATCTTCATAGTCTTAAACTGTGCGGTTAGCACGTCTTCCTCTTCTTGGTCTACCACAGTGACGGTGGCAATTTCAAGAGCCTGGAATTGGGTTTCAAATACCCCTTCTTCTGTTTCAATATACTTGAAAGATGACAAGTGGCTTACTAAAGCATCTTCTTCCCCCGAGACAATTACCAATTTGTCGTCAACTATGAACTTGAGTTTTTGGTGCAAAGTTGATGTTACAGCTCCGGCAGCGTGAATCCACGGACGCCCCAACAAGCAACTGTAGGAAGGATTTATGTCCATGACCTGAAAAGAGATGTTGAATAAATGCGGCCCGATTACTATTGGCAATTCAATTTCCCCAATAACCTCTCTCTGTGATCCGTCAAAGGCTTTGACGATCATACTGCTAGGCTTGAGAACCGGTCCAACAAGAGATAACTTCAACAAAGTTGATTTGGGCATGACATTGAGGGAGGAACCCGTGTCCACTAACACCCTTGCAATAGTGTTATCTTGACACTTCATGGAAATGTGGAGAGCTTTGTTGTGTGCATGCCCCTCAACTGGCAATTCTGCGTCTAAAAATCCTAGACAACGGCTTTCGGTTATATTATTGCACACCCCATCAAACTGGGCAACCGTAATATCCTGATCCACATGGGCCTTTTGCAGAAGTTTCAATAAAGCATTTCTATGTGCCTCCGAACTCATCAATAAGGAGAGCATAGAAATTTTTGACGGAGTTTGACCAAGCTGATCTACCACTCGATAGTCGCTTCTTTTGATTATCTTGAGGAACTCATCGGAATCACTCTGAGGGGTTGTTTCTTTGGGTGCTCCCCCCTCAAGAGTCTTGCTTAAGACATTCTCATTGACCGTTGAAACTGGTTCTCTTGCGCTGTCCTGCACTGGTTTCTGAGCAAACACCCTGCCACTCCGAGTCATACCCCCGGTCCCATCAATGCTAACTACTACCGGTTCTGGCAGAGTCACAGGCTTCCCTTGTATTGAAGCTGATGTATTGTATATCCAAGGTGTAGTTTTAGTACTGGCAAAAGGAAATGGTGCTGGCGTCTGAATCACCAATGGCTGCAACTTTCCCTCGGCTCTTTGATAGATTATCTCTATTGGCTTCATGAACTTCTCATGCTCATGTGGTTCCATCATAGCCACCATACCCTTTCTTTGGGAATAACCAATTTGTACCAACCCTTGGTCCATTAACTCCTGAAGACATTCCTTCATCCTTGCGCAATGATTTGGATTCTCTTCACATTCTATGCAATCTGCATGCATGCTTGAGAATTGGTCAAAGCTGAGCAAAACCTCCTTTACTACACTCAAAGGGGTTCGTATATTCGACACATCCTTAATCAAACCTTCGGCGCCCTCAATCATGTTGACTCCTCCCCCTGAGTGGTTGGGCAGAGGATTTCCCTTAACATTGGGACCCGCTTCCTTGAATGACAACAACTTTTGATCGATCAATCTTTGTACCTCATACTTGAAAGCTTTACAACTTTCAATAGTATGACCCTCCGCCCCAGAGTGGTATTCACAGGTGGCGCCTTGTTTGTACCATGCAGGGAAAGGTGGGGTTATCTGTTTCAAGGTTTTGAGCGTCACCATTTTACTGTGGACAAGATATGGCAGCAACTCTTTGTATGATACCGGAATGGGATCAAACACTTTTCTTGCTTGTTGTTGCGGTGGAGAAGCTTGTTGTGACCGTGGTTGATATGGGTAACCTTGGGGTGGTGGTGAATACTGAGGCACTTGATATTGTGGCTGTTGTTGATGAGCCGGAGCTGTGTAGGGAATGTATTGAACTGGCATCACTGACTGGTGGTGAGCCACAGCATTGGTGTTTCCTTCTTTCTTTCTTGCAAAGTTATTGGTGGGCTTCTTTGTGTTGTTTGGTGAACCTGCGTTAGTTTGGATCTTGCCGGTTCTGACGCCGCTTTCAATTCTCTCACCAATCCTGACTAGATCAGAGAAACCTGAGGACACACTGCCAATCATCCTTTCGAAATAAACCCCTTGTAAAGTGTTGGTAAACATATCCACCAATTCCGTCTCTAAAAGTGGCGGACGAACCTGCGATGCTAACTCTCTCCACCTTTGGGCATAAACTTTGAACGACTCTCCTTCCTTCTGAGTCATGTTTTGTAACTGGGTACGATTAGGAGCCATATCCAAGTTATACTGATACTGTTTGATGAAAGCATTAGCCAAATCCTTCCACGATCGGATGTGATTGCCCTCTAACTGCATGTACCAGCTTAAAGATGCCCCTGCCAAACTGTCTTGAAAGCAATGTATCATCAGTTTGTCATTGTTGGCATAAGACGCCATCTTTCTGCTATACATCACGAGATGATTCCTAGGGCAGCTCAAACCTTTATATTTCTCAAATTCAGGCACCTTGAACTTAGCCGGGATTACCAAATCAGGTACAAGACACATATCGGAAAAGTCCAAGGAGTCACTCCCTCCTTCCATCGTCTTCAAACGATCCTCAATAGCCTTGAATTTCAGTTTTGCCTCCTCCAACTGAGGAATAGTTCCATCAAACTTTGACCCGCTGTTCTGAGTATCTGAGCTATGGTACACATCATGAGGATCCTCCTGAACCTGCTGAACAATGGTAGGTTGGGGCTGAGTTGGGGTTGCCCCGGCTGGAATTCCTGAGTTGTTGATAGGAGGAGGAACTGAAGTAGCCCCGTCCCCAAGAGGTACATACCCCGGTGGGGTATAACCCGGAGGTAAACCGTACACAGGCCACACCATGCTGGCCGGTTCATTTGTTGCTGTTTCTGTATTTGCTGCCGGAGCTGGTGGCTGATTCTGCGCGGCCAACATTTCCAACACACGATCCATTTTCGCTGCCAACTGGGAAACCTCCCCCTTTAGTTCACCGTGTTGTTCTTGCCAATTCTCCATTACCAGACTGGAAGCACTTCTTGTCCAATGTAAGTGTCGAGGATAACGCTGTTGAGATGGGAGAACGGTAATGAGATGATGCCCTTTTATTATGTATGCAAATGCAGATGTATGTAAAAAGTTTTTTATGCAAATGTTATGCAAAAATGTTTTTATCATGAATTTTTTTGAATGAATGCATGAGTGCATGGATGCATGGATGCACTTTCGTAGCAGAGTCTGTCGCGCTGAAGCATAGGTTTAATTAATATTTCTGAGGTCGAAAGGCTCAAAGTTACCTGCAACCCATCCCTCTCACATGTTGTTCTAGGTTTAACATGGTTGAATCACAGATCACCTCTTTGGAAACGATGCCGTTATTGCACGGCAAACGCGTCCAAAAAGGAATCTCTCGGGTTCTAAACAGAGGTCCCTAATAACAAGGTTTGGTTCTAGACCGGTTTACAAAAGGTCCCTAGGGTCACGGACTCTCCAAGAAAACACTGGCGCTAGCGAGACATACGTCAGGACGGCCAACATTTTCAAAAGAATCTACCCTAGGCGAGGTGATTATGCCAGCGCTCACGAGTCATACGTCAGGGAGGCCAGCATAAATACCCCTAGCTTAACTTAAGTTTTCCTCAAGCTCGGGTATAGAGCTTCACACAGTATCCACGCCACAAGGGCAAAAAGAAAAATAAAAGAAGAAGTAGAAGAAGAGAAACAGCCAATCCAAGCAGATATAATTGACAGAAAAATAAAAGATAAAGGCAAGATATTGCAAACCTGGCAAAGCAAATAAACAAACAAACCAACTAAACTGGGCTTAACTCTCTATAGTCCCCAGTGAAGTCGCCAGCTGTAGCGGGCTGGAAAATCACTTCCATTTTTCTATACAATGAAGTCGCCATCGACGTTTATTTATCCCGTGAGGGGAAAGGAAAATATCGCGAAAACCTTGGTTTAGGTTCGGGAGTTGGTTATGCGAGAGGAAGGTATTAGCACCCCTCGCATCCATCGTACTCGATGGGAACCGTTTAGGTGGTTTGGGTTTGTTTGCGTAGGTTTGAATTAAATTGCCTTTTATCTCTTATCTAATCTCTACTTCGTTTCCAAATAAATTAAAAAAAGGGTTTTTATTAGTTGAGTTTGACGGTTGTAGGAGCCCGCTCCTACGTATTCCCCGGTGCAATGGGAAACTCAAAACTCACGTAGTTCTGGTAAAAAATGTTTGTGTGGTTGGTTGGTTTTAGTGGATAACGTTTATTTCGTATTCCGCTGACACAACGACGCTTGTATGCTCTATCTAATCAGAGGCTTAAGCTGTGTATGTGTCAGAGGAGTAGATAAAACGTGTATCCATTGAAAAAAGACTGTTGAATAACGGATGTTGCTTATTTCGCATTCCGCTGATACAACGACGCTTGTATGCTCTATCTAATCAGAGGCTTAAGCTGTGTATGTGTCAGAGGAATGGATAAAGCGTATATCCATGTTTTTTCTGAAAAGAAGTTTGAGTGAGTGGAGGTTAGTTTTAACGTTTGATTAGGATGAGGATGGTCCCAAGATCACGAGTCATACGTCAGGGATAAGAACCATCCGGGGTGTGAAAAGTCATACGTCAGATCAACCCCTTTTCATCCTTGTTTATTATGAAAATCTTAATTTAATTTGATTAAGAAAGTATTTCAAAAGGAAAAAGTCGAATGTTGGTTAATTTTAACGTTTTAGGATGAGAATGGTCCCAAGATCGCGAGTCATACGTCAGGGATAAGAACCATTCGGGGTGTGAAAAGTCATACGTCAGATCAACCCCTTTTCATCCTTGTTTATTATAAAAATCTTAATTTAATCAATAGTGAGGATAATCCCAAGATCACGAGTCATACGTCAGGGATAGGGATTATCCGGGTGTGAAAAGTCATACGTCAGATCAACCCTTTTTCACTATGTTTATTATGAAAGCAAGCCTCAAATTCAAACCAGACAGTTCAAGAATAGAAGAAAGATGAGAAGTATAGAAGTTCAAGATGATAGTAACCAAATAATGACAAAATGCATGAAACATTAAATAATGAATGCAAATACATGAACAAGAATGAGATATGATGCATAATTAAATAACAATGCATAAACTAAAGTAGCGTACAATGAATTAAATAACATAAACATGCTAAATTAAATCAAAGTAAATGAGATGAGTTAGAATGAATTGAAATAAAGCTAGAGAGCTGAGGAATAAAAATAAGCAATTAATCATGATTAAGCACTTAAGTAAATAAGCTAAAAAGCTAAAAAAGGTGGTTAAACAACAAGCTAAGGGAAGCATGAACATAATCTGAAATCAAACATGATTTAAGCAAAGAAAAATGGTCCAGTAAGCTAAAACAGCTCAAGTACCAAATAAGTGCTTATGAAAATAAGCTAAAAAGTGATTAAATAAGCTAAAAAGCTAAACAATAAGCTAAAAAGCTAAAATAAATGCTCAAATGAGACAAACAGAAATCACACATGATTTTAGCATAACCAAATGGTCCAGTAAGCTAAAAAGCTCAAGCACCAAATAAGTGCTTATGAAAATAAGCTAAAAAGTGATTAAATAAGCTAAAAAGCTAAACAATAAGCTAAAAAGCTAAAATAAACGACTCAAACATGGAGAGAAAAATTTAAGCATAGCAAAGTGACTAAAATAGCTTAAATAAGCTATTAGTCACTTAAGTGCTTTTGGAAATAAGCTAAAAACCAATCAAAATTAATTTAAGCTGAGGGGGTGCAAACAGTAAAGGGAGCGGGGCGCAGAAAGCAAGTCTGGGCCTGAAGGCCCAGTCCACGCATCAGTTAACAACAAAAAAGGTCAACACAAAAAAAAAACCAGGTGCAGCCGTTGACACGCAGCGCAGCGTACGCGCGCGTGATCTGGGCTGTTTGATCAAAATCGAACGGCCAAGGCTCACTGATCCAGATCAAGGATCTGGTGTGGCGCTGCATCAAGCCAAACATGCGCCAAAGTCATCATCACCGTCAGATCGCATTTAAATGAGATCTGACGGATCCGTTTTAATCAAGAGATCAACGAACGCGATAAAATCAAAGGATCCAACGGCCGAGGTTTAAACTCAGCGAAGAAGATGGACCATGGCTGGGTCGTCTTCTCCGGCGAGCCTCGCCGTCTCCGGTGACAACTCCGGTCACCGGAGTTTTCAAAACTCTACCAAATCACACGATTTTTACACAGTTTTGTTCGTGTTCTTACAAGGATTCCAAAAGTACAAATAGTTTTTAACAAAACGTTGTAAAACACGAAAAACGAAGAGAAAACGATTTTGAAATCAAAACCCAAACACACGATTCAAGCCAAATTTACACAAACCAGCTATGCAGTAAGCATCAGAGTACAAAAAGGAGACGAAAGGTGCAAGAATCTACCTGAATAGACCTCTGAATCGTCCGGTTCGAACTTGATTTTTTCCTTGGTGCCGTGGTGTTCTCTGCTCCAATTCCTTCGCCTTTTTGCTTGAGAAATGAGTGTTTCTTGCTTCTGGGACTTAGATGAAGATGTTTAAGTACAGAAGTAATGGACTTGAGTGATAATTTTATGATTTGGAAAATTTGTGAAATGAAGAAAAATGGAGTGTTTCTCTAGGTTCTGCAGCGCCGTTTTTGAGCAATCTTGGCTAACCTAGGGCTCTGAAAACAATGCTTCTATTTATAGGGTGGAATTAGGTCAGAAAAGTAGTGATTTGTGAGAGTTAGTGAGGGTAAAATGGAATTTTTGTTCTTGAGATATTTTGTACTATTTTTGTGATTTTTTGGTACTAATGGTGAGGTGTCATGCAAGAAGGGGATAGAACCTTCTATTCCCTTGATGAGGTGTGCCAATGATTGGGACAATTTTTGTTCTCCTTTTGATTTTTTTTGGGAATAAAACAAATTAAAATAATATATGAAAATAAAATAAATATGTCAAGAAATAAAAATATGCATGATAAAATGTGATTATGTAATAGGTTTATGGATTAGAAATGAAAGAAAAAGAATTGAAATTTGATGCTTAAAAAAGTTTCTTGAAATGCAAGTAACTAATTAAAAAATAAATAAAGAAAATGTGAGGGCAAAATGGTAAAATTTTGTCTCTTATGATAATGCTAAGCCATAATCATGCAAGAAGAAATAGTTCCATGTGTTTTTGTGTCAACATTGATTTTTAAATTGAAAAAAAAAGGTTTTGTTGACTTATTTAGTCAAAGTGTTGACTTTTGGTCAAACTGTTGACTTTTTGATCAAAATGTTGACTTTCTTGACTTATGCAAAAATGAGAGAGGTTATGGGTCAAAATTGGAACAAAAAATGCATGAGGGGCAAAAATGGAAATAAAAAAGTGTGGGGCAAAATTAGGGTATGACATCATCCACAAGGGATATCACTTAGAAGATTTCACCTTCGAAGATTTCGGCGTCCTCGCCGCGAATTCCACAGTAATCTGGGAACCTTCTTCCTCGCCTGGAGGAGATCCATAAGCATAAAACTCCTCAGGAACGTACATCTTCAAGAATTCAACATAATCTTCATCTATATCATCAGAGCTTGAAGAACTGGGTGAAACAGGAAGATTTTTCGCCTTAACCTTTCTGGACGTGTTGGTGCGTCTAGGCTTGGAAACAGATGCCTCCAATTTCTTCTTCCCCCTTTGGGATTTAGACTTCTCAGCAACGTTTTTCTTAGAACTATTTTTATCCATCTCAAGATTTTGAATGAAGAAGAAGAGTTATTGATAGAGAGATGGTGGTTATGAAAGAAGAAGGATAACGGTATTTATAAGCAGGAATCAAAGAAACCTAGCATGAATAACTGCACCCGAAAATAAATGAGGAAACGGTTACAACCACCGCAATAAAGGGGATTGACCGGTTCAAAAGGAGAGCGCGAAATACAAGGACAACTCAGCAACAAAATTTGACCGGTCAAAACTTAGGAATTAACGCCAAGTAAATCGGGGCGCGACCCCACGTGACGCCCCAGAACTAAACTCCTCGCTTGGCGAGTCCTGGACTATCTCAGCAGGAGCTGGAGACACCAACTTACCGTCCTCAACAATCAAAGTAGCATCAACCTTACCAAGAACATCTTGATCAATACCAGGGAAGAGAACCTTCACTTGATCAAGTGCAGTTTGAAAACCTTCCTCATATTGTTCCCCGATAGCAGCTTTCAGGTTGTCCTTCTCAGACTCCCACTTCGCCTTCTCCTGCCTTAAAGCGGCCAATTCAGTAAGAGTCGCCTCATTATCCTTGGCCAGGCCTTTAATACGTTCATCCTTAGTCTTGACCACAGACTCATGACCCTTCTTAACCTTCGCCAACTCATCTTCGTGCTCCTTGGTCAGTTTGGCGACCTCTCCCTCATTCTTCTCCTTTAGGGCCTTCACATCGCCCTCACACCTCTCCTTGGCAGCCTTCACATCCTCCACAAGGGTAGCCAAATTCTTCTCCACCAGAGCTTCTTTTTCCTTGGCATTGGAAAGTTCAGCCCTCTGGCGAGACGCCAGGGCATAGTTCAGCAGAAGGCCCTTGAGTTCGTAACCGAGAGCCAACTTCATCAATTCCTCAGACCCTATAGCGTTGAAACGAGCAGAGTCCCCCGCAATGTTCACCATCTTCGCCAGAAACACCTCAGGATCAAAGAAAGGATCCCAAGGCGAAGCGCCACCAGCCTGACTCGCCCCAACAACAGCCTTCTCACCTGCCTGGCCTTTCGTCACCTCATGATCCCCAACTTCAACCAAGTCTTTCTCCACCTCCACCACATCTTTATCCCTTTTGGATTTTCGAGACAAGGTCCTAAACTTCTTCTGTGGAGGGGATTTGGCCTCGCCATCAACGTTAACGGCTTGCTCGTCAGCGGCAGGACCAGAGCCAAAAGTCTTCACTGGGACGCTAATTCGACCATCGCCACCCTTCCTTTTCTTTTTGTCCCCCTCGCTCACCTCCAGCTGGCTGAGGGCGTCAACCTTACTATCAGGCTGCTCTTTCTTCTTCCTCGCCTTTTCCAGGAACTTCAATCTCTGAGCAGCAGTGAGTGTCGACATGTCTTCTAAAAGGAAAAAGAAAGAGTTAGCCACAAAGGATTAAACACAAACAATAAGAAACATATCACTAAAGAGGGCGAAGAGAGTCATAAAGCAACTTACTAAGATACTTTTCTAGAACAGCAGGTGCATGCTCAGCGTCTAGAAGATCCCTAGGGCTCATCTGGTTTAGAGATTCCAGAAAAGCCATTGTATCCCTCTCAAACTCACTAAGGCTCTCGTATTTGGCGCCCCTAATCAACCGGGGGTTAGCCGTCCAATGAAAGGGAAAAAGAGGAGTGTCATCATTAGCATACATCACGCCGCGGAAATTTTCCCCGCCGCGAACCCACACAAATGCCTCTTTATAGTTCTTATAGTTAAAGCTATACAGAACAAACAAACCCCTATTGGGTTGAGCACTCAAGGAAACGACAATATTCGGAAACAAACTCTTTATGTGATAGAAAGAAAAGAAGACGGCTACACAAGGCTCAGAAATGCCAAGACCAAAGCAAACCAGCTCAAAAGCCTTGATGAAAGACCAACTATTAGGGCTAAGTTGAGTGAGAGCAACATTGAGAACCCTAAGCATGGACTGTTGGAATTCGGAAAAAGGGAAATATAGGTGAAAGTCTTCTATAAACTTAGTAACATATAGAAAGAGGTTGGCTCAGAACGAGGCACGCCGGTCACATACTCGCCCTCCTCCACCGGCTCTAATATCACGTCGTTCTCGTTGAATGTCCCAGAAACGTCATACAACCCTCTGTACTTCGCCACGCTCTCAGCACTCTGATAGATTGAAGAAACCTTCATTGTCATAACTTATGGTCCTACAACAACTAGGGCAAGCGACTCGTCTCTTCGTTTTCCTGTGAAAGACGAAGGAGAAATTATAACACAATCACTACTGCTTCCACTGCTACTATCACTACTATCATCGCCACTACTACTCTCGAGTTCTTTAGGACTGATGGATATCCCCAGAACTTCATGAAAATAGCCACTGTAATTGAAAGAGCCATCAGGCCTGGTAAAATGTTTATGAATTTGACACTTCAAAGGAGAACCGATGATGAGAGGACGAGGAGGACCCCTCTCATTCGCATTACTAAGATCTCTCAAAATTACCATTTTTCGGAAACCCTAGAAATCTGATCGCGAAATCGAAAATAGAAAAAGAGAAAAGAGAAATAGGGGTTTTACCTGGTTAATAAAGAACAGTTATCACTTAAAAAATCAAGGAGAACGTGGTTGGTGGGAAACTTGCGAGAAAAGCGGAGAGCGATTACCGCAAGGATACGAAAAGTTTTCTGAAGAAAACGCAAGAGAATGAAGAACAAAGGGGAAATTGATTTGAGTGTTGATCGAAATAGAGAAAGTAAAGAAGGAGAAGCAACATATATATAGGATCAAAGCATCGGTTGAAGAAAGAATTTTGAAAAGTCGAAACGTTTCGAAAAAGCGAAGTACTTCGATGACTGACGCGTGTCCCAAGGCGAGGTGCAATCTCGACCGCATCTGAGGTCACGCCTAAAGGCGAGGTGAAATACAAAAAGTACAATTTTACGTTGGAAATTAAAGCTTCATTAATCACGGAACGAGGAGTACAACATTGAAGAAAATAAAAAGTACAAAATACAAAGGTCCCAAGGTACAATGCAACTAAGAAAGCAGGAAATCCTAAACGCTAAGAAAAGAAACTACTTAGGCAACAGCATATGCCACCGCCACGGTATCAGCCTGCAGCTCTTCAATCTCACTCTTGTATTTCTTGGCGACGTCAAGGTCAGGAATGACCCTATCTTAGTCATCATGCAACCTGTCCATTTTCTCCCTAAGGCGAGCCAGGGAAGAGCGGGTCCTGATGAGCCTAGCGAGGTCATACTCAATGTCAAGTTGAAGGTTCCTTTTTCTCTTCATCAACGGGCGGAGTTCCTTCTCCAATATTTCAATACGGTTCTCAACGGCCTCTTCAGCAGATAAGTTAAGATACAGCGACTCCTCCTACAGATCAATGTTGTCCTTAGTGACAACTATCTTCTTATCTAGCGTATCCTCAAGTGCAGTGTAGCAATCGAAAACAGCGTTGGTGGTTTCAATGAAAGCAGCATCTTTCTCTAATCTCGTAGATAACTCCAAAGCCAGGTCCAAGAAGGTTTTCTGTTCATCAGTTAGACGCCATTTGTAATCATCGAGCTCTTCAACATAAGTTTGGAATTCCTCCACATTGTCCAAGAGTTCGTCAATATTTTCCTCAACTTTGTCCTTCACTCGCCTAAAGGCAGGCATAGCAGGCGACTCTAACACTGGGATGGTGTTATCCATATTTCGAAAATGACAAAAGCACGGAAGTTACAAGATATGGGGAAGATATGAATAAAACTCAGTATCATAATAGGAGTTATTTATAGCGAAATGGCGAGGCGCATAAAGAAAAGCAGTGGGCGGTTACCCCCCCCCCCCACACGATCACCACGGTCATAACAACCGTCACTATCACCACTTCACCTCTTTGAGCCTCGTGCTTGGAGGGCTGTGGACTGGGCTAAGACCCAAAAATAAATGGCATAGGCCCAATGATAAAATGGCCCAATTTTACAACCCATTAAATTCAAATAAGCAAACTTGGCGGCAAGACAAGGTAGAGGCGACACGCTCTATAGACGGCGCCCTCGCCCTAGAAGTAACCACTCTTATGAAGACTCAGCATGCAGGTCGACACGTGGAGGGAGGTAACCACCCCTTACCACCATGATCTCCTCCATAGCCAAGGAATAACCACCCCTCACCACAACGTGGAAGCGGTGGAGAAAGGAAGAAACCACCGAAATCATGGGGTATCCATGATCGTGGCTCTAGATAACTACCATTTGTAAACTCTATAAATAGGAGCTTATGCTTCATTGTAAAAGGTTCAAAAAAATTTCATCATTAAGGAATTATTCATTTCTTATATACGATCCAATTATTTATCACCCACTTATTTGTTCACCAGAACAATCATCATTTCGACTTCGATGCTTACAACGGATAACTCAAAGGATATGATTATGAAGCAATTCAAATTCAAAATATGTGGCAAGACACGCGTCATTCCTGTAAATAGTTAGGCGTTATTAGCAGTTAGGAATAGTGTCTATATATAGCATAGTTCTGTGATCGAGCAAAGAGTCAAAATCAATATACAAAATCCACATAAAACTCAAAGTACCCATGTCAACGAGAGAAACGAGTGATCGAAGGAAAATGTATGTAATGTGCACCATTATCTTTCTGTAAACATTTACGTTTGAATGCAATTTACAGCCTTTTCATTTAATCCAATTGTCTCTTTAATTTCGACTCATCTTTCCTTCTGTTTATTCATTTGAATAGACATTCTTCCTTGAAATTCAAGTAAAATAAAAAACATAAGAACAATGATGAACATTAATTATCTTGAAAATCTAAATGAAAGCACTATGTTCCGAGATTTACTAGTTGAACTCTCTTATAATAACTTTAACTAGCGTTATTTACCAAATTTTAGCGTAAACAAATTGGCACGCCTAGTGGGACTGTGTGCTTTAACTTTAATTTTCTAAAAAGTTTGTTCTGTAACTATTTTGTTTCCAAAAACTTTTGTTTAGTGTATGCTTTTAAGAAACGGGAAATCTCTCCCTGAAATGGTTAGACCACCACTCAGAAACACAAGACAAGGTATGGAAAATCAAAATGGAAACAATAACAACGGTGGTTTGAATGTCTCAGAGGCTATAATCTCTCATGTAATCAGTGAGGTTATACTCTCTCCATGTTTCTGCCCCAACATCATCAATGGTAAGCGCTACAATGGCAATACCATCTCTCATGGATGCTTCGACCACTACAGAACCCATTTTAACTTTGGTTCATAACATGGAGAATAATTTCTCTCCAAACAGATCAAATGTAAATGGGGGTGGCGAAAGTTCGTCCACATTTCATTTACCCTTCGCTCAATACATGAGTCAGGGCACTAATCGGAATTACAAATATGGTATGCCTACTAGTATGATGCAGAGTTTACAAACGGGTGCATCATTATTTTCAGAAGCAGCACCAAGCGTCTTTGTCCCTAATAACCAAGGGGTATCTGGTTCTGCTACTCGAAACAATATGCCTGCATTAACTAATATTGCATTAAAGGCCATGAGGCAACAAATGAATGATAGTAATCACGATATGGTTAATATGTTAACACAATAAATTGGTACAATGTTCAACCCTTTAATTCAAAATACTAACCAAAGTTACCAATTATTGGCCAACCAAATGGGAAGAATTCTTGATTTCTTTGGGGCCCCTCAAGTCCCTAATCAACAAGTTCCCCAAATCCAAAATGTAGTGCCTTTGCAAATTGCACAAGCACCAAATAATGCCATTGTGCCTGCCCAAATTAATGTGGCGAATCCTGTAAACCAAGTTCAACAACTTGCACTAGTGGTCGAACTACAGGCACAACCACAAGTTTTACCCCAGGTAGAACAAAATCCATGAATTATCTTGGTAAATATGAACCAAAATGCTGATGATTTAATTAGAAATGTCCAAAACAACAATTTTGCTGGACAAAATAACATAGCAAATTTGGTCGAAAAATCTTGGCACAAAATGGTCTAAATATAGGCATGCATAGGCCTAATTTCGTCTCTGCCTTATCAGAATATGTGCTTCAAACAGAATTACCAAGGGGTTGGAAAATCTCAAAGTTCACCAAATTTGCTGGTGACACAAGTGAATCAACTGTTGAACACATAGCAAGATACTTAACTGACGCAGGGGATTTGGCAAATAATGAGAATCTAAGAATGAAATATTTTCCAAATTCTTTAACAAAAAATGCCTTCACATGGTTCACAACTCTCCCTCCATATTCAATTTTCAATTGGAATCAATTGGAGAGGGTTTCCATGAACAATTCTATATGGGACAATCCAAAATAAGTCTCAAAGAATTAGCAAGTGTTAGGCGCAAAACTCTTGAGTCTATAGATGATTATTTGAATAGATTTCGATTGCTTAAGGTTAGATGTTTCACTCAGGTGCCTGAACATAAATTGGTTGAAATGGCTGCTGATGGCCTAGATTGTTCGATCAGAAAGAAATTAGATACACAATACTTAAGGGATATGGCCCAATTAGCTGATAGGGTTCGACAAGTTGAACGCTTGAAAGCAGAAAAGGCTAGAAACTCTAACTATCATAAGAAAGAAAAGGTTGCTTATGTTGAAACACATGATAGTGACCAAGAGTACGATATCTCTTATGAGGATATTGAACAAGGGGAAATAGACCTAGCAGAGTTAAAACATGGTCCCCCTTATACTTGCAAGCTTTTAAAGCCTTCGAATGGGAAAAATCCTGTTGAACCAAAAAGTGACAAATATGTGTCTAAATCTTACACTTTTGATATAACAAAATGTGATGAAATTTTTTATTTGTTGGTTACTGATGGCCAAATCGTGGTTCCTAAAGGTGTTAAAGTACCCCCTTTAGATATTCGAAAGAAAAGAGGTTATTGTAAATATCATAATTTTTTTGGACATAGAACGTCACAATGTGTACTTTTCAGGGACCTAGTCCAAAAGGCTTTGAATGAGGGAAGACTCAAATTTGGCGAAAAGCCTAAAGCCATGAAGATTGATGTTGCGCCGTTGCAGAATGCTGATACACTCTATGCTGAACCACAAGAAATAATGATGGTCGAAGCCATGGAAGTGACAAATGTGCAGGCAGAAGAAATCCTTGAAAAGGAGTATTTCGAAAAGATGAAGGTAGTGTATCCTCGTGCTGAAGAGGATTTGATTGACTTTCTCAGCAGATGCAAACAGGGAGAACAAAGGAGTCATGCTTTGTGCTCGTTGCAGTGCTGTTTGTGATAAGGAGACTACAGAGAGTCTTAGGAAGTTTCAACCTGTAACTAATAAGCAGGGGGCAAAACCAAATCAGTACCAAGACAAGGGAAAGGGTATTCTGACTCGACCAAATAATCCTGCTAAATCTGGTCGAATGCCAACCTTTCTACCCCCTGGTTCGATCCCTGTAGAGCGCTGGATGCACCCAGTAGCGGAGCTGCTTGTGGGCTCGGAAGGGCCGCGGCCCGCCCCAAAATTTTATTTTTTTTATTAGGTATATATTTACATATTGTTGTTAAAACATGTTATATATATTTATGATCGTAAACTTTACACAAGAATGTTCTGTGGTCTAGTGGTAAAACGCGCGCCCTCGCAACCTTAATGTTTCGTGTTCGAGCCATACCAGTGTATGTTTTATATTTCCCTTAATTTTTTAAACTAGTACGGTACAGGCAAGGCAAGCACTATACTACAGTAGTGAAATTCCGGTAGCAAGTCACAGATGTGCAGCGTGATGTGGAGCACGTTAGGGTTTAGGTATACGATGTGTTGCCTAATGTGCCAACATCATAGACATGCAATAACTTGATGAACAAGGAAAAATAAAGTGCAGAAGATAAAAAACACAATGAGTTTGTTAACCCAGTTCAGTGCAATTCACTTACGTCTGGGGGATACCAATCCAGGAACTAGCGTGCTACCCGTGCGTTGCACGGGTTTGATGGGCCGGCATATGTATGCCAATCATGGTTGTTGCCAATCATGGTTGCTGCCAATCATAAAAGTTTATACCAAACTACAATTCCCAAGATGGTAGATATTGATACAAAATGAAAGGGTTTTAACATATATGTTTTAACAAAATTATTGATAGTAGGATAGGACAATACAAAAGTGAACCAAGCTATTACTCCCAAAGGACAATTTGATAATTAACAATAATTGAAAACAATATATTAGACACAATGAAATTTGATACAATTTCCATCAACAACCCGCCCTTTGTCTACATCAATTCTACCACATATTTGAAAGCTTATTTAAGAAAGAAGTAAAATATTCCATCAACATAAAGGAAGACGATTTGATAATTAACAATAATTGAAAACAATATATTAGACACAATGAAATTTGATACAACTTGCATGAACAACCCGCGCTTTTTCTACATCAATTCTACCACACAATTGAAAGCTTATTTAAGAAAGAAGTAAAACATTCCATCAACATAAAGGAAGACAATTTGATAATTAACAATAATTGAAAACAATATATTAGAAACAATGAGATTTGATACAATTTCCATCAACAACCTACTCTTTTACTACATCAATTCTACCACACAATTGAAAGCTTATTTAAGAAAGAAGTAAAATATTAAATATATGTATGCCATAGTAATTTTTACTCATTACTTTTATACATCAATTCTATCACATCATTGAAAGTTTATTTAAACCATTAACCTAAAGGAAATAAATACATGTATGCCACTTCATTCGTAGTTCATCAATGAGATCCCTTCAAGAACCATGTCTTTAACCCGCACTCATGATGTGCTCAAGAGAGAGTCTTACCTAGGCACAAAGATTTGGGCACCAAGTTTAGGCACACACTCATAAACCAAAAAAATTAAAAGAAAAATAAATTTGTCACATCAATCAATATCACTTTAATACTTTTATCTTTAATTTTTTTAACTTTTTGTGAGTGTGCCTAACAAATAAACATTTGGGTTTGTGCCTATGTTAGCATTTCTCTGTGCTCAAATCCTGCATAATCAAAAAAATTAATGGCATACATTTTTTCCTTCTCTGCATAAAATTTAGAAATTTATCATATCTGATTCAAAGAACAATCTTGCAAATAATCTACTCCACTACAGTATAGACTATGCCATCCATCCCCAAAACAACATGCATCTTAAATTCCTTTTGATTTTGATTATGACCTGTGAGAATAAAGAAGATAGAAAGATTGTTAGTTTTTAAGCACATGATCTCATACCATTTAGATCAATTGTTGGATCTCCTAACAACATGCGTCTCAAAGTACTTTTGATTATGATCTGTTAGAATAAAGAAGATAAGAAACTTGTTATTATACTTGAAAGACTTAGAAATAGTCATGGATAGTATAAAAATAAAAGAAAATAAAACAAAATTGAGATATGTAAATGGGAAAAAATAATTTTAGCCAAAATTCAAAGCCAAAACTCAACGCTAAATTATAGGTGAAAGTTCATAGAAGTATTATATCAAAATGTGGATGAGGCAAAAATAAGAAGAAAAATTGATTTACAAATGTTCCTTCGTGTAACTTTTATGCATGCAGTTGACAAAGTTAATGTAGTATATAATATGATTAGTATATGTCAAATACTTGAACTGCTAATAGCCCAATAATAACTCAGTTTTATATAGACAGAAATTTCAATCATGTAGGATAGGGAACTACTATCCTCTTCATGCATACTATGAAATATGATCTTTTGGCAATTTGCAAGAGTGGGAATATAAGACATGGAAAAGAATCAGTGCAGAAAAGTATAATGAGCAATCACAAAAACCAAGAACAGAAGTTCTAATTCTCTTTATATTAATAATTTGCATTAAAAGTTAAACAAATTAGCCCAAATTTGATCTAACTATAATGCAGTTTGGTACATAATGAGCAACATAACAGCTTATTTATATATTAAATTATTTTGTTGAAGTTGTGATTCAATAGGGAGCATGCATGCATTGATGAGAATAGAACACTTGCACAAGAGCTTCATATGCTGAAAAAACATATAAATTTAGTATGAGACCATGATTATAACTTTATCGACCGATGAACATAGCACACAACTCTTACCCTATTCAGAATTCGGTTTGAAGGCGTGGTGTCAAAAAATGAAACAGCTGCCCAGAAAATTGATATGATCATACCATGAAAAAGAGCTTGAGCAGTCTCGACGACAACTGCCGCCATTAAAATAGTCCTTCTCAGTATGACGATGAAGCTTCCACCAGAAAGAGGAGCACATGTTCCCTAAGTTGCCCATTGTTGACTCTGCCTCTTTGATTTGTAGCCCAAGAAATGTAATAATTGCTTCCATCTGCATAACTTCAAAGACGTGAGTTACTTGTCGCTGGTGGCATGACAGCATGTTGTGTGAAAAAACTTATATTCAAGAGCACTGGAGCCAGCAAATGCAAAATTCACTCCTTTCTTAATGTCTTGGTCTTTGGTGAGATTTTGCAAGGCGGGCAAAAATGGCAATCCATATGCCTCAGCTACAATTAAAATAGCCACAATTTATAGTGAATTGTATATCGGAAATGTACGTTATTTTTTGCATTGATTTTTGTAAAAAAATGCTAAAATATTATAGATTGGGCATTTTATAGTGTTTGGCCATATTGTTTTATTTCTTGTCCTTTCACACAAGAATAATTTATTGAAATTACTTAAAATTATAAAACATGAGGGAAAATACCAATAAAATTTATGATCAGGCGTCCGTTCGATAAACGACCAGCATGGATGTTTGAAGTATGTTGACCCATAAGGACTATCGCTAGGCATGGAGCCGAAGCTCTTCATAGCATTTCCAGTGTCACTTATAGAGTCACCAAAGTTGAAGATAGCTTCATATGGGAGAGGATTATTGTCGCGGTGATTTTTGGATATCAAACTATTGATTAGTTTGACTCACAAATTATGATTCGCCACCGAGCTTTTATTTTTCCAAGGAAAGGGGAAAAAGTTCGAAATAACCCTATTTTTTATGAGATTAAAGGTTCGGGGGTTGATTACGTTAAGAGAAGGTATTAGCACCCTAAACGTCTATAGTACTCTATAGGAACCTCTTGCTTTTATTTATCTTTGTACTAAAATTACTTGTTTGCTTGTAAATAAAAAGTTTAAAAATGTGAAAAGTTAAGGTGATGAATAAAAAGGAAAATGGAAAATGTTTTTGTTTTTTTATTTGATCTGGGAAGACGCGAAGTCTTTTGCACTACGTACCCGTGAGGGATCAAAATCTCGTAGTTCGGGGTAAAAAGTCGAGTGATTTGTTTGATTGATTTTAAAGTTAAAAAAAAAGTTTTTAGAAAAGGTAAGAGGCCGAAATGACATAGAAAAATGAAGTGTGATGTTGATTGATTTTAAATTGTGAAGAAAAGTCTAAATGTGATTTAAATTGATTGAAGTTTGATTTGGAAAAAAGGACGGAAACACTTGGTTTGAAATCCATGGTTCATTTAATAGAAAAATATTTTTGATGAAGTTTTTTTGAATATTTGAATGTTTTTGTGATTTTTTGTTATTCTAAAAGAACTAAGCGTGATAAAATAAACTAAACGCGAGATATTTCATAATGATATCAGATCAAGATGAAAGTCCCCTTTTCCTTGGAGTTTTTTTGTTTTTGGCATAAAGCGAATAAATAAATATGCATGCAATGCAACTTCTCATTTATATTTACATCAATCCTAAATACATTTTAATTCATAATAAGTAAATGAAATAAATTAAAATGCAATAAAGTAAACTAGAATCCTAGTAATGTTGCATACAAATATATGTGCTTTAAAAAAGTAGAATAAAATAAACTAAGGTAAAAAAATGCATAAAAAAAAACTAAAGCAGAAAGGGTGAAAAGAGCAGTAAAGGGGTGTGCGTTTAGCAAAACGCAGGGGTTTAAGCCCAAAGCCAGACCTGCAAAAAAAACTGTTAGTTCTGAAGAAAAAAAACACATCAAATGGGGGGCGCGTGAAGCAATCCTGGGGGGTGCGAGGAGAAAACAGAAGGGATTTACTTACTCATTTATTTTTAGATTTTTTCTTTATTTTTTCAACTTCTTTCTCTCTCTGTTCTTCCTCACTCTTTCTCTCTCAATGTCTCTCTCTCATGAGTTCCGACCAGCGCGGCGGTTGCCGGAGCCAGACGGTGGCGCCACCGCGCCGGAAAATCTAACCTCCCAAAAAATTAAACTTTTTTCACCCAAAAAATGTTTTAAGACCTTTTAAATTCGAATCTACACTCAAAAACTCCTAAAGCCTTACCAAAACAACCGGATCGGAATAAACAATTTGGAACTTTGTTTTTTCTTTCTCTTTCTTTCTCTCTTCTTTTTTTGATTTTTTTTTTGTTTGTGTGTGTGTTGAAGTTTCAGATTTGGGTGAGTGTGGGTGAGATTATGAGATATGGAAGAGAGAAAAAAAAAAAGGTAAGGTTTGAGAAGTTTTCTTTTTGTTGAAAATATTTCTATGTTATATTTCAGAATTGTGTTTTTTTCTCCCCCTTGCTTCTGATTCTTGGTCCCAATTTATAGAGAAATTTGTTGAGTTCTTGGACCAATGAATGGATTTTGTGTGATGATTCAAGTTTGGTTTTGGGAGAAGAATTGGTTTTGCAGAGATAAGGTGTGATTACTTTTGCTTTGAGTGTGAAATTGGTTAAGATCTGAAGCTTTATTTTGGGAACAATTGAAAATCAATGAAAAGCTGCAAAAAAGAGAAATAGAGCGTGCTATGCTTCTGATGTTGTTGTCTCTTCAGATTTTCTTTTTTGTTTTGATTTGTTTTAGTTATAATAATATTAATAATAACAATAAAATAATAAAAAGAAAAAGGAAATAAAAAAAGAGGGAGAGGGGGATGCAGCACGTGCTGCTCTCTCTTTGTCACACACGGAGTAACACACGCTCGCTCTGCTATGCCACGTCGCCCATTTCAAAAAACTAGTTACTGGTTACGGGTTCAGCAAGTTGAATCATTTTTACCACTTATTATTATAAATAAAAAGAAAAAGGAGTAAGGCAAATTAAAAAATAAAAAGTACCCAAAATCTTTCATTACTAACACCACCGCTTCAATTGAAAAGAACATATTTGAATTGAAAAGATCATACATTCACAGGCATTTCTCATGGGTCTGCAAAAATTTATTCAATCGGAAGAAGATGCTCAAACGACACTGGATCGGCAACGACCGAGGATTGTATATCCTCCCAGCTCTCACTTTCACCTTTTGTTTTATGTATTTCTTTATTCCCACTGATTTTTGGGTTATACTTGTAAGGATGGAGAAGAGTGGTTAAACTGCTTAAGGCTGATTTTGTTGGTTCATACGCTTCGGAAGAGGACGATGAAGAGTGTGGGGGTTGATTGAATGGTGGTGGTAATGAACGATTTTGGGTGTTTTTTATTTTACTTTATTTTTGACAAATTATTTTTTTATTAAGTGTTAAAAGAGACTTAACTTGCTGAGTCCGTAGCCCGTAAATAGCATTTTAAAATAGGCAACGTGGCATAGCAAGATGAGCGTGTGTTACTCCGCGTGTGACAAAGCGTTTGCACATAGCATTTCTCATTTTTTTTCTTATAATAATAATAATAATAATAATAAAAATAAAAGAAAAACAAGAAAAGAGAGAAAAGTGGGGAAAGGGAAGAGGATGGCCACAAGCTGCCTCTTCTTATTTACTTGTTTTTTTGTTTTTTTTTAATAATAATAATAATAATAATAACAATAGCAAAAAAGTAAAATGGAAGAAAAGATGATAATAATAAAGATTAATGATGAATGATGATAAAAGGAAATAAAATAATAGTAATTATGCTAAAAATAAATATTCAACATATTTTTGGGTTATTTTCAATAAAAATAAAAACTTACCTAATTTAGACATATTTTTTTGGATTTTCAATAAAGTTACTAATAATAACAAAATTAAATAAATTAACACATTTTTTTGGGTTTTTGTGAATAAAAGAGAAAAGAACAAATAAAAAGAACCGAAGTAGGATTCAAACCAATGACCATACATTCGTGACTCTTTGGACACTCTACTCACCACCAAGTGAGCTACTTCACATAATTGATAACAAATGCGACAAAAATTAATATGAAAATAAAAGTGTGCAAAATTTAGGGTATGACAAATGAATATGAAGTGGGATCTTAAGTCAAAAATTGGGGTATGACAGATGCCCCTATTTAAGTTTCTTCATCCGGAAATATGAAAATGAAATTTTTGTCTTGACTGGATGAAGAGACTTAAATATAGAATACACAATTTTTGACCTAAGATGTCAAGAATGTTTATGATGCAAATGTGAGTGCAAGAGGTAAACTACTAACACTGGGGAACAAATTGACAGCCATTATTTACCATTAGTATAAGGTAACTTGACTGACTGTAAAACATGGAAAGAAGAGACGTTGGCTACTGTCAATGTGAGAGAGTAAGGCCAAAGTATAAAAGGATAATATTGTCTGTTATCAAATACAAGAGAGCGAGGACACATGAAGAAAAGACATCGTCTGTTGTTAATGTAAAAGAGCAAGACAGGAAATAAAGATATCGTCCGCTGTCAATGTAGAAGAGCAAAGACGCATGAAGAAAATGCATTCTCTGCTGTCAATGTGAGAGAGCAAGGACATAAATAAAAGACATTGTTTGCTGTCAATGTAGAAGAGCAAAACAAATGATAAAGACATTGTCCGCTGTCAATGTAAGAGAACGGGTCATAAATAAAAGACATTGTTTGCTGTCAATGTAGGAGAGCAAGGCAAATGATAAAGACATTGTCCACTGTCAATGTAAGAGAGCAAGGACACCACAAGAAAATGTATTGTCTGCTGCCAATGTAGGAGAGCAAGACAGGAAATAAAGACATTGTCTGCTATCAATGTAGGAGAGCATGACATGAAGTGAAGATATTGTCTGCTGTCAATGTAGGAGAGCAAGACAAATGATAAAGACATTGTCCGCTGTCAATGTAGGAGAGCAAGACATGAAATAAAGGTTAATGACATTGTTCGCCGTCAATGTAAGAGAGCAAAGACACCACAAGAAAAGGTATTGTTTGCTGTCAATGTAGGAGAGCAGGACATTAAATAAAGATATTGTCTTGACTAGATAAACTGGAGATGATTTTTTGGTAAAATTAAATGTAAATTTGCAAATTGGTTGTTTGCAAAACCTGCCATTTGGAATATGTTTGAAGATGACACATCTGGACCAGACACACTAGGATGACTCTTTTGTGAAATATGTTTGATGAAGACATCTCTAGACCAGACACATTGGGGATGACTCTTTTGTGAAATAGATGAAACAAGACACAGGATGGTCAATGCAATCATGTATGAATGATTTTGTTAGCATGTTGTATGTATGTATGTATGAATGATTTTATGCATGTAGGTATGAATATATTATGTATGTATAAAACTTGTATTTGTATGACAGTGTGACTGTATATAACTAGACAAGAAGAGATTGGGCAGGTAAGATGAGAAGTGGACTGACATAACAGTACAACCACTCTGTAGTCTTCATTGGCGATAACATCATGGCAGATGAATTGAGCCAACATCGAGGCAATGCCCGGCACGGTGTATCAGTTGATGATGAAATAAACATATCTCGGGGATAAAGCCCATTAATCGAAAGTCTGGAAGAAGTCGTCATTTGTAAACCAAATCATAGTGTTTTCTCATGGGTGCGCTTCGGCAATCATGTTTTGCTTTTTTTTTTTTTTCTTTTTTTTTTTCGGATCCCTAACTTTTGCTTGGATCGCCATTTCGAGTTTTCAATCCACCTGGAATTTTTTTTTTTGTATGCCCCTAATTTTTGCCTGGACCGCCCTTTCGAGTTTTCAATCCACCGGGAATATATATTTTTTTGTATGCCCCTAATTTTTGCCTGGACTGCCCTTTCGGGTTTTCAATCCATCGGGACGCTCTTTTTTGCCTAAGCCGCCTTTTCAGGTTTTCGACTTACCTAGCTGTTCTTTTATTTTTTAGACAATGCATTTCTTGATTGCATCAGCATTTCAGAACGCGAGAACTCATAGCCACTGACCTGAATCCTTGAAGGGTTTACCCCTGGATGTTAGGACTTGCCCCTGATTGGCAGGATCCTGAGGTAATTTGCCCCAAGTTTGGAGCGTTTTTTGTCGGTTCGGCCTTGATTAGACTATTTGCTCAAATTTCCTTGATGCCAAATATAGATTTGCAAACAAAATTTTTTCTTTCGAAAATTGTTTTTAATGCAATGCACATGCAAGTTTTGGAATCATATGTGATGTGTGTAAAAGACAGTTACTCAACAAACAGGTGGAGTCAGTTTTTTTTAATAATGATTGTGCTGATTATGCTTTCATAGTGAACCTAGCTTCAATTAGGTCTTTTGAGGGTGATAACGTGGTCTGGTTCATGGTTTTGAAAAAAAGGATTATTAGGCTCAAAGTTTTGTTTACCCACCCATTCTTCTTTGATGTCCTTCATTCCTAGATTCAGTTAATTCGGCTGACGCCTTAGTTGACAAGAGAATTTTGACAACGATGTTTGAGGTTGACGCTCCAGTTGAAGCTTTGATGAGATTCTTGAAGTGGCAGTCACTTCTTTTCATTTGCAAGCTTGTTTTCAATTTTTTTTAATCCCTTATTTTTGCATGGACCAATTCTTTTGAATTTTGTGGTCCATCGAGATGCCCCAATTTTTCTTAGCGGGCTTTTTGATGTATGAGAGTTGTGACTGCCATAGGTATTTATGAGTTTTGTCCTTTCATGAGCTTCTCCATTTTAGATGGATTGATCCTCTTGTATTGAGATGTATCATTGAATTAACTGAAAGATTACCCTGCCCCGGGTTAAGATTAAGGGTTTTTTTGTAGCAGAAAGAACACCAACTTCTGGCTCAAAGGGTTGACTACGGGTTATCTCCTTATTTCTCCAGTGTTTGGGAAATGAAACAATGCCTTACATCATCAACCGGGTTTTATTAATGAAAGCATATATCAACAATTTAATCATTTAGTTTACATCATTCTCCCCTTAAATTTGTTAACATGAAAAGTAAAATGAAAAAGCATTGCCATTTGTGATGGCACAAGAAAAGGGTGAATACGAATGAATGGATTCCAAAAAAATGCATGCTTATTATTTTAGAAACATTAATTAAAAGGTGCAATTTTAAAAGCAAACAAATGCTTGGCAAGAAAGAAATTACAATTTGAAAATAAAAGGCCTAGTTATCTTAGGGACAAACTTCCTGATAATTTTGAATCAAGTAGATAGAGGACCCATGGTTTGCAAAGGGTTAACCTGGACATCTGAGTTTGAATCTTTAAAAGATAAAAGGTTGGCACAGACCAAATTCTGAACCTCTTTTTTAAGAGCATAACAGTGTTCAACATCATGTCCTGGTGCTCCTTGGTGGAAAGCACATGTGAGGTCGGTACGGTACCAAGCAGGAAGTCTTTCTGGTACAGGAGGAGGTGGTTTGGTTTGGACAAGGTTCTTTGCAGCAACATGTGGGTAAACTGAATATCCTGATCGGGGTCCTCTGTGGGTTACCATGCCAACCTCTTGCTCTTTCTTATTCAGAAAATTATTGCCAAACTTATTTGCACTGTTAGCCGGGGCATTCCCATTCATCAAACGTCCTTCTCGGACTCCTTCCTCGAGACGCATTCCCATTGCTACCATCTCGGTAAAATTGTTTGGCACACTGGCCACCATCTTCTTGTAGTAAAATGGGCTGAGAGTGTTAAGAAATAGCTTGCACAACTCTTTCTCTTCCAAAGGTGGACGAATTTGTGCAGCAAGTTCTCTCCACCGCTGTGCATACTCTTTGAAAGACTCTTTTTCTCTTTGAGTCAAAGCTCGAAGTTCATCCCTATCTGGGGCCAAGTAAGAATTGTAGTCGTATTGTCGAATAAAAGCATTGGCCAGATCATTGAAAGTACGAATATCAGTACTATCACGGTCCATGTACCACCTTAGTGCGGCGCCAGTCAAATTATCCTGAAAATAGTGGATGAGTAGCTTATCATTGTCGGTCTGAGTTGACATTTTTCTTGCATACATCACCAGGTGAGCTCTAGGGCAAGTGCTCCCCTTATACTTCTCGAAGTCAGGGACTTTGAATTTGTGTGGAATTACAACATTGGGAACCAAGCAGAGTTCATGCGCATTTTGACCAAACAATTCTTTTCCACGGAGAGCCCTCATCTCTCGCTGCATCTCATTGTACTTATCCTGTAGGTCATCCACCCTATCAAATGGTTCTACACTTTCAGTACGAAAGATAGGTCCCTGATCTTGCTGAATGGTGTGGACAAAGGGTGCTGAATAAGTCATTGTAGCTTGAGGAAATGATAGGACATGCGGAGGAACCGGCGCTGCTTGTTGGGCAATAGAGGCTTGAATTTCAGAGACCGCATGACGAAATCCTTCACTGAACACATGTAACGGCATGCCCCATGGATAACCTTCAGGCATAGTAAACTGAGGAGTGCTAGATAGCACAGTTGAAGTTGGCTGAACCAAAGAAGTGTTGGTGAGCTGAGGGACCGATGCCTGAGCTTGAGCTTGAGCGGCCAACACAGTAGTCATCATAGCAGTTAGCTTCTCTATCTCAGCTTGCATAGACGTTACTTCTTCACGGAGTGCCTGATTCTCTTGCTCAAGATGATCCATTTTTCCTTAAGTTGGCACGAGTGTATTAGATACAGGTAGACTTGTAATGAATACGTCGGGCCACTTTTCCTTTGACTGAGGCTGAGAGAGAAGAAGATATGAGACTCGGTTTTGAAACTTGTGTATGAAGTTTGATGCATGATATGTTTATGCTAAAATATGCAAAGTTTTATTTTATCGAAAAACTTATTAATTGTAACCATTGTAGAAAACATCCTTACACTTCGATTGCAAAATAATTCTCTTTTTTCTTAGTGTTTCTTCTTTACAAGATCTATATCTACAATGTTTACAACAAATTTGTTTAAGTCCTTCAATATTGAATGAAATTTTTTTTTATGAATGAATGCATGCATGCATGATTATGCTAAAAACATAGTGAAAACATGGTGGGTTTAAGTCCATAATGTTGGAGTTAAGGGTAAACACGTTTTTTGTCAGGACTAAGGTTTCACATGTACCTGTATCACGAGTTCTAATAAGTTCCCAAAGTTATCAACCTCTTTCAGAAGTCATTGGTCACGGAATTACTTCTGATTCCAACAACGTCCGTAGGAAAGTCTCGTTTGGGTGTAGTATCGCGTATCGACCAACTTAAGATTACTCTTAATTAGTCACCGCACTACGTCCTAAAAGCCAAGATGGGTTAAATGTAACTCTAAAGGTCCATAGCTTCGTCGGTTCCTCAAAAATAGAACGCCAATCACAATTACTTATGTTGACATTGTTACTTCCAAGGTTCCTCGGCTAAGTGTGGTTATCACATATGCCAACCCCGAAATTCACTCTCGGATAGGCATTATGAACATTACCACTATCCTATCTTGTGGTTCCCTCAAGTCCGGGTGTAGGACTTATCTCACCACTCACGTTTGCAAGAATTTGAACACATACACAAATATACAAGTATAAGAGCAAAAACAATAAAGCGCGAAGATAAAAAGAAAACAAGTTAGGCTCAACCCTCGTTTAAGGGAGTCCCCAGTGAAGTCGCCATTTCTGTCGCGGTGATTTTTGGATATCAAACTATTGATTAGTTTGACTCACAAATTATGATTCGCCACCGAGCTTTTATTTTTCCAAGGAAAGGGGAAACAGTTCGAAATAACCCTATTTTTTATGAGATTAAAGGTTCGGGGGTTGATTACGTTAAGGGAAGGTATTAGCAACCTAAACGTCTATAGTACTCTATAGGAACCTCTTGCTTTTATTTATCTTTGTGCTAAAATTACTTGTTTGCTTGTAAATAAAAAGTTTAAAAATGTGAAAAGTTAAGGTGATGAATAAAAAGGAAAATGGAAAATGTTTTTATTTTTTTATTTGATTTGGGAAGACGCGAAGTCTTTTGCACTACGTACCCGTGAGGGATCAAAATCTCGTAGTTCGGGGTAAAAAGTCGAGTGATTTGTTTGATTGATTTTAAAGTTAAAAAAAAAAGTTTTTAGAAAAGGTAAGAGGCCGAAATGGCATAGAAAAATGAAGTGTGATGTTGATTGATTTTAAATTGTGAAGAAAAGTCTAAATGTGATTTAAATTGATTGAAGTTTGATTTGGAAAAAAGGACGGAAACACTTGGTTTGAAATCCAAGGTTCATTTAATAGAAAAATATTTTTGATGAAGTTTTTTTGAATATTTGAATGTTTTTGTGATTTTTTGTTATTCTAAAAGAACTAAGCGTGATAAAATAAACTAAACGCGAGATATTTCATAATGATATCAGATCAAGATGAAAGTCCCCTTTTCCTTGGAGTTTTTTTGTTTTTGGCATAAAGCGAATAAATAAATATGCATGCAATGCAACTTCTCATTTATATTTACATCAATCCTAAATACATTCTAATTCATAATAAGTAAATGAAATAAATTAAAATGCAATAAAGTAAACTAGAATCCTAGTAATGTTGCATACAAATATATGTGCTTTAAAAAAGTAGAATAAAATAAACTAAGGTAAAAAAATGCATAAAAAAAAAACTAAAGCAGAAAGGATGAAAAGAGCAGTAAAGGGGTGTGCGTTTAGCAAAACGCAGGGGTTTAAGCCCAAAGCCAGACCTGCAAAAAAAACTGTTAGTTCTGAAGAAAAAAAACACATCAAATGGGGGGCGCGTGAAGCAATCCTGGGGGGTGCGAGGAGAAAACAGAAGGGATTTACTTACTCATTTATTTTTAGATTTTTTCTTTATTTTTTCAACTTCTTTCTCTCTCTGTTCTTCCTCACTCTTTCTCTCTCAATGTCTCTCTCTCATGAGTTCCGACCAGCGCGGCGGTTGCCGGAGCCAGACGGTGGCGCCACCGCGCCGGAAAATCTAACCTCCCAAAAAATTAAACTTTTTTCACCCAAAAAATGTTTTAAGACCTTTTAAATTCGAATCTACACTCAAAAACTCCTAAAGCCTTACCAAAACAACCGGATCGGAATAAACAGTTTGGAACTTTGTTTTTTCTTTCTCTTTCTTTCTCTCTTCTTTTTTTGATTTTTTTTTTGTTTGTGTGTGTGTTGAAGCTTCAGATTTGGGTGAGTGTGGGTGAGATTATGAGATATGGAAGAGAGAAAAAAAAAAGGTAAGGTTTGAGAAGTTTTCTTTTTGTTGAAAATATTTCTATGTTATATTTCAGAATTGTGTTTTTTTCTCCCCCTTGCTTCTGATTCTTGGTCCCAATTTATAGAGAAATTTGTTGAGTTCTTGGACCAATGAATGGATTTTGTGTGATGATTCAAGTTTGGTTTTGGGAGAAGAATTGGTTTTGCAGAGATAAGGTGTGATTACTTTTGCTTTGAGTGTGAAATTGGTTAAGATCTGAAGCTTTATTTTGGGAACAATTGAAAATCAATGAAAAGCTGCAAAAAAGAGAAATAGAGCGTGCTATGCTTCTGATGTTGTTGTCTCTTCAGATTTTCTTTTTTGTTTTGATTTTTTTTAATTATAATAATATTAATAATAACAATAAAATAATAAAAAGAAAAAGGAAATAAAAAAAGAGGGAGAGGGGGATGCAGCACGTGCTGCTCTCTCTTTATATTTTTTTTCTTATAATAATAACTAGCCGCCATTGTGTGATCGATATTTTTTTTTGTTTTTTGTGATCGATATTCTCTACTGTGCAAATATAAATAACTATTTAATCTCCTTTTTTATTGGACTTAATTAATTGATAACTACGTAACCTTTTATTTTGTAGTTAGCCATTAAGAAGAAAAAAATATTTTTTTTTACTGTAAAAAAACTGAAAACCTACTTTTATGTGGAAGTTGTGCTTAGTTGTTAAGAAGAAAAAAAATATATTATTTACTAAAAATAACTGAAAATCTATTTTTATGTGAAAGTTATTTTTTAAGGGTAAAATAGGAATAATAAAAAAGCTATCCCAAAAATTTGTATCCCCTTTATATATTAGTATAGATAATAATAATAATAAAAATAAAAGAAAAACAAGAAAAGAGAGAAAAGTGGGGAAAGGGAAGAGGATGGCCACTAGCTGCCTCTTCTTATTTACTTGTTTTTTTTTGTTTTTTTTTAATAATAATAATAATAATAATAATAATAATAATAATAATAATAATAATAATAATAACAATAGCAAAAAAGTAAAATGGAAGAAAAGATGATAATAATAAAGATTAATGATGAATGATAATAAAAGGAAATAAAATAATAGTAATTATGCTAAAAATAAATATTCAACATATTTTTGGGTTATTTTCAATAAAAATAAAAACTTACCTAATTTAGACATATTTTTTTGGATTTTCAATAAAGTTACTAATAATAACAAAATTAAATAAATTAACACATTTTTTTGGGTTTTTGTGAATAAAAGAGAAAAGAACAAATAAAAAGAACCGAAGTAGGATTCAAACCAATGACCATACATTCGTGACTCTTTGGACACTCTACTCACCACCAAGTGAGCTACTTCACATAATTGATAACAAATGCGACAAAAATTAATATGAAAATAAAAGTGTGCAAAATTTAGGGTATGACAAATGAATATGAAGTGGAATCTTAAGTCAAAAATTGGGGTATGACAATTATCATTTGAAACAACATTTCCAATAAAACCACATGTCAAGGTGATGCAAAAGAGAATAATGATCTTCATTGTGTTATTTAGATATTGAAAATGATTAATATTGATGTATGTGGTGATGTGGTGATGATTGTTTTGATAAATGGGTTTGATAATTTTTATATATTGTACTATTAGATATTTAAATGATGTTTGACAATGAATTCACAAACATAAATTTGTTTGTGCAGAACATTATTTCCTATCATGAGTTTGATTCTTTCTATATTTTGTTCTTACTCCTGATTTAACTACTCTTGTTTGCATAAAGCGTGATCATAAATTCTTTAATTGGCATTTTCCAACTAGTATGCATTCAAAGGCACAAGTTTGTTTTATTGAGCATTATTTGTTGTTGATATTCATTTTATGGTAGCTAATTACACCTATACTCTCTTTAACAAGATTAATTTATTTATGCACTAAAATTAGAGATAATAACAATTTCATTGTATAAACAACTAAAATGCGATTTCCTCCCTCTAAACAACACCAAACATCGTTGTAACACACAAACCCATAATTATATAAAATATGCCTTTATAAAATATTATTCGAGAATACGCAACGGAAATAAAATTTGATTTACAAAAGGTTTGGTTCGAGTATTACATCGTACACATAAAAGCTCACTAATAACTTAATTAGTAAAACAATTATTGTACAAGATAAATTTCTAGGAAAATACATCTTTATATACATTAGAAATAAGAAGTAAGACTCTAAATACACATTATAGAAATGATCACATCCCCGTGTCATGATCAGAGCAGAGCTTCACCAACGACTGGAACACAAACATAACCTGAGGATCTGGATCCCAAATCCAGCACATACACAAAACAGAGGGTTAGATAATATAACCATAAAAAGAATTTAAGTGTAAGAACATACTTAACACTTAAGACATAGCATAAACAACTCAATTCATAAACATATATTGGTTCCATGCTATTCACATCTCATAACCACAAAAGGGTACATCATGTCACAATAATATCACATTCTCAATCAATTGACAAAGTATACACGTCATCAATTATCAATCATTACTACACATCTTATAACACACTTAATCACTTAATTACATTATTAAGAGATATCAATCGATGTCATATACCAAATAATATATTTAATCACATATTCCTAATGCAACTAATGCCACATTCATGCAATGCTTCCTAGTAACATTACTAAGTGCATGTGGTACCTCATAGTTATTGGAAAACTTATTCCAAATATATCTTAGTCAACCGCAGCTACTAAGATATCTGCCATACTTTAGGATCCCCTCTAAAGTATCTGCTCGTCATACAAAATGATGCATGTATGCTAGATTACCAATTATATAATTTAACCAACTCATCCCATAAGGATATCACAACATATACATATCTCAATAACTCAATTGAAGATATACAATCTCATTGATTAAATCATATTCAATAAATCTCAGAAGTAATCAAGCATACATATTCAATACTCCAATTAAACATCAACACCAACAATTAATCATTGCATAAGAATACCAATGAAACATGTTATCATACAATACCCCTTCTACATGCAAAACTCCTTCTATCATGCAGTAATACTTTCTACAGGTAAGACCCCTTCTATCATGCAGTACCCCTTCTACAGATAAGACCCCTTCTATCATGCAAAACACTTTCTACAGGTAAGACCCCTTCTATCCTGCAAAATACTTTCTACAGGTAAGACCCCTGTTTTCGGTTTAAGCTTAGAATCACCTAAAGACATCACCTTTCATCATATAAATTCTTAAATTCATCAACTTTAAGCATACATAGGTCATATAAGCCTAGAAGTACAACTATAAACATGAATTAACACCAAAAGGGTAAGAATCATGAATTTTCATACATTACTTCAAAAGTTCATAACAACATAAAATCCTTAACAAACATCTACAAATTCCCATTTCAAAACCCCAAGATTCATAATTTCATATTGCAATAAACTCAACAATCATTAAATCATGTAAAGGTACCATTTTTATTCAATGAAAATACCCACCCAAAAGAAAAGAGCGTAGAGAGTTTGGGAATGGAGAAATAGACATTCTCCCCTCTCTATGCTCACTCTAATTATATTATCTAAACCTCATACCTCAATTAAGTTGGATTCTCTACTCCACCAATCTCCTTAGCTTTCAATCCTCAAGCTTAAGCTCCTCTTTGTTATTCCATTAATCACTATTTTCTTCATAAACAAGCTCCTATACTCAGAACTCGATTTCTCCCATTTCGGACCTTATTTCGACGATCCCCACGGTCAAAAGTTGTGTTTGGGTGTTGTGAATCTACCCTCAAAATCTCGTCAAGATCCGACGGTTAACGAATCGGGAAATGAAGTTTTAGTGAGGCTGTTGTAAGGAAAACAGGATTTGTTTCTCTACTCTCATTCTTTCTCTATCTCAAAACCCTCTCTCATTCCTCTTTCTTCCTCCACCAAAATTTGTGACAAATGAGCTTTTCTCTCTAATTTTCTCATTTTATAACTAGGTTACCACTCAATAATTACCAAAACACCCTTACTAACTTAACCTAGGCCCAATACCAAAGCCTAATTCTCAATCTATCATAACTTTACTCTTTACTACTCATCTCTACTATTTCTATTAATCAATGAAAACCACATAATTAATAATAATTAACTCCTTGTAATCCTAATTAAAGGCTCTCAACTAGATTAATGATTCTAATAGATTACTAAACTACCCTTCACTTAGCCAGAACATAATTATTCATAAAATCACAAAATCACGTATATTCAATTAAATAAATAGATAAATATATAGTCACACAAAAATCCTATTTATTAAAATACGGCTGTTACAACTCTCCCCCACTTAAAAGAATTTTTGCCCTCGAAAATTGTCCGATTAAACAACACAAATATAATCACTTATTCAACCCCCAACAAAATATCCAAAACTCTAGACACTACCAAAGTCTGACAAGATTAGTATCATCCAATCAACACAATCCTGTCTATCCATTAACAAGAGATCAAGGACGGCCAGTTCCTTAATTTGTTAATAAATGGACAACAATCATGATAGTGGTTCAAACCATCCTTACCAAGCTACGATAGTGCTTTCTTAAGCACGAAACATGTAAGCATTTATGAGTAAGAAAACATAATATTGAGGTATCACAACTGAATAAATATGTACAACATTTACACATGAGTATACAAAAGCATGTCACATCGTCTCGCATAAACATTGTTGTGCTTGATAACAGGTATTCTGGAGTTAAAGTACGACCCTGAACCCGAAAGAACGTTCTTGGCAAGAAGGCGAGCACAAAGGCTTGCACAATCCAGTAGTCTCAACACAAAAGAGGAGCCTACCACCAAAGCCATGGGGGACGAACACAGTAGGGACTACTGCGGAAAGATCAGCATTAAGCAAGAAATAGAATGGACACCACCTCACGCCAACGACAGTTCTGAAGGAATATTTTGGGATGACTTGGCATATATTCAAATGAAATCTGAAGGGGACAACTTTACTGACATCTCCAAACCATCCAGGGAAGATAGTTGGAAACCCGCGATACCTTTGGATACTAGGTGGAAACAACATTCAAAATGGATGAAGAGATGGATGAAGATAGCACCAACATCCAGGCACTATATGAAAGACCATTCTCAGGCAAAAGGATTCGGAAGATTGAGTATCAGAAAAATTTGGTCCGACAATGGCAACTCAGTACTTATCGCATTTTTGATGAAGACTATACCAACATCGGGTGCAGCGACGAAGAGGTCAATGCAATGATGGACGAACTAGTAGGTAACCAAAATGAAAAATGCATAGCGCTTAAAGAAAAGAAGTGCAAAAGAAAGATTGAAGGCGAGTTCCTAGAAAGAGTAGCAAAAAGATTACAATTGCCACACAAGAAGGAGGATCCTGGAAGCGTCACCATCATCTGCCATATTGGGAAAGCAGGAGTCAATGCACTATGTGATGTAGGCTCAAGTGTGAACGTAATACCATTATTTTTGGCAGACAAGTTCAAACTTGCATTACCTATGGCAGGGACAGCTCGGGAACTCGTACTAGCTAATCAGTCATCCATCCACTCAGTAGGCACAGTCAGAGACGTCTTAGTGAAAGTCAAAAATCTCGAATTTCTAGTAGACTTCATGATCTTAGACATCGGAGAAGACGAGGAACATCCTGTCATCCTTGGAAGACCATTCCTTGCCACCGCCAAGGCACTCATTGATATGAACCTTTGAGAGATAATATTAAGGAGATGAGGTAAGTCAACAACCGTAAAAACTTTCAATGCATGAAAAGATAAATGTTTTATGCTCGAGTGGAAGGACAGAGAAGCCGCACCACCGACTCCAACTCAAGAAGTACAGGTAAAGGTAGAGATAGAGGAGCTGGAGAATGAAATGGCACAGCTAGAGATAAAGACAGCTCAGGAAGAGGAGGAACCCGAAGAACTCACCAACCAATTGAAGAAGCTCACTATTGAGGTAAATGTCCGAGCAACATGGGTCAAAACATGGCGAAGATACCGCAAAGTGGCTAAACGATCTAAGTTTGGGGTTAATACGCCATCTATGAAGAAGCCTGCTCCTGATAGAAAAGAGGAAAGAAAGAACAACAGGGTCAAAGCTGAAAAAGAACCAAAGAAGGAACATCCACCAAAAGGCAAAGGGAAGTCCATCATCAAATCAGTACCTACAGAAGATGATGAACGACTCTGCTATGCCACCTTCAAAGAAAAACAGGACCCAGAGAAGTATGGAAGAAGCAACAAAAAAGAGGGAGGAGCTAGGGCGAAAGCTCCTACAGAAGAGAGAGACATGCGAACCTATCCTCTGTAATGGAGGAAATGCCTCAAGCTAATGAGAGGCTAAACAAGCGCTGCTTGGGAGGCAACCCAAGGATGAGTATTTTAATTTAAGTATTTTCAATTCAGTATTTTCATTTCAGTATTTTCAATTCAATAAAAGTATGCCTAGAATTCCGCATGTCATTTTCATCTGTGACAGCCCTTATTCAAACTTAGAAAAAAATTAAATAACTGTTATAGGTAAGATTGCGGCGAAATGAGTTATAAATCTTGATGAGACGAATTTCACACCTTCATACAGAAAACCAAAGGTGATTGCTCCGAAGTGCGAAGTTCGGGGGACAGAGAGACGAGTGATGAAGCTGATGTCTGTGAGACAAGTGTTCAACTTCAGATACCTAAGCCATGTGAGGATTTGAGCCAAATATTTCCAAACGGTATTACCAATTTCTTTCGATCTACTATGAGAGTACCGTGCACTTGTTTATTTTCTAGAACTTGCTCTAATTCTCTGCTGACTGGTTAATTTGATATTATATGCATTGAGGCAATTGTTTGCTATAACCCAGAGCCTTTTCAAGCCACCCTTTATATATTATCCTTTGCTAGCCAATTTTGAGCCATAAAAAAATAATTATCCCTTTTGTTTCGGTGACAAACCACGATACAAGCCAATAGACCAGAAAAACAATAATTTACCCTCTTTGGAGTTAGGTAATAGTTCTCAAAGTCTTGGCAACAAAATAAGTTTGGGGTTGCTCAAGGAACTAGCAACGTCTAAGTTTGGGGTGGGTATATTGAGAACTATCACTACAAAAAGAAAAAAAATAAATGAAAAAGAGACGGGAAAAAATCAAAAAATTTCTCTAAAAAAATAGTCTCTTAAAAAAAATGAATGAAAAAGAAAGAGCCAAAGGGCAAAAGAAAGTGATAGAAAAGAACCATACAAAGACACATCCGGTTCTTAACATCCGATACAATACAAAAAGGCACCCTATGGAACAAATGTTGCGTATACAAAAAGGAACAACAAAGTAGAACTTAACTCCAATGATTAGCCTACTATTCCCAAAAAATGTCCTACATTGACCTAAGCCACGTTATAACCCTAAAAAGACCTCCAATAATGCATGTGTATTAAATTTTGACTGGTTGCTTAGAATTCTTGCAAGTCTATTGTAAAATGGCAGGTTGCACGATGATTGACAGATACCCCTTTCAATTACGAGCGAAAAACACAAATGTGAGAGAGAGAAAAGTTGGACACGGACTCTTGTGGGCATTTGTCCGATTTGCTACTATTGACGTCTCTTGAGCCTAGCAGGACTGAGCATGATCGCGGCGGTAAGAAATCAGCAGTACCATTGCTGAAATATAAAACAAGGTTGTGAAATTCCTATCATCTTAATTTATCTCTTATATTTCTAACGATCTTGTCTGACACCATGTTACTTGAGGACAAGCAACGGTTTAAGTTTGGGGTTGTGATGACAGGAATTTCTATGATATTTTTAGTATTATTATTAGTAGTAAAATGACCAAGACATGCCCAAATACGAAGGAAAACCTACAAAAGCAGGAAAAAACATCAAGACAGAGTCCAAGATGCAAAAAGACAAGAAAAAGCCCAAAAAATAAAGAAAATCAGCATTCCATCGCAGCACGATGTGTGTCATCGTGCCACGATGGAAGCATGCTTGCTCGCCAAGAAAACAGAAGAATAAATCTGAAGAAAATCTCTCATCGCAGTACGATGCACCACAACGCAGCACGATGGAGTAACTTGGCGCCCAAGCTGATGAAATGCACAAGATCAGTTATAAAATTGAACTGAATCTTCACATCGCAGTACAATGGCCTCATCGTGCTGCGATGCCTTGCTGAGGCCCATTACGAAAACTATAAATAGAGCCTCCCTGTTATTGTTTAATTCATTCAGAAGTAGTAGAACACTCTACTATAAGGAGAGGTTCAGAGGTGTAAGACCCAAGATTTCACTGTACAAATTTCATAAGGAACTTTAGTGTCGGCTAAGTTTTTAGGGTTTTTGGTGAAGCGGTTTCGTGAGTATTGTCGCGTTAATGGAATTTTTGCTGTATTTGAGCCTGTTTTGTGCTCGTGCGCTGGAAAGGCACAGACTTTCGGGTCGTGATCCTCTTTTAAGTATGAGGAGATTTCTGTGAAGCCAGAAATCCGAGTTTTGGGTTATTCTCGTCTTTGGAAAAACGAGTAGGAATTTTACCCGCTGTTGGAAATTTTACGGTTTCTGTTTTCCGTCGATTTTTAATTGGAGACTTTATATATCGGCGCGAGTTGGAATCTAGTTTCAGAATATTTTTGGGAGCTAAGGAAATAAATTACAGTCGGGGAAAAAGATTTGGCGATAAGTTTTGGAAATGGTTTACGATGAACTTTTACCTCGTAGATTTTCTATTTTTCGCAAGTTAGACCGTTAGCGAAGTACGACTCGCCGAGAGCGAACGCGAGAGTTGAGTAGCGTAAAGTAGATATTTGTTCAAAAAAAACAATCATGAGTTTATTTTGATCCAATGGCTAGGGATTAGTCTTGTAACTTTGCTTTTGATCCAAGGGCTTGGATTGATCAAGAGCATTTGCATAGTAAGGAGGTTTAGCATTTGTGGACTTAGAAGAAAAATCACAAAACACTCCCTCACTTCTCTCTCACGGCAAACCACCCCTTTTGTTCTTCACCTTCATAATTTTCTCATTTCTTCACCAAAGCTAAGGGTTTCAAGCTTGTTTGATCATAGAAGTTGCTAGGAATCTTCTCCTCTTAAGGTAACTAGCTTATTCCTTCCTTTTGTTGGTTCAATCCCTCATAGATTAAGATTTTATTTTTATGTTCTTGAGAAGAAATTTTATAGAAATTAGTTTTAATTAGTTTTTGGTTCCATAGAAGTGTGTATGAATAGTAGACTAACTTGCTCAAGCTAAGTGGTGTTGATTCCCATGGTTAAATCTTGTTTTCACAAATTTTGGTTAAGGGTTTGAAGAATTTTTTTGAAAAGATCATAAACTTGAATTTTGTTTTGAGATTTTGTTTTTGATGTTAGTTTTGGGCTTTGTGCCAAAATGGATTCTGGAATATAAACTTTGTTTTGAAAAATAAGAAAAAATTTATTTGGTGTTCTTGAGCGATTCGATGAACATATTTTAAGAAATTTCGTTTCGATTCTCAAAGTAGTCAATTGAGCAATTAGATGCCTTTGCAAACTAATAGATAATTGTTAGGGTTTTAGAATGGAAAATTTTGGGTGCTAACCATGTTTTGTTGTATTTGGTCGTGGCCTATATGTGTGTATAACAATGGGATTTCAAATTTTTAAGTCCTAAATTGGAAGGCAATGATCATAGGTTTAAGTGAATGATCATGGTTTTAAAAAGGGATGATTAATGTGGTTTTATGTGAAAAGAAAAGATTTGCGAAGTTTTGAAGAAAAAAATGACATTCTTGGATTCGAAATGATTTGGTGTGAGTGTTGGATCAATTTGAGAAATTAGAAATGGTTTAAGTGTTTTACACTATGTTTGATTTTGAAAAACAATGGTTTTGGAATAATTCCAATTCTGGCCGAAACTGGAAGGGCATTTTCGTCCAATTTAAATGTTATATTTTGTCATAGAAATTTGATCATTCAATCCGTTTTTTCGAGACGAAGATTTCGGCGTATGGCTCGTCTCGATCGGATAAAAATTGAATGAGCTATGACCATTTTATTTGGTAAGAAAAACTTGTAACTTGTGTTGCAAGAAAACTTTATTTTCTGTGAAATTTCTCGAAGAGTTGTTGGGTTGTTTTCAAATGGTTTTAGTGTGTGGAATTGATTGTTTTGGTGTTGGAAACAAAAGTATTTCATAGTATGTTTTGAAACGAAAATATTTTCGTGTAGCGAAAAATAGTGTATTTAATTTCGGAAATTTTTAATCAATATAGGGAGGTCTCAAAATCACTAAGTAAGAGTGTTAGAAAGTACCTTAAACCCCCCTAGATTTTAGAGAACAAGTTTTGTTTCGATAGGATACGTGGTGAGTATTTTATTGATTGTACGCTACTTAATTTTAGGTAGCGTGAATGGTAGAATTTCGCGAGAAAAGTTAACGGAAGCTTGCCGAGGTAAGGGCACCATTTATTTTCCGTCTTTTCACTGGTTAATAACATGCTTGGTTATTTTCTGTGACGTGTTTTGAATGCTTTGGGCATGTTTGTATTATGTATTCTCGTTGATGAGAAAGTGTTTATGATACATGCGTTATTTACATATGATTTGTGAGAATATATGTATGAGCATGTCGTACGTTATATATGATTGTAGGAATATATAATTGATTGCATTAGCATAGATTTAAAGATCGTATGCTCATGCATTCATAGTGTGGTTCGAAGACCACTTGGTGCGATTAGAAGATCCACCTTAATCCTGCGGGATTTGATTGAGTACAATACGTGATTAGAAGATCACGGGGTGCGATTAGAAGATCCACCCTAATCCTTCGGTTAGAAGATCGTCGAGATTGTATTGATTTTTAGTGATTAGAAGATCACGACTCTCTGCGGAGAGGTTAAATTCCGGAATTCATGCATGTGGCAGCCAGTGATTGGTGTCACGATCATGTAGAGTCTGCATTGGTAGGCTATGTGTGCATTATATATATAAGCCCGTTGGTGGGAATTGCTTTTGTGTTAAAGAGCTTTCTCTTGGGTATGTGGAAATTTGTTATGTGTACATCTTTCGCACCGGTTATATATATACATACTTTTATTTTGTGGTGACCCTTTCTTTCATTTGCGGGCTCATCCCACCCAAATGATGGGTTAGGTCGTGGTGACGACGGTGGCAGTTCTAGGCCATAGTGAGCACGTGGTGAAGCTTAGTATAGTTAGACTATGCGCCGGTGTGTTTTGTGCACCGTGCTTTTTGGTTAGCATAGGGTTTTCTAACTTGTTTTGGTTGTAAGTATTTGAATACTTAGACTTGGATTGTAATTATTCAGGAGTACACTTTGCTTGTCGAAGCACCTTATGGTAATGAGTTCTTTTGTATATTTGAATGTCGGCTCATTGAAAAATATTTTATGCGCACTCTGAGTGTTAGTTGAAAAAGAAAAAAAAATATTGACTTTTTGGCCTTTAAAAAAAATGGGCTGTTACAATTGGTATCAGAGCCCGGCTTTAAATCTTCAAAGGGAAAGTGTGCACTTGAGTCGTTAGTCCAGAGTCGGTTTGAACATAGCTAGAGTTGTGTTAGTTCTAGCGGTTGTTTTGTTGTGTTATGGGTTATGTGGTAGGTTATTTTGTGTTTAGCATGGGATATGCCTAGACACTGGTTTGTGTCTTACTGAGGTAATATAGGGAGTGAGACTTCAGTAAGTAGAAGAGTTAAACCCCTGAGGCTTGGTCGAATTTATTCGAAAAGTGTCTCTGGATTTCTTGAACGGAATGGTCCGAAGATGATGGACTTGAGGCGAACGAGAACCACAAGGGATTCCTGGAAGTAATATAATGGATGGGAAGTGGTGTTGGTTGTTGTCACTCGGAGGTGCTGAGTGTTGACGAGTGGGCGTCGTATTGATAAAGGATTGTAAGTAAGGATCAGATTGGGACGACCTTTTGAAGAAGGTATTGGATGTTCGTCGGGTGAGTTAGGGCGGGACTTGATGAAGTCTGTCGGTTGCCAAGGGGATGCGGCCACTGTGGAATTGTGGACCAGGCAGAGATGTCAGTTGGATTTAAGTACGATGTTTGGATAATCATTTAGGCTATTCGTATTGGAGTTAAAGTGCGTCGCGCGCCAAGGGTCAGCGGACCTAGTGTTGTTAGATGAGGATTATACCAATGGTGGAATACCTTAAGGGTTTAAGTTAAGTGTTTTAGGTATATTAGATTCGAAACTGAGATTATTATGGATTAATCCCGTGATGATTGAAGGTAGGAGACCAATTATCACGTTGATAAGTGACAATCTATCCGTAGTTCGAGGGATAGTAAGTACAGATACCGATGTGAGATACAATGTTAGGTAAATGATTGTTGGATAAGTGTGTATATTGAGAGATATTAAGGTAAAGAACGAGGAGTTCAACCATGAAAAGTGAGTTGCATATCACAGATAGGTGATACTAGGTGTGTGTAGTATGGAAATACCTAGAGAATTGTAGCAGTATAAGCTAGAATTTGGTAGTTACCGACAGGTAATTCTTAAGAGAAAGTGAGCATATTGAGTAATTATTAGGGATTAGTCAAAAGTTATTGAGAAATTCTTAGAGATTAGTCAAGATGGAGTAGGGATCCTGGTAGATGCAAATTTAAGTTAAACAATTTTGATCGACCAAAATGGTTGAAGGACTAAGTAGCAGCTTGAATTTATGATACCATGAGAGTTGAGGTGGGCAAGTTTTGAATAAATTCAAGTTATGGACGAGAATTTTTGGATATTTTCTAAGAATGTCGTGGTTGAGTAGAAAAGGAGTTCGTTAGTAAGAATACTAAGACAATGAAAGTCGATAGTTGGAAGGACTTTTATTGTGTATTAGGATTAAATGGATGGTACGACGAGTTTTTAGAGTTCTTGAAGATTAGATTCAAGAGTTTGATTTGGATATCGAACTTACTAAGAATAAAATCATAGCAAAGTGTTGTGCGTTGGTAGCTGTCTTGATAGGCCAAGCATTAAGATTTGAGATAAGTGTTTCATGGCTTGATGTATGAGTAAGGTATGTTGATTTGAAAGTAAATTATAGTGACATGACGATGGTAAGACTAGAGATAGTTATGCATAGAGAAATACTTAATAGGAACTTGAGGAATTAATTTATTGGGGCGTTCGATTATGAAGAGTACAATTGATGATCGTTAGTAAAAGTTAGAAGTGAATAAGAAAACGATGAGTGACTAGATGTAAGAGCAAGATTAGCTGGAACTTGAGATCTGGAAATTGATTCCCCGGAGGGAACAAACTTTATAACTTTAGAATAGTCACGATTATGAAGGACCAATCGAATGGAGAAGAGTGTGCTTGATTGGAAACAAGTTTATGTGGAACGAGCGTAATTGGATTGTGTGTGGAAAAATTAAAGATGTTGTTTGGAACCAATAAGTTATGTGTCATGGTGGTTTGGGAACCAACTTTAGGTTGTTGTTGAACTGAAAAATTGCAAATTAGTAGATCGATGAGATTAGTCGCAGAGGATGTTAGCCATTGGAAAGCCGTGTTGAGAATGAGTAAGAGAGAAGCACATGAGAATGTGGCTTATGTCAATGGAGGATTGGCAAATGGAAATTCCCTCCCACATAATTTGGAAAATTATGATTGTGCGTGTATATTAAGGATTCGAAAGCACCACCTGAATGGATGTCATGGCGGGGTATGTGTTGTATGCGGTAATAATAAAGGGTAAGCAATTGTCTAGTGGCAAAGTTTGGTGGAAGCTGGTAGAGCTTCGATTCATTGTAGTGGTTACAATGAAGAGAGACGTAGCATAATGGAAATCTGTATTGAGTAAGTAAAGGAATGCGGATATGGTCTACATGGACAGTGGAACAATAGTGATGTGATGAGTACCTTAAGATTTATTTTGGAAGTAGGTATCTCGACAGAAAGGGTGATGTTGGGAATAATTAAGAATGGTCAGGGTGACAAGCTCTTTTGAGTAAGAGAGGATTTAATTGAAAGAGAAAAAGGAACTCAGGAGAGTTCAGGAATAGAATGAGAATACGTTGTAAAGAGGATGTGCGCCGACGATGGCCGTCGACGAGGATAAACGTTTGTTTAAGGCACGCGAGATTTATCTAAGGGTCGTTTTGGAAGTAATGTTAACATATAAGGAACCGATTCTGGGGAATTGGAGATTTGGATAAGGGAGTCCAAGAGAAGTAGATGGTTTAGTTTGGCAGGTGCCAAAACTGTGGGGAGTGTAATCACCAACCGGGGGTTGGGGTGGTATTATTTAAGTCGTGATTGGAAAGAGATTTATATGTGAGCAGACGGTTCGGCATATTCATTGAGTCACGGACTGATGGATATTGGTAAAGTGGGAAAATTCTTCTATAGAGAAGACAACTTGTTCGGAATGTAATGGTTTTGGTGGTAATTGCCGTGGTAGCATTATGTTACTGTTGAATGATGTTCAACGGATGTTTCATGAGTGGAATCATGAGAGTTTGAACGATGTGTTTTTGAGTGTTGTGTCTTACGACTTCGACCTTGTATTCGTAAGAGATCGAGGGAAACATTAAGAAAAACCTCGAAAGATTTGTGGAACCCTTGTGACTCGGAGGACCTTGAGCACAAGTGGAATGAAGTATCACTTAAGTTGGGTAAAGAGGGTCTAAACCATCACCATGATTGTCGACTATCTATTGACAAATTGAGGGACTGGCCGTCCTTAATTTATTGTTGATAGTAGACGGAATCGTGTTGACTGGAATTGACTAGTTTTGCTAGCTTTGGTGATGCACAGAGAACTTCAGTGTTTCTTTTTGGAGGGTAGCCACTCACAACTTCGTGTGAAACTAATGGAGTGGGCTATGCCGCGGAGGCGAAAGAGGTGACTTTGGAAATTTTTGTTTGTGGGCACGAGGATCTTTGGGAACTAGAGGTTGTGAACCTCTGTTGTGAGGTTAAATTTTGAGTGGTGAACTCGTTGAGAGTTGCGGTTGGTGCACGGTTGTGCCAGTGTGTTGGTGAGAGTATCTGTGCGACTTCACCCGGTGTTAGCATCTGTGTGGCTGCACCTAATCCTGAGGGGTTTTGTTGTGTTGGTGATGGTAATAATTAGTTGAGTTATTACTCTTACCTTTAGTTTCGAAGACGAAACTTCTTTTTGGAGGGTAGTAATGTAAGACCCAAGATTTCACTGTACAATTTTCATAAGGAACTTTAGTGTCGGCTAAGTTTTTAGGGTTTTTGGTGAAGCGGTTTCGTGAGTATTGTCGCGTTAATGGAATTTTTGCTGTATTTGAGCCTGTTTTGTGCTCGTGCGCTGGAAAGGCACAGACTTTCGGGTCGTGATCATCTTTTAAGTATGAGGAGATTTCTGTGAAGCCAGAAATCCGAGTTTTGGGTTATTCTCGTCTTTGGAAAAACGAGTAGGAATTTTACCCGCTGTTGGAAATTTTACGGTTTCTGTTTTCCGTCGATTTTTAATTGGAGACTTTATATATCGGCGCGAGTTGGAATCTAGTTTCAGAATATTTTTGGGAGCTAAGGAAATAAATTACAGTCGGGGAAAAAGATTTGGCGATAAGTTTTGGAAATGGTTTACGATGAACTTTTACCTCGTAGATTTTCTATTTTTCGCAAGTTAGACCGTTAGCGAAGTACGACTCGCCGAGAGCGAACGCGAGAGTTGAGTAGCGTAAAGTAGATATTTGTTCAAAAAAAACAATCATGATTTTATTTTGATCCAATGGCTAGGGATTAGTCTTGTAACTTTGCTTTTGATCCAAGGGCTTGGATTGATCAAGAGCATTTGCATAGTAAGGAGGTTTAGCATTTGTGGACTTAGAAGAAAAATCACAAAACACTCCCTCACTTCTCTCTCACGGCAAACCACCCCTTTTGTTCTTCACCTTCATAATTTTCTCATTTCTTCACCAAAGCTAAGGGTTTCAAGCTTGTTTGATCATAGAAGTTGCTAGGAATCTTCTCCTCTTAAGGTAACTAGCTTATTCCTTCCTTTTGTTGGTTCAATCCCTCATAGATTAAGATTTTATTTTTATGTTCTTGAGAAGAAATTTTATAGAAATTAGTTTTAATTAGTTTTTGGTTCCATAGAAGTGTGTATGAATAGTAGACTAACTTGCTCAAGCTAAGTGGTGTTGATTCCCATGGTTAAATCTTGTTTTCACAAATTTTGGTTAAGGGTTTGAAGAATTTCTTTGAAAAGATCATAAACTTGAATTTTGTTTTGAGATTTTGTTTTTGATGTTAGTTTTGGGCTTTGTGCCAAAATGGATTCTGGAATATAAACTTTGTTTTGAAAAATAAGAAAAAATTTATTTGGTGTTCTTGAGCGATTCGATGAACATATTTTAAGAAATTTCGTTTCGATTCTCAAAGTAGTCAATTGAGCAATTAGATGCCTTTGCAAACTAATAGATAATTGTTAGGGTTTTAGAATGGAAAATTTTGGGTGCTAACCATGTTTTGTTGTTTTTGGCCGTGGCCTATATGTGTGTATAACAATGGGATTTCAAATTTTTAAGTCCTAAATTGGAAGGCAATGATCATAGGTTTAAGTGAATGATCATGGTTTTAAAAAGGGATGATTAATGTGGTTTTATGTGAAAAGAAAAGATTTGCGAAGTTTTGAAGAAAAAAATGACATTCTTGGATTCGAAATGATTTGGTGTGAGTGTTGGATCAATTTGAGAAATTAGAAATGGTTTAAGTGTTTTACACTATGTTTGATTTTGAAAAACAATGGTTTTGGAATAATTCCAATTCTGGCCGAAACTGGAAGGGCATTTTCGTCCAATTTAAATGTTATATTTTGTCATAGAAATTTGATCATTCAATCCGTTTTTTCGAGACGAAGATTTCGGCGTATGGCTCGTCTCGATCGGATAAAAATTGAATGAGCTATGACCATTTTATTTGGTAAGAAAAACTTGTAACTTGTGTTGCAAGAAAACTTTATTTTCTGTGAAATTTCTCGAAGAGTTGTTGGGTTGTTTTCAAATGGTTTTAGTGTGTGGAATTGATTGTTTTGGTGTTGGAAACAAAAGTATTTCATAGTATGTTTTGAAACGAAAATATTTTCGTGTAGCGAAAAATAGTGTATTTAATTTCGGAAATTTTTAATCAATATAGGGAGGTCTCAAAATCACTAAGTAAGAGTGTTAGAAAGTACCTTAAACCCCCCTAGATTTTAGAGAACAAGTTTTGTTTCGATGGGATACGTGGTGAGTATTTTATTGATTGTACGCTACTTAATTTTAGGTAGCGTGAATGGTAGAATTTCGCGAGAAAAGTTAACGGAAGCTTGCCGAGGTAAGGGCACCATTTATTTTCCGTCTTTTCACTGGTTAATAACATGCTTGGTTATTTTCTGTGACGTGTTTTGAATGCTTTGGGCATGTTTGTATTATGTATTCTCGTTGATGAGAAAGTGTTTATGATACATGCGTTATTTACATATGATTTGTGAGAATATATGTATGAGCATGTGGTACGTTATATATGATTGTAGGAATATATAATTGATTGCATTAGCATAGATTTGAAGATCGTATGCTCATGCATTCATAGTGTGGTTCGAAGACCACTTGGTGCGATTAGAAGATCCACCTTAATCCTGCGGGATTTGATTGAGTACAATACGTGATTAGAAGATCACGGGGTGCGATTAGAAGATCCACCCTAATCCTTCGGTTAGAAGATCGTCGAGATTGTATTGATTTTTAGTGATTAGAAGATCACGACTCTCTGCGGAGAGGTTAAATTCCGGAATTCATGCATGTGGCAGCCAGTGATTGGTGTCACGATCATGTAGAGTCTGCATTGGTAGGCTATGTGTGCATTATATATATAAGCCCGTTGGTGGGAATTGCTTTTGTGTTAAAGAGCTTTCTCTTGGGTATGTGGAAATTTGTTATGTGTACATCTTTCGCACCGGTTATATATATACATACTTTTATTTTGTGGTGACCCTTTCTTTCATTTGCGGGCTCATCCCACCCAAATGATGGGTTAGGTCGTGGTGACGACGGTGGCAGTTCTAGGCCATAGTGAGCACGTGGTGAAGCTTAGTATAGTTAGACTATGCGCCGGTGTGTTTTGTGCACCGTGCTTTTTGGTTAGCATAGGGTTTTCTAACTTGTTTTGGTTGTAAGTATTTGAATACTTAGACTTGGATTGTAATTATTCAGGAGTACACTTTGCTTGTCGAAGCACCTTATGGTAATGAGTTCTTTTGTATATTTGAATGTCGGCTCATTGAAAAATATTTTATGCGCACTCTGAGTGTTAGTTGAAAAAGAAAAAAAAAATATTGACTTTTTGGCCTTTAAAAAAAAACGGGCTGTTACAAGAGGAGCTCTATTGGGCATAGTTTTCTCCCATTATGGGAAAACTAACTCACCAAGGTATGATTTCTTTAGGCTTTTGTATTTAGGTTATAATTTCTTTATTGTAATTTAAATATGTAGTCTTTATTATTTATGCCTTAGGTTGTGGTGGAGAAGATGAACTCCCCTATGAATATTTGGAATCTGTGGTTGAGTCTAAATTATAATAAATGATATTTAGTAATTATGTTTGTTATTTATTTTCTTGCACTTTAATAACGTATTCTCGTAATCTGGCCGGATAAGCGGGAGCGCCCATAGAATTAATACCGGGTTTTGACTTGGTATGGTCCGGAACTAGTAGTAAATAATGCTAGGTGTATAGAGACGGTAACATCCTGAACTAGTCGTGAATGAGCGGTTAGAGGAGGAATCGTGAACTAGGTGTGAATGAACACTTAGAAGATGAACAACCCGATACTAGGATCTAGAGGTTAATTGGTGAAGAGCATAATGCATGTTTATAAACAACTCACTTAGTAATTAGGGTATGTGAAACATCGAGGTTAGGCTCTCATAGGTACCTTAGTTATGAAAGTAGGGAAACTTTAATAGACATAGTGTAATAGTAAGGTATTACTACAACAAGGATATTTCACCGCCGAACATAATCTAAGTAACTATGTTATATACCGATCATGCCAAATATGAAGAAGGGAGGGAGTCCAACCGGGCGCGGGTTCGAGCTGCTGTGGAGACAATTCCACCATTCTTTTGTTCTTTTAAATTTAGTTTATTTAAAAAAAAATTAATAATTAGTTTGACACATGTCAGTGACACGTGTCATTAAATTTAAATAAAAAATAAAATAAATACACGTGGATTTGTCACGTAGGGGCGAGTTGCAAGGAAACTTTTTATAGAGGGGAAAAGCAAAACATCAGTTATTTTACCCTTTTTTTTATTGGACGCATATCTTGTAAAAAAAACACAAATTCAGTTGTTATTTCTTTTTCATGTATATCCATATTGCATTGTTATAACACCCCACATAAATGTCTAGAATATCAGTGGAATATTATTATCGGTACTGAGTACATTATTATAACAATTAGAAAATTTAGGCACACGCAGGTGCTAAATACATCACTGATACAGGAAAAATACAACGGAAGCAACAAGAAATACAACAGGATTAAGGGATGATTAAAACAACAGAACACAAAGACTAGAAAGCACGAAATAAATGTCGTCCAAAGCACAGCCTCGAGCACACCAACCAACATACCTTAGCCAACCTGCTTATCTGGAAAAAATTGTTTGGAGTGGGGTGAGACTACTAAGCCTCAGTGAGTCCTACTACCCTCCTAGTGGTGACTACACCGGGGGATCCTAAACAGTCATTCTTACTAACATAGTCATAACATGAAGCAATAAATAAAGGTGTAACACAGAAATAACTCTTATTCATTTTAACCGCAAGGATTCTCCAAGGTGAGCATATCTCGGAGGCCCGCCTTGTCCGTCGATCGATCCGATCACGGCATACAGCTCACAAACATAACCTAAAGGATAATCCCATTGGGAAATCCATGTGCGACAATTCAGAATCGCTCCTAAGTGACTGTAACTAATGTTGATCATTCTACCATAATTATCCCAAACTCGGGGAACATACAACCTAACATGTTTCTAAGTTATACCCTAAGGTTATCTGTGATTAACATCCTATTTAACATTATATCAGTTATATTACTGCAAATAAACTATCTCAGATGAGGACATCAAACGAGTGATGAAAACGGTTAAAAAAATTAAAAGTTGCAGACTGTTCTGTGTTGTCTCACTATGGCGAGTTACCTGCTCGCCATGGCGAGATTACAGGTCGTACCTGCACAAGCTCGCTACGGCGAGTCACCAGCTCGCCATGGCGATGTACAAGTTCTGACCTAATCAACTCGCTAGGCGAGCAAACGCTCGCCATGGCGAAGTTCATCAGCCAAGAACCTCCTTCTCGCCATGACTGCTCGCTAGCAGCTCGCTGTGGCGAGTTCATGCAGAACTGCCCGTGTTTTGCGAAAATCATCATTTTGTAATAGTTTCACCTACAATCCTCATTTCAGATATTGCAGAAACATAAATTGTATAATATAAGATAGAATGGAGGGAAATTTGGGAGTTAATTCCCCTCACACAACATTTTCTTAAATCCTAAGTTAACATGCATAATTTATGCTTTTTTGGGAAACTAACTAACTAACCTAAGAACCCACATGAATTGAAGCTTTAACTTTGCTTATGGGCTCTCAAAAACAGCTACTGCAACCTCTCACAAAGCCCCACGAACTCCAGACCAGAAATTTGAATTTGAACCCTTAAGACCCTTAATTTTGCTCTATGAATTTGATGGATGGTTTGATGATTGATTCAGCGGAAATAAAGGGCTATTTATAGTGAAATGTTCTGATAGTTTACAGTGTAGAGTTTGGTTGTTGATTAGATTGCATGCAAGTTGATTGGGTGTGAAATAGGTGCTATGGAATTTGTTGTTGTTTTGTGGTTTGGTGAGCTTTGGAAAGATGAGATGGAAGGCTTCAGAGCTGATGCTCAGTACTGATTATGCAGGTGGGAATCTCTGCATAATAGTGGTATTGTGTTAAAGAGCTTGTGATAGATAGTGACAACTTGGGTGTTGTAACAGCCCGGATTTTTAATAAAGAAATTGCATAGAGAAAAACTTTATTTCTTTAAAAAGTTTGACTATCATTTTTTTTCTATCTTATAAAGAATAATAATTATTGAAGTTTATAAATAATAATCATACAATGAGAAAAATGTTTCATTCAAATTACAAATTGAGAAAACCCATATTTGTTTATCCCCGCGCACGTACAAGCAACTTATCAATTTCACACACTTCATCTTTAGCACCTACAACAATAATCATGTAAGGGTCAATTTCCATATCCACATTGAATCATACTCACCACAAGAATATATCATAAAACAATAACAAAACACTTCACCTTATCGAAAATATAATTATTAGTTTATTTTTGAAAAGTAACTTTTTCTCTTATCAAATGCAATGCAATGCGACTAAGACCTCCCTATATGAGAACACAAATGATCCGGATAATAAAATCTCATACCAATGAGAAACCTGCCACAAAGGCACCTGCCACAAAGCCAAAACCTGCCATAAAATATCGAACCTGCCACAAAGGCACCTGCCACAAAGGCAAACACACATACTCTGCTATACACATCCTATATGATGCATGTCTCAATAATATAAGAAGACCATTTTCTAAAACAAATTCCCGACAACTAGTCCTTTTTATTCTTTTAATTAAATCCTTTAGTTTATACTTTAACAAAAGTAATGAGATAAATTCTCAAACATTCTCGCGGATTGGAAGCGCATACAATACCATATCATCTTATGAACAAAATGGAGGCTAACTTGAAAACACACGTATAGAAATTAAAGCATAGATACATATACAATTAAAGCATAGACACGTATACAAGTACTCATGATAAGCAATAACAAAATATATAAGAGTATTCAATAAAAAGCAAAACACAATTAACAAAATAGAATTATTTATTTAAGTTGATTCCATTGGTTTGTTTTAAGTGACAAAGGCTTCACTATCGTCTCACAACATAGTCCTATGCAGTATGAATGTATGGGGAAATAGCCCTTACCTGAAGAATTTCTTTTCATGCTACCGACTCTCGATATCCTCTAAAACTAAGAATTGAACTAAGAATTGATATCGATACAAACACAAGAGGTGCTGGAAATGGCTTCGCCATGATATATTTGTGTGAACTATAGTTTATGAAATTGAGATATTTTTATTGAAATGAAATGGATAGGTAAGTGTTTATAATATTGTTTGAGGATAGAAAATAGCATAGGGTAGTCAGAATATTCATGACACGTTTAATTGGTTTCAAATGCTATAAAAGAGTATTAATTCACAAGAATTCTAACGTTTGGCAATTAACTAATTAAGTAATCTATTACTATATACAAAGAAGATACAAATTTTTGGGATGACTTTTTCATTATTCCTATTTTACCTTTGAAAAATAACTTCCATATAAAAATAGATTTTCAGTTTTTTTTTAGTAAATAATATTTTTTTTTCTTAATAACTAAGCACAACTTCCACATAAAAGTAGGTTTTCAGTTTTTTTATAGTAAAAAAAATTAAAAACATTTCTTCTTAATAACTAGCCACAACAAAAAAAGATGTTACGTAGTTATCAATTAACCAAGTCCAATAAAAAAGGAGATTAAGTAGTTATTTATATTTGCACAATAGAAAATATGGATCACAAAAGAAAAAAAAAGAATATCGATCACACAACGAGCACGGAACGTGCCCGTTTGACGGCTAGTGATCCATAATCACAACATAACAACTATGATAATCTCATAACTGACAATTAACTTTGGTATCACAATATTCATCGTGTATGCTTGGTCTTAGCCACTAATTAAGTAATCATAATTAATTATAAAATAGTAACAATAGCCATCTAATAATTGGGGTAGTAATTACAATGTCTATCCATATTACTTTCGTCTCTCACTAAACAAACTCACGTACCACACTATATATATTAAAACATGACACAAATTCAAATTATATTAAAATATGACATTCTCAAGGACCTCGCCAAATTAAGTTCTATATTATTTTAATTTTTGCCCAATCATATTTACTACTTTCGTCAACAAAACTAATCAATTAAAATAATTGAATCAAATAAATAATTAGAGCAAATAAAATTAATAAGATGGATATATAAAATATCGGGGTCTTACATTATTACACTCTTAAAAGAGTTTCGTCCTCGAAACTAGAAAATAAAAAGATAGGTCAGATAGAGTTCCCTCCTTAAATAAAATCGTAGAGTACGAAAATCACTTTATAAAATAGAAATTAAAACGTTCTAACTCGTAAATAATATAAAATATTTATCGATAACATAAAATTCTCGGGTCTTACAGGTGTGGTGAGTAATTGAGGATTTTGGGAGTATCGTTGTTGTTTCTTGCGTGAAGGAGAGAAGAGGGAAGGAGCTAATGGATTCAATTTTTCTGAAGTGAGACAATGAATGAGACATGGGTGATTGCTGTTAGAACTTAGATTGTGAGATTAGAGTTGTGGAAGAGTGATGAAAATGGAGAAGAGAAAGAAAGAGTGAAAGAGAGAGATGGTTTCTTAGGGAGGAAGTAGATTTTTTTATTGAACAAGCTTAATCATGATACATACACCTAATGGTGTTTATATAACAAACTCATAACTTTCTAACCAAGTTACTCAACTAACTTTGTAACTAACTTTGTATCTATCTTTTAGTGACTTGCTTTACAAGTAACAGGCTAAGTTTGAATTATATCACAATACACCCTCTTAATTCAAACTATCTAAGCTATACATGTTGAGTAATCTTCTCATCACTTTGAATCTTTCAATCTTCAATGGCTTAGTAAGTACATCTGCAATCTGATTTTCTATTTTGCAGTAGGTAAGCTTGATCCTCCCTTTAGATACTTGGTCTCTTAGAAAATGGAACTTTGTTTCAATATGCTTACTTCTCCCATGAGCTATGGGATTTTTAGCTAAGTTTATGGTTGATTTGTTGTCAACCATCAGCTCCACTTCATCATCTATTTCAATCTTCATTTCATGTAGCAGGGATTGTAACCATATCCCTTGGCAGCAGCATAGCAAGCTAATATATACTCAGCTTCACATGTAGATAAGGCCACAACATTTTGTTTTTTAGAGCTCCATGATATGGGACAATTGTACACAGTGAAGACATATCCCATTGTTGTAACACCCGTATTTATTTATTTTATTTTTAATTAGAGTTAATTAGCCTTTTTATAGTATTTTATAGTGAGTTAATAATTAATTAAGAATTGTGGCTATTTTGGGAAAGAGTAGTGTTTTGAGTAGCATAAGTTTTATTAGAGTTATAATGATAAGAATTGGGCTTGAGTGTTAATGAGCTTAAGTTGGTAAGAGGGACATTATGGTCTTTAATTAAGCTAGGTTTAGATAGAGTTATGAGAATAGAGAGAGAGTGCTCATAACTTGAGAAAATAGAAAGAGGTAGAAAGAGAAAGTTTGAAGAGGAGGAAGTATAGGGGAAGAATAGAGAAAGCTCAAGAGAAGGAGGAGAATCAGAATTTCATCAATTCTAAGGTTAGAGAGTAGTTTACAATTCATTTGAGATGATCAAAGAGGGGGGAGATGCATATTCTCCACACCCAAACCCTCTCATCTCTTTTGGTGGGAAAGGGAAATCAAGGGAATGTGATTTAATGATTTTCTGTGTTAATGTATGATATTGATATGATATTGATATGTTATTACATGATTCTATGTTCTATTTCAATCATCAATTTCGTGTGTTATGTGAGGATTGTTGTTGTTGATATTTGAAAATGAGTTTTAAGCAAAATGAGGAAAAATCTCTACTTTCCACTTGAAATGATGTTTGATGATGTTAGAACTTGTACTTCTAGGTCTATATATGATATGTATGCTTAAATGTGATAGCTTTAAGAGTTTATAACATGAAATTCGTGATTTTTATGTGATTTCTATGTGAACCCGTGAGCAGAGCATGAAAATCTGGGTTTGCTCACTAAGCCACCAATTTGTCGCTGCAAGCGAGGATTCATGTGTTCTTCGCGAACCCAGAAATTCATGTGGTCGCCCAGCGACCAGTAGCGACCCCCAGCGACCAGCCGTCGCCAGGTCTCGCTCTGAGTGATGACCACTCTGCCTCTTCTCGCTTGTTCCATCGCTGGTAGTCGCCCAGCGACCAAGACCTGATTTTGAGAAATTTCTTCATGTTGTATGATGAGAGTGAGCTTATAACATGTTTAGATTTGGTCTTATAATATGTTATATGTATGGATTGATTGAACCTTGAGTTGGTATGATGATAACATGTTTATATGAGCATTGTTGATTGAGATTGAGCTATGATTAGCTAAGATAACATGTGTTATTATGTAATGCTTGAATGTATACCTTAATGATGATATGATGATGTGTTGAGATAAGTTAATAATAACTTAAAGAAGGAATAATAGGGATGAGTGGTTTTTTGCAACAACATTTATTGTCACTGTCATTACTAATGTTTTTTGCAACAACAATTATTGTCGCTGGCAAAAAATGTGTTTTTCGCAACGAAAAAAATTGTTTTTCAAGGACAATTAATGTCACTGCTATAACTAGTGTTTTTCGCAATGAAATAGTTATTTTTTGTTAACGATATAAATTATTGTTATATCCAACAACAAAAATTGTTGGAATAAATTATATTTTCCAAAATAAAAGACATACAACATAAACCAACAAATTAGATTCACAATAAAAGATATACAACGTAAACCAACAAATTTATTTCCCAATATATTTTTTGAAAGAGATAAATTTAAAGATAACAAACAAGTGTTTTAAAAATCATAATAATACAATTCCTAAAGATAACAATCTAATGATAACAAATCAATCTTTAAAATATAGTCAGATAAGCTTCCTACTCGGAACAAGCTTGTTACAACATATTTCCTACTCGAAAAACTTGCAAAAACGGTCTCCATTCGTAAACTCCCTTCTTTGTATCTCTTAATTAGTCATAAAAGCTTGTTATAACTCAACTCACATGAACAACTGTTTAAAATCTCCATTTGTGTGACAAAGCTTAACAAACCTGAAAAGCACAACAAACTAAAAGAAAACTGAAAAAGAAAACGGCGACTTTTTCTTTTAGTAATGACTATTCAAAGACAAGTTATTAATGCGATAAAAAATAATCTATTATATTATGAATTAAAGTAACATATGAATTCTTGTACCAAAAAAAAGAAAAAAAAGTAACATATGAATTATTATAACAATAATTAGTAAGTAACTATCCATAATATTAGTTAACTTTACTATGTCGTTACTTGATTCCTCTCAATTAGTCATAACTCCATTATACAAAAGCCTCAAATTAATCAATAAAAACAGATTATGAATGATAAACTCAAAGGAATCAAAATATTAAAAAGAAAAGGGAAACAAACAAGGGAAAAGGGAAGGAGGGCAAGGTCCCCTCGACTATTTTTATAGTCAACACTACTCATATGCATGAACAATCTCCCCCCTTATCTAGAATTTGCAGAAACATACTCCAGATAAATTGGGATATCTATTGTGCCCTTGCTCCTACGGTCGTTCAGCAACAAACGGAATCGAATTCGGACTTCGGATGAGAAAGTTATGAGTATTTTAGTATTGCTCTCGAAATCCACTATTTGGTCATGAAGGGAACACGAATTTTTGTTCGTAAATTGTGGTAATCCTAATTCTAAGTTATTTTGCTCCATTTATAGAGGAAGTTTATGTTTTTCTTTTCCTAAAAACAAACAAGATTTATAACAAACTAGCCGCCAAACGGGCACGTTCCGTGCCCGTTTGTGTAATCAATATTCTTTTTTTTTCTTCGTGTGTGATCGATATTCTGTATTGTGCAAATATAAATAATTACTTAATCTCCTTTTTATTAGACTTTGTTAATTGATAACTACGTAACCTCCTTTTTTTTGTTATGGTTAGTTATTAAGAAGAAAAAATATATTTTATTTTTACTATAAAAAACTGAAAACCTACTTTTATGTAGAAGTTCTGCTTAGTTATTAAGAAGAAAAAAAAATTATTTACTAAAAAAAACTGAAAATCTATTTTTATGTGAAAGTTATTTTTTAAGGGTAAAATTGGAATAACAAAAAAGTCATCCCAAAAATTTGAATCCCCTTTATATATTAGTATAGATTTGTTTCTATTTTAATTCCCTAAAAACTCTCATCTTATCCCTCATGAAAATTCATATCTTTTATTTTCATGATATATTGCTAAAATATATTTTAATTAATTCTATCTTTCAATTAATTCTCCCATTCTTACTATATTAAATAAATTCTAATTTTTCAAATAGTTTACTTAGCACTTGATCACTTAAATAAATTATATTCTAAAAAAATAACTATTTCTAAATTTTGGGTGTTACAAAAATATCCAATTAGTATAAAATAAAAATCATGCATATCCCAAATAACATAATTTCTATTTAATTAATATATTTAGTAAAAAATTAATTAATAGATGAGAATTAAACCTTTTTAGGCGTCAGTTAAATGTTTGTGTCTATCCAATTAGTCAAAACGTACAAATATTAATTTTCAATTAGAATTAAAAAACAAACAAAAAAATATTGTAATATACTAACAACTAACATTGCCTATAAAAAGAAAACAAAAAAAAAAAGATCATGTGTATCTCAAATCCCAAATAACATGATTTCTTTTTAATTAAAAGATAACATAAAAAACGAACCTTTTTCATTTAATTCTCCTAAATTAATTATTCTATTTAATAATTAGCAATAAAAAATAAAGTAGTTAGAAATTAATAAATTAAATAATTAAAAAATAATTAAAGATAGTCATAGAAATATTACTATTAAAAGCAATTTTAAAAATAGTAAGCATTCTCATTAGATGACAAATGAAAAACTTATCAAAGAATCATCTTGCTTTATTATATTCAAATTAATATATTGTATTTCTATCTATTAACAATATATTAGAAGGAACTAAAAAACCTTAATTTGTTCTCATCAAGTATGATAATATTTCAAATATTCAATCCTTAAATGTAATTATTAAAAAAAGATACAAAACATAAAAATAGTAACAAAAATAATAATTTTATGTTAAAAGAAATTTACGCATAAAAATAGGAACAAAAATCACGATAAAAGATAGTATAAAAAAATAGTAATTGAGTGGTTTCCCAGCGACTTTACAAGGTTGATGCAAAAAAGTTATACTATTAGCGACAATAATAATTATTGTTGAGATAATTAACTTTTCCCAGCGATAATGTAATTGTTGAGAAAAAAACTAACTTATAACAACAACTTTAATTAGTGGTTACTATATGTATATTTTTATCAACAATTTGAATATCGCTGCAAAAAAGTCGCTGCCAAAAATTTTATTTCTTGTAGTGGATTAAATTTTTATGTTCTTCGGGAACTAATATCATCAAATTCTTCGGAAATTACTAAATTAAATCTATATGTTCTTCAGGAACTATATAATAATATAATAAAAATATAGTTTGCAATATGTATGAAACAAATGAATTAAAAAAAATTAACGGTGACGCAACATATTAGTTAAGGTGTGGTGTTGATTATTCTTTAAACAGTGACTCAGTAAAGTTACGTTATACTTGTTATATTTGTATAACAGTCACGCAAGAAAATGAAATGAAAATGGGAGCCTTAGAATACATGCCTTTGAAAATGAAATGAAAATGGGAGCCTTAGAATACATACCTTTGAAAATGATTACTCAGTTAGAACTTCGTGCTAATAACGTGTTATAAAACTATATCTAAACATAAAGAGGAATAGAGAAGAAAGGAGATGCATGAGAGAAGAATATAACTCTTGTATTTCTTATATTCATAAGTGTGCCTTACATTGTAACACTAGTCCTATTTATAAGACAATATATTGGGCCAATGATATGGGCCAAAATTTTAAAAACCTACATATGCATAATATAGGACTACACTATCTTAAACAAACGCACATTTGTCTACAAAAGTATAGTTCAAGAATCTTTATTCCAATTAGGGATATTATAAGAATTTTTTTTAGCTATTAGTTTTTTCTTTCGTGGTTCAAGCAGCATGACCCTGTCCACAATGGGACGTTCTTTTGTATATCATTTTTTATCATTTAGACGACTTGGAATAGCATAATATTCAATGGGATGGGAATGATTGTTTGAGTTAGATTAGTCTTATAGCTATATTTATTCCTTGCACTCAGAGATGATAAAGATCTATAGCTATGGAAAGATAATAGACTGGATATATCAAAAAAAAAAAAAAAATAGACTGGACGAATAAAAATGTATAATTTATCATCTAATATTTATGGATGATCTTCCTTTCTTTTTTTAATAGTTTTAACCCTTTAATTTCTAGAGAAAGGGGTCTACGGTAATCTAGAATTCGGCCGCAAAATAAGTAAAGTCTAGTTAAGAATTATTTTCATCAAAAATCAAACTCGAAATCTTCCAAAGAGTTCGTCCTATAGTTATTTCATCAAACATGTTAAGTCTAAGTTGTGGTCTCTTGGAAGGCTAATCAATTATCTCTAGCTAAAATGATTATTACTTTATCAAAAGAGACCATTGAAGCCATTTCATTTTATCCGATAATGATGTCTACTATCCGACATCTTGTTTAAGTGAGATTAAAAGATTTTAAAGAAATTTTAACTTGGGAGATGAAGAGAAAATGAGAATGATTGAAAGGTTCATGTTGTTAAGTGGGAAAGGGTTACTACTTCAAAGTAACTTGGTTGCTTGGATTCGCATTTTGATCACGATTAGCAAAGCTTGTCTTATAAAATTTGGATGTAATAAGATTATTAACAAAAGAGAGATTAGTGATGTGTTCACGGTTTTGATAGAGTATATATAGTGAAAGCGTTCCACACATTTAAAAACTCGGTGAGTTTGTTTAAGATTTAAAAAATTGGTTTTTTTTTAAAAACTCGGTGAGTTTCCACACATTTATATGTAGAGATTTTTAAAAAATAATCTAAAGTTATTTTGTGTTTATTTACAATCATAAACATGATTTTTTCTAGAAAATGATTTAAAAAAAAATCTATAACAAACACTAACAAAATTATAAAATGAATTATTTTAAAAAAAAAAATAGATTTTTTCTCAAAAGAATCCAAAACAAACGAACCCTATATTATGTCTATTTTATTTTTACTAAGATAATGCCTATTAAATATTGGTTTTTACTTTTTGATGGTATTTTACTAGTTTTATTTTGACAACCTAAGATATATTTTTACTCTTTATAAAATCACAAATTTTAAGTTTAGTCCTATAAAAAATTTATTCATTTTTAATCTCTATTTACATGGATTATTTTGAAGATTATATTCATAATGTTTTTTTTTTCTTTCACCACTAGTTTAATCTGGTTCGGAGTCAGTTCTGACATCAAGTGGTTTCAGTCTCCTCCCGATCACAGTTGCGGAGGATTGAACTGTGGTCATCCCTATCAAGTTCAACGTCACTTGTTAGACTACTTGGCTATCACTTAGAAGGGGGGGTTGAATAAGTGCCCTTAAGCACAATGTAGGTTTTTCAAATTCTTTCGTTTAAATGGTATGCGCGGAAGCACCTACCGGATCGGTAGTCTCTTTGCACCCGATTTGATCACTGGAAAGGTAATATAGCCTAAACGTATGAAAAGACTTAGAAATGCTTGGAATCAAATAATTCGAAATTAAACGTTTTAAACTAAAACAGCCCAAGCAAGTTTTATGGTATTCAATCTAATCAATCACAATCAAGATGAGAACAATTGAATTTTTGTGCACACGTACGAACACGAAAAATCCAATTGACACGAAATTAAAGTGATTGCTAAAACGTAAAAGATGAAAGAGAGAAAGACACAAGCGTTTGATTAGGGAGTTCCCCGGCTTTCGCGTCGGCCACGCGTTTGGCCGAGTACGTCTCCCCCCAAATAACCAAACGGGTTATTTGAGAGTATATTGATCAAAACGATGAACAACAAGTGCACAGTTTACAATTAACACTTATAATCCTATAACGAATCAAAAGTAAACTATGCGAATAAACTTCAACACACAACGAAGCTTCGCCCTCTGATTCCAACGATCAAACCCGTGCCAATCCGCACCCGATCGTCCAGCTGAGTCCTTCGCTTCTTGTTGTTGATACTCCAAGATTAGCACAATCTTGAACCCTTGAGAGAAACCACACCTTCAACACAATTCAACCCGATCACGATTCTGATTCACCGCGAACCGTATCGAACGTTATCACACAAATCTGCAGTTCTTATTGAATTGATCCCATACTCAAACTTCAATTTTGATTGCAAACTTGATGAAGATGATGAACTTGTGTTGAATGAAACCTTTGATCCAAATTCTCACTCAATTTGAACTCCAAAGCGTTTTCTGATCTTTCACAATGATTTCTCTTAATTACAATGACACACCACATTGCTATTTAAAGAGAGAATAGAATTGAGCAAATTTGGGCAAAATTTCACAGACATGTATCGATACAACTGATGGTTTGTATCGATACAAACCCTTTGACCAGCGTTAAAAATGAAAGTTTTGACCTATGTATCGATACAAACACGGGTGTGTATCGATACATACATCAGTTTCTTGAAATCTTGACTGATATGTATCAAATCATGCAACCATGATTCGATACATCATGATATTTCTGGATTTCTGAGAGGCATAGGTGTGTATCGATACATGCAAGCATGATTCGATACACAGGCAACTATCTGCCTCTGAGAGATCACTTTTGTATCGATACAAGTGATATATGTATGGATACAAATTGCACAAAATCAGTCAGAAGTAATTTCAGGACATTTGTATCGATACACATGTTTATGTATCGATACATAATACCTAAAAACAATTTTTCAAAGTGTTAAAAATAGTTTTTCGCTGTAAATATGTTCTACTCTATTTGTAATGTTGCCAAAAAATGTTCTACTCTATTTTCATGTGTTTTGACAATTATTAAAACATGAGGATGAACTGGTGCACTTATATTCTCCCCCTTCTTGATAATTGTCAAAATTATGCATAAGCTAACTAAGCCTATACCTAATATGCAATAAAATAGCAATATGTATACAGACGCAATAAACATCAAGGCTAACAATAAGCAACGCTCCCCCTGAGTTGATGCCATAATGCGTTTGACATTGTTGATAATATTCAAGAATTCTTTTAGCTATTCATCCTTAGCTTGTGCATCCAAATCTATCCCCCTTTGACAATATCAAAAAGAAGAAGAGGGTCTATTAGAAGTATCATGTTCAAACAATTTTAACCAAAGTCATATCGTGCACTTACATTTGTCGAAATGCACATATATGATGAAAGTTCCTAATCAATATAAATACATACAAAGATATGCCAAAATATATCAATGACGAATACCAAATTTCATGACAAATATGGAATGTAGAATAACAAACCAAAACCAAAGCATGAATATCGTAACACATCGACATTTTAAATCAACCTACATATCAAAATATGGGACGAAAATAAACAAAATAATGCAACGAATGCATAAACATAAGAAATTATCCATACACACCAATTTTATCCAAAATAAGTCATACAAAACCAAAATCCGTACAACCATATCGAAATAAGAAGTCATAAGAAATAACAATAAAATTGTTCATGCGGTACGAGAAAATAAAAAGCAATGAAACAAACTTAAGCATCATTATCATCATCCATGTGGTCTTGGTTAGGAGGAGGGTTTGATTGGTAGTAGCCGTGCATTTGGGCTTACATCTCATCGAAGCGGGTGGTCATATAGGTTCGGAGGTCATTGGTGGTGGTGTACAACTCATCAATCCTTGCATTTTGAGCTTGGTGGTTTTGAGTGTACTCATTGTAGAAGGTAGTTTGTTGCATGCTCATATTCCTTAGCATGCCCATCATTTCATTCCAATTACCTCCTTCTTCACCTTGTCCCTCACATTCACCTTCACCTTGCCTATCATTCCTTCTTTGCCTCCTTCTTGGAGCAGGTGCTTGGCCGAAATTTTCTTCCTCTTGACCATTGTAGACATAGACATTGTCAACATTCAAGGTCCAGTTCATCTTGGCCATTTGAGTTTCACTAAATTTTTGCAACCTTCCAAGTGTAGTGTATTCAATGGGAAGGTTTTGTCCAACCTTGAACTTCTTCAGGATGCTAGCAATCAAACTACAATAACCAAAGCTTTGATCTCGGCTAGAGTTTCTCAAGTCAAACATTCTACTAACAATATAGAATGACCAGTCAACTTTCCGGTCCTCCATTAGTAGAAACATGAGATCAATGTCCTTCCTATCCATTCTAGAACTAGCACTCTTTGGACGCAATATGTGACTCACAATCCAATAAATCACTGTTGCGTTCACAGTCAATTTACCGGTTCCCATAGTTTCCGGAATATTTCCATTTCTAGTTATGGAGGAGATGAAGACATTGGCATCATAATCAACCTGGCTAACTTCAGTATAAGCCAAAAGATCTTCTCTGGTGATCCTACTACAGGTACTCATTCCAAACAAGTCAAACCACATATTCGCACTAAACCGATAAGTCTTACGCCCCCAACGAAATTCAAATTCAGCCTCATTTCTCTCCTGTAGTCCAGCATAAAATATCCTAAACAAAGTATCATTGTATTTGGTTTGCAAATCACAAAAGCTATCAAGTTGTTCAGTTTCAAGAATTTCAGCAACATCATCTAAATGCAAGTTTCTAAGTGTTTCAGTGTTAACCGATTTTTGAGGCAAAATACTTCTATTGCGACAATATTGCATGTAGGTAGTTACACAATCCTTATGAACAAATTCTTCCTCCCTAAGTCCAAAATTTTGAACATCATCGTTACTACTTCCTATTTCCCTTCCACTCCTAGACTTCTTAGGTGCCATTTCAATGAGAGTAAGAATTAGGATAAGTTACCTTGAATGGAGATGAAGAGCTTTGAAGAATTTTCACAAACCAAATTGAAGAAACCCTTGTCTTTGATTGGAGATTTGAGGCTTTGAACCACCAAATTGATGAAGTAATGTGGATGGTAGATGAATTTGAAGTGGTTTAAGGTCAAATTTTGTGAGTTTTGGTTGAGTTTTGAGGGAGATTTAAGAATCGGGGATGAGGGTTTTGTGTTGGTTCGTGGAGAAGAAGAGGTTTTTGTGTTGTTTGATGAATGAATGAATGAAAAATTGATACATAAAGCTGTTTTCACGCGTTTGTATCGATACAAAATCATGTTTGTATCGATACAAGTTAGTTTTTCTGAAGCATGTATCGAAGCATGCAAGCATGTATCGATACATGAGGTAGTTTCTGCCCAAACTGAAGAGTTATGTATCGATACAAGCACATATGTATCGATACATATCAGTTCATTTTGAAATTTTGAAAATAACTAACATGTATCTATACAGTATTTATTTGTATCGATCCAAAATGCATTATTTTCGATTTTTCTCAAAACACATGAATTTATAGGTTTGAAGAAATAATTTTTATGACTTCTAAATGACATGTAAGTATGGAACACATATAACCAATAAGGTACATTCTTATGTATGTGAGGAAAACAAGATACCAAAGCACATTATAACATGAGAACACATGTCAAACCATATATGCATGATAAGGCATTCACATAAATGAATCAAAGTACCAAAATCAATCATATCAACATGTATGTTTATGAATGCACACAAAGTTGCATATAAGAATCAAACAAACATATACAACCAAGTATGAATTTAATATTACAATTGTAATGATTTTTGTCAAATCCCCATTTAAGACGTATGAGTCTCAAAAACTTATAAATATTTTTGAGCAAAATTCTTGGAAATGGAGGATTAGACAACCATCAAAGCAACTATCATATTAAGATGAAAATTGTATGTATATGAACCAAAGTACAAACGCTAAGTAAAAAATATAAAGGAAAATGTAGAGAATAGAATCTTCCCTTGAGTGTTAGGTGGAGGAAGTGATCAATTTCCGCACCATTGTAAGTGTCGAGTTGAAACTTTTCTCATTGCTTTCCTTGTTCGTAAGTCTTGAACTCCATTGTTGTCGGTGTCTTTTGTCAATGGTTTCAAGACGATTCCCTACATACTTAGACATTTGAAATAGGTCCCCAACTCATGTTGGGTCCTAGTAGGTTAGTAGCACCATTATTGCCTAACTTAGGTAACCATTGCAATTTGCCTTTTGGTACCAAGACCTTTCTAGCATGACATTTTGCAATAGTATGACCCTTGTCACAACAATAATGACAAACGATATGAGGATTACTTTTCTTAGGATCCTTTTCAACAAATTTATACTTTTTATTTCTAGGTTTCAAAGATTTGTTGAATTTAGATGGATCAATCACAAAAGTAATCTCCGACTTGGATGGTTCTTTTAGCTTATCTTGTAACTTTCGTAAATCTCTACGTAAGTAAAAGCATCCATCACATCCGGTCCTATCGTTACCATAACTATCAAAAGTCACAAGAGGTTTTTGAAACAAAGACTCTTTGAGGGCTTTCAACTCAAGCTCCGTTTCCGAAACTTTTGCCTCAAGGTATTTATTAACTTCCATTAAACCTTTTAATCGTTGAAAAGCCTCTTTAGTCTCTTTGTGTAACTTTTCAAAAGCAACTTGCAACTCATGATATTCTAAAAGTGTATATGAGCTAGAGGGATTTTGATTTACCTTTTTAGGAGCAAGTTTCTTTCGATCATGGGATGTTAAGCACACCTTAGCCAATACATCTTCATCACTTGAGCTAGAGCTTGATGATGAAGAGGAAGATGAGCTCCCGTTCTCCCATGCAACATAAGTTTTCTTTCCTTTGTCCTTGCTTCCCTTTTTGAATGAAGGTGACTCCTTCTCTTTTCTCTTGAGCTTAGGGCAATCCGGCTTGAAATGACCAACTTTGCCACATTCATAGCATGCCCCTTTCTTGGAGTGCATATCATCTTCATTCTTCCGGCGGTAACCACTATCTTTCCGAAACTTCTTAAGATTGTCATCGGAATGTTTTATCCCATTCTTTCTCACATATCTATTGTAGCGTCGAACGAAGAGCCCCCTTTAGAGCAATGGACCTCTTATCCTTTTCTTTTTCCTTTTCATTGTGTTTTTCCTTTTTCTCACATTTCTCATGCTTTTCCAACAAATTGAGCACTTGTTCATGTTCCGTTAGCTTACCAAATAAGGTTGTGAGACTCAAAGTAGTAAGATCATTCGCTTCTTTGATTGCGGTGACCTTTGGTTGCCATGACCTATTAAGACATCTCAAAATCTTATTAGTAGCATCTTGATTTGTGATTGGTTTACCTAGACCATGTAACTTGTTGGTGATTTTTACAAATCTTTGTTGCATATCCGCGATGGTTTCACCATCTTGCATATGAAACAATTCAAATTCTTGAGTTAAGGTGTTTATTTTCGAAATTTTGACTTCATTAGTTCCCTCAAAATGAGTAACTAATGTATCCCACATTTCTTTGGCCGTAGAACAATGCGACACATGATAAAATTGTTCAATCCCAAGGGATGAAATAAGTATGTTTTGTGTCTTTGCATCATAATTGACCTTTTTCTTTTCATCATCCGTCCATTGTGCCATAGGCTTAATAGTGACAATGCCATTAGGATCGGTGATTGTCGGAACAAACGGACCGGTCTCAATAGCATTCCACACTTCACCATCAAAAGAATTGATGTGAATCCGCATACTACTTTTCCAATAATCAAAATGATCTCCATTGAATATAGGAGCCCTATTATACGCCCCTTTCGGTGCAAAAGCCATGTTTTCTAAAAATTGGCACAATCCTCCGAATTTTGTAAACAAAATTGAACCGGATTCGTGATACCACTTGTTAGACTACTTGGCTATCACTTAGAAGGGCGGGTTGAATAAGTGCCCTTAAACACAATGTAGGTTTTTCAAATTCTTTCGTTTAAATGGTATGCGCGGAAGCACCTACCGGATCGGTAGTCTCTTTGCACCCGATTTGATCACTGGAAAGGTAATATAGCCTAAACGTATGAAAAGACTTAGAAATGCTTGGAATCAAATAATTCGAAATTAAACGTTTTAAACTAAAACAGCCCAAGCAAGTTTTATGGTATTCAATCTAATCAATCACAATCAAGATGAGAACAATTGAATTTTTGTGCACACGTACGAACACGAAAAATCCAATTGACACGAAATTAAAGCGATTGCTAAAACGTAAAAGATGAAAGAGAGAAAGACACAAGCGTTTGATTAGGGAGTTCCCCGGCTTTCGCGTCGTCCACGCGTTTGGCCGAGTACGTCTCCCCCCAAATAACCAAACGGGTTATTTGAGAGTATATTGATCAAAACGATGAACAACAAGTGCACAGTTTACAATTAACACTTATAATCCTATAACGAATCAAAAGTAAACTATGCGAATAAACCTCAACACACAACGAAGCTTCGCCCTCTGATTCCAACGATCAAACCCGTGCCAATCCGCACCCGATCGTCCAGCTGAGTCATTCGCTTCTTGTTGTTGATACTCCAAGATTAGCACAATCTTGAACCCTTGAGAGAAACCACACCTTCAACACAATTCAACCTGATCACGATTCTGATTCACCGCGAACCGTATCGAACGTTATCACACAAATCTGCAGTTCTTATTGAATTGATCCCATACTCAAACTTCAATTTTGATTGCAAACTTGATGAAGATGATGAACTTGTGTTGAATGAAACCTTTGATCCAAATTCTCACTCAATTTGAACTCCAAAGCGTTTTCTGTAACAGCCCGAGCCTTCGGCGTTCCCGGCACTGCTACCTCACGATCTTCTCCAACCCCCTTCTCTATTGGAGTTTTTGCCTTCCGTGGGAATCGAACCCATGTACCTGGGGATAAGTACATGTCCAATCCATTCCCACTACCAATTGAGCTACTAGCTAGTACTTATCCCCAGGTACATGGGTTCGATTCCCACGGAAGGCAAAAACTCCAATAGTGAAGGGGGTTGGAGAAGATCGTGAGGTAGCAGTGCCGGGAACGCCGAAGGCTCGGGCTGTTACATTTTCTGATCTTTCACAATGATTTCTCTTAATTACAATGACACACCACATTGCTATTTAAAGAGAGAATAGAATTGAGCAAATTTGGGCAAAATTTCACAGACATGTATCGATACAACTGATGGTTTGTATCGATACAAACCCTTTGACCAACGTTAAAAATGAAAGTTTTGACCTATGTATCGATACAAACACGGGTGTGTATCGATACATACATCAGTTTCTTGAAATCTTGACTGATATGTATCAAATCATGCAACCATGATTCGATACATCATGATATTTCTGGATTTCTGAGAGGCATAGGTGTGTATCGATACATGCAAGCATGATTCGATACACAGGCAACTATCTGCCTCTTAGAGATCACTTTTGTATCGATACAAGTGATATATGTATGGATACAAATTGCACAAAATCAGTCAGAAGTAATTTCAGGACATTTGTATCGATACACATGTTTATGTATCGATACATAATACCTAAAAACAATTTTTCAAAGTGTTAAAAATAGTTTTTCGCTGTCAAGTCATTTGTAATATTGCCAAAATATGTTTTACTCTATTTTCATGTGTTTTGACAATTATTAAAACATGAGGATGAACTGGTGCACTTACATCAATCACACTGAACCAACTAATGATTGACATATCCATAATGTTTTAGGTTAATCCTGCAGTATTTTTTTCTGTCAAGTAGCATAAGCTCTGTTTGGTAACAATTTTTCAAAAAGAGCTTATAGCTTATTTTACTATTATCTTTTCTTCCAATTTTACCCCTATCATCTTACTTGAAAAGAATTAAATATTAATTAAACATATCCTTTTTATGTCATTTCATACTTATAAGCTAGTCCAACCCTAATTTTACCAAACACTACAAATTCAATCAACTAGCTTATTCGCTATAATCTAAAAGCTAGCTTATAAGCTATCTGCTATAAGTTCATCCGCTATAAGCTAGCTTATAAGCTATCCGCTATTTTTTACCAAACAGAGCCTATAAATTGAAAGAAGTAATGAGTCAATAGGCACTGAAAAATCATTTACATTGACTTCAGAACAATTATATAAGTCAATATGACACCACATTTATATCCAAATCTTTAAATATTATGTTTATGAGTCATTTTACTTGTAAAATGCCTACTCTTCATTTTTTTAAACAATGTGTGACTCAACTCAACACTTGAACAACAAAAAACATCCTTATAAAAGCAAAACATCCCAAATTGTAACGATTAGTTGATTGTATATATTCTTTTATACAAAGAGCTCATATAGTTGCTTGAATTCATCACTATTTATAAAACTCATTTAAATATTTTCACCGAAGATGATTTTAAGAGTTAGAATAAAATATATAACCCTCGATGCTGGGCAAACACTATCGATGAGTGTGTTAATGCTATCAATGACCGTCAGAAAAGGAGCTTTAATGGGTAATAAATCCCTATCATTCTGACATCAGATGCTACAATATATGGGATATTGTATCCGTTGACTTCGTTTGTGCAATCTTTGGCTATATCATAGCTGCGGAGGAAGGATTCCTCAACTTTTAGGCCTCAAACCTAGTCCAGAACAATTATTCTACTGTTTAGTAGTAATAAATTGTGCAAGAGTTTTTGAATTTTTTTTTTGTAAATTTTATGCTTATTTCAAGTCTAATGCTAACCTTTATACCGTGATTATTGCTAGAGATCAGTGACAGCACATATATCTATCATCATCAGCATCTCCATGTACAACAGTTCGAGTACAGCTTCTCAACTAACTACTAGTAGTATTAATTCACAAAAAATAAAAATAAATAAGGAAAATGCTAACTAGTGCCCGGGGGCACTAGTTAAGGAAGCCAAATATAAAAAAGTTGTTTTGATATTTGTGTAGTCAATGTTTTTAAAGTATAATAAATGTTGTTTTCAATGCAAATATTGCCACTTTTAGTACCTTAACTAGTGCCCCAAGGGCACTAGTTAGCATGACCCAATAAATAAACCGCTTCTATTATTTTATTCCCATTCCACTCCAGTTCCTCTCCCGTGTCAACTACTTGGCGGTACCAATCTCAAAAATTAAATAAATAATTAAAAAAAAAAAGAAAAAGAAAGAGTGAGTAATTTAACAAGGCATTTCTCGAGAACATGGACGATGAATGAAGAAGCTAGTATTCCCAGTTTCTCTCTCTAAAAAAACTGAATAACATATAGATATAGAAACCCTACCAATTCAACGCATCGAATCCTCTCTCTCTGTGATCTGATTTCAATCAAATGCGCTTCGGGAGCGATCATCGATGAAGCAATCTCATCATCGGTGGCAGAGGACTTTGATCCTCTGTCTCCTTTCTCTCTCCGTCGTCGCTCCCGTCGTTTTCGTTTCTCGCCGCCTTCAACTTCTCACTCGCGATGGTCAAACTCTTAACTCTTCATCTTCTTAATTCTCTCTTTCCGTTTCTCTTACTTTCATTCATTTTCTATTCAATTTCATCCATTTCAGGTCGTCGCGAGTTTCTTGATGATTTATCTAGTGTTGTAAGAATCTTCATCCTCAAATTTCATCACTGTATTTCATTTATTTATCTGAATTTTCGCATATAGCTTAAAACGCTGGAATATTGTGAACCGTTCTGTTTTATTTGAATTAATTTTTTATTTATACTGTTGTAGTGTCGGTGGATTGAAATTTGTTGTGCTTTATTGAATTTTAATAATAGTTAATATGAAATTTCATATTTAGTTATTTTAACTGAGATTTTTGGTTTTGTTTTTGTAATGTAAAATCTCAGCTGTTAATTGAACTATCTACTATTTTGAATGCTCTGTTTCAGAAATTGAAGTGTTTGTTATTTTTTTTGTTGTTGCAGAAATACAGAACAGATCCTTTAAATGCTATAGAACAGGTAATGCAATATTTGATTAGTAGAACTTTTGGTATCATGTGTTAAGTAGTTCAAAATCTTTCTTATTTGCTTTCGTTGATTTGGTGAATAGATATAACTAACTTTTGCTTGTAATTTGGGCTTTGTTTGTGCAATTTAGGAAGACTCGGAAGAATTAGAAGAGCCGAAGCAAGTTGTTTATAAAGAAAATGATGTTGATTCAACGCTTAGTGATGGTTCGGAAAACAATAATGATTCTGAAGAGTCTAGAATTGAGGGGTCTAGAAATAATTTTTTGGAAAAAAAATGGTTGGTATTGTAGGTGCATTTCTTTATTTTTGTGGTTAAGTAAGTTAACGCCACTGAAATGCTCAACACTGTTGCTACTGTCTGAAATTTTAATTGTAATCAAGTTTCAGAACTCGACCATGATGAAACACAAGAACAGGAAGCTCAGCAGAAAGGATTGGTCTCCACGAATGAAACACAAGACCAGGATGCTCAGCAGAAAGGATTGTCCTCCACAGATGGAGATCAGGTTTGGACTAATTTTTTATTTTATTTTTAATTTTTCCATTATTAACCAGAGGCTGCATGATTGCGATTTTCCTGTTCTAAAAGTTAAAGATTAACACAAAGTTTTTCCCTAAAGGAAGCAGCAGCACTATGCTAAGATATAATCTTCTTGTCTGTTAATATCAGTTCATTACATTAAAATTTAATTGCAAATGTTTGCGAGATGAAAATTATTACTGTTAATTTTTTATAAAAGCATAAGTTGTTTTTATTTTTGAAAAATGCATTAGGTGCATTTGATGACAGTTAAATGAACCATATTGACACAAAAAAAACTTATCTGATCTACGAGCTATCAGCTATGTTGTGCGTGAGGTTTTTATTGTTCGGGCATTTCCGGCCTATTGCAAACGCTATTGATGATAAGACAATGAATCATAAAATTGGACTATTTTTGCTTCACCTCTAATAGATTGCACTTACTATCTGGTTTCTTTGTGCTGTTTTTAATGAGATCAAATCACAGATTTACTTAACTGCCCTTTAACATGTTTCACTATAGATAGGAGTGTATTATTACTTGCTGATCTTATAACTCGGATTTAAAGTTATCAAAACGCATAATCTCGTGTTGGCTTCATTCTGAGATTTTGATGGGCAATCAACTTGAGAATTGAGATTGCTTGAACAATATCAAATCTGAATTCATCCCTAGTGGTTGGTTTTATCCGTGCCTAATGGCTAGCTAACTGGGAAGGTTTAGACTTTGATGGACTCTGGCAAATCAGTAATTCATGAGGTGTACTATGCACCTAACATGGATTTTATGATTTCAGCATATGATTGGAATTTTCTGATCAGTTTATAAAGGGATCAGTTTTTATAATTGAAGCAAACCTAATTTTGTTGGGACTATGAAAAGGTCTTATTGGTTGCTTTTTTTTGGCTTATATATCATGTTCAGATGTGAGCTGATTTTCTATTGGAGTAATTTTAACTCGAGGAAATAGTTATAAATGAGAAGTGTTTAGCACACATGTTATTTATGGAGGAAGTCTAATATGGGCACAAGTACAAATGAGTAGTGTTTAGGCACACACACATGAATGAAGAAAGAGCAAAGATAGAAGAATTTAATAATGAATATTTTTAAAATAAATAAGAAATGAGTAATGTGAATATTTGTGTGTGTGCCTAAACACTATTCATTTTTATTTGTGCCTATGTAAGACTTCCTCAATATTTATGTATTGCATTTCTAAACACTAACACATTTTCCTTTGTGTTACTTCCTTTGTGTGTGTGTGTATGCATGTTCATTTTACAGTTGTAAAATAGACTGTGGAGAAACTTATTCATGTTATCAATATCAACTTTTTGAGATTGAAATTGCTTTTTCTTTCAGAAGAAATTTAATATAACAGTTATGGATAATCAGAATATACAAACTCACTCTCAAAGAAAGACAGATCAGAATATTAAAGTGAAAGCAAAGCAATCTGGTTTGACAGTAAACCAACATCGTCAGATTTCACGTCATCAGTCTCGCAGAGTGACAAATCAGACTGTTATGGAGATTAAGGATCAAATTATCAGAGCCAGAGCATATTTGGGCTTTGTTCCACCAAGCAGTACCTCACACTTGGCGAAGGAGTTGAGGTTGAGAATTAGAGAGATGGAACGTGCAGTTGGTGAAGCTACCAAGGATTCAGATCTTTCAAGGAGGTAAAGTATTCTCAACAATTCTTCGACTTGCAATTTGTCCAGAAATTATTACTTGTATTTACTAATATGCTTTGGTCCGTTAAAATTAAAACATTTTTTCACTTCATCCCACTACAACTTATTTTCTAAGCTGAATGGCTGATTCCCAGTATGTTTCAATTTGCTTCTATTTGCCCCTTCATATCCCCATGCTGATTAAAGCAAATCAAACGTACAAGACTTCATCATAGGAATTAGAATTGGAGCAATAAAAACATAATGTTAGATATAACTTTCGTGTAGACTTAATGTTACTTGGATATTTTCAATCTGAAAACAAGTGAAGTTTACAGTGCTTTGCAGAAAATGAGACACATGGAGGCTTCACTGTCTAAAGCCAACCGTGCTTTTCCAGACTGTGCTGCTATGGCTTCTAAGCTCCGTGCAATGAATCATAATGCCGAAGAACAAGTTCGTTCTCAGCAACATGAAGTAACACATCTTGTTCATCTTGCTGCAAGGACCACCCCTAAAGGTGTTCATTGTCTTTCTATGCAACTAACCGCTGATTACTTTGCCCTGAGACCGGAGGAGAGAAAGCTGCCAAATGAAAATAAGATTAATGATCCCGAACTTTATCATTATGCCGTCTTCTCTGACAATGTTCTAGCATGTGGAGTGGTTGTTAACTCCACTGTGTCTAATTCCAAGGTAAATTATGATACAGTTTTTGGAAATTATTTTACTTTTTATTTCTTGCTTTTGATGATTCAATTGTTCTGTGCATTTTCTTTTGTTGAACCCTGGTGCAATTCATGAAAAAGAAAAATGACCCTAGCAAATTCAATGTTAGTAAGTTTAGTTATCTAGTTATTTTCTAGTTTGTCCCTTAGTGGTTTGCTTTGGACAAGTGATGACCCTCAAGTGTTCTCCATTTATTGCACTACATGTGTACTACATAATAATTGTTTGATGCTTGAGGATTTTCTTCACTCTATTCTTTACAATTGAAGTGGGTGATTATAGGACGAGGTGGTGAGAATGCACGATTCCACTTGATCTCATTTTTTTATCCTTCATTGAACATGGATGCTTTGAAAAAGGAATTATCTTAGAATTGCAGTTTTGGTTGCTGTGGAGTGCAGATCTTACTGCACAGCCAAGCAGTCAAACCAGTAAAAAGCACAAGAAGATATACAATCATCTTTCATAATTGAATATCTGAGCATCTCATAAGATAAAACACACTCCCTCCGATTTCTCAAAAGTGTCATTCATAGGAAGGAATTTGTTCCGCAAGAATAAGAGTCGTTGGAAAATAAAACTTCTATTAATTTAGGATATGTTAATAATGACATCATTAAATATAGTGAATTTAGTTAAATTTGCTCATATTTGAGATCAATGAATATAAGTTTTTTTTTGTGCTTATATTCGAGACTACGGAGTAATCCTTTGAGATACCCTCCCATCTTTTTTGACATAAAACCTTTCTCAATTTCTATACTTCTCTGTTTTTTTACCTGGAATTTCTCTACTCTCTTGATGGACTATATTGTAACTATTGTTATATTTTGCTTAAAAAGTCATTTCTGATAACATCACATACACGTTAAATAATGAAGAACAAGTGATTGTCCAGTGAGGATGTTATTCTAATTTCTACATTGTTAGTTTTCTTAGCAATTTATAGAAGTGTCTAAACCAAGGTAGTTAAAATCGGGATTTTACATAAAATCGGAAAGGGGAAGTAGAATCGTAAATCGTACAATCGTAACATTAATCGTAAGATTATACAAAACTCATAAACCTCAAATATATGCATATAAATTCATATATGTGCACATAAAATTGCATAAGACAAATATAACCTTAAATCACATTCGAAATACTATGTAAATTTAAATTTATTAGCATAAGAGTTTGAAGCCATTTAGAAATGAAACAGAAGAATGACAAGGGAGAAGGTTTTTTTGAGCCAGACGCAAGCATAATCGCTAAATTGCTAGAAGATTTCAGTGTGTACGTTTAATCGTTACGATTTTACTATTCAAATCGGGATCCCACCTGATTCCACAAAAATAGGATTATACGTGTACTCATAATCGCTGAGGGCAAACCTAATCGTAAAATCGTAAGATTTTAGGATTAAAATCGGGATTTTAGCTACCATGGTCTAAACTTTAGCAAAAACAAGAGACAGTGAGATAGCAAAAACAAGAGTGAAAGTCAACATGGAAGTATTAAGTCTGTATAAATTGTGGCAAGAAAGCTTGACAATGACTTTTAAATTGCAGGAACAGGAAAAAATTGTTTTCCATATAGTGACCAATTCACTCAACTTTCCCGGAATCTCAATGTGGTTCCTATTAAACCCTCCCGGGAAAGCTGCCATCCACATACAGAACATAGACAATTTTGAATGGTTGTCCAAGTACAATACATTCAAGAAACAAACTTCTAGTGACCCAAGATATACTTCTGAATTGAACTACCTCCGTTTCTACCTGCCAGACATCTTCCCCACTCTAAATAAGATTTTGCTCTTTGATCATGATGTGGTGGTGCAACAAGATCTCAGCACACTATGGAATATTAACATGGAAGGAAAAGTAATCGCAGGAGTTGGGACTTGTCAGGAAGGTGAAACTTCATTTCGCAGGATGGATATGTTCATAAACTTCTCAGATCCGTACATTGCAGAAAGGTTTGATGTCAATGCTTGCACATGGGCATTTGGGATGAACTTGTTTGATTTGCAGCAGTGGAGGAGACATAATTTAACCGGTGTCTGTCACAAATATTTGCAAAGGGTACGCTTAAAGTAATATATTTTTTTTATCCGCATCTAGTTCTTTCCTATTTCCCACAAATCTCTGGTGGCTCCTTGCATGGGATAAGTAATGTAGAAGTAAAACATTTTTTTTTAATTGTTTTCTTTGTTTCTTGTAAAGGAATAAAAAACAAGGTGGCTTTTATGTAATGAGTAATACTAGCAATACACTCTTTTAACACATTTCTCAACACTCTTTCATTGGAAAAAAATTTCATATGGATCCCATCAAATTAATTTGGAACCCACATGATTTGGTGCGGCCCATATACATTTAAACAAATAAAATAAAAGAAAGTGTGTTGGAAAATGTGTTGCTAGCACTCCTCTTATGTAAATTTGAAGTAAAATAAAAAATAGAAAAAATATCTGAAACCGAACAACTGCTTGGATTTGTTACCGGAAGCTATGTTTTGGTATCTGTAATTTTGATGTTTGATTATAATGAGAAATGTGTCGAAGTTATTATTTAAATTGCAGTAAGATGGAGCAGAAATGTATTTTTTATAAAGTTCTGATGCAGTGATAATCTGATGTGAATTTCTCTGGATAATTAATTGCAGGGTTCCAATATGCCATTGTTTAATACTGGAAGTCTGCCATTAGGCTGGCTCACTTTCTATAACAAGATTATGGTTTTGGACAGACGGTGGCACATTCTTGGCCTTGGTTATGACTCAGGCATTGACACAAAGAAGATTGAGCAGGCTGCTGTTATACACTACGATGGAATTAGGAAGCCATGGATGGATATTGGGATTGGAAGATATAAGAGTTATTGGTCCAATTTTATGAAGTTTGATCATCCTCTTTTGCAACGATGCAATATCCAGGCGTAGGCCAACATCCAAAATTACTCTACCTGGCCGGTTTTGTTTGACTAGTTTGATGCACATTGATTGCCTGCTTCAGTCGATTTTTTCGTTTTCTTGCCAATTCTTCTTGTAAAGCCCTCAGAATTTTCTACATATATTCTTTTAGAAAATTAGTTAATTTGTAGTGCCAAAAGATCAAAATCAAATAAGACTTACAATAGACACTGTAGCTGTTTGAAAATGTCATTCTTTGTTGTATAAATAATGCATTCCCGTACTCTATTACAGGTCATGCCGCCACAGTTTGCCATTAGTTTACACAGATTTTGTGCAGACCTGAAGTTATGTTTTACCCCCGAGCACTTTAGTGGACAGATTTACATAATTTTTTAAATTACGGTTATCATTTCAATTGTAGAGTCAATGATGCATGGTGGCTTGTTTTTCAAACCAATTACTTTAAACCAAGCACTTGTTCTGTTAAATTAACCACTACTAAACATCTCATCCGTATTCAGGAATTTACTGTTTGCTGTCTTCTGTCTTCAAGTAATAATAACAATAGAGAAAACACAATTGTGCAAGTATTGGACAGCAAACATATTATGTGACACGTGTATAAAATTGATTGGATATTTGCAGATATGGATATCTAATAACGTGTCTTTATTTTTCAATCTATCCACGCTGTGTGGCTCACATTCATAGTCTGACAGTGCACCAATGATAACAACTACTATTAGGCATATTTTCCCATTTGAATGAAGTAAACCTCTTCAATCTTGTATCAATATTGAAGAACAATGGCATCCATTATTGCTAGCACCCCTACATCTTCAATCCTCCGCACATGTCTTGTTCACAAGCAACCTCTTGGAGTCTCATTCCAGAACATTGTTGGTAAGTTTTTTCTAGTAAATCAACCAACTATTTCATTTCATTCATTTATATGATAGAATTGAAAATTCATTTATTCTAAACATAATCTATAGGATTGCCATACAACATTCTTAGAAGAAGTGTTTCCCTAAATTAACTGTTTGGGAGAGGTGATTTCCATTTGAGAGTCTGTTTACAAGCATTCATCAATCATTAGAGTCGTTTCTTGGCAAAAACTAATAAGAATAAGTACCACTTATCTTACAAATGATTGTCTTGTACACTTAAAAATTGTCTTGTAATTTGTGACAAAGGGATATGAAGAACAGAAAATTACTCAGTTAAAAGGGCATATAAGTTTTCACTCAGGTTGAAGTGGAAAGAAATCTACAAATTTCAAGATTTAATTTGGAATAAGAAAGTTCTTCTCAACCAAGTGGTTGAACTCAAGTAGTAATGAATAACTCGTTGAGAGAACTCGAATTTGATTTTTAAATAGAATAATTTTTTATCAAACTTTATGTATCTTTCCACCGAATTTCAGATTACAAGGGCCACTGTTTATGAAAATCAGAAGGTCAACAAAATTTTTTTTTTTATAAAATATCTTAGAGAACTTATGAAAAATATTCTTGCAAGTAATTTCACAAAACTTATTCCAATAAATAAGCTAAAATAAGCCAATTCAAACAGGCTAGTTACATGAAGTTTAAGCAATTTTAAATTCTTTGGGAAGATGAGAAAAAGTCAAGAAAATATGGAAGAGGTTAATGAAGTTATATCATTTTGCAGGAAGCCTGAAATTAGTGTTTCTAATATGACTGCTATTCTTATAAGAATGGGATCATTTGAGTGTGCACTCATGCATTCAAATTAATACTCACCACACATATCATTTAACAACTTATACAACCACACATCTTTATAAAAATAACAGACCAACAAAGTCAAAGGAAAATAAATACTAATTAATTAATTAATTAATTAAATAGGAAAAGCAACCAAAATTGTAATAATTTCACCGTATCAAGCCGGCGGTGCGACTGCTTCGACGTTACACGATTTCTTTTCTTTGGGTTTTATTTGGGATTTGTCAAGAGCAGGAGGTGAAGTAATTTTTTTTTTTTTAAAATGACTAATTTTTTATTAATAGTAATAATTGAAATAGTGAACTAGCACAAGGAATGCTAGGCCATGAGAAGCCAAACCAAAAGATGAGTAAAACTGTACACCAGTGGGCAAAACTACAACACCCATAAAACAAAATCAATCACTGCTAATCCAAAATAGAAGGCCAGCACACTAGACCAAACCAGCTGCAAAAACTAAAACCAGAATTAACACGCTATACACAAAATCGGCTCCATTAATTGATCATATTTAGAGTTTAAAGAACTAATTATAATGACCTTTAATTTCATATTCAGTTTGCAAAACATAAATCAACTCATTGTTCCAAACTAGCAAATACATATGAAGCACCACATATTGTGTTCAAAAGATGCTATGTTAAAGTAACAGTAAGCATACATATCCAAGTTTGTGGACTAATGTGATTTCTATTCTACAATAACACATTACAAAACAAAATCCAAAATGAAAATATTGGTCTGATATGATCTTTCCACTGAAATTTGTAACCTTGACTAATATCATTTATCTACAAGTGACTCCTACAATACAAAAGTAAAATGGAGGTTATCATCATAAGCTGGTTAATTACACAATTTTTTAAATGATTAATTAGAGATCTTACCATCAATAATTCAGTGAAACTTTATCTTCTTCATGGTTATGTTGGTGACAGTTTTGGATCTGGAGTGTATTGGGGTGTCTCAAAGCTCTACGGTGGTTATGATTTTGCACCGTGTACTGTTCACGGTGTTCCGGTTGGTGGAGGAGCTGCTATTGTCTCCTTTTCTTTTCGTTTTGGGTCATTTCAGGGGTGTTTTTGTGACGGATCTAAATGGTTTGGAGTGTTTCCAATCTCCAACGGTGGGTTTGTGGGTTTTGGTGCAGAGCTGGAGTTTTTATGTGGTCTTGGTGTCTTGGTGGTGAGATTTGATGGAGCTGTGGTGGGAGTTTGAGGTGCTGGTGGTGAGGTGTTGAAATGGTGATGTGGTGGTGGTGTTGGATCTGGTGCCGGTGTGGTTGATGCCGTGTGTGATTGATTTTCTGGATTCTCTGACCGTTTTCAAGTCTGTTGAGATTTGCAGGGTTCTATTTGAGTCGCCGAGGGTTCCCAAATCTGCTGAGATTTGCAGGTTTCTGGCATCTGGTTGAATTTTACCACATCAGTGTTGACTGTTGGTTCTCTTTCTACCGGCGTCTACCAACTTTCGACTTATGGAGCTGCTTTTTGGATTCTGATGGGCCGGGTAATTTTGATTCGAGTTCGGAAGTTAGTGTCTAATAGCGTCTCTACGAGTTGGGTTGGTGTCTTGTCTGGTGGTCATTGGGGAATTTTAATTGATGTACTGTAAAGGGTGGATTGGGGTGTTGTTTGATGTTTTATTTGATTGGTTAAAGTGTTTTCATCACTTTGCCTCTCGTTGTATGTTTCAACAATTCCTTTTACTTGGGAGCAAACTGCTATCATACTAAAAGATCCAATTAGAAAGACTTAGACGGTCAATACACTTAGAATTTTCTCCAAGATTCTTCTTCTTGGTTTCCATCTTGTTCCTTTCTCTCCTTTGATGGAAGGTCCTCTTTTCTTAGTTCGTTTTGTTCCTGTGCTGTCTACTCTTTTGTTTTGTTAATCCTTTGATCTTTTGCTCCCTCCTTCTTCCCTTTTTCTCCCCCTCTTTTACTCTTCTCTCTGTGCTTTCTTAGCATTAGCTTCTTGGAAGGGTTTTCTCTGCTTTTTGGTTCCACCTCGAGAGGTTTTCTTGGTGTGTTTACCGTGCGAGTTTTTTTGTGTGTCTACACCTGTTTCCTGCAATCAAAATGAATCAAGATCAAGCAAACAATAACAGACTCTACATCCAAATCCTTACTGCTAGATCAACCAACGTCATCATCATCCCTAACCAGAACAATGGTAGTCACCCCCATAGACAAACAAACCCCAATGCATCACCCACCCAAAGACCCACCCAGAACAATGAACAAAATCAACAACCAAAGTTCACTGAAATACCTGAGAGTAGCAGATCCAACAATCAATTTAATCCCCCAATTTTCAGCTTTTACCCAGAACAAATTATAGAGGAAGGGGTTCAGGCCTGTCAAAGAAGCATCCTAGGAAAAATCATTACAGAGAAGACGATTCATGTGAGTTCTATGCAGAATGGTCTCGATAGCATCTGGGGTTTCCCTGCAGGCCTCAAAATTCAAGAAATTGAAGGAGGGATTCTGCAATTCTTCATGCAAAACCCTTATGATCAAGAACGCATATTACAAGGTAACCCATGGATATTTCGTAATTCTTGGTTAATTGTTAAGCCTTGGGATCGGGAAACAGATCCAAGAACGATTGATTTTGACCACGTTCCGGTTTGGATACAACTATGGGGCCTGCCCCATCACTGTAAAACAAAAGCTATGGGAAGACACTTAGGCTCTCTAATGGGAGAAGTTGAAAATTTTGAGGTTTATGAATACTCGGGAAAGAAGCTTATAATCAAGATCAAGGTGGCTATAAATGTTCATAAACCTATACCTTCTGGAATTCATGTGGGTAATCCCACTAATGGAAACTGTTGGGTGGACTTTAGATATGAGAAATTACCCCAATTTTGCTTCAATTGTGGCCTAATTGGGCATGCTGCAAGTCTATGCCACAACCAAGCACTGAATATGGAAACCCTAGCTCCCCTAGGCCCTTGGATAAGGTCTACTCAATATGGTAAAAGGAAAATGGATGAAAAAGATAGGAAATTCTACAGCAACCCTTCCCATTCACCAAATTTTGGTAAATACAGCCCTACTGTCCCTGCTACTTTGCTAGAAAAATTGGCAGCCATGAAGATACAAAGACAAGATAATATGGGAAACCAAAAGAATGAACAAATGGGGCAATCAGATAACTCATATGCATATACCAGAAGTTCCAACAATGTTAGTACAGTTCAGATTTTTGATGCTAGTCAGAAAAATGCTCACACAGATGAACACTTGGGGGTGCATCTGTCAGATAGTGGTACTAGTAATTCTAAACAGGATCATACCAACCAAGCAAAGAGGCTGAGAATTGACTTTGAAACTAGCAAGGACACCACCGAGATGATGGAAGATCAACTAATGGCAGGCCTAGAATTCCAGGCCAGCCAAGGACCATGAAACTCATGTCTTGGAACTGTCAGGGACTTGGCAACCCCAGGACAGTGCGAGCCCTTCAAAAGCTCATCTCTGCCAACCAACCAGACATCATATTTCTCATGGAAACCAAAAAGCATAATATCTCTAAACAGTTCCAGGCTAAGTTTGCTGCTACTTACAGCTTTTTTTCTATTGATTGTACTGTTAATGGGGATACGGGTAGATCTGGGGGTCTCATTTTACTTTGGAATAATTGTACCTGTCATATTGATATTAATGATATAGATTTAAACTACATTGATATGTCTATTACTAACATGCATAATAACATGCAATGGAGGGCCACAGGGTTATATGGCTATCCTCAACATCATGACAAACATAAAACTTGTGCTCTTATTAATAGATTATGTAATTCCCAAACTAACACTAAGTGGCTGTTATTTGGGGATTTTAATATTACTCTTTGGGATAATGAAAAATATGGGGGTAATCCTATTGACAGCACCATAACCTCTAGTTTCCGTTCCACTCTTAATATGTGTGACTTGCAGGATTTGGGCTATGATGGTGACATTTACACTTGGATCAACAGACAACATGGACCCCAGTTGATTAAAGCCAGATTAGACAGATTCCTTGCTAATCCTGATTGGATCAGATCCTTTCCAAATTACTCTAACACCCATCTCCTTCATTTTAATTCTGACCATGCTCCTATCTTACTTAATTTCTCTATGTTTACAGGACAACACCAAAAAATTGATAATCAAAAACCTAGAAGATATGAACAGGTCTGGACAAGGGATGAAAACCACACTAATATTGTCAGATCAGCCTGGCTCACAAAAGGGGGCTCCACTCAACAAAAGCTTCATGGCACTCTAAATTCTCTTCACAGATGGGGGCAACAAAGATTTGGTATTATCCCTAGGAGGATCAAAGCAACCCAGGCTGAACTCCAACAACTCAATGAGCATAATGGTCCACAAGACTTAACGGACTAGATCAAGAGTAAGGCAAAAGAACTTGATGACCTGCTGGAAAGTGAAGAGTTATGGTGGGGGCAGAGATCTAGAGCCCTGTGGTTGCAGAATGGAGATAAAAATACCAAGTATTTCCACATGAAAGCCAATATTAGAAGAAGGAAAAATAAAATTGAGGCCATTAAGGATCTGCAGGGTCAAACTCATCATGATAAAGATCAAATTGAACAGGTCTTTATTAACCATTTTCAGACTCTTTTCACCACTCAAGCTACTCACAACCTGGATGACACTGTGGCTATTGTTAAGGACAGAATCAATGAGGAGATGTTTCTGCTCCTAAATGAGAAGTTTACTAAAGAGGAGGTGGCTCGTGCCATTTGGGATATGAAAGCATTGGCTGCCCCAGGGCCTGATGGGCTACGTGCTATGTTCTACCACAATTACTGGGACATTATTGGAGATGACATCACTAGTATGGCTTTGGAAATCCTGAACAATAATGGGGATCCCACCAGCCTCAACTCCACCCACATATGCCTCATCCCAAAAATTCCCAACCCCACTACCCCAAATGACTGTAGACCCATCTCTCTTTGTAATGTTACCCTCAAAATTATCACAAAAACCCTGGCCAACAGAATTAAAAAAATTCTCCCAAACCTCATCAGTCCCAACCAGAGTGCTTTCATTCAAGGCAGGCTTATAACTGACAACACTATAATTGCCTATGACATTTTCAACTATCTCACTCACACTAACAGGCAAAAGGGGTTTATTGGCATCAAAACGGATATGGCCAAGGCGTATGACAGAATGGAATGAGATTTTATTAAGGCCACTCTTACTAGCATGGGTTTTCCTAATTCTCTGATTCAAACTATTATGAAGTGTGTCTCCACAGTGTCCTTCTCAATCCTAATGAATGGCCAACCTACTAGAATTTTTTATCCTCAAAAGGGTCTCAGACAGGGAGACCCCCTCTCCCCTTATCTTTTTATAATTTGCGCGAATGTTTTGTCTGGTCTAATATCTCAAGGTCAAAGCAATCACCTCATCCATGGGGTAAAAATTGCAACCGGAGCTCCTGAGATCACCCATTTATTATTTGCTGATGATAGCCTCTTGTTCTGCAGGGCTACCAATGATGAAGCCTCAGCCATAGCCAGCATCATCCACACCTACCAGGAGGCATCTGGGCAACTTGTCAACTTTGACAAATCAGAAATTATTTTCAGCAGGGGTACAAACTCAGAAGTTAAGAGGAACATAGCTAACATCCTTCCTATGAACATCAAAGATCATTTCTCTAAATACTTGGGTATGCCTACCTTTGTTGGGAGATCCAAAAACCAAGTGTTTAATTTTATACAAGACAAGATTTGGAAGAAGCTTAAGGGCTGGAAGGAGAGGAATCTCTCCTTTGCGGGCAGGGGTACTCTCATTAAAGCTGTTGCTCAAGCCATTCCCACTTATCTTATGAGCAGTTTTTTGGTGCCAAAGAACATATGTGACCAAATGGAGAAGATGATTTGCAACTTCTGGTGGGGGAGTGCCACTGACCATAGGAAAATTCATTGGGTGAGGTGGAAAAAGATGTGCACTCAGAAAAACTATGGTGGAATGGGGTTCAGAGATTTAAGAGCCTTCAATGAAGCTCTCTTAGCTAAACAAGGCTGGAGGTTGATTACTAATCCTTCTTCCCTAGTGGCTCAATGCCTAAAAGCCAAATACTACCCAAAAGAAGATTTTCTTAGAGCAAAACCCAGGCAGCTGATGAGTTATACATGGAGGAGCATTCTCCAGGCTAGTTGGATTTTAAAAAAGGGCTGCTATTGGACTGTTGGATCAGGGGAAGATATCAGCATCTGGGAGGACAATTGGATATATCAAAAAGGTAATGTTGGCTCTTGGAGCACTAGACCTGATGACACCAAATATTTAAAAGTTAAGGACCTTATGAATGAACATGGGTGGGACTCTCAAATCATAAAAAACCTCTTCATCACCACTGAGGCAAATCAGATATTACAGCTACCACTCCCTGATAGATCTCAGAAGGATGTTTTATCTTGGTTTGGGACTACAACCGGGCACTATACTGTCAAAACAGGCTATTATGCTGTGATGGATTGGGAGAAAGCAAAAGATACTAGCACTACTAGCTCATCCACTACATCTAATGAGATATGGGATAATATTTGGAAACTCAATGTGCCCCCTAAGCACAGCCACCTTATATGGAGGATTCTCCAAAATGCTATCCCTACTAAGAAGAACCTTTTCCACAAGGGGGTTAAATGTGACCCTTATTGTCCCATATGTTTCTGTAAGGTTGAATCTACAAATCACCTCCTCTTTGAGTGTGATTGGGCTAAACAAGTTTGGCTATCCTCCCCTCTAACTATTAATCTCAGCAGTACTCAGATTGATAACCTCGACGATTGGATGATATACATGTTTAACCACACAGATAAGGAATGCATGGAAAAAATTATTGCTACAATCTATGGTATATGGTATGCTAGAAATATGTTAGTATTCCAAGAGAAAACCTTACCTCCTCAAGAGATCAGCTACAAAGCTCTGACTCAGCTACACGAATACCAATGTCTCTGCCTTGAAGCTAAGCATGCGAATCGGACCAACACCTCGGGTCATAGCAGCAACAACATTTGCTGGAGTCCTCCACCTTGGGGTGCCTTGAAAGCTAACGTGGATGCTCACCTTAGCAGTGATGACCGTTGGCTTGCTGGGATTATCCTAAGGAGGGCGGATGGGAGCGCCGTTGGAGCTGCTACCCGGTGGCATAAGGTTGTGAACGAAGCCGTGCTTGGCGAAGCTCTGGCCATGAATGACGCTTTGGACCTGATTGAGAAGCTTGGTTTACGCTGTGTTATCTTTGAATCGGACTGTCAAAGCCTTATAAATGCTATCAGAATGAGGATCGATATTAGGAAGCATTGGGGATCGGTGGTGAAACGATGCATCGCTTTTCTCAACAACAACCCTAGGTCTGCTGTGTCATGGGTGGGAAGAAATGGGAACCGGGTCGCTCATGAATTGGCCAAATGGGCCGAGCGGGAGCCCAATCTTGAGTGGTCCACTTCTATTCCTAATTGTATTTCTGCCTATATCCAAAAAGATATAGGTCTTGTATCCCCTCCTTAGTTTTGCAATAAAGTTGTTTGTTATAAAAAAAAAAAACAATTCCTTTTACTTCTTGTTTAAGGAATTGTCCATTAATAAAATTTAGCCGATTCAAAAAAAAATATTCAGTGAAACTAAATTGATTTTCAGTGGTTTAAGAGAGCACGTAAGCTGGATGTTCCAAATTAGATGTTACACATTCCATTTGACTTGGAGATTCAATATCCTTCAATAAACATGAAAAATTAAACTCATAATTAAAGCATATGCAGGATGTGCCAAACTAGTTGCTGATACCATAAAGCTAGTTTACCACAAATTGTTGAGTTGGCAAATGTCCTGTAGTTTGAGAGTAAGCATATGTAGGATGTGCCAAACTAGATGTTGTACTTGCACATTTTACTTGGCTTGGATATTTGATACCCTTCAATGAAAATTAAGACATATTAATTCCACAAAAAGGAAAAGTAATGTTGCTAGTGTCATAAACTTGTATACCTCAGATTGTTGAGTTGGAGAAGGTTTTATAGTTGATTTTGGCTTTCTTTTCTGGCGCGAAAGCTCAAGGTAGCTCTTCAGTCCTTTATGTCTTTTTAACCCAGGTCGTTGCTTGAACCCGCTTGCTTCTGTGACATATGATGTTGTTAGTATTGGAGCATCGCCTTGATCATTACCTGTTGAATTTTCTTTTAATCGAGCATCCATCACCTTCTTATATAAGTCCTGCAATCCTTCTATTGCAAGCTGAGATAAACTCTCAAAAGATGACACATCAGCAGCAAATTTAATCATAATGGAGCAAAGTTGTCTTTACCGTTGTGCAATAGATAGTTTGGGATTTTCCACAACTTCATTAGCATATATGTCATGTATTATACCACTTCGTGCATCCTTTGTCCACCTCTTTAAAATGTATTTCTCAGGGACAAGTTTAACATAATTTGCCTCAAACACCTTCAAAGCATGACAACAGAGTATTCCAAAAGTCTCAAACTTTCTACTAAGTGCAATTCTCACTTCGCAATCGGTTCTTGTCTCAGCTTTAGGATTCTTCACCAAAAGGGATTTCGGATTCTTTGTTCGATGACCCTCTTTACAACAAACGAATCTGAATGATCTAATAGAGCCATCCTTCCTTTTGTTGGTGTATTGTTTTCTAACTCCAAAGCCTTTTTCATTACTATACGCAGCCCAAAATTTCCATGCTTCATCTAGACTATCAAATTTCATACCAACACTAGGTGTTGTAACTATTGTCATTGTTTAACCTAATCTGTTAAAATAAAATTATGTAGAACCAAAATATATCAAAAAAATTGGGTCTTTTATCAACAAAATAAAAAATAAAAAATTGGGTGGTTGTTCTCATGAAAGAAATAAACAGGGATGCACATTTTAGAGCTAAATGAAAAGAAATATAAAGCAAATATGTGCCAAATATAAACAGAAATATGTAAAATTGCAATAAAGAAAGATTAGTTTATTTAAGAAACTTACTTTGTTTTAAGTTGATTTTGAAAAGCTTCATCAATGGAGAAGATGGGTTGACGTTTTAGCTTTACCAATGGAGAAGAATGGGTACTTAATCTGCAAGTAAATTTGGCGCCAAAAATATTGCACTACAATCAGGTGAAATAAAACAATGTCCTTTGTAAACAAAATTAGATGACGTGGCAGGAAATAGTCCACTGGATATTTAGAAGGGTTTAGATCACATTTGACTGTAGTGACTGCATGGATTTGGTGAATGCACTCAATCCAAATCCCACTTTTACACTTCAATAATTTTCTCTTTCTTCCACCTATTCATTCAACTCTCATTCAACTTTTACCATCTTCAATGGTTTTTCATTCAACACTATACCCCACCACTTTTTATTTCATATTCTTATTTAAATTTATATTTATATTTTTATGATTACATAAAATTACAATTATCGATTAAAATCAAATTAAAATTATACGATACAAATCATCGATTAAAATTAAAATTATGATTATCGGTTAAAATTAAATTAAACTTCCGATTACAATTATAATAAAGACAAAATTTATTTAAATAATTGATACGATACAATCATCTTAAACTTAGTTTAAAATACAACACACAAGTAACATAGTTAAAACGATACAAGTAATTTAAATGCAATAATACACACAAGGAACGTAATTAGTACGATACAAATATGATACAAATAAAACGATACAAATGTGTTTACTGTGAAAATTTGTAAACAACGCTAGTTTGATTATTACAAGAGAGATCAACTAGTAAATCTCGGGACATAGTGCTTTTGTTCATATTTCCAAAGTGATTAATGCTCATCATTGTTCTTATGTATTTAATGTTGTTTTTATGTTTTGATGCTACTTGAAATGCAAGGAAGAATATTTATTCTAATGAACAAACAGAATGGAGGAAAGAGTCGAAATAAAGATTGACTTGAATAGAAATAAAAAGACTGTAAATTTGCATTCAAATGTAAATGTTTACAGAAAAAGTAATGGTACACATAACATACATTTTCCCTTTCGAACTCGTTTCTCTCGTTAGCATGGGTACTTTGAGTTTTGTAAGGATTTTGTATAAATGATTGTGACCCTTTTTTCGATCATAGAACTATCCTATTTATAAGCATTAAATCCTAACTGCTAATAACGCCTAAATAACTAAAAGCAGACGCGTGTCCTGACACATATTTTGAATTTGAAATCCTTCTTATCTTCTGATTTAGCCGTTGTATCCATCCAAGTCGAAATAGCAATGCTTTTCTTGAATATTTTGCTAAGTCCACGCTTTTCTTCTGCACTATTGAACGCTTCGACTCTACTGACGCTTCGACCAAATCGAAAGGATCCTGAAGAAGATACATAGTTTAAGGAGAAATGCCCAATAATGGAACATTTATTATATGTTCATGCATGATTGATTCATTAAATTCATTGGCTCTGAAAACCAAACATATTTAATGACTTTTAAAATAATCATATAATTAAACAGAATTACTTTAATCATACAATTAGAACATATTTTTACTTAGTAAAAATATGGGCTAACAAATTGCCCTCAAATGCCTGTTTCGATCGAGTTGGTCGAACGAGAAAGGAAAAGGCATTTTTGAACCCACGTGTTTGACACTGTTACCAATGACGGCGCTTATGTCACGTACAGGAGTAACTGTCACCTTGATCCCCACAATCCATCACTGCTCCTAGGTTTTAGGCATAGTGGGTGACATGGCGTAGTGGAGAAGTTGAAAAGAAATGTGTTGAATTTCTTTTTTATTTAATTTTTTAAATCCATACATGTTCCCCTATAAATAGTAACAAAGGAACAAAGAAAAACTTTTCACCAACTTCCAAACTCAGAGCTTTTTGCGAAGAACACTGTTCATCCCTTCATTTTCTGCAAAATTAAACTTTGATCTTCAAGCAATCTGTGATTTCAAACCACTAAAACGAATCTAACCTAGATTCCGCGTTGATTCATCACTGATTCAACCTTAAACACGTAGTTTTTCCAGATTTCACAGTAAAAAACCCATTTTTATTTTTGAACCTTACAACTGTTCATCAATGGCTTCGAACGAAGATTATGAAGTTCCAGTTGCTGGGAAATGGAAGGATTTAATGATCCTTGAAGATGGCGAAGAAGTGGTCCCTGAGCCAGCTGGTAGCGAAGCTGAAAGGAAAGTTTGGAATGCCCAAATCATGATTCCATTCTCAGTGAAGAAAGAAGATTATGCCTTCTGTGGCCCTTATCCACCACACTCTGAGGTGATATCGAAAGAGGTAAATGATCTTTTCCCAAAGTATAAAACTTGTGACCCTAGGATTTTCGAATCGAACCCTTATAACTTTGGATATTTAAAAAATTCAATCAAGTTATTTAGGGCTGCCCCTTATACTGCCCATAAGGACTATATCCCCTGGTTGAATAGGGTCGAAAAAGAGTACAAGGAATATTGGGAAAGTTATGGGATTTATCCCTTAATTCAATTTAGTCGAACCGGACCCAAGTATAAACCTGAACTCCTCATAGCTGCCCTTCATTTTTATGAAAAGTCCACAAACACCTTTCAATTTAGATGTGGCATGCTAACCCCTACCTTGTTAGACGTAGCTGCTATCACAGGCCTTAGGCCTAATGGAGATCATTTCGATCCTACCAAAACTGGAGACAAGGTCGAACTGAATTATAAGGAAAATACTTTCTCCAAGTATATTGCAGAAAACATGGGCAAGGAGGGGGAGGAAGTGTCAAATGAAGAGTATGTGGCTTTCTTAACATTATGGTTATCCCATTTTGTTTTCTGCTCGAAATCCCTGCAAGTGGCCAGGATGTTCATTCCCATGGCTCAACAAATAAACGAAGGTAGACTCTTCAGCCTATGGCGCTTGCTACTGGCAACTTTATATGAGGCTATGGGCAATGCTAGTGATGCGATCAAGGCATCTAAGGATGGATCGAAATTCTCCGTAGCTGGTCCCATATGGTTACTGCAACTGTGGCTTAATGCCACTTTTGAGACTGAATTAGGGTTGATAGTCCCTTCTGACTATCAACAAGAGGTAGAATCAAGGAAGGTCGAAGGGCAAAGGTTGGTCAGGTTAGCCCCTCGATCTCTAGATCAAGACACCAGGAGACTCTTCTTAAGGCACATGAAAATGTTCCTGAATTTTGATAAGTTTTTACCACGCCATGCCCCTTTTATTGAGCGCAAATATGGTGCTGCATGGTTCACAGAAGATTTTCCTGCGTTCGACCCAGACAACGAGGATGAAGTGAACGAGGTTTGGAGGGCCTACTTGGAACAAACAGTGTTATCCTGCAGGATTGGGGCCAATGCAAACCAATATGGGCTTGTTGGGTATCAGCCTAATTGCGTTGCTAGGCAATTTGGCATGTCTCAGATTAGGCCAAAGAGCTTTTTTGAGAAGGAAGATCGAATGGTGTTGGGTACAGGTATTACTGAAAAAACTTACTAGAAGTACCTTAGAATGATAAACACCTATGAGCTCACCTTCAAACCTTTCGAGTTCAAGCCCTCTTTCTACTGCACTGACGGTTTTAGTGCTTGGTGGAAAGATTATTACTCTCGCCATTCGATTGGCACTGCAGAACAAATGCTGGGGTTGGTAGATAGTGGTTTTATCGTGCCAGCCTTAGGGAAGAAACTTACTGTCTCTGGTTGAGGTAAAATTTTAACTTTCCACTTTCCTTTATTAGTATAACAACTTATGCTTTTCACACTAACTGGTGAGATATATTTTTTTCTCTTTTTTGCAGGCAAAGCTGTGAAGAAAGATGCTGGGTCTTCTTAAACTTCGGTCGAAGTGAAGAAACCCACATGCATAAAGATTAAATCAGAGAACGAACCTCATAAGCCAAAGGTAACTTAGGCTTTTATTTCACATGTTTTCTAACCATATTTCGAATCTTTCTAACTTGTTCTTTATCTGTTCAGAGTGGAAAAAGGAAAAGTAGCACTGAGACTGTGTCTGCCAGCTCAAAGAAATCGAAAGACACTATGGTAGTTGACGTAGAGGTAAGAACTATCACTTCTTTAATTCTTTACAAGATTATCCTTAGTCACATTCCATAATCACTCATCATTTCTTATTTTAGGATGATGATAGGAGGGAGAGGAAGAGGTCCCTCTTATTAGAAAAAGGAAACAACCAAACACTTCGATCTCAACTGGAGGTGAAGGAGGTCCCTCCGCTGGAGATGACAAGGTTGAAAAAGCCTCAAAGAAAATGAAGAAGCAAAAACCTGATGGTCAAGGGACCCCAACGAAAGATCAAGGGGACGAGAGGAGAAAAAAGAAGAAAAAAGAGGAAAAGGAGGCTAGAGTTACTGTGAGGGAGAAGATAGTGATCAAAAAGGTCAAAGTGCCTAGGGCACTTAAAATTCATACTCCCAGTGATAGTGAAGAAAGTCCTAAACCTAAGGAAATTCCTCTGCAAGAGAAGGAGATTGTGGTCGAAAAGGACCAGGATATCAATGCTAATGATGAGGTTCCTGGGCCTAAGGAAGATCCACTGCCACAACCTAAGCCATTGGTCGAAGACCAAAATACAGCGAATGAAGGGCAGAAAGATAATGTGCAAAGTGATGGCACAATTCTTACCAAGGTTGTCAAAATCGGACCGGACCGGCCGGTCGGACCGGTCAAACCGAGAATCGGACCTGCATCCGGTTCGGTTGGTGCGCAAAACCGGTCTGCGAGGGAACCGGGATAAAACCGGGAAAACCGGGAAAAAACCGGAAAAACCGGTGACCCGGCCGGTTCGGCGGTTTGAGCTTTTAAAAAAAAAAATTCTAACTTTTTTTCTTTCAAATTTCTGTTGTTTTTACTTTTAATTGAAAAAAAAAACGCAAGAAAAAGAAAGGATTCCAACAAAAGGCTATCTGCTTCTTCTTTTCTTCATTTTAGTAGTTTCCAATTTTTTTAAAAAAATGCTCTTTGCTTCTTCTTTTCTTGAAATAGAGAATAATAGTTTATTTAGTTTATGTTTACATAGAAGCAAGATGCAAGAGAAGTAGAAGGAATGAAAAGAAAAAAACAAAAGATGAGAAAAGAAGAATCGTAACAGTAAGGCACATGAAAGTGAGAGAGATGAAGGAAACATCAACAGAAGTGAGAGAAAAGGGGGAGGCTGCTGTTTCATGTTGTAATATTTAAGTTATAGGTGATTAGGGTTTGATAGTGGATTGGGCTTGTAAAAGAAGCCCATGCTATTTTTTGTTGTTGTTTGAAATACCTATATAAGATCTTTATTTTTTTAATCAGTATAAGATCTAAAAGAGTTATTGCTCTCACATCTTAAATTTTGATACAAATAAATATTAATTCACATATAATTATTTATAAATAGTTAATAGAGTTAAAAAAAAAATTATTCTCTATAAAATTACACTTTTTTAAAATTTAGTTCCTATTAAATTTTATATCTAATGTACTAAAATTTTAATTTTATATTGAATTTATGACATTTCATCTTTTTAATGTGTGAAACTAGGGAATATTGAGTCATTATTTATTTATTTTTATTTATATATTAATTAAAATATATATTTAATTGAAAACGGTCCGACCCGGCCTGACCCCGGTCCGACCACTTGAACCTTGAACCGGTAAGCTCACCGGTTCGATGACCGGTCCGGTTCTGACAACCTTGATTCTTACACAAGATGCCCCCAATGCTGAAGGGAAGGATGATGCTCTCCACAACTCTGAGGTTGAAGGAAAAAAGGTACATCTCTATTTATTCTCTTAACTCCATTTTTCTTCTGACCTTATTGTTCTTATTGATCTTTCTTTGTGTCTATAGGATGAATCGAAGAAAGGGCCTCTTGCAGAAAACAAACAGCCAATTCTTGAGGGAGTGTCAGGCCAAGACAAAACCAATGATGACCAGAGCCCTAAAGATGAAGGCAACAGTCAAGCTAATGATGATGGTACTCAGGTTTTGCCAACCCAATCAAGCATCAAATATACTACTCCCAACACTTCTTCAAAATCAGGTCAAACTAGTTCAACCCAGGAGTCTTTGCATGAATCTGATGGTATTCCTGAAGCTGAAGTTCGACCCACTAAAGTCTTAAATATTCTCCATCTATAAAAGCCTATCTTATGGCCTAGACAGGGCAGACCTCAACTATTTGGAAGCCCTGTCTGAATAAGAATAATGGAACCCCTAGAGTTCTAAAAACGGGCTGGGCTATCGGGCCGACCTATTAGCGCTATAGTTTTACAAACGTCGGGCACGGGCTTCAAAAAAAATTATTAGGCCTTATTGGGTTGGCCCTTCGGGCCTATCTTTTTCATTGGCCATCATGGGCTGGCCCCACTGGCTTTTAGGCCGGCCCCTTAAAGAATTGAAAAAAATATATAAAAAAATTCTAAAAATAGTTTTAGCTAAAAATAATGAATTTTTGTTACCATAAAATCTTTAAATAAAAGGGTTAAATAGTTGATACCCCCTGCAAAGTAGGTCGGTTTTGGGATACCCCCTGTAAAAAAATTTTTTAAGATCCCCCCCTTGCAGACTGAAGATTCTTTGGGATACCCCCGGGAGTGACACCAATGCTGCCACGTGGAAATTTTTTTATTTTTTAATTATTTTTTTTGACACGTGGCATTAAAATTTTTTTTTTTAAAAAAACAATTTATTTTTAATTATTTTTTTTGCCACGTGGCATTAAAAATAAAAAAAAAACCAAATTTTTTTTTCTGTTTTTTTTATATTAATTAATTTAAAAAAACAATAAATATTAAATAAAAACATTAAAACTTATTATTAATTTTAAAAACTTAAATAAATTATATAAAAAATAAAAACATAATGAAATAAAATAATTAATTAAAAAAGAATTTTTTTTCCCACCTTGCTTTTTTTTATTTCTCTATTTTTTTATTAATTAAAAAAGAAATAATAGGCTTTTGAAAATTAAAAAAAAAATAAAAAAAGGAAAAAAGGGATTGGAACGGATCATTATCTCTCTCAACATCTTCATCATCACAACCTCCATTTCATATCTCTCTCTTCTTCATACATTTTCTTCTCAAACAACAAACCTTCAAAATCCAAACAAATTCAAATTAATACACTAAATTCCCAAATTCTCATCTTCATACATTTTCCCAAATTCCCAAATTTTTCATACCCTATAATTTCTTTGTGAGATTTAGGAGTTTTTGGATTTTGAAATCATGGATTTTGACAAAATAATATTAATAAAAAATTATGCTGCTACTAAATTATTGATAGTTAAACCAATTAGATTGCTACTAATATAACGCCCCAACTAAAATATCTAGAATATTTAGTCAAGACATAGATAAATGGATCTGAGTACAATAAATTAAACGAGATAAACAGAAAATAATTCTTTACATCAGATAAGGAATTTAAGGAATACAGCGGAATAGAATAGAATTCCAAGATATACAAATAAACTAAAACAAGGAAAGACTAAAATCGTCTAATGTGATGATCCAAGCCTCGCTCCAATCATCCGCTCCATCCTGGTCCTTGCTCCAGTTAACCTGTCTACCTAAAAAAAATTGGTTTGGAGTGGGGTGAGACTACTAAGCCTCAGTGAGTCCTACTACCCTCCTAGAGGTGACTACACCGGGGGCACCTAAAATCAGTCGTAGCATACTAACTTAACTAACATAACATAACATAATAGTATAATGTAAGGGTGTATCACAGATTAATAAACTCTTATTCATTTTAAACACGAGGACACTCTGAGGTGAGCAGGTCTCAGAGGCCTGCCATATCCGTCAACCGATTCGGTCACGGCATGAAGCTCACAAATATCATATCCTAATGGATTGTCCCATTGGGAGTCCATAGTGCGACATAACAGATCGCTCATGATTGACTGACACTAATTTAGTTCTTACTACCATAATTCCCAAAACCCGGGGAGCATACAACCTAATTCTAAGTTATACCCTAAGATTCAGAATTGTGCCTGACTTCCTGTCTAACATTAAATACATTATATAACTGCAAGCTATCTATCTCAGATGAGGACTTAAAACGAGTGCCTTAAGAATATTTTAAAAATTGAAAATATGAGTCATTCTACACTTAGCTCGCTACGGCGAGTTACCAAGCTCGCCATGGCGAACTGCAGGTCCTGGCCTAACTCAACTCGCTAGGCGAGCAGTTGCTCGCCATGGCGAGTTTCATCAGCCCAGAACTTGGTTACTCGCCATGAATGCTCGCTAGCAACTCGCTATGGCGAGTACATGCAGAAAACACCTGTTTTGCGAAAATCATTAATTTTAAAATAGTACACCTACAATCATCCTCTGAGAAAGTGCAGAAACATAATATAATTAATATAGAACAGAATAGAAGAGAAATTGGGGGTTGTTTCTCCTCACACAATTAATTTCCTAATTTCCTATGTTAACATGCAAAATTCATGGTTTTGGGGGACTAACTACACTATCCTAAAGAACCCACCTGGATAATGAAGCTTTAGACTCTGAAGCTTGGTCCTAGACTCATGGCCAGATGCTGATCAACATTCATCTTGGTTAACTTGGCGTAATTCCAACTTTCAACATCATAACCAATGTAACCTCAAAACTCATAGGCACAAGAGGAACTAGGATCAGTTATGCTAAACACTAGGATGAGAAATGATAAGGAACTTAAAAGAAAGGTTGAGAATGTTTACCACGATTGAAACTGACAGAACAGAGGAAAATTAGCTACAAGCAGTGGCTGCTCTCTGGTGAGCTCGCCACGGCGAGTGAGTACTCGCTAAGCGAGTATTGCAGGATCAGGAACATGGTTCTGTCGTTTTGGTTTGGAATTCCGTCATTCTGTAACACCCAAGACACTCCCAGTGTTACATGGTTCGTATAATAGAGAGGTAATTACACATGCATCACAGAAATTGAAACATGAAGTAAGTTTGAGAGATTGAATTGAAAAGGGGTTTTTATGAGAGTTTGGAGTTTGAGTATCTTACCTTCTCATATGAACAACATCAGAATCAAACCAACTATCAGTGGCTTACAGAGAGGAATTAGTCTCCATGCAATCACAATCCTCCCTTAATTTTGAAGAAGATGAAATCAAAGGGTTGGTACAAGAAAATGGGTTTTCGGCCAAGAGGAGAAGGAAGTAAGAAAGATTGAGCTTGCTGGACTCTAAATCCCATGGGGTTTTCAGAAATGCAATTGCATGCCCATTTAATTGAGAGTTGAAGATGTTGGAGTGGGATTTTGGTGTTTTGGCGTGAAGAAAAAGATGAGAGTATAGAGGGGTGGGTTTCTTTTGCTTTACTGATACTTTCAGTAAAAATGAGACAAAAATGAGGGCTTGGTTCTATTCTTAACCTTAAATAGAATAATTGTGGGACCCATGGCTTCCTTGTTCAACTACTATTGGTTGCTCTAACATACTCTATAATTCCTCTCATAAAATAAATTGATGTAAATTTTATCTCAATTTACACCTTTAATTATTATTAATTTTTAATAATAAAAGTGGGATGTTACAATCTACCCCCCTTAAAGAAATTTCGTCCTCGAAATTCAAACTTCTCTATTCCACATCAGGGTAGTTTGTTTATGGCTGCATCTGAAACTACACTTCGTCTATTCTTCAGTTTATAGCATTCAATCCCTTGGAATAAAACTTTCCTCTCTTAAGGATACTGGCTAAAGGTTATCCTTACACTCTCAAAGGTTGCAGTGCTGCGCACTCTGATTCAACTTCTTACTACCATTACACTTCTTCCATTTCCAATGGAATCAGTTCCAGTTTCTACTGAGTTAGAGGGTCGGTATCTGGCCTGGTATTGATATTGTCATATCCAAGTTCTCCCAATTATATTGTCGTTCTCCTTTCTGGACACCAACATGCTTGACATGTTATATGTACCTCTGTATCACGTGTTGCGTAATTTCTCCGGAATCGATCGAAATATAAAACGAGTGGAAAATTGTCTAGACACTACTGGTTCCTCTGCCAACGAGTGGAACTCATCCGCAGACGAACTTATAGTTGTCCGATAAAATCCCACCTACAATCTCTATCTATTCCGACACGACACGCTGATTAAGTTGTACATTTAACACGCGGACGCACTTAGGTGCAGATCATTCCTCAGGGTTACATGCCAAACTTGTTTGAAGTCCTTCGCTGGTAACTAATATATGAAACTTGGCTAGCTGGAAGCATAAGGTTTGAATTTGTGATGTTAAGGCTGGGTTGAATGGTTTGCCTTAGAACGGTTGGCTGAGTTATCTTAACAGATCACTGAGGATAGGGAAGGGTTTCTAATTGAGGATGATAGTTTTCCCAGGCGAGTAATTAACATTTATACTAGCTAGTTACTGGCAACCAGACTTGGAGTTGAAATATTCTGGTCTAGGCGTTCAAACTCCAGCGCTTGATGTTACGAGATTACAGGAATTGAGTTTTGGAAGATTGAAACGTTCGGGTAGAGACACTCAAGGTTAACACACTGGTCTTACATGGTTAGAAGTACGAAGTTAGCAGGTTTGGATTTTCAGCTCTGCTTTCACTGATATAACTTAATTCCACTGAATTTGGAATTGGTCCAACTTAATTCTGAATCCGGCTGATAAGGCTACGAAAGATAGATAACTAACTTTATTGAAGGACAGATTACTGGATTAGAGTGCACGAAGTTTACTGATTTGCTGATACTGGGCTTGATAAGTTTTACCGGGGTGGCTTGAAGTATGTTCATTGGCAGATCAACCGGGCGAGTAGGAAATGAAACTGAAAATATTCTTGACCTTCTCAAGAATATTTATCTTCCGCAGATAGATTTCTGTCAATAACAACTTGACTGAAAAACTGAAAACACTTAATGCGGTTGCTCGAGTGTGACTTCATCACCCTTGATGTAACCCATTGGCTTCGAGAAATTTGAAAAGTTTGCACCCTAATTGAAATTAGGTACAGCGCGTGGTTGTCAAGCCATTAAGGCATGAGAAGAATTTATCCAACTGAGGCATGATTAGACGGGCTAGAGAACACACACTGAAGGTGGAAAAACACAAGAAGGGGGGGGTTGAATTGTGTTTTAAAAAATAAAACTTTTTGCCTAATAGCGACTAAGTATGCAGCGGATAAAAACACAAATTAAAGAGAGGGTGCTGAGAGAGAGAAAGAAAGACACAGAATTTATCCTGGTTCCCCTCACAAATCGAGAGTACTCCAGTCCCCTTGTTACTAACAAGAGATTTTCACTATAATCTACTAAAGATTACAAATTGCTCAAGCACACTTGCAAGAGACTTCTCAGGTGCTCAAGTTTCACTAAACAAGAGACTTCTCAAATGCTCAAGTTAAACTTAACAAGAGACTTCTCAAACAAACTTAAGAATAAGAATGAATGTTAAGGAACACTTGATATACTATCAGAGGTGTTTACAAAATACAACTCAAATTGTTCTAAGACTTAGAATGACAGATTTAAATTATGATGTCAGAATGCTTCTTAGTCTTTGAACGCAGTAATAGAACAGTAGTAGGAACGGTAGTCATTTCTTCCATTTGAGTCTTCTATTTATACTTGGAGGAAGATGATGACCGTTGCAGAGAGAGAGGTGCCAGCTGGAATTTACTCGTACAATTGATAGCTGTATATTGCCTTCTTTGGTAAGGAATTCCAATTCCACTACCTAGCTATTCAATTTATCACTCATCCATTTTGAGTAATAATAGTACGATAGTACTATCCTCAAATGCGCTCCACTTATGGATAAGGTTAACGTTGTACCAACGAATATTCCTTCCTGTGGATGTGACAGAGCCTTGAAGTGGATTGTTCTTCAATCATTGGTTCTGTATAGGTCAGCTTTTGAGTGACGTAAATTCCTTTTGCTTCAGATGCTGTTGACATTGCTTCTTGAGGCCCTTTTTGCTTCTGAGTCCGTCAGAACCTTGTTTTTGTCCTCAGAGGCACTTTCATCAACATATAAAATTTAAGCTTCTGATGAACAGTGACGTGCTTTCAGAACTTGTTTTGACTGGCTTCTCTGCTATTATTCATAGTGCTTCTGAATGAATTTTAACTTGTAATTCTGCACACTAGAATAATCATTAGTACTTCCAATTGTAATTTTAATACTTTGTTATCATCAAAACTATTTAAACCATTAGAGGTTCATGTCAGACCCACTTTGTTCCAACAATCTCCCCCTTTTTGATGATGACAAACCAAAGCATTAAAATTCAATTGTTGTTGATTTAATTTAATTATGATGACTTCAGGTTTCAAAGGTTTGCAATCTCCCCCTGAGTCTGATAATCCATAAGGGTAGGTTTGTAAGCTCCCCCTAAGTTTTATCCATAATTAATTAAAACAGTTTAAGAGTTGATTTATTAACTTAAAATAAATGTTCATATTTAACTCAATGAAGCATAGTTTTGCAAGCTTTGCTTCTTAGAGTTTGATAATGCTCAGAAGCGGTTTGCAAGCTCTTCTGACATTGTCTATGAATTTTATTTTAGGTTCTTAAATTTTCTCCCCTTTCAATAATCGTTCAGAATGAGAAAGAATCATAAGAGATAAATATTGATTCATAATGCATTTAACATTACAGTTTCAGATTGAGCAGTATATGAATGAATCAACATTAATTTTAACGCTACTCTTACTCCCCCTTTTGGCATCAGTCAAAAAGACACAGAAAACCAAGCAGTCAAAAAGCGTCATAACAAGGCAGTCAAGTCAAAAAGTGATGACAACTAAATTCATTTAATGAATTGTGTTGAAAACCGTCCTGACAAGAGAGCTTGATGACACTATAAAAGGGATGATTCCTCTCATTTTACTCATTCAGAGTAATCAAGTAACATCAAAAGAAAAACATACAATGGAAAGGCAGGTTACCAAGGATGCTTCAGGCTCAAAAGAAGAGAGCAAGAAGGGAGCAGAGCCCTGGCGCTGCGAAGAAAACAAGCTTCGCTACGAAAGGAACAAGCAAGAACTGATTTTGACAGAGTCAGAGGAGGAGGAATTGGGTTCTGATCTGGAAGAATTTTTATGGACATACAATGATGACACTCCATACGAAGAGTACGAGGCTGCTGTTCAGAAGGACACTGAAGAGCTAGTGCAAAAGGCCACTGCCAACTTGCTTGCTTACATTAAGGAAAAACATAAGAAGCTAGATGCAGAGTCTTCTGAAGTTAAGCCTAGCTCTAAGTAGAGTCTTATCATTCTATGTAATAGAAATTCTTCAATAATATTAATAAAGAAGTTTATGCTATTAATTCCCTTCGTTTTGAGCAAGTTTCTTATTTATATATACCTTATATCTATTGTCAGAAAACCAGTTACCAGACACGCCTCATTCGGTATTGGTGCCCCGTTGTTAAACAGGCTTTAATACTAAGAAGCTATTTCATGAGTAAACAGGAGTACTGATGAGAGGGACTCTTAGGTTTTGGAAATCCTAGGCTTATTAGTTTAAAAACTAAGATGCTCTTCAGCATCTTTCACTAGAGTCAGAATTCTCAAGAGTACCAGACAATATCATGGTATATTGAAAAGTTAAATTTTGAAAAACAAAGATAAAACAATCATATAAGCAAATAACAAACACACACATATGGATAAAATAGATATGAATTAAAAGAAAAAATTATCCAAAAAAATACACAAGAACTTAACAATACAACAAGTGCTCAAACATAAGGGTTAAGGTTTGGGTTGCTGTTGAGTAAGCTTCAGAAGAAGTTCCATCATTGCATCTATCTTCTTGTTTGTAGCTTCACCAGATCTGTTCATGTCTTCTCTTATATCGGCCCTGAATTCATCCATTTCATTTCTTAGTTCCTCTCTTATGTCATGCTTGATTACATCCAGAGCTTCTTGCATAACAGAGGGTATAGCAGATGAAGAAGAACCTTGGACAAGTACTGGTGGAAATCTTGGAGGAGATGAAGCAACAATGGGAGCTTTTCCTTTATCAGAATCTGGTTTACCAAGGTTCTGATCATTCATAACAGTATCTTCTGTAGCTCCTTGATTCTCAAGAATCTTATTAGTCTCAATGGTAGCAATGTGAACAGCTCTCTCAATCAATAAGTTTAAGGCTTCTTGTTCAGCAAGCCTCTGACGTTCCATTTCAGCAGCTATCCTAGCCTGCTCTTCATCAAAAGATCTTATCATACTTTCATCAACAGCAGCTAAAAAGGCTAACCTCTGACATTCTTCTTCATGGTTGAAGAATGTGAGCCTTGGAGCACATGTCCTCTCAGCAATCTCAAATAGTTCACGTACCGTGTTTGCTCCTCTACCCTTAATCTTACCCTTCAGATGAGTACTGAGAATTCTTAAGGATTTACCAAACAAGTACTCTAATTCCCTGACATCAGCATCCAGATCAGAGGGAAAGATAAGAGCTTCTTCCTCTCTTTGTTTGAACCTCTTAAGTCTAATACCTATAGCATTATTTAGCAGCTCAAGATTTGGTTCAGAGTCAGAATTGAAAAAGGATAAGGATGGGTCAAAGGGAATGGTTGGTTCAGGTTCCTTTCTTTTGAGTTCAATGATTTTGATGTTGCTGAGATTTGGAGGTATGATATCATCATCAAGATTGATGGAATCCTTGAATATTTGATGTTCAGCTTTAGTTAGGTGTTGGTAAAGCTCAAGAACCTCTTCTAAAACTAGAGGTCTGTTGAGTGGGTCAGGGACAGGTTGTGGTGATTGATGTTGTTGTTCAGTCATGACATTGATTGGTGATGAGTGAGGTGATTTTTGTTGTTCTTCAGAGTGAGCAAATGGCTCATTCTGAACAGGGGTGAATGTAGGTGGGTTTACTCGAGAGATGTGATCAAGTGAGGGAGGGGGTGTGTGAATGACCTGTGTGTTTTGTGTTTTATGGACGGGTGAATCATTTGTGAGATTCATGGATGGAAATTGATGTGGTGAATTTGGATTTGAGTTGGTAAAAGCAACACCACACATGTGTTGTTCAAGATGTTCTATGACAGAACCTTGATTTGTGGATTGATTGAGAATGGTGGTGTCTACATTAATGGTAGGTTCTTCATCAGAAGAGAGATGAATGGGCTTTATGGTGGTTTTCTTTGTGGTTTTCTTGAAAGAGGTTCTCTTTGGTGTAAGAGTTTTCTTTTGTTTTGGGTTGGATTCTCTGATGAGTGTAGCAATTAACTCATCTGAGGCAGTGCTGGTATCTGATGAAGATGATGGTGATATAGCTTTATGATCAGGTAAGACTACACTAATGGGTACAGTGAAGTCTATGGGTTGAGGTTGATTTGTAGATGATGGAGGTTGAGAAATAGATGGTTTAGCAATAGAGGGTTGAGGTTCAGAACCAATAACCTGAGCTACAGGAATGCTAGAAGTATTTGATTCAGAGATCTTACCTTTTGGTTTAGAAGCTCTGGTCTTTAATCTCTTTGCAGATTTAGCAGGGTTCTGATCTTCCTCAGAAGCTGAAGGCCTATCATGCCTTTTCTTTGTCCGTTTTTCCTTCTGAACAGCTTCAGTCATCATACCTTCAGCACCTTCTTCAGTCTCATCAGCACTAGCATGTCCTTGATCATCAGAGCCTTCATCAATCATTTCTTGCTCAGTAGTTCTTGGCTTTCTTCTATTCCTTGTAATATCTCTTGGTCCCTTGAAGATATCCCAATTGGGAACACTTACAACCATTTTCCTGGGCACACTAACCCCAGTATCTCTTCTTACTGATTCAAGAAAGTTCTTGATGACCTCCTCATTATCATGTTCTGATATGGTGGGAAACCCATCACACCAGAAGTACTTTTCGTACACTTGCTGTAGAGGTGTTTTCACTTGAATGATTTCTTCCTTGGTTTTTCTCTTCATGTTGACCAGAACTGATGCATCATACTTAGCAGTTTGAAAAACTCTAAGTTTTTCTTTGGCACTCACAATGTCTGTGAGTTTGGTTTGCCTTATCAGTTCTGAGATTAACCTAGGGTGATGAATGACTGATGGTATTTTGGTTCTACCCTCATTGATAGTGAGACACATGTGATCAAAAAGAATCTTAGCCAAATTAACTTTTACCCTCTTATATAAGAACCAGATGAGATGTTTGTGTGGAATGGAGATGGTATCCAATCCACCTTTTCTGGTGAAGATAGTAGATAAACACATTCTGAAAGCAAATTCAAATGAATTCTTCATGTGCATTACTTTTCCAAAATCCTTTTGTGTGCATCCAGATTTAAAGAGGTCCTGATGAATTGAATCCAAATGCTTGCTTTTCTTATCATACACTTCTATATCTTCTCCTTTGTTGTCTAAACCCAGGATCTTAGCAATGTGTGCTTGAGTTATCACAACATTGATTCCCAAAATATTTGACCTAATTTCCCTTTCTCTATAAGGTTTAAGGCCAAGTTCCTTTCTTGTTTTCCCTCGTAATTCCTGGTTCTTTTCAACCAAATCCTTGTATTCTTTATCAGCACTTGCTCTATCGTACACTTTAGCCTTCTGCCAGAAATACTTCACTATGTCGTAGTATACGAAACCATTAAGCATCTCAAAATAATTTTGCCATTGTTGGTTGTAGAACAAGTATTGAATGTCAATCCCATTCGCTTTCAAACTTTCAAAATCTACGAACTTCTCAGTGAAGAAATCATAAGCATCTGGTCCAGCGTCAGTTTGATGATGTTCGTAGACTAGATTATCTTTTGAATTAAGATCGATGATGGGTGGTAATGTAGGGTTAAAGGGTTCTTGAACGATTACGTTTGATGAACGAGCAGCCATTGTTTCAGAAAATTGAGAAGATGAAGATTGGGAATTTTCTGTAAAGCCTAGGGTTGTGTAGGTAGTGATTTTGTGTAAAAAGTTGTGCAAGTGAGTGAAGTGACTTATAAATAGTAACTAGCACACATACACAGAGAAAGTAAACATTGGGAGGGAGCGCGAGCAGTTTTAAAAATTAAATAATATACTTAACTGCCATAATCATCATTAACTGTTCTCTGCCCGTCAGGATCTAGACACGTGTTGAAAAAGTTTAAACATAGCTGACGCGTGTATAGACAACTGTTGTACACTTACACGTACTGAACGTTTCATTTCTAAAAGGTTCAGAGCCTCACTCATTTGTATCTGACACCTCATCAGAACCTGTTACTCTTCAGAGCCTAAATTATTCAGAGCTTCCCAAGGGATACTCTAAATTATAAGAGGTTCTGATAGAGCTTCAGATGCTAATTTTATTTTACTTCTCAGAGCTAATTTTCTTCAGAGATATAGTGCATGTTCAAATTCTTTTTGATAAAATCAAATCTTTCAATAGCTAAAGGTTTAGTAAATATATCAGCCCATTGATGTTCAGTATCAATGAATTGAATATCTATTGTACCTTTCTGAACATGATCCCTTATAAAATGATGTTTTATTTCAATATGTTTAGCTCTTGAGTGTAGAATAGGGTTCTTAGACAAATGAATAGCAGCAGTATTGTCACAATATAGTGGAATACTGCTTTCAGCTATGTTATAATCTTCCAACTGATATTTCATCCAGAGAAGCTGTGTGCAGCATTTAGCAGCTGAGATGTATTCTGCTTCTGCTGTAGACAAAGCAATAGTTGTTTGTCTCTTACTGGCCCAAGATATGAGATTTTCACCAATGAATTGGCAATTTCCACTAGTGGATTTCCTCTCAATCTTATCACCAGCATAGTCAGCATCACAGAATCCAACTAGCTTACTATCTAGGGATTTTTTATAAAGAAGTCCTAGATTAGTAGTTCCTTTCAGATATCTAAAGATCCTCTTAACAGCAGTTAAGTGAGGTTCTCTAGGATCTGACTGGAATCTTGCACACAAGCATACACTATATAGAATATCAGGTCTAGATGCTGTCAGGTAGAGTAAAGAACCAATCATACCTCGATACAGCTTCTGATCTACTTTGCTTCCTATCTCTTCTTTGCTTAAGCTGCTGGTAGGATGCATGGGTGTAGACATTATCTTGCAGTCATCAAGGTTGAACTTCTTCAGAAGCTCTTTTGTATACTTGCTTTGATGAATGTAAGTGCCATCTTTTCCTTGATTAATTTGGATTCCAAGGAAGAACTTCAATTCACCCATCATACTCATTTCAAATTCATCCTGCATAAGCTTAGAGAAATTCTTGCAAAGAGAAGCATTAGTTGAACCAAAAATTATATCATCTACATAAATTTGAATGATTAAGATATCTTTCTTAGATGTCTTTCTGAATAATGTATTGTCAATTTGACCTTTTTGAAAACCATTTTCTAAAAGAAAATTACTCAGTCTTTCATACCAAGCTCTTGGAGCTTGTTTGAGACCATAGAGTGATTTCTTAAGTTTATAAACATAATTAGGATTTTTCAAATCCTCAAAACCTGGGGGTTGTTTGACATATACTTCTTCAGAAATAACACCATTAAGAAAGGCGCTCTTAACATCCATTTGGTACAATGTGATTCCATTGTTAACAGCATATGAAAGAAGTAACCTGATTGCTTCCAGTCTTGCTACTGGAGCAAATGTTTCAGTGAAGTCTATACCTTCTTGCTGACTGTAGCCTTGTGCTACCAGTCTAGCTTTATTTCTTACCACTTCACCTTGTTCATTCATCTTGTTTCTAAATACCCACTTAGTTCCAATGACGTTCTTATGTGCTGGTCTTGGCACTAAGTCCCATACATCATTTCTTTGAAACTGATTGAGCTCATCTTGCATAGCTATAATCCATCCATCGTCAGTGAGTGCTTCATCAACATTCTTTGGTTCTATCATTGAGATTAGTCCCAGAAGTGAATCAAGTTGTTGATAGTCTGATCTTGTCTTTCTTGGACTTTCTTTGTTTCCAAGAATTAAGTCTTCAGGATGTGATGATCTATATTTGAACTTCCTTCTTGGAGCTTCATCAACATCAGCACTTGGTTGAGTGTCTTCTTCTGAAGTGTCATCATGTTCTTGTGATGCTTCTAATTGAGATGCTTCTTCAGCATCTTCTTCCAATACAGCTTCTGAAGCTTCAACAGCTTCTGATGCTTTTTCAGGTTCTGAATCGATGTATTGGTATGGAACACCTGCATAACTATTGTCTTGCTCTGACATTTTACTGTCAGGCTCTTTATCATCAAATCTAACATGTATAGATTCTTCCACTGTGTTGGTTTCAGAATTATACACTCTGTATGCCTTTGAGCGTTCAGAGTAACCTATAAAGATTCCCTTACAAGCTTTGGCATCAAATTTTCTTTTGTAGGCCTTGTTGTTTAGAATGTAACATGTACATCCAAACTGATGAAAGTAAGAGATGTTGGGCTTTCTTCCTTTGAAGAGTTCATATGTTGTTAGATTCAATAGAGGTCTTATATAGATCCTATTTTGAATGTAACAGGCTGTGTTTACAGCTTCTGCCCAGAAGTGCTTAGCAAGTTTTGTCTCATGCATCATGGTTCTTGCCATTTCTTGTAAAGACCTGTTCTTTCTCTCTACAACACCATTTTGTTGTGGTGTTCTAGGAGCAGAGAACTCATGGACAATGCCATGATCTTCACAAAAAGTTGCAAATGGTTCGTTTTCAAATTCACCACCATGATCACTTCTTACCTTTAAGATATTGAGACCTTTTTCATTTTGCACTTGAGTGCAGAAGATGCTGAACACATCATATGCATCATCTTTCACTCTTAGAAACTTTACCCAAGTCCATCTACTGTAATCATCAACAATGACTAATCCATATTTCTTCCCATTGATTGAGGCAGTACTTACTGGACCAAACAAATCAATGTGAAGTAGTTCTAAGGGTCTTGAGGTAGAGACAATGTTTTTAGGTTTAAAAGAAGTTTTTGAAATTTTGCCAATCTGACAAGGACCACACAGAGCATCTGAATGATATTTAAGATTTGGCAGGCCTTTAACCAACTTTAGTTTGCTAAGCTTAGAGATTAATCTCCAGTTAGCATGACCTAAGCGTTGGTGCCAGACCCACTTTTCATCATTCAGAGATAGAAGACAAAATATCTTCTGCTCAGTGAGTTCTGACAGATTCACTTTATAAACATTACCTCTTCTTAACCCTCTAAACAATATGGACTTGTCAGAATCATTGATTACTGTACATACCTCTTTATCAAATTTAACAATGAATCCGCTATCACAAAATTGACTAATGCTAAGCAGATTATGTTTGAGGCCATCAACTAACCAAACATCTTTAATTGAAAGAGAAGAGTTACCAACTATACCTGTACCAATGATCTTCCCTTTTTGGTTTCCTCCAAACCCCACAGAACCTCCCTCTTTCAGAGTCAGGGTTTGGAACATATGCCTTTCTCCCGTCATATGTCGTGAGCAGCCACTGTCCAGGTACCAGCATTGCTGCTTTGGCCTTCTTGGTGTGCAAACCTGAAGCAAATATTATTTGAGATTTTGGTACCCATATCTTTATGGGTCCTTTTGTGTTAGTCTTTACAGGTCTAGGTGGTCTTTGTTTGAAGGACCTATCAGAGCTTCTAGAGTTAACCACCCTTGTTGAAAAGTTTTTGGGTTTGGTATAGCTCTTGAGCTTTGTTCTAGAATGTGTCAGAGCTTCTTTAGATTTAACATTAGCTCGAGGCTTAACAATCTTAGGTTCTGAGGTTTTATCCTTCAGAGTCTTTGACTTTTGAGCCTCTGGCTTTGATGTTCTATCAGAAGCTGACTCATTAAGAACTTCTGATTGACTCTTTACAAAGACAACCTTAGGTTTTGATTTATCTATATTAGAGGACTTTGAAGATAATGGATTATCTTTAAAACGTGAGAATCCAAGACCTTCTCCTCTATTTCTACTTACATGATAAATCAAAGAGGCTATTTTACTTCTTTTCATTCCATTTATAAGGAATTCCTGAAGAGCAAATTCATGTTCTGGAGGAACCTTATCATCAAGAACATAATGAGTTTCCATAAATTCATTTCTTGATTTTAGAGACTCATTTTGTTCAATTATTTCATTTGCCTTTTCGGTCAGGTTGTTATAGGCCTTTTTAAGGACCTTACACTCACCTGCCTTTTTGGTTAAAAGTTTTAAGGCATCTTTTAAGGAATCTATTAATTCAGATCGAGAAAGTTTAGCAAGTACCTCTTCTTCATCTTCTGAATCTGAGTCAGCTTCGTGCTCAGAGTTCTCTTGGTCAGAAGCGGTTGCCATCAAGGCTAGGTTTGCTTCTTCTTCCCCATCAGAATCTGATTCCTGATCCAAATCATCCCAAGTGGCAAGGAACCCCTTTTTGAGCTTACTTTTATATCTTTCTTTGTTAGAGGTTCTTTTGGATGATTTACTCAGGTTCTCTGGGCAGTCAGCAATGAAGTGTCCTGGTTTGTTGCACTTAAAGCATTTGTTTTGTTCTTCCTTTTTATCCTTAGATGCACTAACCTTCTTGGAAGAACCTCCAAACTTACCAGCATACTTCTTGCTTCTTTTAGCCCATTGCGATACTCTTGCAGCCATCAGAACCATTTCTTCTTCTTCATCAGAGTCCATTTCGTGACCTTCTTCAGAAGCTTCTTCATCAGATACTATAGCCTTCGCCTTCAGAGCCTTAGAGGAACTCTTGGTGCTCAGGGCTATCCCTTTTAGCTTCTTAGTCGATTCGTCAGTCATAAGTTCCATCTCATGACTCTTTAGAGAACTAACCAAGCTTTCAAGAGACACAGTATCTAAATCCTTAGATTCCTGAAACGCTGTCACTTTTGGTCTCCACTTTGGCGGCAAGCTTCTGAGTACTTTTCTTACATGATCAGCCTCAGTATAGCTCTTATCTAAAACTTGAAGTCCAGAAACAAGAATTTGAAACCTAGAGAACATTGTCTCAATGTCCTCTCCGTCCTTCATTTTAAATAATTCATACTGATGTACTAACAAGTTGGCCTTAGCCTCCTTAACTTGTTTATTTCCTTCATACTTGGATTTAAGAGAATCCCAGATAGACTTAGCCGTTCTCTTATCTCCAATTTTCAAGTACTCATCATGAGAGATGGCATTTGTCATCATCCCTTTTACACTGTGGTGCTTCTTATATTCCAGCTTTTGAGTAGGTGTAAACGCCTTTCTGTCTTTAGAGCTAACAACGCCTTCTAAGTCCATATTTTCAAAGTTCACTCCATCTTCTACCAAGTCCCACAGATCACAATCAATCGCCATGATGTGACTGTACATCTTGGTTTTCCAGAATGGATAACCAGTCTCAGTTCCATTGAAAAAGGGAATTTTGTCAGAAGACCTTCTGTCTTTAGAATTAGAATCATAGTCAAATGGAACTTCATTGAGATTCTTCTCAGCAGACATGTTTTTCCTCCCTGAATCTTAACTGTTTCACTGATAGGTGAGAGTTAGGCAACAACCAGGCTCTGATACCAATTGAAGGTGGAAAAACACAAGAAGGGGGGGGTTGAATTGTGTTTTAAAAAATAAAACTTTTTGCCTAATAGCGACTAAGTATGCAGCGGATAAAAACACAAATTAAAGAGAGGGTGCTGAGAGAGAGAAAGAAAGACACAGAATTTATCCTGGTTCCCCTCACAAATCGAGAGTACTCCAGTCCCCTTGTTACTAACAAGAGATTTTCACTATAATCTACTAAAGATTACAAATTGCTCAAGCACACTTGCAAGAGACTTCTCAGGTGCTCAAGTTTCACTAAACAAGAGACTTCTCAAATGCTCAAGTTAAACTTAACAAGAGACTTCTCAAACAAACTTAAGAATAAGAATGAATGTTAAGGAACACTTGATATACTATCAGAGGTGTTTACAAAATACAACTCAAATTGTTCTAAGACTTAGAATGACAGATTTAAATTATGATGTCAGAATGCTTCTTAGTCTTTGAACGCAGTAATAGAACAGTAGTAGGAACGGTAGTCATTTCTTCCATTTGAGTCTTCTATTTATACTTGGAGGAAGATGATGACCGTTGCAGAGAGAGAGGTGCCAGCTGGAATTTACTCGTACAATTGATAGCTGTATATTGCCTTCTTTGGTAAGGAATTCCAATTCCACTACCTAGCTATTCAATTTATCACTCATCCATTTTGAGTAATAATAGTACGATAGTACTATCCTCAAATGCGCTCCACTTATGGATAAGGTTAACGTTGTACCAACGAATATTCCTTCCTGTGGATGTGACAGAGCCTTGAAGTGGATTGTTCTTCAATCATTGGTTCTGTATAGGTCAGCTTTTGAGTGACGTAAATTCCTTTTGCTTCAGATGCTGTTGACATTGCTTCTTGAGGCCCTTTTTGCTTCTGAGTCCGTCAGAACCTTGTTTTTGTCCTCAGAGGCACTTTCATCAACATATAAAATTTAAGCTTCTGATGAACAGTGACGTGCTTTCAGAACTTGTTTTGACTGGCTTCTCTGCTATTATTCATAGTGCTTCTGAATGAATTTTAACTTGTAATTCTGCACACTAGAATAATCATTAGTACTTCCAATTGTAATTTTAATACTTTGTTATCATCAAAACTATTTAAACCATTAGAGGTTCATGTCAGACCCACTTTGTTCCAACACACACGTCCATGGTGTTCCAAGTCTTGTGAATATTGAATTGAGCATTGTTCGGTTCGATGACTCTGCTGAATTAGGATCCCTAGAGATATATAGACAATTGAAGATTTATCTTCTACTGGTTTATACTTATATTCTACACTTCTAATTCTTCTGGCAGTCTCTCAGGTTAGGACAACTACGTTTCCACTCAATGTTTCTTGCTGGCAACTTCTCACCGGTAGGTCTAACTGATTCACATAGGCTCTAAATTGGAAGGTTTTGTCATGAGGGAATGTCGGTGTTGGTTGATGCTAAAGTTAAACCTAGCTACTTGTTTCTTCGTAAATAACATATACCTAAAGATTGATCTAGGTGTTTGAAGTCTGCTACGGCCTGCTACTAATATTGGTTTCGCACTGAAATGGTGGCCCTGCATCACCTATAACTAGTATTAACATCCTAAATGATATTCTAATTGGCTGGTTAACTAATCTTACCGGTCTCTTATTTCAAAGGTTCTAATATAGGAACTTGCTTGGTGACTGGTCGAACTAATGTTGAATTGAATTTATCAAGTCGTGTTCCTTATTATTTGGTACTATGCTAGTGGTAGGATATGGCTGGCCAAATCTAAACCTCATCCGACTAACTAATTGGTCTGTAATATTGAATTACTAACCTAGGGACAACTGATAGGCAACTCCCGAGGCACGGTTACTAATCCTGCTCACTTCTTAGCTGGGTGGTCAAATGTGTGAGTTTCGTTTAGTTAAAGTCAAACCGGTATTAATTTGAATCATCGGTCTCTAAACTATCTAATGGCCAGACAACTACGGACTAGCTTTGGTGACCAATTGTGCTGAAGATACTCTCGATTGCTATTACTAATCAAAGCTTAACTTGTGGTGGTTCGGTGTAATTTCTGGTATTGGGCGACTAACTGGTCCTATTGATGACATCTAAAGGTGGTTATCTTAAGGGTTTACTCAATAGGTTTTGTGATAAGAAATTATTAAGGTATAAGTACTAAGATTTCTCTATTCTTACCGGGGTAATCAACTGGTCAGAAGTGCTGGGTTACTAGTCTACTTAATTGTAACGGTCTTAACAAACCTATTTAGGTGACGGTATTGCTAGGGAAGAATTTAGCTTTGATGTGAGTCAAGGTTTATACTTATGTGACAAGGTTCTATTATTGGTTTGATTGCTAAACTATTCGGTACCAGTGTTCCCGGAATTTTGATTGAAGGCTCTCAGGACGTCATAAGGACTCCTATCTGTTGATCTAATTTATCTTTGGGCCTCTAAAATTTGCTGGATAAATTGCTAAAGACTGGTGGGGTTGGAAAGGAATTTCCTAACTCTTATGCTAGATGTAGTTTGATTCTTGGTAGCGAGGCAGAAATGTTCTCACGAGTTTGAAAGGTAAGAGTAGCCTAATTTAAGGACATTCTGAATGGTAACCTAATAAGGTGACTTGAAGAGATATTGAAATGTGCGTTTGTCCTAATTGGGTTCCTCAAATACGGACGGTTCGATTTGAACTTCTATAACGGTGATATCTACCAGATTTTCTACGCTGGGTTGCTAACTTGAGATCCTATACATGGTTGAACTTAAATACGCTTTCTCGGGTACGGATACAGATTCCCAGGATTCTAATTGTCACACTAATTACGGCTGAGTCCCAGTGCTCTCAGTTTAATCATTGCTTTTTATGAGGACGGGTTTACTCATTCCCACTTCTAGTTTGCACTCAACTTTTAATGTTACCCCAAGTTGTGTTTCCTCAAAAATCCCTAAAAGTACAGGTTGGCTTAGGGTCAAATACGCTGAAATTCTAAAAGATGGAATGTTAAGAACATGAATGAGGGCTAGGGACTGTTCACCACGATTAATAATGACTGAACAGAGAACCAGGTTGCAGCAAGTAGTAGCAGTAGCCTGCTAAGCTCGCTGTAGCGTGTGCTTGCTCGCTAAGCCAGTTAGACAGAGCGTAAAAGAACAATTATGTGGTTCGTCCAATATTCTTCGTTGCATAACACCATAACTCCCTAGTCATATACTAACTTGAATTTAGGGTGAGTTTTGATTTACTGCCTACTGTTCTAGGGTGTTGATTGGCTCACAGACTTGGCTGAAATTAGGCTCTCGCTAGGATAAGGTTACTTATAGATTCAGGGAGTTTATCTGACACACAGTGTCAGTTGAATACTGTTGTGTACAACACAATTCAGTATATGGATACTCTTGCATTCCTTGCTTGCATACACATCTTACTCCTGTGGCACCATTTGCCACTGTTCCGATATTCTCTTATAAGAATTTTCTTCGACGATGGCTCCACGACTGCCTCTGTGCTACGATCTTAACGCTGAAATTCCAGAGTTCACTTCAGTTCTAAACCATAATACCCTGCCCACCATACACAATACTGAGTTGATCAGGCTCAGCACGCGATGGTTTCAGCGTAAACAGTCCAGATCCAAAGGGTCTGTATTACTTAGGGAAGATTGAAATGACTCATGGCAAGGTCCGATACTGGATCGACCTGCTCTGATACCAATTATAACGCCCCAACTAAAATATCTAGAATATTTAGTCAAGACATAGATAAATGGATCTGAGTACAATAAATTAAACGAGATAAACAGAAAATAATTCTTTACATCAGATAAGGAATTTAAGGAATACAGCGGAATAGAATAGAATTCCAAGATATACAAATAAACTAAAACAAGGAAAGACTAAAATCGTCTAATGTGATGATCCAAGCCTCGCTCCAATCATCCGCTCCATCCTGGTCCTTGCTCCAGTTAACCTGTCTACCTAAAAAAAATTGGTTTGGAGTGGGGTGAGACTACTAAGCCTCAGTGAGTCCTACTACCCTCCTAGAGGTGACTACACCGGGGGCACCTAAAATCAGTCGTAGCATACTAACTTAACTAACATAACATAACATAATAGTATAATGTAAGGGTGTATCACAGATTAATAAACTCTTATTCATTTTAAACACGAGGACACTCTGAGGTGAGCAGGTCTCAGAGGCCTGCCATATCCGTCAACCGATTCGGTCACGGCATGAAGCTCACAAATATCATATCCTAATGGATTGTCCCATTGGGAGTCCATAGTGCGACATAACAGATCGCTCATGATTGACTGACACTAATTTAGTTCTTACTACCATAATTCCCAAAACCCGGGGAGCATACAACCTAATTCTAAGTTATACCCTAAGATTCAGAATTGTGCCTGACTTCCTGTCTAACATTAAATACATTATATAACTGCAAGCTATCTATCTCAGATGAGGACTTAAAACGAGTGCCTTAAGAATATTTTAAAAATTGAAAATATGAGTCATTCTACACTTAGCTCGCTACGACGAGTTACCAAGCTCGCCATGGCGAACTGCAGGTCCTGGCCTAACTCAACTCGCTAGGCGAGCAGTTGCTCGCCATGGCGAGTTTCATCAGCCCAGAACTTGGTTACTCGCCATGAATGCTCGCTAGCAACTCGCTATGGCGAGTACATGCAGAAAACACCTGTTTTGCGAAAATCATTAATTTTAAAATAGTACACCTACAATCATCCTCTGAGAAAGTGCAGAAACATAATATAATTAATATAGAACAGAATAGAAGAGAAATTGGGGGTTGTTTCTCCTCACACAATTAATTTCCTAATTTCCTATGTTAACATGCAAAATTCATGGTTTTGGGGGACTAACTACACTATCCTAAAGAACCCACCTGGATAATGAAGCTTTAGACTCTGAAGCTTGGTCCTAGACTCATGGCCAGATGCTGATCAACATTCATCTTGGTTAACTTGGCGTAATTCCAACTTTCAACATCATAACCAATGTAACCTCAAAACTCATAGGCACAAGAGGAACTAGGATCAGTTATGCTAAACACTAGGATGAGAAATGATAAGGAACTTAAAAGAAAGGTTGAGAATGTTTACCACGATTGAAACTGACAGAACAGAGGAAAATTAGCTACAAGCAGTGGCTGCTCTCTGGTGAGCTCGCCACGGCGAGTGAGTACTCGCTAAGCGAGTATTGCAGGATCAGGAACATGGTTCTGTCGTTTTGGTTTGGAATTCCGTCATTCTGTAACACCCAAGACACTCCCAGTGTTACATGGTTCGTATAATAGAGAGGTAATTACACATGCATCACAGAAATTGAAACATGAAGTAAGTTTGAGAGATTGAATTGAAAAGGGGTTTTTATGAGAGTTTGGAGTTTGAGTATCTTACCTTCTCATATGAACAACATCAGAATCAAACCAACTATCAGTGGCTTACAGAGAGGAATTAGTCTCCATGCAATCACAATCCTCCCTTAATTCTGAAGAAGATGAAATCAAAGGGTTGGTACAAGAAAATGGGTTTTCGGCCAAGAGGAGAAGGAAGTAAGAAAGATTGAGCTTGCTGGACTCTAAATCCCATGGGGTTTTCAGAAATGCAATTGCATGCCCATTTAATTGAGAGTTGAAGATGTTGGAGTGGGATTTTGGTGTTTTGGCGTGAAGAAAAAGATGAGAGTATAGAGGGGTGGGTTTCTTTTGCTTTACTGATACTTTCAGTAAAAATGAGACAAAAATGAGGGCTTGGTTCTATTCTTAACCTTAAATAGAATAATTGTGGGACCCATGGCTTCCTTGTTCAACTACTATTGGTTGCTCTAACATACTCTATAATTCCTCTCATAAAAGAAATTGATGTAAATTTTATCTCAATTTACACCTTTAATTATTATTAATTTTTAATAATAAAAGTGGGATGTTACAATCTACCCCCCTTAAAGAAATTTCGTCCTCGAAATTCAAACTTCTCTATTCCACATCAGGGTAGTTTGTTTATGGCTGCATCTGAAACTACACTTCGTCTATTCTTCAGTTTATAGCATTCAATCCCTTGGAATAAAACTTTCCTCTCTTAAGGATACTGGCTAAAGGTTATCCTTACACTCTCAAAGGTTGCAGTGCTGCGCACTCTGATTCAACTTCTTACTACCATTACACTTCTTCCATTTCCAATGGAATCAGTTCCAGTTTCTACTGAGTTAGAGGGTCGGTATCTGGCCTGGTATTGATATTGTCATATCCAAGTTCTCCCAATTATATTGTCGTTCTCCTTTCTGGACACCAACATGCTTGACATGTTATATGTACCTCTGTATCACGTGTTGCGTAATTTCTCCGGAATCGATCGAAATATAAAACGAGTGGAAAATTGTCTAGACACTACTGGTTCCTCTGCCAACGAGTGGAACTCATCCGCAGACGAACTTATAGTTGTCCGATAAAATCCCACCTACAATCTCTATCTATTCCGACACGACACGCTGATTAAGTTGTACATTTAACACGCGGACGCACTTAGGTGCAGATCATTCCTCAGGGTTACATGCCAAACTTGTTTGAAGTCCTTCGCTGGTAACTAATATATGAAACTTGGCTAGCTGGAAGCATAAGGTTTGAATTTGTGATGTTAAGGCTGGGTTGAATGGTTTGCCTTAGAACGGTTGGCTGAGTTATCTTAACAGATCACTGAGGATAGGGAAGGGTTTCTAATTGAGGATGATAGTTTTCCCAGGCGAGTAATTAACATTTATACTAGCTAGTTACTGGCAACCAGACTTGGAGTTGAAATATTCTGGTCTAGGCGTTCAAACTCCAGCGCTTGATGTTACGAGATTACAGGAATTGAGTTTTGGAAGATTGAAACATTCGGGTAGAGACACTCAAGGTTAACACACTGGTCTTACATGGTTAGAAGTACGAAGTTAGCAGGTTTGGATTTTCAGCTCTGCTTTCACTGATATAACTTAATTCCACTGAATTTGGAATTGGTCCAACTTAATTCTGAATCCGGCTGATAAGGCTACGAAAGATAGATAACTAACTTTATTGAAGGACAGATTACTGGATTAGAGTGCACGAAGTTTACTGATTTGCTGATACTGGGCTGGATAAGTTTTACCGGGGTGGCTTGAAGTATGTTCATTGGCAGATCAACCGGGCGAGTAGGAAATGAAACTGAAAATATTCTTGACCTTCTCAAGAATATTTATCTTCCGCAGATAGATTTCTGTCAATAACAACTTGACTGAAAAACTGAAAACACTTAATGCGGTTGCTCGAGTGTGACTTCATCACCCTTGATGTAACCCATTGGCTTCGAGAAATTTGAAAAGTTTGCACCCTAATTGAAATTAGGTACAGCGCGTGGTTGTCAAGCCATTAAGGCATGAGAAGAATTTATCCAACTGAGGCATGATTAGACGGGCTAGAGAACACACACGTCCATGGTGTTCCAAGTCTTGTGAATATTGAATTGAGCATTGTTCGGTTCGATGACTCTGCTGAATTAGGATCCCTAGAGATATATAGACAATTGAAGATTTATCTTCTACTGGTTTATACTTATATTCTACACTTCTAATTCTTCTGGCAGTCTCTCAGGTTAGGACAACTACGTTTCCACTCAATGTTTCTTGCTGGCAACTTCTCACCGGTAGGTCTAACTGATTCACATAGGCTCTAAATTGGAAGGTTTTGTCATGAGGGAATGTCGGTGTTGGTTGATGCTAAAGTTAAACCTAGCTACTTGTTTCTTCGTAAATAACATATACCTAAAGATTGATCTAGGTGTTTGAAGTCTGCTACGGCCTGCTACTAATATTGGTTTCGCACTGAAATGGTGGCCCTGCATCACCTATAACTAGTATTAACATCCTAAATGATATTCTAATTGGCTGGTTAACTAATCTTACCGGTCTCTTATTTCAAAGGTTCTAATATAGGAACTTGCTTGGTGACTGGTCGAACTAATGTTGAATTGAATTTATCAAGTCGTGTTCCTTATTATTTGGTACTATGCTAGTGGTAGGATATGGCTGGCCAAATCTAAACCTCATCCGACTAACTAATTGGTCTGTAATATTGAATTACTAACCTAGGGACAACTGATAGGCAACTCCCGAGGCACGGTTACTAATCCTGCTCACTTCTTAGCTGGGTGGTCAAATGTGTGAGTTTCGTTTAGTTAAAGTCAAACCGGTATTAATTTGAATCATCGGTCTCTAAACTATCTAATGGCCAGACAACTACGGACTAGCTTTGGTGACCAATTGTGCTGAAGATACTCTCGATTGCTATTACTAATCAAAGCTTAACTTGTGGTGGTTCGGTGTAATTTCTGGTATTGGGCGACTAACTGGTCCTATTGATGACATCTAAAGGTGGTTATCTTAAGGGTTTACTCAATAGGTTTTGTGATAAGAAATTATTAAGGTATAAGTACTAAGATTTCTCTATTCTTACCGGGGTAATCAACTGGTCAGAAGTGCTGGGTTACTAGTCTACTTAATTGTAACGGTCTTAACAAACCTATTTAGGTGACGGTATTGCTAGGGAAGAATTTAGCTTTGATGTGAGTCAAGGTTTATACTTATGTGACAAGGTTCTATTATTGGTTTGATTGCTAAACTATTCGGTACCAGTGTTCCCGGAATTTTGATTGAAGGCTCTCAGGACGTCATAAGGACTCCTATCTGTTGATCTAATTTATCTTTGGGCCTCTAAAATTTGCTGGATAAATTGCTAAAGACTGGTGGGGTTGGAAAGGAATTTCCTAACTCTTATGCTAGATGTAGTTTGATTCTTGGTAGCGAGGCAGAAATGTTCTCACGAGTTTGAAAGGTAAGAGTAGCCTAATTTAAGGACATTCTGAATGGTAACCTAATAAGGTGACTTGAAGAGATATTGAAATGTGCGTTTGTCCTAATTGGGTTCCTCAAATACGGACGGTTCGATTTGAACTTCTATAACGGTGATATCTACCAGATTTTCTACGCTGGGTTGCTAACTTGAGATCCTATACATGGTTGAACTTAAATACGCTTTCTCGGGTACGGATACAGATTCCCAGGATTCTAATTGTCACACTAATTACGGCTGAGTCCCAGTGCTCTCAGTTTAATCATTGCTTTTTATGAGGACGGGTTTACTCATTCCCACTTCTAGTTTGCACTCAACTTTTAATGTTACCCCAAGTTGTGTTTCCTCAAAAATCCCTAAAAGTACAGGTTGGCTTAGGGTCAAATACGCTGAAATTCTAAAAGATGGAATGTTAAGAACATGAATGAGGGCTAGGGACTGTTCACCACGATTAATAATGACTGAACAGAGAACCAGGTTGCAGCAAGTAGTAGCAGTAGCCTGCTAAGCTCGCTGTAGCGTGTGCTTGCTCGCTAAGCCAGTTAGACAGAGCGTAAAAGAACAATTATGTGGTTCGTCCAATATTCTTCGTTGCATAACACCATAACTCCCTAGTCATATACTAACTTGAATTTAGGGTGAGTTTTGATTTACTGCCTACTGTTCTAGGGTGTTGATTGGCTCACAGACTTGGCTGAAATTAGGCTCTCGCTAGGATAAGGTTACTTATAGATTCAGGGAGTTTATCTGACACACAGTGTCAGTTGAATACTGTTGTGTACAACACGATTCAGTATATGGATACTCTTGCATTCCTTGCTTGCATACACATCTTACTCCTGTGGCACCATTTGCCACTGTTCCGATATTCTCTTATAAGAATTTTCTTCGACGATGGCTCCACGACTGCCTCTGTGCTACGATCTTAACGCTGAAATTCCAGAGTTCACTTCAGTTCTAAACCATAATACCCTGCCCACCATACACAATACTGAGTTGATCAGGCTCAGCACGCGATGGTTTCAGCGTAAACAGTCCAGATCCAAAGGGTCTGTATTACTTAGGGAAGATTGAAATGACTCATGGCAAGGTCCGATACTGGATCGACCTGCTCTGATACCAATTATAACGCCCCAACTAAAATATCTAGAATATTTAGTCAAGACATAGATAAATGGATCTGAGTACAATAAATTAAACGAGATAAACAGAAAATAATTCTTTACATCAGATAAGGAATTTAAGGAATACAGCGGAATAGAATAGAATTCCAAGATATACAAATAAACTAAAACAAGGAAAGACTAAAATCGTCTAATGTGATGATCCAAGCCTCGCTCCAATCATCCGCTCCATCCTGGTCCTTGCTCCAGTTAACCTGTCTACCTAAAAAAAATTGGTTTGGAGTGGGGTGAGACTACTAAGCCTCAGTGAGTCCTACTACCCTCCTAGAGGTGACTACACCGGGGGCACCTAAAATCAGTCGCAGCATACTAACTTAACTAACATAACATAACATAATAGTATAATGTAAGGGTGTATCACAGATTAATAAACTCTTATTCATTTTAAACACGAGGACACTCTGAGGTGAGCAGGTCTCAGAGGCCTGCCATATCCGTCAACCGATTCGGTCACGGCATGAAGCTCACAAATATCATATCCTAATGGATTGTCCCATTGGGAGTCCATAGTGCGACATAACAGATCGCTCATGATTGACTGACACTAATTTAGTTCTTACTACCATAATTCCCAAAACCCGGGGAGCATACAACCTAATTCTAAGTTATACCCTAAGATTCAGAATTGTGCCTGACTTCCTGTCTAACATTAAATACATTATATAACTGCAAGCTATCTATCTCAGATGAGGACTTAAAACGAGTGCCTTAAGAATATTTTAAAAATTGAAAATATGAGTCATTCTACACTTAGCTCGCTACGGCGAGTTACCAAGCTCGCCATGGCGAACTGCAGGTCCTGGCCTAACTCAACTCGCTAGGCGAGCAGTTGCTCGCCATGGCGAGTTTCATCAGCCCAGAACTTGGTTACTCGCCATGAATGCTCGCTAGCAACTCGCTATGGCGAGTACATGCAGAAAACACCTGTTTTGCGAAAATCATTAATTTTAAAATAGTACACCTACAATCATCCTCTGAGAAAGTGCAGAAACATAATATAATTAATATAGAACAGAATAGAAGAGAAATTGGGGGTTGTTTCTCCTCACACAATTAATTTCCTAATTTCCTATGTTAACATGCAAAATTCATGGTTTTGGGGGACTAACTACACTATCCTAAAGAACCCACCTGGATAATGAAGCTTTAGACTCTGAAGCTTGGTCCTAGACTCATGGCCAGATGCTGATCAACATTCATCTTGGTTAACTTGGCGTAATTCCAACTTTCAACATCATAACCAATGTAACCTCAAAACTCATAGGCACAAGAGGAACTAGGATCAGTTATGCTAAACACTAGGATGAGAAATGATAAGGAACTTAAAAGAAAGGTTGAGAATGTTTACCACGATTGAAACTGACAGAACAGAGGAAAATTAGCTACAAGCAGTGGCTGCTCTCTGGTGAGCTCGCCACGGCGAGTGAGTACTCGCTAAGCGAGTATTGCAGGATCAGGAACATGGTTCTGTCGTTTTGGTTTGGAATTCCGTCATTCTGTAACACCCAAGACACTCCCAGTGTTACATGGTTCGTATAATAGAGAGGTAATTACACATGCATCACAGAAATTGAAACATGAAGTAAGTTTGAGAGATTGAATTGAAAAGGGGTTTTTATGAGAGTTTGGAGTTTGAGTATCTTACCTTCTCATATGAACAACATCAGAATCAAACCAACTATCAGTGGCTTACAGAGAGGAATTAGTCTCCATGCAATCACAATCCTCCCTTAATTCTGAAGAAGATGAAATCAAAGGGTTGGTACAAGAAAATGGGTTTTCGGCCAAGAGGAGAAGGAAGTAAGAAAGATTGAGCTTGCTGGACTCTAAATCCCATGGGGTTTTCAGAAATGCAATTGCATGCCCATTTAATTGAGAGTTGAAGATGTTGGAGTGGGATTTTGGTGTTTTGGCGTGAAGAAAAAGATGAGAGTATAGAGGGGTGGGTTTCTTTTGCTTTACTGATACTTTCAGTAAAAATGAGACAAAAATGAGGGCTTGGTTCTATTCTTAACCTTAAATAGAATAATTGTGGGACCCATGGCTTCCTTGTTCAACTACTATTGGTTGCTCTAACATACTCTATAATTCCTCTCATAAAAGAAATTGATGTAAATTTTATCTCAATTTACACCTTTAATTATTATTAATTTTTAATAATAAAAGTGGGATGTTACAACTAATATACTAACATATTAGTAGAAAATTATGGTTCCAAACACAACTTGATATTTAGGCTGCTACTAAACTCCGTTTTCTTATTATAAGATGTTTTTGGATTCGCCTCGAAGAGTATTTTCAAGATATTATTTTTTTATAATTTTTATTATCATACAATTAAAGATATTAATCGTTAAAGTTATGTGTTTGAATTAAATCAAAATCTCTATTTCTTTATTATAATATGTTTTTGGATTCGTCTCGAAGAATATATTCAAGTTATCATTTTTTTATAATTTTTATTATCATACAATTAAATATATTAATCGTTAAAGTTATATATTTGAATTAAATCAGTATCTCCGTTTTCTTATTATAAGATGTTTTTGGATTCGTCTCGAAGAGCATTTTCAAGATATCATTTTTTTGTAATTTTTATTATCATACAATTAAATATATTAATCGTTAAAGTTATGTGTTTGAATTAGATCAAAATCTCTATTTCTTTATTATAATATGTTTTTTGATTCGTATCGGAGAGTATTTTAAAATATCATTTTTAAAAAAAAAATTATTATCATACAATTAAAGATATTATTCGTCAAAGATATTATCATACAATTGAATGATCTCAAAATCTCAATTTCTTTATTATAAAATGTTTTTGGATTCGTCTCGAAAAGTATTTTCAAAATCAAAGTTATATATTAAAAGTGAAATTAAACAATAATATTTCAATTAATTTTGTTGGATTGATTGAATATTCATCCATCGGAAAGATAATAATGGATGGATTAGATAGGATTTTATCTTTAATGGATTGATTTGATTTTTTGAATGAAGTTGTAATTGTAATTGTTTTTGGGTTTAGAGAGAAGCTGATTTCAATTTTGATTTTAGGGTTTTAGTAAATTTTTGGTTTTTGGTTCAGTTTACAGTTAACTGGTTTTGTATTTAAAAAAACTAGTTAACTGAACTGTTGTCTCACAAACTAGTAACTGATTTTTATTTTTTTATATAATTTATTTAAGTTTTTAAAATTAATAATAAGTTTTAATGTTTTTATTTAATATTTACTGTTTTTTTAAATTAATTAATATAAATAAATAAAAAAACAGAGAAAAAAAATTTGGTTTTTTTTTTAAAATTTTTAATGCCACGTGGCAAAAAAAATAATTAAAAAATAATTTGGTTTTTTTAAAATTTTTAATGCCACGTGGCAAAAAAAAAATAAAAAAAAAAAATATCCACGTGGAGGTGCCACGTGGAGATTCCCTGCATTGGTGTCACTCCAGGGGGTATCCCAAAGAATCTTCAGTCTACAATGGGGGGATCTTAAAATTTTTTTTTACAGGGGGTATCCCAAACCGACCTACTTTGCAGGGGGGTATCAACTATTTAACCCTAAATAAAATAAGTAACAAAATATGAGATTTGTTAGTTATGAGATAATTATTAAGCCAAATTTGTTATGATTATTTTTATTTGAAATAAAACAAATTTGTTATGAACTAATTTATGTGCGATACATATGTAGTTTTATTGTCCATTGAATTTTTTTTTTAAAAAAAATGAAAGTTTGTCGGGCCGGCCCATCAGCCCATGTAGGCATTTGCTTATCAGGCCGGACTAGGTGGATCGGGCCTTGGACCTTAGCGTGCAGGCCCACTTAAGCCCCTTTATATGTTTTGTCCCTCTGGGCCGAGGCGGGGCGGCCCTTTTGACAACTCTAGAAACCCCTAATAAAAAAATACAATAAAATTTAAAAAGAGTTATTCTATATTTAAATGTAATAAATAACATAAAAAAACACATCAAAAGTAGTTATCATAGTAAATAACATCCAAAAGAGATATATTTTAATTATTAACATCAAAATACAACTTTAAACTAATATCATTATCAACTTTCTGTAGATTGTTAAAAAGAGGCATCATATTATGTGCATTTACTTTTATTAATTTATTTATTTTCAAATAATTGGAATACTTATTTTTAAATATTAATCACAATTTTTTCAGAATAATTAATATGGTAATGTTACTAATTTTAAGAGTTTGAGTTAAGTAAGACAATTTTGTGCTTAAGAATGAGTATATGTTTTATTTAAACACTCCTTTGATCCTAATTATAAGAAAAAATCTACTTTTTTAATTCATAGAATATTTGATTTATTTGACCAACTACATCAAATATTCTATGAATCAAAAAAGTAGATTTTTCATTATAATTAGGACTAGAGGGAGTACAAAATGTTGTTGATTTACATTTTGTTTGGTAGTAATGTTATTTCTTTTTTACAATCAAATGAAAGTTAATCAAGAACACGTCATTAAACTTAGCTATTATAAATGTTTTTGTTGAAGTCAAAACCGTTTTGATGAATGTTTTAATGACAACAAACCTTATGAAATAAATGTTAAGTTTTATGAATGGTGATCTACTGATGTTTGCACTTGAGTTTTTGTTGAATGATAGATAACGAATAAAATGGACAAGCTAGAGGCCACTCATATCAACAAGTGCATTTTATATACTCAAACAATGAAAGAATTGGAGTATCATCAGATGATCATAACGATAGCATCACAAGCTTCATGAATCTATTGAAAGGATGTTGTTTGAATCTTAAGAGCATCCATTGAAGGATCAAGCAAGAAAGTGAGCTTCATGAGTAATTGTCTTCCTCATCACCGCAAGGTTCACAACAAGTATTAATTGTTCAAGGAATGATTTGAGGATCGTAGTTGAAGAATCAAAATGGAAAACCTACATCACAAGCTACACAAAGAATATATTTGATGTTATGTGAAAAAACTCACATTGAGTTTTGTGTTACATGCTTTGAGGATTTACCACTACAATTAACATCAATGGGAATGATGCATTTGTTAAGGATCTTCAAAACCTACTCAAAGTATCAACTTACCAAAGCTTCTCAAAGATGACAAGGTTTGAAAATAATGTTCCATGAGTTCTTCAAATGAGTTAGGCACAAGGCATAAAAGTTTTAATCATTTTCAATGATGAGTATACTCACGCCTCCACTAAAAAATGTAGTTTCCTCTCTCCAAAGACTTTTGTGTACAAGAAAGGACAAGTGAACAGTACTTAAAGGACATACAGCTGCATCTCTCTACCTTTACAGCTGGTTATTCAGAGAAGAATCAAAGCTCCTTGGAGACCAAGGTTACTGCCCAGTTTGGAGAACATTCTCAGAACGTTCTATGAGAATGGTGTTCTTATCATTTAAATATTCAAACTCATGGACAACTGATTCAAACGTGCTTAAATGATATATAACGGTTATCCTTGAAGAAAAAGCAAGAAGGAATCATTTACAGCTCACTATAAGCTAATCTCACATGCTCCATTTAGAATCAAGAAGAAGCAACATTTTCCTATGTGATACTTCTCTCTCCAAAGACTTTGTGATCAACAAGTACAAGTGAATAATGCTTGGTTGTACTTTAAAGCTTTACTACTGACCTTCTGCAGCTGGCATCACACGTGATTGATCATTTTTACTTGAAGAACAAGTTCATCCTCTACCCAGAATTTGGAGAACGTTCTCAGAACGTTTGCAAGAGAGAGGTTCTTCATCACTTTAATATTCAAATCTCTTGACAGCTGTGTTTCACGTGCCTAAAAGGTCAACAACGGTTTTTCTTGTTGAATAAGATTACAAGGAATCATTTACAGCTCACAGCTAGCTTCTTTACCACACTCCATTTGAATCAAAGACAAAGGCTCAGATCTAAGGTCATTCTCAGAACGATCTCCCAAGCTCAGCAACTTTTGAATTTAATGAGCTGTCATTTTAAAGGTGTTTAACAGCTAGTTTCTGATCCAAACGGACATACTTCTTCACCAAGACATACAAGGACATATCTCAGCTATAAATAGAGCACTTGGTTACCTTTGAAGAGTAAGAGTTGAAGCTACAAATCATCATACACTTGTTTTTGTCTACAAGTCACGAAACTCTTCTTTCATCACTCACACTCAAGATCTTCATTCTCAACAATACTTCTGAGTTACTGAGTGTTTTTATTTGCTTCTCAAACTAGCCTTTGAGTTTCTACAAGCAAATATCTCAAGAGACCACTTTTCAACAATATCCACTTTTAAGTGATTGTATCTTTGTCTCTTCATTTTACCACTCATACTCCAGCTCCTTATCATCTCTTGGATCAAATATTTTGAGTGTACTGAGTGTAATTTTTTATAAGCTTCTCAACGTCGTTTGAGTTTATTGTAAGCTTAGATCCAAATCATTATCTTTGTAAAAGAAAGATTGGCTCAAGTCAATACGTAACTATTGATTGAGTGACACCCTTACTAGCTTGGAGGGCTGGCGTAGTTTTAAGCTTGTAGGGCTTAAGGTTTTTGATCTTGGTTTAAATCAAAGAAGATTTGTATTTGAGATCGGTAGTATCTCAAAGATCATAGTGGAAAACTCACGTGCGTGGGGACTGGACGTAACCCAGGATTCGGGTGAACCAGTATAAATTTGTGTGTGAATTTCTCTTACCTTTAACTCTTTATTTACTGTAAACACACATCACACATACCACTTCATTTACATTCAATTTGGACTTTTACGCAGTAGAGAACGTTCTCAGAACAATCTGTTTAATAATACAAAACGTTCTCAGATCAAGCTCTTATATTATTCACTAACATTTATCCAAGTATACACTTGAGATCAGTTTTGGTAGATTGCAGGATTAATTTTTAAAAGGGTCACAATTCAAACCCCCCCTTTCTTGTGACTATTTCTTCCACTTCAATTGGCATCAGAGCTCTGCCTCTAAGGTTTGAGCACTTAACAGTGTAAGAGGAAAAGATTCGGGAAGAAGTGATGTCAAAACCTGCAAATCAAAGTACTTGCCATAAATGCAAAAAGAAGGGGCATTCCAAAACTAAATGTCCTTATAAGAAGAAAGCGCAAAGAAAGCTCGCTTCCAAAGGAAAATCTATGATGGCAACAAAAGGTGACTTTGATGACTCAAAACTACAAGAAAATGCCAACACATGTTCAATGGTAAATGAAGAGGTAACAACTTCTGAACCTTGTCCTTTATGTAAAGAAATGGAAGTTGGATTTGATGGTCTTGTAAATGATTCAAAATCTTTATCTCAAAAATGTATATTTCTAGAAAATCAATTATTTGAGATAAAGAAAGAAAATGAGAAATTGCAAATCTTGAACGATAAATACTTTAAAATTATTCAAGAATTGCAATACTCTCATTTGGAAATGTTTGAACAACAAAAGATTCTCAAAGAAGAACAAATCAATAATAATCTTACAGAATGTTCTATGATTCATGAAGATAATGTTGTTTTGAAAGAAAATGTTTTAGATATGAAAAATGACATTACAAGCTCTGCAAAATCTGCAGAAACTTTTCAAAACATTAAGGAATCACAAGTAGTAATTTTGGATAAAACTAGTTTAGGTTGTAGAACTTTTCAAAAACAAAATCCATATGAGAATTTTTTAATTCCTCATAAAGACCAAAATATACAGAGATACAAATGCTCATATTGTTACAAATATGGTCATGTTGAATCCTTTTGTTTTAAGAAAAGATTTAAAAGAAAAGAACATTATCATCAGAAACAAGAACATTCTCAGAAGGTTCTCAAAATGCATTCTTACTCCAAAACTTCCTATAAGAGATCATCTTATCATCATAAGAAGAAATCTTGTAAGAGGAATAACACTAACCTTCAAGGACCCAGATCACTATGGGTACCAAAATCATTACTAACTTGTGTTGCAGGAATATCTTTAAGCAATCAAGAAAAAGCCTTGAGACTTGAAAAATTGATGCTCAAAGAATATGACTTCGGAAAGAATACATTTCCTCACATTTAAAAAGAGAGAAATGAGAATCTGCATAAATTAAGGATGGTTGTTATGTGAAAACTTTAACATATAAGTATATTAAATTTTTTCAAAATTGGAATTTAAGTTATTTCATATTCCTCCTCATGATCATGTCTTTTTTAAAAAATCTTTATGTTTAATACTTGAATGATTTTTAAATCATATCATGTTTTAAAGCCTTTTGAAAAAGATAAATATTTTTGGCATAAATGAGTTTGTCAAGTAAGTATGACACTTTGGCAAATTTATCCTAATTTGGTCTGGTAAGATATTTTTCAAAAATGGTTTTTGAAAATGATATAGTTTCTAGACTTGCATTTATTGTGTCAAGAGTTGTATTCATTTCAAAAATACAATTTCAACCAAAACGTCTAGAACCACTTTATATTGGTTTATTTTGTTCTTGTCAAAACTACAAGTCTTATGACTTCTTTATACTTGATAATTTATTCAAAGATTCATTTGGAATCTATTTTTGAAGCATAAGAATGATTTCTTTTAAGCTTTTTAAAGTTCTTTGAAAAAGGGTTCGTTTGTTAAAAGCTCAAAAATCATTTTGTATAAGTAGTGATCATGTGGAGATTATGAAAAACTTTCTTTCACAATCTTCTTTAATGCAAATGGTAGTTCACTTGATTTTTCTTGACTTAGTATTTCAACAAAAATTGTTTTATAAAAGAAATATTCAATGCATGAAATATTTGTAATCAAAGTGTTGATAAATACTTTTGTAAGAAGCCTTTGACAATGCATGCTTTGTTTTTTAATCTTGTTTCTATCTTGAGTAAAACTCCATGTCATTTTAAAAATATAAAAGTTCAATCATATCATGATTTTATATTTTTAATGTCATTAATGTTTTTGCATAGTAAAGGAAAACATTGAGAAAATTGTTTCAACAAAATATCAAGAGCATATTTATTTTACTTTCTCTAAAATTACAATATTTGCAATCTAAATTTTCATGTTGTATAAAAATCATGCATATTAATTTTTGATGAGTTTCATGATAAAAGAAGAAATGATGATGGTGTTGATGTTACTGAATAACAACGATAAGAAATCATAGATCATAGCTTTCTCCAAATCACAAGAACTTTCTCCGTTAGAAGGTGCAATGATATATGGAGAAAATTGGTACACCACTTTGAGATTATGAAGAGATGATTTAATCATGGAGATGTTGAATGAAATTGTTGGTACAATGGAACGATCTCCTTCATCAACTATCAAGAAGGAATACAAGTTGTTTCAAGACACATATCAACATTGTGTATTTCCATGAAAAAGAAGCAAAGGAAAGGTGAACTTCAAGAAGAAGAAATGGACAATTCTTTTGACTTCAAAAATGTCCATCATATGAAAAAGGAGATTGTTAATCTTGAGGAATATGTTACTGAGGTTGGGAACAAATGGAAAAGAGAAGAATTTGAAAAAGAAAGTAACTTGGATAAGTTACTTGAAGTTGCGTTCCAGCAGGTCAATCTAAGAATGTTCTCCCTGCTAAGGTTTTACTTTCACAATCAACTTGAGTAACCAATCATTCTTTTCACCATTGAAGAATTCTAGCCAAGGATCTCTACAATCTTTTTCAGTTCTGAATTCTCAATGAATTGGTTAAAAGCACCATTGGTGGAAAGAGAACAAAACTTATTTTTGAAGAAAAATGAAAGATGAATATGCATATGGATGTCATTCTTGAAAGATCATAATGTTCTAAGAACATTCACAAGGAAAATCAAATGATGATGAAATCTCAATGCTTCTGACTACAACATTGAGTTATGAGTAAATTGTTCTAAACACGGTGATATCTTCATCCCTATTACCTAAAGTTACTCTACAAGGATGATAAGTCTTAGAGAATATATAAGAAGATAAATTTACTCAACATTGGAGAATACATCAAAGGATAAAACTTCTCTCCTCAACTAGCAATCAAGTGTCATCTCTTTACAATGATGAGCATGCGATGGAATTACAAAACAATTAAAGACGCTCTCATTATTAAATCTCAAGTAAGGAAATCCATCAAATGAGGTACTCCAAAATCTTATAACATTTGCATTATAATAAGCTTGAATATCTTTATGCAATGTTACTATGTGATTGATTGGATGATCTTGAAATTTCAAATGCATTCTAAATTTTCTCTATGTAAGCATATGACATTAAAGCTTAAATGAGCACATCATTTTTTTGTCATGACTGATATATGCTTATGCTTAAATCACATAAATTTAATGCAATAAGGTTTGCACTCTTTTTTCTTACACTTTTTATGATTTTTGCACACAATTATCTCTTTCAAAATATCATGCTAAGTGTGAAATGAATGAACTCCATTCTAATGCAAATTTACTTCTTTACACCCTTGTAAGCAATACTTTTTCAAATATACTTACTCGTATTGCTATCAATGTTTTGTTAAGGGGTATTTTATCAAGATTGATTTGCTTCATAAGTTTTGTTCACATTTTAACAATGATCAATTTTCAATTTTAATTTGACATGCCAAATGTCGAAGAATTAACACTTGTCTTAATTAATTTTTTGTCTTGTGACAAATGTCTTTGTGTATTGATTACAATGTTGGTCAATCCTTTTTATGTGCAAGTCATGTTATATGCTTAATGAAAACTTATTCTTGATGATCATTGAATAATTTTTGGAGTTAGTCTCTTAATTATCCTTCATGTTAGACCAACATTTTTAGTAGAAGAAAAGTGACAAAATACTTGTGATTTTGATAATCAATTATATGTCATACTTTGTTCTTACATAAGCCTGACTTATAGTACCTTTTTTATGAAAAATATTTTTTCTATAAGTCTTTTAAATGTGCACCTTTCTTAATATAAAAGTTTGGATGAATCCAATTTTATTGCACATTTTGATTAGCCTATTGTTTGCTTAATGCTTAAGTATAACTTTTGAATATGGCTTGATTTTATTATGGCTTATGTAAAATATCCTTCGTCAAAGGTCTTAAATGAATATCCATTTTTTGTTGGATATATTCTTTGAAGGATTTTAACAAGAGAATATATGATTGGTCTTCATAAGAATAATTTTGTGTCAACTCTCCATAAAATTAGGATTTGATCTAAGAATAAAAATCTTGCACATTATATTATTAAACTCATTTGACTTTTTCTCAACATCAAGTATCATTTTTAATGTGTCATCATATTTCCACACTTGCATGTTATGTTGTCAAAATTGAGATGTGGACAAATATTTTTGCAAAGGACAATCCTCTGAATAGTTTGCCTGCTTTGAAAAAGAATCTTTTTCATCATGAAAATATTTGGAAAAGAAAGAGAAAATTCTTTTTGACATGATATCAATTTACACTGATTTTACAGCTTCCTCATATGTGCTATTTTCTCTCTAGTTTTAAAGTTCTTGGACTTTTTTTTTCTCAAATGATCTTTTATGACTACAACATAGTCTTGTCCATCATTTTGATAACGATCACGTTTTAAAGGAAAATGTTACCTCTACCCAAGTAAATTGAAACATTTAGAGATTATCCATCTCATAAGACTTAGGGGGAGTTTTCAAAATTTGAGAATGTTTGTTTCTTTATAACTTGCATTGTCATTGAGGTCAAAAGAACATTTTCTAAAAATTGAGTGTTTCACATTTGTTTTTAAAATCAAATGCTTACATGTGTTTACATGTAATTTAATCATTATTTATGATGTGATTGCAACATTGACTAAAATGATTATTGATCATCATACATGATATGTTCTTTGATGCTTAAATGCAAACTTGATAAGTTTGATATGTGAATGAACTTCATATTGCATGTTTTCTATATGCAATACATTTCTACTTTTGATTCCTATCATTGAACTTCATGTTTCATATTATTCCCAATACTTTTTGATGTATGACAAAAGGGGGAGAGATATATATGATGGGAGAGAAATGTTAGATGGAACTAATTAATGAAGAATGTTATGAATTAACCTCTTGCATGTATTTAGGGGGAGTTTAATTAGAATGATAAGAATTAAACTCTTGCATGTGTTTAGGGGGAGCTTAATTGCATATCTATGAACATTCTTGCATTTATTATTTTATCCATCCATAAAACATAAGATTTATTCAAAAGGTTTGTCATCATCAAAAAGGGGGAGATTGTTGAGGTCAAAACCGTTTTGATGAATATTTTAATGACAACAAACCTTATGAAATAAATGTTAAGTTTTATGAATGGTGATCTACTGATGTTTGCACTTGAGTTTTTGTTGAGTGATAGATAACGAATAAAATGGACAAGCTAGAGGCCACTCATATCAACAAGTGCATTTTATATACTCAAACAATGAAAGAATTGGAGTATCATCAGATGATCATAACGATAGCATCACAAGCTTCATGAATCTATTGAAAGGATGTTGTTTGAATCTTAAGAGCATCCATTGAAGGATCAAGCAAGAAAGTGAGCTTCATGGGTAATTGTCTTCCTCATCACCGCAAGGTTCACAACAAGTATTAATTGTTCAAGGAATGATTTGAGGATCGTAGTTGAAGAATCAAAATGGAAAACCTACATCACAAGCTACACAAAGAATATATTTGATGTTATGTGAAAAAACTCACATTGAGTTTTGTGTTACATGCTTTGAGGATTTACCACTACAATTAACATCAATGGGAATGATGCATTTGTTAAGGATCTTCAAAACCTACTCAAAGTATCAACTTACCAAAGCGTCTCAAAGATGACAAGGTTTGAAAATAATGTTCCATGAGTTCTTCAAATGAGTTATGCACAAGGCATAAAAGTTTTAATCATTTTCAATGATGAGTATACTCACGCCTCCACTAAAAAATCTTAAAGATACTCAATGAACAAGTAACAATGTGTGCAAAACATCAAAGAGGAATTGTGGGATGTTTTGCAACAAGATTTCAAATTTGATTGATCAAGATCAAGTGTCTCACTCCTTGAGAAAATCTTGAATGTTGTTTCAAGAATATTCTGGGAACATTCTCCAGTTCATGCTTCATTCTCACCAAGAACAAACTTCAACACAAAAGCACTTATTTCTTTAAGTCAACTATGTTCAAAGACAAAGAAGCATTTTTTCCTTGGAATTAACTCTCAGAATCTCAACAATATACATATCAAATAATGCAAGGAATATTTTGAAGGAAATATGTGACTTTCCACTTTGGCCCAAGAAAAAGGATTTATGTGCACATGGATTTAATTCAAAGACAAAGTCCAAAAGCTGTCTATTTTATCTTAGACAGATTTTTCATGGACCAATAAGATCAGTACAACACTTTGTAAGCTAGGAGTAGAGATGGACTTTATGAACCTTTAAAGGCAACATTCTCCCATGTAGTTTCCTCTCTCCAAAGACTTTTGTGTACAAGAAAGGACAAGTGAACAGTACTTAAAGGACATACAGCTGCATCTCTCTACCTTTACAGCTGGTTATTCAGAGAAGAATCAAAGCTCCTTGGAGACCAAGGTTACTGCCCAGTTTGGAGAACATTCTCAGAACGTTCTATGAGAATGGTGTTCTTATCATTTAAATATTCAAACTCATGGCCAACTGATTCAAACGTGCTTAAATGATATATAACGGTTATCCTTGAAGAAAAAGCAAGAAGGAATCATTTACAGCTCACTATAAGCTAATCTCACATGCTCCATTTAGAATCAAGAAGAAGCAACATTTTCCTATGTGATACTTCTCTCTCCAAAGACTTTGTGATCAACAAGTACAAGTGAATAATGCTTGGTTGTACTTTAAAGCTTTACTACTGACCTTCTGCAGCTGGCATCACACGTGATTGATCATTTTTACTTGAAGAACAAGTTCATCCTCTACCCAGAATTTGGAGAACGTTCTCAGAACGTTTGCAAGAGAGAGGTTCTTCATCACTTTAATATTCAAATCTCTTGACAGCTGTGTTTCACGTGCCTAAAAGGTCAACAACGGTTTTTCTTGTTGAATAAGATTACAAGGAATCATTTACAGCTCACAGCTAGCTTCTTTACCACACTCCATTTGAATCAAAGACAAAGGCTCAGATCTAAGATCATTCTCAGAACGATCTCTCAAGCTCAGCAACTTTTGAATTTAATGAGCTGTCATTTTAAAGGTGTTTAACAGCTAGTTTCTGATCCAAACGGACATACTTCTTCACCAAGACATACAAGGACATATCTCAGCTATAAATAGAGCACTTGGTTACCTTTGAAGAGTAAGAGTTGAAGCTACAAATCATCATACACTTGTTTTTGTCTACAAGTCACGAAACTCTTCTTTCATCACTCACACTCAAGATCTTCATTCTCAACAATACTTCTGAGTTACTGAGTGTTTTTATTTGCTTCTCAAACTAGCCTTTGAGTTTCTACAAGCAAATATCTCAAGAGACCACTTTTCAACAATATCCACTTTTAAGTGATTGTATCTTTGTCTCTTCATTTTACCACTCATACTCCAGCTCCTTATCATCTCTTGGATCAAATATTTTGAGTGTACTGAGTGTAATTTTTTATAAGCTTCTCAACGTCGTTTGAGTTTATTGTAAGCTTAGATCCAAATCATTATCTTTGTAAAAGAAAGATTGGCTCAAGTCAATACGTAACTATTGATTGAGTGACACCCTTACTAGCTTGGAGGGCTGGGGTAGTTTTAAGCTTGTAGGGCTTAAGGTTTTTGATCTTGGTTTAGATCAAAGAAGATTTGTATTTGAGATCGGTAGTATCTCAAAGATCATAGTGGAAAACTCACGTGCGCGGGGACTGGACGTAACCCAGGATTCGGGTGAACCAGTATAAATTTGTGTGTGAATTTCTCTTACCTTTAACGCTTTATTTACTGTAAACACACATCACACATACCACTTCATTTACATTCAATTTGGACTTTTACGCAGTAGAGAACGTTCTCAGAACAATCTGTTTAATAATACAAAACGTTCTCAGATCAAGCTCTTATATTATTCACTAACATTTATCCAAGTATACACTTGAGATCAGTTTTGGTAGATTGCAGGATTAATTTTTAAAAGGGTCACAATTCAAACCCCCCCTTTCTTGTGACTATTTCTTCCACTTCAGTTTTCTTTTTGAGTAATAATAAATTCATTAAGTTTATATTACATATATAAATTTTTTAATAAACCAATATAAAAAATGGAAGACACCCACAAGTTTGAGGCTTGTGCAGTGGCCCACCTTGCACACCCACATGACTAGCCCTTGTTCTAAACCATGTATGTCACATTTAAATCCTAATACCTATTACATTTAGCGTCTACCGATTTGATCGTCGATAAAGTGTATAAGTACTATCACCCTCCTAATTAATGGGGTTCACCCTGCAACAATTCAAATCAATGATCCAAAACAACCTTACAATTAATAAGCGGATCAATTTTCAATTAATAATATTTTAAATTATTATGGTTAAAATAGAAGTCGATTTATTTGTCCCGTGAGCTTAACTCAATTGGTTGAACATTGTATTATATATATAGCGGACTAGAGTTCTAACCCCAGTCATCTCACTTATCCACCTTATATGTGGAATTTCTAGTCACTAGACTGCTTGACAAAAAAAATGATTTACTTTATAAAAATAAATGATTTATTAGTATTACTTACCAACCCCATTTTTGCTTATGCTTCTTTAAATAAAAACAATAATTATATTTATTTTTTAAAAAAAAAAAACTGCTATTTTAGGCTTAAATGTAGTTTTGGTCCCCTATTTTATATTTATATTTACGTAACTAAAAAAACAAATTAAAAATCAAATCAAGCTTCAATCTTTATGAATCATGAACCCTAACTTAGTTCACCTCAAAACCATTGAATCCCAATAGCATTCATTCCTTTTTGTTATGTTTTTCCTCCCTTTTTTTTAAAACCAAAATATATTAACAAATAAAAGAGAAGATACAAAAGGAGAGACGCGGGGTGTTTTTGAATAATAAGAGGGTGTTTTTGAAATTTCCAAAAACGAACAAGAACATACAGGGGCGCGAAAAGAAGAAGTCAAATTCTTTATTGAAATGATAAAACACAATCAAGCGACAATAACAAAACACTATCCACAATAAGTGTATGGGGCCCAACAGGGACTATACTAATGGGCCCACTGTAATGGAGTAATTTGTGGTTAGCCCAATGACAACAACTACCCAAAAAAAGCCCCTATAAACATGTGATTGTGAGGCATGGTGAATTTCCCTAATCATATAACGATAGCACTGTAGAAGCACTAGTGCCAATGTTGGCTTTGTGTGAGGGATTAATTCTTGTCGGGTCACAACCACAAATTTAAATTATTCAAATGCACAAATGTAAAATATCGATTTAATTTCTGTGTATGTGTCTAAATAATTTAGGTTTTTGATTGTGATCACAAAAACATTAATGTGTGAGAGAGACACAAGTGAGTTGGGATTTGTGAAAGAAATTGATTATGAAATTGTGAAGAAAAACTTACCACTTGAACACCGTGCTTCTCAGCGTGGGTGAAATAAACCAGCAAACTTCCTAATATAACCGACGATAATGGTGTCATTGCTGACACCCAAAAGAACTTCGGTCGTTGTTTGCTCTGTCATCACAAATAATCACTTGTTTATTTTCATCAACTATTACAAAATAAATTGTGATCATTAAAAAATTATTTTTCTCAACAAAACAAATTGCAAGAATAATAAACATGAGATATTTTGTGGGATTCACTTTTAGTCCTTAAAAGATTGTATCAATCGGAATTTAAAATTGATAACTTATTAAATTTGATCTAACATCTACATAAAGACTACAAAAATAGAAGAGTTGAGAATCTTATGTTGTGTTAACAATATATATTGTCACATAATTTAAGAATATTAACACATTTTCACTCCAGTGCTATATTATCTTCGATGTCATTAGACTCTTACGTAAGGAAAAAAAAAATAGAATCATGTTTTCATTTTTAACTTACAATATATGGGGGTTCCATAATTGTAACAATGGTCTTCGCTTTGAAAAATATCCTTAATTACTTTTGTGGATGCCAATTCACTTATCTCCAATTTTGTGAAAATTTAAGGATTATTTTTATTTGTTCTTAAGAGTTAAGAACAATATGTGTCAAAAAAGAAGAAGCTAAGAACAATTTATTTGAGATATTCTAATTAATATACGTTAAAAACAACATTACTTATGATAAGAGCATCCTTAAAGAAATTTATGTTTACCAACTACGAATTGGTTCAAGTGGTAAGGACTTGGTCCCCTTAAGCATGTGGTCAGGGGTTCAATTCCTGGCTCATGCGTATGGAGAAAATTCGGTTGGGAGAGGAGAACCCACCTTGTGTCCCTCACAGATAGGGGTGTGCAAAAAATATGGTTATCCTTAACCAAATTACTAACCAAACCATATCCAATTTTAATATCCTAATCCATTTTTAAAAAAAACCACACCAATCCAATTAAAAAAAACCAATTCTAAACCAAATCCAATTTTTCATAATTGGTTTGAAATTGGTTTTGAAATTGAGGCCCAATTGTACAAAAAGTCCAAACATTCAAATTTAATATCATTTATATAATTTAATAAATAAATAATTTAAAAGATGGTGGAGGGGTGGTGGTGCTCCGGCGACCGGCGCGGTGGCCGGTTGCGGAGCTCCGGCAACCGGCACGGTGGCCGGTGGCGGAGCTCCGACGGCCGACACGGTGGTTGGCGGCGGTTTTCCGGTGACCGGCGGCGGATCTCCGGCGACCGGCGCGGTGGTCGGTAGTGGTGCTCCGGCGGCCGGCCTCCACCAACCACTACTAATATTAAATTATTTAATTACCATTTTTATTATTATTTTATTAAATAGTTATTATTTTTTAAATAACTTAAAAACTTTTTTTTTGTTTTTTTCTTTTTTTTAAATTAGTATTATTTTGGGCTTAGATAAAATTAAATTTTTTGGGCTTTGAAATATGTTTGGGCTTAGAAAAGAAAAACCTTTTTGAGTTGATTATAAACCAATTAATTTCATAAAATTATATTTTCTTTTTAAAATTAAACAAATTTGTTTTTTTTAACCAATAATAAAAAAAATTAAAATGAAAAGGAAAAAATTGATTTAAAAGTAGTTCAAGTAAGTAACCAAATTATTATTACGAATCGGTTATTAATTGGTTTTAAACCGGTTATAAACCATATCCAAATTAGTTTTATATAATAACCAATTTTTTATTAAAATGGTTTTGGATCTTAAACCAAACCATAAATTTGGAGTGGTGTGGTGTGGTTTTTAAACCATGCACACCCGTACTCACAGATTCCCTGATGGAGATTAGTCATCGCTAACGGCGGTGGAAACTTCGTACCAATATCATGGTAACCCAAAAAAAATAAAATTATGTTCATTTCCATTAGGTTCATCATGGAATACTTGTTCTAGAGTGGGAATCGAATTAATGTCCACGAATTTAGCTAATTTTGCAAAAATAATGTCATCTATAATATCTAATATATAAAAGATACTATTTTCTATACTATGTCTAAGGTGTAGTATACCAATTTGTCATGGTTGATGATGGTGGAAACATCACCAAAAGAGGATCTTCTAATGTCAATTAACTTGAAAATTCGCTAACTTTATAAAGAAAGTATAGTTTGTTTAATTAGGATTGAAAATAATATAGTTAATCAAAAGAATAACAAGTAGGTTTGAAATTCAATTCCCCAAAAAACATGGTGTGTTAATTAATTAACTAAGGCAAAAAATACAACATTTGGTTGGTAAGTCTTTTTCTTTGATATAGTTATGGAAAGCTAAACAGTGCCCTCGAGGCATTGGTTAAACATATTAAATAGAAATTATGTCTTAAATTCCGTGCATTCAATACCTCAAAAGCATAAAAAGTTGTCTTTGAGATATTAATTTTACTTTTTATTTTCTTTTTTAGTATATTTAACAAGTGCCCCGGGGGCACTATTTAGCATGACCCTATAGTTATAATTAACTTTATAGTTAACTTCGAGGAATTAAGTAATTTTTTTTGTCAAGTGAGGAATTAAGTATTAACACAATATATATGTGAGTGAAAGTAGAATATAAATAATTAAAGTGTGGGTTAGGTGAAAATACTTACAATGTATCTTGTGAGTGTGACGAGGAGGAAAAAAATAAAGCAACATCCCAACACTGCACTTTCCCACCTCCACTGCAGTAGGTCACTTGAATAGGTAAGAAATTACAAAAGTGTGTTATATAAAATTACTCACACACAAATGTGGACACTGAACATGATACTAATATTGATAAGTCAACACCGATAATAATTTAAAAAAATTACATAATTTAATATAAATATATATATATCGGTGTGGTGTCAGTATTGGACACCAATATATGTCTGACACTGAAATATATCTAATTTAAAGAATGTTTGTGATTCATAGATTATGAAGCATTAAAATTAATGTCATGTAATACAAAATAATTGAAATTTTGTATATAATAAAATGAATAATGTTGGAGATATGCATGTGTGTGGTATGATGAGGTGCACAATAATATAATGTAATGTGTTGTGATTGTATTTTAGTGGATGAAAAATACAACACTAGTGTCACGGAGTAACAAGACAAAGTAGCTATCTAGCTGTAGTGTTTCAACAAGTTGTTGGAACAGGGCAAAGTTATTATGCATAAGCCCATCCTTATGCATGGTACATAAGGCATTTCCAGCAATTGGATGTTGTTTACTTCGCGCGCCCCCCAGTTTGCTACGCGCGCCCCCCAACCCCCCCCAAATTGCTACGCGCGCCCCTCAGACCCCCCCAAATTGCTACGCGCGCCCCCCATTTTCTAGCACACCCCCTAGTTTAATTTTTTTTTTTTAGATTTCTAGCACACCCCCCATTTTCAATTAAATAATTACTTTTGTTCCTTTGAAGTACATACTATAAGTACCCCCCCAGCCCCCTATTTACTCCGCGCGCCCCCCATTGCTACGCCCCCCATTACTACATGCGCCAAAACCATTTCTGCTGTAGAATGGTTTCAAATATGTGTACTCCAAAACCATTTGTGCTGTGGAATGGTTTCAGAGACCTGTACTCAAAACTATTTAATGTACTTAATTATGTCAAAATTCATTTTAATTTAAAATGATTTTAACCTAAACCATAAGTATAACTTAATGGTTTCACTAGTGTTGTATCTGAAAACCAAAGTAGCTCTCTTATGGTTTCAAATAAAATATTTATATTTAATTTAAAATTGATATTATAACTGAAACCATAAGTGTGACTTAATGGTTTCACTAGTTTTGTATCTGAAACCAAAATAGCCTTCTTATGGTTTCTAATAAAATATCCATATTTAATTTAAAATAAATATTTTAACTGAAACCATAAGTGTGACTTAATGGTTTCAGTAGTGTTTTATGTGAAACCAAAGTAGATCTCTTATGGTTTCCATAATTATAGTACATGTTTTAGTATGTAATTTTAAATTAAAATATGGCTATATATTATAATCATCCAACACAATTAATTGAAAAATGGGCTCTTATAGTATGTACTTCAAAGGAACAAAAGTAATTATTTAATTGAAAATGGGGGGTGTGCTAAAAATCTAAAAAAAAAAAAAAAGTAAACTGGGGGGTGTGTTAGAAAATGGGGGGCGCGCGTAGCAATTTGGGGGGCTGGGGGCGCGCGTAGCAATTTTGGGGGGCGCGCGTAGCAATTTTGGGGGGCTAGGGTGGGGGGCGCGCGTAGCAATTGGGGGGTGAGCAGTTGGGGGGCGCGCGTAGCAAACTGGGGGGGCGCGCATAGCAACTTATGCATGGTGCATAAGCTTTGGGCTTATGCAGGATAACCAGCCCCGTTGGAACATAGAGCACATTTATGTGTGAATTGAAAATAAAATTATTAAGTCCCACATCGGTTAGTAAGACTTTATATTTTATTATCACATTTTTTTGTTATGGGAAGTCACTCGAGGTTACTAAATAATAGGAAGAATAATAGAACAAGTTAAAACATGTTTTCCTATTTACACGACCACCTCACCCATTTATTTAGTGATCAGTATAATCTAAAAGAACAGGAAGTTAGTGGAAAAATCACTTCTGTTAAAATTGTGTGAAGTTTTGAGAAACTACCCTTGAAAAAAATAACACCACACTAGAGTGGCGGCTAACATTGAAAAACCGTACAACCAATTTCATATGCCTAAAGAATTGAAACTGGTATGTTATTCTCAGTTAGTTTGAGTCAAAGAGACCTTGTTTCTCTTATCTATGTTCGTCTCAATCCTCTAATACAGGTATGCCACATCCTAATCCTTGACACATAGTGAAGTGGTTTTGGCCACTGTTCACGAGCTTTAGCCTATCCACGTGTCCCTTTAAAGTATTTTCATTTTTATATTTTTTTGTTAGCTTATTATTGCCCTTTTGTTAGCTTATTATTGCTCTTTTGCCCTTTTGTCTTATAGGGAGGCCCATTTTCTGATTTATTCATTTCAATTTAATTTGTTATTTATTTAAGTCATTAATGCTTCTTATACCACACACTTTGTTTGTGGACTTTTTTTCAATGTGAGCTGTAAATCTTGCTTTCCAAGTTTTTGTACTACTAAAAAATTAATAAAAATTAATAAAGTATACTACATATTTGACTTTTGAGTCTGGTTACAATAAATTCAAATCTTGATGAGCAAGTAACAGGGCAATACTGTCTTTCTGTACCATTTCAAAACAATATAAATTGCTAACTTCCCTTCACAACACAAATGAATGCAATTGTCATTCTCTTTGCTTTAAATTGTTCTCTTGAGCCTGAAAATGGTAAGCAACATGGTAAACTCATTAGAATAGCTCTCCTCCACAATCAATGTTTTAGTGAAGCATTAATATATGAACAAAGCATGAAACCATGAACCATTTACCTTGACAATTTATTATCTGTGATTATATTTAATTTGTTCTTTGTTCTTTTTATAGGCCAGCCTCAGTTTTTCAAAGATCTAGCTTGTGTTAAACAAAGGTAAATAAATGTTTTTGTATCAAGTTTATTTTGGTATTTATTTTGGTTTGTTGTTTTGTACAAAGCATATAAATTACATTTTTTCCTGCAGCCATAACAAAAAAATTGTGGTGCAATTATCTAACGATTACTTCTCGGCAAATAGACAATGAAAATATGGTCTTTTCAACATAGTAAAAGATGTTAAAATGCTAATGTGATTGCAGCTATAGCTATGGAAAGCTAGCATTTGAGAAAAACAGTTTTTCTATCAAGCATAATTACATGAATATGTCATTAGTGAATGAAAGTCATTACAATGCAACCAGTTTTCAAGTCACTTAGATGTGAATCTGACAGCAACCGGTTTTCAAATAAGGTGTTCAAATTAAGCCATATATTCTATATACTTATTATGTGCAAAAGAAAATAAAGATCTCATAATCACCAAGAAGCAATATTATTAAATTTATAAAGAACATGGTATAACAAATCAAGTTCAGAGACATATGATGCTAATGATGCTAATTAGAGTATCTCCCATTGAATTCACTTATTAATTTCTTAAGCTTAACTAACTATTACTTATTTTGTTTTCACAATTGGAACATGTACATGATTATTTCAATTTAAGGACCCTCTTTGAGTAAGGAGCCTTTGCTTAAAATAAATTAATTTAATCAATTAAATTAGAAACTCTTGGAGTAAAAAGTGATTGAAATCTTAGAAGAGTCTTGGTATAATATTATCCACCTAATAGTAAAATAAGAAACCATAATGAAATTTATGACCTTCAACGGAAGAAAAAAAAGAGAATAAACTCAAATGTGTGCCAAAAAAATACCTCACATTGTATGACATAGCAAGAGCTTGCCAAGGACCATCAATTAGAAAGAGTTCCTCCCAAACCGTCCAAAGCATCAGAGCTATCCTGTCACACAACAAAACCACTTAGTGCAATCCTTTATGAGAGAACATGGGTCAAATCTAATGAATTTCCTTCACAAGCCAGAATCACGATAAAATTTTATAAAAAATGCTCTACAAAGTTGACAAATTCAGGTTGGGAATCATTAAAATGAAATGGGTTTCGTGTTGAGTACCATGTCTGAAAATGAAAGTAGATAAACAAGAATTTGTATGAAATGGGATTCTTGGGGACTATGCACTTCCCTCCCTTAACTCAAATACAAGAACCTAGAAAATTTACAATTCCACACTTAATTTTGATCAATTTCCCTATAAATTAATACGTCTAGGAAAAACTATTATAGACAAAAAGTGATTGAAATCTTAAGATAAGAACTCAAAATAAGTTGCATCAATAATGATCAATGTAAATTATAGAAAAATAACCCTAAGCCATCTTCTTACATGACTCTTTGTCACTTTGAAATCCTGGATATTCATAGGCCTGTTCAACTTTTACATCCTGAGCATCTTGGCTATTTGACCTTCAGTATCTTTCTTCCTTTTTTTTCTTCTGCTGAAAACAAGTATGGTAATCAACTTAATAATATCATAGAATCATAGGATTATAGTAATTGCAACCAAGACCTTTTTTTATCTCTTGCTGAACTAATTATCTAACAGGAATATAAGCAACTGTGGTCCATATCTTGTGCATTTACAAATTTATGAAAATGAAAAGCAGGTGTAGGTTGTATTTCAATAATTAAGTTAATTTCACAAGTACTAATTTCTATAAAATTAAATATCCTGTAAGTACTAATTTGGAAAGTACAAATTGCAATCTGTCCCAAGTAGTGTCATCCACAAAATTTACCTTCCATTATAGGGTTTTAATAATAAATTGGTACAAAAGACTAAGCACTTAATATAGGACTGCAAATCGTAATTAAACAGGTAGAGCACTCATGATAATAACTAAGTAGTAAGAAAGCAAATCTTGAGAGATAAGATAATAATATAATTCAGTGGGATAACGTAAGAAATATAACACGTACAAGTTGAAGGTTAAGTACAAGTTTGTTGCAAATATAACCTCTTAAAGATAAAATTACGCAAAACTTATTAAAGTAGTGTAACAAATACATGGTTAAACTTATAAACTTATTTAATCAAAAAATAAGTGCAGAAAATTATGAATATATTATCATAGAACCATCACTTTTGTTCTAAGAAATTTGAGTTTAATGGAAACCGATGCACCAAAAAGAACACTTTTTTTTATTAAAAAAAAAACAAAATATCTCTGAAGACTAACAAGAAAAGTTGTTCAAATCTCCTCGACAAATACAAAACAGAACCAAGACAAAACGAGGGTTTGTACACAACAAATTAAAATGAGGGTGTAACACGTACCCTTGGCTACAATAGATACATGTTTGACTGTGGCTTGAAGCTACTGCAACCAGAGTCCAACATACCTGAAACAGAAGAAAAATTTATTATCTTAAAAGGGAAGATCCAAATTGAAACAGAACAATACGAAAGAATATCGTAAAAAATTAATCATTGCAGCGACGATGACTTCCGACACGGTGGTCGACGATAACAGTACCCATATCGTGAAATAAAGCAGTGAAATAGAGAGTACATATTATAAGGATTACAGATCCGATACTCACTCTATGGAATAGATAAGATGTGGTTGACAATGGAGATTTTGACGGCAATGGTTTGGTGATTAACAAAAATAGTCCTTTCCCGATGGATAGTTAGAGACATGAGGAGATGAAGAACAGGAGGTTGTTTTGGTCAAACGAGGGCTGGCTCATCGGTGGGTGTTGGAGCAAGCCTTGCGGCGGCGTATTATGAGGGAGAGATGAAAGAGCGCATCATAGATTAGGGTTACAATGAGACTGTAGAACCAAGCAGAATGAAAAAAATTTGCCTAAGAGATAAAAGTTGTGGGTCTAGGGGTATTGATTAGGCTTGGCCCAACTCTGGTAGCATATGGTGGTGTTTATCTAAACCGGTGGTGTGAATGCTATTGTGACCAAATTTTCATTTTAATTAAATTTAATAAAACAATTTCTTTCCTTTGTGGTGAATAATAAAATAAAGTAGAATGTTAATATGTTCCTTCAAACTATTTTTATGAAGATATATATGGTCAATTTTTATTGAAACTTGTCATTTAAAAAAAAAATTGTTTCAAATTATTAAAAGCAGTGATTTCAAATTATTAATACTTTTAATTTAATATTTTTTGTTTTGGTTAATTGATTGCTTCATTTTAAATTAACTAATTCCTATTGTATAAAATCTTTTGTATGTTATAGATAGTTCTTATTGATATTGTTAGTGATGGAAATTTACTTTTTTTAATATTATATAATATAAAATAATAAACCGCATATTTTAATTTATACTTTGAGATAACAATCGTCTCTTATTAGTGCTTAACCCCTCATATGACATAGTCAATTATTATAAACTTTGATGTATTTTGTTTTAAAATATGTGTTCATTTTAATTTGTTAATCTTTTTTTTTGTTTCTATTAGTTGACTTTGTTCAAAAAGTATTTTGGATTTAGTTTTATAATATGTTGATTCTTATTCTGATTTTATTCTGATTCTCATTCTATTTATATTGATTTAATATCTTCATATTTATATTTAATTATTCATCTTCCACCAAATTCGCATACAAAATCTTCATTCCCCTTATAAATAGACATGCAAATATTTTTTTTCTATTCATATTAGTTTTGGTTTCTTCTCTTCTTCTTACGTCTATCCTTTTACTTTGAAATCAAACATTGTATCTTTGCATCTTTGAAAAATATAGAAATAATATTTAATCCCCCTTAAGCACTGATATTTAGATTCTAATCATCATCTTTGCCACTTATTTTTGTATTATTCGCTAAGGTATTTTGTATACATTATTAAAAGGTTAATGGATATAGGTATATACAGTAACTGTGTAAACCATTATGTTTTTCTCATTCGTCCCGAACATGTAATTAATGACCTCTAATATAAACCAACAGTACTGCATGCAACTTATCATTTTAGTTTTGGACTGCATAAATTTTCCACCAAATAACTAAGAAAATATTGCATTCATCCTGTTCCATTTTACAGATTGTCTTATTATCTTTCCAATATGTCATCGTCACATTGCCTGTCAACTGCTCGCGAGATAATGAATTTACATGACCAAGCTGTGCAAGATTACAGTCATATAGACAATTCAAACACTTTGTTTATTTTAAGAGGTACAGTCGCTATTCTATACTTTCAATTAATTGATGTTTTCTCACTTTGCATGTAGCTCTCTTTTTAATCATAATATTGCAATCGACCATGATATACTCAAAAACTTTTATTTGTAGATATTGATCCCACTGTCCAAAGTTACTCTCTTATGACAAAAACATGCTTTGTCGAATTTGATCCAATGAATGTAAGTTAGAATACTGTTTTGCTCATTTAAAATTTCCAGATATTAAATATAGACTAACTGCTTGAAATTTTGTATAGCCCCGTGCAAAGTTACCTGCGTGTTTAACACGGGACATAGGTAAATACATTGGGAATTATGTGATGTTGGAGGATCCAAAAAAAAATCAAGTTCAGGTCTCTATCGAGAAGAAGAACTCAAAAATATATTTCACATGCGGCTGGACCCGCTTACGGCACTTATACCGGCTTGATTCTGGTGGATGGGTCACTCTTCTATTTATAAATCCTACTCTTTTTCAGATAAAGATTTGGCAACTTACAGGAATTGAGAAAGATTATCCCCAGAAAAATCCTCCCCATATGCTAATGTTACATCAAGAATCCAGTGAATGCTTTAGCAATGGCCCTGTACCAATTTTTATATCTCCAAAGAGTTTCATGCATACACTTGAAAAATCCTTGAATCCGGCAGACGTTGGATCAGGAGTCTTGGTAAGTTCTTTCTCTTTTGCTACTTATTATCTCTCATGTATTATGTGTAGTTAAGTGTTTCATATAGCAAATAACCTTTTGTTTCAATAATAAACAGACACTCACTTGGAATGGATTTTGCAAAATCGCACTTCCTAATGAAAATTCTGAAATAACTATGGTAGACTGGCTAGGATATATCTGGAAGTGCCATCTTGAAATTGATGAACATCCTGAAAAAAATTGCAAGATTACCGGTAAATGGCGAAATTTTTGCCGAGCACGTAGGTTATCAGATGGTGTTACTGTCAAATTTGGTGTCACGGATCACTCAAACAATAAAGTCGTTCATTTAAAGATATCTCCTTTCATAGGCCTTCGCACAATTTTAATTGCTCCTACAACAGTTGAGGGCCAAAAACCTTTCTATCAATCAGAGAATTACTTTATGCTATAAAGAATGCCAGGCTTTACCATTGGAACTTTATATGCCAAACTTAATGAAAGATGATTTTGTATTTTGTATCCACCAGTGGTAATAAAATATTTTTTAGTGGATCTGTGTTGGAATTTTATTACCTCACATTTTTTTTTTGTCTTTCAAATAATTTGAAATGAGTTTGTTGACGAATAAGTGACAAAACTTTGCCATGAAGTAGATGTGATTGAGTTGCGGCCATGATAAATAACCATATTAAATTGACATTTTTTATCGATTCAAATTCATTTGATATTAACACTAGGTATATATTTTTTTAGTTAAACATTAGCATTGACACCCGTGCAACTTTTGCCGCCGACGACGAATATGGATCATCCGTTCACCGTATGGTATCTTTTTTGATAATTTTTTATATTTTTAAATTTGTATTTTAGTCAATTGTTACAATTCTAATGGTATTGAAACATGTTTAAATCCGTGCATGCACGGGTCAAAGATACTAGTTTTATCTTATTTGAAACTATTGGTATGCTAGTAATTAGTGTGAAGATGAAGGCTAACTACATGACACTATAGTTGAGTTCTATCTATACTATGGTGTAATTTGTAAGTACATGACATATACGATTTTGAATAAAGCAATTCATATAGGATTGATATTAGAGGTGATATTCTAGTATTCCTTGGGTGATTTACTATGAATTTATATTTTTAGAATTTAATGCTAAACATGAACCTTTCTATATATGTATAGAATTTAAGTTTGATGCCTATGCATTGAGTTTGCTCTACTGTTTTGTTGGACATTTAATTTTAACAAAATTTTTGCTGTGAGTTCGAAGTTGATACATTTCTTATATATTTATAAGTTGACATTATGCATAAAGGAGAAATCTTTTATTATTAATTTGGTTTTAAGAGTGATCAAAGTATCACTAGTTCCTTTGAATTAAGAATGGTCATAGTACCATAATCCCTATAATTTAAGAATGGTCTTAGCACCATATTTGATTGGTCAAAATGCCATATTAGAATGGTCATAACACTATAACAGAGTGGACTTAAAACCATAGCGCACTGGTTTTTTGTGCCATATTTGAGGGTGTAATTCTTGCCCGATATCTACAGTGCAATAGTTATCGGTATCAGTGAAACTGGGCTGTTTTATCCTGGGGACTTCGTGGTTTGATCGTCTGCCTTGCACAATTTTGGGCAGTGCCGCGAAACGTCTTAAAGAAAGCGTATCGACCCGCGACTCAACCCAGTAATCTCTTCGGTGGCTGAAATTATTTTAAAGGTTTTTTAACTCCGGTAACAACAATTTTAAGACGTTTCATTTCTGTCATGACTACCGAAGAAATTACTGGCTCAGGTTATGATGTCGCTGACTACGACAAACCATTTTGGTTTGAAGAGAATCATTTCAAACATTGGCAACAAAAGATTATATTTTTATAACAACAATAAGAGTTACAAACATTTGAAGTAGATTATTCCAGGTCACTTGAAACATATGAACAACTGAAAAAGAAAAAAAAGGTTAAACAATATTCCCTCAAAAGTCTAATAACATGTCTTCACATTGAAATAGAAGCTAGAAAGCTATATCAAAAATTGAAGTGCTTGTTGTCTCGAACAACAACACTAGAAACAGAAAAAGAAACTTCATCACCTTTGTTGATGGCGGTTCAGATTACCTTTCATATATTATATGAAAAATAAAAGCAATGTGTTTGACTTGTTCAAAATTTTGTAATTGAAATTGAAATCTATTCAATAAGAATATCAAATAATTTTGATAAAGGCACAAAATATGATTCCCACATTTTAATGAGAATGAAGTTATGTATGAAAACAACTACACCTTACTCTTTTGAGATGAACGGTAAAGTGAAAAAAATATAGAACCTTTACCGAGTTAGTTGTTACAGTCATGCTCAATTAATTTCGGCATTGCATCTCATTAGTGGGAGGAAATTTAATTAGTTGATTGTTGTGTGCTAAATAGAGTGCCTAAGTGCAAGAACAAAATTTCTACTTTTGAAATTTTGTAGAAAAGACAATCTAATTTGTCTTATTTTTGAACTTGGAGTAGTTTGGCGTATGTTCAAATTCCTGACTCCAAGAGAGTTAAACTCACTAGAAGAGCCTATGATTGTGTATTCATTGGATACTCAATGAAAAACAAAGTTTATAAATTATATGTCTAAATGGTAAGAAGATCATAAAAAAAAAAAATTAAAATGCTTATTTCAATGAAATTAAATTTCTCTTTAAATTGAGAAATAGTGGGGGCACTAGTGAGGGCTTTGTAAACTAATCACATACTAGCGATCAGAAGCAGTGATGAGAACATCAAACAAGATGGTACAGGACCTCAAAGAGGTAAGATAGCAAAAGTTGCTAAGAAGTGTGTAAATTTGATTACATGATTTATACATTAGAGGATAATCTAACAAGCCTTCAAGAAGCATTGTCTTCCTTGGATATGTTGATTAATGGCAAGAGGCCATGAAAGATAAGAGAGATTATCTAGAGTCTAATAAGACATGGCATTTGTAAGACTTTCCTCCTAAAATTACAAACCAATAGGTTGTAAGTGAATTTTGGAAAAAAAAAAAAGGAAACTAAAACCTGATGGAACCTTTGACAAATACAAGGCTTGCCTTGTAGCCAAGGGTTTTAGATAAAGAAAAAAATATAAATTTCTTCAACGCTTTTTTCTTGTTACAAAAATGATATCCATAATGGTACTGAAAGCTCTTGGTGCTATTTATAACTTGATAGTACATCAAATGGATATCAAAAAAAAAATTTAAATGGTGATTGGAAGAAGAAATTTATTTGGAACAACCTGAATATTTTGTAACTCATCGGAAAGGAAATTAAAGTCTATAAGCTAGATAAAAGTTTGTATGGTTTTAAACAAGCCATAAGGAATGACATGAAAATTTTGACAATTTGATGATGTAAAATGAGTTTAAAGTGAATGAAAGTGACAAATGTATTTACTATAAATTGGAAATTAACATTTGCACTATCATATGTCTCTAAGTAAATGATTTACTCATGTTTAGAGCAAACATTCATGTTGTGAATCAAGTGAAATCATTGTTGTTCAACAACTTTGACATGAAAGACTTCGAAGAAGTAAATGTCATCTTGAGAATTAAGATTACTAATACATGAATGCAAGTTTCCTTAAATCAATCTCACTATGATGAGAAAGTTTTAAAGAAGTATATTTATTGACTGCAAACGTGCTTGCATACTATAGTATCCAAGTGTTAAAACTATGGAAGAGCACTGGTGAAAGTGTAAGACAAACATAATATGAAAGTATTGTTGGCATTCAGTATGTCACTGATTGTACTAGTCCCGATATTGTATATGTCGTGGGATGATTGTTCAGGTTTATCAGTAAATCTGATAATGAGCATTGATATGCTATTGAAAAGTCATGAGATACCTTAAAAGGACCATGAATCTCATATATAATTATCATAGATTTCCTGTTGTACTGAAATGATACAATGATATAGATTGAAATACATTATCAGATGATTCCAAATCAACTAGTGACTATATATTTGTTATAGCCAGAGAAACTGTATCTTGGAAATCAAAGAAACATATTATATTGTATAAATCCACTATGGAGTCTGAAATGATAATTAAGAAGCAAGATTGTTAAGATACTTGCTAGCTGAGATTCCTTTATGGAATAATATATAACAGATGTGTTGATCCATTGCGATAGTACCGCGGCTATTGCATAAATTGAGAACCGTTATGATAACGGTAAGAGACGTCAAATAAGAAGAAATCACAGCATAGTGAAAGAGTTACTCTCTAAATGAGCTGTAAGAATGGGTCACGTACACACTGATGAAAATTTAGCAGATCCTTTGACGAAAGGAATAGCTAAAAAAAGGAAGTCCATAATACATCCAAGAAGATGGGACTATAATGCCTATGAATTGCTCATGATGGAAACCCAACCTAAAAGACTGGAGATCCCAAGAATTAGGTTCAATGGGTAAACAACAAGTTGTGAGTGATAGGAAGTGAACATGCAAGATCAGAAGCATGAATCCTGAAAGCGAGAGGTTGAGATTATAAAACTCTTAATGAGATCTATACTCAGTATGAGTGGAGTACTTCAGGAGTGCTCTTGATAGACTCACCTATATGAATGTGGAACTGAGGCCGGTTCCTATGGCGTTTTGAGGCGAACTCCTAGAGCGTTCACGAAACCGGGATTGTCGTGCAGGGCCATTAAAGCACGTGCTTTTAAGATACACCTAAGAAAGGTTGTGTGCGGGTTTGAGAAAAATCTGAGATAGAGTTCAAGACAAGTGTCACTCTTGTTAAATCGGGCTCTTACTTGCTATGTAAAGGTTCAAGACAAGCGTCACCTTTGCTTATGCACAATCTTATAGAAACGTTTGACGTTACTTCAGAATTTTCTTTTAAATTCAAGTGGGGGATTGTTGGAACATAGAGCACATTTATGTGTGAATTGAAAATAAAATTATTAAGTCCCACATCGGTTAGTAAGACTTTATATTTTATTATCACATTTTTTTGTTATGGGAAGTCACTTGAGGTTACTAAATAATAGGAAGAATAATAGAACAAGTCAAAACATGTTTTCCTATTTACACGACCACCTCACCCATTTATTTAGTGATCAGTATAATCTAAAAGAACAGGAAGTTAGTGGAAAAATCACTTCTGTTAAAATTGTGTGAAGTTTTGAGAAACTACCCTTGAAAAAAATAACACCACACTAGAGTGGCGGCTAACATTGAAAAACCGTACAACCAATTTCATATGCCTAAAGAATTGAAACTGGTATGTTATTCTCAGTTAGTTTGAGTCAAAGAGACCTTGTTTCTCTTATCTATGTTCGCCTCAATCCTCTAATACAGGTATGCCACATTTTATCTTATTTGAAACTATTGGTATGCTAGTAATTAGTGTGAAGATGAAGGCTAACTACATGACACTATAGTTGAGTTCTATCTATACTATGGTGTAATTTGTAAGTACATGACATATACGATTTTGAATAAAGCAATTCATATAGGATTGATATTAGAGGTGATATTCTAGTATTCCTTGGGTGATTTACTATGAATTTATATTTTTAGAATTTAATGCTAAACATGAACCTTTCTATATATGTATAGAATTTAAGTTTGATGCCTATGCATTGAGTTTGCTCTACTGTTTTGTTGGACATTTAATTTTAACAAAATTTTTGCTGTGAGTTCGAAGTTGATACATTTCTTATATATTTATAAGTTGACATTATGCATAAAGGAGAAATCTTTTATTATTAATTTGGTTTTAAGAGTGATCAAAGTATCACTAGTTCCTTTGAATTAAGAATGGTCATAGTACCATAATCCCTATAATTTAAGAATGGTCTTAGCACCATATTTGATTGGTCAAAATGCCATATTAGAATGGTCATAACACTATAACAGAGTGGACTTAAAACCAAGCGCACTGGTTTTTTGTGCCATATTTGAGGGTGTAATTCTTGCCCGATATCTACAGTGCAATAGTTATCGGTATCAGTGAAACTGGGCTGTTTTATCCTGGGGACTTTGTGGTTTGATCGTCTGCCTTGCACAATTTTGGGCAGTACCGCGAAACGTCTTAAAGAAAGCGTATCGACCCGCGACTCAACCCAGTAATCTCTTCGGTGGCTGAAATTATTTTAAAGGTTTTTTAACTCCGGTAACAACACAAGTTGTACCTCACGAGTTTGTGTGAAAACAGATTTCATTACTGACACAATATCAGCTTCATGTGTAAAATGTTCAAGTCCTAAAATTGATTTTAGTTGTTGAAGACAAACTACTGTTGCTGCTCCACCCATGAATCCTACTATTGCTGCATGTGATAGAAAATCCACAATAAACCCCAACCTGCACCAATCAAATGTTATACACCGTTAATTTTTATGCATCGTCAATGTTATAAGACATAGGTCAGATATTGGTGGTGGAAAAACAAATCATGCATGTGTATATGATTTTAGAAATTATTATAATTCGACTATTATGATTGATGAAGCACGAACACTCATTTGATTAGGCGTGTTTCAGTGTTGGACACGTGTCGGACACCGACATGACACTGTTACTTATAATTACATTGCATTGTATTATTTTTTAAAATTATTATCGATATGGACATGTAAGTATCGGTGTCGTGTCCAATATTTATGTCGGTGTTTCATAATTATGATCGATTAATTGATGCTAAAATTGATGATGAAAACATTGATTATATTCTGTAAAGGTCCATTATTCACACTCACACCATTTTTAATATTAATTTTAGGTATATACTATAGGAATATTCTTTGGGGTAGGAAGTGAGTTAGTTTAACTAGTTTGAGCTAAGAGTAAAAGAAGTTAAGGAATAAAGATTCAGGATTTAAATTCTGACAAAGGTGAAAGTTTTTGGTATTTAATGATTTTTAGTTACTTTGATCTTTTGCTATTTTTGTAACTAGAATATTACATGAAGCATATTGATGTCACACTGCTAAATGTTATATTTGACACCAGTGAACCAGTATCCTCTCCGATTCAATGGCCGGTCCGATTTTTAAAAAACTGATTTTGACTATGTGTTGAGTAATGGAACTCCTTGTACTTGAATGATATCATGGATGTTTGGATATACATGCATTGCAGGAATTTCAAAATTTATTTTACCTCTATCAAATGTGGATTAACTACAAATTTAGATTAGTGTTGTTGAATAGAGGTTATTGCAGTGCTATGACATAGTGGAATTCAAACAAATCACTATTTACAATATACTACTATTTACTAATTAGTACAAAATATTGTGAAACATCAATTTTATAGCACTGTTTCATAATGTAATTTGAACAAACGACTATTTTTCATCATCTGATTTAGATGATGCTCCCTGGCATTACTCTTCTTGAACATGCCACAACAAAACTTGGTCCTCAGAGTAATCTAAAACAGAATCAACATGGTTTGCCAAAATACAGAGTGAACAAAATCAAAGGGAAGAAGAGAATCTTCATTTTACTCATTTGTTGTGCCCTTAATTGTCTTTCTTGTGGAATTTCGTTCAATTAAATTTGTACTATAAAAACTAAAATCAAAAATAAATTTTCCATCTCTTCTTTAAATAATCCAATACTTCTGTCATTAAACCAACAATCATGTGATCTAGTAAACATCTCAAGTGAAAACCTTTAGCTTCAATTTCCCATTTCTGCAGACCGTAAGTTTACGTTCTCACCAAACCGCCACAAGTTTGATGATATCACTTATCAAACAATGCAAAACCCACCTTGTTTTTGTTAAAAATAACATAAAAGAATGAAAGAAAAAAACTCTCATGCTTATAGTGGCAAAGCCACAATAAAAGGTTGATATTATTTTGGCAAGTATAATTCTACCAATACATCACAAAATGTTTCTTTTCATAAATTAACAAAACCATAGTTCAACCCTTGTTCTTTGGCAAGTATGTATAGGGATAGTTTTTCCTAATTTCATCAACTTTGCGTTAATAAAAGTAGAAATCCATGGTTTTTCTGTGTATGTTATTTGTCCATGTCCTTTCATCCTCATGCAGATTCTTCATGTCTTGATGTTATTGAAACACATCACCATAAAAAACACTTAATGTACAATAGGAGTGCGCATGAACAGGAACTGCAACCAAGATAAAATGATAGTCGTGTCAACAAACATTAAAGCGAAATACACAAATCTTCAGTGAGTACCATAGCGAAATACCTCAAATGATTTCCCTGATCTTTCAAATTCTAGCATGCTTAGGGCAACTTGACAACTTTGTGAGACAAGAGGCTCTGGGTCTGCTGTAAACTCCTCAAGAAGGGCTACACTTTGGTTATCTAAGGACATATAACAAAAGAACTTTGTAAACAAGTAGATTAAACAACTGCACTTAATAATAAATGATTAATTAGTTAGCTGCTTTTGGTAATAAATGATTAATTAGTTAGCTGCTATCTGTCATGTGACTCTACAGGACGCAAAATTAAATTGAAGTAAAACTAAGATTAAACAAAGTTTCTCATAATTAAATTGAAGTCAAACTTGGGTAGCATTTGGTAAACAGCTTGTGACAGAACAGAAGTACAAAGCATAACATTTGTGTTCTATGTTTAGTAGGGTAAAAAGAGTAAATTTTGGTTCAACTAAAAAAATTTGGGGTAGCTCCCAGTGAAAAAAGATTAAAAAAACAGAAGTTGTGTATTAAGTGACTTGGACATGTGTGAAAAAATAGATGTAGAAACACCAGTGAAAAGAATTGGCCAAAAATAAGATAGTCTTATAATTACAGTTTACAGATATTGAGACTAAACAAACTGTATAATAGGTCAAATCACAAAGATATTGGAAGGAAAATAATCCATCTTTGAAATAATACTTGACAAAACTTTGTTATGGTATTGATTGATCCATGAAAAAATGTAGAACCAAAGAAAATGTGAATATTGTCCTGTTCCATTTTTCGTGTGCCTAACATTACCTTATATACATTACAGTCTTGTCATAGACTACATAAAATCTACTTGAGATGGACGGTACATAATTCATGGGCTAATATTATAGAATTAAGATAAAAGAGCCTTATTGTTACAAGATATAAAAGAAATGGAAGGGACTAGGTGCACACAAACATTATTTTTTCAAAGGGCTACCATCACAAACTCGGAAAATTAACATGACTGATATCAGTTAAAAAAAAAAGCCAAACATTTTGAAAGAAGAATAGAAAGGTTTTGGTCAGAAAAATATTTTGCATCTCAAACTAAAAGACGTTGATTGCATCCATGGACTAATAGTTAGATGCTCCTCAAAGTGATGCACAATATCTCATCCAACTCCAAGAAGTACATTTTGTGATATTTTAGCGTGCATAGAACTTTAAAATCTCTTTTGATTAGTAACAGGTGCCTTATCCAACACCTCTACACATGTGAACAAAGTCACAACAAATACTAAATGCTGCAACTAAGTTGGACTGCTCATTACCAAAAAGAAAACTTACTTAGACTGCTACTATACTATTACTATCCATTCATGAATTCCATACACTACGCAATATGATTGCATTTCTCTTTTTAGTTTGTATACATAATTGACACCACAAAGCAAGGTTTCCGTATATTACTGATTGCAACAGAGGTCGCATGATTCCAAAAGGTTTTAGATGCAATACCTGCAATTGAACCAAGTGCTTCAGCAGCCTCATGTCTAACCATTGGGTGCTCATTTACATCTCTAAGTATATTGGATAGAGCAGCCGAAGCAGCTTTGTTTTGTAATTGGCCCAAAACATATGCAACCTAAATTACAACAAATATTGACATTCAGAAATTAAGAGATTCAAACAGGTGTACTCAAATCTAAGCCGTGTCCTTAGACATTCATCCAATAGTATTACTCCTTTAGATTTGAATTACATTGTTTTTATTAAACTATTAAACTACTGAAGAACAACTGACTACTTTTGACAAGACAATTACATGTTTATTCTTCTGCAAGGAATATAAATTAATGGTTCAACATTTAAAAGGTACAATATGTAAAGTATTAAGTTTAAAAAAATAAATAAAGGCTAGCACTTGGAATCCTCAAGATCCACCTGATGTTTTCTCATGTGAAGTGCATGTCTTATCACTTATGTGCTATTCATAGAAAGTAGAAACCGTACTAAAAACAGATAAAATTTACTTATAGAAGAGTGAACTTATCAAACCTCGTGTTTCAGTAAAGCACTCTTGGAACCCAAGGAATCAATAATGGCAGCAACAGCTTCATTTCCACCATCATTTCGAAGTGCAAAAAGAGCTGCATAGCGCTCATACATTCCTTTTTCCTCGTCAAGAAGTAACTCCCTAATATTAATTAAAACTAAGTTAGCAACCAACAAATTGCTCTCTCTCATTAACAATAATTTATATCTAACGGTATGAACCAAACAAACCTTAGTTGATTAACTGAAGAACAAGATGTGGCCGGTGCTGCAGGATCAACAGACTTAAAGGGAGATATACCAGGTGCAGTCAAATCATCATTAGTAGCATCATGTTTTAAATTCAGAATACGTTGAAGAGCCAATTCACACGTTTCTCGAACCTCTTGAGCCGGATCAGAATTCAAACTATGTTTCAACAAAGAAACGTTACTATCGGAACCAATAGCACCAAGTGCTTCAGCTGCCTAAGCAAGATTATAACAAATACAATCATCTTAAAACTTAAAAATACCAATAAATTGAAAAGAAAAAAAAAAGGAAGAAATAGAAGGTTTTCTTTACTACCTCGTGGCGAACAATAGGATGCAAAGAAAGATCATTAAGAACTGAGGTCAATGCAGGAATGGCGAACAATAGGATGCAAAAAATTTAGGTTTTCTACTCATTAGATTTTTTTTTGCTATATATCCATTAAATTTTTTTTTTTGACGTAATATATCCATTATAATTTAATCCTTATTTTGAGTTTATAAGGTTAAGAGTAAAAAAGTAAATTACTTCTCCAAAATTTAAAATATTCCCTCACCTCCCCTCCCCTTCCCTCCAAAAACTTCGAACCAAACGGACCCTTAGCTTCAATTTCCCACTTCTGCCGACTGTAAGTTTACGTTCTCACCAAACCGCCACAAGTTTGATGATATCACTTTATCAAACAATGCAAAACCCACCTTGTTTTTGTTAAAAATAACATAAAAGGTTGACATTATTTTGGCAAGTATAAACTATTCTACCAATTCATCACAAAATGTTTCTTTTCATAAATTAACAAAATCATAGTTCAACCCTTGTTCTTTGGCAAGTATAGGGATAGTTTTTCCTAATTTCATCAACTTTGAGTTAATAAAGGTAGAAATCCATGGTTTTTCTGTGTATGTTATTTGTCCATGTCCTTTCATCCTCATGCAGATTCTTCATGTCTTGATGTTATTGAAACACATCACCATAAAAAACACTTAATGTACAATTGGAGTGCGCATGAACAGGAACTGCAACCAAGATAAAAAGATAGTCGTGTCAACAAACATTAAAGCGAAATACACAAATCTTCAGTGAGTACCATGGTGTATACCTCAAATGATTTCCCTGATCTTTCAAATTCTAGCATGCTTAGGGCAACTTGACAACTTTGTGAGACAAGAGGCTCTGGGTCTGCTGTAAACTCCTCAAGAAGGGCTACACTTTGGTTATCTAATGACATATAACAAAAGAACTTTGTAAACAAGTAAATTAAACAACTGCACTTAATAATAAATGATTAATTAGTTAGCTGCTTTTGGTAATAAATGATTAATTAGTTAGCTGCTATCTGTCATGTGACTCTACAGGATGCAAAATTAAATTGAAGTAAAACTAAGAGATTAAACAAAGTTTCTCATAATTAAATTGAAGTCAAACTTGGGTAGCATTTGGTAAACAGCTTGAGACAGAACAGAAGTACAAAGCATAACATTTGTGTTCTATGTTTAGTAGGGTAAAAAGAGTAAATTTTGGTTCAACTAAAAAATTTAGGGTAGCTCCCAGTGAAAAAAGTTTAAAAAAAAAAAGAAGTTGTGTATTAAGTGACTTGGACATGTGTGAAAAAGAGATGTAGAAACACCAGTGAAAAGAATTGGCCAATAAAGAAGATAGTCATATAATTACAGTATACAGATAATGAGACTAAACAAACTATATAATAGGTCAAATCAGAGATATTTAAAGGAAAATAATCCATCTTTGAAGTAATACGTGACAACACTTTGTTGTGGTATTGATTGATCCATGTAAAAAAGTAGAACCAAAGAAAACATGAATATTGTCCTGTTCCTTTTTCGTGTGCCTAACATTACCTAATATGCATTACAGCTTGTCATAGACTACAGAAAATCTACTTGAGATGGACAACATATAATTCATGGAAGGGCTAGGTGCACACAAACATTATTTTTCAAAGGGCTACCATAACAAACTCGGAAAATTAACATGACTGATATCAGTTAAAAAAAGCCAAACATTTTGAAAGAAGAATAGAAAGGTTTTGTCAGAAAAAAATTTTGCATCTCAAACTAAAAAGACATTGATTGCATCCATGGACAAATAGTTAGATGCTCCTCAAAGTGATGCATAATATCTCATCCAACTCCAAGAAGTACATTTTGTGATATTTTAGCGTGCATGGAACTTTAAAATCTCTTTTGATTAGTAACAGGTGCCTTATCCATCACCTCTACACATGTGAACAAAGTCACAAGACTCACAACAAATACTATATGCTGCAACTAAGTTAAGTTGGACTGCTCATTACCAAAAAGAAAACTTACTTAGACTGCTACTATACTATTACTATCCATTCATGAATTCCATACACTACGCAATATGATTGCATTTCTCTTTTTAGTTTGTATACATAATTGACACCACAAAGCAAGGTTTCCGTATATTACTGATTGCAACAGAGGCCGCGTGATTCCATAATATTTGGTTTTAGATGCAATACCTGCAATTGAACCAAGAGCTTCAGCAGCCTCGTGTCTAACCATTGGGTGCTCATTCACATCTCTAAGTATATTGGATAGAGCAGCTGAAGCAGCTTTGTTTTGCAATTGGCCCAAAACATATGCAACCTAAATTACAACAAATATTGACATTCAGAAATTAAGAGATTCAAACAGGTGTACTCAAATTTAAGCCGCATCATTAAGATATTCATGTAGTAGTATTACTCATTTAGGTTTGAATTATTGTGCCTTTAATAAACTACTGAAGAACAAGTGAGTACTTTTGACGAGACAAATTCATGTTTATTCTTCAACAAGGAATATAATATAATGTTCGACATTTAAAAGCAGGTACATAACGTAAAGTAATTCTTTTTTTAAAAAAGGTTAGCGTATCACCATGGAGTCCTCTAGATCCACGATACTTTCTCAAGTCAGGTGCATGTCTTATCACTTATGTGCTATTCATAGAAACCATAGTTACCATACAAAATGCAGATAACATTTATTTATAGAAATAAGAGCGTACATATCGAACCTCGTGTTTCAATAAAGCACTCTTGGAACCCAGGGAATCAATAATAGCAGCAACAGCTTCATTTCCACCATCATTTCGAAGTGCAAAAAGAGCTGCATAGCGCTCATACATTCCTTTTTCCTCGTCAAGAAGTAACTCCCTATTATTAATTAAAACTAAGTTAGCAACCAACAAATTACTCTCTCATTAACAAGAATTTCTATCTAACAGTGTGAACCAAACAAACCTTAATTGATTAACTGAAGAACAAGATGTGGCCGGTGCTGCAGGATCAACAGACTTAAAGGGAGAAATACCAGGTGCAATCAAATCATCATCAGTAGCATCATGTTTTAAATTCAGAATACGTTGAAGAGCCAATTCACACGTTTCTCGAACCTCTTGAGCCGGATCAGAATTCAAACTATGTTTCAACAAAGAAACGTTACTATCGGAACCAATAGCACCAAGTGCTTCAGCTGCCTAAGCAAGATTATAACAAATACAATCATCTTAAAACTTAAAAATACCAATAAATTGAAAAGAAAAAAAAAAAGGAAGAAATAGAAGGTTTTCTTTACTACCTCGTGGCGAACAATAGGATGCAAAGAAAGATCATTAAGAACTGAGGTCAATGCAGGAATGGCTTCTTGTTCTTGCATTTGACCTAATGCAAACGCAGCTTCGTGTGCCAACAAATTCGATGAATCTCTCGTCGCTGCCAAGGAAAGGAAAAAAAAAAAAAAACACTTAACAACAACTATTGGTTACTTAACTCCCTTTCCGTAAATTCTCTCAATTAGACTCACAAGTAAAGATAAGCGCTTTTAAAATAAGTTGAATACAAACACTAGATAAAATCCTAAATCTATTTCGAAGAAAAGCGTCTTGTAGCATTGCAAGATGGGTAATATGGTAAATTGAAGAGAAAAGGAAAAGTGTCTAACCTTGAATAAGGGCGGTGCGAGGAGCGGGGCCTTTGAGGTTACGAAGAGAGAAGAGGGCTCTGAAGCGTTCAGAGATGGATTGCGTTGAATCCAACAGTAAATCGCAGAGGAACTTTTCCATCTCAGAGGAGCAGGAAGCGACGTCGTTCAGCGAATCCGCAGGCATAGCTATTAACAAAATTGTAAGAGAGAGAGGGGGGTTCTTATGGAGACGGTGGAGGAGTCTGACGGAGACGAACGGCGATAAATCGACAACGGATTCAGGAGTTAGGGCAGTCACTGTCACTGGCACAAGTTTAACTAACGTATAGTAAAGTTTTAGCTTGTCCAAGTCACTCACATAAAATTAGAAATTTAGAAAGGGATTAAGGGTATTTTCGTCAAAAAAAAGTGTAAAGTTGATGGAGTGTAATACTATTACTAGGCCGTAATACTATAGTGGTGAAAATCTTAAATTTTCTTACTAAATATTGCGACTCTCGTGTGTCTTACTATTTTCTTTATTTTTTTAGCTTATCTATGGTTTCAGATTTTCCATATAGCTCATACACTTATAATTAGGCGTGTTGCACTGTCCGACACTCGTACGGCATATATCAGATAGGTGTTCAAAATAAACTTTTTTCCTTTATTCCGATGCTCCTTATATCGATGTCCGGCATTTATATGACATTCGTACAAACATGTCGGATAAATACTTTTTTTTCTTTTGCTTCTACTCTCCTTTAGACATATTTACAAGGATTAAATATAAGTTCAAACAATAATGTTGATCAATTATAGATTAAAAAACAAGTGATTTTGACCTTAAATAATTTAGAGATTATTTTTTAGAGATTTTATAAAAAATCAGAAGTTATTTCGTATTTATTTACCTTGATAAAAATTACTTTTAATAAGGATATTATATTCTTAAAAGTGATTATTTTTTTAAAATAAGAGATTTTTTTAAATAAAAAAAAAAGTATAACAAACATGCTCTAAAGAGATTACATAATGATTACATTATTTTTAATTTTTCGATATTAGATGGATGAATAAAGGTCAAATGTACTATCATATATTCTCTTAAAAAATATTTAAATAAAAAATTTGTTCAACTTAAATACATATGTATGTGTTTTGATTTTCAATTTTAGATTTTTTATAAATATATAGCGATGTCGGTGTCGTATAGTTTTTACATTAGCTTTGTCGAATTATCTGTGTCGTGCGGTGTCCGTGCCAAAGTTTATGCTTCATATCACATCTATTATTTAGAATCGTCTATAAGTTCATTTAATTTTTAAGTTTGCTATATAACCAAAAATAAATGCAAGAACCAATATAAAGAGATAGGATCATGTAGAGAACGGAGGCGGATCCTGACATTGTATACTAGTGGTGTGGCTAAACATGAAAGAAATAATCGTCTACCATTGATTTTTTTTGAAAATGAGTTAAAATAACATTATTGTTAATTGTTAAAAATTCATATTTAATTAATCCCTTGTTAAAAAAAAATAAAATTTTGTAAGAGAAATTTCGATAATATAATAAATATGACCGCGAAAAAAATCAAAATTTTGAATGGTATACATGAGCTCACTGAAAAACAAGGATAAAAAATTGTAACAAAAAATATTTGAGGATCAAAACTTGTTGAAATTTCACTAATTTTTTAACAATTTTTCATAAAGAACTTAAATATTAACTATTATGAGGAATAAAATTTCAAACATTCAAACAATATTTTGGCATTATGAAATATAAAATTTAATATTGTTTGAATGTTTGAAATTTTATTCCTCATAATAGTCAATATTTAAGTTCTTTATGAAATTAAAAAATTAGTGAAATTTCAACAAGTTTTGATCTTCAAATATTTTCTGTTACAATTTTGAATCCTTGTTTTTCAGTGAACTCATGTATACTATTCAAAATTTTGTATTTTTTTCGTGACCATATTTATTACATTATAGAAATCTCTCTTGCAAAAGTTTATTTTTTTTGTTTTAATAAGGGATTAATTAAATATAATTTTTTAACAATAATGTTATTTTAGCTTATTTTCAAAAAATGGATGGTAGGCGATTATTTCTTTCATGTTTAACCTCATTCACTTCACAACCGTAGAAGCTCATGCGTCTCCCCGAACCTTTGCATTTTTCCCATGTTTTCCATTTCCGCCACCTTTGGAAGAGGATTGTGGCATCTTGACATTTGAACTACCAAATGGGTATACTAAGCTCTCATGGTAAACCTTTAACATACTAATCTCACCGTGTATTTTTTGTCCAAGCAAAAACTTCAGTGAGTTAGAATTTTCCACGTTATAGATAACCCGCTCGTCTCCTTTTTCTGAGGTTACCATTGCCAGCAGTTCGTCTCCGTGCATAAAAAGTGACATCTTCATTACAGTCAAATCTGGAAAACGTATCCTATATAAGTTGTCCCAAAATCCTCCACCACATTCTAAACTCAAAGGGGGAAGTGCAGCAGATAAAACAAACTCCTTATAAGATTTAATTCCTAAGTCGTAAGAGACTACAGATAATTTGTGAGAATGATGTAAAAACAATTAACAGTATTCTTCACAAATATTCTTCTTGAAGTCACGAACTCCCTAGCAAATGGAAATGACCTAGAATCTCATGTGTACCTTTACCCAGATCAAAAACGGAAACCTCACTATCAATATCACCATTACCACGTAAAACCATATGTACAACGTACAAGACAATAGCCTTAACATAAGGATTGTATCCAAAACCAAGTTTGTAATTATATTTTTCTGATTCCACATGCATATGTTTGACCGTCTTATTTTCTTTCGCACCATGATTAGAGATATTTATCATTTTTAACTTGTTAATGGAGGGATTCCAAATAACAATTGGTTTTTTGTAGGAACGATAAAGAAACATATCGTCGCAACAGTAATGAAAGACATGCTCAAGCTTTTGAGGGACATTAGGGAGCTTGTCCAACGGCAAATATCGATCTCACCAGTCGACGCATCATTCAATAAAATCTCGGTGGGTCTCATAAAAATATACGTCAATTTAAACAAACAATAATAATTGATTTTGTTGAAACAAACTTGTAATAAGTTGTTTCCTATGATGAATATTGCATCGTAATACTTTAATATGTGTTCTACCAAACAATAATAATTTAAACAATAATAAGCCGATTTAAATAAACAAACCATCGCAACAGTCGTTTGGAATGGCATGATCAAGCTTCCAAATCATATATAACTATAATTTTATCTAATTAAGTTTTTAAAATCATCTCCAAATCATACGAGTGGTCTCTACAATATAAAGTAATACGTATGCAACTCATACATATTTTGCCACAACGATATAAAATTATGCAACTTTTAAACAATTCAGACTTCTATATTTATTTTTAAAATTTTATCTAAAATTAAAATATAATGTTTTTGGTAGATATAAATTTATTTATTATAATAAATACATGGATATATATAAATAAATTAATAATTTTTTAAGTTTAGATCACTACTAGAAAAAGTTGAAATACCGACGGAATTTAGAGACGAAATATATTTCTTCTCTAATAGAGATGAAATTAGAGACAGAAAAAGCAGTTAGAGACAGATATATTTATTTTAGAGACAGATATTTACATTTTAAAGACAGATTTTGTCCGTCTCTAATAGTTCAGAGACGAGGAAATTACCGACAACATCAAATTCGTCTCTAGCATGCTTAGTGACAGAATATTTGCATTTTAGAGACAGATTTTGTCCATCAGTATTTAAAATTTTTCTAGTAGGGGATGTTTTCCAAAAAATTAAACCTCTTATATACACTAAACTAAACAAAGGGGAAAGACTTCTAAGACAAAATGCACATGTTTCAACCAAAAGGCCTTTATACCATTCAAAACTTTTATTTTTTAGATCTGATTTAGTTATCTATTCATCCACTTTTTCAATTTTTAGTGGTTTAAAATCATATAATAAAAATAGGTTAATCTAAGTGGTCAACTGTGGACTTGCGTTCAAAATTATTAAAAGTTCTAATAATTGTGGATAATATTATTTTAAATAAAAATTCACGATTTTTATAACTTTTACAACTAAAAAAACAACATGATTCGTGTCAATTTCATACAAATTACATTTTTAGTGTTTGTTGTTGTACTTAAACTTGCGTCAATTATGCCATTATTTTATTTTTTAAAAATGAAGATAGTCATCAATAATAATGTACGTCGTCATTATTATTTTAAATGTTGACCCGCCATGGACCACTCCCACTTATAGAAATGGTCCATATTAAAATATTCCGATAAAATAGATTAATGACTAAACTTAAAAGAAATAAGAATTGAAGTTCAACCACTTTAATAAGAATTAGAGTTTTTAAAATAAAATAAATGCCAATCCTCACAAGAAAAAGAGTTTCTAAAAAAAAAATATAATAGTAGAGATTCTAAAAAAAAAAAATATTAGAGTTTCTATAAAAAAAATATAATACTCCCTCAATTCCTTTTTAAGTGTCCGTTTTGAATAGTAACAACAAATTAAGAAAGTTAATTTTTTCACCTTATTTTCCTATTATACCCTAATTCTAATTCACCAACAAAATCCTATTTTTTTGCACACACTTTCTCTTTCAAATAAATTTAATATATTATGCACACAAAAAAACAAAATTTAATATGTTATGTACAAAAAAAAATATAAAAAAATAAAAAGATTTAGTTTTTCAAATATATAGTATTAATTAGTTTTATTGAAAAAGATATGAGTAATTGACAAAGGGTATAATTGACAAATCGTACCCTTAAAACACCAAATGGACAGTCAAATAGAAACGCTAAATTCGACATTTTGGACACTTAAAAAGGAACGGAGGTAGTATTAGAGTTTCTAAAATTAAAAAATGACAATCCATATAAAAAAATGACAATCCCCAAAAAAAAAATTATACAAAAAAGGATATAATATTTTCAAGGTATTTTTCTATAAAATATTATAAAAATTATATTATTGTTGTCAGTGAGATTCGAACAACAGATCTTATAAGGTAGTTTTCTCTAAAAACTAAAAAAAAACTAGAATTCATATAATGTTATAAAAATTGAGCTCCGTGGAAATATAACCGTAACAATCTTATATGTATCTTCCCTCAAGATCCTTCAATTTCTTCACCTTATCTTTTCCACGTTAACGCCGTTGCTTGGTGTCCACTTCCACCTATGCCATGTAACCCTCACGTTTACGGTTTATGTAACTTCGCTGCCGTTCCGTTAGGTTTTCATATTTACATAATCAGTGGTTCTCATTTCGATACTCGTTCTTTTCCGATTAATCGTCCTTCGTCTTCTTCGTCGATGTTTCGTTTCAATTTGAGGGATTTTACTTGGGAGAATCGTGCTTCTATGATTTCACCACGTGGTAGTTTCGCTTATGCTGTGATTCGTTCCTCTGGTTGTGATAATTCTGGTAATATTGTTGTCGCCGGAGGTGGATAGCGGCATATGTTATTTGGTGCTGCTGGATCTCGGATTCGGTTGGTGGAGCGTTATGATGTTGTGGCGGATCGGTGGGAAGAGTTGGAGCCTCTTCCTGGTTTTCGTGCTGGATGTGTTGGGTTTTTGGAGAGGGGAGAGAGGGAGTTTAGGGTGGTTGGTGGTCATAGTGGTTCGAGGACTGTTTCGGGGGTTTTTCCGGTGGATGAGTATTGTAGGGATGCAGTTGTGATGGGATTCGAGGATGGTGCGTGGCGTGAAGGTGGGGATATGTGGGGTGATCGGGAGAATGTTAGGGCTGGGAAGATGGTTGTTGGTGATGATTGTGGTTCTCCTTTGGTTTTCATGATTGATGTGAATGAGATTTTCAGGTAATTTAAGTTGTTGCTATAACTATAAGCAATAAGTATTTCTCTAAGTTTATATTCTTGTTAGATTTGGTTTCGATGATTTTGATTTGTTTATGAACTTGATGTTTAATTAAAATTTAAGTAACTATTTAGTTTAGTATGCGGTGTTGTTAAGGTATGAAGTTTTTAGTGAATTTTTTGTTGCGAAGCTTGTGATTATACATGTGGTTTTGATTAGATTATCACTGATAAGCATGTGATGTGCTTAGACTGACTATTAGATTGATTTTGCATGTGAAAGTAGGTTGGTTAATTGACATACTAATGAGAGTTTGGGGACCAATGCATTATGAGGGACTTGGTCATCTTGGTTGTGTGCAGTATAAGCTACAATTGTTAATGCATGTTTGCAGTTTATTAGTCTTTTTGATGTGAATGAGATTTTCATGTACTTTCTTGTTTTAGGCTTGGTTAATTAACTTTTGCTATAAGCATTAAACACTTCTCTAAGTTTATATGTTTGTTAGATTTGGGTTCAATGTTTTTTATTTGATTATGAATTTGATTCGATGATGTTTCATTAAATTTGGAGTAACTATTAAGTTTGGTATGTTGTGTTGTTAAGGTATGAAATTTTTAGGGAATTATTTGCTGTGATTATACTTGTGGTTTTGAATCTTTTGATTAGGTTATTTCTGATAAGTATGTGATGTGCTTAGACTATTAGATTTCTTTTGCCATGTGGACGTAGGTTGGTTAATTGACATATTAATGAGGGTTTGGGGACCATTATACTGTTTTCGGAAGCAAATGTTTTATGAGGGGCCTAGTAATCTTGGTTGTGTGCAGTATAAGCTAATTCTTAATGCATGTTTGCAGTTTTATTGGTTTTTTTTTTCTTAATGTAATTATAATTCATCTTGTTGCTGGATTAGTTTGCACTTTGTACATTGAATGAGAGCTTCTTCCTTTTTTGTTAAGCTTGATCTGTCATTATATCTTAAATCTTTAAATTTTACGCACTTGTTTGCTGCATGTTAGTCAAAATAGTATGTTAATTAACACTTCCTTTCCTTCTAGCAACAATGAATCTTAGCAATGTATACTTTATTGAGTGTTTTGGGATGTGAGACTTCAATTGGATAAATTTGCAAATTTTGAGTTCCCCTATTTTTTGGTCTGTGCTTGTTGTTCACTTGCTTTCTGATGGGTTTCCTGGTTTGTGTGACTTGGACCGACTGTTAGGATTTGTCAGCTTTGTGGTGTATCCCTCTTTTTCTGTCTTGGTGTTTGGTTTGTCTTTGGTTGCTTTTAACCCCGATCTCTTTGTTTTGATATCTCTTTTGGCTTGTCTCTGTCTCTTTGTTACTTGGTAGGTTTAGGCCATTGTTTTATTATACATGGAATGAGAGTTTCTTCCTTTTTCGTTAAGACTTGTACACAATGAAAAATCTCACACCAATTATGCAAGGACATATTGGGAGAAATTCAAGCTAGGATCTAACTTTTCGTGTTATGATTTCATGTTTTGCATTCCTACCTCCCTTGTCCAATCCAAGGTTGTATCTGAGGCTATGAGTTTGACAACCTTGGTTTGATGTGCACAAATTTGTGAGTCCTATAAAATGCTTTAGTTAGTCCATTTAAAGGTGATTCTAGTAAGGATCCTATTAAAGTCTGATTTGCTATGTTTACATGGAATGAGAGCTTCTTCCTTTTTTTGGTAAGCTTGATCTGTATTTATTTCTTATTTCTTTGAATTTTTCCCCTTTTTGATGAATTAAGTTTTATGCACTCGTTGGCTGCGCATGGTAATCAAAATAGTATTCTAGGATTCTAGAATTCTACCTGTCACACACCTCACTTTTCATATCATGATTTCATGTTTTGCATTCCTACCTCCCTTGTGGCGATGAGTTTGACAACCTTTTTTTGATGTGCACAAATCTGCTTGTCGTGTAAAACGCTTTAGTTAGTCTAGATAAAGCTTGGATGATTCCAGCAACGATCCGTTTCAAGTCTGATTTGCTATGTGTGTATGTATAGAAATGGTCCACATTAGAGTAACTATAAATGAATGACAAGACCATTACTTTTCCTAGATAATCAATGTGATTGTTTGATCTTGTTCTTTATCCACATAGCTTTCCTTGTTATCGGCGCAACCCTGATCATCGGTGTATCACACCAGACACAAGGACCTGGATCAGTGGTTGGGCATGTGGGATTGAGTTGTAGCATTTATGTTTAAATGCAAATATTACAAAGAATATTAAGAGTATAGACCACTTAAATCATGTTACTACTTCTATTCTAAGCTCTTCAACTAATTGTGGGTTTGCAGCAATATGCGCAAGTTATTAGGAAAAAAATACATGATGCAGCTGCAGTGCTTTCTGTGGTCTGTCAATCACATTATTTATTCATTAAGTTTGGTGTAGAAACTTAAATCAATATTGTAGTGTATGAATCATAAATGTGGAGAATAACATATTCAGATGTTTTTTGTCAAAAAAAAAAACATATTCAGATGTTTGTTAAATTGAAATAATATGATGCCTTGGAGTCTGGAATGGCTCGAACATGAAGCACATGGAATTCTGAATCATGGAGATCAGTTTCTGGCATATAGAATAATAGAAATTTAGGACAAATGCTTGTAACCACATTATAACTTCGGTATGGGTAAAATAGTGTTTCATTTAACACAAACATTTTTCCTTTTGTGGATCTCAACCAGAAAATAAATGAGACAAGCATAACCAAAGCTATGCTTTACACGTCTACGATTATGTGGTGGAGAATGTTCCTACCTTACCTTTTGCCTCTATTTGAGATCCAAAGCTCCGTTGATTCAACAATTAAAACACTGTATGGAAGAATGGATGATGAAGTTTTGCTAGAAAATACTGAGATAGTTAACTTTCTTGCTTAATCAGTTGCTTATTAATCATCCAGCGGACTAAAAATGGAATACTTGCTAATTTTACATTGCTCTGTGATAGGCCAGTTGGATCTCTTAGTCTATGTTATTAACACACATCCTAATTGGTTTTTGCGTTTTCTAATATATATTTTTTACCAATGTATATTAATCCCTGTACTATATTGCTTGAACTTCTTGCAACCCACATACACACACAACATCCTTGATGGCTAAGGCCTTGCTTGTTTACTTGCAAATAACAATTCAAGAACTTTCTGAAGTTGCAAATTTGTAATTTTCTGTTTTATGATGTATACAACTTGCAGATATGACATGTCTTCTACTCGTTGGGTATACGAGTCTTGTGTGCCAGAAAAAGCTCCCCGTGGTTCGGCCTTTGGTACCGTTGTAGTAGCTGGCGAGCTGTATGTATTGACGCATTTATATGGTGATGATTTCACAGAAGCTCGAAGGTCCAGACGCTCTAAGAAGACAGGAACTATGTGCTTTCAAATCTATATTCCGAAAAAGAAGGCGTGGAGAACACGGGTCACAAAGTCGCCTTTCGCTTGCCATGTAGATATTAAAAATCCCGCTGTATTGAGCTCAATTTATCTGTGAATTGTTTGCGGTGCATGTTATTTGTATAGTTTAGGCATCTCTGCCAAATTCATTGTGCAGCACATCTTCTCTACCATGCAGGTGGTTTATTTGTATATATATATATTTGCTTATGTGTTTATTACATCTCTTGACTTGATCAGGGTATAATTCATTTTGTATTAGCTGATACAATAGGAATTTGCATATTGATCAGCTGTTATTAAAGTGTGTTAAACTTGAAGTACTGAATATATTGTAATGGATATAGAAATGGTTGTAGCTTGCAAATTGTTACTTAATTTTAAGGCTTTAATGCAGTTTTGATCCCCCTATTTTGAAAAACTTGAACTTTTGGTCCCCCTATTTTAAAAGCCAACTTTTTGATCCCCCTATTTTAGTTTTTTTCTAAATTTTGGTCCCCCAACTAAGTTTAACTAAATGAAACCATTGGATCTGAAGGTCTATTGTATCTAATGATGAACCATCAACAATTAATTAATTTTTTTTTTGTTCATCTTCTACATTCCTTTGTTCTTCATCTTCAATATTTTATAAACTTTAAAAAGAAAAAAATCTCAAATCAAACAAACTCCAAAAACACACTTCAATCCTTAAAATTAAAATTCAAAAACACATAAATTAAAACATTTTAACTCATCAAACCCAAAAATTAAAATCCAAAAAAACTGTCTTGAGGCATACCAGGCGGGAAACAAAGATACAAGCAAGAAAAGCTTCAGGTAAGCTAAAAGAAAGCAACCCAAGAGCCACCAAAAACCAAGGAAAACAAATAAACTAAAAAACAAACAACAGAGCTGTAACCAAAACCAGAAAACAAACAGCCCCCCTGCTGCTAGTCCAAAACGCAAAAACTAAGGCCGCTCCACACACCAAATACAGCAGGGCAGAAAAACGAACCACCAGGCAACAACACACTGCAACTGCATTTGATGTTTTAACTATTGATTCTGTTTAGGTGTTGTTGTTTGATTTTGAAAAAAAGGTTTCTCCAAATAAGTTTGATTTGAAATGGGTTTTTGATTAAATTGGGGTTTGTGAGTGGAGCGAAATTAATAAAGAGGAGGAGTGTTTTGATTGTGAAATTGGGTTTGAGTACAAGTTTGTTTTCCTAATTTCTTTGTGTGCTTCCTCTCATGATTCCGCCGCTGCAGCTTTAGATTTGGGTTTTTTCTTTTTCTTCTTTTGAATTTTAAATTTTGGGTTTGATGGATTGAACTTGTTTAAATTTATGTGTTTTTGAATTTTAATTTTAATGGTTGAAGTGTGTTTTTTGAGTTTGTTTGAAGATTTGAGATTTTTTTCTTTTTAAAGTTTATAAGATGTTGAAGATGAAGAACAAAGGAATGGAGAAGATGAACAAAAGAAAAATAAAATTAATTGTTGATGGTTCATCATTAGATACAATAGACCTTCAGATCCAATGGTTTCATTTAGTTAAACGTAGTTGGGGGACCAAAATTTAGAAAAAACTAAAATAGGGGGATTAAAAAGTTGGCTTTTAAAATAGGGGGACCAAAAGTTCAAGTTTTTCAAAATAGGGGGATCAAAACTGCATTAAAGCCTAATTTTAAACTTCATATAAATTAGTTGTGAATATAGTTCTATTTGGAGCACATCTCTTTTTTTTTTTACAGTTAACAGATGAATTCAGATTGCATGTTGTTACTGTCAAAATTGGAGTAATTGTAAGCCTCATTATTTGTAGTTTTTTTTTATTTTACTATTGTTTTAATAAAGAACATCATTCATAGTTGTTTTTCATTCGACACAACAAAAACTACTTGGTAAAATTAATAAATATAAAAAGGGTTTTGTGGTGTATGAAGATTTGTTTTGAAATAAATATTTACTTTATTTACAATTCTGTACAGATTTTTCTTTCCTATGATATCGGTATGAGATTTTCACTACCGTTTAGCGATTGAGATCAATTCATTGTTGGTCAATTCTATAAACATAATATAAAGTATAAACATAAGATAAGTAATGAATGAATAAATCAGTTATGACCTTTACACAAAATCGTTCAGGTCAAATTGGTTGACTCAGACCAAATCATATTACCAATTCAAGATTATATACTAGTCCAGCAGGAAATCTAAACGTTGTTACTTTATTTTTTTTAATGAAGTACTATGCTTCTTGGAGTGATTATTCTCTGTGGAATCCTTCTTACACTCGTTCACTTTTTCAACCATGTATTTGATGTTTGCAACTCCTAATCTTGGAATGTTTTGAATTATCATTAAGAAATATAAAATTGACCTATTATCAAAGCATGAAATTGACCCCAAAGTCATGAAACCATCATTTCCTTAGTTCTTGTTTTAGTAATTTGTTATTAACTAGTACTAGTATTTTTCAGACTTATATTCGTTTTATATTCAAAACATTGTATTATTTTACTTTAAAATTATGATGACTTGACCTTTTCTTATTGTTTTTTCATAGTTTTAGTTATTCTTATTCCATATCATATTCAACTTGCAAGAAAAAAATTAAAAACAAATACGTTTCTAAAAAGTTTTAGACCGATATCAAAAAAGAGGCTATAACTCATAATATGGTAAAAAAAAGTTACAAAATGTCAAAACATTAGCTTTAAAAATGTACGTTGTGTAATATTTGAAACACGTGAGGAGAGAAGAATTAGAAGCGGTGCCAAAAACTGTGTATGAAAACCAATTAGTGTATATAAAACAAAATTTTAAAATAGTATATTGCATAAGAATTATAGCCAAAATTTATTCCAATATTCAACTTAAGTGTTTTCAAACTTTTGTTACGCGTGGACTATATAGGGTAGCATTCCTTAAAATGAAACCATAATATTCACAGTCAAATAAAATGTTCAAACAATTTTAAGGAACCAACATCATAATCTTAGGTCTATTTAAAGACCCCCCCACCAAAGTACTAATTAAAAGAGCATTTTCTTAATCTTTTCATTTGTTTCATCAAAAGATATATATGTAACATGGCTTTCTCTTATAGGAATATCCTCTTCACAGTTATGTTGATCTTGCTTACAATTTTTATTGCTTCTCCACAATCTAGAGTAGATTGCAGACCATTGTTATTACATAGTGATTATTCAAGTGATTTTGGGCTTCTTTGGCAATTGCTTGCAAACGAAATTTTCTCATCCCACCCCCCAACACTCTTTTTAACACCCTGGAAATCCAATTTTGCCCCTGAAAAGTCAACTTCGGAACGTAGAATCCGAAAACGTTTTAAAGAAATTTTCGTTCGGAACGTATTCTCCGAAACATTATTTTGGGGAATAGAATCCGAACTTATTGAATATAGTAACAGAAGCGCGCTATTTCTGTCAGTTTGTATATTTCAATTTGAAAAATAGGGTTGAGTGGGAAAAGGGAAGAAAACTTAAACTTGCGATTTTGATCAACATTTCAACAAATTCAACCACTCTAATTTAACAAGTAAGTAACTTCTATGTATCTTAGATCATTGATTACTCTTTTATTCATTGTTTTTTAAATTTTAGCATTTTTTGTTGGGATTTTTCAATTTCTGAGTTGTTGTAAATGTTGTTGATGTTGTTTATTATGTTGATTATGTGTTGTTTGTGGCATTGGGTTGATGTATGCATCAATGCATGTTGGTTAGAAATTGAATTTGGTCTTTGATATAGTTTGTATCATTTTAGCACTCCAAGTGTTTGTAAAAATGTTTGAATGACATAATTTGTATTTGAATTTTGTTGTAGACATGGAAGAGGATGTTGGAAGAACAAGGCTAGGCAGGGAGACACGCGCACATGCTTCTGCGCGTGAAGCTGTTGCCCCTCGCCCGAAAAGAGGACGGAGCCGTAGGCAATCACCGGTGCCGTTTCGAGGAAGAAGTGATTATGAAGCAGGAGGTTCCTCAGCGGGTGGTTCAATGCCTTCACAAGCGCCTGAGGGCGAAGTTGATCAGGCTGCTGAAGGTCTAGAGGATGTAAATCCTCCGGTTGACAGAGACGAGGATAATGACGAGGATAATGATGATGATGGACAACCACCGGTGGTTCCTGAACAGGGTTATGGAGGCGGTCCGAGCGATTTGTCTCTATTGCATGATTACCATAAGCATAGGGCAAATCAAATATGGGAAGCTACAAACTGTGAAGCGCCGGTAAATATTGTCTTAAAATTTGTTAATGAATATGTTTGTGCGAGGTAATAAATTTGGTAATAAATTGACTATAAGCTAACTGTTGATGTATTATATATTGGAATTTTGTAGATTTTGAATAAAGTGATGCGGTCTGTAGCAAATGGGGAGAAGGTGATTAATCTTCCTAAGCTTGCACGAATTGAAGAGTACTCTTGGTTTTAGAAAGCTATCGAGGCAACCGGTCTAGAGCCCCTGACGAGGACGAGTTATAGCATAATCGACCACGGGTTGATGACGGCATTTGCGGAAAGATGGCATCCAGAGACAAACACTTTCCACCTTCCAATTGGTGAAGTGGCCATCACATTGGACGATATCTAATGTCTGCTGCATCTTCCGATTACGGGGCGTTTCTTGCACCACTCGCGGATGAGGAAAGACGAAGGGATGGATCTATTGAAGAGGCATTTGGGCGTTGAGGAGGATATTATTCAGCTCAATTTTGATAAAACAAAAGGATGTCATATCAAGTACAATCAGTTGCAGGTTGTGTACGTGCAGAATAAGGATGCGGCTTTGGCGGCGGAGAAAGAGGGAAAGCCTATGGAGGAGATTGTGGTTTATAGGGAAAGGTGTATCAAGGCCTTTTTGTTGTATTTGGTGTGCTGTACCATTTTCAGCAACAAGAGCCAGAATTATTGTGATGTTGTGTATCTGCAGTATTTCGAGGACCTGACGGAGGTGAGTCACTGGAACTGGGGTGTTGCTGCCCTCGTGTATCTTCAGGCGTATATGGCAAAATCTTGTAAGAAGTTGTCTGGGAAGCGTTGCGGTCTAATGGCAGGATACATGTCATTACTTCAGGTATGGTTACTAATTTATTTGGCTAACAAAAATTTAGTTATTAATTACAAAAATTTAGTTGCCTGTGCTTATTCAATGTCGTTTGACTGTTTGTTTCAGGGATGGGTGATGACTTCACGTCATTACCATGTTGCTAACCATATTTCAAGGCATTTTAGTTAGCTTTATAACGTTTTCCGCAATGAAATAAATAGAAAATAACATCGTTACAAGTTGGCTTGAAGCACAAGAAAAAGAAGAAAAATCAGCACAATTTGCATCATGACGTCTGCCCGGTATTTTGACCATATCTGGAGTTCCATAACTCGGAATGACGCGGGACTTGCGGAAAATGAAAGCTAAGATCAAGAGCTACAACTTTCATGAAGAGCAGAAATTCATATTCTCTGCCATTTGCGCCATGGCGCCGCGCCATAGCGCGAACGCGAAAAAAAAACCCTATATATTTAAATTTAAGTAAGAAAAAAGGTAACAGTTTTTGACGGCAAAGAATACTTCTCTGAGGCGATTTCTGAAGAATATCAAGTGGATTTCAAGTGTGAAAACACCTTCAATCTTCTTTGTAATGAATTCTATTACTCTATTTTGTTTTGTTAATTCAATTATGAGTAGCTAAATTCCTTTGATTGGATCTTAGGGGATTCTAATTGCTATTACTCTTGAACCATGTAGTTTCATATGATATTTTAATGAATTACGAAGTTAGTTTCAGTTAATTATTCCTTATGTTTAATGCTTTACATAACTTGATCACTTATGTGATGATCCCAATTGTTTGTTTGACTATGAGAGTAGGAATAAATTTATCGATCTAGGAATAATTATTCAATTAACCGTTACTTAAGAGATTTCTAATTGTTAATTGAGAATTCAAAGATTAAAGTGCTAAAACCTCAATTGATCATAAATCACCTAAGAGATTAGGGAGTTGTGATCAAGGGAGAGGATTATGTTATCAAGAGATTGAGCATAATTACTTTTTTTAATCGAATCGTGAAACTAAATTTGTAATTTGTTAACATGCATGAACTACCAAGAATGATAGTAATTAGATGAACCGAAAAGGTCCAATCGCCTTCTTCTCTTGAAATCAAATCCTATTTTCTTGCCGTTTATTTCTAAGAAACCAGAATCTTAAACAAATCCACCCTTTTAATTAATGCAATTTTACTATCGTATGATCTCAATTATTTTCGTTTGATTCGGAACAATCCCTGCGGAATCGATAATTTTTATACTTACTTTGACACTTCGTCAAATGGCGCCGTTGCCGGGGATTGTTGATTGAATCAACAAGGCAATTGAACCATACGTAGTTTCTTTTACTTTTATTTATTTTCTGTTTTTAATATTCCAAAAAAAAATAAAAATATTTTATTTCTTTTTGTTTGATTCTGTTAGAGTTTATTTAGGATCTTTAGTTATATTGTGTTTATTTATTTAGTAGATTTGTTGTATTTAAAATATTGATTTACTAAGATTTTATTAGATTCTATAAAAACAAAAGTTAGAAAAAAATATATTGTTCTCTTCATGTCTTTTTCATTGTGCTTTGCTACTAAAATATTTCTCCAAGTTTTGTAGCAATGAATTCAAAATGGATTGGTAATGGATTGCTTGATTGCGAAGGAATTGGTATCATTTGTTATCAACTATGTCTACTAAAATATGAGCAAGACGAAGTGAATAGAAGACTAAAACGATTGAAAGAGAGATGTGGATTTTGTGGAGCGAATCATCACAATGACTATTGTGAGCAATTTTGTTTTAAGAAAGAAAAACCTGAAGTGATCAACATCGATTATAACTTTCAACTCAAAAATATTTTGGATGAATTTTTGAGGTCAAATCAAGTTGCATTTGATGGATTTGGAGTTGAATGTAGTAATCTTGTTAAAAAGGCAAATGCGTGTGAGAAGTTGGTTGAGAGTGAGATAGAACATTGTGCTATTGTGGTAGAAGAAGAAGATTTGAAGAATAAGATTAATGTCATGAGAAGAGTGAACCAGTTTGATATCTATGTGACATTTGAGTCTCAACCAATGGAGCTTAAAGAGAGAAACCATTTGCCAAATAAGCATCAATCTTCTCCAAGGTGGGAGAGCCCATATTCCAAAGCTTTAGTGATTGGAGCATGGGAGCACTTGATTCTTTATGAGAAGTTCATGGATTTCTTACCAAACAAGCGGAAGAAGAATGATGACATGTTTTTTCTAACATATATGCCACCCTAACAGTGGTTGAAGTGTCAAGCTAATGACGTTAAACAAGCGCATGACCTTTTAGGTCATGGACCGTCAAGCTATTGACGTTAAACGAGCGCTGCTTGGGAGGCAACCCAAGGTTTTTTATTTACTAATTTCTACTTTTAGTGTGCCTTGTTTGTGTTTGCAGGTTAAGTAAAGGAGTAGAGTCGAGACAGTTGGATGAGTCGGAGAGATGGGCCCAAGACTTTGAGGCCTATCAATAGCAGGAGCATTCCTATGAGGCAGACTTTGGCCTTGGAGAGAGACGGCATGAGAGTGTACCTTCTCATCAGTGACTCTACAGTCAGTATTGCTTTATCCCTTGAACTTGCATTTTATCTTGTTTTTTTTGAATGCCTATGTCTGTTTGAAAACTTGTGCACTATTGATATTGGTTTGTTTGAAAAGATATGAGGTCTGTTAGGTTAGTATTTCTTTTACTACATATATTTGTGATTCCCTTGTTGGTTGCTTGTATGTTTGAATTCTATTAGAAAAGCTAAGGAAATTTCTCAAACATTGACCACTCGATAATCCGGCCAAGCCGTGAGAATTCGAGCCTAAACACTTAATTTTTTTTCTTGTTATGAGAGATTCCACAGCTTAGCTAATTCTCTAGAACTTGCTTATGTTCTCTTTCTTGATTGATCGTTATAAATTACACACCGAGGCAAGTTGTTTGTACCTTGAGCCTTTTGAAGCTACCTTGCTTATATAATAAATCATTTGTTAACCCCTTTGAGCTGAAAGAAAAAATGTTATTGCTTGCTGAACCCAAGTTTTTCCAAAAGAAATGGAAAACAAAAAAAAAGATGATTTTCTTGGAGTTCAGACATTTAACTGATAAATTGAGCACATGGCTCATCACTAAGTTTGGGGTTGCTTTTGGTATTTGCAACCGAATAAGTTTGCGGTGGGGTACTAGAGAACTGAAAAGAAAAAAAATGAATGAATGATAGTGAAATCAGAAGAAAAAAAAAGTGAATAAATGTGTTTGAAAATAAAGTTCTCTAGTATGACAATGCTAAAATAAGGGGGGAGAAAAAGAAACAATAACTTCAATGTTTGAAAAGAAAAGGTGATCTTGAAAACTCCAAGTTTTTCTGCTTACCATCCAAAAACATCCACCTTTAAACCTTAGCCCCATTATAACCCTCAAGTCATCTAAAGGTGTGAATTTGTTTGTGTTTCGATCGATTGTAGAATGTTTGCAAGCCTATGGTTGAATAGCTATAACTGTATTGATTGAGTGCATTTAACCATTTAAAACAGGAGAGAAAGTGAGGGAGTGAAGTGATTATGTTTGGTCAATGTTTGCAAAAGATTCTTGTTTTTCTAATGGCATTCGGTGTGCGAGTAGATTCATGATAGGGATGATCTTTAAAATGTTGATTGAAATGTTTGACTTGATTGACTTTGTTGATTTGAATAAACTGTTGAGATAGTGTCAGGTTTTCCGATAGATGCAGATATTCCTTGAGGACAAGGAAAAGTTCAAGTTTGGGGTTGTGATGACTTCACGTCATTACCATGTTGCTAACCATATTTCAAGGAATTTTAGGTAGCTTTATAACGTTTTCCGCAATGAAATAAAGAGAAAATAACATCGTTACAAGTTGGCTTGAAGCACAAGAAAAAGAAGAAAAATCAGCACAATTTGCATCATGACGTCTGCCCGGTATTTTGACCATATCTGGAGTTCCGTAACTCGGAATGACGCGGGACTTGCGGCAAATGAAAGCTAAGATCAAGAGCTACAACTTTCATGAGGGGCAAAAATTCATATTCTCTGCCATTTGCGCCATGGCGCCGCGCCATAGCGCTGGCGCGAAAAAAAACCCAATATATTTAAATTTAAGTCAGAAAAAAGGTAACAGTTTTTTACGGCAAAGAATACTTCTCTGAGGCAATTTCTGAAGAATATCAAGTGGATTTCAAGTGTGAAAACACCTTCAATCTTCTTTGTAATGAATTCTATTACTCTATTTTGTTTTGTTAATTCAATTATGAGTAGCTAAATTCCTTTGATTGGATCTTAGGGGATTCTAATTGCTATTACTCTTGAACCATGTAGTTTCATATGATATTTTAATGAATTACGAAGTTAGTTTCAGTTAATTATTCCTTATGTTTAATGCTTTACATAAATTGATCACTTATGTGATGATCCCAATTGTTTGTTTGACTATGAGAGTAGGAATAAATTTATCGATCTAGGAATAATTATTCAATTAACCGTTACTTAAGAGATTTCGAATTGTTAATTGAGAATTCAAAGATTAAAGTGCTAAAACCTCAATTGATCATAAATCACCTAAGAGATTACGGAGTTGTGATCAAGGGAGAGGATTATGTTATCAAGAGATTGAGCATAATTACTTTTTTTAATCGAATCGTGAAACTAAATTTGTAATTTGTTAACATGCATGAACTACCAAGAATGATAGTAATTAGATGAACCGAAAAGGTCCAATCGCCTTCTTCTCTTGAAATCAAATCCTATTTTCTTGCCGTTTATTTCTAAGAAACCAGAATCTTAAACAAATCCCCCCTTTTAATTAATGCAATTTTACTATCGTAGGATCTCAATTATTTTCGTTTGATTCGGAACAATCCCTGCGGAATCGATAATTTTTATACTTACTTTGACACTTCGTCAATGGGTCATATCTCACATGCCGAGAATGAGTGTGTGAAATTGGCTACCAATTGGAACGAAACCCTCCCATGTAATGCGAGGTATGAGCCTGGGCAAGGACAAAGGGATCAGACAGCTTATAGCGAGCATCTGGATAACATGCAGATGTCATACTTCATGTACACTCCCTATACTACACACCGCCTAGTGAGGTCGTTGATTGATGAATGTTGGTTTTCTGGGTGGTTAAGGTGCGGTGGTGACACAAGCACACATTTGCCTGAACGTGTGCTGAGGCAATTTGGATATGTTCAGACCATTCCAAGACCTCCTGCTGCAGCCGCTCCTTCCGGCCTGACGGTAGACAAGATTTACCAGGTGTTTATGGAAGAGATGGAGGAGAGATTGATTGATGAGGAAATGCGGGGTGCAGCAGTGGATAACCCGTGAGACCATCAACCTGGGTACATAGCATGGTTTTACAAAGTCTCACATCCGAAGATGCTCCGATTAGAGGCACATTCTCAGCCTCCTGAACCACCGCATTTGGAGGTGTTTATTGAGCGGCAAGCAAGAGAAGGTGTGAGGGATCATTTTACTATCTGTCAGAACGTAAGGCTTGAGCTTGAGCGGGCGGTTAGAGATGGTGAGGCGTTGCCCGGGACTCCGATATACGAAACTGTGCAGCGTCTTCTTTCGATGGTTTCCCCAACTGTTGTTTATTCAAGAAGGCGCAGAGCTCTGGGTGCACCTCAATACCCTTACCGCCATCCCCCTGGTCCATCAGCTACGCAGTAGATGTTCAGTTATTTTGAACTTTGATAATTTGTAAAGACATTTATGGTTTTTCGCTTTTGAACTTTGGTTAATGTTGTAAGTGCACCAGTTCATCCTCATGTTTTAATAATTGTCAAAACACATGAAAATAGGATTGAACATATTTTGGCAACATTACAAATGACTTGACAACAAAGAACTATTTTCTAAAACTTGAAAAACTGACTTTTAGGTATTTTGTATCGATACATACATTGGTGTATCGATACAAATGTCCTGAAATTACTTCTATCTGATTTTGGGTATTTTGTATCGATACATACATAGTCTGTATCGATACAAAAGTGGTTTCTCAGAGGCAGAGAGTCACCTGTGCATCGAATCATGCTTGCATGTATCGATACACATGTGAATGCCCTCAAAATCCAGAGAGTTGAAGATGTATCGAATCATGCTTGCATGATTTGATACATATCAGTCAAGAGTTTCAAGATTCTGATATTTGTATCGATACACACCCGTGTTTGTATCGATACAAAGGTCAAAAAATTTCATTTTTAACGTTGGTCAAAGCATTTGTATCGATACAAATGATCATTTGTATCGATACATGTTTGAAAAATTATGCCCAAATTTGCTCATTCTATTTTCACTTTAAATAGCAATGTGTGTGATCCTTTGTTTGTAACACAACTGAGAAAAATCTAGTGAGAACCAGTGAGAAAGCAAGAGTGCTTTGAGAGAAACACTTTGGATACAATTTGGGTGAAAAATTGGGATCAAAGTGTATCCTTCACAAGATCATCATCTTCCATCAAGTTGCAACAATTGAAGATTGAGTATGGGATCAATCCAATAGAAGTTGTACGCTTGGTCGATAACGTTCGGTACGATTCGTGGTGAATCAGAATCGTGATCGGGTTGGTTTGCGAAGGAGGTTTGGTTGCTCGCTAGGGATTCAAGATTGTTCGATATCTTGAAGGATCAATCGAGAAGAATTGAAGGACTCAGCTGGACGATTGTTGCAAGGAGTTGCACGGGTAAAATCGTTGGAATCAGAGGGTGAAGATTCGTTCGTCGATTGAGGTTTAGCATAGTTTTACTTTTGAGTCAATATAGGTTTATTGGATTCATTGTAATTTGTGCACTTGTGTTCAAACTGTTTTTTAATCAATAATACTCTCAAATAACCCGTTTGGTTATTTGGGGGGAGACGTACCCGGCCGACCGCGAGGACGACACGAAAGCCGGGGAACTCCCTAATCATCTCTTGTGTGTCGATTCGCTTTAAATTCTTACTTTACGCAATTCGATTATATTTTGAGTCAATTGAAGTTTTGTGTTCGTAAGTGTGCACAAAGGTTCAATTGCAAATTATCTTGATTGTGATTGAATTTGAGTATCGAATCTTATAACTTGCTTGGGACTGTTTTTGTTAATCGATTGAATTTGGATATCTTGCATTGAGCGTTCCGATAATTTTCCTAATTCGTTCAAGGCTATACTATCTTTCCTTTGGTCAAAAGGTGCAAAGTTGACTACCGATCCGGTGGTGCTTCCGCGCATTGTTTTTAATCAAATAATTTTTAAATTGTCGTTGATTAACGAAGCCACTTATTCAACCCCCCTTCTAAGTGGTAGCCTAGTAGTCTAACAAATGTAATGACAATTATGGGTTTTGGTTAATGTAATGTACTTTGATAATTAATGTACTTTGTTTGTTTTTATGTTTCACATTTACGTATGTTACGTTATAAAAATTTGCATAATGAATATCATATGTTTAGTTATAAATAAGCGCGCAATTCTGGTAGTGGCAGGTATTTGAGAACATATATGGTTCTGGCTTTCTGATTTGCAATTGCAGTATTGCTGTAAATTGAAATATTTCGGAAACTACCTTCCGAAATACATTACGGATTGTATTTTCCGAACTAAATTACGGATTGTATTTTCCGAAGTACATTTTGGTTTCTATTTTCCGAAATACTGGAATCATCAATGATCATTACGTTTTTACGTTTCAAAATAATATTGCAACAGTCGGATAAAAATATTTATTACGTATGCATTACTCTTTATTACGTGTGCAGGAATATTAATAATTACTGGGATAAAGATTGCACTAAAAACCAACACGAATGCATAGACTGCGGAACACAAGTTAAAAACATTACGTTGCAACACAATTAAAAATACAACGAATACGTGTGCATGACGTTACACCATAAAAACAAAACGAGTACAAGAAAATTAAAAAGAAATACATAGAATAAAAATTAAAGACGTTACACAAAAAATAAAAGACGAAAATAAGAACAACAACAACAACAACAACAACAACAAGGTTTACAAGAAGAAAATCATTCTAAAGAGCATCTCAAACGGTATGGAGATGGATCACCTTCGATGGTGTTAAACATGAAACGCACATTGTCGTCATTTTCTAAAATTACCCAATGGTATTTCTTGATATGATCGTCAAACCCACTAGCATTAACCTCTGTAATATCAACGTAAGATTCGTAAAATGCAATTTTGTGGATCCTTAGCTCTTTCGCATATTTAAATGCATACAAGAATTCAATTCTATCTTTTAGGTCTTGTAGAGTTGTTAGCGTACTCTTCAGCTCGACGTTCAGTGGTCTTTCTATACCTTGAAACTTGATACTGAAATCATAACGTTTAGCTAAATATTCTGCAACATAACGATCGGAAGCACTCATATTATTGTTATTCATCTTTATAAATTTGTCAAATACATGAATCTATGGTTGAGGAAACAAACCCGTATTTATAGACATTCAAAGTTTCAGTTAAATCCGAGCCGTTCAAAGTGTCGGTGCGATCTGAGTCGTTCAAAGTGTCGGTGCAATTGTAACCATGCAAACTGTCGGTGCATTTGCAGCCATGCAAAGTTTCGGTTCGATCCTAGCCGTTCAAAGTGTCGGTACAATTGTAACCATGCAAACTGTCGGTGCATTTGCAGCCATGCAAAGTTTCGGTTCGATCCTAGCCGTTCAAAGTGTCGGTGCGATCTAAAAAAAAACGTTACACGAAATATAAAAACGATTACATTAAAAAAAAACGTTACATGAAATATAAAAACGATTACATTAAAAAAAATGTTACACGAATATAAAAACGATTTCATTTAAAAAAAACGTTACACGAAATATAAAAATGATTACATTAAAAAAAAATGTTACACGAATATAAAAACGATTTCATTTAAAAAAAACGTTACACGAAATATAAAAACGATTAAATTAAAAAAAAAACCTTACACGAAATATAAAAACGATGACATGAAAAATAAAAACATTACACAGTAAATAAAGACGAGTTCATGAAAAAATAAAACAGATCTGGCCGGTAAATAACACTATGGATCCGCTAAATTAAATGAGCATTCTCCATCTTCTGGCCGTTTCAACCTTGCAAGTATGGCATCAACAGATCTGGTCAGCTTGGCATCTAACTCGTTAGGTCCCTTTGTGCTGTATTAGGAGTAAACTGAAAACATAGTACGGATATCCTCATTTTTTTCAAGCTTCATGTTGGTGAAGGTAAGACTTCCATCAGACCCCATTGATGGCTTTCGATACTCGACGTTCGTGACTCTTCTGTCATCGTTCGGATTAATGCAATAGCGATCAATTTCATCAAGTTGTTGTTTGAGATCAACCAAAGTTGCATCGACGAAGATCCGAAACATGGTTGGTTTTCCACCGTCGAAGTAAACTGCAGCAAGGTGAGTGTTTGAGACGCCCCAACGTCTCGGTGAGACCGAAGTACTATTCTAATCAGTTTCTATCGTGGAAATACAGAGAAGTTAAAATTTAAAAAGATAAGAAATAAATAACAGATAAAAGTTAAAACTTATTTTATTTATATCACAAAGACAAAGGTGTCTGTGGTATATCTAATATCACATATTACATGTGGAATAAAGAATGCATCATATTTACAGAGACCCAAAAGACAAGACTACAAAAGACACACTGGCTGTTCAAACAAGACCTCGATTATCATTGTGCGATACTGACATCTATATCGCCAACCGTATAAAGAGTAGAAAGAACTGCACCATCTTCAGTCTTAAGCTCATCTTCAATGGAACCTAAATACATAGATAAAAATACAAGACAAAACAAACACAGGGCTAAGACATACGTACAAGTTTAGAAAGTGGGAATGGGGTGTAAAATAGGAATATATATGTCATACACAAGTAATCAATCAGGCGTCCTATCCTCTCGTGTTTATCTAAAAATATACTCTATTTTATCCTCTATTATTTTTCTCCCAAAATAGCCTCTATCTATCCAAATGCATTCCTAAACTACATGTCGACTCAGGCCTCAAGACGCTATCAAGGATATCCTCCCAATTACCGAGATCAGATATCACAAGATCACTTGCCACCAACGTAGAATTTACCAAGAGCTACGCCACTTGACTTCACGTGGAGTCCAAGTGTTATAAGTCGATCGCCCCTAAGAAAACAGGCCAAGATCTAATTATCTTGCCAAGTGCACAATAAAAATTCTCGTCAGGATTCAGGCAGCTGATCAACCTCATGCGCCCATACACACGGCAGTGGACTTACACATTCCTAAATGCAATTCTATATGCACTCTTCAATCAGATCATGGCAACTCAAACCCTCAGTACTAATTTCAATCCTCAAGAATTTATCACCTCAATCAATTTAGTTATAACATACTCTAGTCACATAAGTTGAGTGCCAATTACCATCAACAACCTCAAAGTATCTCTTATCATCCTTTCCTCACACAAACCAACAACCTCAAAGTATCTCTTATCATCCTTTGCTCACACAACCTCACTTCTACACAAAAGTTCAATTCTTATAATGAATAGTGTATGGTTGACTTCCCAGGAAAGAGAGGTAACCGTATCTTTCCTTAGCCAGAACCCAACCGAATACAACTACTCAAAGTAACAACTGTCCTTATATTATTGGGGATATTAATATCTACCGATGTTTGTCAACCTAAAGAGTAATATATTATTTTCTTAGTCTAACAATCGCAATCATTTCAAATACATAAACATTTAGACATAGTCTACCAAATCTTTCCTTAGCCAGAACCCAACAGAATACAACTACTCAAAGTAACAACTGTCCTTATATTATTGGGGATATTAATATCTACCGATGTTTGTCAACCTAAAGAGTAATATATTATTTTCTTAGTCTAACAATCGCAATCATTTCAAATACATAAACATTTAGACAGTTAATCAGGTAATGCAAGCACAATATAAACACAAATCATCATATATCATTCATATGATAAATAATTAAGGCCGGCTTAACCTCGTTTAGCACTTCTAGAAGAATCACTAAACAAGAATAAGCTCTCCTTAGTTATTTATCGGTTGTAGTGGCTGTAAGACCCAAGATTTCATTGTATAGTTGGTTAAGGAACATTAGGGTTTCGATGTGTTCGTGTGGTGAAACATCGTGTAATTATTAGGTTTTGCTGTAATCGAGTCTGTTTTGTGCTCGTGCACTGTAATTGTACAGACTTTTGTCTTGTAATCCTGTTTCTTGAATAAGAAGTTATTTGTGGTTTCAGAATAACGAGTTTTGGATTATTCTTGTTTTTGGAAAAACGAGTAGGATTTTTACCCGCGGATGGAAAATCTTACTGTGTCTGTTTTGAGTGAGGTTTCGGATGGGAGTTTTATATATCTGCGCGAGTTAGGATATATTCTGAGAATAATTTTCTAAGGTATGGAAGAAAATTACAGTCGCGGAAATAGATTCGGCAATAAGTTTTGGAAATGTTAAACGTTAGACGTTCTTTCCGTAGGTTTTATGTTTTTGTGATTCACGTTCGTCGCGTCGCGCGAGAGCTGAATACGAGACTTGTTGTGGATGAGTTAATGATATCTTGTGACTTAATCATAAAGCAAATTGATCTAATGGCTAGGGTTTAAGCTTGGACTTTTGACTTTGATCCATTGGTGGATTGGCTAACAAGAGCTTTGTAAATAGTAAGGAGGTTCATGACAATTGTGGACTTAGAAACATCACATATTCACTCTCATTCTTTCTCTCTTTCACGTGAAACTCCATTCTTTCTTCTAACCTTCACTAAATTTTCCATTCCTCACCATTTGTGTCCATTTCAAGCTTGGGAGCTTTGTGGAATTGTTGTAGAGAATCACTTTCTTAAGGTAACCACTCTTTTCCTTTTCATTTTGGTTGGTTAAAACTCTTGGGGTTATGAGTTTTAGATTATGTTCATAAGGTGAAAATGTTAGGAATTGATTCTTGTTTCATGAAAGTTGTTCATGAGAGTTTAGGAAGCATGCTAGGCTTTGTTGTTTTTGTTTTCCATGAGTTGGTGAAAAATCTCATGAGAAAAGTTAGGGTTTTGGTTGGTTTATGTATTGATCAATAACATGTGGTTAGGTTGTAAGGTTTTGAAAAGAAAAGTTGTCTTTGAACCTTTGGGCGAAAGGGAAATGCGTTGTATGGTTTTGTTTTGGAAAATCCGATGAAAAATATTTTGTGGTTTATGAAAATATTTCCTAAGTGTTTTTGGGTAGTGTTTTGGGGTCAAAATGATCTAAAACTCTTGTGACATGTGGTGTCGCTTTTTACTTTGAAAACATGTTTGAAAATGATTACCGGACGGTTAAGGCCCGTAATAAAACTTGTGCTTGGATTTGGTTTTGATTTTGGAAATGAAAGTCAAATAACTTGCACTCGAAGCAACCAACAAGCTTTCGGAAAATGTATTGCTTGCTTATGAAAATGGTCTGCTTTTGTGCCTTGAAAAAGTGTTGGGAACTAATAGAATCAAACTAGGCTTGGGTGGAAAAAGGTGGTGTGAGTTGCTGTCTTTTGCTGTCATGACAGGTGCAACTCGCTGAGTGAGTGGTTACTCGCCAGGGCGAGTGTCACAGGTCATGACAACACGCCAGGGCGAGCTCCAGAGCGAGCTAGACCTGTCCTCACTGCCTTCACTCGCCACCAACTCGCCAGGGCGAGCTCTGGGACCTAAAATTTTGGATTCTGATTTCTAAACTTGGTTTTTAACTTTCTAATCCCTTTTTATTAATTTATGAAAGTGGTGGGGATTGGAAACGAGTTTTTCGGGTACTCGGAAAGTACGTAGCTTATAACGCAAGAAAACGGCCATTTTGCATTTCAAATTATTTAAGACTTTTGACAATTGTTTTGGGTCCTAAAATTAGTATAAATAACTCATGGTGGTTGATCAATACGATAGATTTTGGTATGGTATCCGAAAGAGTGAATTTTCCTTAGAAACCTTTAGGTTTTTGGGGTTTTGGTGTAGTTTCAATACTATTGGTTAGAGAACAATGTATTGATTGTTGCGCTGATTGTTTTAGGAAGCGCGTTGTGTTGTTTGAGCGAGTTTTGTTGACGGAAGCTTGACGAGGTAAGGGCTCCACTTTATTTCCGTCTTTTCAAACGGTTTTGTAAACATGCTTTAGATTTTGCTGTGTTGCAAGTGGTGGTGTGCTTGGCATGTTTTTGTGATGTATTCTCGATATGAGATCGTGGTAAATACATGATTCGTTGTCTTACATATGTTTGGTGAAATATGTGTATGAACAGGTGATCAGATACATATGACTAGATGTATATGTATGTGTTGTTGTGGTGTGATTACATATGCGTGTACGATATGTATGTGTTGCATTAGCATATAAGGGGAATCATATGCTCATGCATTCATAGTACGTGATTATCGGGAATGGATCACGGGGTGCGATTATCGGGAATGGATCCACCTTACTCCTACGGGAATTGTTGAGTCCAATAAGCGGTTATCGGGAATGGACTGCGGGGTGCGATTAACGGGAATGGATCCATCATAACCCTTTGTGGTTTTATTGATTATGATTACTCTTCCGAAATTCATATGCATGTGGTAATGGGGAATCTACCACACTCATTGTAGAAGTCTGCATTAGGCTTGGTGTGCATTATATATATAAACCCGTTGGTGGGGATTTACTTTGGTGGTTAAGAGTTTTCTCTTGTGTTTGTGGAATTATTGTTATGTGTACAATCTTTCGCACCGGTTATATATACACATACTTTTATTTGTGGTGACCCTTTCTTTCATTTGCGGGCTCATCCCACCCAGATGATGGGTTAGGTCGTGGTGACGACGGTGGCTGTTCCAGGCCCCAGTGAGCGGCTGAAGTTATAGCTTAGTTAGACTATGCGCCGGTGTGGGTTGTACACCGTGCTTTTTGGGTTAGGCATAGGATTCTAACTTGTTTTGTTGTAAGTATTTTAATACTTAGACTTGGATTGTAATTATTCAGGAATACACTTTGCTTGTCGAAGCACCTTTTGGTAATGAGTCCTTTTGTGTATTTGAATGCCGGCTCATTTAAAATCTTTTAGGCGCACTCTGAGTGTTAGTTGAAAAAGAAAAAAAAAAAATTTAATGCCCTTTTTGGCTTTTGAAAAACGGGTTGTTACAATTGGTATCAGAGCACGGCTTTAAATCTTCAAAGGGAAAGTGTATACTTGAGTCGTTAGTCCAGAGTCGGTTAGAACATAGCTAGTATCGTGTCAGTTCTAGTGTTTGTTCTGCGTCGGGTTATGTGTTAGTAACCGTTGGATGAGATTTTTCTGTTGAGACTCAGAAATGTTTGGATAAGGAATCTAATCAGAATTGATATTGTGCAGAGTTAGAATGCCTCCAAGAAGGGCACCTACAACACCTATGGCGGATAATGCTGATATAAACCAGATGGCTTATGCCATGCATACGATGGCAGCGGCTGTGACTGCTCAGAGCCATGCTAAGGCGCAGAGAGATCTGGAAAAGCGAGAAAGAGAAATACTCGCTGTTGGATCTAGACTCCTTTCAAGTTTCAACCACCAAACTCCTCCAAAGTTTAATGGGGAGGGAGGTCCGGAAACTGCTGATTTATGGCTCCAATCTGTGGAGAGGATATTCGGGGCAATTCATTGTCCAGAAGGGGAGAAGGTAGTCTTAGCTACCTATCAGTTACTCGGAGGTTCAGAGTATTGGTGGAGGAACACCCGACTGATCATGGAAAATGGTCATGAAGAATTGAATTGGGAGAACTTCAAGAGGAGGTTTTTAGCCAAGTACTTTCCCGAGACTGCGAGGGAAAGGTACGGAGAAGAGTTCTTGAGACTGAGGCAGGGTAGCATGAATGTGGAGGCTTACTCCAAGAAGTTTGAATCACTATCCCGTTTCTTCCGCTTCTTTAGGGATGGGATAGATGAGGTTTATATGTGCCGTCGCTTTCAAGATGGTTTGAGGTACGAGCTGCAAGACGCAGTGGTGCCGTTAGGGATTCGACACTTTCAAGTGCTGGTTGAGAAGTGTCAAGAGGTGGAGGATATGAGAAACAAGCGGGTGAACCGCTAAAGTGGTTTTAGTGCTGGAGGACCAAGTCGTGCCAATGATCGTGGTTCGACTCAGAATCGTGGGAAACAAGGTGGTAAGCCGTATGATCGTCCACAAACCAGTAAGGGACAAGGAAGGTCGGTGAATCAAGGGAACCAAAATAGGGTGAAACAAGGTTGTTTCAAGTGTGGCGAGGTGGGCCACTATGCCAATGAATGCCCGACCGCGGCAAATGTTTGTTATAATTGTAGGAAGCCGGGGCATGTCGCTAGAGAGTGCAGGGCTGTTAGCCCATATTTTCACCAAGTGAAAAATATGTTCTAAAAGACATGATTAAAATAATAAACATAATTGCATTTGATTATTTTACTATTTTAAAGAGTCATTAAATAAGTTTGGTTTTCAGAGCCAATAAATTTAATGAATATTCATGAATGAACATATCATCAAATGTTCTATCTAGAGCATTAATCTTAACGTTGTTTTCTTCAGGTTTCTTTCGACTTGGTCAAAACGTCCATACGGTCGAAGCGCTTGCTGTGAAGAAGAAAAGTGTGGACTTAGCAAATTATTCAGGAGAAGCATTGCTGTTTCGACTTCGATGGATACAACGGCTAGATCAAAGGATAAAGGAGAATTCAAATTCAAAATACGTGTCAAGACACACGTCCTCTCTTTAATTAACGTAAACGTTATTAGCAGTTAGGAATTAGTGTCTATAAATAGTCTAGTTCTGTGATCGAGCAAAGGGTCACAATCATTATACAAAATCCTTACAAAACTCAAAGTACCCATGCTAACGAGAGAAATGAGTTCGAAAGGGAAAATGTATGTTATGTGTACCATTACTTTTTCTGTAATCATTTACCTTTGAATGCAAATTTACAGTCTTGTATTTCTATCCAAATCAATCTTTATTTTGACTCTTTCTTCCATTCTGTTTGTTCATTAGAATAAACATTCTTTCTTGCATTTCAAGTAACGTAAAAACAACTTTAAATACATAAGAACAATAATGAATACTAATTACTTTGGAAATATGAACAAAAGCACTATGTCCCGAGATTTACTAGTTGATCTCTCTTGTAATAATCAAACTAGCGTTGTTTACTAAATTTCACAGTAAACAAATTGGCACGCCCAGTGGGACCGTGTGCTTTGGGTTTAAATTTTCTCAAATTTTAGTATTTTTATTTCGTTCTTTGTGTGATTTTGTTTCCAAAAAAGTTTTGTGCATAGTGTATGCTTCTGAGAAACGGGAAATCACTCCCTGAAATGGTTAGACCACCACCCAGAAATAACCCTAGACAAAACATGGAAAATCCTAATGGAAGCAATCCTAACAACGGTTCGAATCCATCAACCGTTACGAGTGTCTCAGACACCATAATCTCTCCTGTAATTAGTGAGGTTATGCCTAATGTGACAGGGACAACAGTTTCTGCCCCAACATCTTCTGTAGTAACTGCAACCATGGCAATGCCAATATCTACTACAATGCCTTCGACCACTACAGAACCCATTTTGACTTTGTCTCATGCTATGGAGGGAAATTTTTCCCCAAATAGGTCAACTACTAATGGGGGTGGCGCTAGTTCATCCACGTTTTCATTACCCTTTTCCCAATACATGGGTCAAGGCACTAGTAGGAATTACCCTTATGGCATGCCTACCAGCATGATGCAAGGTTTGCAGACTAGTGCATCATTGTTCACAGAGACAGCACCAGGCGTGTTTGTTCCTAACAATCAAATAGTCTCTGGTTCTGCTACTCGAAATGCCTTTCCTTCATTAACTAACACTGCCTTGAATTCCTTGAGGCAACAAATGGATGAGAGTAATCATGATATGGTCAATATGTTAACACAACAAATTGGTACAGTGTTTAATCCATTGATACAAAATACTAATCAAAGTTACCAATTACTGGCCAATCAAATGGGTAGAATTGCTGATTTCTTTGGGGCTCCTCAAGTCCCTAATCAACAAGTTCCCCAAATCCAAAATGTTGTGCCTTTGCAAATTGCACAAGCACCAAATAATGCCATTGTGCCTGCACAAAACCATGTGGCAAATCCTATAAACCAAGTCCAACAACCTGTACCAGTGGTCGAACCACAAGTACAATTGCAGGCTCAGCCACAAGGTTTGCCTAAGATCGAACAAAACCCTGGAATTGTCTTGGTAAACAGGAACCAAAATGCTGATGATGTAGTTAGAAATGTCCAGAACAATAATTTTGTTGGGCAAAATAACATAGCAAATTTGGTCGAAACAATTTTGGCACAAAATGGTTTAAACATAGGCATGCATAGGCCTCATTTTGTCTCTGCCTTGTCAGAATATGTGCTTCAAACTGAATTACCTAGGGGATGGAAGATCCCAAAATTCACTAAGTTTGCTGGTGATACCAGTGAATCAACAGTCGAACACATAGCAAGGTATCTAACTGAGGCAGGGGATTTAGCAAACAATGAGAATTTAAGGATGAAATATTTCCCTAATTCTCTAACGAAAAACGCTTTCACTTGGTTTACCACTCTCCCTCCACATTCAATCTTTAATTGGAATCAATTGGAGAGGGTTTTCCATGAACAATTCTATATGGGACAATCTAAAATAAGTCTCAAAGAATTGGCAAGCGTGAGGCGCAAAACCCCTGAGTCTGTGGATGATTATTTGAATAGATTCCGTTTACTCAAAGCTAGATGCTTTACTCAGGTGCCTGAACATGAATTGGTCGAAATGGCTGCTGGTGGCCTTGATTATTCGATCAGAAAGAAATTAGACACTCAACATCTAAGGGATATGGCCCAATTGGCTGATAGAGTTCGACAGGTCGAACGCTTGAAAGCAGAAAAGGCCAGAAATTCTAAATATCATAAGAAGGAAAAGGTTGCTTATGTGGAAACACAGGATAGTGACCAAGAGTATGAAATATCTTATGAAGATGTTGAGCAAGGGGAGATAGACCTAGCAGAATTGAAACCTGGTCCCCCTTATACTTGTAAACTTTTGAAACCATCTAATGGAAAAAACCCTGTTGAACCAAAGAATGATAGATTTGTGTCAAAAACTTACACTTTTGATATAACAAAATGTGATGAGATTTTTGATTTATTGGTTACTGATGGCCAAATTGTGGTTCCAAAAGGTGTTAAAATACCTCCATTAGACATGAGAAAGAAAAGAGGTTATTGTAAATATCATAATTTCCTTGGACATAGAACCTCACAATGTGTACTTTTCTGGGATTTAGTCCAGAAGGCGCTGAATGAGGGAAGACTCAAGTTTGGTGAAAAACCCAAAGCCATGCAGATTGATGCTGAGCCTATGCAAAGTGCTGATACTCTCTATGCTGAACCACAAGAAATCATGATGGTCGAAGCCATGGAGGTTACAGAGGGCCAGACAGAAAAGATCTCTGAAGAGGAGTACATGGAGAAAATGAAAGTGGTCTACCCTCGTGCTGAAGAGGATTTAATTGATTTTCTGAACAGGTGCAAGCTGGAAAATAAAAAAGTAATGCTTTGTGCCCGTTGTAGTGCTGTATGCGACAAAGAGGCTACTGCAGGCCTCATGAAGTTTCAACCTATGGCAAGTAGGCTGGGGGCAAACCCAAAACCTCACCAAGAAAAAGGAAAAGGTATCCTGACTCGACCAAACAATCCTGCTCAATACGATCGAAGGCCTACCTTTCGACCATCTGGTTCGATCCCAATAGAGAGCTGGGTGCACAAGGGAACAATGAAGTTCAATAAAGGTGCAATCGAAGTTGGTGGTCCCAGTGGTACCAAAATGAGCTATGCAGAGGATGTTAACAAGTACTCGTACAAAAACAACTATAAGGGTAAACATCCAATGACTAGGACTCAATGGCGTAGGTTTCAACGCCAAAAGAAAATGGCTGCAGAAAATTCTCAACCAAGCCAATACAAAGAAGTGGCTAGAAGGCCAGCAAAAGAAAGAATCCTTCCGCCAATAAATGAGAACCAAATGGAGGAAGATGATTTGTGTAAGACCCAAGATTTCACTGTACAGTTTTCCTAAGGAACTTTAGTGTCGGCTAAGTTTTTAGGGTTTTTGGTGAAGCGGTTTTGTGAGTATCGTCGCATAAATGAGATTTTTGCTGAAACGGAGCCTGTTTTGTGCTCGAGCGCTGGAAAGGCACAGACTTTCGGGTCGTGATCCTCTTTTAAGTATGAGGAGATTTCTGTGAAGTCAGAATAACGAGTTTTGGATTATTCTCGTTTTTGAAAAAAACGAGTAGAAATTTTACCCGCTGATGTAAAATTTTACGGTTTCTGAATTTCGTAGAAATTTAGATGGAGGTTTTATATATCTGTGCGAGTTAGGATATGTCCTGAGATTAATTTTCTAAGGTATGGAAGAAAATTACAGTCGCGGAAAAAGATTCGGCGATAAGTTTTGGAATGGAAAAACGATAGACGTTCTTTCCGTAGATTTTCTGTTTTTGTGTTTTACGTTCGTCGCGACGCGCGAGAGCTGTGAGGCGAGGTGGCTTCTTGAAGTATAGAAAACATCTTGTGAGGATAAGCTTAGAATTGATCCAATGGCTAGATTTGAATCTTAGAACTTTATCCTATTTGATCCAATGGCCATGAGTTAGCAAGACAAATGACATAGTAAGGAGGTTTGGCTTGGTCATTGTTGGACTTAGAAAAATTAATTCATTCACTCCTTCTTTTCTCTCTTGCCGTGGCATTTCCACCCTTGTTCTTCATCCAAGAACTTTTCCATTTGCTCACCAAAAGCTTGGATTTTAGGCTTGTTGGATCATAGGACTTGCAAGGAATCTTCTTCACTTAAGGTAACTAACACTTCTCTTCCTTATTTCTCCATGAGAAACCTCTTGAATTTTGAGTTTTATGATTATGTTCTTGAGAGAAAAATTTTGAGAATTTAGTTTCAATTAGTTTTGATTCCATAGTAGTGTTTAAGAGTGTTATGTAGGATATATTAGTGAAGCATGTAAGTGATTCTCATGGTGATTTCAAATTTCACAATTTTGTTGGTGAGGTTTTGAAGAAAATTCCTTAAAATGATCATATCTTTGAGTGTGTTGTATGATTTTGGTTTTTGAAGTTAGTTTCAAGCTTTGTGACAAAATGGATTAGTGAATATGAAATTAGTTTCGAAAAATGAGAAAAAATTATTCTCGTGTTCTTGAGCGACTCGAAGAACACAATTTAGAAAAAATTTATTTCGAGTTTCAAAAGGAGTCGGATACACGATCGAATATCATTACGAACTAATGAATGTGGACTAGGGTTTCAAATGGAAAAAAAAATGTGTAGGGTTGCCTTTTGCCTCATTTGGCCGTGGCACCCATATAGGGTTCGAGGAATCGGATTTCGAAAATTGTTTAGAGGCAAGTAGCTTCCCATGATCATTGTTTAATTGTTTGATTGGTTATGGGATGTTTTGAAAAGAAAATGATCACTTGCCTTGAGAAAAACCTTATTTGAGATTTCTCGAAATTTGCGATTCGACTCTATAATTTCTAAATCGTTTTGATAAGTGCTAGTTAGGTATTATGGGATATTACCATGCATTTAGAAGTGAAAAATTTTGTGTGGAAGGGTGTTTTGAAAAAAAAATGGCCGTGGCCTTTCTTTGTGGGGAGGGAGAAATTCCAAAAAATTTTCTAAGTCCACAATTGTGTGAAAATTGTGTATGTGTTGGATAATCTTAGTTTTGAAGAAAAATGAGTATAGGAAAGGTTGTTAGGAAGAAAAAAATGTGTAACTTGTAACGCAAGAAAACTTCGATTTTTCATAAAAATATTTTTGAAAAGTTTTAGTTGTGTTTCAAATGGTTTTGTTGTGTGTGAAACAAGTCCTTGAAGTGGAAAAATCCAAAATGGTTTTAGTTTATGATTTGAAAACAAAATGATTTTCGTGTTATAAAAATAGTACAATTAACTTCGTGAATTTTTAAACACTATGAGAATAACCTGAAATCATTGAGGGATAGCTTTAGGAAGTACTTTAGACCCCTCTGGAACTTTGAGAGCAAGTTTCGTTTCGATAGGATAAACGAGGAATATTTTATTGATGTTACGCTACATATATTTTAGGTAGCGTGAATTGTAGAATTTCGCGAAAAAGGGTAACGGAAGCTTGCCGAGGTAAGGGCTCCACTTTATTTCCGTCTTTTAAAACGGTTACGACATGCTTGGTTTTGCTGTTTATGCATTTGTTGTGTGATGTGGCATGTTTGTACTTATGTATTCTCGTTGATGAGAAGGTGGTTATATTCACATATGTTTTGTTACCTATGCTATTAGGTTATGTGAATGTTTGCATGAGCATATATGATTGCGTGCGTCGGATAGGACTGCGCGGGGATTTTGTCTGTGTGACTATCCTGTATATGCCAAAGAGAATATATGCCATGCATTTCATAGTTGCGTGCCTAGGTGTATGTATGTGTGACTTTGCCTACGTACCGGGCGTTGACTGTGTGACTTCGCCAAATCCTACAGGATTTTATTGAGTTGGTGGTTGTCTGTGTGACTCACCCGGTGTTATCCCACCGTGATTGTTTTGGTATTGTCTGTGTGACTCTACTTGGTGTTATCCCACCACTAGTAGGAGGTGTTATCCCACCTGAGACCTACGCCTTCTATAGAGAGGTTGATTCCGGAATTCATGCATGTGAAAAAGACCCGGCTAGGGTGATCACAATCATTTAGAGTCTGCATTGATAGGCTATGTGTGCATTGCTTATATGAGCCCGTTGGTGGGAATGGCTATGTGTTTAAAGAGCTTTCTATGTTGGTATTTGTATGTTTGGTATTTGTATACTCTCTCGCACCGGTTATATATACACATACTTTTATTTTGTGGTGACCCTTTCTTTCATTTGCGGGCTCATCCCACCCAGATGATGGGTTAGGTCGTGGTGACGATGGTGGCTGTTCTAGGCCCCAGTGAGAGGCTGGAGTTTTAGCTTAGTTAGACTATGCGCCGGTGTGGGTTGTACACCGTGCTTTTTGGGTTTAGGCATAGGATTCTAACGTGCTTTGTTGTAAGTATTTGAATACTTAGACTTGGATTGTAATTATTCAGGAATACACTTTGCTTGTCGAAGCACCTTATGGTAATGAGTTCTTTTGTATATTTGAATGCCGGCTCATTGAAAAATATTCTATGCGCACTCTGAGTGTTAGTTGAAAAAAAAAAAAATATATTGACTTTTCTGGCCCTGGAAAAACGGGCTGTTACAATTGGTATCAGAGCACGGCTTTAAATCTTCAAAGGGAAAGTGTATACTTGAGTCGTTTGTCCAGAGTCGGTTAGAACATAGCTAGAGTTGTGTTAGTTCTAGCGGTTGTTTTTGTTGTGTTGTGGGTTATGTGGTAGGTTATTTTGTGTTTAGCATGGGATATGCCTAGACACTGGTTTGTGTCTTACTGAGGTAATGCAGGGAGTGAGGCTTCAGTAAGTGGAATTGTGAAACCCCCGAGCATTGGTCGAATTTAGTCGTCAAGTGTCTCTGAATTCCTTAAACGAAGTGGTCCGAGGAGGACTGACTTGAGGCGAACAAGGATTACAAGGGATTCTTGGAAGTAATATTATGGATTGAAAGTGGCGTTGGATGTTGCCACTCAGAGGTGCTGGTTATGGACGAGTGAACGTCAATTGATAAAGGATTTTAAGTAAGGATCAGATTGGGACGACCTTCTGAAGATGATATTGGATGTCCGTCTGGTGAGTTCGGACGAGACTTGATGAAGTCATTCAGTTGTCAAGGGGATGCAACCATGGTAGAATAGTGGAGCATGCAGAGATGTCAGTTGGATTTAATTACAATGATTGGATAATCATGGGGGCAACTTGTATTGGAAATAAAGTGCATTGCGCGCCAAGAGTTAATGAATTTGGTGGTGTTAGAAGACGGTTGCGCGAACGATGGGTACCTTAAGGGTTTAATTTTAGTGTGCGAGATGAATTAGATTCGGAACTAAAATTTGTAAGGATGAATCTCGTGATGATTGAAGGTAGGAGACCAAGTATCACTTTGATATGTGACAATCTATACATAGTTCGGGAGATAGTAAGTATAGATGTCGGTGTAGATACAACGATAGGAAATCGATTGTTAAATAAAGATTGATGTGGAGAGATATTTAGGTAAAGAACGAGGAGTTCAACCTTTGAAAGTGAGTTACATATCACTGATAAGTGATAATAGAGGTGTTTAATATGGAAATACCTAGAGAATTGTAGCAGTGTAAGCTAGAATTGTTAGTTATTGGCAGGTAAACCATAAGAGAAAGTAAACTTATTGAGTAGTTTGAAAAGATGAGTCGATTTGTAGGCGAATTACAGTGACCTTATAAGGACGAGTTAGAGATAGCTATTCATAAGAAAACGATGAGTGAATAGATGTAAGAATAGGATTGGCCAGAACTTGAGATCTGGGAATTGATTCCCTAGTGGGAACAGACCTTATGACTTTAGAATAGTCACGATGATGAAGGACCAATCGAATAGAGAGGAGATACTTAATAGAAACTTGAGGAATTAATCATTTGGAGCGTTTGATTACGACCCGTACATTAGTTGACACCGTAAGGGAAGTTAGAGATGGATAAATCCAGTTAGTGAATGGATGTGTCAGGTTGGATAGCGAGAACGTATGTGGGAAGTTGGTTATTGTTATTGGAGAATACTGTAGTTTTAGATGGTTATGAAGACTTGAGATTGGTCGAACGGAGAAGGGTATGCTTGTGGTGATTCAAAATTATGTGGAATGAGAGAGTATTTGGATTGTGTACGGCGGATTAAAGATGTTGTTTTGATTTAGCAAGTTATTGGTCATGGTGGTTTGGGAACCAACTCTAGACAGTTGTTGAACTAGAAAGTTGCAAAGTAGTAGATTGATGATACAGGCCTGATTGGAGTTTTGTAGAGGTTATGACATCGATGCGTTAGTCGTAAAGGGAGATTAGTCATGGAAAGAATGTGTTCACAATAAGTGTGGCTAGTGGTGTTTCTAGCCGAACTCGTAGAGAAAATGTTCCATTGATTGGTTGTCTTTCACTTGATGATTCATCTTCGAAGAGGAGAAAGAGTGATGGAGATGAAATGGTTTGTGGATCTGTTTCTGGGTCTAGAAAAGAATGGGGATTTAGAGAGAAGCCCATGAAGATGTGGCTTATGCCAATTGAAGATTGGCGAAGGGATTTGTCTCACACCTAATTTTGGAAATAAGAAGGATAAGAAATTGTCTAATGGCAAGTTGATGGGAGCTTGTAGAGCTTTGGTTCATTGTAGTGGTTACAATGAAGAGAGACGTGGTATGATGGAAATCGGTAGTGACTAAGTATAAGGGATTCAGATGTTGTCAACAAGGATGGTTAGACAATAGTAATGTGAGGAATGCCCTAAGAGTTATTTTGAAGGTAGGTACCTCGACGAGAGTGGTGATGTCCGGAGTATTTAGGAATGGTCAGGGTGACCAACCCTTTTGAGTTAGAGAGGATGTTATTGTAAGAGAAAAAGGAACTCAGGAGAGTTCAGGAATAGAATGAGAATACGTTGTGAAGAGGATGTGCGCCGACGATGGCCGTCGACGAGGATAAACGTTTGTTTAAGGCACGCGAGATGCGTCTAAGTGCCATTTTGGAAGTAATGATAACGTATAAGGAACCGATTCTGGGGAATTGGAGATTCGGATAAGGGAGTCCAAGAGAAGTAGATGGTTTAGTTTGGCAAGTGACAAGACTATGAGGAGTTGTAATCACCAACCGGAGGTTGGGATGGTATTATTTAAGTCGTGTTTGGAAAGAGATTCGTATGTGAGTAGACGGTTCGACGTATTCACTGAGTTGCGGACTTATGGATATTGGTAGAGCAGAAAATTCTTCTATAGAGAAGACAACTTGTTCGGAATGTGATGGTTTTGGTGGTACCTGCCGTGGTGGCATTGTATTACTGTTGAATGATGTTCAACGGATGTTTCATGAGTGGAATCATGAGAGCTTGAACGATGTGTTTTGAGTGTTGTGTCTTACGACTTCGACCTTGTATTCGTAAGAGATCGAGGGAAACATTAAGAAAAACCTCGAAAGATTTGTGGAACCCTTGTGACTCGGAGGACCTTGAGCATAAGCGGAATGAAGTATCACTTAAGTTGGGTAAAGATGGTCTAAACCACCATCAAGATTGTCGACTGTCTATTGACAAATTGACGGACTGGCCGTCCTTAATTTATTGTTGATGGTAGACGAGAATCGTGTTGATTGGAATTGACTAGTTTTTGCTAGCTTTGGTGATGCACAGAGAACTTCAGTGTTTCTTTTTGGAGGGTAGCCAGTCACTGTTGCGCGTGAACCTAGTGGTTTAGGCTATGTCGCGGAGGCAGAAGAAGTGACTTTGGAAAATTTTGTGTGTGGACCCTAGGAAATTTGCGGAACTCGAGGTTGTGAACTTCTGTTGTGAGGTTAATTTTGAGTGGTGAACTCGTTGAGAGTTGCGGTTGGTGCACGGTTGTGCCAGTGTGTTGGTGAGAGTACCTGTGTGACTTCACCTGGTGTTAGCATCTGTGTGGCTGCACCTAATCCTGAGGGATTTTGTTGTGTTGGTGATGGTGATAATGAGTTGAGTTACTACTCTTACCTTTAGTTTCGAGGACGAAACTTCTTTTTGGAGGGTAGTAATGTAAGACCCAAGATTTCACTGTACAGTTTTCCTAAGGAACTTTAGTGTCGGCTAAGTTTTTAGGGTTTTTGGTGAAGCGGTTTTGTGAGTATCGTCGCATAAATGAGATTTTTGCTGAAACGGAGCCTGTTTTGTGCTCGAGCGCTGGAAAGGCACAGACTTTCGGGTCGTGATCCTCTTTTAAGTATGAGGAGATTTCTGTGAAGTCAGAATAACGAGTTTTGGATTATTCTCGTTTTTGAAAAAAACGAGTAGGAATTTTACCCGCTGATGTAAAATTTTACGGTTTCTGAATTTCGTAGAAATTTAGATGGAGGTTTTATATATCTGCGCGAGTTAGGATATGTCCTGAGATTAATTTTCTAAGGTATGGAAGAAAATTACAGTCGCGGAAAAAGATTCGGCGATAAGTTTTGGAATGGAAAAACGATAGACGTTCTTTCCGTAGATTTTCTGTTTTTGTGTTTTACGTTCGTCGCGACGCGCGAGAGCTGTGAGGCGAGGTGGCTTCTTGAAGCATAGAAAACATCTTGTGAGGATAAGCTTAGAATTGATCCAATGGCTAGATTTGAATCTTAGAACTTTATCCTATTTGATCCAATGGCCATGAGTTAGCAAGACAAATGACATAGTAAGGAGGTTTGGCTTGGTCATTGTTGGACTTAGAAAAATTAATTCATTCACTCCTTCTTTTCTCTCTTGCCGTGGCATTTCCACCCTTGTTCTTCATCCAAGAACTTTTCCATTTGCTCACCAAAAGCTTGGATTTTAGGCTTGTTGGATCATAGGACTTGCAAGGAATCTTCTTCACTTAAGGTAACTAACACTTCTCTTCCTTATTTCTCCATGAGAAACCTCTTGAATTTTGAGTTTTATGATTATGTTCTTGAGAGAAAAATTTTGAGAATTTAGTTTCAATTAGTTTTGATTCCATAGTAGTGTTTAAGAGTGTTATGTAGGATATATTAGTGAAGCATGTAAGTGATTCTCATGGTGATTTCAAATTTCACAATTTTGTTGGTGAGGTTTTGAAGAAAATTCCTTAAAATGATCATATCTTTGAGTGTGTTGTATGATTTTGGTTTTTGAAGTTAGTTTCAAGCTTTGTGACAAAATGGATTAGTGAATATGAAATTAGTTTCGAAAAATGAGAAAAAATTATTCTCGTGTTCTTGAGCGACTCGAAGAACACAATTTAGAAAAAATTTATTTCGAGTTTCAAAAGGAGTCGGATACACGATCGAATATCATTACGAACTAATGAATGTGGACTAGGGTTTCAAATGGAAAAAAAAATGTGTAGGGTTGCCTTTTGCCTCATTTGGCCGTGGCACCCATATAGGGTTCGAGGAATCGGATTTCGAAAATTGTTTAGAGGCAAGTAGCTTCCCATGATCATTGTTTAATTGTTTGATTGGTTATGGGATGTTTTGAAAAGAAAATGATCACTTGCCTTGAGAAAAACCTTATTTGAGATTTCTCGAAATTTGCGATTCGACTCTATAATTTCTAAATCGTTTTGATAAGTGCTAGTTAGGTATTATGGGATATTACCATGCATTTAGAAGTGAAAAATTTTGTGTGGAAGGGTGTTTTGAAAAAAAAATGGCCGTGGCCTTTCTTTGTGGGGAGGGAGAAATTCCAAAAAATTTTCTAAGTCCACAATTGTGTGAAAATTGTGTATGTGTTGGATAATCTTAGTTTTGAAGAAAAATGAGTATAGGAAAGGTTGTTAGGAAGAAAAAAATGTGTAACTTGTAACGCAAGAAAACTTCGATTTTTCATAAAAATATTTTTGAAAAGTTTTAGTTGTGTTTCAAATGGTTTTGTTGTGTGTGAAACAAGTCCTTGAAGTGGAAAAATCCAAAATGGTTTTAGTTTATGATTTGAAAACAAAATGATTTTCGTGTTATAAAAATAGTACAATTAACTTCGTGAATTTTTAAACACTATGAGAATAACCTGAAATCATTGAGGGATAGCTTTAGGAAGTACTTTAGACCCCTCTCGAACTTTGAGAGCAAGTTTCGTTTCGATAGGATAAACGAGGAATATTTTATTGATGTTACGCTACATATATTTTAGGTAGCGTGAATTGTAGAATTTCGCGAAAAAGGGTAACGGAAGCTTGCCGAGGTAAGGGCTCCACTTTATTTCCGTCTTTTAAAACGGTTACGACATGCTTGGTTTTGCTGTTTATGCATTTGTTGTGTGCTGTGGCATGTTTGTACTTATGTATTCTCGTTGATGAGAAGGTGGTTATATTCACATATGTTTTGTTACCTATGCTATTAGGTTATGTGAATGTTTGCATGAGCATATATGATTGCGTGCGTCGGATAGGACTGCGCGGGGATTTTGTCTGTGTGACTATCCTGTATATGCCAAAGAGAATATATGCCATGCATTTCATAGTTGCGTGCCTAGGTGTATGTCTGTGTGACTTTGCCTACGTACCGGGCGTTGACTGTGTGACTTCGCCAAATCCTGATGGATTTTATTGAGTTGGTGGTTGTCTGTGTGACTCACCCGGTGTTATCCCACCGTGATTGTTTTGGTATTGTCTGTGTGACTCTACCTGGTGTTATCCCACCACTAGTAGGAGGTGTTATCCCACCTGAGACCTACGCCTTCTATAGAGAGGTTGATTCCGGAATTCATGCATGTGAAAAAGACCCGGCTAGGGTGATCACAATCATTTAGAGTCTGCATTGATAGGCTATGTGTGCATTGCTTATATGAGCCCGTTGGTGGGAATGGCTATGTGTTTAAAGAGCTTTCTATGTTGGTATTTGTATGTTTGGTATTTGTATACTCTCTCGCACCGGTTATATATACACATACTTTTATTTTGTGGTGACCCTTTCTTTCATTTGCGGGCTCATCCCACCCAGATGATGGGTTAGGTCGTGGTGACGATGGTGGCTGTTCTAGGCCCCAGTGAGAGGCTGGAGTTTTAGCTTAGTTAGACTATGCGCCGGTGTGGGTTGTACACCGTGCTTTTTGGGTTTAGGCATATGATTCTAACGTGCTTTGTTGTAAGTATTTGAATACTTAGACTTGGATTGTAATTATTCAGGAATACACTTTGCTTGTCGAAGCACCTTATGGTAATGAGTTCTTTTGTATATTTGAATGCCGGCTCATTGAAAAATATTCTATGCGCACTCTGAGTGTTAGTTGAAAAAAAAAAAAATATATTGACTTTTCTGGCCCTGGAAAAACGGGCTGTTACAATTTGCTGGATTCTGAACCAGACTTTGATGTGATATGTGTTGTTTCCATATTACCATCAGAGTATGATTGTTCAATCAGAAGTAACTGAGCTCGAAACTGACTTCGACCAGTTAAGCATGGCTGATCCAAAGCCAAAATGTTATTATGTCTTGAATAATGGCTGCATCGAAGAGCAACAGGCTACATTCGAAAGGCCAGACTTGGGCATGAAAAACCACCTCAAACCACTCTTCATCAGGGCAAAGGTCGAAGGGGTTGGAATTAATAAAGTACTGATAGATGGGGGTGGTGCTGTGAACCTAATGCCCTTATCAATGCTGCCAAAGATTGGCAAATATGACTGTGATTTGTCAGCCCACAATATTGTTTTGTCGAACTATGAAGGCAAAACAGGATATTCCAGGGGGGCAATTCAAGTGGATGTTGCAGTAGGCAGCATAGTTCGACCCACCTTGTTCTTGGTAGTGGAATCCAAGGCAAACTTCAATTTGCTCCTAGGAAGGGAGTGGATTCATGGAGTGAGAGCTGTTCCTTCTACCCTTCACCAAAAGTTGATACTTTGGAGGGAAGATGGTTATGTAGAAAATATAGAAGCTGATCAGAGTTTCTATATGTCAGAGGTAGATACTATAAACCAACAAACCTTTGACAAAAATTTGGCGAACATTGCGCCATGTTATGATAGAGAGAATGCATTCACACCTTCTGACAATGTGATTCATTCTGTCAAACTCCACCCAACCCATGGTTTTATATGGGAAAGAGAGGAAATAGATGCTGCATCCTCAGAAGATGGAGTCATACGCCCATCCGGGTGGAACATCTACGAAGATTACTATGACTGAGTCCAATGCATGGGCCAGAATAACGGCTTATATGGCCGAAAGTAGATTAAATACGGCTTTGGAAGCTGAGGTTCAACAAAATTTGGCTGTTGAAGCCAAGGTCGAAAAAGATGGCACCAATATGTCACCAACTCAAAGGCTTGACTGCATTTATGATGATGAACCCTTGGGGTTCGAAAGAGATCCTATAAATGAAACTCCTAAGATGCAGGCTCAAGATCCTTTGGAGGAAATTGACATTGGAAATGGCTCAGTGAAAAGGCCAACTTACATTAGTGCCAATATTAGTCCTGATTTGAAAGAAAAATTGGTGCAGCTGCTCAAGGAATTCAGTGATTGTTTTGCTTGGGATTATAATGAAATGCCTGGGCTCAGTCGAGAAATGGTCGAACTCAAACTACCAATCAAGGCAGGTAAGAAACCAGTGAAACAATTACCAAGAAGGTTTGCACCAGAAATTACGTCCAAGATCAAGGAAGAGATCGAAAGGCTGCTGAAGAGTAAATTCATCAGAACTGCCAGGTATGTGTTAGCCCATATTTTCACCAAGTGAAAAATATGTTCTAAAAGACATGATTAAAATAATAAACATAATTGCATTTGATTATTTTACTATTTTAAAGAGTCATTAAATAAGTTTGGTTTTCAGAGCCAATAAATTTAATGAATATTCATGAATGAACATATCATCAAATGTTCTATCTAGAGCATTAATCTTAACGTTGTTTTCTTCAGGTTTCTTTCGACTTGGTCGAAACGTCCATACGGTCGAAGCGCTTGCTGTGAAGAAGAAAAGTGTGGACTTAGCAAATTATTCAGGAGAAGCATTGCTGTTTCGACTTCGATGGATACAATGGCTAGATCAAAGGATAAAGGAGAATTCAAATTCAAAATACGTGTCAAGACACGCGTCCTCTCTTTAATTAACGTAAACGTTATTAGCAGTTAGGAATTAGTGTCTGTAAATAGTCTAGTTCTGTGATCGAGCAAAGGGTCACAATCATTATACAAAATCCTTACAAAACTCAAAGTACCCATACTAACGAGAGAAATGAGTTCGAAAGGGAAAATGTATGTTATGTGTACCATTACTTTTTCTGTAATCATTTACCTTTGAATGCAAATTTACAGTCTTGTATTTCTATCCAAATCAATCTTTATTTCGACTCTTTCTTCCATTCTGTTTGTTCATTAGAATAAACATTCTTTCTTGCATTTCAAGTAACGTAAAAACAACTTTAAATACATAAGAACAATAATGAATACTAATTACTTTGGAAATATGAACAAAAGCACTATGTCCCGAGATTTACTAGTTGATCTCTCTTGTAATAATCAAACTAGCGTTGTTTACTAAATTTCACAGTAAACAAATTGGCACGCCCAGTGGGACCGTGTGCTTTGGGTTTAAATTTTCTCAAATTTTAGTATTTTTATTTCGTTCTTTGTGTGATTTTGTTTCCAAAAAAGTTTTGTGCATAGTGTATGCTTCTGAGAAACGGGAAATCACTCCCTGAAATGGTTAGACCACCACCCAGAAATAACCCTAGACAAAACATGGAAAATCCTAATGGAAGCAATCCTAACAACGGTTCGAATCCATCAACCGTTACGAGTGTCTCAGACACCATAATCTCTCCTGTAATTAGTGAGGTTATGCCTAATGTGACAGGGACAACAGTTTCTGCCCCAACATCTTCTGTAGTAACTGCAACCATGGCAATGCCAATATCTACTACAATGCCTTCGACCACTACAGAACCCATTTTGACTTTGTCTCATGCTATGGAGGGAAATTTTTCCCCAAATAGGTCAACTACTAATGGGGGTGGCGCTAGTTCATCCACGTTTTCATTACCCTTTTCCCAATACATGGGTCAAGGCACTAGTAGGAATTACCCTTATGGCATGCCTACCAGCATGATGCAAGGTTTGCAGACTAGTGCATCATTGTTCACAGAGACAGCACCAGGCGTGTTTGTTCCTAACAATCAAATAGTCTCTGGTTCTGCTACTCGAAATGCCTTTCCTTCATTAACTAACACTGCCTTGAATTCCTTGAGGCAACAAATGGATGAGAGTAATCATGATATGGTCAATATGTTAACACAACAAATTGGTACAGTGTTTAATCCATTGATACAAAATACTAATCAAAGTTACCAATTACTGGCCTATCAAATGGGTAGAATTGCTGATTTCTTTGGGGCTCCTCAAGTCCCTAATCAACAAGTTCCCCAAATCCAAAATGTTGTGCCTTTGCAAATTGCACAAGCACCAAATAATGCCATTGTGCCTGCACAAAACCATGTGGCAAATCCTATAAACCAAGTCCAACAACCTGTACCAGTGGTCGAACCACAAGTACAATTGCAGGCTCAGCCACAGGGTTTGCCTCAGATCGAACAAAACCCTGGAATTGTCTTGGTAAATAGGAACCAAAATGCTGATGATGTAGTTAGAAATGTCCAGAACAATAATTTTGTTGGGCAAAATAACATAGCAAATTTGGTCGAAACAATTTTGGCACAAAATGGTTTAAACATAGGCATGCATAGGCCTCATTTTGTCTCTGCCTTGTCAGAATATGTGCTTCAAACTGAATTACCTAGGGGATGGAAGATCCCAAAATTCACTAAGTTTGCTGGTGATACCAGTGAATCAACAGTCGAACACATAGCAAGGTATCTAACTGAGGCAGGGGATTTAGCAAACAATGAGAATTTAAGGATGAAATATTTCCCTAATTCTCTAACGAAAAACGCTTTCACTTGGTTTACCACTCTCCCTCCACATTCAATCTTTAATTGGAATCAATTGGAGAGGGTTTTCCATGAACAATTCTATATGGGACAATCTAAAATAAGTCTCAAAGAATTGGCAAACGTGAGGCGCAAAACCCCTGAGTCTGTGGATGATTATTTGAATAGATTCCGTTTACTCAAAGCTAGATGCTTTACTCAGGTGCCTGAACATGAATTGGTCGAAATGGCTGCTGGTGGCCTTGATTATTCGATCAGAAAGAAATTAGACACTCAACATCTAAGGGATATGGCCCAATTGGCTGATAGAGTTCGACAGGTCGAACGCTTGAAAGCAGAAAAGGCCAGAAATTCTAAATATCATAAGAAGGAAAAGGTTGCTTATGTGGAAACACAGGATAGTGACCAAGAGTATGAAATATCTTATGAAGATGTTGAGCAAGGGGAGATAGACCTAGCAGAATTGAAACCTGGTCCCCCTTATACTTGTAAACTTTTGAAACCATCTAATGGAAAAAACCCTGTTGAACCAAAGAATGATAGATTTGTGTCAAAAACTTACACTTTTGATATAACAAAATGTGATGAGATTTTTGATTTATTGGTTACTGATGGCCAAATTGTGGTTCCAAAAGGTGTTAAAATACCTCCATTAGACATGAGAAAGAAAAGAGGTTATTGTAAATATCATAATTTCCTTGGACATAGAACCTCACAATGTGTACTTTTCAGGGATTTAGTCCAGAAGGCGCTGAATGAGAGAAGACTCAAGTTTGGTGAAAAACCCAAAGCCATGCAGATTGATGCTGAGCCTATGCAAAATGCTGATACTCTCTATGCTGAACCACAAGAAATCATGATGGTCGAAGCCATGGAGGTTACAGAGGGCCAGACAGAAAAGATCTCTGAAGAGGAGTACATGGAGAAAATGAAAGTGGTCTACCCTCGTGCTGAAGAGGATTTAATTGATTTTCTGAACAGGTGCAAGCTGGAAAATAAAAAAGTAATGCTTTGTGCCCGTTGTAGTGCTGTATGCGACAAAGAGGCTACTGCAGGCCTCATGAAGTTTCAACCTATGGCAAGTAGGCTGGGGGCAAACCCAAAACCTCACCAAGAAAAAGGAAAAGGTATCCTGACTCGACCAAACAATCCTGCTCAATACGATCGAAGGCCTACCTTTCGACCATCTGGTTCGATCCCAATAGAGCGCTGGGTGCACACGGGAACAATGAAGTTCAATAAAGGTGCAATCGAAGTTGGTGGTCCCAGTGGTACCAAAATGAGCTATGCAGAGGATGTTAACAAGTACTCTTACAAAAACAACTATAAGGGTAAACATCCAATGACTAGGACTCAATGGCGTAGGTTTCAACGCCAAAAGAAAATGGCTGCAGAAAATTCTCAACCAAGCCAATACAAAGAAGTGGCTAGAAGGCCAGCAAAAGAAAGAATCCTTCCGCCAATAAATGAGAACCAAATGGAGGAAGATGATTTGCTGGATTCTGAACCAGACTTTGATGTGATATGTGTTGTTTCCATATTACCATCAGAGTATGATGTTCAATCAGAAGTAACTGAGCTCGAAACTGACTTCGACCAGTTAAGCATGGCTGATCCAAAGCCAAAATGTTATTATGTCTTGAATAATGGCTGCATCGAAGAGCAACAGGCTACATTCGAAAGGCCAGACTTGGGCATGAAAAACCACCTCAAACCACTCTTCATCAGGGCAAAGGTCGAAGGGGTTGGAATTAATAAAGTACTGATAGATGCCCTTATCAATGCTGCCAAAGATTGGCAAATATGACTGTGATTTGTCAGCCCACAATATTGTTTTGTCGAACTATGAAGGCAAAACAGGATATTCCAGGGGGGCAATTCAAGTGGATGTTGCTGTAGGCAGCATAGTTCGACCCACCTTGTTCTTGGTAGTGGAATCCAAGGCAAACTTCAATTTGCTCCTAGGAAGGGAGTGGGAGCTGTTCCTTCTACCCTTCACCAAAAGTTGATACTTTGGAGGGAAGATGGTTATGTAGAAAATATAGAAGCTGATCAGAGTTTCTATATGTCAGAGGTAGATACTATAAACCAACAAACCTTTGACAAAAATTTGGCGAACATTGCGCCATGTTATGATAGAGAGAATGCATTCACACCTTCTGACAATGTGATTCATTCTGTCAAACTCCACCCAACCCATGGTTTTATATGGGAAAGAGAGGAAATAGATGCTGCATCCTCAGAAGATGGAGTCATACGCCCATCCGGGTGGAACATCTACGAAGATTACTATGACTGAGTCCAATGCATGGGCCAGAATAACGGCTTATATGGCCGAAAGTAGATTAAATACGGCTTTGGAAGCTGAGGTTCAACAAAATTTAGCTGTTGAAGCCAAGGTCGAAAAAGATGGCACCAATATGTCACCAACTCAAAGGCTTGACTGCATTTATGATGATGAACCCTTGGGGTTCGAAAGAGATCCTATAAATGAAACTCCTAAGATGCAGGCTCAAGATCCTTTGGAGGAAATTGACATTGGAAATGGCTCAGTGAAAAGGTCAACTTACATTAGTGCCAATATTAGTCCTGATTTGAAAGAAAAATTGGTGCAGCTGCTCAAGGAATTCAGTGATTGTTTTGCTTGGGATTATAATGAAATGCCTGGGCTCAGTCGAGAAATGGTCGAACTCAAACTACCAATCAAGGCAGGTAAGAAACCAGTGAAACAATTACCAAGAAGGTTTGCACCAGAAATTATGTCCAAGATCAAGGAAGAGATCGAAAGGCTGCTGAAGAGTAAATTCATCAGAACTGCCAGGTATGTTGAATGGTTAGCAAATATAGTTCCTGTCATTAAAAAGAATGGTACACTTAGAGTATGCATAGATTTTAGGGATTTAAATAATGCTACGCCTAAAGATGAATATGCCATGCCTGTGGCAGAAATGTTAGTGGATTCAGCAGCAGGTTTCGAGTTTTTAAGCATGTTAGATGGTTATTCTAGATATAACCAAATATTTATTGCTGAAGAAGACGTATCTAAAACAGCATTTAGATGCCCTGGTGCTTTGGGCACTTATGAATGGGTTGTTATGCCTTTTGGTTTAAAAAATGCTGGTGCCACTTATCAAAGGGCCATGAATTCTATGTTTCATGATTTTATAGATACCTTCATGCAAGTTTATATTGATGATATCATCATTAAATCCTCTTCTGAAGATAGCCATTTGCTATATCTCAGGCAATCTTTTGAAAAAATGAGGAGACATGGATTAAAAATGAATCCATTAAAATGTACTTTTTGTGTGCATGCAGGAGATTTCCTTGGTTTTGTGGTGCATAAAAAAGGCATTGAAATAAACCAAAACAAGACAAAGGCCATTTTAGAGACAAAACCTCCTTCGACTAAAATGCAACTTCAATCTCTGTTAGGTAAGATCAACTTTTTGAGGAGATTCATTTCGAATCTAAGTGGAAAAGCTCAAGCATTCTGTCCACTACTTCGACTCAAGAAAGATGATCCATTCAAATGGAATGAAGAGCATCAAAAGGCTTTTGACGATATTAAAGTTTACTTGATAAAGCCTCCAGTTTTAATGCCTCCTAGCAGAAACAAAGCTATGAAGTTGTATATTGCTGCGTCTGAAAAGACAATAGGAAGCATGTTGGCTCAAGAAGATGATAATGGCATAGAAAATGCAGTTTATTACCTTAGCAGAATTCTAAATGATGCGGAAACTAGATATACTGCCATAGAAAAACTTTGTCTTTGTTTATATTTCTCTTGTACTAAACTTAAGCATTAAATAAAGCCTGTTGATGTTTATGTCTATTCTCACTTTGATGTCATTAAACATATGTTAACTAAACCAATACTTCATAGTAGAATTGGAAAATGGGCTTTAGCATTAACTGAGTATTCACTCACATACAAACCTTTGAAAGCTGTTAAAGGTCAAATTGTGGCTGATTTCATAGTGGATCATTCTTTGGTCGAAATGCCACAAGAGTATGTGGATATCCAGCCATGGATCCTTTATTTTGATGGATCCAAGCATAACCATGGAACTGGGATTGGGATCCTAATCATTTCACCAACTAAAGTTCCAACTAAGTTTAAATATAAGATCAATGGACTTTGCTCGAATAATGAAGCTGAATATGAAGCTTTAATCACAGGTTTGGAAATATTAAAAGACTTGGGGGCAAAGAACATTAAGATAAGAGGTGATTCTGAATTAGTATTGAAACAACTAACTCAAGAGTATAAATGTGTTAGGGAACACTTAGCAAAATACTTTGTGATAGCTAGTTCTTTATTAAATGGTTTCGATCATATAGATATTGAACATGTACCTCGATTAGAAAACCAAGAGGCAAATGACTTAGCTCAAATTGCTTCAGGATACAAAGTGTCAAAAGAAAAGTTGACACAATTAATCGAAATCAAAGAAAAAATGGTTTTACAAGAACCAATTTCTCAGCAATTGTCAATGCCAAAACTTGTGGGGGCAGATAATGATGAAGTGAAAATTCCCCAGGAAAATTTTGAAATTTTTGCCATTGACAATCTGTCAGATAATGATGGAGAAAGCCCATTGTGGAATATCTTAGGAACCCAACAAGAAATGTGGATCGAAAGATAAAATATAGAGCCTTAAGCTATATAATTTTTGAAAATGACCTTTTTAAAAAGACTTCTGAAGGAATCTTATTAAAATGTCTAAATGAAACAGAAGCATATATAGCAATCTCTGATGTTCATAGTGGTACCTGTGGTTCCCATCAAGCAGGACACAAAATGAAATGGCTTTTGTTTCGACAAGGCTTGTATTGGCCTTCTATGCTAAAAGGCTGCATAGAATATGCCAAAGGCTGCCAAGAATGCCAAAGGCATTCAGGAATTCAGCATGTGCCTGCAAGTGAGCTTCATTCAATAGTGAAACCATGGCCCTTTAGGGGTTGGGCTCTAGACCTTATTGATGAAATTAAGCCTGCTTCATCAAAAAATCAACGTTATATCCTAGTGGGAATAGATTATTTCACAAAGTGGATATAAGCTATTCCTTTGCCAAATGTTGATCAAGAGGCAGTAATTAGTTTCATACAAAATCATATAATTTATAGATTTGGAATTCCTGAAACAATTACAACTGATCAAGGTTCAGTTTTCACTGGACGAAAGATGCAGGAATTTGCTCAAGAAATTGGCTTTAGACTTCTAACTTCAACACCATATTATGCACAAGCAAATGGACAGGTTGAAGCAGCCAATAAAGTTATTATTAATTTAATAAAGAAACACATAACCCAAAAACCAAGGAATTGGCATAAAACCTTGGATCAAGTATTATGGGCTTGTAGAAATTCTCCTAAGGAATCAACTAACACCACCCCTTTTCGACTAACTTATGGGCATGATGCTGTGTTGCCAGTTGAAATACATTTGCAATCAGCGAGGATTCAAAGACAAATGGAAATACCTTTAGACCATTACTACCAAATGATGTCAGATGAATTAGTTGATCTGGATGAAGAAAGACTTAGTGCTCTAGAAGTTTTAGCAAGGCAAAAAGAAAAAGTTAATAGAGCATATAATAAAAAGGTTAAGTCCAAGTCTTTCAACCTAGGAGATTTGGTTTGGAAAGTAATCCTGCCTATGGACAAGAAAGATAGAGTCTTAGGCAAATGGTCCCCAAATTGGGAAGGACCATTCAAAGTTGTCCAGGTATATTCTAATGGTGCTTATGAAATCGAGGAATTAACTCCTGAAAAACGTGCTTTGGGTATTAATGGAAAGTATTTGAAAAAATATAAACCTGCTTTACTCGAAGTAAACATAAGTGCAGAATAATACTTGAACATGAAATCAAAATGGCAGTAATTGAAACTTGCCATAAATTATGGACTTTGTTCAAAACCAAATCCAAACTAATGACAAAATTGAAATTGCTCGAAAAGAAGGCAAGTTTAAAAAAAGGAATAGGTAGTAGGAACAACTTTATTTTTATAAGAAAAGTTCTTTATTACGTATGATAACATAATTCTGCCTAGACTAAGGCGTAGATTTAGAGGCTTCTGATTCTCCACTCTTCAGTTTCTCCTTGAGAAGAGATAGTGCTTCATCAGCAAGCTTCTGAACTTCAGCTGGATAATCTGCTAGATTATCTTCATATGTCCATAAGAACTCCTCCAGATCAGAGCCTAATTCTCCCTCTTCTGACTCTGTTAAAATTAGTTCTTCCTTGTTTCTCTCATAGCGTAACCTGTTTTCTTCACAGCGCCAGGGCTCTGTTCCTTTCTTGCTCTTTTCTTCTGAGCTTGAAGCATCCTTGGTAACCTGTCTTTCCATTGTATGATTTTCTGTTTTGATGTCACTTGATTACTCTAAATGAGTAAAATGAGAAGAATTATCCCTATTTTATGGTGCCATCAAGCCTTTTCGTCAGAATGGTCAATAGATACACTTCATTTAATGAATTTAGTTGTCATCACCTTTTGACTTGACTGCCTTGATATGGAGCTTTGACTGTTTGGTTTTCTGTGTCTTAGCCCATTTCTTCACTAAATACTTGATGGCACGTGCTTTGGGTATTGATGAAAATATTTGAAAAAATATAAGCCTACTTTACTCGAAGTGAAAATAAGTGCAGGATGATACTTAAAACATTAAAGTAAAATGGCAATAAAAGATTATAGGTTGCCACAAAATGTGGATTTTGTTCAAAAGATACAAGTCAAATCCAAACTTAAGAAAAACATCAAATTGTTCGAAAGGACAATAAGCTAGGAAAATTACAAATTCTTAGTGCACTCAGCATAAATTTTCTTTAAGGTGGTCAACTCCTTATCGACCACAAGCTTCGAACTCTCAAGAGCCGTAATTTCTTCAGAAATAACCTCTGCTGAACTAAAAGCTTGAATTCCTTCCCTGCCATATGCATCAATCTGCTCTTGAGTTGCAGCCTTGGCCTCCCATTCGAGTCGAGCTTTCTCAGTCTCTTCTTCAATGATTTTGCGCCTCTAACTCACAATTTGCTCCTCCAGGACTTTGATTTGCTGCTTATAATGAGCAATATTCTTATCACAACTTTCGACCCCTGGGTTACCTCCCTTCAACTGTAAGGAGAGCCTGTCGACCTCAGCTTGTGCTTTCTGAGCTCTCTCAAAAAACATAGCTTGAGCTTGTTGTTGAGTAGCTAACCTTGTGTCGTTATCATTCCTTTTCCTGCACAGCTTTGGCAAATTGATCAATGATCGAACCAAGCTAGATGACTTTACCCAAAGTGATTTCATCAGTCAAAGGATTGTGCAACTTCTTCAAAAAGGCCAAATGACTGTAGGCACAAGCAGGATTCGCTTCGAGTTGTGCTAACACATCCCGCTGCATGAAATCAGTGGTAAGTCTCAGGAGCAATGAATCTTGGCGCACTTGTGAACTTATATCAGCAGTTGAAGGAGCAGAATCACTGGTTGTGCGCTCACTGGAGGTGGCAGTTTGGCTCTGTTTCTTAGAAAGCAGAAGTCGAAGGGTTCCTGCAGGGTCAGACTTGTGCATATTGGCAAATTCTTCTTCTTGCACTCCAAGACTTGCAGAGAGCATTGAGGTCGAAGAAACTGATGCTAAATCTGGACCACCAGCCTCAGCTTCAGGCATGTATTCAGAATCATGCTGAGATTCCTGGGTCGAACTGGCTTGTCCAAATTTCGAGGAAGTGCTGGGGATAATGTAGTGGGTGCTTGAGTTGGTTGGCAAAACCTTAGTGCTATCACCATCAGCACCCATGTTGGGACCTTCCCCGTTTTTTGGTCCACCATTGGAGTTTCCTGGTTCGACCTTATCAGCATTCAAGCAGTTTTTTTTTTAACTTCTATGAGCGCCACGTCATCCACTATGTCTAAAATCTAGGAGAAATGATGGATTGTGGGAATCAAGGTGACAGTTATTACTGTACATTACGCCAGCGCCGTCATTATTAAGAGTGCCAAGCACGTGGGATTAAAATGCCTTTTTCTATTCTCGTTCGAACCACTCGATCGAAACAGGCATTTTGGGGGCAATTTGTTAGCCCATATTTTCACCAAGTGAAAAATATGTTCTAAAAGACATGATTAAAATAATAAACATAATTGCATTTGATTATTTTACTATTTTAAAGAGTCATTAAATAAGTTTGGTTTTCAGAGCCAATAAATTTAATGAATATTCATGAATGAACATATCATCAAATGTTCTATCTAGAGCATTAATCTTAACGTTGTTTTGTTCAGGTTTCTTTTGACTTGGTCGAAACGTCCATACGGTCGAAGCGCTTGCTGTGAAGAAGAAAAGTGTGGACTTAGCAAATTATTCAGGAGAAGCATTGCTGTTTCGACTTCGATGGATACAACGGCTAGTTCAAAGGATAAAGGAGAATTCAAATTCAAAATACGTGTCAAGACACGCGTCCTCTCTTTAATTAACGTAAACGTTATTAGCAGTTAGGAATTAGTGTCTATAAATAGTCTAGTTCTGTGATCGAGCAAAGGGTCACAATCATTATACAAAATCCTTACAAAACTCAAAGTACCCATGCTAACGAGAGAAATGAGTTCGAAAGGGAAAATGTATGTTATGTGTACCATTACTTTTTCTGTAATCATTTACCTTTGAATGCAAATTTACAGTCTTGTATTTCTATCCAAATCAATCTTTATTTCGACTCTTTCTTCCATTCTGTTTGTTCATTAGAATAAACATTCTTTCTTGCATTTCAAGTAACGTAAAAACAACTTTAAATACATAAGAACAATAATGAATACTAATTACTTTGGAAATATGAACAAAAGCACTATGTCCCGAGATTTACTAGTTGATCTCTCTTGTAATAATCAAACTAGCGTTGTTTACTAAATTTCACCGTAAACAGTATGTTGAATGGTTAGCAAATATAGTTCCTGTCATTAAAAAGAATGGTACACTTAGAGTATGCATAGATTTTAGGGATTTAAATAATGCTACGCCTAAAGATGAATATGCCATGCCTGTGGCAGAAATGTTAGTGGATTCAGCAGCAGGTTTCGAGTTTTTAAGCATGTTAGATGGTTATTCTGGATATAACCAAATATTTATTGCTGAAGAAGACGTATCTAAAACAGCATTTAGATGCCCTGGTGCTTTGGGCACTTATGAATGGCTTGTTATGCCTTTTGGTTTAAAAAATGCTGGTGCCACGTATCAAAGGGCCATGAATTCTATGTTTCATGATTTTATAGATACCTTCATGCAAGTTTATATTGATGATATCATCATTAAATCCTCTTCTGAAGATAGCCATTTGCTATATCTCAGGCAATCTTTTGAAAGAATGAGGAGACATGGATTAAAAATGAATCCATTAAAATGTGCTTTTTGTGTGCATGCAGGAGATTTCCTTGGTTTTGTGGTGCATAAAAAAGGCATTGAAATAAACCAAAACAAGACAAAGGCCATTTTAGAGACAAAACCTCCTTCGACTAAAAAGCAACTTCAATCTCTATTAGGTAAGATCAACTTTTTGAGGAGATTCATTTCGAATCTAAGTGGAAAAGCTCAAGCATTCTCTCCACTACTTCGACTCAAGAAAGATGATCCATTCAAATGGAATGAAGAGCATCAAAAGGCTTTTGACGATATTAAAGTTTACTTGATAAAGCCTCCAGTTTTAATGCCTCCTAGCAGAAACAAAGCTATGAAGTTGTATATTGCTGCGTCTGAAAAGACAATAGGAAGCATGTTGGCTCAAGAAGATGATAATGGCATAGAAAATGCAGTTTATTACCTTAGCAGAATTCTAAATGATGCGGAAACTAGATATACTGCCATAGAAAAACTTTGTCTTTGTTTATATTTCTCTTGTACTAAACTTAAGCATTATATAAAGCCTGTTGATGTTTATGTCTATTCTCACTTTGCTGTCATTAAACATATGTTAACTAAACCAATACTTCATAGTAGAATTGGAAAATGGGCTTTACCATTAACTGAGTATTCACTCACATACAAACCTTTGAAAGCTGTTAAAGGTCAAATTGTGGCTGATTTCATAGTGGATCATTCTTTGGTCGAAATGCCACAAGAGTATGTGGATATCCAGCCATGGATCCTTTATTTTGATGGATCCAAGCATAAACATGGAACTGGGATTGGGATCCTAATCATTTCACCAACTAAAGTTCCTACTAAGTTTAAATATAAGATCAATGGACTTTGCTCGAATAATGAAGCTGAATATGAAGCTTTAATCACAGGTTTGGAAATATTAAAAGACTTGGGGGCAAAGAACATTAAGATAAGAGGTGATTCTGAATTAGTATTGAAACAACTAACTCAAGAGTATAAATGTGTTAGGGAACACTTAGCAAAATACTTTGTGATAGCTAGTTCTTTATTAAATGGTTTCGATCATATAGATATTGAACATGTACCTCGATTAGAAAACCAAGAGGCAAATGACTTAGCTCAAATTGCTTCAGGATACAAAGTGTCAAAAGAAAAGTTGACACAATTAATCGAAATCAAAGAAAAAATGGTTTTACAAGAACCAATTTCTGAGGAATTGTCAATGCCAAAACTTGTGGGGGCAGATAATGATGAAGTGAAAATTCCCCAGGAAAATTTTGAAATTTTTGCCATTGACAATCTGTCAGATAATGATTGGAGAAAGCCCATTGTGAAATATCTTAGGAACCCAACAGGAAATGTGGATCGAAAGATAAAATATAGAGCCTTAAGCTATATAATTTTTGAAAATGACCTTTTCAAAAAGACTTCTGAAGGAATCTTATTAAAATGTCTAAATGAAACAGAAGCATATATAGCAATCTCTGATGTTCATAGTGGTACCTGTGGTTCCCATCAAGCAGGACACAAAATGAAATGGCTTTTGTTTCGACAAGGCTTGTATTGGCCTTCTATGCTAAAAGGCTGCATAGAATATGCCAAAGGCTGCCAAGAATGCCAAAGGCATTCAGGAATTCAGCATGTGCCTGCAAGTGAGCTTCATTCAATAGTGAAACCATGGCCCTTTAGGGGTTGGGCTCTAGACCTTATTGGTGAAATTAAGCCTGCTTCATAAAAAAATCAACGTTATATCCTAGTGGGAATAGATTATTTCACAAAGTGGATAGAAGCTATTCCTTTGCCAAATGTTGATCAAGAAGCAGTAATTAGTTTCATACAAAATCATATAATTTATAGATTTGGAATTCCTGAAACAATTACAACTGATCAAGGTTCAGTTTTCACTGGACGAAAGATGCAGGAATTTGCTCAAGAAATTGGCTTTAGACTTCTAACTTCAACACCATATTATGCACAAGCAAATGGACAGGTTGAAGCAGCCAATAAAGTTATTATTAATTTAATAAAGAAACACATAGCCCAAAAACCAAGGAATTGGCATAAAACCTTGGATCAAGTGTTATGGGCTTGTAGAAATTCTCCTAAGGAATCACCTAACACCACCCCTTTTCGACTAACTTATGGGCATGATGATGTGTTGCCAGTTGAAATACATTTGCAATCAGCGAGGATTCAAAGACAAATGGAAATACCTTTAGACCATTACTACCAAATGATGTCAGATGAATTAGTTGATCTGGATGAAGAAAGACTTAGTGCTTTAGAAGTTTTAGCAAGGCAAAAAGAAAAAGTTGCTAGAGCATATAATAAAAAGGTTAAGTCCAAGTCTTTCAACCTAGGAGATTTGGTTTGGAAAGTAATCCTGCCTATGGACAAGAAAGATAGAGTCTTAGGCAAATGGTCCCCAAATTGGGAAGGACCATTCAAAGTTGTCCAGGTATATTCTAATGGTGCTTATGAAATCGAGGAATTAACTCCTGAAAAACGTGCTTTGGGTATTAATGGAAAGTATTTGAAAAAATATAAACCTGCTTTACTCGAAGTAAACATAAGTGCAGAATAATACTTGAACATGAAATCAAAATGGCAGTAATTGAAACTTGCCATAAATTATGGACTTTGTTCAAAACCAAATCCAAACTAATGACAAAATTGAAATTGCTCGAAAAGAAGGCAAGTTTAAAAAGAGGAATAGGTAGTAGGAACAACTTTATTTTTATAAGAAAAGTTCTTTATTACGTATGATAACATAATTCTGCCTAGACTAAGGCGTAGATTTAGAGGCTTCTGATTCTCCACTCTTCAGTTTCTCCTTGAGAAGAGATAGTGCTTCATCAGCAAGCTTCTGAACTTCAGCTGGATAATCTGCTAGATTATCTTCATATGTCCATAAGAACTCCTCCAGATCAGAGCCTAATTCTTCCTCTTCTGACTCTGTTAAAATTAGTTCTTCCTTGTTTCTCTCATAGCGTAACCTGTTTTCTTCACAGCGCCAGGGCTCTGTTCCTTTCTTGCTCTTTTCTTCTGAGCTTGAAGCATCCTTGGTAACCTATCTTTCCATTGTATGATTTTCTGTTTTGATGTCACTTGATTACTCTAAATGAGTAAAATGAGAAGAATTATCCCTATTTTATGGTGCCATCAAGCCTTTTTGTCAGAATGGTCAATAGATACACTTCATTTAATGAATTTAGTTGTCATCACCTTTTGACTTGACTGCCTTGATATGGAGCTTTGACTGTTTGGTTTTTTGTGTCTTAGCCCATTTCTTCACTAAATACTTGATGGCACGTGCTTTGGGTATTGATGAAAATATTTGAAAAAAATATAAGCCTACTTAACTCGAAGTGAAAATAAGTGCAGGATGATACTTAAAACATTAAAGTAAAATGGCAATAAAAGATTATAGGTTGCCACAAAATGTGGATTTTGTTCAAAAGATACAAGTCAAATCCAAACTTAAGAAAAAACATCAAATTGTTCGAAAGGACAATAAGCTAGGAAAATTACAAATTCTTAGTGCACTCAGCATAAATTTTCTTTAAGGTGGTCAACTCCTTATCGACCACAAGCTTCGAACTCTCAAGATCCGTAATTTCTTCAGCAATAACCTCTGCTGAACTAAAAGCTTGAATTCCTTCCCTGCCATATGCATCAATCTGCTCTTGAGTTGCAGCCTTGGCCTCCCTTTCGAGTCGAGCTTTCTCAGTCTCTTCTTCAATGATTTTGCGCCTATAACTCACAATTTGCTCCTCCAGGACTTTGATTTGCTGCTTATAATGAGCAATATTCTTATCACAACTTTCGACCCCTGGGTTACCTCCCTTCAACTGTAAGGAGAGCCTGTCGACCTCAGCTTGTGCTTTCTGAGCTCTCTCAAAAAACATAGCTTGAGCTTGTTGTTGAGTAGCTAACCTTGTGTCGTTATCATTCCTTTTCTGCACAGCTTTGGCAAATTGATCAATGATCGAACCAAGCTGGATGACTTTACCCAAAGTGATTTCATCAGTCAAAGGATTGTGCAACTTCTTCAAAAAGGCCAAATGACTGTAGGCACAAGCAGGATTCGCTTCGAGTTGTGCTAACACATCCCGCTGCATGAAATCAGTGGTAAGTCTCAGGAGCAATGAATCTTGGCGCACTTGTGAACTTATATCAGCAGTTGAAGGAGCAGAATCACTGGTTGTGCGCTCACTAGAGGTGGTAGTTGAAGGAAAATAGTGATTGAAAAACAGCGGAATATAAAATTTTCCTTTAATGATCCTTACGAATGAGCATGAATCTGTGTTTAGGATTTTACCTCTTGTTGTAAAATTCTTTTCTATCACGAACGGTGGATGATCAACACTTGAATCACGAACCGGGAATTATCAATACTTGAATCACGAACGGAAGATGATCACGAGCGTTGATGACGAAGAACAACGCCTCTAGCCAGTCCACACGAACAGTAACCTTCAAAGGAGTGCTAGCTCCAAGAGATGAAGGCCTCAAGTGAGAGGAGGCAAGAAATAAGGATTAGGGTTTGCATCAAGTGAAGTTTCTTTACCACAAGGGTTCTATTTATAGAACCACTTGTCTTGTGCACCAAGACAAACTCTTGTCATTGGGCTACAACTACACTAAAGCCCATTTCATTAAACAAGCTAAAGGGGGGTGCATGCCCCATGTGTCATGTACACATGAGTGCTCCCTCACCATTCCTTTTGGTGTACTGCTTATTTAATTACCGTGATACCCTTATCATATTTCCATATTCCTCTGAGGTACACCGTACCTTACGGTGTTCCAATCTCACACTAGACTATCCTTATGTGTGTGACCCTTGTAGGTTTCCGTAACGTTTGACAATTATATTAAATCATATATTTATTATAATAAACAGTGAGCGGTATCTAGCAACACATCACTGCTACTCAAGTTACGAGAAATTATCATGTGATCTAAACATAACCTTTGTGATAATACTAGTGTGTATAATTACCCCTTTGCCCTTATGTCTATATTGAACACAAGGCATACATGGTGTCATCCTTGTCCAGTTCAATATTGGGCCCGTGACATTTATCCTGTTATGCAGGATTGGCAAATTCCATCTAGGTCACTACTGTCCCTCAACATGTTTCGTGAAGTACCCATCAACTGCCTTTATAGTTATCCTGTTACAGACAACGTTAGATCAGAAACAAAGTACTTGACTCCACATCTAGGGTACAAAGTGGTTTCAGGTCTAAGGGTGGTATACACCATTATCACCATGAGAGTAACTTATGACACTTTGCATAACATTCATGTAGTACTCTCATAGCGGGTCAATCCAGTATAAATATTACTCTTAACATTTATACTTATGTCAAGACTTGATAACTCCTTATCCTATGATCCATGAGATGCGATTATCGGTCTATCTTCATAATAGTCTTTATGCCTTTAAGGTTATCCCTTTTACCTTAAAGCTCGACTACGGATATTTAAGAATAGTGTCCTTATGTTTAATGTAATCTCATGATTAAGTCACACTTAATATTAAACGGACTATCTATTCTAGGGATTTTATTATTTTGTAAACTTACAAACATAATAAAGAAATGCCATATTTATATTCAAACTCCTAAAGCAAATACTATAAAAATAGATTGGCTCTTAGGGCTTACTCCAACAGTAGTTTGGCTCTGTTTCTTAGAAAGCAGAAGTCGAAGGGTTCCTGCAGGGTCAGACTTGTGCATATTGGCAAATTCTTCTTCTTGCACTCCAAGACTTGCAGAGAGCATTGAGGTCGAAGAAACTGATGCTAAATCTGGACCACCAGCCTCAGCTTCAGGCATGTATTCAGAATCATGCTGAGATTCCTGGGTCGAACTGGCTTGTCCAGATTTCGAGGAAGTGCTGGGGATAGTGTAGTGGGTGCTTGAGTTGGTTGGCAAAACCTTAGTGCTATCACCATCAGCACCCATGTTGGGACCTTCCCCGTTTTTTGGTCCACCATTGGAGTTTCCTGGTTCGACCTTATCAGCATCAGTTTTATCTGCGTTTGGTACTTCCTGTGGACTTTGTTGGTTGTGTTCTTGTGGAGTATCCTCTTTTGATTTGTCCTACGAGTACAAAGGAAAGGTCAAATAAAGCAAAACGAGAATTCAAAGAGAAGATGGGGTTTTTGTTTTAGAGGAAAATGAAATTTACCTCTGTATCTCTAACCTCAGGGTCAGCAAGGGAATCATGTTGTCCAACATTGGGTGTATCTTGCATAAGAGTTGTGCCATCCTGCTGCACATTATCTTGCATCCCCTTGTTTGCAGCATTTTGGTCTTCGACCAATATTTCCTTCTCTTGCGCAGGAGTTTCAGTGGGTTTAGGAGCTTCGCCAGAGTCACTGGAGGTGTGAATCTTTGGTGCCTTGTGCACTTTGGTTTTCTTGATGGCTGACTTTTCCCTCACAGTAACTTCAGGCCTCTTTCCTTCATTTTTCTTTTTCTTCTTCTTCTCATCTTTTTTACCCTGATCCTTCGATGGATTTCCTTGAATCTTAAGCTCTGCCTTATCCTTTTTCTTTTTAGCAAGTGGGATTTCCCGGTCCTCATTGGACTCTGGTTCCTCCCTTTTCTCCTCTGATGCGTCATCAGTAGTATTTTCCCTTTCACCTCCATGTGAAGTCGAAACAGCTGGCTGTTTCCTTTTTCTTTCAAAAGGGATTGCCTCTTCTTCTTCATCATCCTGAAAAGTAAAGGAAAATAAAAGATGAGTGATTGGGATTTATATGCTCGAACTAAAGATGTGCGTCAGGACATTAATACTTACCTCGGTATTTATCTCAACAGTCTGCCTCGATCTCTTCGAAGCAGTAGACGCAATTTCAGCACCTGCATGTCTTTTCCGGCTCTGAAAATAAAATAACAAGTTAAAATTCTATTGTTGTTAATAAGGGTCGAAAAGAAATTTGAAGGTGAAAAGTTTTACCTTAGGTTTTGAGGTTTCAACCTCAGCCTTGATATTTGACCCAGCGGGTTTCTGCACTTCAGTCGAAGTCTTAGAAGACCCAGCATCCTTTTTTATGGCCTTGCCTGAAGATAATATGAAGTAAGGATCTGGTGGTTATTTCATTAATACAAATTATCGTAATAACCTAAAGAAATAGAAGTTAGGTTTTCTTTTACCTCGACCTGAGGCACCAGCCTTCTTTTTAAGAGATGGCATGATGAAACCACTATCCACCATGCCCAACACATGCTCCGCGTTGCCAACAGAAAAGCGTGAGTAATATTCATTCCACCAAGCGCTGAAGCCATCAGTGCAATAGAATGAGGGTTTGAACTCGAATGGTTTGAAGGTATACTCATAGTTGGCGATCATCCTCATGTACTTCTTGTAAATCTTCTCAGTAATCCCTGTGCCCAATACCATTCGATCTGGCGTCTCAAACAAGCTTTTGGGTCTAATTTGAGACATGCCAAATTGCCTAGCAACACAGTTAGGCTGATACCCCACCAAGCCAATCTGGTTCGACTTATCCCCAATCCTGCAGGATAGCACAGTTTGTTCCAAGTAAGCCCGCCACACTTCATTAACTTCTTCCTCATCATCTGGATTGAATGCAGGAAATTCTTCAATGAACCATGCAGCGCCATATTTACGATCAACAAAAGGAGCATGACGTGGTAGGAATTTATCAAAGGTCAAGAACATTTTCATGTGCCTCATGAAAAGTCTCCTGGTGTCCTGATCTAATGAACGAGGGGCTAACCTTACTAACCTCTGTCCCTCGATCTCTCTTTCATCTACTTCTTTCTGATAGTCAGAAGGGACTATCAATCCAAGTTCAGTTTCAAAAGTGGCATTTAACCACAATTGTAGTAGCCACATTGGTCCAGAAATCCCAACTGTGGATCCATCCTTCGATGCTTTAATAGCATCACTTGCATTTCCCATGGCTTCATAAAGGGTTGCCAGCAACAGACGCCCCAAGCTAAAGATTCTACCCTCATGAATCTGTTGAGCCATTGGAATGAACATCCTCGCAACTTGAAGGGACTTCGAGCAGAAAACAAAATGGGATAACCATAGTGTCAAGAAGGCCACATGTTCCTCATGTGACACCTCATCTCCCTCTTTACCCATATTCTCAGCAATGTATTTGGAGAAAGTGTTCTCCCTATAGGTAAGTTCGATCTTATCTCCAGTTTTGGTTGGATCGAAGTGATCACCAATAGGCCTAAGGCCTGTGATAGCAGCAACATCCAGAAGAGTGGGAGTTAACATTCCACACTTAAATTGGAAAGTATTTGTAGATTTCTCATAAAAGTGAAGGGCTGCTACTAGAAGTTCAGGTTTGTATTTGGGACCAGTTCGACTAAATTGAATCAGAGGGTAAATCCCATAATTTTCCCAAAAACTTTTAAAATCTTTTTCCACCTTATCCAACCAAGGGATATAATCCTTATGTGCAGTATAAGGGGCAGCTCGAAACACTTTAAGGGGATTCTTAAGATACCCAAAATTGTAAGGTTCTACTTCGAATATCCTAGGTCCACAGGTCACATATTTAGGAAAGAGACCGTTTACCTCGCTCGAAAGAATTTCTGTGCGTGGTGGATAAGGGCCCCAAAAAGCATAGTTCTCCTTCTTCAATGAGAAAGGAAACATCAGCTGAGTAGTCCAGATCTTCCTTTCTTGTTCACTCCCAACTGGTTCAGGAATAACTTCCTCACCGTCCTTTAAGACCAGCAAATCTTTCCACTTCCCAGCAGATGGTATTTCAAAATCTTGATTTGAAGCCATTGATGAACAGCGATGAACTTGAAAGGGTTTAAAGAGCAATTTCTGGGTAAAACCTAAGGAAAATTTGAGATTTTTCTGGGGAAATCAGTGAAGGATCAAGGCGCAATCACTGTAAGAACCGTTTAAACGGTGCGGAATCACTGGTTTTTTGAGGATTGAAGGGTAATGTTGCAGAAAATCAAAGCTGTTGCTTTCGCAAAAGAAGCTCAGAGAATGGAAGTTGGTAAAAAGTGTTTCTTTATTTTCCACTGCTATTTATAGGGAAACGTGTCCAGGTTTAAAAAAATAAATCAAAAAGAAATTCAAGCAGTTTTTTTTAACTTCTATGAGCGCCACGTCATCCACTATGTCTAAAATCTAGGAGAAATGATGGATTGTGGGAATCAAGGTGACAGTTATTACTGTACATTACGCCAGCGCCGTCATTATTAAGAGTGCCAAGCACGTGGGATTAAAATGCCTTTTTCTATTCTCGTTCGAACCACTCGATCGAAACAGGTATTTTGGGGGCAATTTGTTAGCCCATATTTTCACCAAGTGAAAAATATGTTCTAAAAGACATGATTAAAATAATAAACATAATTGCATTTGATTATTTTACTATTTTAAAGAGTCATTAAATAAGTTTGGTTTTCAGAGCCAATAAATTTAATGAATATTCATGAATGAACATATCATCAAATGTTCTATCTAGAGCATTAATCTTAACGTTGTTTTCTTCAGGTTTCTTTCGACTTGGTCGAAACGTCCATACGGTCGAAGCGCTTGCTGTGAAGAAGAAAAGTGTGGACTTAGCAAATTATTCAGGAGAAGCATTGCTGTTTCGACTTCGATGGATACAACGGCTAGATCAAAGGATAAAGGAGAATTCAAATTCAAAATACGTGTCAAGACACGCGTCCTCTCTTTAATTAACGTAAACGTTATTAGCAGTTAGGAATTAGTGTCTATAAATAGTCTAGTTCTGTGATCGAGCAAAGGGTCACAATCATTATACAAAATCCTTACAAAACTCAAAGTACCCATGCTAACGAGAGAAAGGGAAAATGTATGTTATGTGTACCATTACTTTTTCTGTAATCATTTACCTTTGAATGCAAATTTACAGTCTTGTATTTCTATCCAAATCAATCTTTATTTCGACTCTTTCTTCCATTCTGTTTGTTCATTAGAATAAACATTCTTTCTTGCATTTCAAGTAACGTAAAAACAACTTTAAATACATAAGAACAATAATGAATACTAATTACTTTGGAAATATGAACAAAAGCACTATGTCCCGAGATTTACTAGTTGATCTCTCTTGTAATAATCAAACTAGCGTTGTTTACTAAATTTCACAGTAAACAAGGGCCCCAACGGCCGGGCCGTCGGCAAATGCGGCGCAAGGTTCACACGGTACTAGACCGGCGGCAAAGGCACGTGCTTACTGTATGGGCACTGAGTTGAGTGGGCAGGCTAGCAATGCCATCCACGAGAGCTGTCACATCGCAGGTAATTCTTTAACTGCTTTGATTGACACGGGGGCAACCCACTCATTCATATCTTTGGCCTGTGCAAATCGTTTGAGTTTGAATGTTTCTGTTCTTCCGTTTGATTTGAATGTTTTGACTCCTGCTAAGGATTTGGTAGTGAATATTGCATGTTTGCATTGTTTGGTAGTAATCCAGAATATGGATTTTCTGGTCAATTTGGTTTGTCTACCGCTTTTATCTCTCGAGATCATCCTCGGGATGGATTGGTTGTCTTATCATTATGTGATTCTAGACTGTGCTCGGAAATTGGTTTTCTTTCCCAAGCCAGGTGTGCGAAGGTACTTGTCTGCGAATCGGCTTTCTATGGTCATGTGTAATGGAGAACCGGAGATAGTTTCACTTGCTAGTTTAGGAGTGACGTCGGAGATCCGAATTGAGGAAATTTGTGTGGTTCAGGATTTCCAAGATGTGTTTCCATCAGAGATTCCAGCTTTTCCTCCGTGTAGAGAGGTGGAATTCTTTATTGATTTGCAACCGGGTACGGGTCCGATTTTGGAATCAGCTTATCGGATGGCTCCAGCTGAGTTGGTAGAGTTGAAGAGTCAGATTGAGGACTTGTTAGATAAAGGTTTCATAAGGCCTAGTGTGTCACCTTGGGGAGCACCGGTCTTATTGGTTAAAAAGAAGGATGGTAAGTCTCGTTTGTGTGTGGATTATCGGAAGCTTAATAAGGTGACTATCAAGAACCGATATCCACTGCCCCGTATTGATGATTTGATGGATCAGTTGAGGGGAGCCTCAGTGTTTTCAAAGATTGACTTGAAGTCGGGTTATCACCAGATAAGGGTACGAGATGAGGATATTCAGAAAACGGCGTTTAGGACGCGATATGGGCATTATGAGTTTCTAGTGATGCCGTTTGGAGTGACGAATGCACCTGCTATCTTTATGGCTTACATGAATCGGATATTCAATTCGTTTTTGGACAAGTTTGTGGTGGTGTTTATTGATGACATTTTGGTGTATTCGAAGAGTGAAGAGGAGCATGAAGAGCATCTTCGCTTGGTTTTGCAAGTTTTGAGGGAGAAAAAGTTGTATGCTAATCCGTCAAAGTGTGACTTTAGGTTGGAAGAGGTGAATTTCCTTGGCCATGTTATATCAAAAGAGGGAATAGCCGTGGATCCAGCCAAGATTGATACGGTACTTTCATGGAAGCAGCCTCAAACAGTGACTGATGTGAGGAGTTTTGTCGGTTTGGCCGGTTATTACCGGAGATTCATTGAAGGTTTCGCTAAGATTGTGGCGCCTATGACACAACTTACGCGAAAAGATCAACCTTTTGCTTGGACAGAGAAGTGTGAGTTGAGTTTTCAGTTGTTGAAGGAGCGATTGACGACTTCACCAGTTTTGGTGTTACCACAGTCGGATGAACCGTATGAGGTTTATTGTGATGCTTCTCATCAAGGGTTGGGTTGTGTGTTGATGCAACACAAGAGAGCAGTGGCTTATGCGTCAAGGCAACTGAAAGTGCATGAAAAGAATTATCCTACGCACGATTTAGAGCTTGCGGCCGTTGTTTTTGCATTGAAGATTTGGAGACATCATCTTTATGGTTGCACTTTTGTCGTGTTTAGTGACCATAAAAGTCTTAAGTATCTGTTCGATCAGAAAGAGCTTAATATGAGGCAGAGGAGATGGATGGAAACATTAAAGGATTTTGATTTCACCTTAGAGTACCATCCGGGGAAGGCTAATGTGGTAGCCGATGCTTTGAGTAGGAAGAGTGTGTCGGTTTGTTCGGCACAAATGGCTAGTCAACAAGAGTTGTTGAGAGAGTTTCGTGACTTGCACCTAGAGGTAGAGTTTGCTTTAGGGAATATGAGACTGGGTATGATTACCATCTCGAACGGTTTGTTGGAGGATATTGCTAATTGTCAAGACGACAAGTTTCTCATGGAGAAAAGAGCTTTGATTGTTCGAGAAACCAACCGAGATTTCAAGGTGGGATCAGACAACATCTTGAGGTGTCAAGGTAGAGTGTGTGTACCCGGTGCGATGAACTTGAGAAACACCATTCTAGGGGAGGCACACAAGAGTAAACTTAGCATACATCCCGGAGCAACAAAGATGTATCAAGACCTGAGGCATGATTTCTGGTGGCCGGGTATGAAAAAGGATGTGGCTGAGTATGTGGCGTCGTGTCTGACTTGTCAGAAGGCGAAGATTGAACATCAGAGACCAGCAGGGATGCTGCAGTCATTAGATATCCCCGAGTGGAAGTGGGATAGCATTTCTATGGATTTCATCACTGGTTTACCTAAGACCAGGAGGAAGCATGATTCCATTTGGGTGATAGTGGATCGTTTGACTAAGTCCGCTCATTTTCTACCGGTAAGGACTACGGATACAGCGGCAATGTTGACCGATATTTACATTGCTGAGATTGTGAGGTTACATGGGATTCCGTCAAGTATAGTGTCGGATCGAGACCCAAAGTTTACTTCACACTTTTGGAGGACGTTGCATGAGGCGTTGGGGACGAAACTGAGATTGAGTTCCGCCTACCATCCTCAGACAGATGGGCAGACCGAGAGAACAAATCAATCTTTGGAAGATTTGTTGAGAGCATGTGTTTTGGATGATCGTGGGAGTTGGGATGATGTGTTACCTTTGATAGAATTCACATACAACAACAGTTTCCACGCGAGTATTGGAATGGCACCATACGAGGCTTTGTACGGGAGAAGATGTCAGACTCCTTTGTGTTGGTACCAAGATGGGGAAAGTATGATAGTAGGACCGGAAATGGTACAACAGACGACGGACAAGGTCCGAAAGATAAGGGCAATGATGAAGGTTGCTCAAGATCGCCAAAAGAGTTATGCGGATAGGCGTCGGAGGCCTTTAGAGTTTGAGGAGGGAGATCACGTATTTCTCCGAGTTACACCAACGACTGGCGTTGGAAGGGCTTTGAAAGCGAAGAAGTTGACTCCGAAGTTTATAGGGCCTTATCAGATTACGGAGCGGATTGGAAAGGTGGCCTACCGGATCGCGTTGCCACCGGTACTATCTTTGATACATGACGTGTTCCATGTGTCGCAATTGCGGATGTATACACCGGATCCGTCACATGTGATCACACCAGATGACATCCAGTTGAGGGATAACTTGTCATTTGAAGTTCCGCCGATCAAGATTGCGGATAGGAAGATGAAGCGTCTGAGAACGAAAGAGATACCTTTGGTGAAGGTAATCTGGAATGAAGCTACGAGAGATACCACCTGGGAGCTAGAAGGTAAGATGAGGGAATTATATCCCGGTTTGTTCGACGATGTCTAAGTTTCGAGGACGAAACTTCTTTTAGGGGGGTAGTATTGTAAGACCCAAGATTTCATTGTATAGTTGGTTAAGGAACATTAGGGTTTCGATGTGTTCGTGTGGTGAAACATCGTGTAATTATTAGGTTTTGCTGTAATCGAGTCTGTTTTGTGCTCGTGCACTGTAATTGTACAGACTTTTGTCTTGTAATCCTATTTCTTGAATAAGAAGTTATTTGTGGTTTCAGAATAACGAGTTTTGGATTATTCTTGTTTTTGGAAAAACGAGTAGGATTTTTACCCGCGGATGGAAAATCTTACTGCGTCTGTTTTGAGTGAGATTTCGGATGGGAGTTTTATATATCTGCGCGAGTTAGGATATATTCTGAGAATAATTTTCTAAGGTATGGAAGAAAATTACAGTCGCGGAAATAGATTCGGCGATAAGTTTTGGAAATGTTAAACGTTAGACGTTCTTTCCGTAGGTTTTATGTTTTTGTGATTCACGTTCGTCGCGTCGCGCGAGAGCTGAATACGAGACTTGTTGTGGATGAGTTAATGATATCTTGTGACTTAATCATAAAGCAAATTGATCCAATGGCTAGGGTTTAAGCTTGGACTTTTGACTTTGATCCATTGGTGGATTGACTAACAAGAGCTTTGTAAATAGTAAGGAGGTTCATGACAATTGTGGACTTAGAAACATCACATATTCACTCTCATTCTTTCTCTCTTTCACGTGAAACTCCATTCTTTCTTCTAACCTTCACTAAATTTTCCATTCCTCACCATTTGTGTCCATTTCAAGCTTGGGAGCTTTGTGGAATTGTTGTAGAGAATCACTTTCTTAAGGTAACCACTCTTTTCCTTTTCATTTTGGTTGGTTAAAACTCTTGGGGTTATGAGTTTTAGATTATGTTCATAAGGTGAAAATGTTAGGAATTGATTCTTGTTTCATGAAAGTTGTTCATGAGAGTTTAGGAAGCATGCTAGGCTTTGTTGTTTTTGTTTTCCATGAGTTGGTGAAAAATCTCATGAGAAAAGTTAGGGTTTTGGTTGGTTTATGTATTGATCAATAACATGTGGTTAGGTTGTAAGGTTTTGAAAAGAAAAGTTGTCTTTGAACCTTTGGGCGAAAGGGAAATGCGTTGTATGGTTTTGTTTTGGAAAATCCGATGAAAAATATTTTGTGGTTTTGTTAGCCCATATTTTCACCAAGTGAAAAATATGTTCTAAAAGACATGATTAAAATAATAAACATAATTGCATTTGATTATTTTACTATTTTAAAGAGTCATTAAATAAGTTTGGTTTTCAGAGCCAATAAATTTAATGAATATTCATGAATGAACATATCATCAAATGTTCTATCTAGAGCATTAATCTTAACGTTGTTTTCTTCAGGTTTCTTTCGACTTGGTCGAAACGTCCATACGGTCGAAGCGCTTGCTGTGAAGAAGAAAAGTGTGGACTTAGCAAATTATTCAGGAGAAGCATTGCTGTTTCGACTTCGATGGATACAATGGCTAGATCAAAGGATAAAGGAGAATTCAAATTCAAAATACGTGTCAAGACACGCGTCCTCTCTTTAATTAACGTAAACGTTATTAGCAGTTAGGAATTAGTGTCTGTAAATAGTCTAGTTCTGTGATCGAGCAAAGGGTCACAATCATTATACAAAATCCTTACAAAACTCAAAGTACCCATACTAACGAGAGAAATGAGTTCGAAAGGGAAAATGTATGTTATGTGTACCATTACTTTTTCTGTAATCATTTACCTTTGAATGCAAATTTACAGTCTTGTATTTCTATCCAAATCAATCTTTATTTCGACTCTTTCTTCCATTCTGTTTGTTCATTAGAATAAACATTCTTTCTTGCATTTCAAGTAACGTAAAAACAACTTTAAATACATAAGAACAATAATGAATACTAATTACTTTGGAAATATGAACAAAAGCACTATGTCCCGAGATTTACTAGTTGATCTCTCTTGTAATAATCAAACTAGCGTTGTTTACTAAATTTCACAGTAAACAAATTGGCACGCCCAGTGGGACCGTGTGCTTTGGGTTTAAATTTTCTCAAATTTTAGTATTTTTATTTCGTTCTTTGTGTGATTTTGTTTCCAAAAAAGTTTTGTGCATAGTGTATGCTTCTGAGAAACGGGAAATCACTCCCTGAAATGGTTAGACCACCACCCAGAAATAACCCTAGACAAAACATGGAAAATCCTAATGGAAGCAATCCTAACAACGGTTCGAATCCATCAACCGTTACGAGTGTCTCAGACACCATAATCTCTCCTGTAATTAGTGAGGTTATGCCTAATGTGACAGGGACAACAGTTTCTGCCCCAACATCTTCTGTAGTAACTGCAACCATGGCAATGCCAATATCTACTACAATGCCTTCGACCACTACAGAACCCATTTTGACTTTGTCTCATGCTATGGAGGGAAATTTTTCCCCAAATAGGTCAACTACTAATGGGGGTGGCGCTAGTTCATCCACGTTTTCATTACCCTTTTCCCAATACATGGGTCAAGGCACTAGTAGGAATTACCCTTATGGCATGCCTACCAGCATGATGCAAGGTTTGCAGACTAGTGCATCATTGTTCACAGAGACAGCACCAGGCGTGTTTGTTCCTAACAATCAAATAGTCTCTGGTTCTGCTACTCGAAATGCCTTTCCTTCATTAACTAACACTGCCTTGAATTCCTTGAGGCAACAAATGGATGAGAGTAATCATGATATGGTCAATATGTTAACACAACAAATTGGTACAGTGTTTAATCCATTGATACAAAATACTAATCAAAGTTACCAATTACTGGCCTATCAAATGGGTAGAATTGCTGATTTCTTTGGGGCTCCTCAAGTCCCTAATCAACAAGTTCCCCAAATCCAAAATGTTGTGCCTTTGCAAATTGCACAAGCACCAAATAATGCCATTGTGCCTGCACAAAACCATGTGGCAAATCCTATAAACCAAGTCCAACAACCTGTACCAGTGGTCGAACCACAAGTACAATTGCAGGCTCAGCCACAGGGTTTGCCTCAGATCGAACAAAACCCTGGAATTGTCTTGGTAAATAGGAACCAAAATGCTGATGATGTAGTTAGAAATGTCCAGAACAATAATTTTGTTGGGCAAAATAACATAGCAAATTTGGTCGAAACAATTTTGGCACAAAATGGTTTAAACATAGGCATGCATAGGCCTCATTTTGTCTCTGCCTTGTCAGAATATGTGCTTCAAACTGAATTACCTAGGGGATGGAAGATCCCAAAATTCACTAAGTTTGCTGGTGATACCAGTGAATCAACAGTCGAACACATAGCAAGGTATCTAACTGAGGCAGGGGATTTAGCAAACAATGAGAATTTAAGGATGAAATATTTCCCTAATTCTCTAACGAAAAACGCTTTCACTTGGTTTACCACTCTCCCTCCACATTCAATCATTAATTGGAATCAATTGGAGAGGGTTTTCCATGAACAATTCTATATGGGACAATCTAAAATAAGTCTCAAAGAATTGGCAAGCGTGAGGTGCAAAACCCCTGAGTCTGTGGATGATTATTTGAATAGATTCCGTTTACTCAAAGCTAGATGCTTTACTCAGGTGCCTGAACATGAATTGGTCGAAATGGCTGCTGGTGGCCTTGATTATTCGATCAGAAAGAAATTAGACACTCAACATCTAAGGGATATGGCCCAATTGGCTGATAGAGTTCGACAGGTCGAACGCTTGAAAGCAGAAAAGGCCAGAAATTCTAAATATCATAAGAAGGAAAAGGTTGCTTATGTGGAAACACAGGATAGTGACCAAGAGTATGAAATATCTTATGAAGATGTTGAGCAAGGGGAGATAGACCTAGCAGAATTGAAACCTGGTCCCCCTTATACTTGTAAACTTTTGAAACCATCTAATGGAAAAAACCCTGTTGAACCAAAGAATGATAGATTTGTGTCAAAAACTTACACTTTTGATATAACAAAATTGTAAGACCCCTAATTCTACTGTATCGTGCGCAAGTTATAAGCGTAAGTAGTGGCTAAGAGTTTTTAGGGTCTCTGTAAGTTAATTTCATAAGTATCGTGTAATAACAGCGTTATTGCTGAGTTGGAACTGGTTTTGGATTCGTGTACTATTTAAGCCCAGACTTTTGGTTCTTAGTCCTCTTTTATGTACGAGGACGTTCCTGTGTTTTCAGAATTTTGAGTTTCGACTTTCTCCGTTTATTGGAAAAACGAGTAGAAAACAGTACCCGCTGCTTAAAATTTTACGGTTTCTGTTTTCCGTCGAATTTTAATTGGAGACTTTATATATCGGCGCAAGTTGGAATCTAGTTTCAGAATATTTTTGGGAGTTAAGGAAATAAATTTCAGTCGGAGAATAAAGTTTAGCGATAATTTTTGGAAATGTTTTACGACGAACAATCACCTCGTAAGTTTTATATTTTTCGCAAGATAGACCGTCGACGGAGTACGACTCGTCTGCGAGCGCAAGAGAAAATATCTTAGATATTTTTCAAAGAAGGTGATGATTACCCTTTTGATCCAAGGGCTAGGGTTTAGCCTTGCAAAAGTTAGTTTGATCCAATGGCCTAAATTGCACAAGAGTGTTTAGAATAGTAAGGAGGTTTATGTTTTGTCATAGAAGCAAAAAAAATCACAAAACTCTTCCTTCCTCTCTTCATTCTCACGGCAAACTCTCACTCACTCTCATCATCCATTCAAATTTCATTTCTCATCTTCTCAAAGCTTGAATCTTTGGCTTACTAAGGGATCACTTGCAATTAAGGTAACTAACCTCCTCTTTCCCTCATTATGTTCATGAACCTCTTGGATTTTTAAAGTTGTAAGTTTTGTGTTCTTGAGAAAATTCATGAGAAAAGTGGTTATTAATTCATAGGAGGTTTTATTTAGTAGTAGTATAACCTATTCAAGCCTAGCATCGATGATTCTCATGGTTGTTTTAAAAGTTTTCACAAAATTTTTGTGAGGGTTTTAAGAAAATTTTGAAAGAGATCATAAACTTGGATTGTGTTGTATGATTTTGGTTTTGAAGTTAGTTTTGAGCTTTTTGACAAAATGGATTGGTGAATATGAATTTTGTTTCGAAAAATAAGAAAAAAATTTCTCGTGTTCTTGAGCGACTCGAAGAACACAATTCAGAAAAAAATTTATCTCGAGTTTCAAAAAGTCGGGTATACGATCGAATATCGTTACGAGCTAACACATGTGAGCTAGGGTTTCAAATGAAAAAAATGTGTAGGGATGCCCTTTTTGCCTCATTTGGCCGTGGCACCCATATAGGGTTCGAGGAATCGAATTTCGAAAATTGTTCAGAGGCAAATAGCTTCCCATGATCATTGTTTAATTGTTTGATTGGTTATGGGATGTTTTGAAAAGAAAATGATCACTTGCCTTAAGAAAAACCTTATTTGAGATTTTTCGAAATTTGCGATTCGACTCTATAATTTCTAAATCGTTTTGATAAGTGCTAGTTAGGTATTATGGGATATTACCATGCATTTAGAAGTGAAAAATTTTGAGTAGAAGGGTGTTTTTAGGAATTTTGGCCGTGGCCTTTCCTTGTGTGTGAAAATTTTGTATGTGTTGGATAACCTTAGTTTTGAAGAAAAATGAGTATAGGAAAGGTTGATAGGAAGAAAAAAATGTGTAACTTGTAACGCAAGAAAACTTCGATTTTTTTCATAAAAATATTTTTGAAAAGTTTAAGTTGTGTTTCAAATGGTTTTGTTGTGTGTGAAACAAGTTCTTGAAGTGGAAAATCCAACATGGTTTTAGTTGATGATTTGAAAACAAAATGATTTTCGTGTTATAAAAATAGTACAATTAACTTCGTGAATTTTTAAACACTATGAGAATAACCTGAAATCATTGAGGGATAGCTTTAGAAAGTACCTTAGACCCCCCTGGAGCTTTGAGAGCAAGTTTCGTTTCGATAGGATAAACGAGGAATATTTTATTGATTGTACGCTTCTTAACTTTTAGGTAGCGCGTATCGTAGATTTGACGAGAAAAAGTTAGGGAAAGCTTGCTAAGGTAAGGGCATCACTTTATTTTTGTCTTTCACTGGTATAATAACATACTTGGTTATTTTCTGCGATATGCTTTGTTGTGATTGGCATGTATGTATTATGTATTCTCGTGATGAGAAAGTGTTTATAATACGTGCGCTGTTACATATGATTGTGAGAATATATGTATGAACATGTGATTGGTTTACATATGCTTGAGGGGTATGTATTTGTTGCATTAGCATATAAGGGGAATCGTATGCTCATGCATTCATAGTAAGTGGTTATCGGGAATGGACCACGGGATGCGACGACCAGTGATTGGTGTCCTCCTTTTGAGTCGGTGTTGTCCGTGTGACTCACCCGGTGTTATCCCACCGTGATTGTTTTGGTATTGTCTGTGTGACTCTACCTGGTGTTATCCCACCACTAGTAGGAGGTGTTATCCCACCTGAGACCTACGCCTTCTATAGAGAGGTTTATTCCGGAATTCATATGCATGTGGTAATGGGGAATCTACCACACTCATTGTAGAAGTCTGCATTAGGCTTGGTGTGCATTATATATATAAACTCGTCGGTGGGGATGGCTATGTGTTTAAAGAGCTTTCTATGTTGGTATATGTATGTTTGGTATTTGTATACTCTCTCGCACCGGTTATATATACACATACTTTTATTTTGTGGTGACCCTTTCTTTCATTTGCGGGCTCATCCCACCCAGACGATGGATCACCCTTTGTTACCGATGCTCGTGAGGGAGACGGTGACGAGGTGGGACTTCCTTGATCGCCTGCTGCTGCCTGCCTGGAGCCTCGACCCAGCTTCCGGTACGGCTAGTTACCATGGGCGCGTTAGGATTACTACTTATCTTGGTACCCATCAGGTTCACCAGTGTCTGATATGGCAGACTCCACCTTTCTCCATACCTCTACTGGTACTGCTCGGTGCACTTTGGACGGTTCCTGTGGCACCCCTGTCAGGGGCGCCAGACACACCAGAGGGTGGTGGATCGGTCGTTGGAGAGACCTCCACGGATGGACCAGTTACTTCCTCCTCAATGGGTAGTTGGGGTGATGGGGCTTTACCCGACTTCTTTGGGGAGCCGGAAGTTGTTTTTCCGGAGGCAGCAACTGCTGCAGGGGATGGATCCATTGGAGGATCCGGAGTACCTCACTTGGTATCTCCCACTTCTACCTTGAGCTTGGTACTGTTATCGAGCGATACGGACGACTCCTGATGCTGATGTGCATGATAGGATTAGGACCACTGACTGTAGAGTAGTATTCTTTTTGGACAGGCCTTGGTGGTCGGTGACTGGTAGCACGATTTGTAGTAGGTTCTAACGTTTTGGATGACTGTATTCTATACTCTTACACTTTGGATGAGCCTCTTTTGGTATCGGCTGTAGTATTTTCCTAGTCACGACTACCTTGTATATTTGTCGTGAGCAAGATGTTATGTTTTGGTTATGTAAATATTCAGGTACACACTTTGCTTATGAGAAGCACTATCGATGCATATAGTACTATTTCAGTCACCTCGTTGGTCGTACTATTACATGCTTTAGTTCTGTTGTATGAATAATGCCGGCTCTTGTAAAATATTTTCCGCGCGCTCTGTCTCGTGTTTTAAAAAAAAAAAAAAAAAAGTGCCTACTTTTGGGCCATGAAAAATCGGGGTGTGACATTGTGGTATCAGAGCCCGGCTTTAGATCATCAAGGGAAAGGTGTGTCGTAAGAGTTGGCAGTCGAGTTAGGACTAGAGTTTGATTGGTTCTAAGTGACCGTTGTTTTGGTGTGTTGATGATATTGACTCATGGTATAAGATTTCTAAGAGAATTGGAAAAGAATCTAACCAGAAAGTGGTTTGTGCAGGAAACCATGCCTCCAAGACGGGCACCTGTAGCTCCTGGAGCTGATGAGAATCAAATAAACCAGCTGGCTCACTCCATGAATACCATGGCAGCAACTTTGACTGCCCAAGCCCATGCTAAGGCGCAGAGGGACATGGAGAAAAGGGAAAGAGAGATTCTCGCTGCTGGATCTCGAGTTCTCACTAGTTTTAACCATCAGAGTCCTCCGAAGTATAACGGAGAGGGAGGTCCTGATGCTGCTGACTTATGGCTTCAGGCGATGGAGAAGATCTTCGGAGCAATCCACTGCCCCGAGGGTGAAAAGGTGACTCTGGCCACCTACCAGTTGTCGGGAGGTTCTGAGTATTGGTGGAAGAATACTAGTCTTATGATGGAGGCCGCTCACGAGGAAATCAACTGGGTGAGTTTTAAGATAAAGTTTTTGGCCAAGTACTTTCCAGAGACCGCTAGAGAAAGGTACGGAGAGGAATTCCTGAGATTGCGTCAGGGAGGTATGAATGTTGAAGTTTATGCGAAGAAATTTGAATCACTGTCAAGGTTCTTCCGTTTCTTCAGGGATGGCATAGATGAGACTTACATGTGTCGCCGGTTCCAAGATGGGCTGAGGTATGAATTACAGGATTCAGTGATACCATTGGGAATCCGGAATTTCCAAGTGCTAGTTGAGAAGTGTCAGGAAATTGAGGACATGAAGAACAAGCGAGTGAATCGCAATGTGAATTCTACTGCTGGGGGACCTAGTCGTCCAAGTAATCAGGCTCAGAATCGTGGAAGGCGGGGGAATAAGCCTTACAACCGCCCTCAGAATAACAAAGGGCAGGATCGCTCTGTGAATCAAGGAAATCAAGGGAATCAGAATGTGGCGAAGCAAGGTTGTTACAAGTGTGGTCAGGAAGGACATTATGCGTATGACTGTAGGAACACGGAGCCCGGGGTTATTTGTTATAATTGTAAGAAGCCAGGCCACATTGCTAAGGATTGCAGGGCTCAGAAGGTTGAACCATCGGTGAATGTGACACAAGGAGCCAAACCCACTGCTAGGGGACGTGTCTACTGTATGGGCACGGAAGTGAGTGGCGAGGCCAGTAATGCCATACATGAGAGTTGCCAGATTGCAGGTAACACTTTAACTGCATTGATAGATACCGGGGCAACCCATTCCTTCATATCTGTGGATTGTGCAAATCGTATGAAATTGATTGTTTCTCCGCTGTCTTTTGATTTGAATGTTTCTACCCCTGCAAAGGATCTAGTGGTTAATACAGCATGTTTGCACTGTCTAGTGATGATTCAGAATAGGGAATTTTTAATTAATCTGATATGTTTACCTCTTCGGTCACTCGAGATCATTCTCGGGATGGATTGGCTGTCGTATCACTATGTTATTTTAGACTGTGCTCGTAAGTTGGTCTTTTTCCCCGAGCCAGGAGTACAGAGGTACTTGTCGGCGAACCGGCTTACAGTAACCATGAGAAATGAAGAGCTAGAATTTATTTCGCTTGCTTGTATAGGAGTGACTTCAGACGTGCATATAGAGGGGCTACGCGTAGTTCAACAATTCCAAGATGTTTTTCCGTTAGAGATTCCGGGATTTCCCCCGATCAGAGAAGTGGAATTCTTTATCGACTTACATCCAGGAACGGGACCAATCTCGGAATCACCTTATCGGATGGCCCCAGCCGAGTTAGTGGAATTGAAGAGTCAGATTGAGGACTTGTTAGAAAAAGGTTTTATTAGGCCGAGTGTGTCTCCGTGGGGAGCGCCAGTCTTATTGGTGAAAAAGAAGGATGGGCGGTCACGTTTATGTGTGGATTATCGGAAACTCAATAAGGCTACTATTAAGAACCGTTACCCTTTGCCACGGATTGATGATTTAATGGACCAGTTAAAGGGTGCGTCTGTGTTTTCAAAGATTGACTTGAAATCTGGTTACCACCAGATAAGAGTACGAGATGAGGATATTCAGAAAACGGCGTTTAGAACGCGGTATGGGCATTATGAGTATCTAGTGATGCCGTTTGGAGTGACGAATGCACCGGCGATTTTTATGGATTACATGAATAGGATCTTCCATACGTTCTTAGACAAGTTTGTGGTGGTGTTCATCGACGATATACTCATTTATTCGTAGGATGAAGAGGAACACGAAGAGCATCTCCGCTTAGTTTTACAAGTTCTGCGTGACAGAAAGTTGTATGCAAATCCGTCAAAGTGTGAATTCTGGATGAAATCGGTGAATTTTCTTGGTCAAGTCATCTCAGAAGAGGGAATATCTGTGGATCCAGCAAAGATTGAAACCGTACTTGCATGGAAACAACCGCAAACTGTTACGGATATACGAAGTTTTGTGGGTTTAGCTGGATATTATCGGAGGTTTATTGAGGGTTTCGCTAAGATTGTGGCACCAATGACACAACTTACGAGGAAAGATCAGCCTTTCGCTTGGACAGAGAAGTGTGAAGCTAGTTTTCAGTTGTTAAAAGAGCGATTAACGACCTCACCGGTGTTAGTTCTACCCCAGTCTGACGAACCGTATGAAGTTTATTGTGATGCATCGCATCAGGGACTCGGATGTGTGTTGATGCAACACAAGAGGGCAGTGGCTTATGCGTCCAGACAGTTGAAGAACCACGAAAGGAACTACCCCACTCATGATCTAGAACTTGCAGCAGTAGTTTTTGCTTTGAAGATTTGGAGACATTATCTTTATGGATGTACTTTTGTTGTCTTCAGTGATCACAAAAGTCTGAAATATCTGTTTGATCAGAAAGAGTTGAATATGAGGCAGAGGAGGTGGATGGAAACACTGAAGGATTTTGATTTCACGTTACAGTACCATCCTGGAAAGGCTAATGTGGTAGCTGACGCGTTGAGTAGAAAAAGTGTATCGGTATGCTCAGCTCAGATGGCTAGTCTACAAGAGTTATTAGAAGAGTTTCGAGATCTACACCTTGAAGTAGAGTTTGCGCCTGGGAATTTGAGACTCGGCATGATTACGATTTCGAATGGATTGATGGAAGACATTGCTAGTTGTCAAAATGACAGTCTGCTTATGGAAAAGAGAGCTTTGATAGATCGAGGAACCACCACAGAGTTCAAGGTGGGACCAGATAATATTTTGAGATGCAATGGGAGAGTGTGCGTACCCGATGCTAAGAACTTGAGAAATACGGTTTTAGAGGAAGCGCATAAGAGTAAACTGAGTATACATCCTGGAGCTACCAAGATGTACCAGGATTTGAGGCTAGACTATTGGTGGCCGGGTATGAAGAGGCATGTGGCAGAGTATGTGGCGTCGTGTTTGACATGTCAGAAAGCTAAGGTGGAACATCAGAAACCTGCAGGAATGCTGCAATCGTTAGATATACCAGAGTGGAAGTGGAATAGCATATCTATGGATTTCATTACTGGTTTACCCAAGACAAGAAGGAAGCATGACTCTATTTGGGTGATAGTGGATCGATTGACGAAGTCCGCTCATTTTCTGCCTGTCAGGATTACCGACACTGCAGAAAAGTTAACCGACATCTACGTGGCTGAGATTGTGAGACTCCATGGTATACCGTCAAGTATTGTTTCAGATCGAGACCCAAAATTCACTTCACATTTTTGGAGAACTCTGCATGAGGCTTTAGGGACGAAGTTGAGATTAAGTTCGGCTTACCATCCGCAGACAGACGGACAGACCGAAAGAACGAATCAATCTTTGGAGGATTTGTTGAGGGCATGTGTGCTAGATGATAGAGGAAGTTGGGACGATGTGTTACCACTAATAGAATTCACCTACAACAACAGTTTCCACACGAGCATTGGAATGGCTCCGTATGAGGCTCTTTATGGGAGAAGGTGTCAAACTCCGTTATGTTGGTATCAAGATGGAGAAAGTATGATTGTAGGGCCGGAAATGGTGCAACAGACTACAGACAAGGTCCGGAAGATACGGGCAAGAATGAAGGTCGCCCAGGATCGTCAGAAGAGTTACGCAGATAGGCGTCGTAGACCCTTAGAATTTGAGGCAGGAGAACATGTATTCCTCCGAGTTACTCCAACTACTGGCGTTGGAAGGGCAATAAAAGCAAGAAAGTTGACTCCGAAATTTATTGGACCGTATCAGATTACGGAAAGGATAGGAAAGGTAGCCTATCGAATTGCATTACCACCGATACTGTCACAGATTCATGATGTATTCCATGTGTCCCAGTTAAGAAAGTATATTTCAAACCCGTCACATGTGATCGCACCAGACGACATTCAGTTGAAAGAGAACTTGTCATTTGAAGTTCCGCCAGTTAAGATTGCGGATAGAAAGATGAAACGTCTAAGGACCAAGGATATACCGTTAGTCAAGATAATATGGAATGAAGCTACAGGAGATGCGACTTGGGAGCTTGAAAGCAAGATGAAAGAGCAATACCCCGAGTTATTTAGCGATGTCTAAGTTTCGAGGACGAAACTTCTTTTAGGGGGGAAGTAATGTAAGACCCCTAATTCTACTGTATCGTGCGCAAGTTATAAGCGTAAGTAGTGGCTAAGAGTTTTTAGGGTTTCTCTAAGTTAATTTCATAAGTATCGTGTAATAACAGCGTTATTGCTGAGTTGGAACTGGTTTTGGATTCGTGTACTATTTAAGCCCAGACTTTTGGTTCTTAGTCCTCTTTTATGTACGAGGACGTTCCTGTGTTTTCAGAATTTTGAGTTTCGACTTTCTCCGTTTATTGGAAAAACGAGTAGAAAACAGTACCCGCTGCTTAAAATTTTACGGTTTCTGTTTTCCGTCGAATTTTAATTGGAGACTTTATATATCGGCGCGAGTTGGAATCTAGTTTCAGAATATTTTTGGGAGTTAAGGAAATAAATTTCAGTCGGAGAATAAAGTTTAGCGATAATTTTTGGAAATGTTTTACGACGAACAATCACCTCGTAAGTTTTATATTTTTCGCAAGATAGACCGTCGACGGAGTACGACTCGTCTGCGAGCGCAAGAGAAAATATCTTAGATATTTTTCAAAGAAGGTGATGATTACCCTTTTGATCCAAGGGCTAGGGTTTAGCCTTGCAAAAGTTAGTTTGATCCAATGGCCTAGATTGCACAAGAGTGTTTAGAATAGTAAGGAGGTTTATGTTTTGTCATAGAAGCAAAAAAAATCACAAAACTCTTCCTTCCTCTCTTCATTCTCACGGCAAACTCTCACTCACTCTCATCATCCATTCAAATTTCATTTCTCATCTTCTCAAAGCTTGAATCTTTGGCTTACTAAGGGATCACTTGCAATTAAGGTAACTAACCTCCTCTTTCCCTCATTATGTTCATGAACCTCTTGGATTTTTAAAGTTGTAAGTTTTGTGTTCATGAGAAAATTCATGAGAAAAGTGGTTATTAATTCATAGGAGGTTTTATTTAGTAGTAGTATAACCTATTCAAGCCTAGCATCGATGATTCTCATGGTTGTTTTAAAAGTTTTCACAAAATTTTTGTGAGGGTTTTAAGAAAATTTTGAAAGAGATCATAAACTTGGATTGTGTTGTATGATTTTGGTTTTGAAGTTAGTTTTGAGCTTTTTGACAAAATGGATTGGTGAATATGAATTTTGTTTCGAAAAATAAGAAAAAAATTTCTCGTGTTCTTGAGCGACTCGAAGAACACAATTCAGAAAAAAATTTATCTCGAGTTTCAAAAAGAGTCGGGTATACGATCGAATATCGTTACGAGCTAACACATGTGAGCTAGGGTTTCAAATGAAAAAAATGTGTAGGGATGCCCTTTTTGCCTCATTTGGCCGTGGCACCCATATAGGGTTCGAGGAATCGAATTTTGAAAATTGTTCAGAGGCAAATAGCTTCCCATGATCATTGTTTAATTGTTTGATTGGTTATGGGATGTTTTGAAAAGAAAATGATCACTTGCCTTAAGAAAAACCTTATTTGAGATTTTTCGAAATTTGCGATTCGACTCTATAATTTCTAAATCGTTTTGATAAGTGCTAGTTAGGTATTATGGGATATTACCATGCATTTAGAAGTGAAAAATTTTGAGTAGAAGGGTGTTTTTAAGAATTTTGGCCGTGGCCTTTCCTTGTGTGGGGGAAGAAATTCCAAAATTTTTCTAAGTCCACAATTGTGTGAAAATGTTGTATGTGTTGGATAACCTTAGTTTTGAAGAAAAATGAGTATAGGAAAGGTTGATAGGAAGAAAAAAATGTGTAACTTGTAACGCAAGAAAACTTCGATTTTTTTCATAAAAATATTTTTGAAAAGTTTAAGTTGTGTTTCAAATGGTTTTGTTGTGTGTGAAACAAGTTCTTGAAGTGGAAAATCCAACATGGTTTTAGTTGATGATTTGAAAACAAAATGATTTTCGTGTTATAAAAATAGTACAATTAACTTCGTGAATTTTTAAACACTATGAGAATAACCTGAAATCATTGAGGGATAGCTTTAGAAAGTACCTTAGACCCCCCTGGAGCTTTGAGAGCAAGTTTCGTTTCGATAGGATAAACGAGGAATATTTTATTGATTGTACGCTTCTTAACTTTTAGGTAGCGCGTATCGTAGATTTGACGAGAAAAAGTTAGGGAAAGCTTGCTAAGGTAAGGGCATCACTTTATTTCTGTCTTTCACTGGTATAATAACATACTTGGTTATTTTCTGCGATATGCTTTGTTGTGATTGGCATGTATGTATTATGTATTCTCGTGATGAGAAAGTGTTTATAATACGTGCGCTGTTACATATGATTGTGAGAATATATGTATGAACATGTGATTGGTTTACATATGCTTGAGGGGTATGTATTTGTTGCATTAGCATATAAGGGGAATCGTATGCTCATGCATTCATAGTAAGTGGTTATCGGGAATGGACCACGGGATGCGACGACCAGTGATTGGTGTCCTCCTTTTGAGTCGGTGTTGTCCGTGTGACTCACCCGGTGTTATCCCACCGTGATTGTTTTGGTATTGTCTGTGTGACTCTACCTGGTGTTATCCCACCACTAGTAGGAGGTGTTATCCCACCTGAGACCTACGCCTTCTATAGAGAGGTTTATTCCGGAATTCATATGCATGTGGTAATGGGGAATCTACCACACTCATTGTAGAAGTCTGCATTAGGCTTGGTGTGCATTATATATATAAACTCGTCGGTGGGGATGGCTATGTGTTTAAAGAGCTTTCTATGTTGGTATATGTATGTTTGGTATTTGTATACTCTCTCGCACCGGTTATATATACACATACTTTTATTTTGTGGTGACCCTTTCTTTCATTTGCGGGCTCATCCCACCCAGACGATGGATCACCCTTTGTTACCGATGCTCGTGAGGGAGACGGTGACGAGGTGGGACTTCCTTGATCGCCTGCTGCTGCCTGCCTGGAGCCTCGACCCAGCTTCCGGTACGGCTAGTTACCATGGGCGCGTTAGGATTACTACTTATCTTGGTACCCATCAGGTTCACCAGTGTCTGATATGGCAGACTCCACCTTTCTCCATACCTCTACCGGTACTGCTCGGTGCACTTTGGACGGTTCCTGTGGCACCCCTGTCAGGGGCGCCAGACACACCAGAGGGTGGTGGATCGGTCGTTGGAGAGACCTCCACGGATGGACCAGTTACTTCCTCCTCTATGGGTAGTTGGGGTGATGGGGCTTTACCCGACTTCTTTGGGGAGCCGGAAGTTGTTTTTCCGGAGGCAGCAACTGCTGCAGGGGATGGATCCATTGGAGGATCCGGAGTACCTCACTTGGTATCTCCCACTTCTACCTTGAGCTTGGTACTGTTATCGAGCGATACGGACGACTCCTGATGCTGATGTGCATGATAGGATTAGGACCACTGACTGTAGAGTAGTATTCTTTTTGGACAGGCCTTGGTGGTCGGTGACTGGTAGCACGATTTGTAGTAGGTTCTAACGTTTTGGATGACTGTATTCTATACTCTTACACTTTGGATGAGCCTCTTTTGGTATCGGCTGTAGTATTTTCCTAGTCACGACTACCTTGTATATTTGTCGTGAGCTAGATGTTATGTTTTGGTTATGTAAATATTCAGGTACACACTTTGCTTATGAGAAGCACTATCGATGCATATAGTACTATTTCAGTCACCTCGTTGGTCGTACTATTACATGCTTTAGTTCTGTTGTATGAATAATGCCGACTCTTGTAAAATATTTTCCGCGCGCTCTGTCTCGTGTTTTTTTAAAAAAAAAAAAAAAAAGTGCCTACTTTTGGGCCATGAAAAATCGGGGTGTGACAAAAATGTGATGAGATTTTTGATTTATTGGTTACTGATGGCCAAATTGTGGTTCCAAAAGGTGTTAAAATACCTCCATTAGACATGAGAAAGAAAAGAGGTTATTGTAAATATCATAATTTCCATGGACATAGAACCTCACAATGTGTACTTTTCAGGGATTTAGTCCAGAAGGCGCTGAATGAGGGAAGACTCAAGTTTGGTGAAAAACCCAAAGTCATGCAGATTGATGCTGAGCCTATGCAAAGTGCTGATACTCTCTATGCTGAACCACAAGAAATCATGATGGTCGAAGCCATGGAGGTTACAGAGGGCCAGACAGAAAAGATCTCTGAAGAGGAGTACATGGAGAAAATGAAAGTGGTCTACCCTCGTGCTGAAGAGGATTTAATTGATTTTCTGAACAGGTGCAAGCTGGAAAATAAAAAAGTAATGCTTTGTGCCCGTTGTAGTGCTGTATGCGACAAAGAGGCTACTGCAGGCCTCATGAAGTTTCAACCTATGGCAAGTAGGCTGGGGGCAAACCCAAAACCTCACCAAGAAAAAGGAAAAGGTATCCTGACTCGACCAAACAATCCTGCTCAATACGATCGAAGGCCTACCTTTCGACCATCTGGTTCGATCCCAATAGAGCGCTGGGTGCACAAGGGAACAATGAAGTTCAATAAAGGTGCAATCGAAGTTGGTGGTCCCAGTGGTACCAAAATGAGCTATGCAGAGGATGTTAACAAGTACTCGTACAAAAACAACTATAAGGGTAAACATCCAATGACTAGGACTCAATGGCGTAGGTTTCAACGCCAAAAGAAAATGGCTGCAGAAAATTCTCAACCAAGCCAATACAAAGAAGTGGCTAGAAGGCCAGCAAAAGAAAGAATCCTTCCGCTAATAAATGAGAACCAAATGGAGGAAGATGATTTGCTGGATTCTGAACCAGACTTTGATGTGATATGTGTTGTTTCCATATTACCATCAGAGTATGATGTTCAATCAGAAGTAACTGAGCTCGAAACTGACTTCGACCAGTTAAGCATGGCTGATCCAAAGCCAAAATGTTATTATGTCTTGAATAATGGCTGCATCGAAGAGCAACAGGCTACATTCGAAAGGCCAGACTTGGGCATGAAAAACCACCTCAAACCACTCTTCATCAGGGCAAAGGTCGAAGGGGTTGGAATTAATAAAGTACTGATAGATGGGGGTGCTGCTGTGAACCTAATGCCCTTATCAATGCTGCCAAAGATTGGCAAATATGACTGTGATTTGTCAGCCCACAATATTGTTTTGTCGAACTATGAAGGCAAAACAGGATATTCCAGGGGGGCAATTCAAGTGGATGTTGCAGTAGGCAGCATAGTTCGACCCACCTTGTTCTTGGTAGTGGAATCCAAGGCAAACTTCAATTTGCTCCTAGGAAGGGAGTGGATTCATGGAGTGGGAGCTGTTCCTTCTACCCTTCACCAAAAGTTGATACTTTGGAGGGAAGATGGTTATGTAGAAAATATAGAAGCTGATCAGAGTTTCTATATGTCAGAGGTAGATACTATAAACCAACAAACCTTTGACAAAAATTTGGCGAACATTGCGCCATGTTATGATAGAGAGAATGCATTCACACCTTCTGACAATGTGATTCATTCTATCAAACTCCACCCAACCCATGGTTTTATATGGGAAAGAGAGGAAATAGATGCTGCATCCTCAGAAGATGGAGTCATACGCCCATCCGGGTGGAACATCTACGAAGATTACTATGACTGAGTCCAATGCATGGGCCAGAATAACGGCTTATATGGCCGAAAGTAGATTAAATACGGCTTTGGAAGCTGAGGTTCAACAAAATTTGGCTGTTGAAGCCAAGGTCGAAAAAGATGGCATTAATATGTCACCAACTCAAAGGCTTGACTGCATTTATAATGATGAACCCTTGGGGTTCGAAAGAGATCCTATAAATGAAACTCCTAAGATGCAGGCTCAAGATCTTTTGGAGGAAATTGACATTGGAAATGGCTCAGTGAAAAGGCCAACTTACATTAGTGCCAATATTAGTCCTGGTTTGAAAGAAAAATTGGTGCAGCTGCTCAAGGAATTCAGTGATTGTTTTGCTTGGGATTATAATGAAATGCCTGGGCTCAGTCGAGAAATGGTCGAACTCAAACTACCAATCAAGGCAGGTAAGAAACCAGTGAAACAATTACCAAGAAGGTTTGCACCAGAAATTACGTCCAAGATCAAGGAAGAGATCGAAAGGCTGCTGAAGAGTAAATTCATCAGAACTGCCAGGTATGTTGAATGGTTAGCAAATATAGTTCCTGTCATTAAAAAGAATGGTACACTTAGAGTATGCATAGATTTTAGGGATTTAAATAATGCTACGCCTAAAGATGAATATGCCATGCCTGTGGCAGAAATGTTAGTGGATTCAGCAGCAGGTTTCGAGTTTTTAAGCATGTTAGATGGTTATTCTGGATATAACCAAATATTTATTGCTGAAGAAGACGTATCTAAAACAGCATTTAGATGCCCTGGTGCTTTGGGCACTTATGAATGGGTTGTTATGCCTTTTGGTTTAAAAAATGCTGGTGCCACTTATCAAAGGGCCATGAATTCTATGTTTCATGATTTTATAGATACCTTCATGCAAGTTTATATTGATGATATCATCATTAAATCCTCTTCTGAAGATAGCCATTTGCTATATCTCAGGCAATCTTTTGAAAGAATGAGGAGACATGGATTAAAAATGAATCCATTAAAATGTGCTTTTTGTGTGCATGCAGGAGATTTCCTTGGTTTTGTGGTGCATAAAAAAGGCATTGAAATAAACCAAAACAAGAAAAAGGCCATTTTAGAGACAAAACCTCCTTCGACTAAAAAGCAACTTCAATCTCTGTTAGGTAAGATCAACTTTTTGAGGAGATTCATTTCGAATCTAAGTGGAAAAGCTCAAGCATTCTCTCCACTACTTCGACTCAAGAAAGATGATCCATTCAAATGGAATGAAGAGCATCAAAAGGCTTTTGACGATATTAAAGTTTACTTGATAAAGCCTCCAGTTTTAATGCCTCCTAGCAGAAACAAAGCTATGAAGTTGTATATTGCTGCGTCTGAAAAGACAATAGGAAGCATGTTGGCTCAAGAAGATGATAATGGCATAGAAAATGCAGTTTATTACCTTAGCAGAATTCTAAATGATGCGGAAACTAGATATACTACCATAGAAAAACTTTGTCTTTGTTTATATTTCTCTTGTACTAAACTTAAGCATTATATAAAGCCTGTTGATGTGTATGTCTATTCTCACTTTGATGTCATTAAACATATGTTAACTAAACCAATACTTCATAGTAGAATTGGAAAATGGGCTTTAGCATTAACTGAGTATTCACTCACATACAAACCTTTGAAAGCTGTTAAAGGTCAAATTGTGGCTGATTTCATAGTGGATCATTCTTTGGTTGAAATGCCACAAGAGTATGTGGATATCCAGCCATGGATCCTTTATTTTGATGGATCCAAGCATAAACATGGAACTGGGATTGGGATCCTAATCATTTCACCAACTAAAGTTCCAACTAAGTTTAAATATAAGATCAATGGACTTTGCTCGAATAATGAAGCTGAATATGAAGCTTTAATCACAGGTTTGGAAATATTAAAAGACTTGGGGGCAAAGAACATTAAGATAAGAGGTGATTCTGAATTAGTATTGAAACAACTAACTCAAGAGTATAAATGTGTTAGGGAACACTTAGCAAAATACTTTGTGATAGCTAGTTCTTTATTAAATGGTTTCGATCATATAGATATTGAACATGTACCTCGATTAGAAAACCAAGAGGCAAATGACTTAGCTCAAATTGCTTCAGGATACAAAGTGTCAAAAGAAAAGTTGACACAATTAATCGAAATCAAAGGAAAAATGGTTTTACAAGAACCAATTTCTGAGCAATTGTCAATGCCAAAACTTGTGGGGGCAGATAATGATGAAGTGAAAATTCCCCAGGAAAATTTTGAAATTTTTGCCATTGACAATCTGTCAGATAATGATTGGAGAAAGCCCATTGTGAAATATCTTAGGAACCCAACAGGAAATGTGGATCGAAAGATAAAATATAGAGCCTTAAGCTATATAATTTTTGAAAATGACCTTTTCAAAAAGACTTCTGAAGGAATCTTATTAAAATGTCTAAATGAAACAGAAGCATATATAGCAATCTCTGATGTTCATAGTGGTACCTGTGGTTCCCATCAAGCAGGACACAAAATGAAATGGCTTTTGTTTCGACAAGGCTTGTATTGGCCTTCTATGCTAAAAGGCTGCATAGAATATGCCAAAGGCTGCCAAGAATGCCAAAGGCATTCAGGAATTCAGCATGTGCCTGCAAGTGAGCTTCATTCAATAGTGAAACCATGGCCCTTTAGGGGTTGGGCTCTAGACCTTATTGGTGAAATTAAGCCTGCTTCATAAAAAAATCAACGTTATATCCTAGTGGGAATAGATTATTTCACAAAGTGGATAGAAGCTATTCCTTTGCCAAATGTTGATCAAGAGGCAGTAATTAGTTTCATACAAAATCATATAATTTATAGATTTGGAATTCCTGAAACAATTACAACTGATCAAGGTTCAGTTTTCACTGGACGAAAGATGCAGGAATTTGCTCAAGAAATTGGCTTTAGACTTCTAACTTCAACACCATATTATGCACAAGCAAATGGACAGGTTGAAGCAGCCAATAAAGTTATTATTAATTTAATAAAGAAACACATAGCCCAAAAACCAAGGAATTGGCATAAAACCTTGGATCAAGTGTTATGGGCTTGTAGAAATTCTCCTAAGGAATCAACTAACACCACCCCTTTTCGACTAACTTATGGGCATGATGTTGTGTTGCCAGTTGAAATACATTTGCAATCAGCGAGGGTTCAAAGACAAATGGAAATACCTTTAGACCATTACTACCAAATGATGTCAGATGAATTAGTTGATCTGGATGAAGAAAGACTTAGTGCTTTAGAAGTTTTAGCAAGGCAAAAAGAAAAAGTTGCTAGAGCATATAATAAAAAGGTTAAGTCCAAGTCTTTCAACCTAGGAGATTTGGTTTGGAAAGTAATCCTGCCTATGGACAAGAAAGATAGAGTCTTAGGCAAATGGTCCCCAAATTGGGAAGGACCATTCAAAGTTGTCCAGGTATATTCTAATGGTGCTTATGAAATCGAGGAATTAACTCCTGAAAAACGTGCTTTGGGTATTAATGGAAAGTATTTGAAAAAATATAAACCTGCTTTACTCGAAGTAAACATAAGTGCAGAATAATACTTGAACATGAAATCAAAATGGCAGTAATTGAAACTTGCCATAAATTATGGACTTTGTTCAAAACCAAATCCAAACTAATGACAAAATTGAAATTGCTCGAAAAGAAGGCAAGTTTAAAAAGAGGAATAGGTAGTAGGAACAACTTTATTTTTATAAGAAAAGTTCTTTATTACGTATGATAACATAATTCTGCCTAGACTAAGGCGTAGATTTAGAGGCTTCTGATTCTCCACTCTTCAGTTTCTCCTTGAGAAGAGATAGTGCTTCATCAGCAAGCTTCTGAACTTCAGCTGGATAATCTGCTAGATTATCTTCATATGTCCATAAGAACTCCTCCAGATCAGAGCCTAATTCTCCCTCTTCTGACTCTGTTAAAATTAGTTCTTCCTTGTTTCTCTCATAGCGTAACCTGTTTTCTTCACAGCGCCAGGGCTCTGTTCCTTTCTTGCTCTTTTCTTCTGAGCTTGAAGCATCCTTGGTAACCTGTCTTTCCATTGTATGATTTTCTGTTTTGATGCCACTTGATTACTCTAAATGAGTAAAATGAGAAGAATTATCCCTATTTTATGGTGCCATCAAGCCTTTTTGTCAGAATGGTCAATAGATACACTTCATTTAATGAATTTAGTTGTCATCACCTTTTGACTTGACTGCCTTGATATGGAGCTTTGACTGTTTGGTTTTCTGTGTCTTAGCCCATTTCTTCACTAAATACTTGATGGCACGTGCTTTGGGTATTGATGAAAATATTTGAAAAAATATAAGCCTACTTTACTCGAAGTGAAAATAAGTGCAGGATGATACTTAAAACATTAAAGTAAAATGGCAATAAAAGATTATAGGTTGCCACAAAATGTGGATTTTGTTCAAAAGATACAAGTCAAATCCAAACTTAAGAAAAAACATCAAATTGTTCGAAAGGACAATAAGCTAGGAAAATTACAAATTCTTAGTGCACTCAGCATAAATTTTCTTTAAGGTGGTCAACTCCTTATCGACCACAAGCTTCGAACTCTCAAGAGCCGTAATTTCTTCAGCAATAACCTCTGCTGAACTAAAAGCATGAATTCCTTCCCTGCCATATGCATCAATCTGCTCTTGAGTTGCAGCCTTGGCCTCCCGTTCGAGTCGAGCTTTCTCAGTCTCTTCTTCAATGATTTTGCGCCTATAACTCACAATTTGCTCCTCCAGGACTTTGATTTGCTGCTTATAATGAGCAATATTCTTATCACAACTTTCGACCCCTGGGTTACCTCCCTTCAACTGTAAGGAGAGCCTGTCGACCTCAGCTTGTGCTTTCTGAGCTCTCTCAAAAAACATAGCTTGAGCTTGTTGTTGAGTAGCTAACCTTGTGTCGTTATCATTCCTTTTCTGCACAGCTTTGGCAAATTGATCAATGATCGAACCAAGCTGGATGACTTTACCCAAAGTGATTTCATCAGTCAAAGGATTGTGCAACTTCTTCAAAAAGGCCAAATGACTGTAGGCACAAGCAGGATTCGCTTCGAGTTGTGCTAACACATCCCGCTGCATGAAATCAGTGGTAAGTCTCAGGAGCAATGAATCTTGGCGCACTTGTGAACTTATATCAGCAGTTGAAGGAGCAGAATCACTGGTTGTGCGCTCACTGGAGGTGGCAGTTTGGCTCTGTTTCTTAGAAAGCAGAAGTCGAAGGGTTCCTGCAGGGTCAGACTTGTGCATATTGGCAAATTCTTCTTCTTGCACTCCAAGACTTGCAGAGAGCATTGAGGTCGAAGAAACTGATGCTAAATCTGGACCACCAGCCTCAGCTTCAGGCATGTATTCAGAATCATGCTGAGATTCCTGGGTCGAACTGGCTTGTCCAGATTTCGAGGAAGTGCTGGGGATAGTGTAGTGGGTTCTTGAGTTGGTTGGCAAAACCTTAGTGCTATCACCATCAGCACCCATGTTGGGACCTTCCCCGTTTTTTGGTCCACCATTGGAGTTTCCTGGTTCGACCTTATCAGCATCAGTTTTATCTGCGTTTGGTACTTCCTGTGGACTTTGTTGGTTGTGTTCTTGTGGAGTATCCTCTTTTGATTTGTCCTACGAGTACAAAGGAAAGGTCAAATAAAGCAAAACGAGAATTCAAAGAGAAGATGGGGTTTTTGTTTTAGAGGAAAATGAAATTTACCTCTGTATCTCTAACCTCAGGGTCAGCAAGGGAATCATGTTGTCCAACATTGGGTGTATCTTGCATAAGAGTTGTGCCATCCTGCTGCACATTATCTTGCATCCCCTTGTTTGCAGCATTTTGGTCTTCGACCAATATTTCCTTCTCTTGCGCAGGAGTTTCAGTGGGTTTAGGAGCTTCGCCAGAGTCACTGGAGGTGTGAATCTTTGGTGCCTTGTGCACTTTGGTTTTCTTGATGGCTGATTTTTCCCTCACAGTAACTTTGGGCCTCTTTCCTTCATTTTTCTTTTTCTTCTTCTTCTCATCTTTTTTACCCTGATCCTTCGATGGATTTCCTTGAATCTTAAGCTCTGCCTTATCCTTCTTCTTTTTAGCAAGTGGGATTTCCCGGTCCTCATTGGACTCTGGTTCCTCCCTTTTCTCCTCTGATGCGTCATCAGTAGTATTTTCCCTTTCACCTCCATGTGAAGTCGAAACAGCTGGCTGTTTCCTTTTTCTTTCAAAAGGGATTGCCTCTTCTTCTTCATCATCCTGAAAAGTAAAGGAAAATAAAAGATGAGTGATTGGGATTTATATGCTCGAACTAAAGATGTGCGTCAGGACATTAATACTTACCTCGGTATTTATCTCAACAGTCTGCCTCGATCTCTTCGAAGCAGTAGACGCAGTTTCAGCACCTGTATGTCTTTTCCGGCTCTGAAAATAAAATAACAAGTTAAAATTCTATTGTTGTTAATAAGGGTCGAAAAGAAATTTGAAGGTGAAAAGTTTTACCTTAGGTTTTGAGGTTTCAACCTCAGCCTTGATATTTGACCCAGCGGGTTTCTGCACTTCAGTCGAAGTCTTAGAAGACCCAGCATCCTTTTTTATGGCCTTGCCTGAAGATAATATGAAGTAAGGATCTGGTGGTTATTTCATTAATACAAATTATCGTAATAACCTAAAGAAATAGAAGTTAGGTTTTCTTTTACCTCTACCTGAGGCACCAGCCTTCTTTGTAAGAGATGGCATGATGAAACCACTATCCACCATGCCCAACACATGCTCCGCGTTGCCAACAGAAAAGCGTGAGTAATATTCATTCCACCAAGCGCTGAAGACATCAGTGCAATAGAATGAGGGTTTGAACTCGAATGGTTTGAAGGTATACTCATAGTTGGCGATCATCCTCATGTACTTCTTGTAAATCTTCTCAGTAATCCCTGTGCCCAATACCATTCGATCTGGCGTCTCAAACAAGCTTTTGGGTCTAATTTGAGACATGCCAAATTGCCTAGCAACACAGTTAGGCTGATACCCCACCAAGCCAAACTGGTTCGACTTATCCCCAATCCTGCAGGATAGCACAGTTTGTTCCAAGTAAGCCCGCCACACTTCATTAACTTCTTCCTCATCATCTGGATTGAATGCAGGAAATTCTTCAATGAACCATGCAGCGCCATATTTACGATCAACAAAAGGAGCATGACGTGGTAGGAATTTATCAAAGGTCAAGAACATTTTCATGTGCCTCATGAAAAGTCTCCTGGTGTCTTGATCTAATGAACGAGGGGCTAACCTTACTAACCTCTGTCCCTCGATCTCTCTTTCATCTACTTCTTTCTGATAGTCAGAAGGGACTATCAATCCAAGTTCAGTTTCAAAAGTGGCATTTAACCACAATTGTAGTAGCCACATTGGTCCAGAAATCCCAACTGTGGATCCATCCTTCGATGCTTTAATAGCATCACTTGCATTTCCCATGGCTTCATAAAGGGTTGCCAGCAACAGACGCCCCAAGCTAAAGATTCTACCCTCATGAATCTGTTGAGCCATTGGAATGAACATCCTCGCAACTTGAAGGGACTTCGAGCAGAAAACAAAATGGGATAACCATAGTGTCAAGAAGGCCACGTGTTCCTCATGTGACACCTCTTCTCCCTCTTTACCCATATTCTCAGCAATGTATTTGGAGAAAGTGTTCTCCCTATAGGTAAGTTCGATCTTATCTCCAGTTTTGGTTGGATCGAAGTGATCACCAATAGGCCTAAGGCCTGTGATAGCAGCAACATCCAGAAGAGTGGGAGTTAACATTCCACACTTAAATTGGAAAGTATTAGTAGACTTCTCATAAAAGTGAAGGGCTGCTACTAGAAGTTCAGGTTTGTATTTGGGACCAGCTCGACTAAATTGAATCAGAGGGTAAATCCCATAATTTTCCCAAAAACTTTTAAAATCTTTTTCCACCCTATCCAACCAAGGGATATAATCCTTATGTGCAGTATAAGGGGCAGCTCGAAACATTTTAAGGGGATTCTTAAGATACCCAAAATTGTAAGGTTCTACTTCGAATATCCTAGGTCCACAGGTCACATATTTAGGAAAGAGACCGTTTACCTCGCTCGAAAGAATTTCTGTGCGTGGTGGATAAGGGCCACAAAAAGCATAGTTCTCCTTCTTCAATGAGAAAGGAAACATCAGCTGAGTAGTCCAGATCTTCCTTTCTTGTTCACTCCCAACTGGTTCAGGAATAACTTCCTCACCGTCCTTTAAGACCAGCAAATCTTTCCACTTCCCAGCAGATGGTATTTCAAAATCTTGATTTGAAGCCATTGATGAACAGCGATGAACTTGAAAGGGTTTAAAGAGCGATTTCTGGGTAAAACCTAAGGAAAATTTGAGATTTTTCTGGGGAAATCAGTGAAGGATCAAGGCGCAATCACTGTAAGAACCGTTTAAACGGTGCGGAATCACTGGTTTTTTGAGGATTGAAGGGTAATGTTGCAGAAAATCAAAGTTGTTGCTTTCGCAAAAGAAGCTCAGAGAATGGAAGTTGGTAAAAAGTGTTTCTTTGTTTTCCACTGCTATTTATAGGGAAACGTGTCCAGGTTTAAAAAAATAAATCAAAAAGAAATTCAAGCAGTTTTTTTTAACTTCTATGAGCGCCACGTCATCCACTATGTCTAAAATCTAGGAGAAATGATGGATTGTGGGAATCAAGGTGACAGTTATTACTGTACATTACGCCAGCGCCGTCATTATTAAGAGTGCCAAGCACGTGGGATTAAAATGCCTTTTTCTATTCTCGTTCGAACCACTCGATCGAAACAGGCATTTTGGGGGCAATTTGTTAGCCCATATATTCACCAAGTGAAAAATATGTTCTAAAAGACATGATTAAAATAATAAACATAATTGCATTTGATTATTTTACTATTTTAAAGAGTCATTAAATAAGTTTGGTTTTCAGAGCCAATAAATTTAATGAATATTCATGAATGAACATATCATCAAATGTTCTATCTAGAGCATTAATCTTAACGTTGTTTTCTTCAGGTTTCTTTCGACTTGGTCGAAACGTCCATACGGTCGAAGCGCTTGCTGTGAAGAAGAAAAGTGTGGACTTAGCAAATTATTCAGGAGAAGCATTGTTGTTTCGACTTCGATGGATACAACGGCTAGATCAAAGGATAAAGGAGAATTCAAATTCAAAATACGTGTCAAGACACGCGTCCTCTCTTTAATTAACGTAAACGTTATTAGCAGTTAGGAATTAGTGTCTATAAATAGTCTAGTTCTGTGATCGAGCAAAGGGTCACAATCATTATACAAAATCCTTACAAAACTCAAAGTACCCATGCTAACGAGAGAAATGAGTTCGAAAGGGAAAATGTATGTTATGTGCACCATTACTTTTTCTGTAATCATTTACCTTTGAATGCAAATTTACAGTCTTGTATTTCTATCCAAATCAATCTTTATTTCGACTATTTCTTCCATTCTGTTTGTTCATTAGAATAAACATTCTTTCTTGCATTTCAAGTAACGTAAAAACAACTTTAAATACATAAGAAAAATAATGAACACTAATTACTTTGGAAATATGAACAAAAGCACTATGTCCCGAGATTTACTAGTTGATCTCTCTTGTAATAATCAAACTAGCGTTGTTTACTAAATTTCACAGTAAACAGGTTTATGAAAATATTTCCTAAGTGTTTTTGGGTAGTGTTTTGGGGTCAAAATGATCTAAAACTCTTGTGACATGTGGTGTCGCTTTTTACTTTGAAAACATGTTTGAAAATGATTACCGGACGGTTAAGGCCCGTAATAAAACTTGTGCTTGGATTTGGTTTTGATTTTGGAAATGAAAGTCAAATAACTTGCACTCGAAGCAACCAACAAGCTTTCGGAAAATGTATTGCTTGCTTATGAAAATGGTCTGCTTTTGTGCGTTGAAAAAGTGTTGGGAACTAATAGAATCAAACTAGGCTTGGGTGGAAAAAGGTGGTGTGAGTTGCTGTCTTTTTGCTGTCATGACAGGTGCAACTCGCTGAGCGAGTGGTTACTCGCCAGGGCGAGTGTCACAGGTCATGACAACACGCCAGGGCGAGCTCCAGAGCGAGCTAGACCTGTCCTCACTGCCTTCACTCGCCACCAACTCGCCAGGGCGAGCTCTGGGACCTAAAATTTTGGATTCTGATTTCTAAACTTGGTTTTTAACTTTCTAATCCCTTTTTATTAATTTATGAAAGTGGTGGGGATTGAAAACGAGTTTTTCGGGCACTCGGAAAGTACGTAGCTTATAACGCAAGAAAACGGCCATTTTGCATTTCAAATTATTTAAGACTTTTGACAATTGTTTTGGGTCCTAAAATTAGTATAAATAACTCAGGGTGGTTGATCAATACGATAGATTTTGGTATGGTATCCGAAAGAGTGAATTTTCCTTAGAAACCTTTAGGTTTTTGGGGTTTTGGTGTAGTTTCAATACTATTGGTTAGAGAACAATGTATTGATTGTTGCGCTGATTGTTTTAGGAAGCGCGTTGTGTTGTTTGAGCGAGTTTTGTTGACGGAAGCTTGACGAGGTAAGGGCTCCACTTTATTTCCGTCTTTTCAAACGGTTTTGTAAACATGCTTTAGATTTTGCTGTGTTGCAAGTGGTGGTGTGCTTGGCATGTTTTTGTGATGTATTCTCGATATGAGATCGTGGTAAATACATGATTCGTTGTCTTACATATGTTTGGTGAAATATGTGTATGAACAGGTGATCAGATACATATGACTAGATGTATATGTATGTGTTGTTGTGGTGTGATTACATATGCGTGTACGATATGTATGTGTTGCATTAGCATGTAAGGGGAATCATATGCTCATGCATTCATAGTACGTGATTATCGGGAATGGATCACGGGGTGCGATTATTGGGAATGGATCCACCTTACTCCTACGGGAATTGTTGAGTCCAATAAGCGGTTATCGGGAATGGATTGCGGGGTGCGATTAACGGGAATGGATCCATCCTAACCCTTTGTGGTTTTATTGATTATGATTACTCTTCCGGAATTCATATGCATGTGGTAATGGGGAATCTACCACACTCATTGTAGAAGTCTGCATTAGGCTTGGTGTGCATTATATATATAAACCCGTTGGTGGGGATTTGCTTTGGTGGTTAAGAGTTTTCTCTTGTGTTTGTGGAATTATTGTTATGTGTACAATCTTTCGCACCGGTTATATATACACATACTTTTATTTGTGGTGACCCTTTCTTTCATTTGCGGGCTCATCCCACCCAGATGATGGGTTAGGTCGTGGTGACGACGGTGGCTGTTCCAGGCCCCAGTGAGCGGCTGGAGTTATAGCTTAGTTAGACTATGCGCCGGTGTGGGTTGTACACCGTGCTTTTTGGGTTAGGCATAGGATTCTAACTTGTTTTGTTGTAAGTATTTTAATACTTAGACTTGGATTGTAATTATTCAGGAATACACTTTAGAAGGTGTATGAACACGGCAATTTAAGAAGGCGTTTGGTTTTTAGATGAAGAAAATGAGAGCATAGCCCATCTATTTATACTTGAAATTTTCTTGGTGAACAAGTATGGTATGATGACTAACCTACTCATAGATATAACAACACACCATTTTTAGACTTAGGTTAATGTGTTGGAAAGTATTGAAGCTTATAGAACTACAAGAGGTGGCTTTTTCTTAAGGATTATTCATCAAAATGTGATAGAAAATAAACTGAGTATACATTGTTGGAATATTTTATGATATTCCAATAATATTATGTGGGCAAATATCTTTATATAATTATATTAGCTATTTATCAATTATGAGCCTTAATTGATTAAGTGATCAAATAAAGTTAAAAGGCTATTTAGATTTCTATTTAGAAATTAATTAATTAATTAATTGGATATGAGCTCAATATGAGTGGATGTCAGGATGGCCCATTTCGGAATAATGGGAACCCTAATGAGTCATCACCTTATATATAGGCTATGGTCCCCAATATACCGTACGATAAGCAAATCGCTCTCTTCTTCCCATCTGAAGAGTATCAAGGCTATCAGGGTACCGGTTGAGGAAGAGCCATACTAGCCGCCGAATCTCTTTGTTTCAGGATCACTGTCAAAGACTTTTCCTCCATGGATCCAGGTATTCCTAAAGATCATCTTGTCGATCCTATATTCTTATACATGCTTCCATGACTATTTGTTTTCCGCAATTAAGTATATGTCATAATATGTTAAGCATGTATATATGATCAATTAGTTTATTGATTTAATTCCAACAAATGGTATCAGAGCAGGACATGTTTGATCTTATGAATATATATTTTCGGTCATATTTGGTTTAAGGTTATTTTCTACTGACTTTGTTTATATGATACGATTACCTTATGATTCTGCAAAATAAAATATAATCACGGTTGTTTATTTATCGTATAATTTATTTTGTGGTTTCTTTTGGTTCTGTCACCGTTTGGATCCAGCACTTTTGGTTCTTCCTGTACATGTATGTGCTTTCGCTACAAATCATATGTCCATGGCAATTTGAGTTACTTAATTACTTCACAATCCAAACTAATTTGATGCCTTTCTAGTTAATGTGTATATGTGATTACTTTTATCCAGATTTTCAACCGATCGCATGTAAACATGGAAATATTTTTTCCATTTGGTAAATCTGTGTTAACTATTTTTCTCGTTCTTCAATTTTAGTCGAGTGAAATTCTTTGGTTGAATCATTTCCAATTAAAAGTGATAAATTGATATTGATATAAGTTTAATATTTGTTTCCTTTGGTTTTATTTTTGAAACAAATTTTCATATTTGATATTGTTTTCAAATATGGCTATCAATCTTCAATTCTTTTTAATTGCATTCCTTATAAATAAAATTTCCTAATACAATTTTGAATGCCTAATATATTAAAGAAAATCATGAACACATATAGACAATTTTGCTATGTGCCGATATAAGGGAATATTGACTATTTATAGATTTTGAAGATTTCTTTTCAAGAATTTGGATATGCAGATTATAGTGAAATCGTTCACTGTATTCATATATGACAAATTCGGTTTGTTGCCATATAATGAGGATTTAAGTTATGATTTGAATGATTTGATTTATTCTCAAAATAAAATCAAGTTTACGTTATGGACTAATTCTTCTAAATTAGATATTTGATTTTCCTTGTTGATAAAGTTATTGTTTAAAACAAGGATATGGATTTAAGTATGAATTTGATTCGGTTGATTTTCAATTTTCTACTCATTATTTTTGGTTTTGAATTATGATACCTTTTGTTTTCAAACCAATTTGTCTTACTTGTATAGTTTCTTTGTTTAGTGTTATAACTATCCGGTTATTGTTATAATAATAAATAAGTTTGTTACTAAAAATAAGGATTTGGATTTGACTCATTTGTGAAATTTGATTTGATTTTGGCGATTAAGTTTTCAAATCAAATTTTCGGTTTGACTTATTTATAAAGTTGTTATAAATAGAGTTTGTTGCCTAAAATAATTTTATTTTGGTTTGAAATTAAAATTAATTCACATTAATTTCGTACTTAAAGTTTATTTTGAGAAATAAGGCATATGAAGATTTGATTTGGTACCGGTATATATATTTTGTTGTTATATATCTTTTGTGGAACAATTAATAATGATTCTCAAAATATTTTAATCTAATTTGGTATGTACGAAATTGAAGTCTTGATTCTTTAAATTTTGGGAAAATATAGATTCTATAATTATTTGCTTATTTGTAGAATATAAAGTTTTTTTTTCTCTTTGTTTTAGAAAAAATATTATTCTAAAATTATTTGTTTATTTATTTAAAGAATCATTGACAAAATGTGAATCAATTGTGGCATGAATATTTTTTGGTATATATAAAGATTTAATTTTATTTGAAATTAAATATTTAGTTTATAGTATGACTATGATGTTTGAGTTTATTGTTATTAAGTGTCTACAATAACTTTGTTTTGTCATGCTGCTTGAATTTTTTTTCATGCCAATTTTAGTTTGATAGTGAGAATTTATTTTCACATTAAGGGATGTCATTTAATCCTATGATTATGAAGGGACGTCATGAACGAATACGACCTACATTTTGTGGGTAATGCCTTGTAAATTTAAGACTTTTCCCATTTAATTTAATGAATTGTCAGGTGATTTTGATTGAGTTGGTTGAAGCAACATGTTGTAAAAGTAACCTCTGTTGTGTAGATTTGATTCAATTGGAATCACAAAATATGTATAAAATTGTTCATGCAAACTATTTTGGTCTGCCAAAAGGTAGATACAGTTTGGCCGAATAATTACATTTATATATATTCAATTTATTAAATTGTCTAGTAATTTTAGTTGAGTTGGTTGAAACAACATGTTGCAAAAGTAACCTCTGTTGTGGAGATTTGATTCAATTGGAATTACAAAAGATGTAGTGTGAAATTATTCATGCAAGCTGTTAGTCGGCCAAAAGGAAGACGCAGTTTGGCCGAATAATTACATACCTGTGATGGTAAATGTGTGGTAATTATTAAGTTTTTCCATGTGGGTAATGGTTGGTGTCAAAGACGCACATTATCTTACAGGACTTATTACCAATGTTTGATCATTACGTTGAGAGTACCGCTTGCAATTAATTCTTGGCAATCAAAGATTGTGGATTAATGGTGCGTTTGGTATCTTGTTATGTCTTACAATTTACAAATAAAGATGTGCATGTCTTTGTGATAATTTGTTGACATGCCTAATAAAGTCGTGTTAGTGTAAATCCATACAAGTATTTATTGGATTACATTCACACTTATAATGATAAACATGTGACGATTATAAGAATTTATTGTTTGTCAATATTAATTGTCAGTAGGTATTTTGGTGAGTAATTTTATGTTCTCTACAAACTAATATAGTTTATGTATCTGCAAAATAACGTTGGAATTTAAATTATAACTCTTTGGAATGAAATAAGAACATTAAGTTATTGGATCTGGACCTTTGATAAGGATGGAGGAACTCAAATTCTCTCACAATTCAGTAAAATTTAAAGTGAGAATCAAGTTTAGAAAGTGAGTATACTCCTAATCGCGAAGGTCGTGTGATCATAAAGTTTTAATTTTCAGAGACATTAGAGGGGTTATTTAAGATGACATAATTTTGTCATGTTTTTTTCTTTGCTTAAATTAAAGCGCTTCTAAAGCAATAAGGAGAAAGACAAACTCTCGTTGGAGAGATAATATTTCAATAAGATTGTTGAGCAAAGAAAATATTAGGAGCACCTTATGTAACTATTTAATCTTGCTAAAGCATTGTGGTTTCGATAATCAAGTGACCTTGTTGAAAATATACCCTTTAGTGTTCTCTTTGCACAATTAGTTTTATCACTATTAAAGTTAGAAATGATTATTTAAAATGATCGTTTCATAAAGTGTGCAATGAAAAAAAATGTTGAAGCAAGAGAAAACAAAATAGTGTTCGTTAGGTAAATACCTCAAAGGATAAGGGTATATAAAGAATAATAAGAAAATATGATCTAAACTGAAACAAATTCCAATGATGTTGAAAGACACATCAATCTGGAGGGAAAATAAGTCGGTGAAGATTGATGGTTCTTTAACCATTAGATTGTTGTTACTAACTTATATTTGTGTTTAAAAGACAATTTTGTAAATAATTGTTCGAATTTAGTATTGTTTTAATGTTATAAATTATTTATTATTATTTTAAAACGAGGGATTCAATTTGTCTTTTAAATACAAATATTATTATAGTCAATTAGGTTAATGACTTGTAACAATCTAGAACTGTTGAAATTTTTTGAGAAATATAAACTTTGGTCCTATGTTAATGAACATTTTGAGATAGAAACTTCAAAATCTCTTGAAGATATTGAGTTTGGGGGAGAGGTATGGTAAAAGAACAAAATTGAGTGAGGAAGAATTGGTTCTAAACCAATTCATAAAGTTTCTATTTACATAGTAAATCTGAATCCTCATAAGGACATTAGCGTTCTTCCTCTCAATTAAGTTAAAAAATTAATTCATAGATATCAAACTCAATACCTTCAAGAGTTGTGGCGTCGAGTGTCATAAAGTATTAACTGAAAAGAGAAATCATATCTATTTTGATTTGAAAACTCTATTAGGATAGTCACGACACTTGTTACTTATTATAATTTTGGAGCTTCATAAGATTATTATGAAATACAATAAGGTGCAACAAGAGAAATTTTGTGTCAATAAACACAAAATAGATGGTTTGCAAACAAATGAAATCCATTTATGAGTTTAGGAAGTTGACTCATTAATGATACCACAAAAGTCTCATCAAGTAATTGTCTCATTTGGTTCTGAGATGTATATTATGGAGAGTTGTGGGTTATACAGGTTCAGTGGGAGTTGTTTATATTCTTAGTTTAATGTGTCAATTTTATTAAGTCAACAATGATATATGATCATTGTGCAAAACCAAGAAATCACTAACAAAAGTTTAGTGACAAAAGATCTTGGGCACATCTCTTTTGTATTAGGTATTTTGATACTTAAATATTATTCTCCATGTATCATTCGGTTATCACAAAAGAGTTATATGTCAATAAAGTTAAAAGTAAATTTGACATGAAAGACAATAAATTAAGGGCTTTCCTTAATCATAAGGGGAGACTGTTTAGTCTCAATCATTGTCCAAAAGAAAATCTGGAAATTTAAAAAATAGTGTTTATTTTTTATATGCTTTAACATTGAGAAACTTATGTATGATCTTACTTATATGCATCCGGGAATAGCATATATAATAAGATCATTTGGCAGATACTTGAGCAATTCAAAATTTGAATCATTGAAGCAACCATAAGGATTGTTATAGAGAACAAGATAATTTTTGCTCACATATTGGAGATCGAACAATTTGGAGATCATCAGTATGCTCGACTCTGATCATTTTGGATGTCCATGTATAATGGAAATCCTAACTCGAGAAATGACTGTAAGTATTTATGTCACTTGGTTGCATAAAGTAAAAGATTTTTGAAAGACAACTCAAGTTATATTGTGACATAAATTAGTCAGATAATGCTTCAACAACTTTTTATAAAGTTTGTTGACTTATTTGTTGTTGAAGGATAGAACATATAGATATAAATTTTTGCTAGTTGACTCACTAATCAAAGACTTGACTCCTAAGGTCTTTCATATTGTTGTTGTCATTAAGGATGTCTTGGATTAGTGGGAGTCTTTCTTCAGTTATGTTCTAATTTTTTGTATTGATACGGATACATATTTCGTTAAGGTTTTCTGCAGAAATAAAGTTTGAGGTTATTATGAAAATTGATTCCGTATCATTTGTGCAAATATTAAATTTGCTAACTTCAATTTGATCTCATTAAAGACTTCAGTTGGACCAGTTGAAAATAGGCATGATATAGAGATCACATTGCATGAAATCTCCATGTCACTCATCCATATCGATCTATGTCGCCAAGTACATTGATGTGGTGGTCGTCGGGGTTCCGTCACGTTATACGTCAGTGACGACAGCCGCGGTGGTCCCATTATTGATGTATAAGGTGGACCAGATTGTAAAGTTGAAATCTAAGGATAAATAGCATTCGGATGCGCGCCTAAAGAATAATGATATAATTATTATGATATATTGTCCAAGTGGGAGATTGTTGGAATATTTTATGATATTCCAATAATATTATGTGGGCAAATATCTTTATATAATTATATTAGCTATTTATCAATTATGAGCCTTAATTGATTAAGTGATCAAATAAAGTTAAAAGACTATTTAGATTTCTATTTAGAAATTAATTAATTAATTAATTGGATATGGGCTCAATATGAGTGGATGTCAGGATGGCCCATTTCGGAATAATGGGAACCCTAATGAGTCATCACCTTATATATAGGCTATGGTCCCCAATATACCGTACGATAAGCAAATCGATCTCTTCTCCCCATCTGAAGAGTATCAAGGCTATCAGGGTACCGGTTGAGGAAGAGCCATACTAGCCGCCGAATCTCTTTGTTTCAGGATCACTGTCAAAGACTTTTCCTCCATGGATCCAGGTATTCCTAAAGATCATCTTGTCGATCCTATATTCTTATACATGCTTCCATGACTATTTGTTTTCCGCAATTAAGTATATGTCATAATATGTTAAGCATGTATATATGATCAATTAGTTTATTGATTTAATTCCAACATACATATCCTGTTAGTCGGTTTGCAAGACTAATATGAAAAATGATTATTTTGGGAGTATGACTCATTTACTTTATAAGTGTGGTTAAATTTAATTGGTCCAACATAAAAGAATATAGGTTACTAGAGTTATTATTCATACTCACTAATTTTCCCATAATTAATATTTACACTTGTGATATAGAAAATAATATCGTATAGGGTGTATCACCATAATCATTATTAGCTAATATACTTTTAGTATTTAAAAAAAGAAACCAAGTGTAGCATAAAACTCTAGTTTAAATTCCTGGAATCGATGACTTCAAACTGGATGCTTCCACACTAATTCATAATACATATATATAGTAATATATGGCTATTGATTTGTATGTAACAGGTCTTTTATATATATACTATAAAATTAAACTAGCTTATATGTACACACATAAGACTATCGTGTATATATATATATATATATATATATATATATATATATATATATATATATATATATATATAAACTATCATGAAATTATATAATAAATATTTAGTAGCTCAAATTAAATGAAATACTTGTTATTTATTCAATACTCATCAAGCTCATTTAAACTAAGATATTGATCTCATAAAATAGTGTAAATATTTCTCCATAATTTGAGATAAAATAATTATTATTTTTCTTATAAATAATTACCCCTTTTCAAGCCCTATAAAAATTTAAATGAAAAACTTTCAAAACCAAAAATATATTAAACACGGCAAAAACGACCAAGTTATAAAGAAATAAAATATCAAGATTTTAAATAAAATAAAATATATTGAGCTACGAAAATCCGGATGTTACATTACTACCCCCTTAAAATAAATTTCGTCCTCGAAATTTAACGTACATGTAAACTAATACGCAACTCGTCATCTTCTTCCTTTGAAGCATTACCAAAAACATTATCTCAACTACTTTCACTATAGAAAGAAACTCATCTTGCAATTTTAATTCAAATAAGTAGTACCTTAATCCAAATCATCTCTTAATTATACTGTAAGACCCGTGATTTCACTGTGCGGTTTTCCTAAGGAACTTTAGCGTCGGCTAAGTTTTAGGGTTTTTAGTAGAACGGTTTTGTGTGTATCGTCGTATAAATGAGATTTTTGCTGTAATTGAGTCTGTTTTGTGCTCGTGCGCTGGAAAGGCACAGACTTTCGGGTCGTGATCCTCTTTTGTGAATAAGAAGGTTGGGGTGGTTTCAGAATAACGAGTTTTAGATTATTCTTGTTTTTGGAAAAACAAGTAGGATTTTACCCGTTGTTGTAAAATTTTACTGCGTCCGTTTTAAGTGAGGTTTCGGATGGGAGTTTCATATATCTGCGTGAGTTAGGATATGTCCTGAGATTAATTTTCTAAGGTATGGAAGAAAATTACAGTCGCGGAAAAAGATTCGGCGATAAGTTTTGGAATGGAAAAACGATAGACGTTCTTTCTGTAGGATTTCTGTTTTTGCGAGTTTCGTTCGTCGCGATGCGCGAGAACTGAGCGTGCGTTTCGTTGTAAGAGGTTGTGGGAAATATCTTGTGAGGATAGACTTGGATTGATCCAAGGGCTAGGATTTTGTCTTGAATCTTTATACTATTTGATCCAAAGGCTAATATGAAACAAGACCATTATTTAGTAGACTTTTGGTCACATTTGGACTTAGAAAATAAATCACAAACTCACTCCTTTCTCTCTTTTTGGCCGTGGCATTTTCTAAGTGTAAGGGTGAGGAACAAAATTCAATCCTTCACCATTTCAATCCATTTTAAGTTTGTGGGATCAAAGGAAAGTTGCAAGGAATCATCTCCTAAGGTAACTAGAACCTCTTCCCTTCTCTTTGCTAGCCAAACTCTTGGAGTTTGATGGTTTATTAGTTGATGTTCATGAGATGGAATATTTTAGGAATTGGTTTTGAATGGTTTTTGTTCCATGAAAGTTGTTCATGAGTGAATATCTAGGATGTTTAAGCTTAGTTATTTTGATTTCCATGGTTGGATGAGAATCTCATGAAAATTCTTGTTAGAGTTTGATAAGAAAAACTTAAATTGTTCAAGAACATGAAGTTTTGTTTAGAGTTTGTGTTAATGATGTTGTTTTTGAGCTTTTAAGTGAAATGGATATATGAGAAATCATTTTGTTTTGAGAAACAAGAAAATTTTATTTTGTGTGTGTTCTTGACAATTTTCTTGTTTGTGGTTTGTGTTATGAAAATGTATTGGTTGTTCAAAACAATGATTTTGGGAACTAAAGGATAAATCCTATGGTTTTAGAATGGAAAATTTTGGGTGCTAACCATGTTTTGTTGTTTTTGGCCGTGGCCTATATGTGTGTATAACAATGGGATTTCAAATTTTTAAGTCATAAATTGGAAGGCAATGATCATAGGTTTAAGTGAATGATCATGGTTTTAAAAAGGGATGATTAATGTGGTTTTATGTGAAAAGAAAAGATTTGCGAAGTTTTGAAGAAAAAATGACATTCTTGGATTCGAAATGATTTGGTGTGAGTGTTGGATCAATTTGAGAAATTAGAAATGGTTTAAGTGTTTTACACTATGTTTGATTTTGAAAAACAATGGTTTTGGAATAATTCCAATTCTGGCCGAAACTGGAAGGGCATTTTCGTCCATTTTAAATGTTATATTTTGTCATAGAAATTTGATCATTCAATCCGTTTTTTCGAGACGAAGATTTCGGCGTATGGCTCGTCTCGATCGGATAAAAATTGAATGAGCTATGACCATTTTATTTGGTAAGAAAAACTTGTAACTTGTGTTGCAAGAAAACTTTATTTTCTGTGAAATTTCTCGAAGAGTTGTTGGGTTGTTTTCAAATGGTTTTAGTTTGTGGAATTGATTGTTTTGGTGTTGGAAACAAAAGTATTTCATAGTATGTTTTGAAACGAAAATATTTTCGTGTAGCGAAAAATAGTGTATTTAATTTCGGAAATTTTTAATCACTATGGGGAGGACTCGAAATCACTATCCGAGAGTGTTAGAAAGTACCTTAAGCCTCCCTAGATTTTAGAGAACAAGTTTCGTTTCGATAGGATACGTTGGGAGTATTTTATTGATTGTACGCTGCTTATATTTTAGGTAGCGTGAATTGTAGAATTTCGCGAGAAAAGTTAACGGAAGCTTGCCGAGGTAAGGGCACCATTTATTTTCCGTCTTTTCACTGGTTAATAACATGCTTGGTTATTTTCTGTGACGTGTTTTGAATGCTTTGGGCATGTTTGTATTATGTATTCTCGTTGATGAGAAAGTGTTTATGATACATGCGTTATTTACATATGATTTGTGAGAATATATGTATGACCATGTGGTACGTTATATATGATTGTAGGAATATATAATTGATTGCATTAGCATAGATTTGAAGATCGTATGCTCATGCATTCATAGTGTGGTTCGAAGACCACTTGGTGCGATTAGCAGATCCACCTTAATCCTGCGGGATTTGATTGAGTACAATACGTGATTAGAAGATCACGGGGTGCGATTAGAAGATCCACCCTAATCCTTCGGTTAGAAGATCGTCGAGATTGTATTGATTTTTAGTGATTAGAAGATCACGACTCTCTGCGGAGAGGTTAAATTCCGGAATTCATGCATGTGGCAGCCAGTGATTGGTGTCACGATCATGTAGAGTCTGCATTGGTAGGCTTTGTGTGCATTATATATATAAGCCCGTTGGTGGGAATTGCTTTTGTGTTAAAGAGCTTTCTCTTGTGTATGTGGAATTATTGTTATGTGTACAATCTTTCGCACCGGTTATATATATATATATACTTTTATTTTGTGGTGACCCTTTCTTTCATTTGCGGGCTCATCCCACCCAGATGATGGGTTAGGTCGTGGTGACGACGGTGGCAGTTCTAGGCCATAGTGAGCACGTGGTGAAGCTTAGTATAGTTAGACTATGCGTCGGTGTGTTTTGTGCACCGTGCTTTTTGGTTAGCATAGGGTTTTCTAACTTGCTTTGTTGTAAGTATTTGAATACTTAGACTTGGATTGTAATTATTCAGGAATACACTTTGCTTGTCGAAGCACCTTATGGTAATGAGTTCTTTTGTATATTTGAATGCCGGCTCATTGAAAAATATTCTATGCGCACTCTGAGTGTTAGTTGAAAAAAAAAAAAATATATACTGCCTTTTCAGGCCTTTGAAAAACGGGTTGTTACAATTGGTATCAGAGCACGGCTTTAAATCTTCAAAGGGAAAGTGTATACTTGAGTCGTTAGTCCAGAGTCGGTTAGAATATAGCTAGAGTTGTGTTAGTTCTAGCGATCGGTTTTTGTTGTGTTGTGGGTTATGTGGTTATTTGTCTTGAGTCTGGCATGGGATATGCCCAGGCACTGGTCTGTTTCTTACTGAAGTACTTTAGGGAGTGATGCTTCGGTAAGTAGGATAGTTGAAACCCCGAGCCTTGGTCGAATTTAGTCGACGAGTGTCTCTGAATTCCTTAGACAGAGTGGTCCGAGGAGGATGGACTTGAGGCGAACGAGAACCACAAAGGATTCTTGGAAGAAATTCGATGAACTTGAATTGGCATGGGTCGTTGTCACCCGGACGTGTGGACGTCGACTGATAAAGGATTGCAAGTAAGGATCAGATTGGGATACCTTTTGAAGAAGGTGCTGGATATCCGTTCTGGTGAGTTCGGACGAGACTTGATGAAGTCATTCAGTTGTCAAGAGGATGCAACCATTGTAGAATGGTGGAGCATGCAGAGATGTCAGTTGGATTTAATTACAATGATTGGATAATCATTGGGGCAACTTGTATTAGAAATAAAGTGCATTGCGCGTCAAGAGTAAATGAATTTGGTGGTGTTGGAAGACGGTTGCGCGAACGATGGGTACCTTAAGGGTTTAATTTTAGTGTGCGAGATGAATTAGATTCGGAACTAAAATTTGTAAGGATGAATCTCGTGATGATTGAAGGTAGGAGACCAAGTATCACTTTGATATGTGACAATCTATACATAGTTCGGGAGATAGTAAGTATAGATGTCAATGTGAGACAAAACTATAGGTGGTGGACTGTTGGATAAAGGTATTTTTTGGAGTGATTTCCATGGTAAGAACGGGGAGTTCAACCTTAGAAAGTGATTTACACATCGCTAATAGGTGATGCTGGAGGTGTATAGTATGGAAATACCTTGAGAATTTTAGTTGTGTAAGTTAGAATTATTAATTATTGGCAGGTAAACCATAAGAGAAAGTAAACTTATTGAGTAGTTTGAAAAGATTAGTCAAGATTGAGTAGAGATCCTGTGTGGATGTGCATATAAGTTAACGATTTTGATCAACCAAAATGGTTGAAGGACTAAGTAGCAGCTTGAATTTATGATACCATGAGAGTTGAGGTGGGCGAGTTTTGAATAAATTCAAGTTATGGACGAGAATTTTAGGATATTTTCTAAGAATGTCGTGGTTGAGTAGAAAAGGAGTTCGTTAGTAAGAATACTAAGACAATGAAAGTCGATAGTTGGAAGGACTTTTATTGTGTATTAGGATTAAATGGATGGTACGACGAGTTTTTAGAGCTCTTGAAGATTAGATCCAAGAGTTTGATTTGGATATCGAACTTACTAAGAATAAAATCATAGCAAAGTGTTGTGCGTTGGTAGCTGTCTTGATAGGCCAAGCATTAAGATTTGAGATAAGTGTTTCATGGCTTGATGTATGAGTAAGGTATGTTGATTTGAAAGTAAATTATAGTGACATGACGATGGTAAGACTAGAGATAGTTATGCATAGAGAAATACTTAATAGGAACTTGAGGAATTAATTTATTGGGGCGTTCGATTATGAAGAGTACAATTGATGATCGTTAGTAAAAGTTAGAAGTGAATAAGAAAACGATGAGTGACTAGATGTAAGAGCAAGATTAGCTGGAACTTGAGATCTGGAAATTGATTTCCCGGAGGGAACAGACCTTATAACTTTAGAATAGTCACGATGATGAAGGACCAATCGAATGGAGAAGAGTGTGCTTGATTGGAAACAAGTTGATGTGGAACGAGCGTATTTGGATTGTGTGTGGGAAATTAAAGATGTTGTTTGGAATCAACAAGTTGTGGGCCATGGTTTTGGGAACCAACCCTAGGCAGTTGTTGAACTGGTAAATTGCAAATTAGTAGATCGATGAGATTAGTCGCAGAGGATGTTAGCCGTTGGAAAGTCGTGTTGAGAATGAGTAAGAGAGAAGCACATGAAAATGGGGCTTATGTCAATGGAGGATTGGCGAAAGGAAATTACCTCACACATAATTTGGAAAATTATGATTGTGCGTGTAGATTTAGGATTCGAAAGCACCACCTGAATGGATGTCCTGACGGTGCGTGTGTTGTATGTGGAAATAAGAAGGATAAGAATTTGTCTAATGATAAGTTGATGGAAGTTAGTATAGCTTCGATTCATTGTAGTGGTTACGATGAAGAAAGACGCGGCAGAATGGAAATCTGTATTGAGTAAGTAAAGGACTTTGGATATTGTCATCATGGACGGTTGAATAATAGTGATGTACCTTAAGAAATATTTTAGGGGTATGTATCTTGACAGGAGAGGTGATGTCGGAATAATTAAGAATGATCAGGGTGACGAGCTCTTGTGAGGAAAAGAGAATTTAATGGTTAGAGGAAAGAAAACTCCAGAGAGTTTAAAAATAGTTTGGGGATATGACGTAAGATGGTGTGTGCCAACGATGGCAGTCAACGAGGAGAAACATTTTTAAGGCATGCAAGAGTATGCTAAGTATTAAATTGGAAAATAATGTGGACGACTGAGAGATTGAATTTTTGGAATGGGGGATTTGGATAAAAGGAGTCCAAGAGAAGTAGATGGTTCAGTTTGGCAAGTGCCAAGACTATGAGGAGTGTAATCACCAACCGAGGGGTTGGGGTGGTATTATTTAAGTCGTGATTGGAAAAAGATTTATATGTGAGCAGACGGTTCGGCATAACCATTGAGTCGCGGACTGATGGATATTGGTAAAGTGGTTTGTGCAGGAAAAAAACATGCCTCCAAGACGGGCACCTGCAGCTCCTGGGACTGATGACAATCATGTGAACCAGAGGGCTTATGCAATGAATACCATAGCAGCAACTTTAACTGCCCAGGCCCATGCCAAGGCGCAGAGGGATATGGAAAAGAGAGAAAGGGAAAATCTTCTATAGAGAAGACAACTTGTTTGAAACGAAATGGTTTTGGTGGTAATTGCCGTGGTGGCATTATGTTACTGTTGAATGATGTTCAACAGATGTTTCATGAGTGGAATCATGAGAGCTTGAGCGACGTGTTTGAGTGTTGTGTCTTACGACTTCGACCTTGTATTCGTAAGAGATCGAGGAAAACATTAAGAAAAACCTCGAAAGATTTGTGGAACCCTTGTGACTCGGAGGACCTTGAGCACAAGTGGAATGAAGTATCACTTAAGTTGGGTAAAGATGGTCTAAATCACCATCAGGATTGTCGACTGTCTATTGACAAATCGAGGGACTGGCCGTCCTTAATTTATTGTTGATGATAGACGGGAATCGTGTTGATTGGAATTGACTAGTTTTGCTAACTTTGGTGGTGCGCAGAAAGTTTCGGTGTTTCTTTTTGGAGGGTAGCCAGTAACTGCTTCGCGTGAACCTAGAGAAATTGGCTATGTCGCGGAGGCGAAGAGGTGACTTTGGAAATTTTTGTTTGTGGGCACGAGGATCTTTGGGAACTAGAGGTTGTGAACCTCTATTGGGAGGTTAATTTTTGAGTGGTGAACTCGTTGAGAGTTGCGGTTTGTGCACGGTTGTGCCAGTGTGTTGGTGAGAGTATCTGTGTGACTTCACCCGGTGTTAGCATCTGTGTGGCTGCACCTAATCCTGAGGGATTTTGTTGTGTTGGTGATGGTAATAATTAGTTGAGTTGTTACTCTTACCTTTAGTTTCGAGGACGAAACTTCTTTTTGGAGGGTAGTAATGTAAGACCCGTGATTTCACTGTGCGGTTTTCCTAAGGAACTTTAGCGTCGGCTAAGTTTTAGGGTTTTTAGTAGAACGGTTTTGTGTGTATCGTCGTATAAATGAGATTTTTGCTGTAATTGAGCCTGTTTTGTGCTCGTGCGCTGGAAAGGCACAGACTTTCGGGTCGTGATCCTCTTTTGTGAATAAGAAGGTTGGGGTGGTTTCAGAATAACGAGTTTTAGATTATTCTTGTTTTTGGAAAAACGAGTAGGATTTTACCCGTTGTTGTAAAATTTTACTGCGTCCGTTTTAAGTGAGGTTTCGGATGGGAGTTTCATATATCTGCGTGAGTTAGGATATGTCCTGAGATTAATTTTCTAAGGTATGGAAGAAAATTACAGTCGCGGAAAAAGATTCGGCGATAAGTTTTGGAATGGAAAAACGATAGACGTTCTTTCTGTAGGTTTTTTGTTTTTGCGAGTTTCGTTCGTCGCGATGCGCGAGAACTGAGCGTGCGTTTCGTTGTAAGAGGTTGTGGGAAATATCTTGTGAGGATAGACTTGGATTGATCCAAGGGCTAGGATTTTGTCTTGAATCTTTATACTATTTGATCCAAAGGCTAATATGAAACAAGACCATTATTTAGTAGACTTTTGGTCACATTTGGACTTAGAAAATAAATCACAAACTCACTCCTTTCTCTCTTTTTGGCCGTGGCATTTTCTAAGTGTAAGGGTGAGGAACAAAATTCAATCCTTCACCATTTCAATCCATTTTAAGTTTGTGGGATCAAAGGAAAGTTGCAAGGAATCATCTCCTAAGGTAACTAGAACCTCTTCCCTTCTCTTTGCTAGCCAAACTCTTGGAGTTTGATGGTTTATTAGTTGATGTTCATGAGATGGAATATTTTAGGAATTGGTTTTGAATGGTTTTTGTTCCATGAAAGTTGTTCATGAGTGAATATCTAGGATGTTTAAGCTTAGTTATTTTGATTTCCATGGTTGGATGAGAATCTCATGAAAATTCTTGTTAGAGTTTGATAAGAAAAACTTAAATTGTTCAAGAACCTGAAGTTTTGTTTAGAGTTTGTGTTAATGATGTTGTTTTTGAGCTTTTAAGTGAAATGGATATATGAGAAATCATTTTGTTTTGAGAAACAAGAAAATTTTATTTTGTGTGTGTTCTTGACAATTTTCTTGTTTGTGGTTTGTGTTATGAAAATGTATTGGTTGTTCAAAACAATGATTTTGGGAACTAAAGGATAAATCCTATGGTTTTAGAATGGAAAATTTTGGGTGCTAACCATGTTTTGTTGTTTTTGGCCGTGGCCTATATGTGTGTATAACAATGGGATTTCAAATTTTTAAGTCCTAAATTGGAAGGCAATGATCATAGGTTTAAGTGAATGATCATGGTTTTAAAAAGGGATGATTAATGTGGTTTTATGTAAAAAGAAAAGATTTGCGAAGTTTTGAAGAAAAAATGACATTCTTGGATTCGAAATGATTTGGTGTGAGTGTTGGATCAATTTGAGAAATTAGAAATGGTTTAAGTGTTTTACACTATGTTTGATTTTGAAAAACAATGGTTTTGGAATAATTCCAATTCTGGCCGAAACTGGAAGGGCATTTTCGTCCATTTTAAATGTTATATTTTGTCATAGAAATTTGATCATTCAATCCGTTTATTCGAGACGAAGATTTCGGCGTATGGCTCATCTCGATCGGATAAAAATTGAATGAGCTATGACCATTTTATTTGGTAAGAAAAACTTGTAACTTGTGTTGCAAGAAAACTTTATTTTCTGTGAAATTTCTCGAAGAGTTGTTGGGTTGTTTTCAAATGGTTTTAGTGTGTGGAATTGATTGTTTTGGTGTTGGAAACAAAAGTATTTCATAGTATGTTTTGAAACGAAAATATTCTCGTGTAGCGAAAAATAGTGTATTTAATTTCAGAAATTTTTAATCACTATGGGGAGGACTCGAAATCACTATCCGAGAGTGTTAGAAAGTACCTTAAGCCTCCCTAGATTTTAGAGAACAAGTTTCGTTTCGATAGGATACGTTGGGAGTATTTTATTGATTGTACGCTGCTTATATTTTAGGTAGCGTGAATTGTAGAATTTCGCGAGAAAAGTTAACGGAAGCTTGCCGAGGTAAGGGCACCATTTATTTTCCGTCTTTTCACTGGTTAATAACATGCTTGGTTATTTTCTGTGACGTGTTTTGAATGCTTTGGGCATGTTTGTATTATGTATTCTCGTTGATGAGAAAGTGTTTATGATACATGCGTTATTTACATATGATTTGTGAGAATATATGTATGACCATGTGGTACGTTATATATGATTGTAGGAATATATAATTGATTGCATTAGCATAGATTTGAAGATCGTATGCTCATGCATTCATAGTGTGGTTCGAAGACCACTTGGTGCGATTAGCAGATCCACCTTAATCCTGCGGGATTTGATTGAGTACAATACGTGATTAGAAGATCACGGGGTGCGATTAGAAGATCCACCCTAATCCTTCGGTTAGAAGATCGTCGAGATTGTATTGATTTTTAGTGATTAGAAGATCACGACTCTCTGCGGAGAGGTTAAATTCCGGAATTCATGCATGTGGCAGCCAGTGATTGGTGTCACGATCATGTAGAGTCTGCATTGGTAGGCTATGTGTGCATTATATATATAAGCCCGTCGGTGGGAATTGCTTTTGTGTTAAAGAGCTTTCTCTTGTGTATGTGGAATTATTGTTATGTGTACAATCTTTCGCACCGGTTATATATATATACTTTTATTTTGTGGTGACCCTTTCTTTCATTTGCGGGCTCATCCCACCCAGATGATGGGTTAGGTCGTGGTGACGACGGTGGCAGTTCTAGGCCATAGTGAGCACGTGGTGAAGCTTAGTATAGTTAGACTATGCGCCGGTGTGTTTTGTGCACCGTGCTTTTTGGTTAGCATAGGGTTTTCTAACTTGCTTTGTTGTAAGTATTTGAATACTTAGACTTGGATTGTAATTATTCAGGAATACACTTTGCTTGTCGAAGCACCTTATGGTAATGAGTTCTTTTGTATATTTGAATGCCGGCTCATTGAAAAATATTCTATGCGCACTCTGAGTGTTAGTTGAAAAAAAAAAAATATACTGCCTTTTCAGGCCTTTGAAAAACGGGTTGTTACATATACCACTTTGCAATTTTCCAATCTGATCAATTATGGTTTAGAACAATGGCTCCAAGAGTCTAAGACACTTTTTTTTTTCCTTGTTACTATATTGAACTTTCTTAATTGTTCCTCTATATAATCTCTCCAGTTCCTAACATTAACTATGACCTTCAACTTTCTACTTCAACTACGAATAAAATGACAATCACATATAACATATCTTAAAATAAAATAACGGCTTTAGTTACCTGTGTATAAACTCTCGGAAGGTCTTCAACCAATCGAACTATAAGACTGATGACTTGACCACTAGTTTGAAATGATTCTCGTGTTCCAACTTACATGTGAAATCAATCTAAAACTTCATCACTTATAAACTTATGTACTTGAAGTTCCTTTCTTAACAAAATATTTTCAAACAACCAATTCTAGTTCACCTTCTTAAGACTTCCGACCATACTTTTTCTTTTCTCTCTAGGAACTAGGAAGTCAAGATACTATAATAGGTCAATCGACCCCTGATCCTTTCATCTTATATTCTTGACGAATCCCTCATCTTAACTACTAAAGTCAAATCACATTTGGTTATCATGTCACTTCCTAATTCCTCAACTTTTGCTCGATAATTTACTATCACCTTGTCAACAGGCATTACAATTGAAAATTTGTTCTACTTGTACAAACTCTTATACCTTATTCCATACTGATTCGTATTTCGACATACCTCTTAAAACTGGTACTGAGCCACGTATTATTCCTGAATTCTTCACACCACTTGTTGGTGTCACATTACTTACTCATGTGGTGTTGACTACTATAGTTGCAACATCAGATTCCAAAGATCTTCATTCGTACTCTTTTTCAAATTCGCGCTCCTACTTCATTCTCAATACTCGACCTCCTTGGTCCACTTCGGTTCTCACTGAGTTGGCTAGGCTCAGTATGTGATGATTTTAGCGTAAACAGTCTAGACTCCAAAGGATCCGTACTACTTAATATCCATAATTTATTCCTCAAGACTTGTTATATTTTCTAAGCTCCCATGAAAAACTTAATTTACTCTGAGCATTCCTCTACATAATCACTCGCTAAATTTCTCCGCTTACTCACTGTTTCCTAAATCCAAACACATATTCAACTAAATTTTTTGGTCTTAACTCTAATCACTGATTCTTCTTGTTTCCAGATTTATGAGTAAGACAATCCTTCTCACAAACTTAAGTTATCTTAAATCATACACCACCACTTAATCTCATTGTATCCTCATACCACCAAACCTATATAGTAAACCTTACAGATAAAAAAAAAAGTCTAGAAAACTATGAAAACTTCCTTGAAACTAATCTTCAATTCTTAAACTTATCGAACTTCTAACTTATCCAATAATTTCAATCTTTCTAAACAAATGCATCATTAATAGATAAATTCTACAATGACTCTTCAATAATTCATTCTCTAGTCCAAGAGAACAACTTAATACACCAACTATCCACGAACATTTCTATCTCAATAATTTATCCCAACTTTTTAAGGATATACTTCTATACTTCCAAAATATCCACAAAATTATACTTCCCTTAAACCAAAATCTAAACTTAGACGGTCATGCAATGACGTCTCATACTCCAATGCTTGCAACCACGTCCTATAAACTTTCCCTATCATCATAACCATCTTTCTCCAATCTAAATGCGAAGATCTCTTTCTTAATCCTTAATGACCTCTTTATATGGTTTCTCATATCTATGCACACCTACGACCTATTACCCATTTTTAAATAAACAACATCAACTTATGAGGTTCAACATTTAGTCCAATAACTTATTTATTCTACGTATTGTCAAATTACCACTCTTGAAACTTGTGACCTCATTTCTATCACTACTCTAGAATCCTTTTATACCTATACTCCATAATTGGTTGCTACAAGTCTCACTTCATGTTCCTGACTAAAGGAACACTTCTTAATCACATGTTCTAGCTACAATACCTAAATTGAGTTCCTACTTTTTCTTGAGCCATTCCCTTGATCTACGAGGATCATCAGAATGCAGTACTTCAAAGGTACCTACTAACACGCTTTCTATTATACACATCAAATCAAATGCTCTAACTAAAACTTAAATAAACTCGTTGACCAACTTAAATATCAATCGCTATTATCTCTTCTTGGTTTATTTTCTTCCTAAAACAGTTTCTCACAATATTTCTCGCTTAACGATACCGAAAGCATGTTCCTACTGCTCTGCGTGGACAATTCCTACGAGAGTGAAATCCTTAACACACGATATCTCCATGATATATGACATATCCTTCTCTACTATCTTTCACAACTCTCGTTGTTTTATTTTGATTTTTATTTTCCAAATCGACAATAATACCTAATCCAATTCCATAAGCTGCTTCTCTAGTCACTTATATGTATGACCATGCCTCTATAAGGGAAATCATCAACAATATGACCTTTCAAGTCACGTTTAAAGAATACAATGTCTTCTCTAATTGCAACATATCTCAACTTGATCCTTTTGAAATCCTAACTTAACTTGTCTTGGTGAATTTTCCCGATTTACACCATTTATTTCTTGTGACGAATGAGCATCGTATAACTTAAAAACTCAACTCTTCACCCATGTCAATGATCTCAAATGAGCTGACTTTCTATTCGTCAAATTTCGTCGATGACCTGACTTTCCATCATCAGAGTTTATCATCCTAGTCATATCGTTCTTTCTTGAACAATAAGAAAACTATCGCTCCGCTCTCACAGGTCACAAAGTTTGTAAAACTTTGTCTCGTGAAGGATCTAATCGAGAAGAAGATAGCCAATACAGGCTCGTAAAAATCGGACCCTCTACCCAATCTAAACATAGTTATCATCCGAGGTGGAATCCAACTGACACAGCCAGTATAACCCTAGACACACATGGTCCAAACTGAATCGAGCAGCTCTGATACCATAATGAGACGCCCCAACGTCTCGGTGAGACCGAAGTACTATTCTAATCAGTTTCTATCATGGAAATACAGAGAAGTTAAAATTTAAAAAGATAAGAAATAAATAACAGATAAAAGTTAAAACTTATTTTATTTATATCACAAAGACAAAGATGTCTGTGGTATATCTAATATCGCATATTACATATGGAATAAAGAATGCATCATATTTAAAGAGACCCAAAAGACAAGACTACAAAAGACACACTGGCTGTTCAAACAAGACCTCGATTATCATTGTGCGATACTGACATCTATATCGCCAACCGTATAAAGAGTAGAAAGAACTGCACCATCTTCAGTCTTAGGCTCATCTTCAATGGAACCTAAATACATAGATAAAAATACAAGACAAAACAAACACAGGGCTAAGACATACGTACAAGTTTAGAAAGTGGGAATGTGGTGTAAAATAGGAATATATATGTCATACACAAGTAATCAATCAGGCGTCCTATCCTCTCGTGTTTATCTAAAAATATACTCTATTTTATCCTCTATTATTTTTCTCCCAAAATAGCCTATATCTATCCAAATGCATTCCTAAACTACATGTCGACTCAGGCCTCAAGACGCTATCAAGGATATCCTCCCAATTACCGAGATCAGATATCACAAGATCACTTGCCACCAACGTAGAATTTACCAAGAGCTACGCCACTTGACTTCACGTGGAGTCCAAGTGTTATAAGTCGATCGCCCCTAAGAAAACAGGCCAAGATCTAATTATCTTGCCAAGTGCACAATAAAAATCCTCGTCAGGATTCAGGCAGCTGATCAACCTCGTGCGCCCATACACACGACAGTGGACTTACACATTCCTAAATGCAATTCTATATGCACTCTTCAATCAGATCATGGCAACTCAAACCCTCAGTACTAATTTCAATCCTTAAGAATTTATCACCTCAATCAATTTAGTTATAACATACTCTAGTCACATAAGTTGAGTGTCAATTACCATCAACAACCTCAAAGTATCTCTTATCATCCTTTCCTCACACAAACCAACAACCTCAAAGTATCTCTTATCATCCTTTGCTCACACAACCTCACTTCTACACAAAAGTTCAATTCTTATAATGAATAGTGTATGGTTGACTTCCCAGAAAAGAGTGGTAACCGTAAGAGACATAGTCTACCAAATCTTTCCTTAGCCAGAACCCAACCGAATACAACTACTCAAAGTAACAACTGTCCTTATATTATTGGGGATATTATTATCTACCGATGTTTGTCAACCTAAAGAGTAATATATTATTTTCTTAGTCTAACAATCGCAATCATTTCAAATACATAAACATTTAGACAGTTAATCAGGTAATGCAAGCACAATACAAACACAAATCATCATATATCATTCATATGATAAATAATTAAGGCCGGCTTAACCTCGTTTAGCACTTCTAGAAGAATCACTAAAAGAGAATAAGCTCGCCTTAGTTATTTATCGGTTGTAGTGGTTGTGGGTACACCACTACACATATATATTGAGCTATTTTACGCTAACCGTCCCAATGTGTACGAAATCTTGCCCCCACCTTAGCTTTTGATAGAACTCTTGAAATACGGCTCCTCCGATGGAAATCCTTTGTAAATCTTCGGAAGAAAATGAAACGGAACTAAAGTGACAAAGCTTCACTAAATCTCACTCACAAACTGAAGTTTAAGATTACTTTAGAAGGTGTATGAACACGGCAATTTAAGAAGGCGTTTGGTTTTTAGATGAAGAAAATGAGAGCATAGCCCATCTATTTATACTTGAAATTTTCTTGGTGAACAAGTATGGTATGATGACTAACCTACTCATAGATATAACAACACACCATTTTTAGACTTAGGTTTATGTGTTGGAAAGTATTGAAGCTTATAGAACTACAAGAGGTGGCTTTTTCTTAAGGATTATTCATCAAAATGTGATAGAAAATAAACTGAGTATACATATCCTGTTAGTCGGTTTGCAAGACTAATATGAAAAATGATTATTTTGGGAGTATGACTCATTTACTTTATAAGTGTGGTTAAATTTAATTGGTCCAACATAAAAGAATATAGATTACTAGAGTTATTATTCATACTCACTAATTTTCCCATAATTAATATTTACACTTGTGATATAGAAAATAATATCGTATAGGGTGTATCACCGTAATCATTATTAGCTAATATACTTTTAGTATTTAAAAAAAGAAACCAAGTGTAGCTAAAACTCTAGTTTAAATTCCTGGAATCGATGACTTCAAACTGGATGCTTCCACACTAATTCATAATACATATATATAGTAATATATGGCTATTGATTTGTATGTAACAGGTCTTTTATATATATACTATAAAATTAAACTAGCTTATATGTACACACATAAGACTATCGTGTGTATATATATATATATATATATATATATAAACTATCATGAAATTATATAATAAATATTTAGTAGCTCAAATTAAATGAAATACTTGTTATTTATTCAATACTCACATCAAGCTCATTTAAACTAAGATATTGATCTCATAAAATAGTGTAAATATTTCTCCATAATTTGAGATAAAATAATTATTATTTTTCTTATAAATAATTACCCTTTTTCAAGCCCTATAAAAATTTAAATGAAAAATTTTCAAAACCAAAAATATATTAAACACGGCAAAAACGACCAAGTTATAAAGAAATAAAATATCAAGATTTTAAATAAAATAAAATATATTGAGCTACGAAAATCCGGATGTTACAGTGTCTCTCCGATAAGTTAGTGAGATATCCATTTTACAATTATTGTGGTATGAAACTAAATTGAAGCATGTCTATTTATAGAGGTTTGATAGTGTCATCCTAACCGTTTAAATTTTCGGAAACGTTTAATAATAATAATACAATTAATAATAACTTATAATAATAATAATAATACAATTAATAATAAGTTATAATAACCAAATAAATAATAAGTTATAACAAATAATAATAATAACTTATAATAATAATAATAAAAAAACGTAAAAGCTGAACGTTGTAATTTTATTTTTGACTATTTCGGAACGCGTTTTCCGAAATCCATATTTCGGGCTGTAGATTCCGAAATATCAGTCAACTTAGATGCAATTAAAGTTGAAACACAGGCAGCAATATACTGATTAAAGCATAAGATTCTTGAATGCTGTAAGACCCAAGATTGCACTGTGCGGTTTTTCTAAGGAACTCTAGTGTCGGCTACAAGTTTTAGGGTTTTTAGTAGAACGGTTTTTTGAGTATCGTCGCATTAATGAGATTTTTGCTGAAACGGAGCTTGTTTTGTGCTCGTGCGCTGGAAAGGCACAGACTTTCGGGTCGTGATCCTCTTTTAAGTATGAGAAGATTTCTGTGAAGTAAGAAATGCGAGTTTTGGTTTTCTCTTGTTTTTGAAAAAAACGAGTAGGAATCTTACCCGCTGTTAGGAATTTTTACGGTTTCTGAATTCCGTAGAAATTTAGATGGAAGTTTTATATATCGGCGTGAGTTTGGATATATTGTCAGAATAATTTTCGAGGGTGTGAAAGAAAATTACAGTCGGGGAAAAAGATTTAGCGATAATATTTGGAAACGGTTTACGACGGACGTTTATTTGGTAGATTTTATATTTTTGTGATTTCCGTCCGTTAGCGAGGTGCGACTCGCCGAGAGCGAACGCGATGAGCTGAGTAGCGTAAAGTGGATATTTGTTCAAAGAAAGCAATCATGAGTTTTTGATCCAATGGCTAGGGATTAGTCTTGTAACTTTGCTTTTGATCCAAAGGCCTAGATTGATCAAGAGGGAATTAAATAGTAAGGAGGTTTAGCAATATGGGGACTTAGAAGAAATCACAAAAAAACTACTCCCTCCTTCCTCTCTCTCACGGCAAATTTTTCTCTCATTCACTCATCCATTTCAAAATTTCATTTTCTCATCTTCTCAAGCTTTGATCACTTGCTTGTTAAGGAATCATCATCTCCTCAAGGTAACTAACACTTCTCTTCCTTATTCTCCATGAAAAACCTCATGAATTTTGAGTTTTATGATTATGTTCTTGAGAGAAAAATTTTGAGAATTTAGTTTCAATTAGTTTTGATTCCATAGTAGTGTTTAAGAGTGTTATGTAGGATATATTAGTGAAGCATGTAAGTGATTCTCATGGTGATTTCAAATTTCACAATTTTGTTGGTGAGGTTTTGAAGAAAATTCCTTAAAATGATCATATCTTTGAGTGTGTTGTATGATTTTGGTTTTTGAAGTTAGTTTCAAGCTTTGTTACAAAATGGATTGGTGAATATGAAATTAGTTTCGAAAAATGAGAAAAAAATTATTCTCGTGTTCTTGAGCGACTCGAAGAACACAATTTAGAAAAAATTTATTTCGAGTTTCAAAAGGAGTCGGATACACGATCGAATAGCATTACGAACTAATGAATGTGGACTAGGGTTCCAAATGAAAAAAAATGTGTAGGGTTGCCCTTTTTGCCTCAAATGGCCGTGGCACACATATAGGGTTCGAGGAATCGAATTTCGAAAATTGTTTAGAGGCAAATAGCTTCCCATGATCATTGTTAAATTGTTTGATTGGTTATGGGATGTTTTGAAAAGAAAATGATCACTTGCCTTAAGAAAAACCTTATTTGAGATTTCTCGAAATTTGCGATTCGACTCTATAATTTCTAAATCGTTTTGATAAGTGCTAGTTAGGTATTATGGGATATTACCATGCTTTTAGAAGTAAAAAATTTTGTGTGGAGGGGTGCTTTTTAAAAATTTGGCCGTGGCCTTCCTTGTGGAAAGGGAGAAATTCCAAAAAAATTTCTAAGTCCACAATTGTGTGAAAATTTTGTATGTGTTGGATAATCTTAGTTTTGAAGAAAAATGAGTATAGGAAAGGTTGTTAGGAAGAAAAAAATGTGTAACTTGTAACGCAAGAAAACTTCGATTTTTTCATAAAAATATTTTTGAAAAGTTTTAGTTGTGTTTCAAATGGTTCTGTTGTGTGGGGGACAAGTCCTTGAAGTGGAAAAATCCAAAATGGTTTTAGTTTATGATTTGAAAACAAAATGATTTTCGTGTTATAAAAATAGTACAATTAACTTCGTGAATTTTTAAACACTATGAGAATAACCTGAAATCATTGAGGGATAGCTTTAGAAAGTACCTTAGACCCCTCTGGAGCTTTGAGAGCAAGTTTCGTTTCGATAGGATAAACGAGGAGTATTTTATTGATGTTACGCTACATTATTTTAGGTAGCGTGTGTTGTAGATTTTCGCGAAATTAAAGTAACGGAAGCTTGCTGAGGTAAGGGCTCCACTTTATTTCCGTCTTTTAAAACGGTTACGACATGCTTGGTTTGCTGTTTATGCATTTGTTGTGTGCTGTGGCATGTTTGTACTTATGTATTCTCGTTGATGAGAAGGTGGTTATATTCACATATGTTTTGTTACCTATGCTATTAGGTTATGTGAATGTTTGCATGAGCATATATGATTGCGTGCGTCGGATAGGACTGCGCGGGGATTTTGTCTGTATGACTATCCTGTATATGCCAAAGAGAATATATGCCATGCATTTCATAGTTGCGTACCTAGGTGTATGTCTGTGTGACTTTGCCTACGTACCGGGCGTTTGACTGTGTGGCTTCGCCAAATCCTACTGGATTTTATTGAGTTGGTGGTTGTCTGTGTGACTCACCCGGTGTTATCCCACCGTGATTGTTTTGGTATTGTCTGTGTGACTCTACCTGGTGTTATCCCACCACTAGTAGGAGGTGTTATCCCACCTGAGACCTACGCCTTCTATAGAGAGGTTGATTCCGGAATTCATGCATGTGAAAAAGACCCGGCTAGGGTGATCACAATCATTTAGAGTCTGCATTGGTAGGCTATGTGTGCATTATATATATAAACCCGTTGGTGGGAATTGCTTTGGTGGTTAAAAGTTTTCTCTCGTGTATGTGGAAATTTGTTATGTGTACATCTTTCGCACCGGTTATATATATATATATATACCTTTTATTTTGTGGTGACCCTTTCTTTCATTTGCGGGCTCATCCCACCCAGATGATGGGTTAGGTCGTGGTGACGACGGTGGCAGTTCTAGGCCATAGTGAGCACGTGGTGAAGCTTAGTATAGTTAGACTATGCGCCGGTGTGTTTTGTGCACCGTGCTTTTTGGTTAGCATAGGGTTTTCCAACTTGCCTTGTTGTAAGTATTTGAATACTTAGACTTGGATTGTAATTATTCAGGAATACACTTTGCTTGTCGAAGCACCTTATGTAATGAGTTCTTTTGTATATTTGAATGCCGGCTCATTGAAAAATATTCTATGCGCCCTCTGAGTGTTAGTTGAAAAAAAAAATATTGACTTTTTGGCCTTTGAAAAACGGGCTGTTACAATTGGTATCAGAGCACGGCTTTAAATCTTCAAAGGGAAAGTGTATACTTGAGTCGTTAGTCCAGAGTCGGTTAGAATATAGCTAGAGTTGTGTTAGTTCTAGCGGTTGTTTTTGTTGTGTTGTGGGTTATGTGGTTGGTTGTTTTGAGTCTAGCATGAGATATGCTTAGACACTGGTTTGTGTCTTACTGAAGTAATGCAGGGAGTGAGGCTTCAGTAAGTGGAATTGTGAAACCCCGAGGCTTGGTCGAATTTATTCGAAAAGTGTCTCTGGATTTCTTGAACGGAATGGTCCGAAGAGGATGGACTTGAGGCGAATAAGAACTACAATGGATTCTTGGTAGTAATATAATGGATGGGAAGTGGCGTTGGTTGTTGTCGCTCGGAGGTGCTGAGTGTCGACGAGTGGGCGTCGTATGGATAAAGGATTGTAAGTAAGGATCAGATTGGGACGACCTTTTGAAGAAGGTATTGGATGTTCGTCGGGTGAGTTAGGGCGGGACTTGATGAAGTCTGTCGGTTGCCAAGGGGATGCGTGTAAGACCCAAGATTCCACTGTACAGTTTTTCTAAGGAACTTTAGTGTCGGCTAAGTTTTTAGGGTTTTTGATGAAGCGGTTTTGTGAGTATCATCGCAATTATAGGTTTTTGCTGTAATGGAGCCTGTTTTGTGCTCGTGCGCTGGAAATGCACAGACTTTTGTCCTGTAATCCTCTTTGGTTAATACGAAGGTTACTGTATATTCAGTTTAACGAGTTTTGGATTATTCTCGCTTTTGGAAAAACGAGTAGGAATTTTACCCGCTGATGTTAAATTTTACGGCTTCTGAATTTCGTAGAAATTTAGATGGAGGTTTTATATATCGGCGCGAGTTAGAATCTAGTTTCAGAATATTTTTGGGAGCTAAGGATAAAAATTTCAGTCGGAGAATCAAGTTTAACGATAATTTTTAGAAATAGTTTACTATGAACTTTTACCTCGTAGATTTTCTATTTTTCGAAAATTAGACCGTTAGCAAAGTACGACTCACCGGTGAACGAGCGCGAGAGCTGAGTAGCGTAAAGCAAAATATCTAGATATTTATTCCAAAAAGTCATCATGACTTAATTAGATCCAATGGCCTAAATTGATCCATGACTTCCATAGATAGGAAAGGCTAGTGAACCAAATTTAGTTTGATCTGCTCTTCTTCATGAGGTGGCCGAAGCAGCTCTTTCCTTTCCATTTCTTCATAGAATATCTTATTCCAATTAATTTCTAACTTGTGAGTTTGTGAGAATTTTGAGAGATAAAATTCAAAAGCTTGGATCATGTGGCTTTAGGATCAAACACCACCACCTTGTGCACTAAGCTCCAAGAGGTAGAAATCTTTTCCCCTTTTATTTCTCTTGGCCGAAAATGATTTTAAGGGTAGGGAGTTATGGTTGTTATTTTGTTTTAACTTATTTCCTTTATTAATATATAGTAGATCGATACTAGTGAGTGTTGGATCTAAAAGAAAATTTGTGATCTAAAGTGTTTGATTTTATGCTCAATAAAATTTGTGTTAAGTTTTGATTTTCTTACTCTTTTCTTTTGTTAAGATTGTTGTGTGAGTTATTGTGATGATAGATTCAAAAGGAAATTTTAATTTTGATCACTTTAAAATCTAGAGACTTTGAAGAAAATTGTGAAATGTTTGAAATGAATCTGTGATACTCTTTTCTAGCAATTGAAGCTAGCTTGACTTGTTTTATGAGTGCAATTTTGGAAAGAAAATGTTAGAATTGAAAAGCCCTAAAATTCTATGAGTTTATGAAGTTGGGGTTTTGAAAAAGTTGTTAAGTTTTAAATTAAATCAAATTGAGTTGGTTTATGTGAAATTAATATTTGTATAAGTGTTTTAGCTATGTTTGATTTTCGAAAACAGTGATTTTGGTGTGTTCTAGATTCTGGCCGAAATCTTTAAGGGTATATAGGTCACTTTAAAATTGTTTTTGTGACCTGGAAACTTAACTATTTGATCCGTCTTTTCGAGACGAAGATTTTGGCGTATGGCTCGTCTCGATCGGATAAAAATTAAATGAGTTATGGTCGTTTCAAGTTTGTAACTGTTTTACCGCCATTTTGAAATTGAAGTATAGTAGTAGAAAAATAATAGAGATTATTTATTTTTCTATGAAAAGAGAAAAATGTTTGGAAATTTATTTGTTTTTTTGGAAATGAAAATTCTTGCGTCTAGAGTTGCGTTTTAAAAAGATTTTAGTTACGTACGTGCTGAAAGTATTTTATTATAAGTCGTACGAGAAAAGTTTTAGTTCGAACTTGTTTAGTTTTAAAAGATTTTGGAACTTATGGTTTGAGGCATAAGTTGTTTGAAAAGTGATTTGTTTTTGGAAAAAAAACTTTAAAATAGTTTGAATCTATTTGGTGACGTTTTTGGACAAAACTATTTGTTATAGCGCTTTTGTGAGAAAAACCATTTATTGAAGTGTTGTATTTTCAATAGTTGTTTTGAAAAAGGATTTGGCTTTTTAAGTGATTTAAAATAGCCGAGGTTTATTTAAAAGACGTTTCGTGATTAGAAACTATCTTTCGAAGTGTTAATGTTTTCAAGACTTATTTTCGATATGACTTGAGCCTAGTTAGTTGTGAGAGAACAACCATAGGCATTGAACCCATTAGTAGCCGAACTAGGACTTATTTGAGTAACCAATTAGAATGTGGTATTAACTTAGATAAGTTATCTGTTGTAAAAGGTTAAGGGGATTATCCGGATTGAGGACTTGGTTGAGATAGACAGATATTGCTCGCGTAGCGTAAGTTGATGTGTTGGAAGCTTGCCGAGGTAAGGGCACCTTTATTTTTCCGTCTAATATATGTATGTCTGGTTCTGGATTGTTGTGAATGTTTGGCATGATTATATTATGTATTCTCGTGATGAGAAGGTGTTTTGTATCGCATGTGTGGTTTACATATGTTGAGAATATGTGTATGAATATGTGATTGGCGTGCATATGATTTTGAAAATATATGTACACATTTATGATTGAATTACATACGCTTGAGAGGTATGTATTTGTTGCATTAGCATATAAGGGGAATCGTATGCTCATGCATTCATAGTACGTGGTTAACGGGAATGGACCACGGGGTGCGACGACCAGTGATTGGTGTCCTCCTTTTTGAGTTTGGTGTTGTCCGTGTGACTCACCCGGTGTTATCCCACCGTGATTGTTTTGGTATTGAGTGAGTGACTCTACCTGGTGTTATCCCACCACTAGTAGGGGGTGTTATCCCACCCGAGCCTACGACCTTCTGCAGAGGTTTATTCCGGAATAATTCATGCATGTGAAAAAGACCCGGCTAGGGTGATCACAATCATTTAGAGTCTGCATTGATAGGCTGGTGTGCATTTCAATACTGTGTGCAAGTACATGAACTGCTAAGTGTTTATTCGCTTTTATATATACATGCTATTTGCTGTTGTGTTATGTGTGGTGACCCTTGCAACATTTCATTTGCGGGCTCCTCCCACCCCAGATGATGCTGTAGGTCGCGAGGGCGGCGGCTGCTCAGGGCCACAGTGAGCTCGTGTTGGAGCTATAGTTTAGAATTAGACTCTGCGCCGGTGTGGTTGTAAATCGTGCTTTTTGGTTAGGCATAGGATTCTAACTTGTTTTGTTGCACTTGTACTTTGAGTGCTTAGACTTGTGGATTGTAAATTATTCAGGTGAATACTTTGCGTCTCGGATGCACTATATATTATATATGGGTTCGTTTGTAAATTTAATGCCGGCTCACTGTAAAATATTTTATGCGCAACTCTGTTGTTTGTTAAAAAAAAAATTAATAATGCCCCTTTTTAGGCTTTGAAAAATCGGGGTGTTACAATTGGTATCAGAGCACGGCTTTAAATCTTCAAAGGGAAAGTGTGCACTTGAGTCGTTAGTCCAGAGTCGGTTAGAACATAGCTAGATGTTGTGTTAGTTCTAGCGGTTGTTTTTGTTGTGTTATGGGTTATGTGGTAGGTTATTTTGTGTTTAGCATGGGATATGCCTAGACACTGGTTTGTGTCTTACTGAGGTAATGCAGGGAGTGAGGCTTCAGTAAGTGGAATTGTGAAACCCCCGAGCATTGGTCGAATTTAGTCGTCAAGTGTCTCTGAATTCCTTAAACGAAGTGGTCCGAGGAGGACTGACTTGAGGCGAACAAGGATTACAAGGGATTCTTGGAAGTAATATTATGGATTGAAAGTGGCATTGTGTCGTTGTCACTCGAAGGTATTGAGTATGGACGTGTGGACGTCGACTGATAAAGGATTGCAAGTAAGGATCAGATTGGGACAACCTTTCGAAGAAGATATTGGATATCTGTTCTTGTGAGTTGGGGCGCGACTTGGTGAAGTATTTGGGTTGTCAAGAGGATGCAGCCACTATGGAATGGTGGATAACTTAAGGGTTTAATTTAAGTGTGCGAGATGAATTAGATTCGAAACTATGATTTGTAAGGATAAATCTCGTGATGATTAAAGGTAGGATACCAAGTATCACATTGATAAGTGACAATCTATACATAGTTCAGGAGATAGTAAGTATGGATGTCGGTGTGAAACGAAATTATAGGTGATTGATTATTGGATAAAAGGTGGATTTGGAGAGATGTTTAGGTAAGAACGAGGAGTTCAACCTTGGAAAGTGAGTTGTATGTCGATGACGGGTGATACCAGAGGTGTGTAGTATGGGAATGCCTAGAGAATTGTAGCAGTAGAAGCTGGAATTGTCAGTTATTGGCAGGTAAACCATAGGAGAAAGTAAACATTTTGAGAAAATCTTAGAGATTAGCCAAGATTTGAGTAGAGATCCTGTGTGGATGTGAGTTTAAGTTAACAATTTTGATCGACCAAGAGGGTTGAAGGACTAAGTGGTACCTTGAATTTGTGATGTCATATGAGTTGAGGTAGTCAAGTTTTGAATAAATTCAAGTTATGGATGAGAATTTTTGGATATTTTCTAAGAATGTCGTGGTTGAGTAGAAAAGGAGTTCGTTAGTAAGAATACTAAGGCAATGAAACTCGATAGTTGGAAGGACTTTTATTGTGTATTAGGATTAAATGGATGGTACGACGAGTTTTTAGAGTTCTTGAAGATTAGATTCAAGAGTTTGATTTGGATATCGAACGTACTAAGGATAAAATCATAGCAAAGTGTTGTGCGTTGGTAGCTGTCTTGATAGGCCAAGCATTAAGATTTGAGATAAGTGTTTCATGGCTTGATGTACGAGTAGGATGTGTTGATTTGAAAGTCAATTATAGTGACATGACGATGGTAAGACTATAGATAGTCATGCATAGAGAAATACTTAATAGGAACTTGATGAATTATTTTATTGGAGCGTTCGATTATGAAGAGTACAATAGATGATCGTTAGTAAAAGTTAGAAGTGAATAAGAAAACGATGAGTGACTAGATGTAAGAGCAAGATTAGCTGGAACTTGAGATCTGGAAATTGATCCCCCAGAGGGAACAGACTTTATAACTTTAGAATAGTCACTATGATGAAGGACCAATCGAATGGAGAAGAGTGTGCTTGATTGGAAACAAGTTGATGTGGAACGAGCGTAATTGGATTGTGTGTGGAAAATTAAAGATGTTGTTTGGAACCAATAAGTTATGTGTCATGGTGGTTTGGGAACCAACTTTAGGTTGTTGTTGAACTGAAAAATTGCAAATTAGTAGATCGATGAGATTAGTCGCAGAGGATGTTAGCCATTGGAAAACCGTGTTGAGAATGATTAAGAGAGAAGCACATGAGGATGTGGCTTATGTCAATGGAGGATTGGCGAATGGAAATTCCCTCCCACATAATTTGGAAAATTATGATTGTGCGTGTATATTAAGGATTCGAAAGCACCACCTGAATGGATGTCATGGTGGTGTATGTGTTGTATGCGGTAATAATAATGGATAAGAAATTGTCTAATGGCAAGTTGATGGAAGCTTGTAGAGCTTTGGTTCATTGTAGTGGTTACAATGAAGAGAGACGTGGTATGATGGAAATCGGTAGTGAGTAAGTATAAGGGATTCGGATGTTGTCAACAAGGAAGGTTAGACAATAGTAATGTGAGGAATGCCCTAAGAGTTATTTTGAAGGTAGGTACCTCGACGAGAGTTGTGATGTTCGGAGTGTTTAGGAATGGTCAGGGTGGCCAACTCTTTTGAGTAAGAGAGGATGTTATTGTAAGAGAAAAAGGAACTCAGGAGAGTTCAGGAATAGAATGAGAATACGTTGTGAAGAGGATGTGCGCCGACGATGGCCGTCGACGAGGATAAACGTTTGTTTAAGGCACGCGAGATGCGTCTAAGTGCCATTTTGGGAGTACTGTTAACGTATAAGGAACCGATTATGGGGAATCGGAGATTTGGATGAGGGAGTCCAAGAGAAGTAGATGGTTTAGTTTGGCAAGTGTCAAGACTATGAGGAGTGTAATTACCAACCGGAGGTTGGGGTGGTATTATTTAAGTCGTGATTGGAAATAGATCCGTATGTGAGCAGACGGTTCGGCATATTCATTGAGTCGCGAACTGATGAATAGTGGTAAAGTGGGAAAATCTTCTAGAAGAGAAGACAACTTGTTTGGAATGAAATAGTTTTGGTGGTAATTGCCGTGGTGGCACTGTACTACTATTGGATGATGCTCCACGGATACTTCAAGAGTGGAAGCATGAGAGCTTATGCGACATGTGTTGAGCGTTGTGTCTTACGACTTTAATCTTGTATTCGTAAGAGATCAAGGGAAACGTGTGGGAAAACATCGAAGGAAATGTTGGACCATTGTGCCTCGGATGACCTGAAGCACAATTGGAAGGGAGCATTATTAAAGTTAGGTAGAAATGGTCTAAGACACCATCATGATTGTGGGCTATCTGTTAACAAATTGAGGAACTGATCACCCTTAATCTCTTGTTAATAATAGACGGAATCATGTTGACTGGAATTGACTAGTTTTGCTAGCTTTGGTGGTGCGCAGAAAGTTTCAGTGTTTCTTTTTGGAGGGTAGCCAGTCACTGCTGCGCGTGAACCTAGTGGTTTAGGCTATGTTGCGGAGGCAAAAGAAGTGACTTTGGAAATTTTGTGTGTGGACCCTAGGATATTTGAGGAACTCGAGGTTGTGAACCTCTGTTGTGAGGGTAATTTTGAGTGGTGAACTCGTTGAGCGTGGCGGTTGAAGCACGGTTGTGCCAGTGTGTTGGTGAGAGTATCTGTGTGACTTCACCCGGTGTTAGCGTCTGTGTGGCTACACCTAATCCGCGGGATTTTGTTGAGTTGGTGATGGTAATAACTAGTTGAGTTGTTACTCTTACCTTTAGTTTCGAGGACGAAACTTCTTTTTGGAGGGTAGTAATGTAAGACCCAAGATTCCACTGTACAGTTTTTCTAAGGAACTTTAGTGTCGGCTAAGTTTTTAGGGTTTTTGATGAAGCGGTTTTGTGAGTATCATCGCAATTATAGGTTTTTGCTGTAATGGAGCCTGTTTTGTGCTCGTGCGCTGGAAAGGCACAGACTTTTGTCCTGTAATCCTCTTTGGTTAATACGAAGGTTACTGTATATTCAGTTTAACGAGTTTTGGATTATTCTCGCTTTTGGAAAAACGAGTAGGAATTTTACCCGCTGATGTTAAATTTTACGGCTTCTGAATTTCGTAGAAATTTAGATGGAGGTTTTATATATCGGCGCGAGTTAGAATCTAGTTTCAGAATATTTTTGGGAGCTAAGGATAAAAATTTCAGTCGGAGAATCAAGTTTAACGATAATTTTTAGAAATAGTTTACTATGAACTTTTACCTCGTAGATTTTCTATTTTTCGAAAATTAGACCGTTAGCAAAGTACGACTCACCGGTGAACGAGCGCGAGAGCTGAGTAGCGTAAAGCAAAATATCTAGATATTTATTCCAAAAAGTCATCATGACTTAATTAGATCCAATGGCCTAAATTGATCCATGACTTCCATAGATAGGAAAGGCTAGTGAACCAAATTTAGTTTGATCTGCTCTTCTTCATGAGGTGGCCGAAGCAGCTCTTTCCTTTCCATTTCTTCATAGAATATCTTATTCCAATTAATTTCTAACTTGTGAGTTTGTGAGAATTTTGAGAGATAAAATTCAAAAGCTTGGATCATGTGGCTTTAGGATCAAACACCACCACCTTGTGCACTAAGCTCCAAGAGGTAGAAATCTTTTCCCCTTTTATTTCTCTTGGCCGAAAATGATTTTAAGGGTAGGGAGTTATGGTTGTTATTTTGTTTTAACTTATTTCCTTTATTAATATATAGTAGATCGATACTAGTGAGTGTTGGATCTAAAAGAAAATTTGTGATCTAAAGTGTTTGATTTTATGCTCAATAAAATTTGTGTTAAGTTTTGATTTTCTTACTCTTTTCTTTTGTTAAGATTGTTGTGTGAGTTATTGTGATGATAGATTCAAAAGGAAATTTTAATTTTGATCACTTTAAAATCTAGAGACTTTGAAGAAAATTGTGAAATGTTTGAAATGAATCTGTGATACTCTTTTCTAGCAATTGAAGCTAGCTTGACTTGTTTTATGAGTGCAATTTTGGAAAGAAAATGTTAGAATTGAAAAGCCCTAAAATTCTATGAGTTTATGAAGTTGGGGTTTTGAAAAAGTTGTTAAGTTTTAAATTAAATCAAATTGAGTTGGTTTATGTGAAATTAATATTTGTATAAGTGTTTTAGCTATGTTTGATTTTCGAAAACAGTGATTTTGGTGTGTTCTAGATTCTGGCCGAAATCTTTAAGGGTATATAGGTCACTTTAAAATTGTTTTTGTGACCTGGAAACTTAACTATTTGATCCGTCTTTTCGAGACGAAGATTTTGGCGTATGGCTCGTCTCGATCGGATAAAAATTAAATGAGTTATGGTCGTTTCAAGTTTGTAACTGTTTTACCGCCATTTTGAAATTGAAGTATAGTAGTAGAAAAATAATAGAGATTATTTATTTTTCTATGAAAAGAGAAAAATGTTTGGAAATTTATTTGTTTTTTTGGAAATGAAAATTCTTGCGTCTAGAGTTGCGTTTTAAAAAGATTTTAGTTACGTACGTGCTGAAAGTATTTTATTATAAGTCGTACGAGAAAAGTTTTAGTTCGAACTTGTTTAGTTTTAAAAGATTTTGGAACTTATGGTTTGAGGCATAAGTTGTTTGAAAAGTGATTTGTTTTTGGAAAAAAAACTTTAAAATAGTTTGAATCTATTTGGTGACGTTTTTGGACAAAACTATTTGTTATAGCGCTTTTGTGAGAAAAACCATTTATTGAAGTGTTGTATTTTCAATAGTTGTTTTGAAAAAGGATTTGGCTTTTTAAGTGATTTAAAATAGCCGAGGTTTATTTAAAAGACGTTTCGTGATTAGAAACTATCTTTCGAAGTGTTAATGTTTTCAAGACTTATTTTCGATATGACTTGAGCCTAGTTAGTTGTGAGAGAACAACCATAGGCATTGAACCCATTAGTAGCCGAACTAGGACTTATTTGAGTAACCAATTAGAATGTGGTATTAACTTAGATAAGTTATCTGTTGTAAAAGGTTAAGGGGATTATCCGGATTGAGGACTTGGTTGAGATAGACAGATATTGCTCGCGTAGCGTAAGTTGATGTGTTGGAAGCTTGCCGAGGTAAGGGCACCTTTATTTTTCCGTCTAATATATGTATGTCTGGTTCTGGATTGTTGTGAATGTTTGGCATGATTATATTATGTATTCTCGTGATGAGAAGGTGTTTTGTATCGCATGTGTGGTTTACATATGTTGAGAATATGTGTATGAATATGTGATTGGCGTGCATATGATTTTGAAAATATATGTACACATTTATGATTGAATTACATACGCTTGAGAGGTATGTATTTGTTGCATTAGCATATAAGGGGAATCGTATGCTCATGCATTCATAGTACGTGGTTAACGGGAATGGACCACGGGGTGCGACGACCAGTGATTGGTGTCCTCCTTTTTGAGTTTGGTGTTGTCCGTGTGACTCACCCGGTGTTATCCCACCGTGATTGTTTTGGTATTGAGTGAGTGACTCTACCTGGTGTTATCCCACCACTAGTAGGGGGTGTTATCCCACCCGAGCCTACGACCTTCTGCAGAGGTTTATTCCGGAATAATTCATGCATGTGAAAAAGACCCGGCTAGGGTGATCACAATCATTTAGAGTCTGCATTGATAGGCTGGTGTGCATTTCAATACTGTGTGCAAGTACATGAACTGCTAAGTGTTTATTCGCTTTTATATATACATGCTATTTGCTGTTGTGTTATGTGTGGTGACCCTTGCAACATTTCATTTGCGGGCTCCTCCCACCCCAGATGATGCTGTAGGTCGCGAGGGCGGCGGCTGCTCAGGGCCACAGTGAGCTCGTGTTGGAGCTATAGTTTAGAATTAGACTCTGCGCCGGTGTGGTTGTACATCGTGCTTTTTGGTTAGGCATAGGATTCTAACTTGTTTTGTTGCACTTGTACTTTGAGTGCTTAGACTTGTGGATTGTAAATTATTCAGGTGAATACTTTGCGTCTCGGATGCACTATATATTATATATGGGTTCGTTTGTAAATTTAATGCCGGCTCACTGTAAAATATTTTATGCGCAACTCTGTTGTTTGTTAAAAAAAAAAATAATAATGCCCCTTTTTAGGCTTTGAAAAATCGGGGTGTTACAATGCGGCCACTGTGGAATTGTGGACCCGGCAGAGATGTCAGTTGGATTTAAGTACGATGTTTGGATAAATCGTTTAGGCTATTCGTATTGGAGTTAAAGTGCGTCGCGCGCCAAGGGTCAGCGGACCTAGTGTTGTTAGATGAGGATTATACCAATGGTGGAATACCTTAAGGGTTTAAGTTAAGTGTTTGAGGTATATTAGATTCGAAACTGAGATTATTATGGATTAATCTCGTGATGATTGGAGGTAGGAGACCAATTATCACGTTGATAAGTGACAATCTATCCGTAGTTCGAGGGATAGTAAGTACAGATACCGATGGGAGATACAATGTTAGGTAAATGATTGTTGGATAAGTGCGTATATTGAGAGATATTAAGGTAAGAACGGGGAGTTCAACCTTAGAAAGTGAGTTGCGCATCGCTGATAGGTGATGCTAGAGGTGTATAGTATGGAAATACCTTGAGAATTTTAGCAGTGTAAGCTAGAATTATTAATTATTGGCAAGTAAACCATAAGAGAAAGTAAACTGGTTTAGCAGTTTGAGGAGATTAGTCAAGATTGAGTAGAGATCCTGTGTGGATGCGCATATAAGTTAACGATTTTGATCGACCAAGATGGTTGAAGGACTAAGTAGCAGCTTGAATTTATGATACCATAAGAGTTGAGGTGGGCAAGTTTTGAATAAATTCAAGTTATGGACGAGAATTTTTGGATATTTTCTAAGAATGTCATGTTTGAGTAGAAAAGGAGTCCGTTAGTAAGAATACTAAGACAATGAAAGTTGATAGTTGGAAGGACTTTTATTGTATATTAGGATTAAATGGATAGTACGACGAGTTTTTAGAGTTCTTGAGCGGTAAATTCAAGAATTTGATTTGGGTATCGAACGTACTAAGGATAAAATCATAGCAAAGTGTCGTGCGTTGGTAGATACTTTTGATAAGTCGAGCATTAAGATTTGAGATAAGTGTTAAAGGTTTGATAGCTGAGTAAGATGAGTCGATTTGTAGGCGAATTACAGTGACCTTATAAGGACGAGTTAGAGATAGCTATTCATAAGAAAACGATGAGTGAATAGATGTAAGAATAGGATTGGCCAGAACTTGAGATCTGGGAATTGATTCCCTAGTGGGAACAGACCTTATGACTTTAGAATAGTCACGATGATGAAGGACCAATCGAATGGAGAGGAGATACTTAATAGGAACTTGAGGAATTAATCATTTGGAGCGTTTGATTACGACACGTACAATAGTTGACACCGTAAGGGAAGTTAGAGATGGATAAATCCAGTTAGTGAATGGATGTGTCAGGTTGGATAGCGAGAACGTATGTGGGAAGTTGGTTATTGTTATAGGAGAATACTGTAGCTTTAGATGGTTATGAAGGTTTGAGATTGGTCGAACGGAGAAGGGTATGCTGTGGTGATTCAAAATTATGTGAAATGAGAGAGTATTTGGATTGTGTGCGGCGAATTAAAGATGTTGTTTTGATTTAGCAAGTTATTGGTCATGGTGGTTTGGGAACCAACTCTAGACAGTTGTTGGACTAGAAAGTTGCAAAGTAGTAGATTGATGATACAGGCCTGATTGGAGTTTTGTAGAGGTTATGACATCGATGCGTTAGTCGTAAAGGGAGGTTAGTCATGGAAAGAATGTGTTCACAATAAGTGTGGCTAGTGGTGTTTCTAGCCGAACTCGTAGAGAAAATGTTCCATTGTTTGGTTGTCTTTCATTTGATGAATTCATCTTCAAAGAGGAGAAATAGGGATGGAGATGAAATGGTTTGTGGATCTGTTTCTGGGTCTAGAAAAGAATGGGGATTTAGAGAGAAGCCCATGAAGATGTGGCTTATGCCAATTGAAGATTGGCGAAGGGATTTGTCTCACACCTAATTTTGGAAATAAGAAGGATAAGAAATTGTCTAATGGCAAGTTGATGGGAGCTTGTAGAGCTTCGATTCATTGTAGTGGTTACAATGAAGAGGGACGTAGCATAATGGAAATCTGTATTGAGTAAGTAAAGGAATGCGGATATGGTCTACATGGACAGTGGAACGATAGTGATGTGATGAGTACCTTAAGATTTATTTTGGAAGAAGGTATCTCGACAGAAAGGATGATGTTGGGAATAATTAAGAATGGTCAGGGTGACAAGCTCTTTTGAGTAAGAAAGGATTTAATTGTAAGAGAAAAAGGAACTCAGGAGAGTTCAGGAATAGAATGAGAATACGTTGTGAAGAGGATGTGCGCCGACGATGGCCGTCGACGAGGATAAACGTTTGTTTAAGGCACGCGAGATGCGTCTAAGTGCCATTTTGGAAGTAATGATAACGTATAAGGAACCGATTCTGGGGAATTGGAGATTTGGATAAGGGAGTCCAAGAGAAGTAGATGGTTTAGTTTGGCAAGTGCCAAGACTATGAGGAGTGTAATTACCAACCGGAGGTGGGGGTGGTATTATTTAAGTCGTGATTGGAAATAGATCCGTATGTGAGCAGACGGTTCGGCATATTCATTGAGTCGCGGACTGATGGATAGTGGTAAGGTGGGAAAATATTCTAGAAGAGAAGACAACTTGTTTGGAATGAAATAGTTTTGGTGGTAATTGTCGTGGTGGCACTGTACTACTATTGGATAATACTCCATGGATGTTTCGTGAGTGGAAGCATGAGAGTCCACGTGACGTGTTTTGGGCGATTGGATCTTACTAACGAGATCGAGATAATAAGAATTGAGGAAATCGTTGGACCATTGTGCCTCGGATGACCTGAAGCACAATTGGAAGGGGGCATTATTAAAGTTAGGTAAAGAGGGTCTAAACCACCATCATGATTGTCGACTATCTATTGACAAATTGGGGGACTGGCCGTCCTTAATTTATTGTTGATAGTAGACGGAATCGAGTTGAATGGAATTGACTAGCTTTGCTAGCTTTGGTGGTGCCAGAAAGTTTCGGTGTTTCTTTTTGGAGGGTAGCCAGTTACTGCTGCGCGTGAACCTAGTGGTTTAGGCTATGCCGCGGAGGCAAAAGAAGTGACTTTGGAAATTTTGTGTGTGGACCCTAGGATATTTGAGGAACTCGAGGTTGTGAACCTTTGTTGTGAGGTTAATTTTGAGTGGTGAACTTGTTGAGAGTGGCGGTTGAAACACGGTTGTGCCAGTGTGTTGGTGTTAGCATCTGTGTGGCTGCACCTAATCCTGAGGGATTTTGTTGTGTTGGTGATGGTAATAATTAGTTGAGTTGTTACTCTTACCTTTAGTTTCGAGGACGAAACTTCTTTTTGGAGGGTAGTAATGTAAGACCCAAGATTGCACTGTGCGGTTTTTCTAAGGAACTCTAGTGTCGGCTACAAGTTTTAGGGTTTTTAGTAGAACGGTTTTGTGAGTATCGTCGCATTAATGAGATTTTTGCTGAAACGGAGCCTGTTTTGTGCTCGTGCGCTGGAAAGGCACAGACTTTCGGGTCGTGATCCTCTTTTAAGTATGAGAAGATTTCTGTGAAGTAAGAAATGCGAGTTTTGGTTTTCTCTTGTTTTTGAAAAAAACGAGTAGGAATCTTACCCGCTGTTAGGAATTTTTACGGTTTCTGAATTCCGTAGAAATTTAGATGGAAGTTTTATATATCGGCGTGAGTTAGGATATATTGTCAGAATAATTTTCGAGGGTGTGAAAGAAAATTACAGTCGGGGAAAAAGATTTAGCGATAATATTTGGAAACGGTTTACGACGGACGTTTATTTGGTAGATTTTATATTTTTGTGATTTCCGTCCGTTAGCGAGGTGCGACTCGCCGAGAGCGAACGCGATGAGCTGAGTAGCGTAAAGTGGATATTTGTTCAAAGAAAGCAATCATGAGTTTTTGATCCAATGGCTAGGGATTAGTCTTGTAACTTTGCTTTTGATCCAAAGGCCTAGATTGATCATGAGGGAATTAAATAGTAAGGAGGTTTAGCAATATGGGGACTTAGAAGAAATCACAAAAAAACTACTCCCTCCTTCCTCTCTCTCACGGCAAATTTTTCTCTCATTCACTCATCCATTTCAAAATTTCATTTTCTCATCTTCTCATCTTCTCAAGCTTTGATCACTTGCTTGTTAAGGAATCATCATCTCCTCAAGGTAACTAACACTTCTCTTCCTTATTCTCCATGAAAAACCTCATGAATTTTGAGTTTTATGATTATGTTCTTGAGAGAAAAATTTTGAGAATTTAGTTTCAATTAGTTTTGATTCCATAGTAGTGTTTAAGAGTGTTATGTAGGATATATTAGTGAAGCATGTAAGTGATTCTCATGGTGATTTCAAATTTCACAATTTTGTTGGTGAGGTTTTGAAGAAAATTCCTTAAAATGATCATATCTTTGAGTGTGTTGTATGATTTTGGTTTTTGAAGTTAGTTTCAAGCTTTGTTACAAAATGGATTGGTGAATATGAAATTAGTTTCGAAAAATGAGAAAAAAATTATTCTCGTGTTCTTGAGCGACTCGAAGAACACAATTTAGAAAAAAATTATTTCGAGTTTCAAAAGGAGTCGGATACACGATCGAATAGCATTACGAACTAATGAATGTGGACTAGGGTTCCAAATGAAAAAAAATGTGTAGGGTTGCCCTTTTTGCCTCAAATGGCCGTGGCACACATATAGGGTTCGAGGAATCGAATTTCGAAAATTGTTTAGAGGCAAATAGCTTCCCATGATCATTGTTAAATTGTTTGATTGGTTATGGGATGTTTTGAAAAGAAAATGATCACTTGCCTTAAGAAAAACCTTATTTGAGATTTCTCGAAATTTGCGATTCGACTCTATAATTTCTAAATCGTTTTGATAAGTGCTAGTTAGGTATTATGGGATATTACCATGCTTTTAGAAGTAAAAAATTTTGTGTGGAGGGGTGCTTTTTAAAAATTTGGCCGTGGCCTTCCTTGTGGAAAGGGAGAAATTCCAAAAAAATTTCTAAGTCCACAATTGTGTGAAAATTTTGTATGTGTTGGATAATCTTAGTTTTGAAGAAAAATGAGTATAGGAAAGGTTGTTAGGAAGAAAAAAATGTGTAACTTGTAACGCAAGAAAACTTCGATTTTTTCATAAAAATATTTTTGAAAAGTTTTAGTTGTGTTTCAAATGGTTCTGTTGTGTGGGGGACAAGTCCTTGAAGTGGAAAAATCCAAAATGGTTTTAGTTTATGATTTGAAAACAAAATGATTTTCGTGTTATAAAAATAGTACAATTAACTTCGTGAATTTTTAAACACTATGAGAATAACCTGAAATCATTGAGGGATAGCTTTAGAAAGTACCTTAGACCCCTCTGGAGCTTTGAGAGCAAGTTTCGTTTCGATAGGATAAACGAGGAGTATTTTATTGATGTTACGCTACATTATTTTAGGTAGCGTGTGTTGTAGATTTTCGCGAAATTAAAGTAACGGAAGCTTGCTGAGGTAAGGGCTCCACTTTATTTCCGTCTTTTAAAACGGTTACGACATGCTTGGTTTGCTGTTTATGCATTTGTTGTGTGCTGTGGCATGTTTGTACTTATGTATTCTCGTTGATGAGAAGGTGGTTATATTCACATATGTTTTGTTACCTATGCTATTAGGTTATGTGAATGTTTGCATGAGCATATATGATTGCGTGCGTCGGATAGGACTGCGCGGGGATTTTGTCTGTATGACTATCCTGTATATGCCAAAGAGAATATATGCCATGCATTTCATATATATACCTTTTATTTTGTGGTGACCCTTTCTTTCATTTGCGGGCTCATCCCACCCAGATGATGGGTTAGGTCGTCGTGACGACGGTGGCAGTTCTAGGCCATAGTGAGCACGTGGTGAAGCTTAGTATAGTTAGACTATGCGCCGGTGTGTTTTGTGCACCGTACTTTTTGGTTAGCATAGGGTTTTCCAACTTGCCTTGTTGTAAGTATTTGAATACTTAGACTTGGATTGTAATTATTCAGGAATACACTTTGCTTGTCGAAGCACCTTATGTAATGAGTTCTTTTGTATATTTGAATGCCGGCTCATTGAAAAATATTCTATGCGCCCTCTGAGTGTTAGTTGAAAAAAAAAATATTGACTTTTTGGCCTTTGAAAAACGGGCTGTTACACATGCCTCTGCAACCCCATTTGCCTCTGCACTATATTCTCATGCCTCTGCAACCCATGTGTTAAAGCACAAGATTCCCATGCTTAGACTTAACACATTTGTCCATATTCATTTGACAATATTCCCAACATGAATCTAATATGTTTCATTTATTTGGCTCTACTTTGTATAATTGCATCTCCTTCAACTTTGCACAAACACTCAACTTAGCAGAAACACACCAACAAGCATCACATCCTCTTCCACAACACTCAAGGAGCAACCAAAAATTAAAACTTTTTCAATTGTTCGTCTATCGCATCAAGTACGTTTTATTATCACATTATTATTGGGAGAAATTATAGTTATTAGTGTTCCTAACAATTATTTTGCAAATTTTTATAGGGTCATGCTGAGATTGAAACTCAATTTGCGACAAGCCATAGGAGGTATCTTGGCAAGACTTGGAAAGTGATTAAAAATGACAAAGAGCACCACAAACTCAAGTTCAACAAAAACTATGAGAATCCTCTTCTATTGAACGAAGGATGGGAGAGTTTCAAAAAATTCCACAATTTACCGGATGATGTTGAAGTTGTTTTACAATACTTTGGTCATGATCTCTTTGGAGTCAAATCCTTCAAAAAATTGGGCGGTGCCGCTTCAATTCCACTGTTTCATAGCCGGAGTTTGGTACCAAAGAAAACCAACTTTTTTGAGTTTGAACTCACTAATATGCGAGTTGATATGCCTAAGATAGTCAGTCATTTCACTTTGTTCATCTTCTAACCCTTGTAGTTTTACCATAGTATCTTGTCTAATATTTTGTTTTTCTTCTTCTAGGTACTACACTCTGATTTTGCGGAGTTTCTTCGAAGCTATAATTTGGAATACATTAACCTCTGTGGTGATAATGGGGTGACAATGACTCTCGCTGTTTTGAACTTGGGTGACATGCTTCGCACGAAACTAGCCTACAATTGGGGTGAATTTTCAAAGAGCCAACAATTCAAAGAAGGAGACTTAGTTTGTTTCAAATTTGAGCTGATTGATGAATATACAGCTAGCCCTCGTTGCCATGTCTTCAAACCATATTGAGTGATAAGCATGTTTATGTAATCTCTATCAATATAATGTTTTAAATGTTTGTTTAGTTGTTTTTAATTAATTCCGGTGAACAATCGTAGCCATTGTGATATGTACATGGCTAACGTGTGTCTGTAATCCTTTGAACCTCTTAATTAAACTATGCATGTGTTTGTTTCCATCCAAATAATTATGTATTGTCATTTCTATAATTTGTTATAGATACATGAATATTGCAGGTCTAGGATTGTGAACACAATTCTGCTAACTCTTATTTCGGAAGCTATAGCTCGAACCATGTAATTTAAGATTTTTCGGGCTCTGCGTTCCGAAATTTGGCCAGGGTACGTGTTATTTCGGAAGATATAGCCCGAACCCTATAATATATTATATTTCGGGCTCTACATTCCGAAATACCAGTTACCAGAAGTTGTGCAAAGCACAAAACACAGACAGGACCTGTAACATTATTACAGTTTTAATTGTACCTATAATAACAAACCAGACAGACATTCCATTCAAACAAAATACTTAAAATTGTAACCATACATACAAAATACGTCAATTCGATTACATGATATAATTCGATAAGAGAAGATGAATTACATGACTTTCATTACATAAAATATTACAAAATTACATGCCGCTTTGCAATTACATCATAGTTCACAACTATATTGCCAAAAAAATTATAAGTCATGAATACAAAAAAAGCGAACATGTTGCAACAACCAAACAATCACTCACTGTCAGTGGATTGTCCTTGCTATAACCAATGCCAACAATTTTTTTAACTTTAATTTTCCTCTTTTTTATTAAATCCTTTCTTTCAACATCAATCAAACCTTCGAACACCGAAATTCTATCCATGAAAGGATACTTTTTGGACTCGAGTGCAAAGCTTCTATAATGACCTCAACACGAGCCTTGCCACCAAACACGTTCTCATACAATTTCATATGGTTTTTAATCTCCCTTATCATGTTAAGCTTAACCAGCTCATAATCATCCTCATTTCCATTTTCATGCAATGAAACCACACGATAACCGCAATAGCCGTCACCCACAATATCGACAAAATCTTCAATATATGGTTGCATGAACTGAGGCATATGCTTGAAAAATGGACTACTAACTTGTGAGCTTTGGCTTGGAGTCCAATTACCAATTCTCGCTCCCTTCCGAGAAGAACTTGCAGCAGTGGTTTGTGACACTTGACAATCGGGAAATTGCGCATCAACGTGCTCCCAATATGACTTCTCCCGTGCCGCCGAATTTCCAACCTCACTTGATCTTCTTGTAACGACACTTGGTTTTTTAACAACGGTAGGACTTGTCAACGTTGTTGTCTCCGGAAAAGCAAGTTGTCGAAGCTTGTTTCTTAATTCCGCTTTCATGCTCACATCAACAATCTTCAAGCGTTCCTAAAGAATAAAAAAAAACACAAATTATTAGTATTCAACGAAATTCAACGAGAAAATCAACGACAAATTAAAATATTAAACAACATTGCATAGAAAATCAACGATGAAAGTTTTATAAAATATTTAAAAACAAACCTTAATTGCTTCAAACTCAGCAGTGCACGCATAATCATATTCAACTTCTTCTTCAACATCATCTTCAAATTGACCAAACTCGATCTCCAACTTCTTCCAATGCGAATTGACGTCATCAAGTCTAATCGGAAGCCTGTTTCGAATCTTCTTGGCAATTACACAAGCACAAGGCAAACCATATGATTTCCTAATAATGCACCCTCACTTTTTCGGATCCGAACCACATTCCACTATTCTTTTTGCCTCATGGAAAATATAGTTCAAAGCAAGATTATCAGAACCGGACCGGTCATTAAACCGGTGAGCTTACCGGTTCAAGGTTCAATGGTCGGACCGGGGTCGGATCGGGGTCGGACCGTTTTTAATTAAATATAAATATTTATATTTTTATTAAAAAATAATACACAAGAAATAATATACTATTCATGTATCTCACTATTAAAAATTAAATTAAATCAACAATTTCTTGTACTTTATATAAATTAAAATGATAGATGCCCAATTAATATATAGATTAGTTTTTTTATACAAGATAGTTTAGTTGTTTAGTTATTTTTTAATTTATATGTGAATTACTTATATCTGGCCCAAGCCCACTTGTCAATCCAACCCTAAATTTTCTAAGTAAAAAGCAATAAGCTTTCACTAAAAGGAAAGAAGCAGCAGCCGCCTCCTCATTATTCATCAACGCATCTTATTCTTTTTTTCATTGTTACCAGTTGTTGTTTAATTTGAAAAAATACAGCCATGCTTAAACTACTTCTTCTTCTTCCTTTTGATTTTTGATTCCTTTTTTTGACAGATCTATGTTTTTCTTTGCCAACTTCTTCTTCTTCTTCATTTCGATTTTTCTTCCTTTCTTTGACATGTCTGTATTTTTCTTTGATATATCTTACATTTTTCTATCTTCTAATTTTTTCCTTTTTTCAAAATTTGACAATTTAAAAGATTGTTAATTGTAAACAAAAAGAAAAAAGTTGATTTTCTTAATTTCTTTTGATCTGTTTAATCCAAAACACATTTCCAAGTTTTTGCCTGAAAAAAAAACACAAATAAAAATTGAACCGCTGAACCGCCGGTTTACCGATTTTTCCCGGTTCGGCGCCGGTTCGCCCGTTTTTCACCGGTTCTCCCGCAGCTCGGTTTTCAGGCCTAACCGGACCGGTTACACCTCCGGTTCACGGTTCGACTGGCCGGTCCGGTCCGGTTTTGACAACCTTGGTTCAAAGCTTTGCGAGATATTTTAAACAATAGCAAGGGGTACAGAAAAGAATTTTGCCCGCCATACCTATGTTCTTTAACCGACAAGCTTTGACCAAAACTTGTTTTTATGTCACTGAACTTAATCACCAACATTTGTTCACACGCCTCCCAAACCTTCACAAAATCAACATTACAGTCGGGCAAAAACTTTTTTAACAATCTGTGCGACGACTCAGCCCTGTTGGTTGTAGTATTCCCAAAATGCATAATCTCATTTGTCCACACATTCGCCACTTTTGTTTTGTCGGTGTCAAGAATGGTTTTTTGAACATAGGTAAGGAATATTGGCCATTTCGCACAAACTTTCCTAAATTCCACAACAGCCTCAGCATAATCGTCCTGGGTTTGCGCGTCCAATATAGGGATAAAGCTATTTGTCGCCATGTTAACGACTTGTGTGTGGCTCATTTCATCTCCATCTCTAACTTTACACATGGTCTTTGCTTTTGCGTTGGCATTTTTTATAACATGATAGCGACAAACCAACGGTGTTGCATCTGGAAATACCTTACCAACCGCATTCATAACACCGGGATCCCTATCCGTCACCGTTATCTTCGGTCCTACGGCCTCACTCCTCAATAGGCTCCGACAATGTTGTAGTGCCCATGTAAAATTCTCCTCTTTCTCATTAGTAAGAAAGGCAAATGTAACATTGAAAGTCAACCCGGCCGACGTCGATCCCACCATCTCAAACAACGGCCTACCATACCGATTTGTCTTGTATGTCGAGTCCATCAATAAAACACTAGGGAAAGTGTTGAACAACGCAACAAAGGTAGGATGCGCAAAGAATATGTCCTTCACAACAGTGGAATTTTCATCAAGATCATCCGGCCTAAATTTGACGACATATTGCTTTTGCTCCAAACAATGAAAGAAATGTTGAATTTCATTCCTCGGCCCCCTTTCTTTCTGTCTCATTCTATGGCGTGCATTGTAAATCATTTTCTTGTGGGTGACATTATTCGGATCTCTATCCTTCATTGTAGACATTATATTCCTAGGCGGAACCAAGTTCCTTGTCATTTCGGAAACCAACTCCTTCTCTTCCGGTTTCAACCTTCCCTGAACTAGATGGCCATCTAATTCTTTATCAAACTCATGGTTGTGTACGCCGTTCACAACACTTAGATGCCAATCCTTGGTTGTATTATGAAAATAACCACGGAGCTTAAACGGGCATCCGCACTTCCTCGTTCCCGTTTCTTCGAACTTTATCTTCTTGCTAGTTCTTTTGTAGGTACCTCCCTTTTCACAACCCAAAACCAACTTTTGCTTCCTCTTTCCATCACCATAATCAGAGTTTACAATCACAACTGCAAACTTTAAACCAGCAGCTACCTCGCGAACCCACTTCAGTAAATCATCGCGAGTCTTGAAAGCTTGGTCCGTCGAAAAACTTGAACTAGAATCAAAATGTATTGCCGGAGGACCAATTGCAGGAGGAGCAGGAGGAGGAGCGGAAAGAGGAGGAGCAGGAAGAGCAAGAAGAGCTTCTTGCGGTTGATGAAAATTGACAGGCTTAACATCGCCCACAACTTCATAGACACCTAAACCAAGCACTACTTGTCTAAATTTATGAACCACCATAACTACAAAAAAAAAATCAATATCAACTACAATTCATATCAAATAACATATGGAACTTAAACTCAAAATCTAAGCTATAATCATTAAACAAATTATTAATAATAACCATTAAGCAAATCAAAACATTTAATCTTCCTAAATTTGGAAAACAAAAAAAATTAGGCAGTAGCAGTGCAGCAGGAAAACATGAAAAATTTTCTAAGTATTTTTTCGGGCTGTATTTTCTGAACCAGTTAAACCCTTATTTCGGAAAACATTCCCCGAACGATAGCATGTCAGAGATTTCGGAAACCTAGGTGCATCAGTCAATTCAAAGCTAAAATAAACAAAATCTAATCGGTTAGAAACACAATTTACCTTATGTTGATGTATCAATGAGTGTTGATTCCGTTAGATAGCCTCCAAAACTTGAGATTGAGCCAACAATGGAGAAAAACGGTTTAGGTTCCAAAGAGAACTTGAGATTGAGTGTGAGACATGAATGAGAGGAAGTGAACTGGTTTCTGGTCTGAAACGTCCTGGTTCGGAAGCTAAAGCCCGAAATAACAGTTCGGAAAAGGTGTCCCGAACCAGATTAAAGGTTTCAATTATTTCAGAACGTATAATCCGAACTTGACTTTTATAAGGGTAAAAAGGGAAATCCGGGGGGGGGGGGAAAGAATCATGGGGGTGGGATGAGAAAATCTTAACAATGAAATAAATAAGGGTCTTGATTTATTTTTAACATACTCCTATATCTTTAGGGCACATAAATATCGCATTGGTCTTCTAACAAGTTTGCGATTAATTCACAATGCAACGATGGTCATAAGTAACAATGAGCCTATAATAATCTGTTTTGTGGCTATCAAAACCTTAGGTATTCCGTGCTTTTCATTTAGTGGCTATCAAAACATGTTTTGTGTTGGTACCTGCTAGAGGTAAGAATAGGCTAGACCGAGCTAGGCTTTGCCAAGCCTGAGCCTGACCTGTCAAAAAATCAAAGGCTTAAGTCCGCCCTGTGGCCTATCATATGCTTATCTTTTTGGCCTGAGCCTGACTTTTTGAAAGCTTATTGTGACCTATTAGCCTATTTCACATGAACATATTTAAATAAATAATTATATTTATTTTTAAAAATATTTATGAACTTATAAATCAACGTCCTTTTGATACTTAACATGATATTTTACAGAATTTGATTATATATGTTATCATATTTCATTTCCTTTTGATACCTGCAGCCTGGCCTATTTAACTAAATAGACTTATGAAAAAGTCTTGACTCGCTCTATTTAACGAAATAGGTTGGCCTGACCTGACCTGATCCTATGTAGGCTATGCCTTAAGACCTCATAGGCCGGCCTGACCTATTCCCACCTCTAGTACCTGCTAGATTTGAATGGTTTGTCATGGCATATCTGTTGGAACAAAAGTGGTTCTGACATGACCTAATTAAGTTTTGATGATAACAATAGTATTAATATACAATAGGGTACACTGATAATTTACTCTAAGTGTGCAGGTATATATGTTAAAATTTTATACACACAATGAGTATAAGAGAAGCTCTGATATATAATAAAAGGATATATATATATATATATATGAGAACATATCCTATGATAATGGTAAAGTTATATGAGAATATAAGAATAAATAGTAACCATTGGATTAAAATGAAGGTGTAGGATTAAAATATCTTTTAAATGAGTCATGTGATTGTCATGTGCCATTATCATTCCCATGAAATTTTCTCTCTCCTCAACTATCAGAATTCTAGCGCGCGTTTCTTCTTCTTTTTCCATGGTGTCTCTCCAACTCATTCTCCTTTCTCATTTCTGATCGTCTTTCTCAGTTCCGGCCGGCAATCTCTCCTTTTCGGCCGTTTCTCTCAACACCTTCTTCTCAGTTGCGCAAACCGCTTTTCCTCCATCGGTCTCCAGCATTTTCTCATTTCCGTCATTTACTTTGCACCGACCCTGTTAAGATTGTAACTTGGTATGTTATTTAGCATGTCTCTTCATTTTTCATTTTTTCATTTTTTTATTAAGCGTGATTTTGCTGCTACCTGTTGTTGATTTATATTTGTTTTTTTGTTGTGTGACCTGGTGTTTTAGTTTGTTCAAGCATGATCTACTATCTTTGTGTTTTAGTATTTTTTTTGTTACCTGACTTGACCTTTGTGTTTTAATTTGTTTTTTGTTTTTTTTGACATGATCTACTACCTGGTGATTTTTTGTTACCAGAAGCAATTTAGGAATAATTAGGTTTAATTTAGGAATAATTTATATGTTGTGTTTATTTATAGGAACAACTTTTATGGAAATGGATGATAATGAAGTTGATTTAGCGAATACGTCGGATCCGGAGGAATGGATTCCTACATGCCGTAATGAACTCAAACTTGTTATTGGCAAGATATTTGATACTTTAATTGAAGGAGGTGAATTTTATAAAAATTATGCACATGCTGCTGGTTTTAGTGTGCGTAAGTCGACTGAAACAAAAGATAAAGATGGTGTCAGATGGAAATATTTTGTTTGCTCAAAAGAGGGTTTTAAAGAGGAAAAAAAGATTGACTCTCCTGAATTGCTTGTCACTGAAGATAGTTTGACTAAGAATAGAAAAAGAAAATTGACATGGGAGGGATGTAAAGCAAGAATTGTTTTCAAGAGAACCATTGAGGGTAAATATGAAGTCTCAAAATTTTATGAAGGTCATTCACATGGACTAGTCACACCTACAAAGCAACAATTCTTAAGGTCGGCAAGGAGTGTAAGTAGTGTTCATAAGAATATATTGCTTTCCTGCGGTAGAGCTAATGTGGGGACTTCTAAAAGTTTTAAGATAATAAAGGAGCAGGTCGGAAGTTATGAAAATATAGGATGCACACAAAGAGATTTGCAAAATTATTCAAGACAATTGAAAGAATTGATCAAAGACTCTGATGCAGATATGTTTATCGATAACTTTAGAAGAAAACATGAGATGAACCAGTCATTTTTCTATGATTATGAGGCTGATAATGAAGGAAAGCTTAAACGTGTGTTTTGGGCTGACGGTATTTGTCGAAAAAACTACTCTTTGTTTGGAGATGTGGTTTCATTTGACACAACATACCGTACAAATAAGTATTTTATGATTTTTGCACCTTTTACTGGCATAAATAATCATCGTCAGAGCATCACATTTGGAGCTGCACTTTTAACGGATGAAACAGAGGAGTCGTTTGTGTGGTTATTTGAGTCATTCTTGAAAGCAATGGGCGGACATAAACCTATTCTGATAATAACAGATCAAGATCAGGCTATGACAAATGCAGTGGCAGAGGTTTTTGAGGGATCTTCTCATAGATTTTGCATGTGGCACATTCTAAACAAACTTTCAGAAAAGGTGGGTGGTTCCTTAAATGAGAAAAAGAGTTTTATGAATTGTCTCAAGTCGTGTATTTGGAATTCTAAGTCTTCAGAAGAATTTGAAGAGAAATGGAATAATATTATTAGTGAGTATAAGTTGGAACAAAATGGCTGGCTTTCTAAAATGTATGATCTTAGAAGCATGTGGATACCGGCTTATTTCAAAGTTACATTTATGGCTGGAATTATGAGAACAACCTCAAGATCAGAGAGTGAAAACTCCTTTTTTGGTAACTACTTGAATAAGAACCTTACTTTAGTGGAATTTTGGATGCGATTTGATTCTGCTTTAGAAGCACAGAGACACAAAGAACTTCTTGCTGATAATGATACACTTCATTCTAATCCAGAATTGAAGATGCACATGGATTTAGAGAAGCACGGTAGAGAGGTTTATACACATGAAAATTTTTATTTATTTCAGAAGGAGTTGTGGAGTGCATGTGTAGAATGTGGCGTTGAAGGAACGAAAAAGAAAGGTGAGAATTTATTATTTTCTATACTTGATAATGTTGTGGTTAATGGCACGAAAGTGAGCAAACAAAGAGAAGTTGTTTATTCTGTTTCTAATAACATTGCACATTGTTCATGCAAAATGTGACTCGGAAGGTATACCATGTCGACATATTCTTTGTGTATTAAAGGGGAGAGGTTTTAGTGAAATTCCAAGTCACTACATTGTAAATAGGTGGACGAAGTTTGCAACAAGTAGACCGGTTTTTGACTCTGATGGAAATGTTTTGGAGGCATGTTCTAAATTTAAAAGTGAAGGGATATTAGTTTCAAAAGCATGGACACAGTTGTTTAAATGCATGCATATGGCTGGTACAAATAAAGAGAAATTGCTCCTCATTTACAATGAGGGTTGTAGTATTGAACAAAAAATGTCCAAAATGAAGGGTGATGTTGTATCAAGACCCTTAGATGAAGTGGAAGCTCTTATTGGTGTCAACGTACCTAAAAAAGTTGAAATTCTTCCACCTAAACCTTCACATACAAAAGGTTGTGGAAAACGTATTAAAGGGGGGAAAGAGAAGGCAATGGAACAACAACAAAAGAGTATAAGGCAGTGTCACACTTGTAAGCAATATGCACCCCATGATAGTCGCAATTGTCCCGCAAAATCATCTTTATAGCTTTTGGTAAGAATAAAACTTTATGTACTTAATCACATACTTATTATAAAAAAAATAGTTAATCTCATATTTGTTAATTTTGTGTTCATATGCAGGGAATGAGACATGTACAAGATCAATGAATGATTTATTTGGAGTTTTCTAGCATTCTGCTACTATTGGAGTTGTTGATTTGCAACTAGTTGCTATGAGATATTCAATTATTTTGTCTTATTAGGCCTTGTAATTTTAAATTAATCCTTATTTGCAATGATCTATTTTGGAATGTATTCAATGATTCTGAACTTGATATTGGAAATTGATATATTTCTGTTTACAATCAATCTGATTATGAGATGCATTGACATATGTTTATGGCTATGTACTAATATAAGCTTTTATCATGTCATTTCATTTGGAGGGCTATTACAAATAGTATTTTACTATAGGCTATAACATATGTTCATGACTATGTACTGATATAAGCTTTTATCATGACATATGTTCATGTCTTAAGCCTTGTGTTTTGGAACTTAAACTTGTGATATATGTTACGAATATTTTATCGATGAAATGTACGAACACATTTCACAGAGTGTGCTCTTTGCAAAATAGGAACTCTTCATTATGTCAATGTATAATTGCAACCTATAAAAAATCTGTTGTCTGTTATGGCATTGAATTTAAGTAAAAATAGCACACCCAAGTATCATCTCTTCTCAGGTTTTAGTTCTATTTTTTACTTGTACTTTTGTTATAACTTGTGAATCGGTTCTAGTGCACATTCTAAAATGAAATTGAACTACAAATATTGAGACAATTCAATCAAACTTTTTCATCTAATATAAGATGATAATTACAAATTGTACAAAGATAGAGTAAACCCCCATTTACAACCTACATTACTCCACAAATAGAGCTAACCCCAATTTACAACAACCTGCATCATTCTAGACTCATTTTAAGGCAGCAGAGTTTTGTCACAAATCACAACTACATTAAACCTCGGTTGCATAGCAATATATCCGCTGACAGATTTTCACGCAGCACTAAGTTCAGCTAATCTTCGAGAGAATCAATGCAGCACCAATATGATATTGCTATATATCATTTGCACTTCAGCTGCTGCTACACCAGTGCCTACATAACCAAAGTTAAAGACAAAATTCAAGTTGTAGAGGATATATATATATAAGCAATTAAACCATTTTAAAGTGTCCCTTTTCAAATTTCCAGAATAAAGTGGTATCTAATACCACTTTTTAGATACCATTAAAGAAACAATCTAAGGCAGAAGAGGAAGAGAAAGGGGTACTGCATCTTTGTTTCAAACAAGCATTTTATCAAACATCTAGGGCACATTAAGAAAACAAATAGTTTCTATGTGAGTTGTAATGATAACTACCAGAAAATCATCGCACAAGAAGAGACAAACATTTAAGAAATCCAATTATACAGAAAATTAAAGTATAAGGACACAAAACAAAATTAAACCAAAAAGAAGAGATATGGAGGAATACTGTATATGATGAAGGAATTAGATCGAAAATCATGAGAAGGAATTAGTTCGAAAATCATGATGGAGAAATTAGTCGAAAATCATGATGGAGGAATTACGTTGAGAAAGAAGAAGAAGAATACGGAGGAATTCTGTAATTCGATGAAGGAAGAAGAAAAAGAGAGTCAGAGAAAGCATGAGTGAAAAGAAAGAGTCACGTGACTCATTTAAGAGATATTTTAATCCTACACCTTCATTTTAATCCAATGGTTACTATTTATTCTCATATTCTCATATAACTTTACCATTCTCATAGGATATGTTCTCTCTCTATATACTAGCCGCCTTCCGTGCCCGTTTGTGTAATCGATATTCTTTTTTTTTTTCGTGTGTGATCGATATTCTGTATTGTGCAAATTTAAATAACTACTTAATCTCCTTTTTTATTAGACTTTGTTAATTGATAACTACGCAACCTCCTTTTTTTTTTGTGGTTAGTTATTAAGAAGAAAAAAATATTATTTTTTTTACTATAAAAAAATGAAAACCTACTTTTATGTGGAAGTTGTGCTTAGTTATTAAGAAAAAAATATTATTTACTAAAAAAAACTGAAAATCTATTTTTATGTGAATGTTATTTTTTAAGGGTAAAATTGGAATAACAAAAAAGTCATCCCAAAAATTTGTATCCCCTTTATATATTAGTATAGATATATATATATATATATATATATATATATATATATATATATAAGAAGATGACTTAGCAAGTTCTGATGACAAGCACAAGAAGATGCAACTATCTGAAGTTGTATGTCAAAAACGTATCAGAAGCTATCCCATCAGAAGATGTGTTGAAGACACAAGATTCTGATAAGAGCAGTTATAGCCGTTATAACAAATGAATAAATAACTTAACAATGAAATAAATAAGGGTCTTGATTTATTTTTAACATATTCCTATATCTTTAGGGCACATAAATATCGCATGGGTGTTCTAACAAGTTTGCGATTAATTCACAATGCAACGATGGTCATAAGTAACAATGAGCCTACTTTAAAACAGATCTCGCAAAGTATGGACATTTTCAACGACTAAAACAACGAGCTACTAACAAATGAATGAATCTCTTATAAGAGATTCATTGTTAGTGGCTTGTTGTAGGTGTACCTCGTGGTATGTGGTTAATAGGTGGCTAGGTTGGAAATTGGTGTTTCCCACTTGAGTTGTTTTGCTTACTTCTTTATGAAATTACGATATAAGGCTAGAATTAGGCTTATTTTGATTTTTGTTTGACATACAATTGTGTGGTCATTTATAAAGCCTATAATAATCTGTTACGTGGCTATCAAAACCTTAGGTATTTCATGTTTTTCATTTAGTGGCTATCAAAACCTGTTTTGTGTTGGTACCTGCTAGAGGTGGAAATAGGCTAGGTCGAGCTAGGCTTTGCCGAGCCTGAGCCTGACCTGTCAAAAAATCAAAGGCCTAAGCCCGGTGTGTGGCCTATCATATGCTTGTCTTTTTGGAATGAGTCTGGCCTTTTGAAAGCTTATTGTGACCTATTAGCCTATTTAAAAGCTTATTTCACATGAACTTTTTCGTAGTAAAGATGAAAGTAATTCTTATCCAGGGGGAGCACCGCTCTTTATTTTGTGGGTCTGGCCTCTACCCGCTATGAAAAGGAGTTTTGTGTGAATTCCGTCGTTTTGAGTTCGATTTCGGAACATATTTAAATAAATAATTATATTTATTTTTAAAAATATTTATGAATTAATAAATCAAGTCCTTTTGATACTTAACATGATATTTTACAGAATTTGATTATATATGTTATCATATTTTAATTCTAGTTTATAATAATACATTTATATATGTGAAAAACTAATGTAGGTTAATAAACTTAAAATATTGAAAAAGTTAATAAATAATAATAATATTAAAAATATTATTCATATTAATTTAAATAGGCCGGCCTAGTAGGCTAAAAAAAGACTTTTTTAATGGCCTACAACCTGACCTATTTAACTAAATATACTTATAAAAAAGTCTTGGCCTGCTCTATTTAAGGAAATAGGTTGGCCTGACATGATCCTATGTAGGCTAGGCCTTAAGACCTCGTAGGCCGACCTGGTCTATTCTCACCTCTAGTACCTGCTAGATTTGAATGGTTTGTCATGACATATCGATCAGGGGTGCTAAGTCAAAATTCGTAAATAGATCAACATCTTGTACATTATTATAAGTTAAATAATTGATTAAATATGGAGTGTTAAATGTTTAACAAGAATTTAGTCCAAATGTGAACTTTACTATTTTTATCATTATAAAATTTATTTGTCATAAAAGATGATAAATGTTCACTCTTGAACCATTTTTAAGAGGTTTATATTAGAAAATCGTTAAAATTTTGTAAAATAATAAATGATGAGCGAAATCATGTTAGTCTTGATAAATCAAAAGAATATACATTCAAAGGTGTAGGTATAGGGTTCATTTTTACTGATAGATTGAAAAATGCTAGAAATAATATAAAATCATTAATGTGACCTGGTCGAACCATTGAGTTACTAGTCAAAGTGCATCACTAAACCAAATAATAGAGTTGAATAAATCGGTTCTAAAAAATATAATATACCTAAAAAATCAAATTATATAAATCATAACACATGGATGGAAGTTTTAGTTAAGTATTTTAATAACATTTCTTCTTATTATTATTATTATTATTAATATTATGTGCAAGTTGGACACTTTGCACCGAAAGAAAAAAAACACTTCACTCACACAATGTTTAAGGGTGTGTTTGGTTCAAAATAGATGAGGAGAGGGATTTTAATGAGGGGGAGGGGAGGGAAGGGGAGGAGAAATCTTTTAATTAATTATATGTTTGGTTCAAAAAAGGAGAGGGGAGGGGAGGGAATGAATTTTAATTGCAAATGTGTTTGGTTCACGAGGGGAGGGGAGGGAAGACAAAACTAAATTACTCTTTTATCCTTATGATTACAGGAATTTCATAATTTTAAAAGGGGAGGGATCAAATTACACCGGTGTAACACTTGAGTAATGTTACACCGCTCAATAACGCTTTAACGAATTCAAATTTTACAAAATCCACCGTTGGATTGGAAGATTATATCATATAGATCATTTATGTTGAGTTTTACAAAAATCTAAAATCGTTTGATATGTTATTGAAACACATAAAGATTAACGGTTTATGCGTTTTTATTGAACACCGTTAATCTTTATGTGTTTCAAAAGCATGTCAAACGATTTTAGATTTTTATAAAACTCAACATAAATGATCTATATGATATAATATTCTAATCCAACGGTGGATTTTGTAAAATTTGAATTCGTCAAAGCGTTATTGAGCGGTGTAACATTACTCAAGTGTTACACCGGTGTAATTTGATCCCTCCCCATTTTAAAATTATCCATTTTATAAATAATTAAATATAAAAACTCAATAGGCTCAAAAACTCCACAAATTAAAGATTTTAATGACAATAATTTTATGTTTCTTGATTATTGATTTAACCTAATAAATAATTTATAAAATTAAATTCTATACAAAAATTAAATTAATATTTTAATAGATATGAAGGAGTAGGGCTGAGCGTTGGGCGGGTACGGTCGGTTTCGGGCTCAATCTGGTCCAATCATATAAAACCGAACACCCATAATCTAGGCCCAATTCCGCCCAAACACTGGTTCGGTTTTTGCGGGTCTCGGTTTATATGGGTTTCGGGTTAACTGGGTCGGTCAACTCGGTTTTCTAAACCCCACAGTTTAAAAAAAAAATTGGTAAATTTTAAGCTTTCTTCTTCCTTTAATGTCAATATAGAAAGAAAAAAAAATAGGAAAGAAGTTGATGTGTCTTACTTTCAACATTTTATAGAATGAAGAAGAATATGTTTGTTAAAAAATAGATAACATCTCTAAAATAAAGGAAGAGGTTAAAAGTGTTGATAAAAAGAGATATAGAGAAATTTTAAGCTTTCTTACTTCCTTTCAATGTTTTACATCAACAACAAACAAAATCAAACAAGAAAAGATGGGGGTGATGAAACAAAATCAAATCTAAGCTAAGGGCATGAGGTTTTGATATACAAGAAAGAAAGAAGAGTAGAAGATCTAAACTTTATCAAGAGAAAACACAGCAAACACAACTTTCTTATTCTCATGAATCTTTCTTCTTCTTCTTGTGTGAGAAACATGATCTCTTCAACTGATTTTTTTTTGTTTTTGTTGTTGTGACTTGTGGTAGTAGAAGTACTAGTACTAGACTAGATGGGATGTAGCAAAAGAAAGTTAAAATCTCACGTGATTACATTTACTTTGCTTTGGGAATCATGAATAAATTAATGGTTATTAAAATATTGAAAGTTGTAGTGTTATTGGAAAAAAGCTGAAAAGACGGTAGAGTTAGTCAGAGGATGTGAAAAAGCACAGTTGTAACCTACAGTTAATACAAGTAGCGGGCGGATTCGGATATGCTTGGATTTTAATTTTAAAAACCGAGCCCGACCACATAAGCCCATTTGAAGTTGTTTTATGGCTATTTTAAACCCGAGACCCATTTTGACCCGCCCGAAACAGTATCGGTTTAAATGGGTTTCTCGGTTTGCGGTCGGTTCTGGGTCTTATGATCAGCCCTATGAAGGAGCATGCAAGTGTATTATGAAACTCAATATAATAAAATAAGTCTTTTTAAACGTGACAAAACAAAGATTAAAAAAAAGTTATTAACATGATCAGGCAAGATAAAGCAAAGTAAAAAATAAACTATATAAAAAAAAATTGCTTAATAACGTAACAACAAATTTGTAACAAGTACTTTAAAAAAAAAAACAAATTTGTAACAAGTTGTATAGAAATATATATACAACGTAATAACATGGCTAAAAAAACGTAAAAACAAAACCTTGAAAGTAAAATTTATTAAATTAAAAAAGTTATGGATAATTAAGTGAAATGGTAAGGATAGTTTTGGTATTTTAAAATAAATATGAGGATAACTATGTCAATATAATTAAAATTGTAATAATCCATTTTCTATCACCTCACCTCCCCTCCAAATCCCCCAATTTGGGGGAAACAAAAATGGTCTTATATTCCCTCTCCTCCCCTCCCCTCCCCTTCCCTCCCCACCCCTTCTTAAAAAAATAAACCAAACACAAATCATTAATAATATTCCCTCACCTCACCTCCCCTCCCCTCCAAAAACTCCCAACCAAACGACCCTAATGTTACACCGCTCAATAACGCTTTAACGAATTCAAATTTTACAAAATCCACCGTTGGATTGGAAGATTATATCATATAGATGTTGGGTCATATTTTTATTTAAATGAATTTTAATGAAAAATGTTGGTCCAACAAAATAATGAATTGATAATAATATGACAGGTGTCATTGTTTTATTTCTGAAATCATCATCGAAAGCTATAGTTCGATTAAGCAAATTCGAATCACTATGAGCAAGTTCGATAGTTATGCTTAGTGATGGTTCCCGTCGAAGGCAAGAGTTCAATATGAGATTCGAAGCTAAGGAAATTGGAATATGGGTCAAATGAACAAGGCCCAAAAGAACTCAGAATCAAGCCCAATATGCAAGAGCGCCAAGAGGAAGGCTGTGAAGTAAAGAACGTGGGTTTGAAGGCGAAATCTGGAGCGTCCAGATGATCTAAGGAGTTAGATTTTGCTTCGATGTATAAATAGTGTTTTCTTAGGAGAAAACGGGGTCACAAAACTGTTTTCTACATATTTTCTCTAAAAATTCCAAGTACTCAGCGTAGAAAGAAAGGAATTTCAAGGAGAAAGATGTACGGTTTGTGAACCATTTTATTGTACTTGTTTTACGATTAATGCAAGTTTACTTTACTGCAATTTACTGCATTTCAGTTTTGTCTTTGCTTTGAAGTTGTTGAATCGAGGCGATTCGAATCAATATACTTCATATTCTTCGTTAAGAAAACTAAAACACGTAAATGTTTATGAGACTTTAATGAACATTGAAACATTTTCCATTAAAAAACAAGCATAAGATTGTCCTGAGATTTCTAGTCAATCTCGCAAGTTTAAATACTTAGACTAGCGCTTGTTTACAAGTTTTCACTGTAAACAAATTGGCACGCCCAGTGGGACTGGTTTTGTGCTTTGTTTTTGTAGAAATAAGATTTTTCTGTGTTAGTAACCGCCATTAACGGTTATGGCTAGAACTCATCAAATGCATGGGTCTACAACCAGTCAATCTACAAGTTCTTCGAGTAGTGAGGGTAGTCTTTCTCCCCCCCCAGATTCGAACGTGGCGAGCATTACATCGACTTCGCCAATTCCTAGTGTAAGTGGTTCTGGATATATTCCAGGAACTACGATACCAATAACAACTATGGCGTTTCATTCTGTTTCGTCTGGTTTAAGACCACCTCCTATGGTCACAAACCCTTTATATGGTCCTATACTAACACCTACGATGGGTTTTCATTCAATACCCACGTCTGAACCTGAAAGATATACTACCCCTAGGGTAACTCCAACACCTTTAACCACTGCATCTGTGTTGTCTTTAAGACAACAGATGGATGAAAGTAACCATGACATGGTTAATCTCTTAACACAACAAATTGGAACTGTCTTTAACCCCTTAATTCAAAATACTAACGACAGTTACCAAATGTTAGCCTACCAAATGGGTCGAATTGCTGACTTCTTTGGCACTCCTCCCCTTCAAAATCAGCCTAGGATTAATCATGTGGCACCACAAATGATTTTACCTGCTATGTCTGCCACTCCTATTAACCCAAGGCCACCATATGTGATTCCCCAAGTTATCCCACAACAGGAGCCTGTACAAATGACCCAAGAGGAGTATCAATATCAAAACGAGGTTAACCAACCTCCTCCAATAGTTATGGTTCGAAGGAACCAAGATCCTGACGATGTGGTTCGAAATGTTCAGAACAATAATAATTTCGCCGCGCCTAATAACTTAGCAACTTTAGTCGAAACTATTCTGAACCAAAATGGCCTTAATATTGGTACTCGAAGGCCAAACTTCGTTTCTGCATTATCTGAGTATGTGTTGCAAACAGAGTTACCCAGAGGTTGGAAAGTCCCTAAATATACTAAGTTTGCAGGGGATACCAATGAGTCCACTGTTGAACATATTGCTAGATACTTAGCAGAATCAGGGAATTTGGCAAATAATGAAAACTTAAGAATGAAATATTTCCCTAATTCATTAACCAAAAATGCATTTACTTGGTTTACAACTTTGCCTCCCAATTCGATTCATAATTGGACTCAATTGGAACGATTGTTTCATGAACAGTTCTACATGGGCCAAACTAAGATAAGTCTTAAAGAGTTGGCTAGTGTTAAAAGAAAAACACAAGAGACTGTTGATGATTATTTGAATAGGTTCAGATCACTAGAGGCTCGATGTTTTACGTCAGTGCCTGAACACGAATTAGTCGAAATGGCTGCAGGTGGCCTAGACTATTCAATCAGGAAGAAATTGGATACTCAGTATCTTCGAGATATGTCTCAACTGGCTGATAGAGTTAGGCAAATCGAAAGATTAAAAGCTGAAAAAGCTAGAAATTCTAAGTTTCATAAAAAGAGAGAGGTTGCTTTCTTAGATTCATATGATAACGATGTTGGATATGAAACTGAAGATGAATATGTGGATATTGATGATAGTGATATTAATGTGGCAGAATTAAAACCAGGGCCTCCTTATACTTGTAAATTGTTAAGGCCTTCGAATGGAAAGAATCCAGTCGAACCAAAGAATGAAAAATATGCCACTAAAACTTATTCTTTCGATATTACTAAATGTGATGAAATTTTTGATTTGTTAGTGTCTGATGGTCAAATAGTTGTTCAAAAAGATTTGAAAATACCTCCAATTGAACAAAGAAAGAAAAGAGGTTATTGTAAATATCACAATTATTTGGGCCATAAAACTCATCAATGTGTTCTTTTCAGGGATCTGGTTCAACGCGCATTGAATGAAGGAAGGCTTAAGTTTGCTGAAAAAACTATGCCACCAATGAAAGTGGATACTAATCCGCTGTCAACTGCTGATGCAAGTCTTGTCGAAATCCTGGATTGCAATATGGTCGAAGTGTCAGAAGCTGATATGGCTGCCGCTATCAAGGCCATTCCTGAAAAAGAATATGACAAAAAAGTGCAAGAGGCTTACCCTGCTGCTGAAGAGGAATTGGTAGATTTCCTCAACAAGTGTAAGTTGAATAATGCTGAAGTCATGCTATGCCCTAGATGTAGTGCTGTGTGTGACAAGGAGGCGGTAACAAACCTAAAGAAGGTGCTGCCCTATGCTGATCACAAAATAAAATGGCCAAGTTCCAAGCCAAATAAAAAGAACTGGCCACATCAGAAAATTGATTGGAGTAAGTCCCATAATCAAAGGCTTTCTGTTCACCAGAGGCTAGGCCCTCAGAAAACTTATAAGCCATCCAACAAAGCACCTACAAATCAGTGGGTCAGTGGCCAATACGTGGCTTTCGACAAAAAATGGATGGAGAAGGGAAGCTCAAGCAATGTTAATGTGAAGTTTACTGCTGGGACTTCGAAAGTGATTGCTGAGTCCAAGGTTGTTGCTGGGGCGAAACCACAAGTTGGTTCGAAAGTGGTTGCCCAACCACCAAATTCACAAGTTGCAACAGAAGCCAACAAGTATGGCTACAGAAACAACTATAAGGGCAAGAATCCGATGACTCGAACCCAATGGCGCAGGTTCCAGCGCAGAAAGAAGGTTGCTGCTCAGCAAAATAAGGCTGGGGGCAATGCTGATGAGAAGGGGAAAGCTGAAATGGTCAAAGGACCAATACAGGAGAGGCTTGCTCCTATAAAAGAGTCAGATGCTGAGAACAACAAGGATGCTGAGAATGAAGCAGATTTCATGGAAGATGATGATCTTCTAGATGATGGATCTGACTTCGATGTGCTGGTGAATGTGGTATCTGTGCTCCCTGTGGAGTATGATGTTCCAACTGAAATAGAAGAGATAGAAGGGGAGTTCGAAGCTTTAGAATTGGCTAATCATAAGCCAGTGTGTTACTATGTAATGGATAATGGCTGCGTCGAGGCACAGGATGCTGTATTCGAGAGGCCAGATGGAGGGATGAGAAATCACTTAAAAGCCTTATTCATCAAGGCAAAAGTGAATGATGTAGGAGTTAATAAAATCTTAGTTGATGGTGGCGCTGTAGTCAACATCATGCCCCATTTCATGCTGAAGAAGTTGGGTCTATTCGACACTGACTTACATCCCCACAATGTGGTCTTAGCCAACTATGAAGGCAAAACTGGCCACTCACTTGGGGCTATACAACTTGAAGTTTGTGTAGGCAGCACAATTAGAAAAACTTTGTTTATGGTTATTGCTGCTAGGCCAAACTACAATATTCTGCTGGGAAGGGAATGGATTCATGGAGTTGGTGCTGTACCTTCTTCCCTTCACCAAAGGCTGATTTTGTGGAGAGATGATGGCCTTGTCGAAAATATAGAGGCTGATCAAAGTGCTTATTTAGCTGATTCGAGCACTGTGACTATTCAAAACTTCGACAAAAATTTGGCAAATATTGCTCCTTGTGGCGAGCAAGATGCTGCCTTCAATCCAAACATGGTAAGTCCTGATAGTGTTTACCACTCTATTAAGCTACATCCTACCCATGGTTTTATTTGGGAGAGGGAGCCAGTTAATGGAGCCTATGTTAGGGATGTTCGTCCACCAGCTTCTGGGTGGGGAGACTTTGACAATAGTCCTGATGTTTAAGTCCCCTGAATGGAGCAGGATTACGGCATATGCTGCCGAGAACAGAATACAAATGGCTATTGAGGCTATTGAATCTAGTGAAAATATGGCTGTTGAGGCCAATGGCAATATAAAGAATAAATTGGCAACAGGTGCCAATGCTTCGTTTCCTGGTAATAATCAGAGATTGGATTGTATTTATGATGAAGAACCTTTGGGTTTCGAAAAAGATCCAATTGGTTCAAATCAAAAAATGCAAGCCCAAGATCCTTTGCAAGAAATTGATATTGGAAATGGCTCAGTCAAAAGGGCAACTTATATTAGTGCCAATATTGATCCGGACTTGAAGGTAAAGATAATTAAATTGCTTAAAGAATACAAGGACTGTTTTGCTTGGGATTATAATGAAATGCCAGGATTGAGTAGAGAACTGGTTGAACATAGGTTGCCTCTTCGACCAGAGAAAAAGCCTGTGAAGCAACTTCCAAGGAGGTTTGCTCCAGAAATCATGACAAAGATCAAGACATAAATCGAAAGGTTGCTCAAGTGCAAGTTCATTAGAACAGCCAGGTATGTCGAATGGTTAGCTAATATAGTTCCTGTCATTAAAAAGAATGGATCACTTAGAGTTTGTATAGATTTTAGGGACTTAAATAATGCTACACCTAAAGATGAATATTCAATGCCTGTAGCAGAAATGTTAATTGATTCAGCAGCAGGCCATGAATATTTAAGCATGTTAGATGGCTATTCTGGCTATAATCAAATTTTCATAGCTGAAGAGGATGTTGCTAAAACTGCCTTTCGTTGCCCTGGTGCCTTAGGTACTTATGAATGGGTAGTGATGCCCTTTGGACTGAAAAATGCAGGGGCAACATATCAAAGAGCAATGAATTCGATTTTTCATGATTTCATTGAAATTTTTATGCAAATATATATTGATGACATTGTTGTCAAATCTTCATCTTCTGATGATCATCTAAGTCATCTTAGAAAGTCATTCGAAAGAATGAGAAAATGTGGATTAAAAATGAATCCACTAAAGTGTGCTTTTTGTGTACATGCAGGAGATTTCCTTGGTTTTGTTGTGCATAAAAAGGGCATAGAGATCAATCAGAATAAAACAAAGGCTATCATGGAGACACAATCTCCAGCAACGAAGAAACAGCTTCAATCTTTGCTTGGTAAAATCAATTTCTTGAGAAGATTCATTTCGAATTTAAGTGGAAAGGCTCACCCGTTTTCTCCACTGCTGAAGCTGAAGAAAGATGAGGTATTTCATTGGGGAACTGATCAACAGAAAGCATTTGATGATATCAAAGCTTACTTGTCGAATCCTCCTACTCTGATGCCTCCAATTCGAAACAAAGAGATGAAGTTGTATATTTCAGCGTCAGATACAACCATTGGAAGTATGCTTGCTCAAGAAGATGAAAATGGTGTAGAAAAAACTATTTATTATTTAAGTAGAGTTTTAAATGATGCTGAGACTAGATATTCTGTAATAGAAAAACTTTGCCTTTGTTTATATTTTTCTTGTACCAAACTTAAGCATTATATAAAACCAGTTGATGTTTATGTTTATTCCCATTTTGATATTATTAAGCATATGTTGTTAAAACCAATTTTGCATAGTAGGATTGGAAAGTGGACATTGGCCTTAACAGAATATTCGTTGACTTATAAGCCATTAAGAGCTGTTAAAGGCCAAATAGTGGCTGATTTTCTTGCTGAACATTCAGTAAGTGAAGCCCTCATAGAGTCTATTGATATTGAACCTTGGAATTTATATTTCGATGGATCTAGACATAGACATGGTACAGGAATTGGGATTCTTATACTTTCACCTTGTAAAATTCCCACAAAATTTAAGTATAAAATCAATGGGTCTTGTTCGAATAATGAAGCAGAATATGAAGCTTTAATTACAGGTTTAGAAATTCTTTTAGACTTGGGGGCAAGACATGTTAAGATAAGAGGTGATTCTGAACTGGTAATAAAGCAATTAACAAAAGAATACAAATGTATTCAAGAGCACTTAATGAAATATTTTGTGATTGCTTTTTCTTTGTTAAAACAATTTGAATCTTACGTGATTCAGCATGTGCCTCGAATTGAAAATCAAGAGGCAAATGATTTAGCACAAATTGCCTCTGGTTACAGAATATCGAGAGACACATTCGAAGAGTTGATCGAAGTAAAAGACAAACTAATCTCGAATGAAATCTCAAGTGGAAATTTGTCAATGCCAAAACATTTGGGGGCAGATGAACAGAATTTTCAATTTCAGGAGAATTTTAAAAATTCTGAGAGTTTTGAACATTTTGAAAGTTCTAACCTCCAAAATGTTAACATGCATTTTGAAAGTTTCGTAACAGAAATTTTTGTCATTGACAATTTAAGTGATACTGATTGGAGAAAGCCAATTGTTAACTATTTGGAAAATCCATCAGGAATTACTGATAGAAAAATAAAATACAAAGCCTTAAGCTATACCATCATTGGAAATGAGTTATTCAAGAAAACTCCTGAAGGGATTTTGTTAAAATGTCTTGGTGAAAATGAGGCATTCTTAGCCATTACTAATGTACATAGTGGTTCATGTGGTGCTCATCAAGCAGGCCATAAAATGAAATGGTTATTATTTCGAAGAGGTTTCTACTGGCCTTCAATGTTTAAGGATTGTATAGAATTTGCTAAAAGCTGTCAAGAATGCCAAAGGCATGCAGGTATTCAACATGTTCCTGCAAGTGAATTACATTCAGTAATTAAACCTTGGCCTTTTAGAGGATGGGCCTTAGATTTGATTGGTGAAATTAGGCCTGCATCGTCCAAAAACCAACGTTTCATTTTAGTCGGAGTTGATTATTTTACAAAATGGATCGAAGCGGTTGCCTTGCCAAAAGTTGATCAAGAAACTGTGATTAGTTTTATCCAAAATCATATTATTTATAGGTTTGGATTACCTGAAACTATCACTACTGATCAGGGAACAGTGTTTGTTGGACAAAAGATGCAAAATTTTGCTAATGAGGCAGGTTTCAAGTTGTTGACATCAACACCATATTATGCCCAAGCAAATGGTCAAGTTGAAGCAGCCAACAAAATTATAATTGGCCTAATTAAGAAACACATTGCCCAGAAGCCAAGGAATTGGCACAACACTTTAGACCAAGTATTGTGGGCTTGTAGAAATTCTCCTAAGGAATCTACTAATTCAACTCCATTTCGATTGACCTATGGTCATGATGCTGTATTACCTGTCGAAATCATGGTGCAATCTATAAGAGTTCAAAGACAAATGGAAATGCCTAGTGAGCACTATGAAAATCTGATGATGGATGAATTAGTTGATTTAGATGAAGAAAGATTGCAAGCTTTGGATGTTTTAATTAGACAAAAAGAAAGAGTTGCTAAAGCTTACAATAAAAAGGTTAAATGTAAAACTTTTAACGTAGGAGATTTGGTTTGGAAAGTTATCTTGCCTATGGATAGGAAAGATAGAGTCTTTGGGAAATGGTCACCACATTGGGAAGGACCATTTAAAATTTCTAGAGTGTTATCTAATGGTGCATACGAGATTCAAGAGTTAACTGTGGAACAGCGATCAGTGAACATAAATGGTAAATATTTGAAAAGATATAAACCATTGTTGCAAGAAATAAAGATAAGCACTGAGTAATTCGAAGCATAAATAATATCCAAATGGTAAAGAAATAATTTGCCATTAAAACAATATTAAGATGTCTGACATAACATAAGACATTATCCAAAATAGTGGCTTCAAAAGAGCAAAACATGTTCAGCAAAGTAAGCCATATTACATCAGGACACAACAAAAAGGATTACATAGAAAATTCAAAGATTGCTGATAGAACTACGCTGGAAAGTTCGATAAATCTCCTTAAGTTGAGAGAGCTTGATCTTCAGTAAGTTACTTTCTCTGTCAAAGCGCTTTGCTGCAGCTTGGAGGGTGGCAGCATCACTACATAACCTTAATCCTTCGTTCGCCTTAGCTTCGATCTGAGCAGGAGTTACTTCCGTGGCAAGCTCGAAATAATGTTTCTGCAACTCCTCTTCTTCAGCAATTTTCGTCTCGAGCTGCCTGATTTCTGCCTTCCACTTTGCAATGTTGTCTTCACAAGCAGCGGCTTTCAGATAGGCAGCAGTCACTCCTGATCTCATATGACTCACCTCATTATTACAAGCAGTTGCGTTAGCTAAAACTGAAGCATGAGCCTGCATTTGCACCTGATAAGACTTCTGCGCACTGATAAGCATTTGTTGATTCTTGGCAAATTGTTCGATCAGAGCCTCAACTTGGTTAACCAAAAATAGCATCGCTTCTTTGGTTCTATCAGTTTGCAGTTGCTGAAGCAGTGCTTTAAAGCTAAAGAAGGCATGAGGATCATTGTCAATAACTTCTAATACATCTCGTTGCAGAAATTCTTCGATGAACCTCGCCTCCAAGTGAGCTTGTTCGAGCTGGGCTGTTTCTTCGTTTCGAGTAGGCGCTGAAGTTCCCTCACTGTTGGTGTTGAAACTACCACTAGATAACAGCTTCTCAAGAGCTTCCTCTGGGGTAGATACATTTAGTCCTTGAAGAAGAGTTTCTGGGATCCCTGCTGCAGCAGATATTTTCGAGGTAGAAGATTGGGGATCAACGCTTGAACCCCCAGGCTGTGCAGAAAGGTCATCCTCGTTGCCAGACTCGAAGTATTGATCCAAGTTGGCTTGCTCAACGGAGGGAGACCTTTGGTTTGAAGCATTTTCTTGAGTTGCAGGTTCCGGGCCTTGGTGTTGTGGTTCAGCATTAGGGGTTGATTCAGTTTGATCCTTACCATTCGAGCCATCTTCAGTACCAACTTTGTCACCTTTAGGCGTGTCCTCTTTCATGTGATCATTATTCTCAGGGTGAACAGAAGTTTGACAATGACCTTCAGGATTGCTTTTTGGAGGCGAATCAGCAGTTGATCTTTCTTCGTGGATAGCTTCTTTCGACACGTGCTCATTAGCTGGAGTCTCTTTGCTATGATTGCCCTCAGAAGTTTCAGGTATGGTTGAGACAGGTACCTGACAAGAATATATAAAAAAAAAAAAAACAAGAAAATTAAAAGAAAAGAACGGTACTTAATAGCGTATTCTAAATATAGAGAAAAGCAGTAAACATACCTTGACAGGAGGAGGTTGAAAACAAGAGTTCGAACTCTCGTTTGTATGCTCAAAGACTTGATCCTGGAGAATATTTTGGGTAATACCTTTGTTGGCGCCTTGAGGCTCATTATCATTGACGCCGTGTGCGCTACCAAGTTGTTCGTTAGGAATGGAAATCTCAGGGGCAGTCGAAGTGGTTGAAGAATGAGTCTTCTTTGATTTCTTCTTCTTCTTATCTTTCGTTGGATTGACAATGAGAATTTCGACAGATGCGTCTTGGCTGACATCATCCTTGTGCTCTGTAGCTGTGTCTTGAACACTTCGATTGCCTTTCATCTTTTCTTTCTTCTTTGCTGGATCCTTCACAGAGGTGGTTGAATTTACTTGGCTGGAAACCTTGGTAATAACTCTGCCAAGATCAACATCTATGTTCTGTCGACGACAAACGTCGAGATATAAGAGCCAGATACGTAAGTGAAGAAGAAAGTATACATGAGAATAGGAAGGTATACCTGTTCATCAATGTCTGTCAAAATAACTTTATCCTTTCTAGATCTCTTTGAAGGTTTTTCAGTAACAGAACTGCTTGCCCTTTTCGAACCCTGTTGAGATGAAACCTCGAAATGTTAATTGTTGATAAAATTGTTTTAAGGGTAAAATGGAAACTGAAAGCCAATATATGGAAATTCATGCACCTTCTTGTCTTCTTTGACTGGTAGAGAAGCGGATTGTTGGGAAGAAGTTGAAGCCGCTCTAGATTTGTTTCCTGAGGAATAAATAAATTTGTTAGTCAAGAAATCAAAGGACATAGAAATAGAAGAAAGTATCATGAATGAAAGAAGTTACCTTTAGTTGTTGTTGCCTTGGCCTGTTCTAGAAGGGGAGAATGGAAACCACTCGAAACTTTAGCAAGCAGGAAGTTCTCGCTAGGAATTGAAATTGAGTAATGTCTCTCCCACCAATCCTGAAATTCATTAGTAGAGGAGATGGAGTTTTGGTACTCGAAAGGGGTGAGTTCATATTTATGTTTCTCAGTGTTCTTCAAATAAGATTTGAAATATCCTTCAGAAATGATCTTATGCCCTATACAGATACCTTCTTCATCTTCATAGAAACTTTGTGGGGTAAGTTGAGTGAGGCCAAATTGGCGAGATACCAAGTGAGGAAAGTATCCCACCAACCCAAAGTCTTTTGGCGCTGTGCCAATTCGACAAGAAAGCACAGTGGGATCTAAATAAGCTAACCATTGTGCAAGTCCAAACTCTTCGACCTCTTTAAGAGGAGGAAATGGTTGTACAAACCAGGAGGGTCCGATAATACGCTTGATGAAGGGAGCGTACTCTTCTTTAAAAGTCTTCAAATTTAGAAATATGTTGAAGTATTTCAAGAAGCTCTGTTCATAGTTTAGGCCTAAAGGTAGAGGAACTAAACGCACCAGTCGTGTCCCTTCGATCTGTCGCTTGCGTGCCTCAGCTTCATAATCCCCAGGAAGATAAAATTCTAGTGCGTTCTCGAATGTGGCATTGAGCCACAGTTGGAGAAGCCAAAATGGCCCAGCAGCCAAAAAAGTAGAACCATCACCAGTCTTTTTAAGGTTCTCACTTGCAAGTTGCATCGAAGCAAACAAACAACCTAAAATTAAACGTCCTAATCCAAATTGGCGACCTTCATGAAGTTGAATAGCCATAGGGATAAAGTGCTTAGCAACTTGCAAGGACTTTGAGCAAAAAATGTAATGAGAAAGCCACAGGGTAAGAAAAGCGACATGTTCGACATCGGATACTTCCTCTTCACCAACTGCATGGTTTTCTTGAATGTATTTCTGAAAGGTCTTTTCTTTTGGAGCAAATTCGATGGATGTGCCAGTTTTAGTTGGGTCGTAAGTTTCACCCAATGGGCTAAGCCCAGTTTTAGTTGGGTCGAAGAGTGTAGGAGTCATCATACCACATTCGAAGTGGAAAGTATTCGTAGATGATTCGAAGAAATGCAAAGCAGCGACTAGCATTTCCTGATGGTATTTAGGGCCTACCCTAGAGAGTTGGAGTAACTCGAAGATCCCAGAGTCTTTCCAGAAATCACCATAACCTACTTGTACCCTATCCATCCACTTTATGTACTCTTCATTGCCATAGTAAGGCGCTGATCTAAAGACCTTATTTGGGGGTTTAATAAAGTTGAAATTATAAGGTGAATCAATAAAAGCCCTAGGTTTGCAAGGTTCATGAACAGGGAAAATATTTAAGATGGCAGTGGTTTTACTCTTAGCATTGGGTAAAGGACCCCCAAAAGCGCAAGTGCGATCAGCAACAGTATAAGGAAACATTACCTGATTTTCCCAGATTTTGCGTCTCTCTGTGTTCATTACTGGTTCAGGCACTGTATTAGGAGGAAGTTTATTCAGGACCGTTTCGCTCCACCCTCCTGCTAAAGGAAGTTTCTTGGTTTTAGTAGAGCTTGAAGCCATTGTTTTTTGCGTTGAAAAGTATCTGGCAAATTTGAGTTCTGTTGGAAGAAAATGGTGAAGAAAGTTTGAAGCTTTTCTGTGATAGAAGAAAAGGAACGGAGAAGAAGAAGTGAAGAAGTTCAAGAATGCAAAAAGTGAAGCAGAAGTTGAGGAATCCTATTTATAGGGTTTTGAAAATAAAAAAAAAAAGGGCTAAGGAAAATTCAGAAACGCGTGCTTCAACTTCTAGCCTTGACACGTGGCATTTGTGTGCAGAAAAAGTAGGAATCATGATGGTTGTGGGAAACGATGTGACAGTTAATGGAAAAGGGCAATGATGTCTTGACGTTACAGCCGTCATTGGGAAGTGTGAAAGGTCTATTCAGAGTCTTTTCAAAAATGCCATTTTCTCTTTCGAATGCTTATTCGAAATTGGCATTTTTGGGGGGCAATTTGTTGGGTCATATTTTTATTTAAATGAATTTTAATGAAAAATGTTGGTCCAACAAAATAATGAATTGATAATAATATGACAGGTGTCATTGTTTTATTTCTGAAATCATCATCGAAAGCTATAGTTCGATTAAGCAAATTCGAATCACTATGAGCAAGTTCGATAGTTATGCTTAGTGATGGTTCCCGTCGAAGGCAAGAGTTCAATATGAGATTCGAAGCTAAGGAAATTGGAATATGGGTCAAATGAACAAGGCCCAAAAGAACTCAGAATCAAGCCCAATATGCAAGAGCGCCAAGAGGAAGGCTGTGAAGTAAAGAACGTGGGTTTGAAGGCGAAATCTGGAGCGTCCAGATGATCTAAGGAGTTAGATTTTGCTTCGATGTATAAATAGTGTTTTCTTAGGAGAAAACGGGGTCACAAAACTGTTTTCTACATATTTTCTCTAAAAATTCCAAGTACTCAGCGTAGAAAGAAAGGAATTTCAAGGAGAAAGATGTACGGTTTGTGAACCATTTTATTGTACTTGTTTTACGATTAATGCAAGTTTACTTTACTGCAATTTACTGCATTTCAGTTTTGTCTTTGCTTTGAAGTTGTTGAATCGAGGCGATTCGAATCAATATACTTCATATTCTTCGTTAAGAAAACTAAAACACGTAAATGTTTATGAGACTTTAATGAACATTGAAACATTTTCCATTAAAAAACAAGCATAAGATTGTCCTGAGATTTCTAGTCAATCTCGCAAGTTTAAATACTTAGACTAGCGCTTGTTTACAAGTTTTCACTGTAAACAATAGATCATTTATGTTGAGTTTTACAAAAATCTAAAATCGTTTGATATGTTATTGAAACACATAAAGATTAACGGTTTATGCGTTTTTATTCCCTCCCCTTCCCTCCCCACCCCTTCTTAAAAAAATAAACCAAACACAAATCATTAATAATATTCCCTCACCTCACCTCCCCTCCCCTCCAAAAACTCCCAACCAAACGACCCTAAGGGTCTGTTTGGTTCAATTGAGAAGGAGGGGAGGGGAGGGGAGGTGAGGGGAGAGATTTTTAAGGAGGGGAGACGAGGTAAAACATAATTTATTATGTTGACAAAATTACCCTCATTTTTTTATTAAAATTCAAAACTATCCTTGTTGGAATATTAAAATTCTATGTTTTATTTTTTTTTTACAACAAAAAAAATTTTAGGTTTTCTACTCATTAGAATTTTTTTTGTTATATATCCTTTAGTTTTTTTTTTTGACGTAATATATCCATTATAATTTAATCCTTATTTTGAGTTTATAAGGTTAAGAGTAAAAAAGTAAATTACTTCTCCCCTTCCCTCCCCTCCCCTCGTTAAAAAATTGAACCAAACATAAAAATTTAAAATATTCCCTCACCTCCCCTCCCATCCCCTCCAAAAACTTCGAACCAAACGGACCCTAAGAGTTATTGGGCCTAGTCCATTTTAAATGTAAAGTAACCCTAAAAACACCGGCTGTAATTGTTAATTGTGATTCTTTGAAATCGGAATATCGATCGATGGATAGAGTTTTGTTGCAGGAAAGAACTGTTGAAGGAGATGATCTCGTGGATATGAAATCGGAACGGAAACATGTTGAAAGTGTTAAGCGGCTGAGATCGGAATTTAAGCGGCTGAAATCGGAAGTTAAGCGGCTGAAATTGGAACGGAAGCAGTTGAAATCGGAGGTTGGAACATCAGAAATAACATTTTATAGAGTCCCCGATCGTAAAGTATGTGTATGTATCTCTTCAATTTTGTTGATTAATTTTGTTTGTGTTTCACTTATAATCGATTTGTCAGAATCCACGTTTATCAACCCAATAATTAGGGTTAGCCGAAGAATTAGGTGCCTGTTGTATGAATGGATTGTCTGGTTTTGTGTAATTGGCTGTTTGCTTCTTAGGGTCCTTTTTATCTGCTGTTTTGTTTCGCTTTTGGCTGGGATAAGAGTTGGGTTTTGTTGCTGCTGTCATCGCAATTTTCCTCTTTTCTTTACTGTAACTCTTTCCTTGTTCTTTTGCCTTTCTTTTGTACTTCTTGTGCAATTATGCAAGTTAATAAAAATTTTGCTGATTCCAAAATATAAAATTAGCTAATTTCTTTCAATTTCGAATTAGGGTTAGATTGAGTAGCCAGAACCAGACTTGTTTTAGAAACTTGGTTGCGAGACATTTTTGAAACCTAAGCACGGAGTGATTTCAATTCAATTATAGATAGGGTTTGTTATGTTATGGGCCGGGTGAGTACGTAATTCTTAATTGTGATTCTTTGAAGTTGAATATCATTATTGATGGATAGAGGTTTGTTGCAGGAAAGCATTGTTGAAGAAGTTGAGCGGCTGAAATCGGAAGTTAAGCGGCTGAAATCAAAACTTAAGCGACTACGAAGTGTATGTATCTCTTCAATTTTGATGATTAATTTTGTGTGTGTTTCACTTGATAGTCGAATTTGTCAGAATCCACGTTTATCAACTCAATAATTAGGGTTAGCTGAATTTTGTGTGTGATTTTTAATTGGCTGGGGTTTGCTTATATTTCTCCTCCGAACATCTCAATCTCGTTCGCTTGTATGGCTGGTATGGGGGTTTTGAAACATAGGAATAATTTTTTATGATTAATTTTGTGTTTCACTTCACTTAGTAATTTTAATGATTAATTTTGTGTTTCACATGATAATAATTTTGATGATTAACTTTGTGTTTCGCATAATCTCCATAACAATGATTCATTCTGGACAACTCAGCCCTTTGATGCCATTGACCCTCCACCAAATTCACTAAAACCTGGTAGAGCTCGTATTGTGCTTCCCGTTTCCATAACTGATGAAAATCGCCCTTTTCTCATTGAACTTTCCAAACTTGCTTTGGAAAAGTACAATGATGACAACAATCAGGTTCTAAACAATATCTCATTTAACTATCATTCCAATATTCATCCATCAACTTCATTATTATTATTATTGTTGTTCTAATTTTCTTATTTATCCAGGATCCACAATTTGAGCCGTTTGAGTTTGATGAGCTTCTCAAGTCAACCTTTGGAATTGGGAATGGCCGTAAGTATTATATTACCTTTAAAGCAAAACAATCTTCCGACGACGCATCTTCTAAAATTTTCCAGGGCCTTGTTTGGAGAAAGTTGGATGGGTCGTCTGAGGCCCGGACTTGTGACATCAAAATCTAACCATGGAAGGTTGAGTCATTTGGTCTTGGATGTTTGCTATGAATTCCATTGTGTATTTTGTTCCTTTTGTTTAACTCTATTATGTAGTTTAATACTCTTTTTTCTGGAATGAATGAATGGGTGTTATCAGATTCACAGAGCTATATAAATTTTAATTTTATTTTTATGACATCTCAATATACTTCATTGTTTTTTTGGATTTAATCCAACGTTAATTTTAAAACTACAAACAGTCAAGGAAGTTTACTTCAAATTAGAGGTGGGAATAGGCTAGGCCGAGCTAGGCTTTGTCAAGCCTGAGCCTAATCTGTCAAAAAAATCGAAGACCTAAGCCTGGTCTGTAGCCTATCATAGGCTTATATTTTAGGCTTGAGTCTGGCTTTTTGAAAGTCTAATGTGGCATGTTAGCCTGTTTCTACTTCACATTATGAGACTTAAATAAATAATTATATTTATTTTTAAAAATATTTATGAACTAATAAATCAACGTCCTTTCGATATTTAACATGATATTTTAGATAATTTGACTATATATGTCATCATATTTCAATTCTAGTTTATAATAATATATTTATATATGTAAAAAACTAAAGTAGATTAATAAACTTAAACTACTGAAAAAACTAATAAATTTATAATTTAATCAAAGTACAAATTTTAATATATCTATACTAATACTAATATATAAATGGGATACAAATTTTTGGGATGACTTTTTCATTATTCCTATTTTACCCTTAAAAAAAACTACCAAAAAAAAACTAACCACAATTTCCACATAAAAGTAGGTTTTCAGTTTTTTTATAGTAAAAAAAATAATATTTTTTTCTTCTTAATAACTAGCCACAACAAAAAAGGAGGTGAATTAGTTATCAATTAACTAAGTCCAATAAATATTTGCACAATAGAGAATATCTATCACATCAAACAAAAAAAAATATCGATCACACAAACGGGCACGGGACGTGTCCGTTTGGCGGCTAGTAAATAATAATAGTATTAAAACTATTATTCAAATTAACTTAAGTAGGTCGGCCTAATAGGCTAAAAGGTTTTTTTAATGGCCTGCGGCCTTACCTATTTAACTAAATAGACTTAGAAAAAAGTTTTGGCCTGCTCTATTTAATGAAATAGGTCGGCCTGGCCTATTCCCACCTCTACTTCAAATACAAAGTTACACTTTTTACGTTAATTAATCTGCATTACACTAGCGTAAGTCTTGTGGTGCTGATGCACGTGGTTAATTAAAAATATGTATAAAAAACATAATATTTATATATACAACGATTTTGTCAAAAAAAAAAAATATTAATGCTAAAAAATATAAAAACTGATATTTGTACAACGAAAAGTTGATAACTTTGGGACAACTCTCTCTCTCTCTCATACTCTTATCATAATTTTACCCATTTTCTCCTCCTCTCACTTTATTGTTTTTGTTACAAAAGAAAAATAGAGTTGTCTCAAAAAGTTGTCAATTTTGGATGTTCAAATAACATTGCTCAAAAAATATATATGTTATAGTTTTTTGTTTACAAATTACAAATATTTTACATATGTTTATATATTTAGGATTAACAAATTTTGTATATTTTTAATGTATTGGTGGTGACCAATAAATGTATAAGGTAGATAATGAAATAAGATATCAATTCAATCGTACAAATACAAATAGCATCATAAAACATAAAAACTAAATAAAATTTAAGTGAAGGTACAATTTATGCCATTTATTTCAAAACAATTACTACATTATATTTGTTATTCAAATAATTTTTATTTTATTCCAAAGAGTTGTAGTGTAATTGTTGATCATTTTGATGGTTATGATTAAAAAAAAAACAAGAGAGAGGAATAATTGAATTTTTCTCTTCTCACTCCCATGTTTCTTCTAGCCCTCCCTGAAATTCCAATTTTATCCTCATAATTTTTGGTAAACATTTTCCAAAATTCACATTTTTTCGGAAAATATTTTCCCAATTATACTTAAATGTAGTTTTTAGATTTATTTTTTTCCCACTCATATTCTAGTATTTCATATTTTTTTTGCAAAATTTTAACTTTTTCGGAAAACATTTTCCAAATATTCAAATATTTTTCAGAACGCAGAATCTGAAATTGCTTTGGAAAACATTTTCCAAAGCTATTTTGGAAAAAGGTTTTCCAAAATTCTTTTATATATATTATTAGAGCCGCAAATTTGTTGTTCTAACCTAATTTTTCACCAATTTCAATATTTTTTTCCCTTATTCTTAAAACTAATCAGTATCCAAACATAATTTAAAATATAATTGTGTTGATGGATGTGAGATATAAACATTCACGTCGACTCCATATGTTTTATAATATATCCTTAATATTAATATTCTAGACAATTTTTCTTAAATAGCTTGTCAATTGCTATGAAAATTCGGGGTAGAAATATTTTGGATTATGTTTGGATACTGATTAGTATTAAAAATAGGGTAAAAAATATCGAGTCTATGAAAAATCAGGTTAAAGCAACAAATTTGGGATTCTAATCAAATATAACAGAATTTTGGATAATATTTTCCAACATCAATTTGAAAAATGTTTTCCAAAACAATTTTGGATTCAACTTTCTGAAATATTTGAATTTTCAAAAAACGTTTTTCGAAAGAGTTAATTTTTTGGAAAATAAAATCTGAAATACTGGAATATGAATTGAAAAATATAAATCTAAAAACCATGTTTAAGTCCAATTCGAAAAAAAGAATCCAGAAAAATTTAAATTTTGGAAAATATTTTCCAAAAACTATTTATGAGGGCAAAATTGGATTTTTGGAGTGGTTGGAAGAAACATCGGGGGGAGAAGAGAAAAGTACGGAATAATTTGTATATATTATCAAACATCTAGGGGTGTATATATGCCAGATTGGATTGAGTTTGGCCAAAACCAAAACCCGAACCACATAGGGTACTCCAGATTGGGTCCAATAAAATAACTACCCGTTACAACACTGGGTCAGATTGGATAAACCCACAACATTGAGCCGGATGACTTTCCACTCCCCGATTACTTTGGACTTCCTGCCGGATAGCTTGCAGTCCGAATAACCGTCATTTTCCTAACCTTAATGTTCTTATTTAAAAAAATAAAAACATTCAGATATCCAAAAACCTTTTCAAAAAGAAATCTTTTTCTAATAAACCTTGACTTTTGTCAAGAGGCTTTTTCAAACTTTTTTTTTCAATAAATGCTTTAACACACTTAAGCATATTTAAATATTTTTAAAAGACTAAAAAATACAAAAACAACTAAAACATTTTGCCGTTTGGCTTTTGACTTTAAAACCTTTTATAAAGAATTTACACATGAGTCTTCTCTAGTTGAGAATTCATTTTCCCCATAACATAAGATAAGAAAAATATTGATTATTTTCCACTTAGGAGAGTTAGTGACATACTCGTTGATGTTTATCCGAGTGAGAGCCCTTTCTTATTATGAAACAAAGATCCATTTTTAGCATGTTTGTGGCGGATTAAACGGAGTTTAAAACTTAAGATGACAACTCGTCTTTTCTCCTAAAAACAATCAAACAAACTACTTTATAATTTTTACCCCAAACTACGAGATTTTGATCCTTAACGGGTACGTAGTGCACAAGACCTTGCGTCTTCCCAAATCAAAAATTAATTAAAAAAAAAATTCTTTTTCTCATCATCCCAATCATTTACAAGCAAATTTCTGTAGCACAAAAATACATATATTACAAGAGGTTCCTGTAGAGTATTACCGATGCTTAGGGTTCTAATACATTCCCTTTGTATAACTGATCCCCGTACCTTTGATATCTGAAAACTGCATCATTTTATTTTGTGGGTTTATTCGATATTTTCCCCTTCCTTTGGATAAATTAAAGTTTGGTGGTGAACCATCATTTTGCAAACCCAAGCTAATTAATAGCTTGTTGGCGTTCCAAAATCACCGCAACATTGTGGTAGAAAGAAATTTTTTCTCATTTGTAAGTTATAGGTAACTCTTAAAATCGTAGCCTATTCCTGCTTTTATCCACAATTGTTTAAGCGTGGACAAAATATTTGTGGCCTAAATTAAGGGAATTGGAGTTTAATTTGTTGCGTTGCTTTGTCTGGTTGATACATGCATGTTTCGTTGTTTTCTTATTGAACTTTCTCTTGTATTTTTTTTTGTTATTATATTTATATACGAATATACGATATATTTGGCATTAAAAAAAAGAGTTGGTCTTATTTATTATAAACAAACAGTCAATTATATCTACGACTATAATGATTCCTTCTTATAAAAATAAAAATCACCTAAATGATAATTAATATTGAAATTCATATCGAGGTAAATTATACAATGTTTGTAGGAATGAATTAAACTAATATCAGTACAAAATTCATTATAAATTCATAAAATAATACTAGAAAATTATAAGCTGACATTGTTCATATACTTCATCTTTAAGATTCTCATGAATAAGATTCCGTTCAAACCAACAACATCCATCAGAGCTATTAGTCCATCTACCAGCACCTATATAGAATTTGTCAAGAGAACTGAAAGTAATTTGCTTAAGTGAACGTGCATTCCTTAATAGGCAATTAGCCATCTCGATTACATTTGTGGAGCAAACACAACCACGTAATTCTACATATTTCAAATCATTATGAGAAAATTCTGCATATTCTTTTCTTTGCCTCTTAAATCCAACCATGTGTGAATTTTCCAAATGTAGATTTCTAATCTGAAAATTGAAAAATAACAATTATAATAGGACATATGTGAAAAGAGAAATCTTCAATATAACGATTAGAACAGAGTTATTGATAGCGTATTCATTATTTTTACGGTATTTTGTATCTATAAGTTATATTCACTATTCATTTTTTTTATCAAATACTTCAAATTTTGTCTACTAACTTATCAGCTACAATTTAACTATCAATTTGTCCAAGAAAGCCTAAATCATGAAATATAAAGCTTTGAATTTTTCTAGGAGTAAATGGGTTGAAATTAATCATGAAAATTTCGATAAGTTGTAATATCATTGCACCTAGAGCTGTAAAAACGGGTTTTAGAGACAGATTGCAAATACTATTAAATAAGAAAAATAAAACTTCTAGTTCAATAAAAATAAAACCACTGTAACACCCCGTTTTTCAAAAGCCAAAAAGGGCATTATTTTTTTTTTCTTTTTCAACTAACACTCAGAGTGCGCATAAAAGATTTTAAATGAACCGGCATTCAAATATACAAGGAACTCATTACTAAAAGGTGCTTCGACAAGCAAAGTGTATTTCCTGAATAATTACAATCCAAGTCTAAGTATCAAAACAAGTTAGAAATCCTATGCTAACCAAAAAGCACGGTGCACAAAACACACCGGCGCATAGTCTAACTAAACTAAAACTCCAGCCGCTCACTGGGGTCTGGAACAGCCACCGTCGTCACCAAGACCTAACCCATCATCTGGGTGGGATGAGCCCGCAAATGAAAGAAAGGGTCACCACAAAATATATAGTATGTATATATATAACCGGTGCGAGAGAGTATACAAATACCAAACATACAATTACCAACCGAGAAAACTCTTTAAACACATAGTCATTCCCACCAACGGATTCATATAAGCAATGCACACCTAGCCTATAATGCAACCTCTACAATGGAGGTGACAACCGATCACTGGTTCGCCACATGCATGATTTTCCGGAAAATTAACCTCTCCTCGAAGAGTCGTGGGGTAGGCAAAGCCACACAGAAATATACGTACCCGCACTAATAAGCCACACAAGGCAGGTGAAGTCACACAGACAAACACCAGGCGAAGTCACACAGACATACACCAACTCAATATAAATCCAGAAGGATTTGGCGAAGCCACACAGTCAAACGCCCGGTACGTAGGCAAAGTCACACAGACATACACCTAGGCACACAACTATGAAATGCATGGCATATATATCTCTTTGGCATATACAGGATAGTCACACAGACAAAATCCCCGCGTAGTCCTATCCGACGCACGCATTCATATATGCTCATGCAAACAATCACATAGCCTAAAGCCTATGCACAAGCCATCACAACCTACATACATTTTCCTAATCATATGTAAATTGCACACGAATTTATAACCACGTTCTCATCAACGAGAATACATAAGTACAAACATGCCAAGCACACAGCAAATGCATAAACAGCAAAACAAAACATGTCGTAACCGTTTTAAAAGACGGAAATAAAGTGGAGCCCTTACCTCGTCAAGCACTCAACTATCACACGATCACACAATACTTACTCGCTTCCTTAAGAAAGTGATTCTCTAAAACAATTCCACAAAGCTCCCAAGCTTGAAATGGACACAAATGGTGAGGAATGGAAAATTTAGTGAAGGTTGGAAAGAAGTAATGGAGTCTACGTGAAAGAGAGAAAGAATGGAGTAAAGGTTGTGATTTTCCTAAGTGACCAAAGTCATGAACCTCCTTACTATGCTAAAGCTCTTGCTAAGTAGTGGCCATTGGATCAAAAACACAATGCCAATACAAAACCCTAGCCATTGGATCAAACCAAACCAAATCCACTTGAGATAAAACTCTATACCTCATAGAAACACTCACACGTTCAGCTCTCGCGCGCCGCGACGAACGAAACTCACAAAAACCTAAAACCTACGGAAGGAACGTCTAACGTTTAACAATTCCAAAACTTATCGCCGAATATTTTTCCGCGACTGTAATTTTCTTCCATGCCTCAGAAAATTATTCTCAGAATATATCCTAACTCGCGCAGATATATAAAACTCCCATCCGAAACCTCACTTAAAACAGACGCAATAAGATTTTACAACGACGGGTAAAATCCTACTCGTTTTTCCAAAAACAAGAATAATCCAAAACTCGTTATTCTAAAACCACAAATAACTTCTTATACAAGCAACAGGATCACAAGACAAAAGTCTGTACAATTACAGTGCACGAGCACAAAACAGGCTCAATTACAGCAAAAACTACTAATTACACGATGTTTCGTCACACGAACACATCGAAACCCTAATATTCCTGAAACCAACTATACGATGAAATCTTGGGTCTTACAACCACTGTGTGATCTGGGTCATTTCTCTCTCGGCGCTCCTCCTCCGTGCACTACCGTGTTGTTTAACCTATTCAGATTCAGCCTCTGGCAACACGGGTAGGTTTTTTTGTGTTTCCAAAACAGTATTCAACTTCGAGTGATTTGTTTATCCTCCATCAAATTCATTTGTATTCAATATCTGATTACCGTATTTCTCTGTCAAATAAAATCACATTCATTCTCTTTTCGATCAGGTTATCCCCTTCCTATGTCGTTGCTGTTAGAGAGTTTTATTGAAGCTAGGAGTTTTCTTTTCATTATGGAGCTCATCAACTTTGATCTTTTTTTATTTGAACGAAATGAGAGGAAACACGAACTATGATCTGATTTTTTATGTTATTTTAGCCGGCTATGATCTCTTGAAGCCTATATATTGGTGTGATGTCATTTACAGGCTTACGCCACATCCACATGTTGAGCTTTACTATTTGGTTTTGTAGCCAAGGGAACATAATGATCGTCTATTAAACAAAGAAAAGAGGTGTTGATTTTTATTAATATTAATTCATGTGGCAATGTGTTGTGGCAGATGAAGGAGTAGAGATCACGTAATGGTCAATGCAAAGATAATAAGGACAATCTCATTTTGAACTTAGGTTTTTACTTTCTTTCTTTGAATTATTGTGCTTTTTGCTATTGATTTATTGTGCAAAGATAGTAAGGACATCTCATTCTTAATTTGTTTTTTCTTTCGTACCGCTGCAAAGGTACATTGACGGGGGCTGTATCATGCTCCTTTGAAATCCTCTTAATAAGAAAATGATACTCAGCCTCAAGGTCCAGATATGAAATGCAGGTTCCTTTTCTCCTTAATTCTTTTTAGGGATCATTAAGTGCTCAAATTGTATGATGATTATACAATTAGAATTCCAAAAATAACCTTTGTAACAATTAATTAATATGATCAATTTGTTTTTGTTGTGCAAATCTCCAATATGGTTTAGGGATCACATTTAAGTGCAAATCTCCTTAATATGATTAATAATCAATATGATGTGATTATTGATATACAAATCTTCTATAATTTCCTAATTATTGCTTTATTCAAATTTTTAATTCAAATATTGCTCTATAATTTCATAATATGAATCACAATCACAATATCAACTTAGAAGACAACTGTATCTAGCAACATTTTGAATTGATTAGTTACTAATCAAATTAAATCAATTATGATTATGATTGTGTCATAATCAATTATTGGAGAGATTTTTGTTTTCTAAGTTTAAAATCAAAGTTTAAAATTGGATTTCTCAAAAATACGCAACGGATAAAAATAAACTTCATTGATTCAAAAGATCAAAAGGAATTATTACAACAAAGGTTAAGGTGTCACATTTTAACTTCTAAAACGTTGCTAATAAAATGAATTAGTAACAATCTCTTACAAAAATGTTTTCCTACAAGATACACCTCTAGAAAATATTTAAGACAATAAAATTAAATCCCATATGAACCTTTCCCAAGTGTCCTAATCAGAGCGGAGCTTCGCCAAGCGGCTCGAATCAACAAAACAACACCTGGAAACCTGAACCCCCAACGGTTCAGCACATACACAAAACAAAGGTTAGATATTGTAACCGCAAAAGTGACTAATATAAGGCATATCAGACACTTAAACAAATAATCACAACATCAGAGATACAACACAGATGTACCCAACATGTATTAAATTTATAACAGACATGTTCAACACACTCAATTAATAGACAATTAACTTATTGCAATTAATCAATTATAGATCCATAATTCACATAACGTCATTTCAATCATTATTTGGAAACATAACCAAATTAGTAATCCACATTATAAAAGTATTAATCAAATCATCATTCAATTAATCACTCCTCAATTATTCAACAAGTAAAATAAAACATATTATGTCACATAACACATATCAAGTAAGAAACACATTCATCTCCTAATGCATCTAATGTCACATTAATGCAATGTTATCTAGACTCAACTAAATGCATGTGGTACCATCTACTCATTGTTCATTTTTAAGTCATGACGGACTATGCAAGGATAAATATATATCCCAATGTTCATTTTTAAGTCATAACGGACTGTCTCCATGGATAAACATATATCCATCTGCTCATTGTTCATTTTTAAGTCATGACGGACTCTATGGATAAACATATATCCAAATATATTTTAGTCAACCGCAGCTACTAAAATATCTGCTATACTTTAAGGTTCACTAAAGTATCTGCTCAACATACATATATGAATGCATGAATGTACAACTACCAAACATATGATACTTATACATTTCTACATCTCATGACTTGAATAACTTAATCCAATTTCACGCTTCATCTTCATAATTATTATCATTAATAATTATCTTCACATTTAAACATTCCAAATAATATCGAAATCAAATAACAACAATTAATCCTTAACTTCCAATCAATTGGCTTTACATAACTCATTTCATCAACAATTAATTCATCATAAATCATAAACTCAATTCATCATCATAAATCATCATAAAACATCAACTCAATTCATCATCATAAAACATCAACTCAATTAATCATCATAAACTCATGTAGAATACAAACACATCACATTATAACGATCCAAAATGGATATCAATTCATACTTCAATAATTACTCATCAATTTCAATTAATTGAATTCACTAAATTTACTCTACATTTAAAGTCATGTCAAAATTGAGCAAACATCATTAACCAAAATATATATATATATATATATATATATATATATATATATATATATATATATATATATATATATATATATATGGATTTACTCTTCGAAGAGACTGAAAATTTTCAGACCTCCTATTCAGGAAAATCCATTTATGAATGGAATATAGATGGCTTAAATGATAAGCAAATTATTGATATGATACATAGAATGATTATGTACTCTACTGTCTGTAAGCAGCATCAAAACACAGATAGTTCTATAGCCTCTTTTATAACAACAGGTTTTGTTGGCCAGCTTAGAGGTTGGTGGGATCATTATCTTAGTGATGCCCAAAGGAAAGAAATTCTTTCTCATAAGAAAATTATTAAGATAGAAGAAAGTGGTAGTTCTTCTATAACCACCACAGCTATGACTGGGGAGGAAGATGCAGTTTATACACTGTGTTTATCTATTTTGCAGCATTTTGTAGGGACTAATATTCCCATAGCTGAGAAGCTTAATACTCTTCTCCAAAACCTTAGGTGTCCTTCTTTAACCCATTTTAGATGGTATAAGGATACTTTTTTATCCAGAGTTTTCCAATTAACAAACCCCAATGCGGTACATTGGAAGTCAAAATTTATTGACGGATTACCTCATTTATTTAGTGAGAAAGTAAGGCAATCCCTTAGAAATAAAAATGATGGGATCAATATAAACTATTCTGATTTAACCTATGGCCAAATTATTAGTGCCTGTGTCAATGAAGGTTTAAGTTTATGCAATGACATAAAATTAAAAAATCAGCTCAAAAAGCAACATCTCACAGAAAAACATCAATTGGGAGAATTCTGTGAACAATTTGCTTTTGATTTAGGAAAGCCGCCTTCTAAAGAGAAGAAAGGGAAAAAATTATCTAAAACCTCTAGAAACCCTAGAAATAACAAACCTTTTAGAAAAAAAGGTTCGAGAAAGAAGAAAGGTTTAGAGGATAAACCTTATAAACCCTATCCTAATAAGAAAAGGAAGGCTAAGAAATTAGACATTACTTGTCATAAATGTGGTAAGATTGGTCACTATGCCAATGAGTGTAAGACTAAAAAGGCTCTCAATAATATTGAGGATGAAGAGCTTAGGAATCAATTAGCCAAAGTTTTATTAGTAAACTCTGAATCAGAAGAATCTGATAATATATCAGAAGAGGATGTTGAGTCAATCACTAATAGTGAAACTAGTGACTCAGACAACAATGATTGCCAGTGTAATGATTTAAATTACTGGAAATCCATTGTTGAGATGAATGGTTTAAATGTTCTAACTTCAGAACAAGACCAAGCTTTAAAAGCTTTAGAATCTATTTCAGATAATACTCTGAAGAGGAAGATGATTGAGTTCCTTATTAAAGAAAATACAAAGGAGAAATCTCCTATTATCAATGAAGCACCTTATCAGCTTAGTGAAGTTTTATCTAGATTTCAACAAGCTAATACTAGAGAAACTCCTGTTTCTCTTGTTGATTTAAAGAGGGAAATTAACTCTTTAAAATCTGAAATTACTCAGATTAAACATGATAATATTATGATAAATCACAGGATTGAAATTCTTGAAAATAACAAGGATTTCCAATCAGGTCCTAGCAACAATGGTGATCATTATCTTAATATTCTTCAGAGAGTAACTTCTCAAAAATGGTATACCAGAATTACTTTAATTGTAAACAAAACTTTTATTTTAAAAGATGAGGTAGCCCTTATTGATAGTGGGGCAGATCTCAATGTTATCCAAGAAGGAATTATTCCAACAAAATATTTTGTTAAAACCACTCAGGGTCTTACCCAGGCTAGTGGTAGTAAACTTCAAGTTAATTTCAAACTGGAAAACGCTTATATATGCAAAAATGATATTTGCATACCTACTCCTTTTATCCTGGTTAAAAACTTAACCCATAAAATTATTTTGGGAAATCCTTTTTTAAATGTGATTATGCCTATTACTGTTAATCAAAAAGGTATTAATACCATTTTTAAAAATAAAAATATTACTTTTGATTTTATTTATGATCCTCATACTACTATGATAAATGAGGTTAAAGAGTTTTTAATAAAAAGAAAAGAAAAGCAAATATGTTTTTTAAGGGAAGAAGTTAGTATCCTTGGTATTAAAGAGCAACTGGAAAAGGATAGTATCCAACTCCAGATAAAAGATTTAGAAAAACAATTCCATATGGAAGTTTGTAGCGATCTTCCTAATGCCTTTTGGAATAGAAAACACCATGTTGTTTCTCTTCCTTATGAGGATGACTTTAAAGAAAGTCAAATTCCTACAAAGGCTAGACCTGCTCAAATGAATCAAGAATATCTTGATCTTTGTAAAAAGGAAATTGAATCCTTATTAGAAAAAAAGTTAATAAGACCTTCAAAATCTCCTTGGAGTTGTACTGCTTTTTATGTCAACAAAGCAGCTGAAAAGGAACGCGGTGTTCCTAGATTAGTTATAAACTATAAACCCCTTAATAAGGTGTTAAAATGGATTAGATATCCAATTCCTAACAAAAAAGATTTGTTAGATCGTCTTAATAATTCAATTATATTTTCAAAATTTGATATGAAATCTGGTTATTGGCAGATACAAGTAAATGAGACTGATAGGTACAAAACAGCTTTTGTTGTACCATTTGGGCACTATGAATGGAATGTACTCCCATTCGGGTTAAAGAATGCCCCATCTGAATTTCAAAATATTATGAATGATATTTTCAACCCTTATTCAGATTTTATTATTGTTTATATTGATGATGTTTTAGTTTTCTCTAAAACCATAGAACAACATATTAAACATTTGAAAATATTCAAAAATATTATTAAACACAATGGTTTGGTTTTATCTGCTCCTAAGATGAAAATTTTTCAGATTAAGATCAGATTTTTAGGTCATGAAATTGACCAAGGAACAATTGTCCCAATTAGTAGAAGTATAGAATTTGCTTCTAGATTTCCTGATGTTATTACTGACAAAACTCAATTACAAAGATTTTTGGGTAGTTTGAATTATATTTCAGATTATTATGGTAATTTAGCTCAGGATACTGCTATTTTATATAATAGGCTTAAGAAAAATCCTAAGCCATGGACTGAGGAACATACTCAGGCTATTAAGAAAATAAAAGCTAAAGTTAAATGTTTGCCTTGTCTAACTTTAGCCAATCCTAAATATTTTAAGATTGTTGAAACAGACGCCTCTAATATTGGATATGGAGGTATTCTTAAACAAATTATTCCTGAGACTTCTAAAGAAGTTCTGGTTAGATTCACTTCTGGAAAGTGGAACGAGACTCAGAGAAAATATTCTACTATTAAGAAAGAAATGTTATCTATTATCAAGTGCATTTCAAAATTTCAAAGTGATCTTTTAAATCAAAGATTCTTACTTAGAATTGATTGTAGCTCTGCTAAATCAATAATTGAAAAAGATGTTAAAAATTTAGTTGCAAAACAAATTTTTGCAGGATGGCAAGCTCAATTATCTGCCTTTGATTTTGATATTCAATATATTAAAGGTGAAAATAATTCATTAGCTGATTTTCTTACTCGTGAATTTTTGCAGGGCGAATAGGATATGTCAGGCCCCTTCAGGGGGAGAGGTCGTGGCCGAGGAGGTCATGGCAGGGGCAGGGGAGTTAATATTAATTCCTCTCAAGAATCAAACATTCCTCTAATAGGGGATTGGACTACAGTTGCTTATAAAAATAAGCAAAACCCTAAAAAAGAAGAAGCATCTTCTTCAAATTCACAAAATAAGTTAATAACTTATAAGGACACTGCCGTCAGCGATCCGGATCAAATTATTGAATATTTAGAGAATCCGGTTACAGAAAGAATTATGTTTATTGAACATGATGACATAAGCCAAGCCAATAATGATGGTTGGTCTATTAGAACAAGATATCTTGATTCTAGAGGATATCCTGGGTTATATGGGAAGTCAAGACCTAATCTTGAAATTCTTTTAACTGTTACAGAATCTGTAACTATAACCCATTACTACCAGGGAAATAATCCAGAAAGTTTTATAAACTTTTCAAAATGCCACATTAATAAAATTTTGCTCCCTAGAGAATGGGGGTTTAATCCCAATGGTGAAAAAGCTATAAAAATAGCTGAAGGAAAGTATATATACTTTAATTACTGGGATTATATCCAAGCCTTTTCACAAACTTTTTATTATCAAAATCCCAAGAATAAACATTCTTGGTTTTTCTCTGTAAATCCAAATATTTTGGTTTCTGATTTACCAAATTGGTTCTTTGAATGGTGGACTAAATTTGGTCCTTCTTTGGAAATTCTACCAAAAGAAATATTAGACCTTTACAAACCATGGTGTGACAATAGCACTTTGGTTTCAAAAATAGCATCATGCAAATTGATCACAGGACAATGTCCTGCCATATTTTTTATAAAATTCCAAATTCCTTGGATATGGAGGTGGTCTTTAAACATCTCAAAAGACAGGTTTAATATACCCATTCTAGAAAGAAGTTTTTTCTTTAAATGGTGGAACAAAATGTCCCCAGAAGATGTTCAGAATATTATTAAATCCATTAATAAAGACATTCAGGAAGATGAAGCTAAAAAATCAAAGGTTCAAGATGCTTCACAATTTTCCCTGGCTCAAATGAAGAGCTATTTCCAGAAAAAATATCCTAATGAATCTGAAGATGAAATTATGATCAGAACACTAGATCATATGAAGGCCCAGTTCTTCAGAACTTTTCCTATGGGTAAAGAAGATGCTATGTCCACTTCATCTCAAGGATCAATGAATATCCTGGCTGGAGAATCCCAGCCTCCTACACCAGAAGATTTTTGGGAAGGACTTATTGAAGGAATGGTTCAAGAGAAGAGGTCTCGAGGAGGGAAGTAATCAATTTCCCTAGTCAGAATCACCAATAATCTTATCGGCCACAAAAATGACCGAATAATCTACTTTTATAAAGTTGTTTGTTTTTAGTAGTAGTCGTGTTGTAATCCTTTTTCTTTTTCAAAAAGCTAATTAGTGTGTCGATGGGGCCCATCATAGTGCACCCGGCATTATTAGTTTTTTGTCGTTTGTGTACCGGTTGCTGTAGGTTAAAGGCAACCTATTTACCGGAGTAAATAGTGCTCCGTTTTTTCCTCTATATAAAGAGGTTTTACCTTCAGTTTAGAGGTAGAACTTTCCTTCCTCTCTTGTAATATTTCTCATATTATAAATAAAATATCTTTGTTGTTTGTGTATATCCGCTGCTCTCTGTCTAAAATATCAATTGATCCGATCCAGCTCTACAACTTTTTACCAATAATCTTGTCGGCCACAAAAATGACCGAATAATCTACTTTTATAAAGTTGTTTGTTTTTAGTAGTAGTCGTGTTGTAATCCTTTTTCTTTTTCAAAAAGCTAATTAGTGTGTCGATGGGGCCCATCATAGTGCACCCGGCATTATTAGTTTTTTGTCGTTTGTGTACCGGTTGCTGTAGGTTAAAGGCAACCTATTTACCGGAGTAAATAGTGCTCCGTTTTTTCCTCTATATAAAGAGGTTTTAGCTTCAGTTTAGAGGCAGAACTTTCCTTCCTCTCTTGTAATATTTCTCATATTATAAATAAAATCTCTTTGTTGTTTGTGTATATCCGCTGCTCTCTGTCTAAAATATCAATTGATCCGATCCAGCTCTACAACTTTTTGGTATCAGAGCCTGGTTAAAGGTAATGAATTTTCTTGGCTAAACTTGTTGTTATGGAAAATTAAATACTTAATTAAAATCTAATAAGTAAAATAGTTCTTATGAACTAATTATTCATTGAATCAAGCTTCAAGATTAAGTATTGCAATGATTCTAACTATACTCGCTCTTTAGGGCATCTTTAAGGCCAGGTGTGCCGTTATGTTATGTCGGTGAGCTTGAGTAACTTTATTAGAATCATTTCATTTTTGAAACAAAGCCTTGAAGTTTGGATCTTTGGATAATAGATAAAAAGAACTATATTACTTGTCAGATTTTGGTTATGATATTTAATTAACCATAACATCCTAGCCAACCCTAATCTATTTACCTTAATGGATGATAATGATCATAATATCAAAAATGAAGAACTTATGGAGTATCCTATGGATGCTGAAAAATTAAACAAATGGATTATTCCATCCGTTCCTTCAAAACAAATTTATAAATTTGGAATTTTTGATATATCTGCAAGATTTGCAGTAAAGACTATTGAACAAACTGTTCAAGTTTCTGGTAACCATCAGACTATAAAATTATTAACTAAAAAGGACTTACAACCTTTTAAAGGACATAATTTTGTTCATATAGGATTAATACAAATTGCTTTTAAACCTTTAACCTTATTAGGTCTAAATTCCAGCCTAATGGCTTATGTCAGAGACAATAGATGTAAAGATTTTAAACAATCTCTAGCCGCTGTTATTGAAACTAGTCTTTGTCATGGACCAGTTTATTTTGATGTTTCTCCTAATTTAAGTTTATCTTTAACTGACAAAAATTTAGATGACACTTTGCAGTTAAATATTCATACCAATGGGTATAATTATAAACAAGGCAGTGAAGTTATTGCTGTTTGTTATAGAGTTTATTATAAGGTTTTAAATACCTTAAATCCAAGGGTAAAACAAATTAGTTTTCCGGGAACTACAACATTAGTTCAGACAAATTTGTTGACATCTAATGTTGCTACCAATAGAATGATTAGATGGAATGAAATAACATTCCCAGAATCATGGTCTTTAAATCAGGTTATAGATCCTGAACCTGTCCTTAATAAGGACATTGATCAAATTATACAAACATCTGAAGGAGATGTAGAGATAAAATTTAACTCTCAAAGAAGTTTTAGAATACCTAGAACTTTATCTGAAAGATATCAAGATTCTGAATACTATTCAGCTGTTTCTGCTCCTAGTAGGGCATCTACTTCTAGGATTAAAGAAGAATTTGAAACAGTGGAAAATATTTGCATAAGTGAGAACAAAATTCCACATGGTATTTATCAATCCAATAAAGAAGGTAGAAAATCTCCTACCATATCTGAGATGAGTTTTCATCTCCAAGAAAATTAGGTTTTATGGATTTAAGACCCAATAGTGTTTGGAGAAAGCTCATCAATGATGAGTTTCAACATGAAAGATATACTAATTTTAGGAATTGGTATTTTAAAACCTTTAAGCCTTGGGAGTTATCCAAGTTTAAAGAAGAATTTTATAATCATTTAAATCAAACCCAAGATTATATTCCTTTTGTAAAATGGTTTACAAAGTTTTTTATAGAAAAAATGAAAAAAGAGATTATGGTTTTACAATCAAAGTCTTGGTTAACTAAGGAAGGTAATATTATTACCTCTCCTTTTCCTCCTGAAAAATCTTTAACTTTGGGGAAAAATGTTGAAGCTACAGCTTATTTAGCTGTTCAAAGTAAAAAGGCTGATAATAATATTATCACTCTTCAAGAATTCAATTCGGTTATTAGATCACAAAATTATACTAATAGTTTTTTAAATTGCCTTGGAAATCAATTGGCTTCTATTGAGCAAGAATTAATTAATTTGAAAAATTTGTTTGAAAAACAAATCCAGAATAAAAAGGATTATGAGATTAAAATTGAAAGTACGGATGATACTCCTATTATACAACCTCCTATTCATATTGAAGGATTTAAAATTCAAAAGGATAGTGATGAATTTGCTAATATCCTGGATGAAAAACTTAAACAATTGCGTTTAAGTGTTATTAATAAAAGAGACTTATCAGAAACTGATAATGTTGAAGATTTAGAAGATATTGAGCAATTAGCAACTATGTTTGCTAGCCAGGACATTAATGGTAATGTCAACCCTACTATAAATCCTATTTACACTCCGAGGGCTTTAGACAAGATTATTGGTGATTCTGACTAGGGAAATTGATTACTTCCCTCCTCGAGACCTCTTCTCTTGAACCATTCCTTCAATAAGTCCTTCCCAAAAATCTTCTGGTGTAGGAGGCTGGGATTCTCCAGCCAGGATATCCATTGATCCTTGAGATGAAGTGGACATAGCATCTTCTTTACCCATAGGAAAAGTTCTGAAGAACTGGGCCTTCATATGATCTAGTGTTCTGATCATAATTTCATCTTCAGATTCATTAGGATATTTTTTCTGGAAATAGCTCTTCATTTGAGCCAGGGAAAATTGTGAAGCATCTTGAACCTTTGATTTTTTAGCTTCATCTTCCTGAATGTCTTTATTAATGGATTTAATAATATTCTGAACATCTTCTGGGGACATTTTGTTCCACCATTTAAAGAAAAAACTTCTTTCTAGAATGGGTATATTAAACCTGTCTTTTGAGATGTTTAAAGACCACCTCCATATCCAAGGAATTTGGAATTTTATAAAAAATATGGCAGGACATTGTCCTGTGATCAATTTGCATGATGCTATTTTTGAAACCAAAGTGCTATTGTCACACCATGGTTTGTAAAGGTCTAATATTTCTTTTGGTAGAATTTCCAAAGAAGGACCAAATTTAGTCCACCATTCAAAGAACCAATTTGGTAAATCAGAAACCAAAATATTTGGATTTACAGAGAAAAACCAAGAATGTTTATTCTTGGGATTTTGATAATAAAAAGTTTGTGAAAAGGCTTGGATATAATCCCAGTAATTAAAGTATATATACTTTCCTTCAGCTATTTTTATAGCTTTTTCACCATTGGGATTAAACCCCCATTCTCTAGGGAGCAAAATTTTATTAATGTGGCATTTTGAAAAGTTTATAAAACTTTCTGGATTATTTCCCTGGTAGTAATGGGTTATAGTTACAGATTCTGTAACAGTTAAAAGAATTTCAAGATTAGGTCTTGACTTCCCATATAACCCAGGATATCCTCTAGAATCAAGATATCTTGTTCTAATAGACCAACCATCATTATTGGCTTGGCTTATGTCATCATGTTCAATAAACATAATTCTTTCTGTAACCGGATTCTCTAAATATTCAATAATTTGATCCGGATCGCTGACGGCAGTGTCCTTATAAGTTATTAACTTATTTTGTGAATTTGAAGAAGATGCTTCTTCTTTTTTAGGGTTTTGCTTATTTTTATAAGCAACTGTAGTCCAATCCCCTATTAGAGGAATGTTTGATTCTTGAGAGGAATTAATATTAACTCCCCTGCCCCTGCCATGACCTCCTCGGCCACGACCTCTCCCCCTGAAGGGGCCTGACATATCCTATTCGCCCTGCAAAAATTCACGAGTAAGAAAATCAGCTAATGAATTATTTTCACCTTTAATATATTGAATATCAAAATCAAAGGCAGATAATTGAGCTTGCCATCCTGCAAAAATTTGTTTTGCAACTAAATTTTTAACATCTTTTTCAATTATTGATTTAGCAGAGCTACAATCAATTCTAAGTAAGAATCTTTGATTTAAAAGATCACTTTGAAATTTTGAAATGCACTTGATAATAGATAACATTTCTTTCTTAATAGTAGAATATTTTCTCTGAGTCTCGTTCCACTTTCCAGAAGTGAATCTAACCAGAACTTCTTTAGAAGTCTCAGGAATAATTTGTTTAAGAATACCTCCATATCCAATATTAGAGGCGTCTGTTTCAACAATCTTAAAATATTTAGGATTGGCTAAAGTTAGACAAGGCAAACATTTAACTTTAGCTTTTATTTTCTTAATAGCCTGAGTATGTTCCTCAGTCCATGGCTTAGGATTTTTCTTAAGCCTATTATATAAAATAGCAGTATCCTGAGCTAAATTACCATAATAATCTGAAATATAATTCAAACTACCCAAAAATCTTTGTAATTGAGTTTTGTCAGTAATAACATCAGGAAATCTAGAAGCAAATTCTATACTTCTACTAATTGGGACAATTGTTCCTTGGTCAATTTCATGACCTAAAAATCTGATCTTAATCTGAAAAATTTTCATCTTAGGAGCAGATAAAACCAAACCATTGTGTTTAATAATATTTTTGAATATTTTCAAATGTTTAATATGTTGTTCTATGGTTTTAGAGAAAACTAAAACATCATCAATATAAACAATAATAAAATCTGAATAAGGGTTGAAAATATCATTCATAATATTTTGAAATTCAGATGGGGCATTCTTTAACCCGAATGGGAGTACATTCCATTCATAGTGCCCAAATGGTACAACAAAAGCTGTTTTGTACCTATCAGTCTCATTTACTTGAATCTGCCAATAACCAGATTTCATATCAAATTTTGAAAATATAATTGAATTATTAAGACGATCTAACAAATCTTTTTTGTTAGGAATTGGATATCTAATCCATTTTAACACCTTATTAAGGGGTTTATAGTTTATAACTAATCTAGGAACACCGCGTTCCTTTTCAGCTGCTTTGTTGACATAAAAAGCAGTACAACTCCAAGGAGATTTTGAAGGTCTTATTAACTTTTTTTCTAATAAGGATTCAATTTCCTTTTTACAAAGATCAAGATATTCTTGATTCATTTGAGCAGGTCTAGCCTTTGTAGGAATTTGACTTTCTTTAAAGTCATCCTCATAAGGAAGAGAAACAACATGGTGTTTTCTATTCCAAAAGGCATTAGGAAGATCGCTACAAACTTCCATATGGAATTGTTTTTCTAAATCTTTTATCTGGAGTTGGATACTATCCTTTTCCAGTTGCTCTTTAATACCAAGGATACTAACTTCTTCCCTTAAAAAACATATTTGCTTTTCTTTTCTTTTTATTAAAAACTCTTTAACCTCATTTATCATAGTAGTATGAGGATCATAAATAAAATCAAAAGTAATATTTTTATTTTTAAAAATGGTATTAATACCTTTTTGATTAACAGTAATAGGCATAATCACATTTAAAAAAGGATTTCCCAAAATAATTTTATGGGTTAAGTTTTTAACCAGGATAAAAGGAGTAGGTATGCAAATATCATTTTTGCATATATAAGCGTTTTCCAGTTTGAAATTAACTTGAAGTTTACTACCACTAGCCTGGGTAAGACCCTGAGTGGTTTTAACAAAATATTTTGTTGGAATAATTCCTTCTTGGATAACATTGAGATCTGCCCCACTATCAATAAGGGCTACCTCATCTTTTAAAATAAAAGTTTTGTTTACAATTAAAGTAATTCTGGTATACCATTTTTGAGAAGTTACTCTCTGAAGAATATTAAGATAATGATCACCATTGTTGCTAGGACCTGATTGGAAATCCTTGTTATTTTCAAGAATTTCAATCCTGTGATTTATCATAATATTATCATGTTTAATCTGAGTAATTTCAGATTTTAAAGAGTTAATTTCCCTCTTTAAATCAACAAGAGAAACAGGAGTTTCTCTAGTATTAGCTTGTTGAAATCTAGATAAAACTTCACTAAGCTGATAAGGTGCTTCATTGATAATAGGAGATTTCTCCTTTGTATTTTCTTTAATAAGGAACTCAATCATCTTCCTCTTCAGAGTATTATCTGAAATAGATTCTAAAGCTTTTAAAGCTTGGTCTTGTTCTGAAGTTAGAACATTTAAACCATTCATCTCAACAATGGATTTCCAGTAATTTAAATCATTACACTGGCAATCATTGTTGTCTGAGTCACTAGTTTCACTATTAGTGATTGACTCAACATCCTCTTCTGATATATTATCAGATTCTTCTGATTCAGAGTTTACTAATAAAACTTTGGCTAATTGATTCCTAAGCTCTTCATCCTCAATATTATTGAGAGCCTTTTTAGTCTTACACTCATTGGCATAGTGACCAATCTTACCACATTTATGACAAGTAATGTCTAATTTCTTAGCCTTCCTTTTCTTATTAGGATAGGGTTTATAAGGTTTATCCTCTAAACCTTTCTTCTTTCTCGAACCTTTTTTTCTAAAAGGTTTGTTATTTCTAGGGTTTCTAGAGGTTTTAGATAATTTTTTCCCTTTCTTCTCTTTAGAAGGCGGCTTTCCTAAATCAAAAGCAAATTGTTCACAGAATTCTCCCAATTGATGTTTTTCTGTGAGATGTTGCTTTTTGAGCTGATTTTTTAATTTTATGTCATTGCATAAACTTAAACCTTCATTGACACAGGCACTAATAATTTGGCCATAGGTTAAATCAGAATAGTTTATATTGATCCCATCATTTTTATTTCTAAGGGATTGCCTTACTTTCTCACTAAATAAATGAGGTAATCCGTCAATAAATTTTGACTTCCAATGTACCGCATTGGGGTTTGTTAATTGGAAAACTCTGGATAAAAAAGTATCCTTATACCATCTAAAATGGGTTAAAGAAGGACACCTAAGGTTTTGGAGAAGAGTATTAAGCTTCTCAGCTATGGGAATATTAGTCCCTACAAAATGCTGCAAAATAGATAAACACAGTGTATAAACTGCATCTTCCTCCCCAGTCATAGCTGTGGTGGTTATAGAAGAACTACCACTTTCTTCTATCTTAATAATTTTCTTATGAGAAAGAATTTCTTTCCTTTGGGCATCACTAAGATAATGATCCCACCAACCTCTAAGCTGGCCAACAAAACCTGTTGTTATAAAAGAGGCTATAGAACTATCTGTGTTTTGATGCTGCTTACAGACAGTAGAGTACATAATCATTCTATGTATCATATCAATAATTTGCTTATCATTTAAGCCATCTATATTCCATTCATAAATGGATTTTCCTGAATAGGAGGTCTGAAAATTTTCAGTCTCTTCGAAGAGTAAATCCTGAGGAGAAGGTCTTTTATAATAATGCTTGTCTAAAGCCCTCGGAGTGTAAATAGGATTTATAGTAGGGTTGACATTACCATTAATGTCCTGGCTAGCAAACATAGTTGCTAATTGCTCAATATCTTCTAAATCTTCAACATTATCAGTTTCTGATAAGTCTCTTTTATTAATAACACTTAAACGCAATTGTTTAAGTTTTTCATCCAGGATATTAGCAAATTCATCACTATCCTTTTGAATTTTAAATCCTTCAATATGAATAGGAGGTTGTATAATAGGAGTATCATCCGTACTTTCAATTTTAATCTCATAATCCTTTTTATTCTGGATTTGTTTTTCAAACAAATTTTTCAAATTAATTAATTCTTGCTCAATAGAAGCCAATTGATTTCCAAGGCAATTTAAAAAACTATTAGTATAATTTTGTGATCTAATAACCGAATTGAATTCTTGAAGAGTGATAATATTATTATCAGCCTTTTTACTTTGAACAGCTAAATAAGCTGTAGCTTCAACATTTTTCCCCAAAGTTAAAGATTTTTCAGGAGGAAAAGGAGAGGTAATAATATTACCTTCCTTAGTTAACCAAGACTTTGATTGTAAAACCATAATCTCTTTTTTCATTTTTTCTATAAAAAACTTTGTAAACCATTTTACAAAAGGAATATAATCTTGGGTTTGATTTAAATGATTATAAAATTCTTCTTTAAACTTGGATAACTCCCAAGGCTTAAAGGTTTTAAAATACCAATTCCTAAAATTAGTATATCTTTCATGTTGAAACTCATCATTGATGAGCTTTCTCCAAACACTATTGGGTCTTAAATCCATAAAACCTAATTTTCTTGGAGATGAAAACTCATCTCAGATATGGTAGGAGATTTTCTACCTTCTTTATTGGATTGATAAATACCATGTGGAATTTTGTTCTCACTTATGCAAATATTTTCCACTGTTTCAAATTCTTCTTTAATCCTAGAAGTAGATGCCCTACTAGGAGCAGAAACAGCTGAATAGTATTCAGAATCTTGATATCTTTCAGATAAAGTTCTAGGTATTCTAAAACTTCTTTGAGAGTTAAATTTTATCTCTACATCTCCTTCAGATGTTTGTATAATTTGATCAATGTCCTTATTAAGGACAGGTTCAGGATCTATAACCTGATTTAAAGACCATGATTCTGGGAATGTTATTTCATTCCATCTAATCATTCTATTGGTAGCAACATTAGATATATATATATATATATATATATATATATATATATATATATATAATTAAAAACACTTATAACAACTCAAAATGCTTAAGAACAACTTAAAAGTAAAGATTCTTACCCATTTTTCATAAAAACCTATTTCTCACATCAACTTCATATTCAACTCATAAAGTAATAATTTTTCTCATGTCAAACTATCTATTACACATGAATAAATATCTATAATCATTCAATTAACAACAACATCACATAAATAAACAATCAACACAATTCATCATAAAGTACATCATCAAATTAATCACATAGATTCATCATCATCAATCATTAATAATCATCATTAAAATATATCAACTTAGCTAACATAATCACATCATAAATCATCATAAAAATACACATTTCCAATTCCACTTATTCAAACCAAAACCAAAAAGAGATGTGAGAGTTTGGGCTAGAGAAATGAAATTTCTCTCCTCTCATTACTCATCTCAAAGCTACAATATTTAACCTCTTACCTTAAATAAAGTTGGTATCTTTAGTCCTTCACTCCCGTTGAATCCTCAAGCTCCAAGTTCCTCTTTGCTCTTGCATTTCTCTTCTTTTTCCTCCATTTTTCCCAATTCCGAACTGCTATATTCAGAGCATGATTTCTCCCACCTCGGACCTTATTTCGACGATCCCAACAGTCAAAAGTTGTGTTTGGGTGTTGTGAACATTCTCCTAAAATTATTCAACGATCCGACCAGTAACGAATCCGCAATCGATGTTTTAGTGGGACTGTTGCAAGAAAAACGGGAATGTTTCTTCACTTTCATTCTTTCTCTCATTTAAGACTCTCTCACTTTCTTTTTCTTCCTCCACTAAAATTTATCACAAATGATATTCTCTCTCTAATTTTACCCTTTTATAACTAGGTTACCACTCATCAATTACAAAAATATCCTTCATTTAACTCCCTCCTAGCCCAATAATCAAAAGCCCAAGAATTATATTCCAACCAATTAACTTTTATGATTAAATAACATGTATAATCATACTTAGTATAACTTAATTAAATAATAATAATAATACACTTAAGCACAAGTTAATAAACACACATAATTAAATATAATAATCACACATAAATAAACAATTAATAAAATTGGGTCGTTACAGAAGTTAATGACACTTTCGTCGAACATGGCCCTGCTATAAAGGATCAAGCCTTCAATGAAGAAAACCAACACCAACAATAGGACCAAACTCCTCAAGGCAATGAAGAACCTTCTAATCAAAAGTCTCCCTCCTCTGATCATGCAGATATGGGTCATTACTTTGAATCTAGCAATGAAGAAGATATTTCTGCACAACCTGGGGGTTCGAGTATTGATCCTCAATCTTCTACTTCCAAAATATCAGCTGCAGCAGGAATTCCAGAGTATCTCTTACAGGGCTTGGATGTTTCTACCCCAGAAGAAGCACTTGAAAAATTATTATCTGGAGGTAGTTTCAACACCAACAGTGAAGGAACTTCAGCCCCTACAAACAATGATGAGGCAGCTAGGCTCGAGCAAGCACATCTGGAAGCTAGGTTTATCGAAGAATTCCTTCAGCGCGATGTGCTGGATATCATCGACAAAGATCCTAATGCCTTCTTTAGCCTCAAAGGTTTACTTCAACAGCTGCAAACTGATAGAACTAAGGAAGCAACGTTGTTCTTGGTTAACCAAGCAGAGGCCCATATTGACCAATTTGCCAAGAACCAACAACTGCTCATTAATGCTCAGAAATCTTATCAAGCACAAATGCAGGCTCATGCTTCCGTTTTAGCTGATGCAACTGCTTGCAATGTTGAGGTAAGCAACTTAAGATCAGGAGTAACATTTGCTTACTTGAAGGCTGCGTCTTGTGAAGATAATATTGCCAAATGGAAAGCAGAAATTAGGGACAGCACAACGCATCGATAAGGACAACAATTTATTGAAGATTAAGTTGTCACAACTCAAAGAGCTTTATCGAGCTTTCCAGCGCTCCTCTCTTAGCAATATTTAAGCTTTCCTTTGCTTGTTGTTTTATTTGCTTATTTTGATGTACTTCTCTTCTGTTCTTTCGAACATGTTTTGTGGATTCGAAGCTGTTGATTATTTTGATAATGTCTTATAATATCTTAGACATTTTGATTACTTTTTTATGGCAAATTTTCTTTTTACCATTTAGATATTTTTTACGTTTCGAATCACTCTGTGCTTATATTTATCTCCTGCAACGATGGTCTATATTTCTTCAAGTACTTGTCATTCATATTTACTGTGCGCTGTTCAGGAGTTAACTCTTGAATTTCATATGCACCATTAGATAATACTTGAGAAATTTTAAATGGTCCTTCCCAATTTGGTGACCATTTTCCAAAGACTTTATCTCTCCTATCCATAGGTAAGATAACTTTCCAAACTGAGTCTCCTAAGTCAAAGGTTTTACACTTAACCTTTTTATTGTAAGCTTAATTAACTCTTTCTTTTTGTCTAATCAAAACATCTAAAGCCTGCAACCTCTCTTCATCTAAATCAACTAATTCATCCATCATTAGATTTTCATAATGTTCACTAGGAATATCCATTTGTTTCTGCACTCTTATGGATTGCACCATAATTTCGACAGGCAGCACAACATCATGACCATAAGTCAATCGAAATGGAGTTGAATTAGTAGATTCCTTAGGAGAATTTCTACATGCCCACAATACTTGATCTAAAGTGTTGTGCCAATTCTTTGGCTTTTGGGCAATGTGTTTTTTTAATTAACCCAATTACAATTTTGTTGGCTGCTTCAACCTGACCATTTGCTTGAGTATAGTATGGTGTTGATGTTAACAACTTAAAACCTGCTTCATCAGCAAACTCCTGCATTTTGCGCCCGACAAACACTGTTCCTTGATCAGTGGTTATAGTTTCAGGTAATCCAAACGTATAAATGATGTGGTTTTGGATGAAACTAATCACAGCTTCCTGATCTACCTTTGGCAAAGCAATGGCTTCAATCCATTTTGTGAAATAATCAATTCCAACCAAAATGAAACATTGGTTTTTGGATGATGCTTGCCTAATCTCACCAATCAGATCTAAGGCCCAACCTCAACAAGGCCAAGGTTTAATTACTGAATGTAATTCACTTGCAGGAACATGTTGGATACATGCATGCTTTTGGCATTCTTGGCAGCCCTTAGCAAATTCTATGCAATCTTTAAGCATTGAGGGCCAATATAAACCTCGTCGAAACAAAAGCCATTTCATTTTATGACCTGCTTGATGAACACCACATGAACCACTATGTACATTGGCAATGGCTAAGAATGCCTCATTTTCACTAAGACATTTTAACAAAACTCCCTCAGGGATTTTCTTAAATAACTCATTTCCAATGATAGTATAGCTTAAGGCTTTATATTTTGTTTTTCTATCAGTTATTTCTGTTGGATCTTCCAAATACTTAACAATTGGCTTTCTCCAATCAGTATCACTTAAATTGTCAATGAAAAAAATTTCTGTCACAAAATTTTCAAAGTGTAAATCAACATTTTGGAGGTTAGAAATTTCAAACAATTCGAAATTTTCCTAAAAATCGTGTTCACTTGCCCCCAAATGTTATGGCATTGACAATTCATCATCTAGAGATTCTTTCGAAATCAATTTTTCTTTAATTTCGATGGACTCTTCGAATGTCTCCTTCGACATTTTATAACCAGAGGCAATTTGCGCTAAATCATTCGCCTCTTGGTTTTCAATTCGAGGCACATGCTGAATATTATAAGATTCGAATTGTTCTAGCAAAGAAAAAGCAATAACAAAGTATTTCATTAAATGCTCCTGAATACACTTATATTCTTTGGTCAATTGCTTTACCACTAATTCAGAATCACCTCTTATTTTAACGTGCCTTGCCCCAAAGTCTAAAAGAATTTCTAAACCTGCAATTAAAGCCTCATATTCTGCTTCATTATTGGAGCAAGACCCATTAATTTTATACTTAAACTTTGTGGGAATTTTAAATGGGGAAATTATTAAAATCCCAATTCCTGTACCATTTTTGTGCCTCGACCCATCAAAGTATAAACTCCAAGGTTCGATTTCAATGGAACCTATTTGGGCTTCGTTCACAGAATGTTCAGCAAGAAAATCAGCCACTATTTGGCCTTTAATAACTCTTAAGGGTTTATAAGTTAGTGAATATTCTGTCAAAGCCAATGCCCATTTTCCAATTCTACTATGCAAAATTGGCTTCAGCAACATATGTTTAATAATATCAAAATGGGAATAGACATAAACATCAACTGGCTTTATATAATGCTTGAGTTTGGTACAAGAAAAATATAAACAAAGACAAAGCTTTTCAATTACAGAATATCGTGTTTCAGCATCATTTAAAACTCTACTTAAATAATAAATATCTTTTTCTACACCATTTTCATCCTCCTGAGCAAGCATGCTTCCAATGGTTGTGTTAGACGCTGAAATGTACAACTTCATTTCTTTGTTTCGAATTGGAGGCATCAAAGTAGGAGGGTTTGACAAGTAAGCCTTGATATCATCAAATGCTTTCTGCTGTTCAAATTCCCAATTAAATACCTCATCTTTTGTTGACCTTCAAAAGTGGAGAAAAAGGGTGAGCTTTTCTACTTAGATTCGAAATGAATCTCCTCAAGAAATTTATTTTTCCAAGCAATGATTGAAGCTGTTTCTTTGTTGCTGGAGATTTTGTCTCCATGATAGCTTTTGTCTTGTTCTGATTGATTTCTATGCCCTTTTTATGCACAACAAAACCAAGGAAATCTCCTGCATGTACACAAAAAGCACATTTTAGTGGATTCATCTTTAACCCACATTTTCTCATTCTTTCGAATGATCTTTTAAGGTGACTTAAATGATCATCAGAAGATGAAGATTTGACAACAATATCATCAATGTAGATTTTCATAAATACTTCAATGAAATCATGAAAAATCGAATTCATTGCCCTTTGGTATGTTGCCTCTGCATTTTTCAATCCAAAGGGCATCACTACCCATTCATAAGTAAAGTAAGAACATAAGCAAAGAGATGAGAGAGAAAGAAGAGAGAGAGGGTGTGGGGAAAAAAAAGAAAGGAGGGTATGGCCACCGTATGGACATGATCTCTACGTCTTTCTTTGTCACTAATTTCCCAGAGAAGCTCGTGTGGGGGGATCTATGGAAGCTGTTTTCCAAGTTTGGAAGCGTGAGTGATGTATTCATCCCTAAAAAGATGGATAAATGGGGGAGGAGGTTTGCATTCGTGAAGTTCAAGGAGGTACAAGATGTGGATGCTTTGAGTATGGAGTTAGAAGATGTATGGTGTGAAAACTTCAAACTCAAAGTTAACAGAGCTCGGTTTGCGAAGGGTGATAAGAAGGAAGGGGAGCCTACTGGCCGGAAGCAGTCTCTGAAGGCTATGGTTGGTTGTGACCTTCAGGTGAATGATGCTATCTCCTTCAAATCGATATTGGCTAGGGGTGGAGATGCTCGAGTGGATAACGACGGCATGGTGGTTTCTGCTGAAGGTGAGAGGAAGAAGACTAGAGCTTTGAACATGGGTGATATTGTCCCCCTTGAACTCCATGTTCAGAGTGATACTCTGAAGCGGTTAAGGCAAAGCATGGTGGGAGTTTTCAGGGAATCTATGGATTTCCAATCTTTTCAGGATAGACTACTCTTGGAGGGCCAACACGAGGTGAAAGCTATCTTTATGGGTGGAAATCTGGTTTTGTTGCAAAGCCCATGTGATGGTGAGTTGAAAGAAGTCATGAAGTTCAATAAGGTGTGGTGGGACCAGTGCTTCTCAAAAATCATCCCTTGGAAACCAAACTTATTATCAGAGTGCAGAGATATTTGGATACAAATATATGGTATCCCCCTCCATGCATGGGAGGAAAGTAGTTTCAAGAGGATTGCTGGTAGGTTTGGTGTTTTTGTGGATTTTGACGAAGCAACCATTGCTAAACTTCGAATGGATGTGGCTAGGGTGAAACTCCGAACTGTTAGAAGGGGTATGATTGATACCGTCCTGCAACTTAAAGTACAAGGGGAGACGTTTGATGTTTGGGTCGTGGAGGAACGATGTGGATGTGGGGAGGAGAGATCTTACGTGGAGGAGGACAACCACCGGAATGTGGAACGTTCAAACAGTAACTCCGGCGGTGAGCATGGTTGGAGGGGTGATGATAGTGACTTGTTTGATGATGGCAGGTGTGATAGTGATGGATCAGACTCTTGTAAATCACCTTTAGGGTTACAGGAGGGTGGTAAGAGGCAGACAGAGGCTATGGCAGGAGACAAAGGTGGAACTTGCAACATTGACCCTCAAAGTCAAAACTTTATGAAGGGGAATGTTGGGGAAATTCTGTCAGATGTGCCAATTGATGATGGATACGTGGAAGTGGGAGGGAATGATACTTTGCGGATCCCTAGCTATGAGGATGGAGTTGGTGTTAGCGAAATACGAGGTCAGGTTGTGGGACCCGTGTGTGTATCTCCAACTTTTTCAAATTCTGAGACTTTGGTGAATGATACTTTAGCAAGTCACGTGATGGAGAGTGCCCCCTTGGAAGTGATTCACCCTGTTGGGCCTATTGGGCCGAGTGGTTCTCATTGGAATCCTTTTGTGGAGATGATGGACCAAGAGACTAGGGCCTTGGAGTCAAATGTTGTTCCCGTGCTACATGAGGGGGAGGAAGGGGTGCAATTACTACAAGCTGGGTCTTCAGTAGTGGCTGACGTGGAAAAGGTGCTGGGTAATGATGTGGTTAGACTTTCCCAATTATCTGAGTCCTCCGTTGATTCTTCTCAAGATTTGGGTGCTCATATCAAAATCAAAAATTCAAAGAAGGGTCTCCACAACCCTGTTCGACCGATTCCGCCAATGATAGGGGTCCCTAAATTTCGTCAACTTGAACTTACCTTGAAGGTGGCAGGTCGAAGGCGGAAGGAGAATGTAAAAGGTAGCTCTAGTAGTGATGACTGTTCTACAGAAGTTGCGATAGTACCCCCACCACTAGCTCCGGCTTTGGTGCCTTTGGTATCCGTGAATCCAATATCTCAGCTGGATACTGAGACGCGTTCTGTATCAAATCTGGGCGCTGTGACCCCTGTTCCAAATTCAGGGTTAAATCTTCTGCTTGATAATGGGGGAGGGTTTATCCTAGAACCTTGAATGGAGGAGGCTGACATTGGTATCTCAAAGGAGGATGAAGCGGTATTATTGATTGGTATTCAAAAAGAGGTTGGATTCAATTTTGAAGTTGGGGATGTAGAATTACAAAGCAAATTGGTGGAGCTTGATAACTTTGATCGTGAAAAGAATGTTGAGTTGGTGCAAGAGAGGGGTTATTAATGATAGTTTGCTCTTTCAATATTAGAGGAATGGGGGGTAGAGTGAAGAGGAGGCGGATTAAAGAACTTATTCATAAAGAGAAGATAGACTTTATGGCAATCCAAGAAACTAAATTGGAGGCCATATCGGATGCCTTGTGTCACAACTTGTGGGGTGGCACGGATTGTGAATGGGTTTTTCTCCCGGCGGAAGGTAATAGTGGTGGAATCCTCTCCATTTGGAGGAAGATAAATTCTTCTCTTATCTTTTCTTTCATGGGAGAGGGTTTTGTGGGTGTTTGTCTTGAATGGGGTGTGAAGAAAGATATTTGTTTTGTAGTTAACGTTTATGCAAAATGTGATTTAAATGCTAAACGGAGACTATGGGATAATATTCTAATGTCTAGAGGAGGCTTTGGGGGTGGGAGGTGGTGTGTGTTGGGAGATTTCAACGCGGTGAGAAGAAGAGGTGATCGTCGAGGGGTGAGTCTCTTGTCTCCTCCTCCTTATTCGGTGGAGATGAGAGAATTTGACCGTTTTATTGGTGCGATGGAGTTGGAGGACTTAAATCCGGTAGGGGGAAATTTTACTTGGTTCCATACCAACGGTGTGGCAATGAGTAGAATAGAAAGGGTGATGGTGTCGGAGGAGTGGCTCGCGTCTTGGGGGACCCAAATTCTTCGGATCCTCCCAAGGGATGTGTCGGATCATTGCCCTCTATTGCTTAAAAGTTGTGTTATTGAAGTAAGACCGAAGCCGTTCCGCTTTTGCAATCATTGGCTTCTCCATAAAGACTTCGTTGGAATGGTGGAAGATTTTTGGAGGTCTCTTAATGTCGAGGGGTGGATGGGCTATGTGCTAAAAGAAAAATTAAAACTTTTGAAGGCAAGAATTAAGGAGTGGAATAAGGTGGAGTATGGTAAGATGGAGGATAATATTCAAAATCTCATCTCTTGTATTAGGGAGAAAGATATTAGAGGTGAACAAGGCCTTTTGAATACAAGTGAAGTGGAAGAAAGGAAGAAGCTCTTTGGTGATTTGTGGAGACTATTAAAAAGTAAAGATGTCTTGGCGGTTCAAAGATCTAGAGCTAAATGGCTTAAAGAGGGAGATACAAACTCTAAGTATTTCCATGGTTGTCTTAAAGCTAGAGAAAGGAGGAATGCGATTACTTGCTTGAAAGTGAGGGATAGGTGGATTGATACCTCTCCGGAAATTTTTGAAGAAGTGTCAAGTTTTTTCAAAATGCATTTTTCCTCTACTCCATGGCCACGGCCTCGGTTGGATGGGGTAATTTTCCCTCGTGTGTCGGACGAAGAGAATGATATGCTTATTGCTCCGTTTGGGTTAGAAGAGATTGAAGATGTGGTGTTGAATAGCGATGGCAATAAAAGCCCGGGTCCGGATGGCTTCAATTTTGCTTTTGTGAAGACTTTTTGGGCTTTGCTAAAAGGGGAAGTTAGAGTGATGTTTGACCAATTTCATGGCAATGCTTGCCTCCCGAGAGGCTTATTGTCCTTTTTCATTACTCTTATTCCGAAAGTGGCACGTCCCTCATCTCTTGGAGAGTTCCGTCCGATCTCCCTCTTGGGGTGCCTTTATAAGATTATTGCTAAGGTGTTAGCGGCGAGACTTGCGAAGGTGATGAACTCGGCGGTGGCAACTACTCAATCGGCTTTCATTAAAGGAAGGTGCTTAGTGGATGGTGTGATGGTGACAAATGAAGTTATTGATCTTGCTAAGAGGTCCGATAGATCGTGTCTAATCCTAAAAGTTGATTTTGAAAAAGCATATGACTCGGTTGATTGGGATTCCTAGAATACATGCTCCGCCGGTTTGGTTTTGAAGGAATATGGATCGATTGGATGAAAGCTTGTGTCTTTGCCGGGAATTTGTCGGTTCTTGTCAATGGTAGTCCAACTTCGGAAATAAACATTCAAAGAGGGCTAAAGCAAGGGGATCCTTTAGCTCCGTTCCTTTTCCTTTTGGTGGCGGAAGGTTTTGCCGGTTTGATGCGGAGTGCCGTGGAGAAGAACTTGTTCAAAGGATTTATTGTTGGTCCGGATAATGTTGTTGTTTCACACTTACAATATGCGGACGATACTATTTGTGTTGGTGAAGCTACTACGGAAAACTTATGGACGTTGAAAGCTATTTTGCGCGGGTTTGAATTAGCCTCCGGGCTTAAGGTGAATTTTTGGAAAAGTTGCCTCATGGGAGTTAATGTTCCATCCTCATTTATGGGAATGGCTTGTAATTTCCTCAATTGTAAATATGGCGAAATTCCTTTTGTGTATCTTGGACTCCCGGTGGGGGCTAATCTCCGTAGGTGCTCAACTTGGGATTCTTTAATAGACCAATTACGGAATAGGCTTCGTTCTTGGGGGAAGAGATATGTGAGTCTTGGTGGGCGGATTGTGATCATCAACTCGGTCCTTAATGCCATCCCAATCTTCTACTTATCATTCATGAAGGCGCCGGCATTGGTTTTGAAGAATGCCTCATTTTCACTAAGACATTTTAACAAAACTCCCTCAGGGATTTTCTTAAATAACTCATTTCCAATGATAGTATAGCTTAAGGCTTTATATTTTGTTTTTCTATCAGTTATTTCTGTTGGATCTTCCAAATACTTAACAATTGGCTTTCTCCAATCAGTATCACTTAAATTGTCAATGAAAAAAAATTTCTGTCACAAAATTTTCAAAGTGTAAATCAACATTTTGGAGGTTAGAAATTTCAAACAATTCGAAATTTTCCTAAAAATCGTGTTCACCTGCCCCCAAATGTTTTGGCATTGACAATTCATCATCTAGAGATTCTTTCGAAATCAATTTTTCTTTAATTTCGATGAACTCTTCGAATGTCTCCTTCGACATTTTATAACCAGAGGCAATTTGCGCTAAATCATTCGCCTCTTGGTTTTCAATTCGAGGCACATGCTGAATATTATAAGATTCGAATTGTTCTAGCAAAGAAAAAGCAATAACAAAGTATTTCATTAAATGCTCCTGAATACACTTATATTCTTTGGTCAATTGCTTTACCACTAATTCAGAATCACCTCTTATTTTAACGTGCCTTGCCCCAAAGTCTAAAAGAATTTCTAAACCTGCAATTAAAGCCTTATATTCTGCTTCATTATTGGAGCAAGACCCATTAATTTTATACTTAAACTTTGTGGGAATTTTAAATGGGGAAATTATTAAAATCCCAATTCCTGTACCATGTTTGTGCCTCGACCCATCAAAGTATAAACTCCAAGGTTCGATTTCAATGGAACCTATTTGGGCTTCGTTCACAGAATGTTCAGCAAGAAAATCAGCCACTATTTGGCCTTTAATAACTCTTAAGGGTTTATAAGTTAGTGAATATTCTGTCAAAGCCAATGCCCATTTTCCAATTCTACTATGCAAAATTGGCTTCAGCAACATATGTTTAATAATATCAAAATGGGAATAGACATAAACATCAACTGGCTTTATATAATGCTTGAGTTTGGTACAAGAAAAATATAAACAAAGACAAAGCTTTTCAATTACAGAATATCGTGTTTCAGCATCATTTAAAACCCTACTTAAATAATAAAAATCTTTTTCTACACCATTTTCATCCTCCTGAGCAAGCATGCTTCCAATGGTTGTGTTAGATGCTGAAATGTACAACTTCATTTCTTTGTTTCGAATTGGAGGCATCAAAGTAGGAGGGTTTGACAAGTAAGCCTTGATATCATCAAATGCTTTCTGCTGTTCAAATTCCTAATTAAATACCTCATCTTTTGTTGACCTTCAAAAGTGGAGAAAAAGGGTGAGCTTTTCCACTTAGATTCGAAATGAATCTCCTCAAGAAATTTATTTTTCCAAGCAATGATTGAAGCTGTTTCTTTGTTGCTGGAGATTTTGTCTCCATGATAGCTTTTGTCTTGTTCTGATTGATTTCTATGCCCTTTTTATGCACAACAAAACCAAGGAAATCTCCTGCATGTACACAAAAAGCACATTTTAGTGGATTCATCTTTAACCCACATTTCGAATGATCTTTTAAGGTGACTTAAATGATCATCAGAAGATGAAGATTTGACAACAATATCATCAATGTAGATTTTCATAAATACTTCAATGAAATCATGAAAAATCGAATTCATTGCCCTTTGGTATGTTGCCTCTGCATTTTTCAATCCAAAGGGCATCACTACCCATTCATAAGTGTCCAAAGCACCAGGGCAACGAAATGCAGTTTTTGAAATGTCATCTTCAGCTATAAAAATTTGGTTATAGCCAGAATAGCCATCTAACATGCTTAAATATTAATTCATGGCCTGCTGCTGAATCAATTAACATTTCTGCTACAGGCATCGAATACTCATCTTTTGGGGTAACATTATTTAAATCCCTAAAATCTATGCAAAGTCTAAGTGATCCATTCTTTTTAATAACAGGGACAATATTAGCTAACCATTCTACATACCTGGCTGTTCGAATGAACTTGCACTTGAGCAACCTTTCAATTTCTTTCTTGATCTTTGTCATAATTTCTGGAGCAAACCTCCTTGGAAGCTGCTTCACAGGTTTTTTGTCTAGTCGAAGAGGTAATCTATGTTCCACCAGCTCTTTGCTTAATCCTGGCATTTCATCGTAGTCTCAAGCAAAGCAATCCTTGTACTCCTTCAGGAACTCAATCACTCTTAACTTTAAGCTTGGGTTAATATTGGCACTAATATATGTTGGCCTTTTGATGGGGCCATCTCCAATATCAATTTCCTGCAAAAGATCTTGGGCTTGCATTCTTTGATTCGAACTGATCGGATCTTTTTTGAAACCCAGAGGTTCACCATCATAAAGCAATCCAACCTTTGATTATTACCAGTTGTCGAAACATTGGCATTTGATGCCAATTCATCTTGCACATTGTTAGTGGCTTCGAAAGCCACATTTTCTTGAGATTCAATAGCTTCTATAGCCATTTTAATCCTATTTTCGGCAGCATAAGCTGTAATCCTGCTCCATTCCGGGGACTCAATCATCATAACCGTCGAAATCACCCCACCCAGAAGCTGGTGGATAAACATCCTTACTGCAGGATCCATCAACAGGCTCCCTTTCCCAACAAAAATCATGGGTTGGATGTAACTTCACAGAATGGTAAACACCATCAAGGTTTGCCACATTTGGATTGAAGGCAGCATCTTGCTCTCCACAAGGAGCAATGTTTGCCAAGTTTTTGTCAAAGTTCTGAAAGGTCACAGTGTTGGAATCAGACACATAAGCACTTTGATATGCTTCCACATTCTCAACAAAGCCATCATCTCTCCAAAGAGTTAGCCTTTGATGCAAAGAAGAAGGCACAAGACCAACCCCATGAATCCACTCTCTACGCAACAGCAAGTTGTAGTTGGGCCTAACAGCGATGACCATGAACAAGGTCTTTCGAACTGTGCTTCCTACGCAAACTTCCAGTTGCACAACACCAAGAGAATGCCCCGTCTTACCTTCATAGTTTGCTAAAACCACATTGTGGGAGTGCAAATCAGTGTCAAATAAGCCTAACCTTTTTAGCATGAAGTGAGGCATAATGTTGACAACAGCACCACCGTCAACCAAGATCTTGTTGACTCCCACATTATTTACCTTAACCCTTATGAATAAGGCTTTTAAGTGGTTTTTCATTCCCACATCTGGCCTCTCGAACACAACATTTTGTGCTTCGACGCAGCCATTCTCCATCACATAATAGCACACTATCTTGTGATTAGCCAATTCCAAAGCCTCAAATTCCTCTTCCACCTCGTTGACTTCAGTTGGAACATCATATTCCAAAGGTAGAATAGAAACTACATTAACCAGCACATCGAAGTCTGATTCTTCATCAAGAAGATCATCATCATCCATGAAGTCTTCTTCATTTTCAGCATCTTTGCTAGTTTCAGCCTCAGATTCCTTGATATGAGTAAGACTTTGTTTCACTGGTCTTTTGACCAATTCAGCTTTCTCCATTTCATTGGTGTTTCCCCCAGCCTTAGTCTGTTGAGCAGCTAGCTTTTGCTTGCGCTGGAATCTGCGTCATTGAGTGCGAGTCATGGGGTTTTTCCCTTGTAGTTATTCCTGTAGCCGTATTTGTTGGCTTCTTTTGCAGCTTGGGGATTTTGTTGCTCAGTGATGACAAGAATTTCTATGGTATTTTTAGTAGTAAAATGACCAAGACAGGCCCAAATACGAAGGAAAACCTACAAAAGCAGGAAAAAGCATCAAGACAGAGTCCAAGATGCAAAAAGACAAGAAAAAGCCCAAAAAGTGAAGAAAATCAGCATTCCATCGCAGCACGATGTTTGCTATCGTGCCACGATGGCAGCTGCTTGCTCGCCAAGAAATCAGAAAAATAAATCTACACAAAATCTTCCATCGCAGCACCATATAGCACATTGCAGCACGATGATGTAACTTGGTGCCCAAGTTGATGAAATGCACAGGATCAATTATAAAATTGAACTGAATCTTCACATCGCAGTACGATGGATCTATCGTGATGCGATGCCTTGCTGAGGCCCATTACGAAAACTATAAATAGAGCCTCCCTGTTATTGTTTAATTCATTCAGAAATAGCAGAACACTCTCTACTATAAGTAGATGTTCAGAGGAGCTCTATTGGGCATAGTTTTCTCCCCTTACGGGAAAACTAACTCAGCAAGGTATGTTTCTTTAGGCTTTTGTATTTAGGTTATGAATTCTTGTAATTTAAATATGTAGTCTTTATAATTATGCCTTAGGTTGTGGTGGAGAAGATGAACTCCCCTATGAATATTTGGAGTCTGTGGTTGAGTCTAAGTTATAATAAATGATATTTAGTAATTATGTTTGTTATTTACTTTCTTGCACTTTAATAACGTATTCTCGTAATCTGGCCGGATAAGCGGGAGCTCCCATAGAATTGATATCAGGTTTTGACTTGGTATGGTCCGGAACTAGTAGTAAATAATAATGCTAGGTGTATAGAGACGGTAACATCCTGAACTAGTCGTGAATGAGCGGTTAGAGGAGGAATCCTGAAGTAGGTGTGAGTTGAGCACTTAGAAGATGAATAGTCCGATACTAGGATCTAGAGGTTAATTGGTGAAGATTATAATGCATGTTTATAAACAACTCACTCAGTAATTAGGGTATGTGACACATCGAGGTTAGGCTCTCGTAGGTACCTTAGTTATGAATGTAGGGAAACTTTAATAAACATAGTGTAATAGTAAGGTATTACTACAAGGATAATTCACCGCCGAACATAATTTAAGTAACTATGTTATACACCGATCATGCCAGATATGAAGAAGGGAGGGAGTCCAACCACCATACATAGCCTCTATATTTCTTGAATCTATTATTTATACATACGGAAAAGGTAGTGTTTTACTTTTAGCCAATTTGCAAACAGAACATGAAAGAGGGGCATTAGAAACAACACTTTTATTTCCCAACAAACCATTTTTAAATAAATGAGATAAAACAACAGAGTTTGGATGACCCAATTTCCTATGTCAATCCTCATAAGAATTCAAAACATTATTACAAGCAAAAGATAAATGACTAGAAATAAACTGGATTGGAAACAGTCTTCCTACTTTAGGCCCCTTCGCGATCACCTTCCCCGACACTTGTTCCTGCACAAGACAACCATCACGAGAAAAATTAACATTACAATTGTCATCCACCAATTGACCAACAGATAATAAATTGGAAGCAAGTCCAGGTGATACAAGCACATCTCGAAAATCAGAGTTGAGGTCACCAACATCAGTGATAGACAAGGCATTGCCATCAGCAATTTGAATATTCTGATTACCATGATAAGAATGTAAATTGCGCAAGTATTCAGAAGATCCTGTCATGTGATTGGATGCACCAGAATCGAAAAACCATGGGCGAGAAACATTAGAAGACTTACCCTGAATTCCCAAGGTTGAAAGAGCGGAAAGTACCATTTGTTGGATAATTTCAGGCTGTAAAGCACCACCATTAGATGTGGAAGGACCAACTGTAGAGTTTGTAGAGGCATGAAAAGCTTGCACCGAACGTTATGTTCGTCGTGGAGGACGAATGGAGCAATCAGAGATAATATGGTCCCGCTGCTTGCAATAATTACAAAACTTCTTACCACCGCAACTATGAGCATAATGTCCAAATTGTTTGCAGGAGAAGCATTGAATTTGTCGAACATCACTACTTTTACCTCTACTCTGAGAAGCATATGCAACCGTAACAGGCTCAACATCATGAGACATGGTTCCTTGAGTAGCAAGACGTTGTTCCTCTCGGAGAAGTTCACCAACACATGTATCTAGAGAAGGAACAGGGTTCCTATTCAGCAAAGTACCTCTAACAACCTCAAATTCTGGACGGAGCTTCATGAGAAATTGATCTCGCCTACTAGTATTGTAGACCTCTTGGACAACCGCAAGAAAACTCTTGGGAACATTAGCATGTATAATCGCAGAGTGTTCTGTCCACAAATTCAGAAAACCAGAATAATATTCTTGGACAGACAAATTACCTTGTTTGTAATTGGCCATCTCTACCTCCAACTGAAAATGCTTGGCCGCATTATCTAGGTCATAGATTTGTTTCATGTAGTTCCACATTTCTTGTGCCGTGGAAAAAGATCGCAAATTATTAATCATATGAGGTTCAACAGTACCAAGAATCCAAGTAATAATTTTAGCATCTTTTTGTTCCCATTCATCTAAATTAGTGGTCTCTAATGGTGCCATAGAAACACCATCCAAGTGACTCCATAAACCCTTCCCTTTAACATACATCCTAAACTGAAATTCCCAAGCAGGATAATTTTTGCCGGTAAAACGGACACAAGAAATTCCTTTTTCCGAAGCCAAGGAAACAGTGGTACTGTAGCAAACGGGTACTGTAGCAGACGGGAACTGTAGCAGACGGGTACTGTAGCAGACGGGTACTGCAGCAAACGGATACTGCAGCAAACGGATATTGTAGCAGCGCGGTACTGTAGCGATGCGGTACTGTAGCACCAGCAGCAAACAAAACAAGGAGCGTGTGATTATAGTGCACGGACAAGAATCCCAAATCAAACCCCAGAAATTGTGAACAAAACGAATCACACAGGAAGTGATTCTACGACGACAACGGAGAGCAAGAGCGGCAACAAAAAAGCGAAACGGAAGAAACAATTTCAAGAGCGAACCAGTGGGGTGTCGCTGAATAAAGCCAAGATTAACGGAAAAACTCACAGGTTGGATCGAAACCCTAATGATACCATGTCAGGAAAATTGGCTTGATGCCTTTCTCTATTGTATTTCATACTATATATAATAGTATTAGTAATTACAGATAATTACAAAGGATAATAACAAATATTTTATTCCCTAATTTATCTAACCAATTATAGGAAAGAAAATTATTTACAATAAAGGATAAGACTAATTCCTAATTAACATTCTAAGATTTTATGGAAAAGACGTAATAATGGATAGAAATCAAAGGTTCCCAATCAATATTACATATTTCCACATGAGAACCTTGATAACACATAGGATAGTAGAAAAATACTAAAAAGAGAACCTTATTGAACATGAATCATGAAGTCATTGAATAATATGTTATGAACAACATGAAGAGAAGATGGAATGGCATAAGCATACCTATATCGATGACCAATGATACAAAATAGAATAAAAATTCAATCAAGTAGTTGTGACTTGTGAGGCTAAGAAAGGATAGTTGAGATGCTTTTGTGTGTTCTAATGTGAGGCGACTCTTGCCAAAACCGACGACTCTAATAACTCAGCTTTGTGAGAAACCCCGTTGAAAATTGACCTCCATTTCTCCAACAAGGCTATAGTTTCCGCAACATTGACGATTTCCTTTGCGTTCTCGACGCCACAAGCGTTGGTCACCACTGCAACCCTATTCCTAAGCCTATGAAGGCTACCAACCATCTCCACACTATGGACAGCTCCATTTTACTGCCACTATTAGTGATGACCTCTGTCAATTCACTTTTCTATGCCTAATTATATATGTTACTACTAAGCTAATATTTATTTATGAGAGCCTCTTAATGAAATCAATTTTCATTCAAGTTCAATGTAGTCAAGCCAACTTAGTGACTACTGTTGGAACAAAATAGGTTCTGACATGATCCAATTAAGTTTTGATGATAACAAAGGTATTAATATACAATAGGGTATACTAATTATTTAATCCAAGTGTGCAGATATACAAGTTAATTCGTTAAATTCTCTAGAAGCACATTGGAAGCTCTGATATGTCAAAGCAAATTCTGACCAGATTCTAAGGCATCAGAAGATGCAAGTTATATTCGTCAGAAGCTAGTATCAGACTCTGATAAGAGCAGTGAGAGCCGTTTTGTCAGAAGAACATTCTCTGCAACAATGATTGGAAATCATCATCATCCTCTGACATTCCAAAAGCTGATGGAATCAATCTTATCCACAAGATAGTGACGTTAGTACTATTGTACGAACTCATTACCTGATTTGGCTAAAACGTTATCCCCAAGATTGATCGTATACAAGGTTACCTGATTTGGTTAAAAATGGTACTATCTACAACGGGCACAATCTCACCGCATCAAATTCAAATCAAACACGCTCCACCTTCGTCTATAAATTGGAGCAAGTTTGAAGTTCTAATACACGATACTTGAACAATTTGAAAGAGCTGTTATTCTGTCAAAATCATTCTAGAGCACTAAGAACTTCAAATACAACTTGAACTCATATTCAAATCCAAGACTCCAGCTTCAACTTCTGTTAATTCATTAGTTGAACCTTAGAATTTTTGTATTAAGATTCTAAGTTAAGTCTTGTATTAAAGTTGTATTTATTTGTAACTGAACATTGATATTCATATCAACTGTCCAGACTCTGTTTTTCTTATATTTGTTTTGGAAGTCTCTTGCCTGCGTGCTTGAGCATTAGGAAGTCTCTTGTTTGTATACTTGAGCATTGGAAGTCTCTTGCAAGGTTGCTTGAGCATTTGTAATCTTTGGTGATTATAGTGAACTCTCTTGGTAGTACAAGAGGACTGGACGTACTCTCGGTTTGTGAGGGGAACCAGTATAAAATCTCTGTCTCTACTTTTCTCTCCTTCTCTCTATCCTCAAAGTTCTGTTCAATTGTGTTTTGTTTTTCTAAACCGCTGCAAACTCTGATAAGTTTTTCATAACTTAGAAGAATTTTTAAACTACCCAAAACACAATTCGACCCCCCCCCCCCTTCTTGTGTTTTTCACACCTTCAATTGGCATCAAGAGCCCGGTTCTGTTTTTAATCACCTAACAGTGAGACAGTTTTCCTGTTGAAAAACACTATGACTGAAACTCCAAGTGGTAGCATGAAAGCAGTTTCTCATGACTATGATGTTGAAGACAATAAGACAAGCAACAAAGCACCGAAGTTCAATGGAGATGCATCTAACTTTTCCTGGTGGAAAGATAGAATCTACAGTCATCTTATTGGTTTAGATGATGAGCGTTGGGACTTAGTTGAAGAAGGGGTAACCTTCCAAGGACTTGATGAAAAGGGAAGGTTATCTATTGAAGAAAGAAAGAAGTTCACTCCTACAGACAAGAAGTTATACAAGAAACATCACAAGGTCAAGGATCTTCTCATTGGATGTATAACTCATGATGAATACCTCAAGATCACAGACAAATCTACTGCTAAGAGCATCTATGACTCCTTGTGTTCCACATATGAAGGAAATAAACAGGTTCAAGAGGCAAAGGCTACTCTTCTGATCCAACAGTATGAACTCTTTAGAATGAAGGATGATGAGAATATTGAATCCATGTATTCGAGGTTCAAAATTCTAGTGGCTGGTCTCCAAGTTCTAAAGAGAAGCTACACAACTTCTGATCATGTAAGAAAGATTTTGAGAAGCTTACCTTCAAGGTGGAGGCCTAAGGTAACAGCTATTCAAGAAGCTAAGGATTTGGACAAACTTGTCTTGGAAGAATTAATAAGTTCACTCATGAGTCATGAGATTGAACTATCTTCTGATGAGCCTCAGAAGAAACTAAAATCTTTGGCCTTGCCATCTATTTCAGTTTCATCTAAGGCTCTAAAAGCCAAAGTTGTAGAATCTGAAGCAGAGGAATCTTTCGTAGATAATCAAGAAGAAGGACCAGACGATGATTTCTTTGCACTCTTGTCCAAAAATTTTCAAAAGTGGTCACTAAGGAAGGGCAAAAATTTTCAAGGCAGAGGAGCTGGATCAAGAAACAACACCAGCAGAGAGAAGAAGGATGACACAAAAAATTGTTTCAATTGTCATAAGCCTGGACACTTCATGGCTGATTGTCCTGAACTCAACTCCAAGGGTAAAGGAAGAAAGAGTACAATCAAGAACAAAGCCAAGAAGAGTCTGATGGCAACATGGGAGGATATCAATGAACTATCTGAGGATGAAGACTCTGAGGAAGCAAACCTAGCGCTTATGGCCACTGGTGAATCAGACCATGACAGTGATTCAGAGTCTGACACGGACGATATTGATGAGGTAATATCTAAAATGTCTAGTACTCAAATGACCAAAGCTTTGAAAGATGTAATGGTGAAGTACATGGAAAAGTTGAGTGAGCTAGATTTTTGTAAACAAAAAATGAAGCTACTCAATGAAAATCTCACCCAGACTCAGGCAAACTATCAAAAATCTCTTAAAACAATTAAAGTGCTTGAGACTGGATGTAGAACATGTCACAAACCCTATGATGAGTATGAAATCTCTCTTCAAGAGTTTGTTCACCATAACATAGACAAAACTAGGATAACTTCCGTAATTCATGGTGGACTTAGCAATTATTATAAAAGGCAAGGACTTGGTTCTCTTACATCTCCTAATGTGGGAAAATCAAATAAACCTGTCTTGTTGAGCAAGTCACCATCAGAATCTTATTCAAACTTTACTAAGGGTACATCAGAACCTCTGACTGTGTCTGGTACTCTTGTGAGCTTGGAACCACAAGATAAGGTATCAGAAGATGACTCATCTTCTGAACCTAAGTCTTCTAAAACCCAGGTTCCCCTCACATCAGTACCCATGTCTACTCAAGTTAAAGCTGTCAGAGTACCAAAGCCTGTTGATAAGCGGGGCACTAGTACTTCTAAAGCAAACTTGGTAACTGGTTCTCTGACACACTCAAGAGGAAAGTCTCAAAGACAACATGAGCCTAAACATTTTTCTAAAGGCTCTGTTGACTCCAGATCTTCTGAGTATTCTAACAAGCAGAATAAGATTCTCAAAACTAACCAAAAAGGACCCATCAGAGTATGGGTACCAAAATCTGAAATAGTGTATGCTGCAAGTATGCACCCAAAGAAGAAAAGAAAGCTCATGGTATCTGGACTCTGGCTGCTCACGTCACATGACATGAGACAAGCTCTTATTCCACACCCTGAATCAGTAAGAGGGAGGAACAATAGGGTTTGGTGGCAACCAGAAGGGAAATATCATTGGTATAGGTACAGTTGGTAATTCTTCTTTATCAATTTCTGATGTTTGGTTAGTAGATGGACTACATCATAATCTACTTAGCATAAGTCAATTGTGTGATAGTAATTATGATGTTATGTTTAATAAGGATTCATGTACTGTAATCAGAAACTCTGATCAATCTGTTGTCTTTAAGGGAAATAGAAAAGGCAATGTTTACAAAGTAAATTTTTCTGATTTAAAGGAACAACAAGTGCTTTGTCTCTTGACACTGAGTGATGAAAAGTGGGTCTGGCACAAAAGATTGGGTCATGCTAACTGGAGATTAATCTCTAAGCTTAGTAAGGACAATCTTGTCAGAGGTCTTCCAAAAATAAAATATCACTCAGACTAACTTTGTGGTTCCTGTCAAAAAGGAAAAATTATCAAAAGTTCTTTTAAAAACAAGAACATTGTCTCTTCTACAAGACCCTTAGAACTCTTACACATTGATTTATTTGGACCAGTTAGCACTGCTTCAATCAATGGTAAGAAATATGGATTGGTCATTGTGGATGATTATAGTAGATGGACTTGGGTTAAATTTCTAAGAACTAAAGATGACACATATGAAGTGTTTAGCATCTTCTGTACCCAAATTCAAAATGAAAAGGATTCCAAGATTTTAAAAGTAAGAAGTGATCATGGTGGTGAATTTGAAAACGAACCTTTTGAAAAATTTTGTGAAGAACATGGAATTCTCCATGAATTCTCTTCTCCTAGAACTCCACAACAAAATGGAGTTGTAGAAAGAAAGAATAGATCTTTACAAGAAATGGCACGCATCATGATGCATGAAAATAATTTAGCAAAATTCTTTTGGGCAGAAGCTGTTAACACTGCTTGTTATATTCAGAATAGAATCTATATAAGACCTATTTTGAACAAAACAACATATGAACTCTTTAAGGGAAGAAAACCCAATATTTCTTATTTTCATCAATTTGGTTGTACATGTTACATTCTGAATAACAAAGTCCATCTTAAAAAATTTGACTCTCAGAAGATGAAGCTCCAGAGTATGACAACTACATAGAAACTTTAGAAGACTCTGAAGTGCAAGAAGCTACACCTTCTGATGCTGCTCAAGAGCATCAAACAAATGATGATAACTCTGAAGCAACAGAGATTCCAAGAAATACATTCAAGTACAAATCATCACATCCTGAAGAGCTTATCCTAGGAAACAAGAATAGTCCAAGAAAGACAAGGTCAAACTTCAGAGCTGAAGAATCATTGTTTGGACTAGTATCCTTGATTGAATCAAAGACAACAAATGAAGCTCTCTCAGATGATGCTTGGATAGTTGCTATGGAAGAAGAGTTAAATCAATTCAAGAGAAATGATGTATGGGATCTGGTACCCAAACCTGAGCACAAGAACATTATTGGAACAAAATGGGTAACAGAAACAAATTGAATGAGCAAGGTGAAGTTACAAGAAATAAAGCAAGACTTGTTGCACAAGGATATAGTCAACAAGAAGGAATTGACTTCACTGAAACCTATGCTCCAGTAGCAAGACTGGAAGCAATCAGGTTACTTTTATCTTATGCAGTTAATAATGATATCACTCTTTATCAAATGGATGTCAAAAGTGCATTTCTTAATGGTGTTATTTCTGAAGAAGTATATGTCAAACAACCTCATGGATTTGAGGATTTGGCAAATCCAGATCATGTGTTTAGATTAAAGAAATCACTCTATGGACTCAAACAAGCTCCCAGAGCTTGGTATGAGAGACTGAGTACTTTCTTAGTCAACAATGGTTTTGAAAAAGGACAAGTTGACAATACATTATTTAGAAAAACACTAAAGAAAGACATTTTGATCATTCAAATCTATGTTGATGATATCATCTTTGGATCAACAAATGCCACTCTGTGCAAGAATTTTTCTAAGCTTATGCAGGATGAATTCGAGATGAGCATGATGGGAGAATTGAAGTTCTTTCTTGGAATTCAGATAAATCAAACAAAGAAAGGAACATTCATTCATCAATCAAAATATATAAAAGATCTTCTGAAGAAATTCAATTTGGAAGATTGCAAACCCATGAACACTCCAATGCATCCTACATCAAGCTTAAGCAAAGAAGAATCTGAAGGCAAAGTTGATCAGAAGCTCTACCAAGGTATGATTGGATCTCTTCTTTATCTAACTGCATCAAGACCTGATATTTTATTCAGCGTATGCTTGTGTGCAAGATTTCAATCAGATCCTAGAGAAACTCATCTCACTGCTGTGAAGAGAATCTTTAGGTATTTGAAAGCTACCTGTAACATTGAATTACTGTATCAGAAATCCAATGACTACAAGCTGATTGGATTCTGTGATGCTGACTATGCTAGTGATAGAATTGAAAGAAAATCCACCAGTGGTAACTGTCAGTTCATTGGTGAGAATTTAATTTCATGGGCTAGTAAAAGGCAAACCACCATAGCTATGTCAACAACAGAAGCTGAATACATATCAGCAGCTAAATGTTGTACACAACTACTTTGGATGAAATACCAATTGGAAGATTATCAAATAAGTAGTGAAAATATTCCATTATATTGTGATAATACTGCAGCTATTCACCTCTCTAAAAACCCTATTTTACATTCAAGAGCTAAGCATATTGAGATTAAACATCATTTTATCAGAGACTATGTTCAAAAAGGGGTAATTGATCTCAAGTTCATTGAAACTGAAAATCAATGGGCTGATATCTTTACAAAACCTTTAGCTGTTGAACGTTTTGATTTTATCAAAAAAAATCTGAACATGATGGAAATCTCTGATTAACTCAGACTCTGATGAAAAATCTGAGTTTGTAAGAATCTAATAGTAATCAGAAGCTGAAGTCATCAGAACCTTCTGTATCAGAAGTTGTGATGAGGACATCTTCTGATAAACTATCAGAATCTGATTAGAAGGTAAATAGTTCTGGCGCGTAAGTTAAAATCTTTTGTAAAAACCCTTTCATTCCCTCACTTACGTGTCAGTTATTTAAATAATCCTTTGATACACGTGTCTTGTGGTAAGAGGATAAAGAAGTTGGTTAATGATGATTAGCATTTCTAATTCCCATTTATGGTAAAATACTCTACTACCCCTACGTGTTTGTACTTGTTTTTGCGCAAAACTTTCTATTTAAACACACTAACTGTTCACATTCACACTTTTGCACTCTCACAACCTACACTTTCATCTTCTAAAACTCAGAGCAATTTCTTTCTCCCTCTTTAGAAACCCTAACCCTAAACTCCATCAATGGCTTTAATCATTCCAAGAGATTGTATCATCGACATTGAAAATTCCAAACCTACAAAATTTGCTAAAGATCAACGTCCGTATAAGTATGATGACCTAAATCTTGCGATTGAAAATCCGGTTGATCTAGATGGGATAAGAGTAAACGAATTCGCTAATGTAGTCAATCTATTCAAAAGACAAGGTTTGGAATACTATTTTGATCTACTGAATGGTCCAACATATACTGAAATGGTGAAAGAATTCTGGATGAAAGCAACAGTTATCAACAAAGATGTGTACATTCAGAGAATCAGAAATATGGTTGCAGAAAAACCTGAACTTCAAGGTAAAACTCCAGAACAAATGGGTTAGAAACCTTTCACATCAACAGAGATTGAATCGTTTGTGGCTGGATTCAGAATCTCTATCAGAGTATGTAATATTTATGAGGCTCTGAAGATAGACCGTGGTGGTCTTGTTCTCAGAAACTCTGATGAGATTGGTCCTGATGTTGAGGAATTCATATTCAATCCTAAGGCTGATCCCAAGGACATGTTTGAATGGACCAACACCTGCAAAGTCATCTACAAGATTCTGATTGACAGTATTTTGTCCAAGTTGGGAGGCACTGATCAAATCTCAAACCTTCAGAAGCTGTTTACCTTTCACGTTGGTAAAGGAAACTTTGTGGATATTGGTGAGCTTATCTTTGATCACCTTGCCAATTCTATAATCTCTTCCAAATCTATTGTGCGACACTCAAGGCTACTTAGTCATATGTTTGCACAGTGTGGTTTGTTGGATACAATCACTTCATTTCTCCTAGGATATGGTTCCTTTCTGCTTAGTTCTAAATTCGTAAATAGCACTACGTTAAGGTGCATGAAACTGGTGAAAAACAATCAGATTGTTCATCCAACACACCCACTGCTGATCAGAGACTCTGAGAAAGACATTGATGAATGTAGACTTGTGCATGTCAGTGATAGTGCTACTAAGAGAGTTATAGAGGCACATGCTGATCTAATGAAAAACCTAGGTGCTGATGTAGGAGATGGACAACCAACAAAATTGACCATCAGACAATCTAGGATTCTGGAGCAACCAACCAGAGTCCAACCTGTCAAAAGAAAAGCTGTTAAAAGTCCTGCTGGGAAGAAGGTTGCTAAGACCCAGAAGACTACAGCTCCAAGATCTACAAAGAAACCAAGGGCTAGGAAGGTTATACTGGAGGATCTCACAGAAGAAGAAAAGGAAAGTGCTGCGTTACAGGCAGCTTTGGAAAAAGTTAATGAATTCAACAAGAAGCAAGAGGCTTTGAAGGATGGGTATGAGTGTGGTATTGCAGAATCTGATTTTGATGAGATGCATTCAAAACTTCCAGAAAGGAATGATCCTCATAATCTGCTGAAACAACAGACTCTGTATGGACCAGAAAATGGTAAGTTTTCTAATTTTCTTGGAGGCAGCAAAGCATTTAGTGATTATTTCAGAAGACTTCAATTTCCTTCTGAAATCCAAGTTAAACATACTCTGAATAAGATTTTAAAAGGAGTTTATTCTGAGAAAGACAACATTCTTTCTGAGAATCAACCAACATCAGAGCAGTTTAACCCTATCCAAACTACCCTTTCAGAATCTCATGCTAATACTATATGTAATGATGCAGCACAAGCTTCCACTAGTACTGCACCTCTCATTCAGACTCTGGATGAAGATTCTGACCGTACACCCTCACCACCTCCTGAAAAATTCCCCACACACCATGATAACCAAATTCTCAAACCTACCCCAAACTCTGAGAATGTTGAACCAGAGTCAACCCAAGAAAAATCATCACCTCCACCAGAAAATGAACCACACCCACAATCACCTCCACCAGAACATACTCAACCAGAAAATGAAAACAAAAAATCACCAGAACCTACAGTGACTGAAATGGTTAACCCTGAAGCACATGCTGTTGAGCAATCCCCACATCATGTGGATATGGACAACTCATGTACTTTCCCCACACCCCTCAAGAAACAATTCCAACAAATTAATGAGTCTCTGAATCAAGAATATATTCAGAAAACCCCTCCTCATCAAACCAATCATCTCAAAACCCTAATGCAGGATCTGTCCATGGACTGCATTTATATTCCACCTCACTTACCTTCCAGAATTGTCAATGAACCTCTAGAGCAAACCCAAGATGATATCACTAATTTGCTGCAAGCTGTTGACAAGAACATTAGAAGAATGTCCAGTGCTATTCCACACAGGTCTATTGATACAGCATATATTGATAAAAAGTGTGACCTTATGGAACAAAATCTGGTGCTCATGATCAGATCAGTGAGACAAGCCTACACCAGAGACATGGAATTAAGGAATGAGCTGGCTAGGAAGGAAGAAGAAGAAAGGTTGGAAAGAGAGAAACTAGAAGCTGAGGAAAAGGAAAGGAAGAGGTTGGAAGATGAGCGTATTGAAAAGGAAAGGCAAGAAGCTCAAGCTAGAGAGGAAGCTAGACTAGCAGAAGAGTCTAGAAGAGCTGCTGAACAAGCAAGACTTGAGAACATTGCTAGGAATGCACCAGAATATGCTCAACACATCAGAGAAAATCAAGAGAACATTCAGAGAAGGATTGATGAACATTCATCTATGTTGGCTGCAATTATGACTACTCTCCAGAGCATCAATGCCAGATTACCACCTCAACCTTAAAACCTAGGATTCTATGCACTTGTTACTTTTAATTCATTATCATGTTCTATCATTTTTTTTAACTTGGCTGAATTCTATTCGTTTAAATACTATGTTGGTTGATTATTACTTGTGTTTGGTTATAATTTATTTACTTTTTAAATCTATTTTATGCTTTCATAAATGTTTTTGAGACAAATATCAACACAAAGATTTCAAAACTATATCAAGAGTTTATTCAATTGAAAATTGTTGATTACATAAGTTCTTATCCAACTTTTCACTTGGATTCTACATCAAAAACAGCTAGTTCTAAATCTAGCTTACTAGAATCAAAGGGAAACGGAAGAATTCACAATCATTCTCTTTGCTTCCATTTTGAGAGGCCAATGAGAAATGATCTCATTGATTATGAAGAGGGGTATTCTTCCCAAGGAGGAACATATGTACTCAAGAATTCCTTCCAATCAGAATTCCATTCAGATTCTGACTCGGATAAGGACTCTTGTTGTTTGGTCTTGGACCTTGTTTGATATTTGGCTCTAACAGGAGCAGAAGTTGATGCCTTCATCTTCTGAGGGTTCTTCTTAGACTCCGAGTCTTGTTGAATCTTCACCTTCTTCTTCTTCTTCTCCTGTGATTTCTTACTTTTGATCACTCTTCTATCCTTATCCATTGTTAATTTTTCACAATGAAATGGAAGTGTTGAGTGAAGTGACAAAGTGATGGTCCTTATATAGTAGATTCAACACAGACAAGTTCATGGTTTTACGACAACCCATTTAATTGGTATAGTTGTAACCACCTTGACTGCATTGAAACTCTGCTCTTGACCATTCTTTTTCAAACTTGTCATTTATTATTTTGTCAGTTTTATCTTTTTGCTTAATGACAAAAGGGGGAGTAAGAGTTGTAATTAATTTATGAAATGTTAAACTGAAACCAAATTCCATATTTTTCAATATTTTAATTATGTCTTCGTATGATATGATTTTGAGGAAAATATTAATTGAAATTTGAACTTCTGATACATGGTACGTATAAAAGAAAAGTGCAATTTTCTTTCATAGGTATCAGACTTAGGGGGAGAGCTTGCAAACCTAGCCTCTGAGAGTCTAGTGTATTAGTTTAGTTCAAAATTCAAATAATTATTTTTAAACTAATTTAATTAATCATTGTTGAACTTAGGGGGAGCTTGCAAAACTTATCAACCTAAGAGATGCTTGATAAATTTTATCAACAACCATTGTAAATTAATACTTGGTTTGTCATCAATCAAAAAGGGGGAGATTGTTGGAACAAAATAGGTTCTGACATGATCCAATTAAGTTTTGATGATAACAAAGGTATTAATATACAATAGGGTATACTAATTATTTAATCCAAATGTGCAGATATACAAGTTAATTCGTTAAATTCTCTAGAAGCACATTGGAAGCTCTGATATGTCAAAGCAAATTCTGACCAGATTCTAAGGCATCAGAAGATGCAAGTTATATTCGTCAGAAGCTAGTATCAGACTCTGATAAGAGCAGTGAGAGCCGTTTTGTCAGAAGAACATTCTCTGCAACAATGATTGGAAATCATCATCATCCTCTGACATTCCAAAAGCTGATGGAATCAATCTTATCCACAAGATAGTGACGTTAGTACTATTGTACGAACTCATTACCTGATTTGGCTAAAACGTTATCCCCAAGATTGATCGTATACAAGGTTACCTGATTTGGTTAAAAATGGTACTATCTACAGCTGGCACAATCTCACCGCATCAAATTCAAATCAAACACGCTCCACCTTCGTCTATAAATTGGAGCAAGTTTGAAGTTCTAATACACGATACTTGAACAATTTGAAAGAGCTGTTATTCTGTCAAAATCATTCTAGAGCACTAAGAACTTCAAATACAACTTGAACTCATATTCAAATCCAAGACTCCAGCTTCAACTTCTATTAATTCATTAGTTGAACCTTAGAATTTTTGTATTAAGATTCTAAGTTAAGTCTTGTATTAAAGTTGTATTTATTTGTAACTGAACATTGATATTCATATCAACTGTTCAGACTCTGTTTTTCTTATATTTGTTTTGGAAGTCTCTTGCCTGCGTGCTTGAGCATTAGGAAGTCTCTTGTTTGTATACTTGAGCATTGGAAGTCTCTTGCAAGGTTGCTTGAGCATTTGTAATCTTTGGTGATTATAGTGAACTCTCTTGGTAGTACAAGAGGACTGGACGTACTCTCGGTTTGTGAGGGGAACCAGTATAAAATCTTTGTCTCTACTTTTCTCTCCTTCTCTCTATCCTCAAAGTTCTGTTCAATTGTGTTTTGTTTTTCTAAACCGCTGCAAACTCTGATAAGTTTTTCATAACTTAGAAGAATTTTTAAACTACCCAAAACACAATTCAACCCCCCCTTCTTGTGTTTTTCACACCTTCAACTACTACTCAGCTAAACAAATATTTTAAGCTGCAATAGTTATGATAGCAATTGTAGGACATGTACTGCATCTTTAAATGTAATTTTATTATATCTAGTATGTAAAATTAAAAGTATGCCATGCTCGAGTATTCAAACTGCTGCAATTCCAAACCAAAATAGGCAGCAAGAACGAGTGTGCTCACATATCTTAGAGGTCTTCTTTGATATCGGAATAAATGTCTCCAATCATGCTCGACACCGATATGTGTCGGACACCGGACACAATCAAAACCATAAACATGAGAGAAAATATGTTTCATCCTTGCAAATTCAAAAAACAAAAATAAATAAAATGATTCATCCTTAACAAATTGCAAATATATGATAAGAAACAATGAAAATTCAGTCGACAAAGAATTTATAGCACAATTTTTCGACAAAGAATGAATATTTACAAAACAAAACAAAATTCAGTCGCATTTTATTTTCTCGAGCCTAAATTTTTATACTTTTCTTCCAATTTAGTTATATGTAATTGGAACCCAACATGTAAATGTTTATGTTCCCACAAAATTTCACTGACTTGCTCAAAACTAATTAAGTGCATACATATTTCTGTCAAACAATTACAAAAGGCAATATCACTAAATACTAAATTTCATTGGCTTGCTCAAAATTGATAAAGTGCATACACAAATTTATTATTTAATATTGATAGACTTTTTGTTAGCACACTTGAGAAAGTAAAGCCACAAACACTGAATGAAGAAAATAAAGACTTGGTAGATAAAGATTAGGGATCAGAACAAGAAATAAATTAATCAATTGAAGAGTATTGAATAAATAGAGAAGATTACCTTAGGGTTTTGTCGAGACGGAGAGTACTTGCGAGTACCTTTCTTTGAATGAATCAATGTCTGGATTGATTTTGCGAGTACCTTAGACTGTTCGTCACACAACCAACTGAACGGTTTGGTGATGAATCGATTTTGGCAGCAGAATTAGATTTTGGGAAGAAGAAACATGGGTTCGACTGCGATTGGATATTGGTAGAGATGAAGCTGTGTTTGGTTCGTTTGGAACTTTGGGTGAACTTCTCCCAAAATTTCTGACGGTGATGAATTAAGTTTTTTTTTATATGGGGAAATATGATGCTTTTGAAAATTTCACAATAATCTGAATATAAAAGAACGGTCTTTCAATTATATATTTATTTAAAATTTAAAATAATTAATCAAAATTATATACAGATAGAAACATCTATGAGAACAGTTTTCCGTCGTTGCTTACAATTGGCGAATTTTTATATACTACCACAACGGTTTATAAAAAGCGTTTTCTTTAACACACTACGAGAACGGTTTTTTTACATCACAAAATTTAGGCGTTGCGGTAGGCCTAAAATGTTGTAGTGGCAGCATCAGCTTCTGTGACTTCGACCATGTTGCATCAGCAGCTGGGAGTGGATTAGCATCCACTTTCATTGGAGGCTTAGTCTTATCAGCAAACTCGAGCCTTCCTTCATTCAGAGCATGTTGGACCAGATCCCTGAAAAGAACACATTGGTAAGTTTTATGGCCTAAATAGTTATGATATTTATAATAACCTCTTTTCTTTCTTTGTTCTATTAGAGGTATTTTCAAATCTTTTTGCACAACTATTTGACCATCAGAAACCAACAAGTCAAAAATTTCATCACATTTAGTAATATCAAATGTATAAGTCTTAGTAGCATATTTTTCATTTTTTGGTTCGACTGGATTTTTTCCATTCGAAGGCCTCAAAAGCTTACAAGTATAAGGAGGCCCTGGCTTTAATTCTGCCACATTGATATTACTATCATCAACATCTACATACTCATCTTCAGTTTCATAGTCAAATTCATTATCATAAGAATCTAAAAAAGCAACATCTTTCTTTTTCTGAAACTTAGAATTTCTGGCTTTTTCAGCTTTCAATCTTTCGATTTGCCTAACTCAATCAGCCAATTGTGACATGTCTCGAAGATATTGAGTATCTAGTTTTTTCCTAATCGAATAATCTAGGCCACCTGCAGCCATTTCGACTAATTCATGCTCAGGTACTGAAGTGAAGCACCTAGCTTTCAGCAATCTGAACCTATTCAAATAATCATCAACAGACTCTTGTGTTTTTCTCTTAACACTAGCCAACTCTTTAAGACTTATCTTAGTTTGGCCCATGTAAAATTGTTCATGGAACAATCTTTCTAATTGAGTCCAGTTATGAATTGAATTAGGAGGCAAAGATGTGAACCAAGTGAAAGCATTTTTGGTTAGAGAATTAGGAAAGTATTTCATTCTCAAATTTTCATTGTTTGCCAAATTTCCAGATTCTGCTAAGTACCTAGTAATGTGTTCAATAGTTGACTTGTTAGTATCCCCTGCAAACTTGGTATATTTAGGGACTTTCCAACCTCTAGGTAATTCTGTTTGCAACACATATTCAGACAATGCAGAAACAAAGTTTGGCCTTCGAGTACCAGTATTAAGGCCATTTTGATTCAAAATGGTTTCAACTAAAGTTGCTAAGTTATTATGCCCAGCAAAATTGTTATTCTGAACATTTCGAACCACTTCATCAGCATCTTGGTTCCTTCGAACCATAACTACTAGAGGTTGTTGATTAACATCATTTTGGTATTGGTATTCCTCTTGAGCCATTGGAATTGGATCTTGGTTTGGTGTAACTTGTGGAACCACATATGTTGGCCTTGGGTTAAGGGGAGTGGCAGACATAGCAGGTTAAATCATTTGTGGTGCAACCTGATTAATCCTAGGCTGAGTTTGAGGGGGAGGAGTACCAAAAAAGTCAGCAATTCGACCCATTTGATAGGCCAACATTTGGTAATTGTTATTAGTATTTTGGATCAAAGGGTTAAAAACTGTACCAATTTGCTGCGTTAAAAGATTAACCATATCATGATTACTCTCATCCATCTGTTGTCTCAAAGATAAGACATATGCAGTAGTTAATGGTGTAGGAGTTACCCTAGGTGAGGTGTACCTCTCAGGTTCAGAAACTGGTATAGACTGGAAACCCATCGTAGGTGTTGGTACATAACCATATAAAGGGTTCGTGGACATAGGAGGTGGCCTTACTGGCCTATATCCTGAAGAAACTGAATGAAATGCCATAGTTGTTATTGGCATTGTAGATCCTGAGATAAATCCAGAATCACTAAGACTAGAAATTGGCGACGTAGATGTTACACTCGCCACATTCGAATCAGGGGGAGGAGGACTTCCTTCACCACTCGTCGAACTCGAAGATTGACTGGTAGTAGACTCATGCATTTGATGAGTTCTAGCCATAACTGTAAATGACAGTTACTAACACAGAAAAATCTATTTTTAAAGAAACAAAGCACAAAACCAATCCCACTAGGCGTGCCAATTTGTTTACACTGATTTTTGGTAAACAAACGCTAGTTTTACTTCTTTAAACTTGCGAGGTCAAACTATAAATCTCAGGACAATTTTATACTTGTTTCTTTTATGAAAAGCATTTCAATATTCATCAAAGTTTAACAAACATTTATGTGTTTTAGTTCTCTTAACAAAACAGGAAAAGTATGTTGATTCGAATCGCCTCAATTCAACAACTTCAAACAAAAGTAACAATAAAATGCAGAAAATTGCAGTACAGTAACTTGCATTAATTATAAAAGTTGAATACAATAAAAGTGGTTCACAAACCGTACATATTTCTCCTTAGAATTCCTTTCTTTCTCACGCTTGAATACATAGAATTTTCAGAGAATTTTAGTAAGACAATTTTGCGACCTTTGTTCCTTCTAAGGAACTACTATTTATACTTCGAAGAAAATCTAACTGCTTAGATGATCTGGACACTCCAGATTTCTGCTTCGAAACCCACGTTCTCCACTTTGAAATCCTGCTTTAGGCGCGCTCAAACTTTGGGCTTAGCTCTGGATTCTTTTGGGCCTTGACCATTTGGCCCACAATCCATTTTTCTTCGCTTCGAATCTCACGTTAAGTCTTGACTTCGAGGTACGCTGTAACGAAGGCTTTGTTAATCGAACCTATTTACAACAGTTTGAGGCAATTGATTCGAACCAAAATCGTGATGATATTTTTCAGCACTCATTAAGTGACACCTGTCAATTTAAAAATTGATTCATTATTTTGTTGGACCAACATTTCCATTAAAAATTATTAAATCAAAATACGACCCGACAACAACATTATTTTGGATGAATTTAGATATTATTAAACGATGTAAAACTATTTTAGACATTATTGAGCAATATAATATTATTTCTTTTCTCCTCTCAACTATACAACTATAAATATTTGATTTCTTGGTTCTTTGTTATTTTGTTCGGTTTTATCTAGAGACAAAAATACTTCTTCAATTAACCTGCAAGTGTGAAACACGATTTTTCTGTTATAAACTTAGTGAGCATTTTTTTTAGCCACACCAATATCTAAGGTCTAGATCCGCCACTGGTTAAAAGTGACTAGTGACTCAAATAATCGCTAAAGAAACCTAGGCAGTGAATAGCAGCAAATAGTGTTGCTATCATAGTAGAGCACCGTGGAGTAGCAATATCATTTGAGCCACAACAGTTCATAATCATCGCATATTAAGATTAAGGTTGTGGCTGCAGTGTTAGAGATTGTGTTCTTTTTTTTGCAACGCAGAATGCGTCCAACAATTATAGGCGGACAACACAGATTATGTACATTATTATAAGTTAAATAATTGATTAAATATGGAGTGTTAAATGTTTAACAAGAATTTAGTCCAAATGTGAACTTTACTATTTTTATCATTATAAAATTTATTTGTCATAAAAGATGATAAATGTTCACTCTTGAACCATTTTTAAGAGGTTTATATTAGAAAATCGTTAAAATTTTGTAAAATAATAAATGATGAGCGAAATCATGTTAGTCTTGATAAATCAAAAGAATATACATTCAAAGGTGTAGGTATAGGATTCATTTTTACTGATAGATTGAAAAATGCTAGAAATAATATAAAATCATTGATGTGACCTGATCGAACCATTGAGTTACTAGTCAAAGTGCATCACTAAACCAAATAATAGAGTTGAATAAATCGGTTCTAAAAAATATAATATACCTAAAAAATCAAATTATATAAATCATAACACATGGATGGAAGTTTTAGTTAAGTATTTTAATAACATTTCTTATTATTATTATTATTAATATTATTATTATTATTATTATTATTATGTGCAAGTTGGACACTTTGCACCGAAAGAAAAAAACACTTCACTCACACAATGTTTAAGGGTGTGTTTGGTTCAAAATAGATGAGGGGAGGGATTTTAATGAGGGGGAGGGGAGGGAAGGGGAGGAGAAATCTTTTAATTAATTATATGTTTGGTTCAAAAAAGGAGAGGGGAGGGGAGAGAATGAATTTTAATTGCAAATGTGTTTGGTTCACGAGGGGAGGGGAGGGAAGACAAAACTAAATTACTCTTTTATCCTTATGATTACAGGAATTTCATAATTTTAAAAGGGGAGGGATCAAATTACACCGGTGTAACACTTGAGTAATGTTACACCGCTCAATAACGCTTTAACGAATTCAAATTTTACAAAATCCACCGTTGGATTGGAAGATTATATCATATAGATCATTTATGTTGAGTTTTACAAAAATCTAAAATCGTTTGATATGTTATTGAAACACATAAAGATTAACGGTTTATGCGTTTTTATTCCCTCCCCTTCCCTCGCCACCCCTTCTTAAAAAAATAAACCAAACACAAATCATTAATAATATTCCCTCACCTCACCTCCCCTCCCCTCCAAAAACTCCCAACCAAACGACCCTAAGGGTCTGTTTGGTTCAATTGAGAAGGAGGGGAGGGGAGGGGAGGTGAGGGGAGAGATTTTTAAGGAGGGGAGACGAGGTAAAACATAATTTATTATGTTGACAAAATTACCCTCATTTTTTATTAAAATTCAAAACTATCCTTGTTGGAATATTAAAATTCTATGTTTTATTTTTTTTTTACAACAAAAAAAAAATTAGGTTTTCTACTCATTAGAATTTTTTTTGTTATATATCCTTTAGTTTTTTTTTTGACGTAATATATCCATTATAATTTAATCCTTATTTTGAGTTTATAAGGTTAAGAGTAAAAAAGTAAATTACTTCTCCCCTTCCCTCCCCTCCCCTCGTTAAAAAATTGAACCAAACATAAAAATTTAAAATATTCCCTCACCTCCCCTCCCCTCCCCTCCAAAAACTTCGAACCAAATGGACCCTAAGAGTTATTGGGCCTAGTCCATTTTAAATGTAAAGTAACCCTAAAAACACCGGCTGTAATTGTTAATTGTGATTCTTTGAAATCGGAATATCGATCGATGGATAGAGTTTTGTTGCAGGAAAGAACTGTTGAAGGAGATGATCTCGTGGATATGAAATCGGAACGGAAACATGTTGAAAGTGTTAAGCGGCTGAGATCGGAATTTAAGCGGCTGAAATCGGAAGTTAAGCGGCTGAAATTGGAACGGAAGCAGTTGAAATCGGAGGTTGGAACATCAGAAATAACATTTTATAGAGTCCCCGATCGTAAAGTATGTGTATGTATCTCTTCAATTTTGTTGATTAATTTTGTTTGTGTTTCACTTATAATCGATTTGTCAGAATCCACGTTTATCAACCCAATAATTAGGGTTAGCCGAAGAATTAGGTGCCTGTTGTATGAATGGATTGTCTGGTTTTGTGTAATTGGCTGTTTGCTTCTTAGGGTCCTTTTTATCTGCTGTTTTGTTTCGCTTTTGGCTGGGATAAGAGTTGGGTTTTGTTGCTGCTGTCATCGCAATTTTCCTCTTTTCTTTACTGTAACTCTTTCCTTGTTCTTTTGCCTTTCTTTTGTACTTCTTGTGCAATTATGCAAGTTAATAAAAATTTTGCTGATTCCAAAATATAAAATTAGCTAATTTCTTTCAATTTCGAATTAGGGTTAGATTGAGTAGCCAGAACCAGACTTGTTTTAGAAACTTGGTTGCGAGACATTTTTGAAACCTAAGCACGGAGTGATTTCAATTCAATTATAGATAGGGTTTGTTATGTTATGGGCCGGGTGAGTACGTAATTCTTAATTGTGATTCTTTGAAATTGAATATCATTATTGATGGATAGAGGTTTGTTGCAGGAAAGCAATGTTGAAGGAGGTAAAGGGCTGAAATCGGAAGTTAAGCGGCTGAAATCGGAAGTTAAGCGGCTGAAATCGGAATTTAAGGGGCTGAAATCGGAAGTTAAGCGGCTGAAATCGGAACGGAAGCAGTTGGAATCGGATTTTGGAATATCAGAAATAACATTTTATAGAGTCCCCGATCGTAAAGTATGTGTATGTATCTCTTCAATTTTGATGATTAATTTTGTTTGTGTTTCACTTATAATCGATTTGTCAGAATCCACGTTTATCAACCCAATAATTAGGGTTAGCCGAAGAATTAGGTGCCTGTTGTATGAATGGATTGTCTGGTTTTGTGTAATTGGCTGTTTGCTTCTTAGGGTCCTTTTTATCTGCTGTTTTGTTTCGCTTTTGGCTGGGATAAGAGTTGGGTTTTGTTGCTACTGTCATCGCAATTTTCCTCTTTTCTTTACTGTAACTCTTTCCTTGTTCTTTTGCCTTTCTTTTGTACTTCTTGTGCAATTATGCAAGTTAATAAAAATTTTGCTGATTCCAAAATATAAAATTAGCTAATTTCTTTCAATTTCGAATTAGGGTTAGATTGAGTAGCCAGAACCAGACTTGTTTGAGAAACTTGGTTGCGAGACATTTTTGAAACCTAAGCACTGAGTGATTTCAATTCAATTATAGATAGGGTTTGTTATGTTATGGGCCAGGTGAGTACGTAATTCTTAATTGTGATTCTTTGAAATTGAATATCATTATTGATGGATAGAGGTTTGTTGCAGGAAAGCAATGTTGAAGGAGGTAAAGGGCTGAAATCGGAAGTTAAGCGGCTGAAATCGGAAGTTAAGCAGCTGAAATCGAAACTTAAGCGGGTGAAATCAGAATGGAAACATGTCAAAAGAGGTACACAGATGAAATCAGAACCGGAACAGAAACAAACAGGGAATCGACTACGAAGTGTATGTATATCTTCAATTTTGATGATTAATTTTGTGTGTTTCACTTGATAATCGAATTTGTCAGAATCCACGTTTATCAGCTAAATAATTAGGGTTAGGGTGAATTTTGTGTGCGATTTTTAATTGGCTGGGGTTTGCTTATATATCTCCTCCGAACATCTCATTCTCGTTCGCTTGTATGGAGTCTTGCTCCTCCGTGGTTGCGAACTTGCGAGACATTTTTGAAACCTAAGCACAAGACTGAACAACACTGAGTGATTTCAATTCAATTAGATTGATTTGTTCCGATGAATAATTTTTTATGATTAATTTTGTGTTTCACTTCACTTAGTAATTTTGATGATTAATTTTGTGTTTCACATAATAATAATTTTGATGATTAACTTTGTGTTTCGCATAATCTCCATAACGATGATTCATTCTGGACAACTCAGCCCTTTGATGCCATTGACCCTCCACCAAATTCACTAAAACATGATAGAGCTCGTGTTGTGCTTCCCGTTTCCATAACTGATAAAAATCGCCCTTTTCTCATTGAACTTTCCAAACTTGCTTTGAAAAAGTACAATGATGGCAACAATCAGGTTCTAAACAATATCTCATTTAACTATCATTCCAATATTCATCCATCAACTTCATTATTATTATTGTTGTTCTAATTTTCTTATTTATCCAGGATCCACAATTTGAGCCGTTTGAGTTTGATGAGCTTCTCAAGTCAACCTTTGGAATTGGGAATGGTCGTAAGTATTATATTACCTTTAAAGCAAAACAATCTTCCGACGACGCCTCTTCTAAAATTTTCCAGGGCCTTGTTTGGAGAAAGTTGGATGGGTCGTCTGAGGCCCGGACTTGTGACATCAAAATCTAACCATGGAAGGTTGAGTCATTTGGTCTTGGATGTTTGCTATGAATTCCATTGTGTATTTTGTTCCTTTTGTTTAACTCTATTATGTAGTTTAATACTCTTTTTTCTGGAATGAATGAATGGGTGTTATCAGATTCACAGAGCTATATAAATTTTAATTTTATTTTTATGACATCTCAATATACTTCATTGTTTTTTTGGATTTAATCCAACGTTAATTTTAAAACTACAAACAGTCAAGGAAGTTTACTTCAAATTAGAGGTGGGAATAGGCTAGGTCGAGCTAGGCTTTGTCAAGCCTGAGCCTGACCTGTCAAAAAAATCGAAGACCTAAGCCTGGTCTGTAGCCTATCATAGGCTTATATTTTAGGCCTGAGTCTGGCCTTTTGAAAGTCTAATGTGGCATGTTAGCCTGTTTCTACTTCACATTATGAGACTTAAATAAATAATTATATTTATTTTTAAAAATATTTATGAACTAATAAATCAACGTCCTTTCGATATTTAACATGATATTTTAGATAATTTGACTATATATGTCATCATATTTCAATTCTAGTTTATAATAATACATTTATATATGTAAAAAACTAAAGTAGATTAATAAACTTAAACTACTGAAAAAACTAATAAATTTATAATTTAATTAAAGTACAAATTTTAATATATCTATACTAATACTAATATATAAATGGGATACAAATTTTTGGGATGACTTTTTCATTATTCCTATTTTACCCTTAAAAAAAACTACCAAAAAAAACTAACCACAATTTCCACATAAAAGTAGGTTTTCAGTTTTTTTATAGTAAAAAAAATAATATTTTTTTCTTCTTAATAACTAGCCACAACAAAAAAGGAGGTGAATTAGTTATCAATTAACTAAGTCCAATAAATATTTGCACAATAGAGAATATCTATCACATCAAACAAAAAAAATATCGATCACACAAACGGGCACGAGACGTGTCTGTTTGGCGGCTAGTAAATAATAATAGTATTAAAACTATTATTCAAATTAACTTAAGTAGGTCGGCCTAATAGGCTAAAAGGTTTTTTTAATGGCCTGCGGCCTTACCTATTTAACTAAATAGACTTAGAAAAAAGTTTTGGCCTGCTCTATTTAATGAAATAGGCCGGCCTGGCCTATTCCCACCTCTACTTCAAATACAAAGTTACACTTTTTACGTTAATTAATCTGCATTACACTAGCGTAAGTCCTGTGGTGCTGATGCACGTGGTTAATTAAAAATATGTATAAAAAACATAATATTTATATATACAACGATTTTGTCAAAAAAAAAATATTAATGCTAAAAAATATAAAAACTGATATTTGTACAACGAAAAGTTGATAACTTTGGGACAACTCTCTCTCTCTCATACTCTTATCATAATTTTACCCATTTTCTCCTCCTCTCACTTTATTGTTTTTGTTACAAAAGAAAAATAGAGTTGTCTCAAAAAGTTGTCAATTTTGGATGTTCAAATAACATTGCTCAAAAAATATATATGTTATAGTTTTTTGTTTACAAATTACAAATATTTTACATATGTTTATATATTTAGGATTAACAAATGTTGTATATTTTTAATGTATTGGTGGTGACCAATAAATGTATAAGGTAGATAATGAAATAAGATATCAATTCAATCGTACAAATACAAATAGCATCATAAAACATAAAAACTAAATAAAATTTAAGTGAAGGTACAATTTATGCCATTTATTTCAAAACAATTACTACATTATATTTGTTATTCAAATAATTTTTATTTTATTCCAAAGAGTTGTAGTGTAATTGTTGATCATTTTGATGGTTATGATTAAAAAAAAACAAGAGAGAGGAATAATTGAATTTTTCTCTTCTCACTCCCATGTTTCTTCTAGCCCTCCCTGAAATTCCAATTTTATCCTCATAATTTTTGGTAAACATTTTCCAAAATTCACATTTTTTCGGAAAATATTTTCCCAATTATACTTAAATGTAGTTTTTAGATTTATTTTTTTTCCACTCATATTCTAGTATTTCATATTTTTTTTGCAAAATTTTAACTTTTTCGGAAAACATTTTCCAAATATTCAAATATTTTTCAGAACACAGAATCTGAAATTGCTTTGGAAAACATTTTCCAAAGCTATTTTGGAAAAAGGTTTTCCAAAATTCTTTTATATATATTATTAGAGCCGCAAATTTGTTGTTCTAACCTAATTTTTCACCAATTTCAATATTTTTTTCCCTTATTCTTAAAACTAATCAGTATCCAAACATAATTTAAAATATAATTGTGTTGATGGATGTGAGATATAAACATTCACGTCGACTCCATATGTTTTATAATATATCCTTAATATTAATATTCTAGACAATTTTTCTTAAATAGCTTGTCAATTGCTATGAAAAATCGGGGTAGAAATATTTTGGATTATGTTTGGATACTGATTAGTATTAAAAATAGGGTAAAAAATATCGAGTCTATGAAAAATCAGGTTAAAGCAACAAATTTGGGATTCTAATCAAATATAACAGAATTTTGGATAATATTTTCCAACATCAATTTGAAAAATGTTTTCCAAAACAATTTTGGATTCAACTTTCTGAAATATTTGAATTTTCAAAAAACGTTTTTCGAAAGAGTTAATTTTTTGGAAAATAAAATCTGAAATACTGGAATATGAATTGAAAAATATAAATCTAAAAACCATGTTTAAGTCCAATTCGAAAAAAAGAATCCAGAAAAATTTAAATTTTGGAAAATATTTTCCAAAAACTATTTATGAGGGCAAAATTGGATTTTTGGAGTGGTTGGAAGAAACATCGGGGGGAGAAGAGAAAAGTACGGAATAATTTGTATATATTATCAAACATCTAGGGGTGTATATATGCCAGATTGGATTGAGTTTGACCAAAACCAAAACCCGAACCACATAGGGTACTCCAGATTGGGTCCAATAAAATAACTACACGTTACAACACTGGGTCAGATTGGATAAACCCACAACATTGAGCCGGATGACATTCCACTCCCCGATTACTTTGGACTTCCTGCCGGATAGCTTGCAGTCCGAATAACCGTCATTTTCCTAACCTTAATGTTCTTATTTAAAAAAATAAAAACATTCAGATATCCAAAAACCTTTTCAAAAAGAAATCTTTTTCTAATAAACCTTGACTTTTGTCAAGAGGCTTTTTCAAACTTTTTTTTTCAATAAATGCTTTAACACACTTAAGCATATTTAAATATTTTCAAAAGACTAAAAAATACAAAAACAACTAAAACATTTTGCCGTTTGGCTTTTGACTTTAAAACCTTTTATAAAGAATTTAGACATGAGTCTTCTCTAGTTGAGAATTCATTTTCCCCATAACATAAGATAAGAAAAATATTGATTATTTTCCACTTAGGAGAGTTAGTGACATACTCGTTGATGTTTATCCGAGTGAGAGCCCTTTCTTATTATGAAACAAAGATCCATTTTTAGCATGTTTCTGGCGGATTAAACGGAGTTTAAAACTTAAGATGACAACTCGTCTTTTCTCCTAAAAACAATCAAACAAACTACTTTATAATTTTTACCCCAAACTACGAGATTTTGATCCTTAACGGGTACGTAGTGCACAGGACCTTGCGTCTTCCCAAATCAAAAATTAATTAAAAAAAAAATTCTTTTTCTCATCATCCCAATCATTTACAAGCAAATTTATGTAGCACAAAAATACATATATTACAAGAGGTTCCTGTAGAGTATTACCGATGCTTAGGGTTCTAATACATTCCCTTTGTATAACTAATCCCCGTACCTTTGATATCTGAAAACTGCATCATTTTATTTTGTGGGTTTATTCGATATTTTCCCCTTCCTTTGGATAAATTAAAGTTTGGTGGTGAACCATCATTTTGCGAACCCAAGCTAATTAATAGCTTGTTGGCGTTCGAAAATCACCGCAACATTGTGGTAGAAAGAAATTTTTTCTCATTTGTAAGTTATAGGTAACTCTTAAAATCGTAGCCTATTCCTGCTTTTATCCACAGTTGTTTAAGCGTGGACAAAATATTTGTGGCCTAAATTAAGGGAATTGGAGTTTAATTTGTTGCGTTGCTTTGTCTGGTTGATACATGCATGTTTCGTTGTTTTCTTATTGAACTTTCTCTTGTATTTTTTTTTATTATTATATTTATATACGATATATTTGGCATTAAAAAAAAGAGTTGGTCTTATTTATTATAATCAAACAGTCAATTATATCTACGACTATAATGATTCCTTCTTATAAAAATAAAAATCACCTAAATGATAATTAATATTGAAATTCATATCGAGGTAAATTATACAATGTTTGTAGGAATGAATTAAACTAATATCAGTACAAAATTCATTATAAATTCATAAAATAATACTAGAAAATTATAAGCTGACATTGTTCATATACTTCATCTTTAAGATTCTCATGAATAAGATTCCGTTCAAACCAACAACATCCATCAGAGCTATTAGTCCATCTACCAGCACCTATATAGAATTTGTCAAGAGAACTGAAAGTAATTTGCTTAAGTGAACGTGCATTCCTTAATAGGCAATTAGCCATCTCGATTACATTTGTGGAGCATATTCTTTTCTTTGCCTCTTAAATCCAACCATGTGTGAATTTTCCAAATGTAGATTTCTAATCTGAAAATTGAAAAATAACAATTATAATAGGACATATGTGAAAAGAGAAATCTTCAATATAACGATTAGAACAGAGTTATTGATAGCGTATTCATTATTTTTACGGTATTTTGTATCTATAAGTTATATTCACTATTCATTTTTTTTATCAAATACTTCAAATTTTGTCTACTAACTTATCAGCTATAATTTAACTATCAATTTGTCCAAGAAAGCCTAAATCATGAAATATAAAGCTTTGAATTTTTCTAGGAGTAAATGGGTTGAAATTAATCATGAAAATTTCGATAAGTTGTAATATCATTGCACCTAGAGCTGTAAAAACGGGTTTTAGAGACAGATTGCAAATACTATTAAATAAGAAAAATAAAACTTCTAGTTCAATAAAAATAAAACCTCTGTGTGATCTGGGTCATTTCTCTCTCGGCGCTCCTCCTCCGTGCACTACCGTGTTGTTTAACCTATTCAGATTCGGCCTCTGGCAACACGGGTAGGTTTTTTTGTGTTTCCAAAACAGTATTCAACTTCGAGTGATTTGTTTATCCTCCATCAAATTCATTTGTATTCAATATCTGATTACCGTATTTCTCTGTCAAATAAAATCACATTCATTCTCTTTTCGATCAGGTTATCCCCTTCCTATGTCGTTGCCGTTAGAGAGTTTTATTGAAGCTAGGAGTTTTCTTTTCATTATGGAGCTCATCAACTTTGATCTTTTTTTATTTGAACGAAATGAGAGGAAACACGAACTATGATCTGATTTTTTATGTTATTTTAGCCGGCTATGATCTCTTGAAGCCTATATATTGGTGTGATGTCATTTACAGGCTTACGCCACATCCACATGTTGAGCTTTACTATTTGGTTTTGTAGCCAAGGGAACATAATGATCGTCTATTAAACAAAGAAAAGAGGTGTTGATTTTTATTAATATTAATTCATGTGGCAATGTGTTGTGGCAGATGAAGGAGTAGAGATCACGTAATGGTCAATGCAAAGATAATAAGGACAATCTCATTTTGAACTTAGGTTTTTACTTTCTTTCTTTGAATTATTGTGCTTTTTGCTATTGATTTATTGTGCAAAGATAGTAAGGACATCTCATTCTTAATTTGTTTTTTCTTTCGTACCGCTGCAAAGGTACATTGACGGGGGCTGTATCATGCTCCTTTGAAATCCTCTTAATAAGAAAATGATACTCAGCCTCAAGGTCCAGATATGAAATGCAGGTTCCTTTTCTCCTTAATTCTTTTTAGGGATCATTAAGTGCTCAAATTGTATGATGATTATACAATTAGAATTCCAAAAATAACCTTTGTAACAATTAATTAATATGATCAATTTGTTTTTGTTGTGCAAATCTCCAATATGGTTTAGGGATCACATTTAAGTGCAAATCTCCTTAATATGATTAATAATCAATATGATGTGATTATTGATATACAAATCTTCTATAATTTCCTAATTATTGCTTTATTCAAATTTTTAATTCAAATATTGCTCTATAATTTCATAATATGAATCACAATCACAATATCAACTTAGAAGACAAATGTATCTAGCAACATTTTGAATTGATTAGTTACTAATCAAATTAAATCAATTATGATTATGATTGTGTCATAATCAATTATTGGAGAGATTTTTGTTTTCTAAGTTTAAAATCAAAGTTTAAAATTGGATTTCTCAAAAATACGCAACGGATAAAAATAAACTTCATTGATTCAAAAGATCAAAAGGAATTATTACAACAAAGGTTCAAGGTGTCACATTTTAACTTCTAAAACGTTGCTAATAAAATGAATTAGTAACAATCTCTTACAAAAATGTTTTCCTACAAGATACACCTCTAGAAAATATTTAAGACAATAAAATTAAATCCCATATGAACCCTTCCCAAGTGTCCTAATTAGAGCGGAGCTTCGCCAAGCGGCTCGAATCAACAAAACAACACCTGGAAACCTGAACCCCCAACGGTTCAGCACATACACAAAACAGAGGTTAAATATTGTAACCGCAAAAGTGACTAATATAAGGCATATCAGACACTTAAACAAATAATCACAACATCAGAGATACAACACAGATGTACCCAACATGTATTAAATTTATAACAGACATGTTCAACATACTCAATTAATAGACAATTAACTTATTGCAATTAATCAATTATAGATCCATAATTCACATAACGTCATTTCAATCATTATTTGGAAACATAACCAAATTAGTAATCCACATTATAAAAGTATTAATCAAATCATCATTCAATTAATCACTCCTCAATTATTCAACAAGTAACATAAAACATATTATGTCGCATAACACATATCAAGTAAGAAACACATTCATCTCCTAATGCATCTAATGTCACATTAATGCAATGTTATCTAGACTCAACTAAATGCATGTGGTACCATCTACTCATTGTTCATTTTTAAGTCATGACGGACTATGCAAGGATAAATATATATCCCAATGTTCATTTTTAAGTCATAACGGACTGTCTCCATGGATAAACATATATCCATCTGCTCATTGTTCATTTTTAAGTCATGACGGACTCTGTATGGATAAACATATATCCAAATATATTTTAGTCAACTGCAACTACTAAAATATCTGCTATACTTTAAGGTTCACTAAAGTATCTGCTCAACATACATATATGAATGCATGAATGTACAACTACCAAACATATGATACTTATACATTTCTACATCTCATGACTTGAATAACTTAATCCAATTTCACGCTTCATCTTCATAATTATTATCATTAATAATTATCTTCACATTTAAACATTCCAAATAATATCGAAATCAAATAACAACAATTAATCCTTAACTTCCAATCAATTGGCTTTACATAACTCATTTCATCAACAATTAATTCATCATAAATCATAAACTCAATTCATCATCATAAATCATCATAAAACATCAACTCAATTCATCATCATAAAACATCAACTCAATTAATCATCATAAACTCATATAGAATACAAACACATCACATTATAACGATCCAAAATGGATATCAATTCATACTTCAATAATTACTCATCAATTTCAATTAATTGAATTCACTAAATTTACTCTACATTTAAAGTCATGTCAAAATTGAGCAAACATCATTAACCAAAATATATATATATATATATATATATATATATATATATATATATATATATATATATATATATATATATATATATAATTAAAAACACTTATAACAACTCAAAATGCTTAAGAACAACTTAAAAGTAAAGATTCTTACCCATTTTTCATAAAAACCTATTTCTCACATCAACTTCATATTCAACTCATAAAGTAATAATTTTTCTCATGTCAAACTATCTATTACACATGAATAAATATCTATAATCATTCAATTAACAACAACATCACATAAATAAACAATCAACACAATTCATCATAAAGTACATCATCAAATTAATCACATAGATTCATCATCAATAATCATCATTAAAATATATCAACTTAGCTAACATAATCACATCATAAATCATCATAAAAATACACATTTCCAATTCCACTTATTCAAACCAAAACCAAAAAGAGATGTGAGAGTTTGGGCTAGAGAAATGAAATTTCTCTCCTCTCATTACTCATCTCAAAGCTACAATATTTAACCTCTTACCTTAAATAAAGTTGGTATCTTTAGTCCTTCACTCCCGTTGAATCCTCAAGCTCCAAGTTCCTCTTTGCTCTTGCATTTCTCTTCTTTTTCCTCCATTTTTCCCAATTCCGAACTGCTATATTCAGATCATGATTTCTCCCACCTCGGACCTTATTTCGACGATCCCAACAGTCAAAAGTTGCGTTTGGGTGTTGTGAACATTCTCCTAAAATTATTCAACGATCCGACCAGTAACGAATCCGCAATCGATGTTTTAGTGGGACTGTTGCAAGAAAAACGGGAATGTTTCTTCACTTCCATTCTTTCTCTCATTTAAGACTCTCTCACTTTCTTTTTCTTCCTCCACTAAAATTTATCACAAATGATATTCTCTCTCTAATTTTACCCTTTTATAACTAGGTTACCACTCATCAATTACAAAAATATCTTTCATTTAACTCCCTCCTAGCCCAATAATCAAAAGCCCAAGAATTATATTCCAACCAATTAACTTTTATGATTAAATAACATGTATAATCATACTTAGTATAACTTAATTAAATAATAATAATAATACACTTAAGCACAAGTTAATAAACACACGTAATTAAATATAATAATCAAACATAAATAAACAATTAATAAAATTGGGTCGTTACAGAAGTTAATGACACTTTCGTCGAACATGGCCCTGCTATAAAGGATCAAGCCTTCAATGAAGAAAACCAACACCAACAATAGGACCAAACTCCTCAAGGCAATGAAGAACCTTCTAATCAAAAGTCTCCCTCCTCTGATCATGCAGATATGGGTCATTACTTTGAATCTAGCAATGAAGAAGATATTTCTGCACAACCTGGGGGTTCGAGTATTGATCCTCAATTTCTACTTCCAAAATATCAGCTGCAACAGGAATTCCAGAGTCTCTCTTACAGGGCTTGGATGTTTCTACCCCAGAAGAAGCACTTGAAAAATTATTATCTGGAGGTAGTTTCAACACCAACAGTGAAGGAACTTTAGCCCCTACAAACAATGATGAGGCAACTAGGCTCGAGCAAGCACATCTGGAAGCTAGGTTTATCGAAGAATTCCTTCAGCGCGATGTGCTGGATATCATCGACAAAGATCCTAATGCCTTCTTTAGCCTCAAAGGTTTACTTCAACAGCTGCAAACTGATAGAACTAAGGAAGCAACGTTGTTCTTGGTTAACCAAGCAGAGGCCCATATTGACCAATTTGCCAAGAACCAACAACTGCTCATTAATGCTCAGAAATCTTATCAAGCACAAATGCAGGCTCATGCTTCCGTTTTAGCTGATGCAACTGCTTGCAATGTCGAGGTAAGCAACTTAAGATCAGGAGTAACATTTGCTTACTTGAAGGCTGCGTCTTGTGAAGATAATATTGCCATATGGAAAGCAGAAATCAGGGACAGCACAACGCATCGATAAGGACAACAATTTATTGAAGATTAAGTTGTCACAACTCAAAGAGCTTTATCGAGCTTTCCAGCGCTCCTCTCTTAGCAATATTTAAGCTTTCCTTTGCTTGTTGTTTTATTTGCTTATTTTGATGTACTTCTCTTCTGTTCTTTCGAACATGTTTTGTGGATTCGAAGCTGTTGATTATTTTGATAATGTCTTATAATATCTTAGACATTTTGATTACTTTTTTATGGCAAATTTTCTTTTTACCATTTAGATATTTTTTACGTTTCGAATCACTCTGTGCTTATATTTATCTCCTGCAACGATGGTCTATATTTCTTCAAGTACTTGCCATTCATATTTACTGTGCGCTGTTCAGGAGTTAACTCTTGAATTTCATATGCACCATTAGATAATACTTGAGAAATTTTAAATGGTCCTTCCCAATTTGGTGACCATTTTCCAAAGACTCTATCTCTCCTATCCATAGGTAAGATAACTTTCCAAACTGAGTCTCCTAAGTCAAAGGTTTTACACTTAACCTTTTTATTGTAAGCTTTATTAACTCTTTCTTTTTGTCTAATCAAAACATCTAAAGCCTGCAACCTCTCTTCATCTAAATCAACTAATTCATCCATCATTAGATTTTCATAATGTTCACTAGGAATATCCATTTGTTTCCGCACTCTTATGGATTGCACCATAATTTCGACAGGCAGCACAACATCATGACCATAAGTCAATCGAAATGGAGTTGAATTAGTAGATTCCTTAGGAGAATTTCTACATGCCCACAATACTTGATCTAAAGTGTTGTGCCAATTCTTTGGCTTTTGGGCAATGTGTTTTTTTAATTAACCCAATTACAATTTTGTTGGCTGCTTCAACCTGACCATTTGCTTGAGCATAGTATGGTGTTGATGTTAACAACTTAAAACCTGCTTCATCAGCAAACTCCTGCATTTTGCGCCCGACAAACACTGTTCCTTGATCAGTGGTTATAGTTTCAGGTAATCCAAACGTATAAATGATGTGGTTTTGGATGAAACTAATCACAGCTTCCTGATCTACCTTTGGCAAAGCAATGGCTTCAATCCATTTTGTGAAATAATCAATTCCAACCAAAATGAAACATTGGTTTTTGGATGATGCTTGCCTAATCTCACCAATCAGATCTAAGGCCCAACCTCAACAAGGCCAAGGTTTAATTACTGAATGTAATTCACTTGCAGGAACATGTTGGATACATGCATGCTTTTGGCATTCTTGGCAGCCCTTAGCAAATTCTATGCAATCTTTAAGCATTGAGGGCCAATATAAACAAGGTCGAAACAAAAGCCATTTCATTTTATGACCTGCTTGATGAACACCACATGAACCACTATGTACATTGGCAATGGCTAAGAATGCCTCATTTTCACTAAGACATTTTAACAAAACTCCCTCAGGGATTTTCTTAAATAACTCATTTCCAATGATAGTATAGCTTAAGGCTTTATATTTTGTTTTTCTATCAGTTATTTCTGTTGGATCTTCCAAATACTTAACAATTGGCTTTCTCCAATCAGTATCACTTAAATTGTCAATGAAAAAAATTTCTATCACAAAATTTTCAAAGTGTAAATCAACATTTTATAACCAGAGGCAATTTGCGCTAAATCATTCGCCTCTTGGTTTTCAATTCGAGGCACATGCTGAATATTATAAGATTCGAATTGTTCTAGCAAAGAAAAAGCAATAACAAAGTATTTCATTAATTGCTCTTGAATACACTTATATTCTTTGGTCAATTGCTTTACCACTAATTCAGAATCACCTCTTATTTTAACGTGCCTTGCCCCAAAGTCTAAAAGAATTTCTAAACCTGCAATTAAAGCCTCATATTCTGCTTCATTATTGGAGCAAGACCCATTAATTTTATACTTAAACTTTGTGGGAATTTTAAATGGGGAAATTATTAAAATCCCAATTCCTGTACCATGTTTGTGCCTCGACCCATCAAAGTATAAACTCCAAGGTTCGATTTCAATGGAACCTATTTAGGCTTCGTTCATAGAATGTTCAGCAAGAAAATCAGCCACTATTTAGCCTTTAATAACTCTTAAGGGTTTATAAGTTAGTGAATATTCTGTCAAAGCCAATGCCCATTTTCCAATTCTACTATGCAAAATTGGCTTCAGCAACATATGTTTAATAATATCAAAATGGGAATAGACATAAACATCAACTGGCTTTATATAATGCTTGAGTTTGGTACAAGAAAAATATAAACAAAGACAAAGCTTTTCAATTACAGAATATCGTGTTTCAGCATCATTTAAAACCCTACTTAAATAATAAAAATCTTTTTCTACACCATTTTCATCCTCCTGAGCAAGCATGCTTCCAATGGTTGTGTTAGACGCTGAAATGTACAACTTCATTTCTTTGTTTCGAATTGGAGGCATCAAAGTAGGAGGGTTTGACAAGTAAGCCTTGATATCATCAAATGCTTTCTGCTGTTCAAATTCCCAATTAAATACCTCATCTTTTGTTGACCTTCAAAAGTGGAGAAAAAGGGTGAGCTTTTCCACTTAGATTCGAAATGAATCTCCTCAAGAAATTTATTTTTCCAAGCAATGATTGAAGCTGTTTCTTTGTTGCTGGAGATTTTGTCTCCATGATAGCTTTTGTCTTGTTCTGATTGATTTCTATGCCCTTTTTATGCACAACAAAACCAAGGAAATCTCCTGCATGTACACAAAAAGCACATTTTAGTGGATTCATCTTTAACCCACATTTCGAATGGTCTTTTAAGGTGACTTAAATGATCATCAGAAGATGAAGATTTGACAACAATATCATCATTGTAGATTTTCATAAATACTTCAATGAAATCATGAAAAATCGAATTCATTGCCCTTTGGTATGTTGCCTCTGCATTTTTCAATCCAAAGGGCATCACTACCCATTCATAAGTGTCCAAAGCACCAGGGCAACGAAATGCAGTTTTTGAAATGTCATCTTCAGCTATAAAAATTTGGTTATAGCCAGAATAGCCATCTAACATGCTTAAATATTAATTCATGGCCTGCTGCTGAATCAATTAACATTTCTGCTACAGGCATCGAATACTCATCTTTTGGGGTAACATTATTTAAATCCCTAAAATCTATGCAAAGTCTAAGTGATCCATTCTTTTTAATAACAGGGACAATATTAACTAACCATTCTACATACCTGGCTGTTCGAATGAACTTGCACTTGAGCAACCTTTCAATTTCTTTCTTGATCTTTGTCATGATTTCTGGAGCAAACCTCCTTGGAAGCTGCTTCACAGGTTTTTTGTCTAGTCGAAGAGGTAATCTATGTTCCACCAGCTCTTTGCTTAATCCTGGCATTTCATCGTAGTCCCAAGCAAAGCAATCCTTGTACTCCTTCAGCAACTCAATCACTCTTAACTTTAAGCTTGGGTCAATATTGGCACTAATATATGTTGGCCTTTTGATGGGGCCATCTCCAATATCAATTTCCTGCAAAGGATCTTGGGCTTGCATTCTTTGATTCCAACTGATCGGATCTTTTTTGAAACCCAGAGGTTCACCATCATAAAGCAATCCAACCTTTGATTATTACCAGTTGTCGAAACATTGGCATTTGATGCCAATTCATCTTGCACATTGTTAGTGGCTTCGAAAGCCACATTTTCTTGAGATTCAATAGCTTCTATAGCCATTTTAATCCTATTTTCGGCAGCATAAGCTGTAATCCTGCTCCATTCCGGGGACTCAATCATCATAACCGTCGAAATCACCCCACCCAGAAGCTGGTGGATAAACATCCTTACTGCAGGATCCATCAACAGGCTCCCTTTCCCAACAAAAATCATGGGTTGGATGTAACTTCACAGAATGGTAAACACCATCAGGGTTTGCCACATTTGGATTGAAGGCAGCATCTTGCTCTCCACAAGGAGCAATGTTTGCCAAGTTTTTGTCAAAGTTCTGAAAGGTCATAATGTTGGAATCAGACACATAAGCACTTTGATATGCTTCCACATTCTCAACAAGGCCATCATCTCTCCAAAGAGTTAGCCTTTGATGCAAAGAAGAAGGCACAAGACCAACCCCATGAATCCACTCTCTACCCAACAGCAAGTTGTAGTTGGGCCTAGCAGCGATGACCATGAAAGGTCTTTTGAACTGTGCTTCCTACGCAAACTTCCAGTTGCACAACACCAAGAGAATGCCCCGTCTTACCTTCATAGTTTGCTAAAACCACATTGTGGGAGTGCAAATCAGTGTCAAATAAGCCTAACCTTTTTAGCATGAAGTGAGGCATAATGTTGACAACAGCACCACCGTCAACCAAGATCTTGTTAACTCCCACATTATTTACCTTAGCCCTTATGAATAAGGCTTTTAAGTGGTTTTTCATTCCCACATCTGGCCTCTCGAACACAACATTTTGTGCTTCGACGCAGCCATTCTCCATCACATAATAGCACACTATCTTGTGATTAGCCAATTCCAAAGCCTCAAATTCCTCTTCCACCTCGTTGACTTCAGTTGGAACATCATATTCCAAAGGTAGAATAGAAACTACATTAACCAGCACATCGAAGTCTGATTCTTCATCAAGAAGATCATCATCATCCATGAAGTCTTCTTCATTTTCAGCATCTTTGCTAGTTTCAGCCTCAGATTCCTTGAAATGAGTAAGCCTTTGTTTCACTGGTCTTTTGACCAATTCAGCTTTCTCCATTTCATTGGTGTTTCCCCCAGCCTTATTCTGTTGAGCAGCTAGCTTTTGCTTGCGCTGGAATCTGCGTCATTGAGTGCGAGTCATGGGGTTTTTCCCTTGTAGTTATTCCTGTAGCCGTATTTGTTGGCTTCTTTTGCAGCTTGGGGATTTTGTTGCTCAGTGATGACAAGAATTTCTATGGTATTTTTAGTAGTATTATTAGTAGTAAAATGACCAAGACAGGCCCAAATACGAAGGAAAACCTACAAAAGCAGGAAAAAACATCAAGACAGAGTCCAAGATGCAAAAAGACAAGAAAAAGCCCAAAAAGTGAAGAAAATCAGCATTCCATCGCAGCACGATGTTTGCTATCGTGCCACGATGACACACTACAACATTTTATAGCTACTACAACACTCATTTTAAAGAGACTCAAAAAAACCATTGTATAAGGTAACAAAGACAACACTATTTTAGTATGTTGCCATAGTTATTTAAAAATATAATTACACAACAGTTTTTTATTTTTACCAAAAATTAAACAACAGATTTATTTTTAATTTTAGTTTTATTTTTCATATTTTTCTAAAAAGAAGATCTGAACAGTAGTGTTATCTCCTTCTCTCACAACACGAACTCACACCTTCTCTCTTGCTCCCTCACGAACTCGCTCCCTCTCTCACAATCTCTCACGAACTCGCTCTCTCTCTCACGAACTCCGATTCCAATTCATCTTAGAAATTGCAAAACTCCGATTCCGATTCATCTCCGAAATTGCAATTTCTTTCGACTCCGATTCCAATTTCGATATCCGATTCCAACATTTCCATCTTCAACTCAGCGATTGATTCCAATTTCGATTCCGACTCCAATTCCAATTGTTTGCGGTGAAGATTGAAATTGCACTCAGTTCTCTCGCTTTCCATTCCAATTGATCTCAGATCGAAATTGAATTTACTTTGCTGAAGGTTAGTAAAATTCTTATGTTCAATACTCATCTGCATGTGAATTCTCTCATGAAATTTGTGTATGTTAACGGTTGATATTAGCAGTAGAGATTTGATAGTTTTTTCGATTGATTTTGTTTTGAATGATTTGTTATTATTGTTTTGAATTGTGATGTTTAGGATTTGAAATTGCTTAGGTTTTGCTAAATTTTGATTTCCTAATTTAATTTTGCATATGTTAACAGTTGATTTTAGCAGTAGAGATTTGATAGTTTTTTGGATTGGTTTTGTTTTGAATGGTTTGTTATTATTGTCAGAATTTGAAATTGTTCCTGGTATGAACTTAGCTCTGATGTAGTTTTGGTCTAATTTATGAGCTTTGCTCTGATATTAGCTCTGATGTAGTTCCTGGTATGAATGGTTTGACATTGCTATCACAACATCTTATTAGTTTCAGAACCTTAGGATAATGGAAATAGTATTAAGTAATATAGTTAATATAAGCAATTAGAAGTAATATAGTTAATATAAGCAATTAGAAGGAGTTAAAGTAGCCTCCTGGAAGTGGTGGTTGGCTCGATCGAAAAAGGCGCATTGTCTTTATTACGAATGGTGGGCTGAACCGAGTGTGTGTCTCCTGTACTAGGCTGTAGGTGTGACTGCTATAGGGGTTTTGTTTCTGTGTTTTTGTGTTGTTTGTTGCAGCCAGTATATTTGTTTTGGTTGTGATAGCCTTCTGGTAGTGTGCTACTGCTACTGGTTTTTATTAGCTTTCTCTTTAGTTGGTTAGCTTTGTAGTTGGATCTATTTGTATCCTCTGCTTTGTTTTCTTTTCTAGCCTCTTAGTACTCCTTGTACTTTGTTGTGCTTTTAATAAATTCATTTGCTATTAAAAAAAAAGAAGATAAATAATAGTCTTATTACTAGCCGGAGAGATGATGATATTTAGATGTTCTATGTTCTATTTTCTTGTTAGTTACTTTTTAGTAAACTCAATGGGCAAAGAATGGATGAAGTCTCAAAATAAAAATCTGGTAGGTATATAGATAATTTTTTGTTATTTATTATTATTATTGTGAATTTTAAAATCAAATCTCTTGCCCACAACTGAAAAGTCTCAACATATTAATATAATCTTTACTTATTATTACTATGATTATTTGGTTATTTATTGTTATTTGTATTGTGTTTGTGTTGATGAACAGGTTGAACTTTTGTCATGATGGAAGTAAAAAAGGGAAAAAAAGACATGAGAATTGGAGAACAAAAGGAAAATAGATTTGGTACTAGTGGTGGTGGTAAAGATTTGGCTAATTGGAATAAGAAGAAAGACGAGTTCAGTGTTGGAAGTGAAAGAAGCAATAAATTTTCTGCTGAATTCCAAAAGGACTTTGTTAATCATGAACCACCCAAAAAGCAAAAGACTACTCCAAAGTGTCCATCAATGTCACTTGATGATTACTTTAAAAGGAGTAAGCAACCACTTGAAGCAGAGGAGTCGGAAAATGAAGAACTTGACAGGGAACAAGAAGTTGAGGGTGATATTAACTATGAAAATATTGATGGCGAGAATCCAATTGAAGGTAGCACCCCTTAATTTTTTGAGATATTCAAAGTAATAATCAACACATTCTGATGTACAAATGGAATGTTAATTAGGACAAACATCACATAAACAGAAAAGAGGAAGGACACTATGCTTGAAAATTCATGCTCGGTCACTTGGTGAAAGACAAGAAATCACCTTAAATGAAGTAGGAGAGCCCATTGGACCAAATGAAGAGATAGTTACTAAATAGCAAATTTTTGGGATCAATAGCAAGGATGTGAGATTTATGTCCCCTTACTTACACTAATTGGAAGGCTATACCAAAGAAGAAGGAGACTATATGGGCCTATGTCAATGTATATATCAACTAATCTAATATGTGTGTTTGAGTACTCTAATAAGTATATTTGTCTAATCACGTACATTTTCTTTGCAGAAAAGATACATTGTTCCAGAAAAAGGAGAGAAGGCTGTATATGCTATTATAAATGATGCTTGGAGGCGGGAAAAATGGTTGATTAAGAAAAATCATTTCACTAAGTATAAAACCTTGCGTGAGAGGCTGAAAAATCGTCCTGACAGCATTCCAATAGCACACTTTAAGAAATTAATGACTTATTGGAGATATGAAACCATTCAAGTAAGCTAAATTTAATTTGAATTGTTTATTATTCTACATTATTTTGTTCAGATTTAATGTAGTTTCTCATTGATGAATTTAGGAAATTTGTCATCAAAATGCTAAGAATATAGCTAAACAAAAATGGAGGCATCGAGCGGGTCCCATAAGCTTTGCTATTATAAGAGAAAGATTGGTATCTTATTTTTACTGTTGTTAGTGAATGATTAAATTCTTCTATTAGTGATGATTTTTACCACTCTTACTAAATCTTTTTTTGCTTGGTGTAGCGTGCAACCAAGGACAATAGAGAGCCTCCTACTCAAGCTGAAGTTTTTATTGAAACACGACAAAGTAAGAGAGGGAATCAGCTTGACCAAGTTACAAGTAACGCAATCGTAAGTTTTTCTATATGATTTTACATAGTCAAATATAGTCATCCATATGTTTAACTAATGTTGCTTTTGATTTTGCTAGACAAATCTTCAAGATTTGATCACAAATTCTGGAAAATCTTCGGTTGGGGTATTTCAAACTGTCTTTGGGAAAGAAAAACCAGGGAGAATGCGTTGCCATGGAAGAGCTACAACATCTTCTATCTTGAAAAGAAACAAAGAGGCAGAAATGGAAAAAAAGCATGCTGCTGAGGTGAACAGTTTAACCGACAAGGTTCAAGAAATGGTGGCAAAACATGAAGAGATGGAGGCTAAACATAATAAAGAGATGGCTGCAATGGAGGGAAAATTGCATATGCTTCTAAAGGTCATGCTGAACCAAAGAAACTCAAGTCTAGATGTGGGCGATTTGGTTGGTATTTTAACAACCCCACATAATGATAACAATGAGGTATGTTTATTGGTTTTTTAGGTTATTTTTTTTTTGGTGTTTCACTGTCCTTTTTTTTTTCCTTACGGAAGAAGTGATAAGGCTCTTAGGAATTGTAGGTTTAAGTTAATTGTTGTAGGCAATAGCTTGACATGCGAACCCTTTTCGCTGTTCTTTGATATGATCATATGAATCTTTTCAATCTTATTGCAATGGCATATGATTTAAATCTTATTATAGCTTGACTGTGTGCTACTTGATTTTGGTTAAGTAATGAGCATTAATCCGTTTTTTTCAAAGACTTAAAGGGGTCGGATGCCTTCTATTCAGTTGTGTTCTTTAATGTGCAATGATTCCAGTACCATGTCAATAGAGTTTGAAGTTTTCTTTAATGTGTTCACTCTATTCAATTGCCTATGGTTGTGTTGATATGTATTCCTACTTATATTATAGTTTTATGCAGCAAGTTTCAAGTGTTAAAATAATCAAGCTTATGATTGATATAAGCTTCGGTGCATTAGTATAGATTTTCCTATTAATAGTAAGTTGATATATATTTTTATCTTGTAGGTAAATCATGGTTGTGATGAACACTTGTTTGATAACTCGGAAGAAGAGGAAGAAGAACACTTGTTTGATGACTTGGAAGAAGATGAAGAATATATAGTTTGATTCATTAATGGCCTTATAGTACTAGAAGATGAAGAATATATAGTTTCTTGTGTGATAAGAATCCAAACACTATTTCTTTCTAGTTTGGATTACAATAGAATCTACAAGTTATAGAGAGCTTCTTTAAAAGAGAAGTTCAACTTACTAATAAGGATATGTAGTTTGGTTAACTAGAAGTAGTTTCTAGTTGCTCATATGATGTAATAAATTACATGCAATGTCAAATTGTTGATATAATTGATACATTATAAAAGTGATTCATGTTAATTCATGGCAAATTGTTCTTTTTAATAGTTATTTTGGAAAAATTTAATAGTTATAGGCAGCGATTTTAATTTCGTTCTTTCGAATGGTTATAGGCAACGCTTTTATGCGTTCTTTTTAATTATAATTAGGCAACAGTAATAATGTGTTCTTTTAATAATCATAGGCAACAATATTAACATATTCTTTTTAATAGTTAAAAGCAACAATATTAATTTGTTCTTTGATAGTTATAGGCAACTGTTTTTAATGGTTGCTTTTGCCTATGTGCAATAAAACCGTTGTCAAAGGCTAAGGCAACGCCTAAGACCACAACGGTGGAAAAACCATTGTTAAAAGCAAAGACAACGGTTTTATTACATTAGACAACGGTTTTCAGCCATTGTTATAAATCAAAAATGTTGTAGTGGCAGCTGCTTGCTCGCCAAGAAATCAGAAAAATAAATCTACACAAAATCTTCCATCGCAGCACCATATAGCACATTGCAGCACGATGATGTAACTTGGTGCCCAAGTTGATGAAATGCACAAGATCAATTATAAAATTGAACTGAATCTTCACATCGCAGTACGATGGATCTATCGTGATGCGATGCCTTGCTGAGGCCCATTACGAAAACTATAAATAGAGCCTCCCTGTTATTGTTTAATTCATCTAGAAATAGCAGAACACTCTCTACTATAAGTAGATGTTCAGAGGAGCTCTATTGGGCATAGTTTTGTCCCCTTACGGGAAAACTAACTCAGCAAGGTATGTTTCTTTAGGCTTTTGTATTTAGGTTATGAATTCTTGTAATTTAAATATGTAATCTTTATAATTATGCCTTAGGTTGTGGTGGAGAAGATGAACTCCCCTATGAATATTTGGAGTCTGTGGTTGAGTCTAAGTTATAATAAATGATATTTAGTAATTATGTTTGTTATTTACTTTCTTGCACTTTAATAACGTATTCTCGTAATCTGGCCGGATAAGCGAGAGCTCCCATAGAATTGATATCAGGTTTTGACTTGGTATGGTCCGGAACTAGTAGTAAATAATAATGCTAGGTGTATAGAGACGGTAACATCCTGAACTAGTCGTGAATGAGCGGTTAGAGGAGGAATCATGAACTAGGTGTGAGTTGAGCACTTAGAAGATGAATAGTCCGATACTAGGATCTAGAGGTTAATTGGTGAAGATTATAATGCATGTTTATAAACAACTCACTCAGTAATTAGGGTATGTGACACATCGAGGTTAGGTTCTCGTAGGTACCTTAGTTATGAATGTAGGGAAACTTTAATAAACATAGTGTAATAGTAAGGTATTACTACAAGGATAATTCACCGCCGAACATAATTTAAGTAACTATGTTATACACCGATCATGCCAGATATGAAGAATGGAGGGAGTCCAACCACCATACCTAGCCTCTATATTTCTTGAATCTATTATTTATACATACGGAAAAGGTAGTGTTTTACTTTTAGCCAATTTGCAAACAGAACATGAAAGAGGGGCATTAGAAACAACACTTTTATTTCCCAACAAACCATTTTTAAATAAATGAGATAAAACAACAGAGTTTGGATGACCCAATTTCCTATGTCAATCCTCATAAGAATTCAAAACATTATTACAAGCAAAAGATAAATGACTAGAAATAAACTGGATTGGAAACAGTCTTCCTACTTTAGGCCCCTTCGCGATCACCTTCCCCGACACCTGTTCCTGCACAAGACAACCATCACGAGAAAAATTAACATTACAATTGTCATCCACCAATTGACCAACAGATAATAAATTGGAAGCAAGTCCAGGTGATACAAGCACATCTCGAAAATCAGAGTTGAGGTCACCAACATCAGTGATAGACAAGGCATTGCCATCAGCAATTTGAATATTCTGATTACCATGATAAGAATGTAAATTGTGCAAGTATTCAGAAGATCCTGTCATGTGATTGGATGCACCAGAATCGAAAAACCATGGGCGAGAAACATTAGAAGACTTACCCTGAATTCCCAAGGTTGAAAGAGCGGAAAGTACCATTTGTTGGATAATTTCAGGCTGTAAAGCACCACCATTAGATGTGGAAGGACCAACTGTAGAGTTTGTAGAGGCATGAAATGCTTGCACCGGACGTTATGTTCGTCGTGGAGGACGAATGGGGCAATCAGAGATAATATGGTCCCGCTGCTTGCAATAATTACAAAACTTCCTACCACCGCAACTATGAGCATAATGTCCAAATTGTTTGCAGGAGAAGCATTGAATTTGTCGAACATCACTACTTTTAGCTCTACTCTGAGCAGCATATGCAACCGTAACAGGCTCAACATCATGAGACATGGTTCCTTGAGTAGCAAGACGTTGTTCCTCTCGGAGAAGTTCACCAACACATGTATCTAGAGAAGGAACAGGGTTCCTATTCAGCAAAGTACCTCTAACAACCTCAAATTCTGGACGGAGCTTCATGAGAAATTGATCTCGCCTACTAGTATTGTAGACCTCTTGGACAACCGCAAGAGAACTCTTGGGAACATTAGCATGTATAATCGCAGAGTGTTCTATCCACAAATTCAGAAAACCAGAATAATATTCTTGGACAGACAAATTACCTTGTTTGTAATTGGCCATCTCTACCTCCAACTGAAAATGCTTGGCCGCATTATCTAGGTTATAGATTTGTTTCATGTAGTTCCACATTTCTTGAGCCGTGGAAAAAGATCACAAATTATTAATCATATGAGGTTCAACAGTACCAAGAATCCAAGTAATAATTTTAGCATCTTTTTGTTCCCATTCATCTAAATTAGTGGTCTCTAATGGTGCCATAGAAACACCATCCAAGTGACTCCATAAACCCTTCCCTTCCCTTTAACATACATCCTAAACTGAAATTCCCAAGCAGGATAATTTTTGCCGGTAAAACGGACACAAGAAATTCCGTTTTCCGAAGCCATGGAAACAGTGGTACTGTAGCAAACGGGTACTGTAGCAGACGGGTACTGCAGCAAACAGATACTGCAGCAAACGGATATTGTAGCAGCGCGGTACTGTAGCAGCGCGGTACTGTAGCGATGCGGTACTGTAGCAGCAGCAGCAAACAAAACAAGGAGCGTGCGATTATAGTGCACGGACAAGAATCCCAAATCAAACCCCAGAAATTGTGAACAAAACGAATCACACAGGAAGTGATTCTACGACGACAACGGAGAGCAAGAGCGGCAACAAAAAAGCGAAACGGAAGAAACAATTTCAAGAGCGAACCAGTGGGGTGTCGCTGAATAAAGCCAAGATTAACGGAAAAACTCACAGGTTGGATCGAAACCCTAATGATACCATGTCAGGAAAATTGGCTTGATGCCTTTCTCTATTGTATTTCATACTATATATATAATAGTATTAGTAATTACAGATAATTACAAAGGATAATAACAAATATTTTATTCCCTAATTTATCTAACCAATTATAGGAAAGAAAATTATTTACAATAAAGGATAAGACCAATTCCTAATTAACATTCTAAGATTTTATGGAAAAGACGTAATAATGGATAGAAATCAAAGGTTCCCAATCAATATTACATATTTCCACATGAGAACCTTGATAACACATAGGATAGTAGAAAAATACTAAAAAGAGAACCTTATTGAACATGAATCATGAAGTCATTGAATAATATGTTATGAACAACATGAAGAGAAGATGGAATGGCATAAGCATACCTATATCGATGACCAATGATACAAAATAGAATAAAAATTCAATCAAGTAGTTGTGACTTGTGAGGCTAAGAAAGGATAGTTGAGATGCTTTTGTGAGTTCTAATGTGAGGCGACTCTTGCCAAAACCGACGACTCTAATAACTCAGCTTTGTGAGAAACCCCGTTGAAAATTGACCTCCATTTCTCCAACAAGGCTATAGTTTCCGCAACATTGACGATTTCCTTTGCGTTCTCGACGCCACAAGCGTTGGTCACCACTGCAACCCTATTCCTAAGCCTATGAAGGCTACCAACCATCTCCACACTATGGACAGCTCCATTTTACTGCCATTATTAGTGATGACCTCTGTCAATTCACTTTTCTATGCCTAATTATATATGTTACTACTAAGCTAATATTTATTTATGAGAGCCTCTTAATGAAATCAATTTTCATTCAAGTTCAATGTAGTCAAGCCAACTTAGTGACTACTGTTGGAACAAAATAGGTTCTGACATGATCCAATTAAGTTTTGATGATAACAAAGGTATTAATATACAATAGGGTATACTAATTATTTAATCCAAGTGTGCAGATATACAAGTTAATTCGTTAAATTCTCTAGAAGCACATTGGAAGCTCTGATATGTCAAACCAAATTCTGACCAGATTCTAAGGCATCAGAAGATGCAAGTTATATTCATCAGAAGCTAGTATCAGACTCTGATAAGAGCAGTGAGAGCCGTTTTGTCAGAAGAACATTCTCTGCAACAATGATTGGAAATCATCATCATCCTCTGACATTACAAAAGCTGATGGAAACAATCTTATCCACAAGATAATGACGTTAGTACTATTGTACGAACTCATTACCTGATTTGGCTAAAACGTTATCCCCAAGATTGATCGTATACAAGGTTACCTGATTTGGTTAAAAATGGTACTATCTACAGCTGGCACAATCTCACCGCATCAAATTCAAATCAAACACGCTCCACCTCTGTCTATAAATTGGAGCAAGTTTGAAGTTCTAATACACGATACTTGAACAATTTGAAAGAGCTGTTATTCTGTCAAAATCATTCTAGAGCACTAAGAACTTCAAATACAACTTGAACTCATATTCAAATCCAAGACTCCAGCTTCAACTTCTGTTAATTCATTAGTTGAACCTTAGAATTTTTGTATTAAGATTCTAAGTTAAGTCTTGTATTAAAGTTGTATTTATTTGTAACTGAACATTGATATTCATATCAACTGTTCAGACTCTGGTTTTCTTATATTTGTTTTGGAAGTCTCTTGCCTGCGTGCTTGAGCATTAGGAAGTCTCTTGTTTGTATACTTGAGCATTGGAAGTCTCTTGCAAGGTTGCTTGAGCATTTGTAATCTTTGGTGATTATAGTGAACTCTCTTGGTAGTACAAGAGGACTGGACGTACTCTCGGTTTGTGAGGGGAACCAGTATAAAATCTCTGTCTCTACTTTTCTCTCCTTCTCTCTATCCTCAAAGTTCTGTTCAATTGTGTTTTGTTTTTCTAAACCGCTGCGAACTCTGATAAGTTTTTCATAACTTAGAAGAATTTTTAAACTACCCAAAACACAATTCAACCCCCCCTTCTTGTGTTTTTCACACCTTCAATTGGCATCAAGAGCCCGGTTCTGTTTTTAATCACCTAACAGTGAGATAGTTTTCCTGTTGAAAAACACTATGACTGAAACTCCAAGTGGTAGCATGAAAGCAGTTTCTCATGACTATGATGTTGAAGACAATAAGACAAGCAACAAAGCACCGAAGTTCAATAGAGATGCATCTAACGTTTCCTGGTGGAAAGATAGAATCTACAGTCATCTTATTGGTTTAGATGATGAGCTTTGGGACTTAGTTGAAGAAGGGGTAACCTTCCAAGGACTTGATGAAAAGGGAAGGTTATCTATTGAAGAAAGAAAGAAGTTCACTCCTACAGACAAGAAGTTATACAAGAAACATCACAAGGTCAAGGATCTTCTCATTGGATGTATAACTCATGATGAATACCTCAAGATCACAGACAAATCTACTGCTAAGAGCATCTATGACTCCTTGTGTTCCACATATGAAGGAAATAAACAGGTTCAAGAGGCAAAGGCTACTCTTCTGATCCAATAGTATGAACTCTTTAGAATGAAGGATGATGAGAATATTGAATCCATGTATTCGAGGTTCAAAATTCTAGTGGCTGGTCTCCAAGTTCTAAAGAGAAGCTACACAACTTCTGATCATGTAAGAAAGATTTTGAGAAGCTTACCTTCAAGGTGGAGGCCTAAGGTAACAACTATTCAAGAAGCTAAGGATTTGGACAAACTTGTCTTGGAAGAATTAATAAGTTCACTCATGAGTCATGAGATTGAACTATCTTCTGATGAGCCTCAGAAGAAACTAAAATCTTTGGCCTTGCCATCTATTTCAGTTTCATCTAAGGCTCTAAAAGTCAAAGTTGTAGAATCTGAAGCAGAGGAATCTTTCGTAGATAATCAAGAAGAAGGACCAGACGATGATTTCTTTGCACTCTTGTCCAAAAATTTTCAAAAGTGGTCACTAAGGAAGGGCAAAAATTTTCAAGGCAGAGGATCTGGATCAAGAAACAACACCAGCAGAGAGAAGAAGGATGACACAAAAAATTGTTTCAATTGTCATAAGCCTGGACACTTCATGGCTGATTGTCCTGAACTCAACTCCAGGGGTAAAGGAAGAAAGAGTACAATCAAGAACAAAGCCAAGAAGAGTCTGATGGCAACATTGGAGGATATCAATGAACTATCTGAGGATGAAGACTCTGAGGAAGCAAACCTAGCGCTTATGGCCACTGGTGAATCAGACCATGACAGTGATTCAGAGTCTGACACGGACGATATTGATGAGGTAATATCTAAAATGTCTAGTACTCAAATGACCAAAGCTTTGAAAGATGTAATAGTGAAGTACATGGAAAAGTTGAGTGAGCTAGATTTTTGTAAACAAAAAATGAAGCTACTCAATGAAAATCTCACCCAGACTCAGGCAAACTATCAAAAATCTCTTAAAACAATTAAAGTGCTTGAGACTGGATGTAGAACATGTCACAAACCCTATGATGAGTATGAAATCTCTCTTCAAGAGTTTGTTCACCATAACATAGACAAAACTAGGATAACTTCCGTAATTCATGGTGGACTTAGCAATTATTATAAAAGGCAAGGACTTGGTTCTCTTACATCTCCTAATGTGGGAAAATCAAATAAACCTGTCTTGTTGAGCAAGTCACCATCAGAATCTTATTCAAACTTTACTAAGGGTACATCAGAACCTCTGACTGTGTCTGGTACTCTTGTGAGCTTGGAACCACAAGATAAGGTATCAGAAGATGACTCATCTTCTGAACCTAAGTCTTCTAAAACCCAGGTTCCCCTCACATCAGTACCCATGTCTACTCAAGTTAAAGCTGTCAGAGTACCAAAGCCTGTTGATAAGCGGGGCACTAGTACTTCTAAAGCAAACTTGGTAACTGGTTCTCTGACACACTCAAGAGGAAAGTCTCAGAGACAACATGAGCCTAAACATTTTTCTAAAGGCTCTGTTGACTCCAGATCTTCTGAGTATTCTAACAAGCAGAATAAGATTCTCAAAACTAACCAAAAAGGACCCATCAGAGTATGGGTACCAAAATCTGAAATAGTGTATGCTACAGGTATGCACCCAAAGAAGAAAAGAAAGCTCATGGTATCTGGACTCTGGCTGCTCACGTCACATGACAGGAGACAAGCTCTTATTCCACACCCTGAATCAGTAAGAGGGAGGAACAATAGGGTTTGGTGGCAACCAGAAGGGAAATATCATTGGTATAGGTACAGTTGGTAATTCTTCTTTGTCAATTTCTGATGTTTGGTTAGTAGATGGACTACATCATAATCTACTTAGCATAAGTCAATTGTGTGATAGTAATTATGATGTTATGTTTAATAAGGATTCATGTACTGTAATCAGAAACTCTGATCAATCTGTTGTCTTTAAGGGAAATAGAAAAGGCAATGTTTACAAAGTAAATTTTTCTGATTTAAAGGAACAACAAGTGCTTTGTCTCTTGACACTGAGTGATGAAAAGTGGGTCTGGCACAAAAGATTGGGTCATGCTAACTGGAGATTAATCTCTAAGCTTAGTAAGGACAATCTTGTCAGAGGTCTTCCAAAAATAAAATATCACTCAGACTAACTTTGTGGTTCCTGTCAAAAAGGAAAAATTGTCAAAAGTTCTTTTAAAAACAAGAACATTGTCTCTTCTACAAGACCCTTAGAACTCTTACACATTGATTTATTTGGACCAGTTAGCACTGCTTCAATCAATGGTAAGAAATATGGATTGGTCATTGTGGATGATTATAGTAGATGGACTTGGGTTAAATTTCTAAGAACTAAAGATGACACATATGAAGTGTTTAGCTTCTTCTGTACCCAAATTCAAAATGAAAAGGATTCCAAGATTTTAAAAGTAAGAAGTGATCATGGTGGTGAATTTGAAAACGAACCTTTTGAAATTTTTTGTGAAGAACATGGAATTCTCCATGAATTCTCTTCTCCTAGAACTCCACAACAAAATGGAGTTGTAGAAAGAAAGAATAGATCTTTACAAGAAATGGCACGCATCATGATGCATGAAAATAATTTAGCAAAATTCTTTTGGGCAGAAGCTGTTAACACTGCTTGTTATATTCAGAATAGAATCTATATAAGACCTATTTTGAACAAAACAACATATGAACTCTTTAAGGGAAGAAAACCCAATATTTCTTATTTTCATCAATTGGTTGTACATGTTACATTCTGAATAACAAAGTCCATCTTAAAAAATTTGACTCTAAAGCCTGTAAGGGTATCTTCATTGGATACTCTGAACGCTCTAAGTCATACAGAGTGTATAATTCTGAAACTAATACGGTGGAAGAATCAATGCATGTAAAGTTCGATGATAAGGAGCCTGATGATAAAAAGTCAGAGCCTGTTATAGACTTGTCAGGTTCTGATGAATCAGAAGATGAAGCTCCAGAGTATGACAACTACATAGAAACTGTAGAAGACTCTGAAGTGCAAGAAGCTAAACCTTCTGATGCTGCTCAAGAGCATCAAACAAATTATGATAACTCTGAAGCAACAGAGATTCCAAGAAATACATTCAAGTACAAATCATCACATCCTGAAGAGCTTATCCTAGGAAACAAGAATAGTCCAAGAAAGACAAGGTCAAACTTCAGAGCTGAAGAATCATTGTTTGGACTAGTATCCTTGATTGAATCAAAGACAACAAATGAAGCTCTCTCAGATGATGCTTGGATAGTTGCTATGGAAGAAGAGTTAAATCAATTCAAGAGAAATGATGTATGGGATCTGGTACCCAAACCTGAGCACAAGAACATTATTGGAACAAAATGGGTATACAGAAACAAATTGAATGAGCAAGGTGAAGTTACAAGAAATAAAGCAAGACTTGTTGCACAAGGATATAGTCAACAAGAAGGAATTGACTTCACTGAAACCTATGCTCCAGTAGCAAGACTGGAAGCAATCAGGTTATGTAACAGCCCGTTTTTCCAAGGCCAAAAAGTCTATATTTTTTTTTTCTTTTTCAACTAACACTCAGAGTGCACATAGAATATTTTTCAATGAGCCGGCATTCAAATATACAAAAAGACTCATTACCATAAGGTGCTTCGACAAGCAAAGTGTATTCCTGAATAATTACAATCCAAGTCTAAGTATTCAAATACTTACAACAAAACAAAGTTAGAAACCCTTATCAGAGCGAGTTGGTTAGCATAGGGTTAGTACCACGCATTGTAGAGGTTGCATTATAGGCTATGTGTGCATTGCTTATATGAACCCGTTGGTGGGAATTGCTTTGTTGGTTAAGAGCTTTCTCTTGTGTTTGTGGAATTTTTGTTATGTGTACAATCTTTCGCACCAGTTATATATATACATACTATATATTTTGTGGTGACCCTTTCTTTCATTTGCGGGCTCATCCCACCCAGATGATGGGTTAGGTCGTGGTGACGACGGTGGCTGTTCCAGGCCCCAGTGAGCGGCTGGAGCTTTAGTCTAGTTAGACAAGTTCATTGAAACTGAAAATCAATGGGCTGATATCTTTACAAAACCTTTAGCTGTTGAACGTTTTGATTTTATCAAAAAAAATCTGAACATGATGGAAATCTCTGATTAACTCAGACTCTGATGAAAAATCTGAGTTTGTAAGAATCTAATAGTAATCAGAAGCTGAAGTCATCAGAACCTTCTGTATCAGAAGTTGTGATGTGGACATCTTCTGATAAACTATCAGAATCTGATTAGAAGGTAAATAGTTCTGGCGCGTAAGTTAAAATCTTTTGTAAAAACCCTTTCATTCCCTCACTTACGTGTCAGTTATTTAAATAATCCTTTGATACACGTGTCTTGTTGTAAGAGGATAAAGAAGTTGGTTAATGATGATTAGCATTTCTAATTCCCATTTATGGTAAAATACTCTACTACCCCTACGTGTTTGTACTTGTTTTTGCGCAAAACTTTCTATTTAAACACACTAACTGTTCACATTCACACTTTTGCACTCTCACAACCTACACTTTCATCTTCTAAAACTCAGAGCAATTTCTTTCTCCCTCTTTAGAAACCCTAACCCTAAACTCCATCAATGGCTTTAATCATTCCAAGAGATTGTATCATCGACATTGAAAATTCCAAACCTACAAAATTTGCTAAAGATCAACGTCCGTATAAGTATGATGACCTAAATCTTGCGATTGAAAATCTGGTTGATCTAGATGGGATAAGAGTAAACGGATTCGCTAATGTAGTCAATCTATTCAAAAGACAAGGTTTGGAATACTATTTTGATCTACTGAATGGTCCAACATATACTGAAATGGTGAAAGAATTCTGGATGAAAGCAACAGTTATCAACAAAGATGTGTACATTCAGAGAATCAGAAATATGGTTGCAGAAAAACCTGAACTTCAAGGTAAAACTCCAGAACAAATGGGTTTGAAACCTTTCACATCAACAGAGATTGAATCGTTTGTGGCTGGATTCAGAATCTCTATCAGAGTATGTAATATTTATGAGGCTCTGAAGATAGACCGTGGTGGTCTTGTTCTCAGAAACTCTGATGAGATTGGTCCTGATGTTGAGGAATTCATATTCAAACCTAAGGCTGATCCCAAGGACAAGTTTGAATGGACCAACACCTGCAAAGTCATCTACAAGATTCTGATTGACAGTATTTTGTCCAAGTTGGGAGGCACTGATCAAATCTCAAACCTTCAGAAGCTGTTTACCTTTCACGTTGGTAAAGGAAACTTTGTGGATATTGGTGAGCTTATCTTTGATCATCTTGCCAATTCTATAATCTCTTCCAAATCTATTGTGCGACACTCAAGGCTACTTAGTCATATGTTTGCACAGTGTGGTTTGTTGGATACAATCACTCCATTTCTCCTAGGATATGGTTCCTTTCTGCTTAGTTCTAAATTCGTAAATAGCACTACGTTAAGGTGCATGAAACTGGTGAAAAACAATCAGATTGTTCATCCAACACACCCACTGCTGATCAGAGACTCTGAGAAAGACATTGATGAATGTAGACTTGTGCATGTCAGTGATAGTGCTGCTAAGAGAGTTATAGAGGCACATGCTGATCTAATGAAAAACCTAGGTGCTGATGTAGGAGATGGACAACCAACAAAATTGACCATCAGACAATCTAGGATTCTGGAGCAACCAACCAGAGTCCAACCTGTCAAAAGAAAAGCTGTTAAAAGTCCTGCTGAGAAGAAGGTTGCTAAGACCCAGAAGACTACAACTCCAAGATCTACAAAGAAACCAAGGGCTAGGAAGGTTATACTGGAGGATCTCACAGAAGAAGAAAAGGAAAGTGCTGCGTTACAGGCAGCTTTGGAAAAAGTTAATGAATTCAACAAGAAGCAAGAGGCTTTGAAGGATGGGTATGAGTGCGGTATTGCAGAATCTGATTTTGACGAGATGCATTCAAAACTTCCAGAAAGGAATGTGTAAGTGCACCAGTTCATCCTCATGTTTTAATAATTGTCAAAACATATGAAAATAGGATTGAAAATATTTTGGCAACATTACAAATGACTTGACAACAAAGAACTACTTTCTAAAAACTTGGAAAACTGACTTTTAGGTATTTTGTATCGATACATACATTGGTGTATCGATACAAATGTCCTGAAACTACTTCTATCTGATTTTGGGTATTTTGTATTGATACATATATTGTCTGTATCGATACAAAAATGGTTTCTCAGAGGCAGAGAGTCACCTGTGCATCGAATCATGCTTGCATGTATCGATACATAGGTGAACACCCTCAAAATCCAGAGAGTTGATGATGTATCGAATCATGCTTGCATTATTTGATACATATCAGTCAAGAGTTTCAAGATTTTGATATTTGTATCGATACACACCCGTGTTTGTATCGATACAAAGGTCAAAAATTTCATTTTTAACGTTGGTCAAAGCATTTGTATCGATACAAATGATCATTTGTATCGATACATGTTTGAAAATTTATGCCCAAATTTGCTCATTCTATTTTCTCTTTAAATAGCAATGTGTGTGATCCTTTGTTTGTAACACAACAGAGAAAAATCTAGTGAGAACCAGTGAGAAAGCAAGAGTGCTTTGAGAGAAACACTTTGGATACAATTTGGGTGAAAAATTGGGATCAAAGTGTATCCTTCACAAGATCATCATCTTCCATCAAGTTGCAACAATTGAAGATTGAGTATGGGATCAATCCAATAGAAGTTGTACGCTTGGTCGATAACGTTCGGTACGATTCGTGGTGAATCAGAATCGTGATCGGGTTGATTTGCGAAGGAGGTTTGGTTGCTCGCTAGGGATTCAAGATTGTTCGATATCTTGAAGGATCAATCGAGAAGAATCGAAGGACTCAGCTGGACGATTGTTGCAAGGAGTTGCACGGGTAAAATCGTTGGAATCAGAGGGTGAAGATTCGTTCGTCGATTGAGGTTTAGCATAGTTTTACTTTTGAGTCAATATAGGTTTATTGGATTCATTGTAATTTGTGCACTTGTGTTCAAACTGTTTTTAATCAATAATACTCTCAAATAACCCGTTTGGTTATTTGGGGGGAGACGTACCCGGCCGACCGCGAGGACGACACGAAAGTCGGGGAACTCCCTAATCATCTCTTGTGTGTCGATTCGCTTTAAATTCTTACTTTACGCAATTTGCTTATATTTTGAGTCAATTGAAGGTTTGTGTTCGTAAGTGTGCACAAAGGTTCAATTGCTATTATCTTGATTGTGATTGAGTTTGAGTATCGAATCATATAACTTGCTTGGGACTGTTTTTTGTTAATCGATTGAATTTGGATACTTTGAATTAAGCATTCCGATAATTTTCCTATTTCGTTCAAGGCTATACTATCTTTCCTTTGGTCAAAAGGTGCAAAGTAGACTACCGATCCGGTGGTGCTTCCGCGCATTCGTTTTAATCAAATAATTTTTTAAAATTGTCGTTGATTAACGAAGCCACTTATTCAACCCCCCTTCTAAGTGGTAGCCTAGTAGTCTAACAAGTGGCATCAAGAGCCCGGTTCGATTTTAAACGATTAAACCGAGTAATTTGTGCCAATTATTAGAAAACATGGCTTTTGCACCTAAAGGGGCGTATAATAGGGCTCCGATATTCAATGGAGATCATTTTGACTATTGGAAAAGTAGTATGCGTATTCACATCAATTCTTTTGATGGTGAAGTTTGGAATGCCATTGAGAATGGTCCGTTTGTTCCAACTATCACGGATCCTCATGGCATTGTAGACAATAAGCCTATGGCACAATGGACGGAAGAGGAAAAGAAAAAGGTCAATTACGATGCAAAGGCACAAAATATTTTAATATCATCCCTTGGGATTGATCAATTCTATCATGTGTCGCATTGTCAATCGGCTAAGGAAATGTGGGACACATTGGTTACTCACTTTGAGGGTACCAATGATGTAAAGATATCCAAAATTAATACATTGACACAAGAATTTGAGTTGTTCCATATGCTAGATGGTGAAACCATCGAGGATATGCAACAACGATTTATCAAAATAACCAACAAGTTACACGGTTTGGGAAAGCCAATCACAAATCAAGACGCCACTAACAAAATTTTAAGATGTCTTAGTAGGAGTTGGCAACCGAAGGTCACCGCGATTAAGGAGGCTAATGATCTAACTACTTTAAGTCTTACAACTCTATTTGGCAAGCTTACGGAACATGAACAAGTACTAAACTTGTTAGAAAAGCAAGAGAAAAGTGAGAAAAAGGGGAAGCATAATGACAAAGAGAAGGAAAAGGAAAAAGATAAGAGGTCCATTGCTCTAAAGACCTCCACATCTAAGTCCACCAAGTCTAAAAAGGTAGAGCAAAAGGAAAGTAGCTTAAGTGATAAAGAGTGGGAAGACTATGAAATGGAAATATTTCTTCGAAGATTCTACAAGTATGCAAAGGTACATGGTATAAAGTTTTCGAAGGAAAATGGTCCCAAGTCACGAAAGCAATCAAGGGATGATATAGAGAATGAGAAGAGCAAGCCTAGTAGAAAGTGTTATGAATGTGGCAAATCCGATCATTTAAAACCGGAATGTCCATTCTATAACAAAAGAAAGGGAAAGTCCTCCGAGAAAAATCACAAAGGTAAAAGAGCTTATGTTGCTTGGGATAGTGCAAGCGAAGATGGATCTAGGTCCAAGAGCTCAAGTGAAGAGGATGAAGAACGTGCTCATGTGGTACTCATGACCGGTTCACCTAGTAAAGGCAAGAAACATCACAAACGTCAAGTAAGTGATTCTAGCTCTATCTCTAATGATAGTCCCTCATATGATGAACTTCAAAACGCTTTTGAAAAACTATATGGTGAAGCCACTAATGCATTTAAGAAATTGGCTAAAAGGAAGAAAGTGATTTCCCTTTTAGAGTCACAAATTGTAAAATTACAAGATGAATTAGAGGCATTAAAACTTACCATGGTTAATTCAAAAGATGATTTTGAAGATGATAAGTCATCAAAGCATGATTGTGATTCTTGTTGTATTTGGCAAGGAGAAGTGAAAAACCTTCAAGCCAAATTAGATAAGGCTCATAAGTCATCTAGGAATGATTGTGATGCTTGTTTTGTTTGGCAAGGAGAGGTGAAAACCCTTCAAGCCAAACTAGATGAAGCCCTTGTATCAAAAGTTACTTTTGTGGATATACCAAAGAATTTTAACAAGCCTAAGATTAGGCCTTCTAAAAATGACAAATTTGTTAAAAAGAAATTGAATCCCAAAAGTAAAATTTCGGGTCACACGGATCATTCCAATGTTATATGTCATTATTGTTGTAACAAGGGTCATACGATTGCAAAATGTCATGCTCGAAAAGTTTTGGTACCAAAAGGCAAATTGCAATGGTTACCTAAGTTGGACAATAATGTTTCTACTAACCAACTAGGACCCAACATGAGTTGGGGACCTATTTCAAATGTCTAAGTTTGTAGGGAAGACGTCTTGAACCATTGACAAGAGACACCGACAACAATGAAGTTCAAGACATATGAAGAAGTAAAGTGATGAGAAAAGCTTCAACTCGACATTTTCAAGGTTATGGAAATTGATCACTTCCTATATCTAACACTTAAGGGAAGATTATATTCTCTATCTTTGCTTTTATATTTTCTTTCTTAGCATTTGTACATTGGTTTCATATACATATACCTTTCTCATCTTAATATGAAGTTGGTATTGATAGTTGTCTAATCCTCCATTTCCAAGAATTTTGCTCAAAGATATTGATAAGTTTTTGAGACTCATACGTGTCAAATGGGGATTTGACAAAAATCATTACAATTGTCATATTAGGTTCATATTTGGTTCGTATATGTGTATTCTTGTTCTTATATATGTGACTTTGTGTGCATACATAAATATACTCTTTCATATGATTGATCTTGGTACTTTGATTCAACTATGTGGATGCTTTATCATGCACTTATGGTTTAACATGTGTTCTCATGTTATTATGTGCTTTGGTCCCTTGTTTTGCTCACATACATAAGAATGTACCTTATTGGTTATATGTGTTTCATACATACATGCTATTGTGGATAATTTTGTTTGTATGGATAATCATGTTATGTTTATGCATTTGTTGCATTGTTTTGTTTATTTCGTCCTATATTTTGGTATGTTACTTGTTTACAAATGTCGATGTGTTTCAATACTCATGAGTTGGTTTATGGATTGTTGTTCTACATTCCATGTTTTATCATGATATTTGGTATTCGTCATTGATATATTTTGGCATATCTTTGTATGTATTTATATTGATTAGGAAACTATATCATAAAGTGCATTTCGACAAATGTAAGTGCACGATGTGATCAATTGATTAAAAATTGTGCTTGGACTTGTTACTTCTAATGTGCTCTCTTCTTCTTTTTGATATTGTCAAAGGGGGAGAGATTGGATGCACAAGCTAAAGGATGATCAAACGCATTATGGCATCAACTCAGGGGGAGCGTGCTTATTTGAATAGCCTTGGTGTTTTTAATTGCGTCTGTATTACATTGCTATTTTTATTTTGCATAATAGGTATAGGCTTAGTTAGCTTATGCATAGTTTTGACAATTATCAAAAAGGGGGAGAATGTAAGTGCACCAGTTCATCCTCATGTTTTAATAATTGTCAAAACATATGAAAATAGGATTGAACATATTTTGGCAACATTACAAATGACTTGACAACAAAGAACTACTTTCTAAAAACTTGGAAAACTGACTTTTAGGTATTTTGTATCGATACATACATTGGTGTATCGATACAAATGTCCTCAAACTACTTCTATCTGATTTTGGGTATTTTGTATCAATACATATATTGTTTGTATCGATACAAAAATGGTTTCTCAGAGGCAGAGAGTCACCTGTGCATCGAATCATGCTTGCATGTATCGATACATAGGTGAACACCCTCAAAATCCAGAGAGTTGATGATGTATCGAATCATGCTTGCATGATTTGATACATATCAGTCAAGAGTTTCAAGATTCTGATATTTGTATCGATACACACCCGTGTTTGTATCGATACAAAGGTCAAAAATTTCATTTTTAACGTTGGTCAAAGCATTTGTATCGATACAAATGATCATTTGTATCGATACATGTTTGAAAATTTATGCCCAAATTTGCTCATTCTATTTTCTCTTTAAATAGCAATGTGTGTGATCCTTTGTTTGTAACACAACAGAGAAAAATCTAGTGAGAACCAGTGAGAAAGCAAGAGTGCTTTGAGAGAAACACTTTGGATACAATTTGGGTGAAAAATTGGGATCAAAGTGTATCCTTCACAAGATCATCATCTTCCATCAAGTTGCAACAATTGAAGATTGAGTATGGGATCAATCCAATAGAAGTTGTACGCTTGGTCGATAACGTTCGGTACGATTCGTGGTGAATCAGAATCGTGATCGGGTTGATTTGCGAAGGAGGTTTGGTTGCTCGCTAGGGATTCAAGATTGTTCGATATCTTGAAGGATCAATCGAGAAGAATCGAAGGACTCAGCTGGACGATTGTTGCAAGGAGTTGCACGGGTAAAATCGTTGGAATCAGAGGGTGAAGATTCGTTCGTCGATTGAGGTTTAGCATAGTTTTACTTTTGAGTCAATATAGGTTTATTGGATTCATTGTAATTTGTGCACTTGTGTTCAAACTGTTTTTAATCAATAATACTCTCAAATAACCCGTTTGGTTATTTGGGGGGAGACGTACCCGGCCGACCGCGAGGACGACACGAAAGTCGGGGAACTCCCTAATCATCTCTTGTGTGTCGATTCGCTTTAAATTCTTACTTTACGCAATTTGCTTATATTTTGAGTCAATTGAAGGTTTGTGTTCGTAAGTGTGCACAAAGGTTCAATTGCTATTATCTTGATTGTGATTGAGTTTGAGTATCGAATCATATAACTTGCTTGGGACTGTTTTTTGTTAATCGATTGAATTTGGATACTTTGAATTAAGCATTCCGATAATTTTCCTATTTCGTTCAAGGCTATACTATCTTTCCTTTGGTCAAAAGGTGCAAAGTAGACTACCGATCCGGTGGTGCTTCCGCGCATTCGTTTTAATCAAATAATTTTTTAAAATTGTCGTTGATTAACGAAGCCACTTATTCAACCCCCCTTCTAAGTGGTAGCCTAGTAGTCTAACAGAATGATCCTCATAATCTGCTGAAAGAACAGACTCTGTATGGACCAGAAAATGGTAAGTTTTCTAATTTTCTTGGAGGCAGCAAAGCATTTAGTGATTATTTCAGAAGACTTCAATTTCCTTCTGAAATCCAAGTTAAACATACTCTGAATAAGATTTTAAAAGGAGTTTATTCTGAGAAAGACAACATTCTTTCTGAGAATCAACCAACATCATAGCAGTTTAACCCTATCCAAACTACCCTTTCAGAATCTCATGCTAATACTATATGTAATGATGCAGCACAAGCTTCCACTAGTACTGCACCTCTCATTCAGACTCTGGATGAAGATTCTGACCGTACACCCTCACCACCTCCTGAAAAATTCCCCACACACCATGATAACCAAATTCTCAAACCTACCCCAAACTCTGAGAATGTTGAACCAGAGTCAACCCAAGAAAAATCATCACCTCCACCAGAAAATGAACCTCACCCACAATCACCTCCACCAGAACATACTCAACCAGAAAATGAAAACCAAAAATCACCAGAACCTACAGTGACTGAAATGGTTAACCCTGAAGCACATGCTGTTGAGCAATCCCCACATCATGTGGATATGGACAACTCATGTACTTTCCCCACACCCCTCAAGAAACAATTCCAACAAATTAATGAGTCTCTGAATCAAGAAGATATTCAGAAAACCCCTCCTCATCAAACCAATCATCTCAAAACCCTAATGCAGGATCTGTCCATGGACTGAATTTATATTCCACCTCACTTACCTTCCAGAATTGTCAATGAACCCCTAGATCAAACCCAAGATGATATCACTAATTTGCTGCAAGCTGTTGACAAGAACATTAGAAGAATGTCCAGTGCTATTCCACACAGGTCTATTGATACAGCATATATTGATAAAGAGTGTGACCTTATGGAACAAAATCTGGTGCTCATGATCAGATCAGTGAGACAAGCCTACACCAGAGACTTGGAATTAAGGAATGAGCTGGCTAGGAAGGAAGAAGAAGAAAGGTTTGAAAGAGAGAAACTAGAAGCTAAGGAAAGGGAAAGGAAGAGGTTGGAAGATGAGCGTATTGAAAAGGAAAGGCAAGAAGCTCAAGCTAGAGAGGAAGCTAGACTAGCAGAAGAGTCTAGAAGAGCTGCTGAACAAGCAAGACTTGAGAACATTGCTAGGAATGCACCAGAATATGCTCAACACATCAGAGAAAATCAAGAGAACATTCAGAGAAGGATTGATGAGCATTCATCTATGTTGGCTGCAATTATGACTACTCTCCAGAGCATCAATGCCAGATTACCACCTCAACCTTAAAACCTAGGATTCTATGCACTTGTTACTTTTAATTCATTATCATGTTCTGTCATTTTTTTTAACTTGGCTGAATTCTATTCGTTTAAATACTATGTTGGTTGATTATTACTTGTGTTTGGTTATAATTTATTTACTTTTTAAATCTATTTTATGCTTTCATAAATGTTTTTGAGACAAATATCAACACAAAGATTTCATAACTATATCAAGAGTTTATTCAATTGAAAATTGTTGATTACATAAGTTCTTATCCAACTTTTCACTTGGATTCTACATCAAAAACAGCTAGTTCTAAATCTAGCTTACTAGAATCAAAGGGAAACGGAAGAATTCACAATCATTCTCTTTGCTTCCATTTTGAGAGGCCAATGAGAAATGATCTCATTGATTATGAAGAGGGGTATTCTTCCCTAGGAGGAACATATGTACTCAAGAATTCCTTCCAATCAGAATCCCATTCAGATTCTGACTCGGATAAGGACTCTTGTTGTTTGGTCTTGGACCTTGTTTGATATTTGGCTCTAACAGGAGCAGAAGTTGATGCCTTCATCTTCTGAGGGTTCTTCTTAGACTCTGAGTCTTGTTGAATCTTCACCTTCTTCATCTTCTTCTTCTCCTGTGATTTCTTACTTTTGATCACTCTTCTATCCTTATCCATTGTTAATTTTTCACAATGAAATGGAAGTGTTGAGTGAAGTGACAAAGTGATGATCCTTATATAATAGATTCAACACAGACAAGTTCATGGTTTTACAACAACCCATTTAATTGGTATAATTGTAACCACCTTGACTGCATTGAAACTCTGCTCTTGACCATTCTTTTTCAAACTTGTCATTTATTATTTTGTCAGTTTTATCTTTTTGCTTAATGACAAAAGGGGGAGTAAGAGTTGTAATTAATTTATGAAATGTTAAACTGAAACCAAATTCCATATTTTTCAATATTTTAATTATGTCTTCGTATGATATGATTTTGAGGAAAATATTAATTGAAATTTGAACTTCTGATACATGGTACGTATAAAAGAAAAGTGCAATTTTCTTTCATAGGTATCAGACTTAGGGGGAGAGCTTGCAAACCTAGCCTCTGAGAGTCTAGTGTATTAGTTTAGTTCAAAATTCAAATAATTATTGTTAAACTGATTTAATTAATCATTGCTGAACTTAAGTTTTGATGATAACAAAATAGGTTCTGACATGATCCAATTAAGTTTTGATGATAACAAAGGTATTAATATACAATAGGGTATACTAATTATTTAATCCAAGTGTGCAGATATACAAGTTAATTCGTTAAATTCTCTAGAAGCACATTGGAAGTTCTGATATGTCAAAGCAAATTCTGACCAGATTCTAAGGCATCAGAAGATGCAAGTTATATTCGTCAGAAGCTAGTATCAGACTCTGATAAGAGCAGTGAGAGCCGTTTTGTCAGAAGAACATTCTCTGCAACAATGATTGGAAATCATCATCATCCTCTGACATTCCAAAAGCTGGTGGAATCAATCTTATCCACAAGATAGTGACGTTAGTACTATTGTACGAACTCATTACCTGATTTGGCTAAAACGTTATCCCCAAGATTGATCGTATACAAGGTTACCTGATTTGGTTAAAAATGGTACTATCTACAGCTGGCACAATCTCACCGCATCAAATTCAAATCAAACACGCTCCACCTTCGTCTATAAATTGGAGCAAGTTTGAAGTTCTAATACACGATACTTGAACAATTTGAAAGAGCTGTTATTCTGTCAAAATCATTCTAGAGCACTAAGAACTTTAAATACAACTTGAACTCATATTCAAATCCAAGACTCCAGCTTCAACTTTTGTTAATTCATTAGTTGAACCATAGAATTTTTGTATTAAGATTCTAAGTTAAGTCTTGTATTAAAGTTGTATTTATTTGTAACTGGACATTGATATTCATATCAACTGTTCAGACTCTGTTTTTCTTATATTTGTTTTGGAAGTCTCTTGCCTGCGTGCTTGAGCATTAGGAAGTCTCTTGTTTGTATACTTGAGCATTGGAAGTCTCTTGCAAGGTTGCTTGAGCATTTGTAATCTTTGGTGATTATAGTGAACTCTCTTGGTAGTACAAGAGGACTGGACGTACTCTCGGTTTGTGAGGGGAACCAGTATAAAATCTCTGTCTCTACTTTTCTCTCATTCTCTCTATCCTCAAAGTTCTGTTCAATTGTGTTTTGTTTTTCTAAACCGCTGCGAACTCTGATAAGTTTTTCATAACTTAGAAGATTTTTTAAACTACCCAAAACACAATTCAACCCCCCCTTCTTGTGTCTTTTACACCTTCAACTACTACTCAGCTAAACAAATATTTTAAGCTGCAATAGTTATGATAGCAATTGTAGGACATGTACTGCATCTTTAAATGTAATTTTTTTATATCTAGTATGTAAAATTAAAAGTATGCCATGCTCGAGTATTCAAACTGCTGCAATTCCAAACCAAAATAGGCAGCAAGAACGAGTGTGCTCACATATCTTAGAGGTCTTCTTTGATATCGGAATAAATGTCTCCAATCATGCTCGACACCGATATGTGTCGGACACCGGACACAATCAAAACCATAAACATGAGAGAAAATGTGTTTCATCCTTGCAAATTCAAAAAACAAGAATAAATAAAATGATTCATCCTTAACAAATTGCAAATATATGATAAGAAACAATGAAAATTCAGTCGACAAAGAATTTATAGCACAATATTTCGACAAAGAATGAATATTTACAAAACAAAACAAAATTTAGTCGCATTTTATTTTCTCGAGCCTAAATTTTGATACTTTTCTTCCAATTTAGTTATATGTAATTGGAACCCAACATGTAAATGTTTATGTTCCCACAAAATTTCACTGACTTGCTCAAAACTAATTAAGTGCATACATATTTCTGTCAAACAATTACAAAAGGCAATATCACTAAATACTAAATTTCATTGGCTTGCTCAAAATTGATAAAGTGCATACACAAATTTATTATTTAATATTGATAGACTTTTTGTTAGCACACTTGAGAAAGTAAAGCCACAAACACTGAATGAAGAAAATAAAGACTTGGTAGATAAAGATTAGGGATCAGAACAAGAAATAAATTAATCAATTGAAGAGTATTGAATAAATAGAGAAGATTACCTTAGGGTTTTGTCGAGACGGAGAGTACTTGCGAGTACCTTTCTTTGAATGAATCATTGTCTGGATTGATTTTGCGAGTACCTTAGACTGTTCATCACACAACCAACTGAACGGTTTGGTGATGAATCGATTTTGGCAGCAGAATTAGATTTTGGGAAGAAGAAACATGGGTTCGACTGCGATTGGATATTGGTAGAGATGAAGCTGTGTTTGGTTCGTTTGGAACTTTGGGAGAACTTCTCCCAAAATTTCTGACGGTGATGAATTAAGTTTTTTTTTATATGGGGAAATATGATGCTTTTGAAAATTTCACAATAATCTGAATATAAAAGAACGGTCTTTCAATTATATATTTATTTAAAATTTAAAATAATTAATCAAAATTATATACAGATAGAAACATCTATAAGAACAGTTTTCCGTCGTTGTTTACAATTGGCGAATTTTTATATACTACCACAACGGTTTATAAAAAGCGTTTTCTTTAACACACTACGAGAACGGTTTTTTTACATCACAAAATTTAGGCGTTGCAGTAGGCCTAAAATGTTGTACTGGCAGCATCAGCTTCTGTGACTTCGACCATGTTGCATCAGCAGCTGGGAGTGGATTAGCATCCACTTTCATTGGAGGCTTAGTCTTATCAGCAAACTCGAGCCTTCCTTCATTCAGAGCATGTTGGACCAGATCCCTGAAAAGAACACATTGGTAAGTTTTATGGCCTAAATAGTTATGATATTTATAATAACCTCTTTTCTTTCTTTGTTCTATTAGAGGTATTTTCAAATCTTTTTGCACAACTATTTGTGTAGCAACCCGTTTTTCAAAGGCCAGAAAAGGCATTATAATTTTTTTTTCTTTTTCAACTAACACTCAGAGTGCGCATAGAATATTTTAAATGAGCCGGCATTCAAATATACAAAAGAACTCATTACCATAAGGTGCTACGACAAGCAAAGTGTATTCCTGAATAATTACAATCCAAGTCTAAGTATTCAAATACTTACAACAAAACAAGTTAGAATCCTATGCCTAAACCCAAAAAGCACGGTGTACAACCCACACCGGCGCATAGTCTAACTAAGCTAAAGCTCCAACCACTCACTGGGGCCTGGAACAGCCACCGTCGTCACCACGACCTAACCCATCATCTGGGTGGGATGAGCCCGCAAATGAAAGAAAGGGTCACCACAAAATAAAAGTATGTATATATATAACCGGTGCGAAAGATTGTACACATAACAATAATTCCACAAACACAAGAGAAAGCTCTTAACCACCAAAACAACTCCCACCAACGGGTTCATATAAGCAATGCACACATAGCCTATAATGCAACCTCTACAATGCGTGATACTAACCCTAGCTACCACAATGCATGAGTTCCAGAACTGTAGGTCCAACCCCTACTAAAACACCAACGAAATCACAAGGTTAAGGTGGATCCACTCCCGCAATCACACCCCATGGTCCACTCCCGCAACCATGTATCGAACTCAACAAAATCACAAAGGATTAAGGTGGATCCACTCCCGCAATCACACCCCATGGTCCACTCCCGCAACCATGTATTGAACTCAATAAAACCCTATAAGAATCAGGTGGGTCCACTCCTGCAACCACACCTCGTAGTCCACTCCCGCCACTACGCACTAACAATGCATGAGCAGACGGTTCCCCATGTATACGAATGCAACAAATACATACCTCCCTAGCATATGTAAACCATCCCAACAACATACATACATATCCAATCATATGTAGCAAACCACAACAAACATACATACATTTCCAATCATATGTATTCCAACAACCTGTTCATACATATATTCTCATAATCATATGTAAACAGCGCAAGTATTTTAAACACGTTCTCATCACGAGAATACATCAACCAGACATGCCAAACACACAGCAAAGCATTACAGCAGAAATCCAAGCATGTCGTAACCGTTTTAAAAGACGGAAATAAAGTGGAGCCCTTACCTCAGCAAGCTTCCGTTAACTTTTCTCGCATAATTCTACAACTCGCGCTTCCTAAAATTAAGCAGCATACAATCAATAAAATACTCCCAACGTATCATATTGAAACGAAACTTGTTCTCTAAAAACTAGGGGGGTTTAAGGTACTTTCTCACACTCTCGGATAGTGATTACGAGTCCCCCTTATAGCGATTAAAAATTCCCAAAGTTAATTGCACTATTTCTCGCCACGCGAAAATATTTTCGTTTCAAAACAAACTAAGAAACACTTTGATTCCTAACTCCAAGGCAATCAATTTTCACATACTTAAACCATTTGAAAACAACCCAAAAACTCTTTGAAAATTTTCACAAAAATAAAAGTTTACTTGCGCCACAAGTTACAAGTTTTTCCTTTCAAATAAAATGGCCATAACTCGCTCATTCTTTATCCAATCGGGACGAGCCATACGCCGAAATCTTCGTCTCGAAAAGACGAATCAAATAGTTAAGTTTCCAAGTCACAAAACAATTTTAAAAGGACCTAAATACCCTTTTCAATTTCGGCCAGAATTGAAATCACACCTAAAACATAGTTTTCAAAAATCAAACATAGTTAAAATACTTAAACCATTATTAATTTCTCGAAAGAAACTCAAAAGTGATTGGTCTCATTCATCAAAACCATTTTCAATCAAAGCATAAAAGATTTCCAAAACTTTACTAATTAACTTGTTTACTTAAAACACAAATTACAAACTTTCATTTCCAAACAAAACCACATCCAATCATATGATTTCTCAAGAACACACACAAAATAATTTTTCTTGTTTCTCAAAACAAAATCATTTATCACACATCCATTTCCATAAAAAGCCTTAAAACAACATCATGAACACAATCTCTAAACAAAAATTCATGTTCATGATCAAGAGAAATTTTTCTCTCAAAACCCTAACCCAAAATCTCATGAAAATCTCATCACTCCATGGAAATCAACCATACTAAGCTTAAACATGCTAATCTAACACTCATGAATAACTTCTATGGGACAAAAGCATTTATGAATCATTTTCTAACATTTTCATCTCAAGAACATAAACCTATCAATCCATAAAACTCTAAGAGTTTGGCTAACTAAAAGAAAAGAATAGGTTTAGTTACCTTAGAAGATGATCCTTGCAAATTTCCAATGATCCAACAAGCTTTTAATCAAGAGAAATGGTGAAGAGTTGAAATTTTGGTCCATGGTTGGGAGAGAAAGAAAGCTCACGGCCAAAGAGAGAAAGAAGAAGTGAATTTGTGATTTTCCTACTCATGGTTCAAGTAACATAAAGCTTCCCAAAATTGTCTTGTTTAATTATAACCCTTGGATCAAATAGTAAAAGCTTCCAAGACTAATCCCTAGCCCTTGGATCAAAACCAAGTCTATCCTCACAAGATATTATCAAAACTTCCACACAAAGTCACGTTTTCAGCTCTCGCGCATCGCGACAAACGAAACTCACAAAAACAGAAAACTTACGGAAAGAACGTCTATCGTTAAACAATTCCAAAACTTATCGCCGAATCTTTTTCCGCGACTGTAATTTTCTTCCATACCTTAGAAAATTAATCTCAGGACATATCCTAACTCACGCAGATATATGAAACTTCCATCCGAAACCTCACTTAAAACAGACGCAGTAAGATTTTCCATCAGCGGGTAAAATCCTACTCGTTTTTCCAAAAACAAGAATAATCCAAATCTCGTTATTCTGAATCCACATCAATCTTCTTAATCACAAAAGAGGATTACAAGACAAAAGTCTGTGCCTTTACAGCGCACGAGCACAAAACAGGCTCAATTACAGCAAAATCCTATAATCGCGACAATACTCATGAAAACGCTTCACCAAAAACCCTAAAAACTTAGCCGACACTAAAGTTCCTTAGGAAAACTGTACAGTGAAATCTTGGGTCTTACATTACTACCCTCCAAAAAGAAGTTTCGTCCTCGAAACTAAAGGTAAGAGTAACAACTCAACTAATTATTACCATCACCAACACAACAAAATCCCTCAGGATTAGGTGCAGCCACACAGATGCTAACACCGGGTGAAGTCACACAGATACTCTCACCAACACACTGGCACAACCGTGCACCAACCGCAACTCTCAACGAGTTCACCACTCAAAATTAACCTCACAACAGAGGTTCACAACCTCTAGTTCCCAAAGATCCTCGTGCCCACAAACAAAAATTTCCAAAGTCACCTCTTTCGCCTCCGCGACATAGCCAATTTCCCTAGGTTCACGCGAAGCAGTTACTGGCTACCCTCCAAAAAGAAACACCGAAACTTTCTGCGCACCAGCAAAACCCGCAAAACTAGTCATTTCCAGTCAACACGACTCCGTCTATTATCAACAAGAGATTAAGGATGATCAGTTCCTCAATTTGTCAATAAATAGTCGACAATCATGATGGTGGTTTAGACCATCTTTACCCAACTTAAGTGATACTTCATTCCACTTGTGCTCAAGGTCCTCCGAGGCACAATGGTCCAACACTTCCAAACGACACTTAGATGAATCTCGCATACTTTAAACAAAACGCTTATCCCCGTCGACTACCATCGTCGGCGCACATCCTCTTCACATCGTATTTCCATTCTAATTCTGAACTCTCTCTTCATTGTAACCACTACAATGAACCAAAGCTCTACTAACTTCCATCAACTTGTCATTAGACAAATTCTTATCCTTCTTATTTCCACATACAACACACGCACCGTCATGACATCCATTCAGGTGGTGCTTTTGAATCCGTACTATACCCGCACAACCATGATTTTCCATCTAGGTGTGAGGCAATTCTTTCCGCCAATCCTCCATTGACATAAGCCACATCATCATGTGCTTTTCTCTTACTCATTCTCAGCGACTCTATCCAACGACTAACATTCCTTCGCGGCTAACTCATAACCCGACACAGAACAAACACTAGAACTGACACGATACTAGCTATGTTCCAACCGACTCTGGACTAACGACTCAAGTATACACTTTCCCTTTGAAGATTTAAAGCCGTGCTCTGATACCAATTGTAACAACCCGTTTTTCAAAGGCCAGAAAAGGCATTATAATTTTTTTTTCTTTTTCAACTAACACTCAGAGTGCGCATAGAATATTTTAAATGAGTCGGCATTCAAATATACAAAAGAACTCATTACCATAAGGTGCTACGACAAGCAAAGTGTATTCCTGAATAATTACAATCCAAGTCTAAGTATTCAAATACTTACAACAAAACAAGTTAGAATCCTATGCCTAAACCCAAAAAGCACGGTGTACAACCCACACCGGCGCATAGTCTAACTAAGCTAAAGCTCCAACCACTCACTGGGGCCTGGAACAGCCACCGTCGTCACCACGACCTAACCCATCATCTGGGTGGGATGAGCCCGCAAATGAAAGAAAGGGTCACCACAAAATAAAAGTATGTATATATATAACCGGTGCGAAAGATTGTACACATAACAATAATTCCACAAACACAAGAGAAAGCTCTTAACCACCAAAACAACTCCCACCAACGGGTTCATATAAGCAATGCACACATAGCCTATAATGCAACCTCTACAATGCGTGGTACTAACCCTAGCTACCACAATGCATGAGTTCCAGAACTGTAGGTCCAACCCCTACTAAAACACCAACGAAATCACAAGGTTAAGGTGGATCCACTCCCGCAATTACACCCCATGGTCCACTCCCGCAACCATGTATCGAACTCAACAAAATCACAAAGGATTAAGGTGGATCCACTCCCGCAATCACACCCCATGGTCCACTCCCGCAACCATGTATTGAACTCAATAAAACCCTATAAGAATCAGGTGGGTCCACTCCTGCAACCACACCTCGTAGTCCACTCCCACCACTACGCACTAACAATGCATGAGCATAGGGTTCCCCATGTATACTAATGCAACAAATACATACCTCCCTAGCATATGTAAACCATCCCAACAACATACATACATATCCAATCATATGTAGCAAACCACAACAAACATACATACATTTCCAATCATATGTATTCCAACAACCTGTTCATACATATATTCTCATAATCATATGTAAACAGCGCAAGTATTTTAAACACGTTCTCATCACGAGAATCCATCAACCAGACATGCCAAACACACAGCAAAGCATTACAGCAGAAATCCAAGCATGTCGTAACCGTTTTAAAAGACGGAAATAAAGTGGAGCCCTTACCTCAGCAAGCTTCCGTTAACTTTTCTCGCATAATTCTACAACTCGCGCTTCCTAAAATTAAGCAGCGTACAATCAATAAAATACTCCCAACGTATCATATTGAAACGAAACTTGTTCTCTAAAAACTAGGGGGGTTTAAGGTACTTTCTCACACTCTCGGATAGTGATTACGAGTCCCCCTTATAGCGATTAAAAATTCCCAAAGTTAATTGCACTATTTCTCGCCACGCGAAAATATTTTCGTTTCAAAACAAACTAAGAAACACTTTGATTCCTAACTCCAAGGCAATCAATTTTCACATACTTAAACCATTTGAAAACAACCCAAAAACTCTTTGAAAATTTTCACAAAAATAAAAGTTTACTTGCGCCACAAGTTACAAGTTTTTCCTTTCAAATAAAATGGCCATAACTCGCTCATTCTTTATCCAATCGGGACGAGCCATACGCCGAAATCTTCGTCTCGAAAAGACGAATCAAATAGTTAAGTTTCCAAGTCACAAAACAATTTTAAAAGGACCTAAATACCCTTTTCAATTTTGGCCAGAATTGAAATCACACCTAAAACATAGTTTTCAAAAATCAAACATAGTTAAAATACTTAAACCATTATTAATTTCTCTAGCAATTGTAACAACCCGTTTTTCAAAGGCCAGAAAAGGCATTATAATTTTTTTTTCTTTTTCAACTAACACTCAGAGTGCGCATAGAATATTTTAAATGAGCCGGCATTCAAATATACAAAAGAACTCATTACCATAAGGTGCTACGACAAGCAAAGTGTATTCCTGAATAAATACAATCCAAGTCTAAGTATTCAAATACTTACAACAAAACAAGTTAGAATCCTATGCCTAAACCCAAAAAGCACGGTGTACAACCCACACCGGCGCATAGTCTAACTAAGCTAAAGCTCCAACCACTCACTGGGGCCTGGAACAGCCACCGTCGTCACCACGACCTAACCCATCATCTGGGTGGGATGAGCCCGCAAATGAAAGAAAGGGTCACCACAAAATAAAAGTATGTATATATATAACCGGTGCGAAAGATTGTACACATAACAATAATTCCACAAACACAAGAGAAAGCTCTTAACCACCAAAACAACTCCCACCAACGGGTTCATATAAGCAATGCACACATAGCCTATAATGCAACCTCTACAATGCGTGGTACTAACCCTAGCTACCACAATGCATGAGTTCCAGAACTGTAGGTCCAACCCCTACTAAAACACCAACAAAATCACAAGGTTAAGGTGGATCCACTCCCGCAATCACACCCCATGGTCCACTCCCGCAACCATGTATCGAACTCAACAAAATCACAAAGGATTAAGGTGGATCCACTCCCGCAATCACACCCCATGGTCCACTCCCGCAACCATGTATTGAACTCAATAAAACCCTATAAGAATCAGGTGGGTCCACTCCTGCAACCACACCTCGTAGTCCACTCCCGCCACTACGCACTAACAATGCATGAGCATACGGTTCCCCATGTATACTAATGCAACAAATACATACCTCCCTAGCATATGTAAACCATCCCAACAACATACATACATATCCAATCATATGTAGCAAACCACAACAAACATACATACATTTCCAATCATATGTATTCCAACAACCTGTTCATACATATATTCTCATAATCATATGTAAACAGCGCAAGTATTTTAAACACGTTCTCATCACGAGAATACATCAACCAGACATGCCAAACACACAGCAAAGCATTACAGCAGAAATCCAAGCATGTCGTAACCGTTTTAAAAGACGGAAATAAAGTGGAGCCCTTACCTCAGCAAGCTTCCGTTAACTTTTCTCGCATAATTCTACAACTCGCGCTTCCTAAAATTAAGCAGCGTACAATCAATAAAATACTCCCAACGTATCATATTGAAACGAAACTTGTTCTCTAAAAACTAGGGGGGTTTAAGGTACTTTCTCACACTCTCGGATAGTGATTACGAGTCCCCCTTATAGCGATTAAAAATTCCCAAAGTTAATTGCACTATTTCTCGCCACGCGAAAATATTTTCGTTTCAAAACAAACTAAGAAACACTTTGATTCCTAACTCCAAGGCAATCAATTTTCATATACTTAAACCATTTGAAAACAACCCAAAAACTCTTTGAAAATTTTCACAAAAATAAAAGTTTACTTGCGCCACAAGTTACAAGTTTTTCCTTTCAAATAAAATGGCCATAACTCGCTCATTCTTTATCCAATCGGGACGAGCCATACGCCGAAATCTTCGTCTCGAAAAGACGAATCAAATAGTTAAGTTTCCAAGTCACAAAACAATTTTAAAAGGACCTAAATACCCTTTTCAATTTCGGCCAGAATTGAAATCACACCTAAAACATAGTTTTCAAAAATCAAACATAGTTAAAATACTTAAACCATTATTAATTTCTCGAAAGAAACTCAAAAGTGATTGGTCTCATTCATCAAAACCATTTTCAATCAAAGCATAAAAGATTTCCAAAACTTTACTAATTAACTTGTTTACTTAAAACACAAATTACAAACTTTCATTTCCAAACAAAACCACATCCAATCATATGATTTCTCAAGAACACACACAAAATAATTTTTCTTGTTTCTCAAAACAAAATCATTTATCACACATCCATTTCCATAAAAAGCCTTAAAACAACATCATGAACACAATCTCTAAACAAAAATTCATGTTCATGATCAAGAGAAATTTTTCTCTCAAAACCCTAACCCAAAATCTCATGAAAATCTCATCACTCCATGGAAATCAACCATACTAAGCTTAAACATGCTAATCTAACACTCATGAATAACTTCTATGGGACAAAAGCATTTATGAATCATTTTCTAACATTTTCATCTCAAGAACATAAACCTATCAATCCATAAAACTCTAAGAGTTTGGCTAACTAAAAGAAAAGAATAGGTTTAGTTACCTTAGAAGATGATCCTTGCAAATTTCCAATGATCCAACAAGCTTTTAATCAAGAGAAATGGTGAAGAGTTGAAATTTTGGTCCATGGTTGGGAGAGAAAGAAAGCTCACGGCCAAAGAGAGAAAGAAGAAGTGAATTTGTGATTTTCCTACTCATGGTTCAAGTAACATAAAGCTTCCCAAAATTGTCTTGTTTAATTATAACCCTTGGATCAAATAGTAAAAGCTTCCAAGACTAATCCCTAGCCCTTGGATCAAAACCAAGTCTATCCTCACAAGATATTATCAAAACTTCCACACAAAGTCACGTTTTCAGCTCTCGCGCATCGCGACAAACGAAACTCACAAAAACAGAAAACTTACGGAAAGAACGTCTATCGTTAAACAATTCCAAAACTTATCGCCGAATCTTTTTCCGCGACTGTAATTTTCTTCCATACCTTAGAAAATTAATCTCAGGACATATCCTAACTCACGCAGATATATGAAACTTCCATCCGAAACCTCACTTAAAACAGACGCAGTAAGATTTTCCATCAGCGGGTAAAATCCTACTCGTTTTTCCAAAAACAAGAATAATCCAAATCTCGTTATTCTGAATCCACATCAACCTTCTTAATCACAAAAGAGGATTACAAGACAAAAGTTTGTGCCTTTACAGCGCACGAGCACAAAACAGGCTCAATTACAGCAAAATCCTATAATCGCGACAATACTCATTAAAACGCTTCACCAAAAACCCTAAAAACTTAGCCGACACTAAAGTTCCTTAGGAAAACTGTACAGTGAAATCTTGGGTCTTACAATTTGACCATCAGAAACCAACAAGTCAAAAATTTCATCACATTTAGTAATATCAAATGTATAAGTCTTAGTAGCATATTTTTCATTTTTTGGTTCGACTGGATTTTTTCCATTCGAAGGCCTCAAAAGCTTACAAGTATAAGGAGGCCCTGGCTTTAATTCTGCCACATTGATATTACTATCATCAACATCTACATACTCATCTTCAGTTTGATAGTCAAATTCATTATCATAAGAATCTAAAAAAGCAACATCTTTCTTTTTCTGAAACTTAGAATTTCTGGCTTTTTCAGCTTTCAATCTTTCGATTTGCCTAACTCAATCAGCCAATTGTGACATGTCTCGAAGATATTGAGTATCTAGTTTTTTCCTAATCGAATAATCTAGGCCACCTGCAGCCATTTCGACTAATTCATGCTCAGGTACTGAAGTGAAGCACCTAGCTTTCATCAATCTGAACCTATTCAAATAATCATCAACAGACTCTTGTGTTTTTCTCTTAACACTAGCCAACTCTTTAAGACTTATCTTAGTTTGGCCCATGTAAAATTGTTCATAGAACAATCTTTCTAATTGAGTCCAGTTATGAATTGAATTAGGAGGCAAAGTTGTGAACCAAGTGAAAGCATTTTTGGTTAGAGAATTAGGAAAGTATTTCATTCTCAAATTTTCATTATTTGCCAAATTTCCAGATTCTGCTAAGTACCTAGCAATGTGTTCAATAGTTGACTCGTTAGTATCCCCTGCAAACTTGGTATATTTAGGGACTTTCCAACCTCTAGGTAATTCTGTTTGCAACACATATTCAGACAATGCAGAAACAAAGTTTGGCCTTCGAGTACCAGTATTAAGGCCATTTTGATTCAAAATGGTTTCAACTAAAGTTGCTAAGTTATTATGCCCAGCAAAATTGTTATTCTGAACATTTCGAACCACTTCATCAGCATCTTGGTTCCTTCGAACCATAACTACTAGAGGTTGTTGATTAACAACATTTTTGTATTGGTATTCCTCTTGAGCCATTGGAATTGGATCTTGGTTTGGTGTAACTTGTGGAACCACATATGTTGGCCTTGGGTTAAGGGGAGTGGCAGACATAGCAGGTTAAATCATTTGTGGTGCAACCTGATTAATCCTAGGCTGAGTTTGAGGGGGAGGAGTACCAAAAAAGTCAGCAATTCGACCCATTTGATAGGCCAACATTTGGTAATTGTTATTAGTATTTTGGATCAAAGGGTTAAAAACTGTACCAATTTGCTGCGTTAAAAGATTAACCATATCATGATTACTCTCATCCATCTGTTGTCTCAAAGATAAGACATATGCAGTAGTTAATGGTGTAGGAGTTACCCTAGGTGAGGTGTACCTCTCAGGTTCAGAAACTGGTATAGACTGGAAACCCATCGTAGGTGTTGGTACATAACCATATAAAGGGTTCGTGGACATAGGAGGTGGCCTTACTGGCCTATATCCTGAAGAAACTGAATGAAATGCCATAGTTGTTATTGGCATTGTAGATCCTGAGATAAATCCAGAATCACTAAGACTAGAAATTGGCGACGTAGATGTTACACTCGCCACATTCGAATCAGGGGGAGGAGGACTTCCTTCACCACTCGTCGAACTCGAAGATTGACTGGTAGTAGACTCATGCATTTGATGAGTTCTAGCCATAACTGTAAATGACAGTTACTAACACAGAAAAATCTATTTTTAAAGAAACAAAGCACAAAACCAGTCCCACTAGGCGTGCCAATTTGTTTACACTGATTTTTGGTAAACAAACGCTAGTTTTACTTCTTTAAACTTGCGAGGTCAAACTATAAATCTCAGGACAATTTTATACTTGTTTCTTTTATGAAAAGCATTTCAATGTTCATCAAAGTTTAACAAACATTTATGTGTTTTAGTTCTCTTAACAAAACAGGAAAAGTATGTTGATTCGAATCGCCTCAATTCAACAACTTCAAACAAAAGTAACAATAAAATGCAGAAAATTGCAGTACAGTAACTTGCATTAATTATAAAAGTTGAATACAATAAAAGTGGTTCACAAATCGTACATATTTCTCCTTAGAATTCCTTTCTTTCTCACGCTTGAATACATAGAATTTTCAGAGAATTTTAGTAAGACAATTTTGCGACCTTGGTTCCTTCTAAGGAACTACTATTTATACTTCGAAGAAAATCTAACTGCTTAGATGATCTGGACGCTCCAGATTTCTGCTTCGAAACCCACGTTCTCCACTTCGAAATCCTGCTTTAGGCGCGCTCAAACTTTGGGCTTAGCTCTGGATTCTTTTGGGCCTTGACCATTTGGCCCACAATCCATTTTTCTTCGCTTCGAATCTCACGTTAAGTCTTGACTTCGAGGTACGCTGTAACGAAGGCTTCGATAATCGAACCTATTTACAACAGTTCGAGGCAATTGATTCGAACCAAAATCGTGATGATATTTTTCAGCACTCATTGTCGCGGTGATTTTCGGACGCCAACAACTATTGATTAGCTTTGGTTCTCAAAATAATGATTCACCACCGAACTTTAATTTATCCAAGGGAAGGGGAAAAGATCGAATAAACCCATAAAGTAACATGCAAAATTTAAAGACGCAATGAAGCAATTAAATGATGCAGTTTTCAGAGATCAAAGGTACGGGGGTTAGTTATACAAAGGGAAGGTATTAGCACCCTAAGTATCTGTAGTACTCTACAGGAACCTCTTGTAATATATGTATTTGTGCTAAAAGTATTTGCTTGTAAATGATTGGGGTGATGAGAAAAGAAAGTACATATTTTTTTATTAATTTTGATTGGAAAATAAAATGTGTTGACTATTTAATGTTGGCTGCATTTTGGTAAAACTATGCTTCAGCAGGATGTGGTATGAAATGTTACAACATCATTACCTGACGTGAGCGCGCCAGCTGGCGGCAGCATTTAATGCGCGCGAGTTTTATTTTTTGAGAAGATCTTTTCTCTTATATATCAGTTATTTGCTTGTGCATCAAGGAAGTTTTATTTCCTAAACAGATCTTGTGCTCAGAGATTGTTTTGGGAATTATTATTAAGATTTATTTTAAAAACATATCAAATCTTTTAAAGATATGTTTTATTTTATATTTGTGAGCTGGATGTTTCTCATGGGCAAAGCTACTGAAGCCCAAATTACCAGCTATATATTGAAGGACGAAAACCTAATGAAGGCAAGTGTTCAAGCGTGTATTTGAGTCTAGCCGTCTTAGGGTTTTTGTGTGCTTGTGTTTTGTGAGCCTTTCTTGTGTCACTTTGATGCAAGTTTAGGACTGTGTGTTTATTGAGTTGTAAACTGTGATTGTCTCTGAAGCTTTTAAGCAAGGAGATAATTATTGTGTGTGTGTCCTCTCCAAAGCTTTTAAGCAAGGAGTTTGGATCGTAGTGCTTGTGTGTCGCTCGAAGCCTTTAGGTAAGAGTGATCTAGTGTTTAGGAGAGTGTCTCCACCATAGTGATTGATTCAACAACAGTGATGTCTGTACTGTTGAGCTTAAGGAGTGAGTTGGGAACTCATACCTAGGAGTTCCTAGGTAGAAGGACATAAGGATAGTTGCTAGGTGATAAGTTGTAAACGAGGAGTTTGCTGTAAGACTTTGAACTAGGGCTATTAGTGGATTTCCTCCTGGATTGGTATCCCCCAGATGTAGGTTGCGGTTTGCACCGAACTGGGTTAACAAATCACTGTGTGTTTGTTTATTTCTGCACTATTTACTGTTTTATAATTTGTCTATTAAAGCTGGTAAAAGTGTTGTAACATCGTGTACAACATCTTATACTGGTGTGCCAGTTTTTCAATTGGCATTAGAGCAGGCACCCTGCCTGTTTAGGGTGAGATTCAGGAGCTTTATCTGGCAAAATGGACAAAGAAGGAGGATTCGTGAGCAGACCCCCAATGCTGAATGGCTCCAATTACGATAATTGGAAGCCAAAAATGATTGCGTTCTTGAAGTCCATTGACAACAGGACTTGGAAGGCAGTGTTGAAGGGTTGGGACCATCCTATGATTCTTGACAAAGATGGTAACTCAACAGGTGTTCTGAAATCAGAGGCAGATTGGACAAAGGAAGAAGATGAAGCAGCTCTCAGCAATAATAAGGCAATAAATGCTCTTTTCAATGGAGTAGATACAAATATGTTCAAGCTCATCAAAAAATGTCTATCTGCAAAAGAAGCTTGGGAGATTCTGATGACATGTTATGAAGGCACTTCTAAGGTAAAAATGTCAAAACTTCAACTTCTCACAACAAAGTTTGAAAACCTTAGGATGAAAGAGGAGGAAAGTATACAAGATTTCCATATGAATCTACTTGATATTGCAAATTCCTTTGAGGCTCTGGGTGAAAAAGTATCTGATGAAAAACTATCTAGAAAGATACTCAGATCCCTACCAAAGAGATTTGACATGAAAGTGACTGCCATAGAAGAAGCTCAGGATATAGCTAATATGAAGGTTGATGAATTGGTTGGGTCCCTCCAAACCTTTGAAATGTCTATCAATGAACGAGGAGATAAAAAGAACAAAAGTGTAGCTTTCATTTCAAATGATGATGATGAGGAATCCCAGACTGCTGCTGAAGGTGAAGAAAGTATATCTGATGCTCTTGCTCTAATTGGAAAGCAATTTGGTAAAGTTCTAAGGCATATTGACAGAAGGGCCAGACAGAATGGGCAGAACATTAGATTCGACATCAACAAACAGCAAAACAATGTGAAGAAAACTAGACCTGAGGAGAAAAGTGGACCAGTCAAAGAAGTGCAATGCCATGAGTGTGAAGGATTTGGACATTTCAGAACAGAATGTGCTACCTTCCTGAAGAAACAAAAGAAAGGTATGTTTGTCTCTTGATCTGATAAAGATTCCGAGGAAGGAGAGGAATCTGCTAGACATGTCTCTGCTATGACTGGAGTGTGTGTTCCAATTGCTGATTCTGATGATGATGTGGAGGTCGTCTATGAAGAACATTTTGATGAGGATGAAACTGACACCTATGAAGAATTGCTTGGCTTGTACAATGATCTACTTGTTCGTTATAAAGAGGTGTCTAGAATCCTGGAAAAGCAGAAAAAGACTATAAATCAACTTCAAACAGAGAAAGACTTTCAAATAGGCCAAGTATTGAAAGTTGAAAAGGAACTAACTCAAGTCAATGCTGATATGGAAGAATTGAAGAAACGAGTTAATCAACTGAATTGTGGGGCAAATTTGCTTGAAGAAATCTTAGATGGTGTTCCTACTACAAGACTGAAATCTGTAGGGTACAACTACACTGCTCTTAACCAGCATCAACAGAACAAAGAAACAAAATTTCTTCCTGCTGATGAGGTAATCAATCCCTACACTGGGGAAAGAATGTTACAACCTCCTACACCACATCCTAAAACCTATCCAAATGTAAAGATCGGACAAGATTCCAGGACCTTTTATAATCATCAGCGTACACCAGGACATCATGGTCGCTCTAGAAAGTGGGTCTGTCATCATTGTGGAAAGAAGGGACATATAAGGCCATTTTGCTACAAGCTGTATGGATATCCAAGACATTGGCAACAGCCAAAAACTGCTCCTAAAGAGGATACTATCAAAAAGGTGTGGCAACCAAAATATGAGAATAAGGGGCTGATTGCTCATACATCCCTCAAAGCATCATCTAAAGAAGACTGGTATTTTGATAGTGGCTGCTCAAGACACATGACAGGAGTAGAGAAATATCTGAAGGATGTGAAGGGATATGCTTCCAGCTTTGTAACTTTTGGAGATGGAGCCAAAGGTGAAATTCTAGGCATAGGCAAACTTGTCAACAATGAGTTGCCTAACTTGGAAAATGTACTACTAGTGAAAGGCCTCACTGCAAACCTGATTAGCATAAGCCAATTGTGCGATCAAGGGTTAAAGGTAAACTTTACAAAGGCTGAATGTCTTGTTAGTAATGAGGAAGGTGAAATTCTGATGAGAGGTACCAGGTCCAAAGACAATTGTTACTTGTGGGTATCTCATGAAGAAGCTCAGATAGGAAAATGTCTACTTGGTAAAGAGGATGAAGTTCAACTGTGGCACCAGAAACTTGGTCATCTAAACCTAAGTGGAATGAAGAAAGCTGTTACTGTTGAAGCAATCAGAGGTCTTCCCAAACTAAAAATTTATGAAGGAAGTATCTGTGGAGAATGTCAGATTGGTAAACAAACCAGGATGTCGCATCCAAGGTTGGAACATCAGGTAACATCAAAACCTCTTGAATTGTTACACATGGATCTTATGGGACACATGCAAGTCGAAAGCTTAGGAGGTAAAAGGTATGCATTTGTGGTTGTTGATGATTTCACCAGATGCACCTGGGTGAATTTTATTAGAGAAAAATCTGATACTTTTGATGTTTTCAAAACTCTATCCACTCAAGTTCAAAGAGAAAAGAACAGTGGAATTGTGAGAATTAGAAGTGACCATGGAAGAGAGTTTGAAAATGTAAAATTTAGAGATTACTGTGCTAGTGAAGGAATTAAACATGAGTTTTCATCACCCATAACTCCTCAACAAAATGGTGTGGTGGAAAGGAAGAACAGGACAATTCAAGAATCATCCAGAGTTATGTTACATGCAAAAGGTCTACCCTACCATTTCTGGGCTGAAGCAATGAACACTGCTTGCTATATACATAACAGGGTGACTTTGAGAAAAGGTACATCTGCTACTCTATATGAGTTGTGGAGGGAAAGAAAGCCAACTGTCAAGCATTTCCATGTGTTTGGAAGCAAGTGTTATATTCTGGCAGATAGAGAGCAAAGAAGAAAACTTGATCCCAAAAGTGATGAAGGGATTTTCCTTGGATACTCTACCAACAGCAGAGCTTACAGGGTATGCAATTTAAAGACCAAGGTTGTAATGGAATCCATCAATGTGGTTGTGAATGATGTGGAAACTGAAAAAGGTGATGATGTTGAACAAGATGTTGTAACATCAGGACCTTTCATAGATGCTCAGGAAATAGAGGAACAACCTGTAGCTATTGAACCTGTAGCTACTGAAGAAAGGATCCCAGGGGAAATTACCGAGGAGATTGCTGATCAACCTACTCAGAGCAAGGGTCCATCAGTTAGGGTTCAGAAAAATCACCCCAAGGAGCTCATCATTGGGAATCCTGATCAAGGGATCACCACTCGAAGATCTAGTGATGTGATAGCAAATTCTTGTTTTGTGTCCATGTTTGAACCTAAGAATGTGAAGGAAGCTCTCACTGATGAATTCTGGATTGAAGCTATGCAAGAGGAATTGAATCAGTTCAAGAGAAGTGAAGTGTGGGATTTGGTCCCTAGACCTGACAATGTGAATGTTATTGGAACCAAATGGATTTATAAAAACAAATCTGATGAGAAGGGGACTGTTACCAGAAACAAGGCTAGACTTGTTGCTCAAGGTTACACTCAAGTGGAAGGACTTGACTTTGAAGAAACCTTCGCCCCTGTTGCTAGATTGGAATCTGTAACAGCCCGTTTTTCCAGGGACAGAAAAGTCAATATATTTTTTTTTTTTTCAACTAACACTCAGAGTGCGCATAGAATATTTTTCAATGAGCCGGCATTCAAATATACAAAAGAACTCATTACCATAAGGTGCTTCGACAAGCAAAGTGTATTCCTGAATAATTACAATCCAAGTCTAAGTATTCAAATACTTACAACAAAACAAGTTAGAATCCTATGCCTAAACCCAAAAAGCACGGTGTACAATCCACACCGGCGCATAGTCTAACTGAGCTAAAACTCCAGCCTCTCACTGGGGCCTGGAACAGCCACCGTCGTCACCACGACCTAACCCATCATCTGGGTGGGATGAGCCCGCAAATGAAAGAAAAGGTCACCACAAAATAAAAGGTATATATATATATAACCGGTGCGAAAGATTGTACACATAACAAAAATTCCACAAACACAAGAGAAAGCTCTTTAACACAAAAGCAATTCCCACCAACGGGCTTATATATATATAATGCACACATAGCCTACCAATGCAGACTCTACATGATCGTGACACCAATCACTGGCTGCCACATGCATGAATTCCGGAATTTAACGGTGGGATAACACCGGGTACGATCACCTAGATCAAGCACCGACTCAATTTGGTGGAATACCCCGAGTACAATCACCTAGATCAAATACCAACTCAATTAACGGCGGGTACAATCACCTAGATCAAATACCGGCTCAATTAAAGGCGGGATATCACCTGGTACAATCACCTAGATCAAATACCAACTATGAGTGCATGAGCATACTTTCTAATTTAGCATATATAGGGCAGTCACACAGACACAGCCCCGGCGGGGTCACACAGACACATCCACCCGTGTAGTCCCCGCTGACTTACACGTTCCATACATGCTCATGCAACAATTACATATCACACAGATATATGTAAACCAAACACAACAACATACATACATTTCCAATCATATGTATTCCAACAACCTGTTCATACATATATTCTCATAATCATATGTAAACAGCGCAAGTATTTTAAACACGTTCTCATCACGAGAATACATCAACAAGACATGCCAAACACACAGCAAAGCATTACAGCAGAAATCCAAGCATGTCACAACCAGTTGAAAAGACGGAAATAAAGTGGAGCCCTTACCTCGGCAAGCTTCCGTTAACTTTTCTCACGAAAATCTACAATTCGCGCTTCCTAAAAGTTAAGCAGCGTACAATCAATAAAATATTCCTCGATTATCCTATCGAAACGAAACTTGTTCTCAAAGTTCCAGAGGGGTCTAAAGTACTTCCTAAAGCTATCCCTCAATGATTTCAGGTTATTCTCATAGTGTTTAAAATTTCACGAAGTAAATTGCACTATTTCTCGCTACGCGAAAATATTTTCGTTTCAAAACAAACTAAGAAACACTTTGATTCCTAACTCCAAGGAAATCAATTTTCACATACTAAAACCATTTGAAAACAAACCAAAAACTCTTTGAAAATTTTCACAAAAATAAAAGTTTACTTGCGCCACAAGTCAAACACACTATTTTTGCCATAAGAATGCATTTTGTTTTCAAAGCATACTAAGAACCAATATTGTTTTCAACCCTAAACAAATCATTTTCACACAACAAACTCATTTGAAAACAAACGAGAAACTCTTCAAAAATATTCCACAAAAATCAGAGTTTTCTTGCATTACAAGTTACACATCTTTTTCTTCCTAACAACCTTTCCTATACTCATTTTTCTTCAAAACTAAGATTATCCAACACATCCAAAATTTTCACACAATTGTGGACTTAGAAAAATTTTGGAATTTCTCCCACACAACAAAGAAGGCCACGGCCATTTTTTCCAAAACACCCTTCCACACAAAATTTTTCACTTCTAAATGCATGGTAATATCCCATAATACCTAACTAGCACTTATCAAAACGATTTAGAAATTATAGAGTCGAATCGCAAATTTCGAGAAATCTCAAATAAGGTTTTTCTTAAGGCAAGTGATCATTTTCTTTTCAAAACATCCCATAACCAATCAAACAATTAAACAATGATCATGGGAAGCTATTTGCCTCTAAACAATTTTCGAAATTCGATTGCTTGAACCCTATATGTGTGCCACGGCCAATTGAGGCAAAAGGCAACCCTACACACATTTTTTTTCATTTGAAACCCTAGTCCACATTCATTAGTTCGTAATGATATTCGATCGTGTATCCGACTCCTTTTGAAACTCGAAATAATTTTTTTTCTAAATTGTGTTCTTCGAGTCGCTCAAGAACACGAGAATAATTTTTTTCTTATTTTTCGAAACAAATTTCATATTCAAACATCCATTTTGCCACAAAGCTTAAAACTAACATCAAAACTCAAATCACAAAACAAAATCCAAGTTTATGATCCTTTCAAAAATTTTCTTCAAACCCTTAACCAAAATTTTGTGAAAACATAGATTCAACCATGGAAAACAACACTACTTAGCTTAATCACACTAGTTTAACACTCATGAGCAACTCTCGTGGAACAAAAATCATTTATGAACATTTTCTAACAAAAATTTCTCAAGAACATAAACTAAAAATCCAACAAACTCCATGAGTTTGACCAACTAAGAGGAAAGGAGAGGTCTAGTTACCTTAGAGAAGATACTACTTGCAATTCCTATGGTTCCAACAAGAGCAAGATCCAAGCTTTTGGTGAAGAATTGAAATTTTTATGATGAAGGGAAATGAAGAAGTAGTGCCACGGTCAAGAGAAGAAGATGGAAGTGTTTTGTGATTTTTTCTAAGTCCACATCTAAGACCAAAAGTCTCCTTAAGTAATGGTCATAAGGCATGGTGACCATTAGATCAAATAGTGTAAAGTTTCTAAGACTTAATCCTAGCCCTTGGATCAATCCGAGTCTATCTACTTTAGATATTTCCCATAACCTCATACAACGAAACGCATGCTCAGTTCTCGCGCATCGCGACGAACGAAACTCGCAAAAACAGAAAACCTACAGAAAGAACGTCTATCGTTTTTCCATTCCAAAACTTATCGCCGAATCTTTTTCCGCGACTGTAATTTTCTTCCATACCTTAGAAAATTAATCTTAGGACATATCCTAACTCGCGCAGATATATAAAACCTCCATCTAAATTTCTACGGAATTCAGAAGCCGTAAAATTTTACATCAGCGGGTAAAATTCCTACTCGTTTTTCCAAAAGCGAGAATAATCGAAAACTCGTTATTCTGACTTCACAGAAATCTCCTCATACTTAAAAGAGGACCACGACCCGAAAGTCTGTGTCTTTCCAGCGCACGAGCACAAAACAGGCTCCGTTTCAGCAAAAATCTCATTAATGCGACGATACTCACAAAACCGCTTCACCAAAAACCCTAAAACTCGTAGCCATTACTAGAGTTCCTTAGAAAAACTGTACAGTGGAATCTTGGGTCTTACAGAATCCATAAGGTTACTTTTATGTGTAGCTTGCATTCTAAAATTTAAGCTATACCAGATGGATGTTAAGAGTGCGTTCCTGAACGGTTACTTGCATGAAGAGGTTTATGTTGAACAACCCAAGGGATTCATAGATCCAGATTTTCCAAAGCATGTGTACAGATTGAAGAAGGCATTGTATGGTCTGAAACAGGCACCAAGGGCCTGGTATGAAAGGCTTACTCAGTTCCTGGTGAATCAAGGATACAGGAAAGGAGGATCTGACAAGACCTTGTTTGTGAAGGTAGAAAAGGGAAAGTTCATGATTGCTCAGATTTATGTGGATGACATAGTCTTTGGAGGAATGTCGAATACAATGGTTCAACATTTTGTCCAGCAAATGCAGTCTGAATTTGAAATGAGTCTAGTAGGTGAACTGACCTACTTCTTGGGACTACAGATCAAACAAATGGAAGATACTATCTTCATCTCCCAAAGCAAATATGCAAAAAATATTGTTAGGAAGTTTGGGATGGATAATGCTAGTCACAAGAGAACTCCTGCACCCACTCATCTGAAGCTGACCAAGGATGAAAATGGTGTGAGTGTTGATAAAAGTATGTACAGAAGTATGATTGGGAGTCTATTGTATTTAACTGCAAGCAGACCAGATATTACTTTTTCTGTGGGTGTTTGTGCTAGGTACCAGGCAGAACCAAAGGTAAGCCACCTCAATCAAGTCAAGAGAATCCTGAAATATGTCAATGGAACATGTGACTATGGGATGATGTACTCTCATTGTGAAAACTCAAACTTGTATGGGTATTGTGATGCTGATTGGGCTGGTAGTGCTGATGATAGGAAAAGCACATCTGGTGGGTGTTTCTTCCTAGGAAATAATTTAATATCTTGGTTCAGCAAGAAGCAAAATTGTGTGGCTCTATCTACAGCTGAAGCAGAGTATATAGCTGCTGGAAGTAGTTGCTCTCAACTGGTTTGGATGAAGCAAATGTTGAAGGAATACGATGTGGAACAAGATGTTATAACATTGTACTGTGATAACTTGAGCGCCATAAATATTTCAAAAAATCCTGTTCAACATAGCAAAACCAAACACATTGATATTCGTCACCACTTCATCAGAGATCTTGTGGAAAATAAAGTTATGACATTGGAGCATGTAGGTACTAAGGAGCAAGTGGCTGACATCTTCACAAAAGCACTTGATGCTGTTCAATTTGAAACATTAAGGGGCAAACTAGGAATTTGCCTATTTGAAGATTTGTAGCAATTACTGTTATTTAGGGAGAGATGTGCAACAATTATTATTCTCTCTCCAATCCTAGAGGTGCACGTGATACAAGGAAGCAAATATGATTTTGGGGCTGAAACCCTAGAAGTTCAAAAGGGGATAACTGGTAAGACCCCTATTCAGTCTAAAACTGTTCCTGATACAGTTGTTCCTGATTCACCTACTGCTGAAGAATCTTTGAACAACAAAGTTGTGGAGGATGTGCTGAACTCCTTGAAGGATACCATTCATGTCTCAAATGTGGTGTCGGATGTTGGAACATCCTTGGCACAAGAGAAACCAACTTCTGGTGTAGTTGGTACTGCTGCTAACAATGCTATGTCAATAGAAGTTGATGTGGGTGCTCTTGCTGACCTAGAGCTGACCGTGAATGAAATAGCGTGTTCATTTGGAGCATGCTTGCCTATTGAAGCATGTGTATGATATATATGTTTGCATGTAGCCTGTCTGGCGTATGTGCATGAGACTGAGTAGTGAAGGATAGCATGAGTTTGTGTTGCACATGCTGCAGGTGTTGAGAGGGAGTAGTAACTCTTGTGGTAGTTGGTGGTGGCTAATATTATTCATGTTTATGCTCCTTATGTGCGAGAATCTATTTTTCGCTGCATGCAGGTAGTATGGGGGAACGTAGTGATGATATGTGTGAGCTAGTTGTATGATAGCTAGCCTGCTGATAATCTTGCAACTTGTGCTCTGATTAGTAGTGTGCTAGTTTCTATGCTTGATGCGTGTGGATGTGTTGTGATATGATGGGCTATCAAATGTTGAAACATCATGGTGACTGGAAATTTATTTTTCCTAAGGTACTCGTTTGTGAGAATTCACTTCTCTCTGATTAATGTGCTCTGTGAGGCTGGGTGAACCCAATTCTGCTGCTGCATGTCTCTGGTGTTTTTGGTATATGGGTAACTTGTACATGCTTATTTATGGTTGCACACTGAAGACGGAAGATCAAGATCCCCTATTAATCTATATCTGATGAGTTATGTATCACATGGTGTTATCTTCGGGTGTAGTAGCTCTGTGCACTATGTGGTTGATGTGATGGAGGTAGTATAGGCTTATGCCTTATGTCTTGTGACCTTCCTGCTATATTGCTGCAAAAGGTTATGGTGTGATGTTCTTGTTCCAAGATGTTATGACATGTGTTATGTTCGTCTGTGGTGTAATGCGAAACTGCTTAACAGATTTATGGGCAGGTTCTCCTGATGTCTTAGTGCATTTGGATGTATTTGTTCTTGGTACTCTGTGATCTACTATGTGATCTACTCTGCTACACTATTTTGGATCCCTAATGCATCTTTGTCAAATTTGTGGTAAAAAGGGGGAGTAGATGTTTGGTACTCTGGTAGTGGTAGTATAATTTTTTTTCTGGTAGATGTTCTGTGCTGAAATGATCTGTTACATGTCTATGTGTTAGTACCTGCTTGATCTGCTGTGTTAGTCTACTATGCATCATTTCAGGGGGAGTACTATGTATGTGATGCAGGGGGAGATGCTGTATGTGATGTTGGAACATTCTGTTTGTGTCATCTCTGCTAATGTTTGTGATCACTTAAGGCGAAGTAGTTTTTGTGTGTTTCCGCTGTTGCATGCCTCTGATGTGCTCTAAAGATACAACTGAATTCTGATCTAATGTTTCCCATGGAGGAGTATGTTTGGAAATTATTTTTGAAGATGTGCTACGCTTCTCTTCTTTTGTGTGTTTATGTTGATGTGAAGAAGTGTTAGTGATGTATGTATCTTTGTAGCTTGTCTGTGTGATCCCAAGTTGTTTTAGCCAAAAATTTGCCAAAGGGGGAGTTTGTTGACTATTTGATGTTGGCTTCATTTTGGTAAAACTATGCTTCAGCAGGATGTGGTATGAAATGTTACAACATCATTACCTGACGTGAGCGCGCCAGCTGGCGGCAGCATTTAATGCGCGCGAGTTTTTTTTTGAGAAGATCTTTTCTCTTATATATCAGTTATTTGCTTGTGCATCAAGGAAGTTTTATTTCCTAAACAGATCTTGTGCTCAGAGATTGTTTTGGGAATTATTATTAAGATTTATTTTAAAAACATATCAAATCTTTTAAAGATATGGTTTTATTTTATATTTGTGAGCTGGATGTTTCTCATGGGCAAAGCTACTGAAGCCCAAATTACCAGCTATATATTGAAGGACGAAAACCTAATGAAGGCAAGTGTTCAAGCGTGTATTTGAGTCTAGCCGTCTTAGGGTTTTTGTGTGCTTGTGTTTTGTGAGCCTTTCTTGTGTCACTTTGATGCAAGTTTAGGACTGTGTGTTTATTGAGTTGTAAACTGTGATTGTCTCTGAAGCTTTTAAGCAAGGAGATAATTATTGTGTGTGTGTCCTCTCCAAAGCTTTTAAGCAAGGAGTTTGGATCGTAGTGCTTGTGTGTCGCTCGAAGCCTTTAGGTAAGAGTGATCTAGTGTTTAGGAGAGTGTCTCCACCATAGTGATTGATTCAACAACAGTGATGTCTGTATTGTTGAGCTTAAGGAGTGAGTTGGGAACTCATACCTAGGAGTTCCTAGGTAGAAGGACATAAGGATAGTTGCTAGGTGATAAGTTGTAAACGAGGAGTTTGTTGTAAGACTTTGAACTAGGGCTATTAGTGGATTTCCTCCTGGATTGGTATCCCCCAGATGTAGGTTGCGGTTTGCACCGAACTGGGTTAACAAATCACTGTGTGTTTGTTTATTTCTGCACTATTTACTGTTTTATAATTTGTCTATTAAAGCTGGTAAAAGTGTTGTAACATTGTGTACAACATCTTATACTGGTGTGCCAGTTTTTCAAAATGTATTTTTTTTTATTAATTTTGATTTGGGAAGACACAAGGCCCTTTGCATTACGTACCCGTTAAGGATCAAAATCCCGTAGTTCGGGGTAAAAATTATAAAGTGGTTTGTTTGATTGTTTTTAGGAGAAAAGACGAGTTGTCATCTTAAGTTTTAAACTCCTTTTAATCCACCACAAACATGCTAAAAATGGATCTTTGCTTCACAATAGGGAAGGGCTCTCACTCGGAAATTATCAACGAGTATGCCACTAACTCTCCTAAGTGGAAAAGAATCAACATTTTTCTTGTCTAATGTTATGGGGAAAGCGAATTCTCAACTAGAGATGACTCACGTCTAAACTCTTTGAAAAAAGTTTTAAAGCTGAAAAGCCAAGCGGCAAAAGTTTGAATTTGTTTTTTTGTATTTTTTTAGTCTTTTTTGAAAAGGATTTGAATATGCTTAAGTGGATTAAATCATTTATTTGAAAAAAAGGTTTGAAAAAGTTCTCTCGACGAAAGTCGAGGTTTATTAGAAAAAGATTTTTTTTTGAAAAGATTTTTGATATTTGAATATTTTTTGTTGTTTTTGTTTTAGGATGATAATAATAAATAGATAAATGCATAAACGGACGAGAATTACATAGTCACACTGGGTCAAAACGAATTCTCTTCCCTTGGATTAAAAGAAATAAATTATACACAATATATTTTGTATTATGACATGTGAGAAATAGATAAACAAAAATAAATAAATAAATAAGTTAGTTAACAAGGACCAGAGTACTCTGGAAATTATTAGTACTGAATTAATAAAGTTTGGGGACCAGAACACTCTGGAAATATATAGCTGAATTAATTACTGATTAGGGACCAGAGTACTCTGGAGATTATTAGTACTGAATTAATAAAAGTGAAGGACCAGATCTGGAAACAGTTAGTGCAAGTGTGTGATTTTTTGGTGTTGTGTTATTATTATTTATTGAAACAAAATAAAATGTATCAAATTAAATAAATGCTGCAAATAAAATAAAAAGAAACAAGGGGTGCAAATAATAAGGAAAGGGGGTGCAAATAGCAACAGCAAGAAAAAAGAAAAAAAAAAAAGGTGGAAATGTCCCCACAGGGGTTTGAACCCGTCCCCTCTGCCTCACGAATTCACTGCTAGACCAACTGCGCTGCATGCGGGAATCTGTTATTCAACAACATTAAATATCTATAAACTAACACAAATGGGGGGGCGCACGGAGAAACTTTGGGGGGCGCGCAGAGAAACAGAGGAAGTATATAATATTTTTATCAGATTTTCTCAAACAAACTTTCTCTCTTCTCTTCACTCCTCTCACGCTCTGTTCTCTCTCTTAGGCTACCATCTCCGGCGCGGTGGTCGCCGGAGCCAGACGGTGGCGCCACCGCGCCGGGAACCCCAAACAATCCCAAAACTTAAACTTTCTTTTTCAAAACCCTCTTTTTAACCCTCCTGAGTCCAAATCTAAACCCAAAAATGTCAAAAGTCTCACCACAAATCCGGATCGGAGGAGGAAAAGTCGTCGGAAAAACTCTCCCGTTCTCTCTCTCTCTCGCTTCGTCCTCTTCTTTCTTTCCTTTTTTATGTTTTCGATTCTGAGTGTGTGTGAGTATGTGTGTGTTCGTGTGTACTGTGTGTGTGCGTGTGTACTGTGTGTGTGTGGGTTTGGATTTTGTGTTGGTTCTGATAGTTCAATTTGTGTTGTTGGAACAGAGGTTGGTTGTTGATGGTGATGTTGGGTTGTGTTGATCGGTTTTTTTTTGCGTTGATGATGGCTGCGTGTGGTGGTGTTTTTGTTGTCGGTTTGGTTTTGTTGGTATGGTCGTGGGTTTGGTTTCTGATGTTTGAGATTGTTCTGAGGTTTGATTTGTGGTGTTGTGATATTTTGTTTCTGGATTACTGATGGAGGTTACAATGTTGTTATTGTTGTTGTGTGCGGCTCTGTTAAATTTTTCCTAAAATTCGTCCTCCTTTTCACTGAATTTGGCTTCTCTATTTATAGAGAGAATGATGAATGCAATGATCCATTGAATTAAGTTGTGAACTGGATAAAAGAGTGTTTTTGCACTGTTTGTTACAAAAAATAAAATAAAAAGAAATTGAGAAAAGGTTGAGAAGCAGCGTGTAGGCTGCTGTGTTGTTCTCTTTTTTTGTTTAAATAATAATAATTAATAATAATGATAAATAATAAATATAACAATAATAATGATAATTAAAAAAGAAAAATTGAAAGTGAATGGGAGAAGAGGGGGCAGCGTACAGCTGCTCCTCTTTATATATATTTTTATTTTTATTTTATTTTTTTATTAAATATATAATAATAATAAACTAAAAAAAATATCCTTGTTGGAATATTAAAATTCTATGTTTTATTTTTTTTTTACAACAAAAAAAAATTTAGGTTTTCTACTCATTAGAATTTTTTTTGTTATATATCCTTTAGTTTTTTTTTTTGACGTAATATATCCATTATAATTTAATCCTTATTTTGAGTTTATAAGGTTAAGAGTAAAAAAGTAAATTACTTCTCCCCTTCCCTCCCCTCCCCTCGTTAAAAAATTGAACCAAACATAAAAATTTAAAATATTCCCTCACCTCCCCTCCCCTCCAAAAACTTCGAACCAAATGGACCCTAAGAGTTATTGGGCCTAGTCCATTTTAAATGTAAAGTAACCCTAAAAACACCGGCTGTAATTGTTAATTGTGATTCTTTGAAATCGGAATATCGATCGATGGATAGAGTTTTGTTGCAGGAAAGAACTGTTGAAGGAGATGATCTCGTGGATATGAAATCGGAACGGAAACATGTTGAAAGTGTTAAGCGGCTGAGATCGGAATTTAAGCGGCTGAAATCGGAAGTTAAGCGGCTGAAATTGGAACGGAAGCAGTTGAAATCGGAGGTTGGAACATCAGAAATAACATTTTATAGAGTCCCCGATCGTAAAGTATGTGTATGTATCTCTTCAATTTTGTTGATTAATTTTGTTTGTGTTTCACTTATAATCGATTTGTCAGAATCCACGTTTATCAACCCAATAATTAGGGTTAGCCGAAGAATTAGGTGCCTGTTGTATGAATGGATTGTCTGGTTTTGTGTAATTGGCTGTTTGCTTCTTAGGGTCCTTTTTATCTGCTGTTTTGTTTCGCTTTTGGCTGGGATAAGAGTTGGGTTTTGTTGCTGCTGTCATCGCAATTTTCCTCTTTTCTTTACTGTAACTCTTTCCTTGTTCTTTTGCCTTTCTTTTGTACTTCTTGTGCAATTATGCAAGTTAATAAAAATTTTGCTGATTCCAAAATATAAAATTAGCTAATTTCTTTCAATTTCGAATTAGGGTTAGATTGAGTAGCCAGAACCAGACTTGTTTTAGAAACTTGGTTGCGAGACATTTTTGAAACCTAAGCACGGAGTGATTTCAATTCAATTATAGATAGGGTTTGTTATGTTATGGGCCGGGTGAGTACGTAATTCTTAATTGTGATTCTTTGAAGTTGAATATCATTATTGATGGATAGAGGTTTGTTGCAGGAAAGCATTGTTGAAGAAGTTGAGCGGCTGAAATCGGAAGTTAAGCGGCTGAAATCAAAACTTAAGCGAATACGAAGTGTATGTATCTCTTCAATTTTGATGATTAATTTTGTGTGTGTTTCACTTGATAGTCGAATTTGTCAGAATCCACGTTTATCAACTCAATAATTAGGGTTAGCTGAATTTTGTGTGTGATTTTTAATTGGCTGGGGTTTGCTTATATTTCTCCTCCGAACATCTCAATCTCGTTCGCTTGTATGGCTGGTATGGGGGTTTTGAAACATAGGAATAATTTTTTATGATTAATTTTGTGTTTCACTTCACTTAGTAATTTTAATGATTAATTTTGTGTTTCACATGATAATAATTTTGATGATTAACTTTGTGTTTCGCATAATCTCCATAACAATGATTCATTCTGGACAACTCAGCCCTTTGATGCCATTGACCCTCCACCAAATTCACTAAAACCTGGTAGAGCTCGTATTGTGCTTCCTGTTTCCATAACTGATGAAAATCGCCCTTTTCTCATTGAACTTTCCAAACTTGCTTTGGAAAAGTACAATGATGACAACAATCAGGTTCTAAACAATATCTCATTTAACTATCATTCCAATATTCATCCATCAACTTCATTATTATTATTATTGTTGTTCTAATTTTCTTATTTATCCAGGATCCACAATTTAAGCCGTTTGAGTATGATGAGCTTGTCAAGTCAACCCTTGGAAGTTGGGCTGGTCGTAAGTATTTTATTACCTTTAAAGCAAAACAATCTTCCGACGACGCCTCTTCTAAAATTTTCCAGGGCATTGTCTGGAGAAAGTTGGATGGGTCGTCTGAGGTCCTGTCTTGTGACATCAAAATCTAACCATTGAAGGTTGAGTCATTTGGTCTTGGATGTTTGCTATGAATTCCATTGTGTATTTTGTTCCTTTTTGTTTAACTCTATTATGCAGTTAAATACTCTTTTTCTGGAATGAATGAATGGGTGTTATCAGATTCACAGAGCTATATAAATTTTAATTTTATTTTTATGACATCTCAATATACTTCATTGTTTTTTTGGATTTAATCCAACGTTAATTTTAAAACTACAAACAGTCAACAACTCAAAGAAGTTTACTTTTTTTTTTTTTTTGAAAAATACTCACGGAAGTTTACTTAAAGATACAACAACACCTACTTCTCTCCTGTAGCACCTTTCGTTCTCTCTGGCCATTGGACCAGTCTTGGATTGGCTTCTCGACAGGGGATGCACACTCTATTTCTGACCACTTCGTTCAGTTTACATATTCCAGTGGTGGTCTCCGAGCGCGGCAGTCATTTCTACAGCTAATTTGGCTCGCATGTTTGTGGGTTGTGTGGAATGAAAAAAAACCTCAGATTGTTCAGAAATTCAGCAAACTCCATGCATCAGCTTTTGGATAAAGTCAAAGTGTTCTCTTATCGGTGGCTGAAGATGACTAATGTGAATTTAGTTACGAACTGTCTTTTTTGGGTCTTGGCTAATTGTTGTATTTTCTCGACACTTTTTGGATTCTTTTGTAAACTTATGTAGCCTTCCTCGGTACACCTTGTGCTGTGGTGACTTCTTGTTTCTTATATATATATATATATATATATATATATATATATATATATATATATATATACTGTAAAAAAAAAATTGAATTTTATTTTTAGTTCATATAAATAATTTTATCAACTTTTGGTTCCTAAAATATTTTCTGTCATAACTTTTTGGTCTCTATTTCGAATCAAACTCTTGTGTACTTTCACATTTTTGAATGAATTTTTATACTCATGTTTATAATATTATAAGAATTTCTCCAACAAAAATTTAGAATTTTATAACATAAGATGAACTAATTTTTTTGACAGAAGAAAACTCATGACATTTCAGAGTTAATAATTGAATCCATGAGATGAATTAATTATGAATTTTTTTTCCTCAAAAAACTAAAAAAAATCATATTAAATTCATCCCTTGCTTTTTACATTTAAACTTTTGCAGAAGAGATTCATATAATGGACTAAACATGAACATGGGAAAAAAAAAATTAAAATTTCGAATGATATACACTGAAAAGCAGAAGCAAAAATCATGACAAAAATATTTGAGGGACCAAAACTTGCTAAAATTTTTTATATAACTAAAATTAAATTTGAAATATTTATAAGAATTAAAAACATATTTAACCCTTTTATATTTTAAGAAAGATACTAAGCCAAATTTGATCTTAGATTTGACCTCCTGAAAGTCCTTGTGTTGCATACACCTCTTTTTACTTGACAAAGAAAAAAAAAATCTTAGAAAGCTTTAGTGAGAGAATAAAATAAAAAAAACTAGTACTACTTAATAAGTCTTGTCAAAAAGTGACAAAAACCTAACTCAATGTGTCAACTTCCATAAAAGACACCTAACTCCATAGTCAATTGTCAAAAATTGCATTGTCCCGCAATTATTAGTGGGTTAATTAGTTGTAGTCCAATGCTGAATTACATATAGTTTGCTAATTCTAACCATAGCCTAACGTAGCATTGTTCACATGTCATCTTGGGGTACCTATCTATATTGTTTGAGCTGATTATTTATTTTCATAGATGAATATTAGTAGTAGTGATTAATTAATTAAGAAGGAGGAAAAACATTGCAGTCAAAAGGGAAAGAAAAAAAGAAAAAAAAAAGGAAAAACATTAGAGGCAAAGATCACTTTATGTACGCAAGTACACAGGATTCCTTTTAATATTTTTCACTTTCTGTCCAATTTTCCCCATATAATTTTGGCTATTCAATTGTACCAATGCTTACATTCGTCCTATGAAAAGTTAGACAAAAAAAAAAATTAAAATGACTATAATTAACCATGTCACCATGGTTTAAATGTAATTCTTGATATTTAGGAAAAAAATATACTAACAAATATGGTCACCAGCTATGATCACCGAAATCAACATGGTCAATAGATCTGATGGATGGTGGATAGACACTTGTCTCACGCCATGTCTGTTATGAACGTGGTATGTTGTTCACAACACAGTTGTGATACAATTGGAAAGAGAAAAAGAGATTGAAATGATCGAAACATTTACATTGATAACACATTGAAAATTGAAATTGCCAATGTGATTCTGATCGTAATTTAAAACTATAATAATCAGATAATCATATGGTTTCTAGCTTCAATAACAAGCAAAAACTGACTAATAACCGATTCAGTGTAGCATATGAATCCCTCATAGGATACATTGCAATGCACTTATCAGGTGAATCCAATGCTGGACTGTTGCCTTTAACTTGAAATCAACAGATAGTCACATAAGTTAACTTAAGAAGGATAATCCTGGAACAGTTCATCTCAATAATTTGATTACATTAAACAAAAATCCAGGTGATTAGGGATTTACAATAGCAATCAGCCTTTCAGGCTAGAACTAGAACGAAAATGAAGATACAACGTATGATTTACAGTGAAAAAACTAAGCCACCATATAGTATTCTCTCCTCTCCTCCCCAACTTGTGATAACCACATCTCTTAATTATATATAATGTTTCACTTAAATTTTTAAACCTTTTTAAGAAAAATAGGAAAAAGGCATTTTCTGTACCGTATATTGCATCTGTATCTATTTCATATTTTAAATTCATTGGATATAATGTATACGGGAGGTAGAAGTTTTTGGTAGGTCATTTACCTATGCTCTCTTCTGATGCTGCTTGTTTTGGTACTCTCTCATTAGAATTTCAGCATAGAGAATCTCATTCCACGCATCAGGAACACCCGGAAGGCACCAATGACTGCAGTCTTGGTATCTCAATGGCGATTTTCTTTCTTCAGGTGAAAGATTCTGCTTCCTGTATACTGAAGGATGACCGTCCTTTCGAAAATCTGTCATCCTAGTGATATTTAGGTATGATACAGGTGTTTTCATATACTTAAGCACCTTCTCTAACACCCTCATCTTAGGCGGGTATTCTGTTAGGTACTTCTCGTTGTCAATGGGAGCAGTTTCATGGTCACATGCTCCACCGGAATTCCATTGCCCGCCACTGAATGAAAATAAAATCATGGTTATTGGTATCTTGATTAAAAACAAAACTAAACTCGATCAATAAAAATTGTCGTGCATATAATTTTTGGACATGAATTGCAACATAAATCTCAATTCATTTTGAAGAATCACACAAATCAAAACTTTCACCTGAACTTGTAGCCAACCACTTGTTTTTCGTCATTTTGATTTATGACTTAAATCTTCAATAGTTTTGAAGGTAGTATATGACATAGTAGTATCATATCAGCTTATTATTTTAGTTTAGAAATATTATATTTTTATTCATGTATCTTAGAATTCATAAGACTTTGTTTACAGTGCAGAAAATAGGTCTTCCAACTTATGATTTGAATCTCGATTTAATAACCACGAAAGAAACAAATAAGTTTATATGATCAATCATTCTTTAATGAGCAATGAAGAAATGCATTCTCAACTTAGGAGTAATGAAAACGAAACCAATAGTAATGAATGTGAGATCAAAAGAAGTATAAAATCGCCAATTCATTTGCAAATTACCTGAAATGGGAAGCAGAATAGCCTCTAAACAAGACTAGCGACTTGGATGGATTTACTTTGGCATCAACCCACTTGCCCCAAGTTGTTATAGCTCTTCGGAACGCCTCAAGAACATTCAATTCATCATAGACATGGCTACCTTCTTGGTAATAGCCCTTCCTGAAAATATTCACACCCAGCTTAATCAAAATTCATAACAAGGTTTCTTCTATCTTGGAACTTAGAAAAAACAATTATGAACGCAAAGACAAGTTGCAATCACTTCGAAAGGGGAAGTTACAACAAAGCATTTACCCTTTAGAAGTTTTATCATGAGTCCACCAGTGACCAGTATTAAAGACAATAATATCTGCATCTTTATACTGATCTGAAGATCGACCAACTAAATCAAGACGAAGTGTTTCCTTCTTTGTTCCATTTTTATCAGGCATTTCCCACTCTTGAACTAAGAATGGTGATACAAAAAGCTCCACAGAGAAGTTATAATCCTATAAAACAATTGATACCAAACCAATATCATTAATAGAAGACTAATAACAAAACATTACAAAAATTAACACACAAGAAATCAATAGTTAGAGTTACCTTGAATATAAATGAATAAGAAGCTTCCCCTCTAAAATGGACTCTTCCATTTGCTTCATAAACTTTCTTTTTATCTTTCACAGAATTTCTTAGTATACAAATAAGTGATTCCCACATATTCCTATTCAAAGAATCACCAACAAAAACCAGTCTCTTGCCTCTCAACAAACCAAGCAGTTTATGTCCATCCAACCTATTAGTAACACAACAAATTGAATTACACACACATATTATTAACAATTCAATACCCCCCAAAAAGTGGAAGATACATCAATTATCATAAACTACAAAATTAATTAATTACAAAACTCCAAAATCAACAAATAAAATTAAAAAAAACCAACACAAATAAGACAAATCTTATTCAATTTAAACCAAACAAAAACATTAATCATATAGAAAACAACTGAGACATTGAGCTCAGGTGATTAATGAGCTTCACTAAAAGATGGATCGTCCGGGTTCGATCTAGGGTGGAACAATTCTGGCCAGACTTTACTTACTTCGTGGCCGAACTGGTAATTATTATGCCCCTTCCCCTGGGAACCGGACGGTTAACACCAAAAAACAAAATTAAAATTAAATAAATAGAATTGAATTGAATTGAATTGAATACCTTGGGAGGGTACAACCCTTAGGTTTCCATTTATATTTCTGATAATCTTTATCAGGTCTTCCATTTCGAATACAATTGAACTGTTCATCAATAATTGATGAACAAGAACCTGGTTTATAAAGAGGATAACTATCATCTTTAACCCATTCACCATCAAAAAAATCACAATTCATCAAAGACTCCATCAACTCTGCATATTTATTGCTCTTTTTCCTAGCAAGTGATTGAGTGTAATTGTTCAAATCAACACCTTTCAACGAAGAATTAGAACTCAAATTCTTATCAGGAACATTTGAAACTCCTTCAACAGTAGCATTTGTAGTTTGATTAGCTTTGGTTTTTGCTTCATCAGAATTGGAAGAAGTTTGATTTTTAACACCAGAAAACGAATCCTCCTTTTTCACAATTTGTGAAGTAGTAGCATTTGTGGTATGATTTGAATTCACAGCTTTTGTAGTTTCATCAAAATTTGAAGTGTGATTTTTAACACCAGAAAATGAATCTTCCTTTTTCACAATTTGTGAAGTGGAATTGTTGATTATAGTGTTGTTTGTTGTTGGAACTGAAACTGAAACAGAAACTGCATCATGTTGTGAAGTGAGATTTGAAGGTTGAGAAAAAGTAGTTACATTGGTAGATCTAGAAATAGAAGTGTTGTTTTGAAGTGGATCAAAAGGATTTAGAAGATTTGTGGTGTTGTGTGATTGTGATAGTGTTGTGTTTGGGAAAAAGTATGAAAAAATTGAAGAAAATTGAGAAGTGGAAGAAGAAGGAGTAGTGGAAATTGTTGGAGAAGGTGAAAAAGCTAAGAAAATAGTGAAAGCAATGAAAACAAGCATAAAAGCATAAGCAAAAGCAATTGTGGTTTTAGTTTTGAAAATGGTGAAGAGATTTTTGAAGTCTAATTTGTGTAAGTTATTTCCAGTGGTAGTACCTATAGGAGCATATTTAGTGGTATCAGCCATGGAAATGAAAGTGGTAGTTCAAAGTTTGAAAGGGTTGTGTTTCTATTTTGTGTGTGTGTAATGTGTTATGAAGATGATAGATCTATTTTAGAGACATGGAAAATGAAGGGGTTGTAATGTTTGTTGTAGGGTAGTGTAATCCAGTTAAGTTATTTTGGCACATGAGATTGAGATGAGAGTGAAAGTGAAAAAAAGAAGAGAAGAGAAAGAGAACAAAAGTGTGTGGGGTGGGGGGGTGGGTATGTATGTATGTTTGGCTTAGTTACATTAACTAAATCTGAAGTGTGATTTACAACAACACTAACTATGACTTTGAGTCAAAAGTGTGGAAAGACAAAGAGAAAGAGAGATTCAGAATAAATAAATAAATAAATAAATAAATAAATAAATAAATAAATAAAGGGTGTTGTTAACGGGTGCCTCCGGGGCACTCTTTAAGCATTCCATTTAGAGAAACTTTTTATTCTAAAAATTAAATATTACAATTTCTAATACGTTGATTTTATTCATTCCCATAAAAGTTCTATAAAAAAAACTTTCTATTTAAAGTCTTAAAGAGTGTCCCGGAAGCACTCGTTAGCATTTGCCATAAATAAATAAATAAAATAATGGAAATGGTGGTGATGGAGAAATAAGAAGGAAGGAAGGAGCATTTGTTTGCGGTGCCGACGATTTAAGAAGATTTGTTATGCTTTGCCACTGCGGAAGGGTCACACAACTTAGTAGTAATAATTTACTTAATGCAAATTCTAACAAATTTTTTTATACTAAATAAGAAATTAAATATAAAAAAAATAAAAATTATGCATTAACATTTTAAATATTTTTTTCTTCTTTTTAGTAATCTCTTTTGATTAGTTAGTGGAAATGGTGTTTGGATGTGTTAGTTAAAGTATTTTCTAATGGTGGACTTGCTCTTTTGAAACTAAAATTGAAGTTTATAGTTTAATGAAGAACAAAGTGTAAACACAAAACATTACAAAAAGTAAAGTCTTAATATTAGTATATCATCATTTATAAGTATTTATCTATATCTATGTTATAATAATACATTAGTGTCATAAATATTTACATATAATTAACCCTTTTATTTTTTTACTAAATATTCCAGTCATTCTAAATTATAAGAAAAAAATAAAAACCACACTAATTAGAAAAACTAAAATATAATATTTGGAGTATTTGTTTTTTTTTTTAAATAAGTAAGTTACAAGGGAAGGCATGAAAATAATTGTTATTGAGAAAATTTTACAAAGGCACAAATACAAATGAATAGTATTTAGGAACACACACATAAATATTCGCATAATTTATTTATTTAAAAAATGTTTATTATTAAATTATTGCATCCTTTCTTTTTCATCATCATGTGAGTATACTTAAACACTATACTTTTATATTTGCGCCCATATTAGAATTCCTCTGACTTTCGTAGGAGCCTAAAACATCTACACCCTCACGAATAGCTAGGGCTGGACAAAAAATCGAGGCCCGTCACAATCCAAAAAACTCTGAAAACCCCCTAGAGATTTGGGTGTTTATAATGGGTCACATGTTAGCAGGTTGAAAAAAATTGGATTGGGTTGGTATGGGCGAGTTCGGGTTGAGAGAATTGGACCGACGGTGCCTGAAATTCGCCCGTATAAGTAAAACACTATGTTTTGCGCTAGGGTTTGCGATATACAAACTCTAAGCTCTTCTCTCGCCTCGTCTTCATACTTTCTCACTTCACGATAAATGGCTACTATGAATCATCTTGAAAACAGGAAAAAAACTAGACTCTAACCGCGACCTGTTGATAGAACCAAAGTTATCAAATGAGAAAGAAACTTGACCCTAACCGCGACCTGCAGGTAGAACCAAAGTTATCAAACAAAGTGCGACCGTAACCGCAACCTGCCAGTAGAACCAATACTATAAAGTTCTTATCTCAAGAACAAAGGAAAAGTTCTCACAATAGAAAACTCTCAAATTATATTAAACTTCAAGTTCTTATTGGAGAAATATATGAGAGTCCTATTTATAGTATATCCTTACATAGTATGATTTATTGTCCACTACCATACATTCATCAATTCTCACTAGCCACTATAATGACTTAGTGCACCACTAGGAAGCATCTAAAGAGGCTAAAAGGAAGTTAAAGGTCATCTAAAAATCCTCCCAATACCAAAAACGAAAATTGCAATAAAAATAAAGAAAATTGGACTTAATTGTTTACTATCTAGTCAAATATTATTAGACCACAAATCAGCCAATGGATGATTCTTAGCGTGTGAATTGAACTTCAAGTTGCTCATCAAAGCATCTTCCTCTAAAATATTTTGGTGTATTTTTTATAAGTTTCCTTCCACATGTTTAGTGAAATCATGATCTCATCATCACTTCACCTCAAATTCATGGAGACTGAAACAATTATGAAACATTTTGAAACCCAGAACTTTATTCTTCTTCATCTTGTTTGGTTAACTTCGTTGAAATCAAAAGTGATGTATTTAATTTTATTGGAGATATTTTTTTTACTTTTTATGTTGATTTAGAGTTTCCAACACTTTCCTTTTGTGTTTGTTTCATGATTCTCTCATCTGTAGTTGCATATTTTTTAGATCTAAACTCCAATGGCTGATACTGCTTTTATTTTAATTTTAATTTTATTTATTTATAACTGAATCAATCCGCCCAATAACCCATTTAAACCGCAAACTCGAACACGTGAAAACCGTTATCATTTTTTGGGCGAATTGGACCTTATTTTTTAACTCTACAATTTGAGTTGAGTGACAATTTTGAATCCAAACCCGCTTAGACGTGCCCATTGTCCACCCTGCTCACGATTTAAGAGAGTTTAACTCATTTTTTACCAACTGCCCACAAAGTACTCCATCCGTTACAATATATAAGAAAAATCTACTTTCTAAATTCATCGGTTTGTTTAATGGTGTTTGAATTTGATCAACCTGTATACTGTGTAGTTGAACTGATCATATATAAGTTGAATTGAGTTGAACTGCGGTTGAATAGAATCACAGTTATTTCAACAAGTTTCCCATTAATACTATTAATTTACTTATGTAAAAGAACGAACAATGGAGTGAACATGCATGACCATGACTATGTGCATAAAAAAAAGTATGACTTATGACTATGGAATATGGACGTATCATACTCACACCTTTGCTTTTGTGGGATTAACTAACAGCGCGAAATTGCACCAAGTCGTGTGTCGGTGAAGCCGCGTTTGCAATTAGAAATTTTGAATATTGGAATTTAAGGGCGCAAATTTAATTTTGTTGGTTAATTTTTAATCAATGCGAAAAATAAAATCACCGACAAAAAAAATCTTGTGGTGACCACTCTCCTAAATAAGATTCTTTTTCAAACAAGTTCATGCAACTCAACTTAATTATGAAATTTAGGCTCTCACATTAGTAATTACGTATATTAAAGAATCTAATTTTTTTTTACACAATACTGTATTAAAGAATATATAGTTGATCATATATGGAGTATTTAATACCTGCAATTTCTATACTCAATGGGTCGCAGTTTATTTTTTCACCTCATTTATATAAAAAAATATATTCAATATTTTCCTTACAGATTCTCTTCTTTATTTATTACTAGGCTTAATTAGTCTGTAGGTCCCTTAAAGACTTTTTTGGTTTCATTTTGGTCCCTTAAAAAAAATAAGTTCCACTTAGGTCCTTATCGATATCTCCATCAGTCAATTTGGTTATTTCCGTCCATTTTTTTCAAAAACCGTTAATTTCTGTACAGGTGCCACGAAACAACTTATTTTGCCACATGTACAGAAGTTAACGGTTTCTGATAAAAAATTGACAAAAAGGAGCATATTGACTGTCGGAGATATCTATAAGGGACCAAAGTGAAACTTATTTTTTTTAAGGGACCAAAGTAAAACCAAAAAAGTATTTAAGGGACCTACATACTAATTAAGCCTTATTACTATTACTCCCTCTAATTTCTTAATATAAGAAATTATATTTTCTAATTTTATTGGATGATTAATATACCTATTTCTTTTGTTACAAAAGAGAAGAAAAAAAGAAAAAGACAAAAAATAAAAGAATTTTTTTTTAACTGCAAATATATTATTAATAAAAATGATCTATGTACAAGACGAACAAAGACCGGTTAATAAGTGTCTACAAAACAAATGCGTCATATATAAGCGAAATACCAATGAAAATAGCAAAACATACCCCACCTAAAAGAGGTCTACTACTAATCTTATTCTTAGCTAGAGAGACATTCTTCATCTTTCATACCACTAGAGAATACATCAACCCGGCCCATAAAAACGCCACCAAACACTAACTGCCGAACTCGAATCAAAAGTGTTCGGCCCATCAGAATCCAAAAAGTAGCTTCGTGAGTCAAGTTGACAGCACAACGGTAGAAATAGAAGCCAGGTAGATAGGTCTCAGCTCACAGACTAACCTCCAAACAGTCAACACCGATACGGTAGAGGTCAACAAGATACGCAAAAAACCTGCAAATCTCAATAGATTTGGACACCAACAAAGACTCAAAAAGAATCCTGCAAATCTCAACAGAATTGAAAAACGGTCAGAGAATTCAGTATCATTGGAGAACCACTCCCACAGGCATCAACCACACACAGGCGGCGCCAGATCCAAACGCCACCACCTCACCACCACATCACCTCCAACCACCACCACCATCCCAACACGGCACCCACATCCACAGTGAGCACTACAACAACACCATCACAACAACACCTCACTACCTCCACCGTGACAAAACCACCACTGGAGCCAAAAACAATCTAGCAGCTCCGCAGTACCAATCACTGTGCACAGAACAAAGGCAACCTCGCTGGAAACGGAGCAAACAAAAACGGAAAGAATCTCACCGGAAACAAAGCGAGAAGAAAACAAAAACAGTGCAAACATAAAGAACAAAAACATAACAAGAACAGATCCGCGGCACAAACAGGAGAGAGAGAGAGAGAGAGAACAAAACACAAGCAACCGTGCACAGAACATGAAACACCCACGCCGGAACCGGACCAAACAAACTCGCCAAAAGGACAAAACCACCACATATAGAGAACAAAACACAAGCAACTGTGCACAGAACACAAAACACCCACGCCGGAAACGGAGCAAACAGAACTTGCCGGAAGAAGGAACAAGAACAGAAATCGCCGGAGCAAACAGTGCTAACAACAAGAAGAAACAAAGAGAGAAAACACCCAGATCCGCGGATCTTGAACCAAAACAGAGAAAACAAGACGTGAAGCTCCAGCGTCGGTCCGACCTAAGGTGGTGCGGAGGTCGGCCGCCGCTTATCGCACCACCACCAATCTTGGCTACATTGCAGTTGAGGGTTTGGATTTGAAGGAGGAAGATATGGACACAAAAATGGAGTCTAGCCCCACATTGCTCCCTCAGTTGGTTCATCCAAGCCACCTCTCACATGACAAAGAACAAAAGAAACTAACGACGAGTAAATATCACACCTAAAGCATCCACAAGGAGAATGGAAAAAATATCACGAGGAGCATCCTATAAAACAATGAGTCCCAAAGAGGCTGGAGTACCAAACTTAGCTAAATGATTTGCTGCAGAATTCCCTTCACGAAGTCTGTGGGTCAAGTCGACATCCCAATTCAAAAGGAGAAGATGCTTGGTGGCTGAGATGAGACTACTATAACGATGGTGCACATTTCTATTACTCTTAATAAGATCAATCACATATGAAGTCCCGATACGCGATACGATACGGATACGATACCGATATGCCGATACGTAAAAGTTTTAAAAAAATCCAAATCTGATACTGTCGCGATACGTTATTTAAAAATTAAATTTAAAATTAAATATATAAATGCACAATATATAAACATGACTAAAATTAATAATATTAATAATGATAATTTTTTTTTGAAAGACAAAATTATATTATTATATTATTATTTATTATTATAAATGCCAATAGTTCATTATACAAGGAGTACAAACAAGCCAATAAGCTTGCACAAGATCAAAACAATTTGAGGCTCAATATACAAGGGCTCCTCAGTCCTAAGACACATAATAGCTCAAAAAACACATAATAGTCATGAAAACAAACCTCTTCAACAAGCTCATCTTGTAGCAATAGCAGAAAATTATATAGCTTCTGCAGTTGACCAATTAAAAGCATAAAACATTAATTCTTAACAATATGTTATATAATAGGACATCATAGTGACTTCAGAACAATGACAAAGACAAAAAAATACCAATGATAATAAATTAACATCATTAATATTGTCCTAAAAAATAATGATCAATAGTACATCTTAAGTTAAGTATTATACAAAAAGAACACCATTAGTACTATACCAAAAAACACCACCAATACTATCCAAAAAAGGACATAGTTAGTTATCCGTGTACCAACATAATAGTTTGACATTCACTAGGAAACACATATTGTATCAGAATTGTTTTTTATTTAAAAATAAAGATTTAACCGATACTTTTCCGATATGAGTATCGAGACGTATTAAACGAGTATCGGTATCGAGGACGTATCAGACACGATACGTCGCCATTTTTAGAGTATCGGGGCTTCATAGGCTGCATCTGAGAAGCATGCAACCTTTCTATAACCAAGATCCCAACACAATTGGAGTCCATGAAAAAGAGCTAAGATCTCTGCATGAATAATACATGAGCCACCACTATTTCCTTAGTAACCATGGAGAAAGTCACTACGATGATTACGAATGAGACCTCCGAATTCTGCAATTCCAACGTGACAGAAGACACTACCATCCACATTTAAAGGAACAATTTCCTCAAGGGGTCTGATCTTACCTACGATCAGAGTCGACCAAGTCCGATTGTACGGTGCTCCGCCCCTAAGTTCCGGTGAGTGGAAGGGGGTTGTGTACCTGTATACACTCCGACGCTCAAGTCAGTTTAAGTGTGGAATGAAGGTTTTCAGAGAGAGTAGAATGTACCTGACTCCTTGCAATTAGGAGTATATATAGCCCCCAGCGCTAGGCTAAGGCCACTGATGGCAATAAATGTCCATCAAGTAGCTGCCGGAAAACGGATGAAAAGTTATGATGAGCCTTTAATGCTCATCATTTCGGTGGTCGGCCGATGCAATATGCATGAATATTGTGACCGTTGACCAATATTGAACGGATGTGGGCTGCTTTTAATTGGGCCATGCTCGATGGCCCACAGGAAGGTTTTTCTCAACTATTGGGCTCTAGGCCCAGTCCAGAACAGGGTCAAAATAGTTAAATAGATCACACAATTAATAATTCAAAAAATATATTATATTAAAAACTACAAATTACTAACAAGTTTATTTAGAACACATAGTTTTGGACTGAATTTTAAACCGGATCAAATTCAATGTCCAATGCCATATTCATTGGCTTACATAGTCGATATATTTTCTACAAGTACATTCTTTTTTAATCATACTCTTCAAATAAAATCTGAATTTTGTTCAAACCATATATAAAAATTGTTGGCATGATCCAATTAAGCAAAAGAACTATCCCTATCTGGATTATCAACCAACACATGGCGTACCATGAAGACCTTCGTACGTGTGATTGCGTGCGCAATTCAATGTGATTTTCATCCAAATTTACAGTCTTCAACGGCTTCGATTCTACCTATGTTTTTGACCTCTGCCACTTTTACATCACGCTCATTCATGGCTAAGTGCATCACACGCGCCTTACTTTCTCTTCTCTTCTCTTCTATCATTGTCGGTTCTTTTTATTTTTCTCTATTATATTATTATGTATTTTTTATTTATTTATCTATTTTAAGGAGTACTACAGTACTGTGTCTAGTAGACAATAAGATGTCCGTATCCATTGAAAATTTGAAATACGTGGTCTATTAATTTCTGATAATTTTATGTATACTTAAAATATGGTCCATTTGAACTACACTTGGTTGGATGACCAAACAAGTTAACAAGTCATTGTCATTATTTTCTCACAAACTAGTAGCAATATTAATGTACTATTATTATGACTAGTAGTATTCCATTTATTTAATTCTAGTTTTGGTAGCTTCCGCTTGAGGGGGCAGCTTGGGAATCATCCACACGATGATTAAGAACATTGATATAAGTGAGTTGGACTCCACACTCTTACCCAAAACCTTAAGGCATTAGGTTTATGGGTCCTCTCACTTATAAATGCTCCAAGTCTCCACATTTTAACCAATGTGGGACTTCCCCACACTACCCACACTTGTTTTTCTCAACACTCCCCTTCAAGTGTGAGTAGTGTGGGGAAGTCCCACATTGGTTAAAATGTGGAGACTTGGAGCATTTATAAGTGAGAGGACCCATAAACCTAATGCCTTAAGGTTTTGGGTAAGAGTGTGGAGTCCAACTCACTTATATCAATGTTCTTAATCATCGTGTGGATGATTCCCAAGCTGCCCCCTCGTGTTCTAACAGTGGTATCATGAGCCTTTGGTTCAAGTGAAGGGACCCGTTGAAAAAGTGTCAACGACGGTATGAGCTTCCGCTTGAGGGGGAGCATTGTGGTAGACTCACACTTGAAGGGGAGTGTTGAGAAAAACAAGTGTGAGTAGTGTAGGGAAGTCCCACATTGGTTAAAATGTGGAGACTTGGAGCATTTATAAGTGAGAGGACCCATAAACCTAATGTCTTAAGGTTTTGGGTAAGAGTGTGGAGTCCAACTCACTTATATCAATGTTCTTAATCATCGTGTGGATGATTCCCAAGCTGCCCCCTCGTGTTCTAACAGGTGCTGCATTGAATATGCGTCACATTCTTTAACCAAACACCCCCTACATCACCCATTGATTGAACATCTTAACCACTAATCTCTGTCTCAATTTTGTTTCATGTGAATGCTAAAAATCAAATGACTATCTATATATTATTTCAATTTCAACACTTGTCATCACTTGGTAATAATGTGCATAAAACTGTACTAGTATTTTGACCTTTTGTACTTTTTTTCCATTAGTACTATTTTTAATTTGTCAAACTTGCATGCCATGATATTTCCTTGTCAATTTATCTATCCTTATTTTCCACCTTTTCAGCCATCAACACATGGTGCAAGTCCATTTCTTTGTCCTAGATTGGAATTTGGAACTCTGTCTAGATTGAGTATATGTATAGATTTAATTTAATACGTGTCCCTTGGATAAAAAACTCAAGATTTATTTTCTATAACGAGTCAATGTAATATTGTGCTATGCATTTAAAACTTAAATTACTCCTCAATAAAAAAATTAATCATAGATGGATTAACTTAATTAATGAAGTATCAGCAAGACACAAAAAGCTTAATGAAATCTCCGGCCTCGCTGGCATAACAAGTACTGCTTCAGTGTTTTAAATGAGTAACATTATTTGGATTTTGGTCATTAAATAAAGTATAAGTATATTTTTGTCAAACTCATTTTAATAAGTATTAGTATAATTACAATTATCATAAATACAAGATGTTGAATTAAATGTTGAACTAAGAGTGATATAAATAATACTTCCTCCGTTACTTTTTATAAGAGACAATTCACCTTTTAGATTCATTTAATAATTGATGTATTTAGTCTATATTATAGTTTAGATATATTCATTATTAAATGAATCTAAAAAGTCAACTGTCTCTTATAAAAAGGAACGGAGGGAGTATTAATTAGAAAGTAAAATTAAAGAAAACAAAGTAATTAATATTGTATTAAAAATAAAAAATGTTAATTATTTTGAAACAATTATTTATATAAAAAGGCCATTTATTTGGAACGATGGAGAGAGTACCACAATAATATTGTTTGGATTTAAATTTTTAAATAATATAATTAGATTTTTTATTATTATGTGAGTTTAATAGCTAGGTATATACATATTGATGAGAACTAATGAAGAGTATGAAGTGAATCCATATTAAATAAATTCGGTAATATTTAATAAATTCGCTTTATACTCTTAAAATTTAGGCTCTCATTGGATTGATGGAATATAATGGAATGAAGCGAGTGAAATGGAATATAATAATGTTCATGTTCCATTGTTTGGATTTGACAAATTATAATGGAATGGAATAGGATATATGGAATGAATTTCATCATATACCACCACTTACCTTCAATTTTGTTTATCTCATTCTTAAAATATCCAAACAATGGAATGAAATATTTATTCCATTCTGCTCCACTCATTCCACTCCATGCTATCCTGCTTCGCTCCATTCCATTATATTTCATTAATCTAAACGGAGCCTAAATGAAATATTGTAATATTTTCATGTCTGATTACAAATTTTTATATACCCATACAAAAATTGGGTCTCATGTGAATTTTTATTTGTTATTTGTGTAAAATTGTTTCATGTATGCTAACAAGTGTTTTAAAGACTTAGTAAAAAAAAAGTGTTTTAATTAAAGACACTTGTTAAAAAATTAAAAAAGAAAATAAACACAACTCAAACTATGAACTTCAATATTTAAAAAGTGAGTAATTGTTATATAAAAAGTTAATATTTAAAATTTAATGATGTTGAACGTTCCTCCATTCTCAAAATTACAATATACTATATATCAACATTACTATGATTTTACAGACCTTTTAAAAAAAAAAACTATAAATTTACAAAAATTATAAAACGTAACTTTTGAGAAATCAATGTGAATTACCATAATTCTGCATATATGCCAAAAATACACTTAGTAGTGTCCTTATATAGTAAAGAGATTTGTTAGCTTTTCCCATATTCATTTTATAGACATCAACTAGGCAAGAAATATTAATTTTTTAAAAGTTTATTGTTCTTGACAAAAGGTGAATCTTTGATGACCTACCATCCAAAGCTGAAACGCGGTTTGAGGCTCACAACATCATGAGTTGGATCACGAGCATATCCAAGACATGAATCCAATATTACCTCCATAGTTTATATATAAATGAGATATAAATCGTTTTTGTCAAAACTTATTTGCATATGGATTTTTAAACCTCCAAAATTCCAAAGTAGTAGGTAGCACTGAACTAAAATCCACAATTAATTTAGGGCCAGCCATAATTATAGAACTACCTGAATTTATGTAAATACTTGACCAATACGGCAATAGAATGTGGGAGTATATTGTACAAAAAAAATGTGGAGTACGATTGAATCCTCTCCATTTTCTATTATTTTTATTTCTTTCGTTATTAAAGATTTTTAATATTTTGAGGTGTATAAAAGTGATTTTGATTCGCCGAATTTGGTAATGTTTGCTTGTGACCTAAGTTGGGGCATTAAGGTGCTGGAAAAATATAATATGTGCCAAAAAAAAAAGTGATTTCGATTCAATTATTGTCACACTTTTGTAATTCTATTTTCAAAACTATATAATAAAAGAAAAAATGGAATTTAAATTAGCTCATGGACGCATGGCCATACCACTTAAATTCCTATTGATAAAAAAAAAAAAGTACCGCTTAAATTCTTTGGACAGTACATTCATTTCATCAAGCTTAATAAGGATCTGAATGATCTCATTGTGCTGCTTCACGCGGTAGATAATTTAGATCTTTAATTTATGATTGAATGATAATTGTAATTAATGAAATTTGATCGATAGTATAATAATTAACAAAATTTTTATCTCAATTATTTATGTTTGATCAGACGGTTACCATTAGTTACTTCGTACTGCATAGGTATAATGAAAAATTTAAATCCGTTTAAGAGTTAGGCATTGAGTAAATAAAAGTATTTAATGTATTATTAGTATTTTGATAGACTTTCTCACCTAATAACTTAGGAGATTAATTACTTTGTACTGACAGTGTAAAATATGTTTACACATACATCCAATCAAATCATATTATAGTGTCACTTTAAGATTTGTTCCTAAAATATTTCAACAAATACTACATACATGTCGTGATTTGATTGTTACACTGTCAGTGTATACAAATTAAATCCATAAAGTAGTGCGGTAATTCCACCCAAAAAATTATTGCATTAATTTTTTTTAAAAGAAAACTACAAGAGAACTCCGGCCAAAATATTTTTTAATCTCAAAATTATTTGTTATTTTAGAATAGTGATCTGGATTCTGGACAATGCTTATTAACTTTTTCTAATAAAACACATTTGTATATTTGAGATATATGTTGTTTTTTTTTCCTCTCCAATTGAGGGAGAAAAACTATGTGTGAACTTCATATAAATAAATATTTTCTTCATTTTATTTAGTTTTCGCGCCATAAAAATTGATACTATACGTTTTTAACATTGTTTTCATCTTTCCATTTTTTATATACAACCAAAAAAGTGCTCACTGATTCAACACAGGGTTGGTCACAATTCACATGATGTTTTCCCGTAAAAATGTGCAGAAAAATAATTATAGCAATAAAAAATAAAGGGTTAATAGGTTTTTACTCTTGTAAAATAGGCGAGTTTTGCGTTACTCTCCTGTAATTTTTTTTGTTTTGAGATTACCCCCTTGCAATATATATATATTTTTTTCGCAGTTCATTTTACCCCTCCGGGAGTAAAACAAAACAACATTACAGGGGTAAAATGAACTGCGAAGAAAAAAAAATACATTGCAAGAATGTAATCTCAAAAAATAAATTACAGGGGATAACGCAAAACTCGTCTACTTTGCAGGGTAAAAACCTATTAACCCAAAAACAAAAAAGGGGATGGAATCGAATGATCCACCGACCACATTATATATGACATATGACATGGGGATGAAGAGAGTAAAGCATGCTTTGCGGTCACTCCCAGCATGTGAGCCCAAAACTACTATTATCCTGCTCTTCTTCTTTTTTTAAATAAGCTTCTAAATTAAGCATATGCACTTCTGCCCTGCAAATATGCATGCTACTTCTGTCTAGTATTTATGAAGCTTAAAAACCCATCAAGATGAGAAACACTTAGATAGGCACAAATCCAAGAAAAAGTTATTTAGGCACACACTCACAATGAAGAATAATTTAAAGTAAAAGTAATATTGTCACATCATGTACTCATTTTTTATTTAATTTTTTTTGCTAATGTATGTGTGCCTAAATAATTTTTTCTTGGGTTTGTGCCCAAGTTAGAATTCCTCCATCAAGATATTTATAGGACCATCACTAATTACGCAATGATGTGTACTTTTTGACAAATGATGATGTATTTCTTAGGTACCATCCTCTTAATTAAGCTATTGGTCCTAGGATATATACATAGTTTTGTTCATGTATGTAAACACAAGGTTAATACAAAGGATGAGCTGCCTTAGAGGAAGTTCTATAGCATTTTAGAAAATGACTCTTACAATACACTATTTTACTCTAGAATGGATTTTTCTTTTTCCTCTCATGTATCTTCTTTTATAGTTCAATATTCTTTGAGCTAATGATCTTCTCTTAGATTGAGGGGTCCAGGTTCAATAAGCTATGACACTGAGATCCTTAAGGAGAGGTGAGATAATTCATCTCTTGAAGTTTATCTTGTTAAGATTGGTTTGAATCTAGTGTCATTGGAGTCATTTTAAGGTCATTAATTGTTCATATATCTCCACATATATTTATAAAAATAAAAATAAAATAAAAATAAAAAAAGTGAAGAGATGACCTACCCTTTCATGTATGGTAGGATTACACAGTTCTACCAATTTATTAAGTGTGTTTCTTTCCGCGCCCTTTGTCCTTCTCCCGGCCCCCTGCTTTTTTAATTTTATCCCCTACTCAGGTTAAGTAACGAGTGTAAAAACACAAAATCTGAAGAAGAAAAAAAAAAAACACACACAGTTCGCTGCTTAAGTAGCAAACTAAGTTCGCAGTTTGAATAGCAAACCTTGTAAAAATCTAATTTATTTTCCTCCCCTCATCCTTCCCCTACTCCTTGAAAATATTTTGAATGAAATACCGTTTGTTCATTCACTCACTCATAGGGTTTTTCATTCTATAGAATTCTATAAATTGAAACTCTTTTTTTTTTTTTTTTTTCATTTTTCAATCATTCACTCACTCATAAGGTATTTCATTCAAAATATTTTCATGGGAGTGAAAGAAGGATTCACTCTTTGACTTGCAAACGGTGTTTCATTCAGAATAGTTTCATGAGAGGTTAGGGAAGAGTGACAAATGCAAAAAAAAAAATGATTTCTATAAGATATGTTATTCAAAGTGCGAACACAGCTCCCTACTTAAATAGATAACTATTTTTCAAAAAAAAAACTAATTTTCTAGAATATTTTCATAGGGGTGTAATAGGTGCAAACACGGAGTTGGGATAAAAAAAAATTATCGTTCATTACTTAAGTAACGAACATGATATTTCTTTTTACAATAATGAACAAGATATTTTGAAAACTTAAAAGAGCGTTCAAATATTTATGGGAGGCGCAAAAAGAAATACTTGTTTATTAATCACCGTTTATTTAAGCATGAGATTATGAATCCCGTAAAAGGGCCATTTATTATGTTGAACGGTTGGGTGAATAGGTTTTGAGTCTATGTTTTGATTGATTACTCTGGGAATTGCTATTAGCACCCTCATTTTTCTATCACACTCCACAAGTTTATTATTACTATGACCCTCATTTTGGTAGGTACATATGCCTTGAAACTTTTCTAAAAGTCACTTAGTTTAAAAATTAAGATTCTTTTTTATAAAATAATGTAATAAAATTAAAGTTATTGTTAGTTATATTTTAGTTCTATGCATGTATTGTAAATAAAAAAAATACCCACCTTCTATGAATATGTAAGATGGAGAAACATGAGTAAAATTAACTCTTAATTTAAAATCTTTACTTTAGATTATGGTGAAGGTAAATATACCAATCAAATCTTTCTTTAGCTAATAAATCAAATCTAATCATGAATTAGTCTCTACGAAATAATGTTAATAGTGAAGGAGCAATCTGAAAGGTTTAGTAGATTAAGAATATTTTTAAGAAAAATTTGAGATAAAATATGGTGGTAGAATGATTGAGAATAACAGTTGTGACAAGATTATAATCTATTTCAAAAAATGACGAGTGAAACACATGGTATGAACTTAACTTCACATCTCGTCTTGAGAATAGTTGTTGCCCATATTGCAATAAAAATCTAAAGAAGACCACCATTGGAGTCTCTAAGCGAACCACCACAAATTGAGAAACAATTCATTTTACTACAAACTTCATCTACATTAACTTAAAAACATTTATAGGAGCGAGCTTCCAATTCTAAGGAATAGTTTATCCAAAGCTCTCCATATAAGAAGTTGGTTTCGCAATAGCATCTACTATCATTTGCACTTCACTAGCTATATGAAGGAACAAATTAGCTAGTGGTTATATTACTTATTAAACATCAATTCATCACGATTATTTCACAAAATATTGACAAAAACATCAAAGAAGAACATTCGACTCTATGGCGCATTCTCAATATCTTCATTTTTAAGGTTTCATTCTAGCCAAGACAGAAGCCTAAGCTAAAGAGTTTAGTCCAAAAATCGAGTCCAATAACCGAGGACCAAAATTTCATTGCTTCTACATTGTTGATCTTGAGAAAAAAGTCTCACTGAATTGAACCAATATATAAGACTAAAAGCAACCAGCCAAAAAATTATAATATTATATTTTCAACGAAAATCTTAAGATATTAAATTTATAGATCATCTCGATTATATGTTAACACTCAAAAACATATAAAATAGACTTTAGATATTATTAAGAGCTATTAGAGCTTTATTTGTGCTGTTCGTGGACCCAATAATATTTTCCTTCTCATATTGTTTTCTTTATCTGTCTCCCAAAATATAATTTTTATATCCTCCTCTTTTGGATAAGCCTTCTTCAACTTGCGCCATGTTTTTAAATATATTTAATAACACTCTTTTCCTTTTCTTTTTTTCTTCCATTTCATACTTCACACATCTATTCCAAACTCCAACGAAAATTCCACACAATTCCATGCCTTGTTCACCAAAACACCCAAAATTAATAATTTCATTTTTGGTCCTTAATTAGTCATAATCATAATCATCATCGTCATTATCTTGTGATTTTGTCTTGCAGTACAAAAGGGTATGTCTATTATAGGAGCATATTCACATTTCATATACAAAGAAGTTTACCAGAGAGATGAAAAATATATTCCTCAGTGTTTTATAAGTGGCAAAGATTCTCTGTTTTTGGGCAAGAGTTGTTTTGAGAACATATTGATTAAAAAACAAAACAAGATTAGAAGAAGAAGGAATTTGCGTGTGGAAGCTTGGCCAGATTTGTCAAGACCAGAGAAAGTAGAATTGGAACCTATTCATGATTCTGAACAGCTTGATCAAATTCTTGTTCATGCTCAACAAAACTCTGATCTTGTTATTATTGACTGGTATTTCAATCTTGAATAATCTCTTTTTTTGGTATAAATTATGTTGCTTAATGTTTTTCTTAAATGATTAAATCACATATATACATAATTTCATATATATGGTCACCACAGTTAATTAAATCACATATATACACCGCCTTATATAATAGATTTATTTATTTTTATTTTTTTTAATCTAATTTGGTGGTCAGTTCTGCCAGTTTTAGTCTTTCTAGTTCGATTGTATTAATATTTAAAAATTTAAATTACTAAGTTTAAGTTACTCTAGATATATTTGGTTTGATTATAAATATGAGGTGGTGTAGCCTTTTTCTTCTATCTTATCCTTGGATTGGATCTAATCCAAGTTATTGTGTAGTAGTGGGATTTGGATTACAAGCAGTCACTGCTTCATGCAGTCGACTGCAGTCATCTCATCAGGACCGTCCGATCTTAATCGGACGGTTCCTGTTTAAAACAGTTTTTAATATTTATTTAATATTAAATTTTAATCATCAAATCAGAACCGTTTATTTTCAATCGTGCGGCTGTAATGTTATGACTGCGTGCAGTCACTGATTTGTGACTGCACGGAACCCAGATCCGTAGTAGTGAGAGTGACTGTTGCTAGATATTTTGAAGATATTTTGTCACAATCTGTGCAACACCTCCACATACATTTTAAAAAATGGGAAATAAGAAATTATTATTAATAATCCAACATTAGTGACATTTTTTTTTTAAAAAAAGACTATCTCATGAAATTTAAACTACATGATCACTTAAGATTATAGTCAAATATTTATCACTGGTTGACACCTCATGACTATATTAACCAATGAAATGCCCACAAATTTTTAAATACTCACTTTATTTGTTTTTTAGTTGTATTTTATAAGTGTGTGTTTGGTTTTATAGTGATTAAAATTGGTTTTTATATGGATTAGATTTTATAAAATTGATTTTAGTTGAGATACATATCTATAAAAATGCACTGAACAATAAATTTGAGTGTAAGAGTCACATTTTGAGTTAAAAGGTAGTACAATTTAACATTAAGTTAGAATCAATTACATAGACAAAATTAATTCTACTAAAAAGCATCAAAACATGTCAAAATTAATTTTACCGCTCTATAATCAATTTTAGCATTCTAAAAGTTGAACCAAATATATACTAAAATATATAAGAAAAAAATTACTCCAAAATCTTGTATTCCCTTTAATGCATTGGTAATTTGGTATAGATTAGTAAAATGTGTAATGCAGAATTTTGCAGGTAGACTTGTTAATTTGATTACTTGTTTTACTTTATGTCATGAATGTAGGTTGGCTCTTTGGTGCAGGAAGTGCATCTATTTAAAGCCCAAGTTGGAAACATTAGCAGCTCAATTTGACACCAAGTAAACTAACTAGTCACTAGTATCTTTTTCAGTCACATTTCTCTTTGATTATATTTTACTTAATTAATTTGATTAATTATTCTTTCAAAGCAAAATAATTTTTAAAACCAATTCTGTTAGAATCAGAGATGCAAATTAGAGAAAGATAAAGACGGTTAAGGTTTCAATAATATTAGAATAGCATTACTTAATAAAATAAGGATTACAAGAGAATATATAATAATACCTAAACTACTAGACTACTAACATATAAAGCCCAATACTAAAAGTTCTAATATATCTAACACTTCCGATCTCAAACTCACTGTTAGATATATTATGATCTATTTAAATATTAATCGTGAGTTAAACTACACTGTTAGATATATTATGGTATATTTAAACCAAACTCACTTCCCCTAAACTACTAGACTTTTTGTTTTTCCTAGATAGATTCCAACCATAAAATAAAATTAACCACTAATGGAATTTAAATATGCAATGTAATTTATTTGGTGGTTTTTTTTTACTGCTTCAGAGCCAAATTTTATTATGTGGATGTCAATAAAGTACCTCAGAGTCTAGTTAAGCGTGGCAACATCTCTGTAAGTTTATATATGCTTGATAATATTTGGTTATATTTTTATTGTTAAAGTTTTGTTACATTCTTCTATATGCTCTTTTTCATTCACATTGTTTACTATTTTTATTTTTTATTTTGCAAACCAGAAAATGCCAACAATTCAGGTGCGTCCTTAAATTAAATTAGTGTTTATATACACATAATTCACAATCAAAGAAAATATATGGAAAAAGAAAAGGGAGTAATAATAATTGAATTGTTTGCAGCTTTGGAAAGATGGAGAGATGAAATCAGAAATAATTGGAGGCCATCAGGGATGGCTGGTCATTAAAGAAGTTAGAGAAATGATCGAAGATTATTTATGAGTATTATGTCTTCTAATTAATTTCTCTTATATTACTCCCTCCCCAAAAATACCAAAAAATGTATGTTAAAAATGTAATGTTCTTTTATTTTGACACACTAAAATGTAATGTTCTAAAAAAATTATTTTGTGTAATTGTGTATCATATCATAATCATATACATAAAGGGGGTGATTACTTTCACTCCCTACATGTTGTTAATCATTATTTCTCTCTACACACAGCAAAAAAAAAAAAAAAACCGCTGCATATACGATATTTATATGTTTATATTTAAATTGTTACCAACAAGTCGCTTTGGCCGAGTGGTTAAGGCGTGTGCCTGCTAAGTACATGGGGTTTCCCCGCGAGAGTTCGAATCTCTCAGGCGACGAAATTCATTTTGCAATTCAATTTTTGAGTATTATCATTCCCCAGATATGCATGCTATCTCACCAGTCCAAATAAGATGGGCCAATAATTATGGATCTAAAACTAGTGTTAAGTCCAAGACAGATTCAATCATTTCGTTGATTTTTGCTTAAACATACAAAGATTATTTCCATTACTATGCATAAACCTTCCCACAAATTTTAAATTGACTAACAGAACAAAGAGATTAATTATGACCTATTGGGGTAAAACGTTTTACAGCCAACTAATCAAAATCACCATTTGTATGACTTTTAGCTCAGTTCAATGGGAGTTTGAGTTAATTTGTGAAAATAGTTTCATGTCTTTATAATTTACAAAAACTTTCTGAACTAATCAAGTGAAAATGTACTCCTATTTTTATGAGTGAAATAAGATGTAAAGTATATTTAAGCAAATTTTTTTAATTAATTTAACACACTTGAGTAGCAGCAAACAATCAACGGATCTAAGAATAACAGTATTTTCACATGAAAAAACAGCACAACAGCCAACTATATGGATGGAGTATGTAGAAAGCACAAGTAGGGATACCGAAACAAACATGAATTGGCACCAAGTCAAAAAACATAAACCAGATGAAGTTGTGTTGTGTGGTAGTAGGTAGACAAATTTATCCCAATCACAAATTTTGCAATTCCACTACTTTAGTAAGATGCAAATATCTCCAATTATTATAGGTGCCCATTGACAAAATTCTCCTGAATACACACTGATGATCATTGAGTGCAACAGAAATGGCTAAGAGAATAAATAGCTTATCATAATTGAAAATGGGAAAGATCCAAATGCAAGAGAAATCATACAACTCATTTAGCTAATAAGCCTCTAAAAAATGCCTTGAGAAAACGTTTGCTACCAGGCTAACAACAAATCAGAACCACCACTTAAATAACATGAAAGCACAAAGAAATAATCTGATAATCACTTTTGGCCTAGTACATGTTATCACCAGCATCTACAAATATCCCGCCCCAAACACGTCACAACATACATTTCCAATACAGTTCAGTCAGCAGTACTTCATTTCATAATAGTTCAAGTTCATGTTATATAGCATTCGGTCGAAAACCTATTTACCCTTTTGCTCAAAATGATTGTTACAAGAACACAGTAACAACACAATTCATATTAATAAACATATTATATGGCTTCTTAAAATAAAATGTTATATTGCCCATACGAAACGAAGATATCGAAAGTTATGAAGATAATCCCACAGTAACCATTGCTGTTCTTAATATTCAATATGAATCCATTAATATTTCCTTATAAATATCAAAATCCACAAATTCTACAACAACCCAGCAAAACAGACTAATAAATTAAAAAACACTCAAATTCCAAAACCAAAAACAGCACGTATCCTTTGGAATATAAGTTCCCGCCACCCTCTTTCAGTGTTCTCCACCACAGTAGCATTCCCATACCTGCATAATAAACCAACCAAATTAAGCAAATCACCAATAAAACATTCCAATCATTCCACAAAACCATTCCGGATAGTCAAAACACCCACCTATCTTCCTCAGGTACATCAGTATGTGTCAGCTTAACAACTGTAACCCCTGGTTCAGGCTCCTCAAAAACAAGCTTCACCTGCAAAAGTAAACCATCACTACATTGATTCAACATGACAATATTTAAAACACGGTGATGATTTTGAAAAAACAAAGTCAGCGATGGTTATCTATATTCTAAAACATGGTTGTTAGTATCTTACAAATTTTTAGTGTATTTACTTTGCACATTCATATAAATCATTACCTAAACTTATTCTATCCAACCATTTTTTTGTCAACATTGTATTTTTGGTCATTTGATTTATGACTTGAACTAGTACAGTACCCATGCGAGCCGTGCATTCGCAGGGGTTTCATGCCATTTGGATAATAATTATAGAAAAATAATATGCATTTGATTAAAATAATCTGTCGATGTGGACTAAACATAAATTCAACTTAATATCAAATACTTGCATTAAAACAGTGATACGGACTAAACATAACTTGATTTTGATTTGACTCCATACAGCAAACAAATATTACCAAGACCACAGTTACCTCACTGAACATTCTATTAGCCACTTTTCTTCGGTCATTTGATTTACGACTTGAATATTGGATTATTGAGGTTCATATATGATATATCAACTTGTAGGCTATAGCACTAGTTTTTACTCAAAAATGCCCAGTGTTATCGAATATCGGCCATGGCAGATATCAGCAGTGGATTTTGGCCTCTCGGTTATGGTAAATTTCGACCATGGCAGATGTCAGGCAGATATCAGCGGTGGATTTTGGCCTCTCGGTTATGGTAAATATCAGCTAAAATGGCAGGTTTTTCCGCGATTATCTGCTATTGCGGCGCCACAAAACAGCCGATATGGCGGATATCAGTGGCAGATTTTGGCCTCACTGTTATGGTAAATATCAGCCGATATGGCGGGTTTTTCCGCAATAATCTGCTATTGCAGAGCCACAAAACAACCAATATGGCAGGATTTTGTCTCTCCGCCATTGACAACACCGAAAATGTCATTATTTTTATCAGTAATGTATCTTAATTCATGATAATATTCAAAAAATAGTTTCTATGATTCACAATATGAATCTCAAATTTGATAACCATGATCGAAACTGCAACATTAGATTTTTATTTATGTCTCTACAGCTGTAATTCAACCACGATTAAGACTACATAAACCGATTCTTCACAATATCAATAATAACAACAACACGAGATTGACCTATTAATATTATAACCTCGCACACAATCACAATCACAATCAAAATGAGAAGCAAAACCACATACCTGAGATTGATCACCATCATTCCAGCTCCCAAATCTCCATCTCTGCACAATCAACTTACCTTCTTGCAACTCCAAATTATTTCCAGTAACAGAACCATCAAAAATACTAAACTCACCACCAACCTCTTTACTAATCCTAGCATTACTCTGCGTAAAACCCTTCCACCTATTCTCATCCATCAATATCTCAAACAAATCCTTCGCCCTACAATTAAACTTCTCCGTCATCACAATACTCTTCCTTCCCTTGTTACTCTTCTTCTCCTCTTCCTTCTTCTTCTCCACCACATTCTCCTTCTTAACAGAATCATTCTTCACCGCTGCAGTCGCCGGAGTATTACTCTGCTTCACCGGCTTCTTAACATCCAATTCTTCCTTAACAGGACCACCTCTAGCCATACTCTGAACCCAAACCCTAACCTTCTCCAAAATCAAACCCTTCCCTTTCGAAAACATAGCATCCTTAATCCTCTTCCCAATCGGTCCCTCATCTTCAACAGTAACCCTAAGATCAGGATCCTCATCAGCATTTTCATCAGAAATATAAGGAATTTCAACACTACCATTAACCTTAAGCAAAGAATTTCCATCAGAATCTTTAGCTTCACCTTCCCATGAAACAGTTAGGTTAATTTCATAACCGGGAATGATTTTCCCTTTACGGATATTGATGTAAGCTTCGCCGTCGAGGTTACGGAGAGTGGTGGTTTTGATGAAGAGGTTACCTTCGCCGTTGAGAATAACGAGATTGGAAAGGAGGTTGGTGAAGAAGGTTCTAGACCATTCTAGACAGTTAGTTTCAGACCAGTGCCAGTTGTGGACGTTGGTTCCGTCTGGTCTTTCTTCTACGATCCACCGTTTATCTCCTTCGCCGTATTTCGCCATCTAACGGTGAGAATTAGGTGTGAGTGAATGAGGATGGGGATTTGTGTGTGTGTGTGGAATGGGGAGTGATTGGAAAGAAGAAAGGATGGAATTATGTTTGTGTTTTGGGGTTTGGAGATTTGTGGAAGTGAGTGGAAGAGTCTAGAAAGTGATGTACGAACCAAATAACGTTGGATTAAGAATTGCGGCGTTTACCTAACCAAAAATAAGGTTTGGGCCAATTAAGTCCCTCACCGGTGAACCACTCAATTATATCGTTAGATTAAATAAGTTTATTTGATCAAAAAATTCATAACCACAACTGATCCAAATACGTTCTCTCTCCCTAGACAAATATTCTTCTACGCCTGCGCCTTTTTTTCTTTCTTCTTACCTATGCTTTCTCTTTCCACCGCTGCACAGTTAGTAATTTTGGAAAATTGGCCATTCCACCATTGTTATCCTATTCTTGAAGATATGCGCTACTTCAATTAAGTGACAAATAAGAAAAGACTCTTTCTTTTTCATTCCACCATTATTTTCCCTATTCTTGAAGATATGCAAAGAGCCCTCAATAGTTTTTCACCATTTAAGAGTTTTTGTGACTAAAATTGATGATAAGGACATGAGAAGAAAAACACTTATAATTTTCAATTTTTTAGGTTTGTGGTTGATGTCGTTTCCTAATATCATTTTTTTGTAAATACAAGTTTCTTCATTCCCAAATCCATCATTTGAAGTAGTATGTAGTATTTTTTGTTACAAATCTTTTATTTCAAAAACGATTGCTGTTAAAAAAACAACATTTGCAAAGTTTAATTAAATGAGATTGGAAAAGAGAACAAAAAGGGGAAAGAACACAGTGTAAGGCGACAGAGAGAGAAAGGGATCTGTCTCGGAGAGAAAAGGATTTGGATCAAGTGTGGTGATAAATATTTTGATCTAATAGACTTATTTAATCTAACGGTGAAATTGAGTGCTTCACCGATGAGGAATTTAATTGAGTGCTTCACCCTAGAATTCACCCTCCTACTTCTATTGAGATATTCTTTTGCCGTCTATCCATCTGTTCTACGCATTTTTATTTTTTTTTATTTAAGTAACGAATATTATAAAAATAAGATTTTTTTAAAAAATTGTCATCCGCTATTTAAGTAATGGACATTATAAAAAACAATTCTTGTAGTGTGTTTTTGAAGCGTATCTGCTACCTAAGTAGTAGATAGGAGTATTTTGGTAAATTTGTATGACCCGCGAGAAAATAGGTAGGATGGTAAAAGTAAATCACATTTCTATTTGAATAGGAGAATGCTTGAAAGTGTGTTCTTTGGGTGATAAAAGAAGGTTAAAACCAAACGACAATGGATTGATTTAAATGGTTAGTAAGTTTGGAGTCGATAAATAAATGATTAGACGTAAATTAATAAAGTGTGGTATATAGAAAATATTTAATTGAAGAAAATAACTCATTTTGTATGCTGAGTAAATTCTCTGGTGAAGATTAATCTTTGTTAAATATAGTGAAAGTTTTGTATCTATAATATAATATTCTTGTTTTAACTTACCAAGTTTATTTCGTATGTAGGAAGTGTTTATCTCGTGCATGTGATTTGGTTGCACCTTGACGAGTTGTTCGTTTTTCTCCAAGTAGGAGGTGTACTTGCAAAAAAACATTTTGATGTCAAAGTTAGACAGTGTGCTAGCCGGTAGCAAATAAGTTATTTTAGCCTGTAATTGTACTCGGAGAAAGACCTCATATTTTGATTGGTTGTATGTATACTCCTTCTCTAAGTAAGGGATGTACATGAACACTCTGATGGAAAAGTTAGGCTTTATGCCAGCAAGTAGCAAACAAGTGATTTTAGTGTGTGATGTATACCTCTAGATAGACCCGCTCTATTTATATTGTGGCTCCAAAGCAGGGACGGAGGCACGTATATGAGTGTGGGGGTTAAGCCTGCACTAAGTTTTGGGAATTTTTTTTTAATAGTATGTATGTGTTCATATTTCTAGTAGCTATGCCCACATTAATTTATCATCCAATAGAAAGTTGGTACAATTCTAAAACGTAACTTGCACTCGCTCTACCACTGCAAACAAGTTTTTACATGTGATACACTTTTTTAAAATACAATTAGAAAAATGCTATTTCATAAATAATAAAATTATGTTATTAAATTTATTCATTCAATAAATTAAAAGTGTAAAAAGTTGTCTTTATTAACATTAATTTTTTTTTTCTTTTTTGCTTTCGCACCGATTCCAACCCACCAAAGGTGGGCGACTAAACCGGCTCGTGCGTAGAGGCATGCGCACTAGCCAAGTGTTGTTCCCCCGGGAATCGAACCCGGTATTCCCCGGGTACGTCCTTGGACTTTATGTTTTATTTTTATTTTTATATGTTTAACAAATACATCGGATGCACCGTTTAGCATGACCCATACAGTTAAAAGACCCCTTTTTATTAAAACAAACAACAATTTAACCAATCCAACCAAGACATTGAGCTCAAATGTTTAATCAGTTTCTACTAAGATTAATTGTTTTGGGAGAATTTGAGTTCGATTCTTGATGAAAATAATTTATGATCTGCTTTTATTTATTTCACGACCAAATTTTAATTAATAAAGCCCCTTTCTCCTAGAAATCGGAGAATTAATACCAAAAAAAAATCAACAACTTTATTCAAATAAACCTACAAAACACACACAAACCCACACACCAAGGAAAATCATTGCTCGATGAAGTTTCATTATTTTGTGAACTTCGTGAACTTGTCATGCCTAATTTGGATGATATGTACATTTCAAACATATAAAAAGTCAAAGCGCAAATATGAGTAAGTTTCTAATTTACATTACTTTCAAGTTTAATTGTACATCCGGTGATTAATCGAGGAGATTAGTGATCTTAGTATAAAGTTAGTGGAGACAGGAAAACATATTGTGTATCCATTGGAGCAACTTCAACATAGTTCTCTCTGCTATTAATATTGTCAATAAAGAGTTGCGAAATTGCATGAGAGATAATAGTTAAAATGATTTATTAAATTAATAATACAAATTTATATATATGGTGCCCCCTCTATTAAAAATTTCTGGCTCCGTCACTGCTCCAAAGGGATAATTTCTTTGTTGTTGTTGATATCTTTTCTCATGATAAGTTTAATCTGTTATGGTAATCTATTGTTTCCATCCAGTTTTTTTTTATAAGAAACAATTTATGTTTTTAGTTTCATTGAATAAATAATATCTTTAAAAATGTGAATTGTCTCATAAAAATAACCAAAGGGAGTAAATTAATATGTCGAAGCTCGTAGCTGATTTGAATGAGTTTCTTGATACAAGGAAATGTAAGACGTTATAGCGCTTATCAGATCTAGATATGTCTCTATATGTTAAAAACGGTGAAGTATCGTGCTTCTAGATTTCTGATGTCAAGACAAGATGATTTCTGGATTATGCTTCTAGGTTGTGTAACCTAAGACCCAAAGCTAGCACTTCATATGTATTTGATAGAGGACCTTTATTGAGATATGTATTTATATTTTGGAAAACATATTATGAACTTTTCAACCAAGGGCAAAACCGGAATATTGAGTGGGGGGAGGAGAATAATTCATAGTTTTCTTTATCTAAACCATCACATAAGCCCCCTAAATCCTTAGTTATGATACTCCCTCTAACCTTATATATAAGCATTTTTTTTCTTCAGATTCATTAAATAGTTGATATGCTTGATCCATAATATGAGACTGATATGACATTTCCAACCCTTAAACTTGCAACATAGGAATGACCCGGAAAACTCATTTTAATCCCTATCATTTTTTTTAACAACTTTTTATCGTTGATACAAATAAAACTCAAATTATAACTTGACATTTTTTTATTTATTTTTTGGTAGAGTAACTTGACATTTTTATAGTAAAGAACAAAGTAGTCATGAATAAGAGATTAATTAATTTATTTATTTTTAGTATACACTTTGATTTACGTTTTATTATTTATGTAAAAGACCAAATTAGACCATTAAAAAATCAGGAGGAACTCGGGCTTTATGCCCTCTTTATAACCAAAAAAATAATAATAATTATGAGGAACTAAAATGAATTTTTGCTACCATAAATATAAGTGTGATGTAATGCAAGTAAAAGAGCGGCAATGCATTTGCAGAGCATAAGCAACACTACTACGGACTACGGCATGTCTTTCCCTCCCACCGAAACCACATTCCACCGCGAGTCAACTCCCGAATCCTCCGTATTTGATTCATTCCGTTACCGCAGCACCACCGCAGTGACACCAAAACAGCGCTTCAAGCGACTCGCCCAACCCATATCACACCCTCCACGACTCAAAACGCCGCGTTCCAAATCACCCAAACTCACCGCCAAACCCAATCCATCATTATCAAAACCAAACATTTCATTCGAAAAAACGGAACTTTTACCCCGCGAGGTCTTTCAAATCGATGCATTGGACCTCGCTCCTCGTTTGCTCGGAAAGTTTCTTCGCAGAGACGACGTCGTTCTTCAGATTACCGAGGTAATGCCCTTTCCAAATACTACTGAAATATGAAAAGTCTATTTAGTTGCTGAATTTGAATTTTTAGAAATTAGAATGTTGTCATTTTAGTCTTTGAAGTTATTAATAATTCAAAATAGAAATTGAAATTTTCTATCACATTTGGTTGGTTAGTTTTAGGGGAAAATTCTAATATGACCACTTTTACAATTGGTCCATCGTGGATCGATACTTAAAAAATATTTAAAATTTCAACAACGACAAACATTGTTGTTTGTAAGTATAAGTTTACGGTCATCCTCATTTTTACGGCCAAAATAATCACTTAATTGATATCATTATTGGTTTGACTGAAACAATGGAAAATAAAGTTGTAACTCATATTAAACTGATTCATGAGTTAAGTCATGCTCATGACAATTATATTTTCTGTCAAAAAAAAAAAAAACTCATATTAAACTGACGTTAGTTATGTCATTGTTTTAGCCGTAAAGACTAGAAGAGTTGTCATTTTTTACTTTTAAAGAGCATTGTCGATGGTCATTAGAATGTCTTATAATTTTTAGCACTTAATCCCTCATTTATAATTTAGGTATCATTGTTTATTGTAGAACCAGTACCTATTAGGTACTCATTTGTGTTTTCTGTGTGATTTAATAAGTAATTTAATGTTGGACAGGTTGAAGCATATAGATCAAATGATTCAGCTAGTCATGGTCGGTTTGGTATTACTCCAAGAACTGCTCCTGTTGTAAGATGCTTCTTTTTCTCTCACTTTTGAACTGAAGATGCTATGTTAGGTTATGTAGAGTAATATTGATATGTATTTGTTCCTGTTTTGCAGTTTGGACCGGGTGGGCATGCATATGTTTATCTTTGCTATGGTCTCCACATAATGCTGAATGTTGTTGCTGATAAAGAAGGAATTGGATCTGGTGTTTTGATACGTTCTTGTGCCCCCATTTCTGGTAATGCTAAATGCTCTAGTTCATTCGTAGCATACTAATACCAAGGTTTTAAATCGTGGTAGCACTACATCAATATTATTGATGCCATTGCTGAGATTGCAGGCCTGATTTTAATACACCGACTAATAGTGCAAAAAAGACATCCGTTTAGTTGTTGCATTTTTTCTGTTTAGCACATATATCATTCCATGGTTAATTCTCTTTATCCTTGCATATTTTCAATTTAAAGAACCACTTTCCTGATAAATCATTTGTCCTCATGGCCCCCTTTAGATGCGCATGCTTTTTGTGTTACAGATTCGGTTTATGAATGAATGAAAGAGATTATGATATATCTTTAAGATGAATGCATTATTCTCTTAAAAGGAAAAGAAAAATCTGTAAGAGACAAGTGCTTAAAAATAAAGTGATTTTTTAAAGAAAAAATTCTTAACAAATGAGTTCAAAATCATCACAAGTGCTGGACTATTTGAAACTAAACTCAGATTGTATGTGCAACTATAACTATTTACTCTTGTGGTCGTGGCTAAAGCCAAAGCGAGAAGCTGGCTCACTAAATGGTAAGGCTAGTCTTTTGGTATAAGTTCAGCATTGTTGTTGCAATAACATATAGTTTCCATTAGCTCATTATACAGAAACCTTGCATAAAAGACAAACAATTATTTGTTAGCAATGTATTGTCCATCATAAGTTCTGTATTGTTTTTCCCCTCTTGAAGTAAGAGTTAAATCAACTCTAGCCAAAAGACTACAATGTCTCCACTAGCATTCATTATAAGTTAACCTTGCATAAATTATTTATAGTTTTATTTTGTAATATTCATATTACAGGATTGGATGTTATTCAACAGCGCCGAGGTCAAAAAACTGACAAACCTATACTTCTTACAGGCCCTGGGAAGGTTAGTTTCTCTCCCTCTTTTTCATCTGTCTGTCTCTGAGATGCTTTCCAGGAAAATAATTCAGTTAATGTTTTGCACTACCATTTAACTTATCATTTATCAACTCAAAGTTGTCTACATTTTAGTGCTTTATTTACTAGTAACTTGTTGATAGTAAAGTTTACTATCAACAAGTTACTAGTAAATATAGGAAGTTATTTTGCTCATAAAGTACTACGCAGCTGCTATCACAGTCTTGCTTTGTAGCATTCTCAATTCCAAAAAATTGGTATCACTGTATCGGTGTTGTATTGTACCCATATTATATTTCATATCCTGGCTTTATAGGTCTTGCCCCTTTCTTGGAAAATTTTGGAGAGATTAAAAAACTGATGGAAATTGTATCTTAATTAGTAATGATCAAATATGGTTAAGTTTGATACCTTAGATCTGTAAATTGTCTTCTGCATAACCCCACGTTTTATGATTTACATGCTTGGGATTTGTGAAATAATTTGATGTCCTGTTTATTTAAGTTTTATGCTTTAGTTATCCTGAAAAGATCCACTCTCTGTAATAAAATTTTCCCAGATTGTGTTTACCCTCCTTTAAGTTTAAAGAAACCGCACATCTATAAAGATTCAGAACTTAGAAGCACCTAAATCAAACATTGCATGACAAGATGATTTAAAAAGTTTTGCATCATGTGCAAAATGTATACACATTTTGACACAACAGAGTTCACACTCTGGTTACACAGGTTCTTGCTAGAGTGGAAAAAAAATTATAGATGACAAAAATATAGAAAGGTTTCATCATTTAGTTTACTTCTTTTTGACCATTTCTCATGCAACTTCTTAAATTTTAAGACCCTAGAATATAGGTGGAGATGACCTGTTTTTCACTCAAATGTCCTTGCATATGTAAAATACTATCATCTTAGTTTCCCGAATTGATTAACCTGAATGTACTCCAATTCCAAAATCTTAGGTTGGTCAGGCACTAGGTCTTTCAACAGAATGGTCCAATCACCCACTTTATACCCCTGGTAAGTTCTCTATATAATTGAGTGTTCCAAATATGAAATTGAAAAATAGATATCAATGTTTTCTCAAAGGTAAAAATGTACAATGCAGGTGGTTTAGAACTCTTAGATGGTCCAGAGCCTGAAAACATATTGGTAGGTCCACGTGTTGGTATCCAGTTCGCTCTGCCAGAGCATGTCGATGCACTGTGGAGATTTGCCATTGCAGGTTCCGCTTGGATTAGTGCTCCAAGAAACACTCTCAGGCCACCCTTATAGAGTGGAGTGGTAGTAGCTTTGAAGGAGACTAGTGGTTTGATAATAGTAATTAACAAGTTAATGTGTATATATACACCTTAGAAACAAATTAGAAATGTGTCTTATTAACTTTGAATTTTGTAAGAATGTGTTATATATATATATATACACCTCATGTCATTTGCCAATGATAAAATTACCTCAAATTGACTTACCCAAAAAGTGGCACATTGAAGCTACATTTCCAATATTTTTCTAAGGTAAACTCACATGTCTTCTCTTTGGTTATTTATTTGAGGTGTCATTGGCCATTTAAGGCAGGTATTTCTCACAATGTAGTTTTGAACTTTAAGTCATTCATTTCGTTGTATCAATGTGGCTTTATATTGGTTTTTGGTGTAACTTTTATTAGTGAAGTATAGATATTGATGAAGATATTGTAGATACCCTGTAATTATATATTTTGTAAGAAGTTGTTGATAATATATGACTCTTTTTTTCCTGAAAGCAATGACGCATACGACTTATTTACATGAAACTTATGGCATTTCATTACCAACCAGATCCTGAATACATGTAGGGATATCAAGAAAGATGTAGAAACTAGTTAACAATATGGTTACTCTAGAAAGATTATGTACAATTTCATTTGCTTGTCTCCTACTAAATTCAACATGAGTTTGTGAAATAAGAAGAAAAAACGCTCTTACACTCTTTAATAATGTCACCAAACAAATAGTCATCAATAGAGTTTTTATTGAAACTATCGACTACCGTTTGGAATCTAACTCAAAAGTCACATGGTTAAGGTGTGAATCTCTAATCCAACTTACAGTGTTGGGGAGTCCTAATGCTTCTCAAGTATCGACTTCAAGAAGGGGTGTGGTCTACTATGTTATAGCTAGGACAAATTGACCCTGACCATCTTGAACACACAACCCCCTATGTCCACCCTTGTTACGTGTTCTCGAGAATGAAGCATCCGTAGTACACTTTAAACTTCCTGTATGAGAAATTCCTCCAACCTGTCAATAGAGAAATTCCTCTTTCACGTACAGCAGTCCTAGTAATCCTCTCCTTTCAAACAATATCGTTTCTTTGTTTCCATATCGACCACATTGCACAATCAAATTTTGACGTGTTATCAAGGTTCAAATTCTGCAACACATTGAATACACATGCAGCCACCAAATCTGTTACATTTATGGACTGCGTAATGTCATTCCAGTGGCCAAGTCTTCGCCAACAAAGCATAAAAATTCTGTATACTATCTTCAATTCCATCATCACAGAGCACACAATTATTCGTGCAATTAACTCCTCGGTCATGTAATATACTCTTCGTAGGCAAGCAATTTCGACAAACTCACCAAATAAAAATTTTCACCTTTGGTGGGCATTTGATTTTCCACAAGAGTTGTCGATTACCTGCAATTCAGTGGTGCTCTATAGTCTATATACAAAATATCTACTTACTGAGTATATTTCATTCTTTTCCAACCTCCAAATCACATTGTCTTGCTGAACAGTAAGAGGTGTGTATGGAATTTTTGTCGATGTATCATCATCAACTAGACGTTGAATTTCAGTGCAATATCCCACTTTTTTGCATCATGCATAAATGTGTCTGCTATTGTTAGCTGATGTAGGTTCGGATTCAATATTATCAGTCCAATGATGGTTGTCCTGTCGTTCAACCAGTTCTGATGTTATGCATGCCCAGCTCCAATACACCATTTGTGTCCTCTAACGACGAATTTTGAGCTCCAAATACAATTTATTAATTGCTTAGTTTACTTTAAATAAATTGTAGATAATGATAAAGTTTATGATTTTTAAAAAAATTATACCAAATGGAACAATAGCAATTTGCAACATAACCTTGGCATTTTTTTTTTTACAAACGTTGGCATTTGTTATGCCCATGGAAATAAATTTTCAATTATAAATTTTCAATTATATTCATGAATGTCCATTATTATTTTTATATTAATCATGAAATTGTAAAACAAAATGCAAAATTATTTGAAAATCGCTCTCTAAGCCTCTCATATGATAATGGGTTAATAGGTCTTTACCCCCTGCTAAGTGAGCGTGTTTTGCGTTACCCCCTGCTAAAAATTTCTTGAAGATTGCCCCCTTGCAAAGTTTTTTTTGTTGGTTTCCCTCCTTGAGTGCACTTTTACATCGGTTATTTTGTTCAACCGATTTAAAAAGTTAAAATTTCTTGCATCCAAGAGAGGAAAAGGGGGGAAACCAAAATTTTTTTTTTTGCAAGGGGGCAATCTTCAAGAAATTTTTAGCAGGGGGGTAACGCGAAACACGTCCACTTAGCAGGGGGTAAAGACCTATTAACCTAATAGACCCGCCAATATCATGGGACACTTTGGAAGTAGAAAATTTCTCTTCCGACCCCCCGTGTTTCTTTTATACCCCCCTAAGGTACGCTTTTGCCCTTGCACGGTATCGCGGTTTATACCAACCAAAATGTTAAGAAATCGCGGTTTATAGAAACCGCGGCAGTTTTATATAGACACAGAACTGCTTCTGTGGTGCCAGTTACGATTTTTTTAAAAAAACACAACACAACTCCTTCAACCTCTCAAGTGCGATTTTTCCAAAAACAACAACTTTGTGCTTCAAAACATACTTAATCAAGTAAGTTACATACCTTTTTGATCATTCATTGTGTTTGTCATCAAAATTCATTACTCTAAGTTTTTTTTTTCTCCATAAGAAAAGTTGTATATTTGAATTTTTGATTTTGTGGTTTGAAAGGTTGATTTAGTTGTTGGAATTGTTGATTATTTGTTATTTGTCAAATTAAATTACATGTTTACATGATTGCATGTGGAGTTCTATGTTTTATTTGAATTTGATGTTGTTTGTATTGTATTGTATCCTAAGTGTTTGACAAAATGTCTAAATGAAATGAGAATATTGATTTTGCTATTTTTTTGTATGTTTAGGTATGGATCGAGATATTGGCAGAGGTAGACACGGTAGGGAAACTAGCAAGGCACATGCTTCTGCTCGTTTGAAGGGTACCGCTCCTGCACCAAAAAGAGGACGTGGTAGGCAAGGACAAGCATTGGTGCAAGGAACATACGATGGTGAAGCGGGTGCGTCGGTTGGTTCGCGTAGCAGATCACGTGCACGACGTGTTGAGGAGCATGTCGCCCAACCTGATTTTGATACAAACGAATATATTAATGACGATGCCGATTATGCTGAAGAACAAGCACCACCTGCTCCGCAACGAGCACCACCAGCTCCGCAACATGACAGTTTTAGTCAAAAAAATTAAACCGAACATTACCTTTAGTTTGAGCTTCAATGTGTTTCCCAGAATCCCAGGCGTTAGTAGACCCTCCAATGTTGATTTTAAGCTACCAAAAGGGTGAAAAACGGATTTGGATCGTGGAGCTCTTTTTGTAGTGTGATGATGAAGTTTTGAAAGTGATGAGCTGTGTTTCAGTTTCATATACATATAAGAGTGCTTTGGTTCGTAGAAACCGCGGTCGTTACCGAACGGTTTCTATAAACCGCGATTTCTTAACATTTCGGTTCGTAAAAACCGCGATTATTGTTGCTAAATATATACCGTTTTGGGGGCCAAAATTGGATTTAAGGGGGGTATAAAAGAAACACGGGGGGTCGGAAGAGAAAATTTCTTGGAAGTATGTGAACATATAAAGAGGCTTAAGGAGTAATTTTTACATTAACTAAAAATGTGAAGTGACATCTTTAATCCTAAGTCAAGTGAAGTCACACCAATGAAGTATACCGATAATTAGTCAAACATTCTTGACAAACAAAAAACTTGTAGTTAATGCAGTTTAAAATCAAATCGTTCGAGAAAAAATTAATTAGTATAATACTAACTACTAATAATATTCGACCAGACATTATTTCTCTTTTAGTTAAACTCCGAATTGTCATAGTCTTCTTCCTCTAAATCAGAGGATTACGAACTTAACTCAGTTGATAAGGTCATTCAAACCTCAGACACTTGACTAATTCACCACTAGACTACTTAATAAAAAAAAAACATTACAATTCAATGTATGCAAACTGAGTTGTGAACAAATAATATGTGAAATTTTCATTATCTCATTTAAATATTTCACTAACTATTATTTGAGCACAACCAAATATTGTTACTGAAACCTATTTTAAAAGAACTACCGGAACATTCTGTTAATTACACTTAAAGTTTATTTTAAATTTTTTCTGGGCGTGCTGTTTGGAAAGTGATCAAAATTCAAATACAGCTGAAAACAATTAATAAGATTACTTTCTTCTTGCAGTAATCGTATATACTTTTTTCGATGGGATTTGTTTTAGGGTAAAATTAATAAAAATTAAGAATTATAACAGAATAAGCAAGTATTATTTTGAAAGCACTTATTTTAAACGTACAAAAGTTTTGCAAGTTATGAAGATCTGGTTGCAATCATGGCTCCACATATCTATTTTAATAGAGTCATTCTTTTTTCTCCTTTGTATATAGGAAGTTAATAGAGTCATTCTTATCACGTAGACAAATAGGAATCAAGAGTCATTCAAAGTGTTGTGTTCCAAATTTCACTTTCCCTCCAGAGAATAACTGACTAGTATAGGAATAACTATGTGAAGTAGGGAGTGGAGTGAATTAGGCTCCTCTCAATTCACTTCTCCGTACACCTCTTTCCACCATCCCTATCTCTCTCAATCTCTTTCGATTTCATATCCTCTTCACACGCAGCACCATACTGCGGCTGTAAATGATCCAAGTTGGGATCTCTTAACAGAGATGATTGAGAAAGATGTAAAGAAGAGTGAAAGCGGAACCAAATTGGAGTGGAACAGAAGCTGTGTAATCAACTTCATTTCTATAATAACTTGCTGTAATTTGAATCATTTTTCAAGCAACACAACAAATATCAGAATTATATACTTCCTTTAATTATCTGTTATTATCTCTTTATTTTTCATGATAACTTCAACTTTGTTCAAAGCTTAAAATGATATCAAAGCCAGTTCAAGAACCGTTATGTCACCTATGCTCAGTCTTGAACATAATGAGATATGTTTGGAGTGTTAAGATCCTCTCCAATTTCTCCATTATTTTAGTGTTTTTTTTTTTTTTGGTATTCACCACCAGTTGAATCTGGTTCGGCGGTCAGTTCTGCCATTATTATAATTTTGGAAATATAAATACTAAAGTGTGTCATTAAATGAGTCCAAATCTTTTTTATACATACCAAAACATATAAAAACTTTTGTAATAGAGAGAAAAAGTGCAGAAGATCTTGTATGAGATTCTATATTGACTAATGATATCCTAAAATACTCCCTCCGGTCCTATATATAAGAAAAAGTTGACTTTTTAGATTCATTATAAAATTGATGTATCTAGACAATAATATAGTCTAAATACATCTATTTTATAATGTATCTAAAAAGTGAAATGTTTCTTATATATAGGACCGGAGGGAGTAGTTATTATTATGAAGTGGGACCATCCCTCACCCCAAGAGCCAACTTTTAGAATTAAGTCATTAAGTCCAATCCCATTCTCAAATAGAGGATGGTGTGCAAGTTGATGCATGTATGAATGAAGCTTTTAGAATAACAATTGTTTTGGACTTTAAGTGTGAAACTGACTAACAAGCAAACAAAAAACACAATCAAGGACAACTGACAAAAGATACATTCATAGACCAAACAAGCTAACAAAAGACACTTCATGAATGATAACGTAATTTTGATACATTTTGAGATTATAGTGACAATGTCTAACACATTTGAAGATAAAAATTATTGTTTACTTGAATTTGTTATTAGTGTTGTTCATAATTATATAGCAATGCATACCGTTTATGAAAATGGATTACTGTGAAGGTAATTGGATAACTTATCGAATTGACAAAAAGGCCCGTTTTCAATCCTTATAACGAAGATGATTGATAGGGCATATGCAACACAACTCAATCATTCAAACTCTAGATACCACTTCCATCAATCTAAAACAGAACACAAATTAAAATCAAATATCCCAAAATATAAATTACTACATAAACTATATTGAACATCATTTAATAATTCACCCGATATCAAATTTATCACAGAAGTAAAATGATGAAACTTCCCAACAATATTGGACAGTGGTGCAAAAACATTTACTCATTCATAATAACGTGACATGTATCTGGTATTTCATTCAAATTATCAAAAAGCCTTGTTCATAACGTGACTGTGTGCAGTCATTCATGTCATCTATCTAATAAATGTAATTCCCATCGGTATATGCCATACCTTGACCATCTTAGAGTCCTCAATTCACTGTTATACCTATACACTTCATTCCCGCTATGGCAGAGCTCTATAGCACTAGGTTGAGGTTCCCCTTTTTGCAGAGTGAAGACACGATAAACCAAAAAAATAAATAAAAATACAAGAGGATACATAAAGTAAATTTCTGGACACTCATTTCCATTCAAACAATACAAAATCTTTGACACAAATGAACAATCTAGCAAAACTAACAGAAGTTGTCAACAACACTAACTAAATCATCATATATTCAAATACTTACAAGTGTTTGCTCACATCACCAATCCAATCAGAATATGAATAGCTTCAAATCTGTCACAAACTACCTAGCAAACCACACAAAATGATCACCTAGAGAGAAAGAAAAAGTCACAATCTCCATAGAAAACATTAGGGGTAAAATAAATAAAGTGGAAGAGATATCCACCATACCTTTAGTTAATCATAACTCATTGAACCGTGGGTCTGAAGGAAGTTAGCACCACCAGTTTTTCTACTCAAACACACAATGGAAGTTAGCTATTGCAAAGCTTTGTCAATGCCTTATCTTCTTGAGTAAACAATGCTTCAATCAGATCCTCATCATATTCACAAACTTCCTATATGCTAGGACACAACCCGTCTATAAAATTCATTGAAATCAAGACGGAAAAAGAGAAATTTCAGATCAACATGCTGCTGTACGGGCAGCTGAGAAATGAATTCCTCTTGCAATGATGAATACTCCTTAGAAATTGCATCCAGATCTTGTTCCATTTTACGGAGAAATTCACCAGCACGTTGTGTTAAGGCTTTCCTCCCATCAGCAATCCAGGACCCTTCTTCTGCAGACTTATCATTCAATTGCTTTCGTGTTTTCTTCTGGTCTCGAGAGGATAGGGAGGACTCTGTGATTCTGAAACAAACAGGAGATCAAATGTCAAACAGGGCAATATGGGGAGAAAATATGGGCGAAGCGGTAAGGAAGAAAATTAAGATCAATACCTTGCTTGCAACTCGTGAATGCCTTCGTATAAAATATCTGCATGGCTCCGAAAACGTAATATAAGATCAAATATTACTATTAGTGACTTGTAAAGGGACTGAGAGAGTTCTCCAAGGAGAGATTTTTCTACAATTGAATTCATATATTTCTCATGAGCTGCAAGTAGATCATCTAGGTCCTTGGCAACTTCCATCTCACTTAAAAAGTTTGACCAAGATATCTCCAAGACTTCGAACATTATATAGTATTGCAAGTTTGAAATGAAGTGATTAATTTCAACCCAAAGAACTTGGCAGCGCCTCAATGCTGAAACTAACTGCATCTTTACTGCACCTTGCAATCTATTAAAGGAATTTGAAGTTATGCAGTTCGGTTTCATGGTCTTCCAGGCACCAATAAGTGCATGTTCTACTCTTTTAAGCTTCCAGAGAAAATTAAAAATTCTTAAATACCTCGCCATCACAGACTCTGTGAATACAGTATCTAGTGGAACCCTTGCATCATATTCTAGTGAGAATACATCCCAGCCCCTATCACCACTTTCATGTGGCATCATTTTGACCCTGAGCCTATCCAAAATGTCAGGGTCATCATACTGAGCATTTGACGCCCGAATTGCAGTCTCCAGCAATCCCGCAAGTTTGAAAGAGCTTATAGTGTTAGCGGGCACAGAAAGCTCAGGCCCAACAATATCCATTAGATATTGCACAAAATCACCTTGGCCAAGCAATAAATACCGCTTAATCGCAAGACAATGCTCTTTGAATTTATACCTCTCATAAATTACATCCAATAGATGTTTATCGATTCTTTTTGAAGCTTCATCAACCAATGACTCAAGGGTATCTGTTTCACCATAACCAAAACCGCCCCGTCTTGCCGTGGCCCCTGTATCAGTGGCAACTTCAGTCGCGGCATGTGCCCAACCACGGTCCTCACAGCAAACACGGAGAAAATTTATGGACTTTCCAGTCCTCAAAATCCTCTGAGCAAGAGAAGCTGAAATAAAAGAAGGAAGCATGGCATCATGGAGCCTATATCCCTCTCTCCAAAGGGATTCAGCTTTCACAGGCTGCCCAACAATGAAAAACTCAGAAAATATATCTTCTAACTCCCCTTCCAAAACCCACCTCCTCACAATTTCAAAAAGCGGAGAACACACACGTTGCAGCAATCTCTTCATAAACTCATGAACCATCGGATCCCCATGTCTAGCGTGCAAATGAATCGCACCAGCCATCGCCCCACCCCGTAAAACCCTACACTTCTCAACCAAATCAGCCATCAATCTCATTTTCACCAATGGCTCAGCAAGCCAATTAGCTAATCTCCTCAACGAAAGATAGTTTTCTGAACTCACAGTTTCCGACAACAAAGGAATTGGATTCGAAGACTGAGCCTCAAGCACAGCCAATAACTTATAATAATCACTCAACTCATCCTGCAAAGCAGAACAAAAAGCCTGCCCAACAGTTCCCACATCTTCCGCCGGAGAACGACCTAAACTCTGATCTATATACCCAATAACCTTCTTAAATAAAACCCCTAATTCACAAAGCTTATGAACCATACTAGTAGTAGCCCTAGAAACCCTAATTGAATCCAAAAACACATAATCATTATTCTCATTATCAAATTTCACATACTTACCATCAACACCTTGACAAGCATAAAGCACATCAGTCACCATAGCCTCTTCAGTCACATCATTTTCTTCCTTAACCAATTTCACATACTCACGAAACGCAACTTCGCGACGATTCCTAGGATCCCTAGCAAGAACCACAACACCATCATCCCATCCCTTATTTTCAATTCGGCGACGAACATTATTATCGGAGAATGTTAAATTCGGGAGAAGCACCGAAGCATCAAGGTGAGATTGAGAATTAACAGCGGTTTTTCGATCTTGCGATATGATATTGAAGAGATGAAGTAGGGCCCACTTGTTATCAACATCAGTGGCTTTGGAAGCGAATTTGGTGTATAGGTCAGCGAATGAGAGAGCTTCGGAGGATCTACCTTCGGTGGCGAGTCGACGTTTGATGGATTCGGCGATTGCGGCGGCGTCGGGTGTTATGGAAGGAGTTAGGTGGCTGGTGAGAATGCGGTGAGCGTAACGGAGAGAGTTTTGAAATTGGGAGGAATTAGGGTTTAAGGGTTGGGAATTTGGGGGAAGATTTTGAGAGAGTAAATGTTGGATTAGTGCTTTTACTAGATCTGGAAGCTTTTGTTGTTCTTCTTCGTCGTCCATTGTTTCCGGCGAGTTCCGAAACGGCGTCGTTGAAGTGCGGTGGAGGAATTTTTTCTGGTTTTTTTTTTTTTTTTTTATCGATAAAGATGAGAAGAGAGTGATTTTTTTGATTTTTTTGTGGGCGCGGAAATGGTTTTCTTTTTTTGGTAGATCACTGAAAATAATTGTTTATTGGTAGTGGCCAGTGGCAAGTGAGACTGTGATCATGGAATTGGTGAGATTAAAACTTTCTAAATTTAATTTTGATTATGACTAGAAAGAATTAGCTTGTATTTATCAATTTAAATTTTTAATTAATGTTTAAATTTAAAGATGATATAAGTATGTTACTATAAGCTAGTACAATACAACTAATAAGTAGAGAGTTTGTTTGTATAAAAAAAAAGTAGAGAGTTTGTTAAAAAAAACTATTAAGTGTGTGTTTGGTTTAGCTTTAGATAGAATTGATTTTGATAGAATTGATTATGGTAGAATTGATTTTATCAGAATTGATTTTAGCATAATTGATTTATGTTTGAATACAGTTATGTAAAAGTGAGTTGAACAATAAATTTCAGTGTCAAAATCATACTTAAAGCCAGAAGCTACAAATCATAGCTTCTAGCAGAATCAATTCTGGAGACAGAATCAATTCTGCTTTAAAGTAACCAAACATCTAAAACCAATCTAAAATCAATTCTATACCTCTAGAATTGCTTTTGGCTTTTCCAAAAGCTAAACCAAACACACACTAAGTAGAGAGTAGATTCCATGTTAGATAACATCACTCATATTTTTGTCCTCAGGCATTAAATATCGAGAAAAAATTTAAGACTAAATTTTGATCTAATTAAAATAAGAGATTGTCAGCAACAAAAAAAATAAAATGAGAGATTATTCGTTGGTTATGCTGTTGTGGTTAAATATTGTTCATTTGAGGACAAGCCAATTATTTTCATTGATTTTTAGTGATGGATCTCTTTTAGTTTGAGCAATGATGATTTTTGGTTATTGGAGGTTGATTGGAAGCATTTATGTGTCATGGCATGTGTTATTATATATGGCTTAGCGAAACTAAGAGAAGTATAATGAGAATAATACAAAAGTCAAGTGTTCTGGCACGGTTTGTGTTGAAAAAATTATGTGAATATGCAATGGTTGATTGTGAAGTGACCTTTATTAGTTTGAATGGATCATGTAGGAGTGGTGGAGCTACTCTGTGAGGAGGAATTATAAAAGAGAGCAATGGGTAGTGGTTATGACTTATGAGGGTTTTTAAAATTTATTGGCAATGGGAATGCTTGCATAGCGGAGCGCAGGACTTTGGGGAGTGTTTAAAGGATTATGGTTGGCTAGATGTCTTAATTTTAGATTTGTGGAACTTCATGTGGACTATGTTGTTATTGTGCAAGCAATGAGTGCATCGGGTAGAAGAAACATGAGTGGTAGAGCTCTTGTTGAAAAGATTCATCAATTACGTCAATTTAATTAGAAGATAGTTGTTCATCACTCATATTGCGAAGCAAATCAGTGTGTGAATGTGTTGGCAAATTATGGTTGTATGATGGTTTCTGATTGTGGATTTTTTTATACACGTCCAGGTGCTTTTAATCACTTGTTGGTCGCTTGTGTATTCCCTCGATTAGTCCTGTTGTAATCTCTTTTTCTTTGGGGCTTAACCCCTTTTGTTATAAAAAAATAAAAATGGGTTTCTCTATTAAATTTATGACGGATTTGGGTGGATAGTTGGATATTCATAGATATGGGTCTTGTCATTCATGTCCCCAATAAAATATGTTGGAGGAAAGGGATAACAAACTAACTAGAAAGAATTTCATATGGGTAATTAGATTGGTGACATGTGAATGATTAGCTAATAAGTGATGAACCAAGATATATATATATAAAAAAAAAAAGCTAATAAGTGATGACCAACTTAATTTTTGTTTTATACTTAAATAATAATTTTTGCTTTGATGGGGACAAATTGATTTGTTAAATCTATGTGAATGTGTCATACTTAAGGTACCCGCACAAAATCTATGCTACTCACTATTTTTATAGGCAGTTTTAGTAGGTTATCTAAGTTTTCAAGGTTTGAACTTTGAACTATGATCTAGATGGTACTTTTTTGGTGTCTTGAGTCACTTTTACTTCTTCAATTGCTCTAGTAAATTGGGATGTGTGTTGAATATGATAAGGAATTCTCACCAAATTATCATAGTTTTTTTAAGATACTATTGAATATGATTAATAAACCAAATTATTTGTAGTAAAAAGTTATTTACATTATGTATTTAATTTAGGAATATGAACCTTGAGATGACTATCAGTTCACAACCTTACGACTTGCTTTTATGGAAAATGTTAACAAGTATTTGCGACCAATTCCAACAACATATTGTGTAGCAGTTGGAAGATGGTAAACACATAATTTTTTGGATGGATAGATGACACATAATAGTTCCTTTTTCATGCAAACGACTACCAAGCAGGCTATTAATTCAATTCTTGATGATAAGCTTACCTCTTAGCATTGTGAATCAGATAATCTCCCTTTGACACCAAGAGTCATGGATGGTTCATATATATATATATAGTAGAATGAAGATACAATAATACTTCTGATTTTACAGTTCAGAGTGCCCATGAGTTGCAACGAGAGAATGTACATCAAATGGAAGGGGATTGGACAATGCTATGGAATTGGAAGGACCTACATAAAATTCAAAACTCCGTGTGGTTACCAACACATGATCCTCTTTTAACCAATTACTATATGAGTAATTGGGATGTAGAGATGTCGCCAAGTTTGTCACAGGTGTGGAAACAAGGATGCATATTTGCTACTAAAATACGAATAAGGTTAATAACTTCCAATCATATTACTAACTTATTTGCGTTCAACTGCAAGGATTAGTTCTTCAAGAATATTAACAACAACGAGTATGGAGTGCAAACACAAGGATGGAAGATCATTTTTCATGGAGATGTATTGATACCTATGTTCATGGTGAAACAAAGTCATCTTTGATGAATATTTTTGGCATCATGCATATCCTATTCATGTGATCCTCAATATGACGAAAGATATTGATGAATGCAGGTATTATCATTTTACAATAAGATAGTGGAAAATGAACATTGTATTATCGGTACTTGTGAATCTCTGCATGACAAAATATGAGGCATGTATGTAAAAATGGAGTTGGTGTAAAAACGGGGAGTTACTTATCTCACTATGGAAAGTGACTCTAAAATATTTACATGATTATAGGGAGATGCAACCTTAATGGGGACACCCCTATTATGATTCGTCGCATACAAGAGCTTATCAGTTATCAACATGGATCGACATACTTTGTTTTAGCTAGCTAACAATTGTATTATATATGCAGAATTCATTTGATGTTTTAACTTTGGAAACTCCTCCACAAATCTTCAGAGTATCTCTTGTTATTACATTTTCCAGGGTTGTATGCTTAAAGAATGTGTGTGTGGTTTCATAATTTAATTTTTTTTCTTCTGGACTTTGCGTTTTTCTTGTACAAAACAAATGTTCACCAAGCATAAGAACTTGACAAGGGTGGTAACTTGTGAATGGTTAACTCATAAGTGATGACCAAATTAGTTTTCGCTTTAAAATCATAATTCAAAGACCACAACTCGTAACCATTGAAATTTAGAACCTTTTAAACGAAAGATTTAAGAAACTTAATTTAAAGTTCACTTCATAAGTTGTTTCGTGATGACATATTACATCTAAGTAATCCAACACAAATTTCACTATAATAATAATAATAATAATAATAATAATAATAATAATAATAATAAGAGTAAATAGGCTTATATCCCCCCGCAATGTAGGCGAGTTTTGTTTTTCCCCCTGTAAAATATTTTTTGGTGACTCGCCCCTTGCAATGTTGAATTTTTTTTTCTCCTAGTTCATTTATCCCCCTGCAATGTTGGCATTTACTCACCTGCAGGGGGTAAAAAAGAACTAGGAGAAAAAAAATTTAACATTGCAAGGGGCGAGTCACAAAAATAAAATTTATAGGGAAAAAACAAAACTTGCATACATTGTAGGGGGATAAAGACTCATTTACCCTAATAATAATTGTCTCCGCGAACATAACTCAGATTGTAGGACCATTATATGTAGATACCGAGATTTGAACTCTGATACATCCTCTTATTCATCTTAAAAGGTGAAATTCCAACCATTAAATTACTTGACAAAAAAAAAGGAAGTTAATTTAAACAACCTTTCGGCTGTGAGGTAAGTAAAGTCTAGTCAGAAAATTGTTTCACTTAGAAATCGAACCAGGGTTCACTTGAACGATTTTTGTCCTTTGATAAAATTCATTAACCACTTGAGCTCAATGTCTTGACTAATTTATCTTATATTTGGTCGAAGGTGTGGAGATGGGGAGGGACTGTGTTTTAACTTTGAGTAATTTGGTTCATTTATTGAAAAAATAAAGAAGGAGAAGGGCAAAAAGTTCTCTAAAAATCATCTTAGAGCAAAAAGTTCTTTAAAAACCATCTTTAGCTCTCAAAACTCTTGGGGAATTTACTGCACATTTTTGTTCTACAAGATTTGAAAGATTAGTCTCCACAATTGTTTGTAGAGGATACTCGATTTACATTGAAAATCATAAATATACATCATAATATTTCTATATGGTTTTTCATATTCTAGAAATATTGATTGATTTTATCAATTTCAATGTCAAATAAAAATATTTTATGTAACCGGAGATTTTTTTTTACTTATTCATTTTAATGGGTTAAATTCAAGCCTGTAGACTATTTAAAAGAAATTAATGAAACACATCCCCACTTATCAATGTTATCACCAAATTCAAAGCTCTCTCATCCTTACATATGACTTTTGAAGTCAAAACATGACTGGGTTCTATGCGTCAAAGACCACAAATAGTCAAAACAAACACCAACAACTATTTTTTTTTCGTAAATCGATGAAATTAAAGATCGTAGATATTACATTAACAATTAGTCACACGGAAAGAAATTAGCTTGTTTGTTAATATTAATATTTATGTTTATTAATTTCTTATTGTCTTTAGAAATATTTGTTCATCGTCATAATGATTTTTACTCCCTCTAAATTCAAATATAAGGAAAAAACACTGCTTTCTAGATTCGTTGAATAATTGATAAATCTAGAAAATAGTTTTTTTTTTCTTATATTTGAAAAAAAATATACTAAGTGTTAATTTGAAAATGAAGATTCAAACATCCAGCCTCAATGTGAATTTGATAGTAATGTTTTTTATTGACGTTGTTTTCATGTTAACGCAGCCATCATTATCAAGTGTCTGATAAAAAAATAAACAATTGAAATCAAAACTATGTAAAATTAATCAAACTGAAACAACACCGTAAAAATAAGAATTGCTCAATCATATTTTAAAACATCCTAGATCGCTTATCACGGGAGGTAGGTAATTTGGGTCCCAAAAGTACCCTTTCATTAACGGAAAAACAAATGTAAGAAAACTGATGTGAAGGGACACAAGGAAAAGGTTAAAAAAAAGAGAGATAAAAAACCGAAAAAGAACAAAAATTCTGAAAAAAGAAAAAGACAATTTTATCTTTTACTTTTAATAATATTTTTATTTTAAACGTCGCGTGCGGGAACAGTAAGAGGACCACCTTCTTGTCTTGGCAACGTATTGTTTGTGCTTGTGCTTAATACAAGAAAAAAAGCCATACAACATAAAAACGATGAAATAAAATTACCTAAATTCTTAAAAAAAAATTACCTAAATTAAATCAAGATATTAGATTCAACTGATTGTTAATTTCTCTAAAGCAAATCGTCCAAAAAAAAAAACAAATTTAAATTTTTATGAAAATAATTCTTAATCATATTTTATTTATTTTGCGGGTTGAAATCTAAATTATGGTAATTACATTCCTTAAAATTTAGAGCGTGTTTGTTTAAGCTTTAAAAAAAGTGATTTTATTTTAAAAAAAATTTAGAGATTCTTTTTTAGAGATTTAAAAAAAAAAATATTATTTCCCTTCTTTTTTTTTTTTGACCAAAATTATTTCCCGTTTGTTTACTATAAAAAATTTTAAAAATCCAAAGCTATTTTCCGTTTGTTTACTATAAAAAATCATTTTTTAAAAAATAGGAAGTCCTACACTTAGGTTCCTTAGTTTAAAAAAAATAGATTCTTAAGAAGCTATTAGAAATAATTTTTGATTTTGAGGTTAAAAATGATTTCTTTTAGAAAATAATTTTTTAAAAAATCTATAACAAATACTATCAAAATAAAAAAAACCCAAAACAAACGCACCCTTGAAGAGTTAACAAAAAAATCCAAATTACGTTTTCATTTTTCCAAAATTCAAATTAAAACACCAATTATTAGTTAATTCAATGATGATTGACGCTGAACATAGCAGAGAGAATGATTTGGATCCTCTCCAATTATTCTCTCATGTTTTCTCTTCAATTATTAATCTAATGGTTCACAAATGAAAATGATGTTTTTTTCTCTCTTCTTAAGTATTTTTTTTAATTTGTGAACGATTAGATTAACAATTGAAGAGAAAACATGAAAGAATAATTGGAGAGGATCCAAATCCCAGAGAGAATCACGATTCTAACCCACACCGAATTAGATTATGCGGTTAGAGGGCCGGATAAAAAAAAATTCAAATTAAAAAATATTTATATAAAAGAAAAACTACAAGAGAGATGAATAAATAGTAACGAAAGAAACATAGCAGAAAACAGAAAAAAAATTCACACGATTTCGAAACAGAAGAAACAACGTTGTTGTTGGTGCTGGTCAACTCAACATCAATCAATAATCGATACAAACAAGACACACTTTTTGATTCTTCAATTTCAATAATAAGGTGGTAATTTCCGCATCTTCAGGAGCTCTTTTTTCGAAATGTTTTTCGTCTTTTGTTCATTTTTGAATTATATTTTTGTTTTTTTTCATGTGTTTTATTGATTTTAATTGTTCGTGACACGCACGGACACAGATATGGCTTGGAATTCTCAATTGGGTATTTGTTTTTATTTCAGATTTTGTTTTTCACGTTGGTTACATCTTATGGGTTTTTGTTTTTTCCTTTGATTGGTATGGTTTTGAAATTTTTTGTGTTCAGATTTGTCTTTACTTGCTCACTTTTTATTGATTTGTGAATTTTGATTCTATTTATGGCTTGCTTTGGATACTTGTTTCTGATGAATTGTTAAATTGTTAAAATTGTGGTTTTTGAGATTTTACATTTCCAGTTTTTTAATCTCTTGTTCTGTTCCAGTTTTTGATTGGTTTGATTGATTCTAAAAGTTAGTGTTCTTGCAAAGGTAACTTGAATTTTGATGCTTGGTTGAATTTCTGATAATTTTCTGTATCATTTTGATTTGGTTTATGGATAATTTAAATGGGGGAAGAGATATGGGATGTTAATCTGTGCTTATAACTTGCGTTTTGTAAAATTGCGATTATGACGCAGAATCTGTTTGCTGGCATGTTGCTGCAGTAAATAATAAGGCTCTAAGATGAGGGGATCTGGGATGTAATTTTACCCATCTAAGAGTTGTTTTGATTTTGAGAGATTCTGTTTACAGATTGTACTTTTGTGTAACTATGTTGCTTGATGTTGGTGTCATGTTTCAGGCATGCTTGCGTTTCTTGACTCACTGAATCTTGGGGAGCATTGCCGAAAGTAAAATATCGTTTGCATGATAAGTGTTGGTCAGAGACTGTTGCGCGTGAATGTAGCTTACTCGTGTTAAATTTTCCTAGGGAAATTCTATAAGGTATTATTCTGACTGAAAATCTGCATCGTAATTGTTGTTGTGTTGTGTGTGTGTTCGAATTTCATTGTTTTGAACTAAAGAATATCATTGGGAAACTCTAGTAGATTTTACTCGGTATTCTGTAAGGTTCTTATGCACTGACCATTTTTCTATTTAACAGTTGTAGCATGCCACAGAAGTAAGCTCAAAGCCGAAGAAATTGGAAAGAGATCTCTTAGATCGGGTCAGAAATGGCTCCTGGAGGCAGTATTTTCAAAGAAGTTCTTGAATCTCACGTGATGTCGTCAGATTATGAAACTGGCAAGGCTAAATCTGAGGCCAAGATTAACAGCACACTAACAAAATCTACAACTGTTGGGTTGAATGGAAAGAATGGAACTAGTTCAAAGAATGGTGTGCATGATTTACTCGGCTGCCCTGTCTGCAATAATTTGATGTATCCCCCAATTCACCAGGTGACGTGTTTGCAATTTCTTTCTTTTCTTCGAGCGTCTTTGTGTTTTAGAAAAATCCTGTTCTCAAATGCACTATTGCGCACATGAAAGTTATGAAGTTATCACAGTTATCTTTTCAATTTATTCGTTAAGTGAGTTACATGATAGACAAAAGCCTTTGGTTTATAGGTATTTCATTGTCACTTTCTAATTCTATTGTGAGTTTAGTTCCAATAATAGTTACAAGAATTGTAATTTTCGGCTAAATATATAATTTCTAATGTTTCTTTTATGTCTGCATTCTATGTTTCAGTGTCCAAATGGCCATACATTATGTTCAAATTGTAAGATCGAGGTTCATAATATCTGCCCAACATGTCACCATGATCTTGGGAATATAAGGTGTTTGGCTCTTGAGAAAGTCGCAGAATCTTTGGAGCTTCCTTGCAGATATCAGAGTCTAGGTTGTAATGATATATTCCCTTACTATGCTAAGCTTAAGCATGAGCAAAATTGTGGATTTCGTCCATACAATTGTCCCTATGCTGGATCTGAGTGCTCTGCGATTGGTGACATTTCATATCTTGTTGCCCATCTCAAGCATGACCACAAGGTTGACATGCACGATGGATTCACCTTCAATCATCGATATGTCAAAACAAATCCACATGAAGTTGAAAATGCTACATGGATGCTAACCGTAAGTTATTTATTGAATTATAATAACTGACCTGTTTATTCGTCTGATTGACTAAATCTTCTAGATTATCATTTTTGCATGTTATTTTTATTATTTAATAATAATTAAAATTCTAAGTCATATACTATATCTTATAACACGTGACATTTAATTTTGTGTGCACACATTGCCTTGTTTTGTTCTATTCACACAAAAAACTTTTGTACTATTTTAATTTATCTTCAAGTGGTGTTGGCTGTTTCTTAACTAATCATGCTTTCTGTCACATGACTTAGACGTATGCATGTGCTCTTTTGACTTTTGATGAATAATTTGAACTCATCAATGAGTTCAAATTCAACCATGAAATTGAGTTCGACGAGTTAGAAGTTTTAAGCCATCGAGTTTAATTGCATGGTTGAACTTTTGTCCCCGTTTGATCTTCATCTAAACATTTCCAGCGGTTAAAACTATGGTATACAAGTTCACCTTTTCTCTTCTGAATGTTATTGTGGCCTCATTTTTAATTTCTAGACTAAGATTTATTAGATATATTACAAATCAGAGGGGGAAATAGAAAGTAGCTATAGTTTTTTATGGTTTGAATTTCAAATTCTCTTGCTTTTTAGGTTTTCAATTGTTATGGAAAGCATTTCTGCTTGCACTTTGAGGCTTTCCAGCTAGGCACAGCGCCAGTTTTTATGGCCTTCTTACGGTTTATGGGCGATGACAACGAATCAAAAAAATTCAGCTACAGCTTAGAAGTCGGTGCAAACGGACGCAAACTTATATGGCAAGGAATTCCTCGGAGTATTCGTGACAGTCATAGTAAAGTTAGAGACAGTCAAGACGGACTTATAATTCAAAGGAATCAAGCCCTTTATTTTTCTGGTGGGGATAAACAGGAGTTGAAGTTGAGAATCACCGGTCGTATATGGAAAGAAGATTGAGAGATGTAAAATATATAATTAAGCATTATGAATGTTGAAGTGATCATTGTATAGAGCTTGTTAATGCTTGTTTTAAGTTTTTGGTCTCTGCAAAGTGTATCACTAATGCTCTATATTTATCTCTCCATATACAGATTCTCTTTAAATTCCACACATCTTAGATTTGAAAGTTACTTGTGATTTTGTCCTTCAACTTTCTTTCTCTTTCAATTACACTTTTTGAGATGTAAAATTATTTAATATATATGAAGGATATTTTGGAGTAGGTATGATCTCAAGAAAATTAGGAAATTCATAACACAAATGCAAAAGCGACCCCTTGTTGGTGAAAGATAAGTGTTGGTCCTATTTACCAATGTAAGTTATAACTTGACGGATCCTTCTCTTTTGTGGCTCAGGATTTCATATAAAAATGAATGACTATTGAAATCACAATTCAAAATATTCAAATAACTTCTAAATGTTTAATTTTCAGAAACATTTTCCATACATTCAAAGTCATGCTTTATGAAGTGTAAAGTTAAAAAAAAATATTGGCTTAATTAGTCTGTAGGTCCTTTAAAGACTTTTTTTGGTTTCACTTTGGTCCCTTAAAGAAAATAAGTTCCATTTTGGTCCTTATTGATATTTCCATCAGTCAATTTAGTTATTTCCGTCCATTTTTTTCAAAAACCGTTAATTTCAGTACAGGTGCCACGAAACAACATATTTTGCCACATGTACAGAAGTTAACGGTTTCTGATAAAAAATTGACAAAAAGGACCATATTGACTGTCGGAGATATCTATAAGGGATCAAAGTGGAACTTATTTTCTTTAAGGGACCAAAGTGAAACCAAAAAAGTCTTTAAGGGACCTACATACTAATTAAGCCAAAAATATTTAATGTCAGTAAACTTGCAAATTGGGGTATTTGGGGAAAAATTGCAGCTGAGTGGTGACTGGTGGGTATATGGAGTTATAAATGAATATATGTAAATCAATTTTAAAAAATATAACATTATATATAATAATATAATTAAAATAAATAAATATATACTATGTGGGTATATGGGATGGGTACTAAGGTACCCGTACCCGCACCCGCACCCATACCCGTTCAATTTTGTGGGTAATTACCCATACCCAAAATACGGGTTTTTACCCTACCCGTTGTGGATATTTTTTGTGGGTACCCACTGGGTATGGGTAAATTGTCATCCCTGTGTAAAATAGTTTGAAGTTTGAACAACCTTGAAATGATTTGTAAGCTGGACCCACTTGAATAAAGAAAAGAAAATTGACCTAATAAAATGTTGGTTATTCTTTTTCTTTTTTTTAATTTATTTTTTAAAATGTTTTAGTAGTAGTAATTAGTATTGTCAAATTTTGCTCAGGGTGGAAATTGAATCTCTGCCCTCCTCATCCCCATTCCCTACCATATTCATCCTTAAGACATCAACCACCAAGTTATCATATAACTCCCAAATGTTGGTTATCCTTGATAGTCTTTTTAGTTTTTTCTTTTCACACCCGGTGTATGGTTTTATATGCTACATGTATTTGTTAATAAATACGCTTCCGTTCTCTTTGTAAATTTAACTCAATTAATAGAGACATTACATTATATATAAGGGTCAAGATTCGAACTTCGGACACTATTTATTGATATTAAAGGTGGAATTTTAGTCAGTAAACTACTTGACAAAAAAAGTACTCTTCCATCTATACACGACTCTTGGTTACATATGAAGAAAATTCAGTCGAGAGAGAAGACCCACCTTGTGTTGTGTGTCTTACAGACACCTGGACGAAGATTATCAATTCCCAGTATTTGTCTTGGGAACAACAAACACCATAACCAGAGTAATGTAGTTCTGTCGGCTCCAGAGCAATGACACCGTCTATGAGAATCGAACCCATGACCACATTTTGAAGTATTGTCTGTTGGCCGCATGTGAACCCTAACGATTTTGTCCTTTGTAAAAGGTGCATCAGATTAATGGATTGAGAAGTGTGAATGTTATATATAAATTATCTTTAACCTCAATTCTCAAGGGATATGAGACATTTTAGGTTTACCGGAACACAGGGCCGGCCCAACATAAAATGAGGCCTAAAACAGACATTAATATGAGGCCTAACATAATTTATGATCCAACGTAAAGTTCACTGTATTATGCGAAATATTTTTTAGTAAAATATAGTGCAAGAAAAACATGTAAAATTTATATGTTGTATCAAATTTTCTTTTTTGATCAAGTAGTCTAATGGCTAAAAATTCCACCCAAAGATGGAGAAGTAGGATGACCGGGGTTCGAACCCCCGCCCCCTGCATATATAATATGATGTCCTACCAATTGAGCTAAGCTCACGGAACTATGTTGTATCAATTATATTTGGTAAAATGTAAAAAAAAAATAAAAATTTATTTGCAATAAAATAAAAATTTATTACTTGTAGAAAATAAAATATACTATTAGAAAAAACTTCTTTTTATTTTTGGTGATTAGAAAAAACTTCTATAAGATGAACAAAATAAAAAATATATTTTTATTCTATAATATTTTAATTTAGAATTTCATTAATATTAATATTTTCTCATCATCAGAGTATATATCACGTCGTTTAAAATATATTATTTCGTCAATTTATAGTTAAAAAAGTATAATAGAGGACCAAAGCTGTTAAATTTTAAAAAAGTGAGACAAATTACGCAAAATTGTAAAAATATGGGAACCAAAACTGCAATTAAATCTTTAACTTATTTGCTTCATTTTCATAATTTTTAGCTATTTAAATTCCAATTTTAATATTTTGATGTTGTGTAAATTTTTTAAAAAAAATTGTTAAGAACAAATTATTCAAAAATAAAAATCCAACTAAAATTTGTGGTTAAATTTTGTATTGTTTTTTTATATTATGATATAGGCTAGTAATAATTTTTGTTTGAAATGAATAATATAATATTCTCTAAACAATTTATCTTTTTCAATAATTATTATTAACAATTAGAAGATTATGAAAAATAAGTGAAAAAACCAAGTAAATAATGGAAAACAGGCATCCCTTGGATTTGAACCCGCATCCTCCCTTTCTCATTACAAGAGCGCGACCAACTGGACTAAACGGCTTAGTGTATCTAATTTGGGGCCTAAATCCTTATATACAATTCACAGAAATTTTTTTGGGAGATCTAAATCCTATATAAAAAAAGTATTTTTTGGTGGGCCTAAAGCCCTAGCTTGGGTGGCTTTACCCTTGGGCCGGCCCAACAACCCCAAAAAATTTATATTGACAAAAAAAAATTGATTGTTTAGTCTTTGAGTCTCTATACCATATACATAAAATTTTATGAGTTTTATTTTTACACTAAAATTAGTTTGGCCATAATTAGTCATTTAAATAATTAGATCATTGAAGATTATGTTATATTGATCCATAGATTTTATTTATAATAGCTCTTTTTTTTTTGGAAGACTTTATAATAGCTCACATTAAAATGAAACTTAAATCACAATCACTTTAGATGATCATATATATTGTAAATGGTTTAATTTTAACCAAACCAAAACAGAACGTGCAAAGCATATATAGTTTTATTATTATTTCATGTTTTTTGTTTTGCTGTCTGTGAATGAGAATAGCAAAGCATGAAGAGAGCACTAAAAATAGAATATAACGAGCGAATGATATGCATCTATTGTCACATATTTTCATCACCAATCGATATTCCTGGAAAATACAACAAAACATGTTCCTTTCTTCCAAAACCAAACTAAACTCCTTCTTTTGCATGCATTTCTATTTCTAAATTCTTTTTTTTTATTATTATTGCATGCAACAATTTAATTCTCTCTGCCAAATTATTGTTTCATCGAGCTTTCGGTTTGATCAGGTAACGAATTAAAGGTAATATAATCATTTATGTCTTTCATTTTTCTTTTAAACAATGGTTTTAATTTTCAATGTAGTTATTTTTCCTGTAAATTTTGTTTGTATATGATGCCAATATAATTTTGTTCTTTTAAACATTGGTAAGAAACTTTTCATATTAGGATTGTGTTGTGTTCATAAACAATGTATAATTTTATTAGTATTTCTTCAATGTGGCTATATATCATTTTTGCATAATGTGTATCACTTTTATGTTTGAGCCTTAATCATAAGGGATATTTAAATGATTATGTTTAAATTAGAGAAAAGTTATTGAGATTTGAGATTTAATATGCAAAGCTATGAATATTATTCTTCCCCAATTGATTTTACAATGTGCTTTGTCTTATTTTCAGGTGATTCATTAATTAGGTGATTCATTAATTAGTTACTGTCAATGGGTTATTGAGAGTGCACCTAGGAGTATTTGAAGTATGTTGTGTTGCGGAGGCGCGGAAGAAGATACCAGCGGGCCACCTGCAAACCAATACACTGCACCATCAAGAGGGGGTAACTCATATGGCGGTGGCGGAGGTAATGTCTTCATTTTTATCTATTCAATTCGATGGTTGCTCTTCGCCCCCCCTCCTCCTAAATTGATCATAATTCCCCCATGTATCCCCATCTACCGAGAGATATCTTCCAGTAGTGTGTTTTCTAGTGTGAGCAATTCAAGGCCGCAAAGAGCAACCATCATTCAATTATCATTTCCATATATATGATTGTTCATTACTTCTTTTTCTTTCTATTTGGAAGGCTTCAACATTAATGTTTTTGCATTTATTGCCAAAAGAAGTATCGAATCTTCGCTTAATTTATAAACCAATCGTTAGTTGGTTCAGTAGTGATTGACGCTGAACTTGGTAGGGAGGACCACGGTTCGATCTCCGCAACTGTGGGAGGGGGCTGGAACCACTTGATGCTAGAACTGACCCCCGAACCAGATTAAACTTGTGGTGAAAGCAAAAATAAAAATAAAAATTAGCTATATAATGTTATCATTTATAAAGTGATGTGATAATTTACATTAGTCTTGTATGAATATAGGAAATGATAGAGGAGAACCAAGGAGCAATATTTCCAAAACTGGTGGTCCACAAAAAGTATTACCAATTGAGATACCCTCTATATCATTGGATGAGTTAAATAGGTTAACAGGTAACTTTGGTACAAAGGCTTTCATTGGTGAAGGTTCCTATGGAAGGGTTTACTATGCAAAATTAAGTGATGGTACTGAAGCTGCAATTAAAAAACTTGATACCAGTTCTGGTTCTGAACCTGAAAACGACGATTTCGCCGCCCAGGTAATTGTACATATGTTGAAGAAATGTTTTGTCTCTTCTTTGTATATTGTCACATTAAATTATGTTATGTTACTTTGAATTGTGCAGTTATCAGTTGTTTCAAGACTCAAGCATGACAATTTTGTGGAGTTGACTGGATATTGTCTAGAAGCAGACAACAAAATTTTGGTTTATCAATATGCAAGTTTGGGTTCTTTGCATGATGTGTTACATGGTAGGCCTATATCCATATAATTTTATTGAGAAATGCTTCTGACACCGGCAACGCAGCTTTTAACGTTCTTTCAAACATATCTGGTTAAAATTGCAGGAAGAAAAGGTGTACAAGGTGCTGAACCTGGTCCAGTTTTAAACTGGAATCAGAGAGCGAAAATTGCATTTGGTGCAGCAAAAGGGCTAGAGTTTCTTCATGAAAAGGTTCAACCGTCTATTGTTCATCGCGATGTTCGATCCAGTAATGTCTTGCTGTTTAATGACTATGAGGCCAAGATTGCTGATTTCAGCTTGACAAATCAGTCTTCTGATACCGCAGCTCGCCTACATTCGACAAGAGTCTTGGGAACATTTGGCTATCATGCTCCAGAGTATACCTTTTAATTTTACATTCCTCATACTTTACTTTGAGATCAAGTTATGGTCAATAATCATATATAACTAATACTATAATTTGTCACATAACTAATCAATAATCATAGCCATAATCTTGTGTGCAAAATGAAGAATATGGTATGTTGAAAATAAATAAACACTATATTTTTTTTTGTATTAAAAAATAATTGAGGGTAATATATTTATTTGTATTGTTTTGATAATAATTATTTTTATCTTCAGATATGCTATGACCGGACAGATAAATCAAAAAAGTGATGTTTATAGTTTTGGAGTTGTGCTTTTAGAACTCTTAACCGGAAGAAAGCCGGTAGACCACACAATGCCTAAAGGGCAACAAAGTCTTGTGACTTGGGTATGTTTTATTCTCATTTTGATTATTCTTCTAGGTTTAATTAACTTAATTGGTTATTTTTTGTTGTATAATATCTACTCTTTTGCCAATAAGGGTTTTATTTTGTAACAATTTTAGGCAACTCCAAGGTTGAGTGAGGACAAAGTGAAACAATGTGTGGATCCTAAGCTAAACAATGAATACCCCCCAAAGGCAATTGCTAAGGTTTGCTAGCTCCTTCATTATTTTTTAATGGTCTGTTTGGATTTAGAAAATGTTTCCTGTTTTTGTTTTTTCTTTTAATTGTAAAATTGTAATTTGTTTTCATTATGTTGTGTTTTCAAAGTTTTGTAAGGGAAATAGTGCAAATGATGTGTACAAATTGGTGATCATAGGCAAATTAGTCATCCAGATTATAAGCATTGGTCAAAATAGTTCTTATTTTTGCAAATTGACAAATACATTCATGAAGTCAAAATAGTATTTCTAACTTGTATAATAAGAGATTAGTATGATTTGACACATTAACTAGATATATGTTTTCCTTGTACATTAATTCCATATTAATGTCATCATACAAAAGACTAATTTGCCTATAAAATTTAAATATCTTAAGGGGACTAATTTGTTGGTAATTTGGTCTCTGCACAGTTGTAATTACCGAAAAAAATTATTTTTAAGATGACATAAATTTCATATGCAGATTAATCTCTTGTGAGTTGATACAATGATATTAATGTGAGATCAATATTCAATGTGACATGTTCAATTAACGTGTCATGTCATAGTCTCTAATAAGTAATAACAAAAGTCAATAGAAAAAGCTATTTTAAATAATATTTCACAATTTCAAAGATGTATTTGCTAATTCGCAAATATTTAAAAACATGAAACAAACTTAAACTAACAAAAAAAAAACATAAATTATTTTTTCCAACCAACATGCTTTGAATTGAAAAGTTAATAGTAGTATCATAGATAGATACTCCAATTATTTATGTGACTGATTATCATTTGATGTGAATATGTAGTTGGCAGCTGTTGCAGCACTATGTGTTCAGTATGAAGCTGATTTCCGACCAAACATGACAATTGTTGTCAAAGCTCTCCAGCCACTTCTCAATGCAAAACCGGCTGGTCCTGAATCTAATGCTTGATTGACATATTGATATCATTGAATTATCAAGTGTCATAAGAATTTTGTGCATAAAGTTTTACTATGTATGTACTATGTACCTATAATGCATGATGATGAAGATCATTGGAAAAAAGATATTCAAAGACCTTGCTTTAGTTGAAAATATTCTTCATGTCCTTTTGAATTTTGATTTGCTTAGCTTTGTTCTATAGACTATTGTACATTAATTACTGACAACTGCATTACATAATTATTTATTTATTTAAAGTCTTTTTTATTGTACCAATCGTTAGTTGGTTCAGTGGTGATTGGCGCTGAACTTGGTAGGGAGGACCACGGTTCGATCCCCCGCAACTGCGATCGGGAGGGGGCTGGAACCACTTGATGCCAGAACTGACCCCCGAACCAGATTCAACTGGTGGTGAAAACCAAAAAAAAAAAAAGAAGTCTTTTTTATTGTATTGCTTGTCCTTTATTCAATACTAGCTAAATTTTATTTTTTTTAAATAATTATTTATTCAATATTTCTTTTTCCTTACATGATATTATTTAATTATGATGAGAAATCAATATTACATTAGTTCGAGTGGAATTGGACACAAAACTTTTTAGTATAGTTTTGAGTTCGAGTCTTGTGAATATAAAAAAATTGTCATCAGAAAATGAGATCCCACTAAAATTTAGTGCTTGCTAATTTTTACTATTCAATATTTCTATTTTCTTACCGATATTATATAATTACGATGAGAAATCAACATTACATTAGTTCAAATGAAATTGGACACAAATCATTTTATAGTCTTGAGTTCGATTCTTAAGAATAGAAATAAAATTGTGATTGAGAGGTGAGATTCCACTAAAAATGATCAATTAGATGTCTCTCAGACAGATTAGTCAACGACAAGTCAATGGATATCTTTTTTATATCAAAGATGAACTAAGCTCGAAAAAAGAAAAATTACAACGGAATTACACGAGGGATGGAGAGCTCCAACAAATCAGCGAACAAAATATTGTTAATAAAACTAAGACACCTATTAAAAAAATATACTTTCCGAATCCAACGAACAAATCTAAATATGGTAAATATTAATTTCAATTACGATTGAGACGTGGAATATCTTCCTAAAATAAATAGATGTGAAATATCGAAATTAAAACATTAGAAATAATGTTTAAATTTTAATGAATCTTCTCTTCTTATTTTTTTAATACGACAAAGTTAAGGTGGATCGGGTTTCAATGGCTCGTCAAGAAAAGAGAAACTCTCAAGGCTTAGATACTTACAAATTAACACCAACAAAATATTCCCGCTAGGATATAAGTTATCTCCTTACCAATTGAACTAACCTATGTTCGTAAAGAACCCTCTTTTTAGGGTAAACTATATAATTTATGTTTCATAAATTTCAGGAGTCAAACTTGCTCCATCACCATACTCTAATTGCAAATACATTAAAATGCATTGCTTATTTTTAAGGGACTTAATTTTTTTATGACTTTTAAGGGACTTAATTAATGTCTCCTATTGGAGATAATTTAAGAAATAGACACCTATTCGAGTATCAAGTAAGAGTAAGAATTCTCACATTGAACAAAAATATAGTGTTAAATAACATATAATGCGACACTCGTATATCAAATGTTTTAAAATTTTGAGTAAAAATATGATGTCAAAGCCATTTGTATTGTCACTCTTAACCTAGTGTAATGATTTTTCTGTGTTTCAAGCTCTCCTCACGATCCAAAGGTGGTCCATTATTTTCATCGGAAGTCTTTATGACAATGTGCTGATTAGACAATGCGTCATTGTGTTTTGTTGATGTTGTGAGTTAATGACTATGCAAATGTTCATGAACATAAAAACTTCTCCTTGCGAAGGAGCATGTCATCATATATATATATATATATATATGAATAGGAGAACTCACACATCGGTAGAAGATTATTTAAATGTTAAACGTGAACAAGAAAAATCTCACATTTGATCACATGTAAATAATAAGATTAAAAATTGAAAAATACAAGCATATTGCAAACAACCGACAAGAGTGCCAGAACGCGCGGAACACGCATCCCATGCATACGCACAAGTATGCTACTAGTTAAAAAAAAAACAAGTAGCCGTTATATACGATACTTTTAGCGGAAAATACGGTTAACACATCCACTTTCGCGTGTTTTATTTTGTCATCTTTCCATACTATTTATCATTTTCCTTATAAACCATATACTACATAGAATTCAAACTCACTTCAAAGTCATGTGCAATTTCCCAACTACAACTTTTTGAGAGAAAAAAAGTTGTACTAAACTAACCCTATTTTATTTTTATTGTTTGGGGCTAGGTATTTTGTTTTTGTCATAGAGAAGAAAAAATGGGCTTTATTTTGTTCTTCATAAAATTTAACCGCGCCTCATAAATCGATCAACCACAAGCATTTCAATTTCCATTACCAATATATATATTCATTCATTCCTTCACACAACGCAGTCTCTCTCTCTCTCTCTCTCTCGCACACATACACCTCCAAATCTCATCGTCTCCGTCATCATCATCATCATCGTCATCGACCAAAAACCCTTACATCAGACAATTCTCGAACCTTCTCGATCGCGTTCCGTCTTCTTTCCGTCAATTCTTTCCGCTGTTAGTTTCAATCACCATTTCGATCTACTTAACGGTTTTGATTTATTAATTTTATTTATGCTTATTTACTTTTGTATTGGATTGAATTCAAATTTTGCAGACTTTGTTCCAATTCATATGAAAACTGTGTAACAATCGCTGAATGAACCATCCATCGCTCACTATGAAAATGCCACCACCAATACCGAACAGGAATCATCAATTTACTAATGCTTCTTCTGTTAATCAATTTTGGTCTAACAATTGTACCGACGTTAGCTTCAATCAGCTTCAGAAGGTTTAATTTATTTTTTTCATTTTTTTTATAATATTTTTAGTTTAATAATACTGCTAGATCACTGTTTTGTATTGATTATTACTGTGTAATTGGTGATGATTTGTTTGCCTTTGTATTTTGGATCATCCTATAGTTGAATCTGTTTTTGGATTGTTTAATCTTCAGTGCCTTGTAAAGGCTATGGAATGAAAAACCCTGGTGTTTTGCATATGTACTTTTTCTAGTAGCATTTTGTTATTTATATTTAAATTGAGTCATATTTACTTTTAGGATTTGAGTTGGGCCTAACTCAACCCTACAAAGTGGCTTGCAAGGCGAGTTTTCCCTCTGCTTATAAACCCGTGTTCAGACCATCGAGCGTCCGATGTGGGACTTTTAACATTTGCCAATTTGGCAAATGTTTTCGTCCCATTAGGGTTTGCATCAATGATGCTTTTAGCCGATTCAGTGGTTTATATATATACAGTGAAGAACACAATCTTCAGACTGGTTATGCCGTAATGGTGTTGGACTTGTGCTTTTGTTGAATATTTTGGATAGCCTGGCTTGTATTTTACAACTTTCCGTTTTTTATATTTAGATGCCAATATGGATATGATATTACGTAACCATATAAATATTTTTATTTTTCGTTCATTTATTTACACGGACACATTTTGAATATTGGAACATCTTCTCTAATAATTTTAGTTGTGCTTTTGTTAATGTTTTATTAGTTTTTCATGTTATATCCCTGCTAGGCATCATCAATTTTTTTTGAATGGCTCCTCAGCATTATCATTGTCTTATACTTGGAATAATTGTCGTATTTCATTGTCTATTTCATACTGTAGTTGTGTCATTGTTATATTTGTGCATATCTTATCAATGATTGTTAGCAACTATCAAAGACGCCGCAATATAGGGGGAGGAAATGGAAAGTTTATCCATCGGAGAAGTGATATTAAATAACAGTGAATTGCTTCTGACCTGGTCTATGTTGCATATATTACATTGTTCTCTTGATCAAATTGCGACTTTTGACATACTTACCCTGTTTCTTATTCGGTGTTTTATATCATTTTGATACAGTTCTGGAGTGAATTGTCGCTACAAGAACGGCAAGGACTTCTGAAGATTGACAAGCAATCCCTTTTTGAGCAAGCCCGTAAAAATATGTACTGCTCCAGGTGCAATGGATTGCTTCTTGAAGGGTTTTTGCAGATTGTTATGTATGTAAAATCTTTGCAGCAAGAAGGGTCGGGTGCTCAATTTCCTTGCAACAAACTTGGAGGTTTGAAAAAGCAAAAAAATGGCGGATCAAGTGCTATAAAAGGGCACCAAGATGAAATTCAAGATCCATCTGTCCATCCTTGGGGAGGTCTGACCATAACGCGCGAGGGCTCATTAACACTTATGAATTGCTACTTGTATTCAAAGTCTCTAAAAGGATTGCAAATTGTAAGTGAAGCACATTTACATTGGACCCTCATACAATTATTTTTCCATCTTTGGTCGCTAAACACTTGCTCTTGTTAGGTCTTTGATGGGGCACGGGCTAGGGAGCGGGAAAGAGAACTTCTTTATCCTGATGCCTGTGGTGGGGCAGGCCGTGGTTGGATTAGCCAAGGAATAGCGAGTTATGGCAGAGGGCACGGAATAAGAGAAACATGCGCCTTGCACACTGCCAGACTTTCATGTGATACACTGGTAGATTTTTGGTCAGCGCTCGGAGATGAGACTCGATTTTCTCTTCTAAGGATGAAGGAAGATGATTTCATTGAGAGACTTATGTACAGGTATCTATTTGTATATTCCTTACACCGAATATCACTCATGATTAGGATCCAAGTTATCTATTTTGTGGCCCTAAAATCTCAGATGAAAAAATGAGAAAATTATTTTGGTTGCTGGATATTTTTAGTGTTCCCATGCAATTGATCCATAATCAACTATCTGTTGGATTATAGGATAATGAGGCTGCTGGTTTGTTGCTAAAAGATGAACTGGGAACACTCTACCATAGACATTGAACTAAAAAAATATTTAGGAACATTATCCTGATGCATGAAATGTAGAGTAAAATATGTTTGGAGAAGTTTATATTTTCATAATTCTGTCAGAAAATATTTTAGAGATGGTTATTATGTCTGTCAGTGATGTGTCTGCAGTTCTTTGTTTTTTTTGACAATCAGTTCATTCTTGAATACACTTATTTTCTGTTTCTGTATGCTGTTGTGGTCTGGGAGCTCACTGATCCAGGGATCAACCAACGGTTAGATCTACTAGATCATATTCCTTGCCTGAACTCATCTGATAATGATGGTTTTGTCCCGATTTTTGCTTAGGATAGATAGATTAGATAATGCATGATAAGGAAATATTACCCAAAATGGTTCAGACTTTGATATGACAACTTTCACTTATGACATAGTACAGACGGGGAACATGTGGGCGGGATACATGAGTAATTTAGGTAAGTAAATATGATTTTGCTGGAGAGAATTACATATTTAATAACTTTTTTTTATGCTTACTTATTTAACAACTTTGTCGACTGTAAGAATGAACACATACATAAAAATGACTATGCTATTCCAAAAGTTGTTGTCATGCAAGTTTTGAGAAGATAAATTAGCAGATACACTATTATCAATATTGAGATGCTGTTGATAATTAATTTTGTGGGGATTCTTAATTCATGGACCTTGGGTTAAGAACATCAAAGAAATAAAGCAATGCTTTATATTCTATCATGTTTACATAATTTTCCAACACTGCCTCTGGTGCTGCTACCTACTAGTATCATATAGCGGGTCTTCATGTCATTAGGGAAAATAATTTCTTTTGATTCTTTAGCCAACTATTTCCCATCATTTTGCTTTATTTTTCATTAAATTATATAAAGGCAGTGCTACTCATTTATGCCAATACTGATTTAATTTATTTTCTCATCTGTTGAAATTTGCTATGGAACGTTGCTTCAAGGCAGTATTATGATATCTGTTGAGATATATCTTTCCTTGTACTTATACATAATCATGTCTGTTTAAGCACGTTTTATGCTTTCACTAATAAGTTACTATTTATCTTTCAGGTTTGATAGCAAGAGGTTTTGCCGAGATTGTAGAAGAAATGTTATTCGAGAATTCAAGGAACTAAAGGAATTGAAACGCATCCGCAGAGAACCTCGTTGCAGCAGCTGGTTTTGTGTTGCTGACTCGGCCTTTCAGTATGAGGTGTGACTTTCATATTTCTATGCTGTTGTAATGTCAGTTTTGGTTGATCTTAGGGGCTCTATCCTGTAAAATCAGTTTTGATTTGTGATTTTAGGCGAAGAGTCTACGAGTATAATTTTTTTTAAAAACTCGATATCCGGCTCAAGGACCGACTAATCCGAGGGGACCAATCCCACCGCCCACTTGCTGGGGCCCCATTAATGTTTTTGCCCTTAATGGAGTAGCCCACCATAATTGGCACCAGGGGGAATCAAACCTGGGACTTTGAGGTGAGCACACTCCAAGGTCCCAAGCCAACACCACTAGGCCAACCCTAGTGGGTTATCTACGAGTATCATTTATATGAAATATTGTTTTATCAAACTACCATTGACAACTCGAGTAGATATTCTACCTAACACCAACATTCATCAAATTGCTTTTATCAGGTAACTGATGACTCAATTCAAGCTGATTGGCGTCAGACATTTCCAGATGCTTTGGGAACCTACCATCACTTTGAGTGGGCTGTGGGTACAAATGAAGGAAAATCCGACATTTTGGAATTTAAAAGTGTTGGATTGAAGGGATGTGCCAAAGCCAGCAGCCTTGATCTTGGTGGTTTGAGTGCATGTTTCATCACTCTCCGAGCTTGGAGATTAGATGGATGCTGTACCGAACTTTGTGTTAAGGCTCACTCATTGAAAGGTCAGCAGTGTGTACATTGCAGATTAATCGTAGGAGATGGTTATGTCACAATTACTAAAGGAGAAAGTATCCGAAGATTCTTTGAGCATGCTGAAGAGGCTGAGGAGGAAGAGGTAATACAAGTTTCAGTAAGGAAATAAACCTCCTTACTAATTATCCATAATTAGTTTGATTTTGATAAGTATTCACGAGGAATTTGTCAGACCGAGTTTCACATGTTATTATATAATAATATATGCTTCTAGGATGATGATTCAGTTGACAAGGACGGAAATGAGCTTGATGGAGATTGCTCTCGTCCCCAAAAGCATGCAAAAAGCCCTGAACTGGCTCGAGAATTTCTGCTAGATGCTGCTACTGTTATTTTCAAAGAGCAGGCATGTTCCACATTAATTTATTTTTCTTGTGGCAATCTGTCTTGTTTGGCCACTGACCGTGTTATCCTTTCAGGTTGAAAAAGCTTTCAGAGAAGGAACAGCACGCCAAAATGCGCACAGCATATTTGTCTGTCTTGCATTAAAACTGCTGGAGGAACGAGTGCATGTTGCTTGCAAAGAAATCATTACATTAGAAAAGCAGGTCTTAGTTATTATGCTTTTTGGAAATGGACTTTTGGGGATTAATTAAAAGAACTGCTGTTTATATGTTGAACTACATTTACTAAATTCTAATTATATGGTTTTGTCTACAGATGAAACTTCTTGAAGAAGAAGAAAAAGAAAAACGTGAAGAAGAAGAACGCAAAGAGAGGAGAAGGGCAAAGGAAAGGGAGAAGAAACTTCGGAGGAAGGAAAGACTAAAAGGAAAGGAAAAAGATAAAGACAAAATATGTTCTGAATCAAATGATATACTTTGTTCTTCAGAAATCTCCAAAGAAGAATTGGCTGCAGGTGCTGATATGGATCAAAATAATCTTATTAGTCGCAGGAATTCGGTTGTTGAAACAGATGAAGTCAATCTTCTGAGTGACGATTCTCCTAACATCCAAGATAAAGAATTCTCCAGTGAGAACGATACTTTGAGAGCACAACACCTCTCTGATGATGAATGTGATGAAGAAAATTCCAATACAAATGATGAGACAGGTCAGCAGTCAGCAGTTGAACAATCAATGGTTTCTCATCAAAGACGGGGAGGCAAGAAAGAATTTCAGCTGGATGATATGCCTATGAAGTGGTCTGACAGACGCCAATATGCCATTGTTTCTGACAATGGTGCAATGGTTGGCAAAACTGATTCAAGACATTATGGCGAGAGTTTTTTGACATCATCTAGAGTAGCTAATGGATCAAATAGGCAATCAAGAACAAGTGTTCCTGCAAAATCCAATGGTCGAAATGTCAGTCCAAAGTATGGCGAGAAGTTTTACAGTTCCAAGAACCGGATGAATGACAGATGTGATATTCATTCTTGCAGCTGTAGTCCAAATAATGAATATAAGATAAGGGTTGAGCAACATTCTCCCATGACTAGAGTTAGTCGGGAGTCAAAGCCTGTCAGTCAATCTGAACCTACTAAGCAGTTTTATCGCGGTAGCAAGTATAATCAAGTAGACTACATGCATGAGTATAATGGAAGACCCAAAAGCAAAAACATTTTGGGGAACTATCCCAGCAGGGAATTGTTTCAAACCAAAAAGGTTTGGGAGCCTACAGAATCTCTGAAGAAATATCACCACAGCAATTCAGATTCTGATGTTATTTTGAGGTCCACTAAAGTTCAAGAAGCTCAGTCTGATCTGATCAAGTCATCTATTGGGGAAAGTGTTGATTCAGGTGAAAATGATCATGAGAACTGTAATTCAAAGAATTTAACTAGAACGGATGCAGGCTGTGAAAATGATGTTCAAGTTAAAATTAAAGGTTCTTGTAGCTCTAAGGAAATTGCTTCTGTGGAACCTGAAATATGCCTAACTGGAGACTCTGCCTTGAACACTTCTGATCCTACTCAAAGTAGCACTTTTAGTTCTGACAATTGCTCATCATGTCCAAGTGAGGGTGACAATAATACAACCTTGTCAAACCGTGAAAATCAAGAATCCTTAACCACATCAGATTCTGAAGACGTTAGCCAACAATCTGAATATAGAGATATTTCAGCTTGTGTGGAAACTGTGCTGTCTGATTGTCATGAAGATGCTATGGAGAATAACCAGAATGAAAATGGTAAGAGTTTGTCCAGAAGTTCAAGTTCACCGATTGGTCAATCGTTGGATGGAACAAGAAGTGATGCATCAGGGAATTTTGTGGAATTTGCCCAAAATTTTAATAATGGGTTTTCCACTGCTAGCATGTGTTCTCAACCTCAAAGCCCGCTTCCTCCAGTGTCAAATCAAAATATTCAATTTCCAACGTTTCAAGGTCCTTCAACAATGGGTTATTTCCATCAAAATCCAGTTTCATGGCCAGCAGCTCCAACAAATGGGTTGATGCCCTTCCCGCACCCAAATCATTACTTGTATGCTGGCCCTCTTGGATATGGCTTAAATGAGGACCCACACTTTTGCTTGCAGTATGGTTCCTTGCAACAACCAACACCCTTGTTCAACCCTGCTATTCCAGTTTATCAGCCTGTTGCCCGAGCTAATGTCTTAAATTCAGAGGAATGGACACGAGTTTCCAAGCCAGCTTCCTTGCAAGAGCATATTAATGGATCTTTTGCAGAAAGAGCTGTTTCATCTGGAAATAATTTGAAAAAACCAGTGTTCAGTGGAGAAGTTAAACATAATCGTTCTGCGAAGTCGCAAGAGAATAACGGTGACTTTTCCTTGTTTCATTTTGGTGGGCCTGTAGCCCTCTCAGCAGGTTGTAAATCGGCTTTGGCATCTTCAAATGGCGATGCTGTTGGTGATTTTAGCTTGAAAAGTTCAGTGGATCATGCCGAAAAGGTCCATACTTGCAATAAAAAAGAGACCACCACCATTGAGGAATACAATTTGTTTGCTGCAAGTAATAACTTAAGGTTTTCAATTTTCTAAAATGATAAAGTGAGAAGTATAAGGTGGCTGTTGCTGAATCCAGTCCCTATTTTCATATATGATAAATTGAGGTTTGAATACTTGTAATTCGGTAAACAATAAGCTTCCTTTAGCAATTTTCAACTTTAACATATAGCTTGATTGGTTAATTGTTGCCCAATTTGTGCTGGATTTTTTTAGTTGCAGAGAAATATTCAGAGTGTTGGATTTTGAAGGGTTTTTTTTTCTTTACTATTTTGTGTGAAGATATAATCACCCCAAAGTTTCGATGAAGCATTTTTACTTTGCAGTTCTTTTTATTCTCAACAAAGCAATTTTCATAGTGAAAGCTTTGTTGGAGTTTTTGAGCAGACATTATCATTATGATTGAAGTGTTTTCTTGACTCAGGTTAAAGATTTTTCTCCTGTTGAAAAATGTTCCGATAATTGAATTCAAACTTAGATCCTTTCATGACACATTTTTTTGTGTGCAAAGTATTGTGAAATCTGATGCCTGGAGAGTTTAAATCTCACACATTTCCAACGGGAATCTGATGTGTAGATTGGAAGTTGTTCACTAATACTTGCTCCGCTTTCTTTCCTTTTATCTGGCGCTTTCGTCTTTCTAAGGGGAAACTTAAGGTATCTCTAGAGTAATACTTGCTCCTGTTTGTAAAGTTTGCTATGTAACATCGCTTATCCTCCAAGATCTAAATCATTATGGACAAAAAACATGGTTGTCATGCTTGTTTACACCAGAAATGTGAAGGGATTTTATAGGGATTAGTGATTCAATTTCCTGTCTTGACACACTAATGACGATTAAAATAGTTGGTGAAAACTTTAAATGATGAACGTGGATTTAGAAAATTTGAAGAAAAAGCCTAAAATAGATAAGGTGAAATTACACAAGAAAATAGGCTGGACTTAAAAATATGAAGAAGGCTCATATTGATAAACTTACTTGAGCACAGGATGGAGTTAATGATTGAAGTTGATTTAATGCTATGGTATAGGTGCTTAGTTAAGTGAGACAACTTGGTGATATGTCCCTTTTTTTTTTTTTTTGATAAATAAGAGGGCCTAAGCCCAAAAGAAAAAATAATTACAAAGCAACTAATCTCGGGGTAGATATCCCCATCATGTCCGCAAGTAGCATGCTACTTAACTGGGTTGGACACCTATCATACACAACACTACCATAACCCAACTTACATCCAATATTAGCAAGGGCATTCGCACATTTATTTGACTCGCGATAAGAATGATGCACCACCACCTCCCAATCAAGAGCCAACATTTGTCTTATTTTTTGCACCAAAGCATGGTGATATGTCCCTTTACTGTGGAGTTTATAGTACAAGACAACATTATCAACGAGATTTTTTTTTGCCACCTACCAATTTTTACGCGCGTTCTACAAAATTACTAGAATATCTCTGTCCGCTATTTAAGTAGCGGACATTACTTAAATAGTGGAAGGGTAAAATAGAAAACCAATAGGGGCGCGCGAAAAGATGATAGGATGACAAAAAAAAGAAATGTTAGGTAGGCTTGTTGATTAAAAAGAAATGTTATTTAGGTAGGCTTCTAAATGCGCTTCAGATTTTCTTTGAGGGGAACTTAGCAAATATTTTCATGAGCAACATCGATAAGTGTCTTCAGAGTTCAGACCAGTTGTTCGAGGAATAGATGTTTTAGTGAAGAGACCCAAAGTTTACATGATCCTCTACTCCTGCTGGGACCATTATATTTCTAAATCTAACGGTAGAGGATTCAATTTTAAAGTTAATCTTTTTGCTTATAATTTTTTTTTTCAAAGTTAATATGTTTCATTAAAAGTTATTATGAGAAGTTGTCAGAATTAATTGGACTGGCATCATGAATAGTTATAGAACATGTTTTTAATCCATAGTAGACAAAATACATTAATATGTCCGTTAAAAATAATTCGTATTTGAGAGAATTTGGTTGGAACGGAAGAATTTAGTTTGGGTGCCTCATAGATTTTTGATAGAGATTAGTTATCGTTAATGGTGGTGGAAATTTCGTACCAATATATGTTAACAACAAAAACTATTTTTTTTAAAGGAAAAATAAACAATTTTGGTAATTTATTAACTATAAATTATTTTTGATAATTTTACACAAATAAAAAATATATTAAATTTTGTATGAGAAAGAGATATTATGAGTTATTTTTTAAAATAATTTTTTAATAATGAAATGAAAAAAAATATTTAAAGAAGAGAATAATATATATATAGTAAATGATACTTCGTATGATAAGAAGAATAACAATACTGTTTAATTCTTCGTTATTTTTTGTGACATATATAATATTTATTTTTAGTATAAGTGATGTATATAATTTGGGACGATTGTTTTTCTAAATAATTTATAATTTGAAACAAAGGTAGTACAAACAAATGAATAATCGATTGAATCGTAATATCTTTTCAAGTGTTGAGACTGTGACATTTATTGCATCATTCTTAGTAAAAAAATCTCTTTTCTTTTTTTGGAAAGAATCTTAATAACAATTTGCAACTGATCTTAAATATTTTAAGATATATACGGTAATTACTGAGATATTTACTGCACAATATTCGTAATAAATGTAATCGATTGGATCTTATTTTAAATGGTAGAAACTTTCGACGCTTACATTATCCACACGATACACATACTTCTTCTCACATTCTCATGTCATCCTTTCTTCTAATACAATTTTTCAAGATTCTCATAATCTAATAAGGTCAATTTATTTTGGTTAAGGGAAATTAAAACATAAATTTAATTTATAAACTCGTAAAATTTATTTCATATTAAAACAAGGGATACTAATTGCTAACTATTGTTTTGGGGAACTAGTTAAGGATATTCAAGGGCATTATTTATCATTTTAATTACTTAACTGGTGGTTTTTTTTTTTTTGAAAGATATAATTAGCATTTTCCTTAAATAAACATATATAATATATATTTTAAATTGTTTGATTTTAAACATAATCTGAAATTAATAATTTTATTTTTAATTGAAAAATTTAAGTGTTTGAATAACGATTAAAGAAAATATGACAAAATTTTTATACTATTAATTTTAACATTTTCTTATTTATGTGTTTAACTAGTTTACCTGGTGCACTGTTTAACATTTTTCTTAATTTAAAATTAAAAATAAAATTTAAATATTAGATAATTCACACTTAATTGATTTTCTCTCTTTCTCATTAGGTAAATATGCCTTTAGTCACTCGTTTCAATAACAAATAACACAAAAATAATATAGCCATCAATATATCTTTTAAAGAAATGATACCTCTCATTTTTTTCACGTATTAAATATGACTCTTTGAATCATGCATGTCATGTAAAATTGAATATTATATATATTTGAAATACAAAGTGATTGTATATTATAACCTTTATTGTTTTATTTTATTTTTACGAAATCCCAATTATATTATGTATTTTTTTTTACAATATGTATGTATCTATTATTTATCAAATTAATTATTATATTTAAATATTCACAAATCTTAGTTCAACTGACAAAAATGTCAAAATTGCTAGGTCAGACGACATTTTGTCTATCTACAAAAAAAACATATTATATTTAAATAATCACATAAATTTTGCAACATTATATTATTTTAATGAAAATTTAATTACTTATTTGTTTTGTTTCTCACTTATTTTCATATATTATTTTTGTATTGTTTTATTTTTTTTAATTTATTTTTGCACATGCATAAAAATAGGAGGCAATATTGGGAACACACTAGTACTACAAATTATCATATGTTTAACTCTTAAGGTACTCATTCCGTTTCTTCGTTCCTTTTTCCAAGCAAAAATTCTCTTATTAGGATGAGTAATTGATGTACTTGTCTATAATATAAATCAAATAATCAATTATTCAACCATGACTTTTTGCTTATAAAAAATATCAGATAAAGTATACTATTATAAAGAATAATCACAAATGTAAATTATTGTTATTCGTGTAATTATTAACATATACTATTATAAAAAAATAAGTGTTTTTCTAACTAAGATATTGTATTTATGTTGATTAAGCTTAACATAGTTGTTAAGAAGTCCCGCATTGGATGTGAGATGATATGAATATGAGTTTATAAGTAAAAAACAATTCTCATATTACAGTCAGTTTTATAAGGATGAGTTAGGTTCAATACTCAATTCTAATATAGTAACGGAGCCTATATTAGATCAATTTGTTGTTTGTTGTAGAGAGCTCCCCATATTTAAACCACCGGTTGTTGTTGATTCTGCATTTCAGCTTGTTCAGTCCTGAAAGTGAGGGATGTGTTATACATCCCACATTGGCTAGAGATGGCATGAATAACCTTTATAAAGGTAGTGCAAACCTCAACTCTTAAGCTAGTTTTTGTGGTTGAGTATAAGTCTCCCAAATTCTCACATGCTATGCTATGGAATTACTAGCAATGCATTATGGAAGAGATGATCAGTAATTGTAGAAAATCACAAAGATGGTTGAAAACCACAGAGATTAGAAAACAAAGTTGACAAAGCTCAGAAAATAGAGTTGGAAAAGAGAAAACAACGAGAAGCTTTTTTAGATTAGAATTTGTCTCTGTATATTATAATATTCCTATATTAAATATTAATATCCGAAAACTAATGTAATATTTTGTTTATTCCTTGATTTTTAATAAGAAGAAAGTTTAGTAACAATGTGCCTTATTTTTTAAATTGATTTCCTTCTTCAAACTAAACTTGATTGCATTTGTTTATTATTAACTTATTATGGTTTGTTGGATTATGTCCTAAATGTAATTATTTTATTTTTTAAAATCTAAGATTAAACTCATCTAAACTTTAACATTATAAAAGAGAAATTACATAATTCATGGTAAAAAATTACATGAAAACCTAGTAAAGTTGTTTTTTTTTTGTACCCGCTTGGACTCATAAGTGAAGAAGAATTTCACCATCCAAACCCCGTTGAATTTGATTAATCTTCTCTTAAAAATATTGTGAATATTGTTTTTTACGTAATCGTGATTTGTTTTTTTTTTTTTTTTTAAAATCTCCACACAAGGGATCTAAATCTGTCATGAGTCATGACCCAGTGAAATATCCCAAGAAGCTATGATGGATTGTTCACAGTCACACCAGGAAATATTGCAACAACAATTATACACCGGACAACAAAAAATAAAAATTTGTTTAGGATAAAAACATGTAATTTTTTTTATAGACAAAAATAAAATTTGTTAATTTTATATGGATCAATGTCCCATTTGGATTAAATTATTTTTTAGCTTATGCAAACAGTTTATGCAATTTTTATTTATTATTATAAGTTTGTCAATATAGTTTATGATAAAATAGTTTATAAAAATACATTTTTCACTAGTTTGAACTTATAAATAGTTTAAAACCGAATTTATATTGCATAAGCTGTTTGCATACGCTAAAAAATAAGCTAATCCAAATAGGACCAAAAATATATTTAATTTTAAATAATATAATCAAAATATTCCTAATTATGTTACATAAGTTTGTGCAACATGTAATACATACTATAATCAGTAAATCAATTTTTTTTAAGGATAAACTTGTAAAATAATATCAATCGTCAATAAATATAATAAGAGAAATGTTAACATGTGCCCTTAAGACATATGTTAAGAATACAAAAATAATAATACTCTTTTGTAACTTGTGAATTGTACCTTTTAAATATTAAATTCTCTTATGCTATTAAATACAAATTTCTACTTTAAAATAGCTTATCATGTGCCCTAAAGGCACAAGTTAACATGATCCATATAATAATACCACAAACCCTTTTTAAATTTCAAAGATATAATCAACGAAATCTTATATTTATTGACAAAAATAGCACAAATTAATTTTGTTCTTAGAAAAAAAAACTAAACAATATCTTATATTTATAGTTTGTGAATGAAATTCATAGCAATTCACACTATCAACCCTTTTTGTCTGCCATGATGGAAGCATTGATCCATGATAGATCATGAGTTGTCTTTGGATTCGTCACATCCTCACCATCATACCACACGGCACACATGAATCAAGCTAGAAGAGAGGAGCAGAAGAGGCTACGGTTCTTCTAAATTTTTTAAATTTATATGTTATTATATTATTAGTTTAATTTCACTCATTGTCCCCTTATTTTATTAAACATACGAAAATAATTCTCACTTTTACATTCAATTCAACTTTTTAGACTATTTCTATATTCGTTGTAAATTTGACCACATTAGATGATTTACCCCTAAAAATGGTATTTTTTCAATTTTTTGTACCAACTTATTGTCCTAATATTAAATTTAATGATAAATTATCTCTTTTAATACTATAAATGTAAAAATAAAGAGTCAAAAAGTTCAACTTAAAAAATATGATCCATAAAAAAAAATCACACGCGTAAAAAAATGCAAATCTTATAATTTCTTGTAAATGTTGAAATTGGATCCTCTTCTTCCCACTATCATGTTATCCTCTTCTTTATTATAGAGAGAAGATAAAAAGATAAAGAAAAACAAATTAAGAGAGAGATAGACACATGATAGAGAAAAAGAGGAAATGAGAGGATAGTGGAAAGGAGAGGATCCAAATCCGTATATGTTATGCTTTTAAAATTTAGATTATTTTTACCAAATTATAATTTTAAACTCGATCCCCCCTAAATTTAATTCACGACTGCATGCTTGACACCATACATTTTTCACATGTAATCCCTCGCTCTTCAATATCAATTAAAATTCAAAACAAAAATAAGTTGTTGAACATTGTCTCACTCGCTCAAGGAGAAACAATTTGATAACCCTTCTCCAAAATTCCACCCAAGCTCGCCACTCCACCGCCACACATATCTCCGGACACTCTGCCCCCCCGCCCATGCTTCCGCCGTCTCAAAGCATTGCGCCAAACTAACCTTAGCTGTGTGCTACATTATGAATAATAAAGTAAAAAAAATTGAATACTTAAGAAGAAATTCTGGATTTTGTTGCAAGATTTTAAGGATAGAAAAACTCTATCAAACCAAACAAGGGAGAATCAATTTGAGGAAAACTACTACGTGATGTATTCTTTTGTACAAAACGGTAATAAATATTCAAATATAGATGAAGAGGTAGAACTATGAACTATGTGATCCCTTGTGTGAGAACAAGATTATTACCCCATTGATTAATAGTAATAGTAATAGTATGGAGCTTAAGAACATCATTCTCAGAAAAAACAAACTTGCAGCAAAAATATAAAATAAAACAGAACTAGAAATGATGAAAAATAAAGATAGTGCTTTGAAACAGTCACGTGAAATCCAGCGGTGATGCAGCGATGATAGAAAGTGGTCCGGTGATGCAATTGTCGACCATGACAAGAGGAGTTGCAGTTGCAGTTGCCAGAGAGACTCAAAGAGTGAGAGAGTACTTATGTGTGAATGGACTATATGATAAAATACTGGTATAAATGAAGCTTGTAGCATCATCTAAGTTACATACATATAAGGCAGAGTATTATATCAGAAAATATACAATGCCAAGATTCAACATTACAGGAAAAATAACATCCACAATGGATTTTATATGGGAAACCTGAGATGCCAATAAAATTAATTCATTTATAATTTGTTTTCACAAAAAAAACTCTAGCTAACAATGATAAAGTACAAAACTACAAAACCATATGAAAGTGAAATCAAACTGCGTGTTTAAAAGGATCCACGCAAATTTTTAAGTCCTAGATTTGATCAAAACAGCTATATAAAAGCCAGATTCATCCACAAACTCAGCCACATCAAAGGAATAAGCAGCTGCAACACTTTGTAAATGTGTTTTGTCAGGAAGATCAGAAACTACTACTTCAGGATACTGTTGTCGTTGCTGTTTTAGTATTTCTCTTCCTTGAGGATGACTGATAATCACCCTTCCGCCTACATGTCAAAACCAAAATTAAAAGAAGAAATAATATTGAGAGCACTCAGTGCGTGTTATGCAAATGCGGTGGGATGAACCAGACGCGCGTGAAATTTGTACTTTCCAAAACACGCTTAATGAATATCAAGCAAGGCAAAATATATGGAACACTAAGAAAATCCATTAAGCTGGCCACATAATCAATATATGGTGCACTTTTTTCACTTACATATTCAAAATGATCATATCATAAAAACTTAGATAATTGTAATTTAAGAGCCAGGGTGTACACAAGAGGAATGGAGGCAGCGTTTTCATAACAAAAATTTCTTGTCTCAGTAAATAACATACAAAGTTTCGGGAAAATAGTTATTTCAAGAAAGAAACACACTGCTTGACTGCTTGTGATGCGTGAAGAAGTAAATAGAATGACCGCTTACACAATGATTCATTTTAGACTGTTTTAAATAAGGCAAATGCTAAACATTGCACCCCTTGCACTAGTTAAGGAACCAAAAGTTGTAAAATTGTCTTGAAACTTGTGTAGCCAACTTTTTTAAAGTGTAAGTTGTGTTTTTTTCAATATAAAATTTGCTACTTTTGGGTTCCTTAACTAGTGCACCGGGTGAACTAGTTAGCAACACTCTTTAAATAAAGGTCGGAACTAATGCGACATCAAGGTTTCTATTGTCTCTGTCATAGTTATTGACGCACATTAACCACAACTCTCATTACAATGTGACTACAAAAGTGATTTAAAATCTTGTGGTAGACTCTATTAAAATAAGTCTACGAAGAAGTTCAATAAGAGCTCATGAAATTAAGAGGAAGGAACTAATTTCAACCAATACTTTTAGTTAAAAAAAGTTCACTTCAAAATCCTTTCAATCATTACTTCATTCTTTATAGCTTCTCATTGAAATTACTAATCCAAACCAGCCTAAGATATAAAGTTACAAACAAGCTTTATTACTTTCTTTACCCGCCAAATGTTGTTAAATAATAGTTGCTATAGTTGGCCTAAGGCATAGCGGAATTTTAACAAATCACAATTGTTTCATAATTCATTACAAAATGTTGTCAAATAGCAGTTATAGCAGCGCTAGTGACGACCTACCAACAATATAGCACTGCTACGTAGCGGAATTCAAAAAAATTACTATTTTCCCAATCAACAATTGACAACACTATACAGTTTCCATATGCAATGAAACTAACATAAACATATAAGAACAATTAGATATTCCAAGAGTAAACAGATAACAATGTTTCTAAAGCAAAAAAACAAAACTAACCTGGTGAACATTTTGGAGCCAAAGAAGCAAGAACATGCTCAAGTTTGAATGGCAAAGCAGGCAAAAAATAAAGAAAAACAACATCAAAAGGAGACCATTTTTCAGGAACAATAGTAACCTCTCCTTGCCAACATTTAATATTATCATATTTCTCAATAAGAAGAGCTAATATCAAAAGTGAATCATGCAAAACAAGCATAGACTTGAATTTAGAATTACCAACTAAACAATCAACAAATTCTTCAGAACCAGTTGAAACTAAAACCCTAGAATTCTCATCAATTTTCCCAAATGATATAATGCGGTCAATGTTTGGTCCACTATAGTCAAGCAAAGACCAATCTTTGTCGATGAATTCTTCAACTGGAACATAAGATACATTTTCTTCAGGGATTGAAACTGGGGTATTGGTATTTGATGATGATTTGGTGGATTGAAGGGAAGTGGAAAAATTGAATTTTGATTTCAGGGAAATGGAATTGCTGAAAATGGGATAGTGGAAACTGAATTGTGGCTTGTTTTGAAAACTGGGGTGGTGGAATTTGCATGGTGGTGGTGGTGTGAGGATGAAGGAAGCTAAAGAAGATGAATTCATGGTTGAAATAACAGAGGTTTTACAGTGAGTGTGGTTTTCAAAGATTAGGGATTGGGAAAGAAAAACCCTAATTTTTGGAAGTGTTAATAGAGGTTAAAGGTTGTTAAAGATTGAAGAGTGATTTGCATTATGTTATGACAGTGCTGGTGGGAGAAGAAGAGGATGCTAACATATGAAAAACTACACTTTCAAAATGTATCTTTCATTCTTGTTGTAGAATTAGTATCTTATCTACTACCAAAAAAAGAATTAGTATCTTATCTTCAATTATTAATTTTTATTTTTAGGAAATTTTTAAAAATACATATGGGCTGAAACCACTTGATGTCTGACCCTCGAACCAGATTCAACTGATGGTGAAAAAAAATATTTTTTTATTATTTATTAATTTATTTAATGGATACATATCCATGTAAATTAATCTCATAATGATATTCAACACGAATGATTTTAATGTAAAAAAACTGAGATGAAGTAGGGTAAGTTGACACATGACATGCATTGTCTTATATTGTTTAAGAGATTATTCTTATGCTTTTAAGTTGTGGCATAGTCTTGGTTTTACCCATATTAATTTCTAGGATAAAATACATATTTGGTCTCTTACGTTTATTTTAGGTTTTAATTTGGTTTTTTATGTTTAAAAAAATTCAATTTTATCTTTTAGGTTTCCACCGTTTGCATAAGTTGGTCATTTCCGTCAGTTTTGTCATTAACACCGTTTCAATTGGACACGCGTCCACGTGTATGTTCACATATGCAAACCGTCTGTCATCGGAAATGATCAAATTGAAATCTAAAATAAATGTAAAGACCAAATGGAAACTTTTTAAACGTAAGAGACCAAATTGAAACTTAAAATAAACGTAAGGGACTAAATGTGTAGTTTAGCCTAATTTCTAATATGAGGTTGATGTTGTGGCTTGGAATAAATCAAATGTTACTAGTCTTAATGTTTCTCTCTTCTTAGCACGGTTTTGGTGAAATTAGAAGGCTCGTAATGCCATGTGTGTTGGGCACGAGCCTCTTCATGATACCATGGTAATTTCAGAAATTAAACTTGTCTCCTTTTTGAATTGTTGCATTGTTCTAAATGTGGATGGTAATTATCTGAGTGATGTTGGAAGAGTTGGTTTTGCTTAGGAGAAGGCCTATGGATTAATGGTTTTAGTGATTATATTGACAATCCAATAATACTCATCTCGAGCTAGCTACAATTCTTAATGGTTTAAATTTAGCCAGAAGTTAAAGTTTTGGGAATGTGGTTTGTTACTCTGATTTCTTGCATCTCTGATTCATGAGTCAAACAAAATTTAGTAATATACTCTCTCTCCTAAAATGTAAGAAAAAAGTCACCTTTTTTTTTCCCAACTTATATGTAAAAAAAACCAATTTTAATCATTTTCAAGGTTAAATGCAAATTGCATTTAATTTACTCTATCTTTTTTTCCGCATAATCAATAACCAATAAAAATTCTTTTTACATCTTCTAATGAAACTTATTTAAAAAAAGGGTCATGCTAACTAGTGCCCCCGGGACACTAGTTAAGGAGCCAAAAGTAGTAAGTTTTGCATTGAAAACATCATTGCTCATATTTTAAATGTGTTGACTACACAAATTCATAGATTACTATACTATAATTAGTATCCTTAACTAGTGCCCCCGTGCCCCGAGGGCACTAGTTAGCATTTTCCTTAAAAAAAAACACAAAAAGCCATACTTCAAATTATCACATTTTATTTTTCTTAATAAATGTGAATTTTTTCGTTTTGCTTATATTTTAGGACGGATGAAGTATTCAATAGTTAATATTTTAGTCATACAAAAAAATTAACATTTAATAAATTAATTTGTATTTTGTTATATTTATAAATTCCATACATTAATATTTATAATTAATTTGACTATTACATCATTTCATTTTTAAAATTTTATTTCTGTCATAGTGGTAGTTTTTTTATAAAGTTAAAATTTTATTTTAAAAAATGTAAAAAGTTATATAATTGAATTTCCTTCTGCGTAGTTTTTTCTTCTTTGTCTTGGAGGTCACATGTAATATTAGTGTGAAATTTAATTATTAATTGTTAAATTAGACATCATTGAAATAAATAAATAATTGAGACGGATAAACATAAGAAATTTTAAATTCTGGTGGATTCATGTGGATTCCTTGTTTGTATGATTTTAGAAAAATTACTAAATACTAATACAATCCTCGTGACTAACCTAAAAAACTTTTCTCTAGAATAAAAACTGCTCTTCCTTCTCTCTATAATGTATCGCCGCTTTTCCTCCCTTTGATCCAAATCTTCTTCTTCTCAAAATGTAATCCCAAACGGCGGTGGTGTGATGAGAGGTGGTTGACCCTCCGCATTGTTTGATCTGGGTTTTCATTTTGTTCGATGGCGTTGTTTTGTCGTGGTGGAATCTCTCTGAGGGTTGTTTGTCATCGATGCCGTCGGTGTCAGATGTCTTCAAACGAAGAGCTCTTCTCTATCGTTTTTGTTGTCTGGTGAGTCTATGGTTTTTGCTGGGTAGTTTGGCTAGATCAGTGTTGTTCTATTGTGGTGTCTCTGTCTCCGATGCACAGTCGTCAACAACTACAGTTTTGTCTGTTTGAGTACACAGTTCAGCATCGTTGCTGCTTCTGTGGTGTGTGTTGTTGCTAATGGCGTTCTTCCAGATTTGAGGCGCAGAGGGCTTTGGGGGTTTTACAGCGTTTCTGTGTCGGTTCTAGTCATGGTGTGTGTTGTTGTAGCAACGGTGAAGACGTGAAGTGGTGAAGAGGTGATGAGGTGAAGTTGCAGCATCACTCCTTTGCTGGTTGTGGTGGGTGTGATGTGTTGACATGGATTTTGGGTGTTGTTGGGGTGTGGTGGTGAGGGGTTGGATATGGTGTATGGTTGATACTGTGTGTGATGGGTTTTCTATTGTGAGTCTCTGATGGTTTCCAAATCTGCTAAGATTTGCAGGTTTCCTTGTATATGGTTGAAGTCTACCACATCGATGTTGACTGCTACTTCTCTTTCTACCGGTGTCCACCAACTTTCGACTCAAGGAGCTGCTTTTTGGATTCTGATGGGCCGAACATTTTTGATTCGAGTTCGGAGGTTAGTATCTAGTGGCGTCTCTATGGGTTGGGTTGATGTTTTATCTGGTTGTCATTGGAGAATTTTATTTGATATATTGTAAGGGTTGGATTGGGGTGATGATTTGATGTACTTTTTGATTGGTTAAAGTGTTTTCATCACTTTGCCTCTCGTTGTATGATTCAACAATTCTTATACTTCTTGTTTAGGAATTGTTCATTAATAAAATTCAGCCGATTCAAAAAAAAAAACCTAACACAATCAAATCCCAATTTTGTGTGGTTGGAGAATGTACTTTTGTATATAAGCTATAAATACAAAGGACATAAGTTATTCAATATTGATCATTGATGATCGTGTCAACTAATATGATTGCATGAATACAAATATTTAGTCGGCTCAGTGGTGTTTGGCGCTGAACTTGATATGGAGGATCCCGGTTCGATCCCCCGCAACTGCGATCAGGAGGGGGCTGAAACCACTTGATACCAGAACTGACCTCCGAACCAGATTCAACTGGTGGTGAAAGCAAAAAAATAAATAAAATGATTGCATGAATACATAGAATTGCTAAAATCTAACAAAGGACATATTGTGGTCCGTGATCCAATAGTTAATTCTTTCTTTTAAGATTTGTCTCTTGTGTGAATTAAATTTTCTTTTGAATATGAATGGATTTAATTACCCAATAGTAATACATAGTGCAACTTTACTCCATTTAGTAAAGCTCCATTTACCACAGTTCAGTGCATAGATCTTTGGCATGTGGCAAGTTTTATTTCAAGGGTTGAGATTAAATAGTTTAGTATTAAATATTTTTTAATAACGGTAATAAAAAAAGCAAAGAAATTGAAACTTTCTCTTCCTTTCACCTTGCAACAATCTATTTCTTCCTATTGCCGCCGAAGCCAAAGAACAAAGAAATTAATTCAAAGAACACATCATAAATTCTTGCATATATATAAGGAATTAATTCAAACATGAAAAAAATCTATAAACAACAATACATGTATAGAGATATAGTTAACCACATTACTAAATACATCAAAATACAATAATTGCATTGCATATTTATATAATGCAAAAGCACCGATAGATAGATAGATAGATACAACATGGAAAAATCAAACCTACCAACCAAAGATGAACCAATGTCCCAATAGCCAATACCATATTCAAATTTCATCCCCTTAACAAAGATGAAGTCATAAAAGTCTCACAATTTTAGGATGACCAGATCCAAGGTGTAGATCCAAGTCAATTCTAGATTCATTGTTTCGTACAAATTGATTTGCTAAAACAACTTTTTTAGATAGATGATCATTTGTATTCTTTCTCTTTTTTGTCTCTCTCCTCTTTAAATTTCTTCTTTGATAATCTTCAGGTACAAGTTGTGTATCAGAGCATGAAATTTCAAGGTTTCGTCAGAATTCTGGTACCCTCTCTCTGTTTGTAATGAGTTGAAGTTTTGACTGCAAAGCACACAACTATGGCTACCAGGTGGCATCAAGTTTAACCACATCCCCACATATTTTCTCTTGTTTATGGAAGATTGACTTGAAGCGGTTGAGACATCGCTAGATGAATCACTTATTAAACTCGAACTGATGGTTTTATAAGGAAATATACAAATAATGGAGAAGTTTGCTCGGCGGGTGACGACGATCTGACAAGTGAACCAGTCTGTCGTCGAGTAATAAATTCTCAATGAATGAGTTCGTCTCCACAAAGATCATGCCAAAGCGACTAGTTTCATTTAGGAGTTAAACAGTAAAGATAAATTGCATCCGCTTTTAGTTTTGAAAAGGTTTTTGATTTAGAAAGGAAATAAAAGTTAAGTGCTTTCGAATCCCTCCTATATCGTTAACTATTCTTTTTATTATCTGGCGGATTAATTTTTAAGCGGTAAGTTCTGCTCTCGCATCCCTTACCTTATTGCAATTGAAGACTGACTACGGTCTGGCAAGTGCACCGGTCTGTCGTCGAGTAATAATTCACACTCTAGGTGTCTAGAATAAGTTCGTATCCACAGGGATCGTGCCGCAGCTTTACTAGCGTTATTTAAGCTTGTGATAGTTTGCATTCGCTTTGGTTTTTGGAAAAAGGTTTTTATAAAAATAGCGTAATGCTTTGCAGAATATAAATGCGGATTGTATAAATAATAGATTCAAGAAATATAGAGGCTAGGTATGGTGGTTGGACTCCCTCCCTTCTTCATATTTGGCATGACCGGTGTATAACATAGTTACTTAGATTATGTTTGGCGGTGAATTATCCTTGTTGTAGTAATACCTTACTATTACACTATGTCTATTAAAGTTTCCCTACATTAACAACTAAGGTACCTACGAGAGCCTAACCTCGATGTGTCACATACCTTAATCACTAAGTGAGTTGTTTTTAAACATGCATTATAACCTTCACCAATTAACCTCTAGGTCCTAGTATCGGGTTGTTCATCTTCTAAGTGCTCAGATCACACCTAGTGCATGATTCCTCCTCTAACCACTCAGTTCACGACTAGTTCAGGATGTTACCGTCTCTATACACCTAGCATTATTTACTACGAGTTCCGGACTAATACCAAGTCAAAACCTGATATCAATTCTATGGGCGCTCCCGCTTATCCGGCCAGATTACGAGAATACGTTATTAAAGTGCACGAAAGTAAATAACAAACATAATTACTAAATATCATTTATTATAACTTAGACTCAATCACAGACTCCAAATATTCATAGGGGAGTGACTACGGTCTGGCAAGTGCACCAGTCTGTCGTCGAGTAATAATTCACACTCTAGGTGTCTAGAATGAGTTCGTATCCACAGGGATCGTGCCGCAGCTTTACTAGCGTTATGTAAGCTTGTGATAGTTTGCATTCGCTTTGGTTTTTGAAAAGGTTTTTATAAAAATAGCGTAATGCTTTGCAGAAATATAAATAATAGATTCAAGAAATATAGAGGCTAGGTATGGTGGTTGGACTCCCTCCCTTCTTCATATTTGGCATGACCGGTGTATAACATAGTTACTTAGATTATGTTCGGCGGTGAATTCTCCTTGTTGTAGTAATACCTTACTATTACACTATGTCTATTAAAGTTTCCCTACATTAACAACTAAGGTACCTACGAGAGCCTAACCTCGATGTATCACATACCTTAATTACTAAGTGAGTTGTTTATAAACATGCATTATAACCTTCACCAATTAACCTCTAGGTCCTAGTATCGAGTTGTTCATCTTCTAAGTGCTCAGATCATACGTTATTAAAGTGCACGAAAGTAAATAACAAACATAATTACTAAATATCATTTATTATAACTTAGACTCAATCACAAACTCCAAATATTCATAGGGGAGTTCATCTTCTCCACCACAACCTAAGGCATAAATTATAAAGACTACAAATTTAAATTACAAGAAATTATAACCTAAATACAAAAGCCTAAAGAAATCATACCTTGCTGAGTTAGTTTTCCCGTAAGGGGAGAAAACTATGCCCAATAGAGCTCCTCTGAACCTCTCCTTATAGTAGAGAGTGTTCTACTATTTCTGAATGAATAAAACAATGAATGGGAAGCTCTATTTATAGTTTTCGTAATGGGCCTCAGCAAGGCATCGCAGCACGATAAGGCCATCGTACTGCGATGTGAAGATTCAGTTCAAAATTATAACTGATCTTGTGCATTTCATCAGCTTGGGCGCCAAGTTACATCATCGTACTGCGTTGTAGGGCATCGTACTGCAATGGAAGATTTTCTCAAGATATATTTCTTCTAATTGCTTTGCGTGCAAGGAGCTTTCATCGTGGCACGATAGCACACATCGTGCTGCGATGGAATGCTGTATTTCTTCACTTTTTGGGCTTTTTCTTGTCTTTTCGCATCTTGGACTCTGTCTTGATGCTTTTTCTTGCTTTTGTAGGTTTTCCTTCGTATTTGGGCCTGTCTTGGTCATTTTACTACTAATAATAATACTAAAAATGACGTAGAAATTCCTGTCATCAGGGAGTTCATCTTCTCCACCACAACCTAAGGCATAAATTATAAAGACTACATATTTAAATTACAAGAAATTATAACCTAAATACAAAAGCCTAAAGAAATCACACCTTGCTGAGTTAGTTTTCCCGTAAGGGGAGAAAACTATGCCCAATAGAGCTCCTCTGAACCTCTCCTTATAGTAGAGAGTGTTCTACTATTTCTGAATGAATAAAACAATGAATGGGAGGCTCTATTTATAGTTTTCGTAATGGGCCTCAGCAAGGCATCGCAGCACGATAAGGCCATCGTACTGCGATGTGAAGATTCAGTTCAGAATTATAACTGATCATGTGCATTTCATCAGCTTGGGCGTCAAGTAACATCATCGTACTGCGATGGAAGATTTTCTCAAGATTTATTTCTTCTGATTGCTTGGCGCGCAAGGAGCTTTCATCGTGGCACAATAACGTGGCTTAGGTCAAGGTAGGATTTTTTTGGGAATAGTAGGCTAAACATTGGAGTTAAGTTCTGCTTTGTTGTTCCTTTTTGTGTACGCAACCTTTGTTCCTTAGGGTGCCTTTTTGTGTTGGTATCGGGAAATAAGAACCGGATGTGTCTTTGTATGGTTCTTTTCTATCACTATTTTTGCCCTTTGGCTCTTTCTTTTGCCCTTTGGCTTTTTCATTTTTTTTTGAAGAGACTATTTTTTAGGGAATTTTTTTTTTTGATGTTTTTCCCGTCTCTTTTTTTTATTTTTCTTTTTTTGTAGTGATAGTTCTCCGTATACCCACCCCAAACTTAGACGTTGCTACTTCCATGAGCAACCCCAAACTTGTTTTGTTGCCAAGACTTTGAGAACTATTACCTAACTCCAAAGAGGGTAAATCGTTGTTTTTCTGGTCTATAGGCTTATATCGTGGTTTGTCACCGAAACAAAAGGGATAATTATTTTTTTTACGGCTCAAATTTGGCTAGCAAAGGATAATAATATATAAAGGGTGGCTTGAAAAGGCTCTGAGTTATAACAAACAATTGCCTCAATGCATATAATATCAAATCAACTAGTCAGCGGAGAATTAAAGCAAGTTCTAGAAAATGAACAAGTGCACTGTACTCTCATAGTAATTCGAAAGAAAGTGGTAATACCGTTTGGAAATATTTGGCTCAAATCCTCACATGACTTAGGTATCGGAAAGTTGAACACTTGTCCCACAGACACCAGCTTCATTACTCGTCTCTCTGTCTCCCGAACTTCGCACTTCAGAGCAATCACCTTTGGTTTCTTTATGAAGGCGTGAAATTCGGCTCATCAGAATTTATAACTTACTTCGCCGCAATCTTACCTATAACAGTTTATCATGCACTAGATAATAAACAGCAAACAGTTATTTAATTTTTTTGTAAGTTTGAATAAGGACTGTTTTACAGATGAAGATGACATGCAAAATTCTAGTCATATTTTATTGAATTGAAAAACTGAAATGAAAATACTGAAATTGAAATACTGAATTGAAAATACTGAAATTAAAATACTCATCCTTGGGTTGCCTCCCAAGCAGCGCTTGTTTAGCCTCTCATTAGCTTGAGGCATTTCCTCCATTACAGAGGATAGGTTCGCATGTCTCTCTCATCTGTAGGAGCTTTCGCCTTAGCTCCTCCCTCTTTCTTGTTGCTTCTTTCATACTTCTCTGGGTTCTGTCTTTCTTTGAAGGTGGCATAGCAGAGTCGTCCATCATCGTCTGTTGGTACTGTTTTTATAATGGACTTCCCTTTGCCTCTTGGTGGATTTTCCTTCTTTTGTTCTTTCTCAGCTTTGACCCTGTTATTCTTTCTTTCTTCAGCAGCAGGCTTCTTCAGAGGCGGCGTATTAACCCCAAACTTAGATCTTTTGGCCACTTTTCGGTATCTGCCCCATGCTTTGACCCATGTTGCTCGGACGTCCACTTCAATAGTTAACCTCTTCGTTTTATCAGTGAGTTCCTCGGGTACCTCCTCTTCCTGAGCTGTCTCTATCTCTAGCTGCGCCATTTCATTCTCCAGCTCCTCTATCTCTATCTTTACCTGTACTTCTTGAGTTGGAGTCGGTGGTGTAGCTTTTCTGTCTTTCCACTCGAGCATATAGCAGTCAACCCTCTCTGTTTTGGAAGTTTTGATAGTTCTTTCCTCTTCTTCACTCCTTAGAGTCAACTCAGCGAGCTCCACATTAATGAGTGCCCTGCTAGTTGCTAGGAATGGTCTTCCAAGAATGATCGGATGCTCTTCATTTTCCTGGATATCTAGGATCATGAAGTCTGCTGGAAATACCAGGTCTTCGACTTTCACCAAGACATCCTCGATTGTATCTGCTGAGTGAATTGTTGTTTGGTTAGCTAAAACGAGTTCACGTTCTGTACCTGCAGTTACTTTTGTGAGTTTTAACTTTTCTGCCAGAGATAATGGCATAACGTTAACACTTGAACCCACGTCACATAAGGCTTGAATTTCTGCTTCCTCAATCTGACAGAGTATGGTGACGCTTCCAGGATCTGTCTTCTTGATTGGCAGGTGTGGTTTTACTGTTGGGTTGATTTTGTACTCTTCTAGCTCACTTAAGTATTCATCATAGTAATTTTCCATTGTCATTGTATACGCGCTCTGTTTTCATGTCCTTTAGTGCTTTGCATTCCTCCTTTGGATTGTCCACCGTGTTACCTGCAATATCTTTAGAAACATGAGTGCTTACCAGTTTTGAAAGTTGACCAATCTGGGTCTCAAGACTTTTTATCGTCGCCCCCTTGTTGGCTACTGTCGTCTGGATATTTTCAAAGTTAGTTTTTCGCATGCTAGCAAATTTATTGAGTAACTCTTCCAATGGAGATGGCTTTCTTGGTTGAGATGAAGCTTGAGCCTGGTTTCCTGTCTGGTCCCATCGCAAATTTGGGTGTTTGCTCCAACCTGGGTTGTAGTTGTTCCCCATATAATTTACCTGCTCCTCGCTTCCTCCTGGCAAACACTGCCCATTAGGGTGATCTTCTAGGCAGAAGTCGCAAACTCCATCCACCTGTTTAACACTAGCTTCCTTCACAGCTTTCTCCTTATCAGCAAGTTGCCTCCTCAGTAATTCGATCTCTACCTTGTAGGCAATCTGCTGGTCTACCTTAAGAACTCCAGGAGTCTCTTCAGCTCTATCATGACTCATGTTGTATTCATTCTGGCACATCTGCTCAACCAGATCCTTAGTCTCCGCATAGGTCTTTACCTTGATGGACCCACTAGCTGAGGCATCTAGTATCATCCGGTGTTGCATTTTCATACCAGCAGTGAATAGTTGCATCTGCTCCATAGCACTAATGTTGTGGTTAGAACACCTCCTCATAAGCAGTTTGAACCGTTCATAAGCCTCGCACAGCATTTCAGATTCATGTTGTTTGAAACTTAGAATCTCAGACTTCCTTTTCTGGAATAATGTGTGTGTGAAGAATCTCTCTAGGAACTTGTCTTCAAGCTCCTTCCATGTTGCAATCGTTCCTCTTGGCAAGCATTGAAGCCAATCTTTAGCTGGACATGTAAGAGAAAAAGCAAACAAACGCAGCTTCTTCTGGTCATCAGTAACACTTTCCGGCACCTTCTGGATCTGACATGTCTCTGAAAACTTTGCAAGATGATCCCAAGGATCATTGTTGGCACGTCCATCGAACTAGTTCTCTCGCAAACCTGTAAGAACATCGCCCTTAATATCAAAGTTAGCTGGATTTGCCAGCTGGAATCCCAGTGAGATCTGATCTGTGTCAGTCCTCTGGCAGTAGTCTCCCATTGTAATTCTTTGCTCGTCCCCCATGGCTTTGGTGGTAGGCTCTTCTTTTATCTTGAGACTGCTGGATGCTGCAAGCCTTGGCGCTTGCCTTCTTTTCCAAAGCGTTCTTTCTGGTTCAGGGTCGTACTCAAACTCCTGGATACCTGTTATCAAGCACAACAAATGAATACCTTCAGTAGCACTGGAAAATTAACTGGTGAAACTATTTTTGGTTTGTCTCATGTGTCTTTGTCACTATGAAAATTCTCAGGTAAGTGAGGTGGATCACTACGGATCGCTTAAATACCAAGACTTATCCTTAGCCAGAACTTTCACAGATCAAAATCCACAATCATCAACAAGATTTTTTTGATTTTTTAATTTTTTTGTATTTTTGAATTTTTTTTTGACAAGCTTAAATAAATCTAGTAAGGCTTTGTAAACACAATCCCCGACAACGGCGCCAAAAACTTGACTACGGTCTGGCAAGTGCACCAGTCTGTCGTCGAGTAATAATTCACACTCTAGGTGTCTAGAATGAGTTCGTATCCACAGGGTCCACAGGGATCGTGCCGCAGTTTTACTAGCGTTATTTAAGCTTGTGATAGTTTGCATTCGCTTTGGTTTTTGGAAAAAGGTTTTTATAAAAATAGCGTAATGCTTTGCAGAATATAAATGCGGAATGTATAAATAATAGATTCAAGAAATATAGAGGCTAGGTATGGTGGTTGGACTCCCTCCCTTCTTCATATTTGGCATGACCGGTGTATAACATAGTTACTTAGATTATGTTCGGCGGTGAATTATCCTTGTTGTAGTAATACCTTACTATTACACTATGTCTATTAAAGTTTCCCTACATTAACAACTAAGGTACCTACGAGAGCCTAACCTCGATGTGTCGCATACCTTAATTACTAAGTGAGTTGTTTATAAACATGCATTATAACCTTCACCAATTAACCTCTAGGTCCTAGTATCGGGCTGTTCATCTTCTAAGTGCTCAGATCACACCTAGTGCATGATTCCTCCCCTAACCGCTCAGTTCACGACTAGTTCAGGATGTTACCGTCTCTATACACCTAGCATTATTTACTACGAGTTCCGGACTAATACCAAGTCAAAACCTGATATCAATTCTATGGGCGCTCCCGCTTATCCGGCCAGATTACGAGAATACGTTATTAAAGTGCACGAAAGTAAATAACAAACATAATTACTAAATATCATTTATTATAACTTAGACTCAATCACAGACTCCAAATATTCATAGGGGAGTTCATCTTCTCCACCACAACCTAAGGCATAAATTATAAAGACTACATATTTAAATTACAAGAAATTATAACCTAAATACAAAAGCCTAAAGAAATCATACCTTGCTGAGTTAGTTTTCCCGTAAGGGGAGAAAACTATGCCCAATAGAGCTCCTCTGAACCTCTCCTTATAGTAGAGAGTGTTCTACTATTTCTGAATGAATAAAACAATGAATGGGAGGCTCTATTTATAGTTTTCGTAATGGGCCTCAACAAGGCATCGCAGCACGATAAGGCCATCGTACTGCAATGTGAAGATTCAGTTCAGAATTATAACTGATCCTGTGCATTTCATCAGCTTGGGCGTCAAGTAACATCATCGTACTGCGTTGTAGGGCATCGTACTGCGATGAAAGATTTTCTCAAGATTTATTTCTTCTGATTGCTTGGTGCGCAAGGAGCTTTCATCGTGGCACGATAGCACACATCGTGCTGCGATGGAATGCTGTATTTCTTCACTTTTTGGGCTTTTTCTTGTCTTTTTGCATCTTGGACTCTGTCTTGATGCTTTTTCTTGCTTTTGTAGGTTTTCCTTTGTATTTGGGTCTGTCTTGGTTATTTTACTACTAATAATAATACAAAAAATGACGTAGAAATTCCTGTCATCAAAGACGCTATTGTTAATCGTAATAAGCAAACCCATGTTGTCACGTGTTAGCCTTATCATGGTCTCAACGTTAAACTTATCGTAATTAAATAGCCGTAAACATGCAGAATTTAACAATGGTGTAACTCTTAGTTCGGGATCACTTCAATCCTATGAGTTCATTCATTAATATGGCCGGTATTATGAATAAAGCAATAAAACAAGATAATAATAAATAATAAACTGAATAGCAATAATATAAACTTTTAAAAACCAAATTATACGATATCAAGCATTCATAGAGGAGTTCATCTACTCGACCTAACCTAAAAATATTTAGTTAATCATAGGCATATAAAAACAAAAGAGTAAAAACATGCATACAAAGTAACCTTGATTCCTTGAGAGCTCTTTAACCCTCCTTGTTGCTCCTCCTTTGCTCCTTAGAGGCTTGTACTTCTCTAAATTTCTGAATGAATAATTGTGGTGGAAGAGAGCTCTATTTATAGTTTTTTTAGTGGATTTGGGATTTCATCATCGTAGTAAGATGAGATCCATCGTGGTAAGATGTCTCACAGCATTGCATCGTGGTACGATGCCTTTCCATCGTGGTACGATGGCATAAGCTTTCTTGCTTAGGAAGCACGTAGGCTTAGCAAATAAGTTTCCTTCTCATCGTGGAACGATGTAATGCATCGTGGCACGATGATAACTTCAGAATTGGCTCTTGGCTTCAACATGAAAGTTGTAGTTCTTTGTCTTAGCTTTCCAACACATACTCGCATGCCTCAATCCGATACTTGTAGCTCCAGTTATGGTCCGCGCACTGAGATCCACATATTTTCTTCATTATTTACCACTTTTGATGCATTTTCTTCTACTTTTGCTTCTTGGTCAAGTAACTTCATATCTTTAGGTATTTGCTTGCATTTGGTCTCCAGTCTTACTAAAAAGCATTAAAACTAATCTAAAAACTACCTAAGAACATCATATAAATTACTGTCATCAGCAGGCTTGAAAATAATGTGAGCAGTGATGCGAGATTGTAGCAATTACTTATACCTAATGAACCATTCCATTTTAGATGAAGCTCATTAAATACTTGAACTCAACTACTTGGCTACAATAGCGTGAGCTTGAAAACCAATGAAAAAACAACTTATTACAAGGTAGTATTGAAGGGCTCTCCCTCAATGATGTTGAAAAATACACGCAAACTCTGTTTATCTAGAAACTAAAGAAGAAAGCGATATAAAAACATAATAAAGTTGATGAAGGGTATTTGAGGTTTGAGCTTTGTTGGACAAATTTCATTGATAGAAGATAGAAGAAAGGCAAATGCGTCACGCAAGGTTAACTGATCTGGCCTCTTGGTAGATTTGTAAGAATATAACAAAATGATTTGCTAGGGTGGTTCATCACACACGTTACATGAGATTGGTGTGAGGCAAGGAGATGAAGAGTAATCGACATCTTTTGTCCCACATGACTAAGCAAAATAACTGAGAAAAATACTAATTTATAGTAGTATGGATGGGCTTTTCTCGTGTGATGTCGTACAATACACATGAAATGTTTGTCTAGAAACTAAAGGACAAAGAAACACACAATTAGAAAAATATAATAAAGTTGAAGACGTGTATTTGAGGGACAAATTGCATGGATATCAGATGAGAAGAAAGACTCATAGTAGATTTTTAAGAATATACCAAAATGATTTGTTATGAAGTTTCAATACACACTCACATGAGATTGGTGTGTGGCAAGATGTAGAGTATTCGACCAATGTAGTCATACTTAATAAAATTAGGACTAAATTTAATTATTTTATTAGATAAAAATGTTAAAATTGTAAATAAAAGATAAAATTGAATGAAAAAAGGTGCACAAGAACTTAATATGATTTTTTATATAAATAAATGAATAACTTAGACTAAAAATTTGTTAAGGAGAAAAATTAAAAAAACAAAAAACTGGGTGAGAACATAAACCTAACCTATAAAATAAAGTAAGTAAAAAGTTAAATTAAAAGAATGTTATTTCCATCTATATATAAACAAATAGCTATAGATATTATTTTAATATAGTTAAATTTACGTGATATTTAAAATGATATTTATTTGGTCAAATAAAATTTAATATTATCAATTGAAATGAATTATTTTATTGTTATGACATAATATTTTTAATTAAATTCATAGTAGAATATATTATCAATATATATATATATAGTAGAATATATTTAATTGAATTCATGTGGTATTTAAAATAATATTTTTTGGTCAAACAAAATTTAATCATATAAGTTTTTTTTTACTGTATTTAATGATATAAGTTGAATATATCAACTATAGTTATTTGTACCAAAAATAAAATTCAACAATAGTTATGATATATTCATGAGTCAAACCAAATTTATTATATATTCAATAATTAATAGTACTTAATAAAAAATAATAATTTGTAGTTGGTAACATTTTTAAATTCCTTACGTTGAAATATATATAAAATCAAAATTTAAAATTTGTTTTAATTAAAATGACAGAGGTAAACTTGGAATTAAAAATAATAAGCTAATTGAATTAGCTTATAAAAATAAACTATAAGCTTATAAAAATAATATATAAGCTCGTGAGAAAAAATCAAACATATTTTTTTTCAAGAGTTTTTCTATCATGTGCAAAGTTGCACATGTTAAAAAGTTTAAAATATTGCGTCAAAAAAAAAGTTTAAAATAGTAGTTTACATTGGAACTTGTGCATTTTATATTAAATCTATACATTTTTAATAAAAAAATTACTACTTTTATCTAACATTGCACATGTTAGATAAATAATTTTTTCAATATAAACTTATAAGCTATCAACTCAAAATTTGGCATTATCAAAGAGAACTTATTAGCCTTTATATGTAACAAATTGAAATACATTTTATACTTATTAATTTAACTTTCATTTATAAAAAAGAAATGGTGTGAAAATAATTTTTTTTAAAACAGTTAAATAAGATATTGTATACTTTAGCGGTGTTCTAATATGGACATTATAACATCTCATATTGAATATCTAGAATACGATACAGAACATACATAATTGTATTGGGAATACTTTAAAATTACAATAGAAATCCACGTTCAACAGGTACATAATACGGAATTAGTGCTGTAATTCACATCAAAATGCATAACCAGTCAAAATGTACTAGTACAACACATCTGAAATACAAAATACATAGTATTGTGAGAACACAAGAACTGGATACATAAATCCCATCAGCTGCTACTCCATAGGCTTCTTACCTCGACCTCCTGACCTGTCTGCAAATCAAATAGTCGGGTGAGACTTTAAGTCTCAGTGAATACCTTTGTACTAACGTCAGTGTTCTGAAGTTAGTTGATCACTTGTAACTCACATTCATAAAAGAATAGCATAATATAATTAAAGGTGAAACACACATTATCATCTTGGTTAATTTTAATTACGGTACAAAAAATACTTTTTAAGTCTGTTAAAAACGACCTTTTAAGTCGGCCTATGCTTTCTGATATTAAATGTAGATTAGAAAATTATCTCATCTCACAATTTACTTAAGACGCTCAAATGGGATTTAATGTCTGGAATCACTAAAGGACTCAAGCGAAGCATAACATTAAATTTGGTGATTCGGGATCAATCACCATTGATCAACTAAACAATATAAATTAAGTTACCCAAACAATCCTTTGCGGGAAATCTCACACGAGTTTGATTCCTAATTTATTATCATATTGTTGTAAATTAATGTTTGAAATGGTGAGGAATCATGGTTATTGATTGGATATCATGGACATATAATTTAGGAGTCAACTGGGCCTTAAAATAACGTTTTTCCTCAAACTGCACTTCTTCAATCTATTCTCTAAGTCAGAAGTGACTGGTCAATCGATTGATCAGTTAATTTTTCACCCTGGGACTGTCATCAATCGATTCTCCATTCCAGAACAAAATGGTCAATCGATTGACAGGTTACAAAAACGGGATTTTCAACAATCCAGAGCTACCAATCGATTTACTATGGCCATCAACCGATTGATGAAGTGTAATTTGGGGTTTTTCATGAAATTATGAGTTCAAAATCTGTTCAGCGAAAGTCTCACCTTTTTCGGAGGACCAAATCCAAGGTGCAGATCCAAGTTAATTCTAGATTCTTTGTCGCCTACCAATTGATTTGGTAAAACAACGTTTTTAGATGGATGATAATTTGTATTCTTTCTCTTTTTTCTCTCTTTCCTCTTTAAATTTTCTTCTTTGATCATCTTCAGGTACAAGTTATGCATCTGAGCATGAAATTTCAAGGTTTCGTCAGAATTTTGGTACCCTCCCACTGTTTGTAAGGAGTTGAAGTCAGTGCTGCAAAGCACACAACTATGGCTACCAGGTGGCATCAAGTTTAACCACATCCCCATTTATTTTCTCTTGTTTATGGAAGATTGACTTGAGGCGGTTGAGAATTCGCTCGATGAATTACTTCTTAAACTCGGACTCATGATTTTATAAGGAAAAAATACAAAAAAATGAAGAATTTTGCTGAGGGCTTGAAAAGAATGTGAGCAGTGATGCGAGATTGAAGCAATTATTTATACCTATTAATGAACCATTCAATTTTAGATGAAGCACATTAAATACCTAAACTCAACTACTTGGCTACTATAGCGTGAGCTTGAAACCCAAGGAAAAAACAACTAATTTCAAGGTAGTATTGAAGGGCTCTCCCTCAATGATGTTGAAAAATATACGCAAACTGTTTGTCAAAAACTAATGAAGAAAGAGATATAAAAATATAATAAAGTTGATGATGTGTATTTGAGGTTTGAGCTTTGCTGGACAAATTTCCTTGATAAAGCATAGAAGAAAGGCAGATGCGTCACGCAAGGTTAAATGATCTGGAAACTTGGTAGATTTTTAAGAATATAACAAAGTGATTTGCTAGGGTGGTTCATTACACGTGTTACATGAGATTGGTGTGAGGCAAGGAGATGAAGAGTATTCAGCAAATTTTGTCCCACATGATTAAGCAAAACAAATTAGAAATCTACTAGTTTATGGTAGGTTGGAAGGGTTTTCCATATGTGATATCGTAAAGTACACACAACAAAAAAATGTAATAAAGTTGAAGAATTGTATTCAAGGTTTGATATTTGGGTGACAATTTTTCATAGATAGCAGATTGAATAAAGGCAGACGTGCCAGACATTGTTGTATGACCTGTGTAACACCCAAATCCTTTATTTAATAAAATACTATTCTCAATAAAATTTGATTTCAAAATGCGCAACGAAAATAAATTATATTATATAAAAATTGATGGTTCAAGTATTACATACTTCAACAAAATAATTACTAATAACTTGATTAGCAAAAATATCGCTTATTACAAAAGTATGCCTAAAAAGATACATCATTAAATAAATTAAAATAAGAGAATCAAAGACTTTATTTACATATATACATATATATAAACCCTTTCCCCGTGTCATGATCGGAGCGGAACCGTCAACCTGGGAACCCGAACCCCAAAGTTCAGTAAATTAACACAAAATAAGAGAGTTAGATCACATAATCCACAAATCATAAGTATAAGGTACACTTATTACTCCAATGAAATTATAAACATAATTCAACTCTAACTCATCAACATAATCTTAACACATATGCAAGTATTCAAGATTTACCACACAAGTACAAATCATCACTTAACACATAAATGCACATTAACATATATACAAGTATTCAATATTCACCACACAAGCACAATTAATCACTTAACACATAAATGCACATTCTCCTAATGCATCTAATGTCACAACCAATGTCATGTCACCCTAGACACAACTAATGCATGTGGTACCATCGTCTTTATTAGAGTATCTCACCTCTAATATTCTTCTTTATCAAATATTATCATTTGATATCCTTCTTTATTAGAATCCACATGATTCTAATATCCGACTCAAATGTGAATGTACACATATCAAATAATGATGATAACACTACACATCTACTCATGAATAATAGGCCACTCATCCCTATTATTCTTTCTCAATTCTCATCAAATTCACATCATCATATCATCATTAAGGTATACATTCAAGCACACATATCATAAAGTAATTCATTTATCTCAACTCAATTAGGCATACAATTATTATTATCAATCACTAAATAATAACCTTCACCATAATCAATCATCACGTAATCAAGTCATATATATATATATATACTCCAATTAAACATCAACACTGTAAAACTAATATCCGATTAGTGGAGCCATGAATGTGATTGATATCTGCACAAATCAAACTTGTTTGTTGTTGTTGTTAGGGCAATATGGTGACTAGTGACCTATCTTTTTACATTTGTAGCATGTATCATGTTGCATTCGTTGTAGAAGGGCTGGAGATGGAGTGGATTTTTCAGGGGTAGTTGGATGAATTTGAAATTGGGGTGAAGAAGATGAATGAGGAATTGTGGTTTCTTGTTGATGTTGTTGTTGTTGTGGTGTTGTTTCACACATGATTTCTTGATCTTCTCTTTTTCGTTTTTGATTTTGTTGTTGTTGAAGAGTGGGAAGTGGTGGAGAGTGAGGAAGAAGAGGATTGGAGTGAGACGTTGGAAATGGTGTGATCATTATTTGAGTGAGAGAGAGTTGAGTTGATAGAAAAATGTTTGATGGGGTAGAGGCTCTTTCACTTGCACTTACCAAACTCCGCAAGGTTGATCTTTATGGCTTTTCATATCCAACATTTGAGTCTTCGATGGAATAATTTTCTGAATGATCAACATGTGTTGGAGTTGTCATCGTTTCTTGTTTGTTTTACACTCGCTAAGAACTGTCATTCGCTTAGTGAGATCAAAATGGAAGTGATGGGTAAGTTTGTAGGGAATTCTGTTTCTTTGGTGGAGTTTGGTGTATACCCTCAATTAAAGTCTCTCTATTTGGGTCTGAATTTATAGCTAAGTGATGAATTCATTACAATGTTTGCTTCCATTTTCCCTAATTTGCAGCTGCTTGATTTGAGTTGGTGTCATCAGATATCTGAAGGTATTTGTCAAGTTTTAAGGAAATGTTGTAAGATTAGGCATTTGAACTTAGCCTGTTGTCCAAGAGTGAAGCTACATGGAAAGGTGGTGAGATCAAGTAACATTGTTACATCTTTCAAATTGCAAATGTTAAAAACAACAAAAACCTACTAATAACACATTATACATACTGTTAGATTGACACTGCATAATGCAGTGGAAGGTGGTGAGATCAAGTGTACAATTCAAAATTATTCTACTACATTCACATTAATATAAATATTGAGTTATTGTAAGCAACTAGTTTCTCAAAGCAAGTTTAGCATTGTCCAAAGCTGTCCTGGCTGCAATTTGCATTGTGTCTCTCTCTGTAACTCTTTTAACCGAACCATAGTGTAATTTCCCATTTTTTATTTTCTCTTCTAAATAATGGTTACATTATATGATATTAGAGCTGGGTACACAGGCTGGCCCACCCCGTTTAACCCGCCCCGCATAAGTTCGCGTATTAAACGGGGCGAACTTGCACTGAATAATTAAGTTAAAAGTAACACTATCTCATATGGCAGTGCAATGTTGGTGATTGTGCATAAAATCAATCCTAATAATAATCACCAACCAGACAAGCATACAACTAGGATTAATCATTGGAACCGTCCTAATCATGGTATTATCAAAATCAGTGGCGGAGCCAGGAATGTTAAAGAGCCCGGGCACACTTTTAATTGCAAGCGGCAAATTCATAAATGATATAATATATAAATAGTGTGCTAAATAAGCAAAAGTACAATTTAGAATAATCAGTCCTAATTGAGCCCTAAATTTTAAAGATATAGGGTTTAAAGGATCAACAACACTTGAACAAAAGGATAGAATGAACAATTCATTCATAGTTAACATTTCCAGAATATAGTGAAAATAATTGAAAAAATCTATCTTTCAAGTTTGAGTAACCCCTATGATAGTAAGAACATGATTACAACATGATAAAATTAAAACGCATCATTATATCAATAAACAATCAAAATCAAAGTAATAATAGTTTAATTTAATTTAAAATAAACATCAAAGAAATTAGACATTGATAGAACTCGATCAACAGCGATTCTAGTTCTCAATTCGTCAAGTTTACATACCTTCGTATTCACCAGACATGACGGTATCTCAGAGTGGCGCCTCTAAAGAAGTTCCAACGCAAAAACGCCAACGGTATAATAAAACTTGCGCAGCTGAGAAGACAAAATTGACAAGAAGAAGAAAAATAGTTGGGGTTACTGGCGCCACTAGGTTGTTTGTGAGGTAGTGGCGCCACTAGGTTGACGAAGAAGAAAATATTTGGGATTGGGCTGTATTACTTTGACCTGACCCGGCCCATTAAACACTAGAGTAAGTGGTGCCACTTGAGTAGGTTTTCCACTTATGGCCTTCCAACCAGGGACGGAGCTAGGAATTAAGTTTAGGGGGGACCGAATTTTAAAGTACAATTCAATAAAAAAAATTACATTTTAATTGTTCTTTATGAAATAGTTTGTTTTATATAAACTTATATCGCATCGTGTTGATGCGAGGTTTTTGATGATTGTTGTAATACTCAAATTAGTCCTTTTATAAAATAAATATTTTGTATTTTCCGCTGCGTGTTTTCGAAAAAGTTTCCGGCCTCAGGAGTACAGCCAACAAAGTGTAAATCTTTAATGTTGTGCTCAGGTATTTTGCTTTTAAGTTATGTTTTGATCCATCCCACAATATGGTAAAAACACTAAATTGAAATGACACTTCAAAGGCCAAATGTCTATGCTGATGAAACACAAGATTTTTGGCAATGATTTTATGGTCAGCAACATAGCTCATATTCATCTTCTCAACTTTGCACCATCGAAATTACCAGGTATATATCATTAATTTTCTACCACCTCAAAGCAAAAAAAAAAAGTATTTTTTTTTCTTCTTGTTTAATGGGGTTATATATGAAATGGTTTATTTATTTATTTTTTTTCTCATTCTTGTGTTTCTATAAATGTGATATGTTATAGCAAAGTTGAAGATGAAATTAGATGAGAAAGAAGGGTTTTTCTTTACTTGTCTTGATTTGATGAAGATGAACAAAATTACAAGGTGTAATAGAAAAGCAAAGGGTGGTTATTAGAAGATTAGTAGAAAAAGCCGTATAATCAAGAAAAAAGGCACTAACAATGTTATTGGTAGAAAAAAGACTGTTCTTTTGAAACTTCTCTAAATCTTCTCAAAACCCTATTCGAACCATAAACATAAACAAAATAAAAATACATTTTTTTACCATATTTTGGAACCTTCTGGTGTATCTCACTCTCTCCGGTTTTATATAATATTAAGGATTTGAATTTATTTTTCAATTATTATTAATTAAATTGATTTAAATTATTAATTTTCAAGAAGCTGGTTAAACTTGGATTTGATCCAAGGGCTAGGGTTTAATCTTGCTTTAGTGGCACTATTTGATCCAAGGGTTGTGATTGATCATGAGATTTTAACATATGTGGCACTACTTCCCACTATCTCTGCATTGATATTGATATATCAACATATAGATGAAAAGTCACACATGCACTAAAATTTTTGAGATAAAAAAATAGAAAGATATAATATTTGGTAAAAAAAATAGAAAAATAACAATGGTAAAACTATCACCAAAATAAGGGTATAATAGGAAGATAAGGTACAAAAATACACTTATAGTACCGAATGAAGAAAATAAATTGTCTTTTAGGGATTTTATTAATTTGGAAGTTCGAAAGGAATGTAGCTATTCTCATCTGGAGAAAACATAACCGGTAACGTGACTGAAGCAATTCTCATCGGGATCGGGAAATTTTTTTTGACGAAATGACATTGCAAAAAACGTTTGTCCTGTTTAGTACATGCGCTAGCGCATGTAGTAAATTTGACATGTTTGTAGGTTCCCTAGGTCCCCCGGGGAAACTAAGGACCCAAATGACATTGCAAAAAACGTTTGTCCTGTTTAGTACATGCGTAGTAAGTTTGACATGTTTGTAGGTTCCCTAGGTCCCCCGGGGAAACTGAGGACCCAAATGACATTGCAAAAAACACGAAAAATGGAATTCTAAAAGCACAGAAACGTCCTCACCAATAAAAGAAGACTAAGGAAACAAATTCCAGGTTATTCCAACACTCGAGTACCAAGCAGGCCCGATCTCAGCAACTTATGTCGTTAAAACGACGATACACGAGCTAACAACTTAATGTTGGCGCAACCACTAAACACAGAACACAGATCCACACAGATCTATACTCACACAAAACAGATCCACAGAGTTCTAGACACACACAGAACTGATCCACAGAGTTCTATACACACACACAGAACAGATCCACATAGTTCTATATGGATACAGCACTAGGCCTGTTATGATCTCACTCACACATACACACACTTATCACTGTTATGAAGAACTTATGATGAAGAAGATGATGAAATGATTAAAGAAAGAATGAATTGAAGAAGAGAAAGAATAGGGAAAAATAAGAAGCTTTATTAATCACTTGTAAAATGAAAGTTACAATGCAACTCCTTATATAGATGTTGCTTTCACTAACAAGTTACCTAATCACTTAGTAACTAATTGTAACTAACTAGCTTCTAAACACTTAACTAACTCTTAAAACTGAATTACAACAAATTCTTAACTACCTAAGACATTCACAACATAACTAACTCGTGTAACAAGCAACAAACTTGTCTCACAAGTAACTAACCTAACAACTATGGATTAATCTCAACACTTAAAACCCTAATCCAACTAACCACAACCCATGGTTCCCACACCAAACAACTAACCACAACCCATTTGTTTGGTAGAATGAAAGTATTAAGTTTAAATAAACATAAATTTTGTTTCTCATTTTAGACTATTTATAAAGTGTGTTCATAAAATATTTTATTTTATTAATATATATATATATATATATATATATATATATATATATATATATATATATATATATATATATATTTATATATAGCCGTATCCGTGTCCTATATTTTTTACATTGTGCTGTATCCCGTGTCCGTATCCGTGTTCGTGTCCGTGTCAAAGCCTCATAGGGAATAGTGCCTCCCACTAAAATGGCCGTAACTCGTTCGATACTTGCCCGATCGAGACGAGCCATACGCCGAATTCACCGTAACGAAAAGACGGATAAAATAGTGATCCTTTGAAGTTACGAAAATAATTTTTTAATGCCCAGAATACCCTTTTATTTTCGGCCAGAATAAGGAAACATGGCTAACTCAAGTACATCAACACAAAATAACTAAACATGACATTCAACCAAAATACCAAAACACACGCACAGAGAAAGGAATGAAGGAAGCATACTAAACCTAGACTCAGGTAGGTGACATGTTTGTAGGTAAAGGAATTTGATTCCGCCGACATTGGCAAGTTGATCGGCAAGACTTTTGAGACGATTGCAATATGCATTTGTCGTCGAAAAATCAGCAAGGCTTGTGTTTGTAAATTCCTTATTAAGGTACATAGCCCTGGAATTTTGATTGTCATTAAAAAGAGCAGAAACCTTTTTCCATGCCTGTTCCGCCGAGTCATCGTCAGCAAGTATAGAAGTGAGGATATCAGTTGAGACAGTGGCATAAATCCACTGTAAAACTACTGCATCAAGCCGCTTCCAGAGAGGGAGATCAGCGGCCTTGGTCTGTTCATACGCCGCGATCGCTTCTGTCTCCGTAGGTGGGATGATATGTTCAAGCACATCATGTACCCTTGCTTGAACTTTGAATAGTGCCACCCATGAATGATGCTGTGATGATTCTAAGTCCAAGGTGATGGGAATAAGAGACTACTTCACGTTGGAGATAGATAAGGCAGGATGATATTTGGTAGTTTCAGAATTTTTTGAAGGGGTAGACATGGTGAGTGGGCGGCAAATTAGAGAGGAGGAGGAAGGAGAATGACGGCTTGCAGTTTAGAGTTGCGGAAGCTAGAGAGAAAGAACCCTAGTCTGCTGATACCATAAAGGAATTTGATTCCGCCTCTTTTTCATTCTCTGATGGAGCAATATATACAAAACTACAATGCCTTAAATTAGGCAACTGATCATCCTATATTAATGTACACTAATATACTAGTCAACCTATATCAATATACATTAATAATAATATAATAACAACCAGTAAAGACTATATACAAACAATTAACATTATTATAATCTATTAGTAGGCAAAGTGGTACTCCGAATTGCAAATTCCGAAGAATTATTCAAAGTAGACAAAGGTCATCATGGTAATTGTAAATGTAATAATGTAATGTAATATAGAACCAACCTTTCCTCCACCTTCCTCAGGAGCATCTAATGCCTCGTAGTATAAAAGGTGGATCACACAAACGGGCACGGAAGTATTGCCATAAAGAACACTATATGTTTCATGCTCGAATTCAATGAATTAATTCACAATTGAAAATATTTCTACTTCTTACTTGTCTTTTGCTTTTTTCTCTAATTTTTTCCCGGATATACTGAAGAAATAGATCTTTGATCATCCGGACTTATTTCTGCAGTTTCGGGTGAAAAATTGAATGTGTTACAGCGTGAGCCATTGGATGGTGTTTGTGCAACTGCAAAAATATATATATATATACACACTCAGAATAATCTTAAAAAAAAAAATAGAATAGTCATATATGCAATGAAAAATCTAGTTTATTTTTTGAAAAAAGGGAAAAAAAAAGAAAGAAAACAAAATGTATTAGTGGCCTAAATTGTCAAGTTACTTTTGCAGGCATTCCACCAATTCCACTTAGGGAGAAAGTCTTTCCTGTAAAATTTTATAACTAAACTCAACTTAATAAATATAACTTCTGCCGTAAATGAAGATATGAGACCAAAACCGTAAGTATAGTTAATTAGAACACTATATGTTTCATGCTCGAATTCAATGAATTAATTCACAATTGAAAATATTTCTACTTCTTACTTGTCTTTTGCTTTTTTCTCTGATTTTTTCCCGGATATACTGAAGAAATAGATCTTTGATCATCCGGACTTATTTCTGCAGTTTCGGGTGAAAAATTGAATGTGTTACAGCGTGAGCCATTGGATGGTGTTTGTGCAACTGCAAAAATATATATATATATATATACACACACTCAGAATAATCTTTAAAAAAAAATAGAATAGTCACATATGCAATGAAAAATCTAGTTTATTTTTTTAAAAAAGGGAAAAAAAAAGAAAGAAAACAAAATGTATTAGTGGCCTAAATTGTCAAGTTACTTTTGCAGGCATTCCACCAATTCCACTTAGGGAGAAAGTCTTTCCTGTAAAATTTTATAACTAAACTCAACTTAATAAATATAACTTCTGCCGTAAATGAAGATATGAGACCAAAACCGTAAGTATAGTTAATTAGCACATCATCAATATCCATATGATTGAACGATTATGTCCCGTGCGTAAGCACAATTCAACATCAACAACAAAAGGATTATTTAAAATTAAAACTCTATATTATTTAAAACATTATCGTGCCAATTTCTTTCGCATAGCCTTGTTGTGGGAACTGGGATGAACAAAAGGTTCCACAGGTTTAATCTTCCGCTTCGCATGCTGTGGTGGTGATACACGCGACAACTCAGCAAGAATACGACTATAACGAGCAGTCTTATGTGGTGCCCTCGTATCATCCGCATCATCCGAAGCTGCATTGGCAGCAGTTTCAGGCTCCGGTTCCTCGGAAGTGGTTTCTGGCCTCTGCTGATCCAGTGGTTGTGGTCCAGGCCCATCATTTATAACATCCATTCCCAGCAAAGTGTCACTACCACCATCATTTTCAACAGCCATTTCCGGAAAAGAGGAAGTTGCCGTATCATCTCTATCTGCAAAAAAGATTAAAAAAAAATGAATTATGATGTTAAAAAAATATGATGATAAAAAAATGATTAGCAAAGATATAGGAAATAATTATACCAGAATTATGGTCTGAAATCTCATGTTCTGAAGAGGATTCTCTTGGACCATCAGTCTCTGGGGAATGTGTGGTATCATTTTTAAGTTATGATGATAAAAAAATGATTAGGATTATGATGTTAAAAAATATGATGATAAAAAATGATTAGCAAAGATATAGGAAATAATTATACCAGAATTGTGGTCTTGCATCTCATCTTGTGAATCATTTATAAGTTGCCCATCAAACTGAAAATCTCTCTTCACAATAGAAATATTTCGCCTCCTCCATTTATTATTATAGTCAGTGTATACCTTATTGAACGATCTCCAATCTTTACCTTTATGTTTGCTCTGTTGTTTTGTTCTCGTTTTTTTGAAACGAGGCAAACGATCACACAGATCTTCTTTCACCAATCCTAATTGCTTAAAACATAGATCTGTGCGATTAATTGTGACAGCGTCAAAACATATGCATGGGACACATGCGTATCTCATCCATAACTGACTCATGCGATCTGAAGGCAACATGACAGTACGCTCGGGCAGCACATAAGGCTGCCAATCGACCTGTTAAAACACAAAATTAACTACATAGTTAAAAATTAGAACTCATAACTATGTATGCAATTTGAATCACCGACAACACCATCGAGAACTGTTAATTGACAATGGAAGGGAATTAGAGACTGTTTCTATTTTCTCGCCCAATGATATGTAAAAAAACTCAAGCATAAAGATTGCCCCTGATACAAAAGAGAATGAACCCAACAAAAAATAGAATCACTACTCCTAAAAAATACCCTAATTTAGAAACAGATCTGGATAACACCTGCAACAAACATGGACTATGGATAGAACTTTGAACGACAGAGACAGAAAAGCTGTCGGAACTTTTCACATATCGGTGGCTGGCGGTGACTAATAGAGAGCGCGAAAAAGATTATAGAAATCACAAAAGCGATGATTATAAAAACGACCTTAAGAGCATGGAGACATATCGGAAAAGAGGAAGCCAGATTGATGGGAGAAGATTGCAGTTTTTCGTTTTAGAACATCTCAGACACGTTCAATTTTTTTTATTTTGTTTTTTCAAAAGGTTATTTTGCAACCTGAACATCAGGTTAACAGGTAAGAGAATTGAAAAAATAAATGACTTGGCTAATTATAAGTGGTGTGTGTTAAAAGAGTGTGTTACAGAGTGTGATCCTAGCACTCCTCTAATAGAAAATAGACAAATTTAAAGCCAGCTCCCACCGGTGGTATCTAGTAAAAAACGTAACTGAAACTATCCTACCAAGCACATACAAATTTGTTGCTATGAAACCTAGTCTCTCAATGAGAAAGCAAAAAAGATAACTTACGTCTTCCTTCTTCATACTTTTAAGGTCTTTCCAATGTTTTTTCATCGTGATTACGTTCTGACTATCCTTAAATAACGCTGTGTCCATCCACCCTAACATCAAAGGATATTGGGATGGTCGAACAAGTGAATTGCGTAGGCATGGCAATCGCTCTAATTCAAATACCTACAAGAAAAAATAATGCACAAAAGTTGTCAACAACCACCAATAATTTATTATAAATTGAAATGATTAATTACCATTACTATCTAAAGATCTTACCAAAAGTGCGTATGAAAAACCACACAAGCTTTTGATTTGCCCGTTCTTTTTTTTTCTATTCATCGAATGTTTTATAGTTGCAAGTGCTGCTGCCCCCCAGGCATAATTATCTATCCTCTCTAAGTCTAGCAGCGGTAAATACAACACTGGAACGGTATTGGAAGCATTGGTAAAAAGCACAGTTCCCAACAAGTAAAGAAGATATGCCTTAATATATCGCTGTAAATCCAACTCAGTAATATCTTTAGGGACAACTTCATAGGCTTTCTTCAATTTTTGTAAACAAACACCGTAGCAATTAATTCCAACTTTCCCCTGAAACAATTCCCTAGCTCTGACCTCATCCTCATCTTTTATTAAATATTGTGCAACAGTTTGAACAGGTTTATCACTCTCATATCCTGATACCTACACCCCAATAGCCACAAACATATAAATAAATTATCAACACCTATTTATATAACAAGTACACCAATTAATGGTTATTAAGTGAATGATGTAAAAACGAGAGAGATACCTGTATCCCATCTATGGGAAGTCCTGTGATGTACATAATGTCTTCGAGACCAAAATCAAGATGGTAATCAAGATGGGAAGTCTCTTTAAACTTAAAGCAGTTAATATTGCAATCATAATAATCAACTAAAGCGGTAATCATCTGCCAATTTTGCCTCAAAAACACATCTTTTTTGATACGCAAAAAGTATTTGAAGCAAGTTTTGTTAACTGCATCATAAACTCTTGTATCCACATTTCAACAGTTGGTTGTTTGATTTGTGCAGATATCAATCACATTCATGGCTCCACCAGAACAAATAATACAAAGCACCATGCACTTAAACAATTTTACCTCTTGGAATGTGGATACAAGAGTTTATGATGCAGTTAACAAAACTTGCTTCAAATACTTTTTGCGTATCAAAAAAGATGTGTTTTTGAGGCAAAATTGGCAGATGATTACCGCTTTAGTTGATTATTATGATTGCAATATTAACTGCTTTAAGTTTAAAGAGACTTCCCATCTTGATTACCATCTTGATTTTGGTCTCGAAGACATTATGTACATCACAGGACTTCCCATAGATGGGATACAGGTATCTCTCTCGTTTTTACATCATTCACTTAATAACCATTAATTGGTGTACTTGTTATATAAATAGGTGTTGATAATTTATTTATATGTTTGTGGCTATTGGGGTGTAGGTATCAGGATATGAGAGTGATAAACCTGTTCAAACTGTTGCACAATATTTAATAAAAGATGAGGATGAGGTCAGAGCTAGGGAATTGTTTCAGGGGAAAGTTGGAATTAATTGCTACGGTGTTTGTTTACAAAAATTGAAGAAAGCCTATGAAGTTGTCCCTAAAGATATTACTGAGTTGGATTTACAGCGATATATTAAGGCATATCTTCTTTACTTGTTGGGAACTGTGCTTTTTACCAATGCTTCCAATACCGTTCCAGTGTTGTATTTACCGCTGCTAGACTTAGAGAGGATAGATAATTATGCCTGGGGGGCAGCAGCACTTGCAACTATAAAACATTCGATGAATAGAAAAAAAAAGAACGGGCAAATCAAAAGCTTGTGTGGTTTTTCATACGCACTTTTGGTAAGATCTTTAGATAGTAATGGTAATTAATCATTTCAATTTATAATAAATTATTGGTGGTTGTTGACAACTTTTGTGCATTATTTTTTCTTGTAGGTATTTGCATTAGAGCGATTGCCATGCCTACGCAATTCACTTGTTCGACCATCCCAATATCCTTTGATGTTAGGGTGGATGGACACAGCGTTATTTAAGGATAGTCAGAACGTAATCACGATGAAAAAACATTGGAAAGACCTTAAAAGTATGAAGAAGGAAGACGTAAGTTATCTTTTTTGCTTTCTCATTGAGAGACTAGGTTTCATAGCAACAAATTTGTATGTGCTTGGTAGGATAGTTTCAGTTACGTTTTTTACTAGATACCACCGGTGGGAGCTGGCTTTAAATTTGTCTATTTTCTATTAGAGGAGTGCTAGGATCACACTCTGTAACACACTCTTTTAACACACACCACTTATAATTAGCCAAGTCATTTATTTTTTCAATTCTCTTACCTGTTAACCTGATGTTCAGGTTGCAAAATAACCTTTTGAAAAAACAAAATAAAAAAAATTGAATGTGTCTGAGATGTTCTAAAACGAAAAACTGCAATCTTCTCCCATCAATCTGGCTTCCTCTTTTCCGATATGTCTCCATGCTCTTAAGGTCGTTTTTATAATCATCGCTTTTGTGATTTCTATAATCTTTTTCGCGCTCTCTATTAGTCACCGCCAGCCACCGATATGTGAAAAGTTCCGACAGCTTTTCTGTCTCTGTCGTTCAAAGTTCTATCCATAGTCCATGTTTGTTGCAGGTGTTATCCAGATCTGTTTCTAAATTAGGGTATTTTTTAGGAGTAGTGATTCTATTTTTTGTTGGGTTCATTCTCTTTTGTATCAGGGGCAATCTTTATGCTTGAGTTTTTTTACATATCATTGGGCGAGAAAATAGAAACAGTCTCTAATTCCCTTCCATTGTCAATTAACAGTTCTCGATGGTGTTGTCGGTGATTCAAATTGCATACATAGTTATGAGTTCTAATTTTTAACTATGTAGTTAATTTTGTGTTTTAACAGGTCGATTGGCAGCCTTATGTGCTGCCCGAGCGTACTGTCATGTTGCCTTCAGATCGCATGAGTCAGTTATGGATGAGATACGCATGTGTCCCATGCATATGTTTTGACGCTGTCACAATTAATCGCACAGATCTATGTTTTAAGCAATTAGGATTGGTGAAAGAAGATCTGTGTGATCGTTTGCCTCGTTTCAAAAAAACGAGAACAAAACAACAGAGCAAACATAAAGGTAAAGATTGGAGATCGTTCAATAAGGTATACACTGACTATAATAATAAATGGAGGAGGCGAAATATTTCTATTGTGAAGAGAGATTTTCAGTTTGATGGGCAACTTATAAATGATTCACAAGATGAGATGCAAGACCACAATTCTGGTATAATTATTTCCTATATCTTTGCTAATCATTTTTTATCATCATATTTTTTAACATCATAATCCTAATCATTTTTTTATCATCATAACTTAAAAATGATACCACACATTCCCCAGAGACTGATGGTCCAAGAGAATCCTCTTCAGAACATGAGATTTCAGACCATAATTCTGGTATAATTATTTCCTATATCTTTGCTAATCATTTTTTTATCATCATATTTTTTTAACATCATAATTCATTTTTTTTTAATCTTTTTTGCAGATAGAGATGATACGGCAACTTCCTCTTTTCCGGAAATGGCTGTTGAAAATGATGGTGGTAGTGACACTTTGCTGGGAATGGATGTTATAAATGATGGGCCTGGACCACAACCACTGGATCAGCAGAGGCCAGAAACCACTTCCGAGGAACCGGAGCCTGAAACTGCTGCCAATGCAGCTTCGGATGATGCGGATGATACGAGGGCACCACATAAGACTGCTCGTTATAGTCGTATTCTTGCTGAGTTGTCGCGTGTATCACCACCACAGCATGCGAAGCGGAAGATTAAACCTGTGGAACCTTTTGTTCATCCCAGTTCCCACAACAAGGCTATGCGAAAGAAATTGGCACGATAATGTTTTAAATAATATAGAGTTTTAATTTTAAATAATCCTTTTGTTGTTGATGTTGAATTGTGCTTACGCACGGGACATAATCGTTCAATCATATGGATATTGATGATGTGCTAATTAACTATACTTACGGTTTTGGTCTCATATCTTCATTTACGGCAGAAGTTATATTTATTAAGTTGAGTTTAGTTATAAAATTTTACAGGAAAGACTTTCTCCCTAAGTGGAATTGGTGGAATGCCTGCAAAAGTAACTTGACAATTTAGGCCACTAATACATTTTGTTTTCTTTCTTTTTTTTTCCCTTTTTTCAAAAAATAAACTAGATTTTTCATTGCATATGTGACTATTCTATTTTTTTTTTAAGATTATTCTGAGTGTGTATATATATATATATATATATATATATATATATATATATATATATATATATATATATATATATATATTTGCAATTGCACAAACACCATCCAATGGCTCACGCTGTAACACATTCAATTTTTCACCCGAAACTGCAGAAATAAGTCCGGATGATCAAAGATCTATTTCTTCAGTATATCAGAGAAAAAATCAGAGAAAAAAGCAAAAGACAAGTAAGAAGTAGAAATATTTTCAATTGTGAATTAATTCATTGAATTCGAGCATGAAACATATAGTGTTCTAATTAACTATACTTACGGTTTTGGTCTCATATCTTCATTTACGGCAGAAGTTATATTTATTAAGTTGAGTTTAGTTATAAAATTTTACAGGAAAGACTTTCTCCCTAAGTGGAATTGGTGGAATGCCTGCAAAAGTAACTTGACAATTTAGGCCACTAATACATTTTGTTTTCTTTCTTTTTTTTTCCCTTTTTTCAAAAAATAAACTAGATTTTTCATTGCATATATGACTATTCTATTTTTTTTTTTAAGATTATTCTGAGTGTGTATATATATATATATATATATATATTTTTGCAGTTGCACAAACACCATCCAATGGCTCACGCTGTAACACATTCAATTTTTCACCCGAAACTGCAGAAATAAGTCCGGATGATCAAAGATCTATTTCTTCAGTATATCCGGGAAAAAATCAGAGAAAAAAGCAAAAGACAAGTAAGAAGTAGAAATATTTTCAATTGTGAATTAATTCATTGAATTCGAGCATGAAACATATAGTGTTCTTTATGGCAATACTTCCGTGCCCGTTTGTGTGATCCACCTTTTATACTACGAGGCATTAGATGCTCCTGAGGAAGGTGGAGGAAAGGTTGGTTCTATATTACATTACATTATTACATTTACAATTACCATGATGACCTTTGTCTACTTTGAATAATTCTTCGGAATCTGCAATTCGGAGTACCACTTTGCCTACTAATAGATTATAATAATGTTAATTGTTTGTATATAGTCTTTACTGGTTGTTATTATATTATTATTAATGTATATTGATATAGGTTGACTAGTATATTAGTGTACATTAATATAGGATGATCAGTTGCCTAATTTAAGGCATTGTAGTTTTGTATATATTGCTCCATCAGAGAATGAAAAAGAGGCGGAATCAAATTCCTTTATGGTATCAGCAGACTAGGGTTCTTTCTCTCTAGCTTCCGCAACTCTAAACTGCAAGCCGTCATTCTCCTTCCTCCTCCTCTCTAATTTGCCGCCCACTCACCATGTCTACCCCTTCAAAAAATTCTGAAACTACCAAATATCATCCTGCCTTATCTATCTCCAACGTGAAGTAGTCTCTTATTCCCATCACCTTGGACTTAGAATCATCACAGCATCATTCATGGGTGGCACTATTCAAAGTTCAAGCAAGGGTACATGATGTGCTTGAACATATCATCCCACCTACGGAGACAGAAGCGATCGCGGCGTATGAACAGACCAAGGCCGCTGATCTCCCTCTCTGGAAGCGGCTTGATGCAGTAGTTTTACAGTGGATTTATGCCACTGTCTCAACTGATATGTGGTACCATCGTCTTTATTAGAGTATCTCACCTCTAATATTCTTCTTTATCAAATATTATCATTTGATATCCTTCTTTATTAGAATCCACATGATTCTAATATCCGACTCAAATGTGAATGTACACATATCAAATAATGATGATAACACTACACATCTACTCATGAATAATAGGCCACTCATCCCTATTATTCTTTCTCAATTCTCATCAAATTCACATCATCATATCATCATTAAGGTATACATTCAAGCACACATATCATAAAGTAATTCATTTATCTCAACTCAATTAGGCATACAATTATTATTATCAATCACTAAATAATAACCTTCACCATAATCAATCATCACGTAATCAAGTCATATATATATATATATACTCCAATTAAACATCAACACCAACAGTTAATCATTGCAAAAGAATACCAATGAAACATGTTATTATACTCCAATTGTAAGACCCAAGATTTCACTGTACAGTTTTCTAAGGAACTCTAGTGTCGGCTGCGAGTTTTAGGGTTTTTGGTGAGGCGGTTTTGTGAAGATCGTCACATTAATGAGATTTTTGCTGAAACGGAGCCTGTTTTGTGCTCGTGCGCTGGAAAGGCACAGACTTTTGGGTTGTAGTCTTCTTTTAAGTATGAGGAGATTTCTGTGGTCTTAGAATAACGAGTTTTGGATTATTCTTGTTTTTGGAAAAACGAGTAAGATTTTACCCGCGGATGGAAAATCTTACTGCGTCTGTTTTAAGTGAGGTTTCGGATGGGAGTTTTATATATCTGCGCGAGTTAGGATATATCCTGAGATTAATTTTCTGAGGTATGGAAGAAAATTACAGTCGCGGAAAAAGATTCGGCGATAAGTTTTGGAAATGTGAAACGTTAGACGTTCTTTCCGTAGGTTTTCTGTTTTGGTGAGTTTCGTTCGTCGCGGCGCGCGAGAGCTGAACGTGTGAGTGTTTCTATGAGGTTTTGAGTTTTACCTCAAGTGGATTTGGTTTGGTTTGATCCAATGGCTAGGGTTTTGTCTTGGCAATGTGTTTTTGATCCAATGGCCACCATGGACCAAGAGTAATAGTAAGGAGGTTTATGTTTTGTTGACTTGGAAAAGGAAGAAAATTTATCAAAGACTCTCTTCTTTCTCTCTTGGCCGTGGCTTTCTTTTCCTTTCCCTTCCTTGAGCAAAATTTCAATTCTTCACCATTTTCCTTGGATTTCAAGCTTGGAAGCTCTAAGGGAAATTGTAGAGAAGCTTTTTCTAAGGTAACTTGATCCATTCCTTTCTCTTTACTAGCCAAGCTCATGTAGTTTAGTGAGATTTTTATGATTATGTTCTTGGGAGAAATTTCATAAGAATTGGTTGTGAATGGTTTTTGTTCCATGAAAGTTGTTCATGAGGGTTTAGTAAGCATGTGTAGGCTTTGTTAGTTCAATTTTCCATGAGTTGGTGGAAATCTCATGAGAAAAGTTAGGGTTTTGAGTTGTTTATGTATTGATCAATTACATGAGGTTATGTGGTAAGGTTTTGAAAAGAAAAGTTGTCTTTGAACCTTTGAGCAAAAGGGAAATGCGTTGTATGGTTTTGTTTTGGAAAATCCGATGAAAAATATTTTGAGGTTTATGAAAATATTTCCTAAGTGTTTTGGGTAGTGTTTTGGGGCCAAAATGGTTTAAAACTATTGTGACATGTGGTGTCGCTTTGTACTTTGAAAACATGTTTGAAAATGATTACCGGACGGTTAAGGCCCGTAACAAAACTTGTGCTTGGGTTTGGTTTTGATTTTGGAAATGAAAATCAAATAACTTGCACTCGAAGCAACCAACATGCTTTCGGAAATGTGTTGCTTGCTTATGAAAATGGTTTGCTTTTATGCTTTGAAAAAGTGTTGGGAACTAATAGAATCAAACTAGGTTTGGGTGGAAAAAGGTGGTGTGAGTTGCTGTCTTGTGCTGTCATGACAGGTGCAACTCGCTGGGCGAGTGGTTACTCGCCAGGGCGAGTGTCACAGGTCCTGACAACACGCCAGGGCGAGCTCCAGAGCGAGTAAGACCAGTACTCTCTGCCTTCACTCGCCACCAACTCGCCAGGGCGAGCTCTGGGAGTTGAGATTTTGGATTCTGATTTCTAAACTTGGTTTTTAGCTTTCTAATCCCTTTTATTAATTTGTGGAAGTGGTTGGGATTGGAAACGAGTTTTTCGGGTACTCGGAAAGTACGTAGCTTGTAACGCAAGAAAACGGCCATTTTGTATTTCAAATTATTTAAGACTTTGGCCTATTGTTTTGGGTCCTAAAAATAGTACAGATAACTCATGGTGGTCGATCAATACGATAGATTTTGGTATGGTATCCGAAAGAGTGGATTTTCCTTAGGAACCTTTAGGTTTTGGGGTTTTGGTGTAGTTTCAATACTATTGGTTAGAGAACAATGTATTGATTGTTGCGCTGCTTGTTTTAGGAAGCGCGTTGTGTTGTTTGAGCGTGTGTTGTTGACGGAAGCTTGCCGAGGTAAGGGCATCACTTTATTTCTGTCTTTTCACTGAGTTATAACATGTTTGTTGGTTATTTTCGGTGATGCGTGTTTGTGTGTTTGGCATGTATGTGTTATGTATTCTCGTGATGAGAAAGTGTTTACAATACGTGCGTTGTTTTACATATGATTGGAGATGTATGTATGAACATGTGGGTGAATACATATGATTGGAAATGTATGTATGTTTGTTGTGGTTTGTTACATATGATTGGATATGTATGTATGTTGTTGGGATGATTTACATATGCTAGGGAGGTATGTATTTGTTGCATTAGTATACATGGGAAATCGTACGCTCATGCATTGTTAGTGCGTAGTTGCGGAAGTGGACTACGAAGTGTAGTTGCGGGAGTGGACTACGAGGTGTGGTTGCAGGAGTGGACCCACCTGATTCTTATAGGGTTTTATTGAGTTCAACACATGGTTGCGGGAGTGGACCATGGGGTGTGATTGCGGGAGTGGATCCACCTAAATCTTGTGTGATTTAGTTGAGTTCGATACATGGTTGCGGGAGTGGACCATGGGGTGTGATTGCGGGAGTGGATCCACCTTAACCTTGTGACCTTGTTGAGTTTGATACATGGTTGCGGGAGTGGACCATGGGGTGTGATTGCGGGAGTGGATCCACCCTAACCTTGTGATTTCATTGGTGATTTAGTAGGGGTTGGACCTACAGTTCTGGAGCTCATGCATTGTGGTAGCTAGGGTTAGTACCACGCATTGTAGAGGTTGCATTATAGGCTATGTGTGCATTGCTTATATGAACCCGTTGGTGGGAATTGCTTTGTTGGTTAAGAGCTTTCTCTTGTGTTTCGTGGAAATTTGTTATGTGTACATCTTTCGCACCGGTTATATATATACATACTATATATTTTGTGGTGACCCCTTTCTTTCATTTGCGGGCTCATCCCACCCAGATGATGGGTTAGGTCGTGGCGACGACGGTGGCTGTTCCAGACCCCAGTGAGCGGTTGGAGTCGTAGCCTAGAATAGTTAGACTATGCGCCGGTGTGTTTTGTGCACCGTGCTTTTTGGTTAGCATAGGATTTCTAACTTGTTTGATACTTAGACTTGGATTGTAATTATTCAGGAAATACACTTTGCTTGTCGAAGCACCTTTTAGCAATGAGTTCCTTGTATATTTGAATGCCGGTTCATTTAAAATCTTTTATGCGCACTCTGAGTGTTAGTTGAAAAAGAAAAAAAAAAAAAATAATGCCCTTTTTGGCTTGCGAAAAACGGGGTGTTACATTTTGGTATCAGAGCACGGCTTTAAATCTTCAAAGGGAAAGTGTATACTTGAGTCGTTAGTCCAGAGTCGGTTAGAACATAACTAGAGTCGTGTTAGTTCTAGTGTATGTTTGGTGTCGGGTCTTGTGTTAGTAATCCGTTGAGTGAGTTTTCTGTTGAGATTCAGAATTGTTTGATTAAGGATCTAATCAAAAGGATTGGTATGTACAGGGAATCATGCCGCCAAGAAGGGCGAATCCAGTTCCTGTAGTACCAGAGGTTGATGTGAATCAGATGGCTTATGCCATGCATACCATGGCAGCTGCTGTGACTGCGCAAACTCATGCTAAGGCGCAGAGGGATGCAGAGAAGCGTGAGAGGGAGATTATAGCTGCTGCATCTCAGGTTCTTACGAGTTTCAATCAGCAGACTCCTCCAAAGTTTAATGGGGAGGGAGGTTCGGAAACTGCTGACTTGTGGCTCCAAACTGTGGAGAGAATATTCGGGGCAATTCATTGTCCAGAAGGAGAGAAGGTGGTGTTAGCTACCTATCAGTTGCAGGGTAGTTCTGAATATTGGTGGGGAAACACCAGGCTCATTATGGGAAATGCTGATGAGGAGGTAAATTGGGAGAACTTCAAGAGGAGGTTCTTAGCTAAGTACTTTCCCGAGACTGCGAGGGAGAGGTACGGAGAGGAATTCCTGCAGCTGCGGCAGGGGGGCATGAAAGTGGAAGCCTATGCCAAAAAGTTTGAATCACTGTCCCGTTACTTCCGCTTCTTTAGGGATGGGATAGATGAGACCTATATGTGTCGTCGCTTCCAGGATGGTTTGAGATATGAACTGCAAGATGCAGTGGTGCCGTTGGGTATTCGTCAGTTTCAAGTCTTGGTAGAGAAGTGCCAAGAGGTGGAGGATATGAGGAAGAAGCGGGAGAACCGCCAGGGTGATTTTAGTGTTGGAGGACCTAGTAATTCAAGTGGTCAGAATCCGAGTTCGGGTCAAAATAAGAGGAAGCAAGGGGATATGTCTGGTAACCGTTCCCAAAATAATAGAGGATCAGGTCACTCTGAGAATCAAGAGACTCAGGGGAGTCGGGGTGGAGGGAAGCAAGGTTGCTTCAGATGTGGACAAGCGGGACATTATGCAAACGAATGTCCGAGTCCGGGGAATATTTGTTTCAACTGTCGGAAACCGGGTCATTTTGCTAGGGATTGCAAAGCCCCAAAGGCCGGGACGTCGGCAGATGTGGCACAAGGAGTTCGACCCGCTGCTAGAGGAGGTGCTTACTGTATGGGCACTGGAGTGAACGGTCAGACCGGTAATGCCAGGCATGAGGATTACTAGTTGCAGGTAACACTTTACTGCATTGATTATTGTTTGAGGGCAACCCACTCTTGTATGTTTGGATGTATGCTGTTTGTTTGGGTCTTGGTTATAAGTCGTGTTGTTTGGAATTGACTAGTTTTGCTAACCTTAGTGGTGCACAGAGAGTGCTGTGTTTCTTTTTGGAGGGTAGCTAGTCACTACTTCGCGTGAACCTAGTGGTTTAGGCTACGTCGCGGAGGCAAAAGAGTGGATTTCGGAAAATTTTTGTGTGAACCTTTGGAATTTTGAGGGGTGAACTCGTTGAGAGTTGCGGTTGGTGCACGGTTGCGCCAGTGTGTTGGTGAGAGTATCTGTGTGACTTCACCCGGTGTTAGCATCTGTGTGGCTGCACCTAATCCTGAGGGATTTTGTTGTGTTGGAGAGGGTAATAATTAGTTGAGTTGTTACTCTTATCTTTAGTTTCGAGGACGAAACTTCTTTTTGGAGGGTAGTAATGTAAGACCCAAGATTTCACTGTACAGTTTTCTAAGGAACTCTAGTGTCGGCTGCGAGTTTTAGGGTTTTTGGTGAGGCGGTTTTGTGAAGATCGTCACATTAATGAGATTTTTGCTGAAACGGAGCCTGTTTTGTGCTCGTGCGCTGGAAAGGCACAGACTTTTGGGTTGTAGTCTTCTTTTAAGTATGAGGAGATTTCTGTGGTCTTAGAATAACGAGTTTTGGATTATTCTTGTTTTTGGAAAAACGAGTAAGATTTTACCCGCGGATGGAAAATCTTACTGCGTCTGTTTTAAGTGAGGTTTCGGATGGGAGTTTTATATATCTGCGCGAGTTAGGATATATCCTGAGATTAATTTTCTGAGGTATGGAAGAAAATTACAGTCGCGGAAAAAGATTCGGCGATAAGTTTTGGAAATGTGAAACGTTAGACGTTCTTTCCGTAGGTTTTCTGTTTTGGTGAGTTTCGTTCGTCGCGGCGCGCGAGAGCTGAACGTGTGAGTGTTTCTATGAGGTTTTGAGTTTTACCTCAAGTGGATTTGGTTTGGTTTGATCCAATGGCTAGGGTTTTGTCTTGGCAATGTGTTTTTGATCCAATGGCCACCATGGACCAAGAGTAATAGTAAGGAGGTTTATGTTTTGTTGACTTGGAAAAGGAAGAAAATTTATCAAAGACTCTCTTCTTTCTCTCTTGGCCGTGGCTTTCTTTTCCTTTCCCTTCCTTGAGCAAAATTTCAATTCTTCACCATTTTCCTTGGATTTCAAGCTTGGAAGCTCTAAGGGAAATTGTAGAGAAGCTTTTTCTAAGGTAACTTGATCCATTCCTTTCTCTTTACTAGCCAAGCTCATGTAGTTTAGTGAGATTTTTATGATTATGTTCTTGGGAGAAATTTCATAAGAATTGGTTGTGAATGGTTTTTGTTCCATGAAAGTTGTTCATGAGGGTTTAGTAAGCATGTGTAGGCTTTGTTAGTTCAATTTTCCATGAGTTGGTGGAAATCTCATGAGAAAAGTTAGGGTTTTGAGTTGTTTATGTATTGATCAATTACATGAGGTTATGTGGTAAGGTTTTGAAAAGAAAAGTTGTCTTTGAACCTTTGAGCAAAAGGGAAATGCGTTGTATGGTTTTGTTTTGGAAAATCCGATGAAAAATATTTTGAGGTTTATGAAAATATTTCCTAAGTGTTTTGGGTAGTGTTTTGGGGCCAAAATGGTTTAAAACTATTGTGACATGTGGTGTCGCTTTGTACTTTGAAAACATGTTTGAAAATGATTACCGGACGGTTAAGGCCCGTAACAAAACTTGTGCTTGGGTTTGGTTTTGATTTTGGAAATGAAAATCAAATAACTTGCACTCGAAGCAACCAACATGCTTTCGGAAATGTGTTGCTTGCTTATGAAAATGGTTTGCTTTTATGCTTTGAAAAAGTGTTGGGAACTAATAGAATCAAACTAGGTTTGGGTGGAAAAAGGTGGTGTGAGTTGCTGTCTTGTGCTGTCATGACAGGTGCAACTCGCTGGGCGAGTGGTTACTCGCCAGGGCGAGTGTCACAGGTCCTGACAACACGCCAGGGCGAGCTCCAGAGCGAGTAAGACCAGTACTCTCTGCCTTCACTCGCCACCAACTCGCCAGGGCGAGCTCTGGGAGTTGAGATTTTGGATTCTGATTTCTAAACTTGGTTTTTAGCTTTCTAATCCCTTTTATTAATTTGTGGAAGTGGTTGGGATTGGAAACGAGTTTTTCGGGTACTCGGAAAGTACGTAGCTTGTAACGCAAGAAAACGGCCATTTTGTATTTCAAATTATTTAAGACTTTGGCCTATTGTTTTGGGTCCTAAAAATAGTACAGATAACTCATGGTGGTCGATCAATACGATAGATTTTGGTATGGTATCCGAAAGAGTGGATTTTCCTTAGGAACCTTTAGGTTTTGGGGTTTTGGTGTAGTTTCAATACTATTGGTTAGAGAACAATGTATTGATTGTTGCGCTGCTTGTTTTAGGAAGCGCGTTGTGTTGTTTGAGCGTGTGTTGTTGACGGAAGCTTGCCGAGGTAAGGGCATCACTTTATTTCTGTCTTTTCACTGAGTTATAACATGTTTGTTGGTTATTTTCGGTGATGCGTGTTTGTGTGTTTGGCATGTATGTGTTATGTATTCTCGTGATGAGAAAGTGTTTACAATACGTGCGTTGTTTTACATATGATTGGAGATGTATGTATGAACATGTGGGTGAATACATATGATTGGAAATGTATGTATGTTTGTTGTGGTTTGTTACATATGATTGGATATGTATGTATGTTGTTGGGATGATTTACATATGCTAGGGAGGTATGTATTTGTTGCATTAGTATACATGGGAAATCGTACGCTCATGCATTGTTAGTGCGTAGTTGCGGAAGTGGACTACGAAGTGTAGTTGCGGGAGTGGACTACGAGGTGTGGTTGCAGGAGTGGACCCACCTGATTCTTATAGGGTTTTATTGAGTTCAACACATGGTTGCGGGAGTGGACCATGGGGTGTGATTGCGGGAGTGGATCCACCTAAATCTTGTGTGATTTAGTTGAGTTCGATACATGGTTGCGGGAGTGGACCATGGGGTGTGATTGCGGGAGTGGATCCACCTTAACCTTGTGACCTTGTTGAGTTTGATACATGGTTGCGGGAGTGGACCATGGGGTGTGATTGCGGGAGTGGATCCACCCTAACCTTGTGATTTCATTGGTGATTTAGTAGGGGTTGGACCTACAGTTCTGGAGCTCATGCATTGTGGTAGCTAGGGTTAGTACCACGCATTGTAGAGGTTGCATTATAGGCTATGTGTGCATTGCTTATATGAACCCGTTGGTGGGAATTGCTTTGTTGGTTAAGAGCTTTCTCTTGTGTTTCGTGGAAATTTGTTATGTGTACATCTTTCGCACCGGTTATATATATACATACTATATATTTTGTGGTGACCCTTTCTTTCATTTGCGGGCTCATCCCACCCAGATGATGGGTTAGGTCGTGGCGACGACGGTGGCTGTTCCAGACCCCAGTGAGCGGTTGGAGTCGTAGCCTAGAATAGTTAGACTATGCGCCGGTGTGTTTTGTGCACCGTGCTTTTTGGTTAGCATAGGATTTCTAACTTGTTTGATACTTAGACTTGGATTGTAATTATTCAGGAAATACACTTTGCTTGTCGAAGCACCTTTTAGCAATGAGTTCCTTGTATATTTGAATGCCGGTTCATTTAAAATCTTTTATGCGCACTCTGAGTGTTAGTTGAAAAAGAAAAAAAAAAAAAATAATGCCCTTTTTGGCTTGCGAAAAACGGGGTGTTACACCAATCACATGTAAAATTCAAACACCTCATATCATAATCATCCAAAAAATTAGGATTAAGACTCTTTCTACCATTTAAGACTCATTACAATACCCCTTCTACATGCAAGACCCCTTCTATCATGCAGTACCCCTTCTATCATGCAGTACCCCTTCTATAGGTATGACCCCTTCTATCATGCAGAACACTTCTACAGACAAGACCCCTTCTATCATGCAGAATACTTCTACAGGTAAGACCCCTTCTATTATGCAGAATATTTTCTACAGGTAATACCCCTTCTATCATGCAGAATACTTTCTACAGGTAATACCCCTTCTATTATGCAGAATACTTCTACAGGTAAGACCCCTTCTATTATGCAGAATATTTCCTACAGGTAATACTCCTTCTATCATGCAGAATACTTTCTACAGGTAATACCCCTTCTATTATACAAAATGTTTCATGGATAAGAACACTAAAAAATACTCATTTTCTTTTCATGTTATAAATCATAAATGAGCTTCCTTTAAGTTAACACATATGATTATACACATAAAAACACCATTAGATTCACAGATCTGCACCATTTCATACCATAAAGTAAGAATTTACACATTTACTCAAAAACTCATAAAGCTCAAGAAATTCAATTCAAACATCTACAAATTCCCATTTTTCCCTTTAAATTCGTATACACATCATAGTATAGGTTCATTAAACATGTTAGGAACAACAAAATCAACTTTCTTTAAAAAAAATCTCCCACCCCAAAAACGAAAATGAGTGGAGAAAGTTTGGGAACGGAGAAATCGACATTCTCCCCTTTCTCGGATCACCCATGACTATGAATCTACTCTCTTACCTGAGATCGGTTGAAAACTCTAGTCCTTCCTCTTGATTCTCCCCTCTTACTCTTGCCCTAGCTCTTCTCTTCTCTTCCTTCTCTCTACTTCTCCAAGAACATGAGAAAATGAACTTTCTCTTACTAATTTGCCTTTAAGTAGCGCCCCACTTTGGTCTTAGGCCCAATGGCTTAAGGCCCATTAACACGGTACACTCGCTCGTTACTTAACATTTCGCGGTAAAACTAATTATTCTACACTATCGTCTAATAAAATATTCTACCTCACTAAAATATAAATAATTAAACTTAAAACGACCAATAAATAAAATGAGATGTTACAACCCGGACTCGTGGTGGATTCGTAAGAGTATACCAAAATGATTTGCAAGAGAGTTTCAGTACACATGTCACATGAGGTTTGTGTGTGCCAAGAAGATGAAGAGTATTCAACTAATACTGTCACACATGATTAAACAAAAATAAATGATAAACATGTTAATTTATGATACTATGGAAGGGCTTTTTCTCCGTGATGTCTTAAAATACACACAAAATGCTTGTCTATATATAAACTAAAGGAGAAAGAGAAAAAATTAAGAAAATATAATAAAATTGATGAAGTGTATTTGAGATTTGATTTTTCAGGGACAAATTGCATGGATAGCAAATGAGAAGAAAAAACAGACACTTCACACATGGTTATATATGACCTGAACTCGTGGTGGATTTGTAAGAATATACCAAAATGATTTGCTATGAAGTTTCATACATACTCCAGATGAGATTAGTGTGTTACAAGATGAAGTGTATTCGGCAAATGTTGTCACATATGATAAAATTGTAAATAAAAGATAAAATTGAATGAAAAAAGGTGCACAAGAACTTAATATGCTTCTATATCTAAATAAATAAATAACTTAGGCTAAAATTTTGTTAAGGAGAAAAAATAAAAACAAAATACTAGGTGAGGATAAACCTAACCTAAAAACTAAAATAAATATAAAATTAAAATTAAAGGATGTTATTTCCATTCCATCTATATATAAATAAACATATATAGATATATTTTATTATAGTTAAATTTGAGTGATATTTAAAATACTCCACATTTATTTGGTCAAACAAAAATTAATATTTTCAGTTGAAAAGAACTATTTTATTGTTATGATAATATATATACATATATATATATATATATATATATATATATATATATATTTAAATTCATATGGTATTTAAAATAATAATTTTTGGTCAAACAAAATTTAATGATATAAGTTGAATATCAAGAAAACCTGCAAACAGAAAAAGTTGGGTGGGCTAGGCTTTAGGGATCTTAGAGCTCTCAATGAAGCTCTCCTTGCTAAACAAGGGTGGAGGATTATCACCGAACCCCAATCCCTTATGGCCAGAACTCTTAAAGCTAAATACTTCCCACACTGCAACTTTTTTCAAGCTAAACAAGGGTCCAAGAAGGATTCTCAAGAAGGGTTGTTTTGGGATTGTGGGTAATGGCCACAATATAAAGATTTGGGAGGATAGATGGATTAACCCTCAGGCAGGAAACTCTACCTGGACCCCTAAACCTGACAACACTCTTCTCTTGCTACTGTCACTAACTTAATTGATCCTACTCACAACTCTTGGAACACTCAACTCATCACCCAAACTTTCTGGCCCATTGAAGCCAACTGGATTCTCCAAATGCCCCTCCCTCCAATACATAAGATATAATCAGCTGGCAAGGAACCAAGGATAGGATTTATACTGTTAGAAATGGCTACAATTCTCAAATTGAGTGGGATTTATCAAACACAAAGCAACCCCAAGTCAGCAACTACCAAGAGGAAAACAACATTTGGAATAACCTGTGGAAAATTGAAGCCCCCCTAAACAAATTCATCTCATATGGAGAATTTTGAATAAGGTTATCCCTGTCAAAGCAAACCTCCTAACCAAGGGCATCACTTGTGACTCTCTCTGCCCTAGATATAATCACATTCCTGAAACTATTGACCACACCTTTCTCCACTGTGAATGGACTGGACTAATTTGGTTCTATTCACCCCTAACCATCACTACAACTAGTGTGCAGACTCCTACTTTTGTTGATTGGTTTATCTACATGTTAAACAACGTTACAAAGGACAACATACAAATCATCGCTACTATTACTTACAGTATTTGGCTAGCTCGCAACAATATGATTTTTAAAGGGCTCAATATACCTGCAAACGAAGCCGTTGATCGCGCCGTAAAAACCCTCCATGATTGCCACCACCACTGCTCTGAAGATCGCCTTAGATTCACCAAGTCGAACACCTCTGTCAGTCGTAAAAATAATTGCTAGAGTCCCCCTCCCTTGAACTTCCACAAACTCAACGTGGACGCTCATTTTCGTGATGTGGCCGTTGGGGATTTGGACTGGTCTTGAGGAGGGTTGATGGCTGCTGCAATGGGGCGGGGACGCGGGTTTGTTTCGTTTCGCTCGATGTGGATATGGCGGAAGCTACCGGTTTGCACGAAGCCCTTCAGTTTGTGGCAACTAATCATCTTAGCAACATAATCATCGAGCTTGATGCAGAGAAAGATCGTCAATGCTTTCCAGAAGAAGTACTATCCTAGAACTAATTGGGGTCAGCTTGTCAAAACTTGCTCTAGGGTTTGCGACTAATTGGACAATTGCTCTGTCTCTTGGGTTAACGGGAAGGGTAACCAAGCAGCTCACAATCTAGCTAGATGGGCCATATCATAGCCCAATAGGGTCTGGTCCAACAATTACCCTCTATGTATAATTAAACATATCCAAAATGATATGTCTTCTGTACCTTAGTTTGTGCAATATAGTTTTTGGTTTTGATTAAAAAAAATACTATAGTTATGATATATTCATGAGTCAAACGGAATTTATCATCAAACAAACTATAAGCCTGTAAAAATAATATATAAGCTCATGAGAAAAAATATTATCAAATAAGTCTTTTTCATTATGAGCCTATAAGCTATCAACTCAAAATTTGAAATTCTCAAACAATGCTTATTAACCTTTATATAATGATGTGACGTCGAATTGAATTACTTTTTATACTCATTAATTTAACTTTTATTTATAAAAAAAAAATTGTGCGAAAATAATTAAAAAAGAAACAATTGAATAAGATATTGTATATTTTAGCGTTGTTCTAATATGGACATCTAACAAAGAGTTTTAAAGGTGGATTGTTAAAATTTAAGTAAATTATGATAAAATATGAAATCTCTTCTTGTTTTTTTTACTTTTATAAAATTCACCAAATTTTTATTTTTTTATAAATTAAGAGTATTAAAAGACATCAAAATATTAGTATTTTTATGGGATTCAAAATGCTAATTAAATGGTTCTCTAATGATTATTATGACCAATCTATCATGATTTACTCATATTTGGAACTTTGTCTAGCTAGAATTGTCTTTGATAAAAAAAATAACCACAACTAACTTCCAAACAATTAATTAAACCAAGACACAACCATATATATATATGCCAGTTTTTGTTGCAGATTATACAAAACATGATTTTCATATTCACTAATTTAAGAAAAATCATTTTTTTTTTTTAAAAGAAGTTATTAGAAAATGATTTCCTATGAAACTACTAAAAACAGTTTCTCATTTTAAACAATTTTTAGATTTTTTTCGTTTTAGATTATCTTTTTTTTAAAAAAAAACAAGTAATAAATGGATGAAATTATTTTTTTTTTTGAAGAAGAAATGGATGAAATTTTTTAAAAGTAATTATTTTGTTAAGAGTGATTTGTTCATGAAATCAGCCGCAACAAACGTCGAATAATGGTAAGATTCAAACCTGGATAATTCAAACCATAGGTCTATGATTTCTTTGTATAGTGTTATCTATACAATAAGAAATTTAAAATTGTGTTGGACTCATGGACATCCCTTGTTTGTGGATAATTAAACCACATTCTCATTTCTTTTCTCTTATTTATGGAAGATTGACTTGAGGTTGTTGAACCCTTACTAGATGAATCACTTCTTAAACTCATATTCATCATTTTGTAAGCAAACATACAAATAATGATGAAGTATGCTTAAGGATCTGAAAATAATGTGAGTTGTGATGAGAGATTGTAGCAATTACTTATATCACATAAACTATTCAAATTTAGATGAAGCTTATTAAATATCTGAACTCAACTATTTGGCTACAATAGCGTGAGCTTGAAACAAACAAAAAAACAACTAATTTTATGGTAGTATGGAAAAACTATCCCTGTGTGATGTTGTAAAATACACGCAAAATGTTTGTCAAGAAACTAAAGGAGAAAGATACAAGATTAAAATAATATGATAAAGGTGAAGAAATATATTTGAGGTTTGATCTTCGGGAGACAAATTTCATGGACTGCAGATAGAAGAAAGGAAGATGTGTCACACATGGTTATATAACCTGAACTCTTAGTAGATTTGTAAGAATATAACAAACGTCACATGAGATTGGTGTGTGACAAGAAGATGAAGAGTATTCGACAAATTTAGTTCCACATGACTAAGCAAAACAAATGAGCAAATGACTAATTTATGATAGTATGAAAGTGTTATCCCTCTGTGATGTTATAAAATACACATGAAATGTTTGTTTAGGAACTAAAGGAGAAAGAAATACAATCAGAAAAATATAATAAAGTTGTAGAAGTGTATTTGGGGGACAAATTGGATGGATAGCATATGATACGAAAGATAGAAGTTTCATGCATGTTTATATGACCTGGGCTCGTGGTAGATTTGCAAGAATATACCAAAATGATTTGCCAGGGAGTTTCTTTACACATGTCACGTGAGGTTGGTGTGTGGCAAGAAGATGAAGAGTATTTAGGAAATGTTGTCCAACATGATTGAACAAAACAAATGAGAAAACTACTAATTTATGGTAGTATGGAAGAGCTCTTCCTCACTGATGTCTTAAAATACACACAAATAACTTGTCTAGAAACTAAAGGAGAAAGAGACAATTAAAAATAATAATAAAGTCGATGAAGTGTATTTGAGATTTGATCTTTGGATGACAAATTGCATGCATATCAGATGAGAAAAAAGACAGGTGACTCACACATGGTTATATGACCATAACTCACGATGAATTCATGTGATGTCGTAAAGTACATACGAAATGTTTGTCTAGAAACTTAAAGTAGAGAGAAACGCGATTAGAAATATAATAAAGTTGAAGAAGTGTATTTTGAGATTTGATCTTTACAGGACAAATTGCATGGATAGCAGATGAGAAGACAAATGCTTTACGCATGGTTATATGACCTGTATTCATGGTAGATTTGTAGGAATATAGCAAAATTATTTACTACGAAGTTTCAATACACACTTCACATGAGATTGGTGTGTGGTAAGATGAAGAGTATACCACTACTAGTTACATCGGTTAGAATGCTTTTCTCAGGAATATAAGTTTTAGTTTTGAAGGATTAGCTTAAGTATTTTTCTAATTCAAACAATTTTTTTTATACAATATCTAACTCAAACTTGATTTCATTAGTTTAGCAATTCTCAGATCGTTTCATGGATCGACTGTTTTGTTTAATGTAGATGCTTTAGTGATGTTTGTTAATAAAGATTTTTTTTCTGTAATTCTTGGTAGTTTAGATTTCAACCGAAAGATAAATGAAGTCTAGTAAAGAAATTTCCATTCAAAATTTAAACTTGGATTTTTCCAAATGATAGATAATAAAATTTATTATCGTCTACCTAAGCTCAATCTTTTAATTCTAGTTAAAATAATAATCACGTCCACTTATCAGAGGCAACGAAGTTAAAGGGACACGGGCAAACGGAAATTCTGTGTGAATGCACATTTAATGCCTTACTTTCTATGTTTTTAACATTGCACCTAAACCAAATTAGCTATGCTCATAAAAGGGACCAAATCAGCAACATTTGGAGGAGCGTAGGAAAGAAAGAAGGCCGGGAAAAGGAAGCAATAAGCGAGTTCTTTGGAACTTTAGATGTACAAATGAGAAGCCTAGCTATGGACCAAAAAGGATGGTGATGGAGGGGAAGAGAAAAACAAACTTTCCTGCTAACAACAATCTTCACACAGCTTTCCCTCAAGCCACTCCTACTTTAAGCAAAATGTAATAATTGATCAACTCAAAAGCCACTATACAAAATCACATCAAATGTCAAAACCATCCAATTGCAAACTATCATTAGTAGACCCTGAAACCTCATTTTCTGCTCCTTGTGACTTTTTTAGCTTTGCCACAAGAACCCACATGTTGGCAAGTTCATTTTCCAGGTATGCTTCTCTTTGTTTTGACTCCTCGATCTTTCTTTGAAGCTCGGCCTCTTTCTGATCTTTATCTAAAAGAGCAGCTTCGTATGAAAGTTCCCGGTCTTTACTCAAGGCTAGTTCTCTCTTGACATCTGAGTTTGAACCACCCTGATCATTTCTTCTAAGTCTAACATGACTTTCTCTTCTCCCATTTTGGGCTGTTCCACTAGTTCTACGCGGGGTAGGTGAATTCTTGGACGCAGCTAGCTCAGCAGCTAATCTTTCATTATCGTTCATGAGTTTGGCAACTTCTTCTGACAATGCCTTAAGCTCAACAGCAGCAGCTGACGCCAGCCCTTTAGCATATGAACTCTCTTCTGCTAGTTTCTGATTCCTAACTTCAAGCTGGTCCTTTGATGCTGTTAGTTCTGCCACCCTCTGCTTTAGCTGTTCTATCTCACTTACCTAATTAAAAAGTGCACTATATTAGTGAGAATGATAATTTAGCTATATACGAAATACTTCATGCTATTTGAAGATGTTAACTAACGGCAGAATAGAAATCAACTAGAAACATCAGAAATTGGACATTTCTCGTAATCACTTTTGGTTGTAAAACTTGCAACTTAATCACTATTCAAAATTTAAAAGGTTTCCTTCACAAATGAAAAGAACTTGGGAGAAAACATTCCCAAATTGGAGTTAGAGATATAAACAATCTCAGATTGCACCTCATCATAGAGTGGTGGGATCAACATAAACTTCACCTCATTATAGGGTGAGTGTTGGAAGGAGAGTGTTATTAGCACTTCTCTTGCACCGTAAATGAAGTTATTATAGCAAGGAGTTTGCCATGCTGTTGTATCATAAGGACATTGTAGGCAGCCTTTAAGGGGGATTGCTGGAAAATTATTGACTGATCACAGCCACTCCTCTAGAGAGGAAAGAAAGGTTAAGTACTTAAAGAGCACCCGAAGGATGGCACAAGGTGAAAAAGTATACCTGTGCTTGCAAAAGAATCCCTTCATTGGCACTGTTCATGTTTCCGCTGAAATTCCCCAACTCTATTGCATCTGCCAGTTGCTGTTTCAAAGAGGCAACAGTTTCTTGCAGGCTTTTGCATTCACAGATCTGATAACGTCATATTTCACACTTAGCTAGAACATGATAAAAAAAATAGGATTTCTCATAAAAAAATTAAGCTACATTTTAACCTTCTGATTAAGCTGGTCTTGAATTACATGGTTGTCTGCTGCTTTGACCTGAATTAGCAGAATATTGTGCATTAGTTAATATCGGGCTCGTTAGGAAACAATCCTTAGTAAGGCCACATGTTCGTGTGCTAGTAATTTTAGCTGTTGAAACAGCTAAGATACCTACCAATATAAGAACATTACTATATTCTTTCAAAATATCAATTATATCAAATCATTGACATAATCACTAACTATTTCCGTTCTGATTGGAAATTACAATAATTTCATTTAAGAACTAATTGTTGTTGGAGAGTTATTGTCTATTATTTCAGGAGTTAAGTTCTGTACAGATTTGTTGCTTTACTTTCTTCTAGTATTAGGAAAGGTTCATCGCCAGTAATATATGTAGTATTTATCAAGAAATAATATTTCAAAATGTAATTTTTTCAAGTCTAATATAACGGACTTGGCCTTCCATTTGTAAAATAAGACTGCTGAATGCTACTTTTCAATTGAATTCCATCTGGAGTTCCTGTCTAATGCAATTATATGTTGAAAAAAATCAGCACATGGTAAATAACTGTTACCTCAAGTTCAAAGGATTTATCATTTAATTGTTCCATCAACTCAGCAACAGCCTGTGCTACAAAACAATCAGAGTATTGAGTTGGATTGCAAGCAAGTGAAACAAAGCAACAATGATGTCAAGTCAGCATACCTGTGATACTCCTGATTGATCTGTCTGCTCTGAAGCTATGAAATAATTAGACATTTGCTTTTCCAGCAAATCTATTTGTTCACTCTTTTCCTTAATTTCATCTTTCAACCTTTTCATCTCCGCCTTTATTATTGCAACAACAAAAAAAAACTTTCAGGAAGAACAGCTACAATGATAATTCGAATAAAAGAAAAAAGTGATAGTAACCAACATGAATCTGACTATTTTGAGGATTTTTTCTTGTTTCCTCAGACAGCCTCTTTAATGCACTGGAATGAAGAGCTACTTCTCCCAATAAAATCTTGTGCTGCTCCCTCAGAAGATCAATTTGATCAACTGATTTGATACTTGTCTAGAAATAAAAAAACAAAAGTGACATCTAATAAGGTAAAAATATAGATGTCCCGTAATATACAGTCCACATATAGGATATATATTTCTCCGTTTTTAGATTAGAAAAGTTATATCTATACAATTTACAAAGATTTGATACATATTTCTCAAACTGAAGATGACGTGTGGCAACTCTTTTCGATCTAACGATTACCAGATGATATGTAATAGTAATATTTGATAAAAAAAAAAAGAAGTAATTAATAATTTGACACATACCAAATACACAATGTTGGACACTGAGAAATTTCTATGGTAAGAAAGCGAACATTTATGCATGGAACTACACTTGAGGACAACACTGGATGCTAAATAATACATGAGTTACTACATGAATCACTTCACCAGATTTTTTATGGTAAGAAAGTGAACATTTATGCATAATTGAGGTTGTTTGTTGAAAGAATTCAGGTGACTTTTGGATTGAGGCAATAATCACTTCACCAGATTTTGTCAAAACATATGTATAGAAAGTACAGTCTGTTGGGCGTTAGCCCTCTTTTAGCACCAAAAAAAAGAAAGTACAGTCTGTTTTTTGTCATGTTTAATTAATATTAAAGTGAATGGCATTTTACAAATATTATAACTTCGAATTTTTTTCCAAAGCAGCAACAAAAAGCATAAAACAGAAGTTCATTAAATACCAAAGGTGTCTCTTGTCCCAATAAACTATCCTCCTGAATATCTTTATCCTCTCTTGCCTCGGATATATGATCGGCAGATGGAGAGCTTTCTGCGGCCAGAGAATGGGAAAGTCTGGACTCCACATGGTTACCATTGTCTGCTTGAGGTGTAGACGGTGTGCTAGTAGATTTTGCTCCACTGGATTTATCACTGGTGCCTGTTAAGGCACTTTCCCGTTTCTGATAAAAAAATAGTGAACGCACTGTTAAGTAATATAGAGTTTAGAGAGAAACACAAAGTGACGACTAGGTTTCAATAATATAGAGTGGCATTACTTCATAAAATAAGTATTACAAAGAGAATATATAATAATACCTAATGGACTAATCTAACTACCATAAAAGCCCAATAACAAAAGCCTTATTATCTAACACTTCCCCTCAAACTCACGATGCATCAACATGAAGCATCGGGAGTTTGTCAAACAAAAATTCAAAACATTTTATTCTAATACTTCCCCTCAAGCTAAAGCTTACATCTTTAAGCTTGTTACAAAATTAACCCTGAAAATAAACTAAATAAACTAATAGCATTAATCGAAGCGGGGAACCAGATTTAGATTCAGATTGCAAGCATATGTTCATCAGACAGATTGCGAGCATACGCTCACCAGACAGATTGCGAGCATACGCTCACCAAACAGATTGTAAGAACTATCTTAACTCATTAGACAGAACCAAACGAAACCAGACATAATAAATCAAACCAAACCGAATAAAACTTAACTAATCAAATATGAAATCGGACTTCAAGAAAGAAAAACACACCGTAAAACCAATGACCTATTTCTCCACTACAAGAAATATTAATACACGAGCACAAACAAACAAATATTTCACCAAGAAATCATTGCTAACCGAATTGTTGTTGCAAACATATCAATTGCAAAGATATTTCACCATCAGTAAAACAATGTCAAGAAAAAGCTAGAATTCCAACGATACACACATGGAAAGTAATAAATCTACTACACCGACAAAACCAAAAAGCAACACACTAGATGACGGGAATAAACACTCCGTAGCCACAAAAAAACAAACCGAAAGACACAAGACACTCACATCTCCTTGAAGAACACAAGCCAAAACTTACCACAATCGGAAATCACATCGAGACAGATCCAAAACGCCGCAGCACAATCTCAACAGAACAAATACATTCCCAAATGTTTGGGAATTCAACAGCAGAAACAACAAGTAATTCAAGGAGGGTCAGACCATGCTCTCGATATCAGTGCTCCCAACAACAACAGCAGATGAATTGGTTAAGTTTTGGCTGAATACAAATGAGAAAAATGAAGGCACAACAGATGATCGTCTCAGAGTTCATCTAAACTATGGTCGGAAGGTTCCATCACCCTCTTCTTGATGATGCATATGATTTCAGCATCCTTAGCTTGCATTTTTAATGCAACTTGAATTGAAAGATTTCAGAAAATATTTGCTTATTTTTATATTTTGTACTTGGTATTTCGTTTACGGTTGGTTAAATTTCATGGATATTTGACATTTGAATTTATATTATTTCTTTTTTGAACAGTGAAAATAATATAAATTCACGGTTCAAAAAAGAAATAATATAAATTCAAATGTCAAATATCCAAGAAATTTAACCAACTTTAAACAAAATACCAAGTACAAAATATAAAAATAAGCAAATATTTTATTAAATCTTTCAATTCAAGTTGCATTAAAAATGCAAGCTAAGGATGCTGAAATCATATGCATCATCAAGAAGAGGGTGATGGAACCTTCCGACCAAAGTTTAGATGAACTCTGAGACGATCATCTGATGTGCCTTCATTTTTCTCATTTGTATTCAGCCAAAACTTAACCAATTCATCTGTTGTTGTTGTTGGGAGCACAGGTATCCAATGTAGTCAAGGTCGCGTCCCTACACGTAGGATCGCACGACTTTACGTGCTCCCGGCCGGCCAAGATCGCGTTTTTGCGCTTCGCCGTAGTCAAGATCGTGTTTCCGGTGCAGGGTCGTCGTGTCGGACTGGTTTTAATCTTCAAACGGGTTGGGTTGTGCGAATCGGATCAGGTTATTTCATAACCCGAAATTCATTTCTGCAATTCTATGTTGTTAAAAGCGGCCGACGCGGCTGCAAAACGACGGCGCAAAAGAACGAAGAAGAAAAAAGCATGGTACTTAATTCAGAGTTTGATGATGGTACTGTTGCAGATGATGATGCCATAGTTCACATATTCTAAACTAGAGTAAAAAGATAATTTGATTCTAGACAAAAAAAAAAAAAAAAGAACAGAAATAGAGCTTGGAGAATTAAAGAAGAAACAAAGCTTGTACCAGAGGTGAAGCTTTGAGAAGAAACAGAAACAGACGATGAAGTAAGGGAGTATACGATGATGAGAATACGATGAAGTGAAGATTTGGATCGGTGAGAGAATACGATGGTGAGAATGGTTTGTGCGGCTAGGGTTATTTGTTAACAACAAAGGAAAGTTAAAAAAACAAATATGCCCTTACTAAAATCAATAAAATTTCAAAAATACCTTTAAAACCCATGAAAACAGAAACGCGTTCCTGACCCGAGAAGAGGATCCGCGACCCGCGCCGCACCAATCCACCGCAAACCGGGCTGGAGCGGCCGCGAACCCTAGCTGCTCCGCTCCCACCCTTCCCGTAGCGGTAGGCCTCCGTGCCGCGCTGAGACACCGGGATCCCGCCGGGATCCCACGCGATTGACTACCATGGAAAAAAGAAGAACGAGTGATGAGAAAATGAAGTAGTAGTGCGGCTGATGAGAAATGAAATAGTAGCTGGTGGCGGCTGATGATATCACGTGAGAACTAGGGTTACATATTGCTTTTATAATTGGGTATTGGGCTAGGCCCACATTGAAGTAACCAACAAACCCAAAAGGGTTAACATATTACTCTACTACTTAATATTTAAACAATCAATTAATTTTAGTCCTTGTGTTTTGAAAAGAGAATGTTCTCTCTGGCGATAATATTACTGTTCACTACCCACCTTTCTTCACTGTGAGGTTTCTTCTGTTTCCCCCACCGCCATCATGCATGAGTTTAGTATTCCTTGAGGATGTTTAGATGGTGCTAAGGAGCAAAAATCCCAACCACAGAACCAAGCCAAACCTAATAAAACCTTCGCACATGCCCTATCAAATGTTTGCGATATTCCGACATCACAACTACCACAACCCTATGTTAAGGGCGATGGTCTTGCTATTTCAATCCCGAAAGAAGAGTATCTCACAGGTAGGGATGCATGCAAACACAACCTACATGGTAGAGTCGTGTGGCCCAAAGGTTCAACCCCTCTAACCGTCGTTGCCTTGAAGAAGAAGCTATTACCTCTTTGGAAGGATTTGGCTCGCTGGGGAATCACGTCATTAGGTAAAGGATATTATGAATTTTGTTTTTCATCCTTGGAAGATGTTAAAAGAGTAAGATCTGTGGCTTCGTGGAATTTACAACCGGGTTTTCTAAAGCTGTTTGCTTGGTCTCCGGATTTCAACCCTAATTTGCAAAAAAACACTACTGCGCAAGTTTGGTTAAGGATGTATGGTTTAGCTCAGGAGTATTTGCGCCCTAAGATACTCTTTGCAATTGCTAGCAGTATTGGAACTCCTATTTGTACCGACGATATAGCTGTTAAGCCCATGTTTGATAGAACATTTGGTCATTTTGCTAGGGTCTTGGTGGATATGGATTTATATTACTACTAACAATCAATTAATTTATTTTTACTAATACTAAATATTTTATATTAATAATAATAATCAATTAATTAATAATATTAATTAACTAAGTTTATTTTGTTCATCTATTATATTTTGTTTTTGTGTGTGTATGTATATATGTGAAGTTACAATGTTGCCCTTGAGTAGGGTCTTACGAACCGTGCTACGACCCTCGTGCTTACGATCCGTCACCAGCCTAACGACCCTACGTAGAAACTCGACCCTGACTACATTGCAAGTATCCCCATACATGTAATTTCAACCTGATTCAGATTCAGCTTCAGATTTCAGACTTCAGATTTTCATATTGTGAGTATTCCCTCACCGGATTCAAATTTTCAGATTGCGAGCTTCGCTCACCGGACAGATTCCAGATTGCGAGCATATGCTCACCAAACAGATTGCGAGCTTTCGCTCACCAGACAAATTCAGATTGTGAGTATTATCTTGACTCACCAAACAGAACAGTACCAAACCAAATAGAACTAAATCAAACAAACCCAATCAATTCAAACAGAAACTGAACCAAAAAAGAAGGAACATAACCAAACCAAACGAACCAAATAGACCAATCTAAATGGAACCAAACAAAATCAAATCAAACAAATTCAAATGAACCAAACAGAACAAACTAAATCAAACTAAACAAAAACTGAATGAAACCGAACAAGATGAGTCTTCTTTTTTCTTGGTTTTTTCAAACCATAAACAAGAAGCACAAATTGTTGCTTTCAATCCAATTATTCATGCTTTGACCAACCAAGGGAGATGTAAGAATTAACTTCTAACACCAACTTGCAGTTTTTCAAAGCCAATCGATTTACCAATTCCTTCCAAAATAAACACTCCCAAATCAAATCTTTAACAGTAACTGATAGTTATGCTAAGGTGGAAAGGACTTGTGGGAAGAGAGCTGTAGAGAATCATTTTCTCATATGGAAAACGCATGACTTGTACAGGTGGAAGAGAGAGAAAGGAAATATGAGTACTATATAATCAGCATTTGATAGGGAGTAGAGGGAGACTAGAATTTGGGGTTGATACTCTTGGGAGAGCTTAGGCCTCTCTAAGTGCCTATTATCTTTACATTTTCTGCATTTTATATGTAATTTCTACCATAGAATCACTTGATTCTATTGATTATCAATTAAATCACAGTTGTTACTCTATTCTTTATTTTCCTATTTATCAATGTTCCGTCGTAATCGAGATTGGATCCTATCAGTAACCAATGAAACAAACCGAAGATCAAATACGAATGCACTGCACCAACATAGTTACAGTAGATAGCAACCAAACAAATCACACAGAAACCCAACGAACAGAGGCAAAAGATTGATCAAAACTTACAGCAACCTTCAAATGATATCGACCCAACACAAAAAACACAAATTCTTTTTTTTTTTTTTTTCTCATCAGATTTTCGGCAACAAACATATTCCCAAATTTTTGGGAACTCAACAGCGGAAGTAACGATTAGTTCAAGGAGGATCGAAACAAGCTCTAGATACCATGTTAAATAATATAGAGTTTAGAGAGAAACACAAAGTGACGACTAGGTTTCAATAATATAGAGTGGCATTGCTTCATAAAATATGTATTACAAAGAGAATATATAATAATACCTAATGGACTAATCTAACTACCATAAAAGCCCAATAACAAAAGCCTTATTATCTAACACGCACAAACTTAGAGAAATAGAAATTCAACTAGTGAGTAACTATGATGAAATTATTAGGGTTATGTAAGATGTTCAACATGGTACCCGACCATGCACACATTCCCAGCATGCATCAAAATATTATTTGACCTAAAAGATTAT